>JARDYH010000006.1:3037500-6003750 GCA_029215795.1 Anniella stebbinsi
TCACATAATGCCGTGCCTGTCCAGATAATACCCCACCTCTTCCCCAGCCTTTCCTAGAATGCTAAAAGTCTGGATTATTTTTCCTAAGTGCATTTAACGTGCCCTAAGTCTCTGTGTAGTTTTAAAGGAACTGGGGGCTTGAATGGATTGCTTCAGATCTTGGCAGGGAAAAGCGATCTCTCCCAGCAGCCCGCTCCAAGCCTCAATATAAAACCCAGAGCTTGCATCCCAGGCTCAAAAGCATTTTTTTAAAATCGTACAATGCCAGAATCTCTGCAGAGACAGGATTGTACTCCCTCGATGCTCCCAAACAGCTAGATTAAAGGGTCATTTCATTTTTGCCCCGAAGAAAGGTGGTCTGGTTGAAGTGCTCATCTGACAGGAACTGACTGGAGGAAGAAAGAGAAGGGGAGGGGTGAAGCAGAGTGGAAGAGCTAACGAGTGAAGGAGCGAAAGAGCAGCTATTCAGGTGAAAGGGATCATAAGCTTGACACACTTTTGCCTCAGAGGTAAAAACAATGGGGAGGCAAAACAGGTGAGGGATTAGGTGTGATAGAGGTTTCAGTGTCAATGAGAGCTTCCCTCAATGGATTGAGGACTTGGATTTTTTTAAAGAAGTTTTCTCCCCCCCCCCCATGTGAAAGCCAGAACACAAAGTTCCTGTGCAGTTCTTAGTCTTCACAGCACAGTCATAGCAGTATGTTCCATCTGATGAAAACACAAACTGAACATTAAAAGGCAATAAATCTCTGACAAGTTCAGGCAGCAGTTGAAATATCTCTTTCTCCCTTGGCTATGGCTGGAACCAGATGTTAAAAGAATTGCTTAGAGACAATGGGCTGTAGCCCACCCACCTTGAATTATCACAGAGAAAGAGAGAGAGAGAGAGAGAGAGAGAGAGAGAGAGAGAGAGAGAGAGAGATGGGACATGGCAAAGAGGACAGGGATCAGCAACTGCTGCTCGCTGGGATGAGGTTGCTCACCATACTCACTATACTAGAGTGGCCATATACAAAAGAAGGCAGGGCCCTGCACCTTTAACTGTTGTGATGAAGAGGGAATTTCACCAGGAACTAATTGCATACAAATGACACTGGCTGAAATTCCCTTTTCTCTACAACTGTTAAAGTTACATGAGCCCTGACCTGGATTTTATCTGGTCACCCTACTCACTTTGTTATCTTTACATTAAGCAAATAGCAGTAGGCTGACCATATGAAAAGGAAGACAGGGCTCATGTAACTTTAACAGT
Organism: Anniella stebbinsi; assembly: GCA_029215795.1. Lineage (NCBI taxonomy): Eukaryota > Metazoa > Chordata > Lepidosauria > Squamata > Anniellidae > Anniella > Anniella stebbinsi. The sequence goes on from JARDYH010000006.1 coordinate 3,038,753, forward strand.
TGTAGAGAAAAAGGAATTTCAGCCAGTGTCATTTGTATGCAATTAGTTCCTGGTGAAATTCCCTCTTCATCACAACAGTTAAAGTTGCAGGCACTATACTAGAGTGACCATATACAAAAGAAGCCAGGGCTCCTGCAACTAACTGTTGTGATGAAGAGGGGATTTCACCAGGAACTAATTGCATACAAATGACACTGGCTGAAATTCCCTTTTCTCTACAACTGTTAAAATTACATGAGCCCTGTTTTCCTTTTCATATGGTCAGCCTATATAGCAGCCTTTGCTACAACTAAATAGTTCTTATTCCCCAGTAAATATGTTTGACATCAGAGCAGCAGAAACAAACTCCATTTTATCCCTGTATTCATTCTGGTGCTTATGATTTAAGTGAGTTTAAAATGTAGGACTGCAGATGTATGGAGTATTGCTTGCTCTTTCTTTCTTTCTTTCTTTCTTTCATCAGGGTTGGGAAACATGCCGTATATTGTCTTTTTGGTACAATTGGGGTCTGAAGTTATTTGTTTGCAGCTCTAGTTACAACATTTGGAGCAATACCTGATTTCAGAACTCATCTGTTTGCAAATGTATGGGTGGCAATGGGGCGTGGAGGAATGCATCACTGCTTCTGTAAGAAATTAGGTTTACCTAAACAAATGCGTATTAAATTCAAGAGTTCCTTCACAAACGTTCTTGCGGAGATATAATTGATGAGTACAATGGTTTCTATTTTTTTTAAAAAAGCAGATGGAGAGATAAGACGAGACATGTATGCAAGAAAGGGGAAAATATTTCAGAAGGGATTTGAAATGAGTCTGAGAGCTGATGACGCAAGGAGATGCTACAAGGCTGTCAGTTCAGGTATAATGTGCCACTTTTACAGGAACAACATATACTTTTTATTACTCAGGGTTGCAAGACAGAAGTATTTACCATTCAGCTGTCAGCTTGATAGGTAATTCCACTACTGCAGGAAACTATAAATTCAGTTCTCTCAGGTTACAGAAAGGTTGATCACCATCCCTATCCAGACAAACGTAGCCCACCCAAACCAGCCTGTCTAGGGGAATGTGATCAGTTGAACCAAAATAATAGCCATCAAATCAACCTAAGACACTTCCACCCTACTAACAGTATGAATCAGGCAAAAAGTTACGCCACAAGTCAATTGGGCAGTGTGCCAAACATTCCTGCATGGCCTCAAAAGAATGACCAGTTAAACCCCCACGCTGCATACAGGGAGGGAGGAAGCTGTGCTTCAAAGAGGCCAGGAGGAGAGCTCCATGGACTAATATCACCCTGCAAGCCCCTCCTCCAACTGGTAGCACCACCAAGCCCCAGCAATATGGGGGCTTCCCAATGCATCTTGTCATCCCCCCATGCCACAATGCCCTCCCTGGTGGTCAGGCATACTGAGAATTTATGAATTCTCATGTCAGTTGACTAGATATGCACAGGACCAGAACTTATTTATTCACTGGTTTCCACAATTCTGAAATACTCTCCAGAAGTTATTGACCCAAGAAATGTATAAAAATATGTTTAAAAGTGTATTTTGAGAAAAAATGTGTTCAAAAATATGAATTTAAATACATATTTAATGCAAATTTTAATTGCAAATTAATGGACTGATGAGAGAAAATGCAAAATTGACAAGAAACAAATTGACCCATCTATCCTTTGTCTCCAGCAGAGTGGAAGCTGGAGACAGATGTACCTTGCTTCTCATCCGTAGACCTATACACATGTGCGCATGTGCAATAAAATCTCATGTAGTGCACAGCCTGCCATTTCATAAGCTACATCTGGTGAAGTTTATTTTGAACAGTTGACAACAGATGGTGGAACTATTATATATTTCCTGATACATCTTTAAATACAGAGCAAAGATCTTCGTAGCTTTGAATACAGCGGATTACAGGCTACAGTTGAGTAAATAAAGAGAGCAGGCAGCAAGTGGAGTAGAGCCTTCAGCAACATGTAACTATGAGGACTTGGACAGTCATCCTTGGTATAAGAACAGCAGTGTTACAGTGTGCCCCTATTTTAATCTCTGGAATGGTGGCTAGTATGAACCTTGTTAGTTCACTGACCATGTTCAGATGACGTGCTAAGCCACAGTGGCTAATCATTTTGAGCTAAACCTTATGGCTTAGCATGTTGAACAAACCATGACTTAGCATGTCATGTGAACCATTCCTAACCATGGTGGCTACATAACCATGATTTAAACATGCTCCCTAACCACTTGCTGCAAAAGGGTCATGGCTTAGCATGTTGTCTGAACAGGCCCATCCTCTAATTTGGCTAATACAAATTAGTGTGGGATAATAAGAATGGGACAACAAACCAACCTTTGCCACTGAAAAAAAGAAACCCCATCACAGCCCCTCCTTATTGTTTGATCCTAATATATTGTGATGAAAATATGTAGTGTGATGTCACCTTGTTGTGAGTTTTCCCCTTCTTAGGGCTGAGCCATAGATTGTTCTCAAAAGGTGAACCCCAAACCATGAGCTGGTGGCTTTGGTGAAAAACTCACAGCTGTTATTAGTTTTGAAGGACTTGATGCCACAATTTGTGATCCAGCAAGCTGAATGTCTCCAAGTGGCAAATATGGCTCATTAGAGGCTCAATAAAATGTCTATTTTCAGTCCTAGTGTGAAGTCACCCCTGCCTGAAACACAAGTGGGTGTAGTTGTGTTAAGCACTTTGCAAGTTACCATACATTGACCTGTTGGCCTGAGTTAGACTTGGCAGGCCACAAATTGTACAGACTTCCCTTGCAGTTTGGTCAGTGTGGGCTTAATGTGAGGATCCTTTCAATGTTAGGTGCTGCCAAACTAAAGGGAGTGGGGGACATATATAATTAACTCTAAATGGTTATCTGGACACATTTCAATCCAGTTTCCATCCTGGGTTTGAGACTGAAATCGTAATGTGCATACAAGCAAAACTCAATCTTGTCAAAGTTCTCCAAATTCCACCTTGAAGGTTGTTCTGTTTCGTGTCCATACTGGATCTCAATCTTTGGTGGTGGTAGGGTTTTTTTTTCTTTTCTTTTTGCATGAACGTTTCTGCCTATTTTCCGAAATGAACACATCAATTGTGTGCATCCTTGAAATGCATTCTTCTCCCATGGATTAAAGTATAGATGTCCACAAAGTATGATTTTTTTTCATTCACATTTTCACTGAATGCATTTTTGAGGATCCACAAATGGCATTGCCATGCATGGACTTCAACTTCCGATTGAGTTTGAGTCTGTGTTCAGTCTGACGAGTGAGACCTGGGTAAATCCTGATAACAAATGGACTGAAAGGAATTTCTCATCTATCCCTAGACTGAAATAGAGTTGGTTACTCTCATGGAGGAGACATGAGGGGAGTAACAGGGGGAGTGGGTTCCTCTTCTTAGAAGGGGGAGTGGGTTCCTCTTCATAGAATTAGAATTGGAAAGAACTTTAGAGGCCATCTAATCAACACACATAACACAGCATCCCTAATACATTATCCCAAATACCTCCAGCCACGGAGAGCCCACCACCTCCTAAGGCAGACTGCTCTTACCATTATGAACAGTTATTAGTTTTTCTCCTAACGTTTAGCTTAAATCTGCTCCCCTGCCATTTACATCCATTGGCTCTAGTTCTGCAGCAACACAGGACACATCTGCTCCATTTCCTGCAAGACAGCCATTCAGCTATTTAAAGAGCCCTATTTATTTCTTCATATTTTATTTGCCAATATTTATAAACCACTTACATTGGCAGGTTTCAAAATGGCATCCCAGTAATACTTTTTCTCCAGGTTTAACGTACCCAGCTCTGTCAACCATTCCTCAAAGGACCTTCTTCCAAATAACTTTGAAGGACCAGATTCACAGCTTTGGGCGTGCTTTAGATATGTCCTTATGAAAAGATACTGAGTAAACCTCTGTGCCTTACAGCACTTTGTACCAGCTTCCATTAGTTCAACAGCTGTGTCCACTCCAGGGATCTGGCCACAGTTAGAAATGGTTTGAGTAGTGCTATGCTGAACATTTTTCCTATGAAAATTTCAACCATTCTCATTCAGTTTGATAGAAAAGAAATTGCTTTCAAAATGAAATTCAAAGAAGAAATTTCAGAGAAATTCTCATGGGCTTGGTTCAGGCTTCTTATTTTTGCATTACTTATGGGATGACTGAGGGGTGTGTATGAGTATCCTGTCTTTCACTGTACAGTGATCTCTCTACCAGGCTGTAGCCTCCTTGGCATTCACACTTCCCACCCAAGGAAAGACACCATAAATTTGTTCCTCCCATTAGGCCATTTCAGATCAGGAAGTGCAGGTAGCTTGGAAGACAGTATAACAATGGTGAGATGTGTAATAGAAAGAAAAATATAGATGATACCCTCAGCCACCTCACCTCACTAAACCAGCCCTAAAAGCCATTGTGGTGGAATGATCTTGGATAGTTTCATTAATGAGCAAAAGTACCCTCTGTCAAAGCAGAATTTGGTAAATTGAGTTTAGATTACTGACTGTACTCCTGAAGTGGTAATAACCAGCCTAATTGCTGCTTTCAAAGGACCAACTGAATGATCATGCCATTTCATTACTGCGCTAATGATGCTGCAAGATAGATGTTCAGTAGTAGAAAATGTTATCAGCCTTTCAGCCAAAAAACACAAGACAGGGTCAATCTCATCCTGCAGTGACTGAATATGAAACTGCTGTAATATTCTTGATGCACTGGAGAATTAGAGGCGATTTTTATTAATTTAAAGGCTAGGGTCAAGCACAAAGATCTGTATATTCACATAAATGTTAGAGGTACTCACGTATCACTCATACAAGACAGAGATGTTGCAAAACATTCATAGAGTGTATCAATGTTGAATGAGTCTAAAGAACCAGGCAACAGCACAGCCAGCTTGGCTCCCCCACCTCTCTTCCTGGCTGAGGTCCCTCACAATGACCTCTTCCCCTTTGCACTCAAGACAGCAAAAAAGAGGGAAAGGAAGTAGGATCTACAATCCATACAGACTCAGTTGCTGTATTACCGTTGGTATTTCTTGTTTTGGTGTTCCCATTTGTTTTAGTTATCTGTCTGCTGAAAATACATATAGGCCACCCATGATGGCAACAGAGAGGGTGTATCATGGTTTGCAAGGGACTAACTTCAGGGGAAACTCATCTGTTCGCATCATATTATTATTATTATTATTATTATTATATTTATTTATATCCCGCCTTTTTCCCAATAATGGGACTCAAGGCGGCTTACAAATTAAAACATGTACAGTTAAAACAAATGGCGATATAAAAAAATTAAAAATATAATTAAACGTAGTACAATTTTAAAATATTTAAAACATTTTAAAACATTTTAAATACATATTAGGAGTTACTGCAAGAGATACAATCATGTCAGGTGTAGGTACACAGTGGGTACTTGCTATATCCGATAGAACCTCAATAGGATGAAGTCACATCAGGGATAAATCATAGAGCTTACAGGTTCAAGCATCAGATCAGCACTCCAGAGAGCTCCTACTGACTGTGATCTGCCTAGAATTCCTTCCTTCTTTACTAGGAAGTAGGAAAGAGTTCAAAGTATTTGACAGTTTTATCAGACGTTTAAAAAGTATAATGCAGGTTACCAACATTATTATTATACACACCCTGCTTGACAAACCCTGCTCAAAATGTCTAACTGAATATGTGGAAAATACAAATGAGTCAAAGCAATTAAAAAAGTTAAAAATGAGACTGTGGCTCTTTAAAGTTGTTACCTATAGTTATCTTCAATGAGATCCTAGTATGATCTGCGTATGTTGCTTCTAAGATACTAGCATCTTCAACTTTAGTTATCAGTCTTGGGTTTATGAGAAAGAAATCTAGAATTGAATATGTCTAGTGGGTATTTGAAAAATATGTATAATCTCTTTCAATTGGGTGTAGGTAGGGATGTCGTGGGAGTCCCGGAAGGAGGTGGAGTGCAGCGGACTCACCCCTGCTCAGATGACTGGACTTCAGTCTGCAGACTGCTGCACTTGCCCAACTCATCACATATCTAGTCCACCATATCACTATTTTGCATAAAATAAATAAAAAGGAATGGCAGCTCAGATTTTTTCATAAATGTAATGATGCATAAGTGGCATCAGTAAAGGAGCCATTTATGCAACATTACATTTATGAAACACTCGAGCTAGTTTTTTCACAAAATGGTGGCTTGCTGAGGGTAGCCACGTGCCACTCACCGGGAGTCCTCTGACTGTGTCAGCTGGCTGGTGGGGGTTTGCCGAGCAGCGTGTGGCACTGACAGAGGTAAGTCCATCCATCCCTAGGTGCCTCCATATATCTTCTAGTGAGAAATATTGGATTTCTCAATTCACTTCTAAAAGGAGAGATGCTGACTTATTCTGCCATCCTCTTGGTCTATCCCATTTATTATAAAAATAAGACAGAGCAGGCAAATGGAAGATACTCTGCTTACTCTTTTCCTGTCGGCTGCAGGTTGGCTGGCTGCTGATGCCTTCTGCTCTGCGAGGGTAATGGGTGGTAAGACAGTGGACAAGGCCCATTAGCTTACCCTCTCTTGTCTCACTGTCTCTTGCTGCAGCTACAAGATGGCTGGCTGCTGCTGGAATCTGAGTATAGAAGGATGAGGTTGACCATAACAGATCATTATAAGGAGCAGTTTCTCTTCTGCAGACTATCCTTTCACATACACATGATACAAACATTGTAAAACTCAGAGAGGCAAACATGCACTTTCCATACTCTGAGTGAATTGAACCATCTACCTGTACAGGTCAATGTTTTGAAATCACGAAGCCTTAGGGGAAATGCCTACACATTTCAAGACTTTACCTGATCCTCTCAAAACTAGGGTTACAACAACAACAACAACAAAACCAGGTCACAAATCACTCAAAAGTGGAACCTCAAACATGAATGGGAGTGGATGTTCTCCAGAAATGTTTGCAAATTCCCAAACTTGCATTCAGCTTTGCAAAACGTGCACTCTTAAAAATGCACAACTTTAGAAAAAATCATGACTTATAAATGCACAATTTAAACTGTGCAGTTTTAAAAGCCAGCATTTTTACCCCCAAAAATATGTACTTTAAAAACACAGACTTTAAATTCTGCATTTTCAAGTTATGCATTTTCATGCTTTAGTCAATGGGGGGAAAGTGCACACTTTTTCCTGTTTGAACAAACTGAAAAATCAGGACGCGAATGAGAATGGAAGAGAGCCAAACCAAGCTTTGAAGCAAAGTTCAGAGAATTTCACAGAGCTTGAGCATCCCTGGTCCTCCCATCCGTAAAACTCATCTGCCTACTTTTCCGAGCAAGTTCTGAACTTTTTCAATATCTTTAACACTGCTGCTACATTAATAGTACATCCCCCTGCCCTCAGTCTGCAGCACATTAGTTTAACTGGAAGACTTTCTGAAAGTTTAAATTAAGATTTTGAGTGCCACTGAACTTTGGAATTACATTATCAGATATATTATACCAGCAGGTCGATGCCAGTAAAAATGCTAATTATTATTTAAGTCCAAATGTAAGTTGAGTTTTCAAAATGCAATAAAGTCAGATTTGCTAAGTATTTTTATAATGTCCTCCTCCAAATGTCATAAAATTTTAAGATACTAATAATTCCTCTTCTTTCAGGCAGCATTATGAATTATGAAGAAAGCATATTCTGTCTTTGACACAGTTGTTGAAGGTTGCTTTTAGCGCAAGTAAAAGCAAAGGTTTCAGCACCCCACAGTCTGTGACATATCCAGCATCACCTTAATTCTGAGCGATAAATATGCATTGAACATAATGCAGTGAAAATGCAAAATAAATGTTCAAAGGAGGGAACAGAGGGGGAAGAGAAATACATAGATATGACATTGACCTGAATTTATTTTACTTTATATATTTTTCAAAAAATATCAGAAAACAATGGTTAGAGTGCAAAACTATGTCTGTTTGTTTGAAAGTAAGTCCTATTGTATACAATGGGGCTTGCTTCCTAGTAAGAGCCATGTATATTTAATTTTGAGCAATATTTGGCAATGTACAAACTTTTCCCCAAGCCTGAGAGAAAATAGAACTCTTAAGAGTCAAGCGCAGAGTGAGTGGACTGTACCACTTCAGCCTGCAGGCTGGGAGATCTTTATGCCAGAATACTGCCCCACACCCCCAGATCAAATACTCATACAGATAAACAAGCATATTCTGACTGATCTGAAATTAACCCATGGCTTAGATCCAGACTTAGTCATGCTAAGTTAGTAATGACTAATGTGGGTTGCATTCATTTCAAGGTGTCTACTCTGAGTAAGTCTGGTTCCAACCCTATGCATAGTTCTGTACAGTTTATTGGGATCCATGGCACTCCATGTTTGCATCTTAAGACAGCGGACACATAAGAGCCAGCCACCTGATATAAGGTTCTGTGCACATCTATCAGTTTTAAATTGAGCCTCAATAAGAAGTGTTTGCTCTTACCGGAGCCCAAGTTCTAAAAAAAAACCTTTATGGATATTGAAGGATGTAGTAAAAAAAAAAAAACCCTTCATAGGATTGTTATGAGGAAAATAAATTGAAAAATTCATGACTAACTTAAGTCCTATTCATTTCAGCGGCTCTTTTCTAAGTAGAACTTTAGTTGGATCCTACTCTACATATCCTGCTGGAACACATTTGAAGAAGGTTGGGATCTGATGATGATGATGATGATGATGATGATGACGATGATTGGGTTAGATCCAGAAGTGCCCTTTTGATATTAGAAACACTTTTCCTGATTTAGTGCAAGATTTGTGTATGAGAAAAGAGCAATGGAATCCAGTGGTTTGCTTCTGGTAGAACAAGGTTTTGCTTAACATCTGGAAATCTGTATTGTGAAAAGTCTTCAACTCAGAGCCTATCTACACACGCAGGATAAAACACTTTGAAAACGTTTTGAAAACTGTATATGGAGTGTGTCCTGGGCCCCAACAGTTCTCAAAATTGTTATAAACAGTTTTAAACTGTTTTAAACCATTTTAAAGCTGTAGTATAGATAGGCTCACAGTTTTGTGAACTGTTGGGACCCAGGACATGCTCCATATACAGTTTTCAAAATGTTTTCAAAGTGTTTTATCCTGCGTGTGTAGATAGGCTTTAAGTCCTCCATGACAGTTTGCAGAACAACATCACTGCCAGAATTTCTTCCACTAGTATATATCTTTAGATCCAAGTACTCCTCATCCTTTTCCCCTCATGCAAATGGGAGATAAGCAATATTGTTTAACAAAATTTTCTCATGGACCATGGAATTCAAAATGTAATGCCCCCCCTTATCCTTCTAAACTTTTAGTCCAGGCCCTCTGTGACATCAGAGCAATCAAGCCAATGGCATCTAGATATGCAGTGAACGCAAACAACACAGAACTCAAGGAGACTATTATAACGCTGAAATTGAGGATGAGAAGGGGGGAAATACAGACTGGCACATTGATGTACCCTTAGCTGGTTGTTTATACGCTAAGTATAATATCAAAATTATGATAATGATTATGACAAAAAAAGGTGGGTGTGTTGTCATTGTGAAGCTTCACTTCTGAATTGCTTGCATTTAACTAACAAACAATAAAAAACTGAAAAGGTTTACAAAAGAAGTGGATTTTGAATCATTCACTTTGGAAAGTGTAGAGGTTCCTTCTTGATTTGTTTTCTGCCTTTGCAACCAAATAGAAATACCTGTGATCTTGGTGTCATTTGTTTTATCATCAATGATCTATAGTGGCCAACTTTCCATTTAGTCCCATATTATTCTGAAATTTAAAGCATATCTTGTCCCCAGATGGCCACGTTCCAACTCCCCAAAATATTAATTTAAGACAAGGATCATCAGCTTTAGCTCAGTTAATTTCAAATCCCAAGGAGTGCATTGAAATTTCATATGGTTTTTCCCTTGGTGCTAATTACCAGATTTCTATATTTATAAGGGAGCTGGCATCTCATGAATTTTACATTATACTGATATCTCCATATGTGCCTGGTATCCCTCTAAATATAGCAAAAAATGCAATTAGCACCAGAAACATGCATTGAAATACGAAGGTTGATAAATAAGTAAGACTGCTGTTTGTTTATGAAAGCACAAAGCAAAGATTTTGCTTGCTTCCCCCTGTGAGTTCGATACCCTTATACTACTTGGTTAATTATCATAGCCCAATTTAAAGGTACTTGAGTTACCATTATACAACATACCATTCTAACTGGCTATGCAAAATATTGCACCTTGTCTTTTCTTAATCAAAGACATCTATGACAGAAACCTTTATATTTCAATTCTCTTTTCAAATAAAGTATTAGCCCATCCTACAACCTTCTAGACCTACAACAAAAATGCTGCAGTATGGCCTTGCATCATACCAAGATCACTCCTGTTCCAGATTCCAGCAAGTAAGCCATGCCTCCTCCTCCTCCTCTGGGATACTGTAAACTGTAGGGAAGGGGTGAGAAACTTCAGCCTAATTCCATGTGCCCCTCCACCTAATTTCAAAAGCTTTCTGCATGCAATCAGCTCAGACCTCTTGCAAGCGTGGCCTGTACCTCCTCTGGCAGTCTGCTGCATGGAAAGGAAGAGGGAGAGAGAGAGAGAGAGAGAGAGAGAGAGAGAAGGCATGACTCACCCACTTTGGGATCTGGCCCTGTTCACTGCTGGCTTCAGCCCCATCTGCTGCCCTGATCTGTGGCCCCACACAGATTACCTGTGAGGGAAGGTGAGAGAGAACCAGTCCAGTGTAGCAGTTAGAATGTTGGCCTAAAACTCAAGACACCCACGTCCGAGTCCCCACTCAGCCATGCAGCTTATTGGGTGACTTTGTACCAAGCACTGACTCTTAACTAACCTACTTCACAGGGTTGTTGTGAAGATAAAATCGAGAGAAGCGGATCATATATGCTGCTTTGGAATCCATGGAGACAAACAGATATAAATATTTCAAACAAATAAACAAATGTTTCCCTCGAAAGCATGAAGGTTGCTCATCCTTGCTTTACGGCATTCTTGCTGGCCAATTTACTCTTCCCTCTCACCCCCCTGGGTTTTATTTTTTTCTCAATGGATGCTCAACATTATATAGCTCCTGTAAGCCACTGAGCATGCTCGCTCCTCAGCCAACTAATGTGGAGCGGCTTTGTGCCCCCTTTGTAAAGTTTTTTTAAATTAAAACGTGCTGCGCTTCCGAGCACCCAATGATGATAATATTTCCCTCTGATGTTACAAAATTATGTCTCCCGACACATTTGAAATTTTCTAGGTACTCTTCTCCAGGGAAAATTGAAAGAAAATGTCTACAAAGGAGTATGCAGGTATGGAAACCAGAGAACTTAATGGGCAGTTAAATAAAGTTAAACAATAAAGTTGTGCAGGGCAGTGGCCATAATGAATACAGTCTTTGTTCAATGTGGACTATGCAATAACTGTCTGAAACAACACTCCAAGCCCAAGCTGCTGCTTTCCCTCTCAGTGTCCTGATTCTTCTGTTGCGGACATCTCTATTCTGCCTGCCCCCACCTACCCCACTTCTGTGCTTGAAGAGGTACGCACTACCCCAGGAACGACACAGCCATAGTCAATAAACTGCTGTTTATAATAGATGGAAACAAATTTCTCATCTGAATTTGAAAGACCCAACTTTTTCTATACACAAAAAGGGCTTCAAACAAAATAGTCAAAAACATTTTCAGGTACAGCTCAAGTAGGGATAGGTGCAACTGTCAATTTCATTTTCCCCCTCCATTTCTCATTCCAGATTTAAGTTTGTTTCATCCTGATTCCCCATCAGTTCATCTCTACCTATAAAGCGGAAAGTATGTGTGTGTCACGTATGTCCGGAAATTTTTACCCACTTCCACATATTGTACTGCCTTAATACTGTTCACCCAGACAAGTCTTTGTGTACATGGATCAGAAAAAATCTATTTTTTAAAGAATTTAATAAAAACCTAGGTTTGTGCCTACGACTCCCAGAATACCTTGGGCAGAACTCCCAACATGCCTTGGGTGGGAGGCCAGACTTACTGGCCTTTGGTGGCCATTGCGATTCCTAAGGTCAGTCTCAAGCAGTCAACCCAATTCCACATAAAAGGAAAACAGCCCACGTAAATGCGCTGCATGGTGTCAAATTGTAACTAGATACAACAGCATGAATTTGAGGGGCTGAACTCTGGACATGCTCAAAGGCACCCTGTCCTGATATCGCTGTTCTCCCAGAAACTGGGGGAAGCACACACACAGCTTTCACCCTTAAGAGGAAGGGAGGGAGGAAACAGAAACACTCTGCTCTTGCCCAGAAATCCACTCAATGAAGAGTGGTGAGTAGGTGGGCCGGCCCTGACCCTTCAGTACAGGCTCCTGATGGAGCACTTGGTGGGCAAGAAGTGCAGGCCAGGGCAGTCCTGGCAGGACTTGGCTGCCCCTGGGCATATCCACTGACAGCTGCTTACTTCTCCTCCTTCGCAATGCTACTCCTCAATCCTCTATCAAAGAGCAGCATTGGCAATGAGAGGAGGGAAGCGTCTCTTAGAGGATGTGGGCACCTGCGGGCTGCCAAAGGCATGTTGGGAGGTGTAGTACTGGCATGTAGAGTGGCTGATTTAAAATAAAGTATGGACGAGCAAATCAGGTCACTATGTGCAAACTAGGTCACTATCTCTCAGTCCTAACTCAGCTTCCACTTCCCTGACTGCTCACTAACTGTCTTTGTTCGCCTTCTACCTGATTTTCTCCAACTGCCACTATAACACATTATTCAGGGACCTGGACTTATGCCTACACCTCTCAAGATGCCTTGGGCAGAAGGGAAGACTTATCAGGCTTTGGCAGCCATTATCTGGTAGTGGATCACCCTCCTGGGCCTGAAAGGAGAGCATCTAGGGCCAGCTGCCTCAGTTGCTAGGCATCACTGGGAGCAGGAGGGGAGGAGACTCCAGGTCTGGGCCTATTGCCAATGGCAACCAAGCTAACCGTCAGTCAGCCAGCCAGCTCCCTCATGGCCTACCAATGGGCACCGATTGCACAGTGTAGTGTGGACTGGCTCAGCCAGACTTCACTTCCCATGAGTGTCAGCAGCAGGACTCCCACTGGACAAGTCCAGAACTGCAGCAAAAGGCATGCCAGGAGTTGTAGTTTTTGTTTTCTGAGGGGACAAGGAAAATTATGGCAGCAGCTTCAAGGCAGCCCTGGCCATACAATAAAGGTTAGAGAGGGTGTGGGGGAAAGTAACTAATTTAATTTTTTTAAAGTTACCTCACTGGCCTAGGACTGGCCTACCTTGAAGGGTTGTCATGAGGGTGAGAGAGGGAAAAAAGAAATGAATTTAATTTGTTTAAAGGTTAACTCACAGGACTAGCAGCCTGCTACTTTAAGACGATTATCTCACCGACATATATTTTAGGGGGCCCAAGCAACACTGGGTAGAAACTTGAAATTTGGCATGTTGATAGGTCTGGCTGTACAATGTACCAGAAAAATATAAAAACATGAAATTTTGGATTTTAACTATTTTTAAATATTTTTTTAAAAAAATGAGGTTTATGCCTACAACTCCCTGCATGCCTTCGGTGGAACTCCCAAGAGTCTTCTCTTGCCACCAAACAATGACTCATGATCATGACCAGTGCAAATTGCTGTAATCCCTTCAGGATATTCCATAAATAAAATATATTCAGCAGGCGATACTGAAAATTGCTTTATCCTCTATGTGGCTCCATAGCAGTGGCATAATGCGACCAGCACCATAAGGAAACCAGGAAAACAGCATGGATGGATGGGGGGGGGAATTAAATTTTCCCCTGCTACAGCCCTGATCACAATTGGGTCCCCAGAGCTGCTTTTTGTTAAGAAAGGGGTATGGTCAATCTTAAGCATGCTATTTAAGCACAATCCAAGCTACATGCAGTTTGGCTCTTAATCAGCGACTGTATCATTCAATGGCTCAATTCAGACGACACAACAAACAACTGGTGTGGGGAAAACAATCATCAGTTGTTTTGACTATTGTGTCATCCAAATGCTGCCATAGTCAATTCAGCGCTGATCCTCATCCACACCACAGTTGATTATTTATTACCATGTTGTGTGGGGAGTGCCCCCTAGATTATTACCCCACTATTGACTATCGTGTCGTCCAAATTGAGCCAATGTGTCTTCACTTCCTTATGTATGCACTTACTGTAGTGCAAATGGTTAATTTATACATGAGTTCATTTAACTAAAACCATAAAAATAAAAAAGTGTCATGGTGTGTCTTCAGAGCACAGGCATGTCAGACAAAAGGCCCAAGTCACCAGTGGCCGTGACCATCCTGGTTCCCTGCCAAAACTGTTAAATGTAGATATTATACAGTAAATTATGCCAATAAAGTATTCTGTGTTCTTGCTGCTTTCCCTTTTTCATAATAACTTCAGATCACATGCATACAACAGTTTCTCACGTCCACTGAGATCCATTTCCCTACTATATGTTATTCAGATATCTGGGCAATGCTGAGTATTTTTTGAAAACATATTCTTAGGTTTGCATCTTTTTTCAGCTGGTAGAAAGGGTGTTGGGTGTCCTGATTGTTTTTGAAGTTTAGATGGCTGCTCCGGCCAAAGCACGATGGGAGGTGTAGGCATTTCAGGTAAAACAAAAAATGTGTTTTATCACGAAGCTCTAATTTTAAATACAGTTCTTATTAACACAATTTTCCATTTATTCTAACAAGACAATTTACGAACTTAACCAAACTAAAAGAACCAACCAACCTAAAGATGAATAAGTTGCAGAGAAATTTATTATTTATCAAATAAATGTTATAAATATTATTCATGAGCCCAAGCAATGCCGGGCATATCAGCTAGTCACTTATTAAAAAAAAAAAGGGGGGGGGGAATCTGCCTGAAAATTCATACACATTTTCTTTCACATTTTTTTTAAATCTGTGCATTTATGTACACAATTCTGACCAGTCTATGCTTTTTTTGTATGTGGTTTTCTTTAATATAAGACTGTTTTGTGTAATCTTGTTTCACTAATAAACACATGCCTGGGTGCCCTTTTCTTAGTATGTGGATTTTTGTACACATTTCTTCGGAGAACTGCACTGCAAAATCCTGAGTAATGTGAATAATGCTGAACTCAAATTTGGTAAATTCTTCCCAAAATGCCAAGCACACAGGGTTCTTCTTTTACCATCTTTCTCCTCCCTACCCATGCCATTTTGAATGTTCAGCTCTACCCATTTGAAAATGCTTTCTGTTCTTTCATTTGCTTTCTTTCCCCATTCAAGGTGAATAGATGTCAAGAGTGATCCATTAGAACTTCTACTAATTTATTCATACTAAGGAAATGAAGGACAGTTGCTTGCATACAAGGGGACTGAAGGAAAATAAATGATAAGAGTGTTCAAGGGGCGTCAGTTAGAATTACATGGTTGTCAATCATGGTGGTGGTTCCAGGAGCCAGGCCTCCAATTATCTGAAAAAGACAAATGCATCTTCTACATTACAACAAAGATAGTTTGTATATTAATTTTTTAAAAAAACCTTTGTAGCTACAACAAGAAAACAAGAAAAGTGTTTTGACATCCACTGCAATTTATAGAATGAATGGCCGGGCCCGGCAGCTTGGTCAACCTGGGAGTTATTTCAAAAACATATAATGAGTCCGATGAGTCACAGATAATTTGCATCCTTGGGAAAGTGTCATTTAACCTATCAGGCTGAGATAATTAGTCCAATTTGTGTACTCTATATTTTCTTTTCACAAGCTCAGTAGATGGCAAAGTCTAAGTAGTGGGCATTTTGCACGGAATCTAATTTTGTTCAAAATGTAGTACTGTGTATCTCTAAAGTGGTAGGTGGGTAGACCCACTATTTAAATGTTGTAAAAGCATATACACACATTTATGAATATACACATTTTGCATGTGTTAATTCCTATGTCCATTGCATTCCATGTTTGCATAAATTTGCAAAAAAAATAAAAATAAAAAATTGGTACTTAAATATATAATTAAATTCCTGTTTAAAACTATTTTCTAACAAAATAATAGATTTATAAGTGTTAAAATGGACATTTCTAGACTGATGCTAAAATATGCAGTGAATTTTTGGTGCCATTTTTTAGCCAAGAACTGCATCACAATATTCAGAGAAGTGCAAAATCCAAAGGATACCCACATTTTGATCCACACATTAGCTCAGAAGGCATTGGACAGGTCAGTCTGCATTGGAATTTAAGCATACATACGTGCCACACCTCCCCACACCTGCCCCGTGGATTGTTCAGTATGGAGTCCCACAGGGGTCAGTCTTATCCCCCATGCTGTTCAACATCTACATGAAATTGTTGGGTTCGGTCATCTGGAGTTTTGGAGTGCATTGTCATCAGTACGCTGATGACACACAACTCTATTTCTCCTTTTCATCTTCAGCAGGTGAGGCTGTGGATGTGTTGAACCTGTGCCTGGCTGCGACAATGGCCTGGATGAGGGCTAACAAACTGAAACTCAATCCAGACAAGACTGAGATGCTGTTAATGGATGGTTCTGCTGACCGGATGGAGGGTGTTCAACCTGTTCTGGATAGGGTTGCACTCCCCCTGAAGGAGCGGGTTCGTAGCTTGGGGGTTCTCCTAGAACCATCTCTGTCACTTGAGGCTCAGGTGACCTCAGTGGCATGGAGTGCCTTCTACCAACTTTGGTTGGTGGCCCAGCGACACCCCTATCTGGACATGGACAACCTGGCTTCAGTTGTCTATGCTCTGGTAGTCTCTAAATTGGATTACTGCAGTGCACTCTGTGTGGGGCTGCCTTTGAAGATGGTTCGGAAGCTGCAGCTTGTGCAAAATGCAGCGGCCAGAGTGATAACAGGAACCAGAAGGTTCGAGCATATAAGATCTACTCTGGCCTGCTTCCAAGCCCGATTCAAGGTGCTGGTTTTAACCTATAAAGCTTTACACGGCTTGGGACCACAATACCTGATGGAACGCCTTTCCCGACACTAACCAACCCGTATACTACGATCCACATCTAAGGTCCTCCTCTGGTTGCCTACTTCGAGGGAAGCATGGAGAGTGGCAAGAAGGGCCTTTTCAGTGGTGCCCCCCCCAATTATGGAATGATCTCCCCGACAAGGCTTGCTTGGCACCAACATTGTTATCTTTTCGGTACCAGGTCAAGACTTTCCCCTTCTCCCAGGCATTTAACAGCATATAATGAGGGTTTTGTGTTGTTGTTGTGTTTTGACCCAGAAGTGTTGCTTTTAAAGAATATTGTAATTATAACTTGTTTTTATGTTTTTTATGGTTTAAAATTTTGTATTTCGGTGTTTTTAATGTTCTATGTTTTTAACTTTTGTAAACCGCCCAGAGAGCTTTGGCTATGGGGCAGTATATAAATGGAATAAATAAATAAATAAATAAAATAAACTTTATAATTATTTCTCATTACAAAATCCTAAGTGCATACATGTTCATATCATTTAAAATTTAGCAATGAACTTTCACAAAAAGAACTGCTAAAGATCTGAACACAAAGCTATTTCTAATAAACCCTATTTACAACAAAGTGATCATGGATTTACAATGACACAGTAGTTACGCAAAAAATAGACATTGATTACTAAGTTGTAATTGCAGGTTTGAAAAATTGTGTTTGCCAGCTAAATTTATATAGCTTTCATTCTATAAAGCCATTTAATTGATTTACAGCACATAGTAATTTTCATGGCAAACACAACATTGTCAATCAGATGCTGGCTTTCTCTGCTTTTTAGCTCAGCAGAGTTTCTAAATAATAACAATAAAATACAATGAAATCCCCATAATGGAAACTAAATTAGTTACAGTTAGTGTCAAAATTTCATTTAAAGCCATTATCTACTCCAGAAATATTTCTTTTGCAAGGATTATCACAAAATACAATCAATAGGGTTTATCTACCCTCAAGGAAAAAAAACATTTCTGTGAACATTTATATTTATGTGTCCTCTTCAAATTAGTTGTTATTCATTGCCAATTCCTCTCTTTAAATGAATTCACATGTCAAACACACAAAGGTGCACATTTTAATGTGTAGCAAACAACTAACTGCACATAATCTGGAAGACTCATAGGCATTGAAGATGCAATGCCATTTTAAAATGCTACGCTATTATCATTAAACATTTATGCATAGGGACGCATGAATCTGTCAATTTCCACATTGTGTCACTTTCACATATATTTTTACCCATAATTGAATTCCATTTCCTTCCCAACTTAATCTGCAAATATGCAACAGCAACAATTCTCCTATCAAATGTACACTTCTCATAATACGTATTTAAGGATGTAATATGAAACCCACGTATCTGGGAGTAAGCCTCATTGAACTGGACGGGTATTACTTCTAAGTAAACAGAGATAGGTTTTCACTGTCAATGTATAATTTCCTTCAAAATGTGGATCTTGATGTGCATTTTGATAGGCTTAAGCTGCCAAGAACTATGCCACAACAATATGGGGAGTGCAAAAGTTGGTGAATATGTGATCAGGTCATTTCGGATCCTGAGCTGCCCCTATTTACATCAGATCCAGGTATGGACTATAAGCCACTGAAAGCAGGCTGCTGCCTAGGGATGTAAGAGAATTTTGTATCAGTGCATTAGCATCACCAAGGAGGGGAGGTAAACAGCTTTCAGTGGAAGCATCCAGCTCCAGCCAATCCTGCTGGGACTGTCTTGGCCTGTGCTTCTCAACCACCAAGTGCTACATCAGGAGCCTGTACTGAAGGGCCAGGGCTGGGCTGGGCACTTCCCCCCTCTGAGAAAACAGGGATATCAGAACAGGGTGCCTTTGAGCATGTCCAGAGTTTGGCTTCTCAAAGACACGCTGTTTTATCTACTTATGATTTTAAAGCCACACATGGCAGGTGGGAGGAGGCACCGCAAATGGATGCAGCCCATTTATGTGGGTTGTTTCCGTTTATATGGAATTGGGTTGACTGCTCAAGACAGGCCTTAAGAATCGCAATGACCACCAAAGGTCAGTAAGTCTGGCATCCCACCCAAGGCATGCTGGGAGTTCCTCCCAAGGCATGCTGGGAGTTGTAGGCATAAACCTAGGTTTTTATTAAATTCTTTAAAAAATACTTAAAACCCAAAAATCATGTTTTTAGATTTTTTTTCTGAGCCATGTACATGAAGATCTGTCTGGGTGAACAGTATTAAGGCAGTACAATATGTGGAAGTGGGTAAAAATTTCTGGACATAAGTGATGCACAAATACTTTCTGCTTTATAGGTAGAGATGACATTCACAGCACAGTTCTATTTGCCATTACTATTTGTGTGTTACCTTATTGCACCAGGCAGATGATCTGGGAATTAAGGACAAAAAGGAAATAAAAACAAACCCCACGGCATTTCCCATAACTCCCATTGCAAATCATAATATGGAACTAACAACTAAACAGCTGGCATATAATACAGTTGTAATAATTAGCATTTCTTGTACCTGATTAGAATTTGGGTTAAGGAAACGTTACGCTTTCCTCGCTGATCGCTGAGGATTCCAGAGGGAAATGGAAATGGGACATTTTCCTGGACGATCCTGCATACACAATAAATGGCAAAGTTTTAAAGGTGCTCCGATTCGTGGACACAAATCAAAATGTCATTTAATGCAAATTTCCACAGCGGTATCAACGCAGAATTAGAAACTTGACAGTGAAGTGCCTTTCATAACAAAATAGTTGACGAGATGGTTAGGATATCATTGCCACATACCTCATACGTATTAGCTTGACAATGTCTTTCCTCTTTCATTCTTTGAAAAACTAAAGGTGTCAAAGCCCATATTTTGTGAGTGTCCAGTGATGCTTCTGTAGGGATGTCAGAGGAATTTGGTTGGGGGTGGAGCTTACAAGCTTTCATAGGATCAGCCCCTTCCCCTGACTTTGGTTCATATTCTGTTAGCTGATCCAATTCGATCTGCAACGAATCATGCCAGCTAACAGATTATTGAGTTGGGTTTTTTTTTTAATTTGCTCAAATTTCAGGCTCAGTTTTCACAAATTTGCATGCAAATTAAATTCAGTGGTGTGTTCTAGCAGGGCTCTTCTGTTTTTAAGGATAAACTACTTTAACTTAGTTTAAACAAATTTTATCCATCCTTTCAGTGCCCAATTGGTATTCCCAGAGTGGTTTCCAATCAAAGTCAGGAGGTCATGGGATAAAGGTGTGCCTCACCCCATAACATGTATCGAGTTTTACAGGGTGTGTGGGTGGTCAATGCATGGTTAGCATGGAAGTTGTGTGGCTTAATCTGTGAATTAAAGAATTGGTTCTCACATGAATGTCAGTCACTTGCTGACTTTTAATAACTAGTGATCACTTACATGTGTGAATGTACACTACCACAGATAGGCCTTTAATTTCAGCTCGTATCCCATGAAATGCAATGCCTTCTCAACCATTCAGGCATCCAACTGTTGACCATCAAATACAGAAAAATCAAGGGATAGAGATGCATGTCAGAACTGGGTCTGAGACATTACCATCCCCAAGTCCCCCACTATGGAGGAAAATCCAAATAAATATCTGAAGATGCTACATTCATAAATATTAATGATACAAAACCCTGCAGTCAGAGATGGATAGTCCAGGGAAGACATAAATTTGACCCCATATCACTCAGCCATTAAACTCATCCCCTACTTAACAATCCCTGTGGATCACCAATCTGTTAAAGGACCAGCAAGACAGGTGGTACATACTCTAGAGAGACATAGTAAATACCAACAGATGGCTGAAATGCTTACTCAGTGGGAATTAGCTTGCATGTAAAGCAAACCCATCTAGCAGCTGTTAAATCTCAAATTTGTTTTTAATAATTAATTATATTTAATTAACAGATTGACTATCCTTAAAATTTCAAATGGATTGTGTAGTTAAACCTATTACCGCACTTGGTTTAGTGTGTTTGCGCAATTAAATTACTGTATATGAATAAAAATCAAAGCTGACACAGTGTCACTTTTCAATCAAAAAACGATGGTGACTCTTCTAAGAGCAGGTTGATGGGGAATATTGTTCTAAAACATCCTGTACTTCAGAGAAACAAAGCATAAATAAGTGCCTGGGTTTACAATAAGATAAAAACTTGGGTATATGCTGCATTTTAATTTAATGTTTATTTTTGCTCCAAACATTTTGACTGGCAATTTTAGTAATATATTTTAATGCAGAGTTAGGGTTGGATAAATCTGTCAGTTTCAGTTTCTCTCTGCTTCTCATTTTTCCATTTTGAAATCCAGTTCATCCTGAAGTTTGAGAGTTTTTCTAATCTTAAAAGCATTCAAACTGAGAATTTTTAAATAATGTGTGAAATTTCATATGCATTTCTGTGTATATTTCTCCTAATACAAAGCAATTTCCCTACTATTATGCAGTTTCAATGTTCTTTTCAATGGTGTCATGCTGAAAATTTTGACAATTCCATTTTTGGCATGGGAGGGGGGTGGAAAATGAAAACTCAGGTGAAAGAGGATAGGAGAAGTGAAAATTTTGGAGAATTCTGGCCTGGGGAGGGGGACAGAGTTTCCATATACCTTTTAAAATCTAGCCAGTTCTTAAGGGGTCTTCTTTCTTTCTTTCTTTTTTAAATACCCTGGCATTTTCAGGAGCCCATGAGTTCTTCCTGAATGCTTACTGGGGAGGAAGAGGTCACGTGGTCTCCAATAGGCATTCACTAAGAACTTCTGGGCTCCTTGAAATGCCAAGGGGAAGAGGTGTTTTTTTGAAAAAAAAACTAAAAAAAAATTAGGAAGAAGGCCCCTCAGCACTCGGCTACACTTAAAAAAGATATGTAGAAACCTTGTCCCCCTCCCCAAGGAGAATTTCTCCAAATTTCTCACTTCTCTCAGCCTCTTTTGCAGGGAGAAAGGAAGTTCCCAAAAATAGTGACTGGACAATTCCTTTGCAACATTTGAAGAAATGTGAATTTCAGAGGATAGCTATTGGTTTTCACATTGGTCTGAAAGTGCAAAATTAGGTGAACTTCAGATAATTATCAGGATTTTTCTTTATAGTGGGCCATTTATTGGTGTTTTACTGGTATTTTAATGATGTATTGGTTTTATGTGCTTTTAATCGGTTTGTGTATTTTATGCTTGATGTTGTTCCCTGCCTTGATCTGGAGGGAGAGGCGGGTAATAAATAAATACATTTATTATTATTATTATTATTATTATTTAGGAATGGAATTGTCTCAGACCTGATTCACACATGCATATTTAACTAATTTCTACCCCCATCCCTTTACAGAGTTGTTTTATACCATATGTTATATATTTTGTTTCAGTTCAGTTTTTATAAGAATTTACTAAAAGTCTCAAAGTTTTCCATAGTTGAGACAAAAAGAACAATAATAATAATAATAATAATAATAAAGAAACAGAACCTGAGAAATTTGTTAATCAGTCCCAGGGCTTCAGGCGCTTTCTCTTAAAATCTGGCATTGAATTCAATCATATCAGTGCTGAAATAGGGTCAGCACTTTTTTTCCCTGACAGGCTTCTCATGTTGAAAAGCTATATGGCAGGCAGGTAGAACAACATCCTCTCCATGTCCGGAATACATGTACCTATTGAATGTTGTTGGTGTAGATAGGCGAGAATTTTCATTCAAATTGTTTATTGAGTTTAGCAAAATTAGCAAAGTCCTTCACATTTGAAAGAAAAAACACTTGAGATCTCAAAAAATGGGGTGTAGGAGTACGTGAAACAGAGATTTGCCCATCTCTAGTGGTAAGACATTTTTGAAGGCTGAATTTGTTTGGAGTTAAAATTGTTGGTCAAAGAGAGAGCATAGTATCCTTAACTTTATACCTTTGAGATCAGCACAACAATGTAATGCAGATTTTAGTGTAAATCTGAGAGGTTTTGTGTGTGCATTCCCATTTAGTATGCAAACAGAACCCAGGAGACAACAGCACACCAAATTTTCTTGTATAATCATGAGATGATGGAAGGGAAGGGAAGTGGAATTGCATGTTGTTATTTCCCTGAAGAGGAGGCTTTTAAGTTTTTTAATTGAACTAAATTTGAAAATAAATGTATGATTAAATCATAGGGCAAATGTATGCATAGAAATGCCAATTAGGCAGAACTTGGACTCGTATATAATCTTCCAGCTTCTGCACACAACTTTGAAAATATGCCCCAAAACCTAAAAATAAAGGCCACTAGAATGAGAGAAAGAGATATAACAATAAACATTTATATCCGCTAACAAAGCTGGGGGAAGGGAGACTGCTTCATGGGGTAACAACTTCAGATCTAAGAAGGGAAAGGTTGGGGGGTACTCTCATTTAATAACCATTGAATAAATAAATAATAATAATATTTTTAAGTTTTGTGCTACCTATGGTATTTTATTGATTATTTTTATCTTGTTCAAATTGTTCTAACTTTTATGTTGCCTAGGGTATTTTGTAGATAGGCAGAATATAAGTGGTATTTATTATTATTATTGTTATTATTATTTACAAATACAATTTGTAAATACTCTTCATCACAACTGTTAAAGTTGCAGGCACTATACTAGAGTGACCATGTACAAAAGAAGGCAGGGCCCCTGCAACTTTAACTGTTGTGATGAAGAGGGAATTTCACCAGGAACTAATTGCATACAAATGACACTGGATGAAATTCCCTTTTCTCTACAACTGTTAAAGTTAAATGAGCTCTGACCTGGATTTTATCTGGTAGCCCTAAAACTTTAGAAAAAACATATTTCCCAATCTTAACTGGAGATATCAGGGATCATACACGGACTGGGCCAATTTGCATGCAAAACATGCATTCTATTGCTGAGTTAGAGTTCTTCTCTATAAATAGCATGCCAGGATTCTATGCACACCCTAAAGGAAATCATAGGCATCCTTTCGCTTTTAAAGTGGGTATGGGTCATAATGAGTGTTGTGCCAAAAAAATTCTCCTGCATTTTTTTCCTGGTTGTTCTCATTCAATTTGAGAGAAAATAAATTGCTTTCAAAAATAAATTCAATGGTGAAGGTAATTTCTGAGCATTTCCCATGGGTTGGGTTTGGGTTTCTAGTGCTTGCATTACTTCGGAGGTGGCCGAAGAGTCTGTGTGAGAGTCCTGTCTTTCATTGTGCAATCAGTTCTCTGGCAACCTATAGCCTCCAATGCCTTTCCACACTTCAATTAAAGCCCAGGGGAAGGCATCATGAGGTCATTTCTCCCATAGCGCCTTTTCAGATTGGGAAGTGCAGGCAGCCTGGGAGGTTAGCAGTGATTAGGTAAGCTCAAAAATAAACACCCTGAAACTGAGGCAGAACAATGGAAGCCTTTCATGGGGAAATAAAACTTTCACCTCTTTGCTGAAACTTGACATAACACTACCCCACCCTCCAACTCATACATGCATCTGGATGCTGCAAAATGGGGGCCAATCTGATAACACAGTTGATGCTGTTCAAACAATCGGCACCCACTACCAAGAAAAAATATTATGAAAATAAATACATAAATAAATAAGCTGTGCTATAACCTCTGCCAATGGTGAGCCCTACCTAAGAAAACCTGTTGAGAATTTTTCCTTTCCCTGGAGAAATTCAGTGAAATTGTCCCCCCAATTTCTCTTCCTGCAAACAGGGTGGGGAATTTTGAGAGGCCTTTTGCACACAGCTCTAGCCATAATTTAGCCAAGTCTCTGCCTTTAAATGTAGAACAACACACAATAAACAAATATGCAAAATAACTATTTAGAAAAGCGTACTTGCAAAGACTAAAATAAATGTGCATCTATTTCGCAGATAAATACTCCAAAAATTCAATTTCACTTTTTAGTGATTTGGAAATAACCACCTAAGCAAAGTAATGTGCACCCCTAATATTATTTTCAAAAATGGAGTTTAAGTTGAAACACCAGATCACCTTTTAAAAGACAAAACAGCAAGTTTCCTTGTAAAGTTTCATTGCTATGGGAGACCCAGTTCACCTCTGTTAGTTCATTAGAAATGATTGATTAGTTTTATTAACATAAACCAAATTATGGTACAGCAAGTTAGCAGAAATATGAACTTTTCTGAGACTGAAGCAAAAGAAATTAATCCTCTTCTTCCTGTGATTTCATGGTTCCGTGACCATGTTCATCATATATTTATTGCTGAATTACATTAAAACCATACACATTAATATTAAGTGGCTACACTAGTAATGCATTATTCACAGGAACTGAATCTGCTAATTAAGCAAACAATTAAAAAGTTACAATATTAACAAGCAAATTGTAACAGATATCATTGGAATGTCTCCATGAACTAACATTTTATATAACTAGAGTAATGAGATCTCTAATGACATTTAGATGTTGCACAAATTAGATCAAAGTATGAAAAAGCCCTGGACAGCAACAAGTTCCAGTTTCATAGTTATTTATGCCTAACGTAAAAGCAGCTCTTGATTTAGCTAATTATGTTTGCTACAGAATCTAAATGGGAAACTACATTGCAGTAGGAGCCTCATTTCTCACAGGCAATTTTTTGAAGATGTTGCGTAAAATTATAGCTGCGTGGAGAACTGTTGCTGTTAGAGATCGGCTAATCTGACAGATTCACTTTATTCCACATGCAGATTTTTAACAAGTTCTTTTCTTCATGGATATGGAGAAACTTGTAAACTTCGGTATTTTTTTTTATCAAAAACAAACACAAACAAAATTCTCATCTACCTGCATCAGCCAAATTCAGTCGGTACAGTTATTCCCACCAAGCAGACTGCCATGATGTACCTGCCTGACATTTAGCTATTGAATATGAGGAACCAGTCAGAAAAAAGAGTTAGCAGTTCAGAACTAACATGGTTGAATACACAGGGATTTTTTAAAAGCCCAACACTCAAAGTTTTGTAACTGGATAGAATAATCTCTTCATTTTTATTTCTCCCACATTGTTTCTACCAATACTACTGCACACTCAGCGAGACTTCATATATTGTTTTTGAGTAACACACAAGCACAAGTCCAAAGTGTGGTGGCCCCTTTTCTTTGGAACATCCTAACGCTGGAGGCTGCCAATCATTAGCAGGGGAAAGACGCTATTTCCGTAGGAACCAGAAAGTGTGCATTTCCCCCTTCCAGGCTAATGGCATCTGCCATTAGTGCAGAAGAGGGAAATGCACATTTTCCAGAGTGTGCAGAAATTGTGCATCCCTTCCCTGTCAATGGCTTTATTAACGCAAGGGTAAATCCTTCGTAGGGCCTTTAAGGCCCTCCTTCACACACGTGGGGGAAACACACACTTTCCAGAGGCTCTGGAAAGTGTGCATTTTCCCCCTCCGCATTAATGGCAGCCATCATTAATGGAGCAAGGGGAAAGGGCTGGAAGCCAGGGTGGATCCATGCCCTACCACTTATGGGGGGCACCCAGGTGCTCAGGCAAGGGTCTGCACTTGCACCTGAGTAAGTCCCACTGGGTCTGTGAGGGAAAGATGTGTCTGTGTGTGTGGGGGGGGGGGGTCTGCTGCCCTTGCAGACCCAGGTAGATGCTCATACCATCCCTATGCAAAGTTCTAAGGAGGACAAATACTGAAGGATAACTGCATTCCGGTTCGCATATCAATTCTGGAAGTGTGATTTTGGTAAATTCAGTATTTATCAAATTGCAAACTGAACAACATTCTCTCTCATGCACAAGGAACCCATTTGAGGAAGTAAAAGGGTAGGGGAGACACTGGGCTGCACTTTCCCATCTGCCAATTGCTGGGGACCATTTCATAAAAGTAAGTCAGTGTGCGAAGGTTACAGTTCTTCTAATATCCTTGCATTATACACCTGCAAAACCAAGAGACAGAAATAATCTGGGTGTTCTAGAAGCTACTCCATGAAGAAATTGTCATTTGAAGAGTATTTAAAATGCTGAAAGAGAACTTAACCATGAGGACTCACGGAAGAGGCATGCCACCGTTCTCAATAAACCCACGAGCTCACATAATTGAAAGGGCACTTAGAAATACAGCTGATTTGAATGGAAATTGCAATGGTGGGATATTTTAATATGGGGGATATAATATTAGGAGATAGTTACTGTTTATTGAGAGATTGAACTGACTTTTAAATTCATAGTGAATAGTGCCTTAAAACAATAAGGCTTCATATACGACCTTGAAAGTGAGTGGGCTGCAGCATAATTCAGTATAACTAATAGTAATTATGCACACACCAAAATTTAGTTTCGGATGTTTTAGTACATGTTTGCTGTGGAGCTATTGGGGCAATATTTTTAGTTGATTTACGTGGGAGTAAGTCCCATTGAACTCACTGGAACGTACCTGTGAACAGATACTCATACAATCACATCAATAGACCGTATTTCTGAGTATACATACATGCAATCAAACTGTTAATGGGAAAACAGCCCTGGTAATTATTTTGTAACTGAAGACAATGTTTACCTAGTAGAGTTGATTTGTATACTGAGGTCTAGTAACATTTGAAATGTTGTATTGAGTTCAGTTATTCCTAGGGCAGGGTTAACACCACTAAATGTTATGGGATTTCAATTGCAACATCCAGATTTGAGACATGTTTACTCAGAAGTAAGTCCCACTTTGCTCAGCATGGCTATCTTACAA
The DNA here is from genome assembly GCA_029215795.1 of Anniella stebbinsi. Taxonomy (NCBI): domain Eukaryota; kingdom Metazoa; phylum Chordata; class Lepidosauria; order Squamata; family Anniellidae; genus Anniella; species Anniella stebbinsi. The sequence goes on from JARDYH010000006.1 coordinate 3,066,419, forward strand.
TTAAGATTATAGCTAGAAAATGGGGGTGGGAGGAGGAATAGTAAAAAAATAAATCTCCATTTCTTTACAAAACATTGAATCTACTTTATTAGTGTTACAAGAGTTTTTACTGAACTAGGTGGCTACCATGAATAACTTGCCAGCTAAAAAAAGAGGAAAATATATCTGGGGTGTGTGGGGGCAGGAGAGTGGAAAGGAAAAGGGAGAGAAATAGATTTGAGTAGTGATCCAAAGATAGTTGCTTTGGACCCAGGTTGCAAATCATGAGACACATTCCTGTTGAAGATATGCGAAACCTTCCCGGTTATTTCCATAGATATTTCTGCCTTGTCAAAAATGGCATGACATTTTTGGAACACTTACCCACAAAAAGGCATATGCTGGATTTTTCCAAATCATTATTTCACGTTATTTTCAATCACAGCACACGTGAGCACCTGTTCCTATTTTAATGCCTACAGACTTCTTGGCTTAGTTTGACATGTCACTGCAGTGAAAAGCATAAACCTGGCTTCATGGCATATGCGTCCTTATTCAGAAGTGAATGGATAGCTTTTACACCCACACACGCTCACACACAACAATACACACACATTTTCCTCTTAAAAACGTAAGAAGAGTCATGCCGGATCAGACCCAGGAGGGTCCATCTAGTCCAGCACTCTGTTCACACAGTGGCCAACCAGCTGTCGACCAGGGACCCACAAGCAGGACACAGATGCAACAGCACCCTCCCACCCATGTTCCCCAGCAAATGGTGTATATACACTTACATGCCTCTGATACTGGAGGTAGCACATAGCCATCAGGACTAGTAGCCATTGATAGCCTTCTCCTCCTCCAGGAATTTATCCAACACCATTTTAAAGCCATCCAAATTGGTGGCCATCACTACATCTTGTGGTAGTGAATTCCATAGTTTAATTATGTGCTGTGTGAAGAAATAGGATGACCCCATTGGGTTCTAGTATCATGGGACAGGGAGAAAAAATGTCTCCCTATCCACATTCTCCACACCATGCATAATTTTGTTCACATGTTGCGTGTGTGTGGGTTTTATATTTCTCCAGTGGAGCAGGGACATAGGTGGTATAATTGTTCTTGATTCCCCATTGGAAATCACAGAACTGGGCTAACTGCAGGCCCGATAATGTTAGCATTGGCATTGGCAGGAACACCAGGGAGTTGAATCCTTTAGCATCACATTTCCCCTGTATCTCCCTTGCAGACCTATCATAGACACATAAGCCAAGAGCTTCATTCTATCTTTCCTGGGGGTAGATAACTCAGTATTTGTTACTTCCATGTGTATTCACTCATAAGCATTCCTGACCATTGGACATACTGACTTGCAATGATGGGTGTTGCAGTCCAACACCTTTGGAGGGCACCACATAACCGGAACTGGAAGTGACGTATCAAAACAAACACCATGTGGCCAGAACCGGAAGTGACGTTACTACCTGTCAAGCACTCACACACTATGAGAGCTCTGTATACCTTATAAGGGACTTCATGACTCAATTAAATGTTATTTTAAAAAATGAAGGGATTAAAAAAAAAAGCTATTCCATCAAATATAAGATCAAAGGAAAAGGAAATCAGCAGGATTTTAATTAGATAAGACCTCATATGATCACAAAGGGTAGACAAAACAATCACCAAGATTTTTTTGAACAAACACTTTGGCCGAAGGAGATTTTTTTCTAATTTAAACTGTCCTCCTTCCCTCAGTCTTTCACCAATCGTCCTGAAATTTTCAGGTTATGTAAAACCAACATGTATTTCTGGCTCATGTAAATTTCAGGATGATTGGTGAAACATTTTGGATTTTATGAATGTTAGAATGACCAACCCCCAACTACCCTTTTTCCTGTCGAAACTTAACTAAGGACACATAACTGCACATCCTTAAAGAAAGATAAACATACTCACAATCAAAGGTGTTTTGGTGGTGTTAATTTTAATTCAATATTTCTACCTCCCCCCAGGAGAATGTTCAGCACATTCCCAATCACTAGGCTGATCATATGAAAAGGAGGACAGGGCTCATGTAACTTTAACAGTTGTAGAGAAAAGGGAATTTCAGCCAGTATCATTTGTATGCAATTAGTTCCTGGTGATATTCCCTCTTCATCACAACAATTAATGGTGCAGGCACTATACTAGAGTGACCATATACAAAAGAAGGCAGGGCCCCTGCAACTTTAACAGTTGTGATAAAGAGGGAATTTCACCAGGAACAAATTGCATACAAATGACACTGGCTGAAATTCCCTTTTCTCTACAATTGTTAAAGTTACATGAGCCCTGTCCTCCTTTTCATATGGTCAGCCTACCAATCACATCACCTTTCTCTGTTACGTAAATATTCCTATTTTCTTTCTGATACCATGGCCAGACCTCCAAGGAGGAATAGGATTCAAGTGGATGATCCATTAGGGTGTTAACCGAGATTCCCATGGATCTTTGTAACAATGAATGATGTCCCTCTGGAAGAGATATAGTATTTTTTTCTCAAAACAATTAAAACTTAACGTGCAAAATTCTTTAGAGAACAATCCCCCATAGTAATGAATTGGATACTGTTTTAAATCTTTTATTTCCAGACTTCTGCCCTGGAGAATGGAAGATTACACAGTACCTACATGTTCTATGTAGGACAGAATTCTGACAATACTCTGAAGATTACTATTTCCTCTTAGTAAGATGAATAGACTTAAGAAACTAAGAAGTGTATGGCTAAATCCCCAAATATTATTCTATGTAAAATAGTCCAGTGGGTTCACGATACATCAATACTCTGATGGTTCAGAGTAATCAATCCATTTCTCAGTATATACAAGATATTTGGATGCCGTTGCTAGGACTGGTACTATTTATTTATTTATTTATTTATTTATTTTATTCCATTTATATACTGCCCCATAGCCGAAGCAATGCAATCCTTTACATGTCTATTCAGAAGTAAACCCCTTAGAGATCAATGGAACTTACTCCCAGGTAACTGGGCATAGGATTGCAGTTTAAACTAATTTTTTAGCAACATATTAGGATTTTCTAACAGAATATAAACAGCAGATTTTTCTTATCCATTTAGATACAATCTAAACTGTATGCAACCTAATATGAAGTATGGTTTTTAAAAAGATTCATTTTCTGGATGAAAATTATGTGGCATAATGGATTAAGTGTAGATCTGTACCAAAAATCTACTTGTTTAAAGTCTTTGTTGTGATATGACAACTTTCATCCAGTACAGACACATGATGATGTCGCATCTTTCATACAGCCAATACAAAAAAAATGATGAAGTGGTGGTGATAGAAGTGCATTTCAAAGATGAGCCACAGCTTTGATGTCCTTGAAAGATAATGAGACAATCCATCTATGAAGCCAAGTAGTACCAATTTTTGAGGGGAAAAAACAACACCACTGCATTGGGTGGGGTGGCATGTCAAACCCCATCCTTTCCATGTTAAGCCTTTTAAAATACAAGGAAAACAAACACTTTTTGAACTCCAGGGATTTATTGTAATCTGTACACATTTCTATATTCTCCACTCCTTAGGCTTAGAGTCTAGGAGTCCATTCAGGGTCTACTGTCCCAGAGTGAATAAGAAAAAATGATTAGACTACAGACTATGGTCACTCCTTTTACCCTCTCCCAGGAATCAGGGTTTTCCAAAGTTTCCCAATCTTGCTTCCCCCATCAACTCTGGAAGCTTAATCAGTCTGTAACCACAGTCTCAAGGAATGCTGTCAAGTCCTAGCATGGCTTGAAGATTGGAACTGAGATTCTCCTATCAGGGTTCTCTGAGACGAAGCTTCCATCCATAGGCTCCAAGAAATGAGACAATATCTTGCTTCTGAGGGGTCAAGGGATGGGAGCTACTCTGCTCCATCTAGTAATCTTGGTCATTCACCACACACTCTCCTTATCTTCTCATGCACTAGCTGCACCAAGTCAGCAATCCCCAGACCCCCAATTTCCATGCTACTTCCTATCTCCAGGCAACTTCGTCTGGGCTGAGACGAGTATTGGGCTCCTTCTACCTCTTTGTCTATCTCTTTGCTCTGTGCTCCAGTGTCTTCTCCTTCTGCTTCTTGACTCATGTTTTGTCACCTTCCTCTCTGTTTCCCTTCTCTCTCAGGGTTGTTCTGGAGCTTCCTTTTTTTTCCTTTGGTGTCCTCTTTGTCTCCATACCTGTCCGCCTTTCTTCTCCTTTTCTCTGCTTAGGAGTGAGAGAATGAGTGTGACAAAGGCTGCCTCTACAAGAGGCATTTAAAGCTCTTTCAAGGTGCATTAAAAATTTTACCTCTACAAGAATGGAGCACAAATCGGGCGTAGAGGCGCATTATCTCTCCGATTATGCGCATTGTTGAATGCACGTTAAATAGCGAGTTTTATTTTGCTCTGGCCGTTAAAGCGCATTTTGATTATGTGAACAAGCGATTCTCCGCATTAACTACTTGTAAAGCACATTTGAAACAACCGGTAAGGTCACCAGTTGAGTGCTCAATTACCTCCTGCATACAAGCATTTACGATAAAGCACTTCTGAGAAGATGCGCATAATCGGCTAACCAGGCGTCAAACGGAATCCATCTAGAGGGGATCTCAAGCTCATTGAGGCTCTCCAAGTTCCACCTTGAAGCTTAGTCTGCCTCGTTCCCAAATGTGAGTTTTTGGTTGTTATTTGAAAGGGGAGAGTCACAATCAGGTGCATGTTTTTTTTAAAAAAAAACATACCCAAATGCGCACCTTTTCCGTATCAACTAAAACATGGAAATACATGGTGTGTGTTTTCACACGATGCATTTGTAAAATGCACAATTTTTGGATGAAGGCATTTTGGGAATGCAATGGCAAGCTTGGGAACTTGCGTTTATGTTTATATTGGCCCAAACTGCATGAAAATGAAACACTCATACATTTCTGCCTCCAGTCCTCCTCAACTCTTTACACAGCTGGTTTCTTGAACTCCCCATGCCCCTCTCCAGGAGCCTGGCTGCTTCTGACTTAGTAGCCAACTTCTTGGGTTGACTCACAAGCCCAGTACCCACATCCCACATCATCAGGAGGTGTTGCATCTCCCAACTGCTCTGAATCAGCACCCATCACCACAGCTGGATGGGAAGGATGGGCCTGCTGAGTTCTCACTATGAATGGGCAAAAATGTAATGTTTGAGCACATTAAGGATCTCTAAATTCTTCCTCTAAGTTCATTCACCCCATTTGCTTTATCAAACACAAACATATTTTTTTTTTCTCAAACCAGAAAAAAAGAACATTTTCAGCTTGGGGGAAAAAATGCATTGTTATAAGTGCACAGTTTTTCCCTACTTAAAATATATTTGCATTTTAAAGAATGCACTTTTTCCCCAGTCATAAATGTGTATTTCCACTCACAAGCTAAAACATGAAAATGTGGATTTGAAGGGGGTGGGATTTCACATTTGTGTACTTGTATATATTAACATTTTGGAAGGACACACTTGCAGAAGTGCACAATTTTGAACATGTTCAGGAAAATACAAGAAAATCCTGAGACTTACATTTATATTTGGGGTTAAGAACAGGAACAAAATTATTATTGTACATTCCTAGTTCTGACATTTTCTGACACTATAGAACAGGAATTGGGGAAGTGACACAGTGGAGGGCCAGTGTGGAGTAGTCGCTAGAGTATTGGACTGGGAGTCAGGAGATCCGGGTTCTAGTCCCCACTCCACCATGGAAACTCATTGAGTGACTTTGGGCCAGTCACAGACTCTCAGCCTAACCTACCTCACAGGGTTGTTGTTGCAAGGACAAAATAGAGAGGAGGAGGATTACATGCGCTGCCTTGGGATTCTTAAGGAGGAAAAAAGTTGGGATATAAATGTAATAAAGAACAATGACAACAACAACACATACCCAACTATTGTAATCAAAATGAGTGGTCATGAACATCAGTATTATAAATGCAAATGTTAAGATCTGCTTCTCCCAGTATCTCAAATGATGTGGAGCTAATTTTTTTTTCATTTTGTTTGTTTTGTTTATACTTGAAATATCTTTAAATGATAATAAATGTGTGTGGGAAAGTTGATTCCTCACTGACAAACACATAAAGAACTCCCAATGTCCCTTATAACGAATAGCATTTGGGCCATGTTTATAACCCTAAATATTCCAAAAATAGCATTCATTGTTTTTGAAAGAAAGTAAAAAAAAAAAATCCATAATAAAGTTAGACCTGTTCCAGACCCATTTAATCCCTCTGTATAGTATATGAATTAAAGCACACTCTCCATCACAGCTAACAATAAGAACACTGCCATGTTGTGTGTTTTTTAATGTAATGCTTCACGAATTATTAATTGAAATTAAAAAGTGAAAACGGATTACTTTCTGTGGGCATTTGCATAAGATATATAATTCCCTTGACATGGCAATATATTAAGTTTTTGGTTCTCAAAGCCCTTGACAAATAGTTGATGGAAATACTTAACTATCTTTAGTCATCAACCATGAACAAATAAGCTACACATTATATTAATTAAAACATACTCATGTCCAGTTGACTACCTCTTTTTACTGGGCTGCAAAAATTAATCAAAACTCAACTGCATCTTGTTAATCTCTTTAGCTCCTGATCAACAGTTTTACAAATTTGTTATTAGTCATGTGTGCAAATCCTAAAATTACTGTCTGCCCTTATGATGCAAAAAGGCTGTAGTCCATAAACCATGGGCAGATTGGGGACCAATTTCCCAGTCCCCAGACCTGTCATGGGCCAGACTCCTGCTGGGCTGGCAATTTTTGGAGAAAAAAGCAAGGGTTAGAAAACTAATAAACTAAAAATACATGATCTAAATGTCTCTATCTACCACAGAGCTAAATTTCTCCACAAGGCATATTTGGACAGAAATAAGTTCTACACACCCAGCATGCCTCATGGCTAGCTGGGGCATGCTGGGAGTTATAGAACATTTCTCTGTGTAAACATGCATAGGATTGTGCCCTAAGCCCCTTTAATGGTTTGCCACTGAATTGTAGAGGCAAACCATATTCCCCCCCACCCCCCATTTGTTAAAGAAAAAAGGCATGGTGGGGACAATGGGGGCAGGGGACAACAGGAGCTGCATGTTGTTCATGGCTGCCTGAAACCAAGAAGGAAGAGCAATGGCCAAGAGGTCATGATTATTGGTCTCATCCTTGAAGTTGGTGGCCAGGATCGAAAGAGCTACTTTAGTGGGTCCCAAAGCTTTGTGCTAGCTTTGGAAAATGGAACCTCCATTTTCTCCAACAATTTAAGCATCAAAGCCTTAATTTATGAAAGCTGTAGAACTGTTAGTCCTCTTTTTGAGCTGAAAGTGTCCTGTATAAAGATAAAGATATTCCTATATTCCGGTTTAAAGAGAAAGAACTATCAGAAGGAAAATCCCGGCCTTGAAATTGCCCATTCACAGCCCTGGATAGCAGGGTGAGCAGGCACGCAGGTCACTTGATCACAGTCTTTCCCACTCTGGGGAGATGACTTGTATATTTTAAATTATAGTAATCATGTCTAATTTTGCATCTCAAGACATGAATTCACATATGCAAATTTTATGCAAATCTCTGTCCTCTCTTTGGTTATGCATTGCCTCTTATTCACAACGCACAAGTGACCGCCCTATCTGAGATCCATACGGATTGTAATTTCCTCCTGGCCCAATTCATTGAACCAGGAGACTCCGGAAATCACAATCCCCATTCATTCCAGCATTAGTGGACATAATCAGGAGCTTGCAGACCTGATTGGTCAATTTATTATTAACATTTATATACTACCTTATTCACTAAAAAGTCATGAAAGTGGTGAACAGCATTGTTTTAAAAAATAAAACCTTAACACCATAAAAAGAACTTTAAGAGAGAAGTCCTATGGTCCCAGTGTTCGGAGGCTGTAGACACTGCTCTGATTTATGCCTCCTGTCAGCTGCATTGGAATGAACTGCATCAACTGCTTTCTGAGCTTTAAACTGTGGTTTTGGAACAAGAGAAAAGGGGGGTTATGATGAGTGGGGAGGGGAGAGGCTGGGATATGAGAAATCCTATGACCTCTCCAGGCTTGGCCTAGCCCCTGGTTGTGCACCATCTCCAGACAGGCTCAAAGGCCCATATGGAGGGGAAAAAATGTAAAAGGAGGACAAAGAAATGAAAAATGCCTCCATTGTTTCTCCTACGCACCAGAGTTTAGGATACTCAGAAGCCTCACTCTAGACACAGTAAAACATCAAAACTACATTATTTATTCTTTTTACATCCTATAAAGGTGAGGCTTATAAGACCTCTGCTATTACCAGCCAGCCCACCCCATCAAGTAATCTTCCCCTACTTAGGCTGACCATCTGAAAAGGAGGACTGGGTTCATATAACTTTTAACAGTTGTAGAGAAAAGGGAATTTCAACCAGTGTCATTTGTATGCAATTAGTTCCTGGTGATATTCCCTCTTCATCACAACGGTTAAAGTTGAAGAGCCCTGCCTTCTTTTGTATATGGTCATTGTAGTATAGTGCCTGCACCTTTAGCAGTTGTGATGAAGAGGGAATTTCACCAGGAACTAACTGCATACAAATGACACCTGCTGAAATTCCCTTTTCTCTACAACTGTTAAAGTTATATGAGCCCTGTCCTCCGTTTCAGATGGTCAGCCTACCCCTACTGCAAGGGTATATTTCCTGGGGAAATGAGATGACATGTGGGAAAGGCTGGCTGGTAGTGGGACCATTATGAACTAAGCCAGAATATTGAGTTTGGGGTTCAGTGGTATGTGTGAATCCTTGAGTTCTACATCATGAGCCCCAAATTCCAGGGTTGGGGAGTATTACTAGTATACAGTGTACATACTAAGCTTGATGGGTCCCTCTAACATCCTTGGATGTAGCCAGGGATGGATGGAACCAGCTCTTACTGGTTTCTCTGCGTGATCGTTGAGCTCCTCCTCCTGCTCACTCCCCCCAGATCCACTAGTGAGCCCTCACCCTTTACCAAACCATCCACGAGCACCCGGCTGCTGCCCTTCCCATCTGCAAGGCACCATTTTGCATGAAAACAGAAACTCATGTTTTCCAGTAAATCAAATCTTATGCAAATAGTGGCCATAAAGCATCTATTTACGCAATTTTGCAGGCATAAATAGACCAAGGGCTGGGGGCTTGTGCAGTTCTGGAGTCATGACTCACCAAGCAGCATCCGGGAGGTCATGTGCAGGGGAGTCCACCAGACCCCCAGACACAGTTGGGTGCTTGCGCCATCCCTAGATGTAGCTAGGTTGCCACAAGCTGCACCTAGCCATGCTTTCATATGCAAGTTGCATTCTTCCCCAGGGTGCTCCAGATACCTGCTTGCTAGGGCAAACGTGTCTGGATCCATTCCAGGGTGAAAGCAGTTGGGTGGTAACACTTTGGAATGGAAAACCAGCTGAGAAGGAAAGGATTAAGCACTCCTTCCTAAAGATGGACGGGTCAGGGATGCTCAGGCTCACTAAGATTCTCCAAACTCCACTTCAGGCTTTGGCTCCGTTGGTCCAGTTTTCATTTGCAACCTATTTTTCTCTCTTTTCGAATGGGGTAAGTGCACATTTTGAATGGGGAAAATGTGCATTCCCATGCATATTGTTTAAAAGTGTGCATTTCTGGGCACATTATTCAGAAGTGAACATTTCCACACACATTGGTTTTTTTTTATTCTTTAAAGTTTATTAGGGTTTTTTTAGACAGAAAATGAACACTAATCAGTTTTCCCAACATGCCCATTTCCGTGCACGCTGTTCAAGAGTGCACATTTCTGTGTGCATTGTTCAAAAGTGTCCATACCTGCACACATTGTTCAAATGTCTACACTTCCCCAATTGACTAAAGTGTAAAAAAATCTTTAAAAACAATTAATTAATTTTCCGAGTGCAGTTACAAGTTACAAATACAAAGAAATTCTGATGGTTTGTGAACTGAACTGAAATTCTCATATATTCCCTACTTTTCTGAGAAAGAAATCCTCCCCAGAAGCTGCTCTTCTTTGTGTAAAGCAGCCTTTCTCCCATGCATTTACCCTATAGACTACCCTTTAAATATATATGTAGACCAGTGTTTCTCTAATAATAATATTCTCATTATTCAGCTGCTACAACAGCAGAGAAACTCATCTGGAAGGTCGGCCGAGTCACGTTCAGTCCATCATTCATCATTAGGGGTGTTTGTCAAAGTGCGGAACAAATAAATACTAATAATTTATTTTCAGTGTGCTTGGTAAAACATTAATTATTTTCAGCAATTAGGGCACCCTAATGAGCAACAAATATTAATTCATCTAACAAAGTTCACTTTTATTTTAGATGCTCGCTGAGGTAATTAGTAAACTTGCTTCATTCATTAACAGTTCAAATCTCATTAAAATGCAAATGGTTGGGAAAGGTTTTTGGTGTATTGGATGGTATATGTTGACATTCATCATGTTACACAATTTTGGTCCTAATTTATTATTTTTTAAAACCCTGTAAATTGCCATTTGCTTTTGCCAAAGCAGCTGCTGAAAGGGGTCACTTCACATCGTGCCTTAGCAAGCTATGAGAGATCATTCTTTGCCCTCCCACTGATTTGCCCATGCTGCTGTTAAAACCTATTGGTTCGGCTGTGGATATGATCTGATGATGTCACGAAGACATGGCAACAAAGCGACAGCCAATTGGATTAAGCGGCAGTGTGGGCAAATGAAGCCGAGGGCACTGGTGGCAAAGGAGAAGGGGGGAATTGCAAAATGGAATGTCGTCAGCCAGGTGAACAAGGGGCCGTGGCACAACAGTCAGACAACACGATTGTGGGACAATGGGCTACTTTTGAAACAAATTTCAAATTGAGAAAACATTTCCTAAAGATTTTTGAGCAGCGAATAAGGATTGCATGGAAGGTGTGCATGAGCTTGTTCGATTTCGTAAATTAGTGTTTTCATAAGCCCAAATAAGTCAGATGCATAGTCAAGCTGTAACTTTTAGAACAACCTTGTAAGGTAGTTGGCATTACCTCGCATATTGCAGGAAACTAAGGCTGAGAGAGAAAATGGATTTGCTAAAGTCACCAGAGGCGGTTTGCATTTGCAGAGACTAAATTTGAACTGAGGAATTCCTGATTTGTACCTCAGCTACTATGCTCCATGGTCAATGAAGAAGCACTTTCTAGTAGGACTATGCACCACTTTGGCTCCAACTCTGAATCCTGAACTGAAGTGGGATGATTCATGCCCGGCTTTCCCAGATCTGGATCTGAAGTGAGCAGGTTGGCTCTGAATGGGCCTTTGAAACATGTTGGAGGGTCCACGCACACAGCCCTACTTCCTACGATAACCAACAACAATGGGGCAGGTTTAGACTATATCCCAACAATATCTCAGGGTGCATTTGTTTACTTCCCTCACTATAAATGAATGGCTCCTATTCATTGCTACAAGCCATTGAAATATACAGGATCACACATCATGTCCTTCCCTGTTGTCAGTCCCACAGCATTTTCCTAGCTAAAATGGCGGCCTATACATTTTAAAAGTCTTTGAATCTTCACCCCGCAACCCCATGTATTCAGGAAAAGAAAAGTAGCCATTCTAATTATTTGGTTTAAGAGAATAGCAAAACTTTGTCATTCTGGCGAAGCCAATAAACATGGGCACTGAATAGGGTGACCAGATAAAATCCAGGTCAGGGCTGATGTAACTTTAACAGTTGCAGAGAAAAGGGAATTTCAGCCAGTGTCATTTGTATGCAATTAGTTCCTGATGAAATTCCCTATTCATCACAACAGTTAAAGTTGCAGGGGCCCTTCCTTCTTTTGTATATGGTCACTCTAGTATAGCGCCTGCACCGTTAACTGTTGTGATGAAGAGGGAATTTCACCAGGAACTAATTGCATACAAATTATACTGGCTGAAATTCCCTTTTCTCTACAACTGTTAAAGTGGCATGAGCCCTGACCTGGATTTTATCTGGTCACCTTAGCACTGAAGGACAAAACAACTGGCTGGCAAATAGATTTGTTAACTTTAACAAAACACAATGAAAGGACTCTTAATCCAGATACATTTTTGTTTGTTTGTTTACTGGTCAATAAATAGTTTGTCTACTTGCTTTTTTTATCCCCTTGGGGCAAAATGATGGAAGGATTTGTTTTAAAACAAACAGCAAACAATAAATGAATAAATAAATACCTCACTTCAACAGATTTTTATAACCAAGGAAAGATTTAAATTGAATTCCAATCATTGTGGCTGGAAGAATTTCCGTATTTTTCTCCCTCCAGCTGCCTTATGAGGGAGATTATTATCACTCACTATCTATTTGAATAACCACCATGACTCCTTTTACCTTAAGCACAAAGAAGAAAGTAGATAAAGTCAACAAAATCTGAATACACAATAGCTTGAAGAAAACTGTTTTCAAAATCCTGACAGAGCCGTTGTTGCACATTTGTTTGATTCCATGAATAGAAGAACCTTTGTCAGCATTGCATTTTTGTCAAGTAAACATAGTTTTCCTTTAAAAAGGAATTCCAAAGTCACCTGGCCTCAAGACATGCTGACAGTTTCTTTTGCGTTCAAATATCTATGTCAATTGTTTATTTGTTATTTGTATTTAAAAGACACCAAAGAAACAGGTTCTCTAGGTGGCGTGGAATTTATTTATTTTTTAAAAAAGACAACGATACAGTACAAAGAGCTAAAATCCAACAGTAAAACCAACACAATAAAGATACAATTAAAACACAATGCAATGCCAACCTGATAGAATATAGTAAAAAATAAATAAATGAGGAGATAAAACCAGCTGAGAAATAAAATGAGTTAAACCACCAACATATAACAAAGATTAAAATAATAAAGATCCTAAAGGTGTGGAAGTCCAAAAAAAAAGGCTCCACGTAACAACAGAAAGAAAAAAAATGTTGGCAACAGGAGATTTTCTCTGGGGAGAGAGTTCCATAACAGGTGTGTGTGTGTGTGTTACTGGTTGCAGTCAAAGCAAATCGTATCATCCCTAGGCTGACCATATGAAAAGGAGGACAGGGCTCATATAACTTTAACAGTTGTAGAGAAAAGGGAATTTCAGACGGTGTCATTTGTATGCAATTAGTCCCTGGTGAAATTCCCTCTTCATCACAACTGTTAAAGGCGCAGGCACTAAACTAGAGTGACCATATACAAAAGAAGGCAGGGCCTCTGCAACTTCAACTGTTGTGATGGAGAGGGAATTTCACCAGGAACTAATTGCATACAAATGACACCGGCTGAAGTTCCCTTTTCTCTACAATTGTTAAAGTTACATGAGCCCTGTCCTCCTTTTCATAGGGTCAGCCTAATCATCCAATCTAGGGGAAGGCAAATGAGCAATTTCTGAGCACATAGAGACTCTCCTTTCCCCACCCAGATGTTTCTTTTCCTCATTCTTGCTCGTGAAGGCAAGCACGTGTTTTCGTTTTAACAAAAAACAGGAAAAATATGTGTACTCCTCACTACCACCAGTAAGCGTAAAAATGCATCCTGGTTGAAGAAAAGTGCACATTTTAAAGTGTGTTTTCCAAAATGGTATGCATTTTCTGAACATCATTGAAAGCTCAAGCATGTGGGAACCTTTCCCAGAAATCACATTCACATTCATGCTTGAGGTTGTGAGCGGGACATTTCCATCACTTTTTAGATTGTGAATGTAATGTTTGTAATCCCTATCGGGGACATATATCCCTCACCAATGACATCACCTGGTGCACTACCTAGGGGCAGGCCGCGAAGCCTGCTCGCAGTAGCGGCCAGTGGTGGAGGGGAGCAGACGGCCCCGGCAGGTAAGCAGGGGGAGGGGGAGGGGCTTACCCCTCCAGGGCCATCCACTTCCATCCGCTGGCGCCCGCGGGTGCCAGCGGATGGAAGCGGACGGCCCCGGGTGGTAAGGAGCGTGGGGGAGGGGGCTTACCTGCCAGGGCCGTCCACAGCGGACGGTCCCGGGAGGTAAGAACCGCGAGGGGGGAGGAAGGAGTTAGGCCCCCCTCACCCACTCGCCGCCATTTTTTCCCCATAGACTTGCATTGGGGGAAAGCTTTCTTTCCCCTAATGCAAGTCTATGGGGAAAACAAAAATGGCGGCTGATCCAAAAATTGGATGTCCGATTTTTGGATTGGGATCGGGTCCAATCTGATCCGAAGGACCTCCGATTTTGTCCTGAACAATCCAGGACAATCTCGGAGGTCCCGATCCAGATCCTGATCTGATCCGGGGGGTCCGTGCACACCCCTATTTATAACTGTGTATTTTTGTGATGGATCTGTGGTTTGATAAGCATCTCTAGGGTGAGAGTGATGAATTTGCAGGTGTGAGTGAACCTACCTAAATGAAAACCTACCTGATTTGCACTTCTTCAACCAATACATGAACTGAAACACAATTATCCTTCCGCATTCACACTTCTCTGAACTTCGTGAGTCAGATCTCCAGTTTTTTAAAAAATGTACAAAAATGCACATATTCTGGGATTGTGCACATAAAAATACATATATTCGTGAAAATAATATACAAAAATGGATTGTATTAGGGGAACCGGTTATCAAAAACTGTGCTTACTAGACAAAATAAAATACAAAAATGTGCATATTCCGTTAAATGCACACAAAACTAGGTTCAGTTTTAAATTTGGATTATTGTTTTTAATTCACAATGTGATGAAGGACTAGGAGAGAACAAACTGAAGACTAAAAATGAGATATTTAGGAACTGACAGATTTGATCACACTTAGGCATGCCTCCATTTATCTGTCTCATCCCCCCCCCCCCCACTATGGGGGTAATATTACTAATCTGCTTTACATGAGTGTTGTAAAAATTAATAAAATTATGTATATATTTTCCGAGCATTCATCTAGTCTGCCTTGCATTATGGGATGGGAAGGGGGAGGTTTCCAATTGTTTACAGAAAACACCCACCCACACACTCAATTCCTCATAGGCTCACCACCTATTACTTCTATTGCCTAGGAAACTTCTCCTGTTCCAGTTGGGTGGTACAATTCAGAATCAAGGCTTGTAGGAGGAATATGTGGGCAGATATGCCCTAAATTGAATTGCGGCTGTTCACTCCTTAGGCACTGACCTCAGCATTCAGAGTTCAGCAAATCTCTTCTTTCCTTACCTGTGATGATTGCATTGCCAACTTTCCCTTCTTTATAGGAGCAGTTTCTCATTTTATGTGTGGCAGATAAATTTTGTCCATAATGATATACTCAATTAGATCTCTTATTTCTGGAGTGTAATTCTTGACTATTGGCATATTACTTTAAAATAGAACACTGTTAGCTTTTCGTGGAGAGAGAAGAATTACTACCATTGTAAATTATTAGTGAGGTTGTACGGGGAGATATAAATTGCCTTGTATATAAATTTTACTATTACAGAGAGATAATGTTCAGTTTAGTATCAATAAAATTGATCATGTGTTCTCACCCTTTGGCAGAAGGCAGGGAGCAATAACTCCCATTAAGACATCAGTATGAATGGGATTGCACCCTCTGTAACGGGCAAGCCCATTGCAGGTTATAGGTACCTGCGTCTCTATGCCTTGCAATTCTTTCATTGCCTGGATGACTCATGCTGCCTTTCACCTCTATAGCCTTAAACATTGCAACACCCACCACAAAGCTGAACTTGAAAGGGACATTGTACAGCTCGAGGCAATCTGTCTGACATTGGGCACGTGGAATTGGACCTCTGTTCAGTTTGTGGAGTATGGGAGACAGTTGATCACATTATATGGGATTGCATAAAATACTTAAGAGAACAGGGACCTTTCCTTCATGTCTGCAGGGGAAAAGGAGTTCCTTTTGGGGATTTGTGTGCTCTCTTAAGATTCCGCAGTCTCGATCTTATGTGTTCTCCAGGTTGGTGTGAGGAAGGCATCCTACAATGGGTTATCTCCCCTCCATCGCCCAGGGACAAGCAGGGACCATGTGACTAAAACATTTGAGCATTCTGTTGGCCCCAGGCTCCTTTTTATGAGTTCGTCCCTGCTTTTCGCCCAGGACAAAGCTATCTTTCGTCTCCTTCTACTCAAAAGTCTCTTCAAACTCTTGATTTTTAAAATCTTTCTTACCTCTTTAAATCTTCATCTCCTCAGTAATTCCTTCTCCTTTAAAAATTAAATTAAAACAAAATCTTCCACTATTTTTCTGCTCTGCCTTCTGTTTTCCTCATGCCCCCTCTGGCTGTGAAAAAGGCTTCTTATCACTGCAAGAACAAAACAATCACAGATCGTTAGGAGACCACTGAAAGACAAAAGCCCTAGTGTCCTTGCTCCCTCACAGCAGGAGTGCAATTTCACAGACTGGGCTGGAGAGAAGGGGATGCAAGATCACCGACCTGCAGGTATATACCACTTGCCGAGTCTTGCCAAAGATCACAGGAACCTCATTAGCAGCCGAGCCCAAGGGAGTTGGGGCATCTGAGTCTTCGGAACATGCCACCCTCTTCCCAGATGAGGTGGAGCTGGTCATCAGAGGAGCTGGAATCAGCTCAAAAACAACCAGATGCCGAAACCCCCGGAAGGGTGAGATTGAGGGCGCATTTCCCTCCCATTGGGAAACTTCCCGCCAAATTGAGTAGGCAGCCATTTTGCATAGCAGCTGCAATCCACACTGCCAAAGTGAAACCTCCCCTCACACCACCACCATTTCTACCTCCAAGCAAGAGAATAAGGAACACTACCCCTTCAGTATTAAGGACGTTTCTCAGTTAAATTAGTCTGTACTCTCCCAGCTAACAAAAGCAAAACTGTTTTACCTCTTGTACCTTAAGAACAGGAGGGGTGATAAAGCATAACAGCAATTCACACACCTCTGAATTTTCTTCCTCCCCTCCTCTAAACACTAGTTATAATAATATGTATATATTTTAAAAGGATAACACTATTTTTACTATGTGTCACAATCACAATGATGCATCCATGCATTCCCATCAGGATTTCAATTCAGATGGGGAGGAGGGGTGGTGGTCAGACATAAAAATGGCCGAAGAAAATTCATTTGCTAGATTCTTTAACAAAAACGTTGTTGTAGTTGTTGGTTTTGCCTTGATTGTCCAAAGCAATTGCTTTCCTAGCCATTAACTCTGCAGAAACAGAGAAAAAAACAGTGGTTGTCCAGAGGAGCGACAATGTTCCTAGTACTCAAGCTCATGACAAGAGAAGTACCTTTTCCTAGTTCTTTCAAAAGGAAAGTAAAGGAAAAGTGGAAATCACCCCTTCAAGGTAGGAAGAGTGCTAATACTGCTCAAAAACTTTACACACTTCCACACAACATTATGGAAGAACTTAAAGCACCCTTGGTAGACGCTCCAGTAGCAGCTCTACTTTGGGGCAATAATGCCCAAAGATGGGTATGCCCCCCCAAACATCAGGGGGAGAGAAAATCTGATCCTGCATTACAGAAAGCCTGTGAAGAAGCAGCATTAGGACTAAGAGCCTCAGCTGTCTCCTATTTCACCGAGGTTTCCATTCTGTGGATGGAAGCCATAATAAATAATAAAAAGCTAAATCCGGCTTCCTTATATAGGAGACTAGGAAAGCTCCCTAAGTGTTTTGCCTTCTTAGCTGAGGTTACACAAGACACTCTTCAGTTTATTGCCCAGTCTAGAGCAGTGCCTTGGCACTCTATCTGGCTCAAGCATCCCCTTAACAAGAGCACATCTGTTCAGAGAGAAAGCCTTAAGAACTCCTTATAGAAATCAAAGACAACAAAAACAGGCCATGCCTTCCTCATCCAGAAGAGAAGACAAAAAATCCTTCATAAGAACTTACTAATTTTTTTTCACTCTTTCAGGAATACTAACCAATTGTCCTTTGGGTCCAAAAGCTACAGATTACCAAAACCAGCTCAATCCAGATTGCACTTCCAGCCCAAGAATGTTACCTCCACCAGCTATTTTGTCAGACTAACCTTTTATTTCAAGCCCTCTAAACCAGAACACAAGCATTCTGACACCAAGGATCCATCCATGGGAGGAAGGCTCCAGCACTTCCTCACAGCACTGGGAAAAAATGCATTGTATTGCTGGGCCCCAGACACCATCAGCAATGGCTACATCAAAGAATTCTGGAAAGAACCCTCTCCCAGGTTCATTCCCTTACCAACATCACAATCAACTACCAAGAGACACACCATAACCAAAGTCATTCAGCACCTGTTACAATTAGGACTATAGCAGTCCCACCACAAGAAAAATATGAAGGCATCTACTCAATCATCTTCACTCTGCAAAAACAGGGTGGAGGATGGAAATCTGTACAAGACCACTGCCATGGTGCACACAACTCATCAAAGACTACCAAATCAATCTCTTCATCTAGAAGCCCAGACTATGTACTTTGGGCCAAGCAGAAACAGCACAACACATCAAGGGAATACTGAATCACACCACAGATTTCCCGAGTCAACAACAAATAGATACAAGGGAATGGAGCCCACACCCTGCAACCACCAAAGATATTCAGAAACAGTTTGGTCCACTAACTCTAGACCTATTCACCTCATGACTCAATCACTAATTCCCAAGGTTCCTTTCAAGATTCCATTGTTACAGAACTGAAGTAGACACACTGAACATCAAATGTTCTGTGCCTTTCCTCCATTTCCACTCCTAGCTAGAGTTAGGCAAAATATCAGAAAAGAAGGAGCAACATTAGTCCCAATAGCCAGTGACCCTGCAGACTGTGGTTCTCAAAAATTCTAGCCCTAGCTCGGCAAGACCCATGGTATCTACCACAAAGTCAGATCTCCTGTCTCAGGGTCCAGGTCTCCACCCAGACCCGCAATGGTGCTGGCTAGTTGCTTGGGTACTGAAAGGACAATCTGCACCAACAGAGCCTACCCAGATTCTGTCATAAACTCCCTCCTACCATCATGTAGGGATTCCACAGCATGCAAATATGAGACAATATGGGAGGTATTTTGCAGGTGGAGCAGAAAAAAGAAAGCCAACATACAAACAGTAGGCAAATAGGAGCTTCGAGCCTTTCTGCAAGAAGGCATGATACACAGACAAATAGCCATATGATCGGTCCTCCCCAAACCAGGACAACCAGCACCAAGCTTGTATGCTCATTTTAAAAGAGATTTCTCCATAGACCATCACTTATAAACCTTCTTTCAGTCCATAGATTTCCCTCATGTAACATGCAGGTTGTCCTCTCAGCACTACTCAAAACCCCATTGGAACCGCTTAAAGCAGCACCACTAAGGAACCTGCCACAAAACGTCCACTTTTGGGTCACCATCACATCTGCATGAAGAATATCTGAGCTCTCAGCCCTCTCAATTTGAAAAGGGCCTACCATTTTTTCAGAGCGATGTGGTCATTCTCAGGACCAACCCAACATTCGTACATAAAGTCAACTTCTTGTTTCACAGACCACAGGAGATGGTTCTACCTTTTCCTGTCCTAATCCTTCTCAGTCCTGGGAGAAGGACTGGCACAAGCTTCATACACACAGAACAGTAAAAATTTATTTAAAATGTCCACAGTCTTTCAGACAATCAGATACACTGTTTATATACATCCATCCTACAGCCATAGGTAAAAAAGTATCTAGGCCCGCCTTGGCTAGATGGTTAAAAGCATGCATTTTCTCAATGTATATGGCTTCATATATCCCCAAACTTTTAGGTGACAGCACACTCAACCAGGCCAGCAGCCACTTCAGTGACCTTGAGCATCAGTGCACCCTTAGCAGAACTCTGCAAGGCTGTGACCTGGACAAATCCAAACTACTTCACCAGACATTATTTCACCAGAGTTTTTCAGTAGGTACTTATTCAATAATAGATTGGTTCACTCTAAATTATACTCCCATCCTAACTGGAAGTTAGCTAGGCTGACCATATGAAAAGGAGGACAGAGCTCATGTAACTTTAACAATTGTAGAGAAAAGGGAATTTCAGCCAGTGTCATTTGTATGCAATTAGTTCCAGGTGAAATTCCCTCTTCATCACAACAGTTAAAGTTGCAGGGGCCCTGCCTTCTTTGGTATATGGTCACTCTAGTATAGTGCCTGCAACTTTAACAGTTGTGATGAAGAGGGGATTTCATCAGGAACTAATTGCATACAAATGACTCTGGCTGAAATTCCCTTTTCTCTGCAACTGTTAAAGTTACATGAGCCCTGTCTTCCTTTTCATATGGTCAGCCTAAGTTAGCTTTAGCATATCCCATTGTAGCATGCCTTCCTCACACCAACCGTGAGAAAGGAACATTGGTACTTACCAAGAAGGTTCCTTCTGGGTTGGTGTGCGGAAGGCATCCCAACCACATCCCACAATCTTTACTGAGCCTCTTACCACCCAATGCATATCTGCCATTGTGTTCACAGGACAGACTTCCTCATGGGACATCAATGGCAGTGTGACCATATTGTTTGTTCCTATTTGTATTTAACCTTTACTCCTACCAGGAGATGGAGCTGTATTTTTTTTCTTATGAGCTATAGCCATGGGCAGAACTGGCAAGGAGGAGCCTGGCGCCAACAGAATGCTCAAAAGTTTTAGTCACATGGTCCATGCTTTTCCCTGGGCAATAATGGGAGATAAAACATTGTAGGATGCCTTCCACACACCAACCCAGAAGGAACCTTCTCAGTAAGTATCAATGTTCCGATCTCTGCCATGTGGTATTTTTTTGCTGGATAGTAATTCACAGTTTGTAAATTATTTGCCTGGGCTATTAGATGTTGGTAGGTGGTGGTAATGGGGCCATGCTATGCCATAAAACCCAAGGAGAAGGAGAAGGCTCTCCCTTCTCAAGGCTCTCCCTTCTCAAGGCTCTCCCTTCTCTCTCTTTGTTTTCTTTTCTTTGCAGCGTTGACGACTACAGTTCTAGAGCCGATCTACATGCTAGGTTTTTAACGTTTTATAAGGGTTATGAAAACTCTTTGGGCCACATGACGCACTCCCTATAACATTGTATATCTGAGATTTTTTAAAACTCACTTCAGTTATATACAACAGTTTCACTTTTAATAAATCATTTTAAGTAAAATAATGTGTCCTTCCTTACCGTTTGTGATTCATGGGGGCAGTGCTTCGTTGACCGGCACCCAAATGCTTAGCAGTTGTTTGGTGGGGAAGAAAGCGGGGCTAAGGAGGAAGTGGGCGAGTGAACTACAACACCCACAATGCCTTGCCCTAAACTCATTGTAAAAACAAAAGAGAAAGAGATGGACAGAAGAGTGTGTGACCGCACACACCGCTTTAAAGACTGAAGAATTTTTCTCCTGTAATGTGAGTACCCATTAATGTGGCCTAAGACGTTTTAGAACGCACCTATTTGGAATGTTTTAAAATACTATTTAAAATGTTCCAAGGGACTGTGTAGATAGGCTCCTAGTCACACAAGCACACTTAAGTCAGTGGCCCAGAAGCAAAGGGTCATTTGTGCCAGTGCTCAGCTTGAGTTAGGGATGGACAACTCGTTCTATTTCTGGTCAGGATCACTGGAAGAATTTCCTGTGATTCTAGTCATTCTTGTGTGGTGTTGTGTGTGCTGCTTCTGGCGGCATCTAGGGTTCTAGTGGCTTGCACTGATTAGAGTAGGGACATTCTGAAATGAATCCAACGTTAAAAGTGGGCCAACATGCCACCCCTTTTTACAGGGTCATTCATCACCCATCCCTTGGTAAACTGGGGAGGGAGTTGGTTGCCGTTAGAAGGTAGAAGGCATTTCTAAGCATTTGGTGCTGTGGGGTGAGTCGTGGTTGGGCTTACCTTACTTTACAAATGAGGTAGACACTGAGGCTAGGGGGAGGTCTGTTTTCCATTTTATAAAGAAGCCTAGCTGGCTGCTCATTGTAGCCAGCAACACTCTTCACCAAAACCTCTGAGTTCCTCTTCCTGTACCAGATCCTCATGGAAAGGCACTACCACAGATCCACCTTGGCTGTCAAGATAAGCTCTACAACATGCAAACACACACACATCTCAGACATTTCATCTGGTCCCTCTCCAAATTGGAAGGGATTTCCTTTCGTCCTGGGAATGTCCAAAAATATTGACCCTGCTGTAATTAAGGTAGCACCTGGACTCCTATTGTATCCAAAATGGATCCAACTAAGATAGGGCTTCAACTCCAACTGGATCAAAAATTAATGTCGTTGGGACAGGGCCTGTGTCTGATGCTACTTGGGAAGGCAGATACAGAGGAAACAGGTACCCAAACTCTTCATATTTAGGATTCTGCGCCATCCTTAGTAAAAACTCATCAAAAGAAGGAGGGGATAATCAGGAAGTAAGGGCAGTTTCTGTAGAGATGTCTTTCATTTTCCTGAATCACTGAAGAGTTTCTCTCTCTATTAGCTCACAGAGCTCATCTGCCTTTGCTTCATTGCATACACACAATGAATTCACACCAAGTAAATCAGTACGATGCTTCTGGTCATTTTAAGGAGGATTTATTTTACCTACCTATAGCACAGAAAATCATCTTCTCCACACCTCCACCTCTGTTTGGTTTGAATTCCAACATCCGTAAGGGAAAATAATAGCCTGTGCAAATCCCTCAACCATCTTCAATATTTAATTTTTATCATTATCCCATGCTTTCCTTTCATTAATGTGTATAATATAGAGTCAGCCCTTTAGAATGGCAAAAAAGGGGGGGGGACTCTTCATTTCAAATTGTAAACTCAGAGCAGTGAAAGAAATGATTGGTAGGTTTCATCAGCCTACATTCTTCTGTGATTTATATTCTTGTCTCCTGAATAATTCAGTTTAGGTGACAATAAGCAGTCATACTGAAGGCACTTCTTCTTTTTCTTCTCTCTCTCTCTCATATATGTATGTGTATATATATATATATATATATATATATATATATATATATATATATATATATGCTTCTTCCTTTCATGAATGTAGAAAAATAATAATGTTGCGATTACTGTTCCATGCTACCCAGAGTATTTGTAAGCTCCATGGCCAATTTTTAACAGGGTCACTTTAGCAGTAAGGAGGAGGCACAGGAAACCTATGAGCTGCATTCCTACAAACTTGTCGAGAACTTATTCATTTATTATTTCATTCGTTTCTAACCCTCTGGGCAGAGTCATCAGTGTTGTGGCCAGCATCATGTGGCACCTCCCTACTCTACCTGTGTGCTCTGAAAGCAGTGAGTCAGTGGCTCAATTTGGATGACACGATAGTCAATGGTGGGTTGACTAACCCTAACCCTCACGCTAACCCTAGGGGGCACTCCCCACACAACATGGTAATAAATAATCAACTGTGGTGTGGATGAGGATCAGCGCTGAGTTGACTATGACTGAATTCGGATGACACAATAGTCAAAACAACTGATGATTGTTTTCTCCACACCAGTTGTTTATTGTGTCGTCCGAATTGAGCCAGTGAGGTGTGGCTGGGTGGGTAGAAAGGAGGATCATCACAGGTGGAACGTAGCTGCTCTGACTCTTAGCAGGAGTCTTTTAAACGGGGTTCCAAAGGAGTAGAGAAGGATAGCAAGATGGAGACAGTGAGGAGATGAAGCAAGCCAGTAAGCTTACCTTCCCTCACTTGCAAGAACCTGGCATTAAGGGCCAAATACTCACTATGCTAAATGTATAGCATGTAGCTAATCCTAACTTCTTTTTTAAATTTAGTGTAACTGTGTAAGATCCTGAGCTGGATGGGGACCACCATGTACAGATAGAGGGGTTAAACCTTCCTACCCAGCTGCTTTGCTTCCCTAAATTTTCTCCTCATGCACCCAAGGGAGAGAGAGAGAGAGAGACTCCATTGGAGCCAATGATGTTCTGTTTTCTTTAGACACCCCACCCCACACATGGGCAGGAGGCAAATTATGATAGGGGGAGGGAGTGCCTGAGTGGAAAGGCTCAACCACCCTATAGGCAAATGGTGGTCCAGATCTGGAACAACTTCTAGAGAGCAGCTGAGGGCCCTGACCCACCCTCCAAAATGGCAATGAAGCCCTTGGTCCAAAAAAGTTGCCCAACGTCTAAATGCTCAAATAGATATATGAATCCACACTTTATATGGAATTCCAAATATAAATTTTGGCTCTTCTGCTCTGTCTATTGAATGTAGACATCTTTGAACATACAAATAGGTAACTGCACACAAAGATTAAGAGGCCTGCCTTGTCAGCAGAAACTGCTCCAATATGCAATGTGAAGAGTTCCATTAAAAACATATATATCTACCCAGATGTACCTACAAATACTGCAAATCCAGCAGAAAATAGCCATGCAATAACTCCAGATCAACTTTGTTTCTTATAGTTAAAATGTCATCATTGTAAAAGAAGCCAGAAAAGGGCAGCAGTATGGGATATGAGCTCAAATTTATGAGATAACATCACCCATAAAAGTTGCACAGTAATGTTGTACATAAATCATTTCTTCTAAACCATGGCCCAGGAAAAGCGGAAAATGAATGCATTTCCCCCCTGAAAATGCAATTACAGGAACAAATATATAAAACATATATTCTTCATGTAGATAGAGGTCTTTTTAAATGTAATTGTGTTATTTATTTGTTTTTAAACCTGCATTTTAATGTTATCCTGGTCAGGAATTGAAACCTGCTCATTATGAATTGATAATTGGTGTCAAAATGAGGCTACACATCTATAAATTGGGAAATGGACACATATAACTAGGAAATTAGTTGCCCCCACTTATCCATTATACCATAGGTCAGTTAAACTGATATATTAATTTCCAGAATGCTTTTCAATCTTGTAGTATTTGCCCATGAAACTCTCTTTTTCTGGTTTAACAAACTTTTGTTTCTTGGGTTTTCAGGCTGCAATCCTATACCCACAGTTACCTGGAAGTAAGTCCTATTTAATGCAGTGCAACTTAATTTTTAGTAGACATGTACAGAATTGTACCATAAATAAAAGTGGAATTGAAGACGCTTACAATGCAAGCCTGCACATATCTATTCAGAAATAAGTCCCACTGAATTATAAATAAATCCCACTGAGTTATTCCCAGGAAAGTGCTTATAGGATTGCAAGTCAGCAGAGCTTGTGGGAAGGAGTTCCACTGACTCGTCCAATTCTGGAAATGGTAGTTTCAGCTAGTTTCTCAGGCTGTTCTATTAAGCGTTACCTTCCCATTACTCTAGCAGTCATTCCTGATAGAGCCACATGTATAGAAGGGGTGGACTGCCAGCAGACTGTCCATGGCGAGCAAATGAATGATGCTAGAGAACATGATGCCAACATATTTCAGTCAATATGTGCTTCTTGTCACAACTTCACTATTCCCCTTCCTCTTGTTTACATGATATATTTAACAATGATCCACGACAACCAATGTGAAGAGGAGCTGTTAACATCTCAAAGACAGGCAATATTGCAAAGTTACGATGAGACGACACCATCATCAACGAAATTGTTTACTCTAAATGCAACTGAAGGTGATTCAGCTGGGCACAAAGAAAATGGCTAATGCTGAAATTGGATTGTGTAACAATTCATTGAACAGGACAATCATCAGCTGCAAGACTTAAATGCCATTTCCCAACTAAATTTCTTTAAAGCTGATGAGGATAGAGGCTGCACACACATACACAATAGATGATAGATAGATAGATAGATAGATAGATAGATAGATAGATAGATAGATAGATAGAAAGAGATGTGTGGGTGTGTGAATTAAGAGATCTCTATAATGCAAAGAATATCCCTTGTTAAGGAGATATGGAAAAGAGATGGCATAGAAGGGTCTAGCTTTTGGCAGAATCGATAGGGAGCTAAAGCGCTGCTGTGCTCATTTCCATCTCCAAATTGTTTGTTTCTTTAGGGCTGAAAGAGCTAGTCAGATCATCATTACTACAATCTGGCAGCACAAAGCTTATCCATGTCAGGATATAATCTAGGAGAATAAATCTACATTGTTCATATTACATAAATGGAACAGCAGCCTTGTATTCTACTTGCCTGGGCCAAGGGCACATAGCTGGGAAACCAAAGGATGGAAGGCACCAGTGACATATGACACAGCTATACTCAACCTGCTGACCTCCAGCTGTTTCGTACTACAACTCCCAGAATTCCTGACCACTACCCATGCTGACTGGGGCTGATGGGAGTTGAAGTCCAAAACATCTGGAGGGTGCCAGGGTGGGGAAGCCTAACATACCTGTTCTTCAGACAGTCATTGTATTCAGAAAACCCACCGATAGGAATACCTGTGTAGATGTGACAGTTTTCACCACCATCACAGAAGACAGAATTTGCCCTTTCAATGATTGTTATGTTCGGTTTGTACACTGCATTATTCTAAAGTTCAGGATTATTAATTGCAGGCTTTTCAGTTACAAGCATGGATTCTTGATTGAGGGCACCTAAGGGATTCTGTGTGAAAAACAGGAGAATGAAGGTTCAATATCTGGGCAGAAACATCCTCCTTCAGGAGAACAACCACGACAGGGACAGAAAACTGTGGTTTATATGTCTTTGATCACGTCAGTAAGTCTTTACAGAGCAACATATATCAATATTAGCATTGCTCAAGAATATACCCGGATCTGAAGTAAAGAATATTACTAAAAATATTAAAGGTTGAAGAAGAGTTCCTCTTCCCCAAGTGGACATAATCGCTGCGATAATTGTAAATATTTCAAGGTTAGCAACAAGAAGCAGTTCCTTTGCAGTCCTGTTGACCATGATATAAGCCACCTTGGTTTAGTCAATTCACCACTTACAGCAGTAACTATGCAATTTATGTAACCAAACGTAAGGCATCAGAGCCCTGGAAAGAGGGATAGTTGACCATTTAAGCATCCTCTGCATCGCAAGATCAGGTGCTCCCTTTCGGGTTCACTTCATGAAATATAACCACACCATTAACGGTCTCTGATTTTGTCTCATGGAAAAGATACATAAACCTGAGGGGTTACATTGTTATTGAGAAGAGAGACGCATTGGACTCTTACTTTACAGAGTTTAGTATCCACTAGAGACGCAGCGATGGGAAGTGTGCATTTTCTGGAGGCTCTGGAAATCGCGAGCTCCCCCCACCATGCCAATAGGGGCCTTAAAGGTTTTATTAGATAAACATTTTAATAACATTAGTCTGTATATAATTTTTATTATTACTCTTTTTAGTTGTGCAAATGGGAACTGTTTTGTTGCTCTGGTAGCCATTTGCAGGCGGAAGGGGGAAATAACGAGACGAGACAACTGTGTATAGTATCAAATTTGGGCCACATTTATTGAAGATCTGCAAAGGGAAACTAGCAAGGTGTTTTATATTGGGTGAAGCATTCTATGTCTGGCGAGTGGCATCAGGCCATACCCCAGGCCATACCCCTTTTGGGGAGGGTAAACCAACCCATGCCACTCATCCCCCGTGCCACATGACTCTGGTTAAAGTAACAAGAGTCGGCCTAACAGGTGGCCTTATCCCCCATACTGGTGCCACATGACTCCCAGCGGAAGGCCTCAGGTATCACCAGTCATCAAACAACAGTGCTGCAGAATGGTCACCATCCCTTTCCTCTACGCATGCCAGCACTAACGGCCTAAGCCAAATGTGACCAAATTAACCCAGATCAGGATGTTATAATTCCTAAGACACTCTCTCCCCACTTACAGTGTGAAGTAGGCATAAAGACCCATAGCTCAGGCCAATCAGACTATGTGCCAAAAATTCCTACTCGGCCCCCAATAGGGCAACCAGGTAAAACCCACACTGCATACAGGGAGGGAGGGAGGGAGCCATGCTTTGAAGAGCCTGGAGGGCTGAGCACAGCTGCCCAATATACGCAGAGCCACCCAGCCCCCAGCTCAGTGGCGCCAAATCTGCCCCAATGGGGAGAGAGCACATCTCTTCTCCCCCTGCCTGCAACTACCTCCCCACGGCCAGTGCCAGGATGCGGAGGAAGGGGATTTGTGTGCATGTGTGTTGGTTTTTGTCTCCATTGTGGATAGGGAGGAAAAGGATAAACCTCCTTTCCCCACATGGTGTGATTTTGATAACATTAAGGGTTTCCCATGCCTGTAAGAGATAAAAACAGCAGCAGCAATAGCAACATGGAGATTTAGCTATTACTGTCAGAGAAATCCACAGTGGAACCAAAGGCGTTCAGATTTTTATGATTCCAACCTGGGGGTACCGTGCTGGACCAGGCTCGATCTTGTCAGGCAGATGTTTTAACCTTTGAGAATTTTGTGCAAATTTCATCATAGAAAAATATGCCCCCCCCAAAAAAAAATAAACTGATGAAAATGTGCATTTCCTCTGTAGGTTAAAGCATGAAAATGTACATTTTTGGAGGAATTTGCTCACTTGCGCGCATGCAAATTTACACCAAGCACGATAAAACACTTTGAAAATGGTTTGAAAACTGTATATGGAGTTTGTCCTGGGCCCCAATAGTTGTCACTAATAAACCATTTTAATCCGTTTTAAAGCAGTAGTGTAGACAGGCTCTCAAAGAGAACGAAAGGTGCCTGACAACCCACAAAACACTAACAGAACGGATTGCAGACCATGTGGACATCCCTAGTTGTAGCTGCATACTATGCATCAAGTGTAATGTGCAGGTTGGGTCCATACATTTCAATCTTACTTATTATTTTAGACGTTTCCTTTTTCCACAGTGAATTGCTTCCTATTTTGTGGTAAATACAGAAGCTTTGGGGAGGGGGAGGCGATGTGCTGTCTCAAATTATCACATTTTTAGTGCAATAAAAATGGAGCACCTTATACAAGCTTACTGCTCAAAGCCACCTTGGGGGTGAATATTGGATGGAGGCGGATGAGTTGCTTATCCTCTCATGCAATATCTTTGGATCTCTGCAGAGTCTGTGAGGAGTTTCTGCTGTGGTTCGTAAGCCAGTGGGGATAAGAGAATTGCCAGATTAGGTGGGTCTTTTTTTTAAAAAAAAGAGTGGTTTCTGTGGTTGAGAAGGAGGTAACAGCAGGCATGTCTATACCTGATGTTAAGCCAGTGGTCTTGCTGGCCTTGTACACAGAATCGGAACAGGATTAGAAATAACAAGAGGGATGATCCGAAAACAAACAAACAAAGAATAACCTCAGTTATCTCTGACTGGTTTATCTACATTATTTTCTCAGGGCTAGGCTATAAAGATTTCAACATTGGGGAAACTGGCGGAGACTTGAATTCAACAGTATTAGTGATCTTCCAAAATGTTCAGCTGTGATTGAGCATTTGCTTTGCATGCAGAAGGTCCTAGGTTTCATCCCTGGGAGGGCTGAAAAAGAATCCTGCCTCAGACACTGAAGAGCTATTGCTGGTCAGTGATAACACTACTGTGGCAGGTGAACCAATAACCTAGCAAAGCATAAATGTTCCGAACATGACGTGGCAGTTAGGGGAGTTGTTCATCTGCCTCAGAAGATGCCTGAACCCAGAACCAAAGTAAACTACTTCTGAGGAATCTGGGCTTTGGCAGAGATCATGGATGGATGCTCCCAAAGTTTTGGGTCTTTTTGTTGTTGTTATGAATATCAATAGGCTCAGACTGTTAAAAATGGTTATGTTTCTCCTCCAAGCACTCCATTGAAGAAACAGTAGTAGCAGGAAGAAGGGGATGTAGTTTCGTTGCAGCAATATCTGGCTTCCATCAAGGGAATTTTTTTACTTGGGATTTTCTTTTCTTTTTTCTTCTTCTTCTTCTAAACATTGTGCTTATGGGATGGCTGTAGAAGGAACATATCAGTTGGTCAGTTGAGCAGATGATACTATAATTTCCTAACCCCTGCACTTATACTTCTGAAATGTTATGGGTTACTTACCTGGGAGGGGGGCACCTCTAGGATGCATACAGGTTTCATACAGACACCCCTCCAAAATCAATGGGTGAGTGACTTCCTATCTTACTCCACTCTTTAAAGACATGAAACCTGTTGAAATTTGGCAGGCTTCATCTCCTCAGAAGTGGCAACTGTGCCCCTAATTTTCATCTTGTTTGATCAATAAATGAAGGAATAAATAGAAAGGTATATGTGCCCTACCCAAAATAAAGTAAAGGTGCATAGTAGAGAAATTCCTCAACTATTTGTCTGATTTTGGCAGAATTCAACAAGTCAGGGTTCCTAATGCTTGCTAATTTCATTCAATTCTGTCACAAAAGTTAAAAAGTATAACAAAAAATAAACCATGTGTTCACTTCTCCATGCAAGTCAATGGTGACACGTATGATGAAGCCTTGGATTTTCTGAAGCAAGCCTCCATGTTTGACCGGACATGAAGCAGGTCATTCCTAAAGTAGTTCAAGTCCAATGAATCCACTTTCTGATACGCCAAGGTGAAGTCCAAACCCATCATGATTATGGTGCACACCCCCAGTGGCAGTGTATGCTGAGCAAACATCATGTGTCAAACTGTCTGACACCTGTTAACATCAGCAGGAAGGCAGAGCCTCTTCATTCCTTATTCACTTCCTTCACAAAATTCATGATCCTGTGCACATATTATTATATTCCATTTTCGCTGTCTTGCCTGTTTACCGCAACTGTGTATTGTCATCTTTTCAGCACAAAATAACTTATTCTACCTTACTGCTGGGCCCTTTCACACCAGTTCCATGGGTGGAACAATTTACTAATTGCCATCAGTTCTTCAGAATACTGACTAATCCAGCAGTACTTGAGTGGCACCCTGGGTGATTGCTAAGTAACCACCAAATGCTTTACCTTTAAGGATCTCTTTTCACATTGAAGAGGCTGCTGAAGGATTCCTGGATGCCTGTCTCAGAATCCATATTTGTTGCAAAGGGTTCTAAAGTTTCATGTAGACCTTTTGGGCATCACTGTCATCCTGCAGGTACTAAGGCCTGCTTCTGATGAACACCAGAGCACCCTACATATGTTACTTGCATAAAGGGCTGAGCATTTTCAAATAGCGGTGCAAAGTTATCCATCTTGCCATTGGCATGAAGAAACCTGCACATTGAGACTTCTAGACATAGATGCTTCCCTGGTTCTGGAACCAGGGGCAATCACCTCAGCTATCCACACGAATGCATGGGTTGGTGAGGCTGGGAGGAGCCATGTGATGTTGGGGACTTGGACAACCTTGTTGTTCCTTTGACTAGTTTGCTCCTTCAAAAGGCCAGCCCAACCATTAGACAAAGTGAGTCAGGCAGCAGATTTTGGGTATCATGAAAGGGCAGCAAATTGTGAGTTAATTTGGTATTGTTGTGTATATATTAATACTGGGCCACAACCTGCCCCCTATTTTCGAAAGCTTTCTCTCTCCTTGCAAAAGCGACATTGTTTTTTCTGCCTTTTCCGCAGGCAGGGAGGAAAAATTTGAGATTTTTTTTCCTTGGGGAGGGGGACAGGATTTCCATATACATTTTTTAAGTGTAGCCAGTTGCTGAGGGCTCTTTTTCCTATTTTTAAATTTTTCCAAAAACAACAACACCCCTTCCTCCAGCATTTGGATGAGCCCAGCAGTTCTAAGTGAATGCCTATTGGAGTCCATGTGAACTCACCTTCTCCAATAAGCATCCAAGAAGCACTCCTGGGCTCCTGAAAATATGGGTTTGTTTTTTTAAAAGAAAGAAAGAAAAAAGCCCCCTCAGCAACTGGCGACATTTAAAAAGGTATGTGGAAAACCTGTCCCCCTCCCCAAGGAGAAAATTCTCACCCCTCCTAACCTCCTTCCCCCAAGTTTTCATTTTAATCCCACCCCCCATGAAATGCCAAAAATGGAATGGTCAAATTTTTCAGCACATCCCTAGTTTTTACTGTGTGGGGAGAGGGTGCTTGTGGTATTTTCTGCCTCATGTGGCAAAATAACTTGGTTGGCTTTGAGCACTATGCACTTTGATGGGAGTGGGGGAGGGACACATCATTTGCTCTGCCTGAGGCAGAAAATGTCATGGGCAGGTGCCGGCCCTTCTCATGAGTAATGTGTGGAATCAGAAGTGATCAACCTATGCTGCATGATACAACTTCAGACTGTACGTGTGCTCACATAAATTCAGTGCACTTCCTAGAGACAGGCCAATATGTCTCAAAACCCCCTCAAAATATGAACTTAATATTTTAACAACTATTTAATACTGATTTAGATCTGCATTCCTTCTCAAAATTCATATTTAAATCTGAATGTCAATGAATTTCAACTGCTAAAAAGTTTGTCACAACATTCAGAGAAGTGCAATGCATGGTAGAAAACTAAATTCTAATCCACATATTAGTCAAAGAGTTACAAATTATACCCTTTCATGTAGGAATTTGCAAAGATTGAATTCCTGAAACGTATTTAACTCTATTATTATTATTATTATTATTATTATTATTATTATTATTTAATTCCCTGCACACAGAAAACTAGATGTTAGGAAGAAGGGTTCTTTCATAGCCTTTATGACATTAGTTGTCTATGTTTAGGGGCATTTTTAAATTCATTTTATATTTTTTCATGTTTAGGAGGGAAAATCATCACCTCATGCGAGACTACCTGCAGTGTGAAACGATGTACTCTGCAAATTAGTTTACCACTTTCTCCGTTGTTTGTGAAAACAGTACTCCCAAGAAGATACCCAGCATTCTTCTATATCTGTACATTGCAGGGGAAGATTGGTAGTGCTAGAAAGCTAGCATTCAGGGAAGCTAGTCTGCCATTCCTGATGTTATCATTCCTCTCCTAATAACTCTGTCTCAGTGATCTCTAGCATTTGCTACCTAAAATTGAATTTATGCCAGCATGGATAGGAAGGAAGCCTTTAAAAAAGGCATCATACAGCAAGCATGAACAGTGAACTTCATCAATCATTTCATTGTCCAGCAGCAGTTTCTTTCTGAATTCTCACTGTTAGATCCCTCTTAAGCCACAAACACAAAACCAAGAAATTTTGGAGTCAGTAAATACCCATCACCATTCACAGAGAATCACATCTCCAGGGATTAATTAAATAACAATCTTTACATCCAATTGCTCGTTTCTAACTGATGATTTTCATCTCTGCTAAAGGTTGGATTTGATCAGCTTATTTCTCCCTAATATGCCTGGAAGGGAAATATTCATTTGTTTTGGCCAGATGGATAGGAAAATATTTTGCCACACCTAATTAAGCTTTCCTTCTGCTTCAGTTCATATGGTACCAGGGTGGGTTCAGGTTCATACAGAAAAGTTTTACATTCCCCCATCTCCAAACTCTAGGCACAATTTTTAAATCATAATGGAGCTGTGACCTTGAAAATATCCCAATCCTTGAATCATGACATGTGAATGTCTGCAGTTCCCCTCAGGTGCAGTAAGCTATAGCCCAAATGCCAGTAAAAGAAAATACATACAATATAACAATAGTTTATGCCTTGAATCAACATTTCGGCATTTTAGCCTTCCCAAATTGACTGTAGGATATTTCATTACAATGCTATTTCCTAATCTCTTTAAAAAACATTTTTTTTTTATCCACGACCATTGTCAATGGGTTGTGTGCAATGCGAGGTAACGTCCCTACGGACCAAGAGCCAAACCCAAGCCATAACTAATAATTAGAGTCTCAATTATATTGCAGGACAAGGATTTGTGTGCTGGAAAAAAATGTGGGTTAGGCGGATAGAAAACTCAAGGCATGGCTGTATACAGAAAATAAAAGCAGCAAATGGCTCATTTGCTCCTTTTCCATTTGCAGAATGGCCATAAAAATGCCAGACAGATTGATTTTTGGGCAAACACTAACTCTGCACTAAAGTCAAGATTAATTTGCAATATTCCTTTTTCAACCCTGCATTTCACATTTCCAATTCTGTGCTGATCTGAGCATGCTTTAATTTCAAAGGGGAAGCAGCCATTTCACTCTTGCATTTAAAGGGAATGGGCCTCCCCACCTCTCCCTCAGTGACAAAAGCAAAGAACACAGCTATGTTAGTTCATACAAGAATTGCTTTCCGGGATAATTAAGGTTTTATCACCCGGAACACTCCATGCAGACTGACAAGGGGAACAAACCTAGTATGTTGTGGCAAACTGACTGCTAGATAAATTGTACAACTCCTCCCCTCCCTGCCCATGCACACATACATTTATACGTTGCTATGAATTGAAGTCCCACTGGCTGTGGAAGGGGGCACAGAATAGTTATTCCTCTTTCCAGCTGAATAGTTGTATTATGACAATTTGGTACACAAGCTAGTAGTGAAGTGTAAAGCACAATCAGAATACTATGGAACGTTTTACGAGGCCGCCATTTTCAAAGTCGTTCTTAAGGGCATATCAATATTTTGTTATGTCTCCTCCTTTTCATCACCCATGAAGTATAACTTGGTCGGAAATGCAGCTTAACCAAACAGATGTATATTTCAGCATGTGCTTTTGACACTCAAATCTGCAACTCCACAGGCAATCCATCACTAGGGTTTATCACCTGTTTAAAGTAGGGGTGTGCACACTAAAAAATATCGTTTATCGTTATCATCATTTCGGACCAAAAAAATGATTGTCTTCATTCATATCGTAGGTGAACTGTATTGTCTTCACAATAATTATCGTGAAAAAATGATTTTTTTTCAGCCCTATGATTAAAGAAAAATGCCTATAATTGCTGTATTTTAAAAGTTAGAGGCTTGAAACTTGGTCACAGTGCTTATGGGGTATGCCTAAGTATGTGTATGAAATTTGAGATCGATCCCTCCAACCTTCGATTTTATATGAATTTATTAAAGATAGTTTCCGTTCTGATAGGTCTGAATGAACACACATAGCGAGCTGTCATTCTGATCTGTCAGAACTGAAACGATCTTTAATAAATTCATATAAAATCGAGGGTTGGAAGGATCGATCTCAAATTTCATACACATACTTAGACATACCCCATAAGCCCTGTGACCAAGCTTCAAGCCTCTAACTTTTAAAATACAAAAGTTATAGGTATATTTATATGGCAGTCCTATAAAATGATAAAATCGCCTGAAAATTATCATCTCTGATGATTATCGTCATTTTTTTCTGTCGTATCATCATCGTTAAACACATGCACGATAACGACCTTATTGTATCGTTATCGTACATTTTAACAATATGATACACATCCCTAGTTTAATGATCACCCTCCTCAATCAGTTAAATGGACGAAGCTGCACTGAGTAAGCCTCACTGAAATAAGTGGGAGGCTTACTTCTGAGGAGTCGTATATAGGTTTACCATGTGAATGAGGTTAATACAAAATTTGCCCAAATCTTTGCAACTCAGCCACTACATAGCACATAGGGGTTGCTGTTGCATGTCAGCTGTCAGATATCACCCACTGTTTTTTATTGCCTTATCTGAGTTTCTGACAAATGTTGGGTAACCCACCCACCCACCCTACCCACCTGATATCAAATGCTGATATTCACGATCAAGTATTTGTCAAATCTTCACACTTCCAAAGACTATTTGACATCAAACTTCAGAAGAGAATTTTGAAAACACTGGGAGAGGAGGGATTACTTTCAGTTGTATTTGAAATACACTGGTATTAGGAAAACACACAGTATTCTTTTGCATGTCCTATCCTATAGCAGAATGAGGTGGGAACAACACCCGAGAGTCCTGAGGTAGGAACATGGCTGTGCTACATCAAGCTGCAGCTAGAGTCCCTTTGTGAATGTCCCCCTGCATTCGAAGAAATGTTCCCTGCTTTAATTGCGAGATTTATCCAAGGGAACTAGGGACGGACAAAGTTCTCAATTTCAGTTTCTAATTTTCCCAATGTTAAGTTCAGTTCATCCTGAACCATAAAAAAATTATCCATCTTGAGTTCACTTCATTGTGAACTTTGAGAACGGTTTTCTTAAAAGTCTCCATGAAAATTCATAAACATTTTTGTATGCAGTTCTCCAAACACATACTTTTTGGTATGAATGTTTTGCCTAACAGACACATTTTTGCAGGCAATTTCCCTAATATAATGAATTTCAACACTGTTTTCCCTAATATACATATTTTGTATACATCTTTTGATTGGAGAACTCCACTGCAAAATTCAGAGAAGTGTGAATTTTGAAAGATAACTTGCATAGTGGTTTAAACATGTGAAGTTGGGTTAGTTGTCATTAAAATGTGAACAAATTCCCACACACACTCGTACAGGCTAAAGTCCAGTGTACCCCCTCAGGACTCCAGTTTCTCATTCTGCTATATGTGTGGACTGGGGCTTCTTCCATTCCCATTACTGCAAAGAGCTCACAAAGGGACAGGGGCGCCTCACCAAGACAGTTTAACTTCCCCATTTGGATTTAAGTCATTAGATGTTTTGACAACAGTTAATACTTTTATTTGTGGGGCTCTGACAGACAGACACATTTTCATGTTGTCCTTTTACTACAGGCAGAGGGATAATTTTAATTGCCAATACCAGGCTGTTTGATGGGATCCGGTTAGGCAGTCAAAGACAGAAATTACAGCTACTTATGAAAAAAAAATGATGTGTGTTTAAGCCAAACTGAGCTATTTAATGAGGGCTTTAGAAAAATGGATCAAACCCCCATCATGTCACTTAAGCATATTGAGTGGCTCAAGGGAAAAATAGTGTGTGAGAGCTTTAATTAATTTCCACTAGCAAATACTCTGAGGTACCGAACTACAGCTGGGGTGGGGGAATGTGAAGCGTTTTCTGTTGATAGCATATATGGATTTCAAAAAAACCAGAAGCACAATAAAGGGCATTCACACATTTAGCAAAATATTAATTTGCACACTATTTTGAGTTTTAAACATCTGGTTAAGCGAAACACCTGATACTACATTGGCAGCAGGTCTGAATAGTATCTTGATATTTATATTGTGCTAGTTGAGTTTGTAATGAGTTTCACATACATTATTTCTGTCATTCTTACGATAACTCAGTAAGACAATGGACTGACTAATTCCTTCCAAACCAAGATAGCAAGGCCCTTTCTACACCATAGGAGTGTAGAGGGAGGGAGGGTGATCCCGGAGGTACCTAATACACACCATCGGGACACAGGGATTGGCCTGGGGCCGTCCCAGGCAAATAGCCTGGTGTGGAAAGGGCCCAGGTCAGGGTGAAGTGAGGAGAATTCAAGGAAGTCTCTCTAGCACTCACATCTGTATGAGCTTAGTAACCCCTCTGTTTAAGTGGCAGTTTAATGTATTGCCATCTTCTTCACTCATCATGCTTTTCCCTATAAATGTTGCTCAGCTATTCCTTTTGGCATTGCCCCCTCCCAGAATGAAATACAGCCAAGGCAGCCAAATCAATGTTATCTTGTCCCAACCTCCCAGCACCCCTTGCAAACAGAAGCAGGAAGAGGCTTCATTGATTGACTCACCCACAATGAATATGTGGCTCCTCACCTTCAATTGGTTCTTTGACCCTCCATTTATTTGTGGCCAGTTGTTTCTGTGCTATGCTCTGAATGTGTTCCCCATCTTGCTCGCCTGTTTCTTAGGCACTGCGTTACATTGGCTCTTATTTTAGGATCCAACACAATCAGTCCATCCTTTTCATATTGGTAAAGGGGCCATGATAATTGCAGTCAAAAGACTAAAATGCAATACAAACCATTAAAGATATAAAATGGAATGTAAACATTTGAAAGAATAAAATATGCTACAAAATAACAAATGGGAGGGGATAGGTAAGAGATATAAGAAGAGTCATTCAAATCTGGAATTAGATTTATAAAAGTGCATTGCCTGGCATCGAAAACATAACTATGTACGCACCAGGCAAATCTCTTTTGGGAGCGCATTCCCTAAGTGGATGCCACCATTAAGAAGCCGCTCGGTCTTGTAGCCCACCTAGCTTCCTTCTGCAGGGGCACCCAAATGAGGGCCAGGGCCATGTGTAATATCAACTACGTGAATCAACAGAATGATGAATGTTAGGCCAATGCGCTGACTAAGCAAATCCCCAAACATGCTTGGTTTTGTGAACATCCTGAAATAGGAGCTGCCATTATTAATAAAGTAAAATAAAATCAGATTTCTTAGCAATTGTTTTTTTAAAAATAAAATAAAATTGATCACCACAAACTTTCAGCATTACTGATTTGCACTATTCAGATTTTGAATAAATGAGTCCCCACTTCTTACTCTGAATTCAAAACTCCATAAGGCTGACATGTCAGGATATAGCTGGGATCACATGCAATGTACGCATCTACATTTTAAAACTATGTATTTTTGGATGCATGCACCTGTTGACTAAAGAATGCCTGTTCACACGTTTGGAAATGTGTACATTT
Organism: Anniella stebbinsi; assembly: GCA_029215795.1. Taxonomy (NCBI): domain Eukaryota; kingdom Metazoa; phylum Chordata; class Lepidosauria; order Squamata; family Anniellidae; genus Anniella; species Anniella stebbinsi. The sequence goes on from JARDYH010000006.1 coordinate 3,104,665, forward strand.
TTCTTTGCATATTTTTCAAACGTATGTTGTCAAACACTCTTTGGGGGAGTTTTGTGGAATGCATCACAAGCTCAGAAATGAACAGATGCTTGACTGCAAACTATGTTAGGGCCTGGGGTATGCAAATGAATATATATATATATATATATATACACACACACACACACACACACTCACCTTAACTGTTCTCTTCCGGCAGGCATATCCAGTGTAATTTTTAGAATGTTTTTAGGATGTTTTAGGATGTTTTAATGCAGTTTTAATAATATTTGTCATGTTTTAATTAGTTTTATGTATTTTATCATGTTGTTGTTCCCCGCCTCGATCTAGACGGAGAGGCGGGTAAGAAATAAATCGTTATTATTATTATTATTATTATTATTATTAAAGAGGAAAGCCAAGCTCACAATTTAGTATAGTATAGTAAAATGTTATTTTGTTAAATTTAATGGCTAGAGACTTCCTTTAGGAGCAATAACTAAACTTCAACTGCTTTACTTTTAAGTGTAGGTATCTCTTCAACCCTTCATGATTTGTTTACAGGCCATATGCCACTGGCATATCATTGGACTTTGGCCTGCATCTGGGGTTTATAAAGGTGTACAGAGTCTTTTTGTGTTCATGTTTCATTTTGTTTAAGTTTGCAAGAAATTATGTTTGTTTAATTATAATTGACATTTTTGATATTAAAAATATAACTTTATAGTATATTGTTATAGAAGATAGCTTAATTCTTTTTTTTTAAAAAAAACCCAGCTTTACAGACATAAATAAACTCCTGACTTTAAATTATAGTGAAAACTGTTGTCATCTATGGAATCTGTGTGTCAAGAGCTTTCCAATGAAGTGTGTTTCCTGAGAATCAGTCAATGAGAAGATGGTCAACAAGGGGTGACCAACGAGCTCCCCACTTTCAATTATATATATATCCAACTTATTTCAGACTCTTCATCAGGTAAATGCAAAGAAGTCTTCAGATTTGAATATGCTATCCTTCAAGAGCTTTTGGAAACTGCAAGTGGTTGAAAATAGCCTACAGTCTGGCAAGGCCCTCTGTTGCCTGGGAGGAAAATCAGGGGGATGGATCTTTGGTAGGCCAAATCTTGGAACTCTCATGGATTAAAATTTGCTCAGTGCATTGGTATGCTCTGCAGGCTTGGCATGAACCCATTTCATGAGCACCACATTCCTTCATGTCATTCAGCAACTCAGTTTTATTCTATTCCAAATATTCTTCTTTAAGGACAACATTAGCATAGCTGTATGACAAGAGTTGAGCTAAATTATTCAACATTTATCTGCTTGCTTGTTGTTTTCTTCAAAATAATAGGGCTATTTATTATTTTTATGCATCGGTCATATAAAAGTACTATCCTGTACTATCTCCAAGGTACTACAATACTGTAATATCACTTTTAAATTTCAGTGTCAAACCACGGGCAAATGGAATGAACCAAGATTAAGAAAATATGTCTGTTCTGCAGCAACTGTGATTTTTTTCCCCATGAATAACTTTATGATGATTTACACTCACTATAAGCTCATACTGATAAAAGAAAAATAATCAAGTTAAGGTTTATCAGGTAAACATTTTATTACATGGCTATTGTGAAACGGTGGCCTATGATCATGCCATTTAGAAAATAATGCCCTTGTAAATTCTAAACTTCGATCTGGAAAATATCAGATCAGTTTTGCATTTTTCAATGCAAAGCTGCAATGAGCTGAGAAGTTTGGAACTATAAAATACATGGTATGATAGAGATAAGACTTTGAATAGTACTTTCCACAAAGTACTGTTCAATGTCCAAAATTATTATTATTATTATTATTATTATTATTATTTACATTTAAATACTGCCCCACAGACAAAGCTCTCTGGGCGGTTTAAAAATATGACCTTATGAAGCTAAGCCTCCCTGGATCATACACTTACTGGGCCATGGATTCTTTTTAATAGAATGGAGGAGAGTGAGAGTACATATAAGACACTGGGTTTTAAGCAGTCTCAAAGAGGGAACTCAAGCAAGAAACTGGACCCCAAGTGAGAAACTGGACGACACAGCTCCTTGAGACTGGATCTTAAGGGAAAATGCCACACATAGGCAGGCAGAAAAGTAGAGAAGTCTTCCGCCTCCTCCTCATCTAGTCTGACCTTGAAGCCTTTATAGCTCTACCCTCAGGGAAAACCAGTGAGCTGCCTTAAAAGAGCAAAACTGGCCAGAGAGCACATCTACCTCAAGGAATGTGTTACCTGTGAGGTGGAGAGAAAGGATGCATGCCACGTCCTCCACCAAGCAGAATGGATCTCCAGCTTGGTAAGATCCAGATCCCTAGTTGATCACTACACAATAGTATACTGCTTAAACATATATGCTAATATGTGTGTCATTAGCATACTGGATGGTCAAACCCTAATTGGTCCAGTAATTGCTGGAATCTTGCTGAGTCCTGAAAAGTTCTTTACATTATCTCTCCGCTTCACCAGAAATTGAACCACCACTTTCCTGTGTGTTTGTGTGTGTGTGTATGTGTGTGTGTGTGTGTGTGTGTATGTGTGTAAGGTATACTGTTTCATCTTATCATGATCACCTCATCTTTAAGGCCTATAACCTTTCTCCATAGCTATAATCAATTGGGTCCAATTTTTAAATGATATATATGTTGGATACTAGGAACAACTCTGCATGCTTCCAGATGCTAGGGGATGATAGAGAGTGTCCTGTAGTTTTATCTGCTCCTATTTCCTGCTCCTCCCTCATCTTCCTCTTTCCTCTTTCCTCTCCAGTAAGCACCATGTGGGCTCTTCCTTAAGGAAGCAAGTAATCATATCTCATGCCTACACTCACTTACACCGACACACCAAGGTTTAAGGAGTGCTTGTAGTTATACGGTGTTAGATAGCCTTCTCTGACGAAATGCAGAAAAGCACTAATGAAGTAAATTGATTTGAACTTCTTTTAAACTGGCTTTGGTCTGTGTTTATTGTTTATATTACTAAATGCTAGGTCACCATGCTTTCTCTCTATATAAAGCAACTCTGCTCTAAGTCACACCAGACTTTCTAACAATGTAAAGTAACAATCCATTCAATTTTACACTTTTTTAAAAGCCTTTTTTATTCAATGTGATGTAATAATGAATTTCTACACATTTAAATTAAGTAACTGATAGAAACAGGTGAAGGAAAGGAAGGACACTGCTCGAGAGGGGATAATTATCTTTTCTCATTAAAAACAACCAAACAACCAAATGGAGAACACCTCAGAACAACAATGGTTGGCTTCTTGCTCTGAACTGCCAAAACAAGCTATGGATTTGAAACATGGCTGAAAATTCAACAAACTATTGAGGCTAAAAGAGAAAAGGAGGAAAAGGAGGAACAGCCAATGCCATTCTCTGAAAATTACTTGATGTTCCATCAGAAGAGAAAGAAGGTCTCGGGGCACATTGGAACAGGTTTGCACAAGTGGGCTCCAAAAGCTAACCGAAAGTTTGGGCATTGAATCATAAAGCAGAGCCAGAGTAGAAGTGAAGTCCATAGATCAATGTGTGACAATCATAAAGCTGATAACGACTGCACATTTACTGACATGGCAGTTGACACCAATTCACTATAACTCCCTGAAAAGCTGATTTATCAAGGGAGTGAGCTGGTATTAAATAAAAGCAGTAGATATTTCTGGAAGAATTGAAACTGTAGAAGGCCCAGGTAAAATGAACTACCTCCTGAGAGGCAGGGGAGGAAGGGAGGAGGTAGTTCATTTTACCTGGGCCTTCTACTGTTTCAGTTCTTCCAGAAATATCTACTGCTTTTATTTAATACACACACACACACACACACACACACTGCTGCCAATGGGGGGAGAGTAAAAAGACTATACAGTTTTCAGCCAAGCACAAAAGAGCAGGGTGATTGTGAGCAGAGGGTAGTGTCTAATGTTACTCCTACATAGAGTAATCTCATTGAAATTAATGGGACTTAAGTTAGTCATGATTCACTTAAATCCAGTTCATTCCAATGGATTTTACTCAACATAAGAAGACTAACATTGATACTACCCTAAGTCGTGTAAGGTCACAATCTGTAACACCACATTGTATTGTTTTTAAATCTTTGTGCATGCTGCCAGGAAATCCATTTTTGAAAGAACACAGTTGATATATTAAAATAAGTAAAGGGCATGCACATTGATGACACTATGTAAATAAATCTGTCTTTTAAGTAGCTTCAGCATGTAATCAAATTATACTGATGTTTGGCGGAGGTTGAAGGAAAGGAGTGTGTACAATGTCACAGCTATATGAATGATAGCTACGTGGACATTTCCCCAAAGATTTCATTGTAAATCTGGAATTCATCCAATTATACAATGTGAATAATTTGGTCAAGCCATATATACACGCCCCCTGACATTCAAGACAGAACTTTATCCACTCTTCTAGGAATGAAAAATTCATTAAGCACACCCAATTGTCTGTGTGTAGAAGTACCAGACAAGTGATTCCATATTGCTTTCCAACCTATTATTTACATTCAGGCAGGTGCTGATGAACATTCCAATTGATTATGCATGGTTTTCCAGAAGACTATGCACTCCGTCTGATTATAAGCAGAATGTCGGCAGCTGGTTCTATCAGCACTTCGTTAGGTGCAGAAATATATAAACTTACACCCATTAGAGGATACTGGGCTGCTGTAAAAAACAAAAAAGGTTACGACAAATTGGTCTTAACTGGGGGTTTTGTGGGTCCCTCCCATGATCTTAGATTGTTACCACTATGCTATTTGTTTCTTAGCTGTTCCTTTTTAAATTAATTCCTACTTGGCATATTTATTATTATTATTTTTACCTGCTTTATTATAAGTGCTGAGGAGGTTGGAATGGGTGTGTGGATTCAGGAGTGAAATTAGACCTGTTTCTTTTTAATACTGGGATTGGATCATCTAGCAGTTCAAAGCATTTCATGCACTTGTACTAATGCTATGTTAACATCACAGCCCCAAAATCCAGATCCCTGGAAGACAAAAAAGGAACCTAGAATGAAGCCTCATTTTGTCTAGCACATCGTTAAAATGAAGTCCCAACATGTACAATAGTCCCTTTCCTGTTTTTTTTTTAAAAAAAATCCCAGTTTAAATTCAATGCAATGGGACATAGTGCTATGGTACCACATTTAAATGAGATTGCCCTCTGGTACTTGTATGGGCTGATAAATAATACTACCACAGAAAGCTCTTCCTTGTTTTTTGGCACATATGATGAAGAGTTGTTTCACAGAATGTCGTATGTGAAAGTTTCCTCTACAGGGTTACAAAAAGTAGTCTCCAAGGTTTTCCTTTACAAAGCTTAGTTAATCTAACCACAAAAGGTTTCCCTCTCTTATCATTTTATTTCCCAGACTTGATGTTAAGCTTGCAAACCTGAGAATAATTCCTATGAACAAGTGGCTCATAGGAATGTTGTAGGCTGAAGGCATACCACAATACTGGATGAATAAACATTCAACTATAAAAAAGCCCATGTGCTGGTCCCATTGCCTGCCTGGACAGCTGAACACAATATTCTTTCATATAGGGTCCATGGGATGCATAGGGGTGCATGTATGATAAATCTTGGAGGCACATTGGATACATGTCCCCCTTGAAAACTGGCATGTGGACATACCTTTCTTGGAAAAGCCTAGGTGATTTAAGTGACTAGCCAGGATTGTGTATATTCTGTAACAACCAAACCTAAAAATACAAAGTGCCCAATAACAGCTCATAACAAACACATAATGTGAAAGAGACCTAAGAATACTGCTCTCAGCCAATACGATAATTTTATACAGTATTCATAAATAAAGCTCTTGATGGTACCCATCAAATTATAAATGGAATGAATAGTTCCAATGCCTGTATATCATTTGTAACAATCATATCAATGTCATGGCAACCATATCAGTCATAATCATATCAGTCATATCAGTCTATGGAATCCAGGTAGATTCCCATTTCGATTATGCATAGTCATCAGGAACGCCTATACACAATTTTTAAGGTATGTAACACACTCTGGTACCAAACTCTGATAAGTGGTAGCGTTGAAAGATAGTTTGAGTTCCTGAATAAATGATTTTTTTCAATTGTGCATTGTTCAGTGAGACAAAATAGCCAATTATGTTTACTGGTTGAGAGTGAGATTGTCCTTCTAGGAGAAAACTCCAATACTGTCCTGAAAATAGAAATTCTGGTTTTCTCCAACTCACTCTTCCCAAAATGTGTTAGTATTCCAGAAGACAGTCACCTAACAGAATATATATGCTGCCATGGTGGTTCTGGGCACAGATATTCTTCCCCATTCGGTGACCAGGGCAATGTTCAGTGTGCACAATGGCTGTGCACAGAGTCTGTTCTTTCACAGAGAACAATAGCAAGCACATATATACACAGAAGAAGGGATCAAACACCTCACCTGTGAACAAGACCAGTTGTCATTGTTTGACAGCCATAGCAGAGTGAAACATGAGTTCCTGCAGGATCAAAAGACAATGTTGTCAGTGAGTTCAGAAGCCCGAGATTCAAGGTGTTGTGCTGAAAAGAGCTGTCCGAATCCAACTTGTTGACTCCCCAGGGTTGATATTGAGGTATCAGTCTGAAGGGGGAAGGCAGAGAGGCTACACGCCAGTACGGAGACAGGTGAGCAATCCCTAAAGTAAACTAAACTGTTACAGCAAGGCCAAGTCAAGGGGCATTAATGGACTGTCTGGCGTGGAGCTATGCTGGAACCTGAAGAGGAGAGTATGGGTGCTTTTGCTCTCTGCTCTGCAGCCTAAAGTAGCCAGCCTGTAGATCAGAAGGTTCTGGTTCAGTCATACTTGGTCAGCATGTCATGCACACCCTCAGATCTCTGCACTGCTGTATATAGTATTTAATTTTCAGTTGTGACTCTCTTTCTCTTTCTATCTCTCTCTCTGTCTCTCTCTCTCTCACACACACACACACACATCCCAAAGAAGAATAAAATAAAATATGTGTATCTGAGGAGGAAGAGGTGGGAAGGATAGCCTCATGTCCAAACAGGCAACTCTTAAAGCACTATGAAAAGAATCTGTATCGTACAGTCTCTTTTCATATGTTTATCCAATTTTGTTTTGGGGCAAATATATATCAGACTAAATTGAAATACACACACACACTTCTTCCCAAGTGGTAAGCCACAAGATGTCTAATTAAGAAGAATTTATGAAAACATGGGAAAATATGATAAAGGGCAACAAAACACACACACACAAGGATTTCAGAAATGACCTGGGGAAGATAAATTTGCACAGTGTAGAAAGGAAATAAAAATGACTCAAGGGGATCGTGCAGCCTATAAATACTTTCAAGGTGAGAATATAAATGAAGGAGGAAAATGAGTCAGTGGAGCTGGATGGAGCTTTCAAATCAAAAACCAAAATCTGAAAGCAAACTACAAAGAAGATGGTAATATATGAAGCAATCAGTAGGTAATTTAAGGCTGATATACTCTACGTATGTGGCACTTCTACATTAATATTTTTTATTACTTTGAATGTTATGCCTGAGTAACAAACGCCCCTCTCAACATTATTATTATTATTATTATTATTATTATTATTATTATTAAACAGCAACAGCAATTTATTTAATAGCAAAAAAACACAGCAACAGTGGGGGACATGGTGAAGCAACTAAAATATTGACAACATACAAAATAATAAGAGTTTTGCTATATAAATATCTATAACATAACAAATTAGATAGCTGACAAATGTTTACATCTCAGTGAAATGAAGTCCAACAATCTCCTGATACAGAAAGGAAACAGTTTTACACAATATTTGCTTCGAAACAAAACATGACCATGCAAAGACTTAGTATTGGTGTCTTGGTTTAAGATTTGTTCCTTCACAGAACCTGCAGGATCTCTGATAAAGATGGAAACTGAGAGACACAGGAATGCATTAGATGTTACTTTCCCTTAAGCTCAAGCAAGAGAGTAGGCAAAAAAAATGGTGGAAGACACTGAATCTTTGTTGTGACTGGACAGTCAGAAATGAATGTAACAAGGGAAGAGGGCATTGCAAAGGAAAGTTGTACAGAACACTGATTTGATGTATTAGACCATGGGTCCTTCTTCTCTCTCAGAATTCTATTCATGATAGCAGCCAACCAGATGCCTCTGGGATGTTCAGTAAGCCATATTGCTGCAATGTGGTAGCATCTACACAGCTTCCTGTCAGATTTGACCAACCAGCACCTATGGATGGATGGATGGATTTACTCATGTCTGGCTCCACTGGGCACCTACCAAGCCACCACCATCTTCATCCAGACCCACCATTATGTGCAACAATGGCAGCTCCAGAAATTGTGTATTTCCAAAGTTGTAGAAATGGTGGCTGTAAAGACCCCATTTATGCAACATAAAAGGTGTGAATGTTCAATGCTATTCATTTTTTGTTAACTACGCAGGGTTGCCATATCTATGGTTGTCATAAAGCAGGCCAACATAATTTGGGACCAATCTAGCAGAACATAGTTCACTGGCCTTATATGGAGGTATGCCAGAAATGTCCCATTTTTGTTTGTTTGTTGTAATCCCCAGGCAAACAGCAAAACCAGGGAGATCTAGTAAATTCTTGAAGGGCTACCATATGTTGATGATGGGCCACATTCGACTTAATGGATCAGAAACTGCACTAAAATAGTGCTTGACTAAAGGTAGGATCCAAATTTAATACGTATGTATATAAGTAAGTAAATAAATACTTAAGGAAGCACTTGTGAGCAAAAGTTGCATTGGCCTAGCGACTTTGAACTGATTAGAAATATGAAACATTCATGAGTTATGAACATTATTTTTCACTCCCCCTCCTTAGATTATATATACCCCATGAAGATATTTAAAGCACATATTAATGGCAAGGTCAAGGAAATGGCACCTGTTGTCTCACAGTAATCATGGAAGTACAATGGAGAAAGAAATATGGCAAATAAAGTTTCCACTTAAAAATATTATTTCCTACAGGTTCCGACAGAAGAATACTGAAAATAGTGCATAGGGTGCATTTGAGATGGTAGTGGTAATGATTGGGGTAGGACATATTTTGGGCTTCTCCCCACTTTTTAAAAATTAGATTTCCCTCTCCCTCAAATTAAAAACCAACATAGACACAAAGCAATGAGATTGTACCTCATTGTAGGTTTTGAAGCAGTGCTATTTCAAACACAACGTGAAACCCTGGGATTTCTCAGGAGAGCTCGTATTTTCAGAACAAATTGGGCAGCTGACAAATAGTTAGCCTTTAGATCTCAGGGAGATACTTAAAAATCAGCAACCCCCAGATACAGAGAGAAAAAAGACTATGACAAATATGTGACACAGTATCCAAACATTTGTCACAAATCCTTTGAAAGGCCTCAGAGGGGGGCAGGGGTACTATTTTTCCAGATTTCAAACGGACATTTGTGCCAGCTTTCCTTAACTTGGATTCTAAACAAAACTGTACATAGGATACATTTGAACCACAGAGACTGAAAGAACTGGGCATGTTTAGCCTGGAGAAGAGAAGACTGAGGGGAGATATGAGAGCACCCTTCAAATACCTGAAAGGTTGTCACTCAGAGGAGGGCCAGGATCTCTTCTCTATCAACCCAGAGTGTGGGACACAGAATAATGGGCTCAAGTTACAGGAAGCCAGATTCTGGCTGGACATCAGGAAAAACTTCCTGACTGTTAGAGCAATACGACAGTGCAACCAATTACCTAGGGAGGTGGTGGGCTCTCCCACCTTAGAGGCTTTCAAGAGGCAGCTGGACAACCATCTGTCAGGGATGCTTTAAGATAGACTCCTGCATTGAGCAGTGGGTTGGACTCGATATGGCCTTATAGGCCCCTCCCAACTCTACTATTCTACGATTCCATGAACATTGCACCTCGTTAGACTTTTATGGAGTCTGTTACCAAAATGGCAAACAGTCCAAAACTAAGAAGATAACTTCAGACAAAACAGAACAGTCCTCCCTATTAGCCAACAGTTGAGAGTTACTGAAAGATTGTCTTTAATTACTTCAGTGATTCATTTTTTAAAAAATAAATTAATTAAATGTTTCAGTAATGGGGGGAAAAACAAATGTGTGAAAAGTAAGCTGGGAGTTGAAGGTGATATCAGTTATTAGATTAGCAACAACAAAAGCAGCTTTGCTCTGTACCTCAGGGGAATAATAATACCGCAGCTGATGTGATTTGCTCTGCCTACTCAGTTCATATGTAAAACACATACTTGGGGAAATAGTGGCAACCCAACAAATAACCTATAACTGAAGTGAATATTCAGTGGGAAAACTGCTTTCAAGTGATACCTTGGTCATTTATGTATCTTGGGTGGGTGGGGGGGCTATGGTTTAATTTCCTAGTCTTGTTTCAGACATGCATGCTCTTCATGGGAATGGAGGTAGGGAAGCAGTGATCCTAATTTGAGTCTTGGGGAGAGGTGAGGTTTTATCCCCATCCTCCTTCTCAGGCAACCCCCAAAGAGCCAGGATTGCTGTTACTGAGCTGCTAACGGAGCTCACTCTATGGCTGAATTCGGACAATGTGATAGGCAATGGTGGGGTAATAATCAACTTTACAGTTGTTCATCTAGGGGGTACTCCCCACACAACATGGTAATACATAATCAACCGTGGTGTGGATTAGGATCAGCGCTGAGTTGACTATGGCAGCATTCGGATGACACAATAGTCAACACAACTGACGATTGTTTCCCCTCCCCCAGTTGCTTATTGTGTCATCCAAATTCAGCCTATGTCTATGCATGTGTCCATATATGTGCATGCTTATGAGGATGTGTGCATGCCCATGCATACATGTGTGTGTGCCACTCCTAATGCACCACCTGGTACTGTATGCTGCCTTCAGGCATGAAAGGTTGCCCACTCATGTTTGGGACCTTTGAATGTTCAGCAAAACAAACTCTCTGCTGTAGACCATGGTTTGGAATTGTCCGTTAGGGTGACCAGATAAAATCCAGGTCAGGGCTCCTGTAACTTTAACAGTTGTAGAGAAAAGGGAATTTCAGCCAGTGTTATTTGTATGCAATTAGTTCCTGGTGAAATCCCCTCTTCATCACAACTGTTAAAGTTGCAGGGGCCCTGCCTTCTTTTGTATATGGTCACTCTAGTATAGTGCCTGCAACTTTAACTGTTGTGATGAAGAGGGAATATCACCAGGGACTAATTGCATACAAATGACACTGGCTGAAATTCCCTTTTCTCTACAATTGTTAAAGTTACAGGAGCCCTGACCTGGATTTTATCTGGTCAGCCTACCGTAGACCTCTGTAGACCACACTGAAGGTGCAGATGTCTATCAGAGTGCCACTGCGCACAGAGATGTGGAGGGCAGGGTTTGCATGCACGTCCCTGTCTGCTAGACAGTTTTAGCCTCCATGTGTTCAAGCAAACACTTCTACAAGTCTCGCATTAAAATGTTTTCTGAAAGACCGATACTCACATGCTGTGGACTCAGACAGTAAATATCTAATCGATTAATGGCAGGATTCATGTCCTCTGACTCATAAAATATCTCACATCATGCAAATGAAATGTCTGAAATATAGTACATGAAATGCTCATAAACAAAATAGTTTCCAACGCCATGTGTATATGTTAGTTTTATATTACACAGCAACATTTCCTGGAAGAACAACAACAATGTACGATAAAGATATACAATCCCATCAGAAAAGGGGTTCCACTAAGCTTCTGCGTATTATTTGCCAATTTATTTGCAGTCTTCAAAGCCCAAATGATTTCATAAACTGCTGTAATGAGAAATATTTTTACAGACTTAGGAGGAAAAGTACCTCACATTCTATTCGTATTCGTACTCGTATTCATGTTTCTTTTTTATTTTTAAAGGTAAACCGATGCTAATGGTAATATCAGTTCAACTGTTATTATTTGCACTGGAATAAGTACAACATTCAGAGTCCTAATGAAGAGTAAGAAATTCTAGTGCTGTATTTTAATTTACGTGTGACTCCTGGGAAAATACCTGATTATCAGAATAATGGAAAGCAGGTCATTATCTCTACACTAGGGTGACCAGATAAAATCCAGGTCAGGGCTCATGTACCTTTAACAGTTGTAGAGAAAAGGGAATTTCAGCCAGTGTCATTTGTATGCAATTAGTCCCGGGTGAAATTCCCTCTTTATCACAACAGTTAAAGGTGCAGGGGCCCTGCCTTCTTTTGTATATGGTCACTCTAGTATAGTGGCTGCACCTTTAACTGTTGTGATGAAGAGGGAATATCACCAAGAATTAATTGCATACAAATGACACTGGCTGAAATTCCCTTTTCTCTACAACTGTTAAAGTTACATCAGCCCTGACCTGGATTTTATCTGGTCACCCTACTCTACACCATCATGCTAGCCTTCTATACTGTTGGGGTTCCCTCTCATCCACACCAAGGGCCCCCTCTCCTTCCCAAACATGTTTGCTACCACTGCTGTTATTATTCCTGTAGTAGGGCATATAGCTCCAGGTCACACAGTCTTTCTTAGCCTGGTGGCCTCTACATGTGTTGGACTACAACTCCTATTAGCATGGACACCAGATTGGAGAAGGCTGAACTAGAGGAGAGCAATAAAATAAAACAAAGAAGTCTTGTGGCAGCTTTAAATGGTTAACAAACATTTTACTGCATTAGCTTTCATAAGCTCAAACCCGCTTCGTCAGCGTAACATTTTGATAGTAAATCCAACTTAATTGTAGACCATCCACCAAATCAGGCTTTTATAGATGACAGTCATCTATTAGAAGGGCTATCCGAGGACTTTCCTCTATTTTGAAAGCATTCTGAATTTGAAGGGCTGACCATTCCAAGGATGGCTTAAAGCTGAAGAACCATGCGAAGGAAGAGCTGGGCCTTGAAGTTGCTCATCCACAGCATCTGGACTGAGCAAGGCACACATAGACCCTGTTCAGAAGACACACTAAGCCATGGTGGTTAAGCATCTTAAGCTAAACATTATGGCTTAGCGTATCGTGTGAACTATGACTTAGTGTGGCATGTGAACTGTTCCTTACAATGGTGGCTACATAACCACAGTTTAAACACACTCACTAACCATTTGCTGCAAAAGGCTTAGTGACCTAATCATGGCTTAGCGTGTTGTCTGTATAGGTCCATCGTCTTCCCCACTATGGTGAGATAGATGTACTATATTTCTATTTAAATAATAATGATGATGATGAGAACAAATTTCTCACCCATCCCTTGAGGGGTTCTTTGTGTATTCCAGACTGTGTTGCAACATCTTACACACCATTGCCAGCCTATGGTACACTGTATTACTGTACACAGTTCAGTCCTTCTGATTTTAGTGACATAACTACATGCTTAAATCTCTCCCATTGAAATACTGATGGGTCTTAAAAGCACTACTTGACCTATGGAGCTATGAATAGGTGGGTTGCTCAAGATGCGCAAGCAAGTCCATCTGCTGCCATGTAAGCCTGAGGGCATTGTCCTTTAATCTTAAACTAAATGTTTCTATGGAAGTTTTGTTGAGTAAAGTGTCAGGGTGTAGAATTTGTTTAATCTAGTACTTAAATCCAGTGCAATGCAGTTTTCTTTCATCAAAGAGAGCATACGACATTGAAAAGTGAAAAAGACACTTGGAGAGCATCTTTGCTTTCCCTTATCCAATGACCGATAGTCTCTGATGAGAATAAGAAGCAGAAGACATTATTGTCTTTCGTGCAGTACAGCAACTAACCAATATTTACTTTTGTTGATCAGTGGATTGTACAACACACCCCATGTGACTAGTTGGGCAAGGATGTAAATGATCTGAGCGGACTTAACAGATGTGATACAGCAGTCACCAACAGATTAAAAGGAGCTGCTTCATGAGGTGGGGGTAGAGGGGGAAGGCCCTGATGCAAGAATGGCATGTACATTATGTTTGCACATACTATTTGGCACTGGCTGCCTATTTGCTACCAGGCCAGGTTTAAGATCCTTATACTAGTATACAAAGCCATAAACAACTTGGGACCAGAATACCTGAGAGAGGGCCTTATCCCCTATCAACCTGCCCAATCACTGAAGTAATTTGAGGGCATGCTCCTGGTGGTTCCACATGGACCTGCTGAGCGATTGGAGTTCACCAGGGGAAGAGATTTCAGTGTAGTCACCTCCATCCTGCAGATTTCCCTGCTTCTAGAGGTCAGGCAGGTGCCAACGTTGAATTCCTTCTAGTGCTTCCTGGAAGCATCCTTGGTCCAGGAAGCCTTCCCTTAATGACCACCCATGGTTTTATCAAACTTTATTTCTTTTAAAAATGTACTTTTAACGTGTTTTTCATCTCTTTTGTTCTTTTATTCGATTTGTCCACCGCTCCGAAATTCTTGAATGGGGAGCAGTATACAAATATTGAAAATTAAAAAAATAAATCTAAATTTGAAAAGCTGCACTTTTACACTCTCTCAGTCCAGCTGCTGCCTAGGTCCCAATATTCATGGTGTTTGTTGGTAGTTGTGTGGAAAGGACAAAGAAAGAAGACTCTCAAGCCATTAGAGTCTAGCATCCAGTTCTTTTCCTTGTAGTACTTGGAGATGAATTGAAATGAAATAAATAAATACAGCCCTGAATGGTCCATATACAAATGTGAATAGAGAGGCACACAATGTCAGGTCGAGCCTGGTACACACAGGCACACACACTGAGATTTTACCAATGCCGACAGTTAGCACATGGCAACTTCAGGAAGCTGTCAGGCCATCAACATACTCCCAGGGCCTTCTGTGGAGGCCCATTAAAGTTTTCTTTTTTATGGATCTGTGGACTGCCATTTTGAATTTCTCATAGTGGCTCCCCCACATCCACAGAGCATTGGGGAGTTGGACAAAACTAGGTGTGACAACATGTCTTGGTTTTAACTTAACAGAGATGCTTTGAACATATGCTCTGTTCAGCCCTAGCTGGAAATATGGAAGTCCTGAGGCAGGAGAGTACGGCACTTTCTACACCTCCTAGCATTCTGAGAGGGAGGGGGAGGCTCTTGCAATATTGTGATCATGAGAGCATCCCCCAGTGTACACATGTGACATGTGACATCCTCGGAGGAAGCAGGGACATCACGGCTGCCATTTTTTTTGTTGATGATGATGATGGAGCCGGGACCTCACTTGCGCTCCATCAAAAAAGTAAGTAAAAAAGAAACAACAACCAAAATCGTGGCCCTTGCCTCACCCCCCACCAACTCATGGATGACAAAAATGCAGGTCCTGTCTCCCCTGATGGGCATGGAGCAGTGCAGGTCTGTGCCCATTTCTGGTGCCACGCTTACTCATGAGTAAGTGGGCACCAGGCAGGATGGGCACCCACACCTCCCACAGTCTCGGGACGGCCCCAAGGCCACTCAAAGAATTGGGTTGTCCCAGGGATGAAGAAATCCTGGGGAAACCCGTGCCCATCCCCCCTGCTCCCAGGAGTCCATGTGCAGCATTTGGAGGCAGAGGGAGCACTCAGGGACAACCCCGGGTCAAAAGCAGGTGTAGGAACTGCCTATGTCAGGCACATGTGGGGAAAAATGAGACCAATTGTGGACTGCTCTCCCCAGCAAAGTCCATCTGATGCCACCAGTGCAATCGGGACCAGGCTAAGATCTGTACTACCCTGTATTTGACAGTATTCGAAGGGAATTTTTAGTTTTTTTTATCAGGTCTTGTAGTTTTATTATTAAGTGTTTCTAACTTGTTTCCAAACTGCTTTACATTTTTGAATGTTAAAGGTTTTATATTGTGTTTTATCATGTTATGAACATCAGAAAGGTTTGTCTATTAGGCGGTAGAGCAATATTACAAATGAATGGAATGAATGACTTTAGCGGCAATCCTGTACACACTTACTTGAGAGTATGGCCAGATCTACACCAAGCAGGATATAGTGTTATGAAAGTGCTATGAAAGAGGTATATAAAAGGCAGGAGCCACACCAAGTAGGCTATAGCGGTATATGGTATGTGTCAATGGGCCCCAACAGTTGTTATGCACTTCAATACCACTATAAAGCAGTAATGTGGCTCCTTCCTTTTATATACCGCTTCCATACTGCTATATCCTGCTTGGTATAGATCTGGCCTATAGCCCAGTAGGTCTTACTTCAGAGTAGACTGGAATAAGATTACACTGTTCATCCTCTATCTTTGTTTGTTTGTTTTCTTTCCAATAGGTGATAAAAGGGGTTGATTATTGGAATTTTATATGGAATTCAACAATGAATGTTGTATAATATCGAAATAATAAATGTTAATAACAAATTGCATTAGAGTGATTTGATACAATCAACAATTCTTGTAGTTGTCAGATCAATTTTGTAGGATTATTTTACAGAAACATTTTTTTTTAGGAATTTAAACAGTAAGTAGTGATTGATTGCACAAGCAATTTATATTTAAATGTCTTCCTATTTTCCAAATGTCTTGTTATGTGGTAGCACTTCACTGAAAATTAATTGCTGCAAGGAGTATTGGAATCTACTTCCATTTTTATAATGCTTAATGTGGTGTATAAAGGAATTGTTGATAGCAAAAGAATTCTTATTTAGAAAAGAATTCTTAATATACAAATATCTTATTTAGTTCATTTTCTTGATTCTGAAATTACACTTTGTAATGATTCTGCTCATTGTATATGAACTTAATACTCATTGTATATGAACTTAATGCTGCTGAATAGGTGTAAGAGAGGGTTAGAAATTTATTTCTATGAAGACGTTGAAATAAAATAGATAAGGTTATTAAGAATTGTTAATGAAAATAAAACTGGCACACACTAAATGAACAGTTAGTCATAATGAATAAAAATATGGACACAAAGACTAAAACAATGATAGACTAAGAGTCTAATGTTGAGGAAAAATTGGCAACTAAATTTAAGTCATTTTAGGAGAGTATATGTAAAACATTTTATACATTTGCAAAAAAAATGGAATTCAGTTAAAAAGGTATCAAAAGCAAAATATATCTGGTTAAAGGAATTGATTCACAAACAATCGGTGTTAGCCTTAACCAAAAACTGAACAATTAATTACAAAGAAGTTAAGGAAATTAACAATGAACAACATTTAATACAAAGTACAGCACTTTTTATGAACATACAACAAAGATAGATAGTGTATTAAAAATCTTGCTCAATCATTACATTTAAAACATGGGCCAAATGTGTTTTGACTTCAGGTCTTCTTCAGTGGTGGGTTTTAAGAGGTAATTTTTTACATAAAAATAGGGGCTGACTAGTTTAATCCCAAAGTGTAGGGATATATGGACGTCACTCCCCACAAGAAAAGTGAGGTGCAGCAGCAATTGCGTGCTATCTCAGTTGTCACAGACCTATCCATAGACTTTGTTGTATGTTCATAAAAAGCACTCTGTATAATTCGTACTTTGTATTAAATGTTGTTCACTGTTTATTTCCTTAACTTCTTTGTAATTAATTGTAAAGGAATTGATTCAACATCAGTAAGGGACAAAGGATTTATAGTTGGTAGTAGAAGAGCAAAACTCCATTAAAAAGCATTGGGAAGTTGATAAAATCATAAGGATAAAGTGGATTCCTACTTAAATATGCTATTAACAATGGATTCACCCTGATCTCCAGTTACTGACATAGCAAGAAAATGGTGATGACTTCCATCTGGTTGTTATGTGGATTCTTGAACAGTTATATGAAAAATGCTATATACTCTGATCTGCACTTAATTTAAGTGGATTCTTTAATTTCAATATTGTAAAATTTATAAATTTTAGCATTAGATTCATGAGTGTATTAATGGTAGGTTAGTTAGAAAACAAATGTATTAGATAATGCAAAAGGTGAATTTATTGTGTGTCTTTTCAAGGACTTTTGTGTTCACATTCAGCTCCACGAGTTTCAAGAATAGTACTCCTTGGGAATCCACACTGAAGTAAGTGTTGGTTGAGTTAAAGCTGTGTCAGATGGATTTCTTTCCTCCCATTTTTTTCTGCAAATCAAATATCTTATAGATTTTCTGCTAAAAGGCAAAACTCTTCAGGGTACCCAGTTCCAGGTTGAATGCATAATTAAGCAATCCTCATTTAAGATTCCTGTCTGAGCATCAACCAAAATAATAGTTTTGCCCAGAAAAATCACCTGATGCAGTCATTGTTTGGTTTGATTTTGTGAGACTCCATTTTCTAGAGTTCAAAGCTGACCTGCTGTGCTTGGAATCAACACAAGTCCGGGGTTCCAATAATACACTCTATGAGATACAAATAAGGAGTAATTTAGAAGAGGGGAAAAATATTAAGTCTATTGTCTCTGCTTGTGGCTTGGAGGGCACAGTTAACCCATCAATCATGACTGGCAGACTGGAGGTTGTTTTGTGCATCCCCTAATTAAATAGTGCAAGAGCTAGACTGTGAAAGATGTATCATGAATGCGTGTTCATCAGAGGCAAAGGCAACCTACACTGTACTGGAAATATGTATATTCCAAGTCGAGAAAAAAATATTTTTAAAGGAAAGGGCGATTCTCAATGTTCTGACCTAACAAAAGCCTTGTTCACTTCTCTGGAGCTCCTGCCAATGCGATATTTGCAAAACAGCATTTAAACAGCCTACGGGCAGTTCTGTCTTCCACAGGATTGCTCTCAAGCATTAAAATAATCACCATTTAAAAAATGGTTTGCATTCTAATAAGTGATGCTATAGGGTTGTTCTTTTTCAGAAGTGTATTTAATTAGTGGGAAAAGTGAATTTCTCATATGCCTCGGTTTCCATTAGCCTTCATTATTAGCACAGACTAATGGCTATAAATAACAGGCACATAAAAGCTTTTGAACACAAGAAACCTAATGAACCCATTGTACTTGAGAAAACATGCATTTTCTAAGCAAATGATGACAGGCTTTTAAAAGGTACGTTTAGTCCTAGGTTTTATTTTTAGGTTTTTAAAAAACTTAAGTCCCCCCCACCCCCGCAAAGTTGCCAAACATTTCCAGAAAAAGGGTATATTTACTCCAAGCTGACAGTCAGTGCAGGAAGCAATATAACTGATGTGCTTGGAAACTGACTTAACTGGTTTCCTGAAATTTGGAGGCAATAAAGATATACAGGAATTGTTTTGTTTTATTTTTTTTAAAAAAGTTTGGTGATTAAAAAGTCTGATAATTAAAAAAAGGACTCATAGCTCTGTCATAGTTCCATTATGCTCAAAAGAAAATTTAAAGCATTACTGCACTATTCACTGTGTTTATTTATGGGGGACATAGGTTGTGTCTACACCAGCCAGTTATCCCGGGGTCAGCACAAGATCATCCCTGTGAGTCCAACTGATGCAGAGGTGATCCCGCGGTCAACAAGGGACAAGCTCTCAGTTGTCCCAGGATAACTGGGACTGGATTTTTCACATTTTCCCCACGATCCTGGGACAAGCCTGAGGTCCCCAGGGCATTGTGGTGCTCGCTCCTGGGGTTGTACCTCCTCCCCGCGAGTAGCAGCGTTCAACAAATGGGCTCAAAGCTCTGCAGGAGGAGTCCATGAACATCGGGGGTGAGGAGTAGAGCAGTTCCAAAGCCCTGAAAAAGGACGAAGCAAAGTAGGGAAGTTTGGACTCTGTGAAAATCATCCCATGTGTTATGTGGATTGTGCATTGTTATTCATTCCAGCATCCATTCAGAGACAGATTCATGTTTCCCCTATTATGCAGAAAAATATGCAAATAATTCCATAAGAAAGTTTGCAACAATTTACGTAATTTACATCAACATGTAACATTTAGCCTATTGTTCCCCCATTCCATTCAACTTTCACCCACATATATTTCCCAGTCTCAGTAGAAATATGCATATTTTCTTAGGAATATATTTGCATAAATTTCAGGATAGTAAAAAAGCAAAAACGAAAGTCCAGAGACTGTGTGGCATGAGGAGGCTGTTGCAGCGGATTCTGCACATCCGATTCTTAGAAATCCAAATTCAATTTAGTGCATCTCGTATTTCTCTAGCATCCCTGGAGCAAAGTCACTGTGTTTTTGTGAATCTCTGTGTATCAGTGGAACCACAACACTGGGACTATAGCAAAGGGTTAAACTACCCCCCCCCACACACACAAATTAGGGTCCTGATGCATATTTGGGTCTCCTGAGCTTATTTTAGCTATCCATTTAAAGTAAAGTGTAGTTTAGGAACATAGGAAGCTCCCTTGTACACAGTCTAGCATACGGATGTTTGTCGCTGTAAAATTTGGCCCTTTAAGGGCCCAAAGGATTCCTATGGCAACCCCAGCTAGGCTCGGCTTGCCTTTGTGAGCCAAGGCAGGGGTGATTATTCCTGACAACTGGGAGCTTGGCAGCAGTGGCAGAAGGGTGGGAGGGACGGTCCCCCCCCCCCCATGCACTGTTCTGCTGCAGCAATGCAACACTCTGGCTGAATTCGGACAACATGATAATCAATGTTGGGGTAATAATCAACATTATAGTTGTTCATCTAGGGGTACTCTCCATACAACATGGCAATAAATAATCAATTGTGCTGTGGATTAGGATCAGCGCTGAGTTGACTATGGCAGCATTCGGACGACACGATAGTCAATACAACTGACGATTGTTTCCCCACCCTCAGTTGCTTATTGTGTCGTCTGAATTCAGCCTCTCTCATTCCCTGCCAGTGGCAATGGTATGGTGGTGGCAGCAATGTGGTCTGGAAACCTTTTAGTTGGCTTCCCCCCTCACATACCCTTCCACCACCATGACAAGGTGGAAAATCCACCAGCTGGTCCAACTCAGTGCATGCCGAGTCAAGTCAGCAGGAGGATGTTGGATCAGAGTCCAGGGAGCTTGAGCCAGCGAAAGCTCAACAAGCTTCACCCTTCCCTAACATCCCTAGTTAGACGGTTGGTCCATCTAGCCCAATATTGCCAACACTGACTGGCAGCAGCTCTCGAGGGTTTCAGGCAAGTGTTTTTTCCTGCCTTACCTAGACATGCCAGGGAATGAACCTGAAAGTTTTTGCATGCAAAGCATATGCTCCACAACAGAGTAACATCCCCTCCATAAATTGAAGGGGAAATCAATATACTTGAAACCCAATTTGGTTATTTTAAGAAAGAGGAGATTTCAGAAGGACATTGTAACATTTTCAAGCATGTTGATCTTAATTGTATCAAGATTAACACAAACAAGCTTTATATTTATATTTATTATTATTATTATTATTATTATTATTTATCTTTCTCGCTCCTGGTGGTTTTTCTAGATGGACATGACAGGCTTTGCCAAGTCAGGCTGTCTTTTACAGATTCAGGGATTTCCTGACAATTAATTATGTTTTAATTATGACTGCTTTCTGGATGTTGGTGTGGATGTATTTTGGCAGGCCCAGTTCTGAAGGTTTTCTGTATAGTTTTTTGATGTGATGCTGGTGACTGATGTGACTAATGGGATAATTGTGACCTTTTCCTGTTGCCATAGTTCTTTGACTTCCCTGGCCAGTGGTGGATATTTGTCTCTCTTGTTTTCTTCCTTTTCAACAACATTTTTTGCATTCGGTATTGCTATGTAGATGAGGGGTATGTGTATTTTTCCTTTTTGTCTATGACTATTATGTCTGGTTGGTGCAGGGTATTGTCTTGTCAGTATGAATTAATCTGTCCCAGTATATTTTATGATAGGCATTTTCCAGGATTGTTTTGAGTGAATGGCTGAATTTGGACGACACAATAAGCAACTGGGGGGGGGGGGGGACAATCGTCAGTTGTATTTACTATTGTGTCATCCAAATGCTGCCATAGTCAACTCAGCGCTGATCCTAATCCACACCACGGTTGAATATTTATTACCATGTTGTGTGGGGAGTAAACCCTAGATGAACAACTGTAAAGTTTATTATTACTCCACCATTGACTATCGTGTTGTCCGAATTCAGCCAATATGTATAGTATGGTGTAGGTTGTTTGATAAGGTTGAATTTGATGGCCAATTGTTGGTGAATTATTTTTGTTGTTGTTATTGTTGTTATTATTGTTGTTGTTGTTGTTGTTGTTATTTCTATACCGCCCCATAGCTGAAGCTCTCTGGGCAGTTTACAAAAGCTTAAAACATTAAACATTACAAATCAGTATACAAAATTTTAAAACATAAAAACATACAACATACAAAGACAATATCCATTTGAAAACAACTTTGAGCTCTCAACTAGACCTAAAGATAGATTGGGGTCAATTAAAACTCAACGTATGCTGTTAAATGCCTCAGAGAAGAAAACAATCTTGACCTGGAGCTGAAAAGATAACAATGTTGGTGCCAGGCAAACCTCATTGTGGAGATCATTCCATAATTAATATAAACGCATTATGTCCAAGTCTCTATCTCAGTCCCCCTCAATCTGGTGGCCTCCAGAGGTTTTGGACTATAACTCCTATCATTTTTATGCTTCGCCCTGCTAGCTGGGTCTGAGAAGAGCTGTAGCTCAATACACCTTGAGGGTAGGGGATGGATGGACTCACTTCCATCCATCAGGTCCCACCGGGCTCTCACTGAGCCACCACTCCCCCCTCTCAGACCTGCCCTTGGTACCTCTGTGTGCACCCGGACCCACTCGACAAGTGGATCCAGCAGCCGCCCGTTCCCCATAGCACACTGCCATTTTGTGTAGAAATGGCAGCTCAGGTATTTACATAAAAGTAATATTGTGCAAATGGCGGCCATAAAGGTCCATTCATGCAACAGTACAGGCATGAATGGAGCATTCACACCTGCAATATTGCTTAAATCACCCTTTTAGTGGTTCTGGGAGGTCAGATGTGGGTGGAGTCCATCGGACTTCACTTTGGCACCCGACGCCTATGACATCCCTACTGGGGAGTAGCAGGTTGGGAAGGCTGCTCTATCATAACACCAGAGCTTGACTCTCTTTTTTAATCTGCTTTATCTAAGCAACATTTTGGGCTAAATAAGCAGGTAAAGTAGTGGTGTTCTCTTTCAGCTGCCCAAAGCCTGGCTCTCAGGTGGTAGCATGGTTGTCCATAGGAGTGAGAGAGACAGCTGGGCTATGCTACATCTGTTTTAGGGATGAGATAATTCCCTTTTAAATTATTAAAAAATCATATGGATTATTATAAATGTGCCATAACAGATATTCACTTCTACAGTTTGCATCATTAACATTTAAAGTAAAATAGCAAGATTAACAATCATCAATAAAGCTGGCAATAAAAATGATGATGATACTGAAATAATGACATGTATTAACTTCAATAATTCAAGTAAGAATTACTATTCATAGTTCTCCTAACAAATGGTGAGGTCGAACCACATCCTGAACCGTAGCATTCCAGTAATGAATTTAAAGACTCAATTATTCTGTTGCCTTCATTCCCTAACTTGGTCATATAGGCCATGTTCCATATGCTTGTACATCAGTCATCTATAGTGGTTGGATTAACCTTCTTTCATCTAAAGAATCCAAGGATGATGCCATTAATAAATGTGTCACCATTCTGTATGTCATCTAATGCCAGTGTGCCCTTTACAAAATCTACTCAGATAACTAGTGTATGCTTTGGTGAACCATAGCTTGCCATTTTTTTTATTAAAAAATCAATTATAATGCAATAAATAAATAAATAGATAATGGAAATCCAGACATTTGAAATGTTAGAAGATCAAAGAATTTGAAACATATCATCTCTGTTAGAAGAGATGTCCAGCATTTAACTTTCACTTGTGGGTAAATTAGACTAAGCTTATGTGGTGTCAGTATTACCTGAATATCAATTTATAAAACATTCTCTTTGAAATTCATATATATATATATATATATATAATAATGTTTATTTATATCCCACCGTTTTCCCAGGGCTGGGACTCAAGGCGGTTTACAAGATTAAAACATGTACAATTAAAACATCTAAATATAAGTTTACAAAACTTAAAATAGAATTAAACCTACAGTAATTTAAAAAAAAAAACATTAAAAAAATTAAAAACAGTAACAGTTTTTTTAAAAAACAAAACAAAACACCCATACACACACACACACACACACACACACACACCCATACATTAACACAGGTCCAGAGTATTTCCAAAAGCCTGTTGGAATAAAAAGGTTTCTGCCTGCCTCCGGAAGTGTAGCACAGACGGAGCCAGCCTGGCCTCCCTAGGAAGGGAGTTCCAGAGCCTTGGAGCAGCCATGGAGAAGGCCCTCTCTCATGTACCCACCAGGCATGCCTGAGATGTTGGAGGGACTGAGAGAAAGGCCTCCCCAGAATATTTAAGAGCATGGGCAGGCTCATATGGGAGAATACCGTCTTTCAGATCATCTAGACCTGGGCTCTGGAATATGTTTCTATACCCAAGTCCATGCCTGTTGTTGTTTTTCTCCCCTAAAAGTATCTTGGCTTTCTCAGTTTGATTTAGTAGTGAGAAAGCTAAGGAGCTTATTTTTACAGGTTGTCAATTGCCCCTGAGGAAGAATGTTTTACTTTCTAAAGGACATTTAGCTTGAATATGTGCTGACAATTCTGAGAACAGCTTCTTTTTTCCTTTTTTTCTTTAGTAGACAACCATGGCCAGGGTGACCATATGTCAAGAAAAACCGTGACATGTCAGGATTTTTGCTAACAAATCCAGGAAGGGGGAATTTGAGGAAAATCTGGATTTTTCCCATCCTCCCCCCACCCAAAAGGGCATGCAATGCAGAATGTTTGAAGTGTGTGCCAGAGAAAAATAGATAGGTTTGCAGCTTTGGCTGGCTGGCATATCTCCTAGAGACAGAGTTAGACTGAAGACACAACTCAGAGATGGCTGTAGTTAATTTCAGATACATTGGATGGCTCACTTGTTATTTCAGTGATTTTAACATTAAGATGTTATGTAGAACAGATTTGCCTTAATTGTGTGAGGTAAAATCAGACATGTGACCAAGGCTATATTCAGGTGGGCACCCACCCTTGGTGCTGGACACGCTCACTGGGGGCAAGCATGTTGGTGGGGACGCCCCCTTGGGGGCCGACCATGTTGTCCCCTTTTTTGGTTTCCAAAATATGGTCACCCTAACCATGGCTTATGCATCAGAGAAAGTATTCTACTGTTTTCAAGTGAGGATTTGGGTGCTGGGACCAAGGGATGTGGATTTGGGTCATTCCAATGGTTTGTAGATAACATTTCTTGGTTTAGTAATGCGACTTATTTATTGTAGACTGTATAAACCTGATCTCAGTTGGAAGGGCATTCCATAAGGTGGGAGGCAACATAATGAAGCGGATCTCCAAGCAGATCTTCGGCCCATGAGGTACCATCAGGAGTGCCTTTTCAGAAGACTTCAGGATAATGGAGAAGGGATGTTTTCAAGTATTCTGGTCCCAAGTTGTTCATGGCATTATAGACTAATACCAGTACCTTAAACCTGGCCCAGTAGCAGATGGACAGGAAGTGTGGAGCAGAGGTGATGCCCGCTGATATGAAGTGGCACCAGACAACAGCCGAGGAGCCACATTCCACACTAGCTAAAGCTTCTGGATCAGCCTCAGGGGCAGTGTCCAATAGAGTGCATTGCAGCAATCCAGACTTGAGGCTACCAACACCTGCACCAGCATGGCCAACCTATCCCCAATTCTATTGCAAAACTAGATAGACACGACAGCCAGGAGTGCCTACTATCAGCTTCGGCTGATACGCCAGCTGTGCCCCTTCCTAGAGATGGAAGACCTAAAGACGGCAGTGCACGCACTGGTAACTTCGAGGCTTGACTTCTGCAATGCGCTGTACATAGGGCTACCTCTGTGCCTAGTCCGGAAACTTCAACTAGTTCAAAATATGGCAGCCAGGTTGGTCACCGGTACACCTAGGGGTGATCACATCACACCAGCTTTATAATCACTTCACTGGCTGCCAATTACTTTCTGGGTGAAGTACAAAGTGTTGGTCATTACCTTTAAAGCCCTACATGGTTTGGGTCCAGGTTACCTGTGGGATCGCCTTCTCCCATACAATCCGCCCCGCATACTTAGGTCCTCTGGGAAGAACTTACTCCAATCAGCCAGAACTAGGTTGATGAGTGTTACCCAGAGGACCTTCTCTTCTGCCACTCCCAGGCTGTGGAATGGCCTGCCGGAGGAGATTCGACAAATTAGCAATCTTCATGAATTTAAGAGAGCCGTGAGGACTGATCTCTTCCGGAAGGCCTACCCAGTTGAATTTTAAAATGTTTTTAATGATCTATTAGTTTTTATTTGTTTTAATATTTCATCTATTTTGTGGTCCTTGTGTTTTATATTTGTTGTTCCCTGTCTCGATCCGGAGGGAGAGGCGGGTTATAAATAAATAAATTATTATTATTATTATTATTATTATTATTATTATTATTTAGGTAGAGCCAACAGAGTTTGTTCTAACCTAAGTGAAAAGTCTATTTGGATGAGTTATCCCCTTTCCTGGCCTCTCTCTTGACTGGATCCATGCAGGTGTAAAAGGTTCTCAATAAAAGAAACTAGACATCAAGGTTATTGAAGGTTCATTTGCTCCTTTCGGGGAGTGGAGAATCAGATGGAGAGGACAGATGGAAAAGAGGCCAAAACAGAGCCACTGAGAAAGAGGGGGGGGAAGCATGAAAGAGGGCATGAGAAAGAAATGGCATCAACATGCTTGGGGGAACTCCAAGGTTTTCAGAAATACATAATTAAAAAAGCAGTCTCTGGGAGACACCCCCCCCCCCTTAAAAATAAAATAAAATAACCAAAGGATTATTGAGCATGCTCAGTCAGTTGGAAAAGAAAACTGCGGGAAATGTAATGGCCTACTGGAAGGAAGCATAAGTGGCTGGTTTACGAAGAGGAGAACTCCTCCCAGGCGATGAGAACACAATGTAACATTTTGTCCACTCATGCCGATTCGAATGGTTGCACTCACAATAACCGTTTTTATTTATATACTTATGTACCGAACTTATGAAGGATGCGTTCTCCTCCAATCCACCCCAGTTCCCCAGAGCAACGAAGACTAAGCTTCCACTCCATTTCCTTTGTGAATTAATGCTCTTGCAAGGCAGACTAGTTTCATAATAACATTAATAAAAAGCAAAGGAATGCAAATGGCCTAACATTAAAAAGAGAGAGAGAGAGAGAGAGAGAGAGAGATCGCTTTAAAGTTCTTTCCAAAGTTAATAGCAATGAAAAGAAACTAAAGAACACATCATAATAATAATAATAATAATAATAATAATAATAATAATAATAAGCTAAAGCTCTCAACAGTAGAATGTAGGCAGTGATCTATATGCCCGTTTTATTAATAAAAAGGGTCTTTGCAGAGCTAGTGCATTATGCCCAAAGTTCAGCTAATGTCTAATATATTAGTAAAAACAAGAATATATGAAGTTAAATGTTTACAGTGTGAAGTACGCTGTCATAATTTGTGACCTACTAAGCTGAATGCTGCTCATTAGATTCCTGCATTAGATTCCAAAAACATGGAAGGTGGAGGAGGGGTCTAAGGACTTGGAAGGCTGCAATATGTCTCTATCTTTGTTCAGCTTCGTGCATGACAGCCTCGGAAGGCCTGGAATAAAGGGAAATAATTGCATGGCCTATACTGCTGTTGCCCCATTCTGTTCTAGTAGGAAAGCAATAATTTTGCTGGAAACACAGATTCCCATTAGCAAACAGTAGTTCACAGAATGATAAGCCCTGTATTGAGAGAAGCTGTTTCTACACCATATGGGTGTAGAGGGAGGGAGGGGGGGGCGGCAATCCCAGAAGTGCCTGCTTCTGGGATCATCACTCTGCTGCACGTGGGAAATGTGACGTCCTGGGAGGAAGGAGGGATGTCGCGACCACCATTTTTTTCCCATGGAAGGATCAAAAGAGCGCTCATGTGCTCCTTTGCAAAAGTAGCCTTTTTTAAAAAATCCCAACCAGACCCCCACCCTCCCCAGGATGGCAGACTTGCTCCCCCCCCCTTTCCCCTGAGGGGCACATAGCCACACGGTGCCGCTCTGTGCCCATTTCTGCTGTCTCGGGACATTCCCAGGTCCATGGGAAAATTTGGGTTTCCCCCGGGATCCCTTATCCCGGGGAAAACCCGTGCCCATTCCCCCCTGTCCCCAGGAGTCCCTGTGCATCATTTGGACTCACAGGGACCACCCAGGGTCTATCCCAGCTTAAAAGGCCAGTGTAGAAACAGCCAAAGTGAACACAAAATAAACTTTAAACACACCCACACACCACTCTTCTTATGCTTATATGGAACCTGTTCATTCCTAGTCACCTGTATGGCAGATCGGTTCACAAAGAATTAAGTTCTTACTACATCTGCATCATTCTCTCAGCTAATGTTGGATAGACAAGCTCTAACATCAGGGATAATGTGTGGGCTCTTTTGCTGTCCCCACCCAGCTATGAATTTTACCTTGCATAAAACCTGTATGATTGGATTAGGCCAAAGATCCATTAAAGTAGGGTGACCACATTTGGGAAACCAAAAAAGAGGACCCTCAGTGGGGTGGGGGGTGGGAAAGTGGCTTTCCGGGGCCTCTGGAAAGCATGTCATTCACCCCCACTGCTTTAAAGGCCCCAATTGGAGCGGAGGAGGGGAAAGTGTGTCATTCCCACCCTCCACTGCTCCGATCGGGTCCTTTTCTATAATGTCCAGGAATGACATACTTTCCCCTGTAAGGTCCTGATTGGAGCAGTTGGAGGGAAATAACCCACCTCCAGAAAGCTCGTCATTCCCTCCAACCACGCTAATGTGGCCTTAAAGGGGAAAGCTTGTCTTTCCAGGACATTATAGAAAATTACAGAAAATCCCCCTTGACACCCAGGATAGAACAAAAACCAGGACAAATCCGGGGAAATCCTGACAGTTGGTCACCCTAATTAAGGGCCAAACTTCATGCAATGCTGAGTGTTTAGCTTATAGCTGCGTCTCTTGTTTTAGTTTAGCTTATTACTGCTGCAAGGGAATGTCTGATTGTTATTGGGATCACAATGCATTGGGGAGGGGAAGGTGATCATTCCCCACCCTAGGTGTGACCAGACAATCACTCCCCAACACACAGTTATAGCTTAATAAACCTCCCCGCTGTGTGTGCTGAGATCTAAATATCAATCATACAGCCTCATAGATGAAATTGAAGTAAAACAAGAGATATATACTACATGTTACTTATAATGTGTAGTTTGGCCCTAACTCTCACATTATTCTAACAATGGCTGGCCAAATGCCTTGAATCGGGGTCCCCAACACAGTGCCCGCGGGCACCGATGTGCCCACGAGGCTCCCTGCCCTTCGAGATTTGGTTCTATTTGTCTAGATATATATATATATATTAAAAGAAATGACCAGGAGGTTGACATTCTGTAAAGCATTCTACAAAACCTCTAGCGCCACATTTATTTCGAAGAATTCATCTGGGCTCCCCAGAATACTTAGAAAATAAAAACATAGGGTGGTTGCAAGCCAGTACTGAGTTCTGACGTTTGCCAAGCTGCCTTGGGGTGAGGGGAGGAAAGAAACGGTAAGATGGACAGTGGTAGGAAGCACCTTGGGATCTAGTAGAGATGGAAGGGGCCTATAAGGCCATCAAGTCCAACCCCTTGCTCAATGCAGGAATCCACTGGTCGTAGGCTTTTATAAATACCTATCATGTGTTCCAGGTGGCCACTGTGTTGTCCAAATCTCTTTGGGGCTCTGATCCTCCCAAACTGCACATTCTAAAATGAGATAAGACTTCTCTGAGCAGAATCCATGCTGACTTTTCTGTAAGAGGGTAGGGGAAGGGGAGGAGATTAATAATTCCTATAAAGTGCCTAAATCAGTCCAACTGGGAGGCATTTTCAAAATAAATAGTACTGCTGTCTGGCGTTATTTTCCTTGTGGGAATAATTAACAGTGTAGTTCCATAAATAAAACAAGAATACTGTTAATCAATCCTTGTTTGTCCTGTTTAATATACAGGGAAGTGCACAATTTTTTTTTTACAACCGGTTGTATATCACAGAGCTACGTAGTTGACAGCAATGATCTCAACCATGCTTATAATAGCCTGAAGGAGGTTGCTATGATTTCTGTTTTACATGACGATTTTGCATGAATTTGATACTGTCTGTTAGTAACTAGGCAAAAGCCGCCTAATGAGTCCATAGTGTGTTGCAATTTGAGCCCAAGTCTCCAAGATATAACTCCAGCCCTCTTTCCTTTGTAGTAATGATGAAGGCCAAATGGAACCCTGATATGTGCGGGCCAATTTCCAGTGCAACTTTTAGGTTTAAATTTCATGCAGGCATTCTTGGAGCGAGATGGGATTTCCTACGGAGCTGAAAGTCTTTGATAATCTCAGTGAGAACTACCCCACGGGAATGGAAGACCAGTTTCATTGCTTTTCTAATTAGTGAGAATCTGCAAAACGTGCATTCATAACTCCTTCCTGTGACTTCAAGGGTTGCCTAGATCGATTGGAAGTAATGAGTTTATTGTAATCATACAATTTTACTTCCACTAGATGGTGCATTCTTCCTATTCTCATGATTTCTGAAGCTCAGAAATTTTTTGAGAAGGAAAAGAGAGAGGCTAAGTTGCAAACGTTGAAATGCAAAATGTGGATTATATTATGTTCAACGCTTGAGCATTTTTTTGAGGTCACAAATTTTAATTTTAATGGGAATTGTGCTGACTATTCATCCTCCTTATTGTCCTATGAGAACAAAAACTGAGGATTCTTATAACGTAGCCATAGGAACAACGGAAATTGCCTTATACTGTGACAGATCATTGGTCGATCTAGGCCAGTATTGTTGACGTTGACGTTGACTGGTAATGGTCCTCTGGGGTTTAAGGCAGGAGTTTTTCCAGCCCTACGTGGAGGTGACAGGGATTGAACCTGGGACCTTCTGTATGCAAACTATGTGTTTTACCACTGAGCTACATCTTAGGATATTGTAGAAAAAACAACAATGATTCATGGACCGCCTTATAGACTTGGTTAGGGGAAAAGCTTTCATGCATTGCAGCTCCCACCATACACCTTACACCAAATATTTGAATAGGTTCCTGCTTGTAGTAGAAGAACTGCCAGCCACACCCAGCCAACCAGCAAAGGATCCATCATTGACACCTTCAGTCCAGTAAGGAGACCTGCTCCCTATGAATTGCCCCTTGAAGCTACTTCCTGCAGATGGAAAGTATCACCTGTAACCAATGCAGGTTCTGCCAGTAGAGCAAAGGAAGTTTGAGTAGCAGACTGGGCTGTTGTAAGAAGGGAAAGGCAGTTTAGACTTTAATATCTACCAAACTGGATTCCAGGGGTGGGTGAGGTAAAATGTAGGTAAAAGTGGGTGGGGCTAAAATCTCTCCCAAATCCAATTGTTGTCAATTTACATAAATGAGTGAAGCATTTTTGTGTGTGTGTTTTTGTTCTTAAAAGGAATCAACCACAACTACCTCCTCATCCTCACATGGCTTTCGGGCACTCAGTAGACAGCAGCTCTGGAAAACCCCAAGGGAGGATATCCTAGCTAAGTCCTCTGGGGGACTTTTCCGAAAGTATCAACAACTGGAAGAGTGTCAGGTTTTGACCTGCAGCCTGTCCCAGAGCACCTTGCCGGTCGCAGAGTCTTCACTGGATCAGAGATGCAGAATATAAGCCCTGACAGGATCGAGGCTCAGACCAGCCAGCAATCCTGGTTGAGCTGATGCAGACCAGCTGAGCAGCAAGAGTAGGAGGCCTACATAAGAACTGCAGTTTCCCTTCAGCCTTGGTCATAGTGACATGGTCTCCGGTGTTTGCTATAGTTTTTTTTCAGTCTTAGGCCTTATGCGCACTATTCCTGGCCTGCTGTGCTGGCTGACTATGCTCCTGCCTCTGGCCCTGACCAAATGCTGCCTGCCTTCTGGAATGTTGAGCTCTGTTTGCATTGGGACTGTGTCTTCTGCCTTTGGCCCTGACTGAGTGCTGCTGGCCCATTGGGTGCACTGAACTCTGCTTACTGTTGGACCTGCCTTGGGTGGGTTTCTGTTTGCTGTATGGGTTGGTCTTTTGAGTTATTTGGTCGTGTCTCAGAACACCCTGCCTGTGATTTAAGCTTGGTTGCTCTAAACTAGCTAAGCTCACTGTCATTATTCCTGGCCCTGGGGTCCCTATACCCAAGCCACCCATGCTTTGGACCCTGACAAAGAGGCTGCAAAGCACATGAGAATGGGCCTTGAAATCACAAAGAACACACACACACACTTCACATACCTCTCCTTACCATATGGTAAACCTTTAAGATCTCTCTCTGAAATGCTCTGTGAAGGAATCAGGACCTGCCTCTTTCACAGGGTTGCAAACATAAAGGAGGGAATTTGTCACAGCATGAGTATTAATAGACAGCTGTCCGTTGGATCTTAATCATGCATTCACAGATGAATTTCTATTGTTCTCATGTATGTATGCAGACTGAAAATTTGTGGCAGAAACTATCATTGCACAAATAACAAGATGGTGAGAAGTTTGCATATGTCAACATTGCTTTTAGAATAGATCTTTCCATATATATATATATATATATATATTTGGAAAAAATGAAGGAGAACACTTTTTTTTTCAAATAAAATAAAATCCATGGGACAGAAACCGCTATCTTTAGTTGCACTACTCTCAATTGAGAATGACTTTTGGCCAAAAACAAAAAGGAATTTGAACATATAATCTGTGGTTTTGATAACAAAAAGAGAGGCAAAGGTTGTGTTTAATTTACATGTACTCAAGACACATTATACTTGGAATAAACTGCTAAATAAACAATAATTGACTTTAAGTGAATTTAATCTTTTTCTAGGCTCCAAACTTTTTCATAGGTGTTGGGGAATATCATAGGCTTTTGGGAATATCATTATTTCATAGGCCCTTGAGAATGTCATTAGTACATATTGGCCAGATCTACACCAAGCAGGATATAGTGGTATGAAAGTGGTATGTTAAAGGCAGGAGCCACATTACTGCTTTATAGCGGTATTGAAGTGCACTGACAACTGTTGGGGCCCATTGACACATACCAACAACTGCAATATCCTGCTTGGTGTGGCTCCTGCCTTGTATATACTGCTTTCATACTGCTATATCCTGCTTGGTGTAGTTCTGTTGTGCCTAATGGAGAACCCAGCCCTGGTTGTTTCAACTTTCTGAGCACAATAATTGGCTTGGGAAAGTTGTGCAGGGTCTCCCCGAGAGTTTGCCCACATTGCAGTACATCTCTTTCTAAAGTGCTAGTTTAAGCAGGGCCATGATTGACTTTCTTCCTTTGAACTGCAGACCCCAAAACCATATCACAAGCTGCTTTTGAAAGAGCCCGTTTTTGGTTAGGATTTAATATGTCCAGATTTTAAAAAATGACCCATTTCCCCATAGTTTTTCTTTTAACTGGTTTGAGTCCTAATTATCCATTTAGTGTCGCATCCAGTTTGATCCTAAGAAGCTTCACATTCTACAATCCACTTTAAATATAATTGCATGGACACAACATCGCCCATCCGCTACTTTGCTTTTATACTAATATTAGTCAATACTGCCTTCATAGCTTTATTAACTAATATTGAGCAAGGGGGAGGGGCTGAAGCTCAGTAATAGGGTACATGGTTTGCATCCAGAACATCCCAAGATCATCCGTGACATCTCCAGGTAGGGCTGAAAAAACACCTGCCTGAACCCTGGAGAGCCGCTACCAATTATTGTCAATAATACTGGGCTAGATGGACCAATGTTTTGACTCAGTGTAAGGAAACGTCCTATGTTCCTAACATTGTGGATGGAATGGCAGAGACTAGGGTCACATCTTGACCAGGGCGTTGCCCCGCAGTGGCTTCGGAGTGGCAGCAGGTTATCTACATGATGCTGCCGCCATCGTAAAGCCTTCCAGGGGCAAACCACAAAAGCTTATTCCAACATTTTTAGCTTGGAGTAAGGTGACAACGGCATCTGTGGTCTGTCGCTCTTGCTCCAGAGCTGCTGCAGAGGCATGCCACAGCTGATGATGACCACCGATTGGTCACCAGATGCTGAGCAGGGAAGGGGGTGGACCAGCCAGCTGAAAGGTCGCTGGACCACTTCCGCGCCTCTGCTGACCATTGCGTACCAAAATAAAATTAAAGAGGGGGTGCATATTCAGAGAGGGATTGCACCGTTCCTCCCCCCACCCACATTTAGCTGTAAATGTGAAGGATCACATTTATAGCTCTTTTTTTTTAAGAACAAACAAAAGGTGAATAAAAAACAAACAAACTTTAACAAGGGAGGGGCGCGGATGCACCCAAGTGTCCCTGCATTGATGGGAGTGGGCGGGGAGACAGGTGTAGCAGCAGCGCCTTCCTGAAAGCCTGCAATTGCACTCCTTCCCCTGTAGATGGCTGGAAGGAGAGCCAACGTGGACTGCCACTGTGCCACCGTCAAGACACGGCCCAGGACATGTGATGAAAAGTTGAATTCTTACAGTAGTCTAGAAGATCAAATATCAACCACTGCATCTTTAGAGGAGAATAAAGGAGAAGGAACTCAGGGAGATCTCACCTCTTTCCTGATATGAAGACCAAGAAGTATATGCAAACCCATAACAAATTTCTTTTGAAACTTAGCAGAACAAAACAAGACGAATATCAAAAAAACTATTCCTAAACTCCAGCTTGGAGAACTTGCCCAAGGCCCTTCCATTTGTAGGACATTTTGCCCAATTTTCTTAGCAGCTGCATATGCTCAATCAATGATTCCGTAGCATGTATATTTTACCAACTCTCAACACAGTGTGTAGTTAATACAGCAACCTAATACGGCTAGCTCAAACACAGTGGGTTATAAATTATTGGCTTGATAAAACTCTGGAAGATTCAGTGAGACAAGAGGGACATGCTACAGTCTGTTGTAAATACCTTTTTAACAAACAATGTCACCATAATTGGGAGAGGGGTGATTCCATGCCTCAGTTTGGAATAATAAGCTTTTTATTAGCTGACTCAAATCACTTTGAATTTTGTTTTTATGATCATAAATCCCCAGCCTTGTCTGCAGTGAAGAAGGAAACTATTGGAAGGGAAATATGGAGACAATGGCTGAATTCGGACAACACAATAAGCAATTGGGGGGGGGGGGGGACAATCATCAGTTGTATTGACTATCATGTCTTCCGAATGCTGCCAACTCAGCGCTGATCCTAATCCACACCACGGTTGATTATTCATTACCATGTTGTGTGGGGAGCACCCCCTAGATGAACAACTGTAAAGTTGATTATTACCCCACCATTGACTATCGTGTTGTCCGAATTCAGCCACAGGACAGCTGAATTTGGACAGGACAAGCTATTTTTTTTAAAAAAAAATCAAAGACTTCTCAGAAAAAAGCTTAGAAAGAACAATCCATTGAAATTGGGGGGTCACTCCCCCTCCACTAGTCATCATCATCATCTTTTGTAGATCCAAAAGGTCAAAAACGTATAGGTCAGAAATTGCATGTATTCAGTTTATTAATTGTATATTTCTGCATTCTCATGGGTGATACTGGAGGGAAAGAAAACATAGGAAGTATAGCAAGAGAATAATATTGTACACATTTGTGAAAAATGCAATTTTAAAAGATCTACACCAAGCAGGGTATAACACCACAATGATTCTCAATTGAATGTGTGAGCTGCCCATGCTGAAAAGTATTGCTTTTTAAAAATAAATAAATAAATAAATAAATACCAATTGGTAAATCAATTTTTATAAAAAAGTTTCAAAGAATTTCATAATTTTTGTTTCAGCCTCATCCCACAAACTCCTTCTCTCCTTAACATTTTTTTAACAACTATTAACCTTTGAAGCTCTAAAGAGCTTTAGTGCAGTGCTTTGAAAGCAAAAAATCCCAGGTTTGGTCCCTGGAATGGCATCTCCAGGTAGAGCTGGGAGAGACCCTTGTCTGAAACCCAGGAGATCTGCAGCCAGACAGTGTGAACAGTACTGAGCTAGACAGACTAATGGTCTGTCTAGGGGTATAAGGCTGCTTTCTGTGTTCCTTACCTTCCATTTATGTTCATCCCTAGCATGTGTGTGTGTGTGTGTGTGTGTGTGTGCTTCAAGCTGGGCTAGTGTCAAGGACTGCCCCTGCTCTTCCATCTTGCTGTTATTACCTGCTCACCTGTCTTCTCCAAGGGTATGAGCAAGGAGACAGAGAACCTTCTGCCTTGTCCTCCTCCTCTGTATAGTTGCACCCAGAGGTAGAAGGCAAGCAAATGGACAGATGGCAAGGAGGGCAGCCCATTCAGGGATGGTTGCTGAGGGCATCTTGCCCATGGCGATCCCAAACTCTGGAGACAACACTGTTTGCAAGGATACAATAAATGACCTCATTAGGATGACAGCTTTGGACTTTTGGTCAGCAACTCTTTGCCTGGAAGCTGTTTTAAGGAGGAAAGTCTTGCTTCCTAACCTCCCTCAAATGACCTGCCGGTACTCTATTGCCTATTATTATGCCTGATTACATCTCTTCCCTTTCTGAAAAACTTGTTTCTAACAAATTACAGGTGTGGGGGGGATTAGTAAAAGATGGTACAAATAGCAGCCCTTAGAGGGTCAGGGTCACAAATTAAGGATATGACTTGAAACCACAAGTCAGTAAATTGGCAAAGCAGACTCTGTGGTTATGGCTATGTGCCAAATAGAATTAGTCACCCTGTTAAAGAGAGGCAAAGGCTGATGGGAATTGGAAACCCGCTTTACCAGCAAGATGACTGCCAAGGGAAAGATCAGCTCAGTTTAAACTATGGGCCTAGATGGTTGTGGGGACCCAGAAAGCAGCCATGACCTCCTTGTTGGGATTACTTGGTAATGTTACTTTCTGTTAGAAAGGCAGTTAACAGAGAATATATTTAAAAAGCCAAAACAGAATGGGTGTTTATACATGCACACAATCTTACTAAAGGAAACCAAACTCTCCCTTTAGTGAAGGAAAGGAAACAGGTTTACTCACAAGTATTATTGCTCGTACATGGTCAAAAACAGCACCCATTTAAAATAAATTATGAGATGCCCTGAGAATGAGGCAGAAAAATGGAAGCCCCTTTCATGGGGGAAAGAAAACTTTCAGTAAATTCCTGAGATTTTTTTCTTACCTCCTAATAATTAAAGGACACTTTTCTGATTTTATGCCACATTTTCTTCACCATTCTTTTTTTTTTGGGGGGGGGGCTGCATTCCCTCCCCTCAATGCCCTGGAGTGATGCTAGGTATATGGAGCATTGTGGAGGATGCAAAATGGGGACCAGGCTGCCCAAACAGTTGATGCAGTGCAAAAGAAAAAAAAATCATTTAGGAGCTGTTCTCCAACCCTTGCCAATGGGTTGGAGAACAGCTGGATGCCTACCTATGAGAAATTGTTGGAGAATTTCTCCTCCCTCTGGAGAAATCCAGCGAAATTGCCCCTCCACTTTCTCTATTCACAAATAGGATGGAGAATTGTGAGAGTCCCCTTTGGCTTTGTCAGTGTCTCCTAAATCTGAAATCTAGAGTGAAGTTGTACAGGAAGCCACTGGCCTGATATTTGAGGTTGCCTCTGCTGCATCTGTTTCCCTAGTTCCTTTGACAGATCACCCCCATTCAGCTGTTCCGTATTCCCTCTCTCTTCTCTTCTTGCTGCTGTTGCTGCAGTGCAGCTTTACTGCTGATCAAAAATTGTCTGATATCCATTTCCTACCAGGAAGGAAAATCTATTATTTTAACAGAAGAACAAAAGTGCTGATGGGTACACATTGCCAGTTTTTGGAGTGTGCCTGAGGGACTGAGGTTTCCATTGGCCCTGCAATGCACTCCACTTATAATATTTTCAGGTCAGAGGTGAAAATGAGGTTTATTTGGATTTCAAGACCCTGTCAAGCAGCATCAAATGGGGCAGATTACAGCCTACTATTCCAGCTACCCAGGGACTTCACACGGCTAGCTTTCATTTTAAATTAGGGGTGGGGAATTTGTTTCTTTCCAGTTGCTTTGGTCTACAATTCCCAGCACGTGCCATTGGCTATGCTGGTTAGTACACTGCAAATAATTTTTAAACTTCGATTAGACAACATTAGTGGTCCATTTCCAGCCGCACCCAATTCCAAAATCCCAGGTTTAAAATTCGTATTCAAATTCACGTTTGGGAGGTACTTCCCCCTGCTCTTTTCTTGCAGGAAAGGTGGACAAAGATATTGAGGTTCTCTGTATTTTAAAAAAAAAACTCGCATCCTTATCAAGTCTCAGATCTTTTCATGTTCAAAACAGTATTGTTCAGACAGCGATGAACAACAACCCTGTGATTTTTAATTGAAAAGGGAATGCCATTGAAAAGAATAGGCTGCAATGAAACAGCACCATATGGTGGCGAAATAAAAACCCATCATAAATAGATA
Source organism: Anniella stebbinsi (assembly GCA_029215795.1). NCBI lineage: Eukaryota > Metazoa > Chordata > Lepidosauria > Squamata > Anniellidae > Anniella > Anniella stebbinsi. The sequence goes on from JARDYH010000006.1 coordinate 3,143,099, forward strand.
CTGGATTATCTCTGTGTTCTAAAACCACAGGATTACTGGAGGGAAAGGCGGAGAAGTCCTGACTGATGACGACATCATGAAATCGACCCACGAACTTCTGTGAGCGGCCAGTCATGAGCATGCTATTAATCACTCATTTAGAGAAGCACATTATCACTGGAAAGGCTCAGCCCTACAGAACATTGCCTTGAGATGGCTGGTGAGAGGGGGGAAGGTGGGAGGAGTGGGAATGAAGTGAAATAACGCAGACGGAATCAACATTTAAACTGACCATTGTTGATTGGTTCTTGCTACATATTTGAAGATGTGCTTCAGGCTTCTATCCTTGATCAGACTTAGAGTGCAATCCCAACCATGTCTACTCAGAAGTAAGTCTTACTCTCAGAAAACTGAATATGGGAGTGCAGTCATACCGGGAAGTAAGTCCCACTGCCACCAGGTAGACACACTTCTGAGTAAACATGGACAGGAAGGGGCTGAAAGCTTTTTAAGATATCCCGGCAACTGCTCCCCATTCTCAGTGGAAGAGAAGAGCCAGATAGAGCAAATATATATTAAGAAACATGGAGGAGGAAGGTGAGAAAAATACTTTAAATTGGAAAGAGATAAACTTAGGTTATGCAGGGGCAGCTCTAACTGGGAGGATTTCTCAATTCTCCAGCTAAGGATACTGACACTGAAGGGAGATTGAGAGTTGGGTGACCATATGAAAAGGCGGACAGGGCTCCTATATCTTTAACAGTTATATTGAAAGGGAAATTTCAGCAGGTGTCATTTGTAGGCATGCAGCACCTGGTGAAATATCCTCTTCATCACAACAGTTAAAGCTGCAGGAGCTATACTAGAGTCACCAGATACAAAAGAGTGCAGGGATCCTGCAGTTTTAACTGCTGTGATGAAGAGGGAATTTCACCAGGTACTTTATGCATACAAATGACGCCTGCTGAAATATCCCTTTTCAATACTACTGTTAAAGATACAGGAGCCCTGGCCTCCTTTCCATATGGTCTCCTGAATTGAGAGGGTGAGGTTCAAGAAGGCATACTTATATGGGAGTAAGTCCCATTGATGGGCTCTTGAGTCCTTGGTTTCATTGTTTTTAAAAAAAGGAAAAAGAAAATATTATCTCTTGAGAGTTCCCCAACCCCTTCTCCTTCTCAAAAATTAATAATATCACCTGCTCATTTTCGAGCCTCAGTCTGAGATGGTTGCTGGCTAGTTTCCATTCCTCTCTTCCTTGGAGTTTAATTGCAAATGGCCACTACTACAGTCTGCTGGGACTGAAGCTCCTGTCTACAAGGACCATTTCAAAGCCCTCTTGGAGGTGACCCCTGTGAGTTTGCAGAGAGCTCTGTGGACCAGCGCTGTTGCCAATGCCTGTGATCTTGTAAAGGAACGTTTCCCTATGGTGCCATTTCTGGTTTCCAAAGCTTACGTGGTCTGCAAGGGAGCATTCATGGCTCAGTTTACAAAATGAAATGACTCCCTGGACCATGCCAGAAAGCTCATTGATGTTCCAAATCTCAGCTGTTAGGTGGTGAGCTGGATAGACTTGATCTGCAGGTGTGTGGACTTCTGAAAGCCTCATAGCTTCTCATGGTACGATCTCTATCTCTCTATCTCTCTATCTCTCTTGATATCTCTATCAATATCTCTATTGATAGAGATAAAGATAGAGATAGAGATGGATATTTTTTTTTTAAAAAAAGAAAGAAATCCCATTCCACCAAATATAAAAAGGAGGGACAAGAGACCAGCGATTGATTAAAAAAAAAGAGAAAAAGGTAAAATGAATTCAGAAATGATGTGCAAATATATTGCCAACCCTGTTTTTGAGTTTCATTTTGACTGAGAGAGATATTCGTTTATTTCCCACTTTAAACTGCCCTTAATCCATCAATCCTTCACCAATCTTCGTCAAATTTTCAGATTATATAAAACAGACATTTCTTTTCAGCACCTTTAAATTTCAGGAAGATTGGCGAAGCCTTTTATATTTTATTAATATTATAATGACCCCCATTACTCTTTTCAATGATGGAATATATTTTCTTCTCAATAGCACACACTGGTGTGTGCCATTAAATACACTGGGCTGGAAAAAATGTACACCTTCCTTACTGGATCACTGTGAAATCACCAAAGATTCATTGAGGTCCAAGCTCAACTTGATTTCTTTTCTAAAAATAAAAGTGATACATGTTAGTCTTGCCAGGTATGTTCTGTTAATGCATTGATAATAAACTTTGGCGCTGTTGTGCAGTTCTTTCAGAAATTTATTCTCCAACATCCACTGGCCTTTCAGCAAAGCTGAGCAAATTGCAAACAGTGTACTACCTATTTTTGTTCCATTTTCTACTTAGCACAACAGAGTCCATGAGAACTCCTGAACAGTCAAAAGTGATATATGTACAAGCATTGGCTTTATGCTCAAGCATTGACATTGAAATGCAGGAAACAGCAGTGAAACGGAGAAAACAAAAATGTATGGATTATTTCATGGTTGAAACTTCAACTGGGTTATGCAGCACACCAGATAATCTCTGGACAAAATTATTCTATCCTTGCTTATATAGGACGATTTCTGAATGTAACCACTGGTGGTTCTCTAGTTTCCAAGAAGATCTAATGCTGGGAATTCAGGCATGCCATCCTCATTCCCAGATCTTTCTCTGTGCGAAAGACCTAACCACACTTTCCCCACTACACCACACTACAAAGTAGAACTAAAGACTGAAGAAATAGAAGCTGTGAGAAGTTGTATAGCCTGTAAACATCCAGATCTCAGTATTCTATAAAGAAATCAGTGTGGTGTAGTGGTTACAGTGTTTGACTGAGGGTCAGGAGATCCAGGTTCTAGTCCTCATTCAGCCATAGAAGTTCACTTTTGGCCAATCACAGAATCTCAGCCCAACATACCTCACAGCGTTGCTGTTCTGAGGATAAAATGGAGGAGGATTATGGAGGGAAAAAGGTAGGATAGAGATGCAATGAATAATTGCATCCAGCTTTTAGCCCCTGACATGTTCCCAACCATAAGAACCATAAGGGAAGTTCCTCTAACTATTCCAGGGAGTAGCTGTAACTGTGAAAAGTCATTCATTGTTTTAAGACGTTTCACACACCTGGCTCAGAAGCAAAATGGGACCAACTAGATCAACTGCAATCCTTTCAATGAAAAGAGTGTACTGGAATCTGTACCTGAGGATGTCATCATTGACTGGTGCTTTGTCAATGAACAACGCAGGTGACATATACAGATCCTTCCCCAATAATTGGGGAGCATATATTTCAGATGCTCTTATATGGCAGAAGTATAAAGTACAAGTATGTTTTCCTACAGATTTGTTTTAACTGTTGCTATGCAACTGTTTCATTTCCATGCGATTGTTTCGCTTATGGACACCATTTTACTTCTTCTGTCTATAGGGGCTCTGCTGGTGGGAAAGAGAAGCCTCCTTCTCTGAGAAGACCTAGCTTTCCAAAGACAGAGTTCTGAGAGGCAGAGCTAGGTGAGAGGCAGAGTCCAGGCTGCCCAGACAGTGGAGAGAGGGGGTGTAGGACTGAGGCCTAACTGTGGTATTTACTACAAGACTAAAGTCTAAATACTCCTCCTGGCTGGAGGAGGGTTACTCTGTAAGTTATTGTTCATTTTCAAGACAGAGCTTGAAAATGAAGTTTCATTGTCATGTAGACTTCTTCTGCGTGACAAGCCCACATTGACCACCGCACTACTGATAAAGGAAACCCAAACTGCAGAGAAAGTGGGGTATCGGACTGCAGCCTAACTGTGGCATTTAGCACATGACCTCTCTGCATGGGTCTAGGAGTGTTACTCTGGTAGCAATTTCTTGCCTTCAGGTCTGTGACAGAGTGAGATGGACCAGCCTTGACCATGACTCTACAGCCTGGATGGTAGGGAGAGTGGACTCTTACATGATGTGCTCTCATCAGACCTGTGTACAAACTTGCACACATTCTAATGAGTCCTACACACACACTTATAAGTGAAATGCCCAGCCCAGTTGGGCGTGGGATGATATTTGCGAGGGGGGGGAAGAACCGAGGTGGATGCTCCTGATTGGAGCATCCATATGGTGCCACTGGGCGGGGCAGGGCCGAGCGGCTTAAATAGCCGGCTAACGGGCGTGCCCGCCCTCTTCATCGCTGCGAAGCTCCCTCCCTCCCCTCCCTGTAAACAGTATGGGCTAGCTGGTTGTCATTAGGAGGCCAAGTAGGAATTTTTTACTCTTATCCTAATTTGGTTAGGAGTTTTTTCACCTACTTCATACTGTAAGACAGCTGGGGAGTATTAAATAGGTGGATTTGTATTAATTAAGGTCACTTTAATTTGGCGTTAGGTGCGGGCATCCTTAGGGGCATTTTCAAATGGTGAACATTCTCAGGAACCATTGAGGTAAAGGGTAACACTTGAGGCCCACATCTGGGAGCCCCGTGGCATCAGATCATGGGAACAAGGTTTACCTTTGAGGCCAACTCTACTCACACATTCGGAGCCCTGCAGCACGGGTGTTGTGACAAAGGAAGGCCTCCCAACCCCATATGGGGTAAGACCAAGGGGTGGCGAACGTGTGCTGCCACCTCGAGGTCAGAGAATCGTTCGCCCATTCCTAAGATTTGGCCTGGAAGAGGCCAAGAGAGGATGCCCGCATAGGTTTTACTCCCTTCTGCAGATCTTGAATAAAAGTGGCCCATTTTATACCCAACTTTCTTGTCTTGACTCGTTATTTGCACCCTACACCTCGCAAGGAATCTTTAGACATTGGCAATTGAGTGTCTGTGGCTAAGTAAGGTGATTCTTACCCAAAGAAATCCACATTATTGAAGAGGATAATACCACAGTGGCACATTTATTGCGGTATAAACAGATTCAAATGCACCAGCTAGTTTTGGGGAAATTAGCTGAGCAAATGGAGGCTTAAAATTAGTTTCAAGACTGTGAAAGGAGACTTCTTGAGACTTAAGAGCATACACACACAGACAGCAGGAGAAAGAAGGGAGGGAATCTCCAAAAGCAATATACCTTTCCCTGGAATGAAGCCCTTTCCTGAAGACAGCAACTAGTATGCATTGCAGCTCCTGGTCTCAGTGGAGAGGAAGGAAGGAGCAGGAGCCTTTCCTTTGGGAGGAGAGACTCAGCAATTTCAGCAGCATGGCCCCATGCTTCTAAGAAGGGGTGGGTGGGGGACCTGTCTCTCAAAACCTGAGGGTTTTTATACAAACTAGAGAAAAGCAGTAACACCAGTGCTCATACGCATTGGAAGTGATGTTACTTGGCGTGGGGGAAACAAATAACAAAAGAGGGTATTTGGGGATGATGGCTGTACTTGAAAGAAACATTATTTTAACAAAATGTGACCATAGATACTAATGACTGTCTTAAAGACAGGTGTCCAGGCTGGAGTTCAACAATAGGACCCATTGTCGTTGTATGACCAGATATCACTTTTGTCATCTAGCATTCATATTCTGCTCAATTTTACTCCACCTTTGCCTCTGGGGAATGCATTTTAGGAGGTCTATTAGGAACTGAATTGCCTAATCTCGCCTTACGTGATGGCTTTTAGCCACATTCTTGTGCCTTTGTGGGAAATGAAGACACCTTGGTTTTTTGGCTATTTCAAAAAGTACTGCTCACTCACAAGAGAGCTACTTTGTAACAGTGTATCAGATACCCCCTGAACCCTGACTTCGGTGTATTGCACTGCAGCCCTTGGGGGAAATTATCTGTACTTGCTTGCTTTCAAAAGAGAACAGAGAGGGCTCCTCCATTTTAACATAGGGGCCATGGTCTCTAGAGACAGGATGGACTAGAACTTCAAGCTCTCGTGTGTGTGTGTGATAATAGGTAGGGGTGTGCATCGGATCGGATCCGATCCACGATCCGAATCCGATCCGCCCCAAAATCGGGAAAATCCGATCCGATCCGATCCGATCAACCCCCGATCTGATCCGATCCGATCCGACGAGGTCCGATCCGGATCGGACGCCATTTTGAATGCTTTTTCCCATAGCCAAGTATTGTTTTACAAAAACGCCTATAACTTTTCATTTTTAAAGATAGAAGGATGAAACTTGGGCACATTATACACTGGTTAGGGACAGTTATCTGTGAGAAATTTCAGAAAGATTGGTGCATGCGTTTTGTGGCAATTAATTTTTTAATAAATAACCAGGAATGCCTATAACTTTGTCATTTTTAAAGATACACACATGAAACTTTGCCACATTGTAGGTGGTACCTTGGGACCTATGTGTGTGAAATTTCAGAAACGTAGGTGCTTGTCTTGTGTGGCAATTAATTTTTAGAAAAATGGGTAGTAGTGGGGTAAATACAGTTACACCTCCCATTTTTTTATTTTTGAAGATACAAACAGGAAACTTGGGCACATTACAGGTACCACTTGCCTTGATATATGTGTGAAATTTCAGAAACATTGGAGCTTTCCTTGTGTGGCAATTAATTTTTGAAACAATGAGGAAAGAAACACCTATAACTTTGTCATTTTTAAAGTTACACACATGAAACTTTGCCACATTGTAGGTGGTACCATGGGACCTATGTGTGTGAAATTTCAGAAACATAGGTGCTTGCCTTGTGTGGCAATTAATTTTTTAATAAATACCCAGGAATGCCTATAACTTTGTCATTTGTAAAGTTACACACATGAAACATTGCCACATTGTAGGCGGTACCTTGGGACCTATGTGTGTAAAATTTCAGAAACGTAGGTGCTTGTATTGTGTGGCAATTAATTTTAGAAAAATGGGTAGTAGTGGGGTAAATACATTTACGCCTCCCATTTTTTTATTTTTAAAGATACAAACAGGAAACATGGGCACATTACAGGGAACACTTCACTTGATATGTGTGTAAAATTTCAGAATGATAGGTCCAGGCATTTGGTGGCTACGAATTTTTTAGATTAAAAGTTATAAACGTTTTTCCACAGAGGCTGGGGCTGTCAATTGCACCCTCCCGCCTCCTGGGAAGAAGAAGGAAACACTTTCTCTCATCTCTTTGATCCTTGCACGCTTGGCTGCAACTGAGGTAGTATCCATTACAAAAGGCGAAACAAAGTAGCACTTGGCTTGTGTCTGCTTTGATTGATACTTTCCCTTTTTACTTAAGCAGAACGGCTGAGCCTAGGATCACTCTCTCTCTCGCTAGGATCGTTACAGGAGAAATTTTCTACAGTCTTCAAAGTGGTGTGTGCAGACACCTTGCCACCACATGCCTGGACCTATCATTCTGAAATTTTACACACATATCAAGTGAAGTGTTCCCTGTAATGTGCCCATGTTTCCTGTTTGTATCTTTAAAAATAAAAAAATGGGAGGCGTAACTGTATTTACCCCACTACTACCCATTTTTCTAAAATTAATTGCCATACAAGGCAAGCACCTACGTTTTTGAAAATTCACACACATAGGTCGCAAGGTACCACCTACAATGTGGCAAAGTTTCATGTGTGCAACTTTAAAAATGACAAAGTTATAGGCATTCCTGGGTATTTATTAAAAAATTAATTGCCACAAAACGCATGCACCAATCTTTCTGAAATTTCTCACAGATAACTATCCCTAACCAGTCTACAATGTGCCCAAGTTTCCTGTTTGTATCTTCAAAAATAAAAAAGTGGGAGGCATAACTGTATTTCTCAATGGGAAAGTGTTTTCCAATGATTTCCTATGGGCAAGTGCTTTCCAATGATTTCCTATGGGCAAGTACTGTCCAATGATTCCCTATGAGTAAGTACTATCCAATGAATCCCTATGGGCAAGTGCTGTCCAATGAATCCTTCATTGTTTCAAAAATTAATTGCCACACAATACAAGCACCTACGTTTCTGAAATTTCACACACATAGGTCCCAATGTACCACCTACAATGTGGCAAAGTGTCATGTGTGTAACTTTAAAAATGACAAAGTTATAGGTGTTTCTTTCCTCATTGTTTCAAAAATTAATTGCCACACAAGGCAAGCTCCAATGTTTCTGAAATTTCACACACATATCAAGGCAAGTGGTACCTGTAATGTGCCCAGGTTTCCTGTTTGTATCTTCAAAAATAAAAAAATGGGAGGCGTAAATGTATTTACCCCACTACTACCCAATTTTTCTAAAAATTAATTGCCACACAAGACAAGCACCTACGTTCCTGAAATTTCACACACATAGGTCGCAAGGTACCACCTACAATGTGGCAAAGTTTCATGTGTGTAACTTTAAAAATGACAAAGTTATAGGCATTCCTGGGTATTTATTAAAAAATTAATTGCCACAAAACGCATGCACCAATCTTTCTGAAATTTCTCACAGATAACTGTCCCTAACCAGTGTATAATGTGCCCAAGTTTCATCCTTCTATCTTTAAAAATGAAAAAGTTATAGGCGTTTTTGTAAAACAATACTTGGCTATGGGAAAAAGCATTCAAAATGGCGTCCGATCCGGATCGGACATCCTGTCCGATCCGATCCTACCATCCTCCGATCCGATCCGATCCAATCCGACCCCCCAGGTCCGATTCCGATCCGCTATCCAATCCGATCCGGGGGGTCAGTGCACATCCCTAATAATAGGTGATAATAGGGTATCACCTTCTAAATGATTATGAGGGTTTCCAGCATCTGTCAGGATCAGGTACATTCTCCCTAGTTGAGGGATTGGGTTTCACAGCCCCAATTGGATTCGGAGGCTGAAGCAGCAGCAGCAGATGTACACCAGGAAGTGGGGGAGGGAATTCTCCAAGACTCAGAACTCCAGGAGGAATCTTCCTAGGAGCTTATCAGCCAGGATGCTCAGGCTCAGAGATCACCCTCCCCCCTGGGACCATAGTCTCTGTTGAAGGAGGAGGGAGCAGAGCAGCTAACAGACACCAGAGTCAACTGCAGGGTCAAGTGTGTGAAGTTGAGAGGAGTCCATGAAGTTGGCCACTCAGCAGAGGCTTCACCTTAGAGGCCCACCCTGAGAGAGGTATTCAATAAAAGTCTGTGTTGACTTGAGCACTGCGAGGAAATGTCCATTGAGTTGCTAGGCAACTGCCTTGCTTTGTTAGGCTAATTTAGCTTAGATAATAGCTCCTAACTTTCACACTCTCTGCAGATGTGAAGAGACATCTGTTTACTCAATAAAGCTTTGTGGATTGTGGACCTCTCTATTGTCTCACATCTCAGTGGGAGGGCTTGGAATCATAACAGCATCTCATGAAAATTCTAGAGACATTTTGGGCAATTCCTGAATGGTAAGAAGGGCTTAGAAAGCTCTGAGAAGGCTGCAGGACCTGATTTAACTGTCTGTAGGTCAACAATGGGTAGTTCTTGTTTGTTTTCAGGTCAGACACAAAGAAGGGTCCTCCGTTGTGAGAGACAGACAGAAAAACTAGGGATGTGCACGCCTGAAAATATCTTATTTTATCATTATCGTAATTTTGGACCAAAAAAATTATAATCTCCGATAATATCGTAGGTGAACCGTATCATCTTCACAATAATTATTGGAAATATGATATTTAATTTGCAGCCCTATTGTGCCCTATAGACCTGATTTTTTTTAGAAATAAATCCTATAACTTCTTTTTTTTCAAAGTTAGAGGTTTGAAACTTGGACACAGTGCTTCTGGGGTATGCCTAAGTAAGTGTATGAAATTTGAGATTGATCCCTCCAACCCTCGATTTGATATGAATTTATTAAAGATCGTTTAAGTTCTGACAGGTCAAAAGTTGCACGATTGTTCAAAATTCATATAAAATACAGGGGTGGAGGGATTGATCTGAAATTTGGTACATATGTGTAGCAACATGTGCTAGACATGTGTATGAAATTTGAGATCGATCCCTCCAACCCTTGATTTTCTACAAAATTATTAAAGATCCTGCAACTTTTTTACAGGTCTGAATGAACGCACATGGCGAGCTGTCATTCTGACCTGTCAGAACTTAAACGATCTTTAATAAATTCATATAAAATTGAGGGTTGGAGGGATCAATCTCAAGTTTCATACACACACTTAGGCATGCCCCATAAGCCCTGTGACCAAGTTTCAAGCTTCTAACTTTGAAAAAACAGAAGTTATAGTTTTATTTATATGGCAGTCCGATAATCCGATAATTATCATAGGAAGTTGTATTGTATTGTTACTGTTAATCATATGCATGATAAAGAGCATATCATATCGTTATCAGACATTTTAACGATACGATACACATCCCTAAGAAAAACCAGCCTTTTGAAATGGACAAACCAGAGACAGTCTAGGCTCACCAGAGACAAAAAGACAGACCAGATTAGTATACCGCAGCTTACTATGGTCTGTGTGTGTAATTTGGATTAGAAAATAATCAACTCACCTTCTATAAAATTTAAATTATACTAATTATTTCTCATTCTGTACATCTCTTGGGGAAAGCAGGGAGTAAAGTCAGTTAAGGACACATCTCTTTGTGAATGTCTCTGCAGACTCATGTCCATTTTTCTACACTTTCTGGAGCTAAACTGCCAATACATAATAGACGCTGAAACAAAATGAACTGCCCTACATGCTAGCTTCGAAATCACATAATGTTTAGCTCATTGCCTAATAACAACTGAGAACCATTATATTTAATGAGTTGGAAGACAAGACAGTCAATAAAATATTTACAGACATTGTTAAAAGAGTTCAGTTCAGTTTCTGCTGTCTCTTTTGCTGCGATTAGAAGGCTAAGCATTGCACATGGGTGAGGAAAGCAAAAAACCAACAACACATTGTTATTATAATTGCTACCAATGTTTCTCCTAAAATGAGATTTGAAGTGAATTTTGAGAACTTTTCCAGGCAAAGCTTCACACAAACATTAAGTAAAACCAAATGAGTTTTACAAACACCATTGCTACTTTGAGAATTCTATATTACTTAAATGTTTGGCTGTAAATGAGTAGATACTTCTGAGTATCTACCTTTGGGATTCTTAAGATTTTACTTAGCAAACCTATGCATTAAATGTTCCAGGACCGAGCTTCAGATTCAGCGCCTGACCTGGAATACACTAAGGATAGGAGAACAAATGATGTTCAAGCTCATTAGGTTTCTTTGTTTTCCATTTCAGTGCTCGTCTTGCCTCGTTCTCATTCCTTTTTTTCCCCCAGACAGAAAAAAAACCCATGACATCTTAACTCCAGATGTTTCTGGATGATGTGGATTAGCTAGATCCATTTCAGTTTGGTATCGGGCCAGCTGATGGGACAAAGACTGTTTGGGACACCTTACTGGATGGTCTATGCTAGGAACAGGGGGAGTGTTTCTAGTTGGTCCTGCAGTTTTCAATACTATCAACCATGGTATCTTTCTGGTCATTGTGACTGGTAAAGATTGTGCCTGTACTTCTTGGTGGTGGTGTGTGTGTGTTATTTCAGAAGGTGGTACTGGGGCTATTGTTCGACACCAATGCAATGTCAATTGGCCTATGATGTCCCTGAGGTGTCCATTCTTGTCTCCCATGCTATTTAACAAATGATAATAATAACAATAATAATAATAATAACAATAATAATATGTATTTATTTCTTACCTGCCTCTCCTTCTGGATTGAGGCAAGGAACAACATTAAAACTGCTGAGAGAGGTCATCCAGAACGTTGGGGTTCAGTGCCACCAGTGTGCTGAAGACACCCAACTTTATCTCCCCTTTTCACCTAAATCCAATTAGGGTGTTCAGGTCCTAAATCAGTATTTGATGTCAGCAATGGACTGGATAACGATGAAGAAATCAAAGCTTAATCCAGACAAGACAGAGGTGCTCCTGATCAGTTAGAATAGGAATTCAGCTTTTCTTGGATGTGGTTACGCTGCCCTTGAAGACTCAGATCCACAGTTTGAGTGTACTCCTAGATTTAGCCTGAACCTAGTAGCCAAGATTTCAGTACAAACTACCCACAAGTGTTGTATGCGCTGCTAAGTCTAGTGTGCCAACTTTGGCCATTTCTGGAAATGTCAGACCTGGCCACGGTGATGCATGTTTTAGTTTGAGATACTGTTTTATAGTTGGTCTACTGTGATCCACGCTCTACAGTTCAGAAACTTCACCTGGTCCAGAATTCTACAGTCAAAATATTGACCAGGGCTGGTTACAGGGAGTACATAACTCCCTGGTTACAACAGCTTTACTGGCTACTAGTCAATTCCCAGACACAGTTCAAAGTGCTGTTTATGACATATAAAGCCTCACATGACATATAAAGCCTACATTCTTCCATATGAGCCTACTAAGAGAAGACCTTCTCTCTGTCCCACCACCAGAAAGGAAGATTGATTGGGAATGTGAAAGAGGACCTTTCTCAGTAGAGCTGCTCCCAGCCTGTGGAATTACCTGTCAATGGAAGCAAGCCCAGCTCCAGCTTTATGTTTTTCTGCTGGTAGGTAAAGACCTGTTTATTCAGATGAGCGTTTAGCTTTTAAACCCACTGAAGTAGTTTTTAACTGGTGGGTGATTTCATTCCCATTTTAATTGGTGCATTTGATTTGCCTTTATGTTCTAATTATAATTTTTGTATTTATTGTTTTTAACCACCTTGAGCACTGTTTGTAGTGGAAAGATGGGATATATATTTAATTAAAAAATATTAAATACATTTAAAATATGAATATTGGCTAGACAAGTTAAACCTGCTGTTTATTTAGTGCAGCGCTAATGTGTTAACAGATTACAAAACTAAAAAGAAACCTGTGTCATCCTGCCCCTTTTCAATAATGTTAGAATTACACATTCTGAAAAGTAATTCAAAATCCCAACTTTATTCATTATTGTGACAAGGTGGCCTTTAGAGATAATTCACAATCCTATATTGTTGTTATTCAGACAAATCTCTCTACAGTTCATAATTCATTTCAAATTCACAATCAGTTTCATATTAACTGGGTTTGCACGGATTTTTTTTTTTAAAAAAAGTGTTAATTCTATATTAACACAGGTTCTGATCATTGTCAATTTCATAAACAATTAAATATAGGGCTCCCTACCACCAGCCTACACATACAGCATACCTATGGACATTTTTTGGCTTTGTCATTCAACTCAAGTTTGTTTTCTCAAACTTGAACAAGTTGAGGGCCTTTGTATCCACCCTTCCAATAATGGTATGGTCCTCTATCTTGAACGTCTTTATGTGATCCCAACTTCTACAATCCTCACAGTTGGGGGGAAAACAGATATGCGCTATAGTCCAGTTTTGCTTTTTAGTATGGGCTGTTTATGTACAGTGTCATTGAGTGGAACCAACATTTTGTGGAGCATGGAGGCAATTTCTTTGCATTCCTCTCTAACATGGCAAGCTCTGTCATAGAAATACCTTTTCAGAAAGTGGAGGATATCCTGATGGGAACCAATTAGGAAACTCTGCCCCCCCGAGCTCTTCAGAATATAGGGGACATCCCAAATAGCAATGGGAACAAAAATCCACCTGGACCTACGAGGGCAGAGGACACCCCTGTGTCTGGCCCTCCCGGGCTCAGGCAAATGCGCCTGGTGGATTTTTGGCCTATCGCTGCCTGAGCTGTGCCCACCCTTTTTCCATTCCCCAGCTGGGGTAATGATGTCCACCATTATTGCAGTGGGAGAAATATGTAATTTCCCAAAGGCTGATGAAATTGCATATTTTCTCCCTCCAAGCCTTGAGGAAATTGTTTCTCTCCCCATCCCTGCCGATGGGGGCCTTAAAGGGCCCATTAACATTGGCAGGGGGATTGTTCAATTCTGGATTAAGAGGGACTTCAAGGCCATGATTGGGGTGGGGGTGGACACAACACGACTTCCGGTTGGCCTGTCCTGAGTGAATGACTTGAGGAGAAGCGGCTCCGTAAAGAATTCAAGGTTATAAGTTTTATCTGGCTGCTCTTGGCATTTCTTCAAAGGCTCCTTTTAATGAACCTTCTCCCTGGCTGCTTCTGACATCTTTGCTCTTTATATCTCATTGTTTTGTTTTACTACTATACTCCTTCACTCCTACACTCTGTGAGATAAGCGGAAAAAACGGCTTACTATAGGCTTAGGAAGAAGAATGATAAGGAATGACAGAGGAATGGTTCTTTTTTAACTTTTATAATTTTTACAATTTATAAGCTTTTATCAGTTCAACCCTATGTGACACTTGGAATTTTAGTCTTGACTTATATCTTAATTTTTTAAACACAGTCAGGTTCGTCTGTGCTACCTCAAGAGTTAAGACGGAGTGATTACAGGTGGCCTACAATGGTTAATACGAGACGACAATGCAGAGAACAGGGAATTAGCTCACCACCTGTTTTTGATCTACCACAGAGGGGTGGGGGTGGGAGGGAGGCAAAGCACACTTTCTGGAGCCTCCAGAAAGTGCACATTTCCCTTGGCATGCTAATTGCGTGTTGGGGGGATTACACACTTTCCGGAGGCCCCAGTAGCTGTGCATTGACCAGCGCCCCAGGAGATCTTCATTTATTAATCCCAAAAGAGGTGTGGGAGGATGCCCAAATGGTTATATGCCCACGTGAGTCTCATTCACTTGCATTTCATGGTCCAGCTCAGAGTAGTTCTCACAGTCAAATCTACAGGTAGTTAAGTTGCAAACCACAACCCATTTAAACCAGTACTAATCTCTATGATTGACCAACTCAGCTCTGATTCAAGTATTCGAAGTGTCTTGCCTTGCTGACTATGAGAGATGCAATAGTGAAAATGACACAGAAAGTTCTGGCCCTGCACACATTTGTTTTCCTGACACATGCCAATATGATGTAGGATAGCCTTCCCTAACCGGGTGTCCTCCCGATGCGTTGGGACTTCATCTCCCATCTTTGCCATGATGGTTGGGGATAATGGAAATTGTAGTGCAACACAACTGGAGGACATCCAGTTGGGGAAACTTAGTGCAGAAGATTGAACAGTGGAATTGAACTAGACAAGCCTTGGCTGTGAAGCATCCTGAATTACCTTGGGCTAGTCATTATCTTTACCATGACCTACCCAACATAATTGCTTAGAGGATAAAAAAGGGCAACTCCCTTTACATGATCCTGAGTTCTTTGGAAAGTTGATAGGACATAATATAATAAAGTAAAATGGCTTATTTGAATTGACCTTGAATTTTATATTCCAGGAATGTTTTATATTGTCAGCATGTCATAAGGAGAAATTGCATTCTCACATATCCATGAGCTCCCTCCCTACTTGGCAACAATTGTCATAGCTGAAGCCAACCCATTAGTCTGGGGTTGGGTATCTAACACCCTATAAAATTTCATTATTGAACAAGCAATATATAAAGTATTTCTGGAAAAAGATGTGGCAAAATAGGCTGATATATATTCATAGTTGGCGAGGATGTACCAAGATATTGTGCAAGAATACTTGGACACATTCATGACATTATAGGCTATTTATTGCCCTTTGATATTGTGGAAAGTCTTGTTTCCTGGGTTTTATGGACAAGAGGTAATACCACAAATCAGAGGGGAGATGATTGCCCTTCTTCCAAGTCACAATAAAAGCAAAAAAATAAATATCCTGCTACCACTAAAAGATGGTATAAAACATGGGAAAAATTAACTAATGATAAGTTCTCACATCAATTAGTCCCGACAGCTAATTGCAAATTAAAATAATTTATTGAAAAATGGTGCCCAGTCCTAAATGTAACTGACTTGGTTAACTGGAAATACAAAAGTTCACTCAGATTATTTCCTACACTTTACTGATTGCAAGATGCATATTCATTACTGAATTCTTTTCTGCATATATCCAAACCAACCTTGTTTTTTTTTCCATTAGTCCTGATTATTCTCATGTCTTTCTTTTGAGCTTTTTTGTTAATTTATGATAGTCTAAATGTACATCCCACATAATGGGGGGGGGGTCTCTGCTGTTTGTTTTTGTTTTGGCGTTACATTTTAAAATAATCTAAAGTAAATACTTTTTTTTAAAAAAAGAATATGATGTAGCTGAAATTCAGAAAGCTCTGATGGTTCCAATGGTGTTTTCCCCCACAATAAATTTTGCTATGCACATCCTTTCCATGAGATCTGATCACATGATTATCCTGGATTGGAATAGTGGCATCATACTATCATACTGCAGAAGCCTCAAGAATATTTCTAGATTCCACTCCATAATGGTTAGGCGAAAAGGCCAAAAGGAAGAAACTCAAACAACAAAAGGAAGAAGTATTCAATAAACATTGTAACAGAATCAGTTTTTATCCTTCTGTGACATCGTCAATTATGACTTATTGTTCTGCTGAGGAGGACCGCCACAAAACTACAAGTATGTGTGGAGCGGAAGCTGACAGCACTAGTACAGGTAATGAAAGCACAAATGGAGAGATAGATATTGCAGTTTTTTCCAGTAGCTGAAGACTTTTTCCAACCATTATTTGAGTCCATTAGTCTTTGTAATTCTAAAGTGGAACTGACATATCTGGGTCTGCTGGTAATAACCAGCTATGAATTTTTTTAAAGATACAGCTTTGTGGCCAAATGTTATACTTGATGAATTTAGGGAGAAATGTAGACTCGTACATACTTTATTGTAGTCTATAGACCATAAAAGAGCATACAAAATTTAAAATTTGCATCAACAGCTGTAAACAATTGATCAATTAAGAACCCACCAGTTGTACTCTATACAAAGTAGTAAGATATACGAATTTGGCAACTTGATTTGTGACCATTTTGTCCTTGGCCTGTAGAAGTATAGTGGTAAGAGACTCATGCGAATGCCCAGAATAACCCTGGAGGATTGGTCTCAGGAGATCGTTTCTAATACCATTGTAGAACTCACAACTGAGAAGCACGTGGGAGACTGTCTCTACCTCAGAGCTAGAGCAGGGGCAGTATCTTTCTTCCCTTGGAATCTTACTATATCTCCCCTCCAACAACTTGGAGGGGAGTACGTTAAATCTGCCCTGTGTAAAGGCCTTCCTATATTTTGGAACTGACAACCATTTGAAATAATTTGATACCCCTCTTTCAGCACTATCTGGGCCCCAAACAAAATCTGGGACAGAAGTATTGCCTTATAGACCTTTAGTGCAGCTGGTATATACTTTCCCCGTCCATGGTAGAAATATCTGATAAGGGCGCAATCGGGGAACAAGGGCCAGTTCCAACTTTACGCAACATTTGTAGATCAATATCCTCTAATCTCTGTTTGATGGAGAATTTTACCTTTGTATAATCAAGTTGAAACAAATATGGTAAATCTAAGCCGAGGGTTGCAACTCTGCTTACTATGGCTTTAGTCCAAGGTGATTCAAAGGGATCTAACAGAGCTTGGGTAACCAAGGAGTCATATGCCATAGAATGATATTTACGAAACCAAAACTGTATCGTTAAACTCCAGGCTACAGTGCTCAGAGATCTTAGCCCCGCTTCGAGATTGAGGGCTGGGCCAGAAACACATCTTGGGAGTCCTAGAATTAGCCTCAAAAATTCGGACTGCAGTCCGTCCAATGAGGTTTTTATAAGTGGAAACCAAATCAGGGCCCCAAACAAAATCTGGGACAGAAGTTTTGCCTTATAGACCTTTAGTGCAGCTGGTATATACTTTCCCCCTCCATGGTAGAAATATCTGATAAGGGCCCCTATAGTCTGTTCTGCTTTGGCCTTAAGATACTTAACATGATTATTCCCCCCCCACAAAATGCATATACCCTGCCTCTCTTTGGCAGCACAAATCGCAAAAGAGATGCCTGCCCAACAAACCAACTCTTGTAGAGGGAAAAATCGGAATGGTTTGCTGTACTCAGAATCAACTCGTCATGTCTATTGTTTTTCTTGCAAGCTTATTTCTTCTCAACTTCTAAGCAAACCTCTTCATTCACAAGTTCAGGCTTTATGACTGGAAGCGTAGGTCTCCGGTCATGAGGAAAGTCAAGAGCAGTGGAATGCATTTCTTTGATCGCTACTGAGACAGCATAATAATGCACATGTAATATATAAGCAATTCAGAAACCAGTTAAACACTGAACCTGAGTGTTGGGAATATTGCAACCTCGTCTTCAAGTTACAGGAAGGGGCAGTGTTGCAGGTACCTAGTTAATTAGGGTGACTATATTTGGGAAACCAAAAAGAGGCTTGCCTATGGGGGGGAGCAGCTTTCTGGGGCCTCTGGAAAGTGTGTCATTCACCCCACACACACCTTAAAGGCCCCAATTAGAGCAGAGGAGGGGAAAGTGTGTCAATTCCCACCCTCTACTGCTCCAATCGGGGCCTTTTCTATAATGTCCAGGAATGACACACTTTTAAGGCTCTGATTGGAGCAGTGTGGGGGAAATGACTCCCCTCCAGAAATCACATCATCCCCCCCACCATGCTAATGGCATCCTGAAAGGGGAAAGTGTGTCTTTCCAGAACATTACATAAAATTACAAAAAATCTCCCCTAACAGGATAGAACAAAAAACAGGACAAACCTGGGGAAATCCAGACAGTTGGTCACCCTAATTGCATGGGGGTTTGCGGCATAGTTAGACTTAGGATCTCCATAGTCTACAGTGTGGTTTTCTGGTCCTCCCCTCCCCTTCCTTTCCTTTCCTTTTCTTTCCTTTCCCTTCCTTTCCCTTCCTCTCTCTCTCTCTCTCTCTCTCTCTCTCTCTCCCACAATTGCTGGGAACACACATTTGCCTTCTCTCTCTCCTGCCAGTGCTGTAGCAAACAAATGGATGGTGAGATAAATTCTTGCTGCTTCTCACCAAGATGGCTTGAGGAATAACAGTTTTACTTACTTTACTTTTCTCCTTATATTATTTTTGGAGGCTAGAGATTGAATTGCCCAGCCAGGTGGCTGGAATGATATATCCATAAAGGTTGAAAAGGCGTGGGAGGCAGGAAAAAAAGGAACCAGAGAGCTATACTGCAGAGAGTGGAGCAACACACACGGCATGAATTCATGCTTCACTACTGTAGGTTGTACTCAGAGATGGGAGCGAATGTAGGACTTGGGTTCAGTTTTTGATAGAAACTTGCCAACATTGTGCAAATCTTTTTATAAGCAGAGCTTGAAATTTAATAATAATGATTTTTTCAAAAAAAATGAAAGTGGAAGAAAGTAAACTTGATATGTTCCTCCATAGAAGAACTGGGCTTTGCGTGCTTGAAAGTCTGGGTTTGAATCTCTGGCCGAATTCGAACGACACAATAAGCAACTGGTGGGGGGGGGAAACATTCGTCAGTTGTATTGACTATTGTGTCGTCCGAATGCTGCCATAGTCAACTCAGCGCTGATCGTAATCCACACCACAGTTGATTATTTATTACCCTGATGTGTGGGGAGTACCCCCTAGATGAACAACTGTAAAGTTGATTATTACCCCACCATTGACTATCGTGTTGTCTGAATTCAGCCTCTGTGTATTCAGCCACGTTTGTGGTGCTTAATCAGGGTTGCCACCTCTTTTCACTGCATCCAAGCATGCAGTGGAGTTGGCTGTGAAGTTTTCAATTTTAAAACTGGATCTTAAACTACAGCCTTGTTTACTCTGTGATCTGGCCCATGGATGTTTCAAACAGAAGTGATGCATTTGCTCTAGAACAGGAGGGAATGGTATATTTCCCTTCCCCTTTGGTTAACAGTTGCATTGAAAAGGGAATTTCAGCCGGTGTCATTTGTATGCATGCAGCACCTGATGAAACTCCCTCTTCATCACAACAGTTAAGGTTGCAGGAGCCCTGCCCTCTTGACCAGATATGAAACGGGCAAGGCTCCTGCAGATTTACCTGTAGTGATGAAGAGGGAATTTCACCAGGCTCTCCATGCATACAAATAGCACCTCACTTTGCCTAATGAGAAGGCCAGCCCTGGGTTTATTATGGATCAGCAGTCAGTGTATCCCTTTCTATTTCCCAAGAACAAAATCCCACCAAGGAAATTGTAGTTTGACTGATTGCTGGTACTGACAACAGAAATTCTTTTATACAAGACTCTGAAACCAGGCGAGTATTTTTACATTTTACTTCAATATTTTATGCAATCTTTACATGATAACAAATGTGATGCAAAAGCATAGACCACTTTAAAAGTGCATACAACCTAGTTGTAATAAGCAAAACATGCTTCAAAAGGCTTTTAAAGAATTGTTTTAGGAGTATGCCTTTCTTTTTTTTTCTTTTCTTTTTTAAAAGAGATTCAAATGTCTTACCCATAGGACATTTCTGAGCTGTAGCAAAAGAAGTGAATAAGAGAACAAGTATCTTCATTATTTCTTTTGAGCTCCTTACATGAGGCTTCACAAAGAACGAAACTCAAGATCAGCATTCTTCAACAATTAGCTCCCCTCCCCCCCTAAAAAAATCTCACCTATGATTCAGGAGTAATATATTTATTTCCTATCCCTGTCAGCACTGCCAAGCAACACATTTCTTTAAATTTCCAAAATAGAATGATTGAGTTTAAGTCACATCTGTGTCCTGTTCTGCATCTTCCATTGCCTTGGGCTAACTTAATCCTGAAGTGCTTTTCAGTTCTATTTTATGTCATTTGTCACTTATTTATGTTATAAGCACCTAACCAGGCACTCTTCCTTTAAACTCTTTATCTGAAGCATATGTTATTCCCACCCCCATAGTTTACATGGGAAATGTTTTATCCTTGTTTTTCATATGTCCTGAGTTAAAAATAACAGAATCAGAGGGCATTTTTACACAAGGCATTTATCATTTTTTTTAGAACCCAACATTTTTACAGATAAAGAGATGAAACCTGGCATCCTGATAGATCTAAAGTAGGTTTTTAGCCATGCCAAGTTTGAAGCAGATCTGTTCATCCATTGATTTTTAGGATTTTTTGTTTTTTAAAAAATAATTATTAATTTTTTTAAAAAAAATAAAAATCATTTTTTTAAGATAAGGAGATGAAACTTGGCATCATGATAGCTCTTAAGTAGGGCTTTAGCCATGACAAGTTTGAAGCAGATCTGTTCATCTGTTGACTTTTAGGGGGGGAAATGTAAAGTTTGAGGTTAATTTTTTTTAATTTTTTTTTACAAAACCATACTTTTTAAAGGTAAGGAGATGAAACTTGGCATTACGATAGCTCTTAAGTAGGGCTTTAGCCATGCCACATTTCAAGCAGATCTGTTCATCTATTGATTTTAATGATTATTTTTTTTAAAAAATGAGGTTTTAAAATATCTTTTTTAAAAACAAATAATAATAAAAAAAAACACTGGAGCCATACCCTTCAAACTCAGGTTGTCAAAGCTCCTCCTTGGGGTTTTGCACCTTGATGTCATTGGCATCAAGGGGATCTCAAGTTTTAAGTTAAGAAGTGATGGGCAAGCACTGCACCTTTCCAGATGCAGATTTGGTGGACAGTAGGCAAAGAGGAGGTCAGTCAAAGGAGCCCACAGGGCAAAAAGGAACAGGCCAGAGGCCTTTTTCTCAGAGTTCCACATCATGGGTGATGAAGGGTCATCCTTAGAGAAAAACTCTCACGACCAACAGTGAGGTGCCAGTCGAGAGACAGGCTCTCACCTTTTCAGATGCCCTGTTGCTACAGATGCTGAAACCTGGCATGTCATTGCTTTGCTTCACTACCCCTTCCCTTCCACTTCACTTTGTTCACTTGTGAGCTAGGCTCTGTCTTCACTGCTGGCACGCAATGCAGAACATTTGAAGTGTGTGTCAGAGAAAAATAGATAGATTTATGGCTTTGGCAGGCTGACTGTAGCTGAGCCCTGAGAGGCTGGCGTGCCACACAGAGCCTTTTAAGAGTGTCTCAGAGTCCAGTGTTGATGCAGGCAGAGGCAGCTGGCGTTGGAGGCTATGTTCAGGTAGCCCCCCCCCCCCCTTGGTGCTGGACATGCCCCCTTGGGAGCTGGACATGTTGTCTTCCTTTTTGGTTTCCAAAATGTGGTCACCCTATTAAACTAAAACCAAGACTGTGTAAGCCTCAAACCTTCACACACTACATATTCTGTAGGAGAAGTTTTAGTATCCAGTAGGTGAACTGAGAGATGCAAATTTAGGTTTCATCACTTAGACAGTTTAAAAGCAAAGCCTTGTGTCCATGTTTACCAAATGTAATTGTGATTGAGAAATACCTTGAAAATCTTTCCCTCAATAATTTTTTGGGGGTAGTTTTTCCCCCCACTTAATCAACTCGTATGGAACAATGTAACATGTCTCCATACAGCAGGTTCACCTTTACATAGCAATAACTTATGCACAGGCTTCATAAATAATACTTATTTCAATGGGGATTAAAGAGACAGTAAAACAATTGTTATTGAACATTTAATTTCCTAAGTGTCTGTTTTAGGACTAGAAAGTTCACCTTTGATCGGGGATTCCTCAAACAGGCACTGACCCCCCTCCCGTCAGTGGCCATTCCAACCAATGGGTGCAGTCAAACCAACGGTGGCTGGTAGCTTCTGTTTCAGCGGGGCTGTGAATCCATTCTGGATTTCAGTCAGAACCAATCCGAACTCTAAAGGGGCTATCCACAATGCTGAACCCTATCCCCAAAATAGGTTCAGCACCTTGGATAGCACTTTTTAAATATATTTTATTGCTTTTAATATTTCAGATATTTTATTGCTGTAAACCGCCTTGTAAGGGCTTCTGCCCTGAAAGGTGGCCAAGAAATGTTTTAAATAAATACATTAAATACATTCTAGAGTTATGGCTGTTTGTGATTGAAACCCAGAATGGCCTCATAGCTCTAATAAAAGTGGAGCCACTGGCCTCCGCTAATTTCAGTCATATTATGAAAAGGTAACCAATACAGTTCTTGCCAGCTTGCTGTTATATTTTACTCTCTCTGATAAACAAATTATTTATTTTAGAAATTCCTTCTTTGAAAGAATTGGCATTATTCATGCAAGCAGCATGTATGCATGTATTTCCCTTCCAGCTATTTCCCAAATATCAGACTAACAGTGTAACACAAATGTTTCAGTTATCTCTGGATCTAAGCTTAACAGCTACTTAATGTTCTACACTACTGTTGTAGAAGATCTTGCTTTGTTTCATTTGTATTCTGTTGATGTGTCTATCATCAAAGGACTATCATTTGTCAAAGAAGCACATTTTTATAATATTCTAAATCTAACATCTTGCAGGTTACTACTCTGTATATTAACCTGCACCAATGTTCTAGTTCCTTTCCAAAATCCAGACATAACAACAGTTACTGTCCCCATTGGCTTAAGAATTCAGTGCTGGTCTACATGCAGATTCATCCATGTGCAATGTTGAAAATCATGTGTAGGAAGTCTTCCTACATCATGAAGTATGAAGATCAAACACATACTGGCTGCTTGTTAGCTACTGAGCCACATACAAGGTTATGTTATTACCCTATAAAGGCCTAAACAACTTGGGGCCAGGATACCTAGCAGACCGCCTTCCTGTATATACACCCAGATGTCATTTACAATCTTCAGAGGAAGTCTTGCTGGTCATTCCATAATGAACAGAATGCCACCGTGAAGAACTTTGGCAGTGAGGGCCTTCTCTGTAGCCACACCCCCCATCTGGAAAAACCCTCCCTCATGCAGTTTGGGAGGCAAAAAATATAACATCCTTTAAATGGCTACTGAAAACATATATTTTCACACAGGCTTTCCCTGGGCTGTAACTTATTTTGGTTTTACATGGTATTTTTAACTTTTAAAAGTTTAAATTGATTCTGACCTATTTTATGGTTTAAATCATGAACTTCCCAGAGAGCCTTGGTTATTGGGCATTATAAAAATGTAATAAAATACATAAATTAAATGTATTATGTCAATATAACTTTGTGTTGATTGCACTGTCTGTGTTCAGCTAGGAATGTGGAACCCCTATTTGTTTTCAGACACTTCTGCATTCCTCTATGCTGTGCTGTGCTGTGCAAGTTTGGGGCACATAACCACAAAACTGAAATAAGAAGTTTTGGAATAATTTGAACAATATATAACCTGAGTTACCATTGTACACAGCATGTCTGCCTTTTGCATGTACAGATGGCTTATACACACTTCGTTCAGTCTTGTTCTGGAAAACTGAAAAGATCTCATTCAAGTCCCAATTTGGGTTCTCCTATCACCAAAACACTCAATTCTTCATATATTCTCAACTTTTCGAAAACAGTCTTCATGAAAAAAAAATCTAACAAAGATTTTGAAAACCAGAAATAAATCAGTGTTTGTAGTTTACTATGATTACAGAATTAACGATTCCTACTGCAGTATTTACAGTGCAACCCTTCGCATGCCTACTCAGAAGAAAGTCTCATTGAGATCATAGGACCTTCTCCCAGGTAAATGGGTATAAAATTGGAGCCTTAGAAAATCTCTACCTTTTCTCTTGCCTATATATTTGGTGTTCCTGTTTGGAGCATACCGCTATCCATTTTTGCTATGACATATTTCCCATCCTTCACACTACTGATATAAAACAAGTTGCACTCTTATTTGCCATATGGGATGATGTAACATGTTTTAAAACCAATAAATCTGCAACGAATATACAAGGGGTAGGCAGCGTTTACACAGGTCCAATAAAATGTGACCTTGACAATCTGTCAGAAAAATCTGTTATCTCCTTAGTTTTTGATAAAAGGCATAATTGACAGAGTCATTTTATTCAATTGTTGAAGGGTCAGCAATATATTTTATGGTTAGACCTTAGATGCAGTAACCACAAGGACATACCTCACAAAGCATAAAAATAAATTGAGGACAAAATGAAGCAATTTAAAAGGTGAACTTAAAAATGTGTTTTAAAGGCTTCTTCATTGACAAGTTTACATATATACACATGGAAATTTCTCTCTCTCTTTTAATTGAAATGGACATCATAAGACCAAATAAAATGTGAAGACTGCCATTCCAGGTCCTCAAATTATGCTTTACCTGGGCAGATCCTCCTCTTCTTGTTATATTTTATACTCATCCTGAATGCTTTTTATTTGTTATGTCTTCCTACTGTAAATGGAATTCATTAATCTGAAACAAAAGTAATTATAAAGAATGAATAGAAAATTTTAGATTATTAAGATGATACTTTTCTCTGTCTAGATGAGTTAGCTCAATCCATTCATCATAGCATGGAAGCATTAAGTTGCTTAAGATGAATGTGGTTGGAATATAAATCCACAGATGGATGATTATGATGTAATGGGTCACACAACAACAAATAAAAACACTCAGCTTGTGGGTCAGCGTGTTGTTTGAACCCACAATATTTTCCGCAGGGCTGCTTGTTAACCATGCAGTGTGGCTTATTTTTCTCGACCAAGCCACCTTGAGAAACCATGATTTGTTCTTGGTTTGTTCAAGGCGGTTAACAACCCACACTGCATGGTGAACAAGTCGACATGCCAGTGGTGTTGTGCAGCACTAGTTGCTAGTTGCCTTATGGAAGTATCCTTGTGATAGTCACTCCAAACAAAGAGGGGGCGAAAAACAAAAGACCAATTTTAGTTTTCGGTATTTTAAACTGTTTTGGCTGCCCTTAGTTGTTGTTGTTGTTGTTTAATTCATTTTATTGTGTTTTCTTTTGTATTTATGTACACCACCCTGAGAGCTTTGGCTACAGGACATCTCGCAAGTTGAGCGAATATATTCAAAAACCTAATAAATAAATAAATAAATAAATAAAGCACCATCTCCTCTCACATGTACCTGCCCAAGCATTCCTGCACTTGATGGCCTTATAGGCCCCTTCCAACTCTACTATTCTATGATTCTATGATTTAAGTCATCTTCGAAGGCCGTCTTCTGTCAGGTTCCCAGCTGTCATGCCAAACTCAGGCCAGGATGACTCGGCAGATGATGGCTCTGAGACCTCAGAGTCCAACTACCTGGTGCATTATCCTGACACTGGTACTCCTAGCAGCTCAAGGGAAGCTACATCAGGTCCTCCACTACTGGTGGACACTGAGGTACTCCTGGACAAGTCCCTTGAAAACCCTACGTCCCCCATAGACTGTGTAGAGGTTGAGCATCCCTCTTGCCTTATAATGTGCCAGCACAAGAAGGTAGAGGCATAGGCCACCGCCTGGAGGCAATGCACACACCTCAAGCACCACAGCAATCAGGCTCCTCCCAAGTATGTCCCCCCTCGTGAGAAGGACATTTTACACAAGCTTAAGCTGAGCCCTGGATGGGGCTTTGGAGGTTCTGGCTATATCAGGTCTCAAGGAAAACTTGAGAGCTGTTGGAAACCACACCTTACTTCAACTTCCAGTGCTTTGTACTTGTTTTCTTGAACCCAGTGGTGGGCAAAATCGCCTGTGCCTGCCTCTGCAGACATTCAGTCTTCACTGCCACCATCTGCCCCTCACTCACTGTGCCACATGAGCCTCTTCTGAGGCTCAGCTTGGCCCAGTGAGCATTAGGCAGCCAGCCACCCTGGCTGCTGAAATTGTGTCCTTCTCCCTGCTAAGATAATAGTGGCCACCATTAATGTAACAGGGTGAAGTGTGCTGTTTTAGGACAGCAAATAAATAAATATAATTAATTGATTAAAATAAATAATAACAATGTGAGCAGGCTAAATTTGTGCATAACTTAATGCTTAAACTAATAGTTTTATGTTCCAAAGCTTAATGATTACTATTAGAATAAATTAATTAGAAAATGCACTATTAAGGATAAATGATTTCAAGTAATTAAATGTTGTACACATATAAGACATAATTGCATTCATCCCATACTTGTAGAACAGCTGCTGTGTTTGATTTTTTTTTTTTTTTTTTTTACTGAGAACTGATCTCAGTATAATTTTCCCTATAGTATCAAGGTAAAAAGTTCAGTCATACAGTAGAGTAATTCTACGGTGAGTAATAGAATGTATTCTTAGAAATGAAAGAAGCTTAGCACATAGCTTAGCTTAGCAGGGATACCTTCATCTGGGTGTTACTGGTATCAGTGGCAGACCTGGTTACATTGACTACCTCTAAAACCTAAGATGAAGTCATCCACAAAGGAGTCATATAAGCAAGAGCGAGATCGGATTGCCCAGAGAGATCCTGGGAGAATAAGATGCCTACCCAACATGATGACCTGAGCTCTGCAAACCATGCTTGCCAGACTGATAATTTTAAGATCTTAAGGGGATGACTGCCTTGTTAGTTGAGGGGAACAGAACTTTACGTTTACTATGCTTCCTACGATTCTATTACGCTTCTAAATGTCCTAACTGCATTATATGTAATATTTGGTTTGCTTGATTTACCATTGCATGATTTGTAATTCTCTAATACTGTTTGAGCAATAAATGTTATTATTATTATTATTATTATTTACATTTATATACCGCCCCGTAGCTGAAGCTCTCTGAGCAGTTTACAAAGATCAAAACATTGAACATTAAAAACCAATATACAAAATTTAAAACTATAAAAAACATAAAAACAGATTTTAAAAATGCAACATATGCTGTTAAAATGCCTGGGAGAAGAGAAAAGTCTTTACCTGGCACCACAAAGATAACAATGTTGGCGCCAGGAGGGCCTCCTTGGGGAGATCATTCTATAATTGAGGGGGCCACCACTGAAAAGGCCCTCTCCCTTGTTGCCATCCTCTGAGCTTCCTTCAGAGTAGGCACCCAAATGAGGACCTTAGATGTTGAGCGTAGCGTAGATATCGGGAGAGGCGTTCCATCAGGTACCACTTTTGTGGTACCACTTTTTGTTACTTGGCTTGAGAGACGTTTCAGGGACCACAACCCATATAAAACAATTCTTAATGCCCAGAACACTCAGCTATATTCATACATCAATCACTGAGTGGGGTCTGTCCTTTAAAGCTATTGTATTCTCGCTTGATCTAAAGAATCTAAGATACAGCCATTCAAGGTTGGGAAACAAGCTAGTTGAATGGAGCAAGAAAGAGTTACCTGTCTCTAGAGCACATAGTTAAACTATGGAATTCTCTACCCTATGTGTTACCTCCAGTAGCAGAGGACGTTGCTGAGGAACATGGGTGGGAGGGTGCCATTGCAGTTGCATCCTGCCTGTGGGTCCCTGGTCGACAGCTGGTTGGCCACTGTGTGAACAAAATGCTGGACTAGATGGACTTTTGGTCTGATCCAATAAGGCTCTTCTTATGTATTATTCTATGTAAAAGGCGTGAATGCTGCCAGCCACACACACACACACACACACACACACACACACATATATCCCATCGTCATGAATATAGGAATGATGATATTCTCAAATATAAATATAAGACATGTGCAAACGATCATGTGGTACAGTCCTAATGCAACTATACCACTTCAGAATGCACTTGAGGGAAAATTTTCAGTACATCCGTATGTCAACATATGCCTCCTTGTGGAAAGCTGAGAGGGTGCTGACTGGTCAGGGAGAAAGCTAGGTCATCTCTTGAGCAACTACCACCAAATCATGCAGACAGATCATAAACCCTTCCCCCTGCACTGATAGTCAAGCTCTTATGGTTTTAATATTCTGTATTCTGTGCTGGGCTTTTTAACTGTTGATTGCAAATCTTCTCATTTTACACTACTGTTGTATTTGGCCTTGCCACTGAAAGAGAACATCTAGAACATCAGTTGGTGCATAAATAGTTATGATTACTTAAGTGGAATGATCAGATATAATGACCTCTCCAGAGATAGGCTGAGTCTGAAGAGGATCTTAAGATTCACAGGATTAGTACCTAGATGTGTTGTGAAAAGTGTTAACATTTACTCCTGCTCATCCTGTGAATTAGTCAGAGAAACCAATATAGGTATATGAAGCTTATAATCACCCCTGAACCACCGTTGTAGCATGGCCGGAAAAGGACATGCATTTCCTTGACATCTCCCTATATCTGAAATACCTTGCCTCCTGAAATGCAGTCCCACTTGATTCCTGCCAGCCTTATAAAAAAAAAAAATATTAAAACCCATTTGTTTCTGTTGGCATTTATGACTGTATTAGTTTTGTTCTCCATTTCTTCCCCCTTTTTGAGCTATTTTCTAGGGATTTGCACGGCCGAAATTATCTTATTGTATCATTATCGGAAATTCCGATATAAAAAAAACTTCAAATCCGATAATATTGGAGTTTTTTTGTATCGAATTGTATCGGAAATCCGATAATTATCGGACTTCCGATATTTAATTCGGATCCCTATTTTGCCCTATAGAGTAGCTTTTTGAGAAAGAAATGCCTAAAACATCTGTATTTTAAAAGTTACAGACTTGAAACTTGGTCATAGTGCTTATGGGATATGCCTAAGTATGTGTATGAAATTTCAGAACAATCCCTCCACCCCTGTATTTTATATGAATTTTTGAAACATTGTTTAACTTTTGACAGCTCTGAATGCCCGTAGCTTTAGCTGTCATTCACAGCTGTCAAAGTTAAATGATGTTTCAAAAATTCATATAAAATACAGGGGTGGAGGGATTGTTCTGAAATTTCATACACATACTTAGGCATATCCCATAAGCACTGTGGGCCAGTTTCAAGTCTCAAACTTATAAAATAGAGGAGTTATATAAAAAAAATTAGACAGTGCCATACGCTTTCCTTGAAGGACTTAATAAATGGGTGTAACCTTTTTATTTTAAAAGATAGAGACATTAAATTTATTGGACTTTGCAGATGGGATGTTGCTAGTCCTGGCTCCCCAAGTTGCATGTCTCTATCTTTAGGGGGTCCAGCAAAAGCCCCCCCCCACTGTAATTACTTCATTTTTAAAGATAAAAACTTGAAACTAGTGGGACATTGAAGATGGGATCTGGCTAGTCATGTGTGAAAAAAATTCAGAAGAATTGGTCCAACACTCGTTTTTATATGAATTTTTAAAAGATTTTTCTAGTTTTTATAGCTGGTTGACCGGGATGCCCTGTTTAATTGCTTTCAAAGTATCACAATCATTACAAAATTCATATAAAATACAGGGTTGGAGGGATTGATCTGAAATTTGGCACACATGTCTAACACATGTTGCTACACATATGTTCCAAATTTCAAATCAATCCCTCCACCCCTGTATTATATATGAATTTCTTGAAACATCATTTAACTTTTGACAGCTCTGCACGTTGCTTTAGCTGTAATTCAGAGCTGTCAAAAGTTAAACGATGTTTCAAATATTCTTATAAAATATAGGGGTGGAGGGATTGTTCTGAAATTTCATACACATACTTAGGCATATCCCATAAGCACTTGACCAAGTTTCAAGTCTGTAACTTTTAAAATACAGAAGTTATAGGTTTATTTCAATGGGAGTCCAATAATCCAATTTTTTTAATATATAATCAGACCTAAAATTTTCAGATCTGATATTTTCAGAGGGGAACAGTATCATATCGTTATCTTTAATCGGATGTCCGATAATGCCATTATCATATCATTATCGGACATCAGAATGATAAGATACACATCCCTACTATTTTCATAGTTAGTTTTCAGCCTCTTATAAACACTTGTGTTTTTTTACACAGAACCTAGTTGTGTAAACTAGGGTGGTAATCATCAACATCATCATGATCCTCACCACCGTCATGTCTAAGATGGTGGAATTAATTTCGAGCATACATTATCAGCCACAAAAGAAAAGAGATTGATAATAATGACAAATTGATTAAATTACGAATTGACATGGCTGGCACACTATAAAAACCTATAGTGTACTAAAAACAGGCTGTAGCCTGCATTAGCTTTATAAGAAAATTCTCCAAGAGCAAGTTCTCAGAGTTCTGCTTTTAAAATATTAAATAATGTTCTATTTGCATATTGATGTATAAAAGATGAGTTATATTTTTCATGGTAATTGAGCCATTAACTCAAGTATCCTATAAGCTGCCTCCCATCACAACAACTTCCTAAAATCTTTACAACTTCCTAACAGTTTTACCTACATTCAAATGGCACATAGCTTAAATTTTTACAAAATTGAACACAGCAATTTATTATTCCTTTAACCTTTCTAGATATAACAACCTGAACCATTTCATTCTTGGCCAAAATATGGGGCAGAACTACGTTACACATGGAGTTGCTTTGAAATTGCACTTATCATAACCGCAATCTGGCTGTTCAACATTGGGTCCCCCACCCATTAGTACTTCGAAATGTCAAGAGATAAAGTTTAAGTTTTCTCTATCTTTGAACTGAATTTTATTAAAAGCCATCATAAGTGCTCTCATTGGCACATAAAGGTCTGGTATCAGTCTGAAAATAGTAGAAGTTAATGAATGTGTAAATTCCTCCAGCAGTCACATTTTGCAAACAGACGAGTGAGGTTCTTCCATTTTCCCTCGTCCTAAAAAGCACAAAGGGATATACATCTGCAAGTTATTTTCTGAATGAACCATCTTAAACTATACATTTTTTTTTCTCTGCACAAGTGTGAGGGGAAAGCTTCTGGCCTGTTTTCTTAAGAGTTGTAATCTTTTCCTCTTAAGTTGGCAAAAGCCCTAAAGGCAGACACTCTGTCCTAGACTTTGTGAAATACTTCTTTTGCCCTATGCAGTTGCTTTCATACGCTGATGAATAGTGGCCCTCTTCAGATGACACGCTAAGCCATGATTAGGCAGCTAACCCTTTTGCAGCAAATGGTTAGTGAGCATGTTTAAACTGTGGTTCTGTAACCACGCTAGTTAGGAATGGTTCATACGACACACTAAGCCATGGTTAGGCTAACTCTTTTGCAGAAAATGGCCCGTGAACATGTTTAAACTGGCTATGTAGCCGCCATGGTTAGGAATGGTTCACATGACACACTGTCATGGTTCACACAATATGCTAAGCCGTAACGTTTGGCTCAAAATGCTTAACCACCACAGTTTAGCATGTCACCTGAACAGGGCCAGTGTCCTCCTTCATGAAGAAACAGAAACAGGGGTGGGCAGACTTTAGGCTGGTGAGATGCAATTTGTATTTTTACTAGAGTCATGAGATCCACCAACCAGAATCAAAGAACTCTGACCCCTCCTGCTTGCCCCAAGTTTTCTTCATGTCTGCAGTATCATTCTGGGCCAGAGGGAAGTCATATTTGTTGCTACTGTTGTTAAATAGTAGGGATGTGCACTGGATCGGACCCGATCCACGATCCGAGTCCGGTCCAGTGGGAAATCGGATAAATTATCCGATTTCCGATCCCGCAGCTGGATCGGCCGATCCAATCCGAACCGGTCCGAAAAAGCTCCGAACCGGTTCGGCGGATCGGCGGATCGGCGGGCGCCCACTGGCGCCCACCGCCGCTTCCATTGGCGGGCGCCAGCGGGCGCCCGCCGATGAAAGTGGACAGCGGGGGGGGGAGGAGGGGGGCACTTACCTTCTCGGCCCGGTGGCTCCCGTCCGGCGCCGGAGCCTACTACTACTAGCAGGCTCCGCGGCCTGCTCTAGGGTGGCGCGCCGGGTGATGTCATCACCCGGCGCGCTACTCTAGAGCAGGCCGCGGAGCCTGCTGGTAGTAGTAGGCGCCGGCGCCGGACGGGAGCCACCGGGCCGGGAAGGTAAGGAGGGGGTGCGTGGAGGGGAGGAGGGGGCGCGCGGAGGGGGGAGGGGGGCCCTTACCTTTCCGGCCCGGCGGCTCCCGTCCGGCGCCGGCGCCTACTATTCCCAGCAGGCTCCGCGGCCTGCTCTAGGATGGCGCGCCGGGTGATGTCATCACCCGGCGCGCTACTCTAGAGCAGGCCGCGGAGCCTGCTGGAAGTAGTAGGCGCCGGCGCCGGACGGGAGCCGCCGGGCCGGAAAGGTAAGGAGGGGGTGCGTGGAGGGGAGGAGGGGGCGCGCGGAGGGGGGAGGGGGGCCCTTACCTTTCCGGCCCGGCGGCTCCCGTCCGGCGCCGGCGCCTACTACTCCCAGCAGGCTCCGCGGCCTGCTCTAGGATGGCGCGCCGGGTGATGTCATCACCCGGCGCGCTACTCTAGAGCAGGCCGCGGAGCCTGCTGGAAGTAGTAGGCGCCGGCGCCGGACGGGAGCCGCCGGGCCGGAAAGGTAAGGAGGGGGTGCGTGGAGGGGAGGAGGGGGCGCGCGGAGGGGGGAGGGGGGCCCTTACCTGCCCGGCCCGGCGGCTCCCGTCCGGCGCCGGCGCCTACTACTACCAGCAGGCTCCGCGGCCTGCTCCAGGGTGGCGCGCCGGGTGATGTCATCACCCGGCGCGCTACTTGAGAGTAGGCCGCGGAGCCCGCTGGTAGTAGCCGCCGGCGCCGGACGTGCCGAGAAGGTAAGTGGCGGGGAAGGGGGCTTACCCCCCCCCCCCGGAGCCGTCCGCTTCTATCCGCTGGCGCCCGCGGGCGCCAGCGGATGGAAGCAGGCGGCCCCAGGGGGGGTAGGGAGCGCGGGGGAGGGGGTTTACCTGCCGGGGCCGTCCACAGCGGACGGCCCCGGGGGGGGGAGGGAGTTAGGCCCCCCCTTACCCACCCGCCGCCATTTTTTCCTCATAGACTTGCATTGCAATGCAAGTCTATGGGGAAAAAAATGGCGGCCGATCCAAAAATGTACGATTTTTGGGTCGGGATCGGACTCGATCCGGTCCGGGGGGCCTCCGATTTTGTCCGAACCGGTCCGGGACAAAATTGGAGGTCCCGATCCGGGTCCCGATCCGATCCGGGGGGTCCGTGCACACCCCTATTAAATAGTTGGGAATCAGAAATCTTTGCTGATCATGGTGAGCATGATGACATCAGTTCCTGCCTTCATCTATTCTCCCACCAAACCTACTGGCTTCACATTGCTTTAAAGCAGGGCTGATCCTGCTAGATCACTTTAGGACTAGGAGTTGGGATGGTGGTCCACCATCTTTCATCCTCTTCTCACAACCATTGGCAGACAGACAGCCGAGAACCCAAGGTATTGCCAAACATCCGCAACCTAGCAGGAGACAGAAAGACTTGCAGGGCAGATGTAGCCAGTGATGGAATGAATGCTCAAACCTTACCTCACCTAACAATTTTACTTTGGAATCCCTACCCTCAGCTGCTTTCCCTTGTGATATAGTGGCCAAGTGTCCTACTTTACAGAGGACAGTCTTCTGTTTTGGTGAGCTGGCAGAGGGCAGTCCTCGTTTTGAAGGAGTCCTCTATTTGATGGGCTGGCCAGTCCAAGTCTGGCTTAAGTCAACAACCTGAACCATAAAAAGGGAGAGCAAGATCCTTGTAGTTGCCCATCAGTAATTAGTACCTGGACAGCAGACTGAACGAGACCCACAGGTCACCTGAGCATTATTTGTACATTTTCACCTATACATATATATTTGCAAATGTACAAATTATTCAAATTGGTGTCCTCTTTTTTGGTGATACAGTTCCTCTTGTTTGGCAATGTGGAAGTGGCCACCCTAGATACTGAACACAGCAGACACAGGTCTCAGAACTGCCTGGGAGTATGGGGCTTGCCTGGGTGGGTGTGTGGCGGGGCATGAAATGGCAGAGAATATAGTAAGCAAGAAGATAATTTAGAATAACCCTTCCCGACTGCGGATTCTTGACTGTATATTGTGTCCATGCTTCCAGCTGCTTTGAAGCTGTTTTGTCGCAAATAGAGTTCCCAGCCCCCATATTTACCAGAAAATGTGTCATTTGACCCACCCAGGAAATCTAGTGATGCTTAGGGCCCATTGCAGGTTTTGATGACTACTGCAACATAAGCTTGGCATCTATACCTTATGGATGTCTAGAGGCAATTTCTAGGGCAGTGAAAGGAATGTAAAGAGGCTCTTCCTGAAGTCAAAAGAGAGTTCTCAAAAGACTCAGGTGCTTTCGAGACCTTCCGGCATTCCGGGAGGGAGTGGGGAGGCTCTCGTGATATCCTCATCGCAAGAGCATCCCCCAGCGCGCACACGCGGACTGCATCATCCCGAAAGGAAAGAGGGGATGTCGCGGCCACCATTTCCCCCCCACCCCCCACAGGATCCAGGAGCACATTTGCCCTCCTTCGCAAAAAGTAGGTTTTGTTTTTAAATATTTTTAAAAAAAACTGAAATCAGGCCTCCCATCCCTCCCCCACCATCCTGAGGATGGTGGGCTTGCTTCCCCCTTCCTTGATGGGCACTGAACCGCGCTGCGTGGCTCCATGCCCATTTCTGGTGCCGCACTTATCCCTTATCCCTGGGAAAACCTCTGCCCATCCGCCCCGCCCTGGGAGTCCCTGCGCATCATCTGAATGCACAGGGAGCACCCAGGGACGATTCCGTAACAAATGGCCTCAGTGTGTGGGTATGGGTGGGTGGGGGAACTATTGTGGAATGACAAAGCTTGTGAAAGGAGTTACAAAGAACAAAAGGGAGGGACCATTGGTAAGTTGTGCTCATCAACATAGGAAGCTGCCTTACATATCTAGCCCAGTGTTGTCGATGCCTATCATTTCAAATAGGAGTTGTTGTTTTTCCAGCCTGTATGCATGCAAAGAATGTGCTCTACCACTGAGCTACAGCCCTTGAAAAGTTGGGGGAATGCCAAAAATTTGGACCATTCTGTTTTCAGCATTTCATGTGGGGTGGGGTGGGGGGAATGAAAACTCAGTCGAAAGAGGCTGGGAGAGGTGAGAATTTCGGAGAATTTCCACATACCTTTCTAAATGTAGCCAGTTGTTGAGGGGTTTTCTTTCTTTCTGTTTTTTAAAAAAACCCACGGCATTTCCAGGAGCCCAGGAGTTTTTCCTGAATGCTTATTGGAGAAGGTGAGGTCACATGGTCTCCAACAGACATTCACTAAGAACTGCTGGGCTCCTCCAAGTGCCATGAGGAGTGGGAGCTTGAAAAACTAAAACCAAAAAAAAGGAAGAAGGTCCCTCAGCAACCGGTTACACTTTAAAAAGTTATGTGGAAAACCTGTCCCCTCCCCAAGGAGAAAATTCTCTGAATTTTCCTCCCTCCCTGCGAAAGAGGCAGAAAGAACAATGCCTGTTTCGCAGGGAGAAAGTTCCCAATAATAGAGGGCAGGATTTGGCCCAGGACTAGATCCAGCATATGCTTTTTATGTCAAATGTCCAGTTTAAAACTCATGTATCTCAAGTTAAATGACCTCAGGTAGCAGGCTTGGGTAACATCTCTTTGCAGAGAACCTGCCTGGTGAGTAAACAATTCTGCATTAGAAGGACTCATAATCTGATTCCAAGTAGCTGAGTTCCATATTTTGATGTGCATGAAGAGGTTTAAATAGTCTAAAGTGATTAAGTATTACTATTATATTTTGGATGCCCCAGGGGAAGAATGAACAAATGAGGGTTATGATTTTGATTTTATTTATTTATTTATTGCAAAACTATATTTGGGTGGAGATTTTTGCTTGCTTATTATTTCTCCCCGAAGTAATGATCACTAGTCTTCCATTCTGTGTGTACAAATTCCTGGCAGAGATTTAAACTGCTCATCTATTTTGTATCTGTTACCATCCAAAGATTAGTAAAAGGAAATAATCTGTCAGTTGATGATGATTATGCTTTTTTTAAAAAAAGATACAATTTCTTAACTTTGACGCTTTTGTTGGAAAAGCTGAACCTGCAGGATACAAACCAGATGGGAGAGCATTTTGGGTAAACTGTTCCACTCCTAATGTGTCACAGATAATCTGAAAGAGTCTGCTTGCTTTCCAGTGCTGTGTGGAACAACATATATTATGAAACAAATGCCATCCATATGACATATTCTTTACGGCTACTATGTAAATAAAATGCATTAAAATGCCTGATGCCTACCACAGCTGTTTACTTCTCAGTGGCATCCGTATTAAAGTCACAAAATTGTGTATTCAGTCTACTCTGCCTCATAAAGCAATTAATGCTCAAATCAAGATTACTACTTTTATGAGGAATAGGCCCCAACTAATACCTTCTAGTTACAGGACTAGGGAGAACAGACAACATTTTATAACAAACATGGCAGAAAGATAATCCCAGTGATGTTTAGTATGCAGCAGGAAAACCAGTCAAATGAGGCTGTCATCCTATCCACACTCATCTAATTGACTTTATTATTATTTAATTCATTTTTATTCCACCTTTCCACCCAAGAGATTCACAAGGCAGCTTGCAATTGGAATCTAAAATAGCCACGCACATAATAATTCACATTTTTAAATAAATAAATACAGATTCATTAAAAACGGGGAGAGAAATCTGCTCCCCAAAGTCCAAGGGAGGGGACTAGGCAATCTTAAGAAGCTTGCCAAAGTCTGGAGGAGGGGCAGGAGAGAGATGGCTCTCAGAGAGGAGACTGTAGCTGGGGTTCCACTGTGAAAAGTGCCTTGCCTCTAACGGAAGCAATTCACATCATCCCACGGCCCTACCAGATGATCTGCACTGGGAGGTCCATTACATTGACGAAAGCCCTATTGAACACAGGGGGACACAGTTTCAGTTCAGAATGTAAGGACCCAGCCTCCAGAACCCAGCCCATTCTCTGGTTTGCAGCTGATAACCATATATGTACACCAGCTCCTAATATGCCTAAAATGTCTTATGACATTGCTTATCAGAGGGATGGGCAACTTCTGTTTTCAGTAAACATTGTCTCAGAGCAGGGACATAAATGTGTATGGTCACACGAACAGACCAGTTCTTGAAGTTAGGTGCTGTAATCAAGCTGGTGATATTTGGCAGCAGTAGGGTTGTCACGAGCTTCTGATTGGGTCCGTGGGGCAGCAGACTCCCATGTCCGTTCTTCATGGACCCAGTTGGATGCACTCGGTGCAAGCGAGGCCCCATGCTTGACTGCTGGCGAGGCCCCCACAAGCATTTGGCAGCCCCCCAGCTGGCTGCTGACATCGCACACATCCCAACTGCATTAATGGTAGCCACCGTTGGTGGAAAAGGAAGGATTGCACTATTTCCAGAGCCTTGGAAAAGGGCACATCCCCCCACCTGCACCAATGGGGGCCTTAAAGGCCCTATTGACACAAAGGTGAAGGTAGCAGCTGTCAAATGCTTGCCGAGTCCTCGTGAGCACTTGGCGGAAGCTCGCACTGCCCAGCTCATGAGGGCGGGCAGCAGCAGCAGGGCTAGCAACCGCAGGATGAGCTCATGGAGATTTCACCCATCCTTAGGCAGCAGGGGCATCATGGTTGTGGAATTCAGCGGCAGAAACATAGCTGGGGAATTCCACATAACATCCAAAAGAGATGCGACATTAATCATAGAACCACTCCCATGCAACTTAAAAACATGTTCTTATTTTTTTGGGGAGGGGGCTTATTACAAATACGTCTGCAGTCAAACTCTTACTACATCCTGTCCTGCTCTGGCTGCATAAGTCTCTAAATAGGCAAATACATTTTAGCAAACAAACGTGTTTTCTTGAGAAGTGAGAGAAGTCGGACATGCAACCAAGGTCAAATGCACAGGATATCAATCAAGTATAATTAGTGTTCCAAAAAGGCAGTGTCAGGCAAAAGTCCAAAAGTCAATAACACAGAGATCCAAACACAAGTCAAGGTCAGGGTACAAAACACAGGGGTAAAGCCACAACATTATTTCCAGCACTAGTTAGTTTCAAACTAAAGATTTATATAGCTAGAACTTCCTGAGCTCCACATAAGGCTCAGCTCATTATAGCCCACTAGCAAAAGCTCATACTCATGAGGAGTTGTTTCCTCTTGAGGAGTGCTCTTTTGTATTCAAGCACTTCTTCCCAAAGGAGCTCTACTGCCTTGCCTCTTGAGGTGATAACACTCGTAGGGTGACCAGATAAAATCCAGGTCAGGGCTCATGTAACTTTAACAGTTGTAGAGAAAAGGGAATTTCAGCCAGTGTCATTTGTATGCAGTTAGTTCCTGGTGAAATTCCCTCTTCATCACAACAGTTAAAGGTGCAGGCACTATACTAGAGTGACCATATACAAAAGAAGGCAGGGCCCTGCACCTTTAACTGTTGTGATGAAGAGGGAATTTCACCAGGAACTAATCACATACAAATGACACTGGCTGAAATTCCCTTTTCTCTACAACTGTTAAAGTTACATGAACCCTGACCTGGATTTTATCTGGTCACCCTACTA
Organism: Anniella stebbinsi; assembly: GCA_029215795.1. NCBI lineage: Eukaryota > Metazoa > Chordata > Lepidosauria > Squamata > Anniellidae > Anniella > Anniella stebbinsi. Next base: position 3,182,013 of record JARDYH010000006.1, read on the forward strand.
ATAAGAATTCTTCGGACATGCCAGATATTGTTAGTTTCATATCCTGGTAGCCTCTGTTTATTTTTCTGTTTGAGATGAGGCCATGAAGTAGAGCTTTTCTCAGACTCTGTATCCTTCTATAATAATATCCCAAATTAGAGTTGAGCCAAAATTTCTCAGAAGTCATTTTTCTGATAATATTTCTTTGTTTCTTTTCCCCCCTCCCAGAAAAAGAAGCTCACTGAGCAGAATTTCCCCCAAACTTTCTGCACCAGTTATTTATGGAGGCTGCCATTTTCCTCCCACAGTGCTCTAGAATGATGCACGGTCTGGGACATTATGGAGGCTGGTAATGGTAGTAAAACATTTATTTTGTTTAGAAAGCGTTCACTGGCATGCATTTCATTCCCTTTTAGAAAACTTTGAGAATTCTCTTGCATCCATAGAAATTATTCCAGAGACAGCAGGAGTTGCTAAAATAGATTAAATTAATGTCCCAAGCTCACTTTCTCACAGCATGCTTCTCTTTAATTGATTATGCTATATCCAAAGTTAAATTACTAATATCAGTGCTTTGAAGAAAATGAATATTTAAAGAAGAAAGGCTTTGTGTAGTCATAATAAATTACTCCATTTGAATGAGTTATAAATTGTGATAGGCATTTTGGAAAAAAAATCTTTTTGTGTGTGTTTCAAATAGCCTCAGTATAATCAACGTACACACATAAAAGAGGAAAAACAAACAAAATAATTTCACTCTGTGTGTGTGTGTGTGTGTGTGTGTGTGTGTTGTGGCAGGGGTGAGATTTACCCTTTATTGTGGTATTTATTCTTGTTATTTTTAGATTCTAAATGTCAAGTCTAGCTCAGCAAAATGCTTTTGTGTCTTTTCTATACAAAATAAAAGACTGAGAAAAAAGTTAAATGTGAATTCTCTTCCAGGCTTCCTCACAGCATTTGTAAACCTATTAGCCCACAGAACATTTTTGCATGCCATGCTTATAGCGTGACCATATGAAAAGGAGGACAGGGTTCCTTTATCTTTAACAGTTTTATAGAAAAAGGGATTTCAGCAAATGTCCTTTATATGCCTGCAGAACCAAGTGAAATTCCCTCTTCATCACAACAGTTAAAGCTGCAGGAGCCCTGCCCTGTTGACCAGTCGTCCTCCTTTTCATATGGTCACCCTACACTTATACAAATTATTTACAGATTTATTTGTGCCCTCCCCCCACAAAGGGTTGGGAGAACTGCATTCGTCAAGCTTTCTTACCTGGTCAACTGGAGGAGACTTGTACATACCATAGACACTCAAATGAGTTGCAGTTCACAAAACCAGATTACACTGTTCCTGCAAGATTTATGGTGCAAACCCATACATGTCGACTCAGAAGTAACTCCCACTGAATTTGCAGCCTTAATAGGCAAGTCTATACATACTTACCTGAGAGTAAGCTCAATTGAACTGAATGTGGCTTTCCTCTGAGTGGTCACATAGAGATTGCACTGCAAATGTTTCACTAGTGCAGCCACAGTTCAAACCAATTTATTAAACTATGGGAGAGAGGTAAATACACACAATACATTTAGCATGATTTATTTGTAAACAAATCTTAAGAATTACTGCTAAATGCACAATTTCTGGTGCTATGGGGTAGTTGCAATGCAATCAAAACAAAACTAGAGGCAACGTGATAATGGACATGCATCATCATACATGAGCTAGGAGTCTATTCTCAGAAATCTGCTAAACTTCTTTTTTTCCTGAGAATTTTCTGAGAAAGCCCATCAATTCTAAAATGATTTCAAACCAAGCCAAAGAGAATTGATCCGCTGCTAATTGGGTTTTTTTTTTATTTTACAGATGGCACTCAGTTACTTCTGAGATTTACTTGTGTTTCTCTTTGGTCCCTAAAATAATCTAAGAATTATTGATAAATGCCAACATGCTCCAAAAGTAACTATTTGTCAGTTTCTAGAGCAAGGGTAAACACTATAGCATAGAGATTTTCAGAGACAGATTGACGCTATTCAGATGACATGCTAAGCCATGACGGTTAAGTATTTTGAGCTAAACATTATGGCCTAGCTGTCATGTGAACCATGATTTAGCATGTCATATGAACTGTTCCTAACCATGGTGGCTACATAACCATAGTTTAAACATGCTCACTAACCATTTGCTGCAAAAAAAGGTTAGCAGCCTAACCATGGCTTAGCATGTTGTCTGAAGAGGCCCATAATGATGATGAAAGCTTGTTGTGTTTTATGCCTTTCTTTGGAACATTACCACTGTAGCCGTTAGGTAGTCCTATCTTGGCTTCAGGAAGGTCCATAGCTCCGTGTTAAAGCACATGCTTTTCATACGGAAGGTCCCATCTCCAGTTTTTAAGAAAGGATCAGGAAACTAGTGCCATGAAAGTCCTCTGCCTGATATGCTGGAGAGCCAATGCCAGTCAGAATAAATAATGCTAAGTTAGATAGACCAAAGGTCTGAATTATTGTAGGCAGCTTCTTCGATACATCATTTCATGTACACCCAGAGACACACCTGCCATCTTTAGGGTGCTTTCATTTTGGTTTTCTACATCAGGAATGACCAGCTAGCAGCCTGCAAGCCAGATCAGACCACAACAGCAATTCACACCATAGATTTTCAACCAGGAAGCGGACCTGTGTCCCTGACTGTATTTCCCATAGTGTATTTCAGACAGCTGAACATCATACGATTAACTAACAGTAAAAAGGACCTCAGCTCCCTGTGATTTACAACAAATGTGACTGCAACGAAGGTGAACCATTTGATCTGCTTTTTTGTCAGATTTATCTAATAGAATAATAATAATAAAAAAAAACATAGCAATTGAAAAGATGTATAACAAAGAAGAAAAAGTGTACTGCAAAAGCTCAGTGTGAGGAACTATTTATAAAGTACTTTGCAGCCTTCCTGAAAGTATGTCATCAGAAAAAGTTCCTTCTGTATAGGCTTCTCTCTCTCTCTCTCTCTCTCTCTCTCTCTGACCGTTTCTACACTGGCCATCTATTTTGCAATCGCCCTTGGGTCGTCCCTGTGCATGCAAATGATGCACAGGGAATCCCGGGGCAGGGGGGACAGGCACGGGTTTTCCCTGGGTTGAGGGATCTGGGGGAAAACCTAATTCTTCCTGCGGTCCTGGGAATGTCCCGCGACTGCAGGAGGTGTGGGCACCCATCCCGCCCGGTGCCTCTCTCTCAGAAAGCTACCATGGATTAGTGAATAACAACTCTCTCTCTCTCTCTCTCTCTGTGCCTGTGTGTGTGTTAGCGTGATGTCAACAGAACAGCTGCATAAATTGGTAGCCACTGTGAGAACAGTTTGTGCTTATTTTATTTATTTATTACATTTCTATTATGCCCAATAACTTTAGCTTTATGAGAACTTCACAACAACTAAAATAATAAAATACAGCAGATTATATATATATATATATATATATATATATATTATCATGTTGTTTACCCCTATGCTATAAAACTAAAGTAAAAGTAGGCAAGGTATTGCATTTTAAGAACTGAATTACATTTCAAAATCAACATTATAGTTACAAGTGGGATTCTGGGATTTATAATATATCATATAGTTTGGGCATGTGTCCTCATATTGTCCATGCATTTGATCAGAGGAAAGGAAAACCTAAATTTACTGAATTTAAAAGCCTACGCGAGGAAGAAAACATGCAGATAATCTTGGTCTTAATGAAAGCTTCACAATTGTAGGTCTTGTGATGGCAACTCTCATCTCTTTGTCTGAAACATATAATTGTACTTTTTCATGATTAAAGGCACAATCCTATGTATGTTTAGACAGAAAACAGTTCTACAACTCCTAGCAACCTTTCAGCCAGCCATGCTGGCTGGGGCATTAAAAAATAGCATGGTAAAACACACAAAGAGGAGGAGAGAGGCATGTCCATTTGGATATAGGGTACCGTCCCCATGCTAGCAGGATGGACTGCTAATGCACAGGGACCAGCAGGTCCTTGGGCGGGGTGGGGTGGGGGACAAGACTAGCAGCAATGTTTTCAGAACTTGGCAGGTCAGCAGAGATCCCAGAAAGTAGATCTGCTGACCTGCCTCATTTTGAAAAGGAGTGTTTCTGCTCATTCCTGTGCTTCCTTTAGGAACCGCCACTTCCTGCTGCACTACCAGCCTATTCTGCTAGCAAAACAGAACTAGCGGAGGCCCAGCAGCAATATAGGATATTGCCCAGTGTTCCTAACGCTTGCAACCACTTACCTACATTTCATAAAGCTGAACCCTACAACAAGCATCTCTCTTTCTTTTTCCCTGAGAGCCCCGCAGCTATTCATCCTCTTTCACTACATTCCCTATAATCCGTCCTTTTTTTTTCTGCATGCCCCTGTCCTGCCTCCTTAACAAAAGGCCTGCTGGATCAGGTCAAAGGTCTATGTAGCCCATTATTCAGTTTTCAACAGTGGGCAGCCAAACACCTTTGAGAAGTTCTCAAACAGGGCATAAAGGGAACTGCCCTTTCCTATCACTATTTTCTCCCCTGGGCCATACTGCCTCTGAACCCAGAGATTCCATTACACTATCATGGCTAGCAGGCATTGATAGAATGGCTGGGTTTGCATGATAAGGGAGGACTGATGTGCAGGCCAAATAAGCCACAATAGCCTATTTCCCCTCTCCGTGTATGCCAGTATCGTGATAAGGGGATTAGCATAATTACCCCTATGCAGGGTGGTTTGTTGTGTTGTGTGAACCCGGGCAGGGTAGCTTGATGCCATGGGTAACAAGCCACCCAGAACCCTACAGCAGGCCAAACTTTCATATTAAGTTTGGCCAGGGTGGAGTGTGTGGAGGAGAAAATTCCACAACATGAGGGACAGACTGGGTTCAGACAACATGTTAACCAGTGGTGGTTTAAATAGTCGATGTTTGGTTATTTGACCCACCATGGGTTATCATGTTGTGTGGAGGAAGTTTTTAAACCAACGGTTAGTTATTTGGCCAAAATAACCAACGCAAATAATAAACACTGTGCAGAGTTGGCTATTTGAACCACCATTGGTTATCGTATTATTTGGAGGGCACTGTTGGTTATTTCCTCAGCCACTGTTGGATATTTTGTCAGCCTCAGAGTCGCAAGGCAAGAATAGTCAAAGTGGCTGCTGCTACTCTAATCCAACCGGCAGGATAGATATTTGGCAGCAATGGCTGATGGGACACTAGTGAAAGGACTGAGGGGAGAGAGAGGACGAGGGATGAGTGTATCAACTCAGAGTGGACTAATAGTCAACTCAACACTGATCCTAATCCACACGGTTGATTATTATCATGTTGTGTAGGGAGTACCCCCTAGATAAACAACTGTCAAGTTGATTATTACCCCACCATTGACTATTGTGTTGTCTGAACACAGCCAGAGAGAGACTAGGGTAATAAAGGACAATTGTGGGCAAATGCACTCACATGCAAATTAGCGTAGTTTCTGTTGTTTCAGATTTGAACTAAGGCCTTAAGCCAAATGCTCCATGGAAGCATTATTATGGTAGTTGGACTTTCATATTATAGGGACCATTCCCTTAAAATAATGGATTTGAAACAAAACCTCAGATAAAGCAAGGATTTATCCTGAACAAAAATAATATTACATTGGGTGATTCTCTTTAGAAAAGAGACTAATACTTGGGCATTAAGACACATAGCAAGTGAGATTGCACCTTTGATTGGACCTTTTTTCACTTAATACTGGAAGCAGACTTTCAAGTTATGTTAAATGCTTCTATAGGCATAGCTTATGAGTTTGAAACTAAACATCGAATTTGCTGGATAGTCAGGCTGGTGGTTACTTAGTTGCAGAGCATTATGTGCCACTGCTGTTGGCATGGAGATAACCTAAGTTAATTCAAATATTATGCTTGGAGATCAAGGATGATGTCACAATCAGGACTTCAAGTCCTGGCAGAGTGAGAGGCAGTTAACAGTCAGACTGAGTCTGAATACAATCAAGATGGGTCTTCGTGACAGGTAATGAAAAGGTTTATTTTGGAGGTATATTAACTTTTGCCATAGGGGTGATTTGCAAATTGGATGACCAGTGCATAACTCATCAAAGCTTAGGGCAATTAATACACATTCTAAAGAGTTTCCCCATCAAAGAGTCAATCTTATATGAGACTCTTTGGTGAGATCCACAAAGTCATATTGGATCTACTGCCTCTCTGACTCTGAATGCCAACCCTGCATGATAACACCATTTTCTGTTTTACATTACCATATAAGGAAGACTTTGCCGAGACTTTGTCACCATGAGAATAAATTGAAAAATCAGCTGAAATGTTTATGAAATTCACCTTTATGGATCATACTCAAAGCAATACAAAGGAAGTTACTTACTCAAGGTCTGCCTATAATTGTGGATCTTTAAAAATACACCCACACAGTGACACTAATTAATTTTGTCTTCACCATGATCATCAGGTTACTATTTAATACTTCAAGACTTCATGTTCAAATGGAAGAGGTTCTCCCACTGGTTGTATAGGACCACATATTTGACAGGAAGAGAAGCCCATCAATGAAACCCTCCTAAGGTTTTAGCTAACATTGCTGTTAACATTCCTGCTAAGGGGGTTCTGCCCATCTGTTGCTATCACATGGACTTCACTCTGGATGATAAGGGAAGGCTGGAATAAAATATGGGGCAGAAATCAAGAGGGGTCTCCACCAGGGTTGTCGCCAGCACCCAACTGGGTCCAGGAGGCTGATGGACCACCCCCCTCCCAATCTGGTCCCACATTTGGTTCTGGAAATCCTTCAGGGAAGGGAGAGCCAATTGGTTAGCATCAAAGTTGGTGATGGTGCTAAGTAATAGAGGTCTTTTTTTTTCTTTTTGCTTCCATAAGCTGACATGGAATTTTAGAAAATTTTAGAAGCAGTTCTTGATCTATTTTCATTGCACAACAATGTCTTAAAACATTTCAGCAACTCTCCTCATAACTATGGCATTTTATACGTATTTCATTTTGCAACTCTTCTGCAGGTTTTTATCTTCATTTAGAAGGATAATAAAGTGGAGGAGGACCCATTCAGATGCAAAGGATGTTTTGGGTGTCTCTGGTGAGGATCTAAGTCTTGTATTTCTGGTGCCTAAGAAGATAGGATTGTGAACCAGTTTCGGAAGAACTGGGGTTTCACACCTTTGAATTGCTGTTCCATCAGTAGGAAGTCTGCTCTTTGGGATAAGATTTTATATGCATCTAGTGATTAATTAAGCTAGAAATCATACCTTTTGATTATATTCTATGTAATCTGATCACATCACTGACGTGCACTACTGTAGGTGGCTTCTGCACACATTACGTGAGGCCTATCACATTGCAGAAAGCTCCAGAATATGGCTAGATCCCAGGAGGTCCCCAGCCCCCTCTCTGGCAGAATTCAGCTATAAGTGCAGATTAGCCACTGAATTCTGCCTCTGGGAACAGAAGGAGTCTGTACATGCCCAGAGGCACTGTTCCTGTAAACAAGCCTTGGAGAAGGTAATCAGCTTTGTCTTTTGTCAGGCTTTTTGATGAAAATAATCCCTAAACCCAGAGAGGCTGCCTCTACACAAGAGGTTTAAAGCTCTTTCAAGTCTCATTAAAATTTTTACCTCTACATGAGCGGAGCGCAAATCGATTATGCGCATTATCGAATGTGCGTTAAATAGCGAGTTTTATTTTGCTGCGGGCCGTTAAAGCGCATTTTGACTATGTGAACAAGCAATTCTCTGCATTAACTACTTCTAAAGTGCATTTCAAACAACCGGTAAGGCCACCAGTTGTGCGCTCAAATACCTCCCGCGTACAGTCATTTACCATAAAGCGCTTCCGAGAAGATGCGCATAATCGGAGAACCAGGCTTCAAACCGAATTCTTGTAGAGGGGGTCAGAGTGTGGTGTGGCTCCTGCCTTTTATATACCACTTTCATACCGCTATATCCTGCTTGGTGTAGATCTGGGTTCAGATGTAATCCCAAGGGCTGGGAGGGAGGGCTGTATCATTCTGATGGGGGCCAGTCCAACACATTTGCCCATTTTATGGCATGGCTGAGCAAACCGTTGGGTTTGGGTGTTGCACTGGCCCCGGATGCAACATTCAAGGGCTGCATGAGTGAGCGGGGTTGATGGTGAGTATGCAGCGGTGGGTGGAGTCAGACCCACAATTCCCATTTATTTCTCACACACTCATGCTTTCTATCTCTCTCTCTCTCTGTCTGTCTGTCTCTCTCTTTTACTCACACACACCTCTTTCCCCAGCGATCCTGACCACGATCATTGTTTCCCCACTGCTAATACAAAATGAAATTGAAGGGTGGCCCAGATTAGGAGTGGCCAACGGTGGAGCCCCAATGCCCCAACATCTGCCTGACCATGTCATGTATTGGTGCTGGGCCTGGTTGTGTCACGGCAGTCTGTATTAGCTGAGGCTTCAGAACAGCTTTCAAGAGCGGCTTTCCATAAAAGGGGGGGGGGGATGGCAGGCCATTATGTTCTGAAGCAGGAAAACACGAGAGCTATGATGTTACAGGACTGTTTTTAAGGTAGGAGAGATCTGAAAAAGCAAGTATTTGTAAATGATCCTTCTAGAAAAGGAGATTCAAGTGCACACGTGAGACATGATAAGGACACACGGTCCTGTTGAACAAGAAGTCCTTAATGTGTTTTCTTCATCTGATCTGTTGGTGTCACTTGCTGTAGGGCTTTTATTTTCTCTTTCTTTCTTTTTTTCTTTCTAGATGCATGGATGTGCTTTATGCTCCTCCAGAATTTGGGGTCATGTGACATTAAACACTTGGCCCATTCTGCCGTCAGCCTACGGGCCATGAGCATCACTCAGCCTGAGCTCGTCTTGAGGAGTGCTTGTACCTATCTGCAGGGGTTTTATGGGGTACAACTCTTTTTAATATGATTTTTTTGCTTCCATACCAGGCAGCATTGAGTGTCCGAACAACTCCTTGCTTTATGCACATCTAGAATGAGTATTATTATGACACCAAAGGAGATATGAATTCAACTGTGGGCAGAAAAGACTACCAGCCACAATCCACTTTAACTTTTGCAGCTTTGTTTTAAATTCATTTATGTGATTTTAAATTTACATACCCCCCAATTTTGGGATGATCCTCTTCAATTCAAGGATACATATTGAACTGGGTCACTATTATTTTATTTTAACACCCACTTCCATTTTTTAAATAAATAAATGTTTTGTTTTTATTTTTAGGTTGTGATCCTAAACACAGCTACTAAGGTGTAAGTCCCACTGAACACAATGGACATTTCTTGTGCATACGATTGTATGGTTATTTATTTATTTATTTATTTGCAAATTAAAATCTTGGATTCGGTATTTCCCCCCCACACACACACTCTTGCACATGCACACACAAGCACACACTGAACAATTGTTTATTTTATTTGCCTTCTTACTTAGGCTGACCATATGAAAAGGAGGACAGGGCTCATATAACTTTAACAGTTGTAGAGAAAAGGGAAATTCATCCAGTGTCATTTGTATGCAATTAGTCCCTGGTGATATTCCCTCTTCATCACAACTGTTAAAGTTGCAGGCACTATACTAGAGTGACCATATACAAAAGAAGGCAGGGCCTCTGCAACTTTAACTGGTGTGATGAAGAGGGAATTTCACCAGGAACTAATTGCATACAAATGACACTGGCTGAAATCCCCTTTTCTCTACAACTGTGAAAGTTACATGAGCCCTGTCCTCCTTTTCATATGGTCAGCCTATTCTTACTCATTTTTAATCTTATGCAGATATCACCGAAACACCGGATGCGAATTAACGAACTCCTGCCATCATTCATCAAGTCTGCCAGTGACATCAGTGGCAATTTGGCCATGACCTTGCTCCATCTAGCTATGGAGGACATTAATAAGAAAACGGTAAGAATCACAATGACAAGATTGGACGTTCATATGCAGTCTGGGCTGTTTGGAGATTTTGTGAAAAAATCACTCTTCCTCATTCCAAAAATGCAGTCTCACCAGTCTAAATTGTTTGGAGGAACATGCAGATTATTTGGTGAATCATGTGCTGAGAGAAACAAGTGTTCTGTCTATGCAGTTTTTCATCGATGTGATGGGCCTTTGATGAATTTCAATAATTTTGCAAGGAGTTTTGTACAGACTCCATGTTAATATTGAGAGTTAATGTCACACTGATTAATTTGTAAAATGATAGGCGTGAGTGCTCAGCTACCCTGGTTCACTTGTGAATATTTATAATTCCAGGTCTGTGTATTAGGTGTTGGGGGCACTCTGTGCTTGCTTTCCCTCCTCCCACCCCTTGTTTTCATAAGACCAACTGATATTTGAATGTAGGTTCCTGGACTGTGCCCTAGTTTGTTTTAAGCCCTATTCCAAACCTTGCCAAGTGATTAAGGTGTTCTGAAATGCCCCCTTATTCCTTTGACAAAGCCTTTGCAACCTGTGACCCACTAAACAGAATGTAGTCCATTTGCTATGTATGGTGTCACATGATGAGCTTGAGAAATCTCCTGAATTTGCTACCTGCTTGGGACTGCAAGCAGGGACGCTACCAAGGTCCTGATGGGACACAATATATGACTGGTGGGATAGTATTAGCTTGACAGATCCCAAACTGTGAACCCTGCCTTAGATTGTTCCCACAAAGGTATGCGGATCTCTTTTTGTCCTGTAGGATCTTCGGAATCTTTACGTGTATGCTGCAGGAGCAATTATAGAAGCCCTCTGGAGCTACATCCCAGCAGAAGTCCTCACCAGGCTGCTGGAGACCTTCCAGGGCAAGCTGCTATCACATTGCAGCTCCGGGAATGTGCTCAGGAGACTTGCCTACAAAGGTAGAGTGTCTCCCACCAAGTCACATTAATATTCACATAAGCACAGATTTCACATTACCATAACAACAGCAGTCAATCTCTTCATATGTGTGCAGCTCACTGAGTTTTCTGACATCTGGGATAACTTAGCTATGGTTTCAATGGACATAAACAAAGAAACTTTTCACAATGAAGTTTTTAAAAAGTCTAACATAGGAACTATGGGGGGAAAAGGGTAGATGGGAAGAGAGGGAATATGGAACACAGAATATGGGCGCAAATAGGATGGGGTAGGCAAATGCAAACTGATATAGAAGGAAGACTGAGTGGGTGATGAGAAGATACCTTTGCCATCTTTCTGTGGATCTCCCAGAACTTAGAACAGGGCATGACCCAACTTTGAAAAGGAAAAAGCTTCTAGTTCTTATCATTAAGTATCTTAGTTGGATAAAATGAAGCCAGTGTGGGAGAAAAGGACGGAAAGCTGGCAAAGAGAAGCTAATTCATGGAAATCCATGCCAAAGTTATCTAGATTAGATTTATGTAATGCGCTGAATATGGGCCTGCCAATGGAGCGTATTTGGAACTTGCAGCTGGTTCAAAATGTAGCTTTGAAAATGGGGCTGGCCATACGGAGCATATAAATGCTGATTTTACATTTTCTTTGGCTTCTAGTTGGTTTCCAAGCCCATTCATTTGCCCTAAACACTCTGGGTCCAAGATACTTCAAGGACTGGCTTCTCCCATAGGAACCTGTCTGCCCATTAATATCTCCCCAAAGTGGCCTGCTCTGTGTTCCCCACACTGTCTGAGGGTCAAGGGGGGCTTCTTTACTGCTGCTACATGGTGGGGATTTCGTTTGGGGACACAGCTGAGGCGACAAGGATTAAATCTCCCCACACACTGCAGTTCATATCCAGTTTGCAGGGAGTGTGTTTACTCTGAAATACATAAATAAAAGAAGGGGAGCTGAACACTAGGTAGCTAATGTAATGTGTAGTTTAACCCTGAAGCATAGCAAGTGCTAACATTGGGCCCCATTTTTTCACAGCCTATCACATTGTTCTGGGACAGTTAAATGGGAGGTTTCATGCAGAGCTCATTTTAGTTATTTTACAAGGACAGGCATGTTCGTTATTTGATTTTTCAGGTCTGAGTAATAAATAAAACCTCACAGCCGTCTTGTCCAATGGAACTATATTCCTTACCAATGCAATGTTTTTTTTTTCTTCCACAGAACTTTTAGAGAAGGATTCCTCAAAAGCAGAGGCATGGGAGAGGAAACTGAAGAGAGTAAGGAAGGATCTCCACATCTTGCATCTGAGTTACTTTTAGATGGGTTTAACATTGACATCAGAGAATAGAGCATAGAATTGGGAACTTCGTGGTTCTATTTACATGGTGATAGTGGTAGATTTAATACATTATTCTGGAAGCTATGCCCAGGATGGGGCCCATATATGGTAGGGAAGCCATATTGATCTTACACCCAGGACAAATATGATGTGTTCTTGTCTTATGAGGCAAAGGACATGGCAGGCGAAATCTCTGCCTTGCAAGACTATCGATCTTCATCAGTGGCAGTGCTACTTTGATGGACTCCCTCATCTCCAGAGAACTGTTATCTCCTTTTGTGCCAGCATGGGCAGGGACTGCTGATCAGTACATGGAGCTCTGGACTAGGCTTGCTGGGTAACTGAGAAAGATCTGAGGTTAGAAAGAAGTATCCCTGTGAAACTCATGCCCTCCTGGAGGCCCACTCTGACCAGAGCCTGTGAAGTAAACTGTGGCATAGCCAGAACCTGTCATCCTAAGCATGGTGGTAGTTGGGAATGACTATTTCAATGTCAAGGATACAATAGCCATCCTTAGAGCAGCTTGAGTTGGAATCCAGAATAAAAGAGGGGAATAGAAGATGACAAGGCCCAATGGAAAGGAAAGCTGGATGAAGCCTGTTTGGACAGTGGGAGGGTTAGACGTCCATGAATGGTGAAAGGCTTGATTTCTTTTCCGAACAGCTTGGAGCCAGGTCGCTTCTCTACCACCCTGACAAAGAGTTCTGTGCAATTCTCCACCAAGTATTCAGGGAGGAGAGAAAGACCTTGAAGAAATCTGCCCTGCCAAAGGTCAGTGGAAGCTGTTTTAAAATGTTGGCTGTCCAGTTTAGGTGGTTTATGGGGGATGAGAACAAACTGGACAGGTTCAAAGGCTTAGTTCTCACTCAGGTCATACACCTGTATCATGTCAGACTATGGTGGCAGGGCGGGAACTCAAATCACTAAAAGTTGCTGCTCCTATTCCAGGGATATTCTACAGCTCCCTAGGAAGAGGCCACATCCTATATTAGAAACAGGGATGTTGTTTCTCAATATGACACTAATAGGCCCCACTACTCCAGGGTGAAAGAAGAAAGGGCCATTTTCAATGTAATGGGTGCAGTCTTCAAGGTAGTCACCACAGAAACAATTGGACCCTTAGGGGATTATGATGTCACTCAGACACCTTGTTAGGATTTCTCCTGGCTACTCACAATGCAGCACTGATGACCAAATTCACCAAAAAGCAAGGTGGAATAGTTCACTTTGGACATGTGTTTCTAGATGGAGAGCCAGTCTCTGTCCCTGTATTTTATTTTAATTTAAATGAGGTTTGGTCCAGAGTGGCAGTGAGGTGCCTCTTTTTTCTCTCTCTTCACATATGAATGGGGTAGAGACCAGCACCAATACAGCATGTTTAGTCCCCATGTCAATCTGTGACTAAGTTTAAGTGTGTGACATTGAAATGACATGGAAGTCTTGCACATTTATCCCTTCCCTTCCCTTATTCTGTTATCTCCCCTATGTCAAAATAAAGATTGTACCTTGGCATAAACCTGCACTTAGTAAACTGCCATGCAGATCAATGGTGGTACAATAATAGTAATATACAACTTTCTTTAGGGCAAGATGAAAGCATGAGATAATTGAATCTATCTACAGTATGTACATTTGCTGTCCCAATAAATGCAATTTTTGGCACTCCTTCTTGCAGCTCTTCCTTTACCAATATTATGGGGGCATTCTGCATGCCTCAGATGATCATGCACTGGTGGAGGAATCTCTGGGCAACCTCCTGCAATTATTGCAGACCAAGCCTTCTGATAAGGAGGTGAGAGGAATACAGCTGTCAAGTTTGGAACCATGATCTTTTTAAGCTATGTTTAGCATAATCATTATTACTAAAGAGATACTTGAGTAGTAACCATAACATTGATATATACATTGGCTGAATTTGGACGACACATTAAGCAACTGGGGGGGGGGGGGGGAACAATTGTCAGTTGTATTGACTATCATGTCATCCGAATGCTGCCATAGTCAACTTAGCGCCGATCCTAATCCACACCACAGTTGATTATTTATTACCATTTTGTGTGGGGAGTACCCTCTAGATGAACAACTGTAAAGTTGATTATTACCCCACCATTGACTATCGTGTTGTCTGAATTCAGCCAATGTGTTAATATTTTACAACGTGAAACCATCCTGCATTTTTAGCTTCTTGCCTTCCATCCTGGTATGATTTGAAAAGGCCATCAAAGTGTCCCTACAGTGACCTTTTCTGCTTGTGACTATGAGCCTATCTACACACACAAGATAAAACACTTTGAAAACGTTTTGAAAACTGTATATGGAGTGTGTCCTGGGCCCCAACAGTTCTCAAAACTGTTATAAACCATTTTAAAGCAGTAGTGGAGATAGGCTCTGTGTTTGCAGCAAGGGGGAATTTACATCCTATGATATGTTTTTCCTTCAGTATCCAGTCACCTGATAAGAGGGAACTTTTTTCACTGTCGATTAAGTACACTTCTTGCTTCCCCATGTATGCACATTAGCAGTCCGCCCCTTAATCAGACCTGGGTATTGAATGCACTTTCCTACCTGGGCTAAAAATGAAGAAGTCTCTGAACAGATCATTGGCTGAATAGAGCTTGGAGAGGAACCCACATCCCCTCATACTTTGGAGAACAGAGTTTCTTGGGATCATATGGGAAAGCATCGCAGGGGGAGAGATTCATAGGCTTCTAGAGTGTTCTGATCTCTCAGTGGGATGCACTGTGGGATTATGAATGGGTAATATAGTGCATTGAACAGGGATCTATGACCCACCCCCACCATTCACAATGGAGCTTTAAATGGTGTCCCATGTCCCTTTTCATTCTGTATTTCTTGCCCTGGAGCTGGAGAGTGGAAAAGCAGCACACTCTGGCTCCCAAAATCAGCCAGGGGACTGAGGGCCACTGAGAGGCTGCACCCCCTGCTTCCCAGGAATAACACCATACCAAGGGGGAGACCAACCTGGCCCATCCTTCAGCCAGAGAAGGAGCTGTTGCAAGGAATTCTCTTCTCCATCCTTGCCAGAAAGAACACTCAGCTCCTACTGCCTGTAGCCTTGCAACTACAGAATCAAGAGAAAGAACGCTCTGGCCCCATCCATTGGCCAAATAGCCACCAAATAGTATTTGAGCAAGAACACCAGTGAGAGAATATCAGCTTGGCCCAATGTCCATTTAAATGCCACTGCTATAGCTCACCACTTCGTTCTGGCCTTGAAAAATGCATCTTTCTCTTCTCTACATTTTCCCTCTACTCATTGGCTCAATTTGGATGACAAAAAAAACAACTGGTATGGGGGAAACAATCGTCAATTGTTTTGACTATCAGGTCATCCGAATGCTGCCATAGTCAACTCAGCGCTGATCCTCATCCACACCACAGTTGATTATTTATTACCATGTTGTGTGGGGAGTGCCCCCTAGGGTTAGCATGAGGGTTAGGGTTAGTCAACCCACCATTGACTATCGTGTCGTCCGAATTGAGCCGCTGTCTCTCTTGTCTTTTTACTCCGTAACCTAATGGCAGGAACTGTGGCCCTTTTGAATTGATGTCGACCACTTTGGGAGACAATAATTCTCTGAAAAAAATGGGTTAAAATTCATCACATAAATAATTTTCCGACTTTCAAGAAAATAGGAATCCACTGAACAATCTCTCTGATTCTTTCTAGGGCATTCTTTTTGCCATTGGGCTGATTGCATCTCGCCATGCGGAGTCCGTTTTCAAAGTGCTGGAGGACTCCATGGATAAATGCGCTTCAGAGGAGGTCCTTTCAACAGAACTTCATCAGGTATAATGTCAGAAAGATAATGCATTTGGGAATAACTGTGGGCCAGCACAATTAGCATGAGTGAGAAGTTATGATTTCTCCTCACTCGCTGAACTGGGGCTCCAAACATCAGGGGTGGGCAGAAGATAGATCTCCAGATGTTTCTGACTTCAATTCCCAGAAGCCCCGTAAGCATGGCCAATGGTCAGAGCTGACATCCCAAAAAACATGGAGATCCACATTCTGCTTACCCATCCCCAGCATAAATTGTGGCCTTCAAAAGCAAACCTGATGACTAATCATGTATTATGATGTTCTGCCTGATGCTTGTTTATGCAATCATAACCAGCCAGGCAAAACAAGATGATCCTTCAGCCCTTGGAGGGCTGTTTAGCAAGATGAAATGGGTGGCACTTGGCTTGAAGGAGCCACAGGGTGTGCAAGCACTGGGAAGCTCATTTGTGAATTGATGTGATATAGGAAATATCCTGTTTGTTGTATTTGATCCCTGATGGCTTCTTCATACTTGCACATAATTGTCGATTAACACCACTGTCCAGATGGCTGGGCATCTTCTTGCTCAGGTTGCTCTGGATTTTCTGCCTTCAGCAGATGACTAGACCCGATGGCTTACTAGGTCCCCTCCAACTCTATGGCCTTATGCTTCATAAGATGAAGAACATACATGTGTGAACCTTAGCCCTGGCTGTATTTTCCATCAAAATGAAAATTATGTTCAGAATAGAAGTCACAAACGCATTTTGATGTTTTCAATTTGCAGCATTGTTTATGGTTTTATAGCAAAATGCTGCTCCTGTGGGTCAAGAAGTTCTTGTTAGTGCCTTAGAAACCTACATTTTGAAATACGTTTCCAAGTCCTTATCAATGTGATGATGGCAAAAAGTGCTAAGGTGCACTGAAAAAACAGGGCAAGTTAAAAGAAGCCCAGGTCTCTCCTTTGCATGACCATGTTTTCTAAACCTTCTGACTGTTAAAGGATATTGGTGAGGTTTTTTATAACGATGAACCATGTTTTACATAGCTCTAGAGAGCAATTTCAGAATTTCCTCATCATATAATAAGTTTGTGCAATATATGAGCTGCTGTGTTGCAGTGGTAGGGAATAGGGAGACCTGGGTTTGAATCGCCACTCTACCATGAAAATCGTTTGGGCTAGTCCATTTCTCTTAGTTTAATTTACCTCACAGGGTTATTCTGAGGATAACGTTAGAAGAGGAGAGGACCAGCTGCCATTTGTGTTTTGTGTGTTTGTTACTTACTTATTTCTGTTATGTTTATGCTGCTGATTGAGAGATGGAGAATTTGAGGGAGGCATTTGTTGAAGGGGGAAGGGAGTTCTCAAAACGTATCATTGGGCACCTCCTGTTGGTAGCAAACAGCAGTGGTTTCTCACACTCTTTTTAAACTGTAAATTATATATATATATATATATATATATATATAGTACCACCTACAGTGGTTATAGGAGTGGAACATTCCTCAGCATCTGCCATCTGCTTCCTTGCTCCAGAAGCCCCCTCAGAGTGATACTATTTCATGATGCAACACCATTCCACAGGCATTCTGAGAGAAGGGGATGGGCAGCACAAGAAGAGCTCTATCCTTGCTGCCACCACAGATAGATAGGAAAATACAATTTGATTAGCTAGGGAAGTTCTAAGAAAAGAGGGATCCTTTTCCAGTCATAAGTCACTTTTGCCAGTTAAGGCTGCAATCCTATACTAGGCGTGTATGAGAATTTCCTTCACGTTCAAACATGTGATGAAAATACCTTGAATGCAAGCATGAAGATGGTTTTTAGAAGAAAACCTTCTGCGTTCTTGAACTTGCAATCCTATTTGGAAAATGCACACTTTAAAATGAGCTTTTTTTTTTTCAAAATGGACACATTTTTACACCTTGGCTAATGTGGGGTGTGTGTGAGGGAGGTGCATTTCTATTCTTGTTTGAAGAAGTGTACATTTTTCCAGTTTGAAAATGTGCACTTTTGCTGTTTGAAAAAAAAGGAGGAAAGACATTTGCGTCTGTAAGAGAAAACGAGGTGAAATGAGCATTGGGGTTTGAGAATCACACATGTTCACCATCCCTTTCCTCTACACACTTGAGGCTTACTTCTGAGTAGTCATGCATATTATTGCCCTGTAAGCTTTTCACATCTCCACATGTACATAACTTTGACAGGTTTCTTAATAGAACTAGAAGAGGCTTAAAAATATATTTTCCGTCTATCCCACTTAGAACATCCAGAACACACTGCTGGAGTGTATTGGACATATTGCATCATCAACAGTAAGTGAAGAGATGACTCAGCTTTTACAATACTGAACTTACTTCGGTTATCCTTATCTTTTAAAGCTTGGGATACCACGAATTGCCACTGAATGTAACTTGAGGTGGTGGCTTCTTAAGAGGAAGCCAAGGACTGAGGAGTGACATGAACTGTACAAGAAGTGGGCAGTTCTGTGAAGTCGATTTTCCAAAGAGGTTTGTGGATTTGGGCACTGAAACATTGTTCCGATCCATTTCTGTGGTAATCGGCAGGATATAAATCTGTGGTTTGTTTTCTGTGTGAATTTTCCAAATGTGCACATGTACATATTTGCTTTCCCTATCAGATAATGCATATTTTCCCACATTAAGTGCATTTTGAAACAGGCACAATTTGGGGACAGGTTTTTTTTTTTAAATTGATGAAACTTTGGCACAGCAGCCCAAGAAAGTTCAGATTTCCAGTTACAACTGCATTCTGATACACGTTTTGATCTGAGGGGATGTGCCAATTGGATAGCTCTGCGGCAAAATGCAGACCCAATTAAATTCTCACCAATCCATAATGGCCATGCAGTTGAACCCAGAAGGAGTCTTTCTCCTTCATAGCACTTTCTCCAGAAAAATAAGAAACCTTATCTTTGTTGGCATTCAGGAAAGTGATATTTGATGCGGCAGCCCATAGCCTGGCTCATGACACTATAGCCTAAGTACCTGCTGAAGAGCCTTAAAAAAAAGTCCTAATCAAACCACTACAACTGCATTTTGGCAGTAACCAGAGTAGGGACTCATACAAATAGTGATGATCAAAAGGCTCTTGACTCCATCCCTAGATTCACCAGGATCTGCAAATGCTCCACTAGCTTCTGCCCGGCTCCCTCATTGCTTTTATGGCACCAGGTCTCTGCCTAGGAGAACATCATAGCTTCTTTTCTCCTGTACTTCACAACTTGGTTTTAAATCACCTCAAAACATTTCTGACTTGTACATCTTTCCAAAGTACAACTATCCTTTGAGGCTGCAATATTTGCATGTTATTTATTTATTTATTTTTAATGGCGCATGTTCATCTGTGTAACATATTTTAATTTACTCCAATTAGGGCTCTTTTAAGAACACCGATAAAGAACACCAGCCAGCATAACTGTCTTGTAGATGTATGGAAGAACTGCAGTTATTTGTATTGAGTATTATTGTGCTAGTATTGTTACCATGCAACCCCATGGTCTCACAACAGCAGCAACCACCCCTTCGTGCCTGGCCAACACAGGGAGCTACTCCTTTTCCCCAGGACAATGTGAACCTTTGCTCATCACCAGTTATTGACAACAGAGGGGACAGCTTCCCAGCCATGAATGAGGCTGCAAATCCAGAGGAAATATTTCAGCTCAGCCATAGTCAGAATATGATCTTTGCCCACTGGTAGTCCAGGGTTCTTTCCAAGGGTCACTGACCCACTCAATTTGTCAGGGGCCAGAATGATCATTTCCTTTGGGTCAATGCCCTGAGAGGGATGTCTTTGAGAGCACAGATGGGGTTAGCCGCCATCCAGCCTGATCTACACGTTCAATGCTTGCTCTATCGCTCTCTGTCACTTATCTCTCCCTCTGCCTGTCTTTCTCACATGCAACATGTGTTAAATTTTTCCCTGGAAGAAGCAGAAGCCCATCCTTTCCCTTGGAATGGCCCGTCCACTGCCCACACAAAGCCAAGAACAGGCTTGCAGCATCCAGAGTGGGCCTGGGAAAGGAGGCTGGAGGGGGCATCTGATCTCCAGCCACAGGTGCTCCCCACAACCTCAGTTGTTCTCCAGACCTGTTTCTCTCTGTGTGTCACTCTACCTTTCCTTCTCTTTTTCAGCCACTCCATCTCTCTCTCTCTCTCTCTCTCTCTCTCTCTCTCTCTCTCTCTTTCTCTCTTTCCATTCCTGCCTATCTCAAGTTCCTCATTCCCAGCTCCAAGAGACCATAGAACACTGAAGGCCACACATGAGCCAGGCCTGCCTGACTGGTTTTAGTTCCCCCCTTTCCACATGAACCAAGAGCAGTGACCAACTGCTGATGACACCTCTGTGCCAACAAGCCCTCATCTTATAGTGATGTCCTCTGAAACTCTCTCTCTCTCTCTCTCTCTCTTTGATATGACTCTCCCTCCATCTCACCACACCTAAGGATGTGGGGTGTTAACACTAGCCTTGGTGGGGAACTCTTCAGGGTGGGTGGGTGTATAGGGCCCTGGTTACCCTGTAGCAATGTGATGCTGATATGAGTGGCGGCTGCTGTAGCGAGACCACAGGATTGCAGGGAAACAATACTAAATGAAAATAATACTTGCCAAAACAGAATAATTCTATCTGAAGTCTCAGGTCAGAGCTTAGAGCACCAAAGACAATGGAAAGAGCTGGGAGATGTGGAATTTGAACAATGACTGAGAAACCACAGCCCAGGAGAGAACTAGTGTGTTTGCTGTTCATCACTGTTGTAGAAAGCATTTTTTTTGAAGCAATGTACTGCATGTATAAGCAACGTATTACCATGAGCAAGAATGTGACATATTGTATATTGAAACATATAAAGGTTTTATTTACTTCAGTTTCTGTCTGTTCCTTTATTACAGTAATGATAGTTTATCTACATTGTTCTTATGGTATTTTCTTGTTTTGGTTTGCTACGCCTCTGATTTTATTGGTTTTGTATTTTTATGGAATTATTTTATTATTTTTTCTCTGAGACCTTGACAACTAAATAATGAATACATGCATTATATTTGCACAGGAATAATTTAAAGCAGCAGCAACAACAACAACTGCTTTAATTTACTTAACAGCCCACCTCAAACGCACATGGAAGAGGGATCCTTCCCATTTTACATGAAAAATGATTGAATTGTTGGCACTGATTTTCCATTTTAATTCTATGTTCTCCTAAACATAGGAGGGGGGCAGGAGGGGGGTAAAATCAAATAACTTTCTGCAATGTTTCCCATGTAACTTTAGACACAATACTATTTCATTATAAAAACACATGTAGCCTAGCCATGTTAAATTACATTATGTAACTAAAGTAATAGGCATTGCCCCTGGAATAGAGTCGATTTCCTCTGCAGCCTAACCCTATGTGAAAACCTTGGAATACAGGCAGCATTCTATGTACAGAATGAAACTGAACATGTATGATATAAGTTTGCCAACAGTTGTTGCCAGTGGCTGCTTTGGGACAGGAAAAACTTAATGACTTAACTACTACTCAGAAAAACAAACGGAAGATATGCCACCTCAACAATCCTGAAGAAAGAGATAGTTTCCACCAAATTTTGAAAGAAATGTGATATGCCATGCCACAAACATTTTAAAAAAAAACCTCAGGAAAGGAAAATGTCTATTTTCAGCAGTTTTTTTAAAAAAACTTAGAGCCTATCTACACTACCGCTTTAAAACGGTTTATAACAGTTTTAAACCGGTCAATAACGGTTATTAACCGGTTTAGAACTGTTAGAAACCATTTTAAAGCAGTAGTGTAGATAGGCTGTTACTGAGTCAATTCGGACAACACGTTAAGCAACTGAGGGGAATTAACCCACTGACGGTGTGTTAAAAAGGTGGGCTCAATTCGGACGACACGCTGCAGCAGGCGCTGCAAAGAATTTTTAACCACCCTGGTGGTTAATAATGTACTCGGTTCTGACTGACAGCCTGGCCGCCATTTTCCCCGCTTACCGAACTCCGTCAGTCCTCCAGCAGGTATCCCAGCACACACTGTGGCCGAAAACCATGGACGCCGCCATTGTAGCTGATGCTGGACATGCCTCCCAAACCCCATTGGCTGCCTCAGTCAGTGGGTGGAACTCAGCAGCCTCAGGCAAAGAGGCTGCTAGGAGGAACCGCAGCACCAATACAACATTCTCACCCCATGCCCAGCACTGCAATTCCAATGTTGGCACCCACGCCCCAGCCCTCCACCCTCCCACCTCCCTCCTAGAGCATCTTTCACACACACAGGAAAGAAGGCAAGAGTGGGGTGGCATAGAAAACATTATTCAGCAGGGAGCTCAGACATGGGTCCCCTCCACAAGGATTTGCTTTTGCGCCTGGTTAAGTGATTATGCGCTTCATCGCTGAAGCGCATTTACGCCTAATACCTCTGCACGAGAGGCAGGCAGGGAGAAGGGAGAGGGGAGGGGGGAGGCGAGATCGAACCCCAGGGAGGGACGGAGCGGGGAGGGGGGCAGCTGATGCAGGACGGCTACATTGGGGGCCGGGGGTGAATCAGCCCGGAAAACTGCTGCTGGCTTCCAAAGAGTGACTGCAGGGGGGGGCGGTGTGCAGACCCCTGGAAGCAGGAGCCGATCTCGGCCGGGGAGCAGCGGAGGGGGCAGCGAGAGTCCTCCGCCGGCCTTTCTCTCCGCAAAGGCAAGAAACCGGGGGTGGGGGGGCGCTCAGGGGAGCCGGGAGGAGTTGTCACTGCTGGACGGGGAGCGTCTCCTTCCCGGCGGGGGCGGCAGCGGGGAGAGGGGGGGCGGCGGCAGGGCGACCCCTTCTTCGGCCACGCGAAGCTCTCCTGCGCGCACTGGCTGCAGCTGAGGCTGTGCCGGAACCGGCAGCCCTTAAAGGGCCGGGCGCGCCTCAGCGCTCTACTCCATTGCCTGCCTGCATGCCTGGCTGCTTCGCCCTCCCCCGCCGGAGGGAGGGAAGGAGGGGCTGGGCTGGGCTGGCCGTCCGTCCATCGCGGGGGGCAGCGGGAGCGAGCAGGAGCTGGCCAAGGCCGGCCAGGGTCTCCCCCTGCTGTCTACCGAGGGACGTGGGCGGGCGAGGAAGGCAAAAGACAGAGCCAGGAGTCGAGCGGGGGAGCCAGCAGCAGCAGCAGCAGCAGCAGCAGAGCAGCACATCCCGCCGCAAAATAAAACTCACTATTTAATGCACATTCGATAATGCGCACAATCGGAGGGATAGCGTGCCTCTATGCCCGATTTGCGCTCTCTCCTTGTAGAGGTAA
Organism: Anniella stebbinsi; assembly: GCA_029215795.1. Lineage (NCBI taxonomy): Eukaryota > Metazoa > Chordata > Lepidosauria > Squamata > Anniellidae > Anniella > Anniella stebbinsi. Next base: position 3,205,290 of record JARDYH010000006.1, read on the forward strand.
ATTTTTTAAAGCGCCTTGAAAGAGCTTTAAACCTCTCTTGTAGAGGCAGCCATGGGCAATAAGGCACATGGGCACCACTATGCCAGGGCAGAACCTACAGAAAGGACAGTCGCCCCCGGGAAGGGAGGAGGGGGCTGCGCATGAAAGGGTGGAGGTCGGAAATGAAGGAGTGGGTGGTACCCTGAACGGGAAGCATGTCCACACAGCAGTTGTTCATTTTGTTGTTGGTCCCACAGAAAAGTGTATGTTGTCCAAATTCTGATAATTAACGTAATAAATAAAGGCAATTATCCTTTGGCGAAAGTATCCAGGAGTGGATTCAGCATGTTCTTTCCAAGTTGGAATCCACACTAAGGTTTTGAAGTACTCCCTCCCCATTTTATGACCCTATTGTGCTGGGAATGGGTGAGGGGTCTTTCTTCCAATGTTTCAAGGGACTCCTCTCAGTGGCCACCAGTCTTTCCTCCAAAGTTCATACCTCTCCAGAGAGGTCTGCTAAAGCCTCGTATCTGAAATGTTGGAGAGTCACTGACAATCAGTGTAAACAATGCTGAGCTAGATGGACGAATGATCTGATTTGTATAAGGTCACTTCCTATCTTCCTTGAGCCCCCGCAGCAACTTTACACGATGAAGTACTGTTGCTCTGACAGGGACTTCTGGAGGAAAAATAGTGATCCCCACCCATATGAAACGGGTGAAGCCAGATGGAGGAACCTACCATGTCGATAAGGGTTGCTTTATAGGGGCAATTTGCATGGGCACAAAGGACCATTTTACCAGTCACATTAGTGCAAATCACCATCAGGAAATGGCACTGGTCAGCATAATCACACTGGCTTAGATGTCATTTCCTCCCCATATACCTGTGTGACAGGACAAAAGGTCAGAGTACATCTTGAACCAATGAAGGACTACAAGGAGAGCAGTTACATGTAATGCTTCCTGACCCTTTTGTGGAAACCCCTACATAGCTTATACCACTGATACTACCACCAAATGTGGCATGGAACACCCCATTTCAAGACCGTCCACTATTGCCACCAAAAATGTGAAGGAACAAGCCCTCCTGCACGGATTATCACAGTGCCACTCCCAAAAATGTATTTCTTTTATTTAGACAATTCCACTGCCCCTATGAAATGTCTGCCCCCTTTTTTTTATGAACCCCCCTTTTTAATGCCTAATGTAGCTAAGAATAGGCATAGGACAAAACGTACCATAGGTTCATGTAGTTTAAACAAAGATATGGTCAAAAAATGCTTAAGATTAATAAACAAAATAACTTTTTCACTTATAGTTACTGTTTTGTTAGAAAGTGTGACTGATGTTACTGTTACCACCAGGACCTGGCTATGGAGGTTTTAATTCCTTTCCCTAACCCATGTCCTGTTGTTAAGGCAACACATGAAGAAAGGAATGCATGAATGTTCATGAAGCTGCTTAAATGTTTGAAAAAGTAAGACAACCTGCCTGAATAACGCCCAGTGGGAGAGGCAAAATAGACAGCAGATTGTTGGCATGCGCCCCTGTCATTTCAACTGTATGATTTGAAGGAAGGGGGGTTAACCTGGTGTGAGTGTTCATGCTAGCCACTTTCACTATACATGATCACAACATCAGGAAGTGTGAATTGTGGGTGACTGGCTCTCACCACAGCATCTAGTAATTCAGATGATTATCCCATTCAAGAATATGTGTAATTTTAACAACTATTAGGGGCTTTTCATAAGGATTCAGCAAATATGAATTTGTTGGTGTCAGGGAAGTGTCATTTGAAGTCCCAACAATCCTTTATCTGGCTACCGATCTGAACCTGACAGTTGTTTAGGTTCATTTCCTTTGGCTTTTTCTTCACAAAACCTCTTTTTATATATGTGTTGGCAGAGACAGGGACCTTCCTATATAAAAGAAAGAAGAAAGCTGTTGATTTGATTCTCTCTCTCTCTCTCTCTCTCTCTCTCTCTCTCCGGATGTTAAGATGTGTCTAAAGAGAGATTGTATGATGCCCTCCAGAGATAGCATGCTGCAATCAGTGGCAGCAGAAAAAAGAAAAGGGGGAAAAATCCACTACCCATTTGTCTGAGAGAAAGAAGAAATGTATACTTTTAAGGGTGCGTTTCAAAGCGACATCCTGGGATTTAGATGGAGAACTTCCATTAGCGTCAGTGGGAGCTGAGAGGCACTCTCTCTCACTGTATATCTTTTGTGGAAGAGACACAAAAGAATGTTGTATTGATTTTTTATCCCCACCACCCACCCTTCTGGAACGGAAGTAACGAAAGCCATGTAAACAAGTTTTCATCATGGGCTGTTAGAAATTTTCGCTAGGCGCATGCTTACAGAATGAGAAGAAACTGTTAATTAGGTTGCACCACCTACTTATACAACACTAATAATCATGAGGTTCTATTGAGAACTCTTTTGAATTGTATATGTTACCAAGATACACTGTAATAAAAAAAAAAGTCTCAAAGGAAAAAAGTGGGTACTAAAACTGCAAATAGAAGACATTCCGATGTTTTAAACATCCTTTATCCAAAGATGAAAGCTTCTTTTATAGTGCAAATACTTCTTAATTAAAAATCCACATTTAATAAGCATATTAGATGAGCATGCTTGTACTGTGAGACTAGCCTAAGGATATGTAATATTAAGTCTGAAATGTGTATTTTTCAGAAATACAGCTTGAAATTAAATGGGCAGCCGAAAAGTTCCCAGACTAAATCCAAACTATTCACACTTTGTCTAATATGCTATATAACATCTCTGCGTAGAAGGAAGATGGGAGAAAACATCACAGGGCTGTATTGGACTTTTTGTTTTGTTTTAAGAATGTAACATTTTAGAACATTTGCAGGGGCGTGGGGAAGGAGAACAAGGGGGCAAATAACCCAGCCAGGTTAAGAAATTCTCAAGCACATTTCGCAAGAAATTCTCATGTACATTCAGAGCACTTTTGATGGCAGGGGGCTTACGTTTTAGCAGTATATGGGCTCCATCACACCTACATTTTTTCCCGGTTTGCCTCCACGATTTCCACCTCTGTTTCATTAGTGTGTCAAACTAATGGTCCCTTCCACGTGTGTTTGTGGTATCGCCACTGCACCGGTGACATCTCCTTTTGCTTGTTTGCTCTCCAACTCCACTCCACCCCTTCTCCTTCTTCCTCCAGTTCATTGGTTCTTGTCACTGATGGACCCTGTGATGAACATGAGCCTTCTCCCCCTCGCTCTGGCTTTGTTGTCCAGCATTTTAACGACTTAACATTTCATTGGCTGGGTGCCATTTCTGCAGGCAATGAGAGTGGGGTTGGGTCTGCAAAAGTCCATTCAAATGAATCAGCAAAAGCCCGTTCGTTCGACATGGCATGCTGGAGTAAGAGCACCACCCCACCCAACTGTTTTGTCAGCAAGACCTCCCTCTTTGCCTGCTTCACACTGTAAGTGGGGTGATCTTAGGTTGATTTGGTGGGTTTTCTTTTGGTTCAGTTTGTCCCTTCCCCTAGGTAGGCTGGTTTGGGCAGCCTACGTTTGTCTGGATAGGGATGGTGATCATTCAGAGGCATTGTTGGTATGACAGGTAATGCCTGAGGGCCTCCCACTGAGGGCGGCCCTAGTGGGGAGATAAGGATTGCCTGTGGGGCCACCTCATTTCACACACCTGGTGTTTCACAGCCCAGGGGGATGTGCCAGGGGATGCCCCCCTTTCGCCAAATGGGCAAATCCTGAGGGGCGCTGATTCTGTAATCAACATCCATCAGGTAAAGAAGATTCCACCTGATTACATAAGCGCCTAGTGCCGGCATAGTGGAGTAGCCGCCCAGAGATATCTCTTTGCACATCAAACTTGATAAATGTGGTCCAATTTTCAATTCACACAGTTGTGCTGTCTCTTTATTGTCTTGTCTCCTTCACTTGCAACAGTTCCTGAATCAGGTGCTTTGAGGGCAGCTAATGCTCCGAATCATTGGCAACTTCTGCCACCATTTTTTCATGGCTGTAAAACCTGCTTTGCTTTGTTGTTGTTTTTAAAAAAGTTTTAAAAACAAAGAGAAGATGCTGCCAGTGACTAACAGACTAATAAAATCGTAAATGTGTAGCTCATCCCCTCATCCTAAACGTCATACACAGAAATTGGGGCTGCTAAACTGCCAAGAATAGTGATTCCTGCTCTTTGGAAACAACATCACCCAATTCAGAACTCCAAAATTCAGGGGGGAGAGGAATTCAGGTGATAATGATTTTGAATGTTCCCTAATATAAATTTCGTCAAATTTTGGGGGCAACTCCAGTTCTTTTCTCTTTTTTTAAAGAACAGAAGGGAAACACATCACAATCAAACAATTTTAACAAGTTCACTAAATATATAGAAATATATCCCACTCGCCAAAACTGAAAGAGGTATTCAGGGTTATTTTATGATATTATGATTAGTATCAATCTCTTAAATTTGCTACGCTCCTAATACATTTACATTCCCACTAGATATATCTAAAGTCAATGACAATGTGATTATGTGATGCCTGTTCTTTATCAGCTTCCAGTCTATTTTAAGGTGTTCACCTTAAAAGCCCTAAACGGCTTGGGACCAGAGTATCTAAAATAATGTCTCCTCCTGTATGTGTGTGTGTGAGTCTGTCTATCTCTATCTATCTGTTTATCTATCTATCTATCTATCTATCTATCTATCTATCTATCTATTTATCTCTCTCTCTCTCTCTCTCTCTCTCTCTCTCTCTCTCTCTCTCTCCTTCGGCCCTTAAGTCATCTTCCAAGGCCTTTTGCCAGATGCCCTGAATACAAGAGCAAGGGCCTTCTCACTGTGGCACACGGCTTGTGGAATGCTCCCCAAAGAAGTTAGCCTGGCACCTATATTGTTATCTTTTCAACGCTGGGCAATTGCTTTTCTTTTCTCCCAGGCATTTGAGAGATCTAGTTCTTAACTTTTATGGCTGTTTTATCAATTCCTGTGCTTTTTGTTGTTTTGCATTGTGTTGTATTTTAGTCATTTAAATACTTGTATTATATTTGATATTTGTAATTGTTTGCATGACATTTCACTCTTTTAACTGTTTGTAATCCATTCAGAGAACATTGCTTATTGGGCTGATTTAAAATACAATAAATTAAATAAATAAATATTTCTTTACTTGCTAAAAAAATAAGTAAAATAAGCGGGAGACCAAAAAGCAGAAGATCTTAACTTCTCCCATCTTTTAAATACTGGATTCTAAATGGCCTGAGTTTGCTCTATCTGTTCCCTAATCTTCATCAGAATTCATTCCTCCAACATATCTGTGACCATCACCACCCTCCATCAGCCAGTTGATTGATTACTCAGTATAAGTTTGCTTTTTGTACTATTTACACATTGCTTTTAATAAAGTAGCCCAACAATGCCAAGTACTATTTGGGATTACTAAACCTCCTAGCTTAAAATTTTTGAGATGGATTTGAAAGTATATATGGCATTTATGAATCTGATATGATTTTAAATAACAGATTGCTAAGTCTTACTTATCTATATAAGTAAGATGTCTACTGTAACCATTGCAATATGACCCAGTCATGACCTCAAGACCATCTTTAAAACCCCAAATCTACCTTTTAATATCTGAAGAGATAGTATTAACAAAACAATCCAAATAGCTATCGATGTTTTCTGAAACATTATCTAATACCATAATTTCCAGTTCATGACCCCACCACTATTGGAGGAGACACCAGAGAGGGCCTTCTTGGTCATTGCCAGCTCTGGAATTCATGTATGCTAGTCTGTTGCTGAAGGAGGGAGGAGTTAATGGTTGAATGTTGTCTATTTCTTTTATTGTGGTGCTTTCAATTGTGTTTTAATTGTTCTGGTTTGATGTTTTTATTGGGATATTCTTTTTATTCAGCATTTTAGTATTGGTAGAGGCCTTGAGTATGATTTTTGGTAGAAAGGAAGGCTATATAGAGATATTTCTATAGATATAGATATACATTTATATTGTGTAATATCTCTTATCTGTAGTTTGTAATACTTCATCAACATTGATTCCTAATACTTCTGAACTTTATCTAACTAATCTTGATCTTGAAAGAATGCTAAATTCTTGAATTATGTTAATTAATTTATCAACTGATGATAAAGGATTCCTTATTATAAAGACTACATTACCTGCATAAATACACATTCCAGATGTTCTTCCAATCTGAATTCCCAACATTTCAATTTCATTCCTCAACATAGTAGTTAACATTTCTATATGCATATTAAATGATAGTGCAGATGGCAGACAATCTTGTCATGTTCCTGTGACATAATGCCATTAAGCGCAATCCTTACTTTAGACCAAAAGTACACTTCCCACCTCATTTTTTTTTAAAAAAAGAGGCTAAAAAGGCTGTTCTATCAAATCCTTATCAGCATCAACAAAATTTACACTGTAAGAATATTGTTGTTATTTTGGACATCAATTGGATTTATCATTTTACTCATATTTTTTTTCAGTTGTCTACCTTCAATGAAACCTTCTTGATCACCAGATCTTTAGCTATTCCTAATTCTTGTTTGGCTAACTATCCATTTTCTTCTCTTCATGCAATTCTTCCCTTTTTTCAATTACTTTTAACGACTCCTCATATAATAAGTCTTTTCTCCTGAGGAAAAAAAATCCTTTACCAATACATAGTATTCTGATAAATGCCTTAAAGGTTTTCCATACAATAATGAAACCCATATCCTCTAGTTTAAATAATTATCTCAAAACAAAACAAAAAAAAACATGTTAATTATCTGTCTAAAATCCTCCAAAACCACTTTATTCTGTAGGATCAAATGATTTAATCTCCAGGTTAGATATTACTTGTTTTTTTATTGTAGAAACCCATTTCAATTTTACTGGGGCATTATTAACATAAATCATTGGGCCAACCAACATTCATTTCCCTTGAGTCTTGAGCAGTGCAATCCTTTGCATGCCTATTCTGAAGTAGGGATGGATAAGAATTTTGTTTCACTTCAGTTTTGATTTTTTTTAAAAATACCATAATTTGCTAACTTCTCCATAGGCAGGACAAAAGCCCCTTGAGATTAAAAACAAACAAATAAACAAATCCTATTTAATGTGGAAGAAACTAAAACTGACAGATTTGCCCATTAAGGTCCATGACTTTGTATGCTTTGCTCCTAAAAGTCTGGGTTTGAATCTCTGTGAATTCAACAATATTAGTCCTGAATTAGGGTTGCCACCTCTTTTTCCAGCTATATGGCAGGCAGGTACATCATGGTCCTTTCCATGATGGAAACAGCTGTACCTACTGAATTTGTATGACACAAATGGGTGGGATTTTGTTTCGGTTCATTTTTTATAAGAATTTAGCAACATTTGCAAAGTTCTTCACGTTTGGAAGAAAAAGAACTCAAGATTTTTTTTAAAAAATCAAATGTGGGGAGAAGCAAAATCGACAGATTCACCCATCCATACCCTGAAGTAAGAACTGTTGAGTTCAATGGGACTTAATGATAGGTAACTGTATATAGGATTGTAGCCTTGTAAATCTTAAAATATGAAAAAGTAATAATTCCTTGACTATATCCATGATTAGAGATCTTTTCACCCAGCTCTTTTTTTCTTGAGAAAAAGGTACTAGAAGTCTTGGATTACATTTCCTCGTAAATAGATGGCACTTAAATTGTAATGAAGAGTGTTAGTGAACAAACACATTATTCTATATATAACTCACCCATTTGATAGGCTATAAGATGTTCCAAATCTGCATCAAGTTTACATTGGCTTCATTTTTTCGACTCATTGTTTGCTTTGCGTAGCTGTTGCAGAATGCTATCCATGAAGCAGCCATGATTGGTCATATTTTGTTGGGTCAAATTGAGTAAGAGGAGGCCCAACAATTCTGATGAACAGCAGTGCTGAGGAAGTGTCAATCAACACAGAAGATCTTGATGGAGTCAAAATGAGGTTCATCTGTGAAAAGTCCCTTTCACATTCAGAGGAAGATACAGATATAGTGTCAAGTAATGTTTTCAATGGAAATAATTCCTTTGGGATTTTTATCTCAATCAGATATTCTCGAAATCCACAAATCATTTGTCTCTCATTCAGTCAAAGTCTTGTGGACAAATGTAAAACTTCTTTCTCACCAAATGTTAAATGGCAATCTACATCTTTTGGGCACTGCTTTGGATGTAGTATTTGGGCTTATTTAGGTAAATCAGCTTCTTCATAATCCACCAGTCTCTTTGCAATAAATACCTTCAGATATTCATAGAAAAACCAGAAAAAGGTGCTGGAACTCAGTTCCGGCAAGTAATTAGTAGAAGAAAAGGTACTGGAAGTCAGTTCTGGGGAGTTCCACTCAAAACTTTTACCACTTTTAATATAATGTAATCATAAAAGTCATTTGAAGAGTATTAAGAACATATACTGAAATGTATCTTTTTTATTATTATTATTCCTTCCAAAAACTTTCAGGAATAAAAATCTAACTTCTAGATCCAATTTGTTATTTATAGTTTGAATTGGTGATGTTGATTTCATTCCTATCCTCATACCCCCCAGCTTTCTTTATACAGCAGATGTATGAAATACTTTGCCTGAAGGAAAAAAAAAACCAAATACATCTCATCTTAATTGAGTATGTGAATCTCTTGAATGAATAAAATATCTGACTCATCATAACTAAGAAAGTAATCCACAGTCTCTAGAAAATGCCGGGAGTGGCACATAGGTTGCACAGGATTGCCCCCTCCAAGGCTGGGGACAGATCTCTCACCACCACCACCACTCCAAGCCCAGACACCACAGAAAGCTCCACATTGGCTCTTTCTCATGAGGTCCAGTCTCTGAACTCAAGAAGGAAAGGAGTGGGTGTGGGTGGGTGGACCAATGGGTTGGGAAGGGAGAAACCATATCTATTGGATCCAGTGGTTTCTTAGCCACCATCGTCTACCGAAGGGCAAGCAATTTAGATGGGCTCACAGGCCCATCTAACCAAACAAACAAACAAACAAACAAACAAACCCACAACACTCAGACAGAGGATGTAGAAGCAAAAATACTCTCTGTTGCTCCTCCTGGTATGAGCCTGGCTGTGCTTTGGATGAACAGAAGGCTGAGCGTCATGGTGTGCAGTGTTCCCCTCTCTGCTTGTACAAGCACTGGCCACCACTTGGTATTTATCTGCACCACCCCAAAAGGGTGGTTTGCAAAAGTCTGTGCTGAAGCTCCTACTCCACAAAACCAAGAGACTTTGTTGTTTCCCCCAATGGTTAACGTTATGCAAGCTGATATTCACTCACTCACTCAATGGGATTTTCCTCTCCACTTCTCACTCTGCACCCCCAACCCTGAGAATTGGAGGGGCTGCACGGTGAGAAGTGAAATTGGGCCCTCCCATTCTCTCGACAGAAGCCATTCCATTGGTGGGAGGGGCTAATTGGATCTACCCCAATGTTAGGTAGTTTCAGATTGCTTCTGTGATTGATATAGGATGGGATAAGGGCCGGGATGATAGCTTACCTTAATGTATGTATATAGCATTGTTACATTTAATTATGTTAGTGGTAATTGTTAGTTCCTTTGTATTTTTTTAAAAAAATTATAACATTTATTTGGGAAAGGAAAAAAAGAAGGTGGAATGTAATTCCCTTTTCACTCGGCATTAGTTGACCTCAGATACTAGTTCTCCATGAACCTGACAATATTTAGGTATCTGTTTTAAATAGCCCATGCATACACATTATGAAGTTCTGTAGTGGGTCTTTCAGAATGGAATATTCCAAGGCAGTGTCAGTCCTGTATAGCAAGGCTGAACAACATGGGCTAGAATCCAACTAAAGTCCTACTTAGAGTGGATCCATTGAATAGAATGGGGCTTAACTTACTAATTTAATTGGATCCTATTCTTGTAGCCTTCTAGATGTTTTGGCCTACAACTCCCATCAGCCCTAGCTAGCACAGTCAATAGTGATGGATGATGGGAGTTGTAATCTAAAATACCTGGAGGGCAATTGACTGCCCACCCCTACCATATAGGTACCAAGCAATTACCAAACCTTATTATAAGCCATACTTGACTAAAAAAAACCTAGGGCACTAACTAAATTAACAATGCAATCTTATACATGTCTACTTGGAATCAAGTACAATTGAGTTCAATGAGTCTTACTTGCAGGTATGTACGTCCAAGATTCCAGCCTAAATAAAGTACTTTGAAGCCCCATTTGTTTCCGTTGGAAGTATTTAAGCATGGGATTACTTATCCCATCCAATACAATAATATTTTAAAGTACTGCATTTTGACTATCATTTGCCTGAAGAATATACCTTCTTTAGCCCAGTTCCATGTTATCATAGTTCACATTCAGAGCTCCATCATTTGCCCAGTGAGTGACCTGACCCACAACAACAACAACTAAAGATAAATAAAATTATAGGAATGATTCAAAATTGTCAGTTTCTAATAAGGATTGCCCTCATTACTGAAAACTCATTTAGTAACATGGTCCTCGAAACAATGGGATGAATCCTAAGGAAGGGCCTTTGATCCAATGGAGGCATATGCTAATTGAAGGGAAAAGGCCATTTTCACAGATTTTTCGCTCTACTTCCATTTCCTCATGCCACCCATACTGCTCTGGAGGATCCCCCAACCCTCAGAGCAGATTTGGGGGAGGAGGGTCAAAGGAGAGGAAGAGCTAACAAAAAGTGCCTCCCCTCTTCAGTTAGCAGGTGCTGAGAACATGCTTTCCTTGGGCAGCACTTTGTTCATGTTATTACAGCGGATCATCACACGTGTGCTTTATCACATGCTTATTACTGCTCACTCATGGTTTTTCGTATGACCTTTTGATGACGACACCTGCTGCCCGCGTGCCTCCCGCTCTTTCAGCTTGTTTTTCCGTGGCAAAAAAAATGACCCAGAAAATCCAACTTTTTTTTTTAAGGGAAATTAGCTGCCATTTCCTGCTGTGTGCAGGAAAAGCAGCACAATAAAAATGCCATGTGGTCGTTGCTGCTTCCTCTTTCTCTCCCCGTGTAAAGAGATCGTTGCTATTATGAGACAACAGCAGGAGGCCATACCGATGGTAGGGAAATGCGAACCTCCCCCCGTCAAATAATGCTCAAAGAATCCAACCCTCAGTCTTAATAGTGTCAATAGAATTGGGGGTATAAAAGAGAACCATATGATCTTAAATAATTCTAGGATTCATGTAGCTCTTATTCTCCACAATGCTTGCAGCTGCCTTAGCCACAGTATGCAGCTGAGTTTTTACCGGTTGAGGATGAATGACGTGAACAGTCTCATGTCCTGAGTTCCAGAAGATGCCAACTCAAACTTGTCTTGAAGAACTCTTGCTTAAGGCTTCCTCAGCTACTAAAGGGAGGATAGAGGATAGACTTTGTCATGGAACACTGAATAGTTGGATTAAAACTGAGTAATTGGATTTTATTTTTAAAAGGTAGTTTCTTAAACACTGTGCATGGCAGACAATTATAAAATATCAGTAGCCAGCTCAATAAATGACTAAAGGTCACTACTTAGAATTTCCCCAGGTAAATAAATTGTAAATGTCACATTTACACTCAAATAACCATATGAGAAAAACGGTGGCAGCGAGCCAATTTTCCCGTGGTTTGTGTATTCCCCCCTTTCTCTCTTTCCCAAACATCTGGCAGAATAGTTGATGGGGGCATTTTTTTTAAAAAAGTCTTTGTCAATGGAAAATACCAACAGAAATCATTATAATATCACACAGACACACACACACCCAAAAAAGCCACACTGGGTTGAACTTTGCACAGCACAAAACAAGTTATGAAAATAAATATAAAGCATTCAAATGGGTCTTTTCCAATCCTATGTGGAGGTATATAAGTTCTTGCAGAACTTTAAATTGCTTTCTCTCTGCTACTGGCATATATTAATATGCTGCAAGTCAGTCACTTAACAGTACACAATACATCCGGCTAATGAGATTGCAGGAGCATTGTGTTGCTCCATCATTTCCTTATCAGTGACAGCCAGTCCATTCAATGCTGTAACCCTGAAAAGTGAACTCCAGGCCTCTACTTTTGCATTCTGAAAATGGTCTTCCTTTGGCTGTTAATAGATGAGTTGGATGCCAGGTCCTGTGACAGATCAAGACACTTGCCCTCTAAGCACAGTTCTGAAACCAACAACAGGGCCCTTATCTCCAGTTAGAAGTGCCTCAGACCCATGCCCAGCAAAGCCTGGGTGGGGGGAGGCTAATTGCGGATGGGGGGGAGATGGCGCAGCGTGGAGGTAGGCCATTGGCCACCTCGTTTTGGCACCACTGGGGCAGGGAGGAGCGCAGCTATTTAAGGGCTGTGCTCCTGCCCAGAGCCCTCTTCATCTGTTTTGGCTCCCTCCCTCCATCCCTTGTAGACAGTGTGGGTTTGCTGGTTGTCCTTTTGGAGGCCGAGTAGGATTGTTTTGCCCACAATCTGAACTGGTTGCGAGTTTTTTCGCCTACTCCACACTGTGAGACAGGCTGGGTGTATTAAATAGGTTGATTCACTGTCGTTTGGTCACATTTGATGGCAGTTAGGTGTGGGCATCTTGAGCAGGGAATATTGGTGAGCATTCTCTGGCACCATTGATGGTGATGGGTAGTGTCTGAAACCCATGGCTGGGAGTGTTGCGGCACCAGCCAGCAGGTGGAAAGTTTACCTTTGAGGCCAACCCTCCTCAACCCCTCGGAGCCGTGTGGCATATGGGCGGTGACACCGGAAGGCCTCCCTACCCCGACTGGGGAACCCATGAAGTGGCGAGCTGTAAGGCACCACTTCATGGGTTAAGAATGGCTAGCCCAATCCTAGGGATGGCCTTTAGGCCAAGTGTGAGATGCCCGCTTAGGAATTTTATCCCTTTGCAGAACCTTTAATAAATGTGGCCCATATTTAAATCCATATACTTGTGTCACCTCATTATTTCTCACCCTCCACTTCCACAAAAGTTTCTGCTCTCAGAAGTATTAAATGTGTGGACTCTTACCACTGAGAGCTCTTGACTTATCTACCATAAGTTTCATTTACCCTTGTGGATACTAAGGGCTTGTTTTCATTTATTATTGTTAGTAGCATCCTTATAAATACATGAGAATCTTTTAAGAGGTTGTTCTTATCTGTGTTAGTAAACAATGTGGTTGCTAAACCCCAAGATGTTTCTTCTGATATGAAAATCGCAATTAATTTGCATAGGGCATGCCCAACTTATGAACTATCAACACAATTACAGCCCATCAGCCATATGTTGTGGCCTGTCAGGTATTTCACAGCTCCACAGTTTCTGCAGTCTTTGGTAGACATGATAAACAGGGGTTTTATAAACCACCTAGTTGACCAGCGTCCATGGCTAGCAAGCTGCATTCAGCTTGGTGGGTCAACTAGTTGTCCTATCATGACTTCCAACTGTGAGTTCCTCAGAACATGGACTAATCTTTTTGTTTATATTACTTTGTAAAACTCTATGTACAGTCTATGATGATACTAATAATAACAATTGCAAGATAGATAGATGATAGACAGATAGATAGTTAGATAGATATTCTTTGGAGTTCCAGATAAAACAAATAAGTATGTTGTTGTTGTTGTCGTTGTAGATTTTGCCCCAACGTACCCTAAAACCTCAAGTCAACTTACAGTAGACTTCATCTGTTCTTCCTGACAATTCTGTGAGGTACATTACATTGAACTCTAGGCCACACGGTCAGCTTCATACTATTAGGCTGACCATATGAAAAGGAGGACAGGGCTCATATAACTTTAACAGTTGTAGAGAAAAGGGAATTTCAGCCAGTGTCATTTGTATGCAAATAGTTCCTGGTGAAATTCCCTCTTCATCACAACCGTTAAAGGTGCAGGCACTATACTAGAGTGACCATATACAAAAGAAGGCAGGGCCCCTGCAACTTTAACTGTTGTGATAAAGAGGGAATTTCACCAGGAACTAATTGCATACAAATGACACTGGCTGAAATTCCCTTTTCTCTACAACTGTTAAAGTTATGTGAGCCCTGACCTCCTTTTCATATGGTCAGCCTACATACTATGCATGAAGTGAGCCTATTTTTAATTAATTATTATTTCTTATTACATTTTTCGTCCAATGAACCTAGATCTACTGTACTCAAACTCAATATTCAATTCACTGAAAGAAAGAACTAAATTGGATTCTGACCTAAATCTAAAGCACAGTTTTGAATGTGAACTTCCCTTTCCCTTTCCCCTTTCTATTATTTCTTCCATACTAAGCTTTCCTTCCATTTAAAAATGATCCCTGAGGAAAATTCACAGAAGAGAATCCACAAAATGAAAGCTGGGGGGTCCTAGGCACATTTATTAGGGAATTTAAATGGTACTTATTTCTGAGTAAACATTTGTAGGTTTGTATAAAAGCATTTGCTTGTATTCCTCCATTCCTCCCTTTGTTTTTTTCACTTCCCTTGTCTGTCATTTGTTGTCTCCCTCACTACTGAAATTTAAATTGTAACCTCCTCAGGGCAGGGACCTCTTTTTCCCTCTCTTTGTGTCTCTTCTTCTGCTTCTCTTTTCTAGTGTCATATCCCCCTTATATTCTCATATACATGCACAGTGCTATAAATAAATAAGAAAAAGAGATCTTTTTATGGAAAGCATGATGGTATAATTAGCATTTAAATACAGAGATCCTTTCAGCGAAGTCAGGATAGTTAAATTAGTTTTAATACAATGTATGCTTGTAGAGTAGATATAACCTTAGTCACCTTTCTTTCTAAACTAAAAAAAAAGAAGAAGGATATATTAAACCTTGGTTCTGAGGATAGATGTTCTATTCCCATTTCCCTCTACCTCTTTAGTTAATCTTCCCCATAACTCATCTAGCACAATATCATTCTTGTTGTTGTCAGCATCAGAATCTCAATAGATAGGATGCCCATCTTGGCTGTATCCTACATTGCTCCTCTGTTCATATGGGCAGGGAAGGGGGGTTTCACCCAATTTCCACCTCCATTTACAACCTCCCATACCATATCCATTCCCAATTGTACCCCAAACCCCAGGACAGAGAAATGGAGGGAAAATTGAGATATATGTAATATAGGCTGACCATATGAAAAGGAGGACAGGGTTCATGTAACTTTAACAGCTGTAGAGAAAAGGGAATTTCAGCCAGTGTCATTTGTATGCAATTAGTTCCTGGTGAAATTCCCTCTTCATCACAACTGTTAAAGGTGAAGGCACTAGAGTGACCATATACAAAAGAAGGCAGGGCCCCTGCAACTTTAACAGTTGTGACGAAGAGGGAATTTCACCAGGAACTAATTGCATAGAAATGACACTGGCTGAAATTCCCTTTTCTCTACAACTGTTAAAGTTACATGAGCCCTGTTCTCCTTTTCATATGGTCAGCCTATGTAATATTCATGTTCTTAACAAACCTATACATACAACAGAAAAACACACTATCTATCTATTATCTATCTATCTATCTATCTATCTATCTATCTATCTATCTATCTATATCTATCTATCATCATGATATAACTGGCCTGAAGACATCTGGGATATATTGGCAGAAATAGTTTAAGGGTTTGGTTTGTGGTGTGCTTCGTGAGATATGCCACTGAGTCAGGCATAAGAATGCTGGTAAAAATCCCTAGTGCCAATCTCCCCCTAGTATCAAACAGATTCCTCTAGATCAGGTAGAAGGTAAACCGATATTTGCTCGTAGATCTCTAAGTTAGTTGCAGTAGTTTGACACAAGTTTGTGATTCTCAATAGCTTTACAATACCAAAACTGGTCTGCCATGGCTGGCCTTGTGCTACATGCTTGTCTCTCAGCCTCACCTGTAAAACAGAAGTATGGATTGGTTGCCTTTGAACACTGGCCTTTGAGCATCTCTGCTGACCAGTTTGGAGTGTTATGTTTAAATCCCTGATATGTAGTCACACAGTGTAGATATTATACTTGTATATGCAAGTCATCCTAGTCTATGGTTTATGGGATACAATGGAACAGGGGTAGGCAGAAAGTAGATGTCCTGATGTTTTGGGATTTCAGCTCCCAGCATTCCAGACCATTAGCCATGCTGGTGGGGGGTTCTGGGAATTGAAGTCCAAAACATTTGAAGATCTACCTTTTACCAACCCTGCACCAGACTCTGTCCCTTGAGCCGCCATTTTGTATCAGGCTCCACCCTGCTCCCGTTACTATTTTTCTCCTGGCTCTGGCTACTGGCACTGGGTTTTTTTTAAATTAAAAACATACTAGATCCCAGAAGTCTGACCTCTGCCTATTCCTGACCTGTTTGCTTTTTAAGTGTAGAGATTTCTACTGCCCTTGAAGGACTTGTCACTCTTGCTTTGAGTTCAATAAGGTGCCTGCCTTATCCTTCTGTTACAGATTAATTTCAACTGTAAGCAAAACAGGTTTTGCCAACAGTAGTGGCTATGGTATCACTTCTACTTTATTACCACCGGCAACCTCAGGGTAATTAGTTAATTAATATGGTAATAATATTAGAAGAAGGGGAAAAACCATCAGATGTAGTGTTAATTAGTCATATTAAATCCCCCATGTTTAATTAGAAATTTTATGGCCCAAGAGAAAGGAAAATTAAAAGAAGGCTTAAAAAAAAGATGATTAGTAAATAGTTCTTTTCAAGTCTTTGAAAGTTGAAACAATATTCTTTGTCTCTGAAAAGAGCAAAGCAGCTTGCTCAATGATGCCAAATTGATGTGTGCAATAGGTGTTGTTAATTTCTGTATTTATGAGAGTCTGGCAGGAAAATAGTCTTTTGGCAATGCCTTAAACACAGAGATCTTTACACATGAAAAGGAGCCAGGCTTGTACACTTTATTTAACTGAAGTAAAGACTGATTGATTATTTACTTCTCTTTGAATGCATAAATTCCATTTGAAGTGAAAATTACCATATCATTTTGCCAATCTTTTTATATAAAAAACATATTTAAGAGGGAGTCAACCACACAGGACTCGGTATGCCGAACAAAGTATGTTGATCCTCTTAAAAAATATAGTTTGAGATTTTATTTATTTGCTTATTTAGAGAGTAATCCTATGGTCCATGGGTAACTCAGAGATGCAACCCCCAAACCCACACATCCAGCATGGAAAGAACCACTTCAGGTGCCTCTTCGAGGCTGGAAAATTAATCCTGGCAGGGGAAAGGCGGTATTCCAGTGGCAGTGAGGGGAGGAGACTGGAGAGGCCAGGATACAATTTATCCTGAGCATCCTCCAGCCTCCTTCCCTTCCCCTCAATAGTGACTTCACTAGGTGGGCTAAAAGTCCTTTTCTAGTGAAAATCTAGGAGATTGTTGGATGTCAGGTGCTTCATGAACAATTCACTAGGCTGGCCTAGTGAATTGTGAGTTGATAGCTTGGCAATTGTTGTGAGAAAGTCTGTCTCTGTTCCGTGCTTATCTGTGGCTGCTGGCCGAGGCCTTGAGTTTCCTTGAGAACAAAGAGATGTTTTGAAAAGGTGGGGGGCTATCCAAGCTGTCTCTCACATAGTGTTGTCATCGAGAGGAGGTTGAACCGTGCCGCCCTGTTGGCACATGAGTTTGGATTACAGGCCTGAAGCCCTGTTTGTCAAGTGGCTTAGAATTAGGGGTGTGCACGGACCCCCCGGATCGGATCGGGACCCGGATCGGGACCTCCAATTTTGTCCCGGACCGGTTCGGACAAAATCGGAGGCCCCCCGGACCGGATCGAGTCCGATCCCGACCCAAAAATCGTACATTTTTGGATCGGCCGCCATTTTTTTCCCCATAGACTTGCATTGCAATGCAAGTCTATGAGGAAAAAATGGCGGCGGGTAGGTAAGGGGGGGCCTAACTCCCTCCCCCCCCCGGGGCCGTCCGCTGTGGACGGCCCCGGCAGGTAAACCCCCTCCCCCGCGCTCCCTACCCCCCCTGGGGCCGCCTGCTTCCATCCGCTGGCGCCCGCGGGCGCCAGCGGATAGAAGCGGACGGCTCCGGGGGGGGGTAAGCCCCCTTCCCCGCCACTTACCTTCTCGGCACGTCCGGCGCCGGCGGCTACTACCAGCGGGCTCCGCGGCCTACTCTCGAGTAGCGCGCCGGGTGATGACATCACCCGGCGCGCCACCCTGGAGCAGGCCGCGGAGCCTGCTGGTAGTAGTAGGCGCCGGCGCCGGACGGGAGCCGCCGGGCCGGGCAGGTAAGGGCCCCCCTCCCCCCTCCCCCCTCCGCGCGCCCCCCTCCTCCCCTCCACGCACCCCCTCCTTACCTTTCCGGCCCGGCGGCTCCCGTCCGGCGCCGGCGCCTACTACTTCCAGCAGGCTCCGCGGCCTGCTCTAGAGTAGCGCGCCGGGTGATGACATCACCCGGCGCGCCATCCTAGAGCAGGCCGCGGAGCCTGCTGGGAGTAGTAGGCGCCGGCGCCGGACGGGAGCCGCCGGGCCGGAAAGGTAAGGGCCCCCCTCCCCCCTCCGCGCGCCCCCTCCTCCCCTCCACGCACCCCCTCCTTACCTTTCCGGCCCGGCGGCTCCCGTCCGGCGCCGGCGCCTACTACTTCCAGCAGGCTCCGCGGCCTGCTCTAGAGTAGCGCGCCGGGTGATGACATCACCCGGCGCGCCATCCTAGAGCAGGCCGCGGAGCCTGCTGGGAATAGTAGGCGCCGGCGCCGGACGGGAGCCGCCGGGCCGGAAAGGTAAGGGCCCCCCTCCCCCCTCCGCGCGCCCCCTCCTCCCCTCCACGCACCCCCTCCTTACCTTCCCGGCCCGGTGGCTCCCGTCCGGCGCCGGCGCCTACTACTACCAGCAGGCTCCGCGGCCTGCTCTAGAGTAGCGCGCCGGGTGATGACATCACCCGGCGCGCCACCCTAGAGCAGGCCGCGGAGCCTGCTAGTAGTAGTAGGCGCCGGCGCCGGACGGGAGCCACCGGGCCGAGAAGGTAAGTGCCCCCCTCCTCCCCCCCCCGCTGTCCACTTTCATCGGCGGGCGCCCGCTGGCGCCCACCAATGGAAGCGGCGGTGGGCGCCAGTGGGCGCCCGCCGATCCGCCGATCCGCCGAACCGGTTCGGAGCTTTTTCGGACCGGTTCGGATTGGATCGGCCGATCCAGCTGCGGGATCGGAAATCGGATAATTTATCCGATTTCCCACTGGACCGGACTCGGATCGTGGATCGGGTCCGATCCAGTGCACATCCCTACTTAGAATAGCCAGACTCCAGGCTATAAGAGGAACGAGAAAAAGGGGAGGCCCTTTGCTAGGAATTCATCTGTTTGCCTGTTCATCTGGTTCTACGCTTGCCAAGAAACTTGTGTTTGGGATTCTATCTGGAGATGTTGGATGCACTCTGTACATGTTCTTTTGCTATTTGGACTTGGAATTTCTAAGAACTATGCAATGAAAAGTGCTCTGTGGCTTTTCATAGATTTGGACTTGCAGATTACTGTTCTAGATTCGTGTTCCATAGCCTGTTTTTCCCTGCATGGAGCCAAAGTACGGGCACGGGGGAACTCTGAGGCTGATTGTTGCTGTTCTGGAATTGTGTGTGTGTGTGTGTGTGACCTGCAAGAGAGCCTTCCTCAGAGCCAAAGCTACGAGCAGAGAAGGTTTCCTAGGTCGAAGAGGTTCATCCCCTGACATCTTGCTTACGTGATCAGCTCAGTGTCCCTGGCAGGCTGAGTTTGATTTAGTTCAAGATGATCTTGTCTACTGTCATACTTCATGCACTGCTGTGCTGGGGTTTCTCCTTTGAGTTTTTGCTCGTGTTCCTGATGAGTCAGTGTGTGTGGCCACTCCGGACCTCATGGGACAGGGGCTAACTCTAAATGTCTCCCCCTGAGTGATTTGCTGTTCGCATTAAGCCGTCGTACCTGAAAGCTATCTGGTCCGTCTTCAGCTTCAAGTGTGTGTATGCAGAAATGAAACCGTTGTGCTTGAATTCCGTGTGATTTTACAATAAAAGAAGTCTCACTGTTTTTGGAGTGTGTCAGTTTGCCTAAAGTTCATGAGGAGAAGCCTGGGGTGAGCTTGCGTCATGACAGAGATCAGAGGACAGGGAGGTAAGATTGCCTCTGCCGCTACTCCCGCCTTGCCAACTTCACCCAACACAGCATAGGATTTTTGGAAGCCTCTGAGTGCTGGGGCTTTTGAGCAGCGAGAGATTATTTACTTGTTTGTTTGTTTATTTATTTATTTAAGACTCTAGTCTCTTGCTTCTAAAAGTGGTGAAGTAGTACAGGATTAAAGTTCATTGCA
This sequence comes from Anniella stebbinsi, assembly GCA_029215795.1. Taxonomy (NCBI): domain Eukaryota; kingdom Metazoa; phylum Chordata; class Lepidosauria; order Squamata; family Anniellidae; genus Anniella; species Anniella stebbinsi. The sequence goes on from JARDYH010000006.1 coordinate 3,225,548, forward strand.
GCTGCAAAGGTTATTTATGTTTATCTTTGCTGGTCGGGTCTTCATAAATTGGTCATGAACCAATGAGCTGTGAAAAGGCATTTGAGGTAAAACAAAAAATGTGGTTTATCCTAGGCTGACCCTATGAAAAGGAGGACAGGACTCATGTAACTTTAACAGTTGTAGAGAAAAGGGAATTTCAGCCAGTGTCATCTGTATGCAATTAGTTCCTGGTGAAATTCCCTCTTCATCACAACAGTTAAAGTTGCAGGGGCCCTGCCTTCTTTTGTATATGGTCAGCCTAGTTTATCACAAAGCTCTAATTTAAAATACAGTTCTTCTTAACACAATTTTCCATTGTTTCTAACAAAACAGTTTACAAACTCAACCAAACTAAAAACAACCAACCAACCTAAAGATGAATATGTTGCAGTGAAATTTATTATTTATAAAATAAATGTCATAAACATTATTCACGGACTCGAGCAATGTCGGGCATATCAGCTAGTACTGCTATAAAGCAGTAGCGTAGATTTAGCCTAGGTATCAGTCTGGAAGTAAGTCTTACATTGAACTGAATGGGATTAGGCTGCTAGTACCAAAACAGACATTACTTTAAATCCATATCTGACAACCACATTATATATATTCTAAAGTAGGCACAGGGAGTTCAATATAGATTGGGCCCATCACAGGGAGAAAAGGATTAAAGCCTCCTAGTCCCCCATCTGTTTACAACTAGGGTGACCAGGCTCCTGCAGCTTTAAATGTTGTGATGAAGAGGGAATTTCACCAGGTGCTGTATGCATACAACTGAACCTGCTGAAATTCTCTTTTCAATACAACTGTTGTCCTTTCCATATGGTCACCCTAGGGTGGGCTACTTGCAGCCCTGCAGGTGTTCTGGCCTACAACTCTCATGGTCTCTCACCACTCACTATTCTGGCCAGGGCTGATTGGAGTTATAGGCTAACACATCTGAAAGATCACATGTTGCCCTGGTTTATAACATGGTCACAAAACATTCATGCTTCATCAGGTCTGTGACCTTCATGTTTAAGCCACATCTTCATGGGGGGTGGGAGTGAAGAAAACACTCAAGACAAGTTACTTTGGGCTAGGTCTGCTCTGTTTTTCCTTGCCAGAAGTTTCTCAGACATTCAGAGAGAAAGCTGGGATGTCAACATGAGTGTGACCAAAATATCTTACAAAGTTATTTGAACCATTCTGCTCTGGGGATGCCTCTTGTGTCTGCCCCCCCCCCAGATCCATCTAGACACTCCCAACATGATAAGAGACCACCACAGTGAGTGCAGGTGAGTTTACCCACCTCTGTAAGCTGCTCTCAGTGAATTTGGGGGTTGTGAACGATTAGCTTTACATTCTTGAGATTGCATTATGCATTAGAAACTACCAGAGAGCCCCTGATATTGGGCAGTATAAAAATGTAATAAATAAATAAATTTCAGCTGCTGGGGTCACTCTAAGGGGGAAAAAGTAATTTTAGTCAGGCGAGAAAAGGCCTAGAATGTCAAATTGTATGGAACCCACCATGTACGCTTTCAGCAAGTGCAATGAGAACATAATACTTGGTGTTGCTATAGATTTTTTTTCCTCCAGTGCTTCAAAGTGACATGACCCCTTTAGTTCTCTGCCTGTGGAATTTCAATCAAACCATGGAGCTCAGCCAATCCGTGACATACAAGGGGATTTTGTGATAGATGGGAAGTCTAACATCTCATAAAGCACTAAGTCCAGAAATGAAATATTTCATTCAGAAGCCTAGAAAGGATTGCAGCATACTTGGGGCAGAGAGAATAAAGTTCTAACTATAGCAAATCAAAAGATTTAGGGCGCCTTTCAAGTGGCAGACAGGAGACAAAGAAAAGCCAAGGCTCTCCAATGGAGAATATCCCTCTCAGCAGCACAGGCAAGAAAAACAAACTCATGAATTCATAGGAAAGGGGATGTTTGCCTTCTAATTTATTTGTTGGAAATAAAACTCTTCCTATCCTCAAATGCAAGGAGAGACAAAGAGGGAAAACAGATATATGCTTTAAATAAAGCAAACATTTAAAAGCTTGATAATTGATGCTAAACTCTTGGACAAAAAATATGCACTATACATAGGGGTCACCTGGGGAATGGATGATCTCCTCAATGATCCATGGGGTGGCAAAGGAATGAAGTGTGCCAGAGTACTGGAGTGGTTAGAGTGTTGGACTGGAATCAGGAGACCTGGGTCCTAGTCCCCACTTGGCCATGAAGCTCACTGGGTGACTCTGGGCCAGTTAGACTTTGGGCCTAGCCTACCTCACAGGGTTGTGTTGAGGATAAAAATGGAGAGGAGGGGGGATTATGTAACCTGCCTGGGTTCTTTACAAGGGGATAAAAGGTGGGATATGCATGTAGTAATAAATAAAACTTAGCCCACTTTTATGATGCTTTGCTGAGTTGGGGTTAGGGTCAGCAGGTATACCCAGTGAAATGGACCACAGTAAATGGGCTAGAAAAGTAATTAAAAGGGAGATGGCTCTGACTATCTGTGACAAGGGGGGTCTCTGGGTCTGTATTGGACAGCAGTGTGGAGTATGTGCAATGGCGCTCTGGGAGGATGGAGGCCACCTATGTGGACTGGGGTTTCTGTAGCTTTAAAGAATGGCAGTTCTGTGCCCCAAAAGTGACAACTGAGTAGAAACCTATGCATGTTTACTCAGATGTAAATCCCACTGGGTTGACCTAGGGTTGCTCCCTGGTAAATACATTTAGACTTGCAGCCATAGCTTTATATTTCTTGGCCTTATATTTCAGGACTTCACACATTAAAAAAAAATCATTTGCAACAATAAGCTTTGACTCATTTTAGATATTGTTTAAACTTTTCAAAGCAAAGCAAATCAGAGTCAGAGTAAGTGCAGGATACTGAGGCTGGCTGCATGTTTGAAGCTACACAGTTGATACAAACTTAGGAACTATCTCATGGTTCTTCACAACAAAAGGTACTGTGGAGCTCTATTTCCACAGGCAGGAAAGGAGGTCTGCTGTGGAGATAGCTGTGTATGCTATTGATGTATGTTAGAAATGGATCAGGAGACCTTGTGTCCTGCACACATGGAACAATGTAGTGGAAGTGTGGAAGACAACTCTTATATTGAGAAGTTCAAGACAACAATTGCTCCTTCAGTGCCTAGACTTTTGGTTGGTCTGTTGCTTCTGGTTGGTCTGTTGCTTCTCTGTCTCATTTATTTCCCAGGGTCAGTAGCTGTCTGAACTAGTGACCAGAGAAGTTCTTATTCATTTTTCAAGGTCTACCACTGAGTAAGGGATGGGAGTGTCTGGGATATCATGTGACTATCTGTGCTGGTTCTTGCCACTTGCTAGAGCTAATTTATAGGCTGGCCATATGAAAAGTAGGGCAGGGCTCCTGTATCTTTAACAGTTGTATAGAAAAGGGAATTTCAGCAGGTGTCATTGGCATGCATGAAGCACCGGGTGAAATTCCCTCTTCACCACAACAGTTAAAGCTGCAGGAGCCCTGCCCTCTTGTATCTGGTCACTCTAGTATAGCCCGTGTACCTTTAACTTTTGTGATGAAAAGGGAATTTCGTCAGGTGCTGCATGCGTACAAATGACACCTGCTGAAATCCCCTTTTCTATACAACTGTTAAAGATGCAGGAGCCCTGTCCTCCTTTTCATAGGGTCACCCTATTGAATCAACTACAACACAGCAGCTGACATAACATTATGGGCAGGGCATCTTCCTTTGCCCCAGGCTGGAGGTACAAAAAGTCACCTGTGCAATATCTGAATGGGTATTCGAAGCCTGTAAGTCATCAAAGTTGCATGCAGAATAAGTTTGGCAGCCAAGCAATTGGTCTTCAAAAACATGAAATCAGAGAAGCCTCTCAGAGGCAAAACCTTGGCTACAAGATTTGCTATTACATGTAGTTTATGAGCAAGTGATTATGGATGAAAGGGAGGATAAAGAGAAAGGTGGGGCACTTGCCTCAGTATACTTTCTGATGGGGGCAAACAGTTAATCTAGGCTGACCATATGAAAAGGAGGACAGGGCTCATGTAACTTTAACAGTTGCAGAGAAAAGGGAATTTCAGCCAGTGTCATTTGTATGCAATTAGTTCCTGGTGAAATTTCCTCTTCATCACAACAGTTAAAGTTGCAGGGGCCCTGCCTTCTTTTGTATATGGTCGCTCTAGTATAGTGCCTGCAACTTTAACTGTTGTGATGAAGAGGGAATTTCACCAGGGACTCATTGCCTACAATTGACACTGGCTGAAATTCCCTTTTCTCTACAATTCTTAAAGTTACATGAGCCCTGTCCTCCTTTTTATCTGGTCAGCCTAGTTAATCATTCCATCTTTTTAATTTAGTCTTTTTTGCTACATGTGATGTGTTTGTTTCTATAATTTCTCGAGATGATAGAGTCAACTCCTATTACTATATATTTAGAGGGTGGGTTGAGGCAGCAGGAAGAAAGAGCATAAGGGAAGAGAAGGGAAAGAGAATTTGTTATTGTTTTGCAACCTGTTCGTATATGATAAAACATTAATAAAACATTAATAACACAACTAATGCCTCATTCAGTTAACATACAGTGCAATCCTACACACACACACACACACACACACACATATATATATATATATATATATATACTCAAAAGCAAGCTGTATTGACTTCAATGGGACTCACTCCTAAGAAGCTGTTTATAGGGTTGTAGCCTTAAATCATGGGTAACCATATGAAAAGGAGGGCAGGGCTCCTGTATCTTTAACAGTTGTATAGAAAAGGGAATTTCAGCAGCTGTCATTTGTAGGCATGCAGCACCTGGTGAAATTCCCTCTTCGTCACAACAGTTAAAGATGCAGGAGCTATACTAGTGACTAGATACAAAAGAGGGCAGGGCTCCTGCAGCTTTAACAGTTGTGAGGAAGAAGGAATTTCATCCAGAGCTGCATGCCTACAAATGACACCTGCTGAAATTCCCTTTTCAATACAACTGTTAAAGATACAGGAGCCCCCCAGTCCTCCTTTTCTTATGGTCACCCTACTTAAATTATTGTTTCCACTACAGTACAGAACATTTTAGTGATGACCTACTTGGCCTGGTTCTCATTCTAATACTAGTGCTGAACTTGTCCATCTTCTGTTGAGGTCAAAACTTTTAGAAGACTAAGAGATGATAGATTGAGCTGAATGCAAAATGTCGTGAATAGGGGTGAAAAAGGTGTAATTTAGCCCTATTATTTGTTAGTATAATTAAATGCTTGCTGGCAGCTTCCAGGGAAAAAAGTTTTCAAAAGGCAATTAATCTGCCCTCTTGTTATTTCTTCTTGTCTCCCTGTCCAAAAGTCTCCTATTCATATTCAGTATCATTCCCATTATGTACTCTCTTTTTTTAAAAAAAAACATTTTCCTTCTTTCCAACGTATTTCTGAAAGCAAATAGGTGGCAACTTCCAATGGCCCAACAAGGTTTGTAATCTGGTGACTCATAAATCGAGCAAATCTAGAATAGCCAAGTAGCAGCATCGGTGTGTTTTCTTCCTGTTCAGTATATTCATCCAAGACGATGTGCAAAATCCATGCATGATTCATGAAGAGCAAGTATTTACAAAATATGTAAATAGGATGTAAATGTGTCCCCTGTTTGGAGGAAAAATCACTGAAGCTGAAGGATACTACATCTTCTACAGATGAATGGGAAATGTTCTAAGCTCAGCAAATGTCAGCAGCCAAACGTTGGCCTTAATATTTTGCTATCGTAACAAATGAATATGTTTTCCCCAATGCAAAGCAACTGAACTAGTTCAGGGCCTTCCAGTTTTTGTTAGACTACAACTACCATCATCCTTGACTATTGGCTATGGTGGCTGATGCAAGTTGGCATCTAACAGCATATGGAACGCCACTGCTCCCTCACCCCTGACTTGGTGAAAGGCCTGGCAAGTAGGGGTGTGCACGCCCAAAAATATCATCTTTTATCGTTATCATCATTTCGGACCAAAAAAATTATCATCTTCATTCATATTGTAGGTGATTCGTATCGTCTTCACGATCATTATCATTAAAAAATGATATTTTTGGCAGAAAGTAAAAAATGCCTATAACTTCTGTATTTTAAAAGTTATAGGCTTGAAACTTGGTCACAGTGCTTATGGGGTATGCCTACGTACGTGTATGAAATTTGAGATCGATCCCTCCAACCCTTGATTTTATATGAATTTTTTAGAGATCGTTTCCGTTCTGACAGATCAGAATGACAGCTCACCCCGTGCGTTCATTCAGACCTGTCAGAACGGAAACGATCTTTAAAAAATTCATATAAAACCAAGAGTTGGAGGGATTGATCTCAATTTTCACACACATACTTATGCATACCCCATAAGCACTGTGACCAAGTTTCAAGCCTCTATCTTTTAAAATACAGAAGTTATAGGCATTTTTATATGGCAGTCCGATAAAACGATAAAATCGCCCGAAAATTATTGTCTCCGATTATTATTGTAGGTTTTTCTATCGTATCATCATCGTAACTTTTAGGCACGATAGAGAACATATAATATCGTTATCGTGAATTCTAACGATACGATACACACCCCTACTGGCAAGTGTGGGGCGAGTGAATTTTCTTTCTGGAGTGCCTGCATATACATTCATATGCATGAACACCAAGGTACCATCTAATGTGCAATCTGACATTTCACACATTGTAGTGGTGATAATTTCATAGTGTTGACATATATTATCGGAAATTATTTATAATGCTTTTGCTACAATAATGTAAGGAAAATACACTCTTTACTTTTATATCAGTGTAATTTCCACGAATACAGCATGCCACAAATGGAGAAGAGCCGCAAGTGATCGTTGCCTGAGGGGCTTCAGTCAGTAATGCTGGACAGACAAATACTGCTCCTTTGCCTTTAAAATTCTGAGGTAAGTCTTTACACAAAATCAAGAATTGGAGAAAGGCACAGGAGCAGGGCTGATATTAAACATTGGCAATCCTAGGCTGCTGATTTGAGAATAGGGTGTTCATATTTCAGCTTTGAAATATTGGAAGTTACAAACAGGAAGTCCAGAATTCTAAGCAGCTCCACTATTACTATTTCAACAGGAAAAGGCCCATTCTCTTGATTGTTGGGGAATGACCACCCATTTCATTCAGGAATCATCTCTTGATATAGGAATGAACGGAATAGCCCCTGCCTCACAAAGAGGTCTGTATGTTCTGTGGAACCTCTGCATGTATGCCAGAACCATTGAACTGGAGCCACAGAAGGAAACAATTATGTCCACTCTTACCCCACTTGATCTTATTTACCAACATGGACACTTGCCAGAGATTGAGCCTGGGATCTTAGGCCTGCAAAGCTTCTCCTTGAGCTACCCCCTAGAAAAGGTGGAGCCTTTGGCATCTTCAGATAGGGAGGAAAGTAGAATTTGAACCCACAGCTCTAGGGGCTCTAGAAATGGTCAGTTAATGCTACTAAACGATTGTGCACAGCAGCTGTTCATGGGATGTTTTGCAGTAATCCCTTTTTACTCTGTGCTAATGTAGGCCGACCATATGAAAAGGAGGACATGGCTCATGTAACTTTAACAGTTGTAGAGACAAGGCAATTTCAGCCGGCATCGTTTGTATGCAATTCGTACCTGGTGAGATTCCCTCTTCATTACAACAGTTAAAGTTGCAGAGGCCCTGCCTTCTTTTGTATATGGCCACTCTAGTACAGGTCTGCAACTTTAACTGTTGTGATGAAGAGGGAATTTCACCAGGAACTAATTGCACACAAATGACACTGGCTGAAATTCCCTTTTCTCTACAACTGTTAAAGATACAGGAGCCCTGTCCTCCTTTTCATATGGTCAGCCTAGTTAATGCACATCTTCTGCTGGACCTGAAGAGGTGGAAGCAAGATGGATGAGCTTTCCCATTTCCATGCTTTGAGCATATGCTCAAGATTATAGCCCTACAAGTCCTCCATGTAAGAAATCCACATGCCTTGAACGTCTTTCGATAATTCAGCTCAAAAAAAACTCAGTAATAAACTGCTCCTTGCAAAAGGCCAGGCCATTAGCAAAAGTTTACTTTGAGGCCTTTGAAATTCTTCTCTCCTCTCTCTTGCTCTGGAACCTCAGGGGATATAATCTCTTAAAATGTAGCTCATCCTCAATTAGCAGGAAGAACATATGTACATTCTTCATTAAAATCCCCAGGTATCGTACGATGCAGCTCACTCCGGCTTTTACAGTTAATTAAAGCTTCGTACCCATCTTCTGATTCTCCAGCTGGCTGTGGAGAGTTTTAAAGCAGAAACCACTTTAGCTATTACGCTGCTGAAAAGCTTGATAATAAACATTAACGGTCACACGGCTTTCTTCTTGCTCATCCGCAGTTACAAGAAGTGCTGTGCCATTAACTTAATTTTCGTCACGACGGGACAGGTTTGAGTAGGGAACAAGGTGGCGAACAGACTCTCCTATGTTTGAAGAAGCTTCATTCAGCAGCCATGATCAGAACCACCAGAAATGTTATTTGGTGCTCTAGCGTACAACGAGAAAACATCTCAGGAAAAGGCGGCAGCAGAACACTTTTCACTACAACACTCTTGCTATCACAAGGGGAAGCCAGACAATTTGCGCTGCATTAACGGGCAGAGCCAAACTACATGTTACACTAATTGTTAGTTAGGAGAGCTGGGTTAAACTTCCCCTCTGCCCCCTGTGGCAAGGGAGTATTAGGGGGAAAAAAGTCTCCATTGGTGGAAATTTAGGGAAGGTATATGGGAGCGGGGGGTTCACTGTACCATCCTGGAGTGTTATGGTTCCAGTCTGTATTAGAGGTGTTTATACAAGAGTAAAGAGTAAAGTGTTTGACAAGCCTGAACTACATGCTACACAATTAGCATAACATGAAGTTTGGCCACCAATGAAAGGGCTCCTGAAATTTTAATAATTGCGTAGAAGAAAGAATTCTGGGAGGAGCAACTTGTAATTCAGGGGTGAAGAAAGCTCCAACTTTTGAATTTTAAACACGCCTTTAACCATATTTAAGGCAATAATTATTTATTTAAATTTTGTAATTTCATCCCCACCCTCACCCCATTGACCTGTGCCATGTATTAGTCTATATAGTAAGGGCAAATTCTTCTGTGAGGTTCCAAACCTTCAATGTGTGTGTGTGTTTTTGTGTGTGTGGTGTGAGTTTAGAGGGCATCATTAAAAAGGGCAGTTAACCCACAATTAAAGTGAATGGCAGCGGAATAAAATTTTGCACCTCCAAGTAGGTATGTGTGAATTTGTCAGTTTCACATTCTTGTATATTTGCTTTTGCTGTTTTTTTGTGTAAAAGAAAAATCTCAAGATCTTTCTCGAACATGAAGAACTTTGTCACTTTTGACAAATTCTTATCAAAAGCCAACTGATGAAATTCTCAACCGTCTGCACCATCCAAAATCAATTGGTACAGCTATGGAGAGGACCATGGTGTACCTGCCTGCTATGTTGCTGTTAAAGATGAGGAGCCTGTCAGAGAAAAGGGGTGGCAACCCTGATTAAGTAGTGCCATGCTGAAAATTTCTCTCAAGTTATCTTTGACCACTCTCATTCAATTTTATAGAAAAGAACTTGCTTTTGGGGGGAAATAAAAGGGAAGAAAATTTGGAGAAATTCTCATGGGTTGTGTTCAGAGTTCTTGTGCTTCCTTTACTTAGGAGGTGGCTGAGGAGTGTGTACAACTGTCCTGTCTTTCACTGTACAAACATCTCCCTGCACCTGCATTAAAGATGAGATGTATCCCCAGTCACCCCTCAGAAATTTAACATTTATAAAGTGATTTACCCTAAAGAACAACTGGAGCCAAAATTTCTCAGAGGACATTTTTCTCAAGTTTTTCTTTTTCTTACCCCCTAGGGGAAAAAAGGCTATGTTGAAGATTTTCCCTGAATTTTCTTCCCCATATTTTGGTAGATTTTGCCTTCCCTCTCACCCTCACCCCTCCATATAATTATATTGTAGAAAATGCAAAATGGGGGCCAGGCTGCCAGCACAAATGCTGCTGTTGTGACTTGCAGTGGCAGGACAGAAGGAAAAAACAACAAAAATAAAATAAAATTGTGCTATAGTCCTTGACAGTGATGAGCCCTGCCTGTGAGAAATCATTGCAGACTTTCTCCTCTCACTGGAGAAATTCGATGAAATCCTCTTCCCAATTTATCTGCCTACAAATCGGGTGGAGAATTTCAAGAGGTCATTTGTGCACAGTTCTATAATTAAGCATGAATATGGTTGAATACACAGGGGTTCAAACTAGGGGTGTGCACGGACCCCCCGGATCGGATCGGGACCCGGATCGGGACCTCCAATTTTGTCATGGATCGGTTCGGACAAAATCGGAGGCCCCCCAGACCGGTTCGAGTCTGATCCCGATCCAAAAATCGTAAATTTTTGGATCGGCCGCCATTTTTTTCCCCATAGACTTGCATTGCAATGCAAGTCTATGAGGAAAAAATGGCGGTGGGTGGGTGAGGGGTGGCCTAACTCCCTCCCCCCCGGGGCTGTCCGCTGTGGACAGCCCCGGCAGGTAAGCCCCCTCCCCCGCGCTCCCTACCCCCCCTGGGGCCGTCCGCTTCCATCCACGGGCGCCCGCGGGCGCCCGCGGATAGAAGCGTACGGCTCCGGGGGGGGTAAGCCCCCTTCCCCGCCACTGCTTACCTTTCCGGGCCGTTCCCTACCGTCCAGCGCTGGCAGCTACCGCCAGCCGGCTTTGCGGCTTGCTCTCGAGTAGCGCGCCGGGTGATCACCCGGCGCGCCACCCTGGAGCAGGCCGCGGAGCCTGCTGGTAGTAGCCGCCGGCGCCGGACGGGAGCGGACGGGCCGGAAAGGTAAGCGCCCCCCTCCTCCCCCCCGCTGTCCACTTTCATTGGCAGGCGCCCGCTGGCGCCCACCAATGGAAGCGGCGGTGGGCGCCAGTGGGCGCCCGCCGATCCGCCGATCCGCCGAACCGGTTCGGAGCCTTTTCGGACCAGTTCGGACTGGATCAGCAGAGCCAGCTGTTGGATCCGAAATTGGATAATTTATCCGATTTCCCACTGGACCGGACTCGGATCGTGGATCGGGTCCGATCCAGTGCACATCCCTAGTTCAAACCCCAAACCTTTTAGAACTAAGCACACAACATCTTGGGCATAGATGGACAAATCTGTCAGTTCCACTTTTTCAAAATGTCAAGTTCTTTTTGTGCTGAATGCAAAGAACTTTGTGAATTTTGGTAGATTCTTATCAAAACTGAACCGAAGCAAAAGTCTCACTCCAAGTGACAGGGATCTAAAGGACACCAACAAGGTGAAACTTAAGTTTCATAATAGATGTGCTATTTTATGTTGATGCATTAGTTATGAAAAGCATCCCTCTAAGGACAGTGAAGGAAAAATGCATGACTACAACTGTAATCTTAGACTAAGACTGAGTTCAATGGGATTTACTTTTATTTATTTATTTATTTGTATTTATTTATGTACCACATTTGTATACTGCTCCATTTCTACAACAGATTCCAGAGTTGTGAATCTGTTTTATGATTGTGCTGTAACAGTCTAAGACAGCTTTCCCCAACCTGGTATCCTTCAAATTCTTTGGACTTCAATTTCCATCAGCCCCAGCAAGCATAGCCAGTGATCGGGAATGCTGGGAGTTGGAATCCTGAATATTTGCAGATCAGCCAGATTGAGAAAGCTGGCCTAAGCTGCCAGAGGTCTCTGAGACTTCATAGGAATTAACATCGGAGGTAATTATAGTCATCAGATACCATCCCAGTATGGTTGTAGTTTCCCTATGCTATATAATACAATTCTATGCTTTTTTTTTCTTTTTCTTTTAAACACCAAGTAGAACTCATTAACCTGGTTCCCAAAATAAACATGAACGGAAGGGGAAAATATATGAGTGCTATTCCAGTAGCTCTTGCGCAAGGTAGCAGAAGACTTCTTGCAGCGCAGCACCATAATTTATCAGGAGTTGCATTAGTAGGAGAAACAGAGTGAATAATGAAAGCGCAGGCTGTAATAGATAAACTCTAGTGGGCTATAAATAGGTCTTGAGGAGGAACTTGTCCAAAGGTTTGCACAAGAGCTCGTGCAAACAGAAGAAATACTCTGAGCTGGGGGTTTCTTCTCTCATCCAAAGCTTTTTTCTGTGGTCATAAATATCCCTGTTGTGAGCAGAAAAAGTCTTTTGCCTAACAAAAGGGCACCTTTGGATCAAAACTATTGTCAAATATGAAGAATGTTTTTTAAAAGCCTTCTTAATTTCAGTCTCTGTGATTTCTATACAAGGATGTGTTCATCTTTGCCTTTAGACCAGCTTTTCCCTACCTGGTGTCCCCCATATGTGTTGGGCTACAGTTACTGTTATCCACTCCTTTGTCATCTTCGCTTCCCTTTGTGGGGAATGTGAGGGAGGAGCAAAGCCGGCTCCTTGACCAAGATGTTGGCTCAAAGAGTTCTCTTCTGCCTTGGTTGGAAGCCTGCTTCACTCCTCCTGGGCTTTTCCCAGATGGGAAAAGACCATACAGAATAAATAAGGCTCCCAGACTAAGGAAGGGAGCCAGTGATATCAGGGGTGGGCCCTGTTCTGATGTCACAGAGGGGCCCCACTCCCGGCCGCCATTTCGTAGAGCTGGGCACCAGACCCAAAAAGGTTTCCTGTCCTTGCTGTGTACCATTGCAGCATGAAACTCCAAATCTGATCCCTACATATGGACATACTATAAGATTCGGGATGGGCAAATCCATCCAGCTTAATCTCATTCAGGTTCTCAGTTTTCCACCACCAGGCTCGTTCTGTCCCGGTTCTGTGTGAGCCTTTATTCTCCGAATACAAATGTGGCACACATCATTGCTCGCAAATGGGCACACTGTGTGCCCATTTTTCAAAAGTGTGCATTTCTATATGCAGGCACCCATTGACTAAAATGTGTCTGTGCACATTTTATATCTGCATGCATTTTTCCGGGTGCATTTTATAAAAAAAATGTGCATCGCAAACTCAGAAATGAGTGTGGGTCCATGTTCAGCTCTGGGAGGTGTGACCTGGTTAATTTTGCATTAAAATGTGAACCCAATGAATTTCTCAACCACTCCTATGTAAGAAGCACAGTACACATCTGGAAATGTTTTAAAGGGTCCCCCACCCCATCTGTCTTCAAGGTCCTGCTCCTCCTTCGAGTTGGATCCAACCCAGATGTGAGCCAAAGTCCACCCATGTAACAGGCCTTAGGTTCATGCAAGATGGGAGGAGCATTAGCTCAGTGGTACAGCACATGCTCTGCATGAGGAATTTCCCAGGCTTCATCCCCGGCATCTCCAGGTAAGGCTGGAAAAACTCCTGCCTCAAACCCTGGATTTCTGCTGCTAGTCAGTGTCGATAATATTGGTCTTAGATGGACCAATGATCTGACAGCTTCCTATTTTCTTATGTTCCTGTTTGGGGAATGCACAGGGGCTCCAGTGGGAGGGAAACACCTGCAAATCTGCCTGTGGTTCTGGTCTGCAGGTGTCCCCGCTTTCTCTTGTGGGTTGATTTTAATAATAATAATAATAATTATTATTATTATTTATTTCTTACCCGCCTCTCTGTTTGGATCGAGGTGGGGAACAACAATATGATAAAATACATAAAACTGATTAAAACATGACACATATTATTAAAACTGCATTAAAACATCCTAAAACATCCTAAAAACATCCTAAAAACATTCTAAAATTCCACTGGATATGTGTGCTGGAAGAGAACAGTCTTTATGGCTTTCTTAAATTCTAAAAGACTGTTAAGTTGACGAGTCTCCTCCGGCAGGTTATTCCACAGTCTGGGAGCGGCAGAAGAGAAGGTCCTCTGGGTAATGGTTGTCAGCCTAGTCTTGGCCAACTGCAGTAAGTTCTTCTCAGAGGACCTGAGCGTGCGGGGCGGATTGTATGGGAGAAGGCGATCCCGCAGGTAGCCTGGACCCAAACCATATAGGGCTTTAAAGGTAATAACCAACACTTTATACTTCGCCTGGAAACTAATTGGCAGCCAGTGGAGCGATTTTAAAGCTGGCGTAATATGGTCACCCCTAGGTGTACCGGTGACCAACCTGGCTGCCATATTTTGAACAGTTATCCCTATGCAATGCATTTGAGCCAGAAAGATCAGGAACTCTCACAATTCTTTTGGAGGCGGCGGTGGTGGTGGTGGGGATTAATTAAACCATCTCAATACAACCAGTAATGAAACAAAGTAATTCTAGTTAGAGAAGCTTTCCAAAATAATTAGCCCCAGATGTTATCTTTAATGCAGTTCCCCACACAGTTTATTTGCTGCTATTTTCCCTTGTCATACAATAGTAAGAACTTGGATGCACTATTAAAATATAGTCATTGTGAGTCGACAGCAAGAATATTAAGAAACATTTCCTTGCTACTCTTATTGCACATCGAAAATAATCCCCCTGCTCCCTAACTATACATAGAAAAATCCAGCCACAGTTAAACACTTTTCCATCAGTCACGTAGCCTAAACCTGTATCCATTGTTATTTAAGTTAGAAGTGAGTTCAGTGGGACATATTTCTTAGTAAGTGAGGTTAGGATTACAGCTTTGTCTATGAGCATCATCAGACGAGTGTTTTATGGATGTCTGTGTGTCCTTTAGACGTCATTGTCTGCCTCCCACCTGCCTCCCACTCCTTCTGCTTGTTTTTCCATCGCAAAATAGGTCCTTTTAATCTGTCTTTAAAATAAGAATTTTTAAAAAAACACGGAATGTGCCACCATTTCCTGCTGTGTTCAGGAAAAGTGGTGCGATATAAATGGCCCCTGAATGGGCCATGTGATCATTGCTGCTTCCTTTTTCTCTCCCCGTGTAAAGAGACCATTGCTATTGTGGGACCGCAGCAGGAGGCCATAGCAATGGTAGGGAAAGGTGAAAATCCAACCGGCTGATGGCGATCTATGACTTTTAACCTGCAATCCTAGATACACATACCTAGGAGTAAGTCCTGATGAACTCAGTGGACTTACTTCAGTGTACGCATGCATGAGATTCCACTGTAAATGTCCCATTGAAATAAATGGAACTGAAGGTGACAATCTTCAACAGATTGCAGTGAGATCCTATGCATATGTCTTGAGGCATCAGTCCTACTGTGTTCAATGGGGTTTACTTTCTAGGAAGTGTGTTTAGGAGTGCAGTCTTAATGGGGAGTAAGGCTCCCTCTACAAGGATTCGCTTTTGCGCCCGGTTCGGCGATTATGCGCATTATCGCAGACGCGCATTTACTCCTAATCCCTCTGCACGGGAGGCGGCGAGAGGTGGCGAAGCGCATTAATAGATGTCCAAAAAGCGCTTTACAAGAAGTTAATGCGCATAAGCGCTTGTTCACACGGGGAAAATGCGCTTTAACGGCCGGAGCAAAATAAAACTCGCGATTTAATGCGCATTCGAAAATGCGCATTATCGGGGAGATAACGCGCCTCTACGCCCGATTTGCACTCCGTTCTTGTAGAGGTAAAATTTTTAATGAACCTTCAAAGCGCATTAAACCTCTCTTGTAGAGGCACCCTAAGTCTCAGGGAAATAAATTGAAGCTGATTGGTAGGAGATTCAGGACAGATAAAAGGAAGTACTTCTTTACACAGCACATAGTCAAACTATGGGATTCACTACCACAAGACAAAGTGATGGCAACCAATTTGGATGGCATTATTATTATTATTATTAGCATTTATATACCTCCCCATAGCTGAAGCTCTCTGGTCAGTTTACAAAAATTAAAAACATTGAACATTAAAAACACCAATACACAAAATGCCCAAGACTGAACAAGATTATTAAGAGTTGGAAATTTATGACCAAAAGCTGAGGTCGTCCACTCATCCCACTCCCTCAAAGACCATTATGCACAATCCATCCCATGGAAGTATCATGACTTTCAGTGCCTAATCCATCCTGAACTGTAAACCTGAGGATTTGTTGTAGAGTCCTCATTCTAAAAGAGTAGATAGAAACCAATTACAAAGCTAAGAGAAATGAGGTCCTCCAGACCTTCTGGATGAACATCAATTTATCAAAACATAATAATATAACATAATCTACATATACCTGTTATGCATCATAAACATAAATATAGTAAAGAAAAGTGGACTTTTATACTTTTTCTTTGGACTGAAGAATGTCCAAAGTACTATGGAAAATTTAAGAATCCATAACAGTAAGGAAACTGAATTTACGAAAACCAGCTACTTAGAATTAAGTGTCAATTCATTTGAAAAATGACTTACCTCCTGGGAAATGAACTTGAAAGCACCCTTAACTTTAT
Organism: Anniella stebbinsi; assembly: GCA_029215795.1. Taxonomy (NCBI): domain Eukaryota; kingdom Metazoa; phylum Chordata; class Lepidosauria; order Squamata; family Anniellidae; genus Anniella; species Anniella stebbinsi. The sequence goes on from JARDYH010000006.1 coordinate 3,241,905, forward strand.
TGGAAGTTTAAAGTAAAGCCATTATCAACATTTGGTTACCTAAAATAGTGTTGATACCCAGATTACTACTAAAAATCAGAGAAATTGTTGTTAACAAAGAGGGTCAAATGAAAAAATGAAGCTAAGCAATTCAATGATTAATTTGATCAGGTTTTTACTAATCCTGCAGTAAGCAAGACAATGAAAAAGTTTTTTATGATGTTCCCAATTTACTGGGTTAGTAACTTCATACCCAAAATGAAATTCAAGTGATTAGAAACACCCATTATATTATAAACAGCATTCAGGTACATTATCTATCTATCTATCTATCTATCTATCTATCTATCTATCTATCTATCTATCTATCTATCACGATTTCAAATTAACAGGAGGTTAGACAAATTCCTGGGGGAGAAGGCTATCAATGGCTGCTATTCCTGATGGCTAGGTGCTATCTTCAGTATCGGAGGCAGTTAAGCCTACATACACCAGTTGCTGGGGAACATGGATGGGAGGGTGCTGTTGCATTCTGCTTATGGGTTGCCAGTGGGTAGCTGGTTGGGCACTGTGTGAACCGATTGCTGGATTAGATGGACCCTTGGTCTAATACATCATGGCTCTTAGGTTCTTAGGAACTTACTTCTGAGTAAACATGCTTAGCTCTAGCTGGTTCGATGTCCATGGTGCCTGATATTTGAGTTATCCCTTAAGGTCAAAAATGGTTTCATGGGCCAAACTATTTTGTCTCATGGATTTCCATGAAAGCCCACTTTAAAAATAGATGGGAAATACATATGTGTTCTTATACATTCCACAATGCAGCCCAGTCCCATGCACATTTATTCAGAAGTCAGTTATTCCAATTGGACTTACTTCTAAGTAAACATGCATAGAATTAGAATACTATTTGGAAATAAAGCTCATGGGTTTCAATAGACAAACTGTCAAACACATGTGCTGAGAATTGCAGCCACACTGACATTTTCAAGACAGTTTGACACTGTTAAAAACAAAAACAAAAATCCACTCAACTAGCAAACTCATCCATATGTGTGATCGCTTCTTAGATGTGTAGATGATGCCTCAGTAGTGATGGCTGAAATAAATTGTACAGCATCACCTGGCCAAAAATTTAGCATTTTCAAAAAGTAGTCTCAGCTGAAGGGGATCTTGGTCGTTTCTACACCAGGCTGTTTGCCTGGAATGCCCCCTGGCTGGTACCTGTGCTCTGAAGATTGTGTATTAGGTACATCCAGGATCGCCCTCCCTCCCTCCCTCTATACCCAGGGGCAATCCCAGGCAAAACACCTGGTGTGGAAAGGGCCCTTGTCCATGAAGATTTTCATAGACATTGTCATGAATATTCTGGTGTCTCTTCAGATTGTATTAACCTTTTGCCTATTACTAAAGACTTCAGTGGAGAGGAACATTTACTTTGGGAGCCCCTGTGATGTCATGGTTAAAGTGTTGGACTGGGACTCGGGAGACCTGGGTTCTAGTCCCTGCTTGGCCATGAAATTTACTGGGTGACTTTGGGCCAGTCACTGATTCTCGGCCTAACTCACTTCACAGGGTTGTTGTGCAGATAAAATGGAGAGGAGGAAGATCATGTATGCCACCTTGAGTTCCTTGGAAGGAAAAATGGTGGGATATAAATTTATTTATTTATATTGATTTCATGTCTATACTGCCCAATAGCCGAAGCTCCCTGGGCAGTTTACCCTTTGTGAAAAGCACCTTCTCCTCCTTTTCCTCAGTTCTTCTGAGGGGCACATAAGGGGCACAAACGTGTATATTTGCTGCCGCATTGTTGTGCACCACCATGTGGGTTGGCCACACTACTAACACACCTAGTAGCAATGCCCTCTCTTTGTCTGCACATTTGGAGAGCATGAGAAGGGGCTCTATGCACTTGCCAACAAACTCACATAGAGGTTCTCCATGCCATCCTTCCCTAAGCTGATGCCCTCCAGGTGTTTTGACTTCCACCAGCCCCAGCCAGCATGGCCAATGGACATACATTCTGGGACTCATATTCCACTCCAATAGGAGAGAGGCTGTAGCTCAGTGGTAGAGTACATGCTTTGCATGCAGAAGATTCTGGGTTGATCCCCAGTATTTCCTGGTAAGACTAGATACATTCCTGCCTGAAACCCTGGAGGCTGTTGCCAGTCAATGTCAACAACACTGGCCTAGATGGACCAACAGTCTGACTCAGAATAATGGAGATCCTATGAATGGAGATCGTGATTGAGCCAGGATTAGCCCTCACATGCAGGATGTCTATACATGGATATATGTGAATAGATTCCATCCTCACATGTGCCAAATGTGTGGTTGCCAGACATGGCAGCGATAGGGCTAGCCGTCCAGCCCCCATTAGCCCCCTCACATGTTCTTTGAATGTATGAAAGAGTTGTCTGAAGTCTTCCTCCATTCAGGCCATGTTCCCTCCCCAGCATTCAGTTTTCAGGCAACAGTAGCTCACCAGACTGAATCCCTTTTAAACCCCAGTCAGTTGCTGTTTCAATCCCTGCTGTTCCAAAGAGGAAGAATGACTTGGGAGACAACATAATTATAAAGAATTATCATGCTTCTCCCTAGTAACTGTGCCAGATGTTGACTCATACAATGCGAGAGGATTATCATTAATTATCCAGATGACAAGGATGCTAGTAATTATTATGATCTTTATAATTTTTTTAAGCAGGTGTGCATAAGCGTTGGAAAGTAGGTAGCAACCCAAGTTCATTTGCGGCAAAAAGGTTTGCGCTTTTCTTCTAAATTTATCCTGGCCATCGGAGAGTGACAATATATTAGTAAAGATGGTTCAAACAGGTTTGCTATCCTGTGTGTAAAAGCAGCATGAGAGCACAGGTAAAATGGCAGCCCCGTGTTGTAAGTCCTGTTCCCAAACACTTTAAAGGTCCTTTGATAAGGAATCTTTGGCTCAATGCCCATGTTACAATTTAACAGTAAGGAGCTTCTTTTATGAAACTCGGATTGCCTACTAGATGAAAGGGAGCTTTGGAAAACTCTTAAAAAGTTGGATTTCAGTTTCGAAACATGGATTTGAGGATTTATTATTATTATTATTATTATTATTATTATTAAAGCACATCTGAATTCTTGCTGCTGGCCTTTAAAGTAAAATGGTGCCAAATCTCCTGCTTTGATTTGATGTCCTCACTCATCCCTCAGCTTCTAATAATAATAATAATAATAATAATAATAATTTATTTATTTATTTATTTATTACCCGCCTCTCCCTCTGGATTGAGGCGGGGAACACCATTAAAAACAAATTATGTAAAATATATAAAACTGATTAAAAACATATAAAAACTAATACATTGTTAAAATACCAATAAGCCTCTTAAAATTCAACTGGGTGGGCCTGCCGGAAGAGATCAGTCATTATCGCTTTCTTAAATTCTGAAAGACTGTTATGTTGGCAAATTTCTCCTGGCAGGCCATTCCACAGTCTGGGAGCGGCAGAAGAGAAGGGCCTCTGGGTTACAGCTGTCAGCCTAGTTTTGGCTGACTGTAGTAAATTCTTCCCAGAGGACCTGAGTATGCGGGGTGGATTATATGAGAGAAGGCAATCCCACAGGTAACCTGGACCCAAACCATGTAGGGTTTTAAAGGTAATGACCAACACTTTGTACTTCGTCCGGAAAGTAATTGGCAGCCAGTGGAGTGATTTTAAAGCTGGTATAACATGGTCACCCCTAGGTGTACCAATGACCAACCTGGCTGCCATATTTTGAACTAGTTGAAGTTTTCAGACTAGGCACAGAGGTAGCCCTATGTACCGCCCATTGCAGAAGTCAAGCTGCAAAGTTACCAGTGCATGCACTACCATCTTTATGTCTTCCAACTCTAGGAAGGGATGCAGCTAGCGTATCAGCCAAAGCTGATAGTAGGCACTCCTGGCCGTCACATCTATCTGGGCTGTCATTTGGAGTAAAGGATCCAGGAGCACCCCCAAGCTGCCAACATAGCCTTTCGGGGGGGGGGGTGTAACCCCATCCAGAACTAGTTGACACACCTCTAAACCCAGGTTGTGGCCTTTGACAGTAAGCACCTCCGTCTTGTCTGGATTCAGCTTCAATTTGTTTTTCCTCATCCAGCCCATTACCGCCTTCAAGCATGCATTCAGAGGAGACACACTATCCTTAGCTGACGATGTTGTCGAAGGCATAGAGAAATATATTTGGGTGTCATCAGCATACTGATAGCACCCTGCCCCATGCCTCCAGATGATCTCTCCCAGTGGATTCATGTAGATGTTAAACAGCATTGGGGATAGGATGGCACCTTGTGGAACACCACCTAGCAGCTCCTTCTTTGAGGAGCAACTATCCCCAAGCATCACCATCTGGAACCTGCCTGAGAGGTAGGACTGGAACCACTGAAGCACTGTGGCTCCGATTCCCAATCCCCCTCAGGTGTTTTAGAAGGATACCATGGCCGATGGTATCGAAAGCTGGAGAGAGATCCAGAAGTACCAACAGGGACACCCCCCCACTGTCAATACTCAAGCGTAGATCATCCGCTAAGGTGACCAAAGCGGTCTCAACTCCATATCCTGCCCTGAAGCCAGTTTGAAATGGGTCTAGAAAATCTGTATCATCCAAAACTGCTTGGAGTCAGAAGTCAGGTGCCCTCTCAATCACCTTGGCCAGAAATAATAATAATAAATAATAATATATTTATTTATTACCCGCCTCTCTCTCCGGATCAAGGCGGGGAACAACATCATCATAAAACACACAAAACTGATTAAAAATACATAAAACCAATACATAATTAAAATACCAATAAAACACTTAAAATTCATCTGAGTAGGCCTGCTGGAAGAGCTCAGTCTTTATAGATCATTTAAATTCCTGAAGACTGGTAAGTTCACGGATCTCTCCCAGCAGGAGAAGATTTGCTACTGGTCTGTAATTATTAAGGTCCAGGGGGTCCAGTGAAGGCTTTTTTTTTTTTACCACTGCTTCTTTTAAACATGATGGAAAACTTCCCTCCCTGAGAGATACATTAATTAATGGAGGCACAGCCGTGCCTCCATTGTTAAGGGCCGTCAGTAAAAAACACATTCCACCATGTTAAAGTGATAATTGGGGGGGGGTCATTCTAACAGCCATAAAATCGAAAATGTTTCACCAACCTTTCTGAAATTTACAGGTGCCAGAAAGAAATGTTTGTTTTACATTACCTGAAAATTTCAAGAAGATTGGTGAAAGATTGAGGGAAGGAGAGCAGTTTAAGGTAGAAAAGGAATACAAACCTGTCTCCCTGCTTTTGTAAAATTACTTCTGGGTTGCGACTTTTGTGCTCACAATTTGCATAATTTCTAGAGCCTTATTAATTAATCCAGTGGTGGGGTCTTCTTCCTCCTTGACTGTAGTTGATGGAAAACTTTTCGTTTTTTTAAAATTCCCTTCGGTTGACTTTTAAGGACTATTTTAACCTCTCATTCAAGTCAATGAGGCGGCCATCTTCCCTCATAACACGACACTGACACATGCCCAGTAGCGTCGCTCTCTCCCTCCCTCCTGCCTTAGAATGTGGGGTGGGTGAGTGAAATGGCCGCTGCCTCTAGCACAGACCTTTTGAGTGAAGAAGAAGAAGAGTTTCTCTTTTCTCTTCTGGAACATGCATTCCATTGGCTCTGAGAGTATTTTGGGCTATCTTCATAAGGCCAGTTTGCTCTTTTGCTCCCTGGTGAAGCATGGTGTGGCTCCTCTGGATCCATGGTAACCTGATCTTCAGATCTCTCCTGGGAATAGGTAGCTATACCTTTCTTTTAATTTCCCTCTTTTCTAAGAGTTTGGTCCATACTGCTATAAAGTTGAAAGCTTCAAACACTTCATTTAATTAGTTTGGGCCGGTGTAAGTTTTAAGTACAATGTTGAAACCTTTCAAAGTGCTTCTGGGCCTACAACGTTGGTTTCGGCCTAGTCACCCTGTTATTTTAATATGGTTTAGAAACAGTTGATGTGTCGTTTATTTTGCATAGTGTACACATGGATTTTCTTTCTAATCCTTGCAGTCTACACTAGCTCCCTCCTTGATGTGTTTTTGGAAGCAGACAAACCCTTTTTTGTTCCAGCAGGCCTTTGGCAAATCATCTGGACCTTTGTCTATACCTGTGACTTTTAAATTGTTATGTATTTAAAATGTTTTAAATGCTTTATTATTGAAAAGTATTTAATTATATTTTTAACTTTTGTATATTTAGGCTGACCATATGAAAAGGAGGATAGGGCTCATGTAACTTTAACAGTTGTAGAGAAAAGGGAATTTCAGCCAGTGTCATTTGTATGCAATTAGTCCCTGGTGAAATTCCCTCTTCATCACAACAGTTAAAGTTGCAGGCACTATACTAGAGTGACCATATACAAAAGAAGGCAGGACCCCTGCAACTTTAACTGGTGTGATGAAGAGAGAATTTCACCAGGAACTAATTGCATACAAATGACACTGGCTGAAATTCCCTTTTCTCTACAACTGTTAAAGTTACATGAGCCCTGTCCTCCTTTTCATATGGTCAGCCTAGTATATTCCTATTTATAAGTTTTAGCTGTATATGTTTTAATTTTGTAAGGCTGCCCTGAGGCTCAGCATTGGGCAAAAGGCAGGATACTACTACTACTACTACTAATAGTAATGTTTCAGTTTTCACTTCTGCATCTGATGTTCTTTTGCATTGACCATGGGACATACTGACTTGCAATGATGGGAGTTGTAGTCCAACACCTTTGGAGGGTACCAGGATGGGGAAGGGCTGCTCTAAACAAAAAAAGAGAAGTAGGTGGCCCTAAGTTGTTCGTGATCAGTTTTCCACAACCCCACAGTCACCTCTGCATATCATATTCTCCACCCTGTCCTCATGGTTTAACTGCTTTGGGAGAATGAGAATTTCACTTGCACTTTCTGCCTCCTTAGGGAGGATGTGGCATTAAGGCTTGTGAGCCTTAACTCCCAATTTCCCTGCTTTTTGGTGCTTGGTTGGAATCTGTGGAGCCTTAACATTGTTTTTGTAAACCGTAGGTTTTTTGTTTAATGAATAATAAGTTGTAGTTGTAGTCTAATTGCATCTTCTCCCTTGGTGACCAGCCAAGAAGGACAGGGATTGAGAGGACAAGTTGTCCTCACTCGTCCAAGCAGCTTGCCCACAGACTCAGTACTCATCAACTGAAACTGATCCAGTGTAATTCTACTCGTGGAGTTTCTGGAAACTGCACTGTCAGCCTCTGCTATAACAACACCATCTAAGTCAGCCCTTATCTGAGAGATTTTATCTGTGAAATGATCATTCAAGGCATCACAGCAACCTACCGAAGGCTCTAAACTCAGGTTCAGGGGGGAAGGTGCCTGGGTTAGACCCCTCACCACCCTGTAGGTGCCTGATGTTGAGCTGCTCAACCTTCTTAACAACAATAATGCAGGACATATCCGATTGCAAGATTCGAGACATTGTCTGTGACGCGCTGAATGTGGAGGTCCAGAGACTAACTGGGATAGGCTCATGTTTGTCATGGATGCCATGAACTCCCGAGCTGCACCTGACAAACCAGCCTCAAATGGGATGTTGAAGTCGCCCAGGACCAAAAGCCTGGGTGACTCCAACACCAGCTCCAAGACCAGTTCTATGAGCTCGGCCAAGGAGTCTGATAGGCAGCGAGGTGGCCGGTACACTAACAGAATCCCTAGTTTTCTTCTTTCTTTCTTTCTTTCTTTCTTTCCTAGATCAGTCATATAGATGATTCCACAACCAGTCAGGGATTACACAGTGAAATACATGCCATCACAAGTCCATGTAACCAATCAAAATTCGCAATGTGGTAATGTCACTAAGGGCAGAGTGAGGGCAATGTAAATGGGAAAAATACAGCAAAAATGCTGCATTTTTCAACTTTGCCTGGAATATTTGTATGTATGTCTTTGTGGGGGGGGGGGGGGTCGGGAGGACATTAGAACACTGTCCAGTGCTTTGAGTCCATCAGCAGGACCTACTGCCAATGCATCAAGAAGGGGCATCGCCTACAGGAACAAAAAAATAGTCCTAGAAACTAGCATGTTGGCTCATTTCTGGGGTTGCTCTAGGAAGTGCTTAGCTCCCTGTTGTGTTGCAACACAATTAATAGAGTCTCAAGGGCAACACTGGGTACCTTTCTTTTCACTTTGGTTCAGCTTTATATTAAAATAATCGTATGAAATATCAGATGGCCCAAAATAATTACTTTTACAAGTTTTTTAAAAATATCCCCAGAGTATCCATTTAAAAAATGAAGTAGGATTCATAGAAGAATGTAAATTTGAGACAGCTCAAGCAAATTAAAATTAAAATAACTTGCATTGATTGGTTATATTTATATTCTACCTTTCCTCCAATGCATACATGTTTCCTTACACACACACACACACACACACACAATTTTATTTGTATAAAAACTGTGCAATGTAGATTAGGTTGAGAGATCGCGATGGGCCAAAAGTCACCTAGTGAGCTTCATATGTGGGGGGAGAGGGTTCAACCCTGGTCTGGGGAGTCCTAATCCAACAGTCTAACCCAGGGATCCACTCAAGAAGTCTTGCAGCACACCTACTGAGACAACTGAGGAATACCTCTACTAGGAGGAAGATAGATGGTAAACTACTGGATCTTGGATCAGTTCCATCATACATTGTACTTTGACGTTCTGCAACATCAACTACCTATGGGGATCCACCTTTGGGTATCTGCCTAGAAGTCTGCAGCTGAAATATCAGCAAGGACAACTTCAGGCCATCCAACAGCATCAGGCTTCAAGTGCAGATAAGAAATCAACCTCTCTATATCATGTATACTTTTGAAAAATGCCCACAAACACACTTTAATCAATGGGAGAAACATGTGTATATTGAAAAAAATGTGCACAATTGACATGTACATTTCAGGAAATGTGCACAAAATTATACACATTTTTTTGTGTGAAAAACAACATTAAAGCTTGTATTCTGATGTGGAGATGAGCTAGAATGAGCTTCAAAGTTGAATTTGGAGAACCTCAACAGGCTCAAATTTTGCTGATTCACATAACTCTAGTAAAAAGTCTAGTGAAATTGTTCCAGTGAAAATAAAATGGACTCTTCAAGAGCTTCATGGTTCAGGTTTGCCCTACAAATTACTATCTTATGTGTCAACTAATCTCATGAGAATGTCAACTTATTGTATTGACATACTTTTCTATTCTTGCAATTAATTTTTTTAACAGACTCCAATCTCCAATGGATTATACCAGGATAGTTGAACATGTGTCAATGTAGGTCAACATCCTTTTGATATTTAATGGGTTCTTCTCCACTCCAATTTTGTTCTAAGTATCACACTGCCATTCCGGGCATTTCAAAAGGACTTCCTCCCACTTCAAACACTGCTTTAGGAAATTGCCTGAAGGATTCGGTTTCCGAAAAGCTTTCTCAACACCCCAGTCAATGTGTGAGTAAACACACTCACAGTGTGGGGATCGGTAATATTGTTAAATCAACCTTCTCCCACTAAGGCTAAGCCAAAAGGGTCAGTGCCTCTGTGTGAGAGATGAGTGTTGTGGTTTTTTTTCATACACCAATTATTTTTCTCACCTCAGGTAATTTCTCTCTGCCCATTATTATAGGTTAGATGGAGATTCTAGATAGACACAAATGCCTGGATACAGGCATGCAGCCAATTTAAGGCTACCTGAGTTGGGAGTTGGGGGCACTGTTTTACAATGGTTCAATTCCTACTTGGATGGTCACTTCCAGAACATGGTGCTGGGAGATTATTGCTCTGTTTCATATTAATTATGCCATGGGATTCCACAGGGCTCAATTTTATCCCCTGTGCCATTTAAGATCTATATTAAACCTAGGGGGAGGTTGTCTGTGGATATGGACTGAGGTGCAATCAATATGCTATTGAAAAGCAGTTCTGCCTGTCCTTTTCATCAAACCTAGGTGAGGAAGTTGATGTCCTGAATTGGGCAATGGACTGGATGAGGGCTAATAAATTGAAGCTCAATCCAGACAAGCTGGAACTACTTACTGTTAGCAAGTGGTTCATCTACCCAGTTGAGTGGTGTTTAACCTGTCCTAGAGGGAGTTGCACTCCCTCTGAAAGGTAAGGCACAGCATTTATACTCCAGGATCCCTCATTGTCATCTCAGGCCCAAGTGAACTTAGAGGCCAAAAGCATCTTTCTCAGTCTAGTTTGATATACCAGCTGTATACCTGGTATATACATACCTAGTTTGATATACCTGACACACTATCTGGTGTCAGGATCAGGCCTGTTCTCCCTAGAGTGGGGGAAGGGATTTTGGGGACTTAAACGTACTCAGAATCTGAAGACAAAGAAGTGTATCAACCAAGACAGGAAGTGGTGGAGGGATTCCTCAAGACTCTTCAGGAGTTAAGGATGAATCTTCCCAGACTCTTCAGACTAAATGCCAAAGGCTCAGAGACCACCACCACCCACCTTTGGGATCTCAGCTTCCGTCAGAGAGGTAGGAGGCATCATAGCTGACAGATCCCAGAGTCCACTACAGGGTCAAGTGGGAAAAATTGAGAGGAGGTGGGAGGCAGTCCCTTAGGGTAGCAACTCACAAGAAACTTCTCCCCAAGGATCCTCCCTGAAATAAAGTGCCTGTTGGACTGCAGGAAACAGTCCTGCTTTAGCTGAAGGCGACTGCCTAGCTTCGTTAGCCAAATGAAGCTTAGAGATCCCTCCTAGCATTCACACTCCCTTCAGGTGTGAAGAGATGTGCATTTGTTGAATAAAGCTTTGTGGATTACACAGCAGACATCTGTATTATCTGGCATCAGCAGGAGGACTTGGAATCACTGTATCCGGAAAGGGATGGCCTGGTAACAGTTATCCATGCTCTAGAAGCCTCCTGGTTGGATTACTGCAATTCATTATAGATGTGGGTACCTTTTGAGATGGACCAGAAATTTCAGTTAGTTCAAAACAGAGCTGCTAGGTTAGCAATTGGGACTGGCTGATATGATTATGATGCCAATGCTTCGTCAGCTGCACTGGATTCCAGTCTGTTTCCAAACCAAATTCAATGTGTGGTGTTGACCTTTAAAGCCTTAAGTAGCTTGGGACCAGAATATCTAAAGGAATGGCTCCTTCCATATGTACCTGCTCAGACCCTTAGGTTGTCTTCGGAGACCTACCTCCAGATGCTTCCACCAATGGAAGCTAGACAGGTTGCTACAAAAGAGAAGGCCTTCTTAGTTGCTGCACTTTACTTATTGAATGAACTTCCCATAGAGGTTCACTTGGGCGCCTACATTGTTATCTTTTTGGCGCCAAAAAAAGACTTTTATTTTCTCCCAGGCATTTTATAGACCTAGTTCTAGATTTGTTTGGCTTTTTATCCATCCTTGTGCTGTTTGTTGTTTTGCATTTTATTTTATTTTATTTTTCTTAAAATATATATTTGTATTGCATTTTATATTTTTAACTGTTTCCATATCATATTAATATTTTAACTGCTTGCAGTCTGCCCAGAGAACACTGGTTGTTGGATCAATTATAAATTATAATAAATAAATAAATAAATAAATATTTTTTTAAAAGCAATAATTTAGGGTTGAAGGGAATCCCTGTAAAGTTGCCCTGGTCTTCTCTCAACTCAAAATTCTTTGGATGTGTTAGGAAATAATTTCTTCATAACAGAGAATTTTGTGACCCCACCCCACTCAGCCCTGGGCCTTCCTCATATGGTTTGCCCAAGTGAGAATCTAACCAAATTTGCCTCAGATTTCTCTTTGGGCAAATTTTGGTTACATTTTTAAAGTGATCAGTAGTTTAGACTTCCTTTAACATTATTAAGAAGAAAGAAAGAAAGAAAGAAAGAAAGAAAGAAAAGTAAATCATCAAAAAGTTGCTATAGCCATAGGACATTACAAACCCAAATATAGGTACAATTAAAGTTTTTTTTTAATGCAAGTTGCTTTGTAGAGGATACGATTAGCTAATAAGAAACTGGAATTGATCAAGCTAATAAAATTGAGCAACTGTTATTCCTCAAACATATCTTTTTAAAAAGAATAACATGTATACACTGGTAAACATGAATAAACTGGATAAGCTATTAGCAGCCACGGTAACTAAGAAGCAGAAGGAGAGAATTATACACATCTTTGAGGGGGAAAAAGGATAACATATGTTTTGGAATATAGGGAAAAAATTTAACTAGATTTGTCTTATTTTATAAAGAATTCTATCAGAAATCCCACAGCAAATAAAACCATGAACCTTCTGGGGAAGTTCGAGGTTACCAAGTTAACTTGTTTTTAGATTATTATTTTTTATCTTTTGGATTATAGTGCTATTTGTATATTTTTTTATTAGACTACTTTGTTTTCTGTGAGAGAAAGGCAGGGTACAAAGGCTATAAATAAATAAAGTAAAAGAAATAAATGAAATTGTGGACTATTATTTGCCCATTCACGTGACAGAAATGGAAGTAGTATTTAAGCAAATAAAACATAATAACTGTCAAAGTCCCAGTTGTTGTTCTCGCAGAGTATTACGGATATACACTAATTTTGTTTCTGCTTGCAAATCATGCCAACATGTCTCGTCCGCAATCTGGAACGCAAGCAGGAATACTTTTTTAAAAAGAAAAAAAGAAGAAAGAAAGAAATGTTTGCAAATTCCCAAAGTTGTGATTATGTCAGGAAAATGTGTATATTTTTAAAGTGCATTTCGAAACACACAATTTCTCGCTTTAGTCAACGGGAGAAAAGGGTACACGGCTGAACAATTGACAGAGAAATGCATACGTTTTCCTTCAAATGAGTAGAACACAGGTTGAAAACTAAAAGGGAAATGCCCCCAAACTGAGCTTCGAAGTGATTTTCTGAGAAGGCAGGTGATCTTGAAAATTGCCTGTTCTCCCATCCCTACAGAATTTGCCTCCACATCTATACGAAAATCAGACAGGATGTCTGTATAATCACCAACAACTATTTTGTGCACAGCCCCTGATGATAATTACTTAGCACTGCCTATTCTGCCTGCATTTCATTTTCCTCTGACCTCACTGTTTACAATTCCTCTCTCCTGAGGGATAGGGCTAGCAGTGACCATGAGACATGATGACTATATATTACCTCCAGTATCAGTTCCTCCAAGGAACATGAGAAGGAAACTGCTATAATTGTGAACTTGTCCTGTTTTGGACTATCCATTGGCATGCAGTTGGGCACTGTGTGAATAGAATGGTAGACTAGATAGGCCTTTGGTCTTCTAATACATTATTATGCTTTATATCCCCCAACCAGGTGTATGTGTGAGAACGATCTCCCTGACGAGGCCCACCTGGCGCCAACATTGTTATCTTTTCGGCGCCAGGTCAAGACTTTCCTCTTCTCTCAGGCATTTGGCAATATCTGAGGAGCATGGGTTTGTTTTTTTGTTTTGTTTGTTTGTTTGTTTGTTTGTTTGTTTTGTAGCTTTTTGAAGTGTTGTAGTGGTTTTAAATGTACAGATTGTGTGTATGTTGTATGTTTTTGCTGTTTTAATTTTTGTATATTGTTTTTAATTGTTTTTAATCCTATGTAAGCCGCACAGAGAGCTTCGGCTATGGGGCGGTATACAAATGTAATAAATAAATAAATAAATATATGTAACTCAGGATAACCCTTCATGCATTTGATGATGTGGAAAGCAGTCAGGCCACCAAAGCTTATGCCCGAACAGATTTGTTAGTCTTTAAGGTGGCACAAGACTCTTTGTTGTTATTGTTAGATGTGGGACGGGCAGGTGATTGTGAGGAAAAACAGCCTTCTTTCCAGCTACAAGAGTTTTATTGAGTGACTGGGACATGTTGGGAGTTGTAGGATCCCCCCCCCCCACATTTATACATGAATAGGATTGTGCCCTAAATGGATCAGTTTACTTTACCAAAAGCTGGAAGCTGTGTCAGAAGTGCCATTTCTGAGAAATTAATAATACAAAGATGAACTTGGTGGGGATGCTCCCATTAAATGCTGTCATGTGGGGAATTAAGATCAAGTAAAAGAAAGAGGCATTTAGGACTTCTGAACATGCACTGTTATTAGCATGCCTATAGGCTACAATTAATTGTCTGAGTTGAGCTCCAGTGGAGAAAAAAAATGCAACAAACTATGTTCTAGAACCTCTTTGCAATCTCCGTTATAGGATAAAAAAGTGTGTTAGATCAACAGCAGGATACAGCACTGAAGTCAATTAAACACTGGATCAATGGGCAGAGTTGGTTGTCTTCATTTTCCATTTCCTACTTTGCAGAAGTCTCTCTTTTTTAAAGCTTTGCAAAGAACTCCCTTTGTTGTTTCTTGTCTTCAAAGCTTAAATGGAGGTGGCTGCATAGCAGTACCTCATCAAAACTGGCTGGAATTCCTAGCTTACATACTGTCCTTTTTATACCTGGTAAACATAGCAATATGCCAAATTCTTTCTTTACTCCGTCGGTTGTTTTCTAATCCACATGTGCTCATTGAAATCCAACATACAGTATAGAATTAAAAGAAGGCTGCATTGTGTGGTGGTGGTGGTGGTGGTGGGTGGCACCCAGCAAGATACCAAGAAACCAGGGTGGCTGAATTCTTATTTCTCCATTTTAACATGGAAAATCGCTTCGTTAGCACAGTACACGGAAATGGTAAAGTGGGCACTTCTCAAGTAAAGGTCAATCCTCCTAAGACAAGCAAAAGGCCTCCGGTACCCTACCACCGCGTTAATAAAGGAGCAGCGTGTCTTGAAATCAGTTAAAGGTTAAATGGGATTGGACAGGTCTATAAATAAAAAGAAGAACAAGTAAACAGAAAGGAGATCCATTTGAAAATGAGCTCACAGCAAGTAAATAAAGTCTAGTGGCAAAGTCCAGTGACAAAAGTAGGAGTTTTGCCATTAAGGCCTGGAGGCGAGAAATTACTTTAAAATGTTGTTATAATATGAACAAGGTCACCAAATGGTGTGTGTGTGTGTTTGTGTATCCAGAAAGATGCACTATGTCTATCTGGGTGGATATTTGCCATCTTCAACTTCCCAGCTGCCTTATCCTGCTATTCTTTTGCTTGGCCCCTCTCTCTATCCCTTCGCAGAGACGGAGGGAACAATCTATTTCTGGTCCATGCCACCTTTGCCTATGTTCTTTCATAAACCCGTTCAGTTCCATTTTGACCTGCAATTTAAAAGAGAGAGAGAGGGAGAGAGAGGGAGAGAGAGAGATAGTAAACATTTGCATCTTAATACTTATTGAAATGCATTTTCTTTCAAAGATGCATTCTATGTGTGTCTTGCATTTTGAGCTGAGAACTGTGTCAGAACATTCAAGTGTAAAATCCAATATTTCACTATGTTCTGATCTGCACATTAGTACAAGAGATTTGGATCAGTTCAGTTCGTATCAGAATTCACAAAGATCAAATTCCTCAAGCATCCCAAGACCTTTACCTCTAGCCAATGACTCATCTTTACCCTGCTTAACTTCCAGTTCTATTCAGTTTGATACATTAGCATAAGCAGAGTGTATTTTGCTCATTACCAAATCATTACAGTGTTTTTGACTTGGCAGGTATGACTGCTATACATAATTTCAGCTGTGATCTTATTCACACCTACCTGGGAAGTCACATTGAACTCAGATGGATTTGTTTCTGATTAGAAGTGTATAGGATTGAACTGTATGCCTGGATCCAACCTAATGTCATTGGCATTTTCAATGGAATTTATTCATTTATTTACCACATTTTTAAATCCCGATTTCAGACAATCATTGCCTCCCGAAGCAGCTCACATCAATACAAGAGAAAAAACAGGCTCTGTCATCAGGCTTACATACTAAAGAACATTTGATTTGCTTCTGGGTAGACACTGTTAAGCATTGCAATAAATGTGTGTGGGGAGGAGGAAGGGAAAAGAGACAATGCATGTAGAACAGGTTTTTTTAAAACAAAAAAACTAAGGTCTGATGCGGATGTAATACTGGCTTCCTGGAAAACATGGCAAATTTGAAGCCAGCCTCAGCAAAACATAATCCTTACTTCCCCCTCTAACATTAAGCATGGTTTTCTTGCACACCAGGATTTGAAACCCTAAATTGTTGTGGGTATTGAAAGAACTATGTTTAGCATTAACTATACATCTATGTAACCTTACAAGAAGAGTTAAGTAGTGTGTATGCTTGATGATGGCATGATAACGGGGATGCTCTCCATGGCCAAACATCTGCTGGGCCCCAAGTTGCAGTAGAAGGCCCACCTCCACCTCCTATGAGAGTCCCTAAATTGCAGGTGGATGCTGCCTTTTCTGTTTGTGGCTGGGTATGAGCAGGCTTAGTTGTTGGCAGAGTCCTCTCCACACAACAGCAACAGCAGCTACTATCATTGCTGTAAAAGGAACCAGAACCATGGGGTACCCTAGACTTGGGGATGTATGGAAAAAATATTTCCGTTCATTTTTAATCAGGATTTAACCAGTTCTGCTTTGCCTCCCCGCTCCCCTCCCCCCCCAGTGCCAATCGGGGCCTTAAAAGCACTCTTAATGCAAGGTTTTCAGAGGGCTTTGGGGGGGGAAGGCTGGGGAAATCACGTATTTTTCCTTTCCACTCTAATGGTGGCTGCCAGCATTAGAATGGAGGGGGAAAGGCATGATTTCCTTAGCTTATGGGAGATTGTATTTCTTCCCCACCAACACCACCAATGGGTGCCTTAAAGGACCTGCTAATAGAGCCTTTAAGGTCCTCGTTGGCATGTGGGGGTGGGGAAGGGAAACACAATTTCCCCAAGGCTGGGGAAATTGTGTATTTCTCCACTCTGGCATTAGAGTGGAAGGAGAAAATATGCCATTTCCCCAGCCTTGGGTAAAACGTGTATTTTCCCCCGCTGCATTAAAGGCAGCCACCATTTACACAGTGGGAGGAAAGGAAAAGAGGACAGAATGTAGCATTGGGGTGAAAATCCACCGGCATACCTGCCTGGGCCTGTGAAGGCTGGATGCAGGGATGTCCGCTGCCCTTGCAGTCACAGGTAGATTTTCACCCCAATGCTATCTGTGGTCGAAAATGCATACATTTTTGAGCTTGCAATGTGATTTACACACACACACACACACACACACACACACACCCACCCATGTGTTTGACATTATGCATACATTTGGAAGAGGTGCATAAAAATGTACTCTTGAAAGAGGCACACAAATACACATGAATCAATGGGAGAAGAAAGCATACATGACAAAGATGTGCACAAATGATGTGTATAATTTGGAAAAAATATGCTTGGAAATATGCATGGATTTTCATGCGAAAAGAAAAAAAAAGAAATCTCCCAGTCTGATATGGACTCGAGTCGGAACAGGCTTTGAGATAGAATTCAGAGAACTTTGGTGAGCTCACCTCTAAATTCTGGGCCCACTAATGGCTGGCATCAGGTCCAGAACCTCAGGGTCCCCCCTGTTACTGGGGATCCAAAAGGGACCCCAAATCTGAAACTGACGTGCTAGAAATGAATTCACTACAGAAAGTGGAGGAGGATAAGAAAGGGATTGCATTTCCCTGAAGCTGGCTCCTGATTTGCAAATCATGGTTTGCAGCTAGCATTAGATCGGCACAGGTTATTATACTTTCTCTCCTTCTCTCTCTCTCACACACACATCTGTTCCTCAATTCCATTTGTGATGAATTAACAGCGTTGCTGTGACTGGTCAGGTAATAAAGTGTTTTGCAGACCTTTAAAGTGTCTCTTCACATTTCATTTTTGGTCAAACTTTGCAGACAGAAAGCTTGGAAGGAAGGGCAAATTAACCACAGTATAAAAGGCGAACAGGGAAAGAGGGTCACTTGAACATGACAGGTGTAAAATGTAACTCTCCTGTTCGCATTTATGCCTGGTTATTTACTGCATTCTCATAGCGGTGTCTGTAGAGTCTTGTTTGAAAAGGATAAATTTCATAAGTTTAGAAGTATCAGAAGTGTAACATAAAAGTCTACCTACTTCTGGACTTGAAGATTTATATAGAACAAAGGCAGTGCCAGAAATGTTTGCCTTATGTCTTAAAACAAATTTGTGGCTGATCTCGGGTCAACTTTTATTTCTCTCTTTTATATATATTTGCTTTATGATCCATTTTGAAAGATGTGTATTCAAAGGGGACAACAGAGGTCATGGACGCTCGTGAATTTCATTGCATGTGATGTCTTTAAGAAGCGGTCTGTAAATGTTCTTACATGTGGTGGGTCCCAAGCACTACGCTGTACAGGTAATTGCTTGGGAAAACAAAAAAAGTACTATACCAAAATCCTAGGGAGGGGAGTTGCTGTTGCTCCTACTCACCCACTGGAGATATCAGAGCATGGGAGTAGGGGAGGTGGGTCCCAGGTTTTCATGGTTTTCCAACTGATTTGTTGAGAAATGAGAGGCGGGACGACCCATAAATGCAACATACTCATTCAAAACAAAACAAAAAAAGACAAGAAAAATAGCAACAGCAGAATCCAAAACCTTCAGTGAAGAAAAAGCAATGTGGGATGTCAAGGTCTTGGAAAATGCAAAGGTCTTTTCCTGGTGCTGAAATAATAACAGAATGGGTACCAGATGAACTTCCATGGGCAGCATCTTCCACAAAAGAGAAATAAAGCTGATCTATTTCCACAATTGGCGACTTCCAATGATGAGCGTATCCAGCGAAGGGTGTATGTTGATGATCATAGTCTACAGCAGAGGTGCAAAATCTGTGGCCCACGGGTCACTCCCAATAGGTTCCGTGCGGCCCTCTTTACCCCATCTCTACCTGCCACCAATTTTGCCATTGCCTGCCACCAATGCTTGGTCTTTGGTTCTGTCATCCATGATCCCCCCATGCCATTGATCACTCCTTCCCCCACTGCTGATCCCTTCCAGAAATGCTTAGCATTGCTGCTTCTGCTTCTGGGAGGACGCCCTTCTAGTAAGTGTGCTGGCAACCATTGTAAAAAAAGACTCTCTCATCTTCTGAGTGCTTCTCTCAATGTGGTGGGGAAAGCACACTCTCTGTAGAGATCGCTGGGCACTGGGAGAGGGTTTCACTTTCCCCATTCCCCATAAGCCCTCAATCTCAGTGAGCAGAGAGGGAAGGTTTAAACCTTCCCATTTCTGCTCACAGAAACAGGTGTGTGTGTGTGTGTGTGTGTGTGTGTTGGGGTAGGGTGTGCATGTGTGCACGTGTGTGGTGTATGTGTGTGTGCTGTGTGTGTGTGTGTGTAACTGTGTGCATGCACAAGGGGCCCCTTCCACCCACCCGCAGCTGACTGAAAAGGTTGTACACCCCTGGTTTTCACAGGCGCATGTGGAAATGGGTGATTCAGGTAACCTGGTCTGGAGTCATGAAGCAAAAGGAGCCACTAAAATTGATCCAAAAGTGGAGTAATGTGATTGAAACATTATGTGGTTGAATCTTCAGGTCCTTCCCCTCAGTCTATTCATTTCAGGGCTGCAAGTGAGAAAACTAATGAGGAGGGAACGTAAGTTACCACTACTGCCTCATCCTCCCACCCATCCAACATACAACAGGATGCAATGGGAGGGGGGAAGGCATTCATTGTTACCTAGGAAATTAAAATATTTCGAGCCATACCTGCACTTACATAATTCAAAAGTACATTGCACAGCCTGTTTCTCATTTACAGACAAAACATTATGCGTTTTGGGTCTAGGCAGCTGCTTGCTTTTGCTTCATTTTATATGGCCATAGAGCAGTGTGGCGCAGAACATGCAGATGCTCCCAAACATGAAATATGATCTGGTATTGCTAAAAATGGGGTCAGACAATAAGTACTCTCCGAAAGCTAGCATATTACAAGTGTGGTTTGCAAAGGGATGCAGCAGAGTAAATCAATCACAAATCAAATTCCAGTGAGCACAATTTGACAAAGGTTAGTTGCAACTCCCACTGAAACTGGTGGAACAAACTTAGGCTAAAGTGGGACATTACAACTTACAATATACGCAGAGCTGCCACTGAAATCAGCAGCCATGTCCCTCTCCATAACAGCTAGAGAGGTGTCAAATTCATTAACTGACAAATGAAAATTCCATGTGAATTCAACATAGTTCTACCTAGGGATCAGCAAATCTATCTGTTTCTCTTTCCTCTGCATTCACACTCTTAAAATCTAAAGTTTTTTCTCCCCTGAATATGAAGAAGGTTGCAATTTTTTATAAACCCATATCTAAAAAAAAAATAGCCGAATCAAAGTTCTCATCCAGTTGCACCATTTAAATACAATAGTTATAGCATGGAGAGGGTCATGTAAGCCATATAGCTGTTAAAGCTGAGGAGCCTGTCAGAAAAAAAGAGTTGGCAATCGTAATTCAGCACTAACATGGTTGAATAAACAGGGATTCACACCCATACTTTTAAGAACAAGGCACTCAAAGATCCAGGCCAGGATGGGCACATTTTTCAATTTCAGTTTCTCCAATATCAATTTTGTTAAACCACAATTTCTTTTTGTGCCAAATATGGTGAATGTTGCACATATTGACCCTGTTCAGATGACACGTAAAGCCAAGGTGGTTAAGCATTTTGAGCTGAGCATTATAGCTTAGTGTATCATATGCAGTATGACTGAGCATGACATGCGAACCATTCCTAACCAAGGTTTGAACACGATCACTAACCATTTGCTGCAAAATGGTTAGTGACCTAACCATGGCTTAGTGTGTTGACTGAACAGGCCCATTGCGTAATGCTGATCAAAACACCAACAGACATGACATTCTTGCCCATCCTTAGTTCTACCCCAATTACAGAAAAGAAAAAGAAAAGCTGAAATAGTTGGGACAAAATAGCGCTTGTAAGGTACTTTGGCAATGGAAGTATTAGGGGCCAAGCTGAAATCTCTCTCCCATTTCACTGTTCTATGTGCAGGTGGCAAAATGGGGGTAGTTTGGCATGGGGGCCAGATTAAATATGGGGAAAATAGGAGGGCGGTATTACTGCCAGCAACAGCAAGAACCTCCTGATGACTGGCAGACACCATTTCCCTCCTGAAGTCCCCTGGGATTGGGACAACACTACATCATTACAGTTAGTGCTATGCTCAGTTACTAATGGGGGGAGAATTGAAACTGGGGAAGAAAGCTCTTCTTACCTTAAAAAAAAAAGTAAAGAAAGAAGAGTGATTTCACTCCCCCTTTTGCCCTCTTGGTCTCCCACCCACCCACATTTTATTTTAAGCCTTTTCCTCCTCCTCCTCCTCCTTCCCCTCCTCCTCCTTCCTCCTCCTCCTCCTCCTCCTTCTTCTGGGCTGCACTCTGGATATGCAAAATAACTGTTTATCTTATATAGCTGAAGATATCTGCTTAATAATGAATGACTTTTATTGGTTTGGATCCAGGATCTGCCTTCCATGATGAACCTTCAGTGAGTGGAAGGGCTGTGTTTGTGGAAGGCCCTCCACCTGATTTATGGGGATTCCCACACCCACCCACACCAAAGCTCACCACATTCAGCAGGGTCTCCAAGCTCTCTGGGAAGGATTTTCATTGGAGTGGAGGGTCTGCCATTAGAAGGAAAGGATGGGGAAGTCTACTTCCACCAGAGCAGGTCATCCAACGTAAATCTGAATAGAAATGGATGAACCATTGACTGTCCTAAGTTATTGGTACATTATAGGTTACACTTACCTGCCAGGTTTGCATGGCTGTATAGCACGAAGGGGAGAGGGGGAGATGGAGGCTGTTTTCAACAGGTTTTTATACCTGGCTTCAAAACAAAAAACAATCTAGGTGCTGTTGCTACTTTTGGAGCTGTTTTAGGATGTTTTTAGGATTTTAGGATGTTTTAATGCAGTTTTAATAATATGTGTCATGTTTTAATCAGTTTTATGTATTTTATCATGTTGTTGTTCCACGCCTCGATCCAGACGGAGAGGCGGGTAAGAAATAAATTGTTGTTGTTATTATTATTATTATTATTATTATTATTATTATATTGCTGCTATGTCATCATGGATGCTCTCCCCTACCTGTATGTTTGTAAATGATTGAAAATATATTTTTCTTAAAATCATATATTTCATATTCAGGGTTGGTTCCAAGCTGGAGGGGCCCCTCAACAAACTCTGCTCTGTGGGCCTTCTTTATGTCAGTGGGCTTCTGGCGTGGGCTTACCTGGTCGTAATAGTGGTAGGCAGCCATTTTTATTTCCCTCAATGCCCAGAACAATTCTATGTAGGGGGAACTATGGAAAATTTCAGTGACCTAGTGACCCTGGTGCCACCAGTACAGGACTGTAATTGGGGGCCCAGTGCAGGAATCAGGGTGCTGGGGCCCTAGGACCTGTCGAAGGGTGTTGGGTGCTGATGCTGAATTTCTCTCCTCAAGCCTTAGTGTCTGCCCATGGGAATTCCTACAGCTCAGGCAAGTGTGGAATGTGAACAGGCATTTCCATCCTACCCCTTGTGGGAAGCTCACCAGCTTGAAAAACTGCAAAGACAACACTACTGCTTTAAACAACTGAGGCAAGATTAGAACAGCTCATATACACATGATATAGCATGGAGGTGATTGGCTGAGGTAATTAGATTTCTGGTCTGAACCATATCAGTGTGTGTGTGTGTGTGTGTGTGTGTGTGTGTGGAAAAGAGAAGGAGAGAGATCTTTGAATAAACTTTTACTTAGAGCACATTCCTATGCATGTTTAGACAGGAAAAAAAAAATCCTAGAATAGCCAGTGTTCCCCACCCAGCCATGCCAGCTGGGAAATGCTAAGAATTGTAGGATTTTTTTTGTAGGACCATGGGACATACTGACTTGCAATGATGAGAGGTGTAATCCAACACTTTTGGAGGGCACCAAAAAAAGAGAAGTAGGTGGCCCTAAGTTGTTCGTGATCAGTTTTCCACAACCCCACAGTCACCTCTGCATGTCATATTCTCCACCCTGTCCTCATGGTTTATCTGCTTTGGGAGAATGAGAATTTCACTTGCACTTTCTGCCTCCTTAGGGAGGATGTGGCGTTAAGGTTTGGGAGCCTTAACTCCCAATTTCCCTGCTTTTTGGTGCTTGGTTGGAATCTGTGGAGCCTTAACATTGTTTTTGTAAACCGTAGGTTTTTTGTTTAATGAATATACATAAGATTGCACCTTTTAATTTTTTTTATTCACATTTCATTGCGTTTTTTTTTAAAGTGTCTTTCATTGTGCTTTTCATGTACATAATTAGTACAGCGGGGAGAAAGTGCTGTTGTTTAGTATTTAGTGCTGTCTTTCCCCTGATATACTATCTTGCAAGATGCAGAAAATCTTTTAATGTGCAACCATTAAAAATGTGGTGTGCACACACAAGCAGGGCCAAAACAGACCTACTTTACAGATGTAGCTAGCAGCTATGCTTTTCCTTCTTTCTGTCTGTCTGTCTGTCTGTCTGTCTGTCTGTCTGTCTGTCTATCTATCTATCTATCTATCTAATTGAGCAGATGAACACAATGCTGATCAGGACCCTAGCATTGAGATATGGGCCTTTAACTCTCCTCTCCTGTTATGGGCCCTATCTGGATGGTGCGGGGGGACTCATGCAATTTATACTGCAATATATGCTAATATATTGCAACTAAGTAAATAGATCACAGTCCATTTGCACTGTACCATTTTTGGTACAGTTCAGAATTCTGTTGCCTTATTCTGCATAATATATAGAATATCTCCCAGGGTTCCTCCTCCTCCTCCTCCTCCTCCTCCTCCGCTTCTTTCTATTCTTCTTCCTCCTGTTCTCCTTCTCTTCTTTGTATTGCTTTTTCCACTAAAGCTCCTTCCACATAACCTGGGGCATTGCAAACTCCCATGCCGTGAACTTTGTTTGTGTACAGCTCCCGAGACTTTCTGCAAGGTTGATGGCACATTGTTCTCACCTGCAGATTTTCCAGTATTAAAAGATATGTATCCAGCATGTGTTAGGTCCCATTGATTTCAGTGGAGAAGAAATCAATGAGATCTACAAGATGTGTTTACTTTGGTTGGGCTATGCCCATTGTTAAGAGCCAAGGAGGGAGGTATAGTTTTGCAGGGGGCTCCAGCATCAGGGAACTTTTTCATTTGTTTCAGCTGACATTTTTGCAGCCTGATATATTAATCTTCTTTCTTATAGAGGTGATGCTGTCCATCACGCACCTAATACACCCAGAGAATTATTGTAAAAAGCCCTGATATGTTGCTTCGAGAATGTTGGAGATCCCAAATATCTCACAGACAGACTTGAAATTGAAACTTGAAAATAACAAACAAACAAACAAACAAACACACACCCGGGTATCAAGAAGTCTCCAAAAGGTGACATCAATCAATTCTGTCCGTGGTTGGAAGATATTAGACCATAAAACCATGACACCAAAAACCAATCTGAGGTTATGGATTGCGCCATGCACCTGTACACCTACTTATTAGAGCCCAATACTTGCTACTGCCAGGGGCAGAGTGCCAGCATTGGAATTATTGGTTGAAACCTCTAAGACCATGTTTAAGTTATGGTTATTGGCTTTTACTGTTTGCTGAGTAAAATTTCTGTCTTTGTTTCAGTCCTATGAAATGTTTTCTCCTTCATTCTCTATATATTGTCAGTGGCGGTGGTAGTTTTAAAAGACGTTACCATTAAAGATCTCCAAAAGACAGAGCACGGTACTTCTGAGGTTTTTTTTAAAAAAACTGAATGGTTGCAAATGGTTGAGCATTTTGTGAGTGTTTAGCTGGAATGCTTTCAAAAGCTTTAGCCCTTTCATCATACTCATGCATTCCTAAACATTAATGAATGAACACAGGACCTGGTCGACAGAAATGCCTGCACAAATAGGTCTCACCGATATGATCTATCCATCCACCAACAAGAAAGGGTAGATGGGTCATGTCACCTGGACACAGCTAGCTTCTACTTTCTGTGGGAGAGCGTGAGCCAAAGGCTCACTTTTATGCCATCACATGTATACATTTTTTTTCATATTGCACCATGTGAGTTGGCACAATGTCCTCATTTGCACAAATGCACACTGGTTCTCTCACCAACTCCTCCCCACAATGTAGGGATGGGCAAATGAATGATGTTTGAGATAGCTAGGATCCTCCATCATCTTGGCACTCATCTCATGCCCAATTCCCATTCCCATTGCTGGTTGCTCTGTGTGAACGATAAACCTGTGCAAACTGAGCAGCGATCGAACAGGAGGTTTGGGCACATCTCCCAACATTTGTGCAAATCTCCCAGTTTGCACAAATTTCCTCCTTAGATTAAAGGAGGTCTGATTCAGTCTACTGAAGACATTTGTGCATGTTAGGAAATTGCACAAATCAAACTGGGAATCAGGAACGAAATGAATAGGAGGATGAGAATATTTCTGACAGATACATGTTTGCACTTGTATTAGCAGCTTCAAACGGGGCACGCTCTCACATTTTGCAAACAAAAGTCATATATTCTCACATAGCTCTACCCAAATGTAGGTGCCATGCACTTTCAATTAGAGCTGTGTGCAAATGTCATCTCCAAATTATCCATCCTATTTGTGAACAGAGAAATGGGGAGTGGGACATTTCACTGCATTTCTCCAGGGAGAGGAGAAATTCTCCAACAGTTTCTCGTGGGTTAGCAGTGGCATTAGCATGCCTTTGTTCCTTTTCGCTAATATGCAGCTGCAAATGGCATTGTCTACTGTTTTAGCAGCCTGGCCACCAGTTTGCAAAATTCCACAATGTGCCTAGCATCATTACAGTGCATTGGGGGAGAGACACTGACCACAAAACAAAAAGTTGGAGAAAGTACTGCAAAGTGCCTTTTTTCCTGGTGGGATAGAGGGAAGGGGTAAATGGCAGAAATTTTGTCAGAAAAAAAATGTATTCTGCCTCCTTTCAACAGCTGCTTGATGGGCAGAAAATCAAGAGCTAGAGCTTTTTCTCACATGGAATTGCAAAGAGAGGGAAACCATCACTTCTTGAATGTCTGCCTTTCATACAAGTGTTAAAAGATACAGGAACCCTGCCACAAAAAATAGGTGGCAACGGCAATGCAAATTCACACATATCAAGGTTGAAATAAGGCTGGGATCATCCCACTGGAGCGTCTCCAGCATGTGAACTGCCAATAAAGTAAAATGTTATTATATATATATATATATATATATATGCTGAATGTATGTGTGTGGGTTAGAATGTCCGGAAATGTTTATTCACTTCTAGATGAGTTGCAAAATTGCAATTTGGTATGGTGATAGGTCTTCCTATACAATGTACCCCAAAAATACAAAAACTCATTTTATTTGCAATTTAACTGTTTTTAAACAATTTTAAGCAAATCCTATGCTGACACCTACAACTCCCAGCAACTGTCAAAGAACTACCTCTCAGAGGATGGGGCCACCGGTGGGACGCTGAAGGCATGCTGGGAGGTGTAGGAGTTTCAGAGATCTCGGGGGATTGCGCACAGCCACATGGACAATTGCACAAGATCTCTGAAATGGCTACACATCCCGGCACGCCTTGCCCAGAGTTGCCTGCATCCCCTGAGAGCTGCTTCCCTCCACTCCTCGGTGATACCCCTCCTCGAGAGAGTGGTGAGGAGCAGCATCAGACAAGCAGTGAAAGCAGATTAATGTTATCTGGGGACCCAAGCAATGCTGGGAATATCTGCTATATGTATGTATATGTATATATCCCTAGTCTGCTGCCAGTTAAAATACATCAATTTTTCCCAGGCATAAATTGGAGCAGAATTAGAGTCCTACAAATATGTCTTTAAAGGTCACTAATCAAGTAAACCTTTTGAATGCCATTAGACTACATTTGGAAAGTGCAAATTCTACAATCACCTGCCTTTTCTAAAATGGATGCTAAACTCTAGGGGAGATTTCACTCCATGTTCTGGCTGAAGAGTGCATGAGCTAATTGATTTATATGGCTAGGCCAGTTCTTAGAGATAAGTTGCAACTAAACATGAATACACACACACACAGAGTGAGTATCCCCCCCCCCCCCCCATAAGTGTTAAACATTACTGGGAGTTGAGAATATTTTCCACTAATGTGAGTGGACAAGGATGAGTTGCAAATTCCCTACAGAAAAGGGAATGGTACCTTGTACCAAGTTATGGTCTGCAGTTGTCATTAATGGTGTTTGTTTCCTTTTGCACTGCGTTAAACAGTCTGGAATGCTCAGTATTCCATGCAGGTCAGGCATTCATCCCACCTGCCCCATTAACATTTTCACCCTGTAGAAGTACATGTCTTTCAATTTTATGTAATCACCTGTTTGGCTGAACAAGAAGCTCTCGATGGCTGATACAAATGAGAGTCTAGAAACGTCTAAAGGCTCTCATAATGCACCATTCAGAGTAGGATGCTCAGACAATCTCTTGTGCTAAATAATCATGGCCACAACATTAGCCATACTCAAGCACTATCCTTCCATCTGGGTGGCTAATGTCAGGACAGCAAGCAAGACAGCATCACCTGGCCCTACCCCCAATATCATCATATCTTTGGGCCCTGAAAAGGAGAGCCAACTGTACTCACTTTGGTTCCTCCCCTAGTGATGGATAACTCTGTCAATTTCTCACTTTATCAATGTTAAGGTTGGTTCATCTTGAACTTTGAGAATGTCTCCAGTCCTAAATTTGGCTCATCTAAAACCTTTGAGGTGTTTGTTTGTTTCATTTTTTTTTCATTCACATGAAAATTCATTAGCTTTTGTGTGCTCATTTCTCCCAATGCAGGCATTTTTGCATCTCTTATTGCCTAATATACACTTCTTTTCAAGCAATTTTCCTAATATGATACATTTTTGAACATCCTCCCCCCCTTGCCCATATTTTTGTATGCATTTTTTGATTGGAGAAGTGCACATTTATTTATTTATTTATTTATTACATTTATATCCCACCTTTTTTCCTCCAAGGAACCGAAGGTGTCATACATAATCCTCCTCCTCTCCATTTTATCCTCACAACAACAATCCTCTGAGGTAGTTTGGGCTGAGAGTCTGATTGGCCCAAATCATCTGGTGAGCTTCCATGGCCGATTGGGGACTAGAACCTGGATCTCCCAGTTCCCAGTCCGACACTCGAGCCGCTACACAACACTGGCTCTCAAACGACAACTGAGTTTCAGTTTGCATAGTTGTTCAAAAGGGTAAAATTAAGTCACATTACAATGCAAACTAGACACATTTCATTCTCACCCTCACCCTCCATATAACTGGGAGCCCCAATCATGCAGCGTTCCTGATTGCATGATGAAACTTATGCAGGTAGAGCTGGTTTCTATTTTAGACCTTTGCTGAATGTGCAGAGACCAGAAAGGTGGAGTTAGTTGCATGCAGGTGATATTTGGGCTGAGCCAGTGATACAGCCCCACCCCCTTATTCACATGGCCGCCCTTCGCATTGCTAACATGTGAACAGGGCTGACACACACCTTCTTATACTCTCCCACCCCCAAAGTTTTAGTCTTGAAGTTCAGAGACACACTGGGTCTCTGTGGGGATCCTTTGGGCTCACAGGAGCTTTTAGTTAATCCATGTATTCATCTAATGTTTCTCTGAAAATTACAGATGGATAGAGACGACCAATTCACTGGACTTCTGCATCTGATGTGAGGTAAAATCTTCCTTACTACTTGGCAGGAAAATACAAATGATCAAGTTACTCCAAAATGCCCCATACAATTTTTGGTGTGCATCAGTTTGCTCAGGTAGCTGTGGCCCGTCCAGACTCCTACACTGTCAAGAGCTAATAGAAGCTGCATAATATAATGGCATGTTTTTGTTGTGACCTAGAAAGAACAGCACCTATTACAGGTCAGGCAGAACTTGCCTTGTTAGGGCCTGCTTCCCATGATGGAAACAATTTATTTAATAGTTGCTCAATTAAAAACAACAACAACAACAACCCGGAGTTCCTGGTGATTCATATTGCGGAGCGCAGGACGAAATAAAGAGACGAGACAACTGCTTGGAATTTAAACATGGGCCACATTTTATTCAACAAGATCTGCAGACAGGGTAACACCTAAGCAGGCATCTACATCATGGCTTCATCCAGAGCCATCCCTGGGTTGGGCGAGCCATTCTATCCCATGTGGTGGCGCTTGCCATCTCGCCACCCCATGGGCTCTCCCTTTGGGTAGGGAGACCTCCCTGCGTCACCACCCTCATGCCACACGGCTCTGAGCAGGTGAGACAGGTTAGCCTCAGAGGTAAGCCTTCACCTCCCAGCTGGTGCCACACGGCTCCCAACCTTGGGTTTCAGACTCTACCCCTCACCAAAATGGTGCCTGAGAATGCTCACCGATATCCCTCCCCCTCTAGATGCCTGCGCCTAACCGCCAGTGTCATGTGACCAATTAATAGATCAGCCTATTTATTACACCCTGCTTGCCTCACAGTATGGAGTAGGCGAAAAAACACGCAGCCTAAATTGGAATGTGTGCCAAAAATTCCTACCCGGCCTCCAAAGGGACGACCAGACATGCCCATACTGCCAACAAGGGAGGGAGGGAGGGAGCCGCGATCCGAAGAGGAGGCCTCTGGGCCTGCAGCTCACCTTTACAGCTGCAGCCCCCATCCCCCTTTGTGGCACCATATGGAGCAGCCAATAGGCTGCCTCCACGCCTCGTCTCTTCGCCTGCGCCCGCAAACGCCCCCCCCCACGCCCAGGCTTCGCCGGGCGCGGGCAGAGGCAATTCCCAACCCATTTACTTTTCTTCCTATCCTCACAATAGAACAAGACAGGCATTCTCCAAAATAGAGCACCTTGTATACCAAAGATAACTTTTTCTTTGTCCTGTGCACTTCTTTTTTATTCTTAGGTTTGTTCATAGCTTGTTCTTCATCCCTGCTGTCATCAACATACATTTTAAGGGCTTGTATGGGATTTATTCTTTTTGTTTCCATGGCAGCAGAAAGTCTCATATTCTTCAGATATGGAAATCTCCATTCATTTTGAAGGGGAGAGAGGCTGCCTAGAAAACTGTTTTGAATTTTGGAAATAAAGGAAACCTGAACACATGCATTTGACCTGAAAGGATTGAATATTCCATTCATTTACATTTGATCTGTGTGTGTGTGTGTGTGTGTGTGTTTAACAAATGTGTCTCAAGTTACAAGACAGCTATCCCTCCTGCCCAAAGATACACATTGGCTCAATTCGGATGACACGATAGTCAATGGTGGGTTGACTAACCCTAACCCTAACCCTAGGGGGTACTCCCCACACAACATGGTAATAAATAATCAACTGTGGTGTGGATGAGGATCAGCGCTGAGTTGACTATGGCAGCATTCGGATGACACAATAGTCAATACAACTGACGATTGTTTTCCCCACACCAGTTGTTTATTGTGTCGTCCGAATTGAGCCAGAGTCTTGGTTCATTTGAACACTATAGTCCGACATGGCTGATTTAAGCTATGAAAAGCTGTGACACTTGCCTATTCAGGCCCTGCGTGTGTCTTATCATGTTATCCAAACCTGGGAAGTATGGTTTGCTGTACAGTTTGTTGTATGGTTGTTTAACTCCTGCTGCCTGGGTTCAGATGACACAACAAAGAAAGGCAACCCACCCATCCTTGGGGGTTGAATATGGAAAATGGCCACCTGCATGCTCCGAATCCCATCATGGCTTAAAAATAAGCCACAGTAGGCTCTGGTGATCATGCGAACCAGCTCATTGTCTTTAGTGGGAGGAGAGTTAAGCAGCAATGGAAAACCAGAGCTCTTAGTCACATGGAGAGCTTCCATGGATACAGAAGGCTCTGCTATTGAGAGTCAACCTATCTACACTACTGCTTTAAAATGGTTTAAAACGGTTTATAATGGTTTATAACCATTTTGAGAACTGTTGGGGCCCAAGACACACTCTGCATACAGTTTTCAAAATGTTTTCACAGTGTTTTATGTTGTGCAGGTAGATAGGCTCAGTGAAGGCATACAGGGCAAGAGATGCGACAACTGAGGGGTGGTGCTGGAGTGCTCCGCTTTTCACATGTTCACACAAAATGATAAATAGAATGCCAGAAAAGGACTTCAGTTGAATGAGTGTACACCCACGTCAGACCTTAGTGTAGAACATGCGAAGCTTTTTAGAGGAGCCAGATGTGCCGGAATATTGGTGACAGGGTTTGTGTACACCCACACCTTCACCACACCTTTAGCCCTCATTCATTCAAACAATTCATTCACTTTTGGTCCTCATATGAGCACACTGAAGGCCTACACAGGGCGAACACCTCATCTGAAAGAGCAGCTGCCAAAGAGTGTTCAAGAAGAAGACTCCCCACCCCCACTCCCAGTGCCTCTGGTCTTAGAAAACACACCAACAGACTTCAAAGAAGACTCTGTATCTCCTCAGGGATCACCCTTCTCTCAAAATCAGGTACATGCCAGTGGCCTGAAACTCACTTGTTCCAAAACCAATGAAGAGCCTGTTCATGCATCTAATAATGCAGAAGAGCATTTTATCCCTGTCACTTTGTCTTACGTAGGCAGAGATCTTGCTAAATGGCCTTGGGAAATTACTGAAGAAATGCAAAGTTTCTGCATCAGGACAAGGCAGTAAGTCTGAATATTTTCAGGATATTTTTCATATGCGAAAGGAATGCATGTGTATTTAATTACACACACATCCCGCCCACCCAGCTGAGAAAAACAGTGACATGGGTACATGGTGCATTGAGAATGAAGTGAGGCCTCAAATGAAGCCCCTAGGCCTCTCAGAGTCTTAAAAGGATCCTCCTAGACAATCTAACCTAGGCTTCCACATGGGCAGAGGTTGCATATGATTCTGGGAGCACTATGGGAAAAGGTCCAGGATAGCAGAACCACAACAATGCATGTAATGCATGAGACAGACTATATTCTGCTAATCATTATTCCCCTTATGCGGTTGTGGTTTTGCAGAGACTCATCACCCCCATGTCAGCTTACAATATAGATGAAAAGTAGGGCTGTACACCGCCTCGGGCCGGATCTTCAAAACCGAGGTGAGGTGGGCCGATTCGGCCTGCCTTGGCCCAGAGTCAAGTCAGTGCTGGGTCATCCAAGCAGCCCCAAGGCCAAAGCAGGTTGGTACTTAAGCTTTGGGTGCCTCAGGCCAATTCAGAGCAGCGTTGGGCCACTTCCCCCCTCCCCTCTGCCCAGGAAAGCCAGCACAAGGCTGGCTGTGAGTTCATTGGGTTCACAAGACTCACCTCTCCCTCCCTCCCTCCCTCCCTCCCTCCCTCCCTCTCCCTCCCCACCCTCCCTGGTCACCTCCCCCCACCTTTAGGGAATGAGGGGGTTCAATCTCCATTTGACAGTTTACATGTTTTATCTAGGTGTGTACACGTGCACAGACACACACTTTTTATTCTTACATTGTGAACCTTTGAGAAGAGAGTTGTCTTTTTATGGCCTATTTTAAGTGCTGAGCAAATAATAAATTTAATATTATTATTATTATTATTATTATTAGGTGCAGTTGATGTTTGAGGTTGAGGTTGAGGCCAGACTGTTTGAATGACTGTCTTCTTACACGTGAATCTTTAGGTGAACGGTCTTCATGTGAATGGTCAAAGCATTCTCATTTTGGACTGGTTGAACTTTGCACCCTGACATAACTGATTTACAGCTGCTCTGCTGACTGTAGTATTTCTATTGTATTGTTACTTTGCTATGATTTTATTGTATATTCTGTTCATTAGGCCCCCCAACTCACTTCGGAGGCCATTTCGGAGCCTCCAAAATGTCCCCGATTTGATTCGGGGCACTTCAGGAGATGCCTGCCTCACCTTGGCGCTGAAGCCAAAGTGAGATTCACCCCCTGAAGTGATTCAACCTTGCACAAGGCCAGCAAGGAGCCCATGGGACTCCTGACACCCTATTCCCTGCTCGCAGCCCCCTCACCCACTTCACAGCCCCCTTGCCCCTTGCTCCTCCCCCAACCCAGAAACGCCACTGCCAGGACTTACCTGTACATGGTGTCCTCCTCCAAGAGAGCCGAGTCATGATTCAAAGATCATGGCAGCTCTCTGTTTTGGCTATATCTATGGCTGCAAACTATGGCAGCCATAAAAAGGAATGGTTGCCGTAGTTTGTGTCCATAGATATAGTAAAAACAGAGAGCTGCTGTGACCTTAACTTTAAATCGTGGCTCGGCTGTCTGGGAGGAGGATGTGATTTACAGGTAAATCTCAATTGTGGCAGGCAGCGGGTGGTGATGGTGGTGGTGGATGTGACCAGGGAGGGTGGGCAGGGAGAGGGAAGTGAGTCTACTGAGTCCAACGGCTTTCCTGGGCCAATTGGTGGGGTGGAACAGCCCAGCGCTGCTCCAAATTGGCCCGAGGCACCCAAAGCTTCAGTACTGATCTGCTTCAGCCTTGGCTCACCCCGAGTCAACCCGACATCAACCCAGCTCCGGGCCAAGGGAGGCCGAATCAGCCCGTCTTGCCTCGGTTTCAAGGATTCAGCCCAACGCAGCGAACAGCCCTACTTTTCATCTATACTGTAAGCTGACATGGGGACTCTTGCAGGTGGAATAGAAACCTTGTTAGTAAATAAAGAATTCCAAGGAAATCGTAATTATATTGAAATATATACTACACTCCAGCCACATTGCCTGCTCAAATTAAAACTCATGAAGGTCTAAACATTGGTGCAAAAACATGTGGTGGCATCCAGAATCCTGTTGTTTATATACTTGTATGTATCATATGAATCTCTTTGACCTCATAACTCCATATGATTTTTGCAACTGGATCCAAATCATTGTTTTCTTTTGCATGTTCACCAGTAGAATTGGCTTAATCACATATTGTGTTCCTAATTCAAAATGCAGACCTCCTCCCAAAACTGCAAACTAGAACGAACACTCACTAGGGATTGTTTCACTCAGATTGAATTCAGTTAGAATTACATCTAGATAAACACACTTAGGATCATGTCCTGAACAGTACAATGCGATTTTAATCCATACTGCCCATAGCAAGGTCAATTGGTTTGAAAGTTCAGCAGTTTATCCATTCAATAGTTGCCATTTTCTTTTTTTATGAATTGTTTTATACTTTTTTCACACCTGTTGCCCGTTCAGGACACTTATCTAAAACAGCAAATATGAGGTTTCTGCATCAGAAGCAGAAAATCAATCTCTTTGAGGTATCCCTAGTAGCTGTTTTCACATGTGGAAATGCTACAAAGTGTCTTATTCAGACAGCTTATATGTCTGGCATATCTGGTTTAGCATTGAAGTGCCAAAGTGGCATCATGGGAGCCTCCCATGTGGACTTGCCTCAAGGTCTGAATCTGGATCATCTCCATTTTAATCTTCCTTTTTTCTGGATTGCCAATATTCCATTGTATCATCCCTCAAGTGAAATCACAATGTTCAGGAATGCAGCTAATTATGTCCAGGAAACAACATATTTTGGTAAGAGAAAATATTGCAAAACACTATATTAAGCGATCCCAAGATATAAAATACTCAGTATGCTTAATAAGTTCATTCTTACTAATGAAGCTCAGTGTGCCTTGCCATTTGCCTGCACATTTATGTGCCATACATCAGTACTGGTTAGGTAAACACACTGATTAGCATCCATTTTATATTGCTTTGAGAGACTGGTTTGGTAGGTGCCATTAATCACAGTCTCGGCAACATGCCTGTTCAGCATCCAGCTCTGAGCTCTGAGTACCAATTCACTATGTTCCATCTTCTAAATATGGAAGGATGCATTTTTATCTCTTCAGATAGAAAAAAAAGCAACTTCAAAATAATAATAAAAAATCTCCTGATGCAGGGAGTCCTTAAGCTTCTTGAATAAAACAGCTTTTTGACATAAGGGGAAAATGTCTGTGAATAACATGTTATAGGTGGCCCATTAATTCTCATTATCTTCCATAAATAACAAATAGAAATAAAAGTTATTTATTCATTTACAATACTCATATAGGCTGTCCAATAACAGTTTCAAAGGTCAGTTCACAAAAAAAACACACATATTAATAGACAATAATAAAACATAATAACAAATAGCCAGCACATTTCAGCATAAAATATTTTGTTGGCAGTAGTGGAATCAAAACTTTTTTCTACAGTATCAATAAATAAATAAAAATCAGATCAGAACAGTTTTAAGATCCTAATATTAAAAGAATAATATGGAAGAATAAAGAGGTCTTCACCAAGTACTAAAATGACCAGAAAGAAGGTGCCAGGTGAGCCTCTCTGGGAAGTGAATCCTACAGTGAAAAGGTGATCTCTCCTATAGCTACCTGTCAGACTTCACTTCACATGAGGAAGGGCCTCTAATGAGGATCTCAAAGTTTGGATTGGTATATGTGGGATTAGGGAAGTTGTGGGCATCCGAAACGGGGGTGGAATTCAAAGGACTCCCCCACCCCACTAGCTACCTACTCTAGGCTGACCAGATAAAATCCAGGTCAGGGCTCATGTACCTTTAACAGTTGTAGAGAAAAGGGAATTTCAGCCAGTGTCATTTGTATGCAATTAGTCCCGGGTGAAATTCCCTCTTTATCACAACAGTTAAAGTTGCAGGGGCCCTGCCTTCTTTTGTATATGGTCACTCTAGTATAGTGCCTGCACCTTTAACTGTTGAGATAAAGAGGGAATTTCACCAGGAACTAATTGCGTACAAATGACACTGGCTGAAATTCCCTTTTCTCTACAACTGTTAAAGTTACATGAGTCCTGCCCTGGATTTTATCTGGTCAGCCTAACCTACTCCCACTTGCTGCACAAGCTACTGGATGGCCTATCAAGCTGCCATTTTGCATAAAATTGTGTCTCATTATTCCACATAAAAGGTATTTTACACAAATGGTGGCCATAAAGCCACCATGTACATGAGATTAGAGACTAAATGGATCATTCATGCCTCTAATCTTGTGTAAATGGTGGCTTTATATGTATAGCCTGCTTTTACATAATAATGAGCAGTTTGCTAAGGGGCTGAGCGCTCACTAGGTGCTTCTCAAGCTGTCCAGTGGCTCACATGGTATGGTGAGCACAGGCAGCCAGCTGGCAGGGGTTCAGCAAGCACCTGGCAGCATGGATGGAGATGAATCTGTTCATCCCTATGAGGGATTCTTTTGTGGGATATACTTGTGTACAATTATTAGTATATCCAATGTCCTGCTCATATTATCAATCTACAGATGGAGAACTTGTCAAGAGTAGTGGTTTTTCAAATTATGTTCCATGGAAGCAAGAAGTTTCTTGGAAGCTTATCAATTATTTCTTAATAAGAAGGTTAGAGGTGGTGGACAGGTTTCCCTGAAACACTGTTTGCACACAATTACCCACCCTCCCCTGCAACGTGAAGCCACAGGATCATGTTCTACAACACACTCTCAGAATGAGGTAGTAGATTAGGGTGGTAGAATGCTTAACTGCACGTCAGAGACTGCAAGCAGGGAATTACACTTGTAAAACGCTCTCTGCATGCAGTCATTCCTGCTGCTGAAGAGACAAGCTGCTGCTTAACTTTAGCAAAGGAGCTTTTCTCTTCAGCAGTGAGAACTGCTACAAAGGAAACAACAAAACAAGCTTGATCCTCTCACACCTATACATATCACTTCTCTAGATCCAGGCTATAATGAGCAACCATCTATAGCCCTGTTCAGAAGTGCCCAACATGTGTTGGTAAAAAACATGGAGGATGGACATTGCAGGCTACATTATTCCAACATCTATATGTTGAGTGCTGTTGTCTGCAAGGAGATGTCTACACATGAGCATGTTGTGCTTACAATGTGCTGGAGTACCTCAGGAAAGTAGAATTTAGAGTCAAGTTTTCTATAACAGGGTAGCTAAGAGACACCAAGGCATAAGCAGCCAGTTTTCAACGTGATACTAAAATGCCACTTTTATGGAGATGGAATAGAGTACAAAAGTCTGCTATAAAACTGTACTCTTGCCTACTAGATGTTGCCTCACACAATATAAGCACTCAGCAAATAATGTACAGGGCAAACGCCCCCATTTGCAAGCCCTGTGGGAAGATTTTATTAGAAACCATTTTAACAACAGGAAAAGATGCTCTCCAAATCCCATCGATCTTGAAGTATGACAGTGTTTTATCCACAGTGTTCATTCCCATCCTTCTGAAATCTCTTGTATACGTATATCTTGTACTGTATGGATGATGTATCTCTTTTGTCTCCATAGTTAAATTTCTATGTTTCAGCTATGTTGTCTTTTTTTCTTTTAATTACCAGATGAGCACCATGAGACATGCCCTTCTCCTGTTCCAGCCCTCAGCCATCCTTGGTGAGGCTGAGGCTCAGTTTACACTGAATTCTCCACATGTGTTTATTTGACTTAGGCCTTAAATGGGCCTGCATTCAGGTGGAGGAAGAAGCCCTATCCCTTCTCCTCTCTCCAACTTGTTTTTAACCATAAGTTTATTGCCTGCCTGCAGGGAGCTCAGAGACAAAGGGGCAGAGGGGTTGACTTGGGGTGGGCGGGGTTGGTCTTCTCACCCAGAGATGATCAGGAAAAAAAGACTGTTGTTGTAATCAAGTATAATCGATAAAAAAAAAATAAGAGGTGCAGCCAATGTTCTAGCACCCAGCAATAGGCTGACCATAGGAAAAGGAGGACAGGGCTCATGTAACTTTAACAGTTGTAGAGAAAAGGGAATTTCAGCCAGTGTCATTTGTAAGCAATTAGTCCCTGGTGAAATTCCCTCTTCATCACAACAGTTAAAGTTGCAGGCACTATACTAGAGTAACCATATACAAAAGAAAGCAGGGCCCCTGCAACTTTAACTGGTGTGATGAAGAGGGAATTTCACCAGGAACTAATTGCATACAAATGACACTGGCTGAAATTCCCTTTTCTCTACAACTGTTAAAGTTACATGAGCCCTGTCCTCCTTTTCACGTGGTCAGCCTACCCAGCAATCCACTACCACATCTCGCTTGTGGTGTTTTTGTAGCAGAACTTTGCAGGAGAGTCAAGCTGAGCAAAGTTGAGCTGGGAGCTAGATTGTGAATGGAAAACACAGGGAAGTGAGATGGGGCGTTAACTAAAGAGGATGAACTCTGAACAGTGAATTTCTAAATCTCCAACTGTTCTATGCGAAATACTAATATAGAACTCATTCGCTGGGTGTGGATCCTTATGAAGGCAAAATGGCATCATCCATGCACCAGAGACATGTATCAGCAAAGTTGTGGGGATGCTGTATTTTAAGAAATACACACACACACACACACAGAGAAAAAACCCTAAGAGGGGAGGGGAGGAACAATAATAGCCCTGTGTGGCATGGCTGTTCTCAATGGGTATGAAATACTGACTAATGGTTGGGAGGGGAACGGAGAACAGGGGCTTCACTGGCTGGTTGAAACCTGAATAGAAGCACTCCACACTTTGATGTTTTTTGCAGGTCCAACTTGTCCTACAATGTTTAGTGCTGTGCTGAAAATTTTGATAAGTCCATTTTCTGCATTTTGTGGGGGCTGGTGGGGGGGGGCAAAAACTCTGGTGAGAGGTGAGAATTTCATATAATTTTCTCCTTGGGGAGGGGGACAGGGTTTCCACATAATAGGAAGAAGACACCTCAGTGCCTACACTTCAATAAAGTGCAGGGCAAACTTCCCCATTTCCAAGCCCTGTGAGAAGATTTTATTAGAAACCATTTTAACAACAGGGAATGATGCTCTCCAAATCCCCGTGCTCTTGAAATATGACAGTGTTTTATCTACAGTGTTCATTGCCATCCTTCCTAAATCTCTTTAAACTGAGCCTGGACTGGACAGCCCTTCAAAAAGAGGACAATGCTCTGGCTGCCCTTCAAACAGAGGACTGTCCCCTGTAAAAAAACTAAATAGACTCATGGCTACCCTATTCAAGCATTCAAAACTTCTAACCACAGAGCAGAGACAGGGATGCACCATGAAACTCAACATGTTGATGAGAAAGTTTTGAATAGGGACTATAAGGATGGGCATCTAAACATGCTTTTAGTACTACACATCCTGATTGGGGAGGATTTTACTGTCAACATCTTCAACCAAGAGCAAATCCACTTCAAATCCTCCCCATAAACTTAGGGAGGTTGGGGATAGAGGCAGGGTCATGCAGAGGGGGGGGGGGTAGTGGGGCCAGTTGGTCTGGGCCCCACAATTTTGAGGGGGCTCTCCGATGAGGAGGCCCCCCCTAGCTTATGCTACTGTTTCCATAGTATAAGTGGCCCATCGAGAAGCGAGTAGCCTGCCTTGCGGAAACAGCACAGAAGCCATACCACGGTCAGACTACAAGCTCCATGCGGGGCAGGGATATATGTGTTGTAGAACAGGTTTAATATGAAGGTGTTATGTAGAACGGACATGTTGGTGGGCATGCCCCCTTGGGGTGGCCATGTTGTCCTCCTTTTTTGAAATGAGGGGGCCCCACACACTTCCCATCTGGCCTGGGCCTATTATCAGCTCTGCATGGCTCTGGATAGAGGGTGCGTGGCCAAAGCACATGTCCTTGTCTCCTCCTTGGTTAGGGTTTTTGAATGACTGAGGAGGGCTATTGTCTTGATTATTGGTATTGTCTTGGGTCTTAGTATTGTCTATTGTTGTCATCAAAAACAGGTCAAACATCCCCTCATATCTCAACAGGATTAAACAGGAGAACAGTACCTTAGATATTGTACCTTAGATGTTGTCAGTATTAAAGGGGAATTGCTTATAAATTCTTTTACCAATAAAACTGACATCTACTGAGATAATAATTTGCTAATGTCCTACTAAATTTGGCCTTCCTACCAAACAGCGACTGAGGGCGCAATCCTATGCATGTCCAGATGGAAAATGCCCTACAACATCCAGCATTTCCCAACTAGGAATGCTGACAGTTGGAGGCCTTTTGTCCCGTCTAAATGTGCACGTCTAAACCCTTGAGAATATTTAATTTAATTTTATTATTTTGCTGAGTAAACTTAGCTACCAGCCAGTCGCTGTATATCCATACTTTTAACTCTCAATAGAATCTGTGTTTCTGCACCCTATGTCATAATATCTGAAAGCTCCCCAAAGAGTCAGTCCTTTGAGAAGACTGTTCTAGAGCAATTTCCTATTTCGTGAAAGGGACTATTTGAGGTAGATTTTGTAAGTGGACAAAAATACCCCTGTAGACTTTTGTGTCTTCATCTTCGATATTAGGATAATGGATTCTCGCTTTCCCAATTCTGCAATGATGTTTCACCTTGAAAAGAACATATGCTACACAGGCAAAGCTAACAACATATTTTCCTGGTGCAACTGCTGTCAACCAACTGCTTGTTTTAGCATCTACTAGGATGGAAAAGGAGATTATTATTATTCTTTCTCTCTGTCCTTCCCCTTTGGGTATCCACCATCTGTTGTTGTTGTTGTTGTTGTTGTTGTTGTGTGGTGTGTGGTTTTTTTTTTTTTTTAAATTAAAACTTTCTTATTAAGAAAGGAAACATGCCAGTTTTATTCAAATAACTTTAAATATGTTTATTTTAAATGTGTGGGTAAGGCACAGTTTCTAAATCCATTCCGCCATTATGTTTACTGGGTGATCCTAGGGCAGGCCGTTTCTTTTACCTCAACTTACCTTAGTGTTGAGAGCACATTTGTCAAGCTGCTGGACTGGGAAGACATTTGTCAAGGTTTAATGATGAATAAATTATTCTAAACCAAAGTTACGATTTTTCAGAAGAGACCTCTGTGACACCAATGGTCAATTAGTGGCCGTTAGACAGAACAATGTAAAGAATTTAAAGATCTTGGGGGACTTTTTAGGGAGATGCTCTCTTGGAATGTTCAAGTAGATGTTGTTAGATCAATGGTCCTATGTACAACAGCTGCCACTTTGAAGTTCTATTTAGCGCTGTGCCGAAAATTTCTCCTATGAAAATTTCGACCATTCTCATTTAATTTGATAGAAAAGGAATTGCTTTTGAAAAGAAATTCAAAGGGGAGAAGTTTCAGAGAAATTATCATGGGTTTGGTTCAGAGTTCCTGTGCTTACCTTCCTGATGAGATGGCTGATGATTCTCTCTCTGTGTGTGTGTGTGTGTGTGTTTGTCCGGTCTCTCTGACAGCCCATGTCCCCCTCAGCTTCCTATACTTCCTGCCCTGGGAAAGAGATCTTGGAATTTTATTCCTCCCACAGGGTCTTTTCAGATCAAGAAGTGCAGGCAGCCTTGGAGACTGCAGAGTAATAGTGAGATGTGAAATAGAAAGAATAATATCGACAATACTCTCAGCCACCTCACAGGGATTATTTGTGGTCAAAAACACCACCAACACACATACATAATAAATTGTAAACTGCCCTGAGAATGACGCAGCAAAATGGATGACCCTTTCATGAGGAAAGAAAACTTTCAGGAAATTCCTGAGATTTTTCTTTTCTGACCTTCTAGAAATATAAGATCACTTTTCAGAATTTTTGCCACATCTTCTTCACCACTTTTTCGGGGGTCACTGTATTCCCTCCCCTCAATGCCCTGGAGTGATGCTAGGTATATGGGGCATTGTGGAGGATGCAAATTGGGGGCCAGGCTGCCAACAGATATGATGCTGTTGTCACTTTTAGTGGCAATGCAGCAACAACAAAACCCTTTGGAAGACGCCTTGCCAATGGTGATGCCCGCCTGTGAGAAATTGTTGGAGAATTTCTCCTCCCCCTGGTGAAATTCAGTGAAATTGTTGCCCCAATTTCTCTAACCAAAAATAGGGTGGAGAATTTTGAGAGGCCGCTTATGCACAGCTCCAGCTCTATTATACAAAGGTGTTTTTTTTCTGATTGAGCCAAATTGGGGTGGGGGGAATCAAAATTCCTTGCACTGGAAAATATTTCAGGCACCCCAATGGCATTGGTCTGGGTGGAAGTGGGTTTCTGTTCCATTAGAGCTTGAGTACACTATACTATCCTTAATTGCGCAAAAAGTTGGAAAAATATTTTGATAAGTTTTTATCTAAGTCATGTTCGATCAGCCTTCAGTCTAGCATGCCATGGGTCTCTAGATTTAGTTATCTTTTCTTATCGTATATCATTTCTGATGACCTTTTGTTTCACTTTCTAAGAGGCAGCTGCAGAAATGGATTTATTTTTATTTATATATATATATATATATATTTTCAACTTAAAACAAATAACATAACATAAAATACAATACAAAACTAACAACCCTCATACCCCCCTGTGCTCCCCTCCCCCCAGGAGACCTACATATATTCCCTTATACATCCTTCCAAAGTTGTAAAGTATCTTTTGAAGGTGTTTGCCCCTTCCCCGATCTTAACACATATTCCAAAAATGGACTCCATATAGCTTCGAAATCATTCTTCCTGGACATTCCCCTCTTTACTTTCAAATTACACGTTAGCTTATCATTAACTGCCATATCCCATGTTTCTTTATACCATTCTTCTATTGTATAAGAAATGGATTTATGATTAAAACATTATGTTGATTTGACAGACCATTTTATCCATTATTATTATTGTTGTTGTTGTTATTATTATTATTATTATTATTATTGAGATTGTATGGATTTTATGAAAGCAACCACTTGGTAGATCTTACCTTTTCATATTTAGACAAGCTTTTACAGCTCTATGATTTCAAACCATGTCACAGAATTTGAGGGCAGATACCATCAGATCCCTTATGACCAATGACTATGTATTTGTGGATCCCCAGAAACTGAAGTTCTGATACATTATTTACTCCAATGTTTTATTCAAGTCATACGTTTTGTAATTTTGTATAGGTTCTATTAATGGTCTTCAGCTTGCAAATAAATTATATCTGACCTCAGATTACCTCACAGGTTTGTTGCTGTGAGGATAAAATCAGAGCAGGGTACTATGTATGACTCCTTGAGTTCCTTGGAGGAAGGGTGGGATGTAAGTATAATAAAATAAACAAATAGTATTCATAGCTCCACTTCCCTTTTTCTCGAAGTTACAAAAGAATGTTAACACTGATGTAACATGATTCTGGAGTTGAAGTGATGATTCTAACTTGTCAGTCTAACTTCAGTCAAAACCTGTGCAATCCCAATGCTAAGCACATTTACACAGATCCGATATATGACCTACTGAATACAACTTACTTCCCAGCTCTGTGGATTCAGCCATGGCTATGGAAATGGTAAATGCCAGAGATAGAGAGATTGAGTTGAATGGGTCCCAATAGATATAAACCCAGGCGTCATGAAGGGAAGAGCTAGAACAGAACTGTCATCTGATAACATCTCACTGATAGCATCACACAGTACATTGATACCTATCAGTGTATTGGTAGCATCAGTAGCTTCATATTCAGAAAGCATCTGGAAGCAGAATAGAAACCTACAACCAAAAACATAGGAACTGCCTTGCGCAAGTCAAACCATGGTTTCATCTAGTCCAATATTGTCGACACTGACTGGCAACAGCGTTGCAGGGTTTCAGGCAGGAACTTTCCCGGACCGGGGAAACTTTTGCACACAAAACATGTGCTTTACACTATGGCAAAGACCTCAGCGATAGTTATGCCCGGGCAGCTCATGTCAGCAGCAAGACAATGACAGGATGAGAATAGAGACTCATCCACGATTTCATATGGGCCTGTTTTATGTCATTGTTTTACTATTATTTGTTTACTTGTTTATTGTTATGTCATATTTTATGTTCATAATTATAAACACTGCCCAGAGAACTCTGGTTATTGGGTAATTTAGGAATGTGATAGATGATAGATAGATAGATAGATAGATAGATAGATAGATAGATAGATAGATGATAGATAGAGGATAGTGTCCCTAAAGACCTGGAAGTGTGTAATGTGAATCTGATGTGGGGAGATGGTAGAATCAGGACACTGGCTTCCATGCATAATCTCTTCTGCTCCAAAACACTCAGTTTCCTATTCTGATTATATCCATAGTATGGGTGAAAATCAACAAATAGGTAGATTAAAATGCCCTAAAGGATACTAAATAAAACATTAATGCATTCAGAGAGAAAGGGTTTTATGAGACTTGCATTGGCAAAGTTTTGAAGTACAGTAATATTTTATTAAATGAAGGTAGTTGACTATAAGTGCTATGACTCACAATATGAGGTGAGGGGACTTTTGTAAATTATACTTCATTTTATTAGGACAGGGCATTTATTCTCCTGGATTTTGCACTGCAGGGGAAAGAGTGATGAATTAAACAGAATATATGCATACTCTTTAGCTCTGTTTTTAATGCATATCTGAAACAGTTCATCATCCCCAATCTGAAAGAGGGATGGAAGAAGTTTGGTAGACCTAAGAGAATAACTGATTTGCCAAGGCCATTCCAAAGAAGGGTAGTTGTCTTTTTGCCTTTGAATAATCTTGCCATGGATGAGCCATATAAATGAAATATATAACAAAT
Organism: Anniella stebbinsi; assembly: GCA_029215795.1. Taxonomy (NCBI): domain Eukaryota; kingdom Metazoa; phylum Chordata; class Lepidosauria; order Squamata; family Anniellidae; genus Anniella; species Anniella stebbinsi. Next base: position 3,286,312 of record JARDYH010000006.1, read on the forward strand.
GTAATTAGGGCATGAGCAAATATTGTTATTGGGCCCTGAACATGCATATACCAGTTACTGACTTAGATTATATGAATGTACCATCTTCTCTAACAGAGAGACAATGCAGTGCAAGGAAGTAAGGAATCCCTTGTTGGTGTGTGGGTGTGGTTGTGGGTGTGGTTTAATGAAAACCTGCTCCTGGAGGGTGATATTTAGAGTGGAGGAACGGGGGGGGGGGGTTAATGTTTTCACTGCTACATACTTTTAGACTCCAAATGGCCACCGCAATTGCTTCCCAGCATTCCTCCAACATACACACAAATCCAGACGCATCTAGAGATATTCTTCCAAACCTGATTTTCATTTAAAATAATAAATAAATAATAAATAAATAAATAAATAAGGGTTTCCGTATGGGTGTTTTCATATAATAATTAATATTTAATTTCATGGGATTTTTAATAGACATATATTCAATGTTTCTGACAAAGGCAGACAATAGGACATTATTAGAAACCAGCTCCATGTGTATTTGATGAGAGACCTAATCCCTCTCAACTACTGCAGTCTTAATGTGCATCTAGATTCTAGACTCTAGAAAGAACGGCTGAAATGTTATATCCAGTTAACTGAGAGTAACCCCCATTGAACTGAATGGGAGTTAACATTTGAGTCGATGTGTATAGACTTGTACCTGTAGGAGCCATACGATTGTGCTAGACATTATTCATGCAAAATATCAACTTTGAAAACCAATTGCAACAAGAAATTGGCCAATAGCACTTGAGACCAGGGTACTTGAAATACTACTTTCTCCTATATGAGCCTGCCGGGTTGTTAATATCTTCTGGTGAAACCCTTCTTTTGAGACTGCTGCCTTCAGAAGTGTATTTGGTGATGACTTGAGAGAGGGTCTTTTTCAGTGGCAGCTCCCAGTCTGTGGAATTCCTTCCCACTTTATGAGGTAGATTAGGATGAGATATAATGACTTGACCAAAGCAAGTTAAAATTCTATTCCAAAACCGGGTATATTGATGAAAATAAAACAAGCCTTCACTCACTGAGGTTCAACTTATTCACTCCTATTACTATTTCTGTGTTTTATATTTCTGTGTGTGTGTGTGTGTGTGTGTGTGAAACATTCCCCTGACTGTTTCACTATGTGCACAGATCACAGAGAGATTGCCAAAACTGAGTCAAAGTAAAAGTTCTTATCCCACCTCCTTTGTATCCCCAGAGAAATGTTCTTAGGATATAAAGTGCATCCAAATCAATACCCCATCTTAGGCTTGTCAGATTTGATACTCCAGAAGAGCACCCCTTGATCCTTAAGATCATCATGAGGAGAGGAGACTGTTGCTCTGAACACTCAGAGCTCCATCAGACAAGTGTTTTACTGCACACTCATTACTGGGCGCTCACAGATTTTTGCAGGTCCCTTTTACGACGTTATCTGCCTCTCACGCGCCTCCCGCCCCTTCTAACCTTCTTTGCACCACAAAAAAATGCCCCAGTAAGTCCAATTTATTTTAAAGATGGAAATTGCCTCTATCTCGTGCCATGTGCATGAGGAGCACCACAATCAAAATGGATCACGGACACGTTGTTAGCTTCCTCTTTCAAAAGAGGAAGTAATGACAGACAAACCACGGGTGGAGAAGAGACAGTAAGGAAACACATTCCCCCCCCCCCCGTTTGATGATGCTCTCAGTCCCTATGAGGCTAAAAAAAGAGGATGACAAGAACAGGGCCTTTTCAGTGGGGACACCTGTATTGTGAAATATCTTGACTAGAGAGGTTGGCCATGCTTGGGCTTTGAAATTCCAAGGACAACCCCACCTACAGTGTGCTACAATAGTCTAAACTAGAGGTTACCAAGGAAAGGATAATCATGGCATCCGGTTGAGGAGTTCACTCCCGACTCTTTGTTTGGAAGAATGGTAATTTGTTTATTTAGTATTGTTGCTATGTTTAAAATTGATTATAACTTTCATTGTCTTTTGGGTTGGCAGTTGGCATTGAACTGGTTTAAATGTGGGACACCCTGTGGGCCTATTTGGCCATCGGTTGGGAGGATACACTGAATGACTAAATAATACAACAACATGGCCATTGCCAGCTCCAGGTTTTTGAAGGCCCTTGGGCAAGACACCCTCAATAGTCCCCACTCTCTCAGTGAATTAATTTTCTCAATGGCTTTGCCATCATTGCTCTACATCAACCCTGGTCAGATAACGCACTAAGCCATGGTGGTTAAGCATTCTGAGCTAAACATTTATGGCTTAGAGTGTCGTTTGAACCATGACTTAGTGTGTCGTGTGAACCATGGTGGCTACATAACCATGGTTTTAACTAGGATGACCATATTTTGGAAACCAAAAAAGAGGATAACATGGTCGGCTCCCAAGGGGACATTCCCACCAACCTGTCTCACCCCAGGAGGTGTGTCCAGCACCAAGGGGGTGTGCCCACCTGAACATAGCCTTGGTCACATATCTGATTTTACAGCACACAATCAAGACAAATCTGTTCTACATAATATTTTAATGTTAAAATCACTGAAATAAAGAACAATGTATCTGAAATTAACTTCACTACTACTTTTGTAGTTTTTGCTGTACTTTGAAGCTTTTGATATAATCTGTGTGATACATTCGCCCCTTCCTTCAAATATATTTTCTGACTGTATCCTCACTCCACTGCAAACTGCTGCTGCTGCTTTTAACAGGGCTTGTTGCCTGCTGGCTGGCAGGCTGGCTTTTTATTTTGAAATTTCATTTTTTTAAACCTTGTGCATGATTGTCACAAGTTTCTCTACTCTAACAATAGAGTAGATGTTATGGGTGGCAGACACTATTTCACCCATTCACACTTCTCACTTATATACATTAGCTTCTCAAGGCTTGCACATTGACACCACTTCTCACATACAGATTTTGAACTCCTGTCTACTTCCTGCACAAACACGTGACTTTGAGACCCTCTTTCTAATGCCCTGTGTTACCTGCCAGCACCGTAGGACTAAGTTAAAACAGGTGTCTCTGGGTTGTCTGTGCAGCCTCTTTTGTCTCTCTCTCTCTTTAAGTAATTTCAGCCAACCCAAAGCCTCCAGCCTCAAACAATCTCCCTCCCTTCCTCTATCCCTCTCTCTCCCTCTTCCACTCTCTCTCTCTCTGCCAAAGTCTGATGGTCCAGTCAGGCCACACACTTGTGGCGAGGGGTATTGATTATTGTTTGGTCATATTTGGTGACTCTTACTTTAAAAAACTCCGCCGCCAACCGCCTCCACCTCCTCTCCTCCTGCACATCTGCTCAACTCTGATGCACTCTGAAAACGCTCTGGGTGGCAAGCCAGCCTCTCAGGGCCAAGCTACAGGTGAATCTGAGTTGCCTTCAGCCTCTTTCTGCCTTATGAAAGCCAGCCAATGTCTCCAGCTTCCAGCCTCAAACAATCCCCCCTCTCTCTCTCTGCCAAAGTCTCCCAACTGTCCAGCCAGGCTGTGCACTTGTACCCTGTGGCTGGGGGTAGGGTGCCAGCTTATAGCTTGGTCACATCTGGTGACTCTTGTTTTTTTTTTTTTTTTTTTTTAAACTTCACTGCCAGGCACCTCTGCACCAACACTGGACTCTGAGATGCTCTTAACAGGCTCTGTGTGACACACCAGCCTCTCAGGGCTAAGCTACAGCCATCTCTGAGTTGTAACTCTGTCTGAAACTGATGCCAGCCAAAGCCTCCAACCAGTCAACACCTGCACCAACACTTGATTCTGAGATGCTCTTGAAAGGTTCTGTGTGGCATGCCAGCCTCTCAGGGTTCAACTACAGCTATCTCTGAGTTGTGTCTTCTGTCTAACTCTGTCTCTAAGAGAATGCCAGCCAGCCCAAGCCACAAATCTATCTATCTCCGACACGCACTTCAAACATTCTGCATTGCATGCCAGCAGTGCAGACGGAGCCTAGCTCCCAAGTGAACAAAGTGAAATGGAAGGGAAGGGATAGTGAAGCAAAGCAACGCCATGCCAGGTTCCAACATCTGCATCAACAGGACATCCACAAAGATGAGAGCCTCTCTCTTGACCAACACCTCACTGTTTGTCATGATAATTTTTCTCTAAGGATGACTTTTCATTGCCCATGATGTGGAACTCTGAGAAAAAAGCCTCTGGCCTGTTCTGTTTTGCCTTGTGGGCTGCTTTGACTGAGCTCTCCTTTCCCACATTTTGATCCGTGGATGCCTTGCCTCTGCTGAGCTCCAGGTGCCCGACTGCCCACCAAATTTGCAACAGGAAAGGTGCCCTGCTTGCCCAGCACTTCTTAGCTAAAAACATGAGATTCCCTTGATGCCAAGGGCTGAAAATTCTCAAGGTGCAATACCCTAAAGAGGAGGTTTGACAACCTGAGTATGAAGGATATGGCTCCAGTGGTTTTTAAAAAAAAATAATTTTAAGATCTCAAACTTTACAAAATTCCTAAACATCAAGAGATGAACAGATCTGCTTCAAGCTTGGCAAGGATAATGCTCTACCTGAGTTATATCATGATGCCAGGATTCATTTCTTTATCTTTATAAATGACAGTATATATATATATATATATATATATCACAATTTTAAAAAAAATCTCTAGAAATCATCGAATGAACAGATTTGCTTCGATCTCAGCAAGGCTAAAGCTCTATCCAAGAACTGTCATGGTGCCAAATTTCATATCTTTACCTTTAAAAATGGATGTTTTTTAATTTTTTTTAAAAAACCTCAAACTTTTTAAAAAAAATCCTAACAATCATCGGATGAACAGATCTGATTCAAATTTGGCATGGCTAAAGCCTGCCCTTAAAGCTATCATGGTGCCAAGTTTAATCTCATTATCTTTAAAATTGGAAGAGCTGTGAGCATTTTTGTTAATGCTCATTAAAGTAGAGCTGCCCTTTGGCTGGGGAGGAGGGGAAAATCCATATTTTTCTTCAAATTTCATAATCCCCCCCTTCCCAGATTTGTTACCAAACATCCTGACAAATCTGGGTTTTTCCTGTCATATGGTCACCCTATTTAAACACGCTCACTAACTATTTGCTACAAAAGGGTTAGTGGCCTAACCATGACTTAGTGTGTTGTCTGAACAAGTCCATCTTCTTTCTGTTATTGGCATCACTTGCTTGCTTGCTTGCTTGACAGGCAGGGAGCCAGTGAGTGGGTCGCAGCTGCATCTCCTGGTTCTCCTTCTTACCACCACTGTTGCCTGACACAGGGTGAGACACAGATTGCAATAGTGAAGAGGAGGAGCAATTCCTGTGGGCCTTTGTTAGTGGGCTTCTGCTGGGATCCCACTGTGGCCCTCCAAAGTCCCACAGAAAATCAATCCCATTCCCCGAGCCCCAAGCCCTTTTCCTCGCTGCCAATCATTTGGTAGATTCCTTACAATTACTTGTTTTTCCCCATTCTAAATTTTGAAAAGCCTCTCCTAAGGCTTCATTACGTGCAGTAAGAGCTTGAAGCTAAAAGATGCCACTATGCGTGGGGTTTTTTTATATTTATGATATTTATGCCCCTGACCCTTTCGCCTTCACCCTGCTCATTGCTGAAACATGACCCGCAAGAGTTTCTCCGAAATGGAATTCAGACCTTGGGCTGAAGCACATCCTTCACCCCTTAGTCCAATCCATTCTGTGCAAGATCTCATATCATCCTGATGTTTAAATTGAGTTGCATAATTCAGAGTATCCAAGGAGCAAATGTAATATTAATTCCAACTGGTTTTAACATCCCCAAAGCCTAAGCAGAGCAGGAAAAAAAAGCACGGCAGAAGGAACACCTACTAAGTAGACATTCCATTTTACGGCATACCAATGAATCAGAGAAGGATATGATAAACTGTAGCATGAATATAAATTGGGGGACGCTTCCACTGCAGGACATCAACAAAGTGAATTGGAAAGCAAGATGACAATCATAGATTACATCTGGTGGTTTCAGCCAGAAGGCTTTAGTTGTTCTAACAGCAACAAGCTTAGAAAATTCAAATGACAGAATGAGGAATTCTAGGCTTATAATGAATGAGTAAAGGAGTAAAATGAGTACAACGTTTCTCTTGGGTTCCACATTCTAGTTCAAAAGGCTTTTCCTCATCATCCCCTTGTAAATATATAATAACTATGAACAGACCTCACCAATTTGTACAATCAAGTGCAGGAAAAAAATATATGTTTACTTGCAGAATGAAACTTTGAACAAAAAGGCTAAATAAGAGGCTAAATAAGACCGTGAGAGATTTATTATATACAATACTTTTTAAAAATAATAATAATACTGTACTACAATAAGGCTAGGCTGGATGTTTTAAAGTGGGAAGGTGTTTATCCTGTTCATGAGTTAAATTAGAGAACAGGGGGAAGATTTCTGTTATCTCTTTATCCTGATCTCTCCCTTTCATCTCTACCCTTGGTACCTCTGCCTCACCCTTCCATCCCTTCATTTTATTCATTTATTCATTCATTCACCGCAAACCTACCTTCACAAATTCAAGTCTTGTGAGTTTGATTAGGCTTAGAGAGAGTGACTGACCCAAGATCACCACCCCAGAGAGGTTCACAGCTGAGCAGAAATTAGAACCTGGATTTTCTAACCAATGCACCCCACTGCCTCCTTTGTTGACTTCTCCACTTCAAAACTAGACACCCAACACAGTTCCAGTCATGAACAACTGGCCACATGCAACAATGCTTGGCCCTTAACATAGATGTATATGTCTATCCCTATTAAAAGACATGTCTAGACATTTCAGTGGAGCCTAGACAAGCATCAGGGTGTGGCTACTACATCAACAGTGCACTGTTTCTCCTGGGTCTAATGTTCTACTTCAAAAGATTTTTCTTCATCATCTCCGTGTAAATATATAATACTTTGTTTGTTCTCTTTGCACAGACTTGTAAGATCAAAGACAAGTGCAAATATATGCTTATTTGCAGAATGCACATGAAAACGTCTGGCTGGTTTCAGGATGAAAAGATAGGGAGATATCTCAGCATGTGGACGTGAAAGCCTGGGGCAGTTCCACAGACCCTTAAGATGTCAATTTTAATAAGGAGGCACTGCAGGTTTTAAAGCTATGTAGAAACTGTTTGGACACCTAGGATCCTCCAATCACAGCAGCTCAGTCCAGAATAACTGAACCAAGGTATGGCTCTATTTTGTCAACAACAATAACATTAACAATATCAAAACAACAATAACACAATACTGAAAGCATGATTATGAAAAAAAAACCCTACTACTTTACAATTAACAGTTACAACAGCAAAAGAAAGGGATTGGATAGTATTCAGACATGATATAAATCAACACTACACTCAATTGTGGCATTTCATTTCATTATCTTTGCAAAACAACTTGCCTGTAGGTGCAATATGCCTGTCTTTTGAAATATCCTTTTCGAGCAACTTGGAATGGTGTGTGTGTGGGGGTGGGTGGGTATGGGACAGGAAGATGCAATGGAAATAGGATAAGAAATGTTGGCCAGAAAAACTGATTTAATAGAAGACTTTATAAATAGTGATATTATAAAACTGTTCTTATTTTGGAGACATTTCTGTTGTGCATTTATCAAGAAACAACAATTACTCATTTGCCTTTCATCTTCTTTTTCACTGCCTGCCTGTTATTCTTTCTTATTTCCTCACTCTCTTTTGCTTGCATCCAGCAGCATAACCATCATTTTCCCCATATTTCAAGCTGGTTTATGATACTTCCCTCGCCTTTTGTAACGTCTCGTGTCATATTGGCTGAGATGTACCTTTCCCAGCACCACCTGAAGCTTCTCAAAGGGATGGAAATATAACAAGAAGTCAGGGCTCTTTCTGAAGAGCTTCAAAGGAATCTTAGAAGTATGACTGATACTAATTAGAGACAGCAACTTAAATACAGCTGGAAGACCCAGGAATTTCAAAAAAACAAGGGAACTATCTTTCTTCCTACTTTTGTCTTTTAACCTGTCCTGATAGCTTTTCATTACTGAGGCTGAAACTAAATCTTAGCAAGGCAGAAGCCCTGTGGCTGAGTAGTTCCCGAGTCTGGAAGATATGCTCAATGCCTGATCTGGATGCGGTTGCTCTCCGTCTAAAGGCCCCATTCAGAAGACACCTTAAATCATGGTTTTAAGCATGGTGAATGATGTCAAAAAGCCTTATTCACCAATTTCTCTGCCCACAAATGGTGGGGGGTATTTCACCAAATTTCTCCAAGGGGAGGAGAAATTCTCCAATGATTTCTCACAGATAGGTGTCAACATAGGCAATTGTTGTAGAACAGTATCCATTTATGTCTAGGGATTAAGGAAAGAAAAAATCTGAGGCCTTTTCTGAGAAATTTTCTGAGAAATTTTGGCACAGTTCTAGTTGCTATTCTTCAAGATTAAGCACCTTTTCTAGGGTTTGCAAACGTTACATTTCTTAGGGGTGATCATGGATACATGTTGTCTCTAATGCAGCTGCTGGCTCCCTGAAAGACCTGTAGCAGGTGTGAGGTGTGGGGGGGCGGTGTTGCATCCAGCACCAGGAAAAGTATGGAGTTAACACTGTGCCAAATTCCTTCCTCCAATTTCCTGAAAGTTTTCTTCCCCATGAAAGAGGCCTCCACTGTTCTGCCTCATTCACAGGTCATTTTATAATTCAATCTGAATGTGTGTTGGTGATGTTTTTGACCTTAACTAATCACTGTGTGGTGGCTAAGGGTATTGTCTGTATTTTTCTTTCTATTACGCATGTCACTATTGCTCTACAGTCTCCCAGGCTGCCTGACCTTCCTGATTTGAAAAGGGCCTATGGGAAGAATACATTCATAATGTCTTAGTCTGGGTGGGAAGTGTGGGAAGTCAAGGAAGCTACAGGCTGTCAGAGAGATGATAGCACAATGAAAGACAGGACACTCTCCTACAATCCTCTGCCATCTCATAACTAAGGTAAGCGCAAGAACCCGAACCAGAGCCATGAGAATTTCTCTGAAATTCCTTCTCCTTTGAATTTCTTTTCGAAAGCAACTTCTTTTCTACCAAATTGAAAGAGAATGGTCAAAATTTTAGTGGGAGACATTTTTGACACAGCACTAAAAAAATAAAAATAAAAGTGGGATGGGTAGGGCACCCAGGTGGCTGCCAAGGAAGATGCCTTGGGGCACATTAGTGGCTGAAGGCCCCATGTTGCTTACCCCTTCCATAGACACTTCTAATGGGGGATGTTCCAATTAAGGGAGACATTCTGTAAGGCCAAGCTAAATGCTTACACAGATCTACCATAGCTTATATCCACAATATCTATTTCTATCGATGAGTAGTAGGAAGGCTGATCAATCCTTGATTTACAGGAATGTATAAGTAACAGAATCATTAGCATGACATTTAGACTATATACGCATTTACTTAATTTGTGCCTTGATGGATGATGTGTCAGCTTAATCTAAAAAAAAAAAAAAACCATGGACACAATCCAGCCAAAGTTGAACACAGTTAAGTCCCATTTAAATCATTGGAACATAAAACTACATAGCTTATTTGGGTTGTGCCCTATGGGTTGGATTTAAATTTAGTCATGTTTATTGAACTCAATGGGACAAGATAGTCATGACGTTCCTTAATCTCACTGATTTCAATGGCGCTACTCTAAGTATAGTAAGTCTGGATCAAGCCCTATACGTATAAAAATTAGGGATGTGCACTGACCCCCCGGATCGGATCGGATAGCGGATCGGAATCGGACCTGGGGGGTCGGATCGGATCGGATCGGATCGGAGGATGATCGGATCAGATCGGACCGGATGTCCGATCCGGATCGGACGCCATTTTGAATGCTTTTTCCCATAGCCAAGTATTGTTTTACAAAAACGCCTATAACCTTTTCATTTTTAAAGATAGAAGGATGAAACTTGGGCACATTATACACTGGTTAGGGATAGTTATCTGTGAGAAATTTCAGAAAGATTGGTGCATGCGTTTTGTGGCAATTAATTGTTTAATAAATACCCAGAAATGCCTATAACTTTGTCATTTTTAAAGTTACAAACATGAAACTTTGCCACATTGTAGGTGGTACCTTGGGACCTATGTGTGTGAAATTTCAGAAACTTAGGTGCTTGCCTTGTGTGGCAATTAATTTTAGAAAAATGGGTAGTAGTGGGGTAAATACATTTACGCCTCCCATTTTTTTATTTTTGAAGATACAAACAGGAAACTTGGGCACATTACAGGTACCACTTGCTTGATATGTGTGTGAAATTTCAGAAACAGTGGAGCTTGCCTTGTGTGGCAATTAATTTTTGAAACAATGAGGAAAGAAACACCTATAACTTTGTCATTTTTAAAGTTACACACATGAAACTTTGCCACATTGTAGGCGGTACCTTGGGACCTATGTGTGTGAAATTTCAGAAACATAGGTGCTTGTATTGTGTGGCAATTAATTTTTGAAACAATGAGGGATTCATTGGATAGCACTTGCCCATAGGGATTCATTGGACAGTACTTGCCCATAGGGATTCATTGGACAGTACTTGCCTATAGGAAATCATTGGAAAGCACTTGCCCATAGAAAATCATTGGAAAGCACTTTCCCATTGAGAAATACAGTTATGCCTCCCACTTTTTTATTTTTGAAGATACAAACAGGAAACTTGGGCACATTGTAGACTGGTTAGGGATAGTTATCTGTGAGAAATTTCAGAAAGATTGGTGCATGCGTTTTGTGGCAATTAATTTTTTAATAAATACCCAGGAATGCCTATAACTTTGTCATTTTTAAAGTTACAAACATGAAACTTTGCCACATTGTAGGAGGTACCTTGGGACCTATGTGTGTAAAATTTCAAAAACGTAGGTGCTTGCCTTGTATGGCAATTAATTTTAGAAAAATGGGTAGTAGTGGGGTAAATACAGTTACGCCTCCCATTTTTTTATTTTTTAAGATACAAACAGGAAACATGGGCACATTACAGGGAACACTTCACTTGATAGGTGTGTAAAATTTCAGAATGATAGGTCCAGGCATGTGGTGGCAAGGTGTCTGCACACACCACTTTGAAGACTGTAGAAAATTTCTCCTGTAACGATCCCAGCGAGAGAGAGTGATCCTAGGCTCAGCCGTTCTGCTTCAGTAAAAGTGAAAGTATCAAAGCAGACACGAGCCAAGTGCTACTTTGTTTCTCCTTTTGTAATGGATACTAGCTCAGTTGCAGCCAAGCGTGCAAGGATCAAAGAGATGAGAGAAAGTGTTTCCTTCTTCTTCCCGGGAGGCGGGAGGGTGCAATTGACATCCCCAGCCTCTGTGTAAAAAAGGTTAATAACTTTTAATCTAAAAAATTCATAGCCACCAAATGCCTGGACCTATCATTCTGAAATTTTACACACATATCAAGCGAAGTGTTCTCTGTAATGTGCCCATGTTTCCTGTTTGTATCTTTAAAAATAAAAAAATGGGAGGCGTAAATGTATTTACCCCACTACTACCCATTTTTCTAAAATTAATTGCCATACAAGGCAAGCACCTACATTTTTGAAATTTTACACACATAGATCCCAAGGTACCACCTACAATGTGGCAAAGTTTCATGTATGTAACTTTAAAAATGACAAAGTTATAGGCATTCCTGGGTATTTATTAAAAAATTAATTGCCACAAAACGCATGCACCAATCTTTCTGAAATTTCTCACAGATAACTATCCCTAACCAGTCTACAATGTGCCCAAGTTTCCTGTTTGTATCTTCAAAAATAAAAAAGTGGGAGGCATAACTGTATTTCTCAATGGGAAAGTGCTTTCCAATGATTTCCTATAGGCAAGTACTGTCCAATGAATCCCTATGGGCAAGTACTGTCCAATGAATCCCTATGGGCAAGTGCTATCCAATGAATCCCTCATTGTTTCAAAAATTAATTGCCACACAATACAAGCACCTATGTTTCTGAAATTTCACACACATAGGTCCCAAGGTACCGCCTACAATGTGGCAAAGTTTCATGTGTGTAACTTTACAAATGACAAAGTTATAGGCATTCCTGGGTATTTATTAAAAAATTAATTGCCACACAAGGCAAGCACCTATGTTTCTGAAATTTCACACACATAGGTCCCAAGGTACCACCTACAATGTGGCAAAGTTTCATGTGTGTAACTTTAAAAATGACAAAGTTATAGGTGTTTCTTTCCTCATTGTTTCAAAAATTAATTGCCACACAAGGCAAGCTCCAATGTTTCTGAAATTTCACACACATATCAAGGCAAGTGGTACCTGTAATGTGCCCAAGTTTCCTGTTTGTATCTTCAAAAATAAAAAAATGGGAGGCGTAAATGTATTTACCCCACTACTACCCATTTTTCTAAAAATTAATTGCCACACAAGAGAAGCACCTACGTTTCTGAAATTTCACCACATAGGTCCCAAGGTACCACCTACAATGTGGCAAAGTTTCATTTGTGTAACTTTAAAAATGACAAAGTTATAGGCATTTCTGGGTATTTATTAAACAATTAATTGCCACAAAACGCATGCACCAATCTTTCTGAAATTTCTCACAGATAACTGTCCCTAACCAGTGTATAATGTGCCCAAGTTTCATCCTTCTATATTTAAAAATGAAAAAGTTATAGGCGTTTTTGTAAAACAATACTTGGCCATGGGAAAAAGCATTCAAAATGGCGTCCGATCCGGATCGGACCTCGTCGGATCGGATCGGATCGGATCGGAGGTTGATCGGATTGGATAGGATCGGATCGGATTTTCCCGATTTTGTGGCGGATCGGATTCGGATCGTGGATCGGATCCGATCCGATGCACACCCCTAATAAAAATAACGGTCGACCTTCCCTTTTAAAAAAAGTCTGAAAATGTCTACAGTTTTTACTAATTTGTACCTTAAAAAATATAATTCAAAGAGTCCATCAGGGTATTATCAAGTGGAGACTCTTTTTCTTTCTTTTTTTTGGCTCAAGCTGTAGTGACTTTTTCAATTAAAGATGAAAACATTCTGTCTGTGTAAAGAAAAGAATGTAACCCCATGATGCAAATTAAGAATATGCATCTCGCTGGAACAATTTGTTTGACTGCTGGAGGGAATTAATTATATACTTTAGAGCATGAAGCTGTAAGCTTTGCCATGCTATTCCCTTATTCAGGTGGCTTCTTGCACCTTGTTGTTTTGCAGAAAGCAAATTCATTAGGCCTTAACATTGCATATCCTTAAGATGTTCCAGGCTATCATCCTGAACATGGCATCAGATTGCAAGGGGCATGTTATCTATGTGGTTGAAATTATGAAATGGAAAGGTTATGTAACAGGTTGTACATTCATGATATGTAATGTAATTTTAGATAAAAAAACCAACGAAAGAGCTGATCTTCTTCCGCATTGACTGCAAATATTTACTAAGCTTTGAACAAAGTCTTTACAATTTGTTGAGCCTATTGATCTATGAACCAATGTTTCTTTGTTTTCTTTATGGATAGACATTTCTATCATCTCAAGAATTTTAATGTCAAAGGTCTAGACATCTTACTTCCTGTTTTTCTTCCTAATATATGTTACAAAGTACTTTGTGTTGTTGCTGCTGCTGCCATTGTTATCATTATTATTACTGTGTTATAATTATTAATGTATACGTTAATATTTATATATCAGTTTTCCAGCTATACAAGCCATCAAAGTAATTGTAAATGTTCGTATTATACATGTTTATGTATAAAAGTCAGTTCCTGAGTTGTTTGTCACTGTGAAGGAAAAGAAATGTGTTATTATTCTGTTTATAGTTTGGATGTAAAAGGGTTAATTATTTGCTCTCTAATTGCTGGAATCCAAAGGTCAGAAGTTCAGGCAGAGCCAGTAAGTTTACAAAACAATGGAAGTTCATCAAGAAATTAGATAGACCAGAAGCTTGCAAATGATGGTTTGTTTACATTGCAGCTCCCAAAGTTCTATAATTTTCAAAATTCAAAATTTTGAAAATTTCTGCAAAATTCAAATGTGTTGGTGAAATGTTTGCAAAGAACTTTTCAGAAGAAATGTTGAATGAAGATGACCTTTCCTGATTGGCCAAGAGTTACAAGAGCACCAGCTAGCTTTAAAATAAAGAGTTGAGGCAAAAAAAAAAGAGTTTTTAGAATGTAGAAGAAGGTTGAAGAGAAAGCAAAATCAGAAAAAGAAGATATTTCCCAATAAACTTTTAAAGTTGGTTGTTTAAACAAAACTATGAGGTCTGTTTTCTTTTTGGGTTAATCTCCCCCCCCCCCCCATACACACACCTAGAAACTAAAATCCACACCTCACAGAGTCTGCGGGAGACCAATAAGTTTTTGATAAGGCAGCTGGGTGGGAAAAAGTCTACCTGGGGCCTGTCTAAATGTCATCTTTGCCCCGAGGTGGCTTCAAATCTGTTCCACAGCCACTGATTCAGAGCCACCCCGGGGTAAAGAGTCAAAGATAAGCAGCAGAAAAGTCAGGGACTTACCCCAACTTTTCCTGCCCCAGCGAGGTCAGTGCAGCTTTTCCGCCATCTGTCTTCATTCTGGTGTTGTGCTGGGGGCCTTCACAGGCAGCAGATGACCTCCCATTGGGCACCAGAACCTACAGAAGTAGGGCAGAGCAGGCCTGGTCAGCCTAATGGCCACTGGAAAGCCCATGCTGCCTCCCCCAGTGGGGATTACTCACCACCACCCCTCAGCAGGAATACCACAGGGTTTGGCGGTGGAGTAGCACCAACCCAGCACCATGAAAGCAACCCCCTGGGGGGAGCAGAAAGATATGAGGAAGGCAAGAGCAAACAGGAATGGGCTACTATATCTGGCTTGGTCTCCCTTCTACTCATAGGCAGGGTGTAACATGTTCCATCACAGTCACACTCTGTCAGATTCCCTGTATTCAGGTGATGATGCTGTGGACCTGGAGGAGTGGGAGTTGTTCTCAGTGCTGACCCTGGAACCCCACTTCTCAGGAGCCTATGTTGCTACCACATCTCTGACCTGAGGAGATTGCACTGCCATCCTCTCAGTCTGAGGACTCCAGCTCTGAAGCCCCAGCAGAGCCATCAAGTCAACAGCTGTTGAAGCCACCCAGAATGAGGAAAAGCCCTATTTAGGGCTAAGTCTGGATCTGTCTGTCACTGAAGCAACATTTGATGTTGGGTTTTTGTTATGAATCTTCAGCCTGAGCTATCTAAATTGGTACCTGGAACTTGTTTTGCCTTACTTTAACCTGATCCATGTCTTCCTGGAACCTGAGCCTTGCTTTGTTTGCTTTGCCTCACTGGAAACAGAACTTTACCTTGTCTAGCTTTGCCTTACTTACCTTGTCTGAACCCAAACTCTTACCTAGAAATCCTCACCACCACACACACACACACCTGGGACAGGACAGGACCTAGATTGGCCAAGAAATGGAGCCTAAAGCAAGGCAATGCTACTGAAGGTGAGATGAGAAGACTGGATCAGGCTTTATTTATTTTTCATCATGATCATCATTGATTATTAATGGCAGGGCTCTGGTGGTGGGGAGATATTCCTCCAAAGAAACTGGGAAGAAAGGGACAGAATTTAAACTTCACCCGATGGTTCTCCTGCATACGTGCCTTTATTTCATCTCCCATAAATAATTGGCTGCATTTATTTAAAAGAGAGAGAAAAGTCGAAACACTGTACACAGGTCTTTGGTGCCCAGTCTGTGAGGAGAGGGCACCCCCAAAAAAGGTGAAAGTACACAGATAATGCATTACTCTCTCCATTGCTTCGATTGCCCATCACAATGGCATGCAATGGCTGAATCATAGAATAATGGAAGGGGCCTATAAAGCCATCCAACCCCTCTGCTCAATGGAGGAATCCACCTTAAAGCATACCTGACAGATGACTGTCCAACTGCATCTTGAAGGCCTCTAGTTTAGGAAGGCCCACTACCTCCCTAGGTAATAGGTTCACTGTCGTACTGCTCTAACAATCAGGAAGTTTTTCTTGATGTCCAGCCGGAATCTGGCTTTCTGTATATTGAGCCCATTATTCTGTGTCCTGCACTGTAGGATGATCAAGAAGAGATCCTGGCCCTCCTCTGTGTGACAGCTTATCACGTATTTGAAGTGTGCTATCATGTCTCCCCGCAGTCTTCTCAAGACTAAACATGCCCAGTTCTTTCAGTCTCTCCTCATAGGGCTTTATTTCCAGACCCCTGATCATACTCGTTGCCTTTCTCTGAACTCCCTCCAGCTTGTCTGTATCCTTCTTGAAGTGTGGTGCCCAGAACTGGATGAAATACTCAAGATGGGGCTGAACCAGTGCCAAATAGAGAGGAACCAGTACCGCACACGATTTAGAAGCTATACTTCTATTAATGCAGCCCAAAATAGCATTTGCTTTTTTTGCAGCAACATCACACTGTTGGCTCATGTTCAGCTTGTGATGTACAACAATTCCAAGATCCTTCTCGCTTCTAGTATTGCTGAGCAAAGTAACCCCCATCTTGTAACTGTGCATTTGGTTTCTTTTTCCTAAGTGTAGAACTTGACATTTATCCCTATTAAATTTCATTATGTTGTTTTCAGCCCAGCACTCCAGCCTATCAAGATCACTTTGTAGTTTATTTCTGTCTTCCAGGGTATTAGCTATCCCACACAATTTTGTGTCATCTGCAAACTTGATAAGCATTCCCTGCACCTCCTCATCTAAGTCATTACTAAAAATGTTGAAGAGCACTGGCCCAGGACTGAGCCCTGCGGTACCCTGCTCCTTACCTCCCCTAGTTTGAGAAGCAGATGACTTTAAAATATGATTATACAAATTCATAGAAGATAAGGTCGTCAATGACTAATAGTTATGATGGTTGTGTTGCCCTCATGCTCTGTTTGTGGCCTTCCCAGAGGCATCTGGCTGGCCATTGTGGGATGGAGGATGCTGGACTAGATAGATCTTTGGACTTCTCTGTTTTTTTAAGTCATCACTGAACAGGTCAAGATCACCATCTTGAAGAACAGTGGATTTAAATGCATTCACAAACACTATTAATTACTGGTATGTCATTAGCAACGTAAGCAAAATGAGTGATGATGCAAATGCAAACCCATGAGGCTCTTTTAACCATTCTATTTTTAAAAAGAAAATATTTTAAAAGCTACATGTTAAGGTAGGGTGACCAGATAAAACCGAGGTCAGGGCTCATGTAATTTTAACAATTGTAGAGAAAAGGGAATTTCATCCAGTGTCGTAGGTATGCAATTGTTTCCTGGTGAAATTCCCTCTTCATCACAACAGTTAGAGTTGCAGGGGCCCTGCCTTCTTTTGTATATGGTCACTCTAGTATAGTGCCTGCAACTTTAACTGTTGTGATGAAGAGGGAATTTCACCAGGAATTAATTGCATACAAATAACTCTGGCTGAAATTCCCTTTTCTCTACAACTGTTAAAGTTACATGAGCCCTGACGTGGATTTTATCTGGTCACCCTATGTTAAGGAAGGAATAGGAATTGAAAATGAGGGCCTTTGTATTTTATGATATTGCTTTCAATCCCTCATAGCTCACAACCAATCTTCAGAAATTAGACAAGAAACCACCCATTGATTTTCTCCCCCCTCCCCTCTTTTTTTTAAAATGGCAAGGCTGGCAAGAGCCTACTGGAGGAGAAAGGAAACAGAAGAGACGAGATTTTTAAGGTGCGTTGACACAAGCTTATTTGTCAGAGATCAGATCTCCAGTGAACAGACTGGTGCCACATTTATTTTGAGACTTTGATAATAACATCAAATTGCTGTTGCAGTCGGTTGCACCAAAACAGCAAAGACACTTTTAAAAGTATGGAACAAGAGGAGGGATAAATGGACAAAAAAAAGTTGATGCTTTCAGTGGAAGCTTAGAGATAGGTGTGGAATATGCCTCTTTAAGACCTACTGCTGAGTGTAAAATGCAGATCCACCCCCAAAAGGTAAATTGCAATTGCTGCAATATTGCTGACATCCTTCCACACACCCCTGAAAACTTCCAGACCTAGTTTGGCCTTCTATACCATCCTGTAGGATTCTGATTTTCACGTATTACCAAACAAAGGTGTCTTAATATAACCTAGTATTGCTTGTTCTGACTGGCAGACACTATTGAAGGCCTCAGATAAAGGTCTTTTCTGGGTATCTTTCTCACACTGGATATCTTTGGGACTTTTGACAAAGAGATTTTCTACATGAGTCCGTATCTACTTTCAATTTCATTGCAGAGTTGAGATTGAACCCTCAGAAAGAGCTATTCTTTTTTTTTTTTTTGCTTTTCCACTACATATCCTCTAGGTGGAGCTGTGCTATAGTGGGATAACTAAAATACACAAGGAGAAACAGCATGGTCCAAAATAATATCAATTTTCCCCATTCTAAGATAACCCAGGAAAATGTTCTGAAAAAACAGAAGCAAAACTGGAGGATCATACCGTCATCTAAAGAGCCTGTAAACATCCCTGAGCAAGGAATCATGAGCACAATAAATGCCTCATGTAGAAAAGCTCTAAGTAATTTAATTTTTCTGAGCCGCCCAGAGAGCTTCGGCTACTGGGCGGTATGCAATAAATATAAATAAATAAATAAATAAATACTAGCACAATTGGAAACCCACCCACCTCCACAAACACATGTGCAATAGAGTGTTATTTTTAATCATGCCTGGAAGATACCTTTATTATTCATGTTGGTCATTTGTGAATTTCTGAGCACCACAGGAGTCCAGGAGACTCTTATGTTCTTGGGATTCCCTTTGTGTGTTGTTACAATATGGAAAAGCCCCATGAATGTGGATGGAATTTTCTATTCCCAGTGTGCAATGGGAATACCTATGGACTGCACTATAGCTGTGACTTACAAGGCTAAATTGTCCCATAACCACATCCCTAAATCTGATGCATCAGATAGTGTGAAATCTGTTCACAGCAGAGAAATACCTGATATGTGGAAGGACAGAGTGACATAAAACACACATAAAGTGATTTCTATTATATGAGTTCAAGGCAGAAAATATCATAATGAGGATGGAGAGATTTGGGGGGCGGGGAGAGATTGCAACAGGCCCCCCTCCCTTCAGTTACTCTTCCATTTCTCCTATACTTCCTTAATTTTCTTGTTTCAGCTTGTTCCTATTTCCAATGCAGTACATCAAACGCTCTAGCTTCCTCCCTTTTCTGCCCATACCACACTGACCACCATAACATTTGAAGTCATATGGACATTTCTCATCCTGTGGCCTCATTAAAATGTGGGAGGGTGAAGAGTTGGAGGAATACACTGATGCCTCCTTTGATTTACTTGTTGAAATTTAGACTGTGAACTTCTCAGGGCAGAGCTTTCTTTTTAAATGAAAAACAATGAAATCATCAGCCCGGTTCATACATCTATGGTGTCGTGTATTGGCTCTCCTAGCTTGCCATACCAGGAAGTGCCTGAGCCAGGTCTCAGGCACTGTGCTTTCAGTTTCTGTTCAACATTCCTTTAGTTGTTGTTGTTACATTCTCTTTGGCCTTCTCTTCATGATATATGTCACAGGATTACCCTTATATGAAGGAGAGGACAGGGCTGTGTGTTGCTGCCCCTCACTCCATCACACCTCCCTGCTGACCCCACCTGCCACATCTTGATCTGAAAAATCTGAAGTAGGCTGCCCGGCTGCCCATGTAGGCTCCCTGGATGATCTGGAACCCTACATAATCAGAGTTGGAGTTTCATATGAAACCCAAACATACAGAGCAGTCTCCCAACTTTAGACCGTCTCCTCCCCAACCATGGAGGGTAGCAGGGCCAAATGAAGGAGATGCATCAGAGCAGTCAGGACCAACAAATATGGCCCCATTTTCCCATCATCTGGAACCTATAAGTGCCTGACGAGGGCTGTCATAATATCACACAATTCCTGTCTTCTACCACTGCTTCTCCCATTTATGGGAACTTTTGGATTGCAATCTTATATGCAATGATTTGGGAGAAAGCTCAATGGAACTTGCTTCTGAAGAAACATGTATAGGATTTAAAGTGTCAACATTAGAGATGGATGAATCAATTTCTTGCTTTCTCCTGCATTCAGAAGAATTTATTTTAACATTAGGGCTTTTTCTATCTTGAGCATGAGGAAAACTGTAAATTTTGGCCAATTCTTATCAAAAAATGAACTGAAATGGAATTCTCACCCATCCTCACCAACAAAATTCAATAGATAGAACTATTCCCAGAATACAGAGGATCGTGTTGTACCCATCTTTGAGGTAGCCATTAAAGATGTGGAGCCTGTCAGGGAAAAAAAAGGGGTGGCAGCCTTAATTCAGCACAACTGTGGTTGAATACACAGGAATCCAAATTGAGGGCTCATCTACATTTAAGGGTGTAGTGGGAGGGAGGAGGAGGAATGTAGACTTACCTGCTTCCATGATCTTCCCCCAGCATCTATACGGCTGCACAACATCCCAGAAGGGAAGAGGGACATTGTGGGCACCATTTTTTTTTCAGAAGAGGAGCCCGGCCATGCGGCCCTGATCTGCCTGAAAAGCTAAGTAACCCTCCCACCAAACTCCATGCCCAACCCCTCCGCCATCCCAGGGATGGTAAAATTGCTCTCCCCACATGGGCATGGAGCCATCCCGCACAGCTCTGTGCCCGTTTGAGGACCCGGAAGCCCACGCCACACCAGACGCGATCCTCGGGTTGTCCCAGGACCATGGAAAAACTGAGACATCCTTGGTTGCATATTTCCTGGGGAAAGTCTCTGGTCATCCCTGGTTGACCCTGGGATCTCTTGTGCATCATTTGGACACACAGGGACAACGTAGAGATGACCCTAGGATATATGCATGGTTTAGACATGACCCCAGACTTTTAAGAGCTAAGCACTCAAAGCCCTGGGCCTGGATGGACAAATTTGCCAGTTTTAGTTTCTCCCACATTCTTTTTAAAAATAACAAAACATGCTCAAGTTCTTTCTGTCCTGAATATGTCGAAATTTGCAAAGTTTGGTAATTTCTTCTCAGAAGTGAACTGACACAAAATTCTTACCCTAGCCAAAATCTAAGAATAAACCATGTTTATCTCTGAGCCAAACTTTCCTTAAATCTTTAAGGGACTTACAACACATTTTTCTATAATTATATCTGAGCAGTCTCAATCACTTAGATGACAGTGTGAAGGACATAATTATACTAGGTTGGAGCTGTATTTAATCACATTTTAAAGAGCGAAGAGGACTTGATGGATTTCTTTTAATTAAGCTTTGCAAATGTCTTAGAAAATATAAATAACTTTCTTTGTACTATGCTGAAAATTTTGACAAGAACTGTGCATTAGTACAATGCAGAAGTACAATGATAGAAACTTAGCATATTTCCTATAAACAAATAATTAACACCAGCATCTTTTTGAAAGTCAGTATCTGTTTTGCAACATCCCTTCCAATAGGGGTATGTTGAAATTTGGTTTAAGTTTGGTTTTGATACAAATTTACCAAAATTCACAGAATTTTCCATATTCAGGATAAAAAGAAATTAAGATTTCGGGGAAAAAATGAATGTGGGAAAAAACAAAACTGGCAGATTCATCCATCCAGACTTAAGATTTTGAGTAGTTAGCTCATTCTTCATATTCAGGAGCCAAAGAACGTGAGATTTTCAAAATTCCAATATGGGAGGAAGCAAAACTGGCAGATTCGCACATCCCTACTTTGGTTGTAGTAAGTGTGTACAGCAGAAATGCACCAATTTTAGTAATCCATCAGCTGCTCACCTTATACAATATTCGCTTTCTTAAAAAGAAATGTAGATTAACCAGCACGTACTTATGTTCCTTTAGCTGTGTAAATAGCCAGTAACTTATTAGTTATTAGATCAGCGTGCATACAGCTCATTGGAATCCCCTTCCTTTCATGTACAAAAAAATATTGGCTTCCTTGGCTTTTACGCATCCTCTTTATTGAACACATGAATGAAAAGACATTTTACTTAGTGAAATTTGGGCCTCATAAAGTAATTGAGGAAGGACCACAGCTCAATGGGGCATCACACCCTTTCCATACAGGAAGACCCAAGTTCAGTCTGGCATCTCCAGTTACAAATAAATCAGGTAGCAGATGATGAGAATGACCTCTGGCTGTCAGGATAAGCAAAACTGTGGTAGATGGGAAAACAATCGGATGTATGAGCTGTGTTGTAGTGGAGCCAGGAGTGTAGCGGAGGGGTTTCAGAAACACAGCACTGTCATTTTTGGTTTAGCCAGGATGCTGACGTCATCTGCCACTGCCTGAGAATTCTCTCTTTCCTCTGAGCTTAACTGTAATCCTTGCAGTAGCTGGGGTGGGGGGGGGCAAGGGGAGAGTGAACTTTCTCAGCAACAATATGGTGGTGAGCTATCCTTGTTGAAATGCAAAGGATTTGGGGGTGGTCTGGTCTTAAATGGACAATTAAGACCCAAGTGCTTTATGAAAGACCTGGTTCTGGTCGAGATGAAAACCGCTAGAAGATAGGGAAGGCCAAACTCAGCCATATCCAATTTGTCAGAAGTCTGCACCGTTGCTGCTGCCGTCTGCCCCCCTGCTTTGTCGGGCCATGCGAGTTTCTTTTGAGGCTCGGTGAGGCCTGAAGAGCATTTGACAGCTACCCAACCTCACTCGGGAAATTACATATTTCCCCCATTGTGTAAATAGCTGCCACAAAGGCCCCATTTACGAAAGAATTAAGGCGTGAACACTCCATTGTGCCTTTACTCTTGCATAAGTGGGGCCTTTATGGCTGCCATTTATGCAATGGGGGAAAAACACATTTCCCAGAGCCTCCATTTTCACACACACAATGTAGGCTCCGGATGAGGGTGGACAGCTGCAGAGCACTTGTCAGGCCTTGCAAATGTGCTGCAGGTGTTTGATTGGGACTGGGGAATGGATCGGAGAGTCTGTCAGACTCCTGGACTAGTTGGGTGCCTGTGACATCCCTAATAGAAGGTGTGAAGCCTACACAGCCCTGCACCTATTTGTCTGCAAAGTGGCAGGATTCATCCCTTCCAAAGGGGGCTATTATGCCTGCAGATTTCATCCGTTTCCCCCCCCTCTATTTTTTTAAAAAATAAAGTTATCAGTGTTGATTTTGCCATTGTAGACAAGAGGGAAGATATCCAAGGCTTCTGGAAAAGAAGTGAGTTGATTCTCAGCCTGAGATCCCAAAAGGAAGGGCAATGTGAATCCAAGCTTCTGAGCCGAGCCAAGCCTCTATCTGAGCCAATAAGGGGGATGCCAGGGTGAATATGATTATTGCCATCTTGCAGCAGCAGAGAAGGAGTGGGCCTTCTCTGTGGTGGCACCCAAGTTACAAAATGCCTTCCCCCTGTTATTTGGGAGGCAACAGTGGCAAGCTTTAGGTGCCAACTAAAGACTTTTTAGCCAGGGCATCCCTAAATGAGTGTGCTTTCCAGTTGTTGTTGTTGTTGTTGTGAGTATTGTTTTTGATTTTTTAAAATGTTTCATATAAATGGTTTTTTTATATATTTCATGTGCATTTTATGTATATTACAATTTATTTTGATGTTTTTTAATCTCCCTGTAAACCGCATAGAGATATTTTAAAAATACGGTATATTTATTTTATGTATTTATTACATGTACATTTTACCTTTTTCCCTCCAAGAAACTCAGGGCTGCTTACACAATCTTCCTCCTCTTCTCCATTTTATCTTCACAACAACTCTGTGAGGTAAAGTTCGGTCGGCTGAAAGTGACCCAGTGAGCTTCCTGGCTAAGTATGGTCTAGACCCAGGACTCCCAAATCTCAGTTCAACACTCTAACCACTACTATTTAATGTGTGTGTGTGTGTATGTGCACAGTACTAGTAGGGTAACAAAACCCAGTGATCCTTCAATAGGTCAATTTTTATTATAGTAGTAGCATGATCTAGGAATAACACATCTAAGCTTCACTGAATTTGAAAAGAAACAGCTGTGACCAAAATACATGTTAGTATTGAATACGATTAAGGCATTGTCAAAAATATGGTCCCAATGATTAATTTATCAGACTGCTAGAAACATATTAAATAACGATCGTCATTTGTAACGACTGGAGTTTGCCAACTCCCAGACTAGTGCATTATGGATCCTTTTTTGTCAGAATTTTCTTCCAATGTATTATTGATTTCCCAGTAACTGATTGGTTTTTGTTTTACTGAAGACAAAATCCTTTGGTATTTCTTAATAGCTTGTTTAGTGATAGGATGTGTGTGCGATGGGGGCAGAGAGATGTTGATGAATTTTGTTTGCTATTAGCCGGGTGTGAAAAGTTGCCAATCTTTATTCAGTGGGCCTTATTAAGAGATATGGCAATAGCAGGGCGAAATGCCGTTACAGGGGAAGGAGAGATAGATATCTAACACCTATCTTACCTTCCGGTTACCCTGCTACCCTGGGGATCTTGGGGAATGAACCAGGCCACCCACAGAACCTCTCCTTGCTCCTATGCAATGCCAGGTCAGTTAAAAATAAAACAAATATCATCCACGACCTTCTTTTAGATGAGGAGGCTGACCTGGCATGCTTCACAGAGACCTGGCTGGGAGATGACAGTGACCCGACATGGGCGCAGGCCGTCCCAGCTGGGTACTGTGTCAGTGAGCAGGTGAGGGAAAGTGGGAGGGGGGGCAGAGCAGCTGTGGTCTACGAAAACAATCTTAACCTGACCAGACTTTCTATCCGTGAATTGAATCACATCGAGTGTGTGTACCTGAGTCTGAAGACCAGAGATAGACTAGGGATTCTGTTAGTGTACCGGCCACCCCGCTGCCTATCAGACTCCCTGGCCGAGCTCACAGAACTGGTCTCAAAGCTGGTGTTGGATTCGCCCAGGCTTTTGGTCCTGGGCGACCCCAGCATCCCATTCGGGACCAGTTTGTCAGGTGCAGCTCAGGAGTTCATGGCATCCATGACAACCATGGGCCTATCCCAATTGGTCTCTGGACCTACACATTCAGCAGGTCACACTCTCGATGCTGTTTTCAGTTCTGAACAGACGGATCTGTGGACAGAGGTGCTAAATACCTCTGCATTGTCATGGACAGACCATTTTCTGGTCAGGGTTAGTATCACGGCTACCACCCACCCCTGCAGGGGTGGCAGACCGATTAAGATGGTCCGCCCTCAAAGGCTGATGGAACCTCTTGGATTCCAGAAAGCCTTAGAGGGTTCTATGGCTGGTATCGTTGACGATCCTGTAGAAGCCCTGGTTAACAGTTGGAATCAAGATCTAACTAGGGCTATCAACACGATCGCCCCCAAACGTCCTCTCCGACCCG
Organism: Anniella stebbinsi; assembly: GCA_029215795.1. Lineage (NCBI taxonomy): Eukaryota > Metazoa > Chordata > Lepidosauria > Squamata > Anniellidae > Anniella > Anniella stebbinsi. The sequence continues at coordinate 3,311,590 of JARDYH010000006.1, forward strand.
CTCCTAATTGGGCACCTTGGTATACTGAAGATCTCAGGGAGTTGAAGCGGGAAGGACAACAACTGGAGCAACGATGGCAGAAAACTCGATGTATATCCGATAGGACGTGACATAGAGAACATCTCCGTTCCTATGGAGTGGCAATACGTGCAGCGAAGAAAGCTTTCTTCTCTGCACACATTGCATCTGCGAATTCGTGTCCAGCAGAACTGTTCAGGGTGGTGAGGGGTCTAACTCAGGCACCTTCCCCCCTGAACCCGATTTTACAGCCTTCGGCAGTTCGCTGTGATGCCTTTAATGACCATTTCACAGATAAAATCTCTTGGATAAGAGCCGACTTAGACGCCATCATTATAGCAGAAGCTGACAATGGAGTGTCCAGTAACTCCGCGAGTGGAATTACACTGGATCAGTTTCAGTTGGTGAGTACTGAGGACGTGGACAAGCTGCTTGGACAAGTGAGGACGACGACTTGCCCTCTCGATCCCTGTCCTTCTTGGCTTGTTGTCCAGGGAGGAGATGCAGTTCGATCACATCTACAATGTATTATTAATGTATCTCTCAGGGAGGGGAGTTTTCCAACATGTTAAAAGAGGTGGTAGTATGGCCGCTTCTAAAAAAGCCCTCCCTGGACCCTCTGGACCTTAATAACTACAGGCCAGTATCAAACCTTCCATTTTTGGGCAAGGTGATCGAGAGGGCAGTTGCTTCTCAACTCCAAGCAGTTTTGGATGATACAGATTTTCTAGACCCATTTCAAACCGGCTTCAGGGCAGGATACAGAGTTGAGACTGCTATGGTCACCTTAGTGGATGATCTACGCCTGAGTATTGACAGGGGGAGTGTGTCCCTGTTGATACTACTGGACCTCCCAGCGGCTTTCGATACCATTGACTATGGTATCCTTCTGGAACGCCTGAGGGGATTGGGACTCGGGGGTACTGTGCTTCAGTGGTTCCAGTACTTTCTCTCAGGCAGGTTCCAGATGGTGATGCTTGGGGATAGCTGCTCTTCAAAGAAGGAGCTGCTGTGTGGCGTACCACAAGGTGCCATCCTTTCCCCAATGCTGTTTAACATTTATATGAAACCGCTGGGAGAGATCATCCGGAGGCATGGGGTGGGGTGCTATCAGTACGCTGATGACACCCAAATATATTTTTCTATGCTTTCGACAACATCATCAGCTAAGGATAGTGTGTCTCCTCTGAATGAATGCTTGGAGGCGGTAATGGGCTGGATGAGGAAAAACAACCTGAAGCTGAATCCAGACAAGACGGAGGTGCTTGCTGTCAAAGGCCACAACCTGGGTTTGGAGGAGTGTCAACCAGTTCTGGATGGGGTTACACCCCCCCCCCCCCGAAAGACTGTGTTTGCAGCTTGGAGGTACTCCTGGATCTGTCGCTCCAAATGACAGCCCAGATAGATGTGACGGCCAGGAGTGCCTACTATCAGCTTCGGCTGATATGCCAGCTGCGCCCCTTCCTAGAGTTGGAAGATCTAAAGATGGTAGTGCACTCACTGGTAACTTCGAGGCTTGACTTCTGCAATGCACTGTACATAGGGCTACCTTTGTGCCTAATCCAGAAACTTCAATTAGTTCAAAATATGGCAGCCAGGTTGGTCACTGGTACATCTAGGGGTGACCACATAACACCAATCTTAAAATCACTCCACTGGCTGCCAATTAGTTTCTGGGCGATGTATAAAGTGTTGGTTATTACCTTTAAAGCCCTACATGGTTTGGGTCCAGGTTACGTGCGGGATCGCCTTCTCCCATGTAATCCGCCCCACACACTTAGGTCCTCTGGGAAGAACTTACTCAAATTAGCCAGAACTAGGCTGACGAGTGTTACCCAGAGGACCTTCTCTTCTGGTGCTCCCAGGCTGTGGAATGGATTAGACAAATTAGCAGTCTTCTGGAATTTAAGAAAGCCATGAAGACTGCTCTCTTCTGGCAGGCCTACCCAGTTTAATTTTAAGATGTTTTTAATAATGTATTTGTTTTTATCTGTTTTAATGGTTTATCTATTTTATTGTTTTTGTATTTATATTTGTTGTTTTTCCCCGTCTCAATCTGGATGGAGAGGCGGGTTAGAAATGAAATAAATAAAAATAAATAAATAAATGTTGTCCTAAATGGTTCCATGGTTTCAGCATTTCTGGAACCCGCCTTAGCAGAGAGGTTTGTCCCATATTAGATCCCTACTGGTTCAAGAGACTGATGATCATTTCTGCCACTGTCTTCAGGAGTTTGGGATCAGCTTCTTTGTTGCTGCCTGATAACATTGGATGCCTGTGTTTATATGGGAGGTGGTTACAGCAGTCTTCAGTTTCTGGCAGGAGCAATGTTGGAATGGGGGGAAAGCAAAGGGGGAACTCCTCCTGTATACATTCCAGATTTACTGGACGGAGTGAGAAGGGGTCATGGCACGACAGCTCTCATGCCAATAATAGTAACATCAAAAAGGGCCATAATTGATATTAGCATTGGCTGTCATGAGTTTAAAATCAATTCAGCTGGCTTCCTGTACTGCCCTTAGAAGAAAGGCACATACATTTCCTCAGGTGTCTCCATGCCCAGTCATAAGGGCAGGAAATTGTCATCTGCCTAGGAAGAACAAACCAAAAAAACCCTGATAACGATGAATAGAAAGCAGCAACTCAAGCCCCAGCCCTATTAAATCGAATGGAACAGTAGGGGACAATCCAAGCCCACTGCATTCAAATTGTCTTAATGTGTAACATTCATCTAACTAGGCATATGGGTTAGTCTGTGAGAAGTTATGGATAAAAAAATTCTAGAGTTGACATAGATGTCGGGATGGTGTGAACATTTCATAGATGTAGGGGTGGTGTGAACCTTTATCGGAGCCCTGGTTGGAATCAAACATGGCTAAGAGCATCATGCATAATGCAACTGCTGCTTAAGCCAGTGTCCACCCAGAATCCACCAGAGGAGGGGGAGGGAGAAAGGCAGAGGTAAAATACTATTTTTTTAAATTGCCTCTGGCTCTGCTCCTGGTCTTAAGTTGTAAGTAAGGAGGGAAGGCAGTGTGTGCTGGACACTGGGGTGTGTAGGTTAAGGGTTCAAGACAGTGTGGGAGAGAGCCTGGGAATGGAGCATCTCAAGCACTCATTTGGGCTCAGAGAATATTTCTAGGTTTTCTCTAATGGGGGGGGGAGAGAGACAGGGAGCAGAGGAGAACTCAGAAAAATCCCTAGCCAAGGTGACTTGAGGCAATTATCTTAGAGCTTCTTAGGGAAGCTGAGAGAGCTTTGGAAAGTTGAACTTCTTAGGAGGAGAGAACATGCTGGATCAGACCAAGGGCCCACCTAGTCCAGCATTCTGTTCGCACAGTGGCCAACCAGCTGCCCGTGGGAAACCACGAGCAAGACACAGGTGCAACAGCACTCTCCAGCCCAAGTTACCCAACAATTGACATAGGGTTGTCGCAAAGCACCAGGCCAAAACTGAATTCCACCTGAATGGGACTGTGGAGGTAAAGGTTTCCAATATAAGGTGTGTATGTGTGTGTGTGTGTTTAAAGCCACAGTGGGTGTTGCACAGCCCTGCTTAAAACCAAACATTGACTTGTTTTTCAATTTCATGGTTTCATACGCGAGCACCATGGGCCTCTCTTCTTCCAAAATACTCCCAATGTTTTCAGTGGCTTTGTTGTTTCAGTGTAAATTTTGTAAGCTCCCCTGGATTTTTTTTAAAAAAACTTTTATAAATTCATGAAATAAATAAATAAAATGTATATGGAGTAAAGCTGGGATCCAAAAACGGAAATGTGTTTGTGGGTGAGAACTATGAAAACAGCTCAAAAATTGCTTGATATTTTTCCTTTGCAAGATTTCCTGCTGCCAAATAAGAAAGCTGCTTTTTAAAGAGATCAGCAGCTTGGCTTTTTGGCATTGGGAAAAGCTATGAATAAACAGGAAGCAAAGCTCTGCGTTCACATGCTGTTCTTTCCCTGCATGGATATCCCTTCTATGGATCATGGACAAAGCATTGTGATTTGTATTCCATTTTCTCCCATCTTTACCAACGTAGCTGGTATTTATTTATTTAAAACATATCTTGGCTACCTTTCAGGGCAGAATCCCTCTCAAGGCAGCTTACAGTAATAAAATACATCAAAATAGTAAAAATATTAAAAGAGATAAATAGCAAAAGACAACAGCAATAAAGTCAATGATAAAACCACCAGCAGCAACGAGATTAGCAGCAGCAACAGTAGTCATATCATGTAGGGTGACCATATAACTGGAAAAACCTGGATTTGTCAGGATTTTTGGTAACAAATCCAGGAAGGGGAAAATTATGAAATTTGATGAAAAATCCAGATTTTTCCCCATCCTCCCCAGCCAAAGAACAGCTCTACTTTAATGAGAATTAACAAAAGCACTTACAGCTCTGCCATTTTTAAAGATAAAGAGATGAAACTTGGCACCATGATAGCTTTAAGGAAGGGTTTTAGCCAAGCCAAATTTGATTCAGATCTGTTCATCCATTGAGTTTTAGGATTTTTTTAAAAAAAGTTTGAGATTTTAAAATATATATATTTTAAAAAGCAACGGTCATTTTTAAAGGTAAATCTCTAAATTCAAGGAACACAAAAGAGCCCAATGAACAGAAAGTTTGCCCAGTGGCCATAAAATGCAGATTAATTTGGAGGGGGTGGAAAAGGGGAGAGGATGGAATGGAGTTCCTGAAATCCTGAAATCTACATTGCAACATTTTGATTCATGTCATCATCGTCAGTTTTCATGATACCATACTAGAGTTACAGAAGCAATCTAGTGAGGTCTCTGCTCATGAGGTGTTAATGGTTTAAGACACACAGTGGGGAAACAACAGAGGTCAAGGGCAGAGAAGGAAGAATGTAAGAAAATGTCATTATGCACACTTAAAACCTGGCCACAGACAGAGCAGAGCCGGAAATAGTTGAAACACAGGTAAATGGGTTATTATTTATTTATTTAGATAGCATCATTGATGCACATCGTGCTATACAGAGTAAAACAATAAAACAGCAACTCCCTGCCACAAAAGCTTACATTCTGATAAAATCACAATAAAACAACAAGAAAGGGAAGGGAATGCGCCAAACAAGCACAGAGGACAAGAAAACTAAACAACAGTATAAAACAGACCAAACTAAATTTCCAAAAGCTTTGGGGGGGGGGGGGGGGAAGAAAAGTTTTCAGCTGAGCTTTAAAGACCGTGATTGAGCTCGTGGTCCGCAAGTGCTCTACAAGAGAATTTCAGGCATAGCGGGCAGTGAGAGAAAACGGGTTGTACTAGGGCCATGTTTATTGAACACTACAAGATCTGTCATGGTACTGATAGTGTGTGAAGGGAACCTATCAACTCAAACAGACCTCTGTCAGCCAAGGGCTGAATTCCATTTCGGAGAAGCCATGAGTCCTGTTGGCCATGTGCTACCTCCAGTATCAGAGGCAGTAAGCCTATATACACCAGTTTCTTGGGGAAATGGGTGGAAAGGTGCTGTTGCACTTATGTCGTGCTTGTGGGTCCCTGGTTGACAGCTGGTTGGCCACCGTGTTAACAGAGTACTGGACCATAGGGACCCTTGGTCTGATCCAGCATCAGGGCTCGTCTTATGTTCTTAGGCTCTCAGAGGCTGCATTCCAGTGGTGGGTGAGGCCAAAATAAGTGGGACCGAAAATACTAGAAATACTAAAAATGACAGCATGTTGTAGCTTCACGTTCTTACTGCCAGTAATTAAGCTTTTGGAGGGGCCTTTTAAGCTTTCTGAATGGGGAACCACTGCAAAAGCCAATTGGCAGTTTGGGCAAAGGGGGTAGGGGCAGAAGAAGGATGTGTGGCCAACTGGGGAACTCCAGAAGGCTCAATGGGGACCCCAGGTGGGTCAGACCTGACCCCTGGGCCTGAGGTTCAACACCCCTACCCTAAGCCACAGGAGAGAAGACTTCCAGACTCCCCCCACCTTCAAGGGCCCATGACAACTCCCAGAGCCCTTCATCTAAATGGCTTTCTGTGACATGCGATGGATAAAAATTCTAGAGTTGCCACAAAGTTTCATAGATAGCCGTGGAAGACTTTTTAGTACCATTTGTTGGCTGACTTGTTGTGGAGTAATTTTTAAGCAATCGGTGCACAATGCCAGGACAGGCCCTGCCACACATCAAGGTGGAGCAACCTGTTTCAAGCGGCACTATGTGCCGGGATACATGAAGGCAGGAATTGGGGTCTGCAAGGGGCAGCAAAACTATTGGAAGGGTGGCTGCGCATTTGTCTTTGCTTCAGGAAGACAAAAAAAAAATTCCTTGGGCCAGCACGGCACAAGACATCAGAGAATCTTAACGCTGAGTTCCTGAGAGAGGTTGCGCCGTCCCTGTGTTTGTCTGAGTTAATTATTTTCACCATCAGCACCTTGTAACAGGAGAAAGCAACGTCTGCTGAAGCTTCTGAACTAGATAGATTTCAAGCCTTGAATGTGAGCTTTCTTATTCTCTTATCAAGCAGCTTAATCTTGAATTCCTTTTGCTCAGGTCTTCTCTCCCACGATCAATACACCTCATCAAGTTTCACTGTGTGTGTGTGTGCGCCTTCCTCACAGGAGGATTTTGAAAAAGTGCACCCGACATAGGTTCTAGCTGTTAAAACAGAAACCCAATGGTTCATTGGTATTATGCTTGCAACCTGCCTCCAGAAAAAGCACTCAGTCACAGAATATTCAAAATAATAATCCTCTTGAAAGGTTTTGGAGCATGGGCGGAACCAAATCTTCAAATGTCTGTGATAAGGAAAAAAAAGGGGGGGCTTCCATGTCATATGAAGAGGAAGGCATGCAAATAGTCATGAGGGCTAGTACCTCTCTTTTTGTAAATGAATTCCTGGTAACTCATCAGAGAAAGCAATCCTGTGGTCCCTTGAGAGCATCCCAGGGACCACAGGATTTATCAGAATCCCCCTCTTGAAGCCATAGAATCTCCTATGACTTCAGGAGAGGGACTCCTGGTTCCGATCCCTCCTCCACCTCCTTACAGTCAAAGAAACACACAGGCTATTTTCCGAGGTCACACAACTAACTACAAGCGCACCTGCAGGGAGCGTTCTGGTGGGTGGACTGGGAGGAAAGAGAAATCCTATGGCTTCTCCAGCCCTGGCACTCCGCCGACACTGCAACTCCACAAAGGACACTCGAATCTCAGATGCCTCTGAGATCAGATTGCACCCTAAAGAATACTGACAAACTCCAATCAGGTTTTGAGAGAGAAGCAGAGAAGTTGAATGAAGAACCCAGCATTGTGATGAATATGGGGTTTTGCCTTTGCTTGCTGTGGATTCTTCCAAGGCAGGGAATCCATTTCCAGCATTCTTTATATTCACCGTGGCCAAGACATAAACATTTCCCCACAACTTCCTCTCCGCCCCACATACTATTATTGAGAGATCCAGCACACTCAAGGGCTGGCGGAATGAAGGGAGAAGGAACATCGCTTCCCTGCCTCTTCAACATACACATCACAGAGCATTTGAGGTCATTTGTGGGCTGCTTGCTTCACATACTGTGTTTTAGGCACAAACTCAAGATGCTTTAAGTGTAGAATGAAAACTATACAGTGTGGACTTGACAAACACCAGTTTACTAAGCATGTGTACCACAGAGGTAGACTTGCTTATGGCTTCCTGTTGAATGTGTGCTGGGGCATATTGCCACTATCCAAGGTGTGAAAAGGCCCTAAAGTTCAAAACATAATCTGTACTATAAAGAGTGCACTGGTGATTACATCACAGGGCATGTCATACGAAATAAATCAGAACACTTCACCATAGTGCGGAAGCCTGTGTGTCTGCTCAGTCTGCTGTTCAGGTGTTGTGCATGGGCAACTTTAGGGACCCTGGTCACCCTTTTTATGGTGCTCTTTCTTTAAACTGGACTTGGACCAGACAGCCCTTCAGAGGACTGTAAAAGAGGACGCTTGACCACTTAGGAGCAACAGTGCAATGAAATGCCCTCAAGAACAATGCTATAGCAGCACACAGGAGCAGAGAAAATGGGAGCCAGAAGGGAACTTCCATAAGAACCCTTTGCCTAATTTTGGGAGATTCTCCCTCCCTCACATATCAGATTGTGATTATGCCTGGTGCCCAGGAAAGTCAAGCAATTCATAAGCTCAATGAAAATCTCTTTAGAGCTGCCTTGTGGAGTCAATCTTTGAATAGCACGCTAGTAAAGCTATTGATTCAACTTTAAAACTCAGCAAAATGGCCTTGTTAGAAGGCTAACAGTATTTCAATAGTCAGTAAAAGGAGGGAAAAGGAGGGAAGGGTGTTGCTCAGTCCCCTGAGCCTCTCCACCAGCCGTTGGCCCATTTGTTTCAACCAAAACATCCTTCCGGAGTTCTTTGACAACTGGACGTGTACGTCAATAACTTTTAACAATACCAATCTGTTTCCAAGTTTGAAACTCCAAATCAATCAAATGTGCATGCAAATAGCTCTATTAAATCTAATCTGAATTGCAGTGAAAGGATGCTTAAGGGGATAATGAAAATTGAAGCTTGCCTTTAATTATCTCCATAAAGCCGTTTGCCATCAGCATAAAAATGCAGTTAATGCTTTTTGAGTAACAATCAACTATTTAAACAAAGACAATAATTCCAGATTTCTTGTCCAATTTATGGCCTCGGATCATAAAAGTACTTAAGCACACACCTCATTTCTAGCACATGAGGAGCTACACTGAGGGCACTGGAACAACCTGCTTCTCTAACTCTAGGTGCATAAGCTTAAATACCATATGCAATCCCTTGTATTACTATTCCCCCCCCTTTCCATCCTCCTCATCAAGAGCATTTCTTTCCTGCTATTAGTGTGATTGGCAATGTTCACAATGTAGAATAATACAACCACTGCTTATTAGGTTACAATCTCAGACCTTAGTTCAGACTGTTGCTGGATCCCCATGCAATCGCCTGTGGGGCTATATGAGGTTAATACAGAAGACACATTGTATAACCTAGCCAGGATTGCATGGAGCTGCTTATACTAGTAATGGGTAATTGAGTCAGCAGCTGGGCATTGGCCTGCCACAGTCTGTATGACTACAGTGTCCCTTTTCCAAACTACCACAGCCACACAAATTATGTCACCTGCATGTCCATCCTTCCATAAAGATGCATCAGTTCATATAACTGGTACTTCCACATGACCCTGATCAGTCCATGAACCCACTGATGGCCCAGCACACTTTCACAGGAAATTGCCCACATACCAACAAGCACCTGAAGTGGAGTTAAGGGCATATTCAAATGCAGCTCCCTATGCTCCTACTTGAGTAATTAAGTGTTAAACCAGGAATGTAGAAAATGGGGGTAATGTCAGCACAACGTTGAACAATGGATGGACACAGTTTCACTTTCTTCTGCAAACGTAGCTTAGTACACAGGAATTCAAACTCAGACTTTCAAGATCTAAGCATTCAAAGCTCTGGGCCTAAATGGACGAATCCACCAGTTTTGATTTCTCCCACATTCATTTTTTTAAAAAAATGGAAGCACCTTGACAGGACTAGGGATGGGCAACTGAGCAAAGTTCAAGACCATCAGGATTCCCATTCACACATGCTGCTCTCTCTGTGCAAATGGAAAACTTGTGCTAATCGAGCAGCAATCGCACGGAACACTTGCACAGATTTCCTCTATGGACTAAAGTGGGACTGATTCAGTCCATGAAGGAAATTTGCACAAATCGATTTGGGAATCAGGAATGAGATGAACGTGAGCCTCATTTTGGACCTCATTGGGGTTTTTTTGGTTCTTTTATCATATGTGTATCAATAACAGTGATATTAGAGCCAATAAACACAGTCTCAATGCATTTTACATAACCTATTTTAGGTTCATTGACTTGTTTCCAGAACAGGATGATGAAGCCCCTTCTTATTGGCAGTTGTGAAGCTCCGTCTTGACTGTTCTTTGATTTCAAATGGAGAGGGAAGTGTTGACATGATATTGTTACTTTTGTGCCCAGTGGCCTCTTGGTTCCTCCACATGTACTGCTGTCCTCCTGATGTGCATCAACAAGCTCATTAGGATGCAATGTACATCAAATAATAAATACTAACAGTTTTTGTGATAGGCTTACAAAGGCTGGCAGTGCCATCACGACAGAAGAGATGTAGGCTTCCATTCCTACATGGATAGGGCAGTGGCACAGCCCACTAGGGCCAGGGCTGAATGAAAAAGAGGTGGGCTGTGGCAGCACCAGAAAAAAAATCAGGGGGGCGCAGAAGGGGCAAAGTATATTTCTAGGTGGGCCTGCTGTGTCCCACATGTTAAGATCTCCGAAAGAAAACTGATGGTCTATCTTATACTAAAATTCTCATCCTAACCATATATTCTGAAATAAGTCATATCTTGTTTAATTTAGTGTATATATATATATATATATTAAATTACAGTAAGGAAAAAGGCTTTCAAACAAGCTACAGTCACTACTCTTAGTGTGAGGAAAGTAAGCGCAAACGGAGACACCTGTGTTTGCTTGCTACCTGCATGAATTAACTGGCCACCTCTCACCTCCCCCACCTCCACTAATTTTTTTTAAAAAAAGATGAACAATGAAGGAAAGTTGTGAGTTATTCCCCTGTCCTGTGTTGTCTCAGTTCCATTTGGTTAAAAAACAATATATATATATATATATATATATATATAGGAGGGGAATAGAAACACTCTCCTTTCCCTTCCTCTTTCTCTCTCACACATAAAAAAATAAGTTAAATGGTAAGGTCACTACTGCATGCTGCTAAGTCTTGGCTTGCTGGCTGGCTCCTCAGGGCCACTGCAAAAGAGCTCTCGAAAGGACGGGATCTGGGAATGGTATGCTATAGTTTTTAAGGATGTGGTCTTGTGCATATTTACCTCAGAGAAAATCCTATTGAACTCAGAGGGACTTACTTCTGAGTAGACAAATTTAGGATTGTGCTGTAAGGTAGGGTGACCAGATAAAATCCAGGTCAGGGCTCATGTAACTTTAACAGTTGTAGAGAAAAGGGAATTTCAGCCAGTGTCATTTGTATGCAATTAGTTCCTGGTGAAATTCCCTCTTCATCACAACAGTTAAAGGTGCAGGCACTATATTAAAGTGACCATATACAAAAGAAGGCAGGGCCCCTGCAACTTTAACTGTTGTGATGAAGAGGGAATTTCACCAGGAACTAATTGCATACAAATGACACCGGCTGAAGTTCCCTTTTCTCTACAACTGTTAAAGTTACATGAGCCCTGACCTGGATTTTATCTGGTCAGCCTACAGGTGAAACAAAACCCCTACCCCTGCCGTGTTTACCAAAGGAACCACGTGCTGATTGCTGCTTCATATTTGCTTGAAAGGAGGGGTGGAACACCCTAAAATAAGCAGGGGCAAATGGGAATTGCTTTAGCATTCTTGTCACGTTGCAGACCTGAAGCTGGATGGAGAAAGGTGCTGCTGAATCCTCTTAACCCAGGAAAGGCCTTGGGGCATTGCAATTCTTTTTTTCCCTCCCCTTTAAGATCCCAGCAGGCTCAGGCACAGTCACCACAACTTTGATCCAGACCTTCAACGAGAGACTCACATCCCCCTCACACTGTTCTTACACCCTCAGCGCTCCATGTTAAGTTTCTGTTTCGATTTAACCCTGAACGGACAAAGTCCATTTCAGGCAAGTTTAGGGAAGTTCAGCAGGCTGAGCTGAGGCATCGGAGCAAAACCGACCGAGTGTGATTCAAAAGGATACACTCGCATAGGAAACGGAGGAGGAACCTGCAGAAGCAAATCAGGTAGGTGTGATAAAGGCCATAATCTCTCCTATTCTCTCCCAGATCATGCTGGAGCATGGCATGGTATCTTATACATGAACAAAGTTATGATGCATCAAAGGATTGTTGGATTAAAGATTTTTATTCTGTTTCACTATTAAAAACATAAAAACAAAACTTACAAAACATACAACATTTAAAAGGACCCCCTACCCTTCCCACAGTGATTTTGTAAATCCTTTTAAAAGAGCAAGTACTACATAGAACTTTTAAATGAGGGGGGGAAAAAACCATCCTCCTTTTTTAACACAACTACATATTCATTAAACAAAAAACCTACGGTTTACAAAAACAATGTTAAGGCTCCACAGTTTCCAACCAAGCACCAAAAAGCAGGGAAATTGGGAGTTAAGGCTCCCAAGCCTTAACGCCACATCCTCCCTAAGGAGGCAGAAAGTGCAAGTGAAATTCTCATTCTCCCAAAGCAGATAAACCATGAGGACAGGGTGGAGAATATGATATGCAGAGGTGACTGTGGGGCTGTGGAAAACTGATAACAAACAACTTAGGGCCACCTACTTCTCTTTTTTTGTTTAGAGCAGCCCTTCCCCAACCTGGTGCCCTCCCATCATTGCAAGTCAGTATGTCCCATGGTCAGGAATGCTGGGACTTGTCATCTCAAACACCTGGAGGGCAACAAGATGGGGTCTCAAACACATCTCTCAAACACATCTCACATATAGCAGCACGCTTGATAACAAAAGGGGAACTATTCATTACAGATCTAGAACCAGAGCATGTTCCAGGCACTTCCAACTTTTGATCAATATCCTGCCCTTCAAAGAACCAATGTTTTTTTTTTCTTCTTAAAAATGTATTTAAACAAAATATACTGTTCATTCCTACAATCCCTCCACAATACATCATCTCATCAAAGTGACAGAGGAGCAGAAGAGGTTTAGTTTGGCTGTCTTGTACACCTTTCAGATGAGATTAGTTTGCAATCCTATACCTCTTGGGAGTAAGCCCTAGTGAATTCAGTGGCACTGGCTTCTGAGAAGACAAGTATAGGAGTCAACCTTCTCCAGCTTGGTGCTCTCCAGATATGTTGCACTTTAACCCTCATGTTATGTGTTATGGGGAAGACAAAATCATGTCATACTTAATTTTAAAATAATACTGATACATGAAAGTATTAGGTGGTAGCTCTGCCTTTGATCTCACACTGCTGAACAAGTAAGAGAAATCCTTTATCTGATATTCAAGAAACAGACATCCTATGCCATGTGTTGAAAACTAATGTTGACGTCTGAAGGGCTATCCGGATTACCGTATGTATTCAAAATCCATTCATTGTTGTTTCATTTGGTTTATACAGTTTATTATTTAAAATGATGCAGCTCTTTTGTAGTTCCTTGATTGATTACAATGCTGGAAAACATCATACTTTAGTACAGATGTGGGCAGAAAATAGATCTATCCTGATGTTTTGGACATCAACTCGCGGCATTCCTGACAACTGCCCATGCTGATAGGGGCTTTTACAAGTTGAATTCTAAAACATCTGGAGATCTACAGTCTGCCTTCCCTTCTTCTTGAACAACATTTGCTAACCTGGTGCCTGTCAGATGTGTTGGGTTGCAACTCTCAACATAAGGAGATGCTCTAAGAAATGAGAAGTAGCTGGTCCTAAGTTGTTCATCATCATTTCCCACAACCCCACAGTCACCTCTGCAGATCAAATTGCATATCTAGATTTTTGAGATGACAAGTCCAGCATTTGACTGACTTGCCTGTCAGAGATGTTGGTACTGGAGATAACAATACACAATAGTTTTGTTCAACCTGATCAAAAAATATTAGAAAAGCTAAGAGAGTTCAGAATGTCACTGACTCTTCTACCCTACAGGGTTGTTGTGCTGATAAAATGGAGGAGGATTATGTAAGCCACCTTAGGTTCCTTGCAAGAGGAAAAAAAGGCAGGATATAAATGTAACATTAATAAACATATTACTACTTCTACTAATTATTATTATTAATTATAATAACAATGAAGGAATAAAAATTATTTAAAAATCAAATACATGGATTTTAAAAAAAAGAAAAATAAAAAGAGGGGGGAGCTTAACCTCTTATCTTACAAAAAGCCTTGGTCCTTAAATACACAGAGCTCTCAAAGAGAAGTACAGCCAAATCCAAACACCCCTTCAAGCTAGTGCAATGGGAATGAGACTCATTGCACGCAGTGGAACTAACTTCTGAGTAGACATGCCTTGGATTGAATTGATATGAAAATTAATGATCAGCAGCCATAATCAAGTGAACATACTCACATGCAAAGCATGCAAGCAAGTTGTTAATTGTAGAGTTATAGTGCTGTAAAGGAGAGGGAATTCTCACTCACATCTCTCCCTCTCCGCCTTCTAAGGTTCCAGACTGTTTTTAAAAAAAATAAAGGCTACAATCTTCTACACACTTACCTGGGAGTAAGACCATTGCATTCAGTCAATGGAACTTACTTCTGAGAAGAGACTACAGCACTGTCTTTGCTAGAGGAAGCAGCCATTGTAGCTGACGCAGGAGGGAGGGGGGAGACTCTACTGAGCATGTGTCATAATCAAAATGGCCACCAGATTTCTTAAAGAGGCACAGCTTTAATTTAATAAAATCCACTTAAGCGAATTTTTAAAAAAGAAAAGCAGTTCTACCTACACTAGAACAGGAAGAAGTAGACCATGCCACTGGATTAATGAAAAAGGCTCCCTGAAGGTAAGGACAGCTGCGCAAAAATGGTCGCAAGCCCTGAGTTCAATTTTCAGTTTTGGATTCAGGGGATTCTTTAATCTTTTTACTTTAAACTGCTCTCCTTCCCTCAGTCTTTCACCAATCTTCTTGAAATTTTCAGGTAATGTAAAACAAACATTTCTTTCTGGCACCTGTAAATTTCAGAGAGATTGGTGAAACATTTTCAATTTTATGGCTGTTAGAATGACCCCTCCCCAATTATCACTTTAACATGGTGGAACGTGTTTTTTACTGACCGCCCTTAACAAGGGAGGCACTGTCGTGCTTCCCTTAATTAGCATTCTTATTCCCCTAATATTCCCTTTCTCCCCCTTATTTCTCCCTTGTTACAACATAAGCCTTCACATGATTTTCTATCTGCTTCAAATATTCCAGTACTTCATTATTTAACTTGACCAATAATAATAAAAAAGAAATAACCCAAACCCAGCAAGAGTCCAAAAAACTTCCACTTATATTCCATCTCAAAATAATAATAATAATAATAATAATAATAATAATAATATTCCAGCCTCTTGCCAGTCTCTTGTAAATTCTTCTTTGTCCTGCATCAAAGGATTGTTAATGGCCCTGATGGCATTTGTCAGTTGGGTGGAATATAAATATAAGTAATTAATTATATAATTAAAATATGGGCTTTGAGATTAAATTTTACAAAGATCTTGGGAAAGCAGCTAAGGCTGCAATCCTATGCACACTTATCTGGGAAAAAGCCCAATTTGGCTGTTGAACAGAGTGGGTCTGACTTTTGAGTAAACATGAATAGGACTATGTGGAAAATTGTAAGAACTGGCACAAACCAATTCTTACAACAAATCTTAATAGGGCCAGTCCTTTCACTCGCCTCACTGGATGGTGTATTGGGGGAGAATAGGGCTTGTTGGGCTCAATCCCCAGCACAGATCTGCCACTGAGAGCTTTATCACACCTACTATTTTTCCCCCGGGTTGCTTCTGCAGGTTCCCCCTCCATTTCATATTTGAGTCTAGCATTTTGAATCCCACGTGGTCAGTTGTGCTGCGATACCTCAGCTTGGCCTGTTGAACTTTGCCTGTTTCGGAACTTTGCCCATTCAGGGTTAAATTGAAACAGAAACTAAAAACCACGACCTCAGGGTGAGAGAACAGCTGGACTGGGACGACGTCATGCGGGTCCAGCGCTGAAGAAGTGGAGCAAAGTCGAGGTGGGTGTGCTTAAAACCGCCCATGTGATAATGAGACTGCTACACCATACACATGACCCAGCCCTATATTGCACCTCCCTGAGAGAAGACCAGGGGAGTTGCTCACAGTGCCCAGAAACGATAGGTAAGAGAGAGGAGGAAGGAGCCATGGTTGCCTTCCATTGCTTGCACACATGTGTGCGTACACACATACGCTCTTCCTACCTACATGCAGGTAACATATACTTCGACCCTCAGTTTCCCCTCACTCCAGCATAAGAGACTTGCAGAACGAGCGCGAATCCCAATCAGATTGTCTGCCTTGCCCACTGATCAGAACTGCACATCCCAATCCTGGAAAAGGCACAAGGAAAGCTAGTACGGGCATCTCCTTATGCAATGTCCTTGTTCCAGGAGCAGGTGCTTGATTGACCTCAACAGCACCAGGCAGGCAGCTACCCGCTCCATCACTCACCATAACAGCAGCAACTGCCCAAGGCTCAGTCGCCTGGCAGCCACATCCATCACACCACTCTCCAGTGGCTCTTTCCCACCAAAACTGGACGGCACAGCAGCAGCGCCGAGCAAAGGAGTCACTCACAGTCCCACCAGCTGAATGGGCCAGGCTAGTTCCTCCAGGAGGGAGGAGGGACGCTGCGATTGTCGAGGTGCCCTCCTTTAGCCAACACAGCTTTGCCTTTGTGGGGCAGCCTGGCGGAGGCGCAAGGGGAGAACAGCACAATTTGCTGCCTCATGCGGGAGCTTCTTCTCGCTTATGATAAAGCCTGTCTTCAAGTAATGGAGTCCAACAACTGGGGTGGAAAGCTGCTTTTTTGGGAGGGGCACTTGCTCCCTCCTGCTCCCTGGTACCACCACTGGAGGTGGGGCCAAACTACCAAAAATAACAGCATAATTTATCTTAAAGCTCTTACTGCCAGTAACTGAGCCTCAAGAGAGGCATCTTAACCTTTTAGAGGGGAGAGGGGCTGCATAAAACCAAATGAATGGAAAACCGCCCAACGAAGAGTGGCCAAGAAAAAGGGGGTGGGGCCAAGGTCAGGGTTTGAGCATCTGGGGAACCCTGGGCCTGAGGTTCTGCAGGCATGCATTAATGCAAGGTGATAACATAGGCTGACCATATGAAAAGGAAGACAGGGCTCCTGTATCTTTAACAGTTTCATTGAAAATGGAATTTCAGCAGGTGTCTTTTGTATATTTGCAGAACCTGGTGAAATTTCCTCATCATCACAAAATTAAAGCTGCAGAAGCCCTGCCCTCTTTTGTACATGGCCAAGAGGACAGGGCTCCTGCAGCTTTAACTGTTGTGATGAAGAGGGAATTTCACCAGGTTCTGTATGCATACGAACAACACCTGCTGAAATTCCCTGCCCTTTGTAACTGTTAAAGATACAGGAGCCCTGTCCTCCTTTTCATATGGTCACCCTAGATAACATCACTAATCTGTGCTGCTGCAACAGGCTTCAGCCTGGGACTAATGATGGGACCCCAAAATGGGGAACCCAAAGTAGACAAAAAAAACAGAGAGAAAAGAAACAATGAGGTAAATTGGAGAAAAAAGGAGGGGGGGGAAATTGGAGCCCAATGCTTTTTGGAACCTATCAGTGCTTCATTTAGGAAAGAAGAGCATTTCTGATTTGGATGTGCTGACTCTTTAACCTCCTCATTGATTTACCTCATTGCTGCCCCCCCACGCCACCCACTTTTCTTGTCTGGTACAAAGTTTGCCTGTCATCAATTAAGAGCAATGGAGGGAACATCAGTGTTTGGATATCTGCAATGGAACATTGAGTTGCTCCCTCTGTATCAAATATTTTAAGATTTTAAAATGAAAATGATTGAAGAGGTCCGACATCCCATATGTTTCTTGTCCTTTAATGGAGGTGTCATTGAAGAGAAAGAGTAGTCTTGAATAATGTGGGCAACGCAGCATCTTGGATAAAAGAGATACCCCCTGTGACCGACTTGTATTAAGGCTGATGTGCACGGGCCACGTTTAACCTCGCTGTATCTCCTGTGTTCTTCTGTCCTTTAAAGGCTGAACTTTTGCCTAGGCTTTCCTTGCAGTAGAATTCACTGCCAATTGAGCAGCCCTTCTTTTGCCTTGGTAGAGCTCTGCTCATGTCATTTTCTTTGACAGGCAATATATTGCTTTCCCCAGTCAGCAAATGTGCTAATGACAGAGGGAGTCCTGGATGGCACCAGTGTTCTTGTCAATCAAAGAACAAGCTGTTTGAGTTCTGGTTTGGTGAACCACCTTTTCCTCCTCACAGTGTGCCCCCAGTGTGACTTGCCCTTCATTGTACTTATATCAATTTGAATAATAAATCATAGTTGCTTTTTCTATGATAGAATTCAGAGCCACTTTCTCATTTAATAGCTTTCATCTTTATGATGTTCTATATAATGGATATCACAGCACACTAATGAGACTGCCAGCAACTCCAGAAGATGTATGGGCCATCTAACGTTGCTCGTTGTCGCCCCTGATGAAAGACTGCATGAATTTATCAGTTCTATAATTTCTCTTTACTGATATGGATATATAGATTAAAATTCATGGCTCTTTGAGAGAACTGTGGTCAATCCCTCTTGTTTAGTAATGTTCTTAACGTTACAGGTACCTTTTATGTTTTCTCATTTAGAATGATATACTGTGACTGCGCTGTAGTTGGTATTTGTGAAAGTACAGCAGAACCACATGTGTGAAAGTTATTTAATTTTTAAAAAACAGCATTAAGTACTGAACCGAAGAAGAAGGGACTTCATTTATTTTATTCACAGGATATTAATGTTCACCTCTGAAAAGCAATATTGAAAGTAATGGGCTGAATTTCTAATGCGCTTTAGCTTCACCACATCTACCCATACAGATGGGGAATATTTTTTTTAATGTTTTAAAGGGGTGTGTGTGGGGGGGTGAGTGGGAACTAGGAAGTCAATCAAGACAGATAAAATTCTAGGACATAGAGAATGCTAATAGAAGTCCAGTCTTCCACACAGGAAAATAACATCTTAGTTTTATGGAAAATAAAGAATGACGTAATTTTAGATGTAGAATTGCAAGTCAAATGCTAAGGAATATGAACCATTTTCAAAGGGTATAAAATGGAGAGAAGTGGTCTTCATAAAAAACCGTGTGACCTGAGAGTAAAATAGAATGCCCTGTATTTGCAATATATATATTGTATCCTCTTGAAATAGGACCAGTTTTAAAGGAGAAGGAAAACAACTACATTAACATATAGTACTATTTCTCTCGTAGTTTTGGTAGTAGAATGAGATAGCCCTGAAATTTATGGCAAATTTGACAAGTACACAAATAGAAAAACCAGATATGGATTTTATTTATGACAAAAATATTATCCAACATGTGGCCTTGAGGCAAATATTTCATATAAACCATAAGTGTTAGTTTGTTTGTTTGTTTCTTTAATTTCAGTTTGGTTTCAATTTCTCCACTGCTCTATGCTAAGAGCTTTGATTGGGCAGCAATTCTTGGAAACAATCACAAACATGGACAATATAACAGACCACATTTATGATATCAAATCATGCTTACAATCTACCTGATTAATCCAAGTCACAAAGTGCTTCTGGAAGATAATCAGGCTCAGCTTTGGGTTTGTGTGGATGCAATTTGAATAAATTTGTTGTGGGGTGGGTGGGATGAGGTATCTCCAACAGGAGCCATCAATATCAATTTTCATAGCCAATTGTACACTCCTTGTACAGACAGGTATGGTACAATCAAGAGTTTGCTTTTGATTGATGTTAGAATTGGGAATAAACTGAGAAGAGAAGGGGGTTTGAGGTTCCTTTTCTGAAAATTATATATATATTTTGTAAGGCTAGTGAAACTTCTCAGTATGGTTTTGCACAGCCTATGCAGAACCTAAGTGGAACATCAAAGTCAAACATAGAAAGGGTTGCAGGGCTGCATCTCTGACAACATCCTCGTGTTTTCTCCCACCATCCATGCATTAGGCATGGATGCCTCTAGGGGAAAACCTATCTATATAAACCTCTATGTGTATAGGTTTTCCACACAAGCTGGAACCCCAATCATGCAGTGAAGCCTACCTACACAGAAGTATAAGCACATAAGGGTTGCCTTGCAGATGTCCACACTCAATATATGGTCATTGTGTGAGAGGGTGATGAGGAGCTGTGTGACCTCTGGGTGGCATCAGTGACACAGGTCCTTTCCATGAGTGATGCCCCTTCACCTGATTAATGTATTGAGAGCAATACAGAAGGAAGCAGTGTCTACCTATGTGCCAAAATGAAATATAACAATAATAGCTCCAGCATGGACCTCTATAGGTTCAGCGTGATCAAATGTGTTACTACTTAGGGGAAGTGTGGCAGCAGTGAGGGCTAGTAACTTCTCTGGAAATATGGATCAGGTTGAACCCCTCTTGTATGTGTAAGTTCAAAAAAGTGGATTCTATCCTAGCGAGCAAATACTTTTCTTCAGACATTTTCTCCGTGAAGAAACATCCACATAATTGTCTATGAAATTCCTAATGTGGGTTTTATGCATCCCTAGAGAAGTTATACCTTATATTCTAATTGTGGACTTCAGGGAGGAGTCCCTGTACTTCAGTAGCCAAAATAGCAACAACCATGTGCAAGAGGGAGATATTGGCAGACTCCATGGAGTTGCAGAGATACAGCATATTGATTGTTGCTTTGGAGAGCTAGTGGGGTAAACCAAAAAGCAGCCCAGGAGTGCTGAAAATGCTCAGGAGATATGGAATGTTGACTGAGTATTGTTAGGGAGTAGGGAGAAAAAAACAGGTGGGAGGGAATTGGAGTGACTTGAAAAGATGGAGGGAGAATGACACACTTCAATACAAAAAAAGGAAGAAAGAACCATCTCATTATATAGCCCTCTTGACCAGATACAGAAGAAGTCAGGGCTCTTGCAGCTTTAACTGTTGTGATGAAGAGGGAATTTCACCAGGTGCTGCATGACACCAGCTGAAATTCACTTTTCTATACAACTATTAAAGATACAGGAGCCCTGGCCTCCTTTTCATATGGTCACCCTATTTATGGACATAAACGAACTCCCAGCTTTGAATTATAGTGAAAAGCATTGTTATTTGTGGAATCAGGGTGTCAAGAGCTTTCCAAGGAAATATGCTTCATGAGAATCGGTCAACAGGAAGGTAGTTAAAAAAGGACCATCACCTAGCTCCCAACATTGAATTATATATGTTAGGTTGTTTCAAAACTGGATGAGATAAAGTGATTGGCTGTCCATTTACATCATGGTTGGCTGTCCAATTATATCACAGGTATGAAAAAAATTCTTACAAAGCCCAGTATCTTCACCATGTAATAATATGAAAGAGAAACATTAAAAAATATATCAATACTATCAGACACCGAATAGACTGAGTCATATTTATATGAGGACTGTGAAGATTGGTGTTGGCAATATGAAAAAAGCAAACCAAAGTTAATTTTATGCATATTTCATGATTCTGCTCTCTAATTAACTTTGGGGAAAGGTTATATCAATATCAATAATTGCGAAAGTTTCCGTATCCTGCGACCCTCTAACAGTCTTGCTTGGTTATGCAGGTCATGTACTCAATGAAATGGTTCAAAATCTATTGATTGCTGCTAGGATTTTGGCTGCCAGAAACCAGATGAGTAATGTTTTCCCCACTTTGAAAGAATGGCTGTAAAGTTTGGAAGGTTAGAGAGATGATTAAGCTAACAGGTTATGTCCTTTTAAAAGGCAGTAGAGAAAAACTACATATTTTTCTGATGCCTGGTGCTCTTTTATTGAACTTTGAGGGCAATATACAATTCAGATATTGACAGATATAAATGTTTGTTTTTCTTGTTATAATCCAAAAGGTGGAAACGATGTTACCTTTTGTCTCCATTGTAAATTATTTTTTTTTCATTTGTCTAATAACATAGCTATTATGAATTATTATTATAATCATCATCATCATCATCATCATCATCAAATATTAGATAATGTTGATTCTTGGTTTATTGCACGAATGTTATACTTTTTGTAGTACGTATTATATTTCCTTATATATTATAATGAAACATATATTTTTTTTAAAAAAAAGAAGGGGGGTAAAACCATCAGATCTGGCCATGATTACCTGGCATGCAGTTTGAGAATCACTCCCTTAAAAATTGTGGTGAGAACATTATGGACAAGGATTGCCATCTTTGGGTGAAATACACTCAGAAGGTTTGCCGTGACAACCCCATCAAAATTAATGTACCCTGCCCAAAAGCATGTCAATGCTGTTTATTTCAGTTGGGCTTGCATGGTAGAGAGGATTGCACTACTCCCTTGCAGTGTGTTCTCTTAAAAATATGGCAGGTTTTACTACCAGATAGTGTCTCCAATAATGAGCTCATATGGCGCGAGTTGCATAGCTCCTCCATTCGTACTGCCATCTTTATTCCCCCCTCCAGATTTATTTAAAGTATATAAGAATTTCATCTAAATTACAAGCAAAAAACAACTTTAAAATGCAATGTATCCTTCATACCTCAATGGAATCTAAAATGCTATAGGCTATGCGTACTAAATGCAAAAGGCTAAGCTATAATTGCCTTTCTCTCCCTTTAAGATTAACATTATTACTTATTTATAGTGCAATATACCAGCACTGTCGCTCAACTCTTGACGATGCCGGTTGCAGTCGGGGAGGGACTTTGGATTATATACTGCCCAATAAAAGTGTCAAATTGACTACAGGACTTTGTCCTCTTACTCATGAGTAAATATCATTGCAATCAATAGAACCCAGTAAATGAAACAGTTAGAGTTGGTGTTAAAGGGAAATACTTTCCCATGTGTAAATGGTAGGGTGACCAGATAAAATTCAGGTCAGGGCTCATGTAACTTTAACAGTTGTAGAGCAAAGGGAATTTCAGCCAGTGTCATTTGTATGCAATTAGTTCCTGGTGAAATCCCCTCTTCATCACAACAGTTAAAGGTGCAGGCACTATACTAGAGTGACCAGATACAAAAGAAGGCAGGACCTTCTTTTGTATCTGCATGCACCTTTAACTGTTGTGATGAAGAGGGGATTTCACCAGGAACTAATTGCATACAAATGACACCGGCTGAAATTCCCTTTGCTCTACAACTGTTAAAGTTACATGAGCCCTGACCTGGATTTTATCTGGTCAGCCTAATCAACAGGGCTTTGCTTCAAGGATTCTTAGAGTGGGAACGCAGAAAACATTTGTTCAATGTGCATGTTAATTCACACTTCTGAATCAATATGAGAACAAAAACACTGCTATCCTTCGAAATTTGCACTGCTCCGAAATTTGCAATGGAGTTACCTAACCAAAATAAACAAACAAAGTATAAAACATTACATTGGGGAGAAGTATAGTGCCTTTACATAACATACACTTCTGGGTAGCCAGTTAGTGTTTCCCCTGTTTTTCCAAATATTTACCACGCCACCAACACCTGTGTTGAAACTTCGATATATGGCTCACTCTGTGCCCTCCTCCAGGCAATTTCCCCTCTGCTTCCTCCCATATCTCTTTGCAATCTGAGAATTTGCTCTCTTCTCCATATTCGTGTGTGTGTGTGTGTGTGTGTGTGTGTTTTCTCTCCAATTCATTCTGTTCACAGACTGTTCTGTACAGTCCGGCTACAGTGGCTCCTAGCAGGATTGAGTTGAATTTCATCCAATTATGCCAAGACATGAAAAAAAATGGGCAATTCACTTAAACAAATCAAAATATAAAATCATGTAGCACAAACACCCTTCCTTCTATCATTTTTTTACGTTTGGCTGCAGTAATACCCCCTTAAAGGGCTACTGTGCCTGCAAACTTCATCCAATTCTGAGAGAGAAAGAGAGAAAGAGAGAGAGAGAGAGAGATCGCTAGCTTAGAACCATTGCTTTGATTTCCCATGATAGTCAATGGGAGGCATGGAGTTTGAATCTCCCCTTCTTGATTCAGGTTTGGCATCTGAGTTGAAGCAGATGGCTTCTGAATCAGTCAGAGGAGAATCAGGCATTTTCTGAGGCACTGAATCAGGGTCTGAGTCAAATTCTGTAGTCAGTGCACAGCTCTATCCTTTACCCTTGAGCCTTTTGTCGGAGACCAGGAAGAAAAGGTAATCCAAAGACAGTACCCAGTAAATCTACAATGAATATGAAGAACATCAATCCAAAGCTGTGAAGGGTAGTTTTTACAATTACTTCACCAAGGCTTTGTAAGCAACAGAGGAAGCAGGAATATCTCTCTCCAACTCTTGGCCTGCATTGCAACATTTTTACAGTCAATTTTTTTGTGAGACTGAGGCAATTCTAAATTATATCCAAGTTACTAAAACTTCCCACAAAGGGCTCATCTTCATCTAGAGCCCTTTTGAGATGAGGGATGATCACGAAGTTTTCTGCTCCAGCTATCATCCCTCCTGGGGCACACAACAGTGAGTTTGCCCGCAATTTAATGAGAGCCATTCCATGGTGATTTTTCCCCCTTTTATAACTCCTCACTCTTGCGCAAGAGCAGAATTGTGATCCTGCGCAAAGATGAGTTATTTTTCTTTATTTAAAAAAACACACTCTGCGCTGGAAGACCCCGAGACCCATTCAGAACGTGTCAATATTGCTCTTCCCCTCACCCGCGATACCCATGGACTCGCTCCGCACAGCTGGTTGCCTATTCATTGAGCCCCACTACACATGAGGAAGAGAAACAGCTTCGTGAGGTGGTGCACACCAGCCGCACACCTCGCGATGTTTGTGAGAGCGGAGAAAAACCTGGGACAAGAGTTGTCATCGATATCCCGGAAAAACTGAGGGGTCATTCCTAGATCACAGCAGGATCAGCTGTGCGTCATGTGGCCCGGTAGGGATTACCTCAATACTATTCTGGAATAAACAGCTGGTGTGAATAAGGGCTTAGTCTTCAACTTTTTTCCTGATGATTATAGGATGTATAGAGATGGTCTAGAGGTGATACCAGTTCTCTCTGTTAGCTTGACACATCTGCCCATATGAAGTAGACTGAGGACTAGTCTTCCGTCAGCAGATACTGTGCTACCACCTCCTCCCCCATACAGTCTGAGCCCTGAGGAAAAACATTCAATTGTCACTGTTAGTTTCCCTGTTGAAAATGTCACCCTAACTTCAGTTCCTCCTGTTGGAGGTAATCTTATTTAATTATTTGGTGTGGGTGTGGGTGTGTAACTGCTTTTCAATAAGAACAATTCTCAAAGTCGGTTACTAAAATTCAAGAATAAGGATAAAGAGAATCATAAAATAGTTGTACAAGAGAAGATGGACACCAAGAGGGGGATCCAAATTAGCTTCAAAAAGAGCACCAATCATGGGAAGACGAAAAAGCCTGCCTGAAAAGGGAGACTTCAGCTGCCTGCTTAAAAGGGACAGACTTCGAGATTTGCCAGACTACATTGGGAAGCTGATTCAAAAGCTGAGGCACTGCCATCACCAAAAAGTCTTGATTGTCAATGGCCGACATCCGAACAGACAGCAAAACCTCCAAACAGCTCTCATTCCCAGATATTAAAGTTATATGACTGGAGGTATTGCCTGACATAAAATGTGCCAATTCCACAAAGGGACGTACAATTGAGCACCACCAGATTAATTCTGAAGAGACAGAGAGAGACAGAAGAATTAATTTTGAATGTAATTGGAAAACAAATCAACAACCAATGAAGTCCATCAAGAACAGGTGTTATATGCCTTTGGCAGCTAATGCTAATATTGATCAGGCGGCCGTTTTTTTGGACTAGGTTCAGTTTGCAAACAGCATTCAGGCTGAGCACGTTTCAGTTGTCCAGATGAACTTTTCCGATCCTGGTGGCCTCTAGATGTTTTGGGCTACAACTTCCACCTTCCCCAGCCAGCATGGTCATTGGACTCACCATTTGGGGATGGTGTGAGCTGTAATCCAGTACACCCAGAAAGCACCAGATTGGGAGAAGGCTTTTCAAGATGCTCAGACTGTAGTGAGTCTGAGTGTAAACCCCATTGATGCTGTCTGGGGGACATAGGATTGCTCCCCAAATTAACTTAAATCCTTTAAGTAATAGAAACACACTTTCACATACATGCTTTCACACCTGTGTATGTCTCCCAGAACTACATAAACAGAGCGTCCTAATTTGTAACTTACCATTTCATTGCTGTCATCTTTGCTGCATAATTAATTATTACATTTCCAGCCCATGCTTCTGTATTGACAATCATTAGTGATTGCTGGGTTTTATCTGTGAAATTCTCAAGGAAGTCATCAGACTTGCATTGTGTTTCCCTCTTTAATCAGTCCACTTGTTTTCTAACAAGAAAGGGACACTGAAAAGCTAATTCAGTACAATGACCAGTCTAATGAACTGCTTCCTCTCCAGTGACCTCCGTACATGCCTTTCACACATTTCTTAAGTCGTTATGTGCTCCTGCTATTTAATCGGAGAACCATTTTGACCTTGATGGCTTGTGAAGGGCAAGCAGATGCGTGAATTGCCTCTGTGTCTGCTTTATGCTGTATGGGGTAATGTGCCAAAAGGGAAGTTTCACATCCCCCCCCCCCCAAATGCAGGATCTGAGTAAGCTCGACATCATAGGGAACTGAGATATGAGGCCCAAACATTCTATAGTGCATTATGGCCTTGAATTAGAGCTAATTGAGATTCCCCTGAGAATCTCAATTATTTATTATTTATTTATTTATTTATTTATTGCATTTTTATACCGCCCTATAGCCGAAGCTCTCTGGGCGGTTCACAAAAATTAAAACCATGAAATCATTTTAAAATATATAAAACAAGGCACAATCTAAAAACACAGAATAACATACAATATAAAAACACAACCAGAATAAAACCAAGCAGCAGGAATTAATACAGATTAAAATACAAATTTAAAACAGCAAGGATTAAAATTGAGTTAATTTAACTGTTAAAATACCGGGAGAATAAAAAGGTCTTCACCTGGCGACGAAAAGAGTACAAAGTAGGCGCCAGGCGAACCTCTCTGGGGAGCTCATTCCACAGCTGGGGTGCCACAGCAGAGAAAGCCCTCCTCCTAGTGGCCACCTGCCTCACTTCCTTTGGCAGGGGCTCACGGAGAAGGACCCCTGAAGATGATCTTAGGGTCCGGGCAGGTACATATGGGAGGAGGCATTCCTTTAGATATCCTGGCCCCAAGCCGTTTAGGGCTTTAAATGTTAGTACCAGCACTTTGAATTGGGCCCGGACCTGGATCGGCAGCCAGTGAAGTTGGAAAAGGACTGGCGTAATATGGTCTCGTTGGCCAGTCCCCGTTAACAATCTGGCTGCCCTGTTTTGTACCAGCTGAAGTTTCCGGACCGTTTTCAAAGGCAGCCCCACGTATAACGCATTGCAGTAATCCAAACAAGAGGTTATGAGAGCATGGATAACTGTAGCTAGGCTATCTCTGTCCAGATAAGGGCGCAGTTGGTATATCAGCCTAAGCTGGTAAAAGGTGCTCTTTGCCACCGAGTTCACCTGTGCCTCAAGCGACAGTTCTGGATCCAAGAGCACCCCCAAACTATGGACCCGATCCTTTAGGGGGAGTGCAACCCCCTCCAGAACAGGGTGAACATCACCTCGCCGGACAGACGAACCACCCGCTAACAGTACCTCCGTCTTGTCTGGATTGAGTCTCAGTTTGTTAGCCCTCATCCAGTCCATTACCGTGCTCAGGCACTGATTCAGAACAGCCACTGCCTCACCTGGGTTTGTTGAAAAGGAGAGGTAGAGTTGGGTGTCATCCACATATTGGTGACATCTCAGCCCACATCTCCGGATAACCTCTCCCAGTGGCTTCATGTATATGTTAAACAGCATAGGGGATAAAATAGAGCCCTGTGGAACCCCATGGCTTAGATGCCATGGCACAGAGCAATAATCCCCCAGCACCACCTTCTGAAAACAGTCATCTAAGTAGGAGCGGAACCACTGCAGCGCCGTGCCTCCAACTCCCAGCCCAGACATCCTATCCAGAAGGATACCATGGTCAATGGTATCGAAAGCCGCTGAGAGGTCCAAGAGAACCAACAGGGTCGCACTCCCCCTGTCCCTCTCCCGGCAAAGGTCATCCCACAGGGCGACCAAGGCAGTTTCTGCTCCAAAACCAGGCCTGAAACCCGATTGAAATGGATCTAGATAATCCATTTCATTCAAGAGTGTCTGGAGTTGTCCTGCAACCACCCGCTCAAGCACCTTGCCCAGGAAAGAAATGTTCGCCACCGGCCTATAGTTGTTAACATCTTCCAGGTCCAGGTTAGGCTTTTTCAGGAGTGGTCTGATTACCGCCTCTTTTAACAAGGCCGGCACCACTCCCTCTCTCAAGGAGGCATTTACAACCTCCTGGACCCAGCCGGCGGTCCCATCCTTATTTGATGTAATTAGCCACGACGGGCAAGGGTCAAGCACACAAGTGGTCGACCGGACTTGGCCAAGCACCTTGTCCACATCCTCAGGCCTCAGTAACTGAAACTCATCCAACAAAACTGGACCAGACGGTGCTCTGAACGCCTCTACTAGCGGAGCTGCATTAAGCGTGGTGTCTAATTCAAGACGAATCTGAGCGACTTTATCTTCAAAGTGCCGTGCAAACTCGTCACAGCGTGCTACCGAGGGTTCCACCATCTCTTGCCCTGGCCCAGAGTGTAGCAGGCCACGAACCACCCGGAAAAGCTCCGCCGGACAACACTGTGAAGATGCAATGCTGGTGGAGAAGAACTGTCTCTTCACCACCCTCACCGCCACAGAGTAGGCTCGATAATGAGCTCTAGCCCGTGTCCGATCAGACTCAGCACGAGTTTTCCTCCACCTGCGTTCTAGCCGTCTCCCCTTTTGCTTCATTGCCCTCAGCTTAGGTGTAAACCAAGGAGCTGGCCGAGCTCTGCTCATAGGGAGAGGGCGCTTGGGTGCGATCGTGTCAACCGCCCGGGTCATCTCTGCATTCCACAGAGCGACCTGGGCTTCGACAGGAGCACCGGCCATATCAGCAGGAAAATCCCCCAGAGCCTTCTTGAATCCATTGGAGTCCATTAGCCTCCGGGGGCGGACCATTTTAATAGGCCCCCCACCCTTGCAGAGGGGAAAGGATGCCGAAAGTCTAAACCTCAATAGAAAGTGATCCGACCATGACAAGGGGGTAGATGTTAGTTCCCCCACTTTCAGATCACCATCCTCCTGTCCACCCGAGAAAACCAGGTCAAGAGTATGTCCTTTTACATGCGTTGGGCCGATGACATGTTGAGACAGCCCCATGGTTGTCATGGCAGCCATGAAGTCCTGAGCCGCTCCGGATGCAGGAGCCTCCGCATGGAAGTTGAGATCCCCCAGGACCACCATCCTGGGGGTCCTCAGCACCAGGTCCGAGACAACTTCCGTCAGCTCAGGCAGGGAGACTGTTGGGCAGCGGGGTGGGCGGTACACCAGCAGAATCCCTAATCTGTCTCGGGTACCCAACTGTCTCGGGCGGGTAAGAAATAAATCGTTATTATTATTATTATTATTATTATTATTATTATTTCTATTGATGTTAATTTCGCAATCTTCACATTGTTAGTTTCACAACTGCTACTGCTGTTACTTTCAAATGAGCTTGAGTTGTGCGCATATGATGTTTTGAAATCTCTGCCCCATTCCACCAAATTTTTCCCGGGGGGGAGGAAGAAATTCTCCAGCAGTTTCTCACCAGTGGGATTCACCATCTGCAGGGGTGTAGCACAGCTGCTTTTGTTTTGTGTGTGTGTGTGTGTGTGTGTGTGTGTGTGAGAGAGAGAGAGAGAGAGAGTATCTAATCACTACAAGGTGGCTGAAGGTGTATGTGTTGTTGTTGTTTTCTTTCTATTACACACAGGAGCAAATATGGGGGGTGATACCCTCTAAAGCATCTATAAACAACTGTCAGTGAGGAATGGTGAGTGTACAGTAAAAGCTCTTAAAGGCACTTAAAAGGGGATCAAGCAGGGTTCTCCAGAGAGAGAATTCTACAAAGGAGAGCCACCATGAACTATGTGAGTTCCTTATACAACATATGAACCTAAAAGGCTTGCTGCTCCAACCAATAAACCTGCAGAGTGGAGAGTGTGATGCTAAATAGGGACATAAGAATACTGAGTCAGACCATTGGTCTATATAACCTAGTCAACACTGACAGATAGTGGCTGTCCAGGGTTTCAGGCAGAATTGTTTCCTAGCCCTACCTGGAGATGCCAAAGATTGACCTTAGAACCTTCTACAGGCAAGGCATGTACTCTATCACTGAGCTTTGGTCCCTCCCATGAGCTATGGCCCCTCCCTATTACTACTACTACTACTACTACTATTACTACTAGCTATTATGGTACAAGGATTTTAAGGTTACTTAATACAAAATAAACCTGATTAGTTATCTTCTTACCATTTATGCATTTGCCCTGAAGCAACATTTCTCCCATACCATATTCAATAGAGGGGATTCCTGCTAGAAGATGTTTTCATGTGAATTTAAGAAGAAAGAAAGAAAGAAAAGACAGAAAGACAGAAAGACAGAAAGACAGAAAGACAGAAAGACAGAAAGACAGAAAGACAGAAAGTGGGGCGAGGGAAAGGTTTCACCTTTACATGCAGCCCAAACCAGTTTTAATGAGAAGGACAGAGAAAGAGAAAGACAGACTGTGCATCAAATGTTGCAGTTTTAGACCTCCATCACACCTAATGTCATTTTTTTTTACCAGCACTTCAAACTTATCATCCATTTCACCTGAATAGCTACTCTTTCCCTCTTTCCCTCCTTCGCTCCCTCGCTCCTTCGCTCTTCCTCTCCGCTCCATCCCTCCCCTCCTCTTTCTCCCTCCAGTCCTGTCAGATGAGCACTTCAACCAGACCACCTTTCTGTTAGGAAAAAGATGGAACGACCCTTTAGTCTGGCACTTTGGGGGCATCGAGGGAGTACAATCCTGTTTCTTCAGAGATTTAAGCGTTGTATGATTTTTTAAAAAATGTTTCGAGCCTGGGATGCAAGATTTGGTTTTATATTGAGGCTTGGAGCTGGCTGCTGGGAGAGATCGCTTTTCCCTGCCAGGACCTGATGCAATCCATTCAAGCCCCCTGTTCTTTTAAGACTACACGGAGACTTAAGGTGCATTAAATGCGCTTAGGGGAAATAATCCAGACTTTTAGCATTCTAGGAAAGGCTGGGGAAGAGGCGGGGTGTCAGCAGGACAGGCACAGCATCATGTGAGTACCGTGCTGCAAATCTGCACACTAGGCATGGCGTGAATACCTAAATCACTGGTGTGATGGAGCTCTTAAGGTGCTCAACACACATGGGATGGCATTAGTACTTTCATTTGTTTAGATGGAAGTTTCCACTTGCTTTCTGGTACACCAGGCTAGTACACCAGGCTGGTGCTGCTGGATGCTATTTCTTTACTCTTCCTTTCCTCATGGATGAGGAAAAGCTCCCAAGATGGTGCTTGCTTCTTAGAACTGACATCTTTCCTGGGGTAACGCCACTTTTTGGAAAAGCCTCGAAGATAGCACCAGCTTCCTAAAGCAGATGGATTCTCTAAATCAACATTGGTTTGAAGGGAACCAACAATTGTAGGAAACTGATACCAGATAAGTCCCTTCCCTTGCCACCATAAGAAGAGCAGAAGTGATGTTGTGTCCAGGACGGGGGAAGGCTGAGGGAAAAATGAGAGGTGGAAACTGCCCTCCCACCCAATTTACAGTCTGAGTTGGGATCCTCTTGCGTCTCATGTGCCAGATTTGTCTCTATGGTATACCACTTAGGCTGCAATTCTATCCCCACTTACATGAGGATAAGCCCCATTAAATGTAATGGGATTCATTTTTTGAGTAGAGATGCATAAGGTTGTACTGTCAATATCCTAATATGAGACATGTTCCTCTACCTTGCCACTGGCGACATCAACCATGCAAAGATGCCACTGTGATCAACTTTGGGTTCTCGGGAGTGAGAGAGAGGGGAAGTGGCAAATTATCTCCTCTGGTGACCAGACTTAGCCTTGAGAAATCCTGCAGGATATTAGGCTCTCAAAGTCTATGCTTTTCTCTCCCTGCTTAATACAAAACCTGCCACTGCTAATGCTTTTTTGAGTTGCACAGAATTCCCCTTGGTTCCAGGAGTGAAAACAGTTTCTATTTATTTATTTTTCATGCATGTGGGAGGAACAGTGTTCCTTTACAAAATGGTTAGAGGGTTCCAATTCCTTTTTCATCGGCTGTGAAACAAGAAACCCATGCTGTACAAATGTTGCCTGTCACCCGCATAAATTATGGGTGTCTCAGTATTGCAATGAGCCCTCCTCCCCACCCCTTTAATTTCATTAAAACCAAATCTCTACACAAGTGTAGGAAGGAACACTCTCTAACAGTATTAGCTGAAGAAATGATATCTGCTCCTTTGTGCTAATGCTACACGACAACTGGGAAGCAGAAAGAGTTGACGTACGGGATGGTAATCTTGTTAATGTTTCACATGAAGCTCAGAGTTGGGCAGATCTGCTCCTTGGGTACTGCACTCTTAACTTGGCAGAAATAATATCGATCACAGTTCTGTGTGACTGGAGACAGGCAATAGTTTTTACAAACCTTGAGAGAGGTGTAAGAGCATTGTGAGTCGCTCCCCATAGTGTTTTCAACAATTGCTGTTGTTCTTCGGTCAAACAAGGCTTTCAAGCTTTTTAAAATAAGTGGGATCTGCAACAATAATACCATTTCGGGGTAGCACCCAGTTAAAAGTTGCAGGCACTATACTAGAGTGACCAGATGCAAAAGAAGGCAGGGCCCCTGCAACTTTAACACTTGTGATGAAGAGGGAATTTCACCAGGAACTAATTGCATACAAATGACACCGGCTGAAATTTCTTTTTCTCTACAACTGTTAAAGTTACATGGGCCCTGACCTGGATTTTATCTGGTCACACTATGGACCACCCTGTATCCATACTGCACACCACACACTGAACCCCTGCCATTTACCTGACTCTGGCAAGCAGCATGGGGTGAACTACTGGCTGGGTCATGGTTAGTTGTCAGCAGGGCGTGGGCAGACATTTCCTTGGTGAGCCACAATTTTCCACAAACATGGTATCTTGCTGGTAAATGTCCCATTTGTGCAAATGGTGGCCTTAAAGGGGCATTGTCCACAACTTTTACAGGTGTTCATGTTGGCATGAAGCCAACTGGGAGTCCATCAGATTCTTCTTTCCCCGCTTACCCCCCCCCCCCCCCAAACCCAGAGCTGCTGCTTCCACATAGCCATAGGATTTACCTGACCCATCGGGCAGCCATCCATCTTCAATGAGTGCCACTATTTTAAACTATGGTAGGGGCTTTGCCATTTCATAGATCTAAGGTTGGAGACTATGGTGGCCATAAAGAGCCATTTCCAGAAAGGGCCAGTTCCAGTGGATGGAGGCAGTGGCTACCTATCACCCTGAGTCAGCCCAAAGTGCTTCAGACCACCTCAGCCCAAAGTGATGCACAACCCTAAATGTAACACTTTTCAGTGGAAGCAGTTCATATATTCAGCTGACAATGATCAAGAGACATGCATGTGTGAACCAGCTCCACATGATGAGCCACAGAATGTGTGAACCAATTTCACTGAAAAGCTGTTCCAGATGCCACAAGGTTATATGAAATGTGATCCATGGAATTATATTATGACGGCCCTTTCCACATGCTATTAATTGATTGACAGAGCAATTACCATATTATGAGTGCACAAGTAAAAATGGAAACTTGAAGGGTTTTAAAGATGAATATTTACTTTGGGTATATAACTTGAGATAAGGTAAGTGGGCATTTTGGGGAGAGGGATTGTGTATAATTCTGCAATTAGGGGGAACCATTATCCTGAAAAGGAATAAAACAAAGGGCCATCTCACATGTACGTATGTGTCACTTGATGGCCAGAGCAGGTCTTTAGGGACTTGTGTTGGAGAGAGGGTATAACTCAATGGTAGAGCATACACTTTGCATGCAAAACACCCTCAGGTTCAGTCCCTAGCTTAAAAATCTCAAGTAGCAGATGATATGAAAGATTTCTGCCTGAGACCTCAAAGAGCCCCTGCCGCTGAAAGTCAGAATACACAATGCAGAGGACCAACGGTCTGATATTGTACAAGGTAGCTCCATGGGTGGGATCCAGATTGGCAAGTCTGTAAAAGGAAGAGCTCCTTCCATTCATGGAAAGCACTGGGATTGAGAGGTGATTCCCCATTAGAAGAAGGAGGCATGGAGTCAATCTTTGCTAATTCCACTTTCCACCTGTCGTCCCCTGTGTTATCTTTCATGTTGCCCTGGAACATAGAGGACTCATGAAAGGTTCCTCCTGCCCCCTTCCTCTAAGGCAGGTGGAACTTTGCTAAGCACTACACTGGATCCAACCCGATGTGTTTATAAACCTCTCACATAACTCCAAAGTTTCACTCCTTGTGAAAGGATGCAACGTAAGGGGGTGTAATAATTCGAGGGGGGAGAACAGAATTTGAAGCTATGTTTCATTTTTTAAAAAATGCAAATTACTGAGAAGGCTTCAAAACTGCAATATGTTGTGGAGGTGGGAGTGCTTATCTTTATGGAAGTTTCTGCCTCATCCGCACATACAAATTTGGCAGATCAATATTTTCTCAAAAATACGACACCTCTTTGTTCCCCCCCCTCGTATGGAACCACCTGTTGTGTGAAATGGAATTGTGTTCAGTTGAATTGTGTTCACTTCATCCTAACACGACAGGTGTTCTGTTTCCTGTATTCATGTCAGAATTTTCAGTTTGAGTGATGTTTGTAAAAAGAGGTACCTTGCCATCTTTTGTGATCTGCTTTTTAAAAAACATTAACCTGAAAGGTGTTGCCTGAAAATCTCTCTGTAAGTTTTGCTAAATGATGCTCTAAAATGCTCACAGCTGTGGCTGATGTTTGCACTTCTGTTGTCTTTTTTAAAAATCTCTCCACAAAATACTTACCACAGGGAAATAATTGCAAATAATTTAACCTATTCCTGTTTTTTCCCCTTAGTTCATGGTCAGAGTTTTAAAATATTTCTGAAATTAACGGGAAAATACATCATCAGCCTAGCTATATAATATTTCCTCTAGTTAATTAAATATAATAAATCCTTTTAAATATCCATGTAAGCCTGAGGACCTCCAGTTCTAAAAAGAAAAGAAAGAAAAAAAGGATGGAATAAATGCTAAGCTAGATTGGTTCATCATTGTATTTATTTCCTTCCTTGATTATCCATCTATCATCTCAATATCTTTCTTTTCATTTTTTCTTTATTTTATTTTAGGGATGTAGAAGAAATTCATTTCAGTTCACTTTTTATCAGGATTTATGGAGTTCTCAACTTCCGGATTGAGCATGGACTCAGATACCATCTGTGGTCAAAGTCCATACAATTCTGGCTTTGCACATGTGATATGTGGACCTCCTAAAATACATTCAAAAGCATGCAGACATTTGAGAAAGCACTTTTTTTAAAAAAAAGATGTACTTTTCAAAAATGCATGTGAATACACTTTAATCCAGGGAAGGATACATACATTTCCAAGATGTGCACAATTGATTCATATGTCTGGAAAAATATGAGAATATGCAGGATTTTCACAAAGAAAAACAAAGCTTTTACTCTGATATGGACTCAGGTCAGAATAAGCTTCGAAATGGAATTCTGAGAATTCCAGCAAGCTCAAGTTTTCTGATTTACACATCCCTATTTTCTGTAGATAGTATTGAGATGTTATGGTTTTAATTTTGTATGTAATAGTTTTAGTTTTCTTGTGTGCTCCCTAGAGAACAATTGGTTTTTCAGTAACATCTTTCTTTCTTCCACCTCATTCCTTTTTCCTTGTGTGCTGTGTTCATCCATCCCTTCACACAGATAGATTCTATTTAAGAGCGCTCTTTCTCTCTCTCTCTCTCTCTCTCTCTCTCTCATGGGTTTTGGTCAGTTCACTTAGTAATAATAGTGAAACACAGGTAAGAAGATGGTTCAAAAGGTGAAGAATCCAAGTCATATAGCCGGATGCAGGAAGTAAAACCCCATTCTAACAACGTTATCTGGCAGGTGTGGTAGCTGGACCAGAGGAGATGTCTGTCAAGAGGGAGGGGAGGGGAGGGGGAGGGCACAGCCTCACTGGCAATTGGGAGTGACAATTGGGACTTGTCAGTTTGGGGAGTTGGCAGTTAACCACAAGAAAGAAGGGGGTGGATCAAATGTATGCCCTTTTTTGTCACACACATATAAAGTTGTCCTGCCCACTAAATGACCCCAAGGTTAGACTTGGTAATTTATTTCTTTTGGCCCAAGCATATGCTCTGTATCCTTGTTTTCCATCTGTAAGGCATGTTTTTTTTTTAACTTTTTGCATATGAATAAATGCTTTGAATATTCAGTGGATCCTGTGGTATGATTTTAGAGAGCCTTTCCTCACAGACCTCTCCCGTGGTGCCTTATTCTTGACCCTGCTTACTGTGACTGGGTTAATAAAGATCAAGGGTTCTCCTGGCCCGGTCAGGGAAATATGGCAAACAGGGTGTTGGCAAGCATACTATTTGAGCAGATCTTTACTCAAGTAAGACTAACATTGGACACAACCCCTTGGCTATAATTAGTTACTTATTAACATTGAGGAGGTTTCAAAATCATATGAAGGTGGTAACTTCGAGGCTCGACTTCTGCAATGCGCTGTACATAGGGCTACCTCTGTGCCTAGTCCGGAAACTTCAACTAGTTCAAAATATGGCAGCCAGGTTGGTCACCAAAACACCTAGGGGTGACCACATTACACCAGTTTTAAAATCTCTTCACTGGCTGCCAATCAGTTTCTGGGCGAAGTACAAAGTGTTGGTTATTACCTTTAAAGCCCTACATGGTTTGGGTCCAGGTTACCTAAGGGATCGCCTTCTCCCATACAATCCGCCCCGCACGCTCAGGTCCTCTGGGAAGAATTTATTACAGTCAACAAGAACTAGACTGACAACCGTTACCCAGAGGACCTTCTCTTCTGCCGCTCCCAGATTGTGGAATGACCTGCCGGGAGAGATTCGCCAACTTACTAGTCTTCAGGAATTTAAAAGATCTATAAAGACTGATCTCTTCCGGCAGGCCTACCTAGATGAATTTTAAAGTGTTTTATTGGTGTTTTATTGGTGTTTTAATGATGTACTGGTTTTATCTGCTTTTAATCAGTTTTTGTATTTTGTGTTTGGTGTTGTTCCCCGCCTCGATCCGTTGGGAGAGGCGGGTGATAAATATATTATTATTATTATTATTATTATTATTATTATTATTATTTTCACCTCATCAATACATTTTCTGCTCTAGAGCCTGTCAACCATTATTAGCCCAGGCCTTTGACCTAATTTCAATATATCCATGTGTCAAAGTGCTGAGATTTGCATCTGTGTATATTGGCGGCAGCACATGAATGCTCACTAGGGATATATGAGAAGTTCATTTCCGTTCTCAAATGATCAGAACCTGCCCTATTCTCAACCCTGAATGCGAATGTGAGCGCATATTTTGGGGAAATGTTTGTACATTTCTGAACTTGGGGAAAAGAATTGGTTTTTTTTAAAAATGCACACTTTAATGTGCATTTCTTAAAAAAGCATAAAAGCACATGTTCACACTTTAGTCCATTGGGGGTGGGGGGGGAATGCACATGTTTCGCATTTGAACGTGAACAGAAATAGTCGCAAGTAATACAGGGACCCAAATTTTGGAGTTGAGGTTGGAACATTTTGGTGAACTTGAGCATCCCCTGCTTTGCCCATCTCTAATGCCCACATAAGATCTATCCAGGCATTCAAAAAAGGGTTAAAATCAATGCATAAGGCGAAGGAGTACCTCAGCTTTGCCCCTTTCCCTCACTGTCAGCTTTGCCCCTTGCCCCTTTCCCTGCATCTGTTGAGGCTCTCCATGCAATTGAAATGCTTCTTCCATGCTGCAACCTCCAAATTCATATGGCTGAAATTGGAAGGACAAAATCGTGTGTGGGCCAAGCACTTTACATACCATAATTGGATTTGACCTTGAGCTCCATCACACCAGCAATTTATCACACTCTTGCCATGCCTGGTATGTGTTTTTGCAGCAAAGTACTCACATGACGTTGTCCCTGTCTTGCACTCATCTCACCTCTTCCCCTCCATTTTCCATCTTATTTTGGAGTGGGGAGAGTCTGTTTTTTCCCCTTCATGCACAATACAACTACTCCTCCCCTCATGTATTGCTGTCCTTGCGCGATATCGGACCATCCCATTTTTTGTTGGGGTGTGTGTGTCAAAGGGCAGTCTCGCTGACAAAAGAGGAGGGTGGAGCGCTTCTCTGCTCAACTGTGAATGTGGAGGGAGAGAGGGCACCTGAACACCCCACGGAGAAGGAGAGCGAGGCCGCCGCCATCCATGCCTGGGACTCAGTCCCATTCAACTCTATGGTTCTTACTCCTGAGTAGGCATGTCTTGGTTTCCTGACCAGAACAACATCAGCTTCCAAACCAGATACAAACCAGGGTGGGGGAGTAGATGTGATGGAGCCCTTTCACTCTTGGTGCAATTAAATAGTAACTCTAGTCCCAGGCCCTTTTAACCTTGCCCAGTATTGTAAAGTTTCTTCACTATCTCTGGAATCCCAATAGGAAGCCCCATGCAGATGAGGCAGGTATCACGCACAGCACAGCTGAATGTCCACACTGTACTGATTTTTTCTGTGGGTCCAAATTCTGTGGAACCCCTCTGAGAAATGACTTTTCCTCTAGTCTTCATGAAACTCTTTTTGCTTTCCTCACATTTCCCCTGATATTTC
Organism: Anniella stebbinsi; assembly: GCA_029215795.1. Taxonomy (NCBI): domain Eukaryota; kingdom Metazoa; phylum Chordata; class Lepidosauria; order Squamata; family Anniellidae; genus Anniella; species Anniella stebbinsi. Next base: position 3,350,231 of record JARDYH010000006.1, read on the forward strand.
TCCTAAACAGGAACTTGGCCTTTTTTTAAAGGGGCTTAAAGCAAATTCAGTGGCATCTCTATTTCAAGCTTTTCAATACTTAGACACATGCATACAGAAGTCCATAGCAAGTGGAATATTTGCTTTATGGGTCACTGTTTTGCAGTAGGCATTCTAGATGTGGGGCCTGTAATCTGAATCTGGCCCATAGTGGGGAGAAAAAGTGCTAGGACCCCAATCATGGGGCAGGACTTCTGGACCCCAATCATGGGGCAGGACTGCTGTGCCTACTCTACAGTACGAATGAAGGAAAGAAGGCTAGCAGCTACATCTTTAAAACAATGGCTGTTTTGTCCCTCATATACTGATTCCTGATTTTCTCTTTTGACATACACATTTCTTTTTGTCCCCACAAAAGGATGTGTAAGGAAAGACTCCTTTCCTTTGGGGAAATATACTCGTTAATAATTCCAGATGGGGAAAAATAGTAAATTCCACTTGCAATCTTTTCCCCTTTTTTAAAGTCAGAGAGAGAGAGAGGAAAACTAGAAATCCAATTATGATTTAAAAGTTATTTACTTCCCCCCCCCCCTTTTGTCCTCCAAACTTCAACCATGGTCACATTTGCTTTTTAGATTAGGAAAAAAGAAAAGAAAAGAATGAATGCATGAAATCACCTTGGATGTAGCCAACTAGTCTAGTATATACTGTAATGGAGTTTGGTTGTATTATTAGTGAAGGTCAAGCAGGAATTTTGCTTTACCCAGTTGGTTTCTAAAATATTGAAGGTTAGAATTATTTTCCCATCTCAGAAGTTAAAGAACAGCACATACAGACCAGAGAATACCCCATTCTCATTAATTCATCAAGTCATGTCACAGCTGATCTTGTTAATCCATCCTTGGAGGAAACTCAAATGATGTTTCAATTCTCTATGCAAGAATAGACCGAAGAGTGGATGGTGATAATGGTATACAATTGCAGAGATGGGCAGCATTGGTGACACCAGAAATTATACTAAATCAAATTCTGTTTCCTCTGGCTATTCTAAGTTGTTCTTTTTTCTTTTCATTTTTTTTAAAGGATGTTATCATTTCAGAGGACAGTAGTAGACCTCTGTGTTTATGTTTAACAGCCTGAGGCTCTAGCTCTATGGACTTCATGGAAAAGTAATACATTAGTAAATTTTATATTATGCTGGTGTGATGCCAAGCAAAACAGTTTGCCATTTTTACTAATCATCTGAAGGGCTGACTTCCAAATACCCCAAGCCACTTCATCCATTATAGAGTGCCTTGCACTGATGTAACAGCATCCCACATAAAGCGAGTAAATTCATCCCACTGTGGCCTCATTCTGATGTTACCTTCATGAGATGAAACAATAACGAGCCTTGTGACACCTTGAAAACCAAGAAATTGTTTCTGGTGTAGCATCTTTGGCGTATATCCAATTGTATCAGATGTGTGGAGCACTATGGAGAATACTCTCCATAAGACTGCGTAACACTCTCCATAATATTTCATCCATCTGATGAAGTGAACTGTAGTCCATGAAACCTTATTTCAAAATAAATGTGTTTGTCTTTAAGGTGCCACAAGACACCTTGTTTTTGCTGTAAGAGAGTAACACAACTACCCTCTCTCGAAATTGCTTCATGAGATGGAATCTGTATTGTGTTCTCATCCTGCATTGGTCCAGTAATGATGATGATTGATTATATATTTATATATATATATATATATATATATATATATACACATACATATATATGGAGAATGCCATAATGCAGTTACTTTGTATAGTAGCATTGTCCAGTTTTAAAGAAGTTCCATTATGAGCTCTAGTCTAGATCTTCTAATTTTACGAAAGTTGGGTGGCCCCCTCTAGGAAGTCTTTCATTTTCAGACTCATTAGAATGGACTTCAGCTATGGATCAGTTATGTATGTTTTGTACTACCAAATATTGCTGATGGCATGACCATGGCAGAAATACTTTCAGACATATAGGCAAATCACCCCACCCCCAGCCTTTCTTCTCTCTTGCTTGGCCATTCCCACCTCTGCCATTTTTAGTGCTATGTAACAGCTTTGAGGGATGCTATGAGGCTGCATCTGATGATGGTGACCTTTGTTTTTGCACACCCAGTTCCTGTGATGTTCCAGAAAGATATCCTGAGTTCCGACTTGGCTTACAATATCATAGGTTGGGATATCATACTGTTGCAGCGTTTGGCATCCACAGCTGTTCCTTACTATTGGAAAATTCTATAGGATTAACATGGTTTTAATGGCTGTGGTGGTGGGCAGTGCTTTCTAAATAGCTCAAACAGGCTGTCCTATGATCACTAGAGGTGGGTGAGACATTGGTTCAGTTAACATCTCAATGCGAATTTACCAAATTTCCACTTCCCTTCCCTTTGGCTAAACACAAATTTAAACACGAACCACAATGCAATTTGTCACAGAAATCTGTACATATTTGAAGTTTATGATGCAGTTTGCAGGGAGATGTTTTCAAAAAATGTGTACAAAATGTGTATATTTGCAACACACACACACACACACAATGCTTTTTTCAATAGGGGAAAATGCATACATCTGCAAAAGTGGACACAAAAATATGTTACATTTGGAAAAAAACATACAGAATGCAGGTTTCTTTTTTTCATTGCACATTAAAATGCTTACATTTTTTGTGTATAAAAAGCACACAGTCTGATGTGGAATCAGGACAGAACAAACTTAGCACTGGAAAATTTAGAAATTCTATAAAATTGAGCTGCATGATATCCTAGCTCAGGATCCACGTGTAGATCTGAATGAGCCTCATATCATCCTTTGTATTTACAAATATTATACACACCTTGGAAGTATCTTGGACTGCGGGCATTACTTTATATAATAATTAGATGAATCAACAAAAGATTTAGATCAAGGGAGGGGAATATCTGGCCCTCCAGATGTTGTTGGACTCCCAAATGCCATCAGCCCCAGTTTGCATGGGCAATGGACAAGAATGATGGGAGTTGTTGTCCAACAACATCTGGAGGGCCATGGGTTACCCACCCATTTAGATATTATTCAGCAAGAGCAATTTTAATTGGCACTTTCTCTCCCTCCCTCCCTCTCTTTGTTTGTGTTATTTTGGTTCTGATATTTTAGGGTGACCAGATAAAATCCAGATCAGGGCTCATGCAACTTTAACAGTTGTAGAGAAAAGGGAATTTCAGCCAGTGTCATTTGTATGCAATTAGTTCCTGGTGAACTTCCCTCTTCATCACAACTGTTAAAGTTGCAGGGGCCCTGCCTTCTTTTGTATATGGTCACTCTAGTATAGTGCCTGCACCTTTAACTGTTGTGATGAAGAGGGAATTTCACCAGGAACTAATTGCATACAAATGACACTGGCTGAAATTCCCCTTTCTCTGCAACTGTTAAAGTTACATGAGCCCTGACCTGGATTTTATCTGGTCAGCCTATGATATATTCTTGTCATCAGGCATGAAGTGATGTTGGGCCATAGTGTTGCCCTGGTATTTGCCCAATCATGCTTACAGACATCAGATGAACTGATAAAGTTGTTTCTCATGTGACTGGTTTTCCGTAATACCAGCCCCCCTCCAAATTAGCATTTTTAAGGAGAAGGCAAGTCTAGAACCCTCTATTCCAGCTTCTAATTTTCTATGTAGCTAAGTTGATGTTCAAAGAAGCATTAAATATTTAGAGTCCCTTCCTGCAGTTTTAAGTGGTACAGTCCTTGCACAGTTTTATGGTCTCATCTGAAATCTGTGAGGCTTAGGCCCGGAAGGACCCCCTCCCTCAATCAGAATATTGGGCAATGAGAGACTATCTTCTCTTGAACTAACTTAACTTCTTTGGGCAGTCAAGTTCAATCCTTTCTCATTTTCATAAGACAACTTCAATTAAAGGAGAACATTAACAAATACCCAGTCTAATTCAAAATCCAGGTAAGTTTTTAATTGGTACATTGCTCACATTTCAAGGCCTGCATAGGCACACTATCCAACAATGCCTAAGGCTTTATTGATTTAATTTTAAAAGTTAGATGGAGCTTTAGCGTGTGTATCTAGTAGTATGTCTATAGAGCAATTTTTCAGTGTCTCACTCATAAAGAGGAGATAAGACAAGCCATTCTTCTGGCAATTGTGCCCAATTAGCATTGGCTTGATTTTGTTTATGGCACTCGGAACAGCTCATATATGCGTGGGCCAACTGCCTCGTTGGATCTTTCCAACATCCACTCATGAGAACAGATGGAGGGGCAATCTAGAAGCCTGAAACATCTCTTGGTTTTTGATGAGCAGGGCCTGGCTGCTTATTTATTATTGGGCCAGGTTTAAAGTTCTAGTACTAGTGTACAAAGCCCTAAACAACTTGGGATCAGGATACCTGAGAGAGGGCCTTCTCCCTTACCAACCTGCCTGGTCTTTGAAGTCATCAGAGGGCATGCTCCTGGTGGTTCCGCATGGACCTATGACCCAACTGGAGACTAGTAGGTGAAGAGCCTGTGGTGACCCTTTTCTTATGGAATTGCCTGCCTTTGGATGTCAGGCAGGTGCCAACATTGTGTTGCTTCTGGTACCTCCTGAAAATATTGTCGTTTCAGGAAGCCTTCCTTGATTAACCAGCCATTGTTTTATCAGAAATTTGTTTCTTTTTTTAAAAAAAAATAGAAATTATTTTAACCTGGTGCTTTTCTTCTTTAATTCCTTTATCCTACCTGTATGGTTCACAGCTCCAAAATCTGTATGAAGTGGAGCAGTATACAAATGTTGTAAAGAAACAAAAATAATAAACACAACTCGACTCCCTCCTGCAGAATCAATATTCTGTTCTTGTCTGTAGAGGAGCAATGGGTTAAGGTCCTCACAATATTGTTCTCAAGCGGTTTCTCAACAAAGGGGCACTGCCATGCCCCTTTAGTTAAGGCGAGCTGCAAAAATAAAAGGTTCTGCTAATATAAGCCTAAAAATTCCACTATTATAAACCTAAAAAGGAAACGCGGCGATTCGAGCCCATGTACTGACTTTCGGAAGGCAGAAAGACAATGTGAGGGCCCCAAACTTTGCTGTCCGTTTTTGTGCGCTAGGGAAAGGACACGAGGTGTGTTCACATTCACACATGGCACTGAACATGCCTTCATATTCGAAGTGCCCTCATCAAGATGGATGAATTCTACATGCGAGGAATGGGAGCAGGAATGATGAGGCCACAAGCTCTGCTTCCCTCATTCCTGTTCTTGTTGACCCCTAGATGTGGAGGCTGACTGCAAAGACACCCCCTGTACCCATGGAAATGCTCCCCAAGACTTTAGACTCCCAATGTTTGCCCAGTGCAGCGCTCCTGTCTGCATTCTGACAGTGAGGAGGGCTAGCAGGGAATTGCCAACAGAAACAAGAATTAAGTAATTTTGAGGGTGGAAGAAATCATTCTTAGTGGTGTGCAATCCTGGGAAATCTGTTCCATTTAAGCCCAACAGCTCTCTGCAGCGCTTCCAGTCCAGTAAGCATGGGCAGACTGCATCCGATTTGTGGGGAGAGGGGATTCCAGGAAACCTTTTTTTAGCATTTTTCCTTGGTTCTGCCATTTGTGCAAATTGTAATTTGCACATTTTTGGGATCTTGAAATGTGCACAAATGTTATAACTTTTTTTTATTCTTTTACTGCCACCCTTGCGCAACTGTGCATTATCGCGAGAGGTCCTGTCTGCTATGTTGCCCTCTTTGTCGATATACCTGTCAGCTGAATTCTTTCCTCACATTACTTCGTTTAGCCCAGCAGAGTCGTCTTCCGTACCAGTCAAACAACTTGTCAATTCCCCCCTTTCTTTGAGGAAGGACTGGTGCTCTTGGGAGCCGGGAGGCTACATCTGTATTGAAAGCACTTGCTTGAGACTTGGGCGAGTGTGCAATGGAAGCCGGGTACCCACAACTGTCAATTCCGACACTTCAAACCCTGAAGAGCAGGTTGCCGTGTCTGGTCCCATTTTCCCAACCTGTCAGTGGGTAATTTGTGCATGCTGTAACACTAACAGCTCAGGAAAAGCGCACCAGACTGCAAAGTGGGGTGTTGTTTTTTTTGCCTTGCATATCAGGTTTGGTTTTCAGAAGAGTCCCACTTCCATACAGGATGACTTGTTGAAGACTGCAGGCCAGCTGTTTGTGGAATTTATCACACCTACTATTTTTCTCGCGGTTTGCTTCTGCGGGTTCCCCCTCCATTTCCTAAGCGGGCGTAGCGTTCTGAATCACACATCGTCGGTTTTGCTCCGATGCCTCAGCTCAGCCTGTTGAACTTGCCTGAAACGGACTTTGCCCGTTCAAGGTTAAATCGAAACAGAAACTACAAACAGAGCACTCAGGGTGCGAGAACAGGACGAGGGGGACGACATCATGCGAGTCCCGCGCTGAAGAACTGGATCAAAGTTGCGTTGAGTGTGCTTAAAACCGCGCGTGTGATAGCGGCCTGTGTGCAGCTTCCTCTCCAACCCCCTGCAGCTGTATTTCCTTTGTACACTGGGAAAGGACAGAAGGAAGTAGAAGTGGAAGACTTAGCAGGAGACGCAACCTGCAGTGACAGGAGCTGCCTCTATGTTCTTTCTTCCCTGCACTTTTGCAGGAAAAAGAAATATCAACTTTTGTAAGGATGTCACTTATGTTTATTCTATTTCTTTACTATAAAACATTAGGAGAGTAGAAAGCTGACTTATACTGAATCAGACCACTGGTCCATCTGTCGCCACGCTGTCTGTACCAGGGTGGGGAAGCGTTTTCAACCCAATAGCCACATAGCAAAATGGGAAAGGTCTCAGGGGCCAGGTTTCATCTGCGGGTAGGACCAAATGTGATGATTACCATTTAAAGTCTACTCAGAAGTAAGCAGGGCTGAATCACCCAGCAGCATTTTCAAATTGCGTCACACATTTCAAGCCTCTGCGTGTCTACCCTCATTTGAAAGGGAACATCATTCAAATGATAATTAACACAGATGTGAACTTTGGCGCTTTGTTTGGATAGCTGGCAGCATTAATGTTTTGTGCAATTGACCTTTTGGAAGACCACAATCTTGCTGAGAAAAGGTGAGCAATATTTCACCTAATCAATTCCAAGTAAACAAAAATGCACACTCAGGGGGGATTCTATACTGTGGCTCTCCTAAATTTCAGATAGGAGTCTTTCCCAGACTAACCTGGATATCTGGGGATTGAAACTTGGAGCTTCTCTATGCAATACATGTGCTCTACCACTGAGCTACCAATCCTCTCCAGTATAGACTCTCACCCTGGAAAAGTCTCCAGGTCCAAACCATCACCAAACCATCTCAAAATACAACAAGGCAATGATAACAATAACAAACATGTTTCCATAAAGTGGTGCCTCCATTTGAGGAGCTGAACATACAGCTGCAGCAATTCACACAAAGGCATGGTTAGAAAAAGAGGTACCTCATTGTGCAAATCATGTCAGCAGCATTAACAGCCCCCCACCCTAATATGGAGATGTTGAATTATGAAAACAGAACTACCACATGGCCACCTCTCAGCCATGGGCATGTCAGAGGGCACTTGTATGTGGTGGGCTAATGGTCTGCTACAACTACTCCAGACTTGAGACCCACCTTGGACTCCCAACCTGCAACGTGGGACCCACAATTGCAATTTCACAATTGCCCAACATGACAGCAACAGCTTTGCCACGACCCATCTGGACTGATCTCATGAGACACTTTTGGGTCATGACCCACCAGTTAAGACCACTGTTGTGACTACCAGGTCGTTTGAACTGGCCCTATATGTCTAGAAAAAATGTCTGCACTTTCCAGCATTTTCCTTTATTTTAGTTAATCTTGAGCTTCATCAGGGATGAATTAACCAGTCCATTTCTGGTTCTTATCACTTTTCTCATGTTCACAAATAAGCTCGACCCTTCCCATTTCCACACTATTCTTCAGATATATATTTTTAAAAATCTGCATGAAAATTCACATTTAAATATGTATTTCTAAACATACTTTTCTCTCAAATACACATTTCTAAAGGCAGTTTCTCTCAAAATCAAATGCACATTTCTAAGCTGAGAACTGTATCGGAACATTCAGGAAGTGTGAAAGCTAGTAGATAATCAAGTTCTGATCTGCACATTGATATAGGAGCTGCAACTCAGGGTCAGTTTGTAGCAGTATTCTCAGAGTTGGAATTCCTCAAGCATCCCTAAGTTTCATTGACTAAATCTCAAATCGCCCGAGCAGTACAAATGAGTGTGATGGCTCTGTATATATATGCTTAAACAGAACCTTTAAAAATATTCTTTCTGATTCATTTGTGCCCAGATCATCATTTCCACTGTAGTTGTGTAAATAAAATATGGCTGCTTTGCTATACCCAATCGTGTGGGAGTAAGGCCCATTGGACTCAATGAGATGTGCTTCTGAGTAAACATGTACAGGATTGTGCTGTAAAATAAAAATCCATTTGATTTGAAATGCTACTGGGTTTCTGCCTTATATAAATCTGGTCTGAATGAGAGATTTGGGCCCTGCATAAATGCTGTTGGGCCTAGGGAAAAATCCCATTTTTTTATCAAGCAGTCTCCATAAAACAACTTTAACTGTAGCATTGTGTAGAGGAAAGTAAAATTCAATAAGCAATGGCCAGCTCATTTCAACAGTCCATAAATTTGGATCTGCTTTCTCTCCATCCAGAGGAAGCCATTAATTTGATGTGCATTCGCCGATTATAAAAGAAGAACCAGGAAAACATAAAGAAGTTATATCCATGCAATTTATATTTTGCTGGCTTATTGATTCCCCATCACCACAACCACCACATGAATTTCATTACGGTCATTTGTTTCACATTTGAAAATGAGCAGCATTCAAATTATAATTAATACATATGTGAACTTTGGCACTTTGTTTGGATAGCTGGTGTCATTAATTTTTAGTGCAATTGACATTTTGGAACACCACAGTCTTGATGAGAAAAGGTGAGCAATATTTCACCTAATCAATTCCATTTACTTCAAGGGGGTCATTAACATGAGCAAGCTAGAAAGTCCTTGGTCTATGTCAGCCGCTCGTCAGAATCCCCCCACCCTTCAGGAAAGTTGTTATTCATATTAATTTCAATGTGCCAGAATGAAATTGGCAACCTTGGTAACCATGAGGTTTTATTTATTATTATTGTTATTATTATTTTATCCTTTTTTGTGTGAAATGCAATGTGGCTAATGTCTTATATCATTGGCTAAGTTTTACTAAGTGCTGTGCAAAGTTGTTTTAAACAAAGAAAAGACAGACCCTGTCTGCAGGCTTACAAATGAATGGCCCAGGAGGAATGAAGAAAAGAATCAGCAAACTCAGGTACAAATTCTTAAAGTTACCTAGTTGTTTTCACAATGACCACCTTGAATGGAAACTGTGCAGGAAGGAGAGGAACCAAATGACACGGGTCTCTCAGCTGAGATGCTGAACTGAGCTAATACGCTTTTTAAAAAACAGGTTCTCCAAACGTTCAAACTGCATCTTCATCCCGAGGTTCAAGTGAGAGTTTGAGCTAATCTCCCCATTTGAGCAGTAGATATTGCCCATTTTAGTAAGAGCATTGAGTTCAAATCCACTGTGTGTGCGCCACACTCTTAGACCCACATCGGTTGTTACATGTGTGCACATGTCCACATAGTAGCTATGTGTCCGTGTGCATGAGGACTCTTTGCAAGAGGTACTGCAAGGTACTGCAAGGTACTGCAAGAGGTACTGCTGCTCTTCCATAAGGAGGAGGAAGACTTTTATATGGGAGGAAGACGAGGGCTTCATTTCTCCAGCTACTACTATCTCTTCTGCCATTCTAGATCAAACTGCTCTCATGTTTTGCAGGGGACCACAATGTCACCTCAACACAGCTTGCCTTTTGAAGATAAGAAGTTTGTAGCCCTTATTTGGGGGGTGGGCACTGAAGAATTCTCTTTCCCACACCCATCTCTAGAGACCCTGGGATGGGGGAGGGAGTGATGGAGAGCAGAAGACAGGAATAAGCATTCAGGAAGAGAGATGGCTAAATCTGAGGACTGCTGTTTTCAGAATGTACTTCTTGACAACACACTCTGAATTCTGAAATTTAGGAGAAATGCTCAGGAAGTCAAGTCCACCTCTGAGTCAATTCATAACTGTTGGACAATATGTCTGAAGAACTCCTCATTCAGCATTCAGGCACTCATCACTGACCCTGTTCCAAAACAGTGACCAAGCTTTTAAGTACTCTAGAAAGCTTCATCAGGCTGGATATTTAGTAAAACAGGGGTGGGGAGACAAAAGGGCTGGTTAATGCTGAATTCAAAAAGTCTACATTGACCCTGTTCTGATGACATGCTAAGCCATGGTGCTTAAGCCTTAGCATGTCATGTGAACCATTCCTAACCATGGTGGCTACATACATTTCTTGGAAGTTAATGCATGGCCAGTGCAAATGGATTTTCTGAGACCTCATGACAGTTAAAAGACTGGTATTATCACGTTGGAAGGATAAATGTTCACCTCCCATAATGCAATGTACTGAGGACTTAACAACGCTATCAACATTTGAACGGGTGGTGTATAGACACCACAAGGATATTTGGTCTGCTTTTCTCAAAACCTATGTATTGTCCCCCACTTTTTTAATGAATGCTGTATCATAAGCATGTAATGTTTGTTCTTTTTTATTATTATTCATTTTCTGTTCTGGTTTGTTACATTCACAGTTTTTTAAAAAAACCACCATGGTTTAAACATGCTCACTAACCAAGCTCAAAAGGGTTAGTGAACAGGCCCACTGATCAAGCAACAGCACTAAAAAGTCCCAAGGGAGGAAGCCCTGATTTAGTCCTCGGGGGGGGGGGGGGGGAAGGGGTTCAGGAAGCTCAAACAGCCTGAGAGACTGAAAAGACAGAAGAGTGTAAAAATAGTAAAACAAAGAGAGCACCCGCCGATGCCACTCCTCAGCTGCCTCCTTACTGTATGGTAAAGCACTGAAGAAATCTCTCCGACATTCCGAACTTTCTTGTGAAAGGGGCAGAAAAATGTCTTCCTCTTTTTCAGGAAAACTAAAAGGGTGCGAAAGGGCAGGTGGGATTTTGGCACAGCACCAGGTGATACATTGTACAGATGGCTCTGCTAATAGCCTCTGCATACCAGTCCCTTTATTTGAACATTCACGAAGGCTGTTTCCAGGGATCGTTATATAAGCGTATGAAGCTGCCTTTTGCTGATGCCATAATCCAGCCTGCTTTGACCATTACTGGCTTCTGACATGGGCAAGATCCCCAAGGGTGCTAGCTGAGGGCAATGACCATATTTAAACCGTTGTACCATTACAGCTCTGTGGCCGGCCTATGAATCAGACCCATGAAATAGTTGGATGCGCACTGGCTATTAGAAGGTAGAAATAGGATTCTCTCCCTGCGCGCGCGCACACACACACACACACACACACACACCCCAAGCCAATGTGAGAAATATTTACCAAATTAACACCCAGAAGGTATCTCTGATTTTTGCCATTAGGTGAACATCTGGACTCTATTTTTAATGCATTCAAGGCTACACTGCTGAGGACGTTAAAAAGAATTCAGCAACACAGCATTGCCAATTCAAATCATCTCTGTATGTTCAGAGGCGGTAAAAATAATGCAGGCGGCTTGCTTTGTGTAATATGATCAGAAGCGCTCAGGCCATTGAGCCAAAATGCTGCTGTCTTCTGAGCCTGCTGTGACTGATGAGGAAGCCTGCTGAGAAAGACCTACATAATTCAGCCCCGTGGCTTTGAAGGGCGTATTTTGCCTCAGCAAGGTCTATGATATCCTCTGATCCTTGTCAGATCATCCAATGCTAGTATGGCAGAAGATGTGCTCCCTGGAAGCAGTGTTTTTGCTGTTGCTAATTTGATTTTCATTTGCAATGTTTAAGAAATGAAGACTTTTTTCCTTGGATGGATATCATGTCCACCATGTATCTGTCCTGCTAACTTGGCATGGGTGTCTTTCTTAGGGATATGCGTGAATTTTGTTTCAGCTCTCAAATCATCCAGACTTGGCTTGTTCACAACCACAAATACGGATGGGAAGGGGACACATTTTCTGATTTGTGTAGGTAATTAAATAGGGAGTGAGTGGTCAATTGCTCCTGCATTTCAGCAAAGGTCGGACTAGATGGTCTTTTGGTCTTTCTAGCCCCTATAATAATATTGCTAGAAGATAAGGACAATGCAAAAGTCAGAAACAGGGTTTTCATAAATTCTGTAAAGCCCGTCAAGGTTCTCTTTAAACACAGCAAAGTTTTACACATTCAGTATCTCAAATATTAATCTTTATGTTAAAAGGCTAGTTCTTACATTTATCATGACTAATTATTGCTCGTCTCAGCAATTATTATTTTAACCTGAAAAGATGGTCTCATCACATGGAGAGAGACGTCTCTTAATTTAGGAATCTTTCAAGCAATATTAGCATCTCCTAGTTTACATGAGTAATAGGAACATCATCTTTTTTACAGGATTATATTTCTTCTGCACTTCTTTTACAAGGCCATACATTAAAAGGGGGGGAAAATGTGTCAGAAGAGATAAAGGGCATTCTCAAAGATTTATTGTGTTATATATGTTAATGGAAAATATCAATTCTATAAAAAATACATTAACATTGATTTGTTATATCCAGCAGCATATGAAATTGGAAGGAGGATTAAAGATATCAAGCAAGCAACAAATAATTTAATTTTCTGCTATTTTACTGGTTCTTCATTCCTTAGAAGTTCTCTATAACTTAACAAACTTCGAAACAGGAAATTCAGGCTTTGGGGATTAGTAATAATTTTAAATAGGAAATATGAAAATGACATAAACTACAACCTAAAATGAATTGTTTTTCTTCTTGACCAAGGATGCCAAAACCACTTTTTGTGTATTTCAGGTTGATGTTATCCCTCCACCATCTTGCATTGCTAGGGAAGTCTCCAGGGTGGCAGATCAGAGTTTCACTTTTAGTTCGTATAATCCACCAGGCTCTGCTATCAAGCTATCTGATAAAGTGGGATTAAGAGCCTATCTACACTATTGCTTTAAAACAGTTTATAACAGTTTTAAACCATTAATAACAGGTTTAAAACTGTTATAAACTGTTTTAAAGCAGTAGTATAGATAGGCGCAGAGTCAACAAAAGCTTATGTCAGCCTTCCTCAGCCTGGTGCCTTCCAGATCTGTTGGCCTACAACTCCCAGCATACTGTGAGCTACAGACCAACACACTGGCTTGTGCAATAATAAATGTGTTAGTCTTTAAGGCAGTACAAGACTCTTAGTTGGTTTGTTTTGCTGCAAGAGACACGTGGCTACCCCTCTGGAAATTGACTAAACAGTATTTAAATGAATTCTGATTTCATAGGAGTAATCTTTGGTAGATTACAGTCTTGGGGCCAATCTACATGGGTGATTTAGTGTGGAGCGAGAGCACATCATGCTCACTCATGGCTGCTCCGCAGCAACTGGGCAACTTCCCTCTCAAAAAAGTGCATTTTTCACAAAGTTGTTTTACTGCATTTCCTCCCTTAAACACAGCTCTGGAGTGGTTCCGCTGCAGTGTGCCCTGTCCCCCTGAATTAAAGTTTGCTTACAGGGCATGCCTAGGGCTGTGCCTTTGACCTGGAAAAGGGGTGTTTTTCTGTTGCATCATCGTTGTGTGTGGGTCGTTCCTTCCCCTCCCCATTCCCCTTTTCTCTCCATTCACAGTATTGCCCTTTGGATACAGGCTTCCTTGCCTCTTCACTTAGCACTATTCCGCAGTAGTGATGTCCCACCCTTTACTGCTGCACTATTTCACAGTTGGGCAGTTGGGCACTTTCAGTGTAGGGCAGTTCAGGCTTTCCTAATCCAGTTTCTAGTTTTACTTTGCATTAGTTTCCAGTTGTGATCTTTCGGTTTCAGGGGCCGGGTTAGGTGTGGGGTAAACTACAGGGGCATCATTCCTCTCTTCCATTACACTTCCCTGAGCATGGAGTGGGATGGAGAGCAAACCTTGCTCATTGGCTGAGCAGCATGTACGGTGTTGAAGACATTCAATTCTTCTCATGGGACTTCTCCCATCCCTGAGGTTTGGTGCTTTCAAGTGCTGTTTGACCCATGAAAGCATGTTCTTAGGTAATGCCCACTCTGCTTTTCTTGCTACATGGGCTGCTGACAGACCAAACCAATTTCACGAAAATTTGGATATAACCAGAAAATGCTTCAGACTCGGACTGCATGGAGATGGGTCTTATGTCTCATGGCTAAGCTGTTGTATCCCATAACAATGCCATAAAGGGGATCAGTAAAGCAAGCTGCTGGGGACTGACTCCTGCTTTTACACTGTCATAAGAAAAGTTGGATATATATATATATATATATATATATATATTCTAATGAAAAACGAAGGACTTCACAATAGCCAGTGGCAGTGAGGAAACTGAGGGGGTGTTTTGTGACACCTTTTTTCTCAAGCTCCCTGTTTGAGCCCCCCCCCCCACACCCCCAAAGCTCTATGCAAAGAACTTTCAGCTCAACTCTAGCAGGGTCACAGCAAAACCTTAGCTGAGAGTGCCTAAAATAACTCTTTTACTTCTTCCTTTCAATATTTTTTTTCCTGTATGCATGGTAAGTACCATATATGAGCCCATAGGGTTCATACTGATGTCAATACTAATCTAAAGTAATTTTTCCCATTTAAGGTTCATGTCTCATCAGCACTACAACCCCCCCCCCCCGACCCTGAAAGAATTGGCTAAGGAAGTGTTGACATTTAAAAGAGCAAATGCAGGATAAGTGATGTGCGGGAGACAGTGGCTGAATTCGGACGACACAATAAGCAACTGGGGGGGGGGAACAATCGTCAGTTGTATTGACTATCGTGTCATCCGAATGCTGCCATAGTCAACTCAGCGCTGATCCTCATCCACACCACAGTTGATTATTTATTACCATGTTATGTGGGGAGTACCTCCTAGATGAACAACTGAAAAGTTGATTATTACCCCACCATTGACTATTGTGTTGTCCAAATTCAGCCAGTGTGATGTTATGGACAGAACATTGGATTTGGATCAGTGATATCTTCATTCAAATCTTTGATGTGCCCTAATGCTTGCTAAATGACCCACAGATTGCTGGGTGACCCTCATCATGTAACCTACCTCACAGTGCTGTTGTGAATATAAAATGGATAAAACTGATGTCCATGCCCTAGAAAACAGCACATGCACAGTATCAATCCTCTCATGCTAGCAAGCTCTATTGATCTTGCACAGGTTTTGGCTTCTGCTAGGATAATGTCAATGGCACTATTGCACAAACACTATTGGATCATTGCCAACAGCTGCAATGTTTACCGTTTTAATTGATTTGAATAAAACAATTTTAATCAACTAAAAAGTAGCCCTGATCAATCACTAATCAGATTTTAAAAACATTTTTATAATATAAGTACTTAATCAATTGCATCCAGCAAGGTCCATCAATTTCTTTAATTTCTTTATAATATTTTTAGGCCATCTTCGAGGATAAGACCCTAAAAGAGGCATTCTCCCCTTTCATTCACATGGGAGAGGATGCCTCTTCTAACATAAGGCTAGTGCCTGCTATGATACTTGTGTGCATTATCTAAAAATTAAAGGAAGTATTTCTGTCTTCAGAACACCTATGCAAAATTATGGAAATCGAAATGATAGATCAATTGATTCGGTGACAAAACCTAATATGATTAACTGGGTAACATTTATTTAATCAGGTTACAGCCCTACCAAAAAAAAAAAAGAAACCATAAGGCAAAAAACCAAACAAAAACCCTCATTCATGATCATATATGAGCACCTTGGAGGAAGGATGGAATATAAATGCAATACACTTAAACATATAAATGACTTATTACCCTCTGTGCTATCACAGCCTCAAACACTAAGCCTAGACGAGCACACCCCTCTCAGGCTAAGCACCAACATTTAAATACCTGAGGGAAGGGTAAAAGATGCATCACTTTTCCCTTATAGCAGAGGGGAAAAAGGGTATTAAGGTTTTGAAAAGGGTTCTCCTGTGAGTATATTGGCTGAAGGTGTAATGTTATGTGTTTCTTGATAAACTAAGAGAGCAGCTTACAAAGCCAAGCTGATGCGTGGTTTGTGGTAGCAAAAAGAAAAGAAAAAGTTTATTGTTGTTTACAGTTCTTTCAAAATCAATTTCAAACTTGCCTGTTCTTAATACTTCTAATAATCTTACTAATAATCCTAAATCCTTAAAATATTCTATTTAATTTCTCTTCATACACTCCTGACCAGAACACAACACAGCTATCTTCCACCTAACTACCCTCCACCCAACCAACACAATAATAACCTTTCAAACCACTTTCTCTCACTCAATATATACTCTTCCCCCTCCCCTTTCCCAGCATCCTCAGCCACACCCACTCAGTCCAACGTTCCACACTCTCCAAACACACGAACCCAGACATACTTATGGAGACAGAAACGTGCGGTATCGCCACACCCTCCCACACACAACTTTGTTTTGTTTCGTGCAGTAAACCTTGCCATTTCTCTAGTCCTAATCAACTCTCTCTCTCTCTCTCTCTCTCTCTCTCTCTCTCTCTCTCTCTCTTAGTGATTATTATTACTTTGTCCTAAGAGGCATCTCCAGCTTAGATGGAATGGTTTGTGGGCAGGAATGCCTTGCAGGAATGCCGAAAGGCATTTCATAATGAGGATAAAACTGAAGAAAGCATTCTTTCGATGCTGGTAAGAATCAAGGTGGAAGAGCATTCTGCAGATTACCCTTCGTCCACACACACACACACACACTCCAATCCAAATACACTAGAAACGACGGCAAGTACAGCAGGAACAAGGCTGACAAGAAACATAAATTTCCTTGGAAGAACGCCAGTCTCCCTCCTGAGTTTCTGACAAGCAAGTTTTTCATTTACTCGATGAAGTAGTGCATGATTGAAATGGGTGAAAACTTGCAACACCTTTTGCCATTAATATAAATGTTATCAGGTGTCTGCTGTGTTCCAATCATTCTTTTTGCTAAACACACAAACACACATTTGCACACACCAAAAGCTCTACTTCCGATTATAAGCAAGAACTTTCCTCAATGTATAACATTCAGGCTGAACAATATTATCTTCCCCTTACAGTTTAGGCTCACGCAAGAGGAAGAAAAGAGTGCTGTTGGGTTGCAGAGTTCCTCGCCATAGAGGTCAAGAAGAATCATTTCCTAGATAGATAGATGATAGATTAGATTAGATTAGATTGATGACAGATAGATCAGAGAGAGAGAGACAGAGAGAGAGAGAGAGATGATAGATAGTTTATTGTTTCAACCAATGGTTACAACAATCACAGAATAAACATACACAGCTAAAAATCAGATAAAACAAATCTTACTAATTTTTTAACATTCTGTGAAGTCAGAAAATTCATTCTATGCTTTGGGTTTGTTGGAGCGAAGTTGGCAGTGCCAATAGGACTGTCTTGTTATCATATGGAAACTATATATATATATATATATATATATATTCTTTCTGCATCGGGCTTTATCTAAATATTTAGAACGAATTCAGGAATAGATAGGGCAGTAGAACAAGTAATGAGGCAGATCCTCCACTTTGCTACTATATAACTCCCTGCTGCTTCTAAACTGGGCCTATGCCTAAATGTGTTTGTGCATCACATCCAGGCATGTTTTTAGATATATAGATAGACATTATATCCCACCTTTCCTCAGTTGATTCCTAGACAGCTTACTTGTGCTTGCAGTGACAAAGATGGACCAGTAAGTACCACTATGAACCTGATCCTTTAGGGTGAGTGCAGCTAGGGATGTGCCAACAGGACATCTTTGAGATCGCTAGGATTCTCCAAACATTGTCTCAACGCTTGTCAATTCCCATTCGCCTCTACGATCACTGCTCACTCTGTGCAAACAGGAAGATTGCACAAATCAAGTGCCAATCGAATGGGAGATTTGTGCCAATCTCCCCAAATTTGCAGAGCTTTCCTTCAGAAACAAAAGCGGGACTGATTCAGCCTACCGAAGAAATTGGCGCAAACCAGGAAATTTGCTTAAATCAAACAGGGAATCCGTAACAAGACAAATGCAAACACATGTTTGACAATTTACAAATATTTTCAGCAGGCACATCATCATGATCATGTTCAGAGACCCAGAAGGATCATATATAATTATAGGAGGCAAGCAATAAAATCCAGGCTCTAGAGGCCAAAGGCCATCTGAAATACGAATGTCTTAACATTGCAGCAAAAGGTCAACAAGGAGGGGACATATTTTGGGGGTGCTCTTGCATCCAGCTTTTTTTTTATAGGTACAGGTGGACTTGGTAGCATGATGCATCTTTTATAAATTTAGGGTAATATACCAACTACATCCTTATCTGGGCAGAGATAGCCTAGCTTCAGTTATCCATGCTCTGGTAACCTCCAATCTGGATTACTGCAATGTGACATATGGGGGCAGCCTTTGAAAGTAGTTTGGAAAATTCAGTTAGTCCAAAATAGCATAGAGAGATTGTTAACGGGGTTTAGCCAATGTGATCATATCATGCCAGTGCATTTCCATCTACACTGGCTGCCAGGTGAAATGGAGAATGGTCTCTTCCCATATATACCTGCCCAGACTCTAAGGTCATCTTCAGCAGTCCTTCTCTGTGAGCCCCTATCAAAGGAAGTGAGGTGGGTCCAGTGGGAAATCGGATAAATTATCTGATTTCCGATCCCGCAGCTGGATCGGCCGATCCAATCCGAACCGGTACGAAAAGGCTCCGAACTGGTTCGGCGGATCGGCGGATCGGCAGGCGCCCACTGGCGCCCACCCGGCGCGCTACTCTAGAGCAGGCCGCGGAGCCTGCTGGTAGTAGTAGGCGCCGGCGCCGGACGGGAGCCGCCGGGCCGGGAAGGTAAGCAGGGGGTGCGTGGAGGGGAGGAGGGGGCGCGCGGAGGGGGGAGGGGGGCCCTTACCTTCCCGTCCCGGCGGCTCCCGTCCCGGCGCCGGCGCCTACTACTACCAGCAGGCTCCGCGGCCTGCTCTAGGGTGGCGCGCCGGGTGATGTCATCACCCGGCGCGCTACTCGAGAGTAGGCCGCGGAGCCCGCTGGTAGTAGCCGCCGGCGCCGGACGGGAGCGGACGGGCCGAGAAGGTAAGCAGTGGCGGGGAAGGGGGCTTACCCCCCCCGGAGCCGTCCGCTTCTATCCGCTGGCGCCCGCGGGCGCCAGCGGATGGAAGCGGGCGGCCCCAGGGGGGGTAGGGAGCGCGGGGGAGGGGGCTTACCTGCCGGGGCCGTCCACAGCGGACGGCCCCAGGGGGGGAGGGAGTTAGGCCCCCCCTCAGCCACCCGCCGCCATTTTTTCCTCATAGACTTGCATTGCAATGCAAGTCTATGGGGAAAAAAATGGCGGCCGATCCAAAAATTTACGATTTTTGGGTCGGGATCGGACTCGATCCGGTCCGGGGGGCCTCCGATTTTGTCCGAACCGGTCCGGGACAAAATTGGAGGTCCCGATCCGGGTCCCGATCCGATCCGGGGGGTCCGTGCACACCCCTAATGGGTATCCACAGACTGGCCTTAGGGAGGGGTGCTTTGATAAACAATCATCGAGCTACAAGCCCCAACTCAACTCCTGTGACATTCCTACATCAAAAAAAGATAAATAAAATAAATAAAAGCCAGCACTTTGAATTGGGCCCTAAAGTGGGCACTGAACCACTGATGACTTGATATGTTCATAACGCCTGTTACCAATCTTGCAGCCACATTTTGTACTAAGTATCATTTTGGACCATCTTCAAAGGCAGCCCCACGTACAATGTTTTGCAGTAATCTCAGTGGGAAGTTATCAGGGCATGAATCAGTGAAGCTAGGCTATTTCTCTCCAAGTAGGGGCATTGTTGGGATACCAGCCTTATCTGGTGTAAGGCACTCCAAGACACAGAAGACACTTGTGCCTCTAGTGCCAAAGATGGTTCAACAATCCCCTCCCCCCAAAAGCTATGAACCTTCGTGCAACTCTTCCAGGAGAATGGTGTTCAACCTGAACCGAAGTGATAGAAGGGAAAAGCACCAATGATAGTTGAAAAACTAAAAGAGACTGGCTCTGGTGCTGATGTAAACACATTATTTATTCAATTGTAAAAAAATATATATCTTTAAAACAATCCTTTAAGCAGCCCAATGTTTCGGATTGAAAGCAATCCTTCTTCAGGAGCTGTATCAGAAGGCTAGCTGTTCAACGTTCGTTATGCAATATTTTTCGACACAAATGTGTCTTGGCCTTTTCTTGCCTGAGACTAATCTCTTGGTGCAGCCATATTCATGGCGTCCCACTCAAATTGCTGACAAGAATGAGTAGATATTGGGGTGGGGCCCTTCATGTGGATGTTCTAAAAGTACATGACGTGAATGCTTGAACAGGGCCACAGCGTTTAATGATGTCTCTAAGAGACCATTGAAGCCTTCCAACTGCCTTAGATACTGCCACTGTTTAGAGTGAAACACAGTGGAAGGAACACAACTGAAACTAAAATTTAGATGCTTTAGGCGGTTAGGATTAGATATTACATAAACAATTCAAAACTGAGAAACAAACAGAACAACTGAAGATAAAAACAAATGCTATGCACCCTGCCTACCTATAGTCCTTATTTCATTTTCTTGCCTCACACATAATGAAAACCATTCGTTTACATCTGTATGTTGTTCCACAACATCCCACAGTGCTGAAAGCTTTGATTCTATGCTGGTAATGATTTCACATTAAATAGGGGGTGGATCCCATGCAAGGGAATTTGTTTTTGTCTTTCCAAGCTGCATTTGCTAATATTTCAACTGGTTCTTTTTTACTCGGTGCCCTTGATTAGGAAGAAAATTCCAATAACTCTCTGAGCATTCTGCTGTATGATTAATGCTACAAGATGGTACCCTATGAAGCTAGTAGATATAATGAGGGTGACTTATTAAAGTGCACAGTGGATGAAGGTGGTTCAGCATATAAGAAAAGGGAGGGCTTTAATTGGAAATTTAATGAAACCACCCCAAAAGCTATCCTTAGGCAAAGGTCAAATGTGTTCTGAAACTGTCAAAATTGCAAACATGTTCAAACGAACTCCTTTGTTTGGCTTTTTTAGCAGCATCGTGCAAAGACCTTTGTTGCAGGTGACAGGATCTGTATACCATAAATCTCAAATATATCTGGGATTAGTTGCACTTCCATCCCCATAATTGATACTGGCCGTAATATAGGTCTATTTAGTGGACACAAGCCATGTGTCACAACTGGTAGATCTGGAAGGATGCACATCCACAGTTATATCAAATTGCATCAAGACTGTTTGATGAGTCCTTTCATGGGTTCTTGCAGTGAGGATGTGGATGTGAATGAAATTGTGCTGCATCCTACTGGACTGGGGTAACCATGTTTTTCACTGGTTTGTTCACTAGCATGATATATGAGGAGCAATGTAGCCCATTGTTTCCCCTAGCATTACAATTTCTGCCCTCTCTCTCTGGTATCTAATAAAGCTTGAACCATAGCAGTGTCACCGTAAGGCAGGACTGGTACCCAGAAATAAACTACTACAGGACAGACCCAAAAGATAAAGTAGGAGACCACCACTTGTTGTCTCCTTCAGCTTCTAGCTTTAACCAGTCCAACATACCATCCATGTTTTACAGTCCATCCTGGACAATGATACTCCCCTTTCAGAGACCTCTTAGGTAGTAGGCCTGTCAGTACTTACAGACAGTCCCCAAACATAAAAGAAAAGAAAAGATACTCGCTAGCACCAGTAGGACAGAGAACAGAGTCATAAGAACAGGGACCAGACCTTGCAAAACACAAAACAAAACCCAGATGTCAACTCTGTACCCGTACCTACATTAGGGTGACCAACTGTCAGGATTTCCCCGGATTTGTCCGGGTTTTTGTTCTATCCTGGGTGTCAGGGGGGATTTTCTGTAATTTTCTATAATGTCCTGGAAAGACAAGCTTTCCCCTTTAAGGCCACATTAGCGTGGTTGGAGGGAATGACAAGCTTTCTGGAGGTGGGTTATTTCCCTCCCACTGCTCCAATCAGGACCTTACAGGGGACAGTATGTCATTCCTGGACATTATAGAAAAGGACCCGATTGGAGCAGTGGAGGGTGGGAATGACACACTTTCCCCTCCTCCACTCCAATTGGGGCCTTTAAAGCAGTGGGGGTGAATGACATGCTTTCCAGAGGCCCCGGAAAGCCACTTTCCCACCCCCCACCCCACTGAGGGTCCTCTTTTTTGGTTTCCCAAATGTGGTCACCCTACCTACATGCTCAGGCAACACTATTAGAAGACCTAGTAACATAAGCCATAATATCAAGGGTTCATTCACTTGCTCATCTTCCAGTGTGATATTATATGCTATCACTTCCCGAACGATGAACTTCTCCATTCTACATAAGATGAACAAGTCAGTATCTTCACAAACAAATAAATGGTCACAAGTATGCCATCAGAAAAGAAAATATTCAGAAACCAGTTGGAGGACATTTCAACCTCCCAGGACACTCTGTCACAGAACTTAGAGTGACCATTTCCTTCAGAAGGAAGATTTCAGTATGAAACTGGTGAGTTGCCACTTATCAATAAGTCCAGATCTATCATCTGTGGCCTGAATCAAGGTAATAGCTTTTTTATTCCACTAGAAGTGATAATTAACTTACCAATCCCAGGTTGTTTGCGTTATCATTAACACTGCTTTGTCGATGCTTACTGTAATTATTTTGCATACTTGTATGTTTTAACATAATGATCATAGTCTGTATTTCTGCATCTCATTTCATTTCATTTCCCTCTGACCTCATTGTTTATGTGCATATATACCTGCCAAACGAAGACAATGCTTCCAGTATCTGATGGCATGGTGTCTAGTTCAGGAAAGCTTATGGCATAACAAATTTGTTGGGCTTTAAGATGCTTCTCTTCTATGATGTTCTTGCAGCAAATGATTAACCCTCTGAAAATTAAAACAAAGTTGCCTGGAATAATTAGTGGTGTATATAAAACAAGTCAATGTATTCTGAAAAGTAAAAAATAAACACTAGAATAAGTAAAATACAAATTCACTTAGTAATAAACTGTCAAGTGTTTTGTGTCTCTTCTATTCACAGCTATTGAACTTAGAAGTTCTACCTGCTTTCCGCGATCTGAGTATTGAACCACCATGGATCCTTAGTTTCCATTTTCTCCCAGTTCAGGATGGTTTCACACAGCCATTCCAAGGTGGTAGCTGCTATGGTGAAAAAATATGACGAGTCTGTTATGTATTTGGCACAGTGACCAATATTGTGAAATCTGTCACACCATTCAGATGTGATATGATCCTTTTTTTATCTCCTAGCTCAACAGCAGATGGTTTGAAGATTTTGAGAAAGATGGTGAATCTGAGCTAGATCAGAGGTTTTTG
This sequence comes from Anniella stebbinsi, assembly GCA_029215795.1. Lineage (NCBI taxonomy): Eukaryota > Metazoa > Chordata > Lepidosauria > Squamata > Anniellidae > Anniella > Anniella stebbinsi. The sequence goes on from JARDYH010000006.1 coordinate 3,373,742, forward strand.
ATGATCAATCACCATCCTAAAAAGTCTGCACCAGGGATAAGCAACTTTGAAAAACCTGCATAGTCTCAAGACTATGAGTGCAGTCATCCGGAGTTTTGGAGTGCGTTGTCATCAGTACGCTGATGACACGCAGCTCTATTTCTCCTTTTCATCTTCATCAGGTGAGGCTGTGGATGTGCTGAACCAGTGCCTGGCTGCGACAATGGACTGGATGAGGGCTAATAAACTGAAACTCAATCCAGACAAGACTGAGACGCTGTTGGTGGGTGGTTCCGCTGACCGGATGGAGGGTGTTCAACCTGTTCTGGATGGGGTTGCACTCCCCTTGAAGGAGCGGGTTCGTAGCTTGGGGGTTCTCCTAGAACCATCTCTGTCACTTGAGGCGCAGGTGGCCTCAGTGGCACGGAGTGCCTTCTACCAACTTCGGTTGGTGGCCCAGCTACGTCCCTATCTGGACAGGGATAACCTGGCTTCAGTTGTCCATGCTCTGGTAACCTCCAAGTTAGATTACTGCAATGCACTCTACGTGGGGCTGCCTTTGAAGGTGGTCCGGAAGCTGCAGCTTGTGCAAAATGCAGCGGCCAGATTGATAACTGGAACCAGTAGGTTCGAACATATAAGACCTACTCTGGCCCGCTTGCATTGGCTGCCTGTATGTTTCCGAGCCCGGTTCAAGGTGCTGGTTTTAACCTATAAAGCCTTACACGGCTTGGGACCACAATACCTGATGGAACGCCTTTCCCGACATGAACCTACCCGAACACTACGTTCAACATCTAAGGCCCTCCTCCGAGTGCCTCCTCCGAGGGAAGCTCGGAGGTCGGCAACAAGAGAGAGGGCCTTCTCTGTGGTGGCTCCCCAATTGTGGAACGATCTCCCTGACGAGGCCCGCCTGGCGCCAACATTGTTATCTTTTCGGCGCCAGGTCAAGACTTTCCTCTTCTCTCAGGCATTTGGCAATATCTGAGGAGCCTGGGGTTGTTTTGTTTTGTTTTTGTAGTTTTTTTGAAGTGTTCAAGTGGTTTTAAATGTACAGATTGTGTGTATGTTGTATGTTTTTGCTGTTTTAATTTTTGTATATTGTTTTTAATTGTTTTTAATCCTATGTAAACCGCCCAGAGAGCTTCGGCTATGGGGCGGTATACAAATGTAATAAATAAATAAATAAATAAATAAATATTTGGCCAGAGCAGCTGGACATCTGCAAGGATAATCAGGCTCTGTGACAAAACTGGCATCACCCAGCAATAATAGTTCACAGTTATGAGGCACATGGGCTTGGATGGCAGGAGTTCATCAACTGGAAGTAGATACATGTACTTCCTGAAAGGCACACATTGGCACTGGGCCTTTGCTGCACCAGAGTGTGCAAGATGATGATGATGATGATGATGATGATGATGATACATAATGTACATCAGGGAACTCATGGCTTCTTTCCCTAAAAAGCAAAATTGTGAACAGCGTGTTGTATTCAGTGGTTTCCTTCTTTGAAAGAAAGGAGTCCTTCTGTTTGTAGAAGGGTCTGATCTACTTGGAAGATCCTTTTAAATGAAGAGGAAAGGGGTGATTTTCACTGATTCCTCTTTCTCTCTTGAGTCCTCTAGATCATGTTCTGCACTGTTGTGGAGGTTTCCCCAACCCTCAATAGCAGATTGGGTGGTGGTGGTGGTGGTGGTGGTGGTGGTGGTGGTGGTGGTGGTGCAGGAGGCTTTAGAGGGAAATGGAATAGAGGAAAATCCCCTCCTCTCTGCTTCTATTAACGGAGTCATCTACCGGATCAAAAACCATTACACAAATGGAAGGGGAAATCTTTAACCTTGATTATACTTCAATGGGTCTCAGGATAAAAATAAAGTTGGTTCAAGCCCGGGCAGATCATACTTGCAGGCCACCACTTGACCACCACTTGTCTGATGCACCTCTGGATGTACATCCGCATCACAAAGTTCACTTGGCATCATTGGACATGATGAAAATACTTATCAACGCAAAAGGAGGTCACTAGTCAAGTTCACAATGTAGAACGGGATCAAGGCACTGGGATTTTTAATTTCTTTAAAGGGGAAGGCAATTCCTCTACTGTGCTAGCTACAACAACAACACATACACATAAGGGAGCTTTTCTGTTTTGTGAGCCATACCGACTAATCAAAACGTCAGCACAGAGACCTCATATCCCACGTGCACAACAGATAAACAAAATGCAACAGTGACTCTTAACCACAAAAGGCATTGACCAAGGGATTTAGTTACATCATGCTGGTCATCAGCAAGGTGGTTAAGAGCCAATCAGGGCATGACCCTTGGGGCACTGAGGACTTCTGAAAAACCTCCCAGCAGTTAATGGGAACAGCCAGGTAGTTCTTTTACCTTGCCTCAAAGTTCCTACATATCTTTTGTCTGAGTAGGATCCTCCCATCCTACACACCACCACAACATTGGCTTGTAGATTTTAATCAGCTCGCTCAGTGCATGAAGTGGGGTGGAAACAGTCCAAACGTTTAGTCCCATGTAAGGTTGAGGAGCCCAAGTCAACCCTGCTCATCTGTTCTACAGTAAGGCCACAGTCCTGTAGCAAGAAAGGTTTAGTGTTCAAATTTTCTAGGAGAGAAGTGGATTGTGGATAGGAGGGATGGTTTCCCCGCCCTGTGAATCACACACACACACACATGGAAATCAAAAGCTTCCGGTCAGCTGCCTTATTGGAAGCAAAGAATTAGTTCAATTCACCGGGCTTGAGCTTACTACACACATTGCTGCTGAGGTACACAGGTCTAGTGTTGCATATATTACCTGGGTATTTGATATGGACCCCTACTGTTCAAACCTGCTGAGTTTATATGTGGATTCAGCTTGTGCGCATTGCACCTGCTGTTCGGTCTCACCAACTGCTGCTTTCCAGTCTCAACAAAGCTGCTGGCGAGTGATGCATGTGAGCAACATAGCTATTTCTTTTGGGGGATGGTCGAACCAGAGGACCTAACGAATACTGCACAGAAGAGTCATGTCCTTGAGAGAGGCTTTGCATAGGCATTACCTGCACATTGATCAAGTGATGGAGAGCATTTTTAGCATATTTGGGGTGTTTTTTTTAAAAAAAACAAACTCTTAAATCACTTGCAATAGGGCATGCAGCACAATGTAAATTCTTAATGTAAATTCTTTGAAACTCTTCAGTTTTCTGATGATGTGAAGTACAGTGTGTGGGTGTGTAGGTGTGTGGGTGGGTGCTTGTGCCTGTGTGCACACAGGCATGTGGCTGCTGCTGCTGCTGCTGTTTACTTCCAAGGTCTCTGCGACAAGTTTTATTGGATGTTTTGAGTGCCTCTGGAGAGGCTCCTGTATGCAGATTTCTACAAAGTGTTTTCCAACTGAGATAGAAGTTTTATTGGCTGGTTAGGATATAAGAATCTGTTCTCTTAAAGCAGAGGTGCAGAATCACAGGCCTGGGAGCTAATTCTGGCCTGTGTGGGGACCCAATCTGGCTCCTGGGTTTATTATTTTATTTAATCATTCATGTATTTATTACATTTATATCCCACCTTTCTTCTTTCTTAATGAACCCAAGGTGGCATACATAATCCTCCTCCTCTCCATTTTATCCTCACAAGAACCCTGTGAGGTAGGTTGGGCTCAGAGTCTGTGGCCATGTCTACACCAGGGATTTATCCCAGGGTCATCCCTGTGCATCCACAGGGGATCCCGGGGTCAACCTAGGGATGACCCCGGGATAACAGAAACCAGAGATCTCCCAGGTTTTCTGCTGTCCTAGGACCTGAAGCAGGCACAGAGCTGTGTGGGGTGGCTCTATGCCCATGGTGGTGATGGGGAGCAATTTTGCCATCCTCAGTATGGTGGGGGTGAGTGGGCACGGAGTTTGGTGGCAGGGGGCTTCCTCTTCTCTTTTTTGCCACGCTATGGGCTCCTGTTCCTTTTTTTAAAAAAATGGTAGCTAAAACTAGGGATGTGTATCATATTGTTAAAATGTACGATAACGATACGATAAGGTCATTATCATACATGTGTTTAACGATAACCATACGATACAAAAACCTACGATAATCATCGGAGATGATAATTTTCGGGCGATTTTATTGTTTTATTGGACTGCCATATAAATATACCTACAACTTCTGTATTTTAAAAGTTAGAGGCTTGAAACTTGGTCACAGTACTTTTGGGGTAAGCCTAAGTATGTGTATGAAATTTGAGATCGATCCTTCCAACCCTTGATTTTATATTATTTTTTTAACAATCGTTTACATTCTGACAGGTCTGAATGAACACACGTGGCGAGCTGTCATTCAGACCTGTCAGAACGGAAACAATCATTAAAAAATCATTTAAAATTGAGGGTTGGAAGGATCGATCTCAAATTTCATACACATACTTAGGCATACCCCATAGCCTCTAACTTTTAAAATACAGAGGTTATAAGCATTTTTTCTTTAAAAATAGGTCTGCAAAAATATATATATTTTTCACGATAATTATCATGAAGACAATATGGTTCACTTATGATATGAATGAAGATGATAAGTTTTTTGGTCCAAAATGATGATAATGATAAACGACAATATTTTTTGGCGTGCACACCCCTAATAACAAGTTGATGAACCAAAATAGATGTAGGTAAGTTGGTGTCCTCTAAATGTTTGGGACTACAGCTTCCATCAGCCCTAGCCAGCGTGACCAATGGTGAGGAATTATGGGAGTTGTAGTCCAAAGCATCTGAAGGGGAGCAGCTTGCCTACCCTAATAGTGTGTGTGATGTGCAATGTTGACTTCAGAAAACTGAACGTAAAGGTTAGCATTGTGTGGCTCTCCTGTCTCCACTTTTTCAACACTCAAAGGCACAGGCTGCCAGGAAGCCTAGGAAAGCTGCACAAAACAGGGTGTTTGTCAGTGACCTGAAAAGCTTCAGTGTGTAGCCCAGTAGCCTGCACTGAAATCCCAGCACTGTATAATGTTCAGACCTAAATTATGGAAAGTATCATGATGTTCCTCAAAGGAGTAACATTAGGAAAAGATTCAAAATGACTTTGTGGTTCATAGGTAGAACAATGGGACTTTTCCGAGGAGGACCAGAACTTAACTCAGGGAATAATTCAGAGCAGTGATTAAGGCCTGGCAATGTGGGGTAGAACTGACATCAATTGAACATTGATCTCAACTTATGAAATTTCAGATCCTGAATTTTGATATTTGAAAGCCACCTACTTTGAAAAGCAGGACTTATGTTAAACATTGTGAGATATATGCCTTCCATAAACCAGCACTACAGATAAACCAGCACTAAACATAGAGTGAAGTCCATTGGTATATACCACTGTCACAGGAACTGGGGTGGCTACGAATACACATTTCTGGAGGTTCGAGGTTCATACAATGAATAGCACCTCCATGCAATCCCAGCCAAGCTGTGACCCCAGCTGCCCTCCTAAATAGCAGAAACATATTAATCACTCCAGGATCAAAGGCAGTATGCTTCTCTTTGCCAGTTGCTGGGACATAAGTGCCCTGCTCCCTATTTGCCCATATGGTTGGCCATTGTGAGAACAGAGTGCTGAACTAGATAGGCCATCGGTCTGATCCAGCATGGCTCTCTTTATGTTCTTATACCTGACATAATTAATTTCACTGTTTACTGCTAGTGAAAGAAATAATCACCTTTGTAATTGAGACATTTAGGCATCATTAGGGAAAAAGTTATGGTTTAGAAGTAGGTTTAGAATTTAGATTTCGTATTTCAAGCCAAAGACATTAATGTGTCTCTTTCATTGATGGATATTGTCTTTGTAGATTCAGGTGCAATAAAAAAGAAATCCATATTACTTTGACAACTTTTGCGGACAATCATTATCACTCGCAGCAATATTCTGCATGTCAATAACTTAAACAGGAGACGTAGAGAATTATGCAGTACAGGGATTCATAAATTTGCAGGTATTATTATCCCAAGAACTAAAAAAGAACACTGAAAGTGTCACAAAATGATATAAAATAAATTTTGCTGCAATTTGGAAAAACACAAAGGCCTCTTTCTTTGGAAAACAATGCTATAATTTAAGACTGTGTCTGATTTAGCATCTCTGCTGGAAAACATGTTCCTTCAAAATGATAACTGACAGTCAATTCAATGAGCATCAAAGAAACACAGAACAGTCTTACCGGTGGGATACCTACCACACAGTTTGACGTTTTCTAAAGTTGCACATCTTTTGCACGGCAACAGACCCGTCTACCTGTACAGTGAGAGCTGTCTATTCCAACCATGAGTTCCAGCTGTTTCCATCTCTTTGAAAGACAGGGCCCTTTTTTAAATATTTTGCTAACTGGAGCTATAATGTGATGCGGTTACAGATAAGACAACTCCAATTCTCAGATGTTTTGAGCATATTTCCTGTAAGCATAAGAGATTTCTCATACTATGATATGATGCACTGTTAAGGTCTCATTTCCAATATTCCGTGCCATTCAGAAAAAATCTTGAATTGCCTCCCTACTTCAGGGTTTGAGAAATGTTGCTAGCCATTTCAAACCACATTCCCCCATTCTTCTTCAGATGTTTTGCCGCAATAGGCATCTTCACACTCATTCTGAATTTGGCTTTAGGTGAAATCTGTGACAAGCCATGGGTGACCATTTTCATGTGGGTACTTTCTTGTATGGACATTCCAATTCCAATTACGACCCCATTCTCTCCCAGTTTCTGTAGGACACAACTTCGCTTTCCAAGGAGGCAACGTGCCAAAATGCACCTGTTTGTCCCTGCAACATCTCTCAGCTGATTACAGGTGAAACAGCTTGCAATACATGGACATAGATCCCTGCTATTTAAAGAAATCCCAGCTAAGCATGGGCAGGACAAGCTACTTCTCTCAAAATAGGATGATGGGTGTTCTTGCAGGCAAATGAAGTTAGAAACTTGCTCTGTTTTCCACAACTATGGCCCTTTCTATAACTAAGGGCATAGAGGGAGGAAGGACCGTGGAATTACCTGCTTCCACGATCCTCCCCCAGGGTCTAGATGGAAGCGCGATGTCATGGAATGGAAGAGGGACACCGTGGCTGCCATTTTTTTTAACAGTAGAGGAGCTGCATGGCCCCAATCCATAAAAAAAGTAAAACAAACAAAACCATGCCTTACCTTCCCTCCCGCCATCCTGGGGATGGCGACATTGGTACCCCACCCACCCCTATGGCCACAGAGCTGCCCCACTCAGGTCCGTACCAGTGTCAGACCTCGGGAGTGTGCGACACACCTCCCACGGTCCTCGGGATGGTCCCAGGACCATGGGGAAAACCAGGATAACTGGGGTTGTCCCTGCCTGTTGTCAGGATCCCCTGTGCATCATTTGGATGCACAGGGATGACCCAGGGATGACTCAGGGGGAAAAAAAGCATGGTGTAGGGTATGCCCAATGTTGATTCCACCTTCCAGGTTACCCACCCAGCACCATGCATACAAAGGATTCTTTGCACAAGAGCATTTTCTTTTCTCACCAGTACCTGGTGCTTAACCCACCACAAATTAACCACTGCTAACCCAAATCGTCTGGCATTTTTAGATACACTCCCTCTGAACATGGAGATCCCATTTAGCTATCATGGCTAGGTGATCCAGATCTATGCCAGACATTTACATTCTGCCACTCTTCAGAACAGAAGATTGGGTCATTTTAGTGCATGAAGTGAGCTGCTCACCTTTTCAACTCAGCTCTCTGTGCGCCTTTTGTTCCACATACCTAGTTATGTGGCTGTCTTCTCAAACTCTATCTATAGAAGCATAAAATGGATGGGCGCATAAGGTCACGAGGGAGCCCCATAGACATGATGAAACATGCATAGGAGATTGCACTGTCAGCTAAAAATAAATAAATAAAAATATATATTCAAGAGAAAAAGAATGATGTAAGACTTATGTAAAAATTAAATATCCTGAATGGGTAAAAGCTCTTTATGGAGTCTGGGAAGTAAGTAGCATCCCAAACTACTGTTATTTCTCTTTGCGCCTCCTGGAGGAAGGCTATGATAATGTTTTTAAGTAGGGGTGTGCACGCCCAAAAAATATCGTGATTTATCGTTATCATCATTTCAGACCAAAAAAAAAATCATCTTCATTAATATCATAGGTGAACCGTATCGTCTTCACGATAATTATCGTAAAAAAACGATATTTTTGCAGTCCTATTTTTAAAGGAAAAATGCCTATAACTTCTGTATTTTAAAAGTTAGAGGCTTGAAATTTGGTCACAGTGCTTATGGGGTATGCCTAAGTATGTGTATGGAATTTGAGATCAATCCCTCCAACCCTCGATTTTATATGAATTTTTAAAAGATCGTTTCCGTTCTGACAAGTTTGAATGAATGCACATAGCAAGCTGTCATTTTGATCTGTCAGAACTGAAACGATCTTTAATAAATTCATATAAAATCGAGGGTTGGAGGGATCGATTTCAAATTCCATACACATAATTAGGCATACCCCGTAAGCACTGTGACCAAGTTTCAAACCTTTAACTTTTAAAATACAGAAGTTATAGGTATTTTTCTATGGCAGTCCAATAAAACGATAAAATCGCCCGAAAATTATCGTCTCCAATGATTATCGCAGGTTTTTCTATCGTATCGTCATCGTTAAAAACATGCATGATAACGACCTTATCTTATTGTTATCGTACATTTTAACGATACGAGACACATCCCTATTTTTAAGGGTGCTTTGTAAAATGTAAATCCAACCACCGGAACCTTCAGACAGCTTTTCAGTAACAAATGTTTGGTTCATTGCAAGCTCTCTTTCTCTTGCACACATTAGCCTTTTCTGTCTTTTGCAATCTGATGTACACTAGCTTTGAACATGGAATTTCTGTCTCTTAGACTGATTCCAGAACAAACTGAACATGGCTCCTTTCCCAATAAATATTTCTGTCTTACTCATTCTTCCCCCCATTTTTTTGTTTTAAAAAATGGACAGGAATTTCCTATCCAATCCACCCACCCTTATATTTCTTTATTATCTTCTCCCCTACCCATGAATATATAAATAATTTTGTCACTAAGTAACACCCCCACCCCAGTATATTGACCTAACATGTCTTGTCGCAGTGTTTCAGATGGGGAGTGATGAAAGAAAAATAATAATTTCTGACACCCCTCCCCAGAATATTTCTCAATATTTCAGTCCCCTACCCCTACTTTTAAGCCAACACATTTCTGCAGAGAAGTCCCACTTCACACCTTTTGATCTTTCTGAGAAACTCTAATTTTCAGACAGAAAAGACTCTCCTTCCTTTTTTTCCAATACGCATACATACATAACCTCTTTCTCATCCTTACTCTTGCACTCAAAGATATACTGACCCTGAACACAGAGGGGCTTTGGACCTTTTCAAAAGAAAAAATAGATATTGTCCTCCAATTTCCATTCTATTTTCCCCTAAACCAACATGTTCTTGGCTAGGGATTAGGGCTGCAATCCTGTGCCCACTCAACTGGGAATGAAACAGCAATTCTGAAAAGTCATGCATAACAGTGCACTGTTAACCTATGATCCCTCCGTCCAATGTTACAGGATGCAACTTCTAATCCTCTGTGGCTGATACTCAGTAATGCATTGTTGCAAAGCTAAAAGAGATTTCATTTAAATATAATTTTGGGGAAAGGAGAGATTGGAACAAAAATCAAAAGAGTAGTAAAATCACTTGCAATACATAGAACTATACAGGCAGGAAGAACAGACCCACACAATAAATGATCTATACCAGCATTTCTTTAAAGCATTGGTTACTTTAAAGTAACCCAATCTATTTTTTCTGTCCTTTGCTTGTTGAGGAAAATTCCAAGTCTAAGTGGATTGGTTAAAAGTTTTGTGTCCACAAGGACAGAACAGCCAGCTGAAAGCAATAAGTTAGAAAAGAGTTTTTTCTAGACTGGAAATTGGAAAGGTCATCCTGATAGTGAGAAAGTTTTTTATTAGGATGAGGTAATTAATTTGGGCTGGGCTGGAGTCAGAAAAGTATAAAAAGTGAGCCTTAATTTAATGGCTGTGTGGAGAGTCGGGCGTATGTATTTTGGAATGGAGAATTGCGGATGAGAGAATTGCTGGAGGACTGTATATATCTGAATGAAACCTGTTGTGCCTCTGTATATATTGGACCACAAGTAAACAACCTGTATTATACACAGAAACGGTGTGTGAGTATTTGTTCAGCTCCTGGATTGCCACTGGACTTATTGATTACACAAACGCTCGCAGCGTTTGTCTCCTTTACGCTTCCCCCCTAACATTGCTTGCTCAGTTCATACCCACTAATCTTTCTAGCAGGTAATTTCCCCAAGAGATATCCCTGATAAATGAGGCAGCCATTTTTTTAACCGTGGTGACCATTTTGATCCCCCCACCCAAAACACCTGGATCCTGTCTTCACAGTTCCAAGTTGGCCTCACCTTCCCCCAAAACCCTATGGGTTTTCTTACTAAGGAGGATGCTAAGGAAGAAGGGAGGGGGTTTTGGTGGTCATCCTGGAACAGAAGCCACCCCTCAGGAGTTCTCCCTGGATTGGCACCAGAGTCAGTTCAAATGGTGGGAGAGCAGTACTGACCTTGCTCCCACTGAAAAAGTTGGGGTAAGTCCCCCACTTTTCAATGTTCAGTTTTGCAGGAAAGCCCCGTGGTGGCTGTGAATCTGTGGCTGCATCATATACCTGATGCAGCACAGATTCGCAGCCGCTGTGGGCTTTTCCGCATATAGACAGCCCCCTGGAAACAGCAAAACAGGAACACTATAAAACCTGGAACAGAATGGAACAGTCTGGAACACCCACTTTGTTTAAAAAGACACCATGCCAAACACTATGGCATATGTTAGAGATACCTGAGAAAACTATTTTAGGACAGAAACCCTTGACAAATATTATTATTAACCCCTTAATGCCCAGAACACATCTGGATCAGAACAGAATGGCCCAGAACAGCCACTTTTAAATGAAGCAAATCAAGCCAATTTACTAGCCACACATAACTACATGGGACTGATGCAATATGCCACAAAAAAATCCACAAAAACTGTGTTCAGTTTCCAGTTCTGGGCAACAGTTGACATTCCCGAAACAGCCCATGACACCAATTTATTTATTATTAATTGCATTTATACTCCACCTTTTTTCCTGCAAGGAACTCAAAGTGAAGTACATAATCCCCCTCCTCTCCATTTTATCCTCACACAACAAAACTGTGAGGAAGGTTAGGCTGAGAGTCAGTGACTGGTCCAAATTTCAGAAAGATTGGTGCAACTTTTCTGATTTAATTGAGTTAGAAAACACCCACACCATTACTATTATACATGGTGGAAGACAGACAGACAGACAGACAGACAGACAATCTATCTGCAATCTATTTATATACAAAGAAATATGCATGAATACAGAAGAGAAAACAGTGGGACTAAAAAGCCATGAAATAAAAGGGTTAGCAATAGGTCTTCTGACTTATTTTTCTGTATCTTACTTAATTTAATAGCTACAATATGGAGGGGAAATTCATAGTCACCACCTAAGTCCAAATCTCCAGGTAAATTCCAGCTCAATAATGGAACCATCCATTCAAGTCTCTTTGTTGAAATTTGGTGACTTTGAGGTCATCAGCCCAGTATCCCAGGAGACTGAAATGTTGTCCCACTGGGGAGAATGTCAGATGTATTCTCTTAAATAGAGACTGACCTGTCAATTCTATGTAATTGGGTACGTAGTTTGGGAGTGCTCCAGGATCCAGAACTGTCACTTGAGGCACAGGTGAACTCAGTGGCAAGGAGCACCTTTTATCAGCTTAGGCTGATGTACCAACTGTGCCCTTATCTGGACAGAGATAGCCTAGCTACAATTATCCAAGCTCTCATAACCTCTCGTCTGGATTACTGCAATGTGTTATATGAGGGGCTGCCTTTGAAACTGGTCCAGAAACTTCAACTGGTACAAAACTGGGCAGCCAGACTGTTAACAGGGACTGGCCAATGAGACCACATTATGCCAGTCCTTTTCCAGCTTCACTGGCTGCCGGTCCAGGTCTGTGCCTGATTCAAAGTCCTAGTATTAATATTCATAGCCCGAAACAGCTTGGGGCCTGGTTATCTGATGGAAAGCCTCCTCCCATGTGTACCTGCCCAGACCTTAAGATCATCCTCAGGGGTCCTTCTCCATGAGCCCCTGCCAAAGGAAGTGAGGCAAGTGGCTACCAGGAGGAGGGGCCTTCTCTGCTGTGGCACCCCGGCTGTGGAATTAACTCCCCTGAGAGGTTCGCCTGGTACCTACATTATACTCCTTTAGGCGCCAGGAGAAGACCTTTTTATTTTCACAGTATTTTCACAGTTCTTCAGTTTGATCTTTAACCTGGCTGTTTAAATTTGTATTTTAAATCTGTATTAATTTCTGCATGGCTGCTCGGTTTTTATCCTGGTTGTGCTTTTATGCTGTATTTTAAATTATGTTTTTATACCTTCGTTGTTTTATATTTTGAATGGTTTTTTATGGTTTTAATTTTTGTAAACCGCCCAGAGAGCTCTGGCTATTCGGTGGCATAGAAATGCAGCAAATAAATAAATAAATAAACAACAAAAGGATGTTGCTGACAGGTGATTATTTATCACATTAGAGGATGTGGTAAATGAGCCCCTGATGGCACGGCTGATGTTATTAGGTCTTGTAACAGAGTTGTCTGACCAGATATGGGCAGCATCTTGATTTATTGCAGGACTTAGTCCCTGATCTGTTTCTCTGTTTGGCACTCTGGTGTTGCTGGTGACGAGGCTGGCATTCTTCTCATCTACATGTGTGAGGTTTCGTCATGGCGAGTCTCCCCTTTAGTTTCTCCCTCTATCCCTATGTGCAGCAGTGCAGGAGAACATCTAGCAGAAATTCTTTCTGTCGCCCCATTGCATAGTGTGAGACACATCAGAAGCTTTTCCTTCATGGAACATTTCTCAAGGACGTTTTTAAACTAAACTAATCCCCCAGCGAGTGTTACAGTGGCAGATTATGACACCCTCAAGCAATACTTTCTTTTTCAATCTCAGCGGCGCACGTCCCTGGGGAGAAAGCGGCCCTTTCCCTGGATGGTTCAAGGGAAAAATGAATAGAATTGAAATGTGATTTCTTAATTGTTTGTAATGTTGACAACCTGGCCAAAAACAGAAAAGAACAGAAAGCAGAAATGGCTGCTAGTCACTGGCTTTTTTGTTTGCCAAAATGGATACGAGCCAAAAATAAATAAAATGAACACGTTCCCTCTGTGCTGTCAAAATGTATTACTTGAAATCTAGACTTTCTTCATTGAAGAGAGGAAGAACGCCATTCCACATGTGTAGGCTGACCATATGAAAAGGAGGACAGGGCTCATGTAACTTTAACAGTTGTAGAGAAAAGGGAATTTCACCCGTCGTCATTTGTATACAATTCGTACCTGGTGAAATTCCCTCTTCATCACAACAGTTAAAGTTGCAGGGGCCCTGCCTTCTTTTGTATCTGGTCACTCTAGTATAGTGCATGCAACTTTAATGGCTGTGATGAAGAGGGAATTTCACCAGGTACTAATTGCATACAAATTATGCTGGCTGAAAATCCCTTTTCTCTGCAACTGTTAAAGTTACATGAGCACTGTCCTCCTTTTCATATGGTCAGCCTACACATGTGGCATTTTAAGAAACTGTTTTTTTAAAAAAACACAATTTCATGACACTGCTTTATTTTGATATTGTTTCTTCTTTACTGTGGTGTGCACAACATTCAGATGGCCATCTCCATTATCATTTTGAAGCTTAGTCCTTATGTAGAAATTCACCCTTGCTAGAATCCATCCCGTTCAGAAGCTGCAGCTTGTGCAAAGTGCAGCAGCCAGATTGATATCAGGAACCAGAAGGTTCAAACATATAAGACCGACTAGGTTGACCATATTTTGGAAACCAAAAAGAAGGACAACATGGGAGGCTCCCAAGGCGGCATGCCCACCAACATGTCTGGCCCCAGGGGGCGTGGCCAGCACCGAGGGGGTGTGCCCACCTGAACATAGCCTTGGTCACATATCTGATTTTACAGCACACAATTAAGACAAATCTGTTCTACATAATATTTAACGTTAAAATCACTGAAATAAAGAACAATGTATCTGAAATTAACTTCACTTCTACTTTTGTCGATTTTGCTGTACTTTGAAGCTTTTGCTATACTCTGTGTGATACATTCTCCCCTTCCCTCAAATATCTTTTCTGACTGTATCCTCACTATGCTGCAAACTGCTGCTGCTGCTGCTTTTAACAGGGCTTGCTGCCTGCTGGCTGACTGGCTGGCTTTTTTATTTTTTTATTTTCATTTTTTTTAACCTTGTGTATGATTGTCACAAGTTTCTCTACTCTAACATTAGTGTGGATGTTATGGGTGGCAGACACTACTTCACCCATTCACATTTCTCACTTATATACATTAGCTTCTTAAAGCTTGAGCATTGACACTGCTTCTCACATACAGATTTTGAACTCCTGTCTACTTCCTGCACAAACACGCGACTTTGCCAGCATCGTAGGGCTAAGTTACAACAGGTGTCTCTGGGTTGTCTGTGCAGCCTCTGTTGTCTCTCTCTCTCTAAGTCATTGCAGCCAACCCAAAGCCTCCAGCCTCAAACAATTTCCCCTCTCCTTCTGTCCCTCTCTCCCTCTCCCCCTCTCTCTGCCAAAGTCTCCTGATGGTCCAACCGGGCTGCACACGTGTGGCCAGGGGCATTGCATATTGTTTGGTTATGTCTGATGACTCTTACTTTAAAAAAAACTCTGCTGCCAGCCACCTCCACCTCCTCTCCTCCTGCGCACCTGCTTGACTCTGATGCACTGTGAAAACACTCTGGGTGGCAAGCCAGCCTCCCAGGGCCAAGCTACAGGTGAATGTGAGTTGCCTTCAGCCTCTCTCTGCCTTATGCCAGCCAGCCAACATCTCCAGCTTCCAGCCTCAAACAATCCCTCCCAATCTCTCTGCCAAAGTTTCCCAACAGTGCAGCTGTGCACTTGTACCCTGTGGCTGGGGGTAGGGTGCCAGCTCATAGCTTGGTCACATCTGGTGACTCTTGTTTTAAAGAAACTCCACCACCAACCACCTCTGTCTGCACCAACACTGGACTCTGAGATGCTCTTAACAGGCTCTATGTGACACACCAGCCTCTCAAGGTTATGCTACAGCCATCTCTGAGTTGTAACTCTGTCTGAAACTGAGGCCAGCCAAAGCCTCCAACCAGCCAACACCTGCACCAACACTTGATTCTGAGATGCTCTTAAAAGGCTCTGTGTGGCATGCCAGCCTCTCAGGGTTCAACTACAGCTATCTCTGGGTTGTGTCTTCAGTCTAACTCTGTCTCTAAGAGATATGCCAGCCAGCCCAAGCCACAAATCTATCTCTGACACGCACTTCAAACGTTCTGCATTGCATGCCAGCAGTGCAGACAGAGCCTAGCTCCCAAGTGAACAAAGTGAAATGGAAGGGAAGGGATAGTGAAGCAAAGCAACGCCATGCCAGGTTCCAACATCTGCATCAACAGGACATCCACAAAGATGAGAGCCTCTCTCTCGACTGACACCTCACTGTTGGTCATGACAGTTCTTTTCTAAGAATAACCCTTCATTGCCCGTGATGTGGAACACTGAGAAAAATGCCTCTGGCTTATTCCATTTTGCCCTGTAGGCTGCTTTGACTGACCTCTCCTTTCCCACATTTTGTTTTGTGACTTCCTCGCCTCTGCTGAGCTCCAGGTGCCCGACTGCCCACCAAATCTGCAACAGGAAAGGTGCCCTGCTTGCCAGGCACGTCTTAGCTAAAAACTTGAGATTCCCTTGATGCCAAGTACTGAAAATTCTCAAGGTAAAGGAAGTTTGACAACCGGAGTTTGAAGAATATGGCTCCTGTTGTTTATTAAAAAAGTAATTTTAAAATCTCAAATTTTACAAAATTCCTAAATATCATCGGATGACTAGATGTGCTTCAAACTTGGCAAGGATAAAGTGCTACCTGAGATCTATCATGGTGCCAGGATTCATTTCTTTATCTGTAAAAATGACAGTATATATATATATATATATATATATATAAAAAAAAACCCTCAAACTTTTTAAAAAAATCCCTAGAAATCAGCAGATGAACAGATTTGCTTCAAACTTGGCAAGGCTAAAGCTCTATCTGATATTTATCGTGGTGCCAAATTTCATGTCTTTACCTGGATAGCTTTTACCCGAATAGCTTCAGCTCCTAGAATTTCTTCCTTTAATTAAACAATTAACATTATAAAATCTCTATGGATGTTCTCAGCAATGTTTTAAAGAGAAAAACTTCCCTATTCTTAAATCTGTTCCTATTCTTAAAGAATCAAACCCACAAAATGGCATAGATTATTTTGTTGGATTAAGAACCACCATCATTATTACCGTAATGAATGTCTTATCACTTTTAGCATTACCAAGAATGGATTTTCTGTTTTACAATGTGACCTCTTCATCTCTGAAATGTAGCGTTGGCCCAGTAGCTTAGATGCTATTGTTACATGGATAGCTATGTGCTTTCAGGTAACAAAGGTTAACTGGAAAAGATAAAGAAATTTTGTTTTGTCCAAAGAAGGGAAGTGCTTTAATGAGGGAAAGCACATCATTGCTGTAAGTAGGCAAAGCTACCTCAGTGCTAAATGGTACTAGCAATACTGTTATTGGGATTAATTATATTACTTTATTTATTTATTTATTTATTTATTCACTGCATTTCTACACTGCCCAATAGCTGAAGCTCTCCAGATGGTTTACAAAAATATTAGATTTGATAACCCCCTGGCGTTCCTCTTTCAGACATAATCTTAAAGTCATAATCCATCATTCATTATGATTCCAGGGCCCTCTAACACAATGGTCATGAGAGGGATCCATGTTTTATTATTTTGTACATAATTTTTTATCCCACCAAACCAAACCACAATTGCCTTCTGTAGAAATCCTAACAATAATTAAAAATGGCACATGAAAACTAGTGATGGGTAAATTTACGCGAGTGAAGTTGTTATTTACTCAGAGTAAGGGATTTGTCTATGTGAGAATGGATGTGCTTTTAATACTTCAATATAGAATTCCATTCTGTGTAAACAGGTTTCCGTGCCTTTATAGCCTCAAGGTGCATATTGGGAGCTATAGTTTGGAATTGTGTGGTGCTGCATGACATCACGCATCTCTATGTTATGCCCCCAAATATTTTCATTACGCCTGCCTGTGTGATGATGTCAGCTGATATTTACTCACCATCACTGATTGCCAGTATGAAGATGGACCCCCAGTATCCTCCTCCTCCTCCTCACCATCCTCCTCCTCCTCCTGGAGCCAGAGCCACAGCAATGATGAGGGAAGTGGCTAAGGAGAATGCTTCAAGTAAGACTTCGGAGGATTTCAGTGAAAATTTAGGGGGAATATAGGAGGAAAATTTAGGGGAAATAGGGATGTCGTGGGCAACTAATTGGGGCTTGAGGCTTGGTGATTTCTCACCAGCTTGCTACCCCCGGATGCCAATCCACAGAACCCTGCGCTTGCCCTACCTGGTACACACCTGCCATGTTGCATAAATGGGCCTCTTTACAGCTGCCATTTGCACAAAAAGGGACCTTTGCATAAAAGGACAAGCTGTCAGCTCCCACAAAATGGGAGGACACCATGCATGAGTGGGCAGGGGTGAGTTTGACCATTCATGTGTGCTTCTTTACTACATATGCCCCAAAGCTTGCAATCCATTCCGTATCAACGGAAATTTGTAATACGTTGATCCAGGCTCATTACAAAGGTGAGCATTACAAATGGTTTTCGACCAATGAGCCAATCAAGCCTTTCCCCAGATGGATAAGGACCAAAAAGTTGGAGATAACCATGACAGCAATTCCATTCTCAATCCCCAGATGTCAGAAACCTACTTCTAAAGCACTGGCTTTCAAGTGGAAGGTCCTAACTCAAAACTAGGCCATTGGGTCACAAAACTGGGTCGTACCAAACCATTACTGCAATTGTCTCTCCTTTAAATATTTTGTCTCCTTTTCAAAGTGAAGGAAAAATAGAGAAAAAGCAGGATGGAGAGAGGGAGGAAAGAACAGGAGCATAAAGGTGAGGGGACAGAAAAGCTGACACAGAGAAGGAGAAACACCAAAGCAAGAGCCAAAGCTATAGGGTAAACAACTAAAAGTGGGTCACACATTGTAGTTGGGTTAAATGTTAGTCTCAGAACTGAGAAGGCTGAAGGCTATTGTTTTAAAGTTGTCTTCCCTAACCTGAGGAATGTATGAGAATTTCCCCCCTCACAAAACATGCAAGCATGCCCTGTTCGAAGCCCTGAACATGAGCGTATTTCCACTGAAAATGTTTGCAAATTGACTGACATGTGTTTGCGGTCTATTTCTGCAACTTTCCCAATTAGCTTTTGCACAAATTTCCCAATTCCCACAATTTTTCCTGGAGACTGAATCAGCTCCACTTGAGTCTATGGAAGGAGGTTGCAGAAATTAGGAAATCTGCCCAAATGCGGGAGAAATTTGCACAAATTTCATGTTCAATCAGCACTCGATTTTCACATTCTTCCCAGTTGTGCAGAGCGAGCAGCAATCATAGACGTCAAGAGGAATCAGGCATGAGACAATGAGCAGCGAGATAATGTTCAGAGAATCCTAGTGATCTCACGCATCGCTCATGGGCTCATCCCTATTCTACCCTTTCCACAAGAATTTAGTCAGTTAGTGCTGACCGCTCCCCATTTAACACCCCCTCCCCATTTGTAGCTGGTGATCTGCAGTCATCTGAGCAATTTGTCAGGCTGAGGGCCAATTTCAGTAATGTGTGTGTATGTGTGTGTGTTGGTTGGGGGGTTGAACTTTACACAAATTTCCCAATTTCCACAAATTTCCCTGGAGACTGAATCAGCCCCACTTTAATCTATAGAAAAAAGTTACGGAAATTGGAAAATTTGCCTAATTTGTGTGTGTGTGTGTGTGTGGGGGGGGTGATAAATAAAGGCAGCATTTATTTCTGATTTGAAATGATTCAGTGGCACCTTGCTCCGAAATAAAGGTTCGGCCACTAGGTGGTACCCGAAAGAACGGAAGAGAGTTCCTTTGAATTATCATTTTGCTTTTGTTTGCTTGTTTGTTTTTTAGATCCAAATTGTCCCACATATGCTCTAAAGTGATTCACAGCTCGTTTTGAACTCTGCAGGGGGCATACCAATTATTTCAGAAGCAAATGGGATGCTGCACAATAATATGTCTGATGTGAAATGAGATTCACGGCAAAAACAAGTCCACATAATCTCTCACTAATTCTGCATTCTGACACATTGTCCTACAGGACAGAAGCATTTCAGTCCTTCTGACAACTTGTTTATTTATTAAAACATTTGTATCCCGCCCTATATCACAAGGATCTCAGGGCAGCGTACAGATACAATCATACAAACAATATAAAACAAACAATATACACAGCTAAAAAACAAATTAAACCATTAATGAGCTAAAACCAGTAAAGAATTTTAAAACAGTAAAACCAATTAAAACAATCAAATCTGTGTGCAGGGCCATCAAAGACTTTGACAAAAAGCCATGTCTTATCTTGGCACCAAAATGAAGACAGTTCCAGCGCCAGTTGGACCTCTAAGGGGAAGGTATTCCACAGCCAGTCTACCAAAACAGAGACAGCCCTCTCCCACCATAGCATATGTCTTGCATTGGTGGGAAGTAGAGAAGGGCTCCTCCAACAGATCTCAAGTCTTTGGTAGACATATATAGGCAGAGGTACTCCCTCAAGTATCGAGGTCCCAAGCCATTCAGGGCTTTAAACATCATTACCTTGAATTCTGTCTAGAAGCCAGTGCAGTTCCTTTAAGACCGGTGTTATATGGTCTTTGTGAGAAGTACCGGTCAGAAGTCTAGCTGCTGCATTTTGCACTAGCTACAATGTCTGAGTCATCTTCAAGGGCAGCCCCATTAGAGTGCATTGCAGTAGTCTAATTGGGAAGTTGCCATTGCGTGCACTACTGTGGCTAGGTTATCCCTAATTTAGTTCAATTCACCTTATCATACAAGAGGCTTGCATTTCTAGAGCTTATTTGTTGCAAGAACATTGATGCTTGGGCCTCATACTCAAGGGAACATCTAGCCACGTATTGTCCCTACTGACTGGCAGCTCCTTCCTTTCCCAGCCCTTCCAAGAGATGCCAGGGGATGAACCTTAAACCTTTTGCATGCAAAGCATGGGCCCTATGACTGCTCTGCACTTAGGAACATAAAGTATGGTGGTACTTCTACAAGACATAGAAATCTGAAGTTTGGCATGCATTTCGAGGAGGGGCTCAAGCTCAGTAGTACAGCACATGCTTTGCATACAGAAGGTCCCAGGATCACGCCTCAGCTTCTCCAGGTGTTGGTCATACTGGGCTAGATGTATGAATGGCCTGACTCAATCAAAGGCACTGCCCTGTGTTCCAAATTTTGTCCAATTCACATTGAATACTATAAATAATCTGAAAGTGATACAATTGTATTTCTCTTCCTCAAAATGGGGCACTTAAATTATACCCTCAAACATTTGGGCTATTCCGGACCACCCAGAAAGCTGAAATGTTGCACATACCTAAATCAGGGCAACTTTATTACTAGAAAATTCTAGAAATGTGATATTTCTATGTCTTGCCTTCAACATAAGAAATGTGAAGTGCATCCCCTCCCCAAATAGTAAGGCTTTTCAAAGCCATTCAGAATGCTGAAATGTGGTACATATATAATCTAAGACATCCTGGTCCCTATAAAAGTCTGAAAGGCGGTAAATCTCTCTGCTGAAATAGGAGACGTACGTACTCAGTCCAAGTCAGGCTGATGATTAGAAAAGGATAATAATTGGACATTTGTACATTACAAAAGGGTAATGAACCATGGTAGGCTTGTTACCAAGCAGTCAACTAGTTGCCTAGTGGAGGGAGGAAGAATTTACCAGAGTTCTGCAGCTGACCACAAATCTGGAGAAGCAAAGAGCATTGGTAAGATCCTTTTCACCTCTTGGCCAGGCAGTAGAGATGACCAGATAGCTGAAGGTGCATCATGGTTTGCTGTTCTCTCATAGTAAGTGGTTGTCTGTATTCACCCTCTGTCAGCCATGAAGAGTATCAGGGACTGATACAGGCTGAAGTACTCTTTGCATATGATATGATACACTTGATCCTAGAAATTAGGGTCATCTGGACATGCCTTAAAAATTAATAATATTGATCAGTTCCAGTCCTATGGTGCAATACTATAGAGGGTTTACTTAGAGAAATAGTGGAATGCAAATCAATTTTACTGCTGAAGCTAAGCCAGTCCAGTCCTTTAAGCTACCTGGGGTTTTCCTGAAAACTATACATACTTAGGGTGACCAGATAAAATCCAGGTCAGGGCTCATGTAACTTTAACAGTTGTAGAGAAAAGGGAATTTCAGCCAGGGTAATTTGTATGCAATTAGTTCCTGGTGAAATTCTCTCTTCATCACAACAGTTAAAGGTGCAGGCACTATACTAGAGTGACCATATACAAAAGAAGGCAGGGCCCCTGCAACTTTAACTGTTGTGATGAAGAGGAAATATCACCAGGAACTAATTGCATACAAATGACATTGGCTGAAATTCCCTTTTCTCTACAACTGTTAAAGTTACATGAGTCCTGACCTGGATTTTATCTGGTCAGCCTATACATACTGCTAATGCCAATTGCACACATCAACCTGCATTCAAACCAGGACTAGGCAATACCAGAGATGTGGCTGCCATTGCAAACAGGAAACTCCTCTTCTCTCTCTCTCTCTCTCTCTCTCAGTAGCATCTAGTAAAACAAAATAGAAACATTTAGTAAAAGCGCATTCTGACTTACCCTGTCCCTACAACCAGTGGTACCAGTGAGGTAGGGTGGCACTGAGGAGGAGGAGGAAGAGGAGGAGCATAGGATTGCTATTTGTAGTTGCAATCTTATGTTTGGATTAATGTCTGATTCTAGCCCCAAAGGGCCAGCATTTGCCACATATTCACCAGCAAATGGGTCAGAAAATCAGCCCATCTTTAATAATAATAATAATAAAATTTTGAGAATGAGATAGACCCCACGATCAAACCTAGCTTCCAAGTCTTATACAAGTTTGAAAGGTATGAGTGACAGACAGGAGAAAAAATACAGCTTCTCAAGAATGAGCAAGATTAACACAAAGACGGAGTGACAGACAGATCCCATTGAGAGCAAATCTTCGAAATCTTTTTGAATACAAGGACTGTGGTGATGCTGTGAGCCTGACAAGCCCCCAGGAAAGCTTTGCAAACATGTAAGTGGTGATCCAGGTTCGGATAGATGAAGCAGTGAGCTTTGTACTTTGTAGGCACCTAATATTAAAAGACAGAGCGCGGGGGAGGGGGAGGGGAAGAGCTGAACAATGCCATTACTAATATCTTTTTAAAAGTTACATGTCTGTATTTTCTAAATAGAAATGACAGGACACTTGTGGTATATTTTAACTGGCTTTTTTAATACATATCTTTGTCTCTAGTAATAAGTAACCAAGCAGCATAGTAATGCCCCCTGCTTGTGTAAATTCAGTTGTCTGGGATCAAATTAAATTAACATTACTAAGAAGAGAACTCCAGAAGGAATTGGGCCTCTGATGTGGCTCCACATCAGGTAAAGGACAAAGAGAACCTGTTCATTTGTCCTAAGGTGAAAGAGCTACCTGTGAAAATCGATCTCATTGAGATCGGAAATAATTATGGGTGGGTGAATCAGCAAAGTTTGAGTTTATCAATATTTATTTATTTATTTATCTATTTATGACATTTGTATACCGCCCCATAGCCGAAGCTCTCTGGGCAGTTTACATAGGATTAAAAACAATTAAAAACAATATACAAAAATTAAAACAGCAAAAACATACAACATACACACAATCTGTACATTTAAAACCACTACAACACTTCAAAAAGCTACAAAAAACAAAACAAAACAAACCCAGGCTCCTCAGATATTGCCAAATGCCTGAGAGAAGAGGAAAGTCTTGACCTGGCACTGAAAAGATAACAATGTTGGCGCCAGGCGGGCCTCATCGGGGAGATCGTTCCACTTGGGGGGCCACCACAGAGAAGGCCCTCTCTCTTGTTGCCGACCTCCGAGCTTCCCTTGGAGGAGGCACTCGGAGGAGGGCCTTAGATGTTGAACGTAGTGTTTGGGTAGGTTCATGTCGGGAAAGGCTTTCCATCAGGTATTGTGGTCCCAAGCCGTGTAAGGCTTTATAGGTTAAAACCAGCACCTTGAATCGGGCTCGGAAACATACAGGCAGCCAATGCAAGCGAGCCAGAGTAGGTCTTATATGTTCGAACCCACTGGTTCCGGTTATCAATCTGGCTGCTGCATTTTGCACAAGCTGCAGCTTCCGAACCACCTTCAAAGGCAGCCCCACGTAGAGTGCATTGCAGTAATCTAACTTGGAGGTTACCAGAGCATGGACAACTGAAGCCAAGTTACCCCTATCCAGATAGGGACGTAGCTGGGCCACCAACCGAAGTTGGTAGAAGGCACTCTGTGCCACTGAGGCCACCTGCGCCTCAAGTGACAGAGATGGTTCTAGGAGAACCCCCAAGCTACGAACCCGCTCCTTCAAGGGGAGTGCAACCCCATCCAGAACAGGTTGAACACCCTCCATCCAGTCAGCGGAACCACCTACTAACAGCGTCTCAGTCTTGTCTGGATTGAGTTTCAGTTTATTAGCCCTCATCCAGTCCATTGTCGCAGCCAGCCACTGGTTCAGCACATCCACAGCCTCACCTGATGAAGATGAAAAGGAGAAATAGAGCTGCGTGTCATCAGTGTACTGATGACAATGCACTCCAAAACTCCGGATGACTGCACTCAACGGTTTCATGTAGATGTTGAACAGCATGGGGGACAAAACTGACCCTTGCGGAACCCCATACTGGAGAATCCACGGGTCCGAGCAATGTTCCCCACACACCACCTTCTGGAGCCGACCCCCCAAGTAGGAGTGGAACCACTGCAATGCAGTGCCTCCCACTCCCAACTCAGCCAGTCGTCCCAGAAGGAGACCATAGTTGATGGTATCAAAAGCCCCTGAGAGATCAAGGAGAATCAACAGAGTCACACTCCCCCTGTCTTTCTCCCGACATAGGTCATCATACAGGGCGACCAAGGCTGTTTCCATACCAAAACCAGGCCTGAAAACCGACTGAAATGGATCCAGATAATCAGTCTCATCCAAGAGTGCCTGGAGCTGGCTTGCAACCACCCGCTCCAGGACCTTGCCCAGGAATGGAACATTTGCTACTGGCCTGTAGTTATTAAGATTTTCAGGGTCCAGGGAAGATTTCTTTAGGAGTGGTCTCACTGCCGCCTCTTTCAGGAGGCCTGGGACCACTCCCTCTTGCAAAGAGGCATTAATCACTTCCCTGGCCCAGCCAGTTGTTCCATCCCTGCTAGCTTTTATTAGCCAAGAGGGGCAAGGATCCAATATGGAAGTGGTTGCACGAACCTGTCCAAGCACCTTGTCAACGTCCTCGAGCTGTACCAACTGAAACTCATCCAAGAAAACAGGACAAGTCTGTGCTCTGGATACCTCACTAGATTCATCTGCTATAACACTGGAGTCTAAGTCCTGACGGATGCCAGAGATTTTATTCTGGAAGTGCCCAGCAATTGTATTACAGCGGGCCTCAGATGGTTCTACCATGTCCTTGGGGCCAGCATGTAAAAGCCCCCGGACAACTCTGAAAAGCTCCGCTGGGCGGCAGGTTGATGATTGAATAGTGGCAGCAAAGTATTGTTTTTTTGCTGTCCTCACTGCCCCTGAATACAGCTTACCATAGGCACTTACCAGTGTTTGATTGCATCCATCAGGAGTTCGTCTCCATCTCTTTTGTTTCATCACTCTCAGCTCTGGGGTATACCACAGAGCCGTTCGAGCTCTACACAGGAGAGGGCGCTCAGGAGCAATTGTGTCAACTGCCCAGGTCATTTCTGCATTCCACAGATCAACCATGATTTCGACAGGAGAGCCAGCCCTATCAGCCGGAAAACTCCCCAGAGCCCTCTGGAAACCATCTGGATCCATTAGCCTCTGGGGGCGGACCATCTTAATGGGTCCCCCACCCTTGCAGAGGGGAAAAGCCACTGTAAGTCTAAACCTCAGTAGGTGGTGATCTGACCATGACAGAGGGGTTGATGTAAAGTCCCCCACTTTCAGATCCCCATCTCCATGTCCAGTTGAAAAATCCAGGTCTAGAGTGTGCCCTGCTACGTGCGTCGGGCAGATGGCATGTTGGGACAGTCCCATGGTTTTCATGGAGACCTTGAAATCCTGAGCTGCCCCAGATAAAGTGCCCTCGGCATGAATGTTGACATCCCCCAGAACCAAGAGTCTGGGGGACCTCAACAGTACCCCAGAGACTGTCAGCTCAGCTAGGGAGTCTGTTGAGCAGCGGGGTGGGATTTTCTGATTTCCACATCTTTACGCGTTGCAACAGATGTCCGTTCCAGATTGGGAGCTTTGGGATTTGCTTTTTCCTGTTGCAATTTGTGCTCATTTTTATGCACGTTTCCCCAAATGTATTCATCCATTGTGTGCATTTTGAAATGTACACATTTTCTCCCATTCACTAAACTGTGTTTATCCACATGTTTCAAATTGGTTTTTATTTGAAACATATATATATATATATAAAATCTTTTAGTCCACATGGCCTAAATCTGGAGGACAATTCGTAAACATTATACCAGTCATACTTCTGTTTTTTCTCCTAAGGAAGTTTCATCAGCAGGTATTCCAGACCTGCCACTCCTGGGGGCTTTCTTCACAGCATCGAGTTGGCGCTGAGTTCCTCCTAAATATTGTGGTTTCACATACCCAGGGTGGTGTTGGGTAACCCCCACAACAAGGAAGGAATGTGGGGTTTCCAGCAGTAATCTGGGTACTGGAGCCGCCCCACCCTCTCCCTGGATTCCAGCGACCAATCACTGGTTGCCTTTCACTAGAACAGCCCCCCAGATCACCCATGGAGGAAGGTCAGATGGGGGAAGAGCGGGATGACCTCACTCCCATCAAAAATTTCAGGGTAAATTCCAACTTTTTTACCGTGCAGCTTCGTGGAAAAGCCAGGCAGTGTCTGTGAATCTGTGGCTGCATCATATAACTGACACAGTGTAGATTTCACAGCCATCACAGGGCTTTGAGCACATATAGGCAGCCCCCTGGTGTCTGTTTAACAGCACAGCTGATGTTGAGGGTAAAAACTGAAACATGTAGTTCAATATATATATATATATATATATATATACTCTGTTGTTAGTCTTTCCAACTTTCTTATATATTTTACCTTAAGACTGACTGCATCCATAGTGGATTCAGAGCCTTCATGTTGTTTGACTGTTGTCTCTCTCGTTGTCAAGAGAGAGAGAGAGAGAGAGAGAGAGAGAGAGAGAGAGAGAGAGAGATTTTTCAGACATTCTCCCTCAATTGAACATAATTGCATGAGAGATGTAGTGGGACCATGTTCAGTAGCCCTGTGTCCTTGCTATCTAGGCATTAGGGAGGAAGAAACCTCCTCTACACATATAGGCTTCCCACATGATTTAGAACCCTGAGATATCAGGGTTCTAAATTACACAGGGGGGTAAACACAAAGAGCAGGCTGCCCACTTCAGAGCGACCCCCCCCAACACATGGATGGTGTGGGCCCATGGTGTCAGCAAGAATACAATGGCAGGCATCACAAATTTGTAATCCTATGAGTGGAGAGTCCATGAAAGGGATGGAGAGAGAGGGAGGGAGGGAGGGAGGGAGGAAGAGAAACATGCTATTTCTGTATCACAGGTTATTAGGTCCCTTTTTCTAAATATGAAGTAACTCATACCATACTAATTTCATGAACTAATTAAAGCGGGCTCTTTTTTAATGGTTTGAATGTCCTATGAACAAATAACATCTGTGATTACTTTTTTAATGTGAAAATAATAATGATAAGTTTACAGTCTGTTAGTTATTGTTAAAGAATCTTCTAATCCTTTGAAGTGTACTTGAATCATAGTTGTGTATTATGGATATATATAAGCAGAGCTAAAGTAAAATGATTTTTTTTTAAAAAAATTACATATCATTGCTTTTATGAATAGGCCAGCAAAAACATTTTTGTACTCACACATTCCTATTATGAATAACACAAGGAGAAGCAATTAATAGCAAAATGTGGTGAAATATGAATGGGTCAGAAATTAAGAATACTCCATTACAGGGGGGAAATACATTGGCTGCTTGCTTGAAATCCCCCATCTAGACAAGGTAACCACTTTTAACTATGTCCATTATCTACTTTTGATCCACATCTTTATCTATTCTTACAGCTAATGAGGAACAAATTACTTATTACTCAAGAATGACACTAACTACCCACTCTTGCACAAAAAGAGAATATTACAATTTACATTTAAATGAGATTTGAAATGTTAATGAACAGAGTCGGTATTCTAATTATCTCTACAAATACATTACATTAAGGTGAACTTTTCTAGATGAATTACTTTTGGAAACATGCTCTGGTGTGGCCCCAGCGACAATTCTGTCCTACTTGCACCCCATCAGAACTTAACACTGCAAACTTCAGCGTGAGATAAGAACATCTGAACTGCCTTGCTGTATAAGACCAAAGGGTCATTTAGTTCTGGGGTGTGGAACCTAAGGCCTGGGGACCAAGAGCTCCATCAACCAGTGATTTAATGCACTCTCCCCATGCCTGGTGCGTGGATTTGCAGCATGGTACTCACATGATGCCGTGCCTGACCTGCTGACACCCCTCCTCTTTCCCAGCCTTTTCTGTTTTTTTCCTAGAACGCCTAAAGTCTGGATTGTTTTCCCTAAGTGTGTTTAATGCGCCCTTAAACCTCCAAATAATTTTAAAGGAATTGTGTGTGTGCTGTGATGGGAGTCTTGCTGTTGGCTTGAATGGATTGCATCAGGTCCTGGCAGGGAAAAGCGATCTCTCCCAGCAGCCGGCTCCAAGCCTCAATATAAAACCCAAACCTTGCAATCCAGACTTGAAAGCATTTTTTTAAAATCATGCAACACCTGAATCTCTGCAGAGACAGGCTTGTACTCCCTCAATGCCCCCAAAGAGCCAGACTAAAGGGTCATTCCATTTTTGCCCATCAGAAAGGCGGTCTGGTTGAAGTGCTCATCTTCAGGACCTGACTGGAGGGAGAAAGAGAAGGGGAGGGGTGGGGTGGAGTGGAGCAGAAGAGTGAAAGAGCAGCTATTGAGGTGAAAGGGATCATAAGCTTGATGTGCTTCTGTCTCAGAGGTAAAAAACGCATAGGCAAACCAGGGGAAAAATTAGGTGTGATGGAGCTCATCTGCCCACCTGCATTCACAATTCCTGAAGGTCATACCCATTTCTCATGGGCCCACCCCAATTCCCTACTCATTTGATGGATTTCCAGCTTTTGATCATTATTCCCCCATGCTAAAAAGTTCTGGTTTTAAATGCATGGAAATGAAATTCTCATAAAGACCAGCTCCAAAGTGGAATATGCATTTATTATTTTTGTTATTTTTATTCTTATCTGACCATTTTATCTTACTGATTTGATTTATTTCCATCTAGCACAATATATATATATATATATATATATATATAGAATCACAGGGTTTGAATTATGCATTTGTTTATGTCTAAATCTTCACTGTTATTCACTATCACTAGCTCCTGTCTTCTAAATGAGACATAGGAAGGGAAGATGTCAAGATTTCTTTTTGGAAGGTAAGAAAGGTTCAGTCATTTATAGAACGTCTCAGTCAATGCCAACTCCAGATGCAGCACATGGAGAAAGCTTTATGTAATGTGAATTAAATGCTTCACAATGGAAATGAAAGTAATTGAAGGTTAGCTGTGTATTGCAGGTAAAATTTGACTCAAAGGCATGGCAACCAATGCCAGACAGATGGGACTGAATGCTGCATGGAAATTGAAAAAGGTTGAATGTGTGTTTGCAAACAAATGCAAATTGAAGTACTAGTCTTTGAAATATTTATTCTCAATAATTCTGAAATAACACCGCATAAATGGTTATAACTCATATCATGTCACACCAAATCAGGAATCAGTGTGGTTGGGGAGTAGAAGAATAATATGCTATTATATAAACTAAGTAGCAAATTTCTTACAGTACATACTGATTAAATGTATTTCAATAAATGTATTCCAATTCTCAAAATAGTTTCTTCAATGATGGCTTTAAAGTTTAACTATTATTTGATTTTTTTTAAAAATCTTACCTACAGAAAGGTAAGAATTCCAAGACATCCTGTCATAAAAGATGGCGATGGTTCAATACCCAGAATTTGCATTAGAAATCCCTTTGGGTGCAATCCTAGGCATGTTTAGGCAGAAAAAGTCCTACAACAGCCAGCATTCCCCACCCAGCATAAGTGGCTGAGGAATGCTGGCTGTTGTAGGAGTGTTTTCTGCCTAAACATGCATAGTATTGTGCTCTAGGACACAGTACTGAGAGAGCTGCTATCAGCCAGAGTAGCCTGTACTGGATAAAGTTAGGGATGGACAGATCTATCCATTAGGGTTTCTTAGTTACTCGTTTTTCCAATCTTAAATTCAATTCGTCTCAAATGTTAAGAATTTCTCCAATTGTCATTGCCAGTGGTGCCAACGCAGACACGATCACTGCTTTGAAGCCACTGATAGAAGCACGGAAGTGGCAATGGCCATCACCCCACTAGGAGGAGGAGGAGGAGGAGGAGGGATCTGATAACGAGACAGGAGACACTCAGCATCACGCAGGTGAATAGAGGGCCAAAGGAGATACTTACACATAGGCAACCCAAACATCAGAGATAGCAGAGTTAAGAAGCAGAGTCAATTGCTTGTTTGTTGATGCTTTGGGCTAAAATCAAATCAATGGCCACTAGACTTTCATTTTTAAAACCGCTGTTATTTCATTAGGTATCATTACAGACAAAATCACGACGATATAATTTGATTCTTCGTGGGTCTGATTTCTCTAAAGGGTTTAAGTGAGTTCTTTTTCAGCAGACCTTACTGTCTACCTAATGAACTGCTCTATAATGTGTGTATGCGTAGGATATTGGTTAACCTGGCCCTGATATGCATTGTTAACATGTTCTTGACCCATGAGAGTGTATTCTTGTAAATTCTATAAGGGTAGCTCTGTTAGTCTCTTGAGCAAAACCAAACGAAGGCCAGATCAACACCAAGCAGGATATGACACTTTGAAAACAGTTTTGAAAACTGTCTATGGAGTGTGCCCTGGGCCTCAACAGTTGTCACTACTCTTATAAACCATTTTAAAGCAGTAATGTAGATTCTGCCAAAGACTCATTAAAGTCTGTATAGTGACTTTTTGTAGGCAAGAGGCTACTTCGTCAGTGCATGATTTTTAATTATTATTATTTTTTGCCCAGAGCAGCATTTAAAACCAAAGGATGTTGCAAATATAAATAAATTCAAAATATTTTCCCAAGCTGGAAATATCCAACTGGCTAAGTGGAGCAATGGAATGAAAAAGTGGACCTCATACCTATTGCAGCTGAAATGAAGTGTGTGTGTGTGTACACACACACACACACACACAAGAAAGCAATCATATGGCCTCTAGACAGTGTCTGTGGGGCCATAGAATACTGGTGAGTTTACTTTCTGAGGCCATAGACAGAGCTTTGGCCTCGGAGGGGAAAATTCCTGCTCAGGTTTCTGCTAGGGATGGATGAGAATTTAATTTCAGTAAGGATTTGATAAGAAATTAACAAAAATTGTGAAATTCTCCATATTCAGGACAAAAAGAACTTGAGGTTTAAGAAATTTGAATGTGGGAGAAAACAAAACTGGCAGATTCATCCATTCAAGCGCAGGGTGTTGAGTGCTTTCCTTTTAGAAAACCTGGATTTTAAACCCTGTGTATTCAACCATGTTAGAACGTAATTAGGGCTGCCACTTCTTCATTTTGACGGGCTCCCTAGTTTTAACAGCTCCACAACAGGCGGATACATCATGTTCTTCTCTATGCTTGAGAATAGCTATAACTCTTGAATTAGTGCAATGTCTTAAATGTGGGGGCTGCCTTTGAAAATGGCCTGGAAACTTTAGCAGGTCCAAAACAGGCTAGAGAGATTATTAATAGGGACTGGTCAATGTGATCATATTAAACCAATACTTTCCCATCTCCAAGTCTAGGCCCGATTCAAAGTGCTGATATTGACATCCAGAGCCCTAAATTGGCTTGGAGCCAAGTTACCTGAAAGATTGTCTCCTTCCATATAAACCTGCCTGGACACTAAGGGCTAATCTACACCTGCAGCCCTTTCGCTACAGAAGAAGGATGCCTCAGAATGTTCCCCGCTTCCGTGATTGGCACTCATGGGGCACGTGTGACTGATGTTTAGTGGAATTAAAGGAGTGCAGTTCCGAAAGCACGTGAGCCCCTTTAGGCCGCTTCTGCATGTGTATGGGCAGAAGTGGGTGGTGCTAGGCAGATGACATGGGAAAGTGCTCTTGCCAACATTGCGCACTGCCATGTCACACCTGTCTGCGGGGCAGAGTTGTGTTTTTTTAATGACTTGTGAGATATGTGCACATGCACAGACACGTAGCTACATATGGGGTGATACAAACTCCCTGGAATATGCACTCTTGTGCAGAGCTATGGTTATATTAAAAAAAAAAAGACAGTCAGTGATGAAACACACTGCCACCCATCCTAAACGTGTGGCAGAAATGGCTAACAGGATCACTCCCAAACACCTCCAAAAAATGAGAGGTGGAGCTAAGATCACCTTGGGAGCAGGTGAACATCATGTGCCCCGTTAGTGATGACTGTGATACAATCCTGCAATAAATGGCTGGTGTAGACTCCCCCTAAGATCATCCTCAGTTGTCCTTCTCCAATGGCTACAAGGAAGAGGGCCTTTTCTGCTGTGGCACACCAGTTTTGGAATGAGCTTTGCAGAGAGGTTTGCCTGGTGCCTACATTGGGCTCTTTTTTGGCCTCAGGAAAAGGCCTTTTTATTGTCCCAGGCATTTTCACTTTTTAGTTTCTATTTTAAATCCGATATTGCATTATAATTCTTTTACTGCTGCTAGG
This sequence comes from Anniella stebbinsi, assembly GCA_029215795.1. NCBI lineage: Eukaryota > Metazoa > Chordata > Lepidosauria > Squamata > Anniellidae > Anniella > Anniella stebbinsi. The sequence continues at coordinate 3,405,965 of JARDYH010000006.1, forward strand.
TTCGAATTGGTTATTATTTTTATTTGACTTTTGACTGTCTTTTTAAACTTTTAAATAATAATAATAATAATAATAATAATAATATATTTATTTATCACCCGCCTCTCCCAACGGATCGAGGCGGGGAACAACACCAAACACAAAATACAAAAACTGATTAAAAGCAGATAAAACCAGTACATCATTAAAACACCAATAAAACACCAATAAAACACTTTAAAATTCATCTAGGTAGGCCTGCCGGAAGAGATCAGTCTTTATAGATCTTTTAAATTCCTGAAGACTAGTAAGTTGGCGAATCTCTCCCGGCAGGTCATTCCACAATCTGGGAGCGGCAGAAGAGAAGGTCCTCTGGGTAACGGTTGTCAGTCTAGTTCTTGTTGACTGTAATAAATTCTTCCCAGAGGACCTGAGCGTGCAGGGCGGATTGTATGGGAGAAGGCGATCCCGTAGGTAACCTGGACCCAAACCATGTAGGGCTTTAAAGGTAATAACCAACACTTTGTACTTCGCCTGGAAACTGATTGGCAGCCAGTGAAGAGATTTTAAAACTGGTGTAATGTGGTCACCCCTAGATGTACCGGTGACCAACCTGGCTGCCATATTTTGAACTAATTGAAGTTTCCGGACTAGGCACAGAGGTAGCCCTATGTACAGCGCATTGCAGAAGTCGAGCCTCGAAGTTACCAGTGCGTGCACTACTGATTTTAGGTCTTCCAACTCTAGGAAGGGACGCAGCTGGCATATCAGCCGAAGCTGATAGTAAGCACTCCTGGCAGTCGCATCTATCTGAGCTGTCATTTGGAGCGACGGATCCAGGAGCACCCCCAAGCTGCGAACACAGTCTTTCAGGGGGAGTGTAACCCCATCCAGAACTGGTTGACACACCTCCAACCCCAGGTTGTGGCCCTTGACAGTAAGCACCTCCGTCTTGTCTGGATTCAGCTTCAGTTTGTTTTTCCTCATCCAGCCCATTACCGCCTCCAAGCATTCATTCAGAGGAGACACACTATCCTTAGCTGATGCTGTTGTTGAAGGCATAGAGAAATATATTTGGGTGTCATCAGCGTATTGATAGCACCCCGCCCCATGCCTCCGGATGATCTCTCCCAGCGGTTTCATGTATATATTAAACAGCATTGGGGATAGGATGGCACCTTGTGGTACACCACATAGCTGCTCCTTCTTTGAAGAGCAACTATCCCCAAGCATCACCATCTGGAACCTGCCCGAGAGGTAGGACCAGAACCACTGAAGCACAGTGCCCCCGAGTCCCAATTCCCTCAGGCGTTCCAGAAGGATACCATGGTCGATGGTATCGAAAGCCGCTGAGAGGTCCAGGAGTACCAACAGGGACACACTCCCCCTGTCAATACTTAAGCGTAGGTCATCCACTAAGGCGACCATAGCGGTCTCAACTCCATATCCTGCTCTGAAGCCAGTTTGAAATGGGTCTAGAAAATCTGTATCATCCAAAACTGCTTGCAGTTGGAAGGCAACCGCCCTCTCGATCACCTTGCCCAAAAATGGAAGATTTGATACTGGCCTATAGTTATTAAAGTCCAGGGGATCCAGGGAGGGCTTTTTTAGAAGTGGCCGTACTACTGCTTCTTTTAAACATGATGGAAAACTCCCCTCCCTGAGAGATGCATTAATAATATATTGTAATTGTGATCTAACTGCATCTCCTCCCTGGAGATACAACATTTCTATTGTATTTTTTCACCCTGCATTTTCTGTTTTTAATTGTTGTGAACTGGCCAGAGAGCTTAAGCTATTGGGAGGCATAGAAATTTAATAAATAAATAAGTTTGGTTACTTCATTTTTAATTAAAAATGAAATTAATAAATTAAAATTATAATTGAAATTAATTTTAAAAAATGTTTCAGTTCAATTTTTTTATAACCCTCCCCCCCCCCCCATGATTACAAAGTTCTTTATATTCAGGAGAGAAAGAACTAGATAGATAGATAGATAGATAGATAGATAGATGATAATAGATAGATGATAATAGAGATAGATAGATAGATAGATAGATAGATAGATAGATAGATAGATAGATAGATGATATAACCAAATGAAAGCAAAACTGACCAATTCACCCATATCCAATCTCCATCCGTCCCGTCTGCTGCAAGATGCTCCATTGCGACTCCTTTCCTGAGGTTGATGTTATGACCTAAGAAGAGGATAGGAATGGATGTCAGGGAGCTGGTGGGTCAGAAAGAAGAGAGGCTCCCAGCCCCTGTGCTCAATCCCAGCCAGGTAAGGTGGAGTAGATGGGCTCAGAGCCCCATCTAGCTCAAAATGCATCAGAGAAGGATGGAGAGGCTGTAAAAGCCTTCATTGCTGCTTCTGCCCTGCCTGGCTCTAGACTAAAAAGTGTCAAATGAGCACCAATTCTATTGGATTCCACTCTTCATTTGGCTGCAATCCTATATAAGCTTACCTGGGAGTAAGTCCCACTGAAGTCAACGGGGCTCACTTCGTAGTGGACATATTGTATGTATATAGCCTACATTCTCGGCCTACGCAGGCATAAATGAAGAGGACCATTGATTTTACCAATTAAAACATATCTATTTCACTGCAATAGGTTACACACACACACTGCCTTGTGCTCAAAGTGAGAAAAATGTGAAACACTTAAAGTCTTGCAGGTTGCTCTAAAACGCAGCTTCTGAACACCCATGTTCTGCATCAGTGACGGAAAGCAAATTCACAGCCCAGTCATTCACTTTATGGGTCTTCCCCATAATTCAAGAAAGCTGCTAAGATTCGCAGCATTTCCAGGCCTAGCTGTAAAATTGGATGAGGGAAGTTTCTTTGCGACTGCATGAAAAATGTTTCTTTTATTATTATTACTTCACTACGAAAAGCTGTCTACCAGGCAAATGTGGCTTGAGTTTGAACTTTGGCCTACCCAAGGGCCCTTTTCAGAGCATGTTAGCGGCTGGCTTTTCTCTGTTGCATAATGAAAGCCTGTATTCGAATAGGATGTTTAACATAATTTAGTCATCGATTGAGACACATTTTAAAAAGGCAGTGAAGAAATATGTTTGTGCCCCTCCCGGAAAACCACAATCATTAAACAATTATGAAAAAAGACATACAAATATATTTTTTCAATATGAATCAAAGATTTAGCGTTCATTTATGTCTTTCTTTCCCTATGCATTCAAGCAGAATGTAATCTTTCCCCATGCACTCAAGAACAATCCTGTTCAGCCTAAAAAATCCTGCACAAGTGGTCCTATATAATTAAATAATGCCACTTCAAATCAACCAAATTTCAGCTCGGTTTTGATAAGAATTTACCAAGAATTGCACAAATTCAGGATGGAATGAACATGAGATTAAAACAAATAAACAAACAGGTGGGAGAAAGTGAAAATGACAGATCCATTCATCTTCAAGCATGGCTGGGAAACTGAAAGACTGTACCACAACCCAGTGCAGTAACTCGGGGCCAACAATCAAAAGGCCTAGTGCAGGAATTTGATCTTTTCTTCCTTAATGGTAAGAAGAACAGGCTTTTTTCCTGATGAGTAAAAAGGACAGAAGAAGTAGTAGAAACAGATGGGAGGGCTCCAAGGTGAAGACATGATCATCTCAATCCTCCCCCATAAAATTCCATGAACAGGGTAGTGCAATTACACAGTAAAAGCATTCATGATGCACAGATGAGTGAGCTACTTACTCAAGAAATGGACTACTACACACTTATTTAATCTACTACAGCCCCAGAGATAAGCCTTGTTCAGGCACTTTTTGTAAGCTGGTGCAATTTAGAGTTAGATATGATATTTTCATGGATTACTTTCAAATAATAGGATGTGAACAATGACATGATGGAGTCTTGTGAGAAGACTCTACCTCCTCAGCCAGTGCATGCTGAGTTGTCCATCTTCCTCAAATCATGCAGACTGATGTGAGGCACGATAGGTTACTTTACTCCAATTCCACTGTGTACTGCCCCAATTTGAATCAGGACCACAGCACTCTAGGAGGGAGGGTGTTAAACCTCCTCATTTTCATCTCCAATGGGGTCTCGTTTCTGTTGTGTTCATGAAAACTAATGTGACCGCTAATATATTTGCACTTATTAGAATATAGAATATATTAGCATATTGATAATACATATGCATATAATAATTTGGGAGGGCTTACTCAAGTTGTTCTTCATAACCTGGAACAGCGGGAAGAGCAAACTCAGAATTCTCTCACATTGCCTCTGATGTTCTAGAGCTTTCTGTGCAAAGTGGGAAAGGTGGTGCTGTTGGGATAGTTGGCTCTGTGGTGGTCTTGTTGTCCTAATGAATACCCACCTATGGAGCTATCCCTGAGATTGTGCCAAGGCCTTGCCTTTGACCTAGCTGCATACAAGAACTGGAGCCAACTGAAGATGTGAATCTCCATGCACAGCAAAGGACAATTCAACCAAGTTCAATGCAGCCTGGATGAACATGACAAGGCAGATGCCCAGAAACACATCAGTTCTGCACACAGATGTCTGGGACTTCAGCTCTGACTCCAAGAAGCCCCTGCCAACATGGCCAATGGGCATGAATGCTAGGAGTTCAAACACCTGAAGACTTTTCTGTCCACCCCTGCAATAGATCAATGGTTCCATTGGCGTACAATTATGCAGGAGGATAGTCCAGAGTTATGTTGCTTCTGGTGATTTGAGAAGCAGAAAATAAGGGTTTATCTGTATTGTTACATGGTCCACCCGATATATGATAAACTCTGGGGCAGGGTTTACAGGGTTAGCTTTCATTTGGAGGACAGATCACTAAAGGGTTGTGGAGTTTTGTAATATTTGCTTTATTTATAAAAATGTAAGCTGAGTGTACATATAGTCAAACACCACAACCCTTTCTCAGCAAGCAAAATATCCACTGTCCTACGAGATCCTCAGAAAGAGGTATTCATACCCAAGAAGATGCCTTCACCTCATAATCTCTCTCTCCTATTGCCTCTCTGCCTCATTCTGTCTCTGTTTATTTTTTAAAACCCACACTTTGATTGTTTCCTCATATCTGAAAATCCACCCTTCATGTGTTGGAGGGATGACTCACCTACCCTGAGATCTGATCAGTTTCCCCACTTAGAATATTCCAGAGGGGGGAAAATACTTTCTAGACCTATGTTCCAACCAAATATTTGCATTTTTTTTTCTGATAAAAGATATGGTCAGACAGCATTCATAACACCATGAGTTGTATCAGTCATACTTAGAGTAGACCCAATTCAAAAGTCTTACATAAGTTATGACTAACTTAAATGCCACTGATTTCATTTTGTTTCCTTGAAGTATGACAGTGAGCCTATCTACACTACTGCTTTCAAACGGTTTATAACAGTTTTGAGAACTGTTGGGGCCCAGGACACACTCCATAGACAGTTTTCAAAACGTTTTCAAAGTGTTTTATCCTGCGTGTGTAGATAGGCTCTAAGTCAGGATCAACCCCCATGTGTACAGAAGTAACCAATGGTGTTTGATGTTAAATGGCTCTGTTTTGTCGACTTTGCTTTTTAGCTCTTTTACAATGTGATATTAAAGTGCATTATTTATTTGTCATTACTAGTTTGGGATCCAAGCTAATAACATTTGATTGCCAGCAATTAAGGGATATTGCTAGAGTTGAATTTTAAAACTTGAAGGACTGCTGGGTAACCCAAGATCTCTTGGTTCATGCATTTTGTCTCTTGCAGAGCAATCTTATGGTCCCTGGGAGAGTATCCCAGGGACTGTGTGATATGTTGGATTCCCCTCCCAAGGCCATGGATACTGTATGACCTCAGGAGATCTGTTCCTTCCAGCAGAGACTGGTGGCTCTAATTTTGGTGGGGCTTCGAAACCATTCTAGGTTTCAGTCAGAACCAGCCAGAATTCTAAAGGAGTTATCCAAGGTGCTGAACCTTGTCCCCACAAATTGGTGTGGCACCTTGGTTAGCTTCTTTAGAGTCGTGGATGATTCTGACTGAAACTCAGAATGGATCCCAAGTGCACCAAAATCAGAGCCACCAGCCTCCACAGGCTCTTCGCCCCTGCCCTCCCCTCTTACAGCCACCACACCATGGCAGCTGCATTCCAAGGTCATAACAGTGACCTTGGATGATCACATAGAGATCACAAAGAGGGCATTGTCATGGGCTTGAAGGGGAGAAGAGCTGAGAGGCATCCCTGTTCACAAGTAAGTAGGTACGCCAGATAGGATCAGAAGCCCATCTAGCTGAAAGTGTCAGTTTAAAAGAGGATGGAGGCAGCCCTCTAATTCTTACTATTAATCATAAAACCAAGAAAAGCTAAATGTGACTTGGGCATTAGAGTAATGGGGGGGATACTGATTCAAATAATTCTTAATATTTAGCTCCATGAAAAGTATTTGAGTTTATTTATGAATGAATAGATTAAGCATAGGTAGAGTCAAAGACAGCCAAAGCCCACTATCCCACATCATATATCTAGAGAGAGGCACTCCTGGTCCCCTGGTGCTATTCACATAAAGAGAATGCCCAGAATAACCCTGGAGGATTGGTCTCAGGAGATCGTTTCTAATACCATTATAGAACTCACAACTGAGAAGCACGTGGGAGACTGTCTCTACCTCAGAGCTAGAGCAGGGGCAGTATCTTTCTTCCCTTGGAATCTTACTATATCTCCCCTCCAACAACTTGGAGGGGAGTACATTGAATCTGCCCTGTGTAAAGGCCTTCCTATATTTTGGAACTGACAACCATTTGAAATAATTTGATACCCCTCTTTCAGCACTATCTGGGATACCTAGCGCTATCGGGGAACAAGGGCCAGTTCCAACTTTACGCAACATTTGTAGATCAATATCCTCTAATCTCTGATTGATGGAGAATTTTACCTTTGTATAATCAAGTTGAAACAAATATGGTAAATCTAAGCTTGGACTAAAGCTATGGCTTTAGTCCAAGGTGATTCAAAGGGATCTAACAGAGCTTGGGTAACCAAGGAGTCATATGCCATAGAATGATATTTACAAAACCAAAACTGTATCGTTAAACTCCAGGCTACAGTGCTCAGAGATCTTAGCCCCACTTCGAGATTGAGGGCTGGGCCAGAAACACATCTTGGGAGTCCTAGAATTAGCCTCAAAAATTCAGACTGCATTCCGTCCAATGAGGTTTTTATAAGTGGAAACCAAATTGGGGCCCCAAACAAAATCTGGGACAGAAGTTTTGCCTTATAGACCTTTAGTGCAGCTGGTATATACTTTCCCCCTCCATGGTAGAAATATCTGATAAGGGCCCCTATAGTCTGTTCCGCTTTGGCCTTAAGATACTTAACATGATTATTCCATTTTAAATTCGCTTGAAAATAAATACCTAAGTATTTATATGAGTTAACCTGTTCCACTCTGCTTCCTCCCATCGACCAAATGTAACTGACTTTGGTCTTTGCGAACACCAAGATTTTAGATTTTTGGTAGTTAATTGTGAGTCTATCCCTTTCACAATATTGTGCAAATCCTTTTAACAGCCTCCTGAGACCCAGTCTGGTCTGAGACAACAATACTGCATCATCCGCGTATAAAAGTATATTAACCTTTCGGTGTCCTAACCTAGGAGGATGAGATTGTGTTGACTCAAGAAAAACTGGTAGATCAGCAAGGTAAAGATTGAAGAGGGTTGGAGCTAATACACAGCCTTGTCTGACTCCTCGGTAGGTACTAAACTCCTTAGTGAGATGGCCCATTCTACTGTATCTAACTTGGGCAGATGTTTTATGATGGAGAGATTTTAACAGAAACAGTAGTCTAGGTTCTATGGACATCAGTTCTAATTTGTCCCATAATATAGACCTAGAGATTGCATCAAAAGCCGATTTCAGATCTATAAAGGCAGCAAACAGTTTGCCACCCCTAGTGGCTGTATATTTGTGAGCTAAGTGAGAGAGTACCAATGCATGGTCATTTGTGGAGCTCCCTGCCTTGAACCCAATTTGTTCGGGGCTCAGAATTTCATTGGCTTGTATCCAGTCAATCAGTTTTGTCCTCAATGTCTTAGCATATAATTTACCTATTACTGATAATAGGCTAATCGGTCTGTAATTCCCAGAATCGGATCTCAGGCCCTTTTTATATATGGGAACCACGATAGATCCTTGCCAAGGCAGAGGGATCTTACCAGTTTTGTTAATTGCTGTAAAAAGGGATGCTAAGATGGGCGTCCACCAGGCAACATTACACTTTTACATATCGGGTAAAATATAATCTGGGCCTGGAGCTTTGCCCACTTTAAGTTGGTTTATTAAATTTTTGATTGTGGCTGGTTCTACATCAGGCCACTCCGGAGTTTCTTGGGGAAGAGTTGGGACCTGATTAGATGCAATTTCGTCACTAAAAACATTGCTGTAGTAATTAACCAGATATCTGCTTGAATACAACAATCAGGAGGTCCCATCTTCCCTCTCAGTGCTCCATTGACCAGTTGCCAGAAACTCCTATTATCATTGGTCTCTGAAGCACCTATTAATAGTTGCCATTTTTCTTGATCTTCCTTTCTCTTTTTCTGTATCATAGTCTTTTTATATATTCTTTTCAATTCATAATACTCTTTAGGAAGTCTTCGTTCATTATTGTTTCGATAAAGGAAATAGGCTTCTTTGAGCCTTTTCCTCAGTTCTGCACATTCTTTATCAAACCACTTGTTACTGGAAGTTTGTTGATTTTTCAGAGTTAATGAATTATGATTCTTTTGTAAAAGCAGAATTAGTTTTTGTACCATGTCATCAAAAACTTTAGTTCTAAGTTCTATAGGGGAATTACATATATCTAGTTCTGAGTCCTTAAAAAAATTTGAGGAACTGGTAAAAAAAGTGAAAGCATTTGATGTTTCCTTGTTCCATCTAACTTTTTTTGAAGTTATTGAGAGGGATTTACAAGCCAGCATGGGATTCATATCCTTCTCCACTAGGAACCCTGGTATTGACAGATATAATTCCAAAGGTAAATGATCGCTTTCAAGACGATCTGCAATCCTGAATACACAGTCCAGGGTTTCTAGATGTCTATGTATTAAAACATAATCGATCACACTCGACCCTTTGGAAGAAATATGCGTGAATTCACCCCAATTGTCGTATTTGTTAGAGCCATTCAGAATAGCCAAGTTATTATTAAATACGAGGTGAAGTAGACATTGACCAGCATAGTTAATTAAAGGATCCTTAGAGTGTCGGGAATTTACTTGTAGAGAAGCTTTGGATGTTGAAAATTTACCCTGTTGGATTGTGGGATCTACCAGATATGTACCGGTTCGAGCATTAAAATCACCTGCTAATAAGGGGAATACTTTTGGATATTTGGCTGTTTATTGTTTAAAAAAGCTCTCAAAATTAAACCAGCACGTTGAAATCAATGTTTTACATGACATGGGAGGGAAGTATATATTAAAAAGTAATAGATTTACCTTGGGAGATATTAAGTCTATAGCCAAAGCTTGTGTTGAGGAACCACAGTTATTGGCTTCTATTACTCTAACATTTAAAGAAGACGAAATTAAAATAGCTAATCCCTGTCTATCTCTTCCAATTCCTCTATTGGGAATCGCAGGGAGAGAGTATGAAATGAACCCATTCACATCTATAGGATCCCGGCACCATGTCTCTTGGAGAAAGATGATATCAAATTTTGCTAAGTAGTTCAGAATGGTTTGTGATCTAAATTTCGAACTCCAACCCGCTATATTCCAGGAAAGAATTTTTAATGGGAAATTTGTTTCTTTATACTTAAGTCAATCCTGTTCCATTATTAAGTCCAGCTGACCATCGGAATTTGCCCAAATACACCCATTGGCTGACTTTGGGAAATTAGCCATTAGACTGTTGAAATTTTTTCTAGTTCTGAGAGGTTCCTTCCCCATTTCCATATTATTATATTGTTCAACTTTCGGACTGTTACACTCTGTCCCCTGGGCTCTACAGTTAGAATTGGAAACTATTATCCTAGGATATAAGACTAAATCTCCCTTCTGAGACGGATGTTGAGAACCTCCTCCCTGTGATTCCTTGTCCATTTTATAAAACTGCGTCCCTTGTGGCAGTTGCTCCTCATTCAGAGAAAAGTTTATTAGCTCTGCACTCACTTCTATGGGTAGAGGCTTAGTTAATTGAACCCTATGTTTTAAAATTTCCTTTAGTGTCGTAAGTCTATTTATTATGGCCTGCTTTTCACTATCAGGAAGTGCATCAAAGCTGTCCAGAAGTGTAAGTTCCTCAGGCAAAAAAACCCATGAGGATAAACTGTCTGACGGAGGGCCTTGATCTTTCACTGTTTCAGGAATGGGCATTTCCTTTGCTTTCCTACCAATCTTCCTACCACTCATCTCTTTTGCCACTAATGCTGCCACAGGGACAGTGAGGCCCATTGTATTCTTTGCCCTTAAACTTCTACAGGATAAGGGAACAAGTGTAAGTGGGGGAGCCTGGTCTTTAAAATATCTGCTAATCCAAATCCCATCAGACTGTAAGGCTACTCTCCTCTCATAAATGAATGCCGCCGTTTTGGATGACTGAAATGTTACTATTGCCTGTGCCGAATAATAATCATAATAAATATATTCTACATGAGTCACTGCGTCTAAACGCAGGTGAAAATTCATTAGATGATCTATGACTGATATTAACTGGACTTTACGCTCATGTTGGGACTGTTTCCCTGTAAGTTTGGGGTAATTCAAGAACACCAAAGTTTCTTTTATAAGCTGCAGTTGTTGAACATTGTCCATTCCCCTGATTGAAGTAACAGTCTGGTCAGCAAGCTTTGATTGATTAGGGCATGGTTCCTTCGCCTGGAGTGTCCCCTTATATTTTGACTCCTCACGATTATTGCCTACGCACACTGCATTTGGTGCTTTATGATTTCTAATTTTCTTGTTATCTTTATCCGTAGTTTCCATTAGTTTTACTAATTTGTCATAGTTCATCTTGGCAGTTATCTTAGAGCAGGCAGAAGTCTTAATATTTTTAGATTTTTTTATTTGTTTTACTGGGGCCCTTTTTCCCCTTTGACATGCGGGACTTTATTTGTGAATCAGCTCTTCTTTTGCTTCTGCCCAGACCTGCTGCCCCCAGTCTGTCTTCCTTTTCAATTCGTATTATTTGAGGAGAGTTTGTTGCCTTATCCTCCTTACCGGGGCAAGGATTAAAGCCCTTCGCTTGTTCCATGAAATTTGAGTTTATCACTCCAGGAGTGGGGTTGGGGTTGGGTAGGGCTTCCTTATCTTTCCCCATAACAAACTTCGTTAAAGTTGTCAATAAGTCTTTACATTCCGCCAGAAATTGTTTTATGAGCGGAATGTCCTCAGTCCAGTGTATAAAAGCTTTCTGGCACAGATCCCAATTAACTTCCAGATTATTATAATATTCCAAATAGTTTTTAGGGGAACAAGATGGAGATATATGCCCATTATTTGGGGTTGAGCTGATCAAAGCACCAGGGGAATCAGCATCACTGAATGCAATTTCTTTGTTAAAAGTTCTACTCTCTTCTTGCTGGTCCATTTGCACTGCTGCAAGCTCGACTGCTAGACTGCACCTCCGTTTTCCTATGCCTTCCTTGCTCGAGACTTCCATTATGCACTGAGGACCCAGCGACCAGTCCAAAACCCGCTCCCTCTGATCCTCGTAGCCCTCAGTGGGATTTAATTCTGCCGTTTGAGGTATCAAAAATTCTGTTATTCTTAGCTGTTTGGTAACCTTTTTGTCTTTACTGACTTTATTTGCTTTAACATAATCCACTACTTCAGCAGAAATTAACTCCAACCCCTGTTCTTTATAACCTTCTCTTGTATAAACCATTGTGCTTGATCCTACCTGATTTCTCCCTTCACCAGCACAAGATGGGGCCGTCTTCCACTGACGGCCACAGCTATTCCAGCAGCAGCTGCAATGATGGTATCAGCATCAATTAGCAGGGGTGAGTTTTACAGGAGTCAGCTAAGCAATCGCCAGGTAATTACGTCTCATTCATTCAGTTCTCTCTGGAGACAGTCTACCAGAGCTCGTTGCTTACTTCTTCTTCTTTCTTCCTCCCTTGGCTTAACTACTCCACAAAACAGCTGGTAGCAATGATTCAATATATTCAGCACCCTTGACCTTACTCTTTTGGATTAGTTGAATCTCTGTCCTTTTTCTTCTATTTTGAACCCGACAAAATAACTGTTTTCTTTCATACGGCCCTCATCTCCTCCATCCAAGCTTCAGGTTTCAATTTACAGCCTCTACTCCCTTCAAGTTCTTCATGGTTCCCCTTCAATGCAAAAGCCCTCTCTGCTCGGGAGTCAGTATTTGTCAGCAGTATTAAATAGTTGTAAAAAACACAGTTGGTACTCCTGGTCAACACTGAATCTGCTTCAAAAACTCAGTACTAGGTTCCGAGGTAAAAATATAGTTTAAAAAGTAGTTAAAATTAGGATTAAAAGTTAGAATTTAAAGTTAGATTTAAAAGTTAAAACAGTGCTCCAGGAAGGAAAGAAGGAGAGTTGTTATAGATTATAAAAAAAATTTTTTTAAAAAAAGTTTAAAAGTAGTTTACAAAAATGATTTAAAATACTTTAAAACTAAGTCACCTAGAGCACTGCATTGCACTGCTCTGCTCTGTTGCTCTAACCAGCCGTGGGTATGCATTGCAACTTGTTTTACAGTTCCATGTCTGGGTTGCAAACAACTGTCCACATAAAGAGAACCCAGAACTCAGCTCTTGTCTTGTCCTGATATTGGACGGAGGGCCACAGAGTAAAATTGGGGAAAGTGAGCTCAGCACCATGGAAAACTCCAAGCAAGTGTCTTGCTCCAAAAGCATCTTAAGAGTGGACTGAAGTCTTTTATGCCTCTGGAGCCAGAGCAACTCTGCTCCTTCCTTGAGGAGTAGAAGGGTTTGAAGAGGCAGGTCTCTTCCTCCTTTCTGGCAAGTCCTCCATCTGTGGCACCTGTTGTGATGGGTTGTCATAGGGATGAAGGTATGGAGGGGTCAGTTCTTCAGGGGTGCAGGCTCCAAAGATATGGACTCCAGAGGCCCCAATATCCAAGGAACAAATATGGCTGTTGAAATTTGCCTCCTGAAGGAAGAGGATAGGCCCCACCCACCCCAAAACCCAGCCAACTCCCCAAATGGCCTCAGCAGCAGTGAGTGGGGTCAAAGTGGCTTCTGTTTGCAAAATAGGGAAGACCTCTGCCATACACAAACTAAACCATCTGCATGGGCCCTTCTGTTGTCACCTTTTGGATTAGTTGAATCTCTGTCCTTTTTCTTCTATTTTGAACCCGACAAAATAACTGTTTTCTTTCATACGGCCCTCATCTCCTCCATCCAAGCTTCAGGTTTCAATTTACAGCCTCTACTCCCTTCAAGTTCTTCACGGTTCCCCTTCAATACAAAAGCCCTCTCAACTCAGGAGTCAGTATTTGTCAGCAGTATTAAATAGTTGTAAAAAACACAGTTGGTACTCCTGGTCAACACTGAATCTGCTTCAAAAACTCAGTACTAGGTTCCGAGGTAAAAATATAGTTTAAAAAGTAGTTAAAATTAGGATTAAAAGTTAGAATTTAAAGTTAGATTTAAAAGTTAAAACAGTGCTCCAGGAAGGAAAGAAGGAGAGTTGTTATAGATTATAAAAAAAAATTTTTTTAAAAAAGTTTAAAAGTAGTTTACAAAAATGATTTAAAATACTTTAAAACTAAGTCACCTAGAGCACTGCATTGCACTGCTCTGCTCTGTTGCTCTAACCAGCCGTGGGTATGCATTGCAACTTGTTTTACAGTTCCATGTCTGGGTTGCAAACAACTGTCCACATAAAGAGAACCCAGAACTCAGCTCTTGTCTTGTCCTGATATTGGACGGAGGGCCACAGAGTAAAATTGGGGAAAGTGAGCTCAGCACCATGGAAAACTCCAAGCAAGTGTCTTGCTCCAAAAGCATCTTAAGAGTGGACTGAAGTCTTTTATGCCTCTGGAGCCAGAGCAACTCTGCTCCTTCCTTGAGGAGTAGAAGGGTTTGAAGAGGCAGGTCTCTTCCTCCTTTCTGGCAAGTCCTCCATCTGTGGCACCTGTTGTGATGGGTTGTCATAGGGATGAAGGTATGGAGGGGTCAGTTCTTCAGGGGTGCAGGCTCCAAAGATATGGACTCCAGAGGCCCCAATATCCAAGGAACAAATATGGCTGTTGAAATTTGCCTCCTGAAGGAAGAGGATAGGCCCCACCCACCCCAAAACCCAGCCAACTCCCCAAATGGCCTCAGCAGCAGTGAGTGGGGTCAAAGTGGCTTCTGTTTGCAAAATAGGGAAGACCTCTGCCATACACAAACTAAACCATCTGCATGGGCCCTTCTGTTGTCACCTTAGCAGCAGCAGAACTCCTCCGACATGACATGCATTTTCTAAGGCACAAAGCCTGCTCCATGTAAAGTATGTAAGGAGGCATCAACAAGCCTTCTCACCTTGCAAGCAGTTCTTAGGACCATCACCTTACAAGCAGAGAAGGTGGACGAGGTGTAGAAACAGAAAGGAAACCATAGCCTGCATAGGGCCAGTAAATCAAATGCACACAGAGAGCCTGTGATAGATACATGAAGCTTTATGTTTACAAGAGCTGCTCTTTGCAATGGCAGGTGACTGTCCTGTGTGCTTTGGAGTGCACTTAATGCTTCTTAGATGGTGTAGTTCATCCTGACATTTTCGACTTTAGATACCATCAGTTCCAGCTAGCATGATCAATGACCAGTAATGCTGGGACTTATAGCCCAAAATATCTAGAGAGTACCAGTTTGGGAAAGGCTGGTATAGCTGTTAGATTCAGCATATGGGAATAGGAAAAGATCTTTGAACTACATTGAGAAAGTCATGTCCTAAAGATTATTTAAGGGTAGCAAAAACATAGTCATCCTGACATTATCCTTCTAAGTTGTATATAAAAGGAGAGTATTCGCTTTTCATTCCTGGAAAGAGATGACTAAATAAACAAATAAATAAAAAAAATACAATGTTTAGGAACAGAATTCTGCCAGCGTCAGTTTGATTATTTTAAAATTCTCAACGATATGTTTCCCAAAAAACTTTTTCTTTGACACGCCTCTCCAATTCTTTCATGTGCTTTGCATAGCTCCAGCAGCAATAACTTTCCATCAAAAAGCTGCTAGTTTTAGGACTAGCCAGAATATAAAGTGACAGGTGAGTAGATTCTTTATGAGATATTATGCTGAACTCTCAGCTCTGAATTTAAATATGCAAGTTACTAAATC
This sequence comes from Anniella stebbinsi, assembly GCA_029215795.1. Lineage (NCBI taxonomy): Eukaryota > Metazoa > Chordata > Lepidosauria > Squamata > Anniellidae > Anniella > Anniella stebbinsi. The sequence goes on from JARDYH010000006.1 coordinate 3,421,238, forward strand.
TATATGAGAAAATATACATACTGTTAAGGGAACAAACAAAAGACGGGCCCTCATGCATAAAATGCGCTAAACTAAAGTGCATGAGACAAAATTTATTTTCCAACTTCTTCATACTTCATCACGCTTTATAGCTTTGTTATCCATAAAGTAGATGGAAGTATCTTAATAAAATGAACTCTAAATCCTTTGTCCTAAGGTGCTATGACATTTGCTCATATTACAGAGGGTAGTTCAATTTGAACATCTGGTATTTAGGGAGAAAAGGGGGAGATATATGCAAGGCACGGATTGCAAATACAGCCACAAGGAGTACATTTTGAACTTGGCCATTGCACAACAAATGAAGCAATACAATACATTCAGAGGTAGTAATGTGCTATCTGGATTAAACAAACAAACAAACTGCATTGAAAGCAACTTGGTGTGTATGTCAGTGGGTGGGTGGGTGAAACGGGAGCCCTGACAGATAAAATGCTATAGGCAGAACATCTGCATCATGCCAAACATATTACTTTTCATTGAAGGCAGTTCACGTGTTCACTTCAGCTTAAGAGTTGAGTTATTAAGTCACAAGAGACATCTGTAGATTCGTATAGCGTTGAAACATGACTTGGAGGTCATCTAGTCTAACACTGTGTTCAGTGCAGGATCCACAATACAGGATTTCGTCACTGTTCTTGTTTTTCCACCTCCAAGCTTGCCTTGCCCCTGTTCCATGCAAACTTTTTTCCCCTTCACACAAAGATATGTATGTATTTTTGTACACATTTTTGGTTCACATTTTTTTCAAATGTGTGCATTTTAGTACACAGGTACTGATTGACTAAAGTGAGTTTGCATGCATTTTAGAAATGTGCATATTTCCAAATTCACTGCATTCCCATTCTGCAAGCAGGAGCTCCTGCTAACAGGCAGGCAGTACTGGATGCTACCATTGTCAAACCTTCCTTTTATTTATTTTTATTTTTTGCAGAACACATCTCAAGTTTGGAAATGTACAGTTTTCTCATCAGAACTTACATTTGGGTCCATGTTCGTTTCTGGAAACAGAGCTAACCCTTCCATAAGATGGGGAGACTCTCCTGCCTAAGGTAGAAGACCCTAAAGGGCAGCAGATCCCATATGTCCTGGACCACCACTGCTGGGAGAACAGGTGTCCTGCCCAGCACTCCAGAAAGCCACGCTGGCTGCTGTCCTGCTGTGACAAATGCCACAGGAGGTGAACATCTGGCACAGTTCTCTGGCTGGAATGCCACCCGTCCAATGCTTCACTTTGAAGAATCTTCAGAGTGTAGAAAAGGTGGGTTGTCTCTCTGGGAAGCCCTGCCAACTGCTCAGGCTGGAGAGCTGAATTATGGCTCTCTAGAGAGCCTGGCCCATATGAGAGGTCTATCCTCAGAGTGAGTGAGGCCTGGACTGAGGAAGGACCCATCACAGTGAAGCATCAAAGGAGAGATCTGAGGAATGCTGTTGTGGCAGCCACTGACACAAAACACAGAGCAAGGGGATGGCTGCCACCACCACTATCATCATTCCAGGCAAGGGACAGAGACGATCATCATTTACAGGGTGGGGGAGAAGAGAGACCACTAACAGGTGGTTTTGAGCTGGTTCTGCCTGGGAGGTTCATAATGGGAGGTTCACCTAAAAATGCAGATCCAATTACTGTCTTCCCAATCCTCAGACACAATTGCATCAGTAAATTTTGAAGCATTTAGTTGTGCCTAATTATTGTTCTCATTTGCTCTGCCCTACAGCCTAGCATTCCAGTTTTAACTAGGACAATTTCTAAAATTAATTCCAGAACTGGAGTATGCATAGGGTGTAGTGCCCAGCTTTCATTCTTTTCAGATCGTTTACATCAGATGGAAAAACAGAACAATGGAGATTTTTTTTTAATGAATCCATTACATGACCAGGTAATTCTGAATTCCAAAATGTGGGAGAATGTCTTATGGAAAGAAGCATCCCTAGACCAGGAGCATCCCTAGAGTTTGGTATCTAGGCAACCTTGGGATAGCCCATCTATGTGCATTTGTCTGCCTCTGCCTTAAAATGGCTTGCTCAAGTGGGGCTGTATCTCTTTACCAGTCCCAATACTTTCCATCCAAGGCAGCAAAAACACATCTGTAGGAGTATGTATTTGTCTTCTTCCCCAGTTCTTTCATCTAGCACAATCTCTCACCAATTTGCCGCAGTGCATTGCTTTCCCTCACTTGCAGCCATCTGAAGTTCTTGGCTCTTTGTAAAATAAATAAATAAATAAATAAATAAATCCTCTGCAAAATCTCCAAATCTCTGTTTAGTAAGCCTTTTGACGTGTAGAACGATGCCACTAAAATTATCCATTTGAAAGCAATTTCAACTTGGCTCAACAGCCACAGCATAAAAGCTCTCTTTAAGGCTTTAATGGCCCAATCCTAAGACTTGCTGCACCAGCAAATAAGCACATTGGGTGGTGTATTCTGCTGACCACTGTGCCGTCGCACGTTCACAGGTCGTGACATTACACTTTGAGTATAGCAATGTTTGGCTGGCAGCCAAAGAAGATGTGCCAGAACAGTGTTGGCAAATCTATTCCACCTCTGCTTTCGCCCATATATATTTGCATGCCTGTTCCACAGTAGCTATCAAGCATCTGTATTTGCATGATTCCTCCAACAGGGACTTTGAATTTCATCCAAGTGCAAGAAATGGAGTATGTTTTGCCAGGTTCTGTAGAAAGGGGGTGGGGATGTGCATGCAACCTGGCACTCAAAGGAATGAGCAAGAGTTCCCACTTGTTCCCAACAGAAGCAGAGGGTTTTGCATGCAGACATTCCCAAATACAAAGTGTGTCATCTCCTTTTTAAAAAGATAACAGCAAGCAAAGCTGGGAGGAAAGGAGGGGAGAGAGAGAGAAATACCAGGGATGCAACTTAGATCAAGGAAATTTTGAAGTAAACACTGTACACCAGGTGTGTTGAACCTCTTTCACCCGGAGAGCCGAATGCAGTCTCAGAGAATTTCTCAGGGGGTGCATTGCACTAGGAGGTAAGCAAGGCTGACATGAAGATAAAACAGGACAGGCTCCAAAGGAGCAGAGTCAAAATACGGAAAATAACTGCATATTTTACCTTGCCAATTGCCTACTGACAATAACTAATCCTTGGGATAGGCATTTTGGAACGAGGGGCAACTGCACAAAAGATGGGGAACCACCAAATGATTGGTGGCTGTGGGAAAGGGGGCGGGACCAGAGGAAGGGAGCAGGGCTATCTGGGGAACCCAGGCAGGCTGGATTTGGCCCATGGGCCTGAGGTTCAGCGCCTCTGCTGTAGACCTTCCAAGTTACTGCAGTTCGAACCATGAAGATTGACGGCATCGTAAGTGCTTCTTTGGTGTATTTGGAGATTTCCTCCCATGAAAGACTCTTGATCCTAGAATTTTGGACAGGTTTTCAAGTAACACTGATGCCATCTGTGAGGGGGTCTCCATCTGAATAAAGTTCACCCACCTGAAATGAAGGGCGTGTCCAGATGAGGCCCTGCTTCATGTTATAGGTGGGATCCAAAGGATGGTATCTTCCACTTGAGCTCTCCTGTGTTCTCCCAACACTTCTGACTTTTTGGTGTGGCTCTTGTTGTTGCTTAGAATGGAAAATCTGTTAAGGAAGACAAGATGGCATTGCTCCACATGCCTTCTGATCGTTAGCATCGGGATCCCAGCATCGGGATCCTAGCAGCTGGAAGCCTCCCATATCTCATCTTGCTCCTGATATAAATCCTCAAAAAGCAAACAAACATTTATTTCCACTAGAAATCAAGTTATTTGTGATGCACCTGAAGGCTCTGTTCAGGGGTTGTGAGAATGGTGGGAAAATGTCCTCATTGAGAACTTTTAGTTCTATAGTCCCATAGGCTTTACCAATTTTAGCCAATGCTTTCATTTACTACCATCTTACGATCATAAATTCACACCACAGGAGTCACTTTGTTTTACAGAGAAGTTGTTCAGGTTGCCAGATTTCCTGTCAGCCTCTGACTGAACAAAATGTTTGCAGCTGTGACGTTAAGCGAAGAGGTGATATTACAATTTACAATGATTCTTGCAGCACAGCTGCTACTGCTGAGGACCAGGAGATGAAAAATGATTTTAGAAACACTGGACTGAGAATACAAGAGCAGAATGAAGACAGTTCCTTCCATTCTGGTAACCAGAGGCTGAAAAAGAGAACGTTGCACCTATTTTAGCTGCTGTTATACACCATCTGCCTCTGCCTTTGGAACTGATTCTCTTTAAGGAAAGAAAGAACACTTTTCACTCTTTCCCTGGCTCCTGAGGTTACCTAATTTCTCTCTCTCTCTCTCTCTCTCTCTCTCTCTCTCTCTTTGCACACAGAGAGACATGCACAACCTACAGTTAATATCATAATAGCCTCCTTCTAACAGCACTGTCTGGTGAGTAAAAAATACTTTTCCCCATTGCGGGTAATGGAGGATGCAAAATAACGAGACGAGACATGGAGTATAGAATAAAAACAGGGCCACTTTATTATTGAATTGCAGTATGGGAAAACCTATGGCAGTCATCCAACTCTTTATTTGGGCAAGCCATTCACCACCCATGATTTGGCGCGATTCCATTCGCCACCCCACGGGTTTGCCCCATATGGGGTAGGGAGGCCTTCCGTGTCGACCCCTCCTCACGCCTTTTAGCTCCAAGTGGGTGAGAAAGGTTAGCCTCAAGAGTAACCCTTATCCCTCCAGCTGAGGCCATAAAGCTGACAGCTGGGAGCCTCAGGCATTACCCATCACCACAACAGTGCCTGTGAATGCTCACCCACCCTAACAAACGCTCCGGATGCCCACCCAAACCTGCCATTAAATTGTGACTGAAACAGTATTAACCAAATCAACCTAATTACTACTCCTTACAGTGTGAAGTAGGCAAAAAGACACTCCCACCCGCAATGTCTTTTGCGCGCTCAGGCGAGCCGGGCGCGAAGAAAATGCCCTTGCAGATGGAGAACGGTTCAGACTGTGCATGAATATGTGAACCTGTTTTATATCAGGAATACTATAATTGGCAACAGTGATATAAATTCTCAGGCTGGGATGTCCGTGATAACATCTTGCAGGGTTATTATCAACAATATATATGTGTGTGACAAAGTCACATTTATGAAATCAATACCACCCATCTCGAAACTGCTCCTTTACTTCAGTCTGCAGCACAGAGAGAACACTGTGTTACAACCATCTGAAACAGGAATTCGAAAGTGATCTCTGACCTGGAAGTCCCTCCCTGCAACAGGTTAGGAAGTGTGAATGACCACAATTCTATGCTTTCCACACTGAAAGCAGGAAACAGATGGGAGAGCCACTGTTAGGTTTCGTCCACTTCTGACAATTTCTACCGCCCTGCTCAGGGCCGATCTACACAGTCCTTTGGAACGTTTTAAAAAGTATTTTAAAACGTTCCAAATAGGTGCATTCTAAAATGTCTTAGGCTACATTACTGAGTACTCATGTTACAGGAGAACAATCTTCAGTCTTTAAAGCGATGTGTTCTGCCCTGTCTCTTTCTCTTTCATTTTTTCAATGAGTTTAGGGCAAGGCATTGTGGGTGTTGTAGTTCAGTCACCACTTCCTCCTTTGTTCCTCTGTCATACCCTAGCGAGTAAAGGGCTAGGCATTGTGGGTGTTGTAGTTCACTCACCCACTTCCTCTTTCTTCCCCACCAATCAACTGCTAAACATTTGGGTGCCGGTCAACGAAGCACTGCCCCCACGAATCGCAAACGGTAAGGAAGGACACATTATTTTACTTAAAACGATTTATTAAAAGTGAAACCGTTGTATATAAGGGAGTTTTAAAAAACCTCAGATATACAACGCTATAGGAAGTGCGTCATGTGGCCCAAAGAGTTTTCATAAACCTTATAAAATGTCAAAAACTTTGTATGTAGATCGGCCCTCAGAGTGCCTGTAACAATGCATAATTGTACAAGTATTTCAAACACACTGAAGTTAGACTTCAAACTGTTTTGAATTTTTTATTCAACTGCTTACTCTTATTAGCAAATAAGAAGTTTACTCATAATGTGTGGGATCTGTTTTCCATTGATGGAACGCACACGCTGATACACACAGTACGAAAAATGCATACACGCTTCTGTATGGCTTATCACAGGGTTGTGCAGAAATGGGTTGGAATGAAATTGACTTCAAAAAACAACAGCAATTACAGTGCGACGAAGATTAATGGATGGAGGGCTTTCCATGGGAGCTGGTCAAGAGTAGGAGTGTCAGAGGAATCCGTCGGGGTGTGTATGTAGCTCAATGAGCTTTCTTTGGTTTGGCCTCCTGCACTCAGTCTGAGGTGAGTCGTGTATGTTTGCGGATCTTTCCTTGTTTTTTAATTTGTTCAAATTATGGTTGAATTTTGTGCAAATGTCAGCCACAATTTGCTCCAATTATGCCAATAAATTGTAGCTGCAGTTTGTGCAAATCTCTATTTGCATGATTGATGGCTTGACACACACAAAATACGCAAACAGTTCTCAGAGTTCAGGAAAAACCTGCGGCTCGGCCTGCAAATGCGAGCCATGTTGGGTGTGCTGTGGAAGCCAAAAAGAACTAAATTTGCCAGCCAGAGTAAAGCAGAGTTTTTACCAGCAAACAAGGATTTTCCAGAGATAAATCAGGGATGTAGCCAAGGTCAAGTGTGCAGAATAGCAGACAAATATAACCCAAATCCAGAGGCTGTGACAGGCAGATGTCAAAGGTCAATAATACAGAAGTCCAAACATAAGTAAGAGCTTTGCTCCTGGACTTTCTCTTCACCAGTGAAGAGAGTATAACAATGGGTTGTAACCAATGTTAGTCTAACTTAAGTCCCATTCATTTAAATGATTCCATTGGATACAACCCAATATGTGCAGTCTAGTTGCACAGATGTGTAAAAGTTTTCCCCTCTCTACCATAGATAACTTTGAAGCAGAGCCCATTTTGGAGGCTTCTTTCTGCCCTTTGCCTCTTTTTCTTCATAGGACCACTTCTTGCTGTCTTTGGATTTCAATGTTTATAGATTGTCCCAGATGCCACTGTTTGCCCATGAAGACTAATGTTGTCCTCTGTAACTGTGCATTCAGGCAGAGAGAGAGAGAGAGAGAGAGAGAGAGAGAGAGAAAGAGACCTCCACATGCTCTCTTCGTGAAGGATACATGTTTAAAAATAAAACTGCTAGATATCTGCTCAAAGACCCAGGTAATTAATCACAGAAATATAATCGCCCACACATTAAACCATGTAAATTGTGCTAAGATCATAGGCTTTTGATTGTTCTATACTGTCTCCATACAGAAGTCATGTTCACATGATTGCATCATGCACAAACATATCATGGCTGTATAAAATGCATACTTAAATGTAAAAACATGTTCAGAAACAGATGTATTACACCGCTGCCCCCTGTAAAACATGGGTGTAGAACCTGTGGCCCTCCAAATGTGGTTGGACTCTGGCCGCAGCCAGCATGGCCAATACTCAGGGATGGTAGCCCAACCAAAACTGGAGGGCAACAGGTTCACCATTCCTGCTGTAGGGCACGGATGTATGAGAATTTCATTTCATTTCCCAAATCATCCAAACTTTCCAGTTTGCAAGCTGAGTTCAAATGTGAGTACTTTCCCCACTCCCACGTTCCTGAACTCGCAATTGCATTTGAAAAATGTGCACTTCCCAAAGCACTTTTTTTTTGAAAAAAATAATATTTATTTTCACATTTTAGTCAATGGGGGGAAAGTGCACACCTTTGAAAATGGGCATAGAAATGTACACTTTCCCTATTTGAAATGTGCACTTTCCCCTTTCAAACTGAAAAAAAACAGATCACAAATGAAAGTGGGAGCAAGCCGAAGTGAGTTTTGAAATGAAGTTTGGAGAATTTTGATAACTTTGAAGGTCCTAGCTTCTCCCATCCCTACATGTAGAGTGTAAACTTGGTTACCAACACAGGTATGCTGCGTAAAACCTTTCCTCTCTCAGTCTACCCCAGACTTGTCTTCTGAGGTAAGCCTGTGCTTACATTACATTGAATTCTGGAAGGATCATTTGCCACATCTCTTTCCAGCAGAAAACACATAAAGTGTGAAGGACAGAGATGTGCATCTCCAAACGTTTAGCAGATGAACCAAATGGAACAGTCTAATTGTGACTCCTGAGCACATATCCAACAAGTGTTGCCAAGTGTTTTCAACCATGCAAATATCATACTTTATCTATTGAAATGTATTTGTTTTTTTCATTTATCTTCTACTTTTCTTATCACAGGCCCTCATGCAGTGCCAAGAAGGAACAGCCTAGGGCTGTAAATTATAACATGTATCTGAGGTAATACTTATCAGAGAGCTATCATGGATGGTGCACGGGACTCACCCTAGAGTTTCCCAAAACTGAAACATTACACAAGCCTCCATGGTCACTCTTGAGTATATTGCTCCTCCTGTAAAATAGTAATATATTTATTTATTTATTTATTTTTTACATTTGTATACTGCCCCATAGCCGAAGCTCTCTGGGCGGTTTACATAGGATTAAAACAATTTAAAACAATATACGAAAATTAAAACAGCAAAAACATACAACATATACACAATACACACATACATTTAAAACCACTACAACAACCCCAAAAAAGCTACAAAAACAAAAACAAACCAAGGCTCCTCAGATATTGCCAAATGCCTGAGAGAAGAGGAAAGTCTTGACCTGGCGCCAAATAGATAACAATGTTGGCGCCAGGCGGGCCTCGTCGGGGAGATCATTCCACAATTGGGGGGCCACCACAGAGAAGGCCCTCTCCCTTGTTGCCGACCTCTGAGCTTCCCTCAGAGTAGGCACTTGGAGGAGGGCCTTAGATGTTGAAAATAGTCTTCAGGTAGGTTCATGTCAGGAAAGGCGTTCCGTAAGATATTGTGGTCCCAAGCCATGTAAGGCTTTATAGGTTAAAACCAGCACCTTGAATCGGGCTCGGAAACATACAGGCAGCCAATGCAAGCGGGCCAGAGTAGGTCTTATATGTTTGAACCTTCTGGTTCCAGTTATCAATCTGGCTGCTGCATTTTGCACAAGCTGCAGCTTCTGAACCACCTTCAAAGGCAGCCCCATGTAGAGTGCATTGCAGTAATCTAACTTGGAGGTTACCAGGTTATCTCTGTCCAGATAGGGACGTAGCTGGGCCACCAACTGAAGTTGGTAGAAGGCACTCCGTGCCACTGAGGCCACGTGAGCCTCAAGTGACAGAGATGGTTCTAGGAGAACCCCCAAGCTATGAACCCGCTCCTTCAATGGGAGTGCAACCTCATCCAGAACAGGTTGAAGACCCTCCATCCGGTCAGCAGAAATACCCACTAACAGTGTCTCAGTCTTGTCTGAATTGAGTTTCAGTTTATTAGCCCTCATCCAGTCCATTGTCGCAGCCAGGCACTGGTTCAGCACATTCACAGCCTCACCTGATGAAGATGAGAATGAGAAATAGAGTTGTGTGTCATCAGCGTACTGATGACAATGCACTCCAAAACTCTGGATGACTGCACTCAACTGTTTCCTGTAGATGTTGAACAGCATGGGGGACAAGACTGACCCCTGCGGAACCCCATACTGGAGAATCCATGGGGCCAAGCAATGTCCCCCAAGCACCATCTTCTGGAGCCGCCTCGCCAAGTAAGAGCGGAACCACTGCAATGCAGTGCCTCCCACTCCCAACTCAGCCAGTCATCCCAGAAGGATACCATGGTCGATGGTATCGAAAGCCGCTGAGAGATCAAGGAGAATCAACAGAGTCATTCTCCCGACATAGGTCATCATACAGGGCGACCAAGGTTGTTTCCGTACCAAAACCAGGCCTGAAACCCGACTGAAATGGATCCAGATAATCGGTCTTATCCAAGAGTGCCTGGAGCTGGCTTGCAACCACCCGCTCCAGGACCTTGCCCAGGAATGGAACATTTGCTACTGGCCTGTAGTTATTAAGGTTTTCAGGGTCCAAGGAAGATTTCTTTAGGAGTGGTCTCACTGCTGCCTCTTTCAGGAGGCCTGGGACCACTCCCTCTTGCAAAGAGGCATTAATCACTTCCCTAGCCCTGCCAGTTGTTCCATCCCTGCTAGCTGTTATTAGCCAAGAGGGGCAAGGATCCAATATGGAAGTGGTTGCATGAACCTGTCGAAGCACCTTGTCAACGTCCTCGAGCTGCACCAACTGAAACTCATCCAAGAAAACAGGACAAGCCTGTGCTCTGGATACCTCACTAGATTCACCTGCTATAATACTGGAGTCTAAGTCCTGACGGATGCCAAAGATTTTATTCTGGAAGTGCCCAGCAAATGTATTACAGCGGGCCTTAGATGGTTCTACCATGTCCTTGGGGCCAGCATGTAAAAGCCCCCAGACAACTCTGAAAAGCTCCGCTGGGCGGCAGATTGATGATTGAATAGTGGCAGCAAAGTATTGTTTTTTTGCTGCCCTCACTGCCCCTGAATACAGCTTACCATAGGCACTTACCAGTGTCTGACTGCATCCATCAGGAGTTTGTCTCCATCTGCCCTCAAGCCTTCTCCTGTTTTGTTTCATCACTCTCAGCTCTGGAGTATACCACAGTGCCGTACGAGCTCTACACAGGAGAGGGCGCTCAGGAGCAATCGTGTCAACCGCCCACAGATCAACCCACAGATCAACCAGGGTTTCGACAGGAGAGCCAGCCCTATCAGCCAGAAAACTCCCCAGAGCCCTCTGGAAACCATCCGGATCCATTAGCCTCTGGCGGAGGACCATCTTAATGGGTCCCCCACCCTTGCAGAGGGGAAAAGCCGCTGTAAGTCTAAACCTCAGCAGGCGATGATCTGACCATGACGCAGGGGTTGATGTAAAATCCCCCACTTTCAGATCCCCATCTCCATGTCCAGTTGAAAAAAAACAGGTCTAGAGTATGCCCTGCTACGTGCGTTGGGTTGGTGGCATGTTAGGACAGTCCCATGGTAGTCATGGAAACCATGAAATCCTGAGCTGCCCCAGATAAAGTGCCCTCGGCATGAATGTTGACATCCCCCAGAACCAAGAGTCTGGGGGACCTCAACAGTACACCAGAGACCACCTCTGTCAGCTCAGCTAGGGAGTCTGTTGAGCAGCGGGGTGGGCGGTACACCAACAGAATCCCTATCTGTCCCGTTGGCCCAACACAAGGTGCAAACACTCCAGACCAGTAGTCACATGGACAGGGAGCCTGCAGAGGGGGATGGAGTTCCTATAGACCACAGCAACCCCCCCTCCCCGGCCCTCAAGTCTACCCTGATGCTGAACCAAGTACCCCGGTGGGCATAACTGGGAGAGACTAACTCCTCCCTTCTCACCCACCCAGGTCTCGGTTATAAATGCCAGATCGGCTGCCTCATCCACAATTAAGTCATGAATGAGGGAGATCTTCCTTGAATAATAGTTTTTGAGGAAGAATGAGCTAAGAATTTTAAAGCACTTTATGCACTAAAGTTGCTATATAAATGGTAATAAAAACAGCATTTTTGGTACTGAAACACAAAATAACTTCACTTTTATGGAGCGTTAGCACCAGATGCTTTATAAAATGTAAAAACACTGGGGGCTTGCTATAGAAAAGAGTTACTTTTCCATCATCCCAGCACGTTGTAGAGAGAGTTTTAAAAAAAGAACTCAATAAAAATGGAAAGGGAAACTGAAATAAATATTTAACAGGACTTTCAAACTTGATAGATTTAATGAGTTTGAATGGCACATCTTTGAATGTAGCATACGCTTTATATCTTCGAATTTGAGCATTCAAATCTTCATGCTGGTTTTGTACGATTAAGTTAAGCTTCGTATTGCATAAACACATCAGAAAAGGCAACATTTGCAAATATTCCAAAATTGTATTAATCAAGATACTGTATTTCATTAGCAATGGAAGAGGGGAAAGAAGCAGAAGGAAAGACAGTGAAAGAGCAAGCTTATATATTTATTTACTCAGAAGTAAGTCCCATTATGATCAATAGGGCTTCATTCCAGGCACTGCAGACTGCGAGTGGAAAAGGAAAGGGCGGGAGGTAGGAATGAGACCAAGGGTGCATGTTCACCCTTTCCTATGTGCTCTGGCACAGATTAGTACTGAGCAGACTGGTAGTTGCTTCAGCTACAGAATTGAATTCCCTCGTTCCCCTGACATGCACCTCTTTTGTGTATCTGTTTTTGCAAAGGGGTGTGGAAAATAACTGAAAAGGGGGTAAGGTTTTTCACCCCCTCTCCAGTGATTTTCCACACCCCTTTGTAAAAAAAAAAGAAAAAAAAAGATACAAGAGGAGACATGTATCAGGGGAAAGACAGAATTCAGCAGCGCAGCCAAGGCAACATTGCCTGGTGCTCCCCGGGCCCAATTCAAGTGCATGCAATTGAGTGGTTGCAGTAAAATGAGTATATGGATGTGTTTCTGCATGTGTGCCCCATTGAAAGTATTGCCCTGCTGTTGTATGGTATCTATATCCAAACATCGATCTTCTCAGAGATCTGCATTGCATTACTTTTAATGTGGAATGCTGGCCTTGTCATCCGAGAAGTATTCCTTCTGCCCTTTCAGGGTGAGGACAGTGGAATGGCTTTGTTTGTCCTCAGTGATATCCCCAGGTAGCCACATCTGCTCGGTGATGTGGCGCCACGATCTAACCACATTCTGTACATCAGTGGTGTTGAACCATTTTTAGCCTGAGGGCTGAATTCCATTTTGGAAAAAGCTCTTGGTGCCTGCCTTCCAGTGATGGGGGGAGCCAAAGACAAGATGGGTGGTTGCAAATTGCCAGCATAATTGTTGTGTGCTCTGCACGCCTCGGACATGGAAGTTTATGTGGCCTTTAAACACTGCTGTCATCCTCCTGTGTTTCTCCCATCATTTCCAAACCCTTTCCCAATTTTTCCCCTTTTTTCTTTTTTGGGGGTGAATGGGGAATATGCAGTCTTTTTCTCAATGGGGAAAATGCGTCATCCATGATGGAGTTGTGCCATTCCATTTTGTCCTGCTATGTGTTGGGGGACCACCTGTGATGTCAACAGTGATACCCGCAGTGAAAGTGTTCCCTAGCCAGTGTTATGTAGTGGCTAGAGTGTTGGACTGGGAGTCAGGAGATCTGGGTTCTAGTCCCCACTCTGCCATGGAAGTTCACTTGGTGACTTTGGGCCAGTCACAGACTCTCAGCCCAACTTACCGCACAGGGTTGTTGTTGTGAGGATAAAATGGAGCGGAGAAGGATTATGTACACATGTGTCCAGCAATAATTTCTCTCTAATCTCCCTATAAAAGGGACAACAGAGTAGAACGTAAATAACCAATTCAATTTCATTGCTTCCACATGGGCATAGGTGAGCAGAAAAACTAATTTTCTGAAACCCCTGTAGCAAAGCTAATGGCAAGACATGAAATCTTGCCAGAGTTAATGCACGCCGATATTTAGGGATGTTAAGCATTGAAAAATATTCCATAACTCAGGTTAATGCCTAAGAACAGAGGAGAGCAAGTTCTATCCGCAGCAGAACTTAACACCTGTAGATCACAATCTCTTCTCCTTTGAGACAAAAGTGTTTTGGCCTGTTTTGATTCCATCATTATTAGAGACTCAGGGCAAAAGTCCAGAGAGTTGATCTTATTCCAGAGAAGTTTCATCCACTCATTGAAGTATGAATCATTCCGTATCTTGTGGAGATAGCCTATCATTCTGAAATTTCTCACACATAAGTACCTCATACCCATCTGCAATGTGGGCAAGTTTCATGCTTCTATCTTTATAAATAAAGACATTAAATGTGTTTCTTTCCTAATTTCTCCAAAAATACCTTGCCATTACACGCTTGAACCTATGTTTCTGAAATTTCTCTCACATGACTACCTTCATGTTATCTCTAATGTGGCCAAGTTTCATGCTTCTATCATTAAACATAAAAAAGTTACTACCATTAATTTCTTACTCCCAATGCAACCCATTTTTCAAAAATTAATTGCCACTAAAGGCAAGCACCTATGTTTCTGAACACATGAGTAGCAACATACCATCTGCAATGTGGCAAAGTTTCATATGTGGATCTTTAAAAACAAAGAAGTTACAGCCATTCCTGTTTCATTAGAAAAAAAAATCATAGCCACAAAATGCCTACACCTATCTTTCTGAAATTCCTCACACAGAAGTACCTCAAGCCCACTATTCATTACAGATCTAGAACCAGAGCTTTTGGTCAATATCCTGCCCTTCAAAAAACCAATGGTTTTTTTTCCTTAAAATGTGTTTCTACAAAATATACTGTTCACTCCCCACAATCCCTCCACAATACATCATCTCATCAAAGTGACAGAGGAGCAGAAGAGGTTTAGTTTGACTGTCTTGAACTCCTTTCAGATGAGATTAGTTTGCAATCCTATACCACTTGGGAGTAAACTCTAGTTAATTCAGTGGCACTGACTTCTGAGAACATATGTATAGGATTCAAGTGTAAACCAACCTTCTCCAGCCTTGTGCTCTCCAGATGTATTGCACTGTAACTCCCATGCTATGGGGAAGACAAAAATCATTTCATCCTTAATTTTTTAAAAATACTTATGCATGGAAGTATTAGGTGGTAGATCTGCCTTTGATCACACATTGAACTTGTGAGGGAAATCCTCTATGTTCGTTCTCCAACACCACATATCTGATATTCAAGAAACAGACATCCTATGCCATGTGTTGAAAACTAATGTTGATATCTGAAGTACTATTTGGATTAGATGTTCAATATTCATTCATTGTTGCTTCATTTGGTTTAAGACAGTCTATTTAAACTGCACATCTTTTGTAGTTCCTTGATTGATTGCATATCTTAATGCTGGAAAACATCATACTTTAGAACAGATGTGGGCAGAAAATAAATCTATCCCGATGTTTTGGACATCAAGTCGCAGCAGTCGTGATCACTGTCCATGCTGATAGGGGATTTTACGAGTTGAATTCCAAAACGTCTGGAGATCTACATTCTGCATGCCTTTGTTCTAGAACAGCATTCCCCAACCTGGTGCCCATCAGATGTGTTGGGTTGCAACTCTCAACATGAGGAGATGCTCTTAAAATGAGAAGTAGCTGGTCCTAAGTTGTTCATCATCATTTCCCATCACCCTACAGGCACCTCTGCATATCATATTGCATAACCAGATGTTTGAGATGACAAGTCCCAGCATTCCTGACCATGGGACATACTGACCTGCAATGATGGGAGTTGTAGTCCAACACCTTTGGAGGGCACCAGGTTGGGGAAGGGCTGCTCTAAACAAAAAAAGAGAAGTAGGTGGCCTTAAGTTGTTCGTCATGAGTTTTCCACAACCCCACACTCATATCTGCATATCATAGTCTCCATCCTGTCCTCATGGTTTATCTGCTTTGGGAGAATGAGAATTTCACTTGCACTTTCTGCCTTCTTAGGGAGGATGTAGTGTTAAGGCTTGTGCTTGGTTTTTGGTGCTTGGTTGGAAACTGTGGAGCCTTAACATTGTTTTTGTAAACTGTGGGTTTTTTCTTTAATGCCAACCGACTGGAGCATTTTTTGTTTCAGAATCACACCAAACTTATTCTTTTCTCTTGGCTGGTAACTCAACATATTAGTTCTCCAAAATAATGTCTACAACAGATGATGTCGCTGGCCAATAACCTACACTGCCGCCTCTCCCACACTAGTGGAACTTACTACTAATGCAACAAGAGGCTAGCAGAAACTAGCAGAGTAGTTTCTGAATGAGGCAGGTCAGTGGAGTTCGCAAAAGGGAGATCCATTGAGCAGTTCCATTCCAGAAATGAGGATTTCCACTCATTTCTGGAGTTTCTTTAGGAAGTACTATTTCCTCTTGTCCTGGGTGGTGTTAGGTCCAATTGGCACAACAGTTCTAGTAGAAGTGCAGCAGCAGTATATTATAAACATCCCTGACTAACTATATTATTAAAAGTTATCTCCCTCCTCACCAAGTTCTGCACTATGTGGACGTTTGCACTATCTGTGGAGTTCCTTCCCTTTCTTTCTTTCTTCTTCTTTTTTCTTTTTGTCCTAATTAATCATTGCAAGATATTAAGATGCTTTAGTCGACTACATAATGTTTACCCAATTAGACTCAGCCTCTAATTTTCTTAAGTCTTTCTATATGCACGAGTTGTTAGGGGTTATTTCAGTGCTCAGTGAAAATCAAAACAGTGTTTAGCATTATGCACCATTTGAAAATGAGATCTGCTGTACATTGAGCATGCCGACTTAAAAAAGTAGCTCACAGGCAACAATATGATCACAAGTAACATCTCTGCACAATAAGTCCTTTATGGTACTTGGCTTAGAGACTATTATATCACCATGGCCAGATGTTCCAAAAGCAATGCACACCAAAATAGCTGTTCTTTTACTGCAGAATACATTGTATTTAATGAGTCAATGTGATTTCCCCCCTCATCTTTGAACTTCTGTGAGAACTGACTTTGGATTTGAGTGAGTAAAAAACTTCAGGTATGTTTTTAATAGAGGGTGTTTTATTCACTGCACAGGGTACTACCCATGAGTAGAAGAAGTATTCACCCATAGAGGATAAAGCCTATCAGTGGTTACTGGTCACCATGCCTATTTGCTACCTCCAGGAGCAGAAGAGGAACATCTTTCTGAATACCAGTTGCTGGAGTCAATGGGCAGAATCCAACAGGACACATTCACTCCTGCTGGTTCTATGCCCCACCAGCTCCATTGTGTAAACAGCTCCCACCACTTGCAAAATGGCAGTTTCGTGATTCTGGGGCAACCCCAAATGACCAGAAACACTTGTTTCTGGACGGAGGCAGGTTGGTGGAGCTTGCATAAAGGAGCTAGCTATTCTTTCTTTTCTTTTTTCCTTTTTCTTTTAAATCCCCCCCACCCCACCCCACATAAAGGTACCCTTGGTTTCCAATCTCTGTTTAAACATGAACCTCATTGGGTGAGCTTTGCCATCCTCTCTCTCTCTCTCTCTCTCAATCTAACCTATCTTACAGTGCTTTTGTGAGGATAAAAAAGAGGAAACCCCATGTACTCCACTTGGAGCTCCAAGTATGCTGATAGCTAGGGTGACCATATGAAAGAGAGGACAGGTCTCCTCTATCTTTAACAGTCATATAGAAAAGGGGATGTCAGCAGGTGTCATTTGTAGGCATGCAACACATGAGGGAATTCCCTCTTCATCACAACAGTAAAAGCTGCAGGAGCTGTACTAGAGTGACTAGATACAAATGAGGGCAGGGCTCCTGCAGCTTTAACTGTTGTGAAGAAGAGGGAATTTCACCAGGTGCTTTATGCATACAAATGACACCTGCTGAAATTCCCTTTCCTATACAACTGTTAGAGATACAGGAGCCCTGTCCTCCTTTTCATATGGCCATTCTAACGATAGCAATAGCTTTGGTTTCATAGAACAAAGGCTCTCGATCTGCAATTATTTCCGTTGACCCTGTGTTGATGCCTTCTGAAAAGCTTCAAATGCAGCACGAAAACACCCCACAATGCAACATCCCCAATCATAACGCACAATACCAGGCTGCACAAGAGATGATCTTTTTCAGAAGTATGTTATCCAGGAGTCAAGTAAACAGATATAATTGAACCTCCAATGAGCAAAACACATCAGGTGGAATATGGCGCACCCACACAGATTCAACAGCTTGCATTTTTTCCCTGCTGTTTCTCCCACCAGTTTATCTAAGGAAGCAATGGGAGACATCTGGTGCTCTGTGTGCGGCATGGCAACGCTCCAGCAGAATCACAGAAAGCCTGCCCGATCTTCCCTTCTGCAACTGTGCATTTAAGTTTAAAGGACCCAACAAAGCAGTCATAATGTATGCTCATTATGTTTTCGCTCATTCCTTTCCACTTATCCCAAAATGGCTCCATGATAGCCATGTAAGAGAGAGATCCAGGCAAGTCTCGCAATTTATCCCTAGGAGATGCAGATGGTGCTTCTCAAAAAGAAAAAAGAAAGAAAGAAAAACCTTAACTGGGAAACGGTCCCAGTTAAAGTTACTGTCACAACGTTGCTTTAACTGACAATGAATACTAAAAAAGACACAATCTCTTGACACTGATGGTTCCATACATTTTTCAGTGCCTGCCTAAGCTGAAATAGTGAAATGCTTTTTTCTTTTTTACTCTGTAAAATGATTTGCATTGTAAGCACCACCAGGAAGTGAATAATCCTTGTCATTTGGTTGTTGATCATGTGACACATGAGAGAGCCACCTGGAGTCAGCCACTGCTGAGGGCCCACACTCCAGCAGGGGTCCAATGACAAGTGCCCTTTGGAGTTTCTCCTCCTCTTCACCATTTCAAATGCATGACATCAGATTCCTAAAGTCATGACCAATTCCCAAGCTGCATATTGCATTCACTTTGTTACCTGGATAACAGGTGGCTTACAGAGGCAAGGATGCCCTATTTTTCATATTAAGTCAAAATCATCCAGTGTCCCCTGTGGGTGTAAGGACTCTGTTGACAGAAGGCCCTTACCCACTTTTGGGGGATCTCCCAATTCCCCCCCCCCAAAAAAACCCCACAACTTGCCTCATCCAGCAGCGGACTGGAGGGGCTGCTGTGGAGAAGATGGGGTGGGAAGCCAGCCCATTTGCACATGCCTAAATCATCTGGATCCAAATCCATGGAATATTTGTGGTACAGCTAGAAGATCAGGCCACAGTTCGTAGGGTTGCCCTTGCACAAATTCCCTTCTTCTTGGCAGCCACAGCACATAATTAAGCATAAGAGGGCTTCGGTGCACTGCAAGATTTGGAAGTAGCTCAGCAACGGAAGCCTTTTCTCCAGACTAGCTGTGTTGTTTTGTCATCATGTGAACTGCTCCATTTGCAGATGTATTTGGATACAAATATGATGCACAAGAAATGCCTTACTTCCATGCCCGGCACATCCTGGGCATGGGGAGGTTATTGCGGGTGGGGGTGGGAGATGAGGCGGGAAGGCCTGCCATAGGTGGCCTCCCTGTGGCACCACCAGAGAGGGGAGGGGGAATCCAAGCTCATATATTGGCTCTCCCCCCCTTCCCTCCTCTTCTTTGAAGCACAGCTTCCTCCCTCCCTTCCTGTAGGCAGTGTGGCCTGCTGGTTGTCCTTTCAGAGGCCGAGTAAGATTTTTTTTCTCATAACCTGTCATTGGTTAGGAGGTTTGTTTGTTTGTTTTTTGCCTACTTCACACTGTTAAACAGGTGGGGAGAAATGAGTAGGTGGATTTGCAGCGTTAACAATTCGGTCACATTTGCTGATAGGCAGGTATGTGCGGGCATCTTGAGCAGGTTTAGGTCGGTGAGCATTCAGAGGCACCATTGCAGTGATCAGCAATGCCTGAGGTTCCCCAGGTGCGAGCCCCGTGGCCCAGCTGGCAGTGATAAGGGTTACCTTTGAGGCCAACCTTCCTCACCCACTTGGAGCCCTGCGGCAGGAGAGGGTGACACGGAAAGCCTCCCTATCCCAAAAGGGGAAGCCTGGGAGATGGCGGATGTTGAGGTGCCACTCTCAAGCCATGAATGTCTCGCCCGATAAAACAACAACACGAGGCCGGATTAGAGAAGATGCTCGCTTAGGATTTCCGTTTCTGCGGATCTATTAATAAATGTGGCCCTGTTTAAATCCCAACTTTGTGTCCGTCTTGTTATTTCTCACACTCCACATTCCCGCAATACACCCATGTCATTAAAATATAATGTAAGATGCAGCCCTGTGTGCTACTGATGACAAACTTTTCCAATGCAATGACAATGCGATAGGGATGCTTGAGGAATTCAGTCTTTGTGGATTCTTCTATTAAATGCCCTGATCTCTACCTCTCAGACGAATGTGCCGATTGGAACTTAACTCGGAGAGATTTCACACTTCTCCAGATGTTGATTCATCGTTCTCAGAGGTTGAAATGTATTAAAATGTGCATTCAGTATTTTGAGAGAAAATATGTCTTTAAATAACATTTTGAGAGGGAAAAATAACATTTACTAAGTTAACGTATAATTATCTGTTATAGAATTATTGTGGGGGGAACCACAGATTAATGTATAGATGCAACAGAATAGAACTATAGATTAAAAAAAAAACCCACCGCAGAACAGTGAAACAGTCTGGAAATAGACAGATTCATCCGTCCCATTGATTGCAGTGTTTGCGTGGTTGTTTTAACGTTGTTCCACTCTGGATTGTAGTTTTAATATTGCTGTTACCTGCTCTGGGATTTTTATGAAGGCAGGATATAAATGGAAATAAATAAATGAATAAAGTAAAATGATCAGGTTTTGTTTACCGACTATTCCAAAGCAAGAAAAAAGGCTACTGAGCTTCCAGTAATTATTTATTTTAAAAATATTATTGTTTCCATTTTGTTTTTCCCTTTGTTATGTTGACATAGGAGTCTGACGAGAACAAAGGGGTTGTTTGTTTAAAATAGTTGAACGTGCTAAATTTGTGTTTCCCAGACTTATTCATGAATCCGAATGCAGTTTGCTGTCAAAATCCATACATTTCCAATGTTCACTATGCAGTCGGTAAATAAATAAATACAAAAATATGTATATTTCCCAAAATAAAGTAAACAAAAACATTTTCTTCAATTGTGTGTTAGGGTATCTACATTTGCAAAAGTGCACACAAAAGTGGAAAAAAATTGAGAAAATGAGATATATTTTTTTAAAATGCATTCAAAAAACTTAATGGAGATTCAAAAAATAAAAATTGCAATACAATGTAGAGTTAATGCAGATCAATTTAGCATTGGAAAAAAAATGACAGCCTGAGCAAAATTTGACAGATTAACCCATCCCTATTCCCCACCACCTTTCTCAACTTCCGTACGAACACTAAAGGGTTCTGGCGTTTGGCCTTTGAAAAAACAGCAGTGAAGCTACTGCAGTTCTCATTCTGACTCTCGAAAAGTCTGTTGCTCAGAGAGTAGTTGGGGTGATGCTTTAGGGTAGGCTGACCATCTGAAAAGGATGACAGGGCTCCTGTAACTTTAACAGTTGTAGAGAAAAGGGAATTTCAGCCAGTGTCATTTGTATGCCATTAGTTCCTGGTGAAAATCCCTCTTCATCACAACAGTTAAAGGTGCATGCACTATACTAGAGTGACCATATACAAACGACGGCAGGGCCCCTGCAACTTTAACTGTTGTGATAAAGAGGGAATTTCACCAGGAACTAATTGTGTACAAATGACACTGGCTGAAATTCCCTTTTCTCTGCAACTGTTAAAGTTATATTAGCCCCGTCCTCCTTTTCAGATGGTCAGCCTACTTTAGGGCATCGAACTAATCGCAATCAATCAATCAATCAATCAATCAGAAGGTACTACCTTCCCCCCAAGGGCAGATTCTCTATTCCTTAGAAGATAAGCAAGTGGCAGATTGCAGCCTTGCTTGAAAGTTAGGTGATGCCTAATATTAGTGATTTAGGCATAGGTGGGCCAAAGGTAGATCTCCAGGTATTTTGAACTTCCACTCCTAGAGTCTCCTGCCAGTGTGGCCAAGGGTCAGGAATGCTAGGAGTTGATGTCCAAATGCATCTCCGCCCACACTTGGATTTAGAGTCCTGTCTGCTTAGGCCTTGCTGCTGTGAAAACTCTATTCAATCAAATAAAATGAGCAGAGGACCCCACATGAATTAAACTTCAGATCATTTAGTAGGACTCCTCAGTGGAGCACCCTGAAAATGGAGCAAAAAAAAAAAAATCAGCATGAATGGACACTGGTGGGTGTTTTTTTTTTTAATGTTGTTTGAGTTTGAAGGGAAGGATTGAAAGAAACGAAATGTTATAGAGAATATTTAGAATGATATGAACAATGGGCATGCACAATAACAAATAGGAAAACCTTTACACCAGCTGTTAGCTAACATTTGAAAACCAAATGAAGCAAATTTGGAAAATAACACACCAGATGGAGGAAAAATGCACACCGATGGAATAACTGTGGTGTCAAAACTATGTGCGTATCAGCAATTAAATGTGGGTGCATGTAACATATATGAGCAAACGACATTCAAGTGAAATTCCTGTTATCAGCTCTAGTCGCAGATAGATGATAGATAGATAGATAGATGATTGATAGAGATAGATAGATTAGATAGCTAGCTAGATGATAGATGATAGATAGATGGTTTGAACATCCTGATTGCCTCTGACTGATTGGAGGTAGCATATAACCATCATAGGGTGACCAGATAAAATCCAGGTCAGGGGTCATGTAACTTTAACAGTTGTAGAGAAAAGGGAATTTCAGCCAGTGTCATTTGTATGCAATTAGTTCCTGGTGATATTCCCTCTTCATCACAACAGTTAAAGGTGCAGGCACTATACTAGAGTGACCATATACAAAAGAAGGCAGGGCCTCTGCACCTTTAACTGCTGTGATGAAGAGGGAATTTCACCAGGAACTAATTTCATACAAATGACACTGGTTGAAATTCCCTTTTCTCTACAACTGTTAAAGTTACATGAGCCCTGACCTGGATTTTATCTGGTCACCCTAAACCATCAGGACTAGTAGCTTTGTCTTCTATGAATTTGTCCAATCCCCTTTCAAAGCCATCCAAAGTGCTGTCCATCACTACATCTTTTCAAAGTGAATTTCATAGTTCAACTATGTACTTTGTGAAGAAGTGCGTCCTTTTAACTGTCCTGAACCTCCCATCAATCAGCTTCATGGGTTCTAGTACTGTGAGAGAGGGAGAAAAAATGTCTCCCTATCCACTTTTTCCACACCATGCACCACAGAAAGCCTAAAGTGCGCCTCGATTAAGAAAAAACACAAAAGAGTAAGGAGATTATGTGCTGATTATTCCCCCAACCCGCCTTAATTAGCTTTTTAAAAAAAACTTCTGTTAAGAAGAGTTCCTTTGTTGTCAGCATAGTTTTTAATGTTGCAGGGAAATGAAACTACTGCTTTATGTATAGACCTTTTTTTAAAAAAAAGGAAGGAGAATGATGTTTTCACTTGTTTGCATTACGACCACATAATAACTTTGTATAATCACTGCAGCAAGTGTGAAAAAGACAGCCAGTGAATAAAAACTGCCAAGTCCACAGAGAGAATTAAGCCATTGCGGTGAATTCTCCTAGAGCTGCACTGTCCTGTGCAGACAGATTATATTTACCTCAGATGGTGTCTGAAAAAAAAATGGCTGCATATTCCAGATGCTTTAATATGTGGAAGTCTTAAAATAAGTGTTGGTATGGTGTATGTGTGTGTGTATATAATTTTAATAAATCCCCTCTCCATTCCCACAACCAGATGGCTGGAGCTTCTTGGAACTCAAGCTATTACCTTCTGCCTTGCTTGCTCATCTGGATTTAAGGTAGGATGAAGACTGCCTTTTTCTTTCCTGTGGAGGGAGGGGGAAATATTTAGAGGATTCTAAGAAGACAAAAACAAATGAGATATGGTGAGGTTATTTGGTATTGCTGCCTCTTGTTACAACCGCAGTTAGCAGAATAAAACAAAGGAAGGCAGAACAGAATGAGCGTTCATCGATACCACATGTACATAAGGCTAAAACAAAGAGACCACACCCTTCCTTAGGAAAGAAAAAAAGGTTAAATGGTTACCCAGAAGGTTCTTGCAAGAAAATGCAAGTACAGCAAAGAGTTCCTAAACAGGGATTGTTCATTCCATTTCTTTCTGTTTTACAACAGCAGTAGGAGGGAGAGCAGGCACATGTGCTCCCAGCAATGGAGGATGTCAGAGAGGGTGGAGGGAAGGAAGAGGAGGATCAGGAAACCACACTGTAGGCTATAGAGATCCTAAGGCTAGCTAGGCCCCAAATCCCCATGCATTAACCAGCTAATTGCAACACTCCCCTCTTCCTGTAACTTGCAGGTGAGATTGCAATATTCCCAACAGGTGAGGATCTTGTCAGCTCCTTTCTTCAGGAGTATTCCTTTGCTTTTCATAGTGCCACAATAAATTTGGTATATAGCAATTGTCATAACAGGCCTTTGAACCACATGCCAATCACCCTGCCCCACTCTGAGCCTATCTACAGTACTACTTTAAAATGGTTTATAAGAGTTTTAAACTGGTTAATAACTAACCGGTTTAAAATTGTTGTAAACCGTTTTAAAGCAGTAATGTAGATAGGCTCTCAGTCTCCCCTAACCACCAATTTTGATGGCTTCCCAGCTTTTGCACTTCCCCGCCCCTCTAAATGGTTGAAATTCCTCCTCTAAGGCTTACTTACTGGCAGGAAGCTAAACTATGCATATATATATATATATATATATAATCTTGGCCCCTTTGCCTTCAGTCCCACCTACCACTGGACTGCAGCCCCCGAGAGCTTCTCCCAACTTTAATTTGAGCCTCAGGCTGAAAAGGTTTCACCGCCCACCACCTTAAATGCTATTTTGAGAGGTGAGAGAAAATATGAGCATTTCGGTTTCAAACAGAGGCCTGAAAAATCACCCCTCTTATCATCACTAGGGATGGGTGAACTCACCCATTGCTGCCACTGTCTAGGCTGACCATATGAAAAGGAGGACAGGGCTCCTGTAACTTTAACAGTTGTAGAGAAAAGGGAATTTCAGCAGGTGTCATTTGCATGCAATTAGTTCCTGGTGAAATTCCCTCTTCATCACAACAGTTAAAGCTGCAAGAGCCCTGCCTTCTTTTGTATCTGGTCACTCTAGTATAGTGCCTGCAACTTTAACTGTTGTGATTGTTTGAAACGCCCATTCAGCCGATGAAAGGGACATGACACAATCTGGATAGGTTCAAAGCCAGTTTCTTTATTGCAAAGACAAGCTTTTTGCAAAAAGGGTGTGGTTAGGAAAGAGCACACACCCAGCATCAAAAATAACACAGTACTTATTGCCTACACCGGCCGGTGAAGGTCCCTCCCCGCAAGGGGTTACAACCTATCCAGTGCGCCTGATTATAATACTAAAATCCCCGCCTTTGTTTATTCCCCCTCTCCCCCACACTCTTGCACCCACACATTTATTTATTAAAGTCAGCTGTTTCCTTATAGTTGCAAGCAATCTTAGTGAAGCTTGACCTTACTGTCATGTTCTAATTGTTAAGTCTATTTGTCTACTTGTGTTTCCTGCCATCACGCGTGCACTTCCGACCACACAGCCACCTGTTTTCTACTTGCATTAGCTAAGTGCCATGGCAAAGGAAAACAGCGAGTGGAACAACTTCCTCAGTGCGTCTCGTGCCTTCCTTCATGCTTCGAAGGTCACACACACCTGACAATTTTGCTCCACTGTCTGTCGCTATCTTTAGAAATGCTCTTCTGTTTGATTACTGTGTATTTGGCATCTTATGTGTGCCTCTAGATTAAATAAATTGCTTTAGCTATTAATTATTGGATTAAATATGTGCCTAGCCTTTATATGTGCTTACTGGATTATATGATTGCTTAGCCCTGTATGTTCCCTGGTGAAAAAGCAACATTTCTTACATGATGAAGAGGGAATTCGACCAGGAACTAATTGCATACAAATGACACTGGCTGAAATTCCCTTTTCTCCACAACAGTTAAAGTTATATGAGCCCTGTCTTCCTTTTCATATGGTCAGCCTCCACTGTCCACTCCCGCTTGTAGGACTGCATGAGCTTACGTGGCTCTGCGAGGCCCACCGAATGCTCAGCAGCCGTCTGCCCTTGCTCTGGAAATTACTGCCTCCCCTTCATTGGGAACACTGGACTGCCATATGCAGGTTTGCCCTTAGGCTGAGCCAAGCACCAAGAGGTTATGGGAATGATGGCCAGCGCAACCATTTCATAACCTTAGTACACATTTGCACTGGAGCTGTCTTCGTTAAGCTCTGAACCTTCCTTGAATTCTCTAGCAACTACACTTAAACTGTGCTGTGCTGTAATGTGATTGCTTCATGCATAACTCCCTGATTTGCGGGTGTCAATCTGAGCTCCAAGAATTCTTCCATAATGAGAATTCTTCACCATTTCTCTTTTAGTTCAGACACATTGCAGTCAGGCTTATATTATATCACCAAAGTCTTTCTTTATTCCATTCTTTCCTGCTAAATCAGTTTTTTCCAACCCCTTTGTGCATGAGGGGGAATTTGTTGTTTTCAAGGTGACTTGACATTTTGGCGAATTTTGCTTATGGTGAGGTGAAATTTCCACACAAGGCCCCAGGGCATAGTCTAAAGGCACATGATGTAGAACCTTGATTGAAGCTAAGCAGATCAAGTCAGTGCCCAAATCCCATTTATTGAACATGATGAAAAATGGTGGGATAGAAATGTAGCAATGTTTAGACAGATATACTTACTTAAAAATTATTGAATCTGTCTGCTGTATCTGAAACATCTATGGATCTCAGGTTAAAATGTATTCAACAGAAACTCTTCCATGTTTATTGGGTGCTACTGCATCACTTTATAATAAGGGTTTGTCTAAGTCGTCTAATTGTTGGACAGTTTATGCTTCTTTTAATCATATGTTTTGGCAATGTCCAATAGTTGCCTATTTTGGGAAGGAGGTTTGCATTGGAACATTCTTTAATACTTATGTATCTGCTTTGTGGAAATTAACGCATGGTCAGTGCAAATGGATTTTCCATGCCATTTTGACAGCTCAAAAACTGATATTAAAGCATTGGAAGAATAAATAGGGTCTGTTCAGACAACATGCTAAGTCACAGTTAGGCCTATAAGCCTATTGCAGAAAATGGTTAGTGAGCATGTTTAAGCCATGCTTATGTAGCCACCATGGTTAGGAATGGTTCTCACAACATGCTAAATCATGGTTCACATGACATGCTAAGCTATAATGTTTAGCGCAAAATGCTTAACCACCATGACTTAACATGTCATCTGAACAGGGTCTCACTCACTTCCTATAATTCAATGGACTGAAGACCTTACAATGCTTTCAACTAGTGGTGTATAGACACTGCCTATGAATGGATACTTATTTGGATATTTGCTCTCTTTTTGTTGAAGTTTATGTTTAATTCTTAGAGAGCTGTATTTTCATATATATATTTAACATATTTTAAAATACTGTTGTTAGTCTTTCTACCATTTTTATATACACACATGCACAGACACATTTCCTAGGCATACATTGAAACTGATATATTCAAATGTATGTATGTATGTATGTACATTTCCCCCCTCTTCTTCTTTTTGTTTTCTTGAAATTTTTCAATAAAAATAATTAAAATTAAACAATTATTCACTTCTGTCTGCCAGGGCTGGTCAGAAGGCACCTCTTCGGTATGACCAATGGTCAGGAATCCTGGAAATTGAAGCCAAAAACATCTAGGGATCTACTTTCTGCCCATCGCTGCCATATTTTGTTGCACATCACAAGAAGTGGGAAATTTGGTGACAACTCCAATTGTTCAGGGGCAGTATCTCACAGTTCTGAAGAGGATTTGTTTTTAGAAATCCCTGCTGCGATCCAGCTACAGGGTATGTCACTACTATCACAGTATCTTTCCTACTAGCCTAAAGTACTGTTTTAATGGCAGTCATAGCTTTCAGATAAATACATTGAAATGGTTTCCACTAATACTATTGAAATTCCCGGCTTTTCAAAGATTTTCCTGCTTCAGTGATGCGCTCCGTCTGTTTCACCAGTCGCTGCCTTTGGAACGCTAGGCATAGTTTAACACTCAAAAATGTGCTTGGATTTTCTCCCAATTCTTGTAGGAGATTAATAAGCCCCCTGTAGCCTTTGGTAATGCTTTAAAAAGCATTTATGAAGGCAAGGGAACATGTAAATACTTTAAAGTATTTTATTTTCTCTTGTCAGAGCAAAATTACCCTGTCTGCGCACAGTTAGCTACTGCATTTTTTATGCACAATAATCATGTCTCTATTTTTAGGTAACGAAGCAATCAATGATTCAGATAGAAATACTAAAAGTTAATCTATCTTTTTCTTTAATGCTCTCTTGGCTCCTAAAAAACAACAAAATCCTATATACATATACAATTTGCTAAAGAGCTAAAAGAAGAAAGGAATACCGGTCCTTATCATTAAATCATATTTTGCATATACGGTTACTTTCCTATGCAAAGGTGAGAGGCAGCTGGACAACCATCTGTCATGCGTGCTTTAAGGTGGATCCCTGCATTAAGCCGGGTGTTGGACTCGATGGCCTTGTAAGCCCCTTCCAATTCTACTATTCTATGATTCTATGATTCTGTGTCATATGATACAGTGAGCATAATGTGGGTCGTATTCAAGAGACTTGGAAAAGAACATGAAAAAAGAAAGCATTTTGGGAAGTGTCCTTCAAGCTATGGTGCTCACTTCCAAAATCAGGATGGACTCAAACTACTTTACTGTCCTAGGAGAACATTAATTTTGCCTCCCCTTTCCTGCATCTGCCTATATCCAATTGGCAGCAAGTAGGTGACATCATGTGCTCTATTTAGGGATGGACGAATCTGTCAATTTCATAAATATGAAGAAATGAGCTGATCAACAATGAACTGAAAGGAAATTCTCACAGGTATGCACTGACCAAATTCAGTAGGTACCACTATTCCAAGCATGGTGTACTGGCCTGCCATATAGCTATTAGGAGGAGCATGTAAAGAGAGAGAGGGAGGGAGAGAGGAGGGAGAGGTAGCCTCCTTAAGCTCTATGTCCCTATCAATACAACCCAGACTTTTAAGACCAAAGCATTCAAAATTTTGTACCTGGATGGACAAATCTGTCAGTCTTGTTTTTTCTTATATTCAATACATTTTAATCTCAAAGGGGGTTTTGGTGATGAAGATGGATAATTTTGTGTTGTTGTTTTAAAACTAAAATGATACTATTGTCATGTGAAAGCTATGGAATCATCAAATGAAAACCAGATACAAATGTGATGAACATAATGTGAACAAATGTCACACCAAAGGCCTATTTAGATGATTTGTTATCTTGGTTGAACCTTTTAAGGAGGCAAACTCATGAAAATGAGTTGCAACGGAGCCAACAATCCCATGCCAAATCTGGATTCATTTGCCTTTTACTGAATGATAGATGAGTTGCTCTTATTTAAGGAGGGAAGGAGTTCATAGATTTATTGATGAGCATTTCATCTAAGGAGCTCAGGAAGGCATACAAGCTACCCCCAAATTATTTTCATGAAAAAATCCCATGTGTTAGGCAATGACCGGCTAAAGATCACACAATGAGCTTCATAGTTGCATGGCTGGCGAGCTGAACCCAGGTTTTGCCTGTTGTATCCTTGTGCATCCTTGTGCTGTATCCACTATATCACAGTTGTTTTATCTTTACTACAGCATGGAAATTATGTGATTCGTTACAATACCTGCCCTTTGCAACATAGTAAATAGCTGCAAGAATTTAACAATACATAAAGGAATACACTTGTGGCATGTTGTTCATTCGTATCCTGCACACACATGAATCAACATCAGCAACAAGACTTGCAAGAAACGTGTGCCATTTTGAAGATGTTCCATGGAGCAAGAGAGACCTTACTGTAAACAGATTAGCCATTCTGATTGTATCATACAAAGAGGACATGTAAGAATTAGGAAGGAGAGCTCTGTCTAATATAAGTGTGGAGTCTACACTTACATTAGCCAAAGCTCTTCTTAATTCTTAGATGACATCTTAGAACATTACAGAAAGAATGGCTAATACATTTACGATAAGGTCTCTCTTGCTCTTAGCCTTGTCTGGGCTTAAAAGCATAACACAGCCCACCAATTTTGTTTGAGATAATTATCCCCAGAAGAGATTGTGAAAGCACTGAACTCACCATTTCTCTTCCTTGAATGCTCCTTCAGTTTCTGCCCCTTCTCATCCCATAATATAGTTTCTTATTTGGAAATACGTCTCTTTAAACTCATTGGGATTTAATCCCATCTGAATGTTTGTATTGGGGTTTGGCTGCGCACAGAATACACAAAAACCTCCTTCAACTTTGCAGCAGTTTCCAAAGTTAGGGGGAAGGATTCTGGATACTTTGTGGGTGGGTGTGGGTGTGCAACACTGCTCCGATTCCAATTGAGTTCATTATGATGTTATGTGAGGGTAGCAGAGAAAAAAGTGAGGTGGAACAGTCATGAAACCTTTCGCCCTCCTAAAGTCCCTGTTTTCATGGGGAAAGTTCCTAAGAGAGACAAATGAAATAAATAGCTTGGTGAGTACGTGTGTGGGACTACAGCAGGTGAGGAGGGTTAAACTCTGCCTCCACAGTCCTGATACTGTTTTCTTTCCCTATTCTGCACCTGATACATGTTTCTTCTTTTTCAGTGAACATTAACTGCATTTCCACAATTAATACCTTGGCTAGTTTGGCCCTAAGACAACTTTTGAATCAGCCCTAGTTTATTGGCATGCACCCTGCAAATGTTTTCCTCTTGAGTAGTAGTACATCTAGTTAGGACCCTCAAAAGAGTATTTTAGGACAAGATATGGCTTTCCCCTCCCATGTGCATGCTATTTCTTTGTTTTGTAATTAAAAATAGAATAATGAATGAATATTAAGTAAAATAAACATCAGGGGTTTTGAACCTCTTTCAGCTCAATTCCATTTCAGAGCAGTGGGAGGACACCATTAGTATGCTCAGGGGAATTACGCACTCTTTGGAGGCTCCAGAAACCACACTTTCCCCTGCTATTCTCCAATCGAGGCCTTAAAAGCCCTCTTAACACAAGGGTAACTCACGTTAAGTGGGCCTTTAAGGCTCTGACTGGAGGGGGGTCAGGAAAGCTTTCTGGAAGGTGCAGAAATTGCTCATTTCCCCCTCCACACTAATGGTGTCATTTCCCCCTTTCACGCCAATGGAACCATTAGTGTGGAGGGGAAGAAAGGGCAGGCGCCAGCCGATGCATAAGCTCACGTGGCCCGGCTCATTAGGCAGACTGTGCAAGTGGGGGAAGTGCCCGAAAAACCCTAAACTCAGCTCATGCCAAGTCAGGCATAAGTACCGGGATCCCCACTTACCTGCAAGCCTCCATTCTGCAAAAAATTGCAGGCAAGCATTTGACATAAATCAACATTTTGCACAAATAGGGCCATAAATAGGGCCATTTACTCCAATTTACAGGCATAAGTGGTTTAATTAGACCATTTATACCTGAAATTCTGTGTAAATGACCCTATTTACGGCCATTATTTGTGGAAAAATGGCAATTTAAATAAAATGCCTAGCCACCATTATGTGCAAAATGGTGGCGCCAGAGCAGTGGGACGCCACATCATTCGCCAGGCACCCACAGACCATCCAGTAGCTTGCCGCGTGTGGCAAAGAGGGTCAGGTGGCCGGCGGGGGTCCGGCAAGCAGTGCGCGAGGCAGGGAAAGGTGAGTTTGCCCATCCTTATGCATACGTTTTTTAAAATACACCTGAACTTGGATTGGTGATTCTGGACCAAATAGTCATCCGTATTCAAGGACCAAAATTAGTATAAATGAATTTAAGAAATAAAAAGTATTCTATCCTGTACAAAGATTAACTGAAAGTGAGAACATGTACACCAGAAAATACATTGTTTTTAAAGAGGCTTCTCCTGTTTTTCCCCCCAAGAAGCTAGGAGGAGCTAGGCTAAACTGGACTGAGCTGACAAGGTAATACTAATTAGGTAATATCCGCTGTAGAAAATTAATGAAATGCCTTCCTATAAGGAATATTTCATGTTAATGGGAGCAATTTTTCACTGGTCTACATCAAAAATAAGACGGGTATCTTTCTGGAAACTCTGGTGAAGAATTTTCCATTACTGGCCATTTTTATATAACTCCTTACTCAACAAGTCATATTACCGTAATGCTTTACTATCACAACTGAATTGCTCCATATCTGTGTAAACTCAGCCATCATTTTATTATTGCAGTGATTAGGCCCCATTCTCCATTCTTTATACTACTGCTGAGCTGCAATCCAAGGTCTTAGCATTGACAACATTCTGTTTTTCTTAGCTTAGTCCAGACAGATCACTTTTTTATTTTTATTTACCAATATTACCAATATAAACTGCTAAGACAGAGGGTATGAGAAAACCATCAATATGCAAAGCTGAGAAAATACTAAATTCAAACAAGGGCAAACACAGCTTATAGATTATATTAAATTGACAAAAACACATACACACACATCCATGCTCATCTGTAATCAGTAAAGGTTAACTAGACTGACCATATGAAAAGGAGGACAGGGCTCATGTAACTTTAACAGTCGTAGAGAAAAGGGAATTTCAGCCAGTGTCGTTTGTATGCAGTTAGTTCCTGGTGAAATTCCTGCTTCATCACAACAATTAAAGTTGCAGGGGCCCTGCCTTCTTTTGTATATGGTCACTCTAGTATAGTGCCTGCAACTTTAACTGTTGTGATGAAGAGGGAATTTCACCAGGAACTAATTGCATACAAATGACTCTGGCTGATATTCCCTTTTCTCTAGGACTGTTAAAGTTACATGAACCCTGTCCTCCTTTTCATATGGTCAGCCTAAGGTTAATAGATTATATAGTTCACTAATGGACATCGATTTCTGATATGCTGTTAATTTCACCAGATCTACAGTGTGCTACATTTTGGGTTCATTTGTAACACTTACTAAGAAATAAGTCCCAGTGAATACAGTGGGACATGTATCCAGGTTGTTTAGGGCCCCTGGGCAAGGCACCCTGAATGGGCACCATTTCTCAGTGGCTGGTTTTGAACAACACTTTAGAGAATGGTGGGTAGGCTGACCATACGAAAAGGAGGTCAGGGCTCATGTAACTTTAACAGTTGTAGAGAAAAGGGAATTTCAGCCAGTGTCATTTGTATGCAATTAGTCCCTGGTGATATTCCCTCTTCATCACAACAATTAAAGTTGCAGGCACTATACTAGAGTGACCATATACAAAAGAAGGCAGGGCCCCTGCAACTTTAACAGTTGTGATGAAGAGGGAATATCACCAGGAACTAATTGCATACAAATGACACTGGCTGAAATTCTCTTTCTCTACAACTGTTAAAGTTACATGAGCCCTGCTGTCCTCCTTTTCAGATGGTCAGCCTAATGGTGGGTTGAGTAGCCAACTCACAGTTGGTTATTTTGTGGGTACTCCCCACACAACATATTCCTAAACAAATGTGGGTGGTTGGGGCTGGCATTGAGTGGACTAATAGTCAACCCGGCATTTGACTGACACAGCCCCGCCCCTGTCCCCAACTTCCCTCCTCCCTCAGTCCTCCCAGTTCTATCCCAGCAGCCTCTGCAAGTTGCACCAGTTGTAGCAGAGTGGCAGCCGCCGCTTTGGTCACTTTTGCCTCCTGCCTCTATGGGCTTGTGTTTTAACCCACTCACTGCACGCCATTAACGCACTCACCCCTCCACACAACACTTTAAACAACTGGCTTCGAGCTAAACAACTTGCAAGCCAGTTGTTTTTCTCAGTTGCTTATTTGGGTGGAATAGCATACCATCAGACGTTTGTGAGCAGTGTGTCACCCTCCACACAACACAATCAGCAACACAACTGATGATTGATTCCCCCTCTCAGTTGCTTCATGTGTTGTTCGAATGCAGCCAATCACTCTTTCTCATCATGCTACCACTTGCATGCTTGCTTGCTTGTCAGGACGAGAGCCAATGAGCAAGTAGACACTGCTACTGCCCCTCCTTCTCACCACTGTCTGTCCCAGAGTGAGAGACATGTGAAAAAGCACGTTGCGATGGTGAAGAGAAGGGGGGGGGGGTCCTGTTAGTGGGCCCTGCTGGGATGTGGACTCTTGGCAAATGCCCAACCATCTCAGCCTTGATGCAATCAGTTGATGAGGAGGCTTACTTCCGAGTGAATGTGGATGGGATTGCAAATCCCTTTTTTTCTGTAGCCTGTGTTTCCTTCCCCACTTTTTGTTTGGACACATTAACCTAGCTGCTTTTGAAAGAGACCGCATTTGTTCATGTTGCTTTGTTTGTGGTGTATTTTAAGCCAACATAACAAAATATTTTTTTCAATACCTTTGAAAACACAACTATCTCTGGATAACACTGTAAGAAAACGCATATGTGGTTCCCATCTCCCTCTTTCCCTCCATAGCTATCTATTTATTGATCTAATTATAGAATGTGAATGGAAGTTGGACAAGATGACCCTTAGGATTCCTTCCAACTTTTCACTCTAAGTTTTCTGTAAGTAGAGCTTTCAGTGTGAAAGCCCTGAGTCAATTCTTCTTAAGACAAAGACAGCTGATAGCCACTTTGGCAATGTATT
This sequence comes from Anniella stebbinsi, assembly GCA_029215795.1. Lineage (NCBI taxonomy): Eukaryota > Metazoa > Chordata > Lepidosauria > Squamata > Anniellidae > Anniella > Anniella stebbinsi. Next base: position 3,455,494 of record JARDYH010000006.1, read on the forward strand.
TCAACAAAGGATGGTCCAAAAAGGCATAGACGATGGATGGAGATGACTCTGAATGAAGTCTGTGAGTGTAACAGAAAGTTAGTCTGTACTGGAACTGGAGGTGAAAAGGGCACAGAGAGCCAACTTTGCTCTTGGCAGGAAATTTTGTGGCACTCTGAGTTCCCCTAGAGACCTGATAGGGAACAGGAATCAGTGCTAATGCTGTGAGTCCACATCTTATGCTCACACACACAAATACTCTTTATTTCACAAAAATGTCATAAGTCTCTACGGAGTTCCTTTTAAAGAAACAGAATCTGAGTAAATGCTAGAAGTTTCTCATCCCTGTATAAGACTAAGGAAATGGGATGCTATATGTCAGGGTGCTAGGAATTAGTCTCTGCTTGGTTTCAGAGTAGGAGGAGGCAGTTACTCCTCCTTTCCTACTGCCGAAGCTAGCCTGGGAAAAAGCAGCAGATTTGCACCAGTCGGAGGAACATAAAAGTCCAGAAGACAGACTTGGCTGAGGAGGAGACGTGCCCAGACTGTCTCTGAGGTGGTTGAAAAGCAGAGAAGAAAAACAACCAGTCAGGTGGAGTTCTCAGGCTAGATCTACACCAAGAAGGATATAGCGGTATGAAAGCGGTATATAAAAGGCAGGAGCCACACAACTGCTTTATAGCGGTATTGAAGTGCACTGACAACCGTTGGGGCCCATTGACACATACCACATACCGCTTTCATACTACTATATCCTGCTTGGTGTAGATCTGGCCTCACTTCAACGTTAACAGTCCCTAAAGGGCTGGATTAACAAATGAGGAACTCTAGTTGCCTTCCCCCCACATCGTGCGGTTTTAAAAGAATTCCCTGTTAATTTAACATGTGGTTGGTTGATGAAGAAGTGAGGGTGTTGGGCTGGACACTACATTGTTGTAGTTGAGTGAAGAGCTAAAATATGTTTTGCCTTAGATTCTAGGTTTTTTAGGGGCAGAAAGCACTATTCTGTCTCCATTCCAACAGTGGGAGAATATAGAAGCTGCTATTTATTTCTCAGTGATCCAATGTGCTGTTGCAGTAGAAGGAAAACCTTACCATTTGATCAGAAATGATAGTAGAGATGGGTGAACAGGTGATGTTTGAGCATGCTCAGGTTCTCTGAATACTTCCTTAAAGCTTGTTTCACTTTGTTTACATTCCCAAATATGAGACTATTGCTTTTGGATTTTTGTGCATGTTTAATAGGGGGGGAAATGCACCCTTCTGAAAATGCACCCCTTCACAAATCCCCCAAATCCACATTTTCACAGTTTAGCCTGGGGGGGGGGGGGAATGTGCACTTTTGATTAGGAAAGATGTACATTTTTAACAGTGTGAAAATTTGGGGGGATTTGTGCATTTGCACACTAGTGATTTCAGAATTGTGCACTTGCGGAAGTGCACACTTTCAGATGTGAATGCAAGTGCAGGACATTGTGAAATAATCCTGAGAATTGCATTTCTCCCTATCTTCACATTCGCGGACGTGAACGAGATATCGTCGCATGATTTGCAAATGGGAACAAAATTCTTGTGCATCTTTAGTCACCGTACCACTGCATCCTCTATTCTTTTTCTTTCCACAAAGAACAAAGGAAAACATTAGGTGGAACTGTCAGAATAGCTGTGCCGTATCTTTTGATTGGCTTGATTGCCCTAGGAACCCTTCATCTGGAAATACCCATGCCTTTCTTTCTTAATACAAGGTCATTGTGATGGAAAAGGAACTGGTAATTTAAATTGGTTCTAATGCCACAGAAAATATAGACAAATCCTGTTTGTTTACACCATATGCTTGAAGAAGTGCACTAAATGTCCACACTTTCATCATGGGGCTAACACTTTAAAAAGCCCTGCAGCATTGTTCGGTTCCCCTTGGGTCTGCCTCCCTGGTTCTTTGGTCCGGCTGGTAGTGCATAGGTTATATGATGTATTCATTCCATTAAGCACTATTTTGTGGAAATGCCGGTCTCAGAAAAATAGAGTTTCCACTTATTCCATATCACAGTGAACTGTGAAGTGGAGAAGCCATATTATTTTCAACGTGTATTGTGCCACATGAACAAAATGGCACCCCTTCTTCAATAAACGATGCCAACGATGATAAAGGAGAAAATGTTTTTTTAACAGCCTTCAATTTTATTTCTGGTGACAATTCAGTGTAGCAGTTTGCAAAAACTCTTGGTGCAGAAAGCAGATTATCTTCTCTGCACCATCCATAAATCAATGGATGAGGAAAATGCAAAAATACCTTTTTTAAAAAGTGTTCCCCCACCCACAACCAAAATATTATTTTGAAGGCTGTGTTCGTCATGGTGAAAATGCCTTGGGTAACATTATATACAATCATATCAGGTGACTGAGAATGCTTGCAAATTAGAAAAGGCTGGGAAGGAAGGGATTTATCCAATTTTATTCATGCTTGGCCCCAAGCTTCATTTGTTAATGAAGTACAGTCCATTCAAAGCCATGTTTGGATGAGAAACAGGTTACTTTCAGAGATATCAACACATTTGGTGAACAATTATGCGCTCAGAAAATGAATGCATGATAGTGGAAAATGTGTTCCTGCAGCGGTTATATAAAGCCCACTCCAATTTCCTATGCATGAGTGAGAACCATCGCAAAGAAATGAATGCAACCATGGAAGTCATCTGTAGCTCTGTGAGGGGGTAGAAAAGAAGTTACATGCAGATGTCTGTAAGGTTAGCTGGGTGGTCCTTTGAAATGGAAAAAAGCCACTTCCGGAAGTATGGTCAGGATTAGAGACACAGTGGTGTGTGCACCCTTAACCCTACTCCTCCTGCTATTTCTCTATTCCAGATTGAACCCCATCAGCAGCATTTCTTCCAGTGGGAGCCCAAATGCCTGTCTATGTGCAATATGTGCAAACTGCATATGTGACAGTAACCACCATAAAGCTGGATCAACATTTCTCAGAAAATATTTTTTTTTTCTGATTCCATTTTCTGAGACAGTTATTTTTCAGCCTCCTCTTGAATTGTTAAAGAAGACCAGCTTTGTTTCACCACCTGCAAATGAGGTGGAGAATTGTGGATGCAGCTGTGGATCTATCCCATATTAATATTGTTGAAGGTAGCAGTGGTTTGTACCAGATTAATTAGCACAATATCCAATGGTATGATTCTGTGTACAGTATGAAACAGGGGAGCTTATTCCTTCCTCTCTTTCTCTTCTTTTGTTTTGGTAAGTCGGTACTAATGTAAGAAATGGTCTTTAGCCCAATCTACACATTAAAAAAAATGTAGTATAGCAGTGTCATAGAACTTCATAATGGAGGTATGAAATGATGTATCTGAATGCCTTACCACATCAAACTCTCTGTTAATGAGAAATCTAGTACATCAGAAAGAAAGGTTCTAGTCTAGCCTTCTCCCTGAGGAGCTTGCGTGTGCTGGGATTTGTGTGTGTGTGTGTGTGTATCCATGCACACTCATGTAGGAGCACTCAAACAAGCTCAGTGGAACAGCACATTCTCACACGAAGAAGATTCCAGGTTTGATCCCTGGCATTTCTAGGTAGGGCTGGAAAAATGTCCTAACTGATCCCCTGGAGAGCCACTGCCAGTCAGTGTTGACAATACTGGGCTAAATGGACTAAAGGTCTGACTTGGTTTCCTATGTTCCTGAAGTCCCAGGACTGAGTTGCTTGCTTGTTCATTTGTTTTCCTGAATATGTACATCAGCTCTCTGTCAAGGGGTTTTAGCATTGCTTTTCTTAATCATTTGTCATAGGTTGACTATTACGTTCTAAAAAGGGAAATCCTGATTAAGTAGCGTTGCTTCTTGTGTTTGATTATTTTTCTCCTTGTTTGTCTTTCCCATTCAAACAGGGAACAACTTCAAGAGTCAGGCATAATGTTTGCATTTAGATCGTATGGGGCGGGGAGTGGGGATCCTTTTATCTTGAGAGATGTTAGAAATGCATTTTGATTCATTGGGAGTTCCTGACACAAGCTACAGCATTCGAGGGCAGACTGGGAAGTAGATGCTCCCAAAGTGAAGAAGCGGAAGAGGAAAAGGAATATGACTGTAATGGGTTTGTACTAGGGATGTGCACGCCTGAAAATATCATATCGTATCGTTATCGGAATTTCGGTCAAAAAAATTATCGTCTCCAATAATATTGTAGGTGAAACGTATCGTATCCTGTCGTATTTTCGATAATTAATTTATATTGTTTCTACATTTTGCCCTATAGACTCTAGAGTTGATTTTGGAGTCAGAAAGGCCTAAAACTTCTTAATTTTCCAAATTACAGAGTAGGTGAAGTCAATGAGGTGACTGGTTTCCAGGAATCCGGAAACTCACCCATCTCTATCTGGAGATGCACCTGGCCGAGGAGGACCCATCCCTAAATCATAAAAGGAATAATGAGGGGAGAGGATTGGGCGGGGGGGGGGGGAAGAGACAGTTGGATGTGGAAGGATGTTTCTCAAAAATGGGAATTTCACGGCCCTTCTTGAAGAGCCAGCCTTAGCCAGGCAGGGCCTCGGAGGGGCAGGAAACACCCTTGCAGCGGGGCAACCTGGATGATCCTAGCAGAAGCAAACATGCTGATGGAGGCCTTGCAATGCTGACAGACAGCAAAGTGGAGATCTGCTGCCACCTCAAAGTGGTCCCACACCATGCTGCCCTGTCACTTCTGGGGTGACCCAGTCTGCCCACCAGTGCATGGACTCTGGGGTGTCACCACAAGAGCAGGGGTAGAAGACCTTTCTGAAAGGGCCAGCCTTAGCCAGGCAGGGCCTCATTGGGGCAGGAGATACCCCGGAAGCGAGGAAACCTGGATGATCCCACTAAAACTAAAAACCTATATGCTTATTTTTTTCAGTGCCTATGTGTGGCACAGTGAGTGGACACACTCCACCTCAGTAGCATAACTGCTGCCTTGTCTCAAGATTAGGCCATGCATGTCTAAGTACAAATAAAAGGATTGGGGGGGTAAGGGAATAGCACAGGCATCACTTATTTTAGAGCCAGCCTTAGCCAGGCAGGGCCTCATTGGGGCAGGAGATACCCCTGCAGTGTGCCAACCTGGAGGATCCTAGCAGAAGCATATACATGTGCTGCTTTGACAACTGCAAATCCCATCAAAACAACCCTCACGCACCGCCTCGACCTCATCGTGCTTCAAAATGACCCAGTCTGCCCACCATCCCCGTGCAAGCAGGTTGGCAGTGCTTCATGCCAGAGCTGCACACATTGGCTGGAGCAGATGGAAATAAAAGTCACGTTCTGGGTAGAGGTGGGCACATTGGATGGAGCAGTGTCTCAAAAAAAGAAAGAAAAGGAAATGCGTGAGGGATGCTTCTGCAGTCCCTCACTAATGGAGTCCACGAGGCGTTTGAAGAGCAGACCCAGGGAATGTAGTGACGAAAAATAATAATACAGGAATCTGTCAAGGCGCTGTCACTGGAATGCCATGCATACACTGACTGCAGTCCCTCACTAAAGCAGTCCAGACTGGGCACATTGGCTGGAGCAGTGGCAAAAATAAATAAATAAAGGCAAAGTGTGAGGGATGCTGCTGAAATCCCCCCCAATGCTGCTACACCGGAATTAGGTGAAGTAATGAGTTGCCTGGTTCCACAACATCCCTATTAAGTTAACAGGGAATCTGGGTTTGATTCCAGAGGGGTAGCCTAAGAAAGAATACTTGATACTGCAGCCCAGGCTAGCACCAAGGAAGATGTGCGCTTGATTTCACTGGGGGAGAGACAGCTACCCCAGAACTGCCCCCAGCAACAGCACATCTCCAAGACTCAGAGCCACCTCACCCAAGGCACACCTTAGAGCCGCGTTTCATACTGCTACAAAGTGATTGAAATTATTTATATTAATAACAATCCTTTGCAAACAGTTTGTGTGCTACTTTGACAACAGATTGTGTAGTGTTATCCTGTGTAGCAGGCTACAGGACACACCAGCACACTCACAGTCAATCAAGCAAACACACACACACACACACAGAGGGAGAGAGGGAGAAATATTTTTTTTCTAATTTTTTTTTAAAGAAAGTTAAACAGGGAACAACAACACACTCACTCAGTCACAGTATCCCCACTCACGCTAACCTAACCCTTCAATCAAACCAACCAGAAAACGTATAAAAATTATAACTCAAACACACAAGCAACGAACAGCCAAATGAACCTGAGACACAGAAGGGAACAGAAAGATGCAAAACCAGAATGAATCTCCAACAATTTGCCACCAAAATTAATCCAGCAGTAACTATGTAACTATAAGACCCAGGACAGAGCTCCAGCAAAATCCATCCTTCTCCCTCAACGCCTAACTCCCAATAAAGCTGGAACACTAAGTGTGGGGGGTTTATGTGGGGATATCCTTAGCCCTCCTCCAACATTGTGATTGCAGCCTGCTGGAATCCTTGCTGCACGATTGGTCACTGAATCTGTCAGTCTCAGCAAACACACCCCACTTTCTAACTCCATGACCCCAAATGAAAAAGAGCCTTCTGATAATACAATAAAATTCTGATAATTATTGGATGATTTCTGTCGTCTCCGATAATTATCATAGGATGTTGTATCGTATTGTTATCATTAATCAGATGTCCGATAAAGACCACGTTATCGGACATTTTAACGATACTCTACACATCCCTAGTTTGTACCTCCTGCGAATGACATAGGCTGGAAAAAAGGTAGAATTTCCCATTCCTGGTGACAAGTGTGGATGGTTTTCCCAAGCTCCAGCAAGGTGGGACTTAAATATTCCAAAGTCAGTCAGTAGACAGGTTGTAGCAGTCCAATCCCTTCCAAAAAGAACAAATACCTTTACCATCAAAGAGTGCTATAATCTGGTTGTGGGTTAGAGACTGGATGACACTAAAAGGTAGTTACTATTTTATAACCATCCTAATGAGTACAGAGCAGACTTAGTGGCGACATAATGTTGAGGGTCAGTTGAGGGTGGAAGAAGGGGGGGAATAAAGAGACGAGACACGTATGCTTGATATTAAAATTGGGCCACATGTATTGAAATCAGATATGCAAAGGATTGACTGGGTGGGCAGCTAAACTCCTCCAGCAACTAGCTGAGTGTTATTGGGTGAAAACATTCCATGCCTGCCAGGAGGCATCTGTGAGATTGTCACCCCCAGGTCAGCCCCATTTTCAGGGTGGGGAGGCCTTCCCGTGTCATCCCCTCCCAGGTCACAAAACACCGGATGGGTGAGGAGAGGTGGCCTCACGGGTAACCCTTATCCCCCCACTGGGGCTGCAAAACTCTCAGCGAGAGGCTGCAGGCATCACCTGTCACCTGCAACAGTACCTCAGAACACTCAACATCCCTGATGTCCCTGAGCGTGCCCACCCCTACAAGCCTAAAATGAATGTGACCAATTGACCTAACAAATGAGATTTTTTAAAAAAACCAGATTTGACTAAGACGCTCCCACCACACTTAAAGTGTGAAGCAGGCAAAAAGACTCATAGCCCCGGCCTTTGGACTATGAGCCAAAAATTCCTACTCATCCCCCCAAAGGACAACTAGCATAGCCCACATTGCATGCAGGGACAAAGGGAGCCATAAAGGAGAGAGGCCGTGGCTGGGATCCTAGAGACTAATGCCTTGTGAACCTCACCCCCAGCTAGTGGCACCACCTTATCCCCATCCAATGGTGATAAGCCATCTCTCTCCCACCCAACACACACGCACAATGTCCCCTCCCACGACTAGGAAAGCAAGATGAAGAGGGGGAGCACATGGCAAAGGAAAATGGTGAACTAGTGATGGGTGCGGGGATAGAATGCTTTGGCAGGAGAGAATGGCTAGATGGAACCCTGAACAGGAGGCCATTAGGAGGGAGGTTACACTGCAACATTTTGTTGCAGGTGTAATATTCATTCATTCATTCATTCATTTATTACATGTATATACCATCAATAACCGGAGCTCTTTGGGTAGTTCACAAAAAATTAAATCCAGAAAATACAGCATAAAATACAATAGAAAATAGAAAAGCTCAAAACTACAGTATACAAGTACAACCACAATAAAAGCTAGCAGCAGTGCAGAGATTTTAAATACAAGAGAAGATACAAAACAACAGATGCTAAACTATAAAAATGCCTGGGAAAATAAAAGAAAAAAAAAGCTCTTCACCTGGTGCCAGAAAGAGCGCACAACATAGGCCCTTTCCGCACCATAGGGGTTAGCCACTTCCAGGTTCGGCGTGATGAGGCTGCACCACAATGGGGCAGCCTGGGCTTCTCCTGGGCTGTCGCAAGTCACACCGGCCATTTTTTTTTAAAAAAAAAAGATCCACAGAGGTGCATACGAGTGCTCATGTGCAAAAGATTAGTTTACATTTTTTAAAAAAACCACAAGCGATTGTTCCCCCCTCTGTGCGTCATGCGGAGCCTCCACGAGCAGGCAGGGGCAGCCCCTTGAAAAATGACTGGTGCGGAAAGGGCCATAGTCTCTCTGGGAAGCTAATTTCAGAACTGGTGTACCACAGCAGAAAAAGCCCTGGTATCCTCCTGCCTCGCTTCCTTTGGCATGGGTTCCTGGAGAAGGGCTGCTGACGATGATCTTAGTGTCTGGGCAGGTACATATGAGATGAAATGATCTTTCATAAAACCTGGACACAAGCCATTTAGGGCTTTGAATGTTAATACCTGCACTTTGAATTGGGCCTGGACTGGCAGCCAGTGCAGCTGGAAAAGTATTGGCATTACATGATCACGCTGGCCAGTCCCTGTTAACAATCTCACTGTCCTGTTTTGGGCCAGATGATAATATTTCCAATATTACTCAAGAGACAGGATAAAATTTGCATACCTTTAAATGAATTAACATATAGAAATAAGCAGGGGGCATGTATTTTCTTCTGGATGGGGTGGGTGGGGTACCAGATTTATATTCCATAATCTATAAACTGTAATTTTCTCCCCATAGACATCCATTTGGGAACATTGCTCAAAGCACTGACATTTATAAAACATGTCTCATTTTCCTTACAACAGCAGACGCTTGATGAATTGCCTAATGATTTTGCCACATGCATTTTTAACAACGCTAAATAAACTGCACGGCAACGTAGCCTTGATAGCTCAAGCAGAGTGGTTTAAAATGATTGGGCTGAATATATTCTGGAAGCTTTGCGAAATGAGATCCCATGGACCTCAGATCGTGTTTGGCAGTTAACATAATATCTAGTAAATGGCACATAGAGTTTCACAATTAAAAATCGTGTTAACGAATGCCAAATAGTTAGATATCATTTTTCTTACTCATGCATAATTCAACATGTGTTCTCTTGCAAAAATGAAAAGTGGATGTCTTCCATGAAGCAGGGATTAGACAAAACCTTGGAAATCACATCATTAAGAATTCATGACTGTTTCTCTGTTGCATTCCATAATAAACATTGATTTATCACCATGAGTTACACAATCTAGTTACAAAGCCGATCTTTGGTCTTCTGCACAGATTTCTATGCCATTCACCTCCTTTTCATACAAATAACAACCAATTTGTACATGACCAAACCTGGCTTATTGGGTATAAGTGCCAAATAATAGGATGGTTATGGCAAAATGAATTCTGCGCATTGGTAGGAACCTGCCAATGTCCTCCAAGCAACATACACATCCAAGCTGCCTAAAAACCACAAATGCTTTAAATTATAAAAAGGGGATAGAAAATGCGGTCCACGCTAGCCATGTACGGTGGTCCACTAGGGGCTCAACATATCTTCTTTATTTATTCATTTATTTATTACATTTTTATATTGCCCAATAGCCAAGGCTTTCCAGGCAGTGCACAATTAAAGCTATAAAATGCAAGTAGCCGGATGAATTTAAAACTTTAGAAGTTAAAAATGCCATATAAAATCCAAATAAGTTACAGTCCAGGGAAAGTCTGTGTGAAACTATAAGTTTTCAGGAGGCGTTTAAAGGATGTTATATTTTCTACCTCTTGAACCACACGCGGGAGGGTTTTCCCAAATTAGACTGCAAAAGCAGGGGGTGTAAAAAATAAAAATAAAACTGAAAGCCACAATACCTAGTTGGTGGTAAGAATGAATGAGCATGTGATGTCTGAGTTCAGTGAAGTTCTTCAAATTCCTCCTTGAGGCTTAGGTCTCCTCTACAAGAATTCGGTTTGACACCTGGTTGTCCGATTATGCGCAACTTCTCGCAATCGCTTTTACCGCAAATCACTATACGTGGGAGGAGGTTAAGCGCATAACAGGTTGCCTTACCAGTTGTATGAAACACGCTTTAGAGGTGTTTAATGTGGATAATTGCTTATTTACGTGGTCATGAGGTGCTTTAATGGCCATGGTAAATTAAAACTCGCTATTTAACACGCATTCGATAATGCACATAATTGCATAGAAAATGCGCCTCGACCCCCGATTTGCGCTCCGCTCTTGTAGAGGTCAAATTTTTAATGTGCCTTGAAAGAGCTTTAAATCACTCTTGTAGAGGCACCCTCTGTTCTCATTTGCATTACTGAATGTGAACGTCTCCCCCCCACACACACACATCGGGGAAAATTTGCATTTTTAACAGTACTCATTTTCCCCAATCGAAAATGTACATTTCACCCCCATAGGCTAAGAGATAAAATATGGATTTAGGCTGAAATACACTTGCAGAAGTGCAGACTTTCAAAGGCAAAGGCAAGTTCAGAAAATTGCCAAGATTTCTGAAGGACTGAATTCCTCTTTGCATTCGCAAATGGAACATGTTCGCATGATTTGTAAATAGGAACAAAATTCTCGTACGTCCCTAGTTGGTGGACTGCATGTTGTAGGTCACCAGCTATACATGTCTTTGGGAAATTTTATTTGAAAGGTGGCATGTGTATGTGTCTTGGTGTGTGTTTATAAAATAAACATTGTCAACTAAATACTACATTCATTTTACGCTGGCAGATCAGCCATCATATTTGCTAGAGTTGATAATTCTGTTTTATAAAGTTTCTTCTTAGAGTACTTGTCTGTAGCATAATTAATGTAGGATCTATTAGATGGAGAGGGTTTCTTTTTTTCTTTTTTAAAGAATTACATGAAGAGTGTCCTTCAACTTAAACCATTATATCAGTGACCTGAAGTTTAACATTTATCGCAGAAAGCCATTAAGATGAATTAATGGAACTTCCAAAGCCCTTCAGAAAATAGCGTCCTCTCTATTCCCAGAAAGGCCAGTGTAGGAAGTCTTTGGGGGTGGTGAGTATTGGTTGACATTAAAAAAAGAGAAGTGTAGTATGAGAGATTTTGTTCCATTCGCTCTTTTTCTTCTTCTCCTGAGCTGGCATCATTGGATCTATAGTTCATAGGGATTTGTTCTTGAAACAACAAAGAGTCTTGTGGCATCTTAAAGACTAACCTTTCCCCCCCCCCCCGGCATAAGCTTTCACAGCCCACTTCATTAGATGCACAGAGTGTTATCAGGAATTCCACGTGTGTATATGTACAGTACATATTGTACGGTGATGCAGAGGGGAAATGGAACAGTGAGGTCAGAATGAAATTAAATGCAGAAAGTACAGACAGTGACAATCGTTATTAAACACAGCCATTCACAAAACAGTTGCTGCTGAGAACATGCATACTAAACCAATTAACTCATGTAGTGTGATGAAAATCCTTTAGCCCAACTCAAGCCTCTGGCAATAGTACTAAACCTGTTGAATTCAACTCAGCAGCCTCTTATTCTAATCTCCCTTTGAAGTGTCTTTGGGCTCATCTACACCTAAGGGTGTAGAGGGATGGAGGGGGAGGATCGCGGATTTACCTGCTTCCACGATCCTCCCCCAGCATCTAGATGGCAGTGCAACGTCCCAGGGGGAAAGGGATGTTGCGAGCACCATTTTTTTAAAAGGACTAATAATAATAATAATAATAATAATAATAATAATAATAATTTATTTCTTACCCGCCTCTCCATTTGGATCGAGGCGGGGAACAACAATATGATAAAATACATAAAACTGATTAAAACATGACACACATTATTAAAACTGCATTAAAACATCCTAAAACATCCTAAAAACATTCTAAAATTCCATTGGATATGCCCGCCGGAAGAGAACAGTCTTTCTGGCTTTCTTAAATTCTAAAAGACTGTTAAGTTGACGAGTCTCCTCCAGCAAGTCATTCCACACTCTGGGAGCGGCAGAAGAGAAGGTCCTCTGGGTAACAGATGTCAGCCTAGTCTTGGCCGACTGTAGTAAGTTCTTCCCAGAGGATCTGAGCATGCGGGGCAGATTGTATGGGAGAAGGCGATCCCGTAGGTAACCTGGACCCAAACCATGTAGGGACATTGCATGGCAAAAATGGTAAGTGAACCCCCCAGCCAAACTCTGTTCCCACCCACCCCCGCCATCCTGGGGATGGTGGGATTGCTGCCCCCCACCCCCATAGGCACAGAGCCTCCCTGCATGGCTCTGTGCCCGTTTCAGGTCCCGGGACTGCAGAAAACCCAGGACATCTCCGGTTTCCGTTATCCCGGGGTTGTCCCGGGGTCATCTCCAGTTGACCCTGGGATCCCCTGTGCATCATATGGATGTACAGGGATGGCCTAGGGATGACCCCAGGATATGTCCCTGGTGTAGACATGGCCTTTGTTCTACATTCCACAATAGGCACTTAAGGCCAGTGACAAAGTGGCCTGGGAGGCCGAAGTGTTCTCCTGCCATTTTTTCATTGTTGCCTCACTTCTGCAGAATGCAGAAGTGCACCGTTGATGGAAGACGGCATATACCCTACTGGGGGAGCAGCCATATTTGCAACAGCTAAGTCAATGGGCATTCATCAGGACTTGCGATGCACAGGATGAATTCCAAAATATACAGAGGACAATACACTGGATAAGGCTGATCTACAATGTAAGCTTGTTTCTGGAGGGTATTTATTTATTTTATTTTTATACCGCCCAACAGCCAAAACTCTTTGGGCAGTTCAAAAAAATTAAACAAGAATGTTGCTGAAGTGGTGCCATATACCAGCTTCCTCCTTTAGTTTTCAAATCTTCTTTCCTCACTCAGCACAGTGACAGTGGGGAAATGGGTATATGTGTAACCATGCGCTGTTCATCATTCTGTGCACTGGACTAAAGAGCAGGTAGAATCTCTCCCCACCCCCACCGGCATTAAGAACATAAGTGAGCTCTGCCGACCTGCCTCCTTCCAGAAATGAGCATTTCCGCCCATTTTAGGTTGCCCCCAGAAGTATGAAATCGACACCTGTATGCAGAAGGTCCCAAGTTCAGTCAGGTTGTCCTGGAAGTGTTAAATTGGTGGGGGGCACTTATACAACTGAACTGGTGGGGCACAGGAGAATTGGTGTGGGTGAAAGTGCCCTGTTGGATAGTGGCCAGCAGGGATGATGAACACTTTTCTCTGGAGCAATAACCTGGTAATCCTACTTTGACTACCACACAGATCTTTGTAGACTGGGATGGAAGGTACTTTCTTTCTCCAAAGTGGAACACTTCATCACTGACGGAAGAGAGCAGTGCCTTGAGAGCAGCATCCCCAACCTGGCGCCTTCCAGATTGTTCTGGACTTCAACTCTAGGGCTACTTTTCAAAATGAAGAGAGGAAGGTCTTCAATATTCCATACATTTATGACATTCCATGAAAAGTGGGTTGTGTTTTGGTGGAATTTACATAAAGTGGGTTGTTTTTAGGTGTTGTAGTTTCCTGAGTTTTTTCACTTTCTGAATGCCACATCATCACTCGGCTTCGACAGGCTTAGTCCCTTATTCTCTAAATGCCACATCGCAAGGCTCAATCCAATGTTACCAATGTCAACACAATGCTGCTCTCTGATTGGCTGCAATGCGTACTGGGAATTGTAGGACCTTTTTCTCTCCTCACACTAGGACTGTGAAGAAAATGGGGGAGTTTACACAAAATGTCCATACTATAGCTCTGCAGGGCCATAGGCAGAGGTCTTTCACGTTAACCAGAGATGCCCAGGATTGAACTGTATGCAAAGCATGGGCGGTACTACTGAAATGTGACACTTCTTCTCTCCCTACCAAAGGAGGCAAAAATTCAAAGATCTATGTTAAAATGTTGTAAAATTCAATATGAAACATTCATCAAAGCATTATGAGTCCTAATTCTGACTTTTACAGCTGTATGCAATGCCCCTGTAACATCACTGTCCATAGCTATCTATACACAATGGCTAAAGCCCGTGTTTGCTGGTACAGCAAGTTTTTAGAACAGAAGGAACTTTGTGTCTTAAGCTCAGCAATTGTTTATGTATTTTGAGTACATTATATAGATGGAGTATTCCTATAGAAAAAGAAATGGGTTGTCAAGGATATGATGCATGAAGAATAAGGCTTGCCAATCAGTAAAAAGTAAGCGTTAAAACAGCACAAGAGAAGCCAGTGTGATTAAGCCAGACTGTAAAGAGAATAAGAATGAAAAAGATCATTAGTGGCATGAAGAATTTAGTAAATAGGATGATGGGACAGATTTTGTGAAGGAGCTGAAGCCAGCAAAATGGAATAATTAGAGAAACAGCTACAAATGAGTGTTAAAATTGTAAGCATCTTAGCAATAATTGCTTCAAGTGGGTGCTGAATATGGGTTGTGAACATTGAGATTGCTTCCCTTGTAGAACTGAGGGAATAAATTAGAACCTGAAGAACTCTTGGGGTACATATTTGTCACTTGGATGGTATGGAGAGTGCTCCTTACGATCTCCATTTCATAGAGTTTTATGTTACCAAGCAATGCACTCTGATTATTCTCGAGAAACCCAAATTAACCCTACTGTCAGCAATATGTAAAACAGTGCAGGAAAGAATGATAGAATCGTATACCAGTGTGTAGTCTGTACTCATCAAGAATGGCTTCAGCTTTTGTGCCCAGAAGCAGAATAAGATTACACCACCACTGTTGATTTGTGTGGGCCTGAAACATTGTCCCTTGGGCTTATGCAGAGCACTTTGGGACATGTGTTGGGTCATGTCAAGTCAGAGGCAGCAAGCACTCTTTCTTACATTATTGGTTGGGCCTTGCCTCACAAGAGGTGAGAATCTCACCCCAAACCCCATTCAATAGCTGATGGATGTGGCATGATTTTACTTTAGTTGGCCTTTAAACTACCTGGCTCTCAACAAATTCCTTCTCATTTTCACTGTTGGCCTTGCAACTCAATCCTCATCTTTGGATATAAATAGGCTGACCATATGAAAAGGAGGACAGGGCTCATGCAACTTTAACAGTTGTAGAGAAAAGGGAATTTCAGCCAGTGTCTTTTGTATGCAATTAGTTCCTGGTGAAATTCCCGCTTCATCACAACAGTTAAAGTTGCAGGGGCCCTGCCTTCTTTTGTATATGGTCACTCTAGTATAGTGCCTGCAACTTTAACTGTTGTGATGAAGAGGGAATTTCACCAGGAACTAATTGCATACAAATGACACTGGCTGAAATTCCCTTTTCTCTACAACTGTTAAAGTTACATGAGCCCTGACCTGGATTTTATCTGGTCAGCCTAAATAATTACAAGTTTCAAGATCAGCATACATTCCCAATTTATCTATTTATGTTGAAGACCTGTATTAGATCTATATTGGGGCTGCAGTGTTATATCTATTGAATTCAATGGGGAGTAAGCCCCATTGAATTCAATGGGATTTACTTCTGTTCTGAGCAGTTATATGCAGGATCACACTGTAACAATATACATGCTGACCTAGGGATAAGGGTGCTTCCACATGAGGTTTTTTTTTTTATGGTACCATTGTCCTGCCTCATTCACATAATGAATGAGGTCCAAATGATGAGGCTCATCAGATGGGTGGGGAGAATCGTGTTTCCCTACTGTCGCTTTGCCTCCTGCTTCTGTCCCACAGTAGGGATGGACAGCTTCTTCTTTCTTCACATGGGGAAGAAAGAGGAAACAAACAACAACTATGCGGCCCATACAGTGGGTGTTTTTATCACGCTGCTTCTCCTGCATACAGCAGGAAATGGCGGAAGGTATTGTGACAGTAAAAACAAAAAAAAACACAGATTTTCCAGTCTTTTTTTTTGAAGGAAAATAGAAAAGAAGGAGCAGAAGACACATGGGAGGTGGACAGCATCATGAAAACGACCCACGGACACCTGTGAGTGGCCAGTAACGAGCATGCTCTAAAACGCTCATCTGATGACGCTCAACGTCATAGGAACATAGGAATCTGCCTTAGAGTGAGTCAAGAGTGAGTTCAGAATTTCAGGCAGGACTTTCTCCCTACCTGGAGATCAGGAGATTGAATTTGGGACATTCTGGGCAAATCATGTGCACTTCCACTGAGCTTTACCACTGAGCCATGAGCCCTTTAGCTTGTAACCCGCCTTGATGTTCCCACCACTTTGTCTCTCTTTGCTCTTGCCACATCAAATCTGTGAAGAACGAAGAGAAGGAATAGCTTCACATTGTCTTCTGATTAGTAGTGCTAGGTGCCCTCCTCTTGGAATCACCCTAAGCCCCACTGTACAGAGGGACTCACTGCTGAGTCAACCTACATAGGATTTCACTGTAAATGTAAGAAAAATAAGGTACTGGCACAATATCTGAGTTGTGGAGGAAACCCACTTTCCCCAAATCCTTTCTTAAATCCGGTAACCAACGCATTTATTCCTGCCCATAAAAACCACAACCACAACACACAAAACATTAAATAAAAGGAATGTCGTTAAAGTGAAGGAAGGATAACAGAGGAACGAGGGGGGAAAGCCCAAAATTTCTGAGGTGGCATTTTGTGAGATCTCTCCCCCCCCCCATTTATTTCTAATACACTTTGCTTGTGAAGTGAATGTAGGAACTCTGATTCATGCAGGGTTCTGTGTGTTAACACTCTAGTCTGACTGCAGACCTGGTCTAGGGCAGGTCGCTACCTGAAGCGGGGACCATCACCGCTGCCCCCTTCCTCCCAATCTGCCCACTTATTTTTCTTGGCGCATGGATACATCCACATGCCTCAACAGCCCACCCACTAGCTGGGTAAGTTTTCTTTGCACGCATATGTGCGCCCGCCTCCCCATATGTGCACCCATTTCTACCTACAGGAGCTATGCGGTGCCTGTGCATCAAGCAAAGGATTGCAAGAGATCGTGGAATTTCCGGGATATGCCACAATCCTTTGCCTGAGCTCGTGCAGGTGCCACATAGCTCCAAAAGGTGGAAACACCTTACTGGCAGCACACTGTGGAGGCAAGCGCATGAACGCATACAAAGAAAAGTAAGGTAGCCGGCTTCCTGGCAGCCAAGTGGGCAGTCACAGCTGGGTTGGGAGGTTCACAAGGGGCGGAGTAGGAGGCGCAGCATGGCATGCGAGGGTGTGGCTGTTTCTTGGTCCTGTCAGCTGCCTGCATGGCCAGCCTGTTAGCCTCTGCCATTCAGGCCGCCGGCAGGAAAAGGAGCAGCCGACGCTTTGGAGTGGGAGAGCACCACTCTTCCCATGCTCCGCCGCCTGCTGCACCCTCATTCTCTTGCTTCATGGTAGGCTTGGCCCCAAGTCTGAGACAAACTTTACAAAAGGTAGTGAGAATTTTGCATTGTTACATTCTGCAATACTGTTGTCTTGAGTGATAACTATCCTTGCATTTACTAGTACGACTTTGGTTTCTTATAGCTTTAAAGGCAATATTTCTACACACACTGCCTTCAATAGCTTAGGCCTTATCTACGCTAGAGATTGTCTTCTCTCCAGTGTGCAGATCCCCAAGCTGTGCGGTTTTACCCTGGTTGTGTTTTTATATT
This sequence comes from Anniella stebbinsi, assembly GCA_029215795.1. NCBI lineage: Eukaryota > Metazoa > Chordata > Lepidosauria > Squamata > Anniellidae > Anniella > Anniella stebbinsi. Next base: position 3,473,284 of record JARDYH010000006.1, read on the forward strand.
GTGTTTTTTTATACTGTTTTGTTGATGGTTTTAACTTTTGTGAACAGCCCAGAGAGCTTCTGCTATTGGGCGGTATAGAAATGTAATAAATAAATAAATGAGTCCCTTTAAGATTGACCAACAATGACCAGATTATTGCATGCCATAGGCATGATATGCCCACACCATTTGTGTCTTTATCAAGTAACTTTAGGATACAGATTGGGATGAAATACGGGCACATTTCAAATCCTTTGTCTGCTGCATGTGACCTGACATCCCTTTTCATGTGCAAGAGGAGCCTCCAGTAAGCTTCTCCAACAATTTGTTGTCTGTTCTGAGGTAACTTGGGACATTATTCTTAGGCTGACCAGATAAAATCCAGGTCAGGGCTCATGTAACTTTAACAGTGGTAGAGCAAAGGGAATTTCAGCCAGTGTCATTTGTATGCAATTAGTTCCTGGTGATATTCCCTCTTCGTCACAACAGTTAAAGGTGCATGCCCTATACTAGAGTGACCAGATACAAAAGAAGGCAGGGCCCCTACAACTTTAACTGTTGTGATGAAGAAGGAATATCACCAGGAACTAATTGCATACAAATGACACTGGCTGAAATTCCCTTTGCTCTACAACTGTTAAAGTTACATGAGCCCTGACCTGGATTTTATCTGGTCACCCTAATTATTCTTCCTAGTTCATCCTTCCCAACACGTAGAGAATGCATAGTCAGGAGTGAGTAGTAGTGATCCTATTGATAGAGGTGTGTTGAAGGCCACACATCAGGCACTGGTCACTGTTTAGGGAGAGCTTCCCTAGGAAGTACCCACCTAGATCCAAAGGGAGAGGCGGGCTATAAATAATAATAATTGTTATTATTATTATTATTATTATTATTATTGTTATTACTTCTGAACATCATCTATCTCTTACTCTACTTGCACTGTGTTCTTTTCTTTTGTAATAACTCACATCTTGCTCACAGAAAACCCTTTGCTCAACTCCTTGGGTGTTCAATATTCAATAAACCAATAAAGCACTAATGTGTCTAGATAAAGACACTTCTCATTTAGCTTCATGTGCCCTTCATATATTCAGTGAATAGTCCTTGGCACAAGACTCTCCCTGTTTCCCAGTGTCCTATTGGCTGACTTTAATTATTGTTGTTATTTGTTCCTGCTCTTTTGCTGTTCAGGTCCTCCACCCAAGCCACTGAACTCATGACCCTGCATTACGTTGGCCACTGTGGAGAAATCAGCTCTAATTTGAGATGCACTGCTCTCAACTGGGTGGGCTACTTCCTGCAAATAGGGACATGACCTCTTCATGTAGGTATTAGAGTTTGATCTCTGTGGTAAGACTGCACTAGATGGCATATGCGTGACCACCGAAGCAAAAATCGTGCTCCAAAGCATCTAGGCCAGGAAAAAACCTCGGAGAGGAATAAAATAAGCTGCAGGGAACTGGATTTTCTTTTAAAGTGAAAACACAATGGACGTGAGATCATCTATTAGAGCAAATGGTCCCTTGCGGACCAGGTCTTTTAATGAACTCGGATATCACTCTGTGTGGTTCATGTCGACTGAAAAGGCAAGGTTTATTGATTTTCCTGAGAGTGAATGTCCATTTATGTCTTAGCAGACTGGCCGTCTCCACTAGAGATAGTGAAGTACCCTTAAATATATATATTGAATTTATTCATTTCAGCTGTAGCACAATAATGCAAGACGTTTGGAAGCCACATTTTTCTGGCCTTTATAGGGATTGCACCTCCTGACAGCCTCAGATTATACGAATGTATGGTGAGGAAAAAAGTCTGATTTTATACACATAAGATTAGGCTTGGGGTACAGCCTGAGCCCTTATTGTTACAAGTAGGGGCAAACTGGGGTGTCCTTGGAAGCTCAAAAGGAAAGTCACAGTAGTTTTCAAACCGCTGTTGTCCCTTGCAGCATCATGGCGTTATTTTAAGATTAACTGTATACCCTAGATAGATCTGAAGGAATACAATGTAACCACCTTGCTGAAACTAAGCAGGTCTGGTTGGTGCCTGGGTAGGACACTACCTGCAATCTCACGTACCCCACCTTGAGTTTCATGATGGACTATCAACATTAAATAAATGAGGAGTAAGCTCCATTGAATTCAGTGCATAGGACTGTGGTGCAAGTATGGCAATTAGAGTTGGACACAGGATCTCTCCTATGCTCCTTCTCTGCTCCATATATACACGTACTCCAGCTCCTAAGTGATGCTCCTCATCTTTTTATAACATCTTTCATTACATACCCCATGAACCTGCTATGGTCATTTAGAACAGTAGCCATTCTCACTCACTGGTCTATTGATTCTACAGTATAAAATAATACAGACACATCCTTCCATTTTGTCTCTGTGAGGTGGATGACTTCTAGACACAATATCGTCTTGTGCAATTGGAAACAGGCAGTCTTCTTTATACCTCATTAAAAATAATAATCAAGGACTAGGAGTGTAACCTAGTGTGTTAGATTCCACCGGTGCCTTTTTTCCCTTTTTACAATTTAATAATAAACTGCAAACCCCAAGACTTATAGTGGAAGCACTAAGTGACCCTCTATTTAAAAGAGCTGTATTGGAGTCTGCTATATAATCAAATTGCCATGGTGATTTAGAAATGGGTTTAATTGAATTGCCTAATGACTTATAGTGCTCTATGATCATGTTAAAGTTTAATAAGTACAGATCAGTTGAGACTAAGTGCAAGATAGTGTGTGTGTGTGTTTTAAATTGCATAATATTTCTTGTAAATCATCTTATATATTTTTTTAATTATTTAAGACATTTGTATGGCACTTTTCCTAAGCTCAACATGATTTTCATTAGAATTAATAAAATCACATGAAATATACAAACATAATAATAAAACAAACCACAGCCTACCCATAAAAGCTTCATCCTATGGACTTCATATTTACTTTAACCACCCCATTACCATGTGAAATAGATGAAATTTGCAGCGCCATCAAGAACATAGCTGCTGAGATCACCTAGGAGGTTATTCCAAAGCTGTGGCATGTCTGTCATGAAAGCTTTGCTCCTAGGTGCTGATGATTTCACTTGCTATAATGAGGATAGGTTAATCTAGCAGTTTTGCTTTCTCCCACATTCAGATTTTTAAAATATTCTTGTCAAAAATTACGTGGGAGCTGTTTATATGCCCATAGACCCCATGGTGGCTGCAGAGTGGCGCTGCGCTGTTTATATGATGCATCCACCATGGGGTTTTCCAGCACAACTGCACAGAACCCACCCACCCTGGCTTACTACTTCTTTTGCATGCAATGTGAGGTCACCACTTTCTTCGCACCTTCAGTTGGTGGTGACCTTGCTGCGCCTCGAAGCTGAGGGCATTCCGGGGGTGGATCCAGCTCATGATAAGTCGAGAGGACATGTAAGGAGGCCAGGAAGAGGGCAGGGAGTAGGTTCCATGAGCTCAATGGCTGCCGGCACTGCCTAGAATGTCTGCGCTCCCCTCTGTCATGGGGATTTCTGACCCCCACCCTGCAGCAGAGAAATCATGGGGTTTTCTCCAAAGGGGCAGTAAAGCAGCATCATGAAGGCAACCCCCCCCCCCAAATGAAATTCTCCTCCATCTGCACCAGCCAAATTCAATCGGTACAGCTATTCCTAGCATGGGGAGGATCACGGTGTACCTACCTGCCATGTAGCAGTTAAAGATGAGGAGCCTGTCAGAAAAAAAGAGATGGCAGCTCTAATTCAGCATCATAAACAGGGTTTAGTACACAGGGATTTGGACCCCCACATTTGAGACCATATCACTCACAGCCTTGGGCATGGATGGGCAAGTTTTGGTTTCACCCACATCCATTATAAATAAATAAATGAATAAATAAATAAATGAATGAATGAATGAATAAATAAATAAAGTCCTTTGTGTTTTGAAGATGGCAACATATAAGAATTTTGGTAAATAGTTACCAAAACCAAACTGAAATGAAATTCTCACCCATCCCTAATGTGTTTAGATCTGGGCTTGATCCAATGACCATAGCAAGTTTGGGATACATATTGGGAAATGTAGTCCTTAAATAAAGAGCATTGAAAGATGGCCATTAATAGTTCTAGTGGTAAGGACAAGCACCTTGAACTGAGCCCAGAAGCCCCCAGTGCAGCTGCCACAAAACTGATTGCACATGTTCACACCTCCCCATGAATTCTTGAATGACCGCCATGGAGTGAGACACATGGCCTTCAGACCTAAGTGGTGACCCAGGAAGTAGGAGTACCTTGTGCTTCTTCTCCCCATGTTTCTGGGTTTCAGCTGAAGAGAAGTGCAGAACCACCCTGAGGAGATATTCTCCTGATTTATAAATAGAAGGGCACATATCTCTTCTGAATTCTGGACAAGACCTGGGGACATAACGCACATGTCACACACCGTTTTAGGGAATCTCTGAAGTGGCTCAGTGTTTCATTTCATGCAGAGTGCTGGAAAAATTCAGAGAGAATTTGGATAACCTACTCAGTGGCCTTATAGGTCCCTTCCAACTCTACTATTCTATGATTCTATGTCAGGGATGCTTTAAGGTGGATTCCTGCATTGAGCAGGGGGTTGGACTCGATGGCCTTATAGGTCCCTTCCAACTCTACCATTCTCTCATTCTCTGATTCTATGACTTTTCAATATATAAAATATAGGTTACACTGGTTTGAATATGTCAGTTAAATAAGTTACTTTTAACGTTCATTTGCTAGCACTTTGTACTGAAGATACAATGAAACAAATTAACATTTGGTCTACCTAGCAGCCTTTGTGGGGGGGGGGGAGTTTAAGTCCCAGCAATTTGGTAACATTCAAGACAATTTTTCTTAAAGGAAACTTAAGAGGAATTATTCATTTTTATTCAAAGATGAATTAGAGAGAAGGAGCAGAATGGGAAATTAATATTCTTTCAAACACAAATTGGGGTGCTCAGTTTAAAAATCATCTATTGACTAGTTCAGCTTGCAAAAACTGAGACACACAGGTTTAGTTATAAGTGCCTCAAAATCTAGGCATAAACTCCATCTGGACTGACATTGAAACATGGGGTAGTGGAGCAAGCCACCAGAAGTTTAAATACACACTATACATAGCCTCATGTTTATAGGTAAAATGGTATCATCAATATGAAATAAGACAACTCCAGAAGCACACTTAAAGTGTTCTTATTTAGAAGTCACTTGGTTAAGACCCAGGTTTTCCACATCTGGGATTGTGATTCTAAGCCCTCCTACTGAGATACGAGACTATAAAGAGGTCTGCTGTGTATTCCACAAAAAAAATCCAATACCTCTCACACCTGATGGCAGTGTGAATGTTAGTAGCTATCCTCTATGCTTAATTAGCCTAACAGAGCTAGGCAGTTGCCTTTCAACTAAAACTGGTAATTTTCCCCTCAGTCCAACAGGCACTTTACCTCAGGGAGGGTCCTTTTGGAGAAGCCTCTGGTGAGTGGCTACCCTAAGGGACCACCTCCCACCTCCTCTCAAATCTTCCCACTTGACTTTTGTGGCAGATTCTGGGATCTGTCAGCTCCGATGTCCCCTCCCCCTCCAACAGAGGCTGAGTTCCCAGAGGTGGGGGGATGATCTCTGAGCCTTTGGCATTCAGTCCAATAAGCTCCTGGGAAGATTCATCCTTGACTTCTGAAGAATCTTGGAGAATCTCCGCCTCCACTTCCTGTCTTAGCTGGTACATTTCTCCTTCTACTTCAGATACTGAGTCTGATTCAACCCCCCAAATTCCTTCCCCCACACTAGGGAGAATAAGCCTGATCCTGACATGTAGTTGTCATGAGCACCTCTTGTGTGCTGTGCTTTCAACATCCCTTTCTATTGTCACTTCTCTTAACAATTTGAATGAGTAAATATTTATACTTTAAATATTTGATGTGCATCAGGCATCCTTTGTTTCCTTCTGGAGCCTACATTGTACAAATGAGAGAGTAGGGAAGTATTACATGTATTCAGATATGACAATAGCTGTGTACTTCCCGTTGTATATGTGAAGAAAGTCCATGAGTAGAACAATGTCATACAGCCACACCACTTCCTCCACCTCTAACGTTGCATAGCCAGCCCAAGGCCACCCTCCAAGGTCCGTCTATTGAGCACAGATCTTTGAACAATCTATGTTCTACTTGTGGATCCCTTTCACGCTTGTAATGCATGAAGGGGCCAGGTGTCTTCATTTCGTAGGTGAACAATGAGCTATTGTGGATAATATAAGAATGGGAATATGTGCGGCTTAAAATACTGTTCCAAGGCAACATCCATCTACAGCTGTTACATTATCCATTTGCACTGAATTGAGGTGAACCCTCCTGCTTTTCAACTAGCCTAAGTTGATTTCCACTAGCATTCCTGTGAATGCTATTTTCCTACACATCATTTATTCCATATGAACAGTTTTTGGGAATCCCTACTATGAAATCTCACCCAGCTGGATTTCCTAGCATCTTTTTCTGCCAGGGCAAATGCCCATTAGGTTCATTTAGAAGGTAATAGTAAGACATAGAGAGAGAGAGAGAGAGAGAGAGAGAGAGAGAGAGAGAGAGAGGTTACATTCCTTCTTTTCAGACACTGACTGTTTGCACAATATGGCCTGCTGAAGAAACACATGTGCCAAATGCCATGTCTGGCTTGTTGGTTGGGGAGAAGGAGGGGAGACACGTGGTGTGCCTCTATTGGAGGAGGCAAGGTGGTGCCACTGGCTGGGGGAGGGGTCTACAAGGCTTTATTAGCCAATGGGACCCCACCCTCAGGCCTCTTTGGATCACAGCTCCCTCCCTCCCTGTATCCTAGCCCCTTGCTGCTGCTGCTCCTGTCCCACCTTTACTCTTAGGCCCCACAGCTCCACAGCCCAGCAACCTGGCCTCAGACAAGCATCGATATCCCACCTCTGCCACCAGTACTGTCTTCAGGTACACTTTAAATGACCACACCAGTTGGATGAAATTAACAAGTTTTATTAACACAAATTATATTGCGTGCACAGTAAGCTTATTGGTTTGAAGTATAATGCTTCTATGTTTCAATATGTTTCTTAAGCTAAACTGTTTCCTCTCAATATCAATCAAAACACCTCACTAGATACTCTTTCTCTTTCTCTCTCTCTGCTCAACCCACAATCAACCCTCCTCCTCAATTCATCCCAAAACAATCCCCCTGTCAGCTTTCCGTCTGTCTGACATATATATATATATATACACACACATACATATATATTCCATTCCCTCCCCAGCTCCTCCCACTCTCACATACCCCACCAATCCAGGCACTCCAAACAACTAACCAATCAGCACTCATTTACCACTCATTCTATATTCACCCAGACTTGCAACTCCAAATAATAACTTTTGTAACACATTCTTCACATTTCTAAGCAGTAGAACATCACAGTCATCCTTTTGGGGGTCCCAGTAGGAATTTTTGGTTTCTAGTTTGATTGGCTTGGGCTAGGAGTCTTTTTGCCCACTTCACACTGTAACTGGGGCGGGAGTGCCTTAGGCTAATCTGGGGGTTGGTTTCAATTGTTAGGTTAATTTGGCCACCATTTTCAGTTAGGCTGGTAGGGGCAGGCATGATGAGGGAATTCAGGGATGGTGTGCATTCTGAGGTACTGTTACAGTGACAGGTAATTCCTGAGGGCCTCTGCTGAGGGTTTTGTGGCCCCAGTAGGGGATAAGGGTTACCGGTGTTTTGCAGACTGGGAGGGGCAGTCCTGGTGGCGGCGATCTGACAGATGCCACCTGATAGGAATGGAATGTTTTCGCCCAATTTAAGCCTAACTAGTTGCTGGCTGAGTTTAGTTGTCTGCCCAGTTATTCCTTTGCAGATCTAATTGAATAAATGTGACACAATTTCATACCATACTTACATGTCTCATCTCTTTATTTCCCCTTATCCATTTACAACATGTATGAGAGAACAAACCCAATCTTGTGGTGCTGAATAGGTGACTTCCTAAACTATCATGGACTTGGAGCATTACTTGGAACCCACCAGAGCATTATAACCCAGGCCACACAGCAGAGTCTGAAGGCCCTGGATTGAAGACTGCCTAGAAATAGGAGATGGATAGCAGACTGCCTGGAGACTTCGTGTCTGCTGCCTTTGGTTCCAAGGAAAAAAGATATGTTATACATGCAACAAACAAACACAATATGGCTGAGGAAGCCCAAGCCCATATCTACTGCTTAGTCTCCTAGTGCATTCCCTACTTTCTGTTTGTATTTGGGGGAAATGCCATTGATAAAAACCCTTCTTTTTCTCATGCAATTTCTTAATCAGAAATGAAAGGAAGGGAAGACCAGAAACCCTGTTTTTGCCAAAGGTTCAGACTGTCTTTCAACCCATTTCAGACTCTTGCTTCTTATCGTGAGATAATAAATGAGGACTGTCCCAAATACCCTCCACACACACACACACACACACTGTTCATCACTATTGTTTCCCCTGGCTGCTGCTTCCCCCTCCTTCCTGGACTAATCAAAGGTGTGATCTGACTCAATCAGGGATCTCATGCTGACTGAGAAGATGTTATGATGCCATGCAGCCAATTTTGGTTGTGTGATGACATCATTGAAGGCAATTGAGTGTGAGGTCAATTTAATCAAATAAAGTCACCCTTCTCTACATACAGTGCCAAGGAACCTTAGGAGGTATGTATTTATGGCTCTGCATATATATTATATATTCCTTTTAATGAAATATAGCAGTTTTGGCTCAGCCCCACAGCTTGCTTTATGGTGGAATCCTTCATGCCAGCAATACTGAGCTCAAGTAGTGTTGCAGCATTTGAAGTCCAAGAATATACACACTACTTTCAGACAGTAGCTAGATTCTGCATTATCTTATCAAAGACACAATGACGTGGTTCAGATCAGTGGAGGCTGATTTCTCTGATGTCAGTGGGGCAGAGAATCTGGTCTGGGTTTCAGTCAGAATCACCCAGAATTCCAAAGGAACTATCCAAGGCACTAAACAATACCCCCAAAATAGGTTCAGAACCTTGGATAGATCCTTTAGAGCTCTGACATCGCAGCCACCAGACTTGACAATTCAGTTTGTTTGTGATGTTCCTACAACCAGTATTTTTGGTGTGACTTGGTCTTGAATGGGCCATTACGACCCAGTAACTTTATCAAAGACCTGCTCCTGTGGAGATGGGGAAAAATGGTTCACTGATATGGATCAACACAGCTACCTGACTTTTTGGACTCTCCATCAGGGTGTGGCTTTGGAGAGAGTCGTGATGAGTATCTGCACTTCAAAATTTACCACTGTGCTACCCACAACATAACAGACCCAACCAAAGGAATGTTTCATTATAGAGGTGTTGTACCAAGCAAAATATATTATTATAACAGGAATTGCCATAGGTAAGGGAACACTGTGAGAATCTCCAAATGCACATAAACCAAGCAATGAATGAAACATATGGAAATATACGGTAGAATCCAGGTGGAAAAATAGTTGTATATGCTATAAATCCTATTGAACATGAATTCCAATTAGCCCACATGCATTACCTCTTCCTGGTGCTTTCAATGAAATTTAAGAATATGTATTTTTGTTTGGATTACACACACCATGAAATTAGGCAGGCTTTGTGAAAATTTGCAAATTTGCAAATATTTGACTCATAAACACCAAATCATATGTACACACCTGGTTTCAGTTGCGAATTCACACACATGGATGCGGGGGTGGGGGCAACCATATGAAGATGGATTTTATTTTTTTAAAGAGCACTTCATTTGTTTTACTAATATTCCTTATGCGCCTAAAATTAGAAATTGCTGCAAATTTTGAATTCACCTCTACTAAAAACATTTCAGGAGATATTATGTGGTCCAAGAGCAAAACAATTTGGCCTCTATATTTATTTATATGGTTCATGTTAGTTAGGCTATTGGAAAGGGAGTTTGGGATTTTAAAGCTACAGAATCATATGAAACTCTTGGGACTTCGGCCTTTTGATTAGATTTTGAGAAAGCTTTCAGCTGGAGACAAGTAAATCATTTTTTTAAAGCTAGAAATGAATTAGGACTGACCTGACTGACCCAGAAGATATGGAGCACTGTCAAGAAAGATACCATTTGTAAAACCCCATCAATCCTGCTGATAATTAAATGTGCAGAACTGGGGAAAACATGGAACAGGAGCCAAGAAAAGACGCAGTAGAAAGAGAGGAATGTCAGGGAAGAAAAGCATTGAAAGTAAACTTTGGGGGGAAGGTTGTACGGGAATGAGCAATTAATTAAATGATCCAGCCCTCTTTCCTCTGGTCTGTAAATAAAACAGTTCAGAGCACAAGGATATTTGGGATCCTTGGAATGTATCCAGTTTTAGTCTAACTTAAGTCCCAATGGGTCTACTCTAAGTAGAACTCACATTGGATACAATCCTTTGTTCCTCAAGGCACATTTTGTTTTACTCTGAAATCCAGCTGAGACTAGAGGCCTGCAATCAAAGATCTGTCTGGTTATTTTGAACCAAGGCACGAATTTCCCCACTTTTGCTTCTCAGACTCCTCACTTTGGCCTTCCCCACACTGTCTCAGACCACCCCTCTTCCAACCTTCCTTTCCAGCACTGGATACTGCCCAATTATTATACTTAAATAGAAATACAAGACCACCCACCATAGTGGAAAAGACAGTGACCTGATGATCTGTGTGCCTGGCCTACTCAGTTTGCTGTCCAGGTGTTAACTGCTGATGGGCAACTTTCAACCTTCTTATGGTTATTTGTCTTCAAACCAGACTTGGACTGGACCGTCCATCAAACTAGAGGATGCCTTGAAGCAGCGGATTGTCCTCCGTAAAGTAGGACACATGGCCACTCTACTGCTTCCTCCTCTGCCTCCTCCCTCTTCTTCAGCAGAAGGGATGCACATGTCATTACAGAAGAACCTATACCTATTGGGTAAGAAAGAGTTGACCAGTTGGCAAGGTTAGAAGAAAGCACAGACCGCTCAGCATTTTTGCATTGTCAGCTATTGTCGAAACCACAATTGCTCCAACTCTACATCTTCTCTCAGGGACCACAGGCCATGTAAATTCTTAATTGTGTCTCGTAATTTGCCAGCTTGATAGAACCATCTTAGATAGTGAAGGGCCCTAAAGCTGCATGCAGGAAACTCTGCATATGAGGTCTGAATGGCATCCATACAAGTTCCTCCAGATACAAAAAAAAAAAAAAGAAGAAGAAAGGCAAGCCATCACACTTCTGAGGCTGCTAGGCTGGAACTATTTACAATCTTATTTTTGCCAAAGAGATGGGCGTTTTCTGTTTCTCTAGCCCCAAGGCTTCTATCACAATCAACTGGGTTCCATTTGCATGTGAAGAATGCTGCTTAAATTAGCTGTGTTTGTTGTCGACAGTGGGAGGCCCCACAGCACAACAGCAGAGTGCCTCCTTTGCATGCATAAACTCCCATGTTCAGTCACCTACTAGCGATGCTATGCAGTTGCTGAAGGGAGAGAATATGGGTGAATTCAGACAACACGATAGTCAATGGTGGGGTAATAATCAACTTTACAGTTGTTCAACTAGGGGGTACTCTCCACACAACATGGTAATAAACAATCAACCGTGGTGTGGATTAGGATCAGCGCTGAGTTGACTATGGCAGCATTCGGATGACATGATAGTCAATACAACTGACAATTGTCCCCCCCCCCCCAGTTGCTTAATGTGTTGTCCGAATTCAGCCTATGTCTTCACAACATGCTTCATGATCCAGCCCAAGTTAAGCATTTTGAAATACTACTGGTTGCCGGAGGAGAGCTCTAAGTACAAGGCATAACTCTCTCCCACTGAAATCAGGGAGACTTAAAGCATGTCTCTTGGGCTGGGTTGTTGCCATGCTGTTTCATTTTTGAATGGTAAAAAATAGGCAGGAGGTGAGGAAAGAGCTGTTGTTTGATATGTGGCCTTAGACTGCAATATGGGTGAAATTATGGGCAGTTCCCAACAGCTGCACTTCCATTGATTGTATTCTGCCAACGGGATCTAGGGATATCATGGGCATCTGATACAGGGGTGCAATCCAATGGACTCCTCCCCCACTCAGCTTGCTGGACTGGTCTTTGTGGTCTCCACCGTCCAGGTGCTCCCACTCACTGCATGGGTTTCTGGACAGCTGGTGAGCTCTCAGCAAGCTCCACACAACTACCTGTTCCCTTAACCTTTCATGCCTCTCATCTTGCGTAAATGGCAGCTTTATGGCTGCCATTTGCACAGAATATCAAGCTGCCAGTTTTACACAAAATGGCACCTCGCAAAGTGGACAGGCAGCTGTGTGGCACTTGCCGGGCACTTCCTGGGTTGTCTAGCAGCTAACATAGTGCAGCCAGTGGGGGCACTGCTTTAGAAACAGAGGATCAGTACTTCTTAAAGGAACTCCAGAAAGGAGCAGAAATGCTCATTTCAGTTTGCAATAACAACCATCAGCTCCCCTTCGCACTAGCGGTTGTTAAAGCAATAGCATACTGCCCTATATTCGTGAGTTGCTCCATTTTCAAAACTACTATAGAAGATAGACAGTGGCCTGCTTCGGACGACACACTAATCAATGCGGGGTGGGGGAACAATCCTCAGTTGCGTTGATTATCGTGTTGTCCGAATGCTGCCAATGAGCGACACAACAGACAATTGTTCCCCCCCCCTCCGTTGATTAGTGTGTCGTCTGGAACAGGCCAATGTTGTTGTATTTTTAATTGCTTTACCTTGTGATCAAGGTTCAAATCATTCATTTAAATTTGAAAAACAAAGGCGTACTTTTTGTATCTTTCCTTGTTTTCTACTGCTGTTTTGAAGTTTCAGTGATCCCACAACCTGTTCCTCTTTCTTTTCTACCTAAAGAATACTTAGCAAAGCATACAGAATGCCTGGAGTAAAAGTGAAACAAAGAAGGCTGTTACAAAAGAGACTTTCTGATAGTGTTTGGCACCTGTAAAGTAGTATTAGAAACTGTGAAGGAACTCCCACCTAACTGACCCCAGTCAGCTTGACCAAAGTGACTCCATTTTGATTAACCCCTATTCTCCTCTTCTCTTTGTTTTTCTTATAAGTAGCTTCGATGCAGGCAGCAGACCATGTGACCTGACCTAGTTAAGCAGCAACAGACCAGACCATAAAAGGAGACACCTGCCTGCTATACCGTTGTGTTGCGCGCGCATCATCCTGTTGTGTGACATGCATATTTCCTGTTTGCTTGAAATGTGTATCAGATTGCTTCACCCATTAAGGGGGGTCAGTCTGTGGAACTATTCCAGGCTGTCATTTTTGCTAGCAAATAAAGGCTATCTGTTTGAACCTGCAACTTTGGATTGGACTCCAATTAATTACTGTAACAAAACTATAAAGAAAGCTGCCTTACAACTAGGCAGGACAGTGGTCCATCTAGGAGCTCTCCTGCCTTCCAGACAAGAGTGTTGCCCAGCCATACTTGATGAGTTTATTTATTTTATTTATTAAAACATTTGTATCCCGCCCTATATCATTGGGATCTCAGGGTGGCTCACAGATAAAATCAATTCAAGCAATATTAAAAAATAAATAATGTACACAGCTAAAAACATATCAAACCATTAACAGCTAATCTCAGTAAAAAATAAAATAAACTGTCAAAACAACTAAACTATGTGAAACTTTAGGCAAATTTAGCCCTCAAAGGCTTTGATAAAAAGCCACTTTTTAACTTGGTGCCAAAACGAAGCCAGTGTCTGCACCAGTCACACCTCCAAGGGTGGGCATTCTTCAACTGGGGTGCCACAACAGAGAAGGCCCTCTCCGATGTCCCATCATAATGTATGTCTCACATTGGTGTCCCAAGGGTAGGGCTCCTCCCACAGATCTCAAATCTTGGGTAGGCATATACAGGGAGAGGCGCTCCCTCAAGTACTGAGGTCACAAGCCGTTTAGGGCTTTAAACGTCATTGCCAACACCTTGAATTCCAACGGGAAGCATAGGCAGCCCCTGCAATTCCTTTCAAACTATTGTTATATGGTCTTTACTGGAAGATGCCAGGGAATGAACCTGAGACCTTTTGCGAACCAAGGTTGTGCTCTGTCACCAAGCTATGGCCATTTCCCTACTCCGCCTTCATTCCAAAGAGAACGCCTAGAACATTTTTGTGCATGCACAGCAAATGTGGTGCATTGAACTTCAAATTGCATACCTTACATGGAATCGCATGAGTAGGCTGACCATATGAAAAGGAGGACAGGGTTCATGTAACTTTAACAGTTGTAGAGAAAAGGAAATTTCAGCCGGCGTCATTTGTATGCAATTAGTTCCTGGTGAAATTCCCTCTTCATCACAACAGTTAAAGTTGCAGGGGCCCTGCCTTCTTTTGTATATGGTCACTCTAGTATAGCGCCTGCACCTTTAACTGTTGTGATGAAAAGGGAATTTCACCAGGAACTAATTGCATACAAATAACTCTGGCTGAAATCCCCTTTTCTGTACAAATGTTAAAGTTACATGAACCCTGTCCTCCTTTTCATATGGTCAGCCTACGCATGAGAGTCTGGGGAGACTACATTGGTATTTGGTAGGCACAGGGCCTGAAGCCTTTTGATCCCAACCCCATCACAATTGCATTGTGGGGTTGCTCCAGTCTATATTGATGAATGATATGTAATCAGACATTTGACAACCAGCTTGACTAACATGGAGGGGGGAAATAATGAGGCTAGCTTCAGGAAGCACAAGTAGACTCCTACTTGTGCTTTGCATGTTAACAAATATTTTATTCTTAACTCTTATACATGAATTGTCAACCCAAAACTGCATCGCTGGCTCTTCTGTTCCTATGTGCAAAACTCGACATGACCTGAAGCATATGGCTGCTTCTCACAACTCCTTAGCCGCTGGTAGAACTTGTTTATGGCCAGATCTACCCCTTGTGCCAAATCATTATGAATGTGAGTTCAAAAGCAGGAAATAACAATATGAAAGTGGTGCATGGAATGTGGATGGTGCCCCCAACAGTTATCATCTTAAGTATTGTGTCCAGTTCTGGGCACCACACTTCAAGAAGGATGCAGACAAGCTGGAAGGATTTGGAGGAGGGCAACGAGGATGATCAGGGGTCTGTAAACAAAGCCCTATGAGGAGAGACTGAAAGAATTGGGTGTGTTTAGCCAGAAGAAGAAAAGATTGAGGGGAGACATGATAACACTCTTCAAATACTTGAAAGGTTGTCACATAGAGGAGGGCCAGGATCTCCTCTCGATCATCCCAGAGTGCAGGACACAGA
The DNA here is from genome assembly GCA_029215795.1 of Anniella stebbinsi. NCBI lineage: Eukaryota > Metazoa > Chordata > Lepidosauria > Squamata > Anniellidae > Anniella > Anniella stebbinsi. Next base: position 3,488,581 of record JARDYH010000006.1, read on the forward strand.
ATAATGGGCTCAAGTTACAGGAAGCCAGATTCCAGCTGGACATCAGGAAAAACTTCCTGACTGTTAGAGTAATATGATAATGGAACCCATGACCTAGGGAGGTCGTGGGCTCTCCCACAGTAGAGGCATTCAAGAGGCAGCTGGACCACCATCTGTCAGGGATGTTTTAAGGTGGATTCCTGCATTGAGCAGGGTGTTGGACTCAATGGCCTTATCAGCCCCTTCCAATTCTACTGTTCTATGATTCTATGATTCTATCAGTGCGCTTCAGTACCTATAAAGCAGTAGTGTAGATCTAGCCTATATTTGGAGCAGAAATGGACAAATCTGTCAACTTCAATTCTGCATTCTGTCCCATTTCTACATCAATTTGCACTTTTCCCTCTAAAAAGCAGGCAGAGAGCTACGGCTATGGGGCAGTATACAAATGTAATAAATAAATAAATAAATAAATAAATAAATAAATAAATACATACATACATACACATTTTCCCTAACATATGCATGTATATATGCACTTTTACAAATAGATGCATTTTATCCGAAGTAATTTTTTCTAATATAAATGCAATTTTTGTGCCCTCTTTTCCCTAACAAATGCATTTTGTGCACATTTCTTTGTTTGTGAAGTGCAGTTCAAAATTTGGGAAAGCGTATGTCACCACATGACAGTGTTCTGGGATATTTAGGAAGCGCAAATTTGGTAAGTTTGCATTCAAGTGCAAACCCAAGTAATTTCTCATCCATCCCTAGTTTGCCCTTTACATGCATGCATCAGACATACAAGAATCACAAAATCTCCAGTGTCTGTCCAACATCATGGCAGTTGTACATACAGAGGCATTCCATGTAATCATGACCCCCTGATGACAGGGGAGAGACACAGAACATCAAAACATCAGTAGGTTCCATGGGGTTGCCCTGTTTGGAGGCAGCAACACATTTAAACTAATGTCTAGCTTGCTCCTATATCTTCAACACTTGATAAAGGATTGGTTTATTGAAGATGGGAATTAGGTGCCTCCAGTCAAATCCAGTGAGTGCTAAAGAGCCAGGACATATTCCCATGTAGTAATTCTTGCATTGCTTTGTATGCTTTTTAAGAATGCATGTAAGTTTTGACTCACCAGGTGCAACCCCACCCCCACCCCCTGCCCAAACAATACATGAGAATCCATCATCAGGCTCCCAACTTTTTTAAAAAAACGCTAAGGATGCAAGGAATATTGAGAGTTAGCCAAAGTGTTGGAAGAAAAAACCTTATTGCAATTAAGATGAAGAATTTGCATTCTGGCGCACGGAGGAAATGAATCAATCTTGTTCCTCCATGGGCAATAAGGTATAGCATTTAAGCAAAAAAACACATTCCATAGTAGTGGAGTTGCTGAGGTATTTCTAAAAGGTGTTTGACATTTTAAAGGATTACAAAGTATCAGAGTTGTTAGGAGTGACATTATACTTTGGATTTGGAGACCTGAAGAGCAGAGTGAAATGACTAAGTATCTGTTACTTTGTGGAAATGATCAGACAACTAACACCGAAATTATATTTTTTAAAAAATGGACAAGGAATTACTTCATGGAGTTGCTGCAAGCCAACTAAAGACACATATTTATCCTGAGAAAATAAAAGCAGTATCTGAAATACTCATTTTAGGTTGTGAAGAGAAGCTAGAGATGTACAAACCCTCCTCCCAGAGGATTTTTTTTTCTTTTTTAAGAAATCACTCGTGGATTTCCTCAGAAATATAGGTGACTCCGGTCAATTTTATTTAATTCCTTACAAAATTAAGAACATGTTCTTAGCTCAGTTCCTCTAAAAACTTATGTGAAACCCCCATATCCCTGCCATACACATTCATAAGTTTGAGAATAATGGCTTATTTTTGTAGGGTTGGATCCCAACTTAGTTAGGCCAGATCCATTAATACTAAGGACGTGCATAGGATTCGGACAAGTTCAAGCAGAAGTGAGACACTTCATTTCAGTTCCGTTGGCTCCCAAAGTGAAGCAGGCTTCCCTCCAAAGCAAGCAGAACTGAAGCTGCCCCAAATGTAGTTTCATCAGCACCTCATATTTTAGAGTTGCACCTGACTGGGGTTCATCAGATGAGCATTTTCTCACATGCTCACTACTGCCCAATCATGGTTTTTTGTGTGTCCTTTAAATGATGCCGTCTGCCTCCCACATGCCTTCCACTCCTTCTTTCCTTCTTTCCATCACAAAATGAAGCCATTTTAACCTGACTTCTTTTGGGAAACAGAATGTGCCACCATTTCCTGCTGTGTGCAGGAAAAGTGGCGTGATAAAAACAGCCCCCTGAATGGGCCACGTGGTCTTTGTTTACTTCAGCCCTTTTTACACCATAGGGGTGTAGAGGGAGGGAGGGCGATCCCGTAAGTACCTAATACACACCATCGGTGCACAGGGAGGGAGGGCGATCCCAGAAGTACCTAATACACACCATCGGCGCACAGGAAGGGAGGGCGATCCCAGAAGTACCTAATACACACCATCAGTGCACAGGGAGGGAGGACGATCCCGGAAGTACCTAATACACACCATCGGTGCACAGGGACAAGCGGGGGCCCATCCCAGGCAATAAGCCTGGTGTGGAAAGGGCATTACTCTTTCTTCTCCAGAAAGAAAGAGGAAATAATGTGGGACAGGAGTGGGGACAGAGAAGCAATGATAAGGAACTGTGATTCCCTCCCCCCCCCCCCGTTTGATGGTGCTCTTTATGTCTCCAAATAGCCTTTTCTTTTCTTTTCTTTTTTACTTTGGTTTCACTAAATGATGCAGGGGAAGGACGGAGAGAATGTGGTTGAATGACTGACAGGTCCACCATCTTATCCTTGGGCATATTTTACCAGGGACTCCATTCACTGTGCTTCTGGGAAGAGAAAGATGGGTACATGACATAGCAATTCTTCCAACACATCAGTCCTGCTTTACAGGAAGGGCCATATATTAGTGTAAATGTGCTTTTTATGTAAACGGCCCCAGTTTCTAACCCTGAATTCTCGGGTCAGGCTGTAACTACCAAGATGTGCTGTCAACTTTGAGGTTCACCTTATACACCTTGTCTCACCTCACACACCTTGAGAAACTCAAGTATGTGTAGAGCTTAAAGAGAAGAGCCTTGTTAACCCAAGTGCAACATCTCAGAAGGACAACTCCTGAACCTGGAACTGAGACCTACATCATTTTAAATCTCCTCCTTGAATTCCCCCTTCTCCAGAATAGGTAAATATCTGCATTGTAATCTCTCTCTCTCTTTCATTTTCTGATTTTTCCCATCATCTCCCTTCTCCATCCCTGGCATTTTCTAGACCTGTTTCACCATGTTTCCAGTTTACCCCATTGTGCCTAGGCTTCCAATACTAACTGCAAAATTTTTAGAAACCTCCCCATTCTCTTATTTGTCAACCACAATTTCTCCACCTCCATCACTGTATTTCTCTGTCCATCTCCTGTATGTGTGTGTGTGTGTGTACGCGTGTATGCACACATAGGTTATATATATAAACAGACAACTGCTAATCCAAGAACAGTTAAGTTAATCTAAGACACTTTTCCGTTCTCTATGAATGTCATATATTTCATCTAGTACATGTTGTAATAAAGTTTAGATCCTTTCATTGAAGTCTCAGTCTGTACTCAATAGCGAAGATCCCCATGATACATGCAAAGTGTGACCTCTCCATGGCACATCTCATTTCTAGGTCCAAGGTCAATACTTAAAATATACTGGTTATTTACATATGTACATATGTGTTGGGGGTACATGTATGATTGGGAATAGACACATGTTTGAAATGTCAGAAGAGCAAGAGCCAGTGGGCGTAAACAAGACTGAGCTCGGTGGACTAGTGATCTGGCTTGGTTGAAGGCAGGTTCTGTATGGTTAGAGTTACCCGCTTTTCATTAGTTTTCAGTAGCAGTACCCTTAAGAGTAGCTTTCTATGCAGACATTCCCTGGTGAGCATGTTGATTACCATGATATAGAATGCTTCACTTGCTAGTTTCTGTAAATCAAGCTGTCATCCTGTTGAACTTCAATGGGCATTTCAACCTTTTTGAATGGCAACGAAACTGCAAAAGCCAAGACACCATGAAACCATCAGTAGCAGGGGAAGGAGTCACGGCCATCTGCAGAAAGGGACGTAACTATTTGGGGAAACCTGCAGGGCCAGATTGAAACCCCAGTCCAGATTTAGCCCGCAGCTCTGAAGTTCAACAGCTCATGATAAAGGCACAGGAGTAGACTAGCTTATTATTATTATTATTATTATTATTATTATTATTATTATTATTATTGTTGTTATTATTAAAAAAGTTCAGTTAGTAGCCCTACCTACACAGTTTGTAATTCTACTGTAGGAACCTCACTGAATATTTATTATTCGATAACTATAAAGATTTTTGGTCTGGATATACTTAAACGTAAGCCTGAATCACCAAGACGAATGAGTTGTTCATTTGGCTATATATGATGCTAGCTAGCATTTTGGGGAATCTGTCAGGTTAATAAAAAATGATGGCAGCATATTTTATCATTACTAGATGAAGGGTTTTGTGCCTTTATTTCATTTTATTTTACCAATATCTATGTAGATAGTACATAAAATATTCAGTGAGAGGATGCCCCCCTTTCTTCCTTTCCAGTTGCTGATCAAGAAGTTAGAGCGAATTATAGCTGGCAGCTTATTTTGAATTTTGAATAATTTAAAACTTTCTCCACCCCACATTTCACATGCAGATAAGCTAGTAATAGAGAGTTCTAACAGAAAGCAGTAGTGGTAAATGAAAAGCAAGTTTCCTTTCTCTCTCTCTCTCTCTCTCTCTCTCTCTTTCTCTTTCTCACAAAAACAACCAAGCAAAATAAACTATAATAGGAAATGAGAAATCACACTCCACTGTGGTTTTGATAATGAGTTTTTAATATTCTAGTGTTTACCTTGTGATTTTTATAATCCTGTCTTGCAGTGTCATGCTTGGAATTAATTATCGGTGAGCAATCAAAGAGGCCACATACCCATACATTAACTCCTTGGCAAAGAGTGCTGTTACTGCGCAAAGGTTGTGGGGCAAGACATAGAATACAGCTGCTGGTTCTGAGCAAAGGCCTGGGAGAGCTATCACACAGAGCTTCTAAAGAGCAATCATCGTGACATAAATATTAGATGCAGACAACTCCAAAGTATACTGAAGGACAAACAGCACAGGAAAACATCTCCCCTTGTCTCACCTCGCAGAATGCGATGCCCCATTCGTCATGTGAATGGGTGACTCAATGTATTTTTGGTCCATGTCACTTTCACATAGGAACATAGACCATACTTTGCTTGGCTGCATCATGTTGCACTGGGGGTGGGGACAATTTAAGGTATTCCCTCTAGCCTCAGGGCAGGTTGGTGTTGGCAAACGGACCTGGTGCCAGTTGCTTGTACACTTTGCTGCCCTTGCCCTAGCCTACCAGTACACATGACAATGGAGCTTGCACAGGGATCAATTGTATACATGCAGCACCTGGTGAAATTCCCTCATCCTCACAACAGTTCAGGCTGCAGGAGCCCTGCCTAGAGTGACCAGATACAAAAGAGGGCAGGGCTCCTGCAGCTATAACTGCTGTGAGGAAGAGGGAGTTTTACCAGGTGCTGCATGCATACAAATGACACCTGCTGAAATCCCCTTTTCTATACAACTGTTAAAGATACAAGATCCCTGTTCTCTTTTCCATATGGTCACCCTAGTAAAACAAAATTCTCACCTATGTTAGGGTGACCATACTAAAAGGAGGACAGGGCTCCTGCATCTTAAACAGTTGTATAGAAAAGGGAATTTCAGCAGGTGTAATTTGCATGCATGCAGCACCAGGTGAAACTCCCCCTTCATCACAACAGTTAAAGCTGCAGGAGCCCTGCCCTCTTTTGTATCTGGTCACTCTGCCTATACTCCTGCAGCTTGAACTGTTGAGATGAAGAGGGGATTTCACCAGGTGCTGCATGCATACAAATGGCACCTGTTGAATTTCCCTTTTCTATACAACTGTTAAAGTTACATGAGCCCTGTCCTCTTTTCTATATGGTCACCCTATGTGCACTGGCCAAATTAAATAGATAGAATTATTCCCAGCATGGAGAGGACCATTTTGTACCTGCCTGCTATCTAGCTTTTCCAAAACTTGGCAGTCCAGTCCTCACATACGTTTCAATTAAAATGGGCCTGTTCTTCTCTCTTGCAATTCCCTTACTGTTTCATTGTAGCACAACCAGGCAGATCCAGCAAAATCTGTGAAGGCCCTATTGTTCATATCAACCACTACATCCTCATTGCTTCCTGCTCTGTGCGATTGCCGTGAGTAATCATCATTCAATTTTCTTCCAATAACCGGACCCTAGGAGACAGAGGCTGGAAAGTTTGGCTTCTGCTTCTTTCAGTTTAAGGCCCAAGTTACATTTCGAGAAGGTCTCGAGGGCCATGTTCTAGTGGTGGGTGGTACTGAATGCAATAGGGGTGGGGCTAGGGTTACCAGATAAAATCCAGGTCAGGGCTCCTGTAACTTTAACAGTTGTAGAGAAAAGGGAATTTCAGCCAGTATCATCTGTATGCAATTAGTTCCTGGTGAAATTCCCTCTTCATTTCAACTGTTAAAGGTACATGCACTATACTAGAGTGACCATATGCAAAAGAAGGCAAGGCCCTGCAACTTTAACATTTGTGATGAAGAGGGAATATCACCAGGAACTAATTGCATACAAATGGCACCGGCTGAAATTCCCTTTTCTCTACAACTGTTAAAGTTACAGTAGCCCTGACCTGGATTTTATCTGGTCACCCTACCTATTGTTCATATCAACCACTACATCCTCATTGCTTCCTGCTCCGTGCGATTGCCGTGACTAATCATCATTCAATTTTCTTCCAATAACCGGACCCTAGGAGACAGAGGCTGGAAAGTTTGGCTTCTGCTTCTTTCAGTTTAAGGCCCAAGTTACATTTCGAGAAGGTCTCGAGGGCCATGTTCTAGTGGTGGGTGGCGCTGAATGCAATAGGGGTGGGGCTAGGGTGACCAGATAAAATCCAGGTCAGGGCTCATGTAACTTTAACAGTTGTAGAGAAAAGGGAATTTCAGCCAGTGTCATTTGTATGCAATTAGTTCCTGGTGATATTCCTCTTCATCACAACTGTTAAAGTTGCAGGGGCCCTGCCTTCTTTTGTATATGGTCACTCTAGTATAGTGCCTGCAACTTTAACTGTTGTGATGAAGAGGGAATTTCACCAGGAACTAATTGCATACAAATGACACCGGCTGAAATTCCCTTTTCTCTACAACTGTTAAAGATACATGAACCCTGTCCTCCTTTCATATGGTCAGCCTACATAACCCAAATCCAGTACTTCTTTCATATTGTAACATAGGTAACTGGGGCATGTTGGGGAGAGAACCAGAAACTTTCCTTTACAGAACTTCCTTAAATTAACTTATCTCAGGATCCAAGCTAATTAGCTCCTTAGCTGCAGAACCCTCCACCATTTATTGTACCTTTTCTCTTGCAGTTTTTTTAATTCCAATTTTGAAAAGGAGACATTTCTGAAGGAAGAGTACGGATGGCGTTTTGAGGAATGATTAATTAGAAAACAAGAGGTCACTGACTGAAGATATTAGTCTGTGTGGAATTGGAAGCTCCCTCCGCAATTTCCTTTAAATAAGAATAATCCTAAAATAGCTTTTAAACTACAATGAAAAGACGATTTCTACTTAATAGCTTAATATTATAGCTTCTATGCAAAAGAACATCTTTGCTTACATGCCTGATCTCATAAAAAGAGGGGCAAACATCAGTTTTAATACATCTTTTTAATCCTTTTAATAAATCTATTTTTGCTAGATAATGGAAATGTTACTGGAAACGATAGCTGTCCCTGACCATTGAACTCATTTATAATGTTATTTTTGGTAGCTGAATATTATGTTAGACAAATTTCATGCCATTTGTCATTTATTTAGGAAATTTGAAGCCCCTCCACCAAATGCTGTCACTTTTTTTTCCTCTTTTGTCAAACAACCAAACCTAACATCAGAAAAATGAGAAGCTGGGAGAAACCAAAATTGAGAGATTTGTCCATCCCTAATTTTAAATGGTCCACAAATATTTTGAGAGTTGGAGTGCATTCACTATCAAATTTGGAGAACATTGACCATCAAAAGTCACAGAAAAGAATTAGAATAATTTTTGGAAGCAAATTAATTTCAACACTAACTCTTACTAACCTCCCTTATGCTTGAACAAAGCCGAGAGGGGAATGAACCACACTTAAGACTAGTTATCTGGATTGAAAAGAGTTAGCAAAATTGGATGGAGCTCTGCTGTTGTGACACATTAAGAGAATCGTTCATTCATTCAGGGACCAAACAACGTGGTTTGCAAAAGTTTCAAGGCATAAAAAACACAGCAAAACGTTAAAAGCAACACTAGATACCATAAATCGTGGTTCTACATTACAGAGATAAATTATGAATAGTGAAACCCTACTATGGAAATATACTTTTTTTGTTTGTCTGAATTCCAATGGGTACAATGTGTTCTGGCCCTCTTCCTGCATCCCAAACACCCAGAATAAAGGCATTATAGTTCTCTAATGGGAACAATATGACAACCTGAAGAGTCAATGCCTGATCCATACTGATCAGGCCTGTGGCCTGTGTGTCCCTGTTGCATGCCACTCCAAGCCCTTTCAAAAATGTTTACCACCTTAGACCAACATGGTTAGGTTGGCATCTAATAGACCTGTCCTATATGCATATTAAACCCATTGCTATTGCCTCCCACTGCCCCCGGGTTGAAAATAGGGATGATTGAGAATCTTGTTTGGGTTTTTAAAAAACAAAACTTACCAAAATTCTCAATTTTCATCATAAACAGGACATCAACAATCTGAAACTGACAGATTCAACCATCTTGGCCTGTGCTCAAACCTTAAAAGTCTGGCTTCAAATCCCTGTGGGTTTTTTTAGCCATGTTTGTGATTCTGTGGTTAAGGTTGCCACCTCTTTTTTCTGATAGGATCTGCAGCTTCAACAGATATATGGCAGGCAGGTATGACGTGGTCCTCTCCATGATGGGAATAGCTGTACTTATTGAATTTGGCCAATGCAGATGGTGAGAATTTCATTTCATTTTTTTAAAAAAATTACCAAAATTTGCACATTTCTTCATATAAGAGACACAGAGAATTTAAGATTAAAAAGAAGGATTCAAGAGAAAGTGAAACTGTCAGATCCCTAATTGAAACCCATGAGTCATGGAAACTTTTGGTGGTAAGGAATGTAAACTACCATAAGCCTGGTGGGAACGAGGGAGAGGGCCTTCTCAGTGGCTGCCCCGGGGCTCTGGAACTCCCTTCCCAGGGAAGCTAGGCTGGTTCCCTCCTTGGTGTGCTTTCAGAGGCAGGCTAAAACTTTTCTGTTTCAGCAGGCCTTTGGGGAGTAGTTGAGACCTCTGCAGATGTGCTGCTTATAGTTTGGATTTTTTTAATTATGTGTATTTAAAATGTTTTTAATTGTTTAAAATATTTTAAAATTGTACTATGTTTAATTATATTTAAATTTTTTGTATATCACTATTTGTTTTAACTGTACATGTTTTAATTTGTAAGCTGCTTTGGGTCCCGTTATTGGGAAAAAGGCGGGATATTAATAAATACAATAAATAAATAATAATAAATGCAGGCAAGGGAGGTTTAGGCTTAAAAATGAGATGTAGTAGCATTGAACCTTATAAGGAAGCAATGCTTTCTGTCCTGCTATTTCTTCCCCTCTTCTCTTATTGGGGATGGGAGAATCAGCAGTTTTCAAGTTCACCAGAAAATTATCCAAAATTCACTTGGAAGCTCATTTTGGCTTGCTCCCTTTTTCATTTTTGATTTAGTATTCCCTTCAAATGAGAAAACTGCACATTTTCAATGGGAAAAGTTTGCATTTCTATGTGACTTTTTCAAAAGTCCTGAAAGAGAAGGCTACCAATGGCTACTAGTCCTAATGTAACAGTAACAGTAACAGAGGCCATAACCCTAGATACACCAGTTGCTGGAGAACATGGGAAGGGGGGTGCTATGTCCTACTTGTGGGTTCCTGATTGACAGCTGGTTGGCCACTCTGTGAACAGAGTGCTGGACGAGATGGACCCTTGGTCTGATCCATGATGGCTCTTCTTTCGTTGTTTTATTCTTAAGATTCTATGTATAGAGTGCTCATCTCACACAATATCATATGTGCATGGTGGAAGAAATCAGAAGCAGCTGTTCCTTCGCCACTCAAAGGGGATCCCCGCCCAAGTCAGTGTGCAAGCTGGCCATATTGTGTTTTATTATTTGGACATCACTGGCTAATAGCATTCACCTACCTTTTGTCCCTTGATCATTTTTCAGGACTAAGACTCCTGGCACATTTCCACTGCTCTTTCGGATTCCCAAGAACCGCCGGTTTAACTTATTTTTGGTTTCTTTGTGAAGTGTCTTGGGTTGCTTTCAGGACATTTGCCACCATGCTGATATATTTGTCTGATTATTTCAGTAAAAAGGTTAATGATTCAACACACACACACACAAGTGTTGCCATTTTTCTCGGCAGCCCAACCATCATTTTTCCTTTAGCTCAACTTTCCTGATAAGCCGAATATTTCCTCTAAGTAAGTGACTTCTGTCCTCAAATTAGAGGATACCCCATTGAATGCTGTCACACTTTCGAGACCTGTCAGTGGGATCATGGGAGCATAAGAAACAAAGGATCAATCCTGAATGCTGAGCCCGTTTGGGTGGCATGTGAAACGTTTATAATGAAACTCCATGCTGGGAGAACTCTGTCAGTTTTCAGCTCCCTTCTCACAACGAGCCCAGGTTCATCAAAGTTCATGAACCTTTCAGCAAATTTGGCTGAGCTTCCAGTCACTGCGTCAAATTTGCAGCTCCTGCTATACATCTTGTTCTGGGCTAGTGCTCTGTGAAAGGGCTTGCTTCTAGAAGATTCTCACACAAGATGGAAATAGAACAATTTCTTTAAAAGCTTTCCTATTACAGGCCTTTTTGTTCAGGGAAAAACAACCTGATCGATTGATCCCCCCTCCGTCTGTTGTTCTAAAGGCCATCTAAATATTACAGAACAGCAGTAGTAGTTTTCAATTACAAGCTCAATTTATAATGGAAAGATGTATTGTAGCACATTTGTACCCAACTTCCCATTAAAAGTCTGGGTTAGTTTAGTTTTGGTTTTGTTTTTTTAATTAGTAATTGGGAATTCTCATGAGTGACTTCCGTTTTGAATTTTACATTTGCAGTCTGAGGCCCAAAGATTACACCCTCCTATTTATAACCTAAACAATTCAACAGAGATACTTCTCAAGGAAATTGCCATTAAAACATTGCATACGATGCAAGTCTGAAATGGCACTGGATTATGCTTGGGACATCAATTATTTGTCTATCAATGATCATTTGTTTAGCAATCAGAGGTCCATCGGGTTTGGCTGGAGTTCATAGCCAACCCATTATGTCTAGTAGCCAACTAGAAGGTATGCTTTCTCAGTACCAGTTCTGCAGAAGCAATGTAAATGTGTCTTATGTGAACTGCCGTCAATATATATCCACCATTACATATAGATTTAACATCTAGTGTCCTAGAAAAGGAGGACACAATTTGAAGAAACACACAAACATACAGATCAACAACAAAACAATAATTTAGAGGCATCTGCAATATCTTTCTAAAGATGACAGGCCCAGTTTAAATGTAATGAGGTTATTCCCTCTATGTTGGACCACAATCAGTGAGTTGAAGTGACCCCTCTTCCCTGCTCCCCTTCCCTCTTCTTCTTTCATGCTCTGTCACAGAGGAAACTTCCTGGGCCTCATCTACACCTAGAGGCCTTCTGGGACGTGGGGGGAGAGGATCCTGGGCTTACCTGCTTCCAGGATCCTCCCCCTGCGTCTAAACACCAGCATGTTGTCCTGGAAGAGGGCATGTTCCTGGCATTTATTTCTTTATTAGGGAGATGTTCGTGCAATTGTGCAATGGTGGGGCCCCGATCCAGCGCCTCACTGATTTAAAAAAAATGGAAAAATTTGGCGCTAGAAAACACTGACAGCCATTCTGGGGATGGCGAAAATGCTGCTCCCAACCCCCGATGGGCACGGAGCCCCCCCTTGCACAGCTCCATGCCCATTTGAAGAGCCCTGCTACTCACGGGGAGGAGGGAGGACCCAGGAGCCCGTGTCACACCACCTGCGGTCCTTAGGGTTATCCCAGGACCACGGGAAAAATTGGGGAAACCATAGTCCTATTTATCCCGGGACAACTGAGAGGTCATCTCTTGTTGACCCCAGGAACCTCTATGCATCATTTGGATGCACAGGGATGACCTCAAGCTGCCCCTGGGATAAAGGGCAGGTGTAGATTAGGCCCAGTTTTCTTTAACCACAGTTTCCTGTGACTGTGACGCTGGTTTAAGGGCTTCCTATCTATCAAGATATACATCTGAACCAGTAGAGATCAGAATATCAGGACGAACCCTGATAAATAGAGACAAGTGAACATATGGAATAATCACATACCCTCTGACATTTCTTAGAAGAAATAGAAATGCTCTTCTTTATTAGCAATACCTGATTTTCCCAGCAAGGATTAATGACTAAGCCCTCACCTCACTGCTACCCTGAAGGCTGTTCTGCGGCTGTGATTTGTTATATCACACCATAATAGTCTGTCCTGTTCTGGTTTTTGAAGAATGAACATTAGTAAACTGATTATAACAATTCTCTCTCTCTCTCTCTCTCTCTCTCTCTCTCTCTGTGTGTGTGTGTGATTTATGCATATAAAGGGATTTATAACAAATCACTTTTAATAAGAAAAATTATTATTGTAGCATCCAATAAGCATGATAGATTTGATGGATGTGGGTTTGTACTTATGACTAGTTGAAGTATGCTGTATTAACATATGCTCAATGTATACTAATAAGGTTTTTAAATTTCTTTCTGTGTTGTTCAGTTATAACTAGCAACTATATATTAGGGTTGCTGTATTATTCATTATTTAGGTGCACATTGTTTAATGTCTCTGAAGGCCTTACCAAAAATACATTGGGCATTTCACTACACTGTAACAGAAGATTTTACTAATGTATAACAATTGAATAATACACTAGAATTTTGGGGAAGGGGGTCATTTTGTTTCTAATGTCAAATAGAGATCATTAGAATATATGCAATAATTACATCAGTAATTAACTCACTCCATAAATACCCATTACCTTTTTTTCTAAGCCAGCCAACTTCCAGGAATTCAATAAATGTGGCATATAATTTTTCCCTGCATACCCAGCCGAACCTCCTTACATCAAGTTGTTGTATGAACCTACATATGTACACAGCTTGTGGGTTCATGGTCGATAGCTGGTTGGCTACTGTGTGAACTAGAGGGCTGGATTAGATGGTCCCTTCATCTGATGCAGCATGGCTGTTCTTATGTTCTTTGGGGCGCATCAGAAACAGTATAGTCTAGACCCGGTCATTTCAGGATTTTTTTTTTAAAAAAAATAGCTATAAACTGAAAATTAATTGAAAAGTGATGAACTGGAAATTAACTGATAAGCAGCAAGGAATGGGTAGTGAGATAAAGCAGGGTAACACTTTGTTGGTTTTAAGGAGGGAATTCTTATAAAACAACTCACCTGTATGCAGAATACCACACTATGCCTTCTTGTGCAGGTGTTTCCTTCTTCCACAGAGGGTTTTATTTATTTATTTATTTATTTTATTCCATTTATATACCGCCCCATAGCTGAAGCTGTCTGGGCGGTTTACAAAAATTAAAAACATTGAATGTTAAAAACACCAATATACAAAATTTAAAACCATAAAGCATAAAAACAAGTTAAAATTACAATATCCTTCTGGGTCAAAGCACAACAACAACACAAAAACACAAAACCCTCATCATATGCTGTTAAATGCCTGGGAGAAAAGTCCTGACCTGGCGCCGAAAAGATAACAATGTTGGCGCCAGGTGAGCCTCGTCGGGGAGATCATTCCATAATTGGGGGGCCATGACTGAAAAGGCCCTTTCCCTTGTTGCCACCCTCCATGCCACCCTTGTAGTAGGCAACAGGAGGAGGACCTTCGATGTAGATCATAGTGTATGGGTAGGTTCGTGTCGGGAGAGGCGTTCCATCAAGTATTGTGGTCCCAAGCCGTGTAAGGCTTTATAGGTTAGAACTAGCACCTTGAATTGGGCTCGGAAATGTATAGGCAGCCAATGCAAGTGGGTCAGAGTAGGTCTTATATGCTCAAACCTTCTGGTTCTTGTTATCACTCTGGCCGCTGCATTTTGCACAAGTTTTGCACATTTATTACATGAATAATTCTAGATTCTCAGTTTTCACTATTGTTTAAGTCCATACATTGTTTTTCATTATCTAAAGTTCTTACTCATATAAATAAGTTTCCCAACTTTTATCAACTGACAGCTAATGTACTGTGGTGCTTAGAGTACCAGACTCAGGCTCGGGAGGCCCAGGTTCAAATCCCTGCTCAGCCATGAAGTTCAATGGATGACTTTGGTTTCTTATCCAAATCACCTTGTAGGATTTGTTGTTGTTGTCGTTCAGGAAAAAAAAAAAAAGAGGTAGTATGCATACCTCCATGAGATCCTGAGAGGAAATTTTATATAAAACTGTCAACTCCACTGACCAAAAACAACAACCACCCTTCTACTATTCAAAGATTATTCCAGTGGAAATGTGGAGGAATCCACATTTGATGTGTGATTATTGATTCTTATCTAACTACAGGTGGCTGAAATTGCCTGAGGCTGCCTTGACATACATTCACCCTTTGTCACTGCCAACCACCAACTGCTGTGGTTTGGCTTGGCCTGGCAAGCGCTCAACACTCCCCCTGCAGCTGCCATTAACCCATTAGGGGAAAGTGTGCAACTTCTGGAGGCACTGTAAATTACTCACATTGCTTCACTGTAGCGATGGTGGTTGTAGAGGCCCCATTAATGCAAGGGTAAATGCTTTACTCTTGTCTTAATGGGGCCTTTACAGTCACCATTCACACAGCGGGGGAAGTGAGCAATTTTTGAAAGCTCCCGGAAATTACACACTTCCCCCTAATGTGTTCATGGCAGCTGCCAGTATTGCAGGGGGAAGTGCGTGATGTTGGCAGCCAAGGCGGGTGGGTGCTGAGCGCAAGTGGGGGCCTTGCGAGCACTTGGGTGCAGGTCCACGCTTGCGCCAAGTGCATCCGACTGGGTTCCGGGGGGGGGGGCAAATGCAGGGGGTTTGGTTGGCTTCCCGGACCCAGTGGGATGCTTACGACAACCCTACTAACAGCTGACTTCAACCCGTTTCCTTATCCTTAAAGTGTATTAATGGAGGCACAGCCGTGCCTCCATTGTTAAGGGCCGTCAGTAAAAAACACATTCCGCCATGTTAAAGTGATAATTGGGGGGGGGGTCATTCTAACAGCCATAAAATCGAAAATGTTTCATCAACCTTTCTGAAATTTACAGGTGCCAGAAAGAAATGTTTGTTTTACATGACCTGAAAATTTCAAGAAGATTGGTGAAAGATTGAGGGCAGTTTAAGGTAGAAAAGGAATACAAACCTCTCTCCCTGCATTTGTAAAATTTACTTCCGGGTTGAGACTTTTTGTGCTCTCAATTTGCATAATTTCTAGAGCCTTATTAAGTAATCCAGTGGTGGGGTCTTCTTCCTCCTTGACTGTAGTTGATGGAAAGCTTTTCGTTTTTTAAAAATTCCCTTCGGTTGACTTTTAAGGACTATTTTAACCTCGCATTCAAGTCAATGAGGCGGCCATCTTCCCTCATAACGTGACACACTCTCCCCCCTCCCTCCTGCCTTAGAATGTGGGGTGGGTGACTGAAATGGCCGCTGCCTCTAGCACAGACCTTTTGAGTGAAGAAGAAGAAGAGTTTCTTCTCTTTTCTCTTCTGTAACATGCATTCCTTTGGCTCTGAGAGTATTTTGGGCTATCTTCATAAGGCCAGTTTGCTCTTTTGCTCCCTGGTGAAGCATGGTGTGGCTCCTCTGGATCCATGGTAACCTGATCTTCAGATCTCTCCTGGGAATAGGTGGCTATACCTTTCTTTCTATCCCCCCCACCCCATGCACACACAGTGCTCCTTCCCTCTTTTCTAAGAATTTGGTCCATACTGCTATAAGTTGAAAGCTTCAAACACTTCATTTAATTAGTTTGGGTCGGTGTAAGTTTTAAGTACAACGTTGAAAGCTTTCAAAGTGCTTCTGGGCCTACAACGTTGGTTTCGGCCTAGTCACCCTGTTTTTCTAATAAGGTTTAGAAACAGTTGAGCTGTCGTTTATTTTGCATAGTGTACACACATGGATTTTCTTTCTAATCCTTGCCGTCTACACTGACTCCCTCCTTGATGTGTTTTTGGATGCAGACAAACTCTTTTTTGTTCCAGCAGGCCTTTGGCAAATAATCTGGACCTCTGTCTAGACCTCTGACTTTTAAATTGTTATGTATTTAAAATGTTTTCAATGCTTTAATATTGAAAAGTATTTAATTATATTTTTAACTTTTGTATATTTAGGATGATCATATGAAAAGGAGGACAGGGCTCATGTAACTTTAACAGTTGTAGAGAAAAGGGAATTTCAGCCAGTGTCATTTGTATGCAATTAGTCCCTGGTGAAATTCCCTCTTCATCACAATGGTTAAAGTTGCAGGCACTATACTAGAGTGGCCATATACAAAAGAAGGCAGGGCCTCTGCAACTTTAACTGTTGTGATGAAGAGGGAATTTCACCAGGAACTAATTGCATGCAAATGACACTGGCTGAAATCCCCTTTTCTCTACAACTGTTAAAGTTACATGAGCCCTGTCCTCTTTTTCATATGGTCAGCCTAGTA
The DNA here is from genome assembly GCA_029215795.1 of Anniella stebbinsi. Lineage (NCBI taxonomy): Eukaryota > Metazoa > Chordata > Lepidosauria > Squamata > Anniellidae > Anniella > Anniella stebbinsi. Next base: position 3,505,539 of record JARDYH010000006.1, read on the forward strand.
TATTCCTATTTATAGGTTTTAGCTGTATATGTTTTAGTTTTGTAAGGCTGCCCTGAGGCCCAGCATTAGGCAAAAGGCAGGATACTACTACTACTACTAGTAGTAGTAATGTTTCAGATTTCACTTCTGCATCTGATGTTCTTTTGCATTTACTTTTCTTTATAAACCTTTCATATCTTAAGACTTCTTGTGTGGCATGTTTTCATTGGTTTATCAAGTTAAAAGGGGTATTCACTGTTTTCATTCTTATCTTATAAAATCTATTTTCAACAGGCCTAGTAACTTCAAGAGTAACAGAGTTGGGGAAAATCCTCAATCTCTTTGCTATCAGAGGCACTGAGTAAGGGACCCCTAGAGATAATTTAGACTGACCCCAACCACAAAACACTATTCCCCCTTCTGAAGAGATCTGAACCACAGACTACAAAAAACTAGGGATGTGCACTGGATCGGACCCGATCCACGATCCGAGTCCGGTCCAGTGGGAAATCGGATAAATTATCCGATTTCCGATCCCGCAGCTGGATCGGCCGATCCAATCCGAACCGGTCCGAAAAAGCTCCGAACCGGTTCGGCGGATCGGCGGATCGGCGGGCGCCCACTGGCGCCCACCGCCGCTTCCATTGGCGGGCGCCAGCGGGCGCCCGCCGATGAAAGTGGACAGCGGGGGGGGGGGGAGGAGGGGGGCACTTACCTTCTCGGCCCGGTGGCTCCCGTCCGGCGCCGGCGCCTACTACTACTAGCAGGCTCCGCGGCCTGCTCTAGGGTGGCGCGCCGGGTGATGTCATCACCCGGCGCGCTACTCTAGAGCAGGCCGCGGAGCCTGCTGGTAGTAGTAGGCGCCGGCGCCGGACGGGAGCCACCGGGCCGGGAAGGTAAGGAGGGGGTGCGTGGAGGGGAGGAGGGGGCGCGCGGAGGGGGGAGGGGGGAGGGGGGCCCTTACCTTTCCGGCCCGGCGGCTCCCGTCCGGCGCCGGCGCCTACTATTCCCAGCAGGCTCCGCGGCCTGCTCTAGGGTGGCGCGCCGGGTGATGTCATCACCCGGCGCGCTACTCTAGAGCAGGCCGCGGAGCCTGCTGGTAGTAGTAGGCGCCGGCGCCGGACGGGAGCCGCCGGGCCGGAAAGGTAAGGAGGGGGTGCGTGGAGGGGAGGAGGGGGCGCGCGGAGGGGGGAGGGGGGCCCTTACCTTTCCGGCCCGGCGGCTCCCGTCCGGCGCCGGCGCCTACTATTCCCAGCAGGCTCCGCGGCCTGCTCTAGGATGGCGCGCCGGGTGATGTCATCACCCGGCGCGCTACTCTAGAGCAGGCCGCGGAGCCTGCTGGAAGTAGTAGGCGCCGGCGCCGGACGGGAGCCGCCGGGCCGGAAAGGTAAGGAGGGGGTGCGTGGAGGGGAGGAGGGGGCGCGCGGAGGGGGGAGGGGGGCCCTTACCTTTCCGGCCCGGCGGCTCCCGTCCGGCGCCGGCGCCTACTATTCCCAGCAGGCTCCGCGGCCTGCTCTAGGATGGCGCGCCGGGTGATGTCATCACCCGGCGCACTACTCTAGAGCAGGCCGCGGAGCCTGCTGGAAGTAGTAGGCGCCGGCGCCGGACGGGAGCCGCCGGGCCGGAAAGGTAAGGAGGGGGTGCGTGGAGGGGAGGAGGGGGCGCGCGGAGGGGGGGAGGGGGGCCCTTACCTTTCCGGCCCGGCGGCTCCCGTCCGGCGCCGGCGCCTACTATTCCCAGCAGGCTCCGCGGCCTGCTCTAGGATGGCGCGCCGGGTGATGTCATCACCCGGCGCACTACTCTAGAGCAGGCCGCGGAGCCTGCTGGAAGTAGTAGGCGCCGGCGCCGGACGGGAGCCGCCGGGCCGGAAAGGTAAGGAGGGGGTGCGTGGAGGGGAGGAGGGGGCGCGCGGAGGGGGGGAGGGGGGAGGGGGGCCCTTACCGGCCCGGCGGCTCCCGTCCGGCGCCGGCGCCTACTACTACCAGCAGGCTCCGCGGCCTGCTCCAGGGTGGCGCGCCGGGTGATGTCATCACCCGGCGCGCTACTCGAGAGTAGGCCGCGGAGCCCGCTGGTAGTAGCCGCCGGCGCCGGACGTGCCGAGAAGGTAAGTGGCGGGGAAGGGGGCTTACCCCCCCCCGGAGCCGTCCGCTTCTATCCGCTGGCGCCCGCGGGCGCCAGCGGATGGAAGCAGGCGGCCCCAGGGGGGGTAGGGAGCGCGGGGGAGGGGGTTTACCTGCCGGGGCCGTCCACAGCGGACGGCCCCGGGGGGGGGGAGGGAGTTAGGCCCCCCCCTTACCCACCCGCCGCCATTTTTTCCTCATAGACTTGCATTGCAATGCAAGTCTATGGGGAAAAAAATGGCGGCCGATCCAAAAATTTCCGATTTTTGGATCGGGATCGGCCTCGATCCGGTCCGGGGGGCCTCCGATTTTGTCCGAACCGGTCCGGGACAAAATTGGAGGTCCCGATCCGGGTCCCGATCCGATCCGGGGGGTCCGTGCACACCCCTACAAAAAACAAACAAAGTAGCAGGCCATAATAACAGTTCTCATGTGGCCATTTGCCTTATGAGGCAGTTACTCTGCGGGCTACCAAATGGAGGTACTAACAAGCCATAAAGTTGCCTGGCTGGGTCTGCCAGAAATCCAGCCTCAACACTCCTGGAAGGTCCATGTTCTATAGCACCTGCTGTCAGATGAACTTGAGGGAATCCCTCCCTCCACCCCTGGGTTTAATTTACTGGCTTCCCCTGGCTGGACCTTGCAGGAAACTATAGGGACAGACAGAGCAGGCATTCATAGCACACATAGAATGCTGAGACTGACAAATCTAAAAGCAAGTGTGTTGCTTTTCAAGAACCAAGGAAATTCAATGGGTCTTACTTTTGAGTAAATATCTAGGGATGGAAATGCAGCCTGTGCAAAAACTGAGTAGGCAGAGTGACCATATTTGGGAAACCAAAAAAGAGGACACCTAGTGGGGGGGGCAGGAAAATGGCTTTCTGGGGCCACCTTAAAGTCCCCAATTGGAGCGGAGGAGGGGAAAGCATGTCATTCTCACCCCACCCCACCGCTCCAATCAGGCCCTTTTCTATAATGCCTGGGAATGACACATTTTTTCCCTTTTAAGGCCTTGATTGGAGCAGTGGGAGAGAATGACACACCTCCAGAAAGCATGTCATTCCCCCCTGCCACACTAATGGTGGCCTTAAAAGGGAAAGTGTGTAATTCCAGGTCATTATAGACTATTGCATAAAATCCCCCCTGACACTGAGGATAGAACAAAAACCAGGAGAAATCTGGGGAAATCCTGACAGTTTTTTATTAGTTATTATTGCATTTATATCCCACCTTTTTTCTGCCAAGAAACCCAAGGTGGCATACATAATCATCCTCCTCTCCATTTTATCCTCACAACAGCAACCCTGTGAGGTGGGTTGGGCTGAGAGTCTGCAACTGGCCCAAAGTCACCCAATGGGTTTCCATGGCTAAGTGGGGAGTAGAACCCAGATCTCCCAGCTCCCAGTCCAACAATTTAGCCACTACGCCACACCCTAATGGTCACCCTAGAATTGAGCCATGCCAAGTTGGAAGTAGATCGGTTTGTGCCTTAATTTTTAGGACAGTTTTTTTTTTAAGTATGACTTCAATTTTTTTTCTAAAATACAAGGCATGAACCAATCTGCTTTCAACTTGGCATGGCTAAAGCCTTACTTAAGAGGTACCATGGTGCCAAGTTTCATCTCTTCATCTTTACTTTCTTTTTAAAAAATGTACTGCTCAAGGCCCTAGACCCCAAAGAGGAGCATTGGGTTTGAATTTTTTAAAAAATCCTAAAACTCAAGGCATAAACAGATCTGCTTCCAACTTGGCATGGCTCAATCCCTACTTAAGAGCTACCATGCTGTCAAGTTTCATCCCTTTATCTTTAAAAATGATGGAATTGTAAGCATTTTAGTTAATTTAAAAAATTAAATTGAAGTTTTAAACATTTCTAAAAATCAAGGGATGAACGGATCTGCTTCCAACTTGGCATGGCTAAATCCCTACTTCAGAGCTACCATGGTGCCAAGTTTCATCTCTTTATCTTTAATTTCATTTTTAAAACTTGTACTGCTCAAGGTCCTGGACCCCAAAGAGATTTCTGTTTGAACTTTAAAACATTCCTAAAAATCAAGGCATGAACGGATCTGCTTCATACTTGGCATAGCTATATCCCTACTTAAGAACTACCATGATGCCAAGTTTCATCTCGTTATCTTTAAAAATGAGGGAGATGCAAGCATTTTGGTTGATTTATTAATGTTAAAAGTGAGTTCAACACATAACACTAGCTTTGATTTTATATTGGATGTCAAGATGGTATAACATTCTGGCTGACGCTGGCTTGGTTGTCAACTGTATAATATCCAGTCATCCGTTACACAAAGCCATGAAATTCATTAAACAAAAAACCTACGGTTTACAAAAACAATGTTAAGGCTCAACCAAGCACCAAAAAGCAGGGAAATTGGGAGTTAAGGCTCACAAGCCTTAACGCCACATCCTCCCTAAGGAGGCAGAAAGTGCAAGTGAAATTCTCATTCTCCCAAAGCACATAAAGCATGAGGACAGGGTGGAGAATATGATATGCAGAGGTGACTGCGGGGTTGTGGAAAACTGATCACGAACAACTTAGGGCCACCTACTTCTCTTTTTTTGTTTAGAGCAGCCCTTCCCAACCTGGTCCCCTCCAAAGGTGTTGGACTACAACTCCCATCATTGGAAGTCAGTATGTCCCATGGTCAGAAATGCTGGGACTTGTCATCTCAAACATCTGGAGGACAGCAGGTTATGATATGCAATATGGCACGTATCATCCTGTAAAATACCTTCTATCACATGTCCAGGTATTACACACACCCCCTTTGCCTTCAGCTCCATTCACCACTGGAATGTACCCTCCCCAAAAGTCTCTAAAATTGAATTCAGCTCTTGGACTGAAAGGGGATCCCCACACCTGTTTTAGATGGTATTTACCATGACGTCTCCTTTACAATGTAATGTGTATTGCTTCACTCACTGCAAAATGTGGGCCCCTGGGCTTCTGCCCCAATGTTCTGTCCTATGGGTGCCATGGGGCAGTGGGGAAAAATAATCTTGTCTTGAGCTACTTGAAGGAAAGGATGAAGAGAGAATTTCACCAGGAACTAATTGTATACAAATGACACTGCCTGAAATTCCCTTTTCTCTACAATTGTTCAAGTTACATGAGCCCTGTCCTCCTTTTCATAAGGTCAGCCTATTCATTCCTTATTGCCTAAACGACATTGTCAGTGAAGCAGAAAGACATAAAGCATTGCCTTTTATACTGATATACAGTACACAGTATACAGTTATACAGGCTTTAACAAGATTACAGGTTCCGATGGATGGACTGCCATTAATGTTGATTTAAAGTGATGGCTGCCAAAACGGGTTAAACAAGATGCAATTTATATTTTCATGCTATATTTTATTATACTGCATGTGAACACAAATACAATTCAAAGTAGCGTTTCGGCTAGTAACAGATAGTATGATGAATTTGCGGCTATGTATAAATGGGTGTTTTGTGTTTTTGAAAATTCTTATCTTTATCTGGGCCTAAATAAGGGTTCAGTGACTCACACCTGGAGTGGTTTAAGAACATTTCTCTGTGTGAATCACACTGGAAGCTGGAAACATGTGAGTGGGGCTAATTGTATTGGGCTTTCCCCCATCCAACCATTTCTCTCCTTTACCTCAAGCTTTTAAAAGTCCTTCTAAGCTGTACTTCTGATTTTAAAATAGAGTGCAGCATGAGAGTAAAGCAAGTGAATCACTGCTGTTGAGGCACAAGCCTCTACTAATTTTCCACAGAAAAGATACACAAAATGCCATGTTCATTCTATGTTTCCCCAGCTTTTGCTGGCTTTGTCCCTCTCTCCTGCTGTAAAATACAATATTGAAATTTATTTTTGCTGTTGTTTAATGAAACATAACATCTCAGTAGTTCTATACATCTCTCTGAGAGTCCAACATGGCCACCATCCAAGAGGTTGGGGTGTTGTTGTTTTTACTGAATAATGGGATGGGGATGTGCTGGACACCCTTTGCTTCTTGTCTGCAGCTCCCCTGTAATAGGAAGGAATGGAAGTACAGGTGCTAGGAAAAATGGAAGGCTAGATAGTGAGCTCAGGAGGAATGTTTGGCTTTGCTAGTAGGTAGTGTAAACATTGTTTTAGAAACATGGCAATCTATTATCCAGGACATTGCTTCAATTACATCTCAGGAAGAGGAGAGAGGCAGGCAAAGAAGGCCTCATGCCTAGTCCAGCTCAATTGTCCACCTCACAGGGCCATCTACCATCAACCGACATGTGGGAAGGATAGCAGGAGAGACAGCAGCAGGACCTGCCCCCAACTGGAATTTCCCCTCCACTGTCCATAGGGTCATCTACCATCAACTGGCTGAAGGAAAGATTCCAGGATAGAGGGAGGTGGATGAGAAAGACACCAGAAACCCTGCTCCAGTTATAGCTGGACTCTCACTGCCCCGGGCCCACCTTCCACACTTCCTTCCACTCTGAGGGAAGGAGAATATATATATATATATATATATATATATATATATATATATATAGTGTTTTTGTGTTTTTATTATTGTTAAGTTACTTATAAGCTACCTTGGTAGGATTTGTATTATGAAAGGCAGCATAAACATTATTGCAATAAAATAAATAAAAACTCGTAGATAAACTAACTCCCTTTATTTATTTGAATTCTCTTTTTGATATGCGAGTGAACCTTCCCAATGTACCACAACCTACCCAACAGGCCTTCTGCCATACTCCAGCAAATATAGTGACAGCTTTTTTCACAAATTATTGCTTGGGGTTATCAATTATTCCTTACACTTTTACCTGAGGCTCCATGGATTGGTTCACTAGGCCAAACAAACAAAAAAGTTGGCAGAAACAACATCCTTTTACCAACAATACGCAATTTGGTGTCAGTTTTTGTACCCACATTTATAATGAATGGCCATTAGGAGGCTGGCATAGCAGAACTACAAAGTTATCCTTCTTCATTAAATTCACAACTAAAGGACTGTTGTAGAAAGAAGTCATCTTACATTTCCACCTGCAGTAAACAATATCTGGTATATTTGTTAAAAAGGCCATTAAATATAAATTCCAATTGCCTGCTGCTCTAAAGTTCTCTATTTGCCTAACATATATAATATATGTCCAATTGGGAGAGTAGCAATTAAGTTGGAATGTGAACCTGCTTTTTCTTCAGTAAAATTAATGATAATTAAAATGGTGTTTGTACTTTTTGACAGTTCTCTCAAACAAAATCTGGAAGAGGAAAGACTGCCCAACCTAACATATATGCATCTCAAACCCGAAGCCGGAGGTTGACAAGGGTGCAGAAATGCTAGCAAACACTAGCCGAGTGGAGAAAGTTCTTCAGTAAATGTAGCACTCATTTTTTAAAAAATATTATTATTAAAATATACCCAAAAAGAGAAATCTGCCAGCCCTCAAAATACAGGCCACAATCCAACACAGAATTAAATATGTGTATTGCATACAATGAGGAAAATTACTTGGAGGCCTCTGTCAGAGAAAAGCCAGAGGGGTAGTTCTCTCCAGCTAAAGCTGATGCCAAAATGAGGTGATGGATGCAGCAAAAAGGGTTCAACTGCCACTGTTTACCGGAGAAACTCTCTGATTCTTGATACATGGTTAATACAGGGTAAATATTCCTATTTTATTTTTTTTGTCTTCTGGAGAGATTTTAGGAATTGTATTTATTTATTACATTTCTAGACTGCAAAATAGCTGAAGTGCCCTGGGCAGTTCACAACAATTAAAACCATAAAATGCAACATGATGAAATATAGTATAAAAGTTTAAAAGTACAGTATATATATATATATATATATATATACCTTGCAGCAGTGCAAAGGTTTAAAATTCAATATCAGATTTAAAACAACAGGAACTGAAAAACGAAAATGCCTGGGAAAATAAGAAGGTCTTCAGTTAGTGCCAAGTAGAGCATAATGAAGGTGCCAGGCAAGCATCTCTTGGAAGTTCATTCAACAAATGGGATGCCACAGCAGAAAAGGCCCTGTTCTTAGTAGTTTCCCACCTCAATTCCTTTGGTGGAGGCTCCTGGAGAAGGACTGCTGAAGATGATCTTAGGGTCTGGGCAGGTATATATGGGAGGAGATGATCCATCAAGTAACCTGGCCCCAAGCTGCTTAGGGCTTGAATGTTAATACTAGCACTTTGAATTTGACCCAGAAATGTATTGGCATAATATTACCATATTGGCCAGTCCCTGTTAGCAATCCTGCTATCCTAATTTGGACCAATTGAAGTTTCTGGACCATTTTCACAGGCAACCCCACATATAACACATTACAATAATCCAGATGAGAGGTTACCAGAACATGGATAACTGTAGCTAGATTATCTCTTTCCAGATAAGGACATAGTTGGTATATCAGCCTAAGATGATAAAAGGTGTTCCATGTGAGCCATGTGTAAAAGCTGCACTTGTGCGTGTTATCTCATGTGGTTCTGGTCTCAAAGCCCTTCAAGGCCAGAGCAGAACTCTTTCCAATTAGATTAAATAGTTTCAGCTGACCTTCTCTGATAGCTTTCCAACCCAGCTCCAGAGAGCCTGGCAACATGATTCATCCAGCTGGTAATTGGCTAGGGAGGCTCACTTCACAGTTGTCAAAGGCTTTGGAGAATAAAATGGTGGCGGTGGGGACTTTGAGTTCCCTTTGTCTTCATTTGATTTTTGTTTGTCTCCATCTTCGTTTCTGCCTTTGCGTTAGACTCAACAACCCGAAACAGGGTGGAAAGTTTGGGAAGGTTATTTTTTGCTCTGCCCTATGTGAGTAATCCAACGAATTTAAGCCGAGTTCACTCTATGTTGAATTATGACTATAGATTCAAAACCATCTTTCATAATTCCCAGTATCAAACTCCCCAGTTTTACAGTCAGTATTTCACTCTATTGACATCAGGCAGGTTGTTGTTGCTGTAGTTTTAAAATGTATGTTATTTAATTCTTATTGTATCGAGGAGTGCTTAGAATCTTTATAAGAGTTAGGGCTTTTTGAGTTATTTGTCATCCTTCCCTTTTTAATGTCATTTTAATGCTAATAATTTTACCCTTATAATTATATTGAATAGATATTGTAACAGAATTATATGTTATAAAATGTTCATTATTTGTAGTGTAGTACATCATAAACCAGCACCTCATCCAGGAAGTAAAGAAGAACTCCAGAGTAGCATTCAAGGATCTACAGACTACTCTCGCCTTGGCTAATGTGAGTATTCATGACTCAATGATCAGAAAATGACTGAACAAGAATGGTGTTCATGGGAAGATGGCCAAGAGAAAACAACTGCTTTCCAAAAAAGAATATTATTGCCTGTACGATGTTCACTAAAGATCATCTAGATAATCCTCAATACTTCTGGAACAATGTTCTGTAGATAGATGAGTCAAAGGTAGAAACATTATATTTGGCTCAAAACAAACACTAAGTTCGAACAGAAGAACCTCATCCCAGCCATCAAGCATGGTGGTGGGAATGTGATGCTTTGGGCCTGCTTTGCTGCCTCAGGACCTGGACAGGTTGCCAACATTGACACAACCATGAATTCTGCAGTGTAACAGAAGATTCTAGAGGAGAATGTCAGGCCATCTGTCTATGAACTGACTCTGAATCAAAAGTGGATCGTGCAACAAGACAATGATCCTAAACATACAAGCAGATCCACAAGAGAATGTCTGTGGAAGAAATTAGGGGTGTGCACGGACCCCCCGGATCGGATCGGGACCCGGATCGGGACCTCCAATTTTGTCCCGGACCGGTTCGGACAAAATCGGAGGCCCCCCGGACCGGATCGAGTCCGATCCCGACCCAAAAATCGTACATTTTTGGATCGGCCGCCATTTTTTTCCCCATAGACTTGCATTGCAATGCAAGTCTATGAGGAAAAAATGGCGGCGGGTGGGTAAGGGGGGGCCTAACTCCCTCCCCCCCCCGGGGCCGTCCGCTGTGGACGGCCCCGGCAGGTAAACCCCCTCCCCCGCGCTCCCTACCCCCCCTGGGGCCGCCTGCTTCCATCCGCTGGCGCCCGCGGGCGCCAGCGGATAGAAGCGGACGGCTCCGGGGGGGGGGTAAGCCCCCTTCCCCACCACTTACCTTCTCGGCACGTCCGGCGCCGGCGGCTACTACCAGCGGGCTCCGCGGCCTACTCTCAAGTAGCGCGCCGGGTGATGACATCACCCGGCGCGCCACCCTGGAGCAGGCCGCGGAGCCTGCTGGTAGTAGTAGGCGCCGGCGCCGGACGGGAGCCGCCGGGCCGGGCAGGTAAGGGCCCCCCTCCCCCCTCCCCCCTCCGCGCGCCCCCTCCTCCCCTCCACGCACCCCCTCCTTACCTTTCCGGCCCGGCGGCTCCCGTCCGGCGCCGGCGCCTACTACTTCCAGCAGGCTCCGCGGCCTGCTCTAGAGTAGCGCGCCGGGTGATGACATCACCCGGCGCGCCATCCTAGAGCAGGCCGCGGAGCCTGCTGGGAGTAGTAGGCGCCGGCGCCGGACGGGAGCCGCCGGGCCGGAAAGGTAAGGGCCCCCCTCCCCCCTCCGCGCGCCCCCTCCTCCCCTCCACGCACCCCCTCCTTACCTTTCCGGCCCGGCGGCTCCCGTCCGGCGCCAGCGCCTACTACTTCCAGCAGGCTCCGCGGCCTGCTCTAGAGTAGCGCGCCGGGTGATGACATCACCCGGCGCGCCATCCTAGAGCAGGCCGCGGAGCCTGCTGGGAATAGTAGGCGCCGGCGCCGGACGGGAGCCGCCGGGCCGGAAAGGTAAGGGCCCCCCTCCCCCCTCCGCGCGCCCCCTCCTCCCCTCCACGCACCCCCTCCTTACCTTCCCGGCCCGGTGGCTCCCGTCCGGCGCCGGCGCCTACTACTACCAGCAGGCTCCGCGGCCTGCTCTAGAGTAGCGCGCCGGGTGATGACATCACCCGGCGCGCCACCCTAGAGCAGGCCGCGGAGCCTGCTAGTAGTAGTAGGCTCCGGCGCCGGACGGGAGCCACCGGGCCGAGAAGGTAAGTGCCCCCCTCCTCCCCCCCCCCCCCGCTGTCCACTTTCATCGGCGGGCGCCCGCTGGCGCCCGCCAATGGAAGCGGCGGTGGGCGCCAGTGGGCGCCCGCCGATCCGCCGATCCGCCGAACCGGTTCGGAGCTTTTTCGGACCGGTTCGGATTGGATCGGCCGATCCAGCTGCGGGATCGGAAATCGGATAATTTATCCGATTTCCCACTGGACCGGACTCGGATCGTGGATCGGGTCCGATCCAGTGCACATCCCTAGAAGAAATTCCATGTTTTAGAATAGCCTAATTAAAGTCCAGACCTAAACCCCATTGAAATGTTGTGACAAGACCTGAAGAGAGCTGTTCATGCAAGGAAGCCCTCAAATGTCACGGAGTTAAAGCCGTTCCGTTAGGAGGAATGGGCCAAACTTCCTCAAAACAGATGTGAGAGACTAACCAACAGCTACAGGACATGCTCACTTGAAATCATTGCTGCTCAAGGGGGTGCCACACCAGGTACTGAATCTAAAGGTGCACATACTTTTTCATACATGGATATTGAATGTTGAATTAGTTGTGAATTAATAAATGTTGGAAAAGTATCACTTTTATGAACCATTTGTTTAATCAGGTTATCTATTGTTCTTTATTTAGGAGTACGGGGTTGGATTAAGATCTAATAACATTTTAGGTTGGGAATATGTGACAATCCTAAGGGGTTCACAAACTTTTTTCTTGCCACTGGAGCTGAATGATGAGTACTTGCTCGCAGTCATGAAAGTCTTGGAAGCTAGAGAAGAATTTTATTATCTGTCTTGAACAAGAACAGGAGAACAACAGGAAAGTACTGACTGCACAGTGATACAACTAAGTCCAGTGCCACCAAGTTACTAAACTATATAATGACACACTAGCCATGCTATCTCCTCCAACTGCTGTGCTTTGGAAGCCTTAAACATTAGCAACACTCCAGTCTTGGATATCTGAAGCATATATGGAGGAGCTATGGCCCCAGGGCAGATATGTAACCATGCATAATAGAGAATCTCCAGCACATGCAGGTAGCATTCTCCAAGCCACAGAACAGGACAAACCCCTTCTCTCTCTCAACTTGTGGCATTTCTTGTCAGCACTGAAACTGCATACACGCTGGCTTCATTGCAGCATGGTTGAAGCCATTGACTCAAAAAGAAAAAGTGAGCACTTAAGGCTGATAGAGTACCATTGCTTTCAATGAATTTAGACGGATGTAAAAACTTATTGAATGATTCTCTCCATGCCTGAAAAGCAAGGCATCCCACAGAATTTGATTAGCGGATCTTAGCGCATGTGTGCATCTGTACCCCATGTGGAGCTCACTTCCCTCATACGTGAGAGACATCGAAGGTAGAAGTTTTATTGTCATTACTGCTGCGCTGACCTTTGCTTTGTTTTCATTACCGCAGAAGTAACTACAGCTGCCGTGCATTCTTGGCACCTATGTACATTGATCATCCATCTTTTCAAAACGTTACGGATTGGTTTCAAAATAATCGCCCAAGCACAGCCCACGGGGTGCTGGTTAAGCATCATAGCTGTTGTTGTTGTTGTTTTTTAAAAAATCCACCAAAAACAAAAGAGAAGAAAGATAAAGAAGTGAGGAGGGAGTAGAGATGCTGTTTTACAAGTATTACAATGAATCAATGTAGATATTTTGGGTTTCATGCCCATTTGACACCTCGTAAGTGTTGATGTTCGTTAAATTCCATCTTGTTTTAAATATATATATTTTTTGTGGAAAATTTCTTTTCCTCCCATACAGGGCCAGATCTATACCAAGCAGGATATAACACTATGAAAGCAGTTTGAAAACAGAATATGGAATGTGTCTATGGGCCCCAACAGTTGTCAGTGCACTTCAATACCATTATAAAGCAGTAGTGTAGAAATCTTGTCAGTCTCATACATCCAAGTGACTTGGGCCAGACACAACTGAAACACTGATAGAATCAGAACTCTAAGTGAACAGGATGAGTGTGTTCAAATCAAAACTATGGAAGCATTTCAGTGGGAAAGAAGAAACATCAATGCAGTAAATGCAAATACCCTGATCAGGCTTTCCTCACCCTGCCTGAAAAGCTGCACCAGCCAAAATGTTCTTTTCTGGGCAATTCTTAAACTGCCCTGTACTCTTTGTATCTGACCATCCTCCTCCCTCTCTGTATCAGTTCCCACTGATTCATATGTAATGCTTTAAGTATCCTCCATTGATTAAACTGGACTTACTCACAAGTATGCATTCTTAGGCTTGTGGCCTAATTGACCTAATAGAGTTCTCATATGCTAAAAAGGTTCTTTCTTTCTTTTCAAGGAGCATTTTGACTAGGGTGACCAGATAAAATCCAGGTCAGGGCTCATGTAACTCTAACAGTTGTAGAGAAAAGGGAATTTCAGCCAGTGTCATTTGCATGCAATTAGTTCCTGGTGATATTCCCTCTTCATCACACAGTTAAAGTTGCAGGGGCCCTGCCTTCTTTTGTATCTGGTCACTCTAGTATAGTGCCTGCAACTTTAACATTTGTGATGAAGAGGGAATTTCACCAGGAACGAATTGCATACAAATGACACTGGCTGAAATTCCCTTTTCTCTACAACTGTTAAAGTTACATGAGCCCTGACCTGGATTTTATCTGGTCACCTTAATTTTGACACACCACGTGAGGTTCATTTTTCTTCTAAGCACTTGTGACCTCAGGATTCGAGAGTCAAAACAATGGGTTTTCCTTGTCCGAGCTCTGTTCCAGGTGATTCAGGTGGCAACCATGTTGCCCTTAGCCCAGTGAAGAAGGCAAGGCAGATGTATGTATGTGAGAATGCAGGAACGTCCACACATGTCGGTATGGTCAGTGGGGTACATATAGGTGAGACTGGTTGCCTAAGAAGTTGCATTTTTTCCCCACAACAGCAGGTCAGTGTAGGAAAGATAGGCAAAACATTCATTGGAGAACAACCAGAAGTACCTTTATTGTGAAAGGGGGAAATTCCCTAGACTTGTCTTTAAGGTATGGGGGACCTGGGGACAACAAAAGAAACTGTTCTGATAGGGATGTCGCAGGCATCTGGTTGGAGCTCGAAGCTCAGAGATTTCTTGGTAGCTTGGCCCCCTAGATGCCAATCCGTGGAACCCTATGTTTGCCCGATTCAGGGCACAATGAATTGAGCAAACATGGGGATATCCAGTCCCTTGCTGAGCTGCCATTTTGCATAAAAATGGCATTTCTGCCTTTTTTGTAATGGGCCATTTACGCAAATGGCAGCCGTAATGGGGCCATTTATGCAACATTACAGGCGTAAATGGTCCATTTATGAAAAAGGCCAAGCTGCCAGTTTTATGCAAAATGGTGGCTCAGTGAGGGATTGGGAGGCTGTGCACCACTTGCTGGGCAGGGGCTGGTGACAGCTCATCCCTGCTCAAATCATGGGTTTGGGTGGTTATGAATCAGGAGGACCTCCCTTGACTGGATGGTGCCTGGCTGGGAAAGAGCAGGAGCATATAGCACATGCTATGGGACAGTGTTTGCCTGACCCATACTATGCCAAAGAGGAGGAACTTGCAAGCCAACTCCTGCTTCATTTGAATTCCTCAGTTAGTGGTTCTTGCTGCAAATCATGTAGTAACAAGTTAAGGAAACTTGTGGTCTTGTTCAACCAATACCTATGTTTCACCTCTTTCTTTTGGGTATGGTATTTACTACAAGGAGTCAATCTGCTCATAATGTTCTTCATGTTTGAAGGGTCCTGACCTCCACAAACCAATGGCAGGTATCAGATTCACATCATGCCCAATATAATTCCTTGTTGATGTACAGAATATGTACAAAGCTAGTGTTTAATGCCCCATGAGCAGTGGTACTCTCTCGACTGGAAAATCGTTTTTATAGCAAATTTCAGGATCTTAAAGGACCGCAATTCAAAAAAGATACTTCTTTTTCCTTTCTTTTTTTCTTTTTTAAGAAAAGAAATGACAGTATATTTCACTTCGAGATGTAGGTCATCTTTTACTTTAAAGATCTTCTCAGAATGCAAAAACATCCTCAGTGAATTGAAAAAGGGCACAATAATAAAAGTAGCTGATCTGGGGAAACGAGTATAATAAGAAATAATTTCTGCAGGACACAATGGGACATAAATTGAAGGGTTGATGTAAAAGTACTTTTATAGCAAGCAAAACACACACACGCACACACATATACAACAAAGAATGCCTCACAACCCACAAGAATCCCTGGTTGCCGTTTCCACATCACATAAATCATTACCTCAATATAACCGAGAGGAGAAAAAAAAACTCAGAACTGGAAAGCAAGGGGGGTGAAGCCCGTGTTCATGTAGGAATACCCTTTCTATGACCTTTGAACAATTTTTAAACCAATCTACTTCTCCTGCCACTCCATATCAATGAAAAGGTAATGAACCCTGGAAGAAAAATATAGTACCCTTTTTGGAATGCAGCATGAAATAGCTGATAGCAATTCATAAGATTCCACTTTTGACAGTGTATGTAGGGTTTCAATTCATCATAACTATATTGCTTTTGGATAGTGCTGGCTGCCTAATAATAAATTCCATACAGAAATATTGACTTGTGGGAATACAAATGACCCATTAACATGAAGGTTGAATATTCTATGATTATAGATGTATACATTTGTAATCTTTGAAGAATATGTATCAAGTAATAATAATGTGTGCGGCAAATTATTGCCATCACCCCTTTGTGTATTGTTAACACTCTGGCAGAATCATGGACAACAGCGAGAAAGGCTAAGAAAAACATGATTACAGCCACTAAAAAATTGAAATACAGGTGGCACCAAAATGGATGCATTTAGGTACACAGCAAGAAATTCATCAGGAGTTTGTTGCAACTATGTCCCATTGAATGGAACAGCATTTGAGTTACTTGTAACTGAGCCCCATTCTGTCATTTGAAATGGGACTCACTCATGGTAAACCTTTGCTGGACAGTGCCCACAAAGTATAATGCTTAAACAGAAGTAGGGATTGTAGGGAGAACTCAATTTCAACCAAGAGCTGTTTAGTACAATGGAACGTATTTGAAAAAATGTTTTAAATATGCGTGTTGCAATTTATATTACTTTCATAACAGTTGAGCCTTTTTTCCCCTCTTATAAATATATACATTTGAGAGCTGTGCTCAAATAGCCTCACAAAATTGCTCATCCTATTTGTGGGCAAAGAAATCGAACCCAAATTCTTCAGGGAGAGGAGAAATTGTCCAATAGTTACTTGCATGTTGTTCTCACCATTGGTAGTGACATTTGTACAGCTTCTTTCTGCACTTGGATAGCTTGTTCTTTCCCCCTAAATCTCCTCCACCTCCTCCTCCTCCTCCTCCTCCTCCTCCTCCTCCTCCTCCCCCTCCTCCTCAACAGCAACTTTATTGGCAACCTGCCTGCCATTTTGCATTCTCCACAATGGGTGTAGTGTCTTTGCTGGGCATTGTATGTGTAATGGCAGCCATGAACCCCCCCCCCCCACCACCACCAATACACACACACACACATGAATTGCTGGGGAATATTTTAAAATTATGCAAAGTGGCCTTTTTTCTAAGGGGGTGAGAAAAAGAAAAATCTCAAGACATTTTCTCAGGGGGAAAAAAATGTGTTCTGAGAAATTTCCATTCAGCTCTACTGTATTATTTATAGACTTCAGCTCTATATTAAACAATAGTAATTTGAGGTGTCCTTTCTACCAAAGAGATCAAGATTCAATGATGCATGCAAGCCATCTAAAAGTCTTGGCTTTGGGTATTATTATTATTATTATTATTATTATTATTAAAAAAGCTGTATTCAGAATATCGTTCACAGAATATTGTTCTATAGTGCAGTGGTTGAGCACATATTTTGCATATGAAAGGCTCCAGGTACAATCCATAACATCTCCAGTAAAAAGGACAGGTAGCAGGTGATGGAAAGTCCTCGACCTGGGAACCTGGACTGTCGCCACCATTCAAAGTAGACAATACTTGGCTAGACAGAGAAATAGGCCTGGTATGAGGCAGCCTCCGCTCTTCCTAGAAGGGCTCAAACTGCAGACCCCACCAAAGTTAATAGGGGTAACCCAAATCCATGACATACATTATTGCATTCAGTCAGTCATGGAATATTTTCCAAGTAACAGCTGCAAGCCCCAGCTTTCCACAAAAGATTATATATCATGTGCATACACATACTTGTGGGGACTGTCACCAGCCCAAGCTCTGCTCACCACCAGCTGCAGTCACACCTAAAGTCTGAAACTGATCTTTACCTACTCATAGAGTCCCATCAGTAAGGCCTGACTAGGCATAGTTGTATTATTATTATTATTATCATTATTATTATTTATTCCATTTATATACTACCCCATAGCCGAAGCTCTCTGGGTGGTTTACAAAAATTAAAAACACTGACCATTATATATATATATATATATATATATATATATAATTTAAAAGCATAAAAAGCATAAAAACAAGTTATAAATACAATATCATTTAGAAACAACTATTCTGAGTAAAACCACCACCACCACCACAACAAAATCCTCCACGTACGCTGTTAAATGCCTGGCAGAAGAGGAAAGTCCTGACCTGGCGCCGAAAAGATAACAATGTTGGTGCCAGGCAAGCCTCTTTGGGGAGATTATTCCATAATTGGGGGGCCACCACTGAAAAGGCCCTCTCCCTTGTTGCCACCCTCCGTGCTTCCCTCAGAGTAGGCAACCGGAGGAGGGCCTTAGATGTAGATCGTAGTGTATGAGTAGGTTCATGTCGGGAGAGGCGTTCCATCAGGTATTGTTGTCCCAAGCCATGTAAGGCTTTATAGGTTAGAACCAGTACCTTGAATCGGGCTTGGAAACATACAGGCAGCCAATACAAGCGGGCCAGAGTAGGTCTTATATGCTCGAACCTTCTGATTCCTGTTATCAATCTGGCGGCTGCATTTTGAATGAACTGCAGCTTCTGAACCATCTTCAAAGGCAGCCCAACGTAGAGTGCCTTGCAGTAATCCAATTTAGAGATTACCAGAGCGCAGACAACTGAAGCTAAGTTATCCCTGTCCAGATAGGGGCGTAGCTAGGCCACCAACTGAAGTTGGTAGAAGGCACTCCATGCCACCGAGGCCACTTGAGCCTCAAGTAACGGAGATGGTTCTAGGAGAACCCCCAAGCTATGAACCCGCTCCTTCCGGGGGAGTGCAACCCCATCCAGAACAGGTTGAACACCCTCCATCTGGTCAGCAGAACCACCCACTAACAGCATCTCAGCCTTATCTGGATTGAATTTCAGTGTATTAGCACTCATCCAGTCCATTGTCAGCACATCCACAGCCTCACCTGATGAAGATGAAAAGGAGAAATAGAGTTGTGTGTCATCAGCGTACTGATGACAATGAACTCCAAAACTCCAGATGACCGCACCCAACGGTTTCATGTAGATGTTGAACAGCATGAGGGGCAAGACTGACCCCTGTGGGACCTCATACTGGAGAATCCACGGGGCCGAGCAATGTCCCCTAAGCACCACCTTCTGGAGCTGTTTTGCCAGTGCAGTGCCTCCCACTCCCAACTCAACCAGTCATCCCAGAAGGATACCATGGTCGATGGTATCGAAAGCCGCTGAGAGATCAAGGAGAATCAACAGAGTCACACTCCCCATGTCCTTCTCCCAATATACGTCATCATACAGGGCGACCGAGGCTGTTTCCATGCCAAAACCAGGCCTGAAGCCGGACTGAAATGGATCCAGATAATCAGTCTCATCCAAGAGTGTCTGGAGCGGGCTCGCAACCACTTGCTCAAGGACCTTGCCCAGGAATGGAACATTTGCCACCGGCCTATAGTTATAGAGATTCTTGGGGTCTAGGGAAGATTTCTTCAGGAGTGGTCTCTGAGTATAAATAAATCTAGCCTCCCAACATTTTATTTTCTTTCTTAAAACAACCTCAGACTCTTCGGTCCCTTGCTTAGAATGGAGGTTCCAGCAGGGCAATCTCTCCTTATTCTTAATGGGAGGGAACCACATTGCTGCCTATCTTTCTTTCTAGTTTTTCAATTGGTCTCCATGCCCATACCCACCAATCTCTCACATTTGGGTGTCATGTCACTTGCTGCTTCTGTCATAAGCAGCCCCACTTGCCATGCAATCACTTTCTCCGTTAGCATTGATCTCCTTCTCCACCTTTGAGTTGACTCACAGCAAACAGCATCTGCCACTAATGGATGTGACATGGAAAGTTTTTCCAAGTATCAGTTGCATGCCCTATCTATCCACAAAAAAACATAGCTAGGGAATGCAAACCAGGCAGGCTGTCCCGTGGCCCAGAGTCAGGGGGGCATGCAGGCAGGCATGTGGATCCCATCCATCCATCTATCTTCAGGCCTCTCAGGCTTGGGTAGAGTAGCCAGGTGTTCTATTTTACAGAGGACTGTCCTCTATTTGGAGGCATCCAGAACTTGATAGGCTGTCCAGTCCAAACCTGGTTTAAAGATAAATAGCCATAGGAAGGGAGAATAGGGACCTCAGATCTGCCCATGAACAATTAGACAACAGACCAGGCAGCAGGCAGACGGGTCACCTGGTCAGTCTTCCCCCCAGAAATATATTTAGGCCTGGCTGAGAGTTCACAGCTGTTTTAAATGTATACTGTTTTGTCTGTTTTTATGCTTTTATGGTTTAAAATTTTGTGTATCAATTTTTAATGTCCAAAGTTTTTAATTTTTGTAAACCGCCCAGAGAGCTTTGGCTATGGGGCAGTATATAAATGTAATACATAAATAAATAAATAAATAAATAAATGATGAGATGTATTATATTGCTATTTCAGTTATAGGCCTTTATCGCACGTATCATTCCCCCCCCCCCCGGATTGCTTCTGTGGGTTCCCTCTCTGTTTCCTATGCGAATCTAGCGTTTTGAATCACACGTGGATGGTTTTGCTTCGATACCTCAGCTCAGCCTGTTGAAATTGCCTGAAACGGACTTTGCCCATTTAGGGTTAAATCGAAACAGAAACTAAAAATGGAGCACTCAGGGCGCGGGAACAGTGTGAGGGGGATGACGTCATGCGAGTCCCACGCTGAAGAAGTGGATCAAAGTCAGGATGAGTGTGTCTAAAACCGTGTGTGTGATAACGGCCTTAGTTATTATTTTGAAATTGGAATCTATAGCTAAAATTACCATATGGAAATGTTCTGCAAATTGGAGTGCTCTTTTGTCCATTTTGGGGTTGTTGCATTTCCTGTTTTTGGGTGATATGTAACTGGCCACCCTAGGCCTGGACTCCTAAAATCTGGTGCCTCAAACCCTCCTCCCATTTTTTCTTACTTCATGCAATGAGGACTGGTCCTTTTAGCTCTTTAATGACTCTCTCTCTCCAGCTTGAATGTTTTAAATGTTTAACTTCTTGCTTTAATATAAATTCAACATTTTCTTTTTTTAAAAATCTATGCAAATTGCCTGCTTGATTGAGATATACTCCACCATGCAGTAAGAGGAAAAATATCCCCTTGTAGCAACAAATTGTCTTGAGAATTTACAGGAACTTATCCCTATGAATAAATAATACTAATAACACCAATCACTTACACAGAACTTCACACTACTAGCATTTACTGTGGCAAGAGGAGAAGATTTTTGTTTCCTTCACAGCCTTTAGTGCAAAATCAGGCCATCTGGAGTGTAGATTGATGGTAACTTTAGACTCTGGCCTTAATGATTTTACTGCCCCCACTTAATGCATTACAGTGCAATGCTTTGCATGTTTATTCAGATGTATGCGCCTCTATGTTCAATGGGGCATACTCACTTGTAACTGTATTTCACTTGCTTCAATATGTCATATGCCAGCCCAATTCAGCTCAGCCTCCTCCTCCTTCTTCTGTGGAGGCCTAGCCTTCCACCCCAAAGTCCTGCCCTGATGGTCCTTACTGCCTTTATTTGTCTTGATAACGACTTTTGAGCAGTGGTGCAGATTGGGACCAGAGAAATAGGGTGAACCAATGGGAAATGGTGACAGTGAGGAGATGGGCCTACTCTGGAAAGAGACCAAACTTTAGGGTACCTTACCCTGATATCTGGAGCCGGCACTGCAAAATCCAACCTGCCAATTTTTTTAAAAAAAATCTGGAAAACACACTTGCATTTTTCTAATGAGGGTCATAAATGTACTGAAGCAGGCTTATGAGTGCACATCCTTAGCCTGAGAGAAACTACACAAGTAAATGGATGCAGTTCCTGCCTCTAAAAGCCCCAACCTATACCACGAGCTGTATGTGTGTACCTACATGAGATTATCATCAATAGCCCCAGTTATCTGATAGATGCTGGCCTAGAAGAACCCTTGGTTTGATCCAGTAGGGCTCTCTATAGGTTCTTATTTTATATGAATCCATGTAATCATGGCTACATCTGGAATACTGTGTGCGTTTCTGCTTCCCCTATCTCAAAAGGAGTATCATGAAACTGGAAAAGGTGTACAGAAGAGCAACCAAAAGGTTGGCGCACCTCCCCTTTGATAAATGGCTAAAGCATTTGGAGCTCATTTACAAGAAAGATGACATGGGATATGGTAGAGGTTTATTAAGCTGTGAATGGTGTGGAGAAAGTGGATCGAGAGACCTGTTTCTCCCTCCATAGTAGAATTTGGTGTCACCCAGTGAAACTGATTGGCTGTAGATTTGTAATTCACAAATGAATGTGCATCTTTACACAGGATGTGATTTATGGAATTCACTGTAACTATATGTGGTGATGGCTGATAGTTTAGAAGCATGGAGTTGGAATGAATCTCAAAAGTCATCTGTACCAACCCCCTGCCAATGCAGGAAATCTGCTGCTACAACATCTCTGATAGGTGGCCATCTAGCCCCTACTATAAAACCTCCACCAAAGGAGAATCCACCATCTTCTGATGCAGTCAATTGTTTGACAGCTCATATTGACAGGATGTTCATTCTAAGATTAAGTGTGTCATCACATGCTGGGTTTGAAGCACACCCACCGTGACTTTGATCCACTTTTTCAGCGCTGGATTCACATGACATTGTCCCCGTCCTGCTGTTCTCATACCTTGAGTGAGTCCAGCGCTGAAAAAGTGGATCAAAGGCACGGATGGCGCCCTTAGTAATTAGAACCCATTTGTTGAGGTCTTACCACCCAAAAGAACAGAAAGCAAATTTGATCCATCATCAAAGTGACAATGCTTTGAATATATGAAGATAGCTTTGAATATATGAATATATTCCTCATATTAGAGGGATGCCCAGGCTCACAGAGGATAGGCTGTGAGCCTGGACATTAATTATGATGTATCTATTCAGAGGCAGTTTATTTCTGGATGCTAGCTGTTATGGGCAAACTACAGTGGGTAATTAATGCTCTCATGTTCAGTTTGGTAGGCTTCCTAGAGGCAGCTGGTTGGCCACTGTGGAACAAGGGTTAGGGCTAGAGAGACCCCTAATTCAGAAGGACTCTTACAATGAGGCAGGTCTGGATCAGAGGGCCTGGATCAGTTCCTTTATGCTATTGCTGCTGGGGCTAAATGGCCAGCATTCTGAGGTGAGCCAGGAACCAGTACCATCTTGGATGAAGTCAGTAGTCAGAGCCAAAGGAGAAACTAGGAGGCAGGATTGAGAAGCAAGCCAGAACTCAGGACAAATGGGCAACCAAATGATACTCAGGAAGTACTGCTCACATTAGGGCTAAAAGTAAGGAGACAGCAGGGTTGTGCACACAAGCCCCACTCCCGGTGTCTCTGTTCCTGTAGACCCTGAACTTCCTGTGGAGGTTTCTTTTCATAATTGCTTGAAAGGAGTTGATGTCTGCACATGACAGGGAATCTGTATAAAGCCACCTTCAGACCTCCCCCTCAACTTGGGAAGATTGGGGCTGAGTGTGTGCAACCATGTCCCCACTGCACTTTTAGCCGTCATGTGAGCATGCTGATTGCCTCCACAAGGCTTGGTTGAAAGAGGACTCCCTTTTATAGACCTTCCTGTCCAGCCAGCCTTGGTGGGTGGGTGGGTTCCGTCTAGGGCCTGAAGAAGCAAAGCTAGGGCAAACAAGCAATTTTCAGAATCACTGAAATTCTCTGATCACCACCTTGAAACTCAGCTCACCTTGAAGTTCAGCTCACCTTATTCCCCATGTTCTCTTGCATTCTTTCCCCCCTTTTATTCAAATGGGGAAAGTGCACATTTTGAACAGGAAAAAAGTGTCTGAGGGGGCCAAAGGATATTTCATATTCCCAGCTCCATGGCCAGAGACAGTGCGCTGACCTCAGAGCTAGGGGTAAGAGCTCCGCTGCTCCCCCTCTCCTCTAAGTTGGCATGGACAGAACTACACCAGCTGCTCTCCAAGGTTGGGAACCCGACCTTGGAGAAGGGAGCATTTTGACGGGCAGGGAGGGGAGACTGGGGCTGCTTCAGCCCCCTTCCTCCCTTTCTCTCACCTTCACTGGATGGGCAAAAATTCCTATCCTGTGATAATGCAGAGCGGGAGGACAAGGATTTGAAGATCACCTCCACTGCATCTCCCACTCTATATCGGATGACCAAAAGCTTCTGAGTTTAGATGCTAATTGTCATCGAGGGCAAAAAACAACAGGATTGTTAAATGAGGTGGTACCATATATGCTTCAGTGGCTCACACATGTGTCAGCAATGGCACACAGACCCAATGTTTCCCAGTTCAAGCCCTAGTAGATCCAGACTCACGTTCGACCTCAGCTACTAGATGAGGCTTTGTAGGAGCAGAAACCTCATGGGCAGCAGCCCAGTGGTGAGTATCTGAACAGATGCTCCAGGCCATTCTTTTTTTACATTAAAAGTAATTGTTTCAGAAAGTTCTAAAAGACATATAAGATGTATTGTCACTACTCAATATTTGGGGTATTGTAGCAGATCCTCGAGTGCTTTTGAAAAGGTTACACTGAAGTTGGGCAGAGTGAAAGATATTAACATGATGTTTTGAGCAGAGCAAATTCACTTAAGAGTATATCTGAGCAGCTGAGAGAAATGTTCTAAAGAATTGCCCATGCTGCTTTGTCAAAGCTTAACTCAGTTTTTTTTTTTAACAACAGGAATAAGTAGTTTAATTCAATCTCAGGCAGGTTGTCTTCTTGGCACATAATTCCCTGTTTTCAGTATATGGGCATCAGTCTGGGAAAGATCGGCCAGAGCCTTAAATATATATCACCTGGTTCAGCCCAACACTCTGAGTCACAAAACACTAAGTGGTATAATAACATTTAAAGCGAGTGCAATTATAGGAGTAAACACTCGGTATAATGCATGTGGAGCTGACACATAACTTCCATTAGCTCAAACGGTCGCACTGCAGCTAATCCTCACAGAGGCCTCCCAAATCCATCTCTTCTTGTAAATATATAAACTATGAGTGCATTCATCTGACCACCACCAACAAAGTGCAAGGCTGAGCAGAATATTGGAAATCAATATGTGGAAAACTGGGCACTTTGTTTAAGAGGAGAATGGTTTCTACCACAATTGGTTCAGTGGTAACAGCTTAGGATGATAGTGCCCAACCTTTTTGACAAGTGTGCCACATATCACACCTAAAGGAAGAGTAAATGCCACTGTGGTGTGTGCAATGGCACATACACAAACCCTAAGCCTTCTTGTAGTTTTCCCTCCAGATTAATGAGCCAGGAGCATGTGGCAGCGAGCATGGAAGAAACCGGTTATAATATAGGCCCGATTCTATTCCCTATGGAGGCTGATGTGACCTCAAACTCCATGTCAAGAATATGACAAACTTCTGCTGTCTGTGTCACTTTTCTAGCATTTACCAGCCATCTCTCCACATGAGGTGCCAGAGGTGACAAACAACAAGTTACCCTCTGATTAGGGTGACCATATGAAAAGAAGGACAGGGCTCCTGTACCTTTAACAGTGGTATAGAAAAGGGAATTTCAGCCGGTGTCATTTGTAGGCCTGCAGCACCTGGTGAAATTTCCCTCTTCGTCACAACAGTTAAAGCAGGAGCCCTGCTCTCTGGACCAGATACAAAAGAAGCTTAAATTCAGTTCATTCTGAACTTTGTTCGTAAGAAAAATTGTATGCATTTTTGTATATTTCTCCTAATATATGCATTTTACTACAGATTTATTATTGGAGAATTCCATTGCAAATTTGGAGAAATGTGAATTTTAAAGGATAGAGTTTCAGTTTACATGTTGGTTCACAAGTGCGAAATTAGGTAAGTCTGCAACAAAATTTGAACTGAATGAGTTTCTTTCCCCATCCCCAGAATTTATGCATTCTATTCAGATAGGGTGGCCAGATAAAATCCAGGTCAGGGCTCATGTAACTTTAACAGTTGTAAAGAAAAGAGAATTTCAGCCAGTGTCATTTGTATGTAATTAGTTCCTGGTGAAATTCCCTCTTCATCACAACTGTTAAAGTTGCAGGGGCCCTTCCTTCTTTTGTATATGGCCACTCTAGTATAGTGCCTGCAACTTTAACTGTTGTGATGAAGAGGGGATTTCACCAGGAACTAATTGCATACAAATGACACTGGCTGAAATTCCCTTTTCTCTACAACTGTTAAAGTTACATGAGCCCTAACCTGGATTTTATCTGGTCACCCTAATTCAGGCATGACTTGCATGCTGAAACAGAAGCAGGGCTTTAAGCTCCATGTTGGGGCCATTAACAGACAACGCTACTCAACACATGGATGTTGGGAAAAGGACATGTTAGGGACAAGGAAATACAGCCCCACTCCTGCTTCAACATGAGAATGACCTACATGTGAGGAATGCATGAATAGGGCTATTAAATCCACCTCATACTGGATTGGATCCAGATTTAAGATGGCTTAAGTGCACTGGTAGAGTCCACTTCCCTGCCCCTTCCTTTCCATGGCAGCTCCTCCAGCTTCTGAAAATGCTACACAAAGAGTCAAGAGACCAGGCTGAATGGGGTGAGGTATGGTATGGGGTGGGGGAAATGGGGATCCCCAAAAGTCAGGTGGAGGGATCTTCCATGATCTGCCTTCCTGTCACAGAAGGCAGATCCTAGATCCAACCCACTGTTTGTGTGTTTCCTGATTGGAGCTGAAGGTCAACTCAAGCCTTACACACACCAACGGAAGAGCCACTTCTCATGACTCCTGTGTAGTATATGAATGAAGAGGGCAGGGTGAATGAAATTATCTATTCTCAGGCACATGTTGCCATCTCTGGCCCTTTCCTGGCTTGCTATGCTTTTTGCCGACTTGCTTACACGGCTCAGGAACATGACCCTTTAATAATGTTAGGTCTGTAAACATGCACAACAAATCTCACTTGAGATCATTAATGTACAGCGTGGAAAATCAACCTGGCAAATTCAAACCCCATACCACATGCAACACACCAGCCATGAATTAAGACCTGTCCTGATAAACCCTCTTTTATTTGTATATGTATTTATTTAAAATAGTTGCATAACCTTTGTCATTCAGTAAAAGCAAAGGTGAAAGTAAAAGCAAAGGTGAAAGACTTCCTGCCAAATGTGTTCCATCTTTTGCTAATGATTATTCAAAGGAGTTAGATGCTGTTAACTTTCTTCAAAATATTCATCAGTGTAAAGAGTTTTGCGTTCATTGGAATGAAAGTGGGTTTATTTGATCAGTCTTGAACTAGGTAAGGGGATATAACAATAATAAATTGTTATTATTATTATTATTATTATTATTGCATACTCCTAATTAGGAGTGTCAATTATTTGCTTATGGAAAAAAAACAGGGGGAATGTAACACTTCTCTTTCCTCCACTTAATGGCCTGTAAGCTGTAAAAATGCAGATTTTTGATCGGCAACAAAAATGATTTAAGGATATATCCAAGAAAAACAAACAGATTCTCTTCCCCTTTACCAAGCCATTATAGCTAGTAGATATTTTCTGCCAAGACAAATGTATCCAGGCATGTGTCTAGGTAGTCTTATACCTCTGATAAATATATGTAATTATTCAACTATACCAGTGAAAATGAAATTCCTTGGGTATCAGGTAGGGAAGGTAAGGAGAACAGCCACCTTTAATTATGCAATTCCTATTGGGAGACTAATTTGATGTAGGCTTAGACAGAGGTCCCCTCCAAGCACTATTAATGCTGGATAGGCTGATAGAAGCATAAGAAAGAATCCTCAACCAAATCTGCTCTTATGCCATATATAAATATATGCAAATATAAAACTTAAATATTAACATAATACAGAAACCATACATGCAAGGAATAATAAATTACATGTTTTTTTCTTTAAAAAAGAAGAAAGAAAATATGACATAGTCCATCACTAGGGGTTTGCGCTCTGCACCAAAAATCAGGGGGCGGGGGTTCCGACAGACCTTCAACAGAT
The DNA here is from genome assembly GCA_029215795.1 of Anniella stebbinsi. NCBI lineage: Eukaryota > Metazoa > Chordata > Lepidosauria > Squamata > Anniellidae > Anniella > Anniella stebbinsi. The sequence goes on from JARDYH010000006.1 coordinate 3,533,061, forward strand.
GTCCAAACTTGTGGTGTGGTTACGGGACAGTTCAAACACTGACAGAAACCCACAGTGTGGTTAGAAGATCATTTGGAGCCCCAAAGAGACCCGTATCTGAAGGTTTTTAGGTGACTTGAGGGCTCGTTTCATGTTGCTGACGGACAACTAACCGAACACTTCCATATTAGGAAGATGGTAAGGGGTGAAGGAGGGGCAGTTCTGAGATTGACGTCTGTGGCTAACCAATAGCCACAGTCTCCTCCATGTCCCCTTCCAATCATAATTCTTATGGGAAGGGATTGCAAATGATAAAAACAGAAAATGCCCATAGCACTCTTTCACAATGCGGCTGAAGCTGACTGAATGTCACAGAAATGGGAAAGTTCCATCAGCTTTCCCTAACACTTTCCTATCTGGGGACATTTTGAAGCCCCTTCTGCCCATGCACCACTGGTCCAGCATGGCCTCCCTATGAGTGGGTGGGTAGTGGGAGCCTTGCCCACTGCATTGCTGCTGCTGCTGATGATGATGATGATGCCAGCCTGAGACTGACCACTGGCTTGAAGGGGATGAAGCCTCTTAAAATCTTGCATTCCTGTGATTCTCTGCCACCAAAGAAAAATGATCCCAGGCGCTAGACTTGCATTTTGATGGAGAAGGTACAGGTGGAGCCTCAAGACCACCCACACCTGATTTATTCTCCTGAACTTCAGAAGGACCACCACCAGCAGAGATGAAAGGATTTGCTTCAAACTTGGCATGGCTAAAGCCCTACTTAAGAGCTACCAGGGTGCCAAGTTCAATCTCTTTATCTTTCAAAATGAAAGAGATGAAATCATTTTTGTTAATTAATTCCCATTGATGCTAATAGAGCGGTTCTCCAAAAATGAAGCGATTTTACCCGACGGTGCAGGGAGATATATCCATTCCAAAAACTGGAGCAGAGAATCACCTCATCGGAGCTGCACCCCAATTTTAGGGAGGAGCAGACCTGCTCTGCACACCCCTATCCAACATTATAAACACACTGTACAAATGATTTAACACTGGTTATTAGGCAGTCTCAAAGGATAATAAATCAATGGGAGGATTTTATCTTATTGAAATTCAAGATTCAATCTTTGGCTGATATTAGGTTTTAGAAATTGGGTGTTGTGTTTCATGTAGTTGCTCTTTATTTTTTTTTTTTATTTTTTTTTTTTTAGTATAATTTTTATTCATTTTTCAACAAAACAAACAAACATACACATGATGATATATAAACAAACTAACTCCCTCGACTACCCCCGTGCACCCCCCCCGAGACCTACTCCCATTCATTCATCTTCCTTCCAGAATTTTAATGATTCTTTTGAAGGCGACTGTCCCTTTCCCGATCTTAAAACATATTCCAAAAAGGGATTCCATATATCTCCAAAATCACTCTTACTGGACATTCCCCTCATTATTTTCATTTTACATGTCAACATATCATTCAATGCTATATCCCAAATTTCTTTATACCAATCTTCTATTTTATAACTTCGTTGCCCTTTCCAATTTTTAGCAATCATTATTCTAACGGGCGCCAGGAGGTTGTTTACCAATTCTCTATTAATTATATGCTTATTACTGCTATCCCATATTGCTAGTAGAGCTAGCTTCGGGTTTAATTCCAATTTACTTCCAATTATATCACTTATTTCTTTAAAAACCTTTTCCCAGAATTTTTGTATTTGTTCACAGCTCCACCACATATGAAAATAGGTCCCAACCTCCTGACATCCCCTCCAACAATTCTTAGACACTTTTTTATCAATCTGATGAAATCTTACAGGTGTTAGATACCATCAAACTGTCTTATAATAATTCTCCTTAATTCTAATTGACAATAATTTCAACATTCTTACATTCCACATCCTCCCCCAATTATCTTCATTAATTTTTTCCCTAATATCTACTTCCCATACCTCTTTTATAACGTTAAGTGAGTCCTGAAATTCCCCCTCTATTAAAATTTTATATATCTCGCTAGTGAGTCCTTTTTTAGCTCTGGCTTCATCTTTTTTTTCTATTTGTTCAATTAAATCTTCAAATCTGGTATTATTTCTACATTTCTTATTTTTTTTCCTCCATTCCTCTGTCCATTTTACCAGTTGCAGTGACTTAAACCACGCTATCTTCTGTCCTTTAAACAACTCTTTAATGTGCTCACTATCTTTCATCTTTCCCATCCAATTCCTTAGCTTAAGAATATCTTGTTCTTTCAGTCTCACTTCCATCTCTGATTTTAATGCTCTTGGGAAGTTTCCCACTACCACAACTGGGGCTAGCGGAGAATCTTCTGGTATCAACTTCCCCCTATACTTCTTCCATATTGATATTATATTTTCCAATAATGGGTTGTCCAGTACCTTCCATTCTTTCTTCTGCATTTTGGTAAAAAATATATTTCGCAATTTACATTCTATCTCTACTGTTTGCGATTCCAGCCAATCCATATCTTGCTCCCCTAAAATAGCATGAATAACATATCTTAACTGATTAGCAATATAATAATTCTTAATATTAGGAAGTCCTAAACCTCCTTTCTTTTGAGTCTTATACCATAACCCCTTATTTATCCTAGCTCTTTTATCCCCATTACAATATGCATTAATCATATTTTGCCAATTTTTAAGCTCAGCTGCTGAAATTCTAATAGGTAGCATTCTAAACAAAAAATTAACCTTAGGTAATATCTTCATTTTAATAACCGCTATTCTACCAAACCAAGAATGTTTTAATTTTCTATAAATCTGTAATTTCTCCCCTACCTCTTTTCTTAAGCTTACAAAATTAAGTTCCTCTATTCTTTCTAATTCTTTATCTATATTAACTCCTAAATATCGTATTATATTTTTATGTCTTAATCCTAACTTAGCTTTACATTTCTCCATCTCTTCCTTGTTATAATTATACAACATCATTTCAGACTTCTCCCAGTTAACTTGTAATCCTGTAATTTCCCCAAATTCCCTCACATGTTTCTGAATCGTCTCCCCACTTTCTAGGGGATCTTCTATTGTCAATAACGTATCATCCGCAAACATATTTACTTTAATCTTATTTTTTCCCCCTATCCCCTTTAATATTTCATCTTCCCTAATTACATTTGCTAAAATTTCTATAACTATTGCAAATAAAATCGGTGAAAGTGGACATCCTTGCCTAGTTCCTCGGGCTAGTATTATTTGTTGCGTTAACCCATCATTAACCATTATTTCCGCTTTATTATTTTTATACATCTGATTTATCACTCCCATAAATTTATGTCCAAACCCAAATGTTTTTAATATTATTTTTAACGCTGGCCATTCCACGCAATCAAAGGCTTTGAAAATATCTAAAGCTAATAATCCTGCTTTTAAGTTTCTTTTTTTTATAATATTTATTATATTTATAACTCTCCCAATTAAATTCGGCATTTTCCTACCTAAAATAAATCCGCATTGATCATTTTTAATATATTTAAATATAAATGTACCCATTCTTTTAGCCATAATTGCTGAAAATATTTTTGCATCCTGATTTATTAAAGATATTGGTCTATATGACGCTGGATCTGTCAAGTCCTTACCTGGCTTCTGTATTAATACTACCAGGGACTGGTCCCACGATGGCGGGGTCATTCCTCCTTCTATTATATTATTAAATAATTTTTTTAATCTTGGTATTAAAATATCTTTAAATATTTTATAAAATTCCGGCCCCAGACCATCAATCCCCGGAGACTTACCTCCTTTTAGTTTTCCAATAATTCCCTCAATTTCTTTGTCAGTAACCAAGGCTTCCATACACTCCCTATCTTGATCATCCAGTCTTATTTTCCAATTCCTTTCTACATATTCCCGAATCTTCTCTTGTGAAAGCGCCTCTGAAGTATATAAATCTTTATAAAATTCCTGAAAAATCCTTAATTTATCTTTCATTACATTACATCTATTCCCTAACTTATCTCTTATTGTCCCTATCATATTCTTAGCCTTCTCTGACTGCGTGGATCTAGCCAGCAATCTGGAATTTCTATTACTAAATTCAAAAAAATCTCTCTTTAAATATAATAAATTCTTTTGGACCTGTTCTATTTCTTCTTTCTCCAATTCCTTTTTTTTAGCCTGAATTAGGGCATATAATCGCTTATCTTTTGACTGTCTCAGTCTCTCCTCTAGACTCCTTATCTCTTCTTCAACCTTTTTATTAAGTACTTCCTGTTGCTTTTTAAGTGTGGACATTTCCCTAATACAGATCCCTCTTATTACTGCTTTCATCGTATCCCATAATAATCCTTGCGAATTAACTCCTTTTTCATTTATCTGCCATATTTCCTGCAGTTCCTTTTTTAATTTATCAACTATGTTTTTATTTTTAAAAATTCTTCCGTCCATTCTCCATCTCTTTGCTTGTTTATAATCCTTCTTTAACTTGATATCCATCATCATTAAAGCATGGTCTGTGATCTTTATTACTCCAATATCACAATCTATTAATTTAGGTACCATATTCTTTGATATAAAAATATAATCAATCCTTGAATAGCTCTTAAATCTAGGTGAGTAAAATGTATATTTTCTTTCTTGCCCTTTTACAACTCTCCATACATCCATTAATTCTTTCCTCTCCATTAATTTAGCTAATTCTGTCTTACCCTCTCCTCTACTATCTCTTATTATATTATCTCTATCTTTCCCTTTATCTAGTACCATATTAAAATCTCCAGCCATCACAATATTCTTTTTCCCTAAATCTCCCACCATATTAAATACTTCTTTAATAAAATCAATTTGTTTCCCATTTGGAGCATAGACATTTATCAGCACAAATTCTTCCTCTTCCAACGTACAGTGAATTATAAGGATCCTTCCATTCTTATCTTTCTTTATATTTTGAATATTAACACCACATTTCTTCGATATTATTATTGCCACACCTCTTGCTTTAGAAGTACCAAATGACTTTTCATAAACTCCAACTTCCCTCATTCTTAACTCATTAGCCCCCTCCTTTATCTGATGGGTTTCCTGTAAAAAGATTATATCTATTTTTTTTCTTTTCAACAATGTTTCAATTCGTCGTCTTTTAACCACCGTTCCTAGCCCCTTAACATTTAGAGTTGCACATCTCAATCTATTCTCCATTTCTTACTTCCAGCCACATCATTAAATTGGTCTCGGTCAGTGATACACATACCCCCCCTTCCCCCCCCACACCCATTTTTACCCCCCTCCTCACCAGTCATCTGGGCTCTGGTCCCAATTATTTTAGAACTCTTCAGGGGGGGGGAACACGGCCCAACCCACAGAGCAAAGTCCGATCCTCCCCTCCTTTTTTTTTTTTTTTCTTTCCCCTCTAATCCCTTTCATTGACTGGAACCTCCAACCGCTCCTTCTAGTTGATCTCTGGAACCTCCAACTGCTCCTTCCACTTGGACTATTTCTCCCAGATCCTTGGCATCGATTATGCCCAGCTTCTCCAACAACTCGATTCCCTGCTCGCACGATGTTATTCTTTCTTGCTTCCCTTGCCAGAAGAATCTCAAAAATACTGGGTATCCCCAGTTGTAGGTTATCGATTTCTTCCTCAATGCTGCTGTACAAATTTTGACACTCTTCCTCCACTGGACGGTGTGCGCCGATAAATCCTGATAAATTTCTATTGCTGTTGCTTGAATCTTTGGTTGAGCTTGTCGTCTGATTGCCTGCATAAATTTTTCTTTTTTATAATAATTTGCAAATTTAACAATTATGTCCCTTGGAAGCACTCCTTTACGCTTAGAACCAACTCTATGCGCCCATTCAAGATCAGCTTCCTCCCAGGCCTCATCTGGAAGTTGTTCTCTTATCCATGTCAAAATAGTATCTCTTAAATCTTTTAAAGTCTCTCCTTCTTGTTCTGGGTATTTTCTAATGTGAATATTAGCCCGTTTGTCTTGATCCTCCATAGCGATAAGGCGTCGTTCATGTTGAGAGAGCTGGACTTCCTGTTTCTTACAAACTCCTGTCAGAGCTTTAGTATCTGCCTGGAGCACTCCAACATCCATCACCACTTGCTTTAAACCCTCCATGAGTTCGGTCTGCGTATCTGAAATGCGCTTCGCCAAACGTTGTTCCAATCCAATAAGCATGTTTTTTATGTCATCCTTTAATTCATCCATTGGGTCTGGCTGCCCTCCTCTGGGTATCTTCGGAATTGCAGCTGGCTCTGAAGAAACAGAGCCCTTAACGGGAGATTTTTTCCCAGTCTGCTTGTCCGGCATTTCCACTCGGGTCAGCCTATGCCACAATCGATCTGATCCTCTCTCTCTTACAGGTCTTACCCAGGCGGGGGTGGGAATAGAGGGCTTCTGCCGTCTCTGCTTCTTCATAAAATTCCCTCCTCCCTCTTCTGCCTGGAGGCCTCTCACTTATGTCTCTACGTTGCAGCCAATACTTCAGTTCACTGGGAATTAACTTAACTTCTTCTCAAACTCCCTCCAAATGTGCCATAAACAGGCTATCTGCCGATTATAGTCCATAAATCAATCCACTAATGGCGTCTCGCTCCTTAGACCCCTTTTGCATCCAGCCGGAACAAAGGGAACAGCCGGAACAGCCAACAATCAGCAATTTCTTGCTACTCTCAAATCCCCCTTCAAAGATTGTTCACTTCCAGTCTATATATAATGCCTGTTAATCCTTTAAGTCAAGCAAGCTGTGTTATTATAAGTCCATAAATTACCTCATTAATGGCGACTCTCCTTCTCCGTAGTCACGTAGTCACTTTCACTTTTACTGCAGCAATCAGTAAACAACCTCCAGCCAGCTCTCGCTCGTTTCCAGATCGCCCTCAGCAATTATTCACTTCCAGACAATATTTCATGCCTTTTATTAGTCTTTACGATAAGGAATTAGTGCTTAATTCATAGCTTTTTTAAGGAGGACAGAAGATCTGCGACTTTACCCTGACTCGATCATAGCCACGCCCCGTAGTTGCTCTTTATCAGGGGGGAAATGGGGTCAAATATTCAGGCAGATTGCTGTTCATGCAGAACAACTTGTACAGTTGTTATGGATTTGGCCTTTGTTGAGTGTTTGCAAGCAATAGTTCCAGTATGTAGGAATCGTTCACTGCCAATTAACTACCCATAGCTGATCAAAGTGTACTTCAAAAAAATTGTTTTAGGTAGGTTCAATTTTGGTTTTGTACTAACAAGTATTGGTAAAGGGGGGAAATATTTTGATCCGTCTTTCTTTTTTATTAGATATTTACTTGTAGCTTCATATTAAATATAACTTGCATAAAATAACATAAAAAGAGCTTTGCTGAAGGTTTTTAGATCTTAACTGCATAAGAGGAAATAGAATTTCCTAAACATGTACTATTCTTAAACTTCTAGTCCTAATAGCTTAACAAGGAGAGAGCTCATTCTAAGTATGAAGTTCCCCATTCAATACTGAATAGGCTATTCAGCTGACTGGCTTGATGAACTTGTCATAAGAAACTCAACCATTCTAAAATCAGCTCATTTTATCCCTTTTTGTGTAGAACTTACCTCACAGGTAACATTATCTACTGTTCCATAAATTAGGGCTTACATTCTTAAATGTCTCGTTATCAAACATTCCTAAAATATCAGGATATACAAAAAAAGGTTTAGATGTACACCTTTCAGGCTACATATGTTCAATTTTGAATTATACCTTTGAGAAGATCACCTTACCCCCACCCCCTCACAGTCAGCTGCACCAGCAAAAATCTTCTCTGGAGGATCAGAGATCGAGAACAATGTGGGATGAGGATCAGGGGGATGCTGGGAGAGTGTGGAATTGCTCCAAATTGGGCTTGCATTCTTAAATAAGTTAACTTGAGGGTTTTATTGGAAGGAAATTTCCCTATTTCCTCTTCTTCAGGAGTCCGCCCCCCCATGCCCTATCCTGCATTATTAAGGAGCTTTCCCACCATCCCTGATCATCTGGAGACAATTTTCAGGGTGGCTTCAATGGGGCAAATTGGTGCAGAAATTTTCTTTCTATTAACTTCCTTAAGTATTCTTCTCTTAGGATCCAAGCCCTGCACCTAATTTCCACCCCACAATAGATGCAAATATTTAATATTTCTCCCAGAACCACATCAGACAGTATTTTGTGAGGCAATGTTTTTTTCTCACTCAGGATATCATTTTTCATTTTCTTTTCTCCAACATCCAGTGCAAGGTCATTCTCTTTTGCATCTAATCCCATGTTAGATTATGAACTCTTGATTCCACAACCTTTGAAATACTGAAGTCTCACCTGGCATCAGATACAATTTTTACTTACAAGAAGAACCTTGACTCACATAAGTAATCATCATCCATACAAATTGGTATCGTACCATTAGTAGGGATAAGTAAACTGTGGCTGAATTCCAACATTGTATGACTGAGAATTGTGAACTCTCTTGTGAAATATTCATTAATTCTTTTATTTTCAGGGGTATTCCACATTTACATGGTAGGTGGCTGATTAAAAAACTAGTGGTAAATATAAATACAGGACTATAAAATCATGTAAAATTGTATAGTCTATCTCTCTTTTATACAGTACATGCAAATGACAATACATCCATATTCAATTTAATTTGTATATGATGTATCCTACTGAATTCAATAGGTTTAAGCATGCTAAGATGTGTGTTGTATTGTAGACAATTCATTCATTCATTATATTTCAACACTGGCCAATAGTCAAAGCTCTCTGAGCAGTTTACAAAAGTTAAAAGCATAAAAATACAGCATCTATATAAGAATACAGTAGTCTAAGGTTTATTACTAGAGATGTACCCAATCAATTTTCCTTATTTTTGTTTTAAACTGAAGCTTGAGCAGTGTAAGTGTGCAGAAAATTTTGAAACTGCAAAAAAGTTCAAAGCTCAAGCTTTAATACAAAAAGAGTATATTTCTTGGCTCTGCGCCAAACAATAGAAGAATATGCAGAAACCTCTCAGGCAGTGGTTAGTCCCTGCCAGTACCCTTCCATCCTCAAAGTGCTGTTTCCTGGATGCTAAGGAAGAGGCTTGGGCTGTGGTGACTTCCATTCTCTGGGTTGTATGGGGTAAGAGTCAGGCTAGTTAAGCCAGCCCTCCCCACTGGGATGGGGGTGGGAAATCTGAACTACAATTTCTATGATCCTCCAGGCAGTTTTAGTCCAGCCTCTCTGGACCCCCCCCCCAACCTGTGGACCCAGTATGTTCCCCACCATCGACCAGGACTGGATCACTATTCAAACTGAATGATTAACAGCATGCTTCTGGGTGTTTCCACTCAGAAGGAAGCTGCACTGAACCCAATGGATCTTACTCCCAGCCTAAGGAGTCAAAGGTAGCAGCCTCAGGGTACAATCTGAGGCACACTGAGGCAGAAGAAGCTCCCTAAATGGATCACTGCAGAAGGCTGGGTGGTGCAGGAATGGCTAAATGTGCCTTGGACCAGCCGTGAATGGATCCAGCAAGAGTCCTGCCTTTTCTAAGGGAGAACCTTCCTGGGCCAGCATAGACCATGTTTACATCATCAGTACTGCAAGACACATGATAGCTGAAATCTAGGGGTCAAACACAGCCCTCTCCCTTAGTTTGGCCTAATAAAAGTATTACAGCAGCATGGATTTGGGGAACGTTTCTTAAAGTCCACATAGCATCCTTATTTATTAATTTATCTTATTTTGTGTGGGGGTGGGGTGAGGCTATGGCTCAAGCAAAAAAGTAAAAACACCTGAGCAGTGAAGCGCCAAAAGAAGGCAGAGACTTTAGAGAGCCATGGTATTGCCTTAAGTATGGAAATTTAGAATGGGCAAGTGGAAGAGCACCAATCAACCACGGGAACCTGAAGGGCACATTATATCATATCTATAAGCCCTTTTCCCACTCGCTGGATTGTCACCTTGAAGTGGTGAGTGGGCTTGCATATTCCAATGAGCCCTGTGAACGATGTTGTTGGAAGTCACGTATTCCCGGTAGGGTCACCCATGGTGGTAAGGTCAAGGGGGAGGAACCAGACAAAGAACGATCTGAAAAAGTAAAGTCCTCAATGGCAGAACAGGTGGAAAGTAACAATGTGCTTTGTTCCAACAGCTGTGAAGGTGGATGAAGGCTGCAGCAGACAAAGGCCTTCTAATTGTTGTGGTACCCATGCCATTGGATTAAAGTCCTTTCCTGTCAAAGTTTGTGTGGTGACCATTGTGCGCCGACCTCCCCGCATAAAACGATTTGACACCCAGGGGTCTTCCACTTCGTCTCTTTCCTTCCCATTTACTACAAGTCCCATGGCGACTAGCAAATGGCGATGGGGGCAGGACTCTGAAATCTAGAAGCCTCTAGTCATGGACCGGCACATGGGCAGCGGATAGTTTCAGTCGTCCCAACTCAAGGCCCAAGGCAGTTGAGTTGTTCGGCAGCTATATCCACAACTGAGCAGTCCTATTCAGGATCCACTCTGCTCACCCCCTATGGAGAGGGGGCTAGAAAAGGTGTCCTAAACACCGTCTGCTTCATTTCCCCCTGACTGGATAACTGCGTCCAGTGGGGTCACCTCCTAGTGGTCACAAAAGACGATTGAATTTTGGAACATGGAATATACAAACACTCTTGGATAACTCAGATAGTGAACGTCCTGAGCAAGGGAGCTAAGACGTTTTAACATTGACATTGTTGCATTCCAAGAAACTCAAAGAACAGGGGAAGGACAATTGACAGAAGACAAAGGAGGTTACACCTTCTCCTGGAAAGGAATGCCTGAACAAGAATTCATGTAGTGGGCTTTGCCATTAAAAACAAACTTGTAATGCGTATATCAGAACTCCCTATCGGTATCAACGAATGGCTCTCAACTCTCTGGTTAAAACTTGCCAGACTCCAGCAGGCTACCATTGAAGGTGCCATTGCACCAACATTAGATGCTGATGACAACATCAAGGAGAAATTGTACACTCAGCTGGACATCACTTTATCCAAGATACCTAAGGAGGATAAAATCATTCTCCTGGGAGATTTCAATGAAAAAGTTGGGCATGATTCTGATTAATGGCCAGAAATCATCAGGAAAGAAGGAGTTTGTAATAGCAACTTGAACAGGATCCTACTCTTGACCAAATGTGCAAAGCATAACATCGTCATTACAAACACACTCTTTCACCAGAAAAAAAAACAGATTTAAAACATCATGGAGGCACCCTTGGTCGAAACACTGGCATCTTCTGGACTATGTAATCGTCCATGCTAGAGACCGCTGTGATGTACTCCTCACTAAGGCTATGATGAGTGCCGACGACTGTTGGACAGACCATCGACTAATTTGATCCACTGTGGACATCAATATCTCTCCTCAATGCAGGCTGCAAGGAAGAAAACCAAAGCGTAAAATAAATACCCACACCCTCCAGGATCCCACTAAGCAAACATGTTTTCAAACAATGCTTAAGAAACGCCTACTCATGGATCCCCCTGAAAACATGAAGAAACTTTGGGCCAAATTGAAGACTTCCATCATCACAGCTTGGAAACAGATAATTGGATATCAAACCAAGAAGCACCAGAATTGATTTGATAAGAATGACACTGAATTTGTTCATATCATCGACGAAAAATGGAGAGCTTTCCAGATATGGCAGAATGATACTGGCTGTGTGGCTAAGAGGAAAGCCTTTGCCAGTGCAAAGGCCGAGGTCCAATGAAGTACCATATAACTTAATACCTGGTGGATAGAGAAAGCACAAGAAATCCAGAACTTAGCAGACAGTCATGATATACAGGGATTCTTTAATGCCATAATGGCCAACTATGGACCAACAAAGCATGGCATGACCCCCTATGTTCAAAGAATGACACCAAACTTCTCAAGGATAAAGAGTCTATTGCATTGCATTGGAAAGAACATTATATCATGACCTCCTTATTCACAACTCTGTTGTGGCTGATGAGGTCTTCCTACAAATTCTGTTACAACAATCTAGAGATGAGTTTGCAATATCCCCTAGTCTGGATGAAGTTAGCATCCATGAATAATACAGCCAGTGGACCCGATGGGATTCCTGATGAAACTTTTAAAGAAGGTATGCCATAATCATTACTCTCTTCAAGAAGAGTGACAGGACAGATTGTGGGAACTACTATAGCATCTCACTCCTTGCCACCACAGGAAAAATCTTCGCAAGAATTCTCACAAACCGCCTTCTGCCCATTTCAGAAGACATGCTTCCTGAATCCTAAAATGGTTTCCGCCCTTTTCGGGATGGTGGATATGATCTTCACTGCTCCAGGAAAAATGCCATGAGCAGAATCAACCTCTGCATAGGGCATTCATTGACTTTACCAAGGCCTTGATACTGTGAACTGAAGTGCCCTTAGGACCATCCTCCTGAAAATTGGATGCCCTGATAAATTTATGAAAACCTACAACTTCTCCATGAGAACATGATAGCGACAATCCTGGATAACAGTGACTTTCAGAGTGTTGCTTCCAGGTGGACCTCAGTGGGAGGAGTGTTACACAATTGCTGGGCCACCACTGAGAAGACCCTTTCCCTTGTTGCCATCCTCCAAACCTCCTGGTATGGGTAAGTTCATACCAGGAGAAATGTTCCATCTAATGTTGCATTCCCAAGCCATCTACAGTTTTATAGACCAAAGCCAGCACCTTGAATTGGGCTTGGAAATGTACAGGCAGACCAGCGCAAGTGGGCCAGAATCAGAGTTATTTGTTCAGTCCTTCTGATCCCTGCTGTTAATTTGGGCACTGCATTTTTGCACAAGCTGCAGCTTCCAAACCATCTTCAAAGGCAACCTTGCATAGAGCTCAGTGCAGTAATCTAATTTGGAGGTTACCAGAGCATATACTGAGGCCAGGTTATCCCTGTCCAGATAGGGGTGTAGCTCGGCCGCCAACTGAAGTTGGTAGAAGGCACTCTATGCCACCAAGGCCACCTGTGCTTCTAGTGACAGAGGTGGTTCTAGGAGAACCCCAAGCTACAAACTTCACTCCTTCAGGGGGAGTGCAACCCCATCCAGAACAGGTTGAAGACCCTCGATCCCGTCAGCAGAACCACCCACTAACAGCATCTCAGTCTTGTCTGGATTTAGTTTCAGTTTATTAAACCTCATCCAGTCCATTGTCGCAGCCAGGCACCGGTTCAGCACCTCCATTCAGCCTCACTCAATGTCACTTTTAATTCATACTCCATGGCTCCACCTCCAGCTGATGAATCAAAGGGTTGGGCTTTAGGAACAAAACAATACTTCCTATTTGTTGCCAAAGTTTGAAACTTCATCATCCTTGTATATCACATCACTGTTTTGAAAAAGTTGGTTTGCACACTGCATTTTGGCCTATTGGACCCCCACAGCAGTTATAGCTATAGGATTGGGGTACAAGGAATATAAAGCTCTGGCAGTTTACTAACTATCCATTTGCATGAATAAGAAAGAACAAAAAGATTTTTCACCTTCTTGTCTTTGGCTCTTAATTAAGCATTTGCTCCAGTATTTTTTTTTTAATCATAGGTTTGGAAATTGCTGTCCTAGAACTCCAGTCCCCATTCACCTATTCAAGCTCTCACACATGCTAAAAGACCAATTAGTTTTAATGAGACTCTTCAAAGAAATAAAAAAGGTAGAAGGATCATTTGCTGCATTATTTATTTACAGCCACGTTGAGGAAACGACTCGCGCTGAACCTCCCATGCAAAACAAGGCTGGATCTCACAAGGATGGTGTCGCTCCCAAATTAGGGTAGTCACGTGTCCTACTTTACAGAGGACAGTCTTTTATTTGAATGATTGTCAGAGGACAGTCCTCTGTGTAAAGATACCCTCTGTATGAAGGGCTGTCCCATCAAAGATGAAGAACCGTAAGAAGGGAGAGAAGGGGCCTTGAAGTTTCCCATCAATGGTTAGCATCAGGAAACTGGATTCGGGCAGGATCTACACAACTGCTTTATAATAGTATTGAAATGCATGTACAGCTGTTGGGACCCATGGCACATTCCATATACCGTTTTCAAACTGCTTTCATAGTGTTATATCCCGCTTGGTGTAGACCTGGCCTCAGCAGGCACGCAAGTCACCATCTTCCCCTCCATGGAAACAAGTATTGTATTTCTATTTAAATTCTATTGTTATTATTAATATTAATAATAATAATAATAATAATATTTATTTATTACCCACCTCTCCCAATGGATCGAGGCGGGGAACAGCATCAAACATAAAATACAAAACTGATTAAAACACTTAAAACCAATACATCGTTAAAATACCAGTAAAACACCAATAAAACACTTTAAAATTCATCTGGGTAGGCCTGCTGGAAGAGATCAGTCTTTATAGATCTTTTAAATTCCTGAAGACTGGTGAATTGGCGAATCTCTCCCGGCAGGTCATTCCACAATCTGGGAGTGGCAGAAGAGAAGGTCCTCTGGGTAATGGCTGTCAGTCTAGTTCTTGTTGAATGTAGTAAATTCTTCCCAGAGGACCTGAGCATGCAGGTCAGATTTTGAACCTAAACTTGAACCTATAATATAAATTAGCATATGCCAATTTTACGTAAATCTGTGCCCTCTTTTTGGGTGATGCGTAAGCGGCCACGCTATTCTAAATACGGCAGCTAAAAATGTCCTATTCCAAAACTAAACAATATCAGGCTCAGCAATTGCATCCAAGCCTTGGGTGAAACATTGATTAATTCATGCACTGAGGATCTAGTTTGTGGTTAGATAATTTTATAACATGCAATTGCTTTGACTATAGAGGCCTAAAGCTGTCTGTTGGGTAGCATGCAAAGGCACATTCTATTTATTCTAAACAACACTCTCTCAGAATTACCTTCAAAGGTTGAAGATCACAAAGTTGGACTCTTGTATCTTTCATAAGCTGGAAAATAATGAAATATTGGGGGGGGGGAATATCCCTTCAAATAAAAAACTCTGAGATAATTGGGTTTTTTTAAAACAATCTTCATTATGCTAAAATAATTGTCTGATTAAGGATGGATGGACTCGCCAGTCCACCTCACTTGCCACTTATCGGATCCTTGAAGACCATCCACCCTTGCTTGCTGTGCCTGATGAGAACCAAGAACCTGTAGTTGATTTCCTTCAATTTGCAGATGACCCAAATAACACGTGGCTGGGAGTGAGGGCAAAGGCTATCTAAACGACTGTCTGTCTCACTATGAACTTGCCCAGGTATTAGGATCTGCAAAAAGAGCCCTCCTTGGGAGTGTCGTTACCTTCAGATGCACATTTCTTGGACATGCATGAAAGGGCTTGTCTCCAAACTATGGAACACGCTCCCTCAAGATCTATGATGCCCCCCTATTCTCTTGGCCTTCTGAAAAGGTGTGAAGACACAACTTTTCAATTTAGCCTTTTAAAATGAGTGGTTTAACTGTTTTATCTGCTTTTAATGTTCCTGGTTTTTTTACTATTTTAAGGTTGCATTGTTTTAAATGGATAGCTAGTGCTTTAAATTGATATAGTGGATGGCTTTTTGGAAGATATGTTGGTTTATATATGTTAATAGGAAATAATTACATTCAGATGGGGTGGGCAGGTGTATGTTGCAGGTGTCACCCGCAGGATTCTGAGCTGCACATATTACTAGAACACGGTGGAAAGAAGTGGGCTTACAGTAATAAAATGCCAAATATCATAAAAACAAAAACATAAACTTGATTAAATTACCATCATAATTAAACAGAATTGACACAAAGAGCTAAAAATTCCAACGAGCAACAAAAGCAGCAATCTACAAGAGAACAGATCTTACACACCCACATAAGGGATCTTTCTAAATAAGCAAGGTTGGAGGTGCCTTAAGGGTGCAATCCTATGCATGTTTAGAGAGAAAAAAGTCATACAACTCCCAGCATTCCCCAACAGCATGGATGGCTGGGGAATGCTGGGAGTTGTAGGACTTTATTTTGTCTAAATATACACAGAATTGTGCCCTTAGATATGCAGTTTTGGGTTTCATCAGATATCAACTGGAAGGACATCCCACAAAGTGGGTGGAACTACCGAAAGGACCTTTCCTTTGGCACCAGTCACCACGCCCTGGATGACCAAGGGATCTAGAGCAAGGCCTCAGATGATGAATGGAGCATGTAGGAAGGGACATGTGGAACAAGGTAGCGGAGGCCGGTGGCTCCAATTTTGGCGGGGCTATAAATCCTCTCTGGAGTTCAGACAGAACCCAACAGAACTCTAAAGTAGCTATCAAAGGTGCTGAACCAATTTGGGGGTTGATTTTCAGCACCTTGGATAGTTTCTCTAGAGTTGTGATTGAAACCCAGATTGGATTCACAGCCCCACCGAAATCAGAACCACCAGCCGCCACTGGACAGGATGGTCCTTGATGAATTAATGGAAGGTAAGGCAGAGTAGGACATAGTTGCAGGTAACAAAGGGGTGAAATGGGGGGGGGGGGGTAATGGCTTCACAATAGTAGACTTTCCCCCAAGCCGATTAATGTGTGTAGAGAGCCACCATGCATACATCTATACCTATGGAAGCTCTTTACACATTGCAATATAAGTGCAGCAATTGGGATGAAGCCTGAAACCATAATGCCTCTTCTGCTGTGTTCATTCACTTTAGCCCCTTCAAAAGTCAGAAAAGGGCTTGTGTTCCATTGACTAGAGAGGGGCTCATTTGTGCATAACTTCTTCTGGTTTGTGTAAAAGTACATCTCATCACACATTATATTTCCCTATGGGTATGCAGTGTAAAAGTTCCCTTTTTCTCTTGAAATGATATTCTAAGCTACCTCTTTCACTTAAGGGGATAATAGAAATTATAATGACTACCAAGTTATATTATAAGCAGTCCAACAAGCTGAAGTAAAAATAATTCTTTCTGTGGGAACACTGCAGTAAAATATATATTTTGGCTCAGTGCTGGGGGAGAAGTAGCACTCATACAGCAAAATAAATAAATAAATAAAGAGACAGAAACGGTTCCATCAGCAAATATAAATGATATAGAACATATTTGCCATAGCTTTTTCTGATGTCCAAAGAGAGGGATTTTCAACTGAGTTAAGTTAAAGGAAAAAGAAGATGAAAAGGAACAGAAAGTTAAAACGCTGGACATATTTTCCTTTTCTGAAGTGTCCCAAGCCTTGCTTTTTCTACCGATAACCCAATTCTCAAGCAAAAACAATGCCATCATAATAGAAAAGCCCGTTCTTGGGTTCCATCTCTTTGTCACACTCTTGTGTTTGTGTTTTTAAAGTACTGTACACTGCCTAAAGGACACAGGTTATTGTTCAGTTGAAAAATAAAACCAACCAACAAACACATGAATAAATAAAAGGAGATGGAAACCGGATCAGGTGAAAGGAGGGCCCTGGGCAGATAGAAGTGGCCTCAATTTTTCATTATTCCAAGTGAATTTTGAGACACAGGGACAAAAACATATTTAGCAGCTATGTCCCTTTCTCTTTTTACTCTACAGTAGATGCAGGGAGGGGCAATCTGGATCTACTCCCACACTAAGGTCCCAATCCAGATGGGAGAAACATAGTCATTACTAACCATTTTATAAAATAATGTCTGTTTTGGATCACAATAGAGACAGGCCAATCTGCTCCCTGCCCCCAAACACTGCCACCAGGGAGTCTCTGCTAATATTCAGGCAACAACATTCCAACTGTAGTAAAGGACATCTCTGTCCCACCAGAATAAGTGACTGCTTTAGTTGCAGTCTACTATTTACAAATGTGAGAGTTAAAACTGAGGACCTGGCTGCTGGTTAACATCTTTGTAGCACCTTTGGAGTGATTTGATTTATGTCAGCTGTATTAGAACTGGTTGGTGCAAGGAGACTGGATCGTTGTTGAAGAGGACATAATGGCTTTTCTCATCTTACTTACAATTAAGAAAAAAAATCAAGTTTCCCAACTTCAGCGCCTAGACTTTCATTCCCCTGCCCTATCCCCAAAGCACTAACAAAGACCTTTGTTTGCTTGGTAAGATATTAAAATTCTTTTGCGGTTTAAATGTTACACTGTTCTTACTTTCTGATTTTTCTTTAACTTCTTTTTTGAGTTCACGTGTTCTGAATACTCCTGGATTAGCCAAGATTCACTAAAATATCCCCGTATTGGCATTCAGTAAGCTCTCTCATTAGCATTTCTAAACCCTTGCATTTGGAATTAAACATGCATGAAGTCAAAGCTCTCTGTGGCACTAATTAGAGTCATCAGTGTTTATTCAATTAAGTGTGTTTTGTGATAATCATGGGCAGGTATGGTTCTGGGTTTTTCATCACTGGAGTAGTTTCACAAGAAAGTGACTGAGATCATAGACATATATCAAGAAATTCCAAACAGTTGTGTCCATGTTGAATGTGTAAGAAAAGATTAACACCCTTTTCTTCACCATCAGCACTTTCAGAATCAGGGCCTCTGTTCAGTGGCTTTGCCTGGTTGGGCAATGTTTATGGATAGATGACCACTGAGAGAAGGTTGTGAAGATAGAAGAGGACAGGCAGGGTGGACTGAATCTTCTTCCCAACCTTCTGCTTGTTGTTGCCTTTTTTCTTACTGTCTTTGTAAATCACACCACAGGGAATATAACTTTTGTTTTCCCTGCAGTGTAACATACTGTTCAGATCCACCCTTCCCTGATCTATCACAAAAGAAGGGCCATGCAGAGCTGGTAATATGCCCAGGTCAGGAGGAAAGTGTGTGCCCCCCCATTTCAAACAGTGCATTATGTATTTTTAATGCGTTTTTTCCCATTTAAACTTTTTTATTTTCATGACATCAACAAGTTAAAAAACACCTTCTACATAACCAAGCAATGACAGTAACCAACACATAACCAATACACACACAAAAAACAATCCACCGAATTAACAATAATTTTCTGATTTTCTCTCCAGCAAAGGTATTTGACCCTATTTTCTCTCGCATATAAACAGTAAACTAGTTTCTCCACTTTCTGTTATTTTAACCAAAGCTTCTTATTCATTGAATCCACAGACAAACAAATCATTTTTTCTTGTCCCTTCACATAGTCTGTAAGAGGTTTCCATTCAGTTAAAAACCCAGATATTGACTTTTCTCTCATTAGTGAAGTAAGTTTTTCCATCTCCGCCAACTCCAATATCTTAAGCATCCATTCATCCATTGTTGGTAACGTTGGACTTTTCCACTTTTGTGCACATAGTAACCTCGCTGCCATTATCATATATAAAAATAAAGTTCCATAGTTCCTCTTGATCTGGTCATCTGTTAGGCCCAGAGGGAAGTGTTCTGGCTTCAATTGTATATTAGTCGTTAATATTTTTTTGAAATAAGGAATGAATTTGTATCCAAAATGCTTTTGCTTTTTTACAAGCCTACCATATATGATAAAATGTCCCTCCTCCTCCTCCTCCTCCTCCTGCTTCACAATTCCAACAAGTTCCAGAGGCACCTTTATACATTTTAGCCAATTTTGCCAGAGACTTATGCCATCTATACATCATCTTGTAAAAAGTATCTTGAAGTCTAGAACTTAATGTAAATTTTAAACCTTTTGACCACATATTTTCCCATTGATCCATAGAGATGTTATGTCCAAAGTTTTGTGCCCATTTTATCAAACAGTCTTTCACTTGGTCATCTTCCGTCTCAAACTTCAACAATAACTTATACACTTTTGAAATAACATGTTCATCATTTGTACATAATGCCTTTTCAAATTCAAATTTTGTTTGTTCGAACCCCCACATTTTTGGTCAGTTTTAAACCTTCTCGCAATTTGCATATAAGACAACCACTGAGATGTGTAACCCTCTTCTATTAACACTTCTCTTGAGTTTAGTTCATATTCACCTTGTGACAACTGTAATACATCATTGTATGTTAACCAATTATACATACTTGACAATTCTCTTCTATGGTAAACTTTGTCAGCTGATAGCCACAATGGTGTTTTCTGACAAAGCCTAAGTTTATATTTATTCCAGATTCTCAATATAGCACATCACACATAATGATTATTAAATAGGGATGTGCATGCCTGAAAATATTGCATCGTATCGTTATCGGAATTTTAGACCAAACAAATTATCGTCTCCGATTATATTGTAGGCGAACCGTATTGTATCGTATTGTATTTCTGATAATTATTGGCAATCTGATATTATATAATTTTTTCCATTTTGCCCTAGAGACTCTAGAGTTGATTTTTGAGTCAGAAAGGCCTAAAACTTCTTAATTTTCCAAGTTACAGGTTTGAAACTTGGTCACAGTGCAGACTGAGCGTTGCTAGTCTTGTGTGCCAAATTTTAGAACAATCAGTGCAAGCGTTACTCGGAAGTAAACTTTCAAATACATCGTCCAGTATTCATGGGCATCTCACAGATGGCCTTGAGGGGACTCATCTGTGCCCAATTTCAGATGCACAGCTGCAGGTGTTACTAAGCTCTCAACAACATGCACTGTTTCCGGTAATGCACTCCATGCTGCTGCTGCTCAGACTTATAGGTATATATGAATACAATGAACTTTCAAAACCTGTGGATAAACCTAGGCAGTGCCTTCCATATGCAGTCATAAAAGTAAAATGTGTTAATCAGAAGAAGGTGAACTGCTGCAGCCTTGTCTCATTGATTAGGCCATGCATGTCTACAAATTAAAAGAATAGGGGGGTAGGGGAATAGCACGGGCGTTACATTTATTTTAGAGCCAGCCTTAGCAGGCAGGGCCTCATTGGGCCAGGAGATACCTCAGGTAGCGAGGAAACCTGGAGGATCCCATCAAAACAAACATCACGCACCGCCTTGACCTTATCATGCTTGAAAAATGACCCAGTCTGCCCGCCATCCCCGTGCAGGCAGATTGGCAGCTCTTCATGCCAGAGCTGCACACATTGGCTGGAGCAGTGGCAAATAAAAGTCACGTTCTGGGTAGGCCCATTGGCAAATTAATATAATTCACGTTCTGGGTAGAGGTAGGCACTTTGGCAAATAAATAAAAAGTCACATTCGGGGTAGAGGTAGGCACATTGCCAAATAAAAAGTCATGATTAGGGTGAGAATCATCAATAGGCTGTGAGCAAGGGTCTCCATCTACAGTAATGTACTCTAGTTGATTGATATTTATGTAGTTACCTAGTAATAAGAAAAATGCTGAATATTGATTTGAGTTTTAGTCACGTACAGGTAGGCATTGGCTGGAGTGGAGGGAAATAAAAAAGTCATGTTCTGGGTAGAGGTAGGCACATTGCCTGGACCAGAGTCTCAAAAAAAAGTGTGTGAGGGGGTCCAGGGGATGCTTCTGCAGTCCCTCACTAAAGCAGTCCCTCCAGACTGGAACCATTGGATGGAGCAGTGTCTTTAAAAAAGAAATAAAATGTGTGAGCGGGAGAGACAGCCACCCCAGAACTGCCCCCAGCAGCAATAGCATCTCTCCTAGACTCAGAGGCACCTCGGCCAAGGCGCGCCTTAGAGCCATGTTTCATACTGCTACAGAGTGATTGAAATTATTTATATTAATAACAATCCTTTGCAAACAGTTTGTGTGCTGCTTTGACCACAGATTGTGTAGTGTTATCCTGTTTAGCAGGCTACAGGACACACCAGCACGCTCCCAGTCAATCAAGCAAACACACACACCCAGAGAGAGAGAGAGAGAGAGAGGGAGGGAGAGAAATATATATTTTTAAAAATTATATATATATTGGTTTTTTTAAAAAAGAAAGTTAAACGGGGAAGAGGACAAAACACACTCCCTCAGACACAGTACCTCCACTCATGCTAACCTAACCCTTCAATCAAACCAACCAGAAAACGTATAAAAACTATAACTCAAACACACAAGCGACGAACAGCCGAATGAACCTGAGACACAAAGATGCAAGACTACAATGTATCTCCAACAATTCACCACCAAGTAACTCTAAGACCCAGGAGCCAGGACAGAGCTCCAACAAAATCCACCCTTCTCCCCTTAACACCTAACTCCCAACAGAGCTGGAACACCAAGCATGGGGGTTTTATGTGGGGATATATCCTTAGCCCTCCTCCAACATTGTGATTGGAGCCTGCTGGAATCCTTGCTGCACGATTGGTCACTGTCTCAGCAAGCACACCCCACCTTCTAGCTCCGTCCATGTGGCGGCAAAAGAGAAAGAGCCTTCCGATAAAAGGATAACATACGATAATTATCGTAGGATTTTTTATCATCTACGATAATTATTGTAGGCTTTCCTATCATATCGTTATCATTAAACACATGCACGATAAATAGCATATCATATCATTATCATACATTTTAACAATACGATACACATCCCTATTATTAAATTCCACATTAACCTTAACTTTGTCATACCACAAGTATCTATGCCACCCAAAACTCAATTCACAACCTTCTAGTTCCAGTAATCTTCTATTATTCAACAACATCCATTCTTTCATCCATAACAAACAAGAGGCAGAGTAATATAATTTCAAGTTTGGGAGACCCAGACCTCCCTTTTACTTTGTGTCCTGTAATATTTTATATTCAGCTCTTGGTGGTTTTTTTTTTTTTTTGCTTGCCATAAAAATCCAGATATCTCTCTCTGCCATTGCCTGACTGGTAACTCCAAAGACACAATAAGCATTGTCTGAAATAAAAACAACATTCTTGGTAGCACATTCATCTTAATTGTAGCAATTCTCCCCAGGTGTGACAATTGAACCTTATCCCATCTTAATAGGTCTCTTTTGATTTCATTCCCTACTTTAACATAATTATTGTTGAACAACATACAATTCTTATCAGTCAGGGTAATACCCAAATACTTTACCTTCTTTTCGATCTTAAAACCTTTTTTTTTTCTATCAACTTTAATTGCTCTTGAGTTTTTATGTTTTTTGTTAGCATCTTGGTCTTCTGTTTGTTCACCTTAAAACCTGCTACTGCCCCAAACTCTTTCAATTTATTCATCAGAATTTCAATTCCTTTTCAGGGTTCTTCTAGAGTAAGCACTAGATCATCTGCAAAGGCTCTCAATTTGTAGGTTTCTTTTTTTTTTTACCTTTATCCCTCGAATCCTTTCATCTTGTCTGATGTCTCTGTTCAATATTTCCAACAATGGAAAACCTTGTCTTGTTCCTCTTTGGATTTCACATGGTTTTGACAAATCCCCATTGATGATTATTTGTGCGTTTTGTGTGGAATAAATTGAATTGATCCATTTTGTAAAATTTATTCCAAAGTACATTTCTTTTAAGATCTTAAAGAGAAATTTCCAATATTGTTGTAAACAACTTATAGTCATTATTCAATTATGATATTGGCCTGTAGTTTTTCGTTGATGTCAAATCTTGTCCCTCTTTAGGTACTATGTCTCTCTGAAAAGTAGGTATATTCCTTTGCATTGCCATTTTTCTGTTGCCATGCATCCACCAACCCCAGGTACTCCATCAGATTAAAAAAAAAACCTATTTGGCAATTTTCCCTGATATTTCTTGATATTTGTCTCTGAAGTCCTATACATTTGCGATGAAATCACTCTGTTCCAATCTCCCATCAAACACCTGTTCTCGTAAGTTAAATCCGATAAACTATACATGAGCTTTTTTTGTAAAATTCCACTTTATGCTTGTTGGGGGCTTAAACCCCCAACACCATTGTTGTAAGTCCATTTAAGTTGATCTTTACTCCTACAAAGCGGCCTTGCTCATCTGATAACACTAATTCCGGTTTCAAATGTGGTGTAATATACAGGACAACTCCATTCCTCTTTTTCATAGTTGCCGAAATAAATTCTTCCCCCAAATTTTTGTTATCCAAATATTTTAAATCTTTTTTAGTAATATGTGTCTCTTGTAGGCAGATGATGTGCTGTTTTAATTTTCTCAAATAATGGGGGGGAAAAATCCTCTTTTGTGGAGCATTTGCTCCATTAATGTTCCATGATAAGTATTTGTAATCCATAGTGAAATTAATTAGAAAATTCTGTTTTAAAATTTTCAGCAAAGTCCCTTGCTTTTTGCACCGAGTTCTTGCTTTTTGCACCAAGTTCTGCTAATATCTCTGTTCTTCAAAAGTCACTGTCACACCTTCTGGAAATTCCCAATGAAAGACAATCCTTTTCTGCTTTAACGTTGTTAGGAATGCATAATCCTTCCTCTTACATAGTATTCTGTTAGGGATTTCTTTCAAAATGATTATTTTCTTGTCATCTACTTTCAGTTTGTCAGCATAATATTGTTGAAGGATTTGATCTCTTATCTTCTTTCTGACAAAGTGATCCAGCACATCTCTAGGAACCCGCTTCGTTGTGGCATATATGGAACTTATTCTGTAAACTCTGTCAACTTCCTTCTCTATAACGTCCTCTTCAGCTTCCAGAAACACTGCCAAACTCTGAAGAATTTCACTTCTAAGGTTCCCCTAAGATTCTGGAAAAGATCTAAATCTTAAACATTGTTCATTTTCTTTTAATATCTGCAAAGCCACTTCATCAAACCCTTCCTGGATCTCTGCATCCAAAATTTCAGTTTTATTCTCCAAAGCCTAGACCTTATCAGTAACACCTTTGACCTCTGTGGCCATTTGTCTTAAAGTGTTATCCAGTTTTTTAATTTCTTGAGTCATCTCCTGTTTTATATTCAAAAGTTTTTGGTCCATTCTTTTTTTCAAACTGGTCCATCTTACATCTCAGGATTCTTAGCAAATCCGTTTTGGTAATATTTTGCATTTGGTCAAAAGACGCCATTTTTTCCATAGAGAGATCTATAGAACTTTTCCTAGTATCTCTCCCTCTGTTCTTGTCAGCCATTATTTCAAACTTTCACATCTCCATAGCAACCAAAGGTACAGCCCAGCACTTTCGTTATCAATTGTTTTGGAACATTCTCCCTTCCACTTCGTCCCGTTTGGCTCAGCACCAGATAACAAGCAAAACTGGAAAAAAAATGTTGCTTTGCCTGGCCAGCTGCTTTCTTTAAATTCAGACTGTTCTGTATGCACTTTCATCCCCACGTAGAGACAAAAAAAAAATCCAAAGATGTTACGACTGTGATTCCTTCAGATGTTCCTTTCTTTCTTTCTTTGTTTCACTTTAATTTGTAATCCAGAATTTAGGGAACGGTGAGCATGTAAAACACAAGCTGTTTCCTCTTTGCTGGAGTGAAGACATTTCTTTGTTATCACTTAGTTTCCTCGGTAAATCATTTAACACACAGGAGCTGTCTGGCTTTCTGCCTCTTAGACACATTCAAGGCAGCTGCGAGAAGTTGTATGCCCATAAATCTCATGTCTCCTAGAAGTCCACCAATGAAACTTTCATCATGACAGGAGACTCCCACAGGAGGCAAATGAGTTTATTATGGTATCTCTTGGTTGGTTTTCTAGCTGCCTTGTCTCTCCGCCGAAAGCGAAGTGTTCAGTCGGACATAGCTCCAAACCGGAAGTCTAATGCCCACTAACATGTCCGTTCTACATAACACCTTCATATTAAACCTGTTCTACAACACCTCAATGTTGAATCAGAAATTAACATTTATTTTTAGTTGCTGTACAAATAGATGCAACAAACATTATCAAACATTATCATCATCATCACCCTCATGGTAGCATCATCATTAGTTTCATTAATAACTATCATCATCATTACTTCACCCTCCACTCCAGATATTATATGCCATGGAGAGGATTGAGGAGAGAGACACAGTAAGGACAACCATCACAATTTAGGCACATATATCCCCACCCTGCATGCGACATATGGCCCTCTGGAGCTTGTATCCTGACTGCGGTACTCACGACGGACAGCTTCTGCGCTGTTTCCGCAAGGCGGGCTCCTCATTTCTCAATGGGCCACTTACGCTACAGAAACACCCCTAGCACAAGAGGTCCACAGTTACTTAAGCCAGGGAGCAAGTCTCAGCTGGAAGCCTTAACAGGAGTCATGGACTATTACTTGATCCAGTCTGGCCTATTTTTACTTCCTTGATGGTATGGTGAATCTCCTGCAGTTGTTTCCCTTGATGCAGAGTGTAGAGATGGAGGGCAGATTGCCTCACAACAATATGGCTGAGTCAATTGCCAATAATGAACATGCTTTTACACATGTGTCTTTTTGAACAAAAGACCATTTCAATTTATCTTTAAAATATGAAGTAATAAGGAAAGAGATCATTTTTTCATGGAAAAGCATTAGAGCCATCCCATACCAGAGTGATTCTGACAAATACATTCAGATGCACAATATATATTACATTCATTTTGTCTATGTTCATCTAAGCCTTTATTAATCTAATTTGAATCGTGTTTAGTATTCTAAGCAACAACAGAGAGAAGATGCCTTTCATTTTATAAAAGATCAAGATGAAAAAGAAATTGATACTGGAAGTGAAAGCTTTATTATCATTTTCTATTGAAAAACAACAACGAAACTCTTAACATATTTCAAAATAAACACGTATAGAATTAAAGAGTAGTCCCAGGGTACCCACTACTTTGGATCTGTTTTGTTCCTGTGTCGCTTTCAATTTTGTTAATTGGAATTAAGCATCTTATTATGATAGTGGCGTACTTTGAAGTGGGATTTTTGAATGTCATGGACTGAAATCACCTCCCAGATGGCCCAGGAAGTTATTAGGTGCATGACGCCTCTGGGGATTAAAAGGCATAATGCTGTAAGACAGAATGCCATTGAGTTTTCCTACAATTAAAAGTAGGATCAGAAATGTGGAATGAACTGAGGTCTGGTTTTGAGAAAACGGCTCAAAAATGCTTGTTTTCTAACCAGTGGGATTGACACAAGCAACCCATGTGGATGAGAGAAAATGCATGAGGGTGATCTTGGTGGATGCAGAAAAGGAGACCTATCCCTATGCAGAGTAGGGATGCCTTTCACTGGGAAATCTGTTTCTCATTTTACTCAACAGAGTTTCGTTGCATGCCCCAACTCAGTTTGCATTTGTGGGCTGTGCCGCAAGTTTTTCCTGAACTCCAGGAACTTTTTTTGCATATTTTTGTTTGTTTGCTTGTGGTTGTAGATTTGCACCAACTGGTGCTTCCCTTTGCACAAATTACACAGATGTATGCAAGATTCAGGCTTAATTTACACAACTTAAAAATAGGGCAGATCTGTGAATTGGCCTGGCTCAATTCAAATCAATTCTGGCTCCGCAGTGGAAAGCAGAGCAAAGTTCAGGGGGCTGAATCAAGGAAGGTTCATCAAGCTTCACTCATCTCCAAACAGTTTCTTCTGAAATACCTAATCCAGAGTCACTAGTTGCCCACAGGGAGAAATTGTTCCTGCTATTTTACAAGGAGTCAGTTTAAGTCACAATCCTGTTCATGTTTACACAGTAAAAAGTACTACAACTCCCAGCATTGCCCGGCCAACGTGGAGCTATATTGCATAGGATTGCACCTTTAGAAGTTGTCAAAAACCTACCAGCTGCTGCTGTCCAATTAGCAGCCATTGGCCATAGTCACCTCCCTGATTTCTCTTCCCCTGCCAGCAGTTTTCAGTAGTTGGATGTTGGGCTGAGCACAAGCCCACCTTGAACCTTTGCTGGACCTTCATCCTCCAGGGAAAAAAAAATCTAATATTAAATTTAACCCTTCACTACCGCATTAACCTGTAAGCATCCCCCTTCAACCCTGATCTTTCAGAGGGTTTTCACACATTCCCCAATGACCCTCTGAACATGGAATAATGTGGCTTGGCTGGACATTCAGCCCAGCCCAGTTGAGGTTCTAATCATTCTAATCTGATTTCATGAGTATATTGCATGATCTTTGATGTCCATTTATGACCCTATAGAACAGCTTTTTCCCAACCAGGTGCCTTCCAGTTGTTTTAGATTTCATCTCCCATCAACCCCAGACAACATGCTGGGAGTTGGTGGTCCAAAATATCTGAAGGCCGCAGTACAAATTGGGCTGTCTCCATGCCTATGTGCCCTGCTTATAGCACTTTTCAGCTAGTTTAACTCTAACCACTCTTTGAATCCAACAAATAGATATTTAACCAACCACCTCTTTTAACAGAACAACAAAGAATGGGAACTTATAGTCCACAAGAAATAAGAAGGTAGTCTAGTGGGAAATGGGCAGTACCTTACCATTTACAAGCAGTAAAGCCAGTGAATTACATTTGGTGTACTATACACACCAATTTGGGAAGTGATACAATCCCATTATTTGGGAAACATTTAAATCAGCCCCATTGTGAAAAACTTCTGCCTGGTACTCAAACAATTTAGTGATTGGGCCACTGAAGAAGACACTTTTGTCGAAACGTGTTTGGCCAGAATCATAAGAGCCTTGTTTTTACTTTGTTATTATACATATATGTGTTGAATAGTGGGGGTTTTTTGTGATAAATATATTTTATTAGTATTAAAATTTATTACATATTTTCTCCTTAACTTTCTTTTTTTGTTTTGAGGATTTGGGTTAAGGTTAGCACGTTGTTTGTGCGTGTATGCTCTGCCAGGTCTTCTGTGCCTCCTGCCTCTTTGCTAACTAGGCTGAAAGTGAGAAAAAATCCCATCCAAAGGGAAGTCCCTACTAGTCTATAGTATCCTGCTCGTGTCCTGCTTGTGGGTCCCTGGATGGCAGATGGTTGGCCACTGTGTGAACAGAGTGCTGGACTAGATGGACTTTTGGTCTGATCCAGCAGGGCTCTTCTTATGTTCTAATGTTTCTGTTGGCACTGAAAACAGTGGGTTCAAGTGAATTGTTTTGTGTGTGAGTGGTCAGACCCCACCTCTGCCTTATTTTCAGTGGTTTCGGCAGGTGACACACTGCTAGGTTCCAACTACAGCATGCAGATCTTTGCTCTCTCTACCATTGGCTATAAACATATACATTTCCAATACTTCAAAGAGCTGGGGACAAAACACAAATTGTAAGTGCATCTTATCAATTTCATTGCACTACTCAATAATACACACATTTGAATTTGTTTGTATACCTGAAACAGTTTTCGAACATATAGGAGAGAGGACCATATTCCACTCTAATTTCCTGCCACATCCACAAGAAGTGGTGTTTCAAAGAATCTTTACTTCTTCAAAACAACTTAATCATGAATTGGTCTCAGTAGTGTTTCTGTCTTTAAAAAAACTGCTCTAAAATCAACAGGGGGTACACAGTTTGCTAGGTTGCTATGTTTCATATTTATATTTTAATTTCAGCGCTTATTGTACTCATAGGCATCTTATCAGATGGAGTCACTGGTAAGGAACGGTTTTATGGAAATGATGTGCACAATCTTGCTATCTATGTACTATTCTTCCGAGTGATGTAATTGGTCATAAATGTGTGTGAATGACATAAAAGGGATAAATATAGCAGAAACAGCAGCAATAAAATCAGGTTGTTTATGAAGGCACAAAACAAATCCAAGCAGGTGCAAGATGCAGTCCATTTTTGCCCTTTGGATAGTTCCAAACACCAGTTGTGGGAGGGTATGGGAAGCCAGCTGTGAAAGTGCCCTACTTGCAGGATTCCAGGATGTATCTTACTGTCCTCTGATAGAAATAGGATACTGGGTTAACGATCTCATCTAGCAGGATCATTGTACTCTTGTGAATACTTAGATATTTGTGACACCTCATCTTTGCAAATTTAATTTTGCAAGTTTAACTTTTGCAACTCAGGTACAATTAAGGATGGGTGAGACATTTGTTTCAGTTCATTTTTACCAAAATTGATCCAGGTTACACCTCCTGGACCAGAATCTAATTTGTGCTCTGAAGTCCATACATTTCTGAGCTCGTGCCACAATTGGCACAACAGCAAAAATGTGTTGGGAAAAAGCACATGAAAAGCCATGCATATTTGAAAAATGCACACAACTAAATGTGTGTGCATTTGGAAAAATGCACATGAAAATACACATGGATTTTCATGCAAAGAAGCCCCCAATGCTTGCAATCTGATGCAGACACAAGTTGGAATGAGCTTCAAAGTGGAAATCAGAGAAGCTCAAGAAGTTCATGTTTTGCTGATTCACACATATCTGCATTCTTTGTGCTGGGATTTACCATGCAAAGTAAAGTCTGGTATTTTAATTTTAATGTGGCACCTTAAAAGGCATAGCTTTTAAATCTACGTTTTTATTTTCAGAAACTGGTCACTAAGGCCAGATCTACACCAAACATAATATGACACTTTGAATATGGTTTGAAAACTCTAAATGCAGTATGTCCTGGCCCCCAACGGTTGTCACTACTGCTATAAACCATTTTAAAGCAGTAGCATAGATCCTGACTAATTCTCAGGGTTGTGGAAGATATCATGGAAGTTGTAATATTTATTTTTTAGAAAGGAGGCTCTGGGGCCCAAACGTCCCTGGAAGTTTTACGCTTTAAATTACAAACACCAACACCACACTGTTCTCTAAGTTTATATGGATATGACTTATGTGGGTATGCCTTTGTTTACTCAGTTGTGAAGACACTGGCTCAATTCGGACGACACGATAGTCAATGGTGGGTTGACTAACCCTAACCCTAGGGGGCACTCCCCACACAACATGGTAATAAATAATCAACTGTGGTGTGGATGAGGATCAGCACTGAGTTGACTACGGCAGCATTCAGACGACACGATAGTCAATACAACTGACGATTGTTTCCCCCACACCAGTTGTTTATTGTGTCGTCCGAATTGAGCCACTGTGTACATGTTCAGGAGCTCTTTACCTACCAACCAGCCACCAGATGTACAAAATAAAGATTCCATCTTTCCTCTCTTCATTCTTGCAGTCAGAGATATACTGGCTCTGAAGACAGAGGGGCTTTGGACCTTTTCAAGAGAAAAATGAATGTCGTCGTCTCCTTTCCCTTCTATTTTATCCTAAACCAACATGTTTCTTGGCTGGGGATTAAGGTTGCAATAATATACCCACTTGATTGGGAATGAAATAAAAATTCTGAAAAGGCATGCATAGGAGTGCAGTGTTAGGCTATGATCCCTCCTCCCCAAATTACAGCATGTAATCTTTAGACCTCTGTGGCTGATATTCAGTAATACTTCTTTGCAAATCTAAAAGAGAAATCATTTAAAGATAATTTGAGGGAAAGGAGAGAGTGAAACCAAACTTCATCCAGAAGTGAAATCACTGATATTATTTATTTATTTATTTTATTCCATTTATATACCGCCCCATAGCCAAAGCTCTCTGGGCGGTTTACAAAAATTACATAGAACTATACAGGTAGTAAGAAGCAGACACACAATAAAAGAGCTATACCAGCATTTCTCTAAAGCATTTACTCCTCCTCCTCCTTTTTCTGTTTAATGGCAAAGCAAGAACTGAACGCCCTATTGCCACCATCTACTGACATCTACTGGCCAGGCAAATGAATTACAAATTACCAACTAGTTTACTAGATATCAAAATTGCCATAAGGCACAGATTACACACGGACTGTTCTTTGCTTGCTCAGTACATACCCACTAAAATCCTCAGCAGGCTATTTTCCCAGCCAGATACATTTGGTAAATGAGTGAACCATTTTTTTTTTATGGTGGCAGCCATTTTGATTCCCTGTAAAACACCAGAAATCAGGGCATGATGGGGAAAATAAAATGGCCACCTTAATGACAGCAAGGCCTATAAAGGCTTTAGTTTCCCTTCCCTTCCAACTCTCTGCATCAACAACTGAAAGCTGCCAGTGAGGCTTCTGGATCTGTGGCTTATGTTGAGTCCTGTTGACTCTCATTGCTTGTTATAAAGCTCATTTTAAAATAAAAAAGGTATTTTTTTAAAAAAGAAGTTTTCCACTGACTCCAATACAGGAGGAAAGCCATCAATGTTTTATGTGAGATGGTTGTCATTTTATCAAAAACTTTGACTGAAATGGTTGTCAACCTGTTTCGAAAGTCACTTTTGACAGACGGAGGTTTTTTTCCCCTATGTTTGGTCTTTAAGCTACTCTTTATCTTTCAAATATTCACCAGTGTTCCTGAAATTTAGATGATATGTAAAACCAACATTTCTTTCTGGTACCTGTACATTTCAGAAATAATGGCGAATCCATTCCAATTTTATGAAGGTTAGAATGCCCTCTATTGTTTTATTTGTGGATTTTTTAAAACAAACAAACAAAACTCAGAGGCCTGATCAAAGGACACAGTATCATGTGCCTTTTAATTAATGGGAAGAGCTGCTCATTGATTAACTATCCAAAGGAGCCTCTGAAATCACTTAACAGGTCAGTTTGCACTGTTTCATGAGCTAAAGTGTTACAGCGTGCCTGTGAGTTTTCCTTTTGCTAAAATGAATTAATTACAGACTGTAGTTGTTCCAAATAAGTACATGGGGGATAATTATGGAAGACTTTAACTGCAGATAATTAAGCCATCAGACACAAATTTAGGCCTAACTAGGTGGATTTAATCCTAACCTAGTTCCCATCTTCCTATGCATAACAAGGTAGGAGTAGAAAGAGACGAGGCTGCTCAGCCTTCTGAGTGAAGAGCTCTTTGTTTCCTACTGTTGACAAACTCCTGAATCCAACAACAGGGCTTCCAAGCAACATTTGAGCGAGCTGTAGAAGAGAAATAGAATATAGCTCTGGGCAGTTTACCAAGATTGAAACCCTAAAACAACAATAATGTAATATAACCTGTTTGTGCAAAACTGTTTTATGTGTTTTGTATACAATCAGCAATAAAAAATCTTGGGTTTAATATAGGTAGCTTACACCAGTAAGATGAAAGAATAACTGGTTTATTTCTTCATATATTTCAGTTTGATATCCATCTTGTAGCCACAGCCAGGAACAGGGGCCTGCCACATGCTCAGTTCCAACTATTCTAAGAAAAACGTAATATTACATCAGGACCTGTTTAAAAAAATGCTGCCATGTGCTTGGGAGGTATCAGGGAGAGCTATTTCCCACCTTGTGTAAGAAACAGTGAAGTGACTCCCACGAAGAGACTCAATTGTGAATGCGGAAGTCCCTGGTTTGAAACTCACCACTGCCATGAAAACACTTGGTGGCCTGAGGAAAGCCGCTATCTCTCTAGCTGAATTTGTCCCATCCCATCTGCAATGGGGGTTTAATATCGCCAACTTACCTTATAGGGTTGTTGAGTTTTGAACACTCTGAAATTCTATAGAAATGTTGAGTATTATTATCCTCCTTCATGATCAAGGTGTCTCCCCTGCCAGGTAACAGCAAAAACTGCAAAATTCTTAGCAACTGCTATCAAAACGAGGATGCAATCACATCCGGAGTTCTAAATTGAATAATATCATTTCTAACTGCATTCAACGCTTCTATTTGCTTGGTGACACTGAGTATATTTATGTTGAGGATTCCCCCCCAACCCCCAAATATTGGACATTTTACTGTCTGCTTTTTGTATTATGATTATTTTACTGTTATAAATTGCAATGGCTATTCGCTTGATTCAAATAAAATTTGGTTTGATTTGATATCCTCCCCGTTACCTGAAATTATTTAAATGGAGATGGATGATAGAATTGAACGTGGGGCATGATATATATATATATAAAAAAAAAACATGACCTTTACCTCAGAGTCCTGGCTCTTCTCCAGGTCAACCCTCCTATCACCTCCGGGCCATGAGGACTTGTGAAAACCATGCATGTTTGTAATGGTGCTGGAGCTTGACAGTAAATTACAATAAAACAGGGCAAATTATCTGTGCTTTAGTGTGTATTTTTACAATTTGGGGGGTTAATTATACCTTGGGGCTGGCTTATTTCCATTTGACATAGAACTTTATTTCTTTGATTTGTTCCCTGTCTTTCTACCAATAAAAATGATGTTCAAGGTGGATGACTGCCCAGTCCAAGAAACCTAGAGGTGCAGCATAAAGCATTTCATGTGAACAGGATGATATTCTTTACATGAGTTGTAAAGTAAAATCATTGTCTGGGAAATAAATGAAAAGTGCTATGCCGATAGTAGTAGAGGAAAGCTGAATAATAAATTAACGAAACAGGGCAACCTTGAACCCACCAAGGGCCCACGTTTATAACCTGATAGAAGCTGGTGTGCCAGGACTGATTTGCATATGTATTTACATGTCTTCAGTGAAATAAGCTTCTTTAATTACTGGTAAGTTGCTCTAGGCTAGTTTTCCATTCCTATTATAGTATAGAAAGTGTCCTAATGCATCTTTATTCCTGTTTAAGCAGCAAGCCAAGAGGAGAACTCAGGAGTATAATAAAACAAGAGGGGAAGTCATTTATGTGCTGATGTACAGCAAACGCCAGACAATAACACCCGATCAGTTTTCTTTGTCTGGACAGAAAACTAAAGTCACCCTGGCAATTAATGATCCTGGCAGTAGTTGAGTGTCCAGTCAATCAGATGAACCATTGATTTCTTTGAAAATCTGAAATTGTGTAACGTTTTGTTTCAGTGTGGTCAACAGCATGGGCTAGTAGCGTGGTTGAGCCGAAGCCTGCAGGGATGCAGTGTCAGAAGTTTTTGATTAGCAGGGACTCTGATGTCATCTGCCCCCCCTCCCAGAATCCCCTGTTCCCTCTGAGCTTAGCTGCAATTCACCCAGTAGCTGGGCTGGGTGGGGACAAATGAATGTGCCCAGCTATGGCTATGTGAATAGAATGCTGTATTAGATGGATCCTTTGTCTGATCTAGCATAGCTCTTGTGTTCCTAACAATATATGCTTTCTTGGTGTAATGTAAAGTATTTTTTTATGGTCTTATTTATTTTATTTGTACCCTCCCTTCTACCCAAAAATGGCCCTCGGGTTTTTAAAATATTATTTTAATCAATTATGATTGTGAATTTTAACATACTGTTTTAATGAACTGTAATTGTGAACCAATTGCAATTGATTAAAACAATATGTTAACAATATATTAAAATGAAATACATTCAGAAATATTATTAAAAATGGCACCCAACCCACCAGACTCACTTACGGGCGCAAGGCTCTCTTAAATAAAGCAGTCTTTGCCTGCTGGCGGAAGGATGGCAGAGAGGAAGCAAACCTAGCCTTTCGTGAAAGTGTGTGCCACAACCTGGAAGCAGCCACTGAAAGTTGCTCTCTTAGGTCTCCCCAAATGCACTTCTGAATAAGGACTAGAGAACTCGTGGGGTGTTCTCCCCGTGAATTCACCAAGCCCTGCTCTTTCGGCCCTGCTCTTTCAGCCCTTAGGGTGGCCAGGGGACTTGTGTATCTTCCAGAGGTATCTTCCCCCCCCCCCCTGTGCTAATCAGGGCCTTAGAGGCCCTCATAATGCAAGGGTTTAAGAGGGCCTTTAAAGTCCTGATTGGCAGGGTGGGGGAGAAAAACGTGATTTTCACAAGGCTAAGGAAATTGTGTATTTTTCCTCTCCATTCTAATGGCAGCTGCCATTAGAGCAGAGGGGGGGAATATGCAATTTCTCCAGCCTTGGGGAAATCACCTCCCGGCAGTGGGCACCTTAAATGCCCTGTTAATAGGGCCTTTGAGGCCCCCCTCAGCATGAGGCTGAATGCAGCATTGGGGTGAAAATCCACTGGGTGCATCTGCCTGGGCCTGTAAGGGCCAGATGCAGGGGCATCCATTGCCCTCATGGGCCCAGGTGAATTTTGCCCCAATACTACTTCTGAAGATGGTGGTCTCAAAAGAAGGGCCTCTCCAGAAGAATTTGGGAACCTGGCAGGCTCTTCTTCAATGGGTATTTAAGACCTGGCAGAGATGGGGGGGGGGGGGAACTGAACTGGTCTGTTGATATGAATCAACCCAGCTGCCTGCAATTTTGGACTTCCCTTGGGGTGTGGCTACAGAGGCTGTCACGATGAGTGCCTGCACCTCAAAATTTTCCACTACATCGCTGGCACAGTCTAATACATTCCCAAACTCTTGCCTTGGCTTGAATTACAGTGGATATAGGAACAGTGTTAAGGCCTGGGTCAGATAGCTACCAGGCCTGAACAAAGTGTGGCCCGCCAATAGGTTTGCTGAGTCTCCAAGAAAAAAAAAAGCATGCCTTCACCTATTCCTGCATCTTTATCAGTGGGTGACATTTTACATATTATGGAAGTGAATATTGTTACCTGTTAGAGTATGGTGTGTATGGGTGTGTGTGCATGAAATCCAGCTGTTGTTAAAAACACAAGAGCCGGAGCTGGAAAAAAGGCTGGCAACCCTACCAGCCAAGCCTGTTCCTCTTGTGTAGCTCCTCCCCAGCTCAGTCAGAGGACTACACCTCATCTTCAGTGGTGCAACTCCAGAATGGGTCATAGCCTGAGCAGGAGTTTAAGGGACATTTGGAACATTGCTAACACAGATAGTTAGCATGCACCAGATTTGAATGAAGCTCAAAGTCTAAGCAGAATTATGTGACTTTGATCTGGTTCTGGTGATTCCTGATGCAAAGCTTCCCTGCAAAACCACCAGAACTGGAGCCGCATGAGGGTTTGTTACCGACTCATGTTTTGCCCAAGTAGAAGGACTCCAGTTCAGTCTGAACTGAGGTTGGCTGTTTTCCAAACCACTGTTGAATATTGGAGCTGGTGCAAATTTCTAGCGCCGATGCCTTGGCAATAAGATAGATTACCAAGTTGATGAGCACCGTGCAATTCGTATTGGATGATGGCGGGGCTGTGCTGCACACACCCTGAAGAGCCAGTTGTGTAGTCTGTCATTTCTCCTGAACTCAGTACTATCTATGCAGGTGGTCAGTGGCCAGGGACAGATCTACACCAAGCAGGATATAACACTTTGGAAACGGTTTGAAAATGGTATATGTCATGTGTTCTGATCCTGAATGGTTGTCAAAACTGTTATAAAGGAGTAGTGTAGATCCTGCCCAGGAGTGCTTTACTGGCTTCAGCTGATTCGTGAGCTGTGTTCCTACCTAGAAAACACAGTCTTGGCGGTAGTCATTCACACCCAAATCAGACTTCGGTAAGTGCTATAGATGTGAGTGCCTGTGAGGAATGTTTGGAAGCTTCAGCTGGTGCAGAATGAAGCTTCCCATTGCGTGTGGAGGCCAAATGATCAAAGCACGTAGCAGCTATTCTGTGCAGCCTATACTGGTTGCCAGGGTAATTTCAGGCCCAGTTCAGCATGCTGGATTGGAATCAGGTTATTTGATGGACTATCTACATCTAGGGTGGGGGAGGAATCTCTGTGTGAAGAAATGGAAATAGCCAAAGAAGTAAAGTGATACATCGTCACAAATTCTGGAAAAAATACAATATATAAACAGAAGCGCTATAAACACCTGTTGTGTTAAATTGCAGTTGATATAACATACCTGCTGCATACCCATTTATGCACGTTTTTAGTGCTGTTAATGCTCCATATGTAGCCATTGTTATACTTATGGAAGGGTGCTTGAACTTGATACAGCCAAACTTATTTATTGTGCAGTTTGGCACAACTGTGTTAACAAGACATACAAGTTTGGGTGGAAAGTTCAAATAGAATACTGTTCCCACAAGCAACTTTGGGCACAATCCTATGGGGATGGCCGTAAACTTCAGTTAGTACAGAGAAGCAAGTCAGGGATCACATGCCAGCCGTACACATCAACATTAAAATGCCTGAGCAGATAAAACAGTTTGGATCTGCCAGCCCCTTAAAATGGAACCTTTTCAAGACTTGCAAACAAAAGAAAGGTGTTCTGGAGCAACACCGTTTCGAATGCATTCCCCCAAACAGCAAGATATGAGCAAACAAATCTCATTCAGGCATAGAGTAGTATATTTTTGTTCCCACCAACCAACCCCACAGAAGATATTTCACTTGAGGAAGCTCCACTGTTGTTTTGGGATTTGCTGTAGGCAAATGTGGTGCAACTAAAAAGATGTGCAGTCCCCACCCCATTTTTGACATCTTTATGTATTTTTCTGGTTGCTTTTTTTTTTTAATCAATTTGCATTCCCTACTTCAATAAACATTTTCAGAGCACTTTTCAACATAAAACTGAAGACAACAAACAGCAATAGCAAATGATTAACTATGTGGCAGGATAATTTTAAAAGCAAGTGAAAATCCAGAGCCCAATTGGGCGATGGATGAAATTTGCGGGTGGGGGGGCGAAGAGTCGAGGGTGGGATGCTCCCATTGGGGCATCCCGATGGTGCCACTGGGCGGGGCTACGGACGGGCGGCTTTAATCGCCGCCTAATGGTCCTGCCCGCCCTCTTTCGCTGGGCGCAGCTTCGGGAGACGGGCGGAGAGCAGCGGAGCTCCTGGAAGCTGCGGCGGAGAGCGACGGGGGACGAGCGAAGAGGCGCCGGGGCACCTCCATCGCGGGCCTACCTTGACGGCGGATCTCTTTTGGGCACTCGGCCCTCAGGTCGACGGGGTCGGGCCGGCTGGCCCCCCCCCCGCTCGAGCGGATCGGGGCGCGGACGCGCCGGCGAGAAGGGTTTTGCCCCTGCTTACTGGGAGCGGGGCTGCACGCTCCTGGGGACGACAGGCGCGGTCGCGCCTGGTGATAGGGGCGGGGTTCGGCCTCGCGCCTTTCGCCAGGTCGAAGGGGTCGGGCCGGCTGGCCCCCCCCCACTCCCCCCTATCTCGATTGACGGCTCCCGCGGCTGTGGGACGGGATCCAGGCCTGCGGGGCTGGGAAGGGCAGACGGGGGAGGCGCCGAGCGGAGGCTGCTCGAGCTCCGCGGCGCAGACGGGGCTTGTTGGGCACTTTGCCCCTGGTGTTGGGGGTGGGCCGGCTGGCCCTCCCTCCTCCTCGGTAACACAGATAGGCGCGGACGCGCCTGTTGAGTAGGGGATTTCCCGGGGAAGAACTGGTCCGCTAGCGGCTGCTGGCGGGCTGATCGTCCCTGCTGGGGGGGGGGGGATTGTGGCGCTCGGTGGCTCCCGGGAGTAAGGCAGGCATATAAGGGGAACAGGAGGAATAGCCTGTGCTGATCGGGTGCCTTCATTGGAGGCGCGGGGGTGTGTGCGAGTGTGACCTCCGTCTCAGGCCTGCGCTCCTACTGCTCGAGGGACGGAGTGAGAGCCCTAAGGGCTCGGAGCGGGCCTAAGGGGTATCTGGTGGGGCAGAGGGGCTGGTGTAGCCGTGGTGCGTGTGGCTACACTGCGAATAGAGGCCTTTGTGCCCATTTGAGTCAGTGGGGGGAGGGGAGTGTGCTAACTCTAACAGTTGGTGCCTCCATTCCTTTTCGGTCACAGGAGCCTATCCCTAGTCTCGGCACTAGGTGGCGCCATTATTCTGGAATTTTCCGCTGGCTCAAGTAATTCTCCTTTTCTCAGCTAGGTGGTGTCCGCCCCCCCTCCCCCCCCCCTTTTATTCTGGTATTCATAGGTAATTCTTAGTTTGCCCACAGGGTGGTGTCATTGGCACTGTGGGAGAGTCAGTATACTAGTTTCCCTCCTGGTTAATATTAGGCAGCATGGCATCGTGGAAGGGCCTAGGAGGGAGGAAGGGCAAAGGGAGAGCCGCACGTCCTCCGGCGAAAAGGCCTAGTGTTCTGAGCAACTCTTCCTCTGATGAGGAAGTTAACCCCGAGTTGGCAGTCATTTTGGCACGACTACAATCCCTGGAAGAGGGGAGAGGTATTATACCTATTGCAGCTGATCAGAGTCAGACGGTTTCGCTGGTTACCCCACGCCGGCAGACTAGGCAACAAAAGTTAGAGAGTATGTTGTCGTCTATCACTTCCAGGTTGGATGCGGTTGAAGCTACCCCCAACCCTTCAGCTGGCAGTCAGGTTCCCGCAGTGGTGGCGCAGGGCTCCCAGGCGACAGATGGGCAGCAGGCACAACCCTTGGTGATGCCCCAGTCCGCAGTGCCTGGCACGTCAGCGCAGGGAACAGGTGAGCACGTTTCGCACACCTTACATACCCCGGTGCAGGCCATGGGTGCCCTTCCCCCTTGGGGATGGTTCCCATGGACGCCTGGGATGGCATATTCCACACCACACGTGGGCGGTCCTTGGTTAGGAACACCGCAAGGGTACATCACGGCGACACCCGCCACGGCATCAGCACAGGGCCAGGGGGGTAATTCAGAATGGGCATCAGGGCAACCTGCTGGGCAGCTTCCTAGCATGGATTCCGCTGCAGTCAGTCACAGTAGCACGGTAAGTGACACTAGGGCGACACTACCGGCTACAACGGTCACCTCTGGACAGGCACACGTCACCTCGACTCCCGGGATAGGGGCTGTCTCGACAGGCGGGGGGGCGTCAGCCCCGCAGGTGCCAGCCGGTGTGGCGGCCAGCGCAGAGGTGTGGCAAGGTCCGGTTGGTTCAGTGGCCGCATCAAGCATAGCCGGCACGGACCCTTTAGCAGGCGCGGAGCGGTCAGCAATTCCCACGGGAAATACTGCGGCTCCTTTGGGTTATCATTTATTGCCAGCGACTAGGGATAAAATCCTTAAAGGGGATTTTATAGATATTTTTTCTTCATTGTTTCGAGAACCCGAAAATGTAGATAAGGATAGGGCGGCAGAGAAGGAAGCAGAGAAGCTGCGGAAAAAGAGGGTAGCTAGGACCTGGAACAATTGGTTACCAGGTTTCTTAACATACATGGGCGTTCTGCAGCAACGCTTCCCTTCCAAAGGGTATATACTTACTAAATACCTCGATATAATTTATCGGGCGTATAGGGAATATGAGGGCGGGGCCTGGTTGGCTTATGATGAATCGTTTAGACGAAGGGCCGCCTTTGATCGCACGTTGCAGTGGGATATTAAGGACAACGACTTGTGGCTGCAATATATGACGCCGGCTAAGCCGGGTCAAGGCGATCGGGCGGATAGCGGTCACCTGTTGGAGAAGCCTCAACCCGCCACCACCCTGAGTGGGTCGGCGGGGCGGGGGGTTCAACTCCGCCCGCCCTGTTGGGAATTTGGCTCTCGGGGGTTTTGCACAAGATCCCCCTGCAAATACAGGCATGACTGCCTTGTTTGTGGCGGCATCCACCCAGCACATAGTTGCCCGTCCGGCAAGAGGGGCAGGGGCAACTACCGGGGGGGATCCAATTTCAAGAAACCAGGGGGTCCAGGGGGACAACAGCCGCCTCCCAAAGGGGCCCAGCCCAATTGAACTGGTACCCCTTAGGAGACTGCTGGCACGTTACCCGCTTAGGGAGGAGGCTAGGTATTTAGACGCTGGTTTTACTGAGGGTTTTAGGATTCCATACGAAGGGTTAAGGTTTGCTTCCATAGCAAAAAATCAGAAGTCCATACAGGCTATGGAAGCCTTGGTGCAGGAAAAAATTGCGAAGGAAGTAAGTTCGGGGCGGGTTCTGGGCCCTTTTGATTCTCCGCCCATACCCAATTTGCGTGTGTCTCCTTTGGGCATAGTACCAAAGAAGGCACCTGGGGAGTACAGGTTAATTCATAACTTGTCCTTCCCCAGGGGAGCGTCCGTGAATGATGCCATTCCAGAGCATTTATGCTCTGTTAGATATGCTTCATTTGATTCGGCAGTAGCCCTAGTGCGCAAGAGTGGAATAGGCGCGTTGATGGGCAAATGTGACATTAAATCCGCGTTTCGCATATTGCCCATCAATCCCCGCGATTTTGACCTTTTAGGTTTTTGTTTCAAGGATCAATTTTATGTAGATAGGGCATTACCCATGGGATGCTCCATTTCATGTGCCATGTTCGAGAAGTTCAGTTCATTTTTGGAATGGGCATTACGTGACAGGACTGGACTTGTGGACGTGGCTCACTATTTGGATGATTTTTTACTCATAGGTCCTGGGGAGTCTAACCAGTGCCACTTCCTGATGCAACAGTTTCAAGAGCTGGCACAAGAATTGGGGGTTCCTTTGGCACAGGAGAAGACGGAAGGCCCCGTTACTACCTTGCGTTACCTCGGAATCGAATTGGATTCC
Organism: Anniella stebbinsi; assembly: GCA_029215795.1. Taxonomy (NCBI): domain Eukaryota; kingdom Metazoa; phylum Chordata; class Lepidosauria; order Squamata; family Anniellidae; genus Anniella; species Anniella stebbinsi. The sequence goes on from JARDYH010000006.1 coordinate 3,574,829, forward strand.
GTGGCGCAGTGCAGCAGATTGCCCCAGGACAAGATGCAGACACTTCTACAGAAGCTGCAGGTGTTGATTGGCTCGCACAAAGCGACATTGCTGCAGTTACAGGAGATAGTCAGGCATTTAAATTTCGCCTGCCGTGTCATAGCACCAGGGAGAGCTTTTATCAGGCGTTTATGCACGGCCATGCAGGGCCTTCGCTCACCGCGCCATAGGGTCCGCGTGTCAACCCAGATGCGGCAAGACTTGATCGTCTGGGTCTCGTTTTTACATAACTATAATGGGGTGTCATTTTGGCGAAGGGACCTGCTTCTCGAAGCTGAGATGCAGGTCCATTCGGACGCCTCGGGTGCTCTGGGTTTCGGTGTAATCTGGGGTGATAGATGGTGCGCGGAGAGATGGCCATCAGACTGGATAACTTCCGGCGTCTGCAGGGATCTGACTTTTTTAGAGTTTTTTCCCATCTGTGTGGCCGTGCATATATGGGTTAAGGAGATGGCCAACTCGGTTGTCCATTTCTGGTGCGACAATCAGGCCACGGTGCAGGTCATTAACACGCTGACCTCACATAGTCCCAGGGTGATGGGGTTAGTTAGGGCATTTACGTTACATTGTTTGTCTCATAACATTTGGTTCAGGGCACGACACGTGCCGGGAATCAAGAACGATATCGCTGACGCTTTATCGCGTCAGCAGGTTCTGAGATTTCGGGAACTGGCTCCGTGGGCGCGGCCACTGCCGGAGATAATGCCAGCTGCGCTGTGGAGAATTGGAGGGTCGACATAGAGCAGGCCATGTGGCAGTCCGTGGCGCCTGCCACCAGGACAGTCTATGCCAAGACAGGTAGGCAGTTCCAACAATTCCTGTCCTCTTACAATTTGAGTGAGAGTTGGCCTATTCCGGTCGACCAGATCTTGCAATTCTGTGCCGCATTGCGCAGGTCTGGGTTAGCGGCCCGCACCATTGGGGGTAAGATGGCTGCGTTATCCTTTTTAGCTAAGATCCGTGGAGTAGCGGATTCCACCACAGATGAGAGGGTAAAACGTACAATCAAGGGTTGGTCTAGGATGACGCCTAGGGCTCCGGATTCGAGGATTCCCGTATCTCCCGAAGTACTACAGGGACTGAGGGCGACTTGGGTGGAGCTTTGCTCCTCTCAGTACGAAGCTTTGCTTTTTCATGCGGCCGCTCTGACGGCATTTTTCGGGGCCCTTAGGATTTCAGAATTAGTAGCAGCATCGAAAACGGATAACTCAGGCAGAGCGCTGCAGTATAGTGATGTCACCTTATCTGACTTAGGTGTATCTATTAGGTTGAGGTATTCCAAAACTGATCAAGGGGGAAAAGGGACGGACATTGCCTTTTTTCCTGCACCAATGGCAGAAATATGCCCGGTACGCACGTTGAGGTTATTCCTCGGGAGCAGGGGAAGCGAGGCGGGATTCCTTTTTTGTCACATTGGGGGATCCCCTCTGACCAAGTTCCAATTTTGGTCAGTGACAAAGCGGGCGCTGGAGCACTTGGGTCTCCCGGCTGATTTGTTCGGGACGCATTCCTTCCGGATAGGTGCTGCATCGACAGCGGCCAGCGCTGGTCTTTCTCCCTCACAGATTCAAGCCGTGGGGAGATGGCAATCCTCTGCCTTTAAGGCGTATATTAGGCAATTTCCTGCGATGCAATGAGTTGTGGGGTGCTGACATGCTCATGTTTAATTTTAGATACCTGGAGACCGCAGACCCCAGTGAACGTGATTATATGCGGACACAGCATGGTCTTTTGGGCTGGACGGCGAGCGTTTTCCTCCAGCTTTGGAACTCAGCTGGGGCTGAGTCAATGCGCTTCTATTCTATGGCTGGGCAGACGAGGCATGCGGTGGGAGCGTCTCCTGCCCACTTTATTTCATCTGCGTGCCAGCCGTCCCCCCCCGCAAATACTTATTATCCATTTGGGGGGGAACGATTTGGGCTTGCTTAAGGGCAAGGCCCTGATATTACAAGCTAAGGCCGATTTTGAGATCATTCGGCAGCGTTGGCCAGGCGTGCTGATCATATGGTCATGTTTGTTGCCCAGGCTTGCCTGGAGAGAGGGTAGCAACCCTCTGGCGATGGAGCGTGCTCGCAGGAAAGTTAACTCTGAAGTATTTAAAGAGTTATCCAAACATGGGGATGTCAGTATTCAACATCCTGACATCGTGCATTCCCGGAGGGAGCTGTATCGTTCGGATGGTGTGCACCTTTCGGACTGCGGCAATGATTTCTTTTTGGCAGATCTGCAGAAGGGATTGAAGGAAGTAATAGAGGCCAGGGGGGGGGGAATGACTAATCGAGTGGCTTGTCAGTCCCCATGGCGGTAGGTGCGGGCATCCTTAGGGCCTTTTTTCAACTGGTGAACATTCTCAGGAACCGTTGAGGTAAAGGGTAATACCTGGCACCCACATCTGGGAGCCCTGCGGCACCAGATCATGGGAATAAGGTTTACCTTTGAGGCCAACTCTACTCACACGCTCGGAGCACTGCGGCACGGGTGTTGTGACAAAGGAAGGCCTCCCAACCCCAAATGGGGTATGACCAAGGGGTGGCGAACGTGGGATGCCACCCGGAGGTCAGAGAATGGTTCGCCCATCCCCAAGATTTGGCCTGGAAGAGGCCAAGAGAGGATGCCCGCATAGGTCTTATCCCTTGCTGCAGATCTTGAATAAAAGTGGCCCATTTTATACCCAATTTCCTTGTCTCGACTCTTTATTTTGCACCCTACACTCCGCAATGTCTATCACCGATTAAAAGCCTGGGCACATGTTTTAAAAAGTTGCACTTTGGAGCAGAAGTGTTCTCTTTGCAGTGGAAGTGGGAGGTGAGCCTCCCTGGAGAAAGGTAAGCCTATCAAAATGCTTCCCTTTAAATCCTCAGATGTTCCGCCTGAAGAGATATTGCTGCTCAATTTAGTTTGGGTAGAGTTTTAAGGGATGGCTTCAGTTTGAACTGCATTTGCAGGAACAGCAAGGAAGCAAACTGAGAAGCATGGGGTGAGATACGGGAAGAAGCTCTTTTGACATAGGATAGTCCACTGCTGTGTAGAGCTTCCTCACAGAAAATGAGGCATGCTCATGACTGACCACTCACAGAAGTTCAATGGTCCTTTTGACAACATCGTCAGCCTCCTGCACATCACTTTGTGCTTTCCCCCAGCAATTCCATTTTTTAAAAAAAATCAGAAATAATAATAATAATAATAAAACCTGGATATCCCAATTCTGCTGAAATAGCCTGGGATTTCCTACCATGTGCAGAGGAAGTTGTGCTGTCCCATTCAGGGTTACAAGAACTGAGAGGAGTGGGAAGTTTTCCATTATAGACCGCATGGTTGCCCCTCCCTGCCCATGTAATTCAGCCCATTGTGATTGCTCAAGAGAAGCAGGAAGCAAAGCCCCAATAAGGCAAGACCATTTCCTCTTAATCTAAAGAAGCTCATAAACAGGGGAGTGATTAATGACTTGGCAGTAGGGATGCTGAAGGAATGTAATCTTTTGACAATTCTGATATGAACTAGGGCTATGACTGGAGCTGGAGCTAGAGCCTGAATCCAGAGCAGATTGGGCTGATCCGCCCTGATCTGGGCCCGAACCAGATCAGATCGGGCCCGGATTGAATCCGTGATCCGTATCTACTCTGGGTCCATGCAGAGCCCTCCTACTCTCCCCACTCTCTACCTCCCTCCCCCAATTACCCTGCTTATCTGTAGCCTCCTCCACATTGTCCCACATTGTCCTGCCTCCTCTATGTCGGCCGGCCACTTTCCAGCTCATGCCAGGTGATGACGTCGCCCGCCACGACTGGCAAATGTGGTGATCTAATTGGTTAAAGTGCCACGACCAGGAAATGTGGTGGTCCACAGCGAGGACAGAAGATGATGGCAGGACAATGGCGGAGGAGTCAGCAGGTAAGCAGGGTGATTGGGGGAGGGAGGAAGGGAAGGAGCGGGGACAGCGGGAGGGAGGGCTTTGCACGGACCCAGAGTGGATCCGGATCTAGATCCTTGGCAGATCGGATCAGGCCCGATCTGACATGGGTTGGATCGGGCTCGATCTGGACCTCCCAGATCGGGAGGGGGGGTTCCATACACAGCCCTAATATGAACTCGCCTGATCTACACCACCTACATTATCATGGAGATCAAAGGTTAGCTATCCATATGCTATTGGTTGCACTCCCTGAATTTTTAGACATTTTAGACATTAAAAACCCAAGCCATATATGTATATGTATGCATATTTTGAGAGAAAGGACATTTAGAAATATGTATTGTTTAGAGAGAAAATACCTGTAAAAATACCTGTTTAAATACCAAGTCAATATGTGGGAATTTTTTGGAGCACATATTTTTTAATGGAGATTTTTGTGGAAACCTGATGCAACAGACTTACAGGTGAACACATGCAAAAGTACCACTGACTAGAAATAGACCGATTCACCCATCCCCTACTTGGCAGCATTTGAATAGGGCAGATCATCCAAAGCAGGGGCAATCTCTATGGATCAACCACAAGTCTGGACTATCTAAATGGAGTGTAGAGAAGAAGCCTTGAACAGCAGAGCTTTTATTCAGCAATAAAATCTAGATTTTAGAAGACTCTTGTAAAGTCTTCCAGTAAATCTGAATGCAGTAGAGTGGAAGCCTTTTGAAAAGAAAAAGAAAGAAAACAGACATATCTGTTGTTTCTCTTAGAAAATCATGACTAATTCCACTTTTTAAAACAGTCTATTCAAGTTTGACAAATTCCTGTGAGTTCTTCTTCCTTTAGTTTCCCCCCCCTCTTTTTCTTCTTTTCTTTAAACAGCAAACGAACCTGCAATGAACATGATGTGTAGGAACTGAACCAGAAAGTGGCCTAAAGTATAAAGGGAATCAAAGAAAAATTGAGGTTCACTTCAGTAGGATGATATGACCAAAGTCATAATGATCAGGGTCTGGTGAAATGGCTCTGATAAAGGAACAGCTGACCTAACCTCTCCCCTTGAGGCATGAAAAAGGGATCAGTTAATCTCAAACACGCACGCATGTCATTTTTCGTGTCAAGATTCCCTTCCTTTCAAGGCTTGAGCTTTGAGTTTCCTTGTCTTTTCATGGCTTGAGCTTTCCAATAACGCTACTTGGCTTCACAGTTCTCTCTTCTGCTGATTGACTTTTAGGTATCCAAGCTCCCAATTATCGAAAAATAAGGGATGCCTCCCGCATGCGCTGCTGCCCAATTAGCACTGCATTTGTCCCGCTGATGTTATGGATTGAGCAGAAGGACAAAGTATCGGCAGTCTGGCTAAAAAGCCCGTTCCCTCTTGGCTCCTACCTAATTGGTTCAGGCAGTCGAATTCCCTGCCTGGGAAAGGTACCTGTCATTGCAGCATGTGAATGGTCTTGGTTTTCAATGCTTGTCTGATTTGAACCTAAATCGTTATCCCTTTTGAAGCGCAATACGGTTTTACTGATCCAAATGGCCCGAAGGGATGTCAAAGACACTTACCTGCATAAAAATTGGAGAGCTTTGAAAGATTAAGTTGACATGACCTGATCCACACTTTTTTGTGTGTGTTAATGCATATACCCCACATACAATGACTTTATTTCAATTTTATATGGAGAGGTGTTTGCATGCCATTGCATCCATGTGAAAAACTCATCTGAGAAAATAGTGACTTTCAAACATTTTGTTTGATTTGAAATGCAAATAGAAGTCAAAAATATTTGCTGAAGAGAATTTATTTAATAAAGTCAGGAAAAGAAGGAAGCAACCCATATGAATGCAGCTGTAGGGCTCAGCCTAACACTCTCTGACCTCAAAGTTGCTGCTGGATGAATACTGTGTGAGGATATTGGGCTTCTGCTCCCTCCTCCATAGTCTCCTCTAGTGGGTCCTTCTTCTTCATCCCCCATCCCATGGTCTTCCTAGTCTCTTCCTGCTCTCAAATCTTCCACTCCTCCTCAGAATCATCCCCCCACACACACACACTCACATAATCCTCAGAATTTCCCATGGCAGTTCTTCAGGGTCAAAAAGTGTTGTTTTGCAGGCATCCTATAGCGATCTACAATTTTCATAATGACATGAAGTTAGCATATGCTCATCAATTTAGATGACTTTATGTGCGTTCAATCAATAAAGGTTCTCCGAACCATCCAAACAGGCTTAAGTACATTATGGATTCATATTCCAAGCAATGTGTAACCCCCCCCCCCACCGCCTTTTATGTCAACATGTTGTAAAGTGTAGATGGGTACAGATCACCAACCTGGGGGCTGTCTTCAAGGCAGATCTCCTCCGGGTTGGGAACGTTCTGAGTTCGTCTGCAACACATGGCGTCATGGGCCAGAGTGCAGCCAACCTACAGCTTCTGTCTTGAGAAGCCACATTATTAGAAAGTTGTTTTCCTCCATTATTTTTTAGTTAAAGTGGCTCCCAAGCAACTCTGTTGCAGGGTGCCATGTTCCTTTGCATTAACTTCTGGGCATGCCTTTGTGACTAGGCTGAGATCTGGCAGTGACATGGTCAAGGGGTCCCCCCCCACACACACACACAATCTTCACTCTTTTTCCACATTGGCACTACTTTCCCCAGGAGCTGCCTCTACATGAGATGTTTAAAGCTCTTTGAAGTCTCATTAAAATTTTTACCTCTACAAGAGCGGAGCGTAAATCAGGAGTTGAGGCGCGTTATCTCTCCGATTATGCGCATTATCGAATGCGCGTTAAATAGCGAGTTTTATTTTCCTCCGGCTGTTAAAGCGCATTGTGCCTATGTGAACAAGCGATTCTCTGCATTAACTACTTCTAAAGCGCATTTCAAACAACCGGTAAGGTTACCAGTTGTGCGCTCAATTAGAAGCATTTACGATAAAGCGCTTCTGCGATTATGCGCATAATCGGCTAACCAGGCGTCAAACGGAACCCATCTAGAGGGGGTCAAAAATAATTTCCCTGCCTTTCCAACTCACTGAAGCCTTCAGAATCCTCTTCTCTAATACTTGTTTGTTGCTCTGATGTTTGCGTTACTTCACTTCTCTGATGTTTATGTTATTTTGTCTCTTCTGAGATGCTTGAGGGGAGGCTGCCATCCCCAGCAGGGGAGCCTGTCCTTGCAATCCTTTCTGAGGGGAGGCGGTCCTGTCCTCTGGTCTTTTTGTGTTTTTCAGGGAGAACTGGCCAGAGCAGTAAAAACAGGTTGGAAGCTATCACACCATGACAATTTACTGGAATGGGATGAAATTGCAGTGGTGGGGTGCTTTCACAGGGAGCCTTCAAATGCTGTGCTGGCTGCTTTGGGATGTTTGCTTCTTTATGGAAAAGTGAGCCTTCTCCTCCCCCATCCCTGAATGTCCTATCTGGGAATTACCTCTATTACTATTATCATTATTATTTTGAAGGTGCACATTTCCAGAGTTGCGAACAGAGAGCTTTTACTCTTTCCTTTGGCATTAAACAAATGTGCATTAGCGCTTGAAGTAGAGATCTACCATGGTATTGGGAAAAGGGGTTGGAGCTCTGATTCCCTGCCTGTTTGCTGGAATGAGGCTTATTTGCATTTGTGGGCTGCTCTCATCAGGAACGAGTATCTAGCCTGCCTTTGCCATCCATAATAGGGCTACAGTGCTGTTTCTAAGCCTTCAGAATTGTGAATTAGGCACCGCTCTGCGTAGTAACGTATAGTTTGACCCTGAGAAGTTACAATCCTCTACAAGGTAGAACCCTTCTGCAATCACTGGCATACAATGTTGGAATGGGACTGAACACACACTGCACAATGTTGCCAGCAGTTGCTGCCATAGGTTTTAATGGGGCAGAAAACACTTTGAACTACTGCTCAGAAGTTTGCCAAACCGATGAGATATTGCCTTCCTCGAGAAGTCTAATAAAGAACATCAGTAGTTTTCACCCACATTTGACAGAAAGAGATGCACCTGTTTCAAAATTGGAGTACTATTTAACTTGTTGTACCTCTGGCAAATTTCACTGATTCCATTTGAAATATGGCACATTTGTAGAAATCATCAAGGAGATCATAGATATCAAATTTCAAGGAATTATCTCAACAGGTTTCATTTTTATTAGCAACCGAATTTTGAGCCTTAAAATGGCGAAACGTGGGTCTGTGTCACTCACCTTAACGACAGGATACTTCCTTGCCACTTTAATTATTGCCTTTGAACCTGCAGAAGAGCAGCTGGTAACTAATGAAAAGGACTTTGGTCTACCTGCTTTTATTCAGGTGTAGCTCACCAATTTTGAATTATATGGTAGCATATGGCTATGGTTTGATATCCATATCATTTCTTTTTCCATTCTCATATAGATGGATATATTCCAAATACAGAACATATCTTCCAGAGGTTATCTGTTCAGCTGGTAGGATAGTAACATCCTTGTTTTGATACCAAACCTAACAACTTTGCTGTTGTATGGTTCATTTTGTAGTTTCTTTGAATATCACAGGGTTGGGAAGCTAGAAACAGCATACCAGAAACTACAGTTTTATAATACCTTTGCAAAAATGGATGCATTCCTAAGTGGTAGAGAAATATAACCCTTAAAGTTGAGGCTTCCAAAGGTTTTTTACATTGGCATGACCATCTGGGGAGTCCAAGAGTGCTAGATTCAGCTCCTGGGCATGAGTTTCTGGATCTTTCTTTTATAGTATAGCACTCCAGTACCCATTCTTGCCCAATTGTCTTTGGGTTCTCTTAATAAAATCAAAACAACATTGCACCACCTATGTATTGGCTATGAAGAGTCCTCAGATTTCAAGTGTCCATTCCAAGAAGTGCTTGAAACTTCAACTAAAGCCTAAATCCCCTCATTTGTTGAGGATGAAAATACTATCATCTTTATTTTGTGGATCTGGACATAACCATTCCAGCACCACCATACTCTTCTTGTGACATTGTTATGTTCCAAACCTATAACTGGTTTAGATCCTTGAACTAAATCAATTATAGGTTTGGAACTTAACAGGGTCATGTTATGCCCCCCCCCAAAAAAAAAGACTGCCTCACTAGCTTTTGGAGTCCTTGGATGGGTGCCCGTTATTGAATCTTCAACTCCCTGAACTCCAAGTGATTCCAGTAAAAGATCTTGGGGTGAGAAATGTAGCCATAATTTGTGCTCTTTTTCTGTATTTCCACTTCCAGTGACTCCACCAAATAAAGCCATGCCACAGCCAAGGGAAGCCAAGGGGTATTGAGCATTTTTTAGCCTAAGGGCCAAATTTCATTTCAGAGAAGCTCTTGGATGCCACAGTCCAATAGTGGGTGGGGATGTAGGCGAAAGAGGCAGGGCTAAAGGCAAAAGGGGCAGGACCAAATCCAAAATATTCCATCATATCCTAGTTTATAACTCTTACTGCCTTAGGAGAGGCAGTTCAATATGTTAGATCTTCTTTAAACAAGCAATTTATAAACACACTCGTGACTAGCTACTTACGGAAGTTCGCAGGTCATTTGGATGATGTCATGAGCCTCCTACAAGTCTCCCGCTCCTTTTCTCAGTTAATCCATTTAAAAATAAACCTTGGAAAACCCAATTGTTCTGAAAGATGTCATGATTTCCTGCCGCGTGCAGTCAAAGTTGCACCACTAGGTGACATTGTCCCATTGAACTGTATGGGCTGGGCAGTTTTAAATTACAGTCCACATAGTTGCTGCTCTTTTCCTGTGTAATTCAGCACATTTCAAATGTGGTAGAGAATCAGGAAGGAGAGCAACGGTAAGTACACGTGATTTCCCCCTATCTGAAAGACTTCTTAGAAGGGGGAGAAAAGCACCCAAAACTGGGGAAAAAATGAAATGCCCAATGGCTGGGAGACAGGGGTGGAGCCAGGGATATGGCCATCTGGAGGACCCCAGAGGGTGAGATTTGGCTCCCAGTGTTTAGGTTCTATGCCCCTGAGGCAAACCATAAAGAAGGAAAAGTTTCTCTCTTTCTCTCAATAATGTTTCCATTCCAATAGCAACACCCCTCCTCTCCTTTTTTTTAGGAAGCCACCACCTCTCATTCTCTCTCTTTTACACACACACAGAGAGAGAGAGAGAGAGAGAGAGAGAGGATGGAGTTTCAGGCCAATCTGAAGTTTCTAGTGTTAATAGGCCCAATGTATCTGCATGATGGTATTTTTCCATAAGGATTCTTTATTTTTAAACCAGCTCCACTGTCAACTTTCTTCACAGTTGGAGATATCAATGAATAAAAAAAATATATGAGAGGGTTTTAAGATGATAGGTATATTGCCTTCATAGGTGAAGGAGAAAGCAAATGCACTTTAGAGTAACCCCATCTGCAACTGATACTGTTCTGCATTCTGTTCAGGGGAAACTGAATTAGAATGATATAAAGAACTTATTTTGTTCCAGTGGAAATGGAGTGAATTAAGTATCACTGTGTGTCGAAGGTACATAATTTTAGAGAGATGCTCCAGTGGGATAATGAAATATTCATCACCCCTTCAAAGACAGCACTTGGCTGTGGGGGAAAAAGATTTTTTTAAAAATAAATTACTCATCTCATACTTAAATGCATACTTTACACACCTGTCTATTACTGGCACTGTCTAGCACCTCTGTCATTAGTATTCATTTTCTGATAGACAAGTGAAAGCTTCATTTTCATGGATTTGCCAGTGAGGAACCTGTAACAATTTAACATTATACCATTGTGAATTAGTGCTTTCCTTTTGAGTTTATAGATCTCTGCTTTTTACTTTCCGAAAGTATTATTTATATCTTTTTTCTTCTTTTTCTTTTTACAAAAACTATATATTTTTCACTAACTTTTCAGATGCCTCTGATTCACAAGATTTCAAATCTCCCTTATAGTAATGACAGAGCCTCTAGACCCAAATTGAGGAGACTCTTTTAAATCAGTATATGACCCTCCACATTCCTAACCCGAGTGGTTGTTGGCCATAATACACAGAGTGTGTGCCTATATACCCTGTTCATTTTTCCATCCTCTTTCTTAGCCCTGGCTTTCTTTGCTGCCCTATATCCTTCCAGATCACTCCATACTCCAATCCCTCCCTGGTACCACCGGTTCCGTTGGCCTCTGCTTCCCTCCTCCCCTGTTCTCAAATACTTTTGCCTCCCTTTCCCAAATCTAGAATCTGAGCAGCTCAGCAACTGGAATCAACCCAAAGAAATCAATATGACAAACTAGTCACTGCTAACGTAATCCCATTGATTCCAAAAGGTCTGATCTAATGGGAAGAGCAATCCTAAATGTAGAGATCCTCTTGGGGCCGGATCTGCTCCAGTTAAATCAACGAAAAACCTCCGCATCCAGAAGCCCCCTGGATCGTGATGTGAGGGGCAAAAGAAAACCATTTGAAGAAAGGGGGAACAGCTCAGCCTGCAGTGCCTAGGCTGACCATATGAAAAGGAGGACAGGGCTCATGTAACTTTAACAGTTGCAGAGAAAAGGGAATTTCAGCCGGCTTCATTTGTATGCAATTAGTACCTGGTGAAATCACCCCTTCATCAAAGCAATTAAAGTTGCAGGCACTATACTAGAGTGACCACATACAAAAGAGGGCAGGGCCCCTGCAACTTTAAGTGTTGTAATGAAGAGGGAATTTCACCAGGTACAAATTGCATACAAATGACGCTGGCTGAAATTCCCTTTTGTCTACAACTGTTAAAGTTATATGAGCCCTGTCCTCCTTTTCATAGGGTCAGCCTAGCAGTGCCTAGATAAATTATTCTACTTGCAACCAACCAAGAGCCACATCCCACAACACACCCACAGCCCGCCTAACAACCAAACCAACATCACAAATCACACGTACATGCTCTCTTGTGAACAACAACACACAGTTTACAGAGCAGACAAATTGGAAATAAACCAGAACTGGGAATGCAACTACATAAAAGAACCAGGGTATTGCTAGTTTGATTCCTACAGGAGTCTGTTCCTCCCACCCATCCCTCCTACCCACATGAAATCATATTTCCCAACCTCATGAAAGACCTGGAGGCCTCCCTTGACCACACACATATGTGCTCTGCTACAAAGCCACACAGCACAATGTATTGCAGTGCAAAAGATTATTTATTTATTGTGAGGTGTGCAAGAATCCCCTCCCCTGAAATACAAAACCAGCCCAGGGGAGGCAGAGGGTACTTTGTGTGTGTGTGTGGATGGGAGGTCCACATCATCATAACCCAGCCAGAAGATCTTTAATTTAAAGGACTGCATTGTAAGTCTGAATCTAACCTGTTGGGATATCTGTTTTAACAAATTAAAACATAATAAGTGCCATAAATAATCAAACACTCCTGTCAGCTGCAGCAATGAAACAAGTAATAAAACCAGATTCTATTACATGTGAGAGAGAATAAAAAAATGTTTTCAACTGTTGCCTAACAGCAGTGAAGGATGGGTGCCTGGTGAATTGAAATGGGTTGGGAGATCTAAAGGCAAGATGCCATAGCCACAAAATCCCTGCTCTGCATTGCTACCCACCATACCTCAGAAGTGGGAAACATTCTAGGCTGGGGCTTCTAATGGAGATCTAAATCAAGGGTGGAGAACCTCTGGCCAGTGGGTTGGAGACGGTCCACCAGCTTCTTCCTCAGGCCCTTATCCCCTCTCCCAGCAGGGGAAAGCTCTTCTTTCAAGCAGTTGAATGAAGAGCTTTTTTCTGCTGAGCACTGAAAAAGGTTGCCTTTCTCAGGACTGAACAGGGAAAAGTTCCTATCTCCGATCAGCTGCTGATCCATACCAAGTGCTTTGTGAGGGAGAGGAGGTAGGGGCTGGGGCTGGGGCTGCTGCTGCTGAGTGATCCAGTCATTCTGAGGCTTGTCTTGCTGAGGCTTACCCTGCTCACTTCTGAGTAGACATGCTGCTTGTTCCTATAAGCAGAGGCTTGATCTTTGGGATGTATCACTGACCAGTGACCCCCTGTTCCATGCATAGAAGGGAACCCAGGCAAAATAGTGTGGCCTCCTCCTTTTTGCCGTTTCCACTGCCACCAAGTGGAAATCTTTTTCTCTTTCTCTGGCTCCCTCCTTGGCTCTCAAGGTCCATTTTTAAGTTGTGTGGGGGTTGGCTATTGGGCATGGGGTGGGTCACCCAACAACAGAAGAAACCACAAAGTTTTGACCCTCAAAATTTAAAAAGTTCACTGAAAAAAACTTAATAGAGGAAAATAATTATCTCTGAATGGACATATTCATCCAACACATGCAACAAATGCAAAAAACAAAAACAAAACAACCCCCCCCCCAAAAAAAAATGTGTTCCCTTCCAGCAATATTTGATTGTCAGATTCGCAGCAGTCTCTTACCGACTTCTCCAGTCGCAGAAGCACTCTCCTTAATTTGGGACTCAAGGCTTGTTTCTCTTCTGATCCTTCTCTCTGTCTCATTTCTTCTGCCCTTCTGTCTCAGTTTTTTTATATCTTAAAAATAGTCAGTTCTGTCCCTTCTCTAACCAGCAAGGAAGGTAGTTTCTTGCTCACCTTTTCGCTAAATTCTTATCTCCTGGGTACTGCCCCTGACCTTCAGTTGCTTGCAAACTTTTTTTCCTTCTGCCTCCCCAGACTTTGGTCCCCTTTACAAGATTTCACTTTGATGCCCAATTTCCCGATTATGCGCATTTCCCGATAAGCGCGTTTACGCCTAATACCTATATACGAGAGGTGGTGAAGCGCATCAGTGGCTGTATGAAATGCGCTTTAAAGTTGTTTACATGCGAAGCATCGCATGGCTGGAGCAAAGGGGAATCTCCTGAAAGTAATGCACTTTTACCTGGAAGACCTACCCCTTCAGGACTCAGAACATCAGAAGTCCTGTCCAAGTTCCACCCACCGCACAGACGTATATGTGCACATACGCATAATGTCATCACCAAACCCCGCTCAATCACCACCCTGTTCCATTGATAACGCGCCTCCTCAAAAATTGTTTGCATGGCCATAAGGCGCTTTAACTTCCGCGGTAAATTTTAAGTCACTATTTAACAAGCATTCGATAATGCGAATAATCGGAGATAAAAAGCGCCTCAACCCCCGATTTGCGTTCCGCTCTTGTAGAGGTAAAATCTGTAATGCGCCTTGAAAGAGCTTTAAATCACTCTTGTAGAGGCACCCTTTCTGTCACCTAAACCCAAGTAAAACCTTTGGGAAACCTCTGTCTGACCTTCTGCCCACTTCCTTATCTTTTCTTCTGCTGTAGATTTTATCTGAAAATACTGCCCAGTGAGTCACTTCAGCTTACTTCTGATCTAAATGGTTGGGAATTCTAATATGGGAGCAAGCAATCCTTCAAGTGCCTCCAGGCCATTTAGAGTTTTAATGCTTATAGCAGTACTTGGGATTGTGCCCAGTAACTAACTGGCTACTCATGTATCTTTTTAAGCACTGGCAGGATATGCTCTCTATACTATGTAGCAGTTAGCAGCCTAGTTGTTATCTTTTGAAGTTAACCCATCGGCCTTTCTAAACAACCACCAAAGACAGCACACAAACATGAAAGTATGGGACTTTATAGGTTTAAGCCCAGCACATTGAACTGCACACTAAAATGACAATGACCCTGTTCAGATGACACACTAAGCCATGGTGGTTAAGCATTTTGAGTGAAACATTATGGCTTAGTGTGTCATGTGAACCATTCCTAGCCAAGGTGGCTACCGAATCACAGTTTAAACACACTCATTAACCATTTGCTGCAAAAGGGTTAGCAGCTTAACCATGGCTTAGTGTGTCGTCTGAACAGGCTCACTAACTGGAAGTCAGTGAAGGCTACAATCTTATACCCATTTACTTTGGAGGAGTAAGCTCCTCTGGACTCACTGGGATTTCTTATCTGAGTAAATATGCATAGGCGTGTGCTTTAAATTGCTTAATAACCTGGCCATCATATTCTAGGCCACTTAAAGTTTCTGAACACTTTACAAAGGCAGCCCAGTATATTAGACATTGTGGCAATCAAGCCTGAGTGTACTATTTCTAAGACAGTAATGTATGTATAGTAAATGTTTAAATGTTATTGCCTATGAAAAACAAAGCAACAATTTTCCAGTGCTTAGAAAAATATTGTGTTAGTGGGATGGGCTTTAGACTTGTCTTTTATGGAACAGCTGCTTCAAGGCTTACAATTCATGCTCTTCACCACTGAAACTATCAGTTCTCAGTAATGTAAATGCTTTGGCATATTTGTTGTTGGTGTCTATCTCCTTCGATTTAATTTTTGTGGCAGCAAAAAAGCAATCTGTGCTTGCCAAAGCAATACAGACATTTCAAGATGGAGAACAGATGAATGCGTTACCAGACAGCATTTGAAATAAAAAGGGCAAAACCAATAGACTCAACAAAGGTATGGGCTCGTTTTGAGCAATGCTAGTCCCTGGTGGATCTTCCATAGCCAAATTCACATCTGGTTATGGGATCCTGTCACAACAGATGATTTGCTAGCTCTAGCATGAAATGAGTCATATCCGGGGGGAGGGTGGGGAAATATAAAACTTGTAGTGAGAATTTCAATAGCAGTTCACGGAACTCAATAGGGAGAGCTGTCAGACTAAAAGCAAAAACAACAACAACAATTCCATCAGGCTTGAACGTTTTTAGAAACAGCACCTGGCTCAAAACCCCATGTGGAGAGAGAGAGAGAGAGAGAGAGAGAAGAAAAAAGTAGGAAAAACTGGATGGTTTAACAATTGAGGCTCACAGAAACACTGGAAGCTCATGAGACCTACTTATCTACTAAATAAAGAACTGTCCATCACCGGAAATGGCCATGATAAGTGGGGAAATGTCTTTCTTCTTCCCAACACTTTGCCACTACAAAAAGCATTGAAGTGAAAGAGCCCTCCACTAGAGGAGCCACCCTGAGGACTGACAGCCAAAGGATCCAGGCAGGAAATTGGCATGAATTCTGAGGGTGGTATCATACACACATCATGTATCTCCAACGTTGAGATAGCCCATACTCACAGCACATCTATATGAAAAGAACCATGATGCAATGGTACCAGCTGTTCCTGATCACTGAGGCACACTTTATTTCTGAATTATTTTTGGAGGCCCTCTTCACTTTAATCCTTGAGAAGTATACATATACTTTTTGAGTGTGAAAGGATAGGAATTATCTTCTCTTGGAGGAGTTGTCTTTCTGTCGGGGTCTTTGTGACACCTCCCTCTAGGACTCCTTTATTCTTCTCTGTATAATTCAAAAGATACCAGCTATGGAATGGGGTCAGGGTGCTACACACTGTCTCTGTGACTTGCCACTCTTGTCTGGCTTCACAGCACCCAGCCCAGCACCCTATCCTCTCACCTTCCCTTCCTCTGCCACCATTAAATAGATGTACCCCACCTTAGGTACCTCACAAACCACACCAGAGTGAAACAAAAGATTTATTAACAAGTAGTAAGGTATTACAGTTGTAAAAGCGTAATGGTTTCCTCAAGCACAAAACATAGTGGGTTCAGTACAGTTTCTTTAAATGGTTCAAAACAATTTTAAAAATGCTTCAGCCTCAACCCTGCTTACTCTACCCTCTAGGCCTACTCCTCCCTTTATCTACTCCCCCCAAAACAACAACACACATAGATCCTACACTATCCTAGGCCCTTCCTATCTCTGACAGACCAAAAACCTACTCTGACACACACACAACACTCCACACACAGATCTATTCATCTAACTCCTCCCACACTCTTGCCAGCAGCCAATCCAGAGCTTTTGACATACCAGCCAATCAGCACTCACCTTAGATCCTGGTCACTGCCTCTCTCTAGCATTTACCTCTTACCATCCTGGTTCCAGTATACACACAGTAAGTACATCTTTAAACAATAAACATTCCTAAAAGCATTACCCATACTTACATGTAGAAAAGGCATAAAACAGCAAAACATTGCATCCTTCGCACATTTTCCCACCTCATGGGTTTAGGAAACATGCGGACGTAGGTGGCAAGACATTGCATGCTGGCCTCAGCACAGACTGTGCCACACCTGCAAGCCATGCCACTGATGTCCACATGTTTGGTGCAAGTGAGGCCTTGCACACGCAAAGTTGTTGTATATATGGAGGACTCCCAGCGATCAAAAAACCTTAGGGGTGAAAAGGGTCCATACAAAGGAGCTGAAGCTGCATAGGCTCCTTTCACATGAACACCAATGGTTGGACAATGGGGGCCATGGGCGGTGGGCATGATTCACCTCCTTTCTCCCACATAACGCGTCTGTGGGTGTGCATGTCTGCCTGCTCCTTTCATGAGTCAATGTTTTGAGGGTAATTCATGAATATAAGAAGGAAAACCCAGAGAAGTTGACTAATGTAGAGAAAGAGTAGTGCAGGACAACCTTACCACAGGGTAGGAAATTCTGCTGGATCTGTGTATTATGGGTGATTGAATGTCCCAGCCATACACACCAGACCCGAGGCAGAGACAAGCAGAATTACCCATCCCTGGTGGAAGCTCATCAAAAGGAGGTAAGGCTAGATCAGTGAAGTGTACAGAGACATAGTGAACAGCTACCTCTGCCAATCAATTAATTGATTTCTCAAAGCACCCAACAATATGCTCTACTAGCACATCATCTCAGAATTGCTAACTTACACCGTGTATTCCTCCTCCTCCTCCTCCTCCTCATTTTTCTTGCTCTTTTTCTGTTGCTTCTGTCCCCGCATGACAGAGGCAATTCAGCAGGGAAACATACTTTCCTTCACTGCTGAGTTTTTAGTTGTCGTGCAACTATTAAAGACACAGAAGTCCTAGCAGAAGCACAATTCCTCAATAGATTTTTTATTCCTGAGAAATTTCAGACATTTTTTTCTTTTTTCAGCTCTGAAGTGTGTGTGGGGGGGACTTCACAGAACTTTCTTCAGATATTCTCCAATTTGGCGGGGGGGCAGATGGCATTCACTCGTCCACAATGCCTCAGAACAATGTGCCAGATCGACACCAAGCAGAATATGACACGTTGAAAATGGTTTGAAAACTGTATCCGGAGTGCGTCCTGGGCCCCAACAGTTGTCACTCCTGTTCTCAACCGTTTTAAAGCAGTAGTTGTAGATCCTGCCCAGGTCTGGATGGGGAGGATGCAAAATGGTGGCCAGGCTGCCAACACAGCTGCTACTGCTGCCAGTTGCAAACAACAACAAAAACAAAGCAAAAGGAACACAAAAATGTTGGGGGGGGGCAGTAAATAAGTTGTGCCACTTCCACTTTTAATGGAGAGTCCCATCCACAAGAAACTGTTGGAGAATTTCTTTCCCTGGATAATTTTTTTTTGAAATGGTCTCCCCCACCCCAAATTTCTCTCTCTTAAATATAGCATTTAAGATGCCGTTTGCCCACAGGTCCTGCTTTTTTCCTTCTACTACCTCCCCTGCTTACGGTGATGGACTGTTGTCTTGCTGTACAGCTGGGGAGGGCAGGGGGTGTCCAAAAGGAACGAGGAAGCATAGGTTAGCCAATTTATAGATAATCCACCCCAACGTGTGTCAGGGAGATTTCAGGGAACACAGTAATTTACAAAATATGTGTGGGGATTTTACCATTAGTGGCGGGAGGCAGCAATGGCGCTTGGGTTTGTTTATTTTTTAAAAAAAAAAATTAAGAGAGCAATCCTATGATCCCTGAGAGTGTCCGAAGGTCCATAGGATAAGGTACTAATGGTACCTTTTCAACATGTCCCTCCTGAAAAATCTTAATATCAATGACACCCAGAGCCTCAAATTTGCTGCCCTTGAAAAGGTTGGCAAATTGGGGAAAGGGACATTTTCATTTATCCTGAATTGATTAATCCATCTGTGTTTTGAAATCTACAGTCCTAGTCTCTGATTTGCAACAATCTGGCAAACCTAATAACAATATATATATATATATATATATATATATATATATCCCATCCCACTCCAATTTTACAGTGCAATATATAACAGAGGAAAAATGAGATCTATTTTTTGTTTTCACACTAAACAAGTGATGAAATATTAATTATTTCTTCACTTCATTAAATAGTCATTTAACTCTAATCTGGATTCTTTATTTAGATGCCTGTTAACAGGTGAATGACTGACACATTTCATTTCCATGTTCCAGCTGAGCTTGTGTTGAAACACAACGCATTCATTTATGGATCACGGGCGTGAAGAGGGAGGCTCTGAGCAGCAGAACACTTTTGAGTTTTCCCACCCACATGGGAAGTGCTTTGCATGGCATGGAACACTTGAAAGTTCTGCTTGGATGGAATCCAATGAGCTTCGCAAGCTGCTCTGGGTATTTTGGGAGTTTTAATTTGTGGGAATGTTGCAGTTATTTTAAATGCTGAACAAATCTCAATGTAACCCTTCAGAGCTGCCAAGCTACATCCTGCCTTGTATTTAGAGATCAAGGGCACACCAACCACACTTAAGGGCTGCACAGAGCTGTCATCTAGCTGATTTTAAAATTGACTGCCCAACCTCGAGATGGGACTTTGTGCCTCTTGGCTGCTCTTATGGCTGGGGTCACAGGCTGGACTGCAGGGATAGGCAGAAAATAAAACTTCAAATGATTTGGATTTCAACACCCAGCATTTCTTACTGTTAACCATGCTGGCAGGGGCTTCTGGAAGTTGAAGTCTGAAGCATCTGTAGATCTATATTCTGCCCACTGCTGCTTTAAGGGTCTAATTAGAAGTTACTGATGGGATTGTTTGGTATTGCTGCCACCAGTTACAACGAAAGTTTGCAGAGTAAAAACCAAAACAGCCAAGCAGAACGAGTGTTGTTTACCAGTCCCATATACACAGAAAGGCTAAAAGGGAGACTTGGTAAACACGCTTTCTTTTTAGTGAAGAAAGCAAATCAGCTTTACTCACAAGTATTCTTGCACATAAAAGTGCAGGCACCGTGTAAGTGTTCAAGATAGCTTGTCCAGTTCATTTGGGGTTCCATTGCACAGGCAGGAGCGGGCGAGCAAGCCATGGGCTCGCAGCAATGGAGGAAAGCAGAGAATGGGGAGAGGGAAGGAAAAGGAGGCGCAGGAAACCACGCTGTAGGCCATAGGGATCCTAAGGGTAGCTATCCCCAAAACTCCTATGGATTAACTAGCTAACTGCAACACTGCCCCCTTCCTGTAACTTGAAGACGAGATTGCTATGTTCCCAACATTTATGAGAGACACAGAGCAGCTGACCCTGCATTTCTTGCCCTCCTCTTTCCATGTAGCAGGTAGCTGAATACATCACACATTCACACCATCAGGCTCTTGTCTCTAGTCATTGGATATTTGGGGGAAGAACTTATCAAATATTTCTCCTCCAGCTGGAAAGCTACAGAGATCAGGGTGCCCACTCATTTTACTATACTGTGCTTTTTTCTGGTGGCCAAGTGAGATGTTATCTTGGCAAATGAATGTGTTTTCTTGTTAGTCAAGAAAATGGGAAATGCAGGGGGAAATTGCTGGGTGAGCAGGGGATGCTTAACCTCTTACGTGTCCATCGTTTCTCCCACAAACACCACCTCGGGACATGTCCCTCTCCCCAGTAGCTAGGGTTCAAAATTAGCTGCGAGGTAAAAACTTTCACATTAAAAATGAGAATTTGACATGTCTTGTTCATTCTTTAAATGGTAACATTGGGAACCGGCACAAATTCTGAATATTTGCAAATATGCATTTCCAGTCCGTCATGTCCATTGGCATTGGCAGTCTTGTTTTGTGGGTCAGTGTTTGTGAGATTGGGGTCTGAATAATCCTGTTTCGCTTCTCACCATGTTGCCTCCTCACCGACTTACTGATAGAAGAAGTGAAATGAGAGTGGTCAACAAAGCACATCTAAATTTTTTCAAAAAGGATACTTCAGAGTGCTCTGCGCAACCTTGGTCTGACTCATCATCAAAAATAAGAACGTTAGGAAGCTGTATCAGCTTTTTATTACAATGTGATTCACTCCAAAATTGAAAGCCGTATCCTTCCTTCGCTCCATTCCTTTTTTACTAAAATAGGTTTCCTTCCTGCTGTTTCATTCATTTGGCAGAATGCTGGATTTGAAGTTATTTGCCTTCATTACTGCAGCTGCTCCATCTTACCAATATGTGTGTGCATAAAAACAAGTTTATAATGTACTTGCAAAAGGAATATAGGCACCACACAGCCTACAACATACACTGGTAGGGCAGAATTATTCAAAACACTCCGTCTTCAGAATCTCTCTTTCTAAACAAGGTTAGACAGAAGTAGTAGGCTGAGCAAAGCACTACCATTTGCACAAAACAGTGTGTGACACTTCTGTTTTCTGTACACATGCCTTCTTGTTTTGTATATACATGTCATGTGTCCTTCTCTGTCCCCTTTGTTCCTGCCAAAGGACTCTTAGCACAACAAGTGAGCAGAGGCTACCAGTGCAATTCTAGGCTTGTCTGTTCAGAAATAAGAGCCACTGAGTTCAATGGGACTTTCTACCAAGTAATATGGGCTATGAGGTTGTAAGGTGAGAGAACACACCCTCGCCCAGCTTGACAGATGTTCACCTCGTTGCTGCCTCTGCGCTTGCCAGACCATTCAAGGCTCTCCTGAGGCTCAGCTTGGCCCAGCGAGTGCTCAGCAGCCATCTGCCCTGGCTGCCAAAATCATGCACTTCCCCCCTGCATTACTGGCAGCTGCCATTAACACAGTGGGTGGAAGTGCGCAATTTCGAAAGTCTCTGGAAATTGTGCACTTCCCCCCAATGCATCAATGATGGTCACCATTAATGCAACAGGGAGAAGTGCACAATTTCTGGAGGCTCCAGAAATCGCACACTTCCCCCGCTGCATCAGCGGCGTCCGTAAAGTCCTCATTAACATAAGGGTAAATTGAGCAGTACATGTGGTCACCAGAACTGGTCACATTAGAGCAAGGGCAGGAATTTGTGGTACTCCAGATGTTTCAGTCTACAACTTCTGTCAGCCCCAACCAGTAGAGCCAATGGTGAGGAATCATGGAAGTTGTAAGCCAAAATACCTGGAAGGCCATAAGCTTCCTACCGCTGCATGAGAGGAACAATGGGAATCCTTCAATATCAGAAGAAGACAGAATGAACATTTGGCGACTCAGCTGAGAAACAATTAGAAAACCATGGCCCACGGCTTGGCATACCCATAATAGTGATGTGTGAGAATTTCGTTACAGTTCATGTTAGATAATTTTTTAAACAAAATTCACATTTATTTATATATAGGATGAACAGAATTAAAGATTATTATTTTTTTAATGAACGTGGAAGGATCTGACAGATTCATCCATCAAGCACACGGCTTTGAGTGCTTAGCTCTTAAAAGTCTGAGTTTGAATGTCTTTATTCAACTAGATTAGCGCTAAATGGGGATTGCCAGTTCTTTTTTTCTGACAGGCTCCTAATCTTCAGTCGCGATATGGCATGCAAGTACAGCACGGTCCCCTCCATGCACCTGATGAGTTTGGCTTGTCCAAATGGGTGAGGATTTCATTTCAGTTCATTTTTCATAAGAATATAAATGTGGGAGAAATAGAAATTGACAGATTCACCTATCCCTAAGCAAGCCTAGGGAGTTGAAAGACTGTACAATAACTGTAGCATTCTGCAGCTATTCAGTATTGTCTTCCTAAAAAGAAGAAGAAATAAAACTGACAAGTTTCTGTGTCCCTTCATTACTTTAAGACACAATCCTATGTGCGTTTAGACAGAATAAAATCCACAACTCCCAGCAGGCATAGGATTGTGCCCCTAAGCTGTCGGAGTGCTAAAATGTCATACACTGTATCTACATATGCAGCAGGGTAAGTAGTGGTTGCCATTTTTTGAAGGCTCCCATTCGTTGAAAAAATATATATCTCTGAGACGGCAAGTAAAGTAACCCTAACACATCAAGGAAAAGACTGAGATAGTGTTAGCGGAAGTCAGAATTTGTGTGTTCTTAAAGAACAATGCTGGAGACAATTATTTAATATTAGAGAACTAAAAATGATGAATGTTTATTCTTAGAACATAACTGGAACACTTATATATAGAATAGTTGTGGAGAGAGAAACTAATCTTGCCTAGTCTTCTTGAGGACTTCTTACCAACTGTTATTAACAACCACAGCTGTCACAGAGAGAGCATAATTGTCGTGACTCTCTAACTCCTTGCATTCCTTGAAGTCAATAAGGAGGCCTCTTAGGAAAGCAATCAATCTTTTATTTAGCAAATGACCCCTTCCTTCCAGTCGAAGGGAGTTAAAAGTAGAAAGTGTTTTGCCCCAAGGCGTAATTTAGCTAAGCAAACAACAAAGTTGATCCATTCAAGAGAAAGAGAGAGTCACTTCTGAGAAAAATCCACATCAAGCTTTTTCTGAGCCACTAATCTTTCCGAGCGCCGCCTCCTGACCTCTTTGATCTGTGCGCGTTTCTCTCTCCTATGGAAGATGGCATCTCTAAGGTCACTCTCTCCCTCGCCCTCTGAAGTGGAGGGCTGCTTATCAGCCAGAGGGTTATTTACATCAGGAGAGATACCCACTGAAGGCGAAGCTATGGGAACCACATCTTCCCCTTCTGGTATGGACTGGAATGTCTGTTCGAGTTCAGAATCTGATTCTGAATTAACATCTAACAGTCCTTCGCCCTGAGCAAGGGGAGAGGAATTAGACACAACAATAATTGTCATCGAGAGCAGTTAGAACCAGGAAGCAAACCTGACAATTGCATCATGGGACACACATATAATCTTCAGGTTAAAGAGATACTAACGAGTCAAAATAAAAAAAGGACAGTGCAAACATGTTTCTAACTGATTAACTATCTGATTCTGTTGCACACTTGATGTTGATTACATCTAACAGATAGAACCTTGCTCTCAGCCATGTTAGTTTTCTATGTGCAGGGTTCTTTTATATCCCTGCTGAACAGCTGGGATTGTCACTGCCATCTTCTGAAGTGAGAGCATAAGAGAAGTGCTGAATCAGACCACAGCCCTGTCTAGTCCAGGGTCCTGTTTCCCCCAGTTGCTAACCAGATACCTCTGGAAAGTCCACAAGCAGGACATGAGATCGATACTCAATAGCACTGTTCGATTCTCCAGAAACTGACCTTCAGTGTGTTTGCACCCCAACTATGGGACTTCCTCTCAAAGGGATAGTAACCTGGTGCTTCCTTCATTGTCCTCTAGGTGACAAATGAAGTCCGTCCTGTTTCCTGGGCCCAATTTATAATGTCTTCTCAGTAGTAATTGATCAGGTCATGTTCTTCTTACTGTTGGTTTATTGTCGAGCTTGTGTTGTGCTTGATTTAATTAAATGGTTGCTGCTTAAATGGTTTTAATTATTGGCAATTGGAGACGATAACATTGTATTTCGCTGCTGCCTTGTAGTCCTTTTTCATTGATATTGTGTTTTAATCTTTGTTTTTATTGTTTCCTTGAATACCGCAGTGACAGAAAAGGGGCATGAATATATTACACATCTGAATGTATATTCGAGAATGGGATACTGCTCCTGCTGCCTTAAGTGGCATGCAGTGCAGTTCATTCTACCATTCTGCTACATATATAGATCCTGCCTCAGGCCATCTCTCATACGCCACAAAACGTGACCACTCAAAGAGGTCAGTGCCTGCTAATTGGGGGCATCTTACACCCCTTAACATATACACCACAGCACATGTGATGCTACAGTGATGTCAGCCCTAGGCTCTCTTCTCTTCTTCCTCCTCCTGCTCTCCTGCAACTTTTCAGACATAGCTGGCTGTGATTTCATATCCCAGGCCTAAAATGACAATCCTGTGAACACATATCATTGATCGCAATGAGACTTGGATTTGGGGGGGGGGGGAGGCAATTGTACGATTGTGCTGCAAATCTTTTATAAGGCGATGTGCAGCGCATGTCTGGGCCCCATACATAGGCTGACCATATGAAAAGGAGGACAGGGCTCATATAACTTTAACAGTTGCAGAGAAAAGGGAATTTCAGCCGGTGTCATTTGTATGCAATTAGTTCCTGGTGAAATTCCCTCTTCATCACAACAGTTAAAGTTGCAGGCACTATACTAGAGTGACCCGATACAAAAGAAGGCAGGGCCCCTGCAACTTTAACTGTTGTGATGAAGAGGGAATTTCACCAGGAACTAATTGCATACAAATGACACCGGCTGAAATTCCCTTTTCTCTGCAACTGTTAAAGTTACAGGAGCCCTGTCCTCCTTTTCATATGGTCAGCCTACCCATACATATTGCTGGTATTAACATTCAAAGCCCTAAACAGCTTGGGGCCAGGTTACCTGAAGGATTGCTTCCTCCTCTTTGTACCTGCCTGGACCCTAAGATCATCTTCATTTCTAGGAATGCTGAGCTCCCCAGGAGTTCATCACCTGCATTTGCTATGTTCTGCCTACTCAGCCCTCTTTTAGCCAAACCAGCCCAGTGAGTGCTCAGCATTGTGTGCATCCAGAAAGTCCGTAATTCCCATGGTATGCCATTAGCGTGCTGGGGAAATTGTGAGATTTCCGGAGGCCTCGGACGTGTGCTTTTCCTCTTCCCCCCCACACCTGTCAGGGGCTGAAAGGGCCTCTTAATGCTCTTTCAGCCCCAAATAGGCATGGTAGGATAGGCGTGTGCATTTTCCCATGCCTTTCCCCCTCCCTCACCCATTCAGGCCCCAATGGGTGTGGGGGTGCACACTAGGACCTAAGAACCCTATCAGTGGGGTGGGGAGGCCATTGGTGGGCAGGGAAGACTAACAAAATTTCCCCAAGGCTATTTCCCCCCATGCTCGACCAGAGAAGTGACCCCATAGTCCCCGAAGGGACCATGGGGTGAAAATATGCTGGGTGTGCTCTCCGGGGCTCGAGAGGGCTGAGGCCTGGGAATCCGCCAAGCTCCCAGGCCCCAGCAGTTTTTCAACCCAGGTCTACTTCAGAATAGGGCCTTTTCTGCTGTGGCACCCTGGCTGTGTAAGGAGCTCCCAAGAGAGGTTCACCTGGTACCTACATTTTACTCCTTTCAGCAATAGGTTAAGACCTTTTTTATTTTCCCAGTATTTTTGCATCCTAGTCTTTTAGCTCTGCTGATTTAAATCTGTATTTTAAGTCTCTGCATTGCTGTTAGGTTTTATTCTCGTTGTATTTTATACTGTCATTTTAAGCTTCATATTTTATATTTTATGCTGTACTTGTGGTTTCACTTTTTGTGAACCACTCAGAGAGCTTTGGCTACTGGGTGGTATAGAAATGAAATGAAATGAAATAATTAAGAAGAAAGCGGCACCATTCCCAGTCTGTGGGTAATTGTCTAGAAGCTACATAGCTAGAAACAATGCAGCTCCTCACATCCCTAATTAATAAAACATTTTAAGATGTTTTAATGATGCATTTTCTTTTGTTTTTTAAATTTTTTTAACTGTTTGTGATTTTTGTATTTTACATTGTGTTCCCCGCCTCGATCCGAAGGGAGAGGCGGGTTATAAATAAATATTATTATTATTATTATTATTATTATTATTATATACTAATAAATAGGTCCTGGGAGAATATATATATATATATATATATATATTGTGTGTGTGTGTGTGTTTAAAAATACAACAGACTCAATTGTTGACCTAAGAGTGATCATTCCTAAATAAATATTGGGTTTGTAAAAAATATTTGAATACTGATAAATATAGCTATAATTGCTTCCTAACAAAATCTAATTACATGTATGAATTAAACATTTGAACAAAATGAATCATGGCTGCATTTCTCATTCCCCACACAGAATGTTACCAATTCTTGGGAAAAGGAATATACTGATTTATTATTATTATTATTATTATTATTCTTTGATAACAATAAATTGTCAGCCATTGTTAAAGGTGCTTTCAAAATTCTCCTCAAATTCTCTGAATTTCTCCCCAGATGTGCAGTTGCAAATTATTTCCAGACTGGAACAGATGCATTGAGAATTCTCACTGCTTGTGCTTCTTTATTATGAAATGATCCAGATGTTGAGAGCACTGTGGGTAAACACTCCTCTACAAAAAAAAACAACAAAGCCCGTTTTTAACAGGGTGACCCCATGGAATTCCTGCTTGGATTCCTGCTCCCCAGCTACAACTTTTAGGGCAGGAATCCTACCCCCCCCCCCCATCTCTCACAGCCTCCACAGAATGCATCGCAGTAGATTGTCATCCTCGGAAGAAGTTTGGGAAGGTGAAATGGGGGTGTTTCGGTGGGCAGGGAGGGTGTAGGTACTCTGCTTGATTCAAGAACCTCTCTGTCATTGTTCCCACCCACCGCCTGGTCAAGTGGACTTTTGCTTGACCATATGGCTTCTGCCTGTGGGTCCAGTTCATGCATACACTGATGGGCTCTAAATTTTTTAAAACTGGAGGAATGGGAGGATGTAAAAGCCTCCATTCTCCTCCTGTCATGCCTGTGGAAAGAGGTAGGAGTCCTCTGTCTATTGAGCATCGATTCATTAGGATTGTGCTCTAAGCTGAATATCTATTAAGTCTGGCTAAGAGAAATTCAATTGAGTTGATCTGAACAAAACCACTACCAACAACAAATGTTGTTGGCAAGCACTAGATACTTATTGTCACATTTCCTTGTAAATAGGGCAAGTCAACAAGTAGTGGGGTTAATATTTTACCTGTGGGTTTATTGCCACAAGATGTATGATGGACACACATGAACCAGTGATGCAGGAGAGCATAGAAGGACCAGAATGAATGGGTGGGCCACCAGCAGACCTTGTTGGCTGAATTGAAGTAGCTGGAGTCACTTCTACGTGGTAAATTTGGGTGATGGTTGATTCTCATGTTAGGGTTATGGTTGAATAAGTATGGCTCCTGAGGCATGAACCGGGGATGTGCAAGAGCCTAGAAGGGCCAGAATGAATGAGCATATCTTGTGTACTGACTTTAAGAGTTCGAGTTACTTCTCAGTGGTAAAATAGGGTTAAGGTTAATTCTCAGGTTAGGGTTAGGGTTGAGGCGGCATGGCTCCTAAGGCATGAACTGGAAATGTGGAAGAGCTTAACAGGGCCAGAAAAATGAGTGGGCCACCAGCAGCTCTTGTATACTAACTTTAAGTAGCTGGAGTCACTTATTGGTTAATGAGGGTTAGGGTTAATCCTCTGGTTAGTGTTAGGTTTGAAGAGGCATGGCTCCCTAGTCATGAACCAGGGATGCTTACCAGGGCCTGAAAGAATAAGACGCCCACAAGCAGATCAGGTATAGTGATGTTAAGTAATTGGAGTCACTTCACAATGGTAAATTAGGGTTAGGGTTAATCCTTATGTTAGGATTAGGTTTGAAGAGTCATGGCTCACCAGGCATGAACCAGGGATGTGGACGAGCCTAGCAGGGCCAGAAATAATGAGTGGGCCACTAGCAGATCTTGTATACTGAGTTTTAGGAGTTGGAGTCACTGCTCAGTGGTAGGTTAGGGTTAATTCCTAGGTTAGGGTTAGGGTTGAGGTGGCATGACTCCCCAGGCATGTACCAGGGATGTGGAAGAGCTTAGCAAGGCCAGAAAGAATTAGATACAGTCCAGGAGATCTTGTATATCGACTTTAAATAGCTGGAGTCACTTTTCAATCATAAATTAGGGTTTGTGTTAATCTTCAGGTGAGGGTTAGGGTTGAGGAGGCATGGCTCCCCAGGCATGAACCGGGGATGCGGAAAAACCTACCAGGACCAGAAAGAATGACACCCACCAGGAGATCTTATATATTGATGTTAAGTAGTTGGAGTCACTGCTCAGTGGGTTAGGGTTAATATGTAGTTTAGCGTTAGGATTGAAGTATGGCTCTCCAGGCATGCATTGGGGATGCGGAAGAGCCTAGAAAGGGGAGAATTAGTGTGTGGGCCACCAGCAGATTGTGAATGTTGACTTTAAGGAGCTGGAGTCACTTCACAGTGGTAAATTAGGGATAGGGTTAATCCTCAGTTTAGGGTTAGAGTTAAGGAGGCATGGCTCCTCAGGCATGAACCTGGGGTGTGGAAGAAGCTCCCAGGGCCAGAAAGAATGAGACACCTTCCAAGAGATCTTGTATACTGACATTAAGTAGTTGGAGTCACTTCTCAGTGGTAAATTAGGGTTAGGGTTTATACCCAGGTTAGGGTTAGGGTTGAGGATGTCATTAGCCATGGTAGCTAAATTGAACCTCCATGTTCAGGGGTAGTATATCTCTGAATAACAGATACTGGGGGAAAAAACAAAGGGAAAGGGCTACTGCCATCATCCCTTGTACAAGGGCTTGCAGAGCTGTCTGACTGACCGCTGTTAGCATGCTCAGCTAGATTGGCCCTTGCCTGATTCAGCAGAAGATCTCCATATGTTATAACATGCCTAAAATCCCATGGCAGTCTCCAACCTCTGTGTAACTCAGGTCGTCCCATGAATTGCCACAAGATGACACTTAAAACAAATGGCTCTTGCTATTTCAGAAAACTCAGAAAGCAACTCAAAGCTTTGCTATGTCATTGAATTGATTTTTTTTTCCAAACAAAGGAATTCCATTTTATTTTTTTAAAGCCTCATTATTTTCAAATAGGCAAGCAGACAAACACGCCTGGAGAAGAACCGAGTTCATGACTGTCACAAAACACTGGAAGTCAGCATGGTAATGAGCCAATTTCTGTGGAAATGATCTCATTAATGCTAACTTTTTGCTGACTCCCAACTGATTCATGGATGCTTTGAATAAATGAAAAGAAGAAAGGGTGGGGAAGTAACCAAGGATGGGGGCTGAAGGGGGTGGATGCAGAAGGGATAAGAATCCGTCACGCCTTCCTCACAAGACTGCAATCTATACTCCTGCTGTGGTTCTAAGAAAATACACTTTTTCAGCAAAACACACACACGTGACTCTAAAACAAACCCCACAAATTATATTAAACACAACTTACTTTAAGGGCTTGTCTAAACTATAGAGAAAGTATAGCAGCCCACACGTCTGAAGCAAATGGCTGATGTCTATCTACAATGTTCCATTTGTTCCATTTCAGTAGGAGTACAGACAATGAAGCTTAGAGGTAGAGCACATGCTTTGCAAGCAAAAGGTCCCAAGTTCAGTCTCTGGTATCTCCAATGGACCAGTGGACTAATTCAGTATAAGGCAGCTTCCTACATTCATCTTCAACAACACAACTGCCAACATAGGTTGAAATCTGGCTTGGTTTTACTGCGGATGCCACTGTTACCACCAGCAGAAGTGAGAGAGTGGCAATTCCCCTTCCTACACACCTTCAAAATCTGCTCCGGATGGTTCAGCAATGCTCCAGTGCAGATTTAGGGTGTGAGTATGCTGCTGCATGGGGGAGGGGAGATGGAGAAAGTCCTATTGGTCAAGTGGACTTCCGCTGGAGCAAAATGGCTTTTGTCTGTGGGTCCAGTTCATGCAGACACCTACATTAGCTCCTCTGTAGGCATCTTGAATGCTTCAGTGTAATGTGATAATATGTGCAAAGAATTTGCAGAAGTTTTCCCCTTTTTTGGAATGGATTGCACAAATTATTCATATATACTGGTGTAAATCCCATATCACCATGGGGGCTAGCAGTCTGAAACTGTTTTTTTTTTTTTAAATATATAATTTACCATTTCTTTTAAGGTTGAATTCAAAAACATGTGGTATAAGATTTTTCCCTCTCTGGTGCCCTTTCAACTCTTTCTCCTCAGCTTCTCTTCCTCCTCTAAATATCACCAATTTTCAGCCCTTTTCTTTACATTCTGTGCCTGGCCTTTCGTTGGCCCAGCACTAAGAGCTTTTATACATGAGTGATTTACTGCACACTTTTGATTGGTCACTCACAGAAGTTAGTGGGTCTTAGATGAGGTGATGAAGCATAGGTTCCCTCCCTATAGATGGTAATCCATTCAGACCATACCCCTAATGGCTGTGAAACAGAGATGTTTTTAGTTAAACCCCTGGATTAGTACATAAACACACACACACACACACTAATCTTACTGCAACTACTCTGGAAATTCCCCCAAATTCACTTGCTGAATTCACTTCAAATTTCACTTCAGGAGAAACTTTGGTGGCAACTCTAATTCTCACTGTGACAGTATAAAGAAGGGATTGTGTTGATGGCTGACAACAAGGATGGGAGAGATGCTGAGCAATGTGAGTACAAAGGATAATCATATGTGTATTTTTCTTCTTTATTTGCCAAGAGCCTGAAAGGAGATGGAAATATTTTGTTGTACTACTGTTCATGGAGGCAGGAACTATGACAGGTAGTGGGTGGATCAAGAAGAGCATCCGTAGTCAGCCATCCGCAGCATGGAAGGAACATCCCCCAGTGTCTCCCATCTTTTCATTGTTAATCTTAAATGTCACTACCATCCATCCTCATTCTAGTCATTTCATACTATTAATACTCTCAATAAAATATGTTCTGCATGAAGGCAGTTATCTAAAAATAAACGGCCATAATTCTTCCACATCCAATGCATATGATAAATCCAGGATAGGCTTTTATGGATGGAAATTGCCATGCTAGGATTCACCTAGCATGGCTTCTAGGATTCACCTAGAAGCCATGGGGGGTGTATAGAAAGGAGCTTATCCCAACACTTAAAAAAAATGCCACTGACTTTACCTGAGAACTGGTTGAGTGAAAAAGCTAACAATGTGAACCTTATGTGCGAGAAGCTTGATTCTAATCTTACCGCAATGATCTGGGGCACATTTACACCGTCCCATTTTAATAGGCTGGGAACTATATTACTTCCAGCATCTTGCCACCAAACCCAATTTCTCCCTGCTTTGAGGCCAGGGTGACTTTGGAGTGATAGAACTGTAATGGATAAGGGGAGGATGCTTTCAACATCCTGCCTTAAAAGCTTGGAGCATGGATGGTAGATTGGCATGTGAGCAAGACAGATTCTGGGTTGGTAAAGCACTAGCCTGTCCCAAGTAGTATCAATCTGAATATTTTCTGATGGACTGAAACCTAAGAGAGGGTGGGGGAAGGAAATTGCATTTCAAAATCACAGAGTAATTGTGATCTTTCCCACTTAGAAATCCTAACTTAGAACTTACATATGAAGTGAAGTATCTGCCTGCATGTCCATGAGGGGCTGTACAGAGGTTCCTCAGGTGAAAGACAAAGGGCCTGTTCAGATGAAGCAATAAGCAATGGTTAGGTCTAGTGATGGGGTGAAAATCTTCCAGGGCCCATGAGGTCAATGAATGCCCCCATGTCCAGCTCTTCTGGGCCCTGATGGATGTGTTAGGTGGATTTTTCACCCCATCGCTGCTTTGAGGACAAAAGGGGTGCAGGCCCGGGTAGAACTCACTTCCCTTTGTCCTTTCCCCCACTGTGTTAATGGTGGGTGGCTGCTATTTATGCAGCAGGGGAAAATACACAATTTCCCCAAGGCTGGGGAAATTGCAGATTTTCTCCCTCCACTCTAGTGCTGAAATGGGGGGGGGGGGAGTATTCTAACCATTATACAGGGTAATGGGGGGGGGGTTGGTCATTCTAACATTCATAAAATCAAAATTAATTCACCAATCTTCCTGAAATTTGCATGTGCCAGAAAGAAATGTTGGCTTTACATAACATGAAAATTTAAGGAAGATTGGGGAAAGAGTGGGGAAAGGAGGGCAGTTTAAAGTGAAAAAAAAGAAAAAAAATTACCTCAATCAAAATGACATGGATCCCAGGAGTGGCAATTTATTGTGCCCATGATTTCTGAAGAAATGACAGCCTACCTCCTTAAAATTCTGATGGTTTCCTGTTCCTTTTATCTTTATTTGACGGAATGAAATTTCTTTTTGTTAAATTCCATTGAAATGTTGTTGGTTTTTTAAAAATTGAACCTGAAATGCTACAGAGTTCAGCCATAACTAAGGGATAAGCCTGCACACACTCAGTAGCATCTCTCTTTCTCCCTCCCTCCTCAACTGGATTGGAACATTGAGAAGTGAGGGGGAATGACTGCCTCATGGAGGAAAAGCATTTCCTTAACAATGCAATAAACCATGTCTACTCAGAAGTATGTTCCATGGAGTGCAATGAGACTTACTCCCAGGTAAGTATGAAGATGATTGCAGCCTTTTTAAAATTGGAGTCTTGAGAGGGGGATGGGGAATGATTGCCTCATGGAGAAAAGCATTTCCTTATCTTTCCAGCACAATAATAATCCTACAATAACAAACTGCATTTCTATCCCCTCCCCTTAAAAGCCCTGTTAATAGGGACTTTAAGACCCCCACTGTCAAGGGGAGGAGAAACACAATTTCCCCAAGGCTGAGGAAATTGCATATTTTCTCCCTCCAAATCTGATACGCATCCCTACGAGCTGCCTCTGTTTGCTTACCTCATTTGCTTCCTTGTGTCCATCTAACTGCTTTTTTGATTCAGCCACTTTCAGAACACCTAGCTCACCTTCTGCCACTTAGCACAATGATTAAGGGGACCATATCATCCTGGCAAGGGTACTGCTGCTTACTTACAGTTACCTGCATACCTCTTTCTCACCCCACCTGCCTCTTCCACCATCTGCCTCCTCAATCTGCCAAACTGCAAGATTCTACCAGCATCAGCAGCTAGCCTCTCTCTCTCTCGCCAGCCCTTGTTCAGAACTCCAGAAAATGTCTGTCTGAAGGAATCCATTCATACACCATTCTTTAATTTTGTCAAGGTGTTTATAGGTTTGGGGCCATGCATATCATTCTTTTCTCCCCAAGATGTGGCTTCACATATGGGGCATCTGTGATGTGCTTTGTGAATGGCAACTTTGAAAGTTAGAAGGACAGAGTCCAGTGAATGAAATTCAGACATGGGAGCAAATTATGCTTTCACAAATTATTACAACGGAATGGAATAATTAAATGCCAAAATAGTGAATTATGAATTGTAAAGCCGTGAATTATGTATTACATATTGTGCTATATGAAGTTCCAAAGATACTAGGTTACCAAATGATGTGAAAGTAGCTGAATCAGAACACGTGCTCCAATTTGGTTTTGGAGTTCTAGAACTCTCTTTAATCTGTTCTCAAATTCGCTCACAATTTTGCAAAGAAGAAAAAAAGAAGAAGAAAGCAAACTCTGTTTTGCTAGAGGTAATAAAACATGCATGCAAGATGTGCTTTTCAATTTGTAGCTATTTGTAGCACAATACATAGAAAAATAAATCAGCTTCAGAAGCTACAGGCAAAGCTACTTTCCTCTCTCTGTCCCATTATACCATGCTCTGTGTACTTCTTATACATGCCTACTCAGAAGTAAACCCCATTCAGTTAAATGTGGGTATAAGGCTGTAGCTATTATCTCTTCAAAGGTGTTCTGTGACATTTTTCATATTTCCCTGCTATTTTTAAATGTAATTTTATTTCTTTATGACAGATAATGAGTCTGGTAAGCTCACAAATGAAGAATTAAAAGAACTGCTTTCCAGAATCCACAGGGGTAAATTTATTTTACAGAACAGCAAGTAATAAAAATTCCCTGTGTTTTAATCCAAGGCTAAGACCTCCCCAGGTTTCTTGCAGAGCCTCCGTTGAGATGCTCAATTAAATAATTTGGTTAACTCTCCCCATGATCCTGACTAGCCAAAGTAAGTTTCCTTTTTTGGCCTTAGTTCTAGATAATTAAAAATTAGCCTTTATAATTTTGAATGGTGGCTCCTAATACGTTCCCTTGGATTGGAGAGATAATGGACAATTATGCAAACCACTGCTGTTTTAATTCTGTGAAACTAGCAGGGTGTTACGCAAGGCCTCTCTAGCACTTCTAAACCATGGTTGGTTCTCTATTTGCATTTCCTCCCCCCCCCCCCCACACACACCTGAACTTGCTGACAGAGAAAACTGTTGGTTCCCCCAGCCTCAATTTTGACTCAAACATTGCTGGTGTTTTTTTTGTCAAGGTTCTGTGTTCAGTAAAAGGTAGGGGCTTAAAATCTGCAACTTTGGCACACATGAGTACCTACATGCCATCTGCAATGTGCCCAACTTTCATGTGTGTATCTTGAAAAATAAAGAAGTTATAGGTGTTTCTTGATCATTTTTCAAAAATTCATAGACACTACACACTTGTGCCTATGTTTCTGAAATTTTACACACATGAGTACCTACAGCCCATCTGCAATGTGCCCAAGTTTCATTTTTGTATCTTTAAAAATAAAGAAGTTATAGCCCTTTCTTTTCCCCAATGCAATTCTATGGGGAAAACGAGGCATCCGAATCTCGATTCGGAGATCCAAATCCCACTTCGGATCCAGATCCGAATCGGATCAGGGAGGTCCGAAGCAATCCAAAGTGAATCAGGCTTGATTTAGAACTGATAGATCCAGATCTGAATTGGATCGGGGGGCGTGCACAGCCCTATTCAATACCGCTATAAACCAGTAGTGTCAATCTAGAGGCAGAGACACAATTCACAGTCTCCACTGCCGATGGAGAATTCTGCTGCATCTCTACATTGGGAATAATTGAATGATTCAGTCACACCTCAATTGGATTGTTCAGCAGAAGACAAGACTACCGCAATGCATCATGCAGGGGACAGCTTCTTTGGGCTCACATGAGTTTCACTAACTTCTTTTGCTCAAGATACTAGCACAGCAAGCTCCAAACCTTTTGGGCCCATGGGGTCATCTGGCAGTTTGAGAAACCCTTCTGTCTGGCTCCTGCCACAAAATGGCTGCCATGGGAGGTATAGCTAGAACGCAGGTGGAGGAAAACTCGTGCTGATCGGACACGGGCTAGAGCTCATTATCGAGCCTACTCTGTGGCGGTGAGGGTGGCGAAGAGACAGTTCTTCTCCACCAGCATTGCATCTTCACAGTGTCGTCCGGCGCAGCTTTTCCGGGTGGTTCGTGGCCTGCTACACTCTGGGCCAGGGCGAGAGATGGTGGAACCCTCGGTAGCACGCTGTGATGAGTTTGCACGACACTTTGAAGATAAAGTCGCTCAGATTCGTCTTGAATTGGACACCACGCTTAATGCAGCTCCGCTAGTAGAGGCGTTCAGAGCACCGTCTGGTCCAGTTTTATTGGATGAGTTTCAGTTACTGAGGCCTGAGGATGTGGACAAGGTGCTTGGCCAAGTCCGGTCAACCACTTGTGTGCTTGACCCTTGCCCGTTGTGGCTAATTACATCAAATAAGGATGGGACCGCCGGCTGGGTCCAGGAGGTTGTAAATGCCTCCTTGAGAGAGGGAGTGGTGCCGGCCTTGTTAAAAGAGGCGGTAATCAGACCACTCCTGAAAAAGCCTAACCTGGACCTGGAAGATGTTAACAACTATAGGCCGGTGGCGAACATTTCTTTCCTGGGCAAGGTGCTTGAGCGGGTGGTTGCAGGACAACTCCAGACACTCTTGAATGAAACGGATTATCTAGATCCATTTCAATCGGGTTTCAGGCCTGGTTTTGGAGCAGAAACTGCCTTGGTCGCCCTGTGGGATGACCTTTCCCGGGAGAGGGACAGGGGAAGTGCGACCCTGTTGGTTCTCTTGGACCTCTCAGCGGCTTTCGATACCATCGACCATGGTATCCTTCTGGATAGGATGTCTGGGCTGGGAGTTGGAGGCACTGCGCTGCAGTGGTTCCGCTCCTACTTAGATGACCGTTTTCAGAAGGTGGTGCTGGGGGATTATTGCTCTGTGCCATGGCATTTAAGCCATGGGGTTCCACAGGGCTCTATTTTATCCCCTATGCTGTTTAACATATACATGAAGCCGCTGGGAGAGGTTATCCGGAGATGTGGGCTGAGATGTCACCAATACGCGGATGACACCCAGCTCTACCTCTCCTTTTCAACAAACCCAGGTGAGGCAGTGGCTGTTCTGAATCAGTGCCTGAGCACGGTAATGGACTGGATGAGGGCTAACAAACTGAGACTCAATCCAGACAAGATGGAGGTACTGTTAGCGGGTGGTTCGTCTGTCCGGCGAGGTGATGTTCACCCTGTTCTGGAGGGGGTTGCACTCCCCCTAAAGGATCGGGTCCGTAGTTTGGGGGTGCTCTTGGATCCAGAACTGTCGCTTGAGGCACAGGTGAACTCGGTGGCAAAGAGCACCTTTTACCAGCTTAGGCTGATATACCAACTGCGCCCTTATCTGGACAGAAATAGCCTAGCTACAGTTATCCATGTTCTCATAACCTCTCGTTTGGATTACTGCAATGCATTATACGTGGGGCTGCCTTTGAAAACGGTCCGGAAACTTCAGCTGGTACAAAACAGGGCAGCCAGATTGTTAACGGGGACTGGCCAACGAGACCATATTACACCAGTCCTTTTCCAACTTCACTGGCTGCCGATCCAGGTCCGGCCCCAATTCAAAGTGCTGGTACTAACATTTAAAGCCCTAAACGGCTTGGGGCCAGGATATCTAAAGGAATGCCTCCTCCCATATGTACCTGCCCGGACCCTAAGATCATCTACAGGGGTCCTTCGCCGTGAGCCCCTGCCAAAGGAAGTGAGGCAGGTGGCCACTAGGAGGAGGGCTTTCTCTGCTGTGGCACCCCGGCTGTGGAATGAGCTCCCCAGAGAGGTTCGCCTGGCACCTACTTTGTACTCTTTTCGTCGCCAGGTGAAGACCTTTTTATTCTCCCGTTATTTTAACAGTTAAATTAACTCAATTTTAATCCTTGCTGTTTTAAATTTGTATTTTAATCTGTATTAATTCCTGCTGCTTGGTTTTATTCTGGTTGTGTTTTTATATTGTATGTTATTCTGTGTTTTTAGATTGTGCCTTGTTTTATATATTTTAAAATGATTTCATGGTTTTAATTTTTGTGAACCACCCAGAGAGCTTCGGCTATGGGACGGTATAAAAATGCAATAAATAAATAAATAAATAAAGGAAAAGTCACCTGCCCCAAAGACTGAGAGCAAGGCATAAGTAGTGTTTGAGCTCCAACGCATGCAAAACAACTCCTTTGAACCCAATTTTCTGTGCCAACCGAAACCTATTTCACAGAAGACAAAAAGACAAACTCTTTTTCTCTCCTTCTGCCAGCCAACACATCCCCCTCCCAATTCTCTTTTCCTCTCACACCTTGGATCACCACCCATACACTCTCCCTGTCTCAACCTAGATTGCTACCCATAAACACACACACATTATCAGTCCACACACCGCAGTCCATCCATCCATTCACACACACAAACATGCAAGCAGACTGCTCTTGTATCCATGATGTAGGGCTAGGCAACCTTTTGAGCTATGAGCACATTTGACAATTTGAGAAACTATCCTAAGTATCACCACAAAATGGCTGCCATGGAAGGCATGACTCAGGACAAGTAACCTGCCCAAAAGATTGACTACAAGGCAAAAGTGAGGTCTGAACGATGGCTTTGAACCCAGAGTTTTCAGCAGCAACAGAAACTTATTTCCAAGAAATTCAAGCTACTGATAAGAAAATATGTGTTTTGGTGTGTGTGTGTGTGTTTGTATGTTTAAGTAGAAGGGATAGGAAACTATGGCAGGTGCTATGAAAGGTGTCTGAAAGCGTATTGATGCCCATGGGCACCACATTACTTACCTATCACTTGAGGGACAGGTGGCCTCAGTGGCTTGGAGTGCCTTCTACCAGCTTTGGCTGTTGTCCCAGCTACAACCCTATCTGGATAGGGATAATCTGGTTTTAGTCATCTATGCTCTGGTAATCTACAAGTTAGATTACTGCAATGCACTCTACATCGGGCTGACTTTGATGACTGTTCAGAAGCTGAAGCTTGTACAAAAGTGGAAGCCAGACTAACGTCTGGGATCAGAAGATCTGAGCACATAAGAGCAATTCTGGACCACTTGCATTAGCTGTCGGTATGTTTCCAAGCCTGATTCAAGGTGCTGGTTTTAACCTATAAAGCCTTAGACAGGTTGAAACCGCAATGCCTGGTGGAGTATCTCTACTGAACATACCCATATACTACAATCAACATCTCCCCCCTCCCTGAGTGCTAACTCCAACAGAGGCTCAAAAGGTGGCAACAAGGGAGAGGACCTTCTCAGTGGTGCCCCCACCCAGACTATTGAATGAGCTCCCCACACAGGCCCACCTGGTACCAACATTATCATCTTTTCAGAGCCAGGTTAAGACTGCCCTCTACTTCCAGGCATTTGATGGCAAATGATGGGACATTTATGCCAGTCATCCAAAGACATCTAGTATTTTATTGAAAGAGTTTTTAGCTGTCTAAATTGTTTTAAAATTGGGATATTTAATTTTTTTATGATGTATTTTATTCTCTTATGAAGTGTTGTAAACCACCCAAAGAGCTTCGACTATTAGAATAATAATAATAATAATAATAATAATAATAAGCAAGTTCCCTATGGTGTGCACCCAGCACCTAGTCTGGGGATTAATGGTATATACCAGAGTAACAACAATGCTATATATTATTAATGTATGTTACATCCCTGAAAGCTTTTAATGAGTTATGCAATGACAGACTACATTTTGTAGTTAATTACCCAACAAAGAAAAGCTGGTTCTTCATCTTTCTATATTGATTTCCAAGTCTGGCAACATTGTGGGATTTCATTTTAAAGTCTACCTTACCTTATTAATAATATTTTATTTTCATAGGAGTGGAAATGTATATATTTTTGCTTTGATCCATTGTGTCTGCATCAGCTCATCCATCCAATTCCCAGTGGGGCTGATAAGAACGATCTCTGGGTTTCTTTCAGGTATAGCTCAGGGGAATTCACTCTGTATTTCCCATTACTGAATTTGCTGTCATCTTTTGTTCTATATGTAAGAAAGCATGGTCTCAGCTGTACACAAAAAGGGGAAAAGAAAAAAAAGGTTGTATTCATACTCAGATTCAAAGGCATCCAAATCAGATAGAGGTGAATTTAATGCAAAATACCGTTGAAGGAAACACTTCTGCAGTGGGTAGAGAGAGGTGCTTGAGTGTTCCACAGCAGCAATACAATTCTCAGAGGAAAATCTCCTTTCAGGACTAGAGGCACAGATATCTTAAAGCTCTGTGGGCTTCCAGGGAATCCTACATTCCACTTACAATTGCAGGGGATGTGCATTGGTTTTGGAAATATGATACTGCCCATTATTGTTCCATGTTGCAAGACTTTGTAGAATTGGTATGCTGGGGGCATTCAGCTATGGGTTGAAGCTCTGATTATTTACCTGGAATCTCCAACACCTGAGCTAACATAGGTAAGGAACAGTTTCTGAGTATGAAATAACATCCTGTCCATGCTCAGAGATGCTTTCATTTCTAGTCACCTTGCTGGCAGCAAATGAATGTTCATGATGTTAATGCATTCAGAGGCATGTTAATGATGTTAATGCATTCAGAGAGAGGAGGAGAGGGAGGGTCAAGGCAGGGCAAATAGAGAGCTGGTGGACTGCATTTGGCTTGGAGAGATATAGAAAGCCTCTACATTAAGGGAAATCACATTGTTTACCTAGGACTTTTGTGTTTCCTGGTTGTTTGGTGCGATTGTTATGGGCTGCATTATGTGGGAGGAGAGGAGTGACCATGTGCTTTGAACTGAATACATCCCTTCTGTTCAGTTACATTGAGACAGTGCCATCTAGTGCCAGAAGATCCTGCTGTTTCCCTGCTATTACCACTTTTAAAGCAGTTCTTTTCATACCAGGGTTTCCAGGGGATACCATAGGAGACATCCTGGTCGATGACAATATCATGTATAAGACCGCCAACTTTTGTGAGTGGCCAATCTCAAGTATGCAATAAATTGCACATTTAGAGGAGTCCTTAAGCTGTGCAGGTCTGTGCCAATGGGAATAATGTAGGAGAACAACCCATATTCAGCATGTGGAAAAGTGTATGCAATGTTTTCGCTTCAAGCACTTCTCAAGAGCCATTTTTGTCAGCTTTGAATGTACCATTCATTTGTTTGGGGCAGAATCTGGGCATCCTTTCCCCGTTACTCCCCACAGCAGTTAAATTTGTGCCATCTGACTAGATAGTATTTGTTTGACCATCTATTTGCCAGGAAGGGAAAGATCCTCATGCTACTCTATCTGCTTTAGAACTGAGCTCAGACCCAAGAGTATGATTGAAATGGTGAGCTTAGCAGGCACATATATATATTGCCCCTTTCAAGAGGGTTATATATCTCGATAGCTTCTGTATATCTTCACCAACAGTGCTTGCAGTGAGTAAGAATGCTTTGTAAAAATGCCCCTTATGAAATAAACAGCCTAAAGCCTTGACTTTATTTTCTGGCCTGCTGACCTGGACCATCAATTTTGTTTTACCCAGCTGTGATTTGTAACCACACAGGTCAGTGCTGCAACAAACATTAGATGTGAAAAGAAAACCGTATTATTATTCCAGGGTATGGCTGTATGTATGTATACACCCAGTGCGGGTAGGAAGTTCTTGTAAAATTAATGTTTTAACACACTTCTTTTCAAATAAGTAGGAGTCCCAGATAGGTCTCAGAAGAAGTATTTTCACAAGCTGGTCTGCCAGTTGCATCCACTGCTGGAGGATGATATCCTGGGGACTGCCATACATATTTTGGACTGGGCAATTGTAATGGCTGTTCTGTGAGAAGCTATCTTTGAAAAGTGTTCTGAAGGCCAAGCTGGCTAATGCAGGAGCCCACAGGTACCATTCACAGAGAGTGTACAACACCGATTTTAAAGAAGCTCCACTGACTTCCTTCTTGCTAGTCTGTGTTACTTATTCAAAGCATTGGTAGTGTCTTTTAAAGCCCTATATGGTCTAGATTCCACAAGCATATCCCCCAGTATGTAAAGGTCAATGCTTGAGGCCCAGAAGGGCCTCCGACCCACGCCCGACAATGCTTGGGTGGGGGGGAGGCAGATTGGGGGGGGAGACGGCACAGCATGGAGGCAGGCCATTGGCCACCTTGTTTTTGGCGCCACTGGGGCTGGGAAGAGAGCAGCTATATAAGGGCTGCACTCCTGCCCAGTGCCCTCGTCGTCCATTTTTGGCTCCCTGCCTCCCTCCCTTGTAGACAGTGTGGGCTCGCTGGTTGTCCTTTTGGAGGCTGAGTAGGATTCTTTTGCTCACAATCTGAATTGGTTGTGAGTTTTTTCGCCAACTTCACACTGTGAGACAGGCTGGGTGTATTAAATAGGTTGATTCGGTGTTCTTGGTCACATGTGATGGCGGTTAGGTGCAGGCATCTCGAGAGGGGAATCCTGGTGAGCATTCTCTGGCACCATTGGTGGTGATGAGTAGTACCTGACGCCTATGGCTGGGAGTCTTGCGGCACCAGCCAGCGGGCGGAAGGTTTACCTTTGAGGCCAACCCTCCTTACCCCCTCGGAGCCATGTGGCACGTGGGCGATGACACCGGAAGGCCTCCCTACCCCAAAATGGGAAACCCATGAGGTGGCATGCTGTAAGGCGCCACTACAGGGGTTAAGAATGGCTCGCCCGATCCTAGGGATGGCCTTATGGCCAAGTGTGAGATGCCCGCTTAGGAATTTTATCCCTTTGCAGAATCTTTTTAATAAATGTGGCCCATATTTAAATCCATATATTTGTGTCGCGTCGTTGTTTCTCACCTTCCACTTCCGCAAATGGATGTGCCACCTTTTAGATGGGAAGCTGCTAAGTATGAGCAGCAGGGCTCTGTCTGTGCTGAGTTTTGCTTTGGGAAACTCTGTGAAACACAGTGTAGGGATGTTTGAGAAATTAAGCACAGTTCATTCTTGATCAGGATTTTACCCATTTTGCACCTTCTGAACTGAACATTGGCTTGCCTTGGATGCAATCTGTGGTTGAAGTTTCTGAAGTTGCAATGTGAATTGTGAACCCCCCAAAATTGATTATAGTTGAAAAAAATTGCATGAAAATAGATGTACTTTTGAAAAATGCACTGAAATACATTTTAATCAATGGGAGAAGAATGAATACATTTAAAGTAATGTGCACAATTGATGCGTACATTTGAAAGAAAAATAAACATGAAAATACATGTGGATTTTCATTCAAAAAGTTTTTTAAAAAAAACAACCGCCCTCACAATATGGTATGGACTCAAGTTGGAAAAAGTATAAAGATAGAAATTGGAGAATTTTGGTGAACTTGAGGCTTGCTGATTCATACATCCTTAGGCAATTCATGTATGGCTTTTAGGAAATTTGCCTAAACCAAACTAGAAACAAAATCTGGCAAAAAGTCTGAGGAACTTAGAGGAAAACCAAATAGGTTTTCTTTGCCTGCATGTTCCCCACATTCCGAAATTGTTACTGTTTTTTTAAATAAATAAAATTGTGAAGTGAAACTGGATGTTTCTATTCAGATGAACTCTCTGAGGAATTTCAAGAGATGCCCAAAGACCTTCGATAAGACTAACAATAGTTCCCTAGGACAGCCTTCCTCAACCTGTTTCCCGCCAAAGATTTTGGACTACAGCTCCAATAATCCATGAGCATTGGCCATGTTGGCTGTGGCTGATGGGAATTGTAGTCTCAAACATCTGAAGGGTCCTAGGCTGGGGAAGGCTTCTCTAGACAGTTCTGAGATAACTATCCTCAGTGTTCTAGTAGAAACCAGCTAGTAGGGAGAGGGAGAGACAGAAAAACCAATAGGGCACAATCCTATGTATGTTTACACAGAAGAAAGTCCTACAACAGCCAGCATTTCCAGCCCACCATGCTAGTTGGGGAATGAGGGGAATTGTAGGGTTCTTTTCTGTCTAAACGTGCATAGGATCGCACCCCTATTAACATGTTTTGGGCAGATTCCTTGTTTTATTGTAAACACAGTATCCTCCTAGAGTATGCGATTTATAGGACAACCTGCACTAAGTAGCTTTGTGCTGATCCACTGTAAAAAAGAATAATAGATCAAAGGCCAAAGTGGCTGTCAAATAGCAATTCCCCCTTAGTGTATTATTATATTTCTCCCTCTCTCCCTCTCTCTCTCTCTCTCTCCCCCCTCTCAAAGAGAGAAATGGAAGTGTTTGTATTTATTCCTCTGCCTGGAAAATGGGTCAAGCTGACATCTTTTAGATTTGATAGAAAATAAATATATAAACATCTTTCCTAAGAATATCAAAATTTCGCCTCCAGCGCTCTTCCGCTCCCTCTTTAATCCCTGAAATAGCAACTATAATACCAACATTGACATAGTGATTCTATTTCTAGAAAAAAATGCCTTTGATAAGACTCTTGACAAAAGCTAGCTAGGTAGTTTCCTGAACCTGGTAAACTCTGCCTTGATTAGATGTCAATTACGTTCCAAGCAGGAGCAAAGATGCCTGGGTGTAATAATAACCAATATCAATGCACTGATCCATAATTCCACAAGGGCATCAGTGGCCTGATAGGCCCCCAAAACACTATCTTGAACCAATGTCCTCCAACATACATCATAATCAAGAGAGCAAAC
Organism: Anniella stebbinsi; assembly: GCA_029215795.1. NCBI lineage: Eukaryota > Metazoa > Chordata > Lepidosauria > Squamata > Anniellidae > Anniella > Anniella stebbinsi. The sequence goes on from JARDYH010000006.1 coordinate 3,619,119, forward strand.
CCCAATGGAATGTTGAGATGCTTTTGGTTTCTATGAGTCCCTAAGAATCTCCGCGATTGTTATTTTCTCCCTCTGTTATAATTCTGGACGTGTGACAGTTCCACTCCATTGCCCTGAACAGTGCTTTCCAGTATCATCTCAATTGTCCAGTATATTTCTGAATCCCAGGTGCTGGGGATCCTTGGGATTCCTCTCTAGGGAAATTCAAAACATGCAAGACCACAATGTCCTTTCTGGTCCATTATCATTGACCCAAGAGACAAGAAGAAGAATCAATGCCATTGTCTTAGAATCATAGAATCATAGAATCATAGAATAGTAGAGTTGGAAGGGGCCTATAAGGCCATCGAGTCCACCCCCTTGCTCAATGTAGGAATATACCTTAAAGCATCCCTGACAGATGGTTGTCCAGCTGCCTCTTGAATACCTCTAATGTGGGAGAGCCCACCACCTCCCTAGGTAATTGGTCATATTGCTCTAACAGTCAGGAAGTTTTTCCTAATGTCCAGCTGGCATCTGTTTTCCTGTAACTTGAACCCATTATTCCATCTTAGGGGAAGCTCACAATCTTTTACTTTTGTCTTAGAGATGTTCATGATGTCTCCAGTTTTAAGTATATTGTTACTTTTCATTGAATCTAAGGCAGTTTGTGTTGCATTCAGAGCATGGGTATATTAAACATCTTTTTTTGAAGCTCTATTTTTTTAGCTTTTCAAGATATCTGATTGTGACAGACTAGCTGACTTCCGTCTCCAAAAGATCCCCTTTTCCAGCAACAGACTGCAGAAGTCTTCAAGCATGTCACTGTGGAAGCAAAATGACAGCTATTTCTTGACAACTAATTACATTTGTTCCTGCCAACAAACAAGCAACAAAAATATCTGCTGTGTTCCAAAAGCATCATTCTTAAGCTATCATAGAACCATGCTGTCTACAAGACCCAGTTACTGTAAGTTTTAGTGATTCAATTTGCCTTTGTCGTGAAGCTGCATTGGTGTTGCTATGAAGTCACGGGCTTAAATTCCCTTCTTCCTGGGGTTGCTTCACCTGTGATGGTTTGGCTAAACAGATATCAGTCCAATGGAAGAAAAACATCAACAACCAAAAACACTTGATAAGACTGCACCAACAAATCCTCCTCCTCCTCTTCGCTAATAGTGAACTTGGGTGGTAGAGTGACTATCAGTTTGTAAGTGAATCAGGGCAATCAAAAAATAAGACAATGGTTTCTGCTAGGGTTGTGCAGGGACCCCCCCCCCCCCCAATTGTCTTTGGAGGCTGCTTCATAGCTTCTGAAACAGCCCCAATCTGCCTTGGGCTGTTTTGGGCCTAGTCTGACCAGCTTCAGTTCTGGATCCAAAGCAAGAACTGGAAATTGCCCTTTATGGCCATCATAGTTTGAACATTAGATATAGAAAAAAAACAGAGCTGCTGTCTTCCTTAAAATAGCAGCTCACATCAAGGACAGGTGGATCAGGTGGGCAGGGGCAGGGACGCACCATCGCCCCGGATGAGGCTGAAGAATCCCAAAGATAGGCTGACCATATGAAAAGGAGGACAGAGCTCATGTAACTTTAACAGTTGTAGAGAAGAGGGAATTTCAGCTGGTGTCATTTGTATGCAATTTGTACCTGGTGAAATTCCCTCTTCATTACAACAGTTAAAGGTGCAGGGGCCCTGCCTTCTTTTGTATATGGTCACTCTAGTATAGTGCATGCACCTTTAACTGTTGTGATGAAGAAGGAATTTCACCAGGTACTAATTGCATACAAATGACGCCAGCTGAAATTCCCTTTTCTCTGCAACTGTTAAAGTTACATGGGTCCTGTCCTCCTTTTCATATGGTCAGCCTACCCAAAGTGCTTTGGACCTGGTCCAGTCTGTTCTGGATTGCTTTGGACCAATCTGGACTGAACCAGATCCAGATCAGTTTGGGATCTGGATTCATACCCAAGGCAGTGCAAACACGGCCCTAGTCTCCACTTACTCAGGGAACAATCTAGGTATGCTAAAGTATATGTTAGCAAATGAAACAAAACAAACTTTAAAAAAATGGGCAAGAATCTGTGAATTTCTAGGACTTAATGTTGATGGCAGCTGAACTATAGAGATTTTTTTAAAAAAAATAGAGTAAGTCACCCCATTGTTTGGAAATGGGAATTTAAGATTGATATGACCCACCACAGACAGGAGCTCCTGTCTATGCTGATATTTTTCTCCATCATATTCTCTGACAACTCTCACATAGCTAAAAGAACCAGAAGGTTGTATGACTTTATCAATTAAGGAACCCTTCCCCAAACTGGGCAGCAACTCCCAAAATTTTCAGCCTGCATGGCCAATGGCCAGAATTATGTGAATTACAGTCCAATATATTTGGAGGGCACCAGGTTGATAAAGGCTGAATTAAGGGCATGGTTGAGATATGATATTTTAGGTATCAGTTGAATTAAAATGAAAAAGAAATGTAGAGTTCCATGACAGAGGGAACTGACCTGCTCATGGTCCAAACTGCTTACAATAAGTATCCCGGAGTACTTACTGTAAGTATTAGGGCTCCCTATTGCAAGGATTAGGGTTGCATAGGGGAGGAGGTGGATGCACGCTATTATTATTATTATTATTATTATTATTATTAAAAACACATTATACTGCCTATATTATACAAGGAAAGGAAAGACGGAAGGAAGGGGGAAATACATGACTTTCCCATGCTCCATCACAACCTGTTCTGGATGGGGTTGTTGCATCCTTCTGAAGGAGCAGGTGTGTAGCTTGGGAGTACTCCTGGATTCATCCTTGCCACTGCAGGCCCAGGTGGACTCCGTGGCCCGGAGGACTTGGGGCCAGCTTTGGCTGATTCCCCAGCTACAGCCTTTCCTGGACAGGGATAGCCTAGCCAGAGTAGTGAATGCACTGCTAACCCCAATTAGACTACTGCAATGCACTCTATGTGGGGCTGCCATTGAAGATGACTTAGAAGATGCAGCTAGTGTAAAATATAGCAGCTAGACTGCTGACCGATACCTTACGCAAAGACCATATTTCACTGGTCATGAAGGAATTGCACTGGCTGCTTATATGCTTCCGGCTGGAATTCAAAGTGTTGGCAATGACATTCAAAGCCCTAAACGGCTTGGGACCTCGATACTTGAGGACTTCCACTCCCTATATATGCCTGCCTGAGACTTGAGATCCGTTGGAGAAGCCTGCCTCCGTGTCCCACCAATGTGACACATACATTATGGTGGGACATGGGAGAGGGCTTTCTCTTTGTGGCACCCTAGCTGTGGATGCCCTCCCCTTGGAGGCCCAGCGCTGGCTTAATTTCAGTGCCAAGTTAAGACATGGCTATTTAACAAATCCTTTGATGGCTAAATTCACCAAGCTTGTTTTAATTGGTTTTTATTGTTTTAAAATTCTATAATGTTTTAGCTTGATTAATGGTTTGATTTGTTTTTAGCTGTGTATATTTATTGTTTTATGATTTTATTGTTCTATGTTTGTATGATTTTATCTCTATGCTGCCCTGAGATCCTGATGATATCAGGCGGGATACAAATGTTTTAATAAAATAAATAAAATAAATTATAATCCTGTGTATAGCAATAAAATGCTCAGGTTTCAGGACGGGCGGCCAACCTGAAATCTCTAGGCCGGAGGAGGGGAACCTGTGGCTATCCAGATGTTGTTTGGCTCCCATGAGCCCAAGCTAGCATGGTCAATGGTCAGGGATGGTGAGAGTTATTTATTAGTTTATTTATTAGTAGTACTAATTTACTGCTTAATATAATAAAATCCCTAAGCAGTTTGACAACATTTGGAGGGCCATATTTTTCCCCACCTCTGCTCTAGGTTCTATAGCTTAAAGCAACATGGGTAGGCTGACCATATGAAAAGGAGGTCAGGGCTCATGTAACTTTAACAGTTGTAGAGAAAAGGGAATTTCAGCCAGTGTCATTTGTATGCAATTAGTTCCTGTTGAAATGCCCTCTTCATCACACCAGTTAAAGGTGCAGGGGCCCTGCCTTCTTTTGTATATGGTCACTCTAGTATAGTGCCTGCAACTTTAATTGCTGTGATGAAGAGGGGATTTCATTGCATGCAAATGACACTGGCTGAAATTCCCTTTTCTCTCCAACTGTTAAAGTGACATGAGTCCTGTCCTCCTTTTCAGAGGGTCAGCCTAAACATGGGGCTTGGAAGGTGACATTTTTTCCTCCTCCCTCCATCCTTAGACATGACTAGTGTTACATGGCTCCTGTTCCAGGCTGGCTGGACCCCTGAACGAGAGCACTCTGGCCAGTGATGATACAATGCAACGTTCTTTTGCAGGTCTGACTTGTATGTACGAATAACAAAATCAGATATTCCTGTCTATTTGGAAACAAAATGGAGTCATCCCAAAACAAAGCAGTGGTTTCTACATAATTGGGGGACTCCCTAGGAATGTAGAAGTTTCAAAACTATTTGAAAGCTGGATTTGTTTTGGAAACTTACAATGAAGAAACAAGGTAAATGGTTTTGGTTCAGCAGCAGTACGTGGCTTCCGTGATATGTAGCTGAGGTATTTATTTTACTTCAAATCTTCATGGTCATAGATTTCCCAACCAATGTACTTAGGGCAAAATAAAATTTCAAAGGTAATAGTGTAAAAGTTGTCCTTTTTAGAGCCAAATACTATCAATTGTCCTCCGAACAGTAGACATGCAATGGCATGTCATACTTGACATGAAACATTGACTATTTTGACAGTATTTGACATGATGTGATATTTAGTAGTTGACAGCGTATGACAGCTAATGGCAGGAATATATTTGAACCTGACAAAACCAATGATGCGGGTTTTGGGAACATTTTAAATTGGAAAGTTTTTCAATGCAAATTAGGTGCACTTGCATGGGCTTATTTGCGTAGGAAAACTTTTAGTTTGAATCTGAAGAAAAAAAAATCCAAGGCAAATTAGGTGTATTTTCTTGAGAAAAAATCAATTTGCATTGGAAAATGTTCTGATGTTCTAGAGCAGGTGTAGGCAACTTGTGACCCTTCTACAAATCCCATAATCCCTCATTATTGGCTACACTGGCTAGAGCTGATGGAGACTGTAGGCCAAACCATCTGGAGGGTTTCAATCCTGCCTTACAGAGACCTAATTTGGCATGTCTAATTTACTCATATTTAGTAACAAAGCTAAAAGAAGTACTTATGTTGTCATTTTTAGTCCCAATACACCACAAGTATTTGACCTGAAATATTTGGTGGGGAAAATTAAGGCACACTTAATGGGATTTAAATGTTATATTGTGTAAAATTTTAATTGGAAAACTTGTAAAAATCTAAAGGCAATAGCATGTACTTCCTTTATATTGTTTAAATTTAAGTTTCCAGTGCCAACTGACAACTGTTGACACACTAATTAATTTTAGTAACTTTGAAATGTCCGTGATATGCTGATAACCGCTCATCTCTTTGAACACAGTTCAATTCTCTTCCACTAAAGTTGTCGGGGCATTCTCACTATTTATGCGTTCTATTTCATTCTGAGACTTATATGTATTTCAATGACATACATTTGTTCTCTCACGCACTTGCTAAGAATCATCACCTGAAAAACATTAATTACAGCTTTGAAACTGCCAAGCTTGCCTAATATTGTATTTGCAATTGGCAACTATTCATTTTTATTAATGAATTTATGGAATGGAAAATTTTCTGCAGAAAAAATAAAGCAATGTAAAGTTTTCCGGAAACATTTCCATTCTGAAAAAAAAAAAATCTGCAGAAAGTTTTCCACCCAGATCACTGGATAAAACAAACAAACAAACAAACAAACAAACAAACAAACAAACAGACGGTTGGGACATGAAAGGCCTAAAAGTTGACTTTTGAGGACAAATTCTGAATTATTTCATAAATTAAAAAGTAGAGATAATAAATGGAGCTTATGCGTCAGGGTTTTTTTTAATTATTATTTTTTGCTATTTTGTATATGGTTAGGGGGAGGGAAACATGATGAAGAGGGACCTCTTTGCACACCTTTATTCAAAGCAGACCATGAAAAGAAGTGTATTTTGCACCTGAATGGGCAGAATAAATCATAAAACACCACATGCTTTGTCCTCACCATTCCCCTTGGAATCATGGTGGCCTGGTCAGGCCATCCCTCCATAGATATAACTGGGAAAACTATTTTCTGCATATTTCCCATATGGGCAAAATACAGTTTTGGGGACATAGCTAAGCTCCCCCTTGTGTGTGATCTGCCCCAAACTTTGCATGTAGATAGCTACGCAATTTTCCAGCGGATCAGCTAGGCCTGGTGCATAACACAGCTTATTACAGGATATTATAGGATTCATCCCTCATGTAGGGCCACATGGATGGATGTTAGCATTTCTCGTTGAAATGTAGGTGTGAAAATTTGAGGGAAAGGTGTGAAAAGCATGACCAATGGACTGTTTCATGAAATATGGATAGAAAGCCACCAAATTTTCCAGGCTGGAAGAGAACGGGTTAACTAGCAGTGACTTTGAAAACCAGCAAGATTGGTCAATGATTATGAGAGATATGAGCTTCCTTCCCACCCCCCTGCCCACAAACCCATTTGTTTGTATGGAGGGGAGTGAGTTGGAGGCTTCAGAATGTTCACATTGATCAGCCGGAGGTGGAAGGATTTGAAGAGGCCCTTTGGAGCCCCGTGGCAGAGCAACTTGATCCAGGTCAATAAATTAAACTTTGAGGCCGGGAGAGGGAATTGCAGGGGCTGTGCCCTGCCCTTGCAAAAATGTAGTTGATTCACTTTTTTTGTTTGTTTGTTTCCATGGGGTTGTAACTGAATAGAGGTTAGGGAAATGCATTTAATCTGTGCTGCCATGTTGTGTAACAATGTATTTGGGTTTGGTGCGTGTGCATGGGAGAAGGGATTTGCACGTTGACACATTTTTAGATGTGTGTGTACGTGTGACTCTGTTTGTATACAGTACTTGGTGTGGATGGTTTCTATCCTTAATATAAAGCCTTTTCAATTCGTGGCGCTGCAACTTCAGGTGACACTTGCTGTTATTATTATTACTAGTTGTTGTTGTTTATTTATTATTTATTTATTTATTGCATTTTTATACCGCTTTATAGCCGAAGCTCTCTGGGCGGTTCACAAAAATTAAAACCATAAAATCATTTTAAAAATATAAAACAAGCCACAATCCCAAAACAACAAATAACATACAACTGCTGTTGTGACTGAATACACATTGGCCTTATTTGCTTGTGTGTGCCAAGTGCTTTTAAATGATGTGATATCTATAGCGATCCTATGCAAGTCTACTCAGAAGTGTGTCTCACTGAATTCAATGGGACTTACTCCCATGTCAGGATGTGTATGGGTGTGAGAAATAGGGATGGCAGTGGAGTCAAATTTGGCATGCACCAGGCTGCGCAAGTGCAGCAGTCCCCTCTCCTCTGCCAAGCCACCATTGTGCACAAAATGGCAGCTCAGCCTTTTTCGTAAAGGCCAACGTGACATAAATGGCCGTCCTAAATAAATCACTTACACCTGCAATTTGATGTAAATGGGCCTCTACACGGATGTCATTTACATAAAAAATTGGCCTTTACAGAAAAGGCCGAACTGCCTGTCAACCCTCATACTCACCTTGCAAGAAAAAGGTGTCAGCAGAGAGTGGTGCAGTTGCTCAGTGGTGGCTGGATTGGAGCCAAAAAGGGTGTGCCATGGCACTCTCATCTCGGTTCCTATCCAGCCACCGCCACAGCCATAGGGAGATGTGGTTGCTGAGCAGTGGTGCCATCGCATGCCCCTCTTGGCTCTGATCCAACTACCATTGAGCAACTGTGCCTCTCTCTGCTGGCATCATGTGTCACCAAAATTCAACAGCAATTTGGTATCACAATGGTTTTGGCAGTGGGGGGGGGGGGTGGCATTGGCCTCCGGACCTTCAGGTGTTGCCCACCACTGCCTTACAAGTAGATGAAGGATAGTTCTATGGATATCTAAACTAGCAGCTAACCTAAATTCCTGTCAAAACATACATTTCTTGAATTAGTCTGCTTCAAAGCACAGGTTCCTCAAACATCAGTCCCTAGAGTCACACACATAATGGCACTATAGCAATGAAATAAAATAAATAAATAAAAAAGGAGGAAGGGGAAGAAAGAAATTATTTTATATAGATAATAGTACAAAGTAGGTCCACTCAATAAACACCTTTGTCTATATGTTGCAATTTTGTACTAGGAATCGGGTGAACACAAATATACATAGCCTGTCATGCCTTCTTGACAAACGCTCAAACCATCTCAATGGATTTTCCCTATCCCTTTGGGGCCTCTTCCTTGGTAACAAATTAAGTACAGATCTTCATGATAGACCAGGTATCCTGAGGGATGTAGTCAAACATGGTTATCCCTGCTGGAAAAATACACTAAGATCATTGTTTCACTTCAGCAGAGAGGCCCATTGGGCCTCAAGGAAGTATTTTCCCCTTTGGGAAAGAGGAGGTGGAATGGCCCACCTCAAACTGGGGCCCAGAAGCATTGTTGGGAACTTAAAAGATTTGGGGGTCTGGCCTATAGTATGCAAATTTGCATATAATTTATTTATATGTTTATTACTTAACTTTTCCAAGCGATGTCGGAATGGTGTACAACAAATTAAGAAACAAACAAACAAATAAAATACAATACAAGCAGGATTATTTATTTATTTAAATTTTAGAATGGGCAAAGCCGGCAAATTAATTTCTCATCCAATTCATCTCAAATAAACTAAGTTCTTCGGTTAATTTCCACCTATCCCATATCGTTCGAAATCAATATTTTCCCTTCTATTACAATTAATTAGTAGTGGTGTGGAAAAAATGCAAAACAAAATGTGTGATGTTAGTAAGTTTTTCCATGAGCCATTCTTACCTGTTATGCATGCATGTACACAACACACACACACACACACACACACTCACACACTTACAAATGGTAACTTTTGCACCAAAATGGAATTACAAGAATGCTAATCCAAAAGCAAACCAAGGGTATATAATGGAGTCACCCTCAACTGATTTTCCAGTTCTCATTAAGACCTTGCTCCAAAATCAATTCCCTTTCAATTAATTATCCCATTCATTAATCTCCTTTATGTCCATAAATTAATTTCAGAATAAAAATAAATGGTGCACAATTCTGGTGCTGGAGGGTTCACTATAATTTTTGGGGTTGCCTCTCTGTGTGGGCTGGACTTACAATTTTACTTTCTCTAAGCCTAATTGCCATGCAGAGGGGGTATTTGGGAGGGCACAATGTGCAGGGAGGAGAGGGTTAACATTCCTTACCCAACTTCCATCTGCCTGGAAATCCCCCCTTCGGCATGACAATTAAGCTTAAAGAACCCACCTATTAACACTGATGGATTTTTTTTCCTAAGCTTAGTTACCATTTTTATTGCCGGGGGGGGGGGGGCATTTTGTAGCATATGCAATCCCTCTTGAACATTGTCCAGGAGTGTTTTTTGTAAAATACCAAATACATTGCAGACACTGGAAGTTCTAAACACAGAAGTCCATCAGGATATAAAGTTTAATCCTAAGTAAAGATGACCTAATCAAGTCATGTACTTCTATGTTGTCTATGTACAATGGCAATTATTTATAGTTTTTAGAAACAAGAAAGTGTGACTGGGATATAAATAAAATTGGCAGTACAGATTTTTCAAAATGGAAAACTTCCCCGATGTAATATTTTTGAATATCAGCTGCTTTGTCTATTGACATGTTTTGGAGCCGACATCCAAGATTGCTATGTATATTACAACTATCCATTGGAACCTGCTCCGAAAAAACTTTGGATTTGATTTATTCATAATGAAATGAGTCTATTAAAGTGCCAAAGACTGAGAAATGGCTGCTCCTTGTAAGCTCATCAAACTGTTTTTACTTACACCACATTGTGCTACATTTTAAAGGGAGATTAATTGGGAGGAATTATTTATAGTCAGTGTCTTCAGATGGCCTAATTGTGATTTAACTTGCTTGTTTAAAGTGCTTTTTGGGATGGGTAGGTGGAAAGCTGATTAATTAGAAGTGCATCTGCCTGTGTGTTAGCATGAGTAGTTCATTTAGAAATAACTTCCAGTATTCTATTTATTTTTAGTATACTCACGATTGGCAGTAATCAAGGAGAAAAATCTACTACAATTACGACAAAAATAAAAACTGTCATTTAAAATAATAATAATGTAATTTCGTTCATTAGTAGTTTCTTATCTTTTGGCCATATCATGAAACACTACCTTTTTCATTTTTATTGAGGTAATTGGGAAGAAATATGTTTCAGATATAATATCCAGTGATATTGTTAAATTTTCTGAAGGACAGGTTTTGATGAGGGGGGCAACCCCTTTATTCAAATTGATGTCTTGAGAATGCAGTTTGAATAGATCTTCTGTAATTTGGCACATTGTGAATTGCTTTTGTGTAACTATCTGCAAGAGGTTCTTTGGAAATTTCACAAGCCTCAGAGAAATTATTTATTGTTTCTTCTGGTAGTTAACTATAGAGAGAATCAGGTGATGTTTATACTTGTGTGAACTAGGGCTACGAATCGTCCTAATCCAATCCTGTGATTCCAGAAGTTTTTAAGGTTAATGGTGAGTTCCACTGTACTACAATGCTATCAAAAAGCCAGCACGTTATAAGACATTTCTTATTACACATCTTCTTTTCAAGGTGCAATTTCCGTGATTTTGAGAAGCCTGGGTGGTGAAAAGGCATAAATCTATGAACCTGGCCCTAGAATCCTCATTTTCTAAACTCCTTTATTGTATTCATTAGAAGGCAGTACAAAAGCCATTTTTTTTAATTTACCGTGGCTGTGTCTTTGTCTTAAGGAAGCTGGGAGTAAGGGACTCTTTAAATTGCTTTGGGAATTTAAAATGTGTTTCTCAGCCTTGGAATATGAAGTGTTGTTGGATGAATCTTTAACCCTTCTTGTAGATAAGGGATTTACAGCTATGAGAATTTTCACAGAATTGATTGCAGAGTTAATGAGGAAAGGGTTGCCATGGTCTTGGCTTTTATTTCATTAGATGTTGCTGTCATCTTTGCAGCCACTTGAAATAAGGATTATTTTTTTCTATCATGATGCAGGTCACACTGCTTAGCGTCCAAAGGGGTCAGTAACCTTCCTAAGAAAGAGAGGGAGAGAAAGGTGTTCATTTCTTCCTGTTTAGTGCTTCTGATCAGTTATATTTCTAATTGCTGTGCTTTAACGGATATGCAGGGCATGCTGGGATAGAGGAGGGTAACCTCATGATATACGTAGAGGGAAATATTACATTTTCATCTTAGCTTTATCATACCTAAGACTTCAACCTGTTGACATTTCCTGCAGAATTTGCCCATCACAGAACTGTAAAATGGAGCTGTGTACTTTTCAACTAGGCAGTCTTGCTGCACAGATGTTATTAAAAGTTGAGATACTTCTCCTTGTCCTGTGTGTACAATCCTGTAATGAGTGAAAAGTGTCTGTGCTGAACATATATAGAGGCCGTGCTGTCCCTATTGTCATTTCGCATGCTCTAGGGCTGAGTCAAGAATAGAAATAAAATTAAGAAGTAAGTCCTAGGTAGACCCGGTAGAAATTAATCCCTGTACTTTGTATATGGTAAGTGAGTTTCCCCCCCCTTTTTACTATGATAATTACCTCACAAGTTCCTGAGCTGCATAACCAACCACTGAAATAAGATAGCAGCTAAATGGATTCTTATGCGTCAGTCATCACTGTAGAAAGTACTGGAGAGATGCCCACATCTGAAGCATTGGGTGGGAGAAGAGTGCTTGGAGTGTTTGACGTGAGGGGAGAAAGGCTAAAGTTTTAGAACTCAATTACGAATAAGAAGTCACGAATCACCCGAGTTGAATGGCATCGTTTGGAGAGTTCCCAAAGAAAATTATTGAACTTTCATGTAAGGTATGAGTCTAACTTCAGCATCCAGATTGGTAGCAGTATAACAAAGGATAGAGAGAGAGAGAGTACAAAGCTGACAACTTAAACTTTTGACCTATGAAAACTTACAGAAATGGTTATTAAACTGTGTGCAAATTTGGGGAAAATCTCCCATTGGTTTGCTGCTTGATTTGTGCAAGTTTCCCATTTGCGCAGAGCTAGCAGTAAAGACCTTTCCCCACCCTGCCCGCTGGGATGGGGAGAGGAGATTGCGGGCGAGGATGGGGAGAGGTGACGTGGGGGGCCACCATAGGCTGGCCCAGGGTGGTGCCACCGGAGATAGGAGGGGTCTGTGGCTATTTAAGGGGGACCAGGACCCCTCCAAATCTCCACTGTGTGCTGCGCAGCTAGCAGCGAAGCAGAGCTGAACAAGCACTACCAGCGAGGAAGCAATTGAGAAGAAGGAAGCAATTGAGAAGAAGGCTGACTTACCCTGAGCTCCAGCAAGCAAAAAGAAAATTGGCTCCAAGGCGAGCAGGAAAGCGGCTTGAAGAGGCTTCCCGCTGTGCCTCCGCGGCGGCGAGCCACTCGGCGGCGGCCGCTCGAAGCGGCTAGAGGTCCGGCGGTGCTGCTGCGGCGCCAGCAGCACCACAGCGTTCGTCAGGGCCTAGGAAGCAGCGAGAAGAGGCCTCGGAAGCGGCGAGAAGAGGAAGAGGAAGCCCCACCGGATATCCCGCCCCCTCCACAGCTAGCGCGGTAGCAGCCAGCGGCAGGGAACTGCCGAAGATCAGCAGGAGGGCTGCCCAGCAAAGAAGCCGGCCGCAGCAGAGACCCCGGCGGCGGCGAGATCAGCTGTAAAGCGCTTGCCCTGCGGCTGGGAGCAGCACAAGGCAGCGCAACCCGGCTGGGGCCAGGGGCAATCAGGCAGCAAGAAGCAAAGGAGCAACTTCGATCCTAGGACGGGAAGAGCCTTCTGTGACAGGGCAGCTGCAACGGAAGGCGGCTTCCACGGACTCCTCCATCCCCAGGCTGTGCCTTTCAGGTTTTGGGTAGCCGGGAGGGAGGGGCGTATTAGGCTGTTCCTAGCGATTTACAACGTTGCAGGAGGACATCTGAACTCCAGCAGGCGGGAAAGATTCCTTGGAGGGGGGGGGGGGTTTGGAGGCCCTTCCCCCTTTGTTCTTATTCATAAATACCTGTTTTCTAAGTGGGAATTTAGAGCAGTTCTTTATTCAGTGTTAACAATACTGGGCTATTTGTTTTAGCAGTTGATATTTGTTCTTGGCTAAGTGCAATCGTACAGGGGCTGTAGCTCAAGGGGACTGCGTCTGCTTTACAAGCAGAAGGTCCCAGGTTCAATCCCTACCATCTCCAGGTAGTGCAGGAAAAGCTGCTGTATATAACCTGGTTTGATTCAGAATAATTGCGTCATAGTGGGTGTTATTAACATCCCTATTTTGGTTTTCAGCCTTAGTCCAAAAACCCGCTGGCAAGGCAGCTATTCAATTGCCAATTAATCATTGTGGGTATTAAACGCACTAGCAGGAATCAGGCCACCTGGTCAGTTATTTCATTATTGTTTAATCCGGCTGGTATTATAGTCTTCCTAGTAAGACAGCCGTTTACGCAGCTGTCTTGCCTCCAAAGAAAGGAATTGGAGGGAGGAAAGGCAAGGGAAAGGCTCCCGCACAATCTTCACAACGTAAACGGCCCATTGAAAATTCCTCCTCCGAGGAAGAACTGGACCCACAGGTTTCCAGTCTTGTAGCCAGATTACAAGCTTTAGAAAAGGAAAAAGGTGTCTCGGCTATCCCAATTCCGATCCCGCCACGCACTCAGACTGAACGTAGACACACCCGTAAGAAAAGGCATGACGATTTATTGAACACTCTTTCAGCTCGTCTACTGGCGATGGAAAGCGCCTCGGGTGAACCTTCCACTGAAGTGCCAGTCACGGCAGTGAGTCCAGCCACAGTTCTTCTCATTTCCATCGAAGAACAGAATACGGTGGCGTCTCCAGAGCCTACTCTTCAACACACCACTCTGGTTTTGGGACCTGTGCCTACGCCTCAAGGTGAGCTGCCATCGCATTACACCACAATGGTCCCCCAAGCGTCAGGGTTTATGCCAGCTCATTGGGGTTTTACGCCATGGTTCACCGGTCTGGGCTCGCAGATGGGAAACTTTGTTCACCCATCTTGGTCTCCCCAACCAAATTTGTCCCAGGTCACTCCTTCTGCCTCCGCAATTACACCTTTACAAGCTGGGGTGGCACCGATGGGTACGGTGCAGCCCCAGCAGCCAGACGCCCAACTCAACACTATTCAACAGGGGTTACCACAACCCCAAGTTTCAGATGCCATGGCTGCTTGCACTGCGGTATGGCAGGGACCTGCTGGTGCGGCTGCGACCAGCGTTTCCCAGGACATTAGGGATCCTTACGCAGGTGCTTCACATGACTGTATTCCTATTGGAAGCACTTCCGCACCTTTAGGATATCACCTGCTCCCGGCCACCAGGGAAAAAATATGTAGAGGGGAGTACGTTGACATATTCTCCTTATTATTCCGGGAACAGGAGAGCTCAGATAAGGATAAGGGTATTGACAAACAGGCAGAAAGGTTTAAAAGGAAGAAAGTTGCGCACACCTGGGCCAATTGGTTGCCAGGATTTCTTATATATATGGGAGTAATCTTGCAACATTTCCCAGGAAAAGGAGTTATTCTAACAAAATACCTCGATATGATCTATCGAGCGTATTCCGAGTACGAGGGCGGGGCTTGGCTGGCTTACGACCAATCATTTCGTCGAAGGGCTGCGTTTGATCACGCCCTTCGGTGGGATGTCAAAGATCATGACCTGTAGTTACAGTTCATGACGCCAGCCCGGCCTGGATTTGGCGACAGGGCGGATAGCGGACATATCCTAGCCAAGCAACAGCCCGCGTCTACCTCCAGGGGATACGCGGGCCAGGCGGTTCAACACCGCTCGCTCTGCTGGGACTTCAATAAAGGCTGCTGCACATGCAATCCCTGTAGATTCAGACATGAATGTCAAAATTGCTCAGGGTATCACGCCGCATCAAACTGTTTTAAAAACAGGAGCGGAAAACGGCCTGGTAAGGACGCACAGGGCCCCAAACGAGCCGGGGGGCAGCCACCTCCTTCCAAAGGGACCCAGCCCGGTTAAGCTTGAGCCACTGGACAAGTTACTGGCCGCGTACCCTAGACGGCAGGAGGCTTTGTACCTTAGCTTAGGTTTTAGGGAAGGTTTTCACATCCCTTTTCAAGGAGTTAGATGTAGTTCTTTTTCTAAAAATCAGAAATCCCTTTGTATGATGGAGAACATAGCACGGGAAAAAATTAGGAAAGAAGTCGGTACAGGCAGGGTTCTGGGGCCATTTATGACCCCCCCCCCATTCCACATTTGCGAGTATTACCTTTAGGGATCGTGCCAAAGAAGGCTCCAGGTGAATTCCGGTTGATACATAACCTGTCTTTTCCAAAGGGTGCTTCAGTAAATGATGCAATCCCTGAACATTTGAGCTCAGTTAGGTACGCTTCTTTCGATTCTGCTGTACGCATGGTGCGAAAAAATGGGCTAGGGGCATTGATGGGCAAATGTGATATAAAGGCTGCTTTTCGCATTATGCCCATTCACCCCGAAGTTGTTAATTTATTAGGCTTTTGCTTCCAAGGGCAATTCTATGTGGATCATGCCCTACCCATGGGATGCTCTATTTCCTGCTAGGTATATTGCGCAGTAAACTTCTGAACATTTTAGGCAATAAAAGGTGTCGTTGAGGAGATTGCAAGGAGTACTGGGTCATCTTAATTTCGCCTGCAGGGTCATCGCCCCTGGAAGGGCCTTTTTACGACACCTTTGTTGGGCTATGTCAGGCTGGCGTAAGCCGCATCATTGCATTAGGGTTACACAGGCCATGCGAGCCGATATTGCTGTATGGCTAAATTTTCTGGAACATTTCAATAGGGTATCATTTTGGCGGCAAGAACTTTTGGTAAAGGCAGACGGGCAGGTACATTTTGACACATCAGGTTCATGGGGTTTTGGGGGTTATCTGGGGAAAGAGATGGTGTGCAGTACAATGGCCCGGAAAATGGCAGTCCGACGGCGCATGCCGGGACCTTACATTCCTTGAATTATTCACCATAGTTGTGGCAGCACGTGTGTGGGTGCATAATTTAGCCAACACCACTGTATTGTTCTGGTGTGCCAACCAGGCCACAGTATAGGTAATCAATCCCCTTTCCTCTCATAATCCCCGTGTCAGGAGCTTGGTAAGAGCCTTTACTCTTCATTGTCTTGAGTTGACAATCTTTTTTCGGGCAAAGCATATTCCGGGGCTGAATAACGATATAGCAGATGCTGTGTCCCGACATCAGGTGCAGAGGTTTTGGGAATTGGCTCCTGGGCCCTAACAAGGCCGGAGAACATGCAATTCACTAAGCTACATTGCTGAAGCTAAGCTGGGTTGGCCCTGGTTAGGTTTTCCTCCATCCCTTTGGCTCCTTTGAAGGAGGAGATAGAGCAGGCTATTTGGGCAGTCCTTGGCGCCTAGCACCAGGGCTGCTTATCGAAACGCAGGTATGGAATTTCAGGCATTCCGCATGGCAAATCAGCTGCAACTTCTGTGGCCCATCCCGGTGGAGCATGTGCTCCAATTCTGTGTACATGCCACACGTAAAGGTTTGTCAACGCACCATTTCTCTCAAGCTAGCAGCTTTAGCTTTTAGGGCTAAAGCTCACGGCCTGGAGGATCGTACCTCGGATTTCGGGGTACGCAGGGCCCTTAGTGGCTGGGCATACGCTACACCTCGCACCCCGATGCATAGGCTTCCATTATCCCCAGATATCTTATTCGGGCTACGGGCACAGTGGCCGCTACTTTGCCACTCCCAATATGAACCAGGCTTATTCCTCGCAGCAGCATTAACAACATTTTTTGGGGCATTCAGGATATCCGAGTTTCTGGCCTCATCTAAGCTAGATACTCCCACACGGGCGTTGCAATTTTCTGATTTGCTTCTTAAAGAGCGCAGAGGCCCGTTTGCTTCTTCGATACTCATACACAGATCAGACGGGTTCGGTTGTGAGATTTCATTATTCCCCTCTACCAACGAAGTCTTATGCCCTCTGCAGGCTTCAGCAGCTTTCGTAACCCTGCGTGGGAAGGATGCTGGTTTTACTGTTTTGCCATCAGGATGGCACGTCCCTCACGAAATACCAATTCTGGGCAATAGCTATGCAGGCTCTTGATCATATGGGTCTGCGCGCAGCAGTGTTTGGTATGCATTCCCTTCGCATCGGTGCAGGGTCTACAGCAGCGGCTTGAGGATTTTCTCCTCAGATTCAGGCGCCAGGCAGATGGCGGTCCACAGCATTCAAAACATGTGTGAGGCATGTAAACACTTAAGCGATGTGCAGCGGATGCTAATGCTTTCATGTTTGTTCTAGATTTGCCAGTTGCTTCTGCACCCGTGCGGGTTTCCGTATGCGGCCACAGTATGGTCTTCTGGGCCAGCAAGCATGTAGCCAACTCCAGCTTTGGATCGCAGCTTGGCTTGAGTCAGCACGAAACGTGGTATGCGGTGGGATGAGCTCATCCCTACCTTGCTGCAGCGGCATTCTGCTCGGTTTCCCCCACAGGTCTTGCTTATTCATTTAGGGGGGAACGACTTGGGCTTAATGAATGGCAAGGCCCTCATTTTGCAAGCTTTGGCTGATTTTCAGCATATACGACAGCGCTGGCCCGGCATACGGATTATATAGTCATGCATCTTGCTTCGGATGAACTGGCGGGTGTCCAGTCATCCTCTTGCTATTTGCACCTTGCCTCGGATGAACTGGTGGGTGTCCAGTCATCCCCTTGCTATTTGCACCTTGCCTCGGATGAACTGGCGGGTGTCCAGTCATCCCCTTGCTATTTGCATCTTGCCTCGGATGAACTGGTGGGTGTCCAGTCATCCCCTTGCTATTGGAAAGGCAAGAAAGCGGGTTAATACTGAGAGGTTTAAGGCCCTAGCGCAGCATGGGGACTTTAGTATTCAACATCCTAACATTAGCCGTTTTCGGAGGGAGCTCTATAGGCGCAACGGGGTTCACCGGTCTCCGCCTGTTAACCAGTTATTTTTAGCAGATATTCAGGAAGGGCTACGTAATGTTCTGCTTCCGGGGGGAGGGGGGGGAGACTGTGTAATGGTTTTGTCTCCCCCTGTGGCGGTAGGAGCGGGCATTTGATATGTTTTTAATGGTGAGCATTCACGGGCACTATTCAAGTGATTGGTAACGCCTGAGGGCCAACCACTGAGAGCCCTGCGGCATCAGTTGGGGGGATAAGGCTTACCTTTGGGGCCAACCCATCTCGTCTACTCGGAGCCCTGCGGCACGAGTGGAGACGACACCGGAAGGCCACCCCCACCTCAGATTGGGGAAGCTCGGGGGGCGGCGAAAAAGCAGGCGCCACTTCCCGGGCTGTGAATGTCTCGCCCGACCCCTTCAATGGCCTGGCTGGCCATGCAAAATGCCCGCTTAGGTTACCTCCCCCCTTTATGCTTGCTTTTCTTGTAAATAAATAAAGTGGCCCTTGTTTAAATCCCAACTCTGTGTTGCCTCTTCATTTCTCATCCTTCGCTCTGCAAAGACCTTTCCCCACCCTGCCCGCTGGGATGGGGAGAGGAGATTGCGGGCGAGGATGGGGAGAGGTGACGTGGGGGGCCACCATAGGCTGGCCCAGGGTGGTGCCACCGGAGATAGGAGGGGTCTGTGGCTATTTAAGGGGGACCAGGACCCCTCCAAATCTCCACTGTGTGCTGCGCAGCTCCCTCCCGCCCTCCCCTGTTGTCAGTGTGGGTTCGCCGGTCGTCTTTTTGAGGCCAAGTAGGAATTTTTTGCTCACAATCTAACTTGAGTGTGAGTTTTTTCGCCTACTTCACACTGCAAAAGCAGGATGGGTGATAACTAGGTCAATCTGGCAATTTGGTCACTTTATTGGCGGTAGGAGCGGGCATTTGATATGTTTTTAATGGTGAGCATTCACGGGCACTATTCAAGTGATTGGTAACGCCTGAGGGCCAACCACTGAGAGCCCTGCGGCATCAGTTGGGGGGATAAGGCTTACCTTTGGGGCCAACCCATCTCGTCTACTCGGAGCCCTGCGGCATGAGTGGAGACGACACCGGAAGGCCACCCCCACCTCAGATTGGGGAAGCTCGGGGGGCGGCGAAAAAGCAGGCGCCACTTCCCGGGCTGTGAATGTCTCGCCCGACCCCTTCAATGGCCTGGCTGGCCATGCAAAATGCCCGCTTAGGTTACCTCCCCCCTTTATGCTTGCTTTTCTTGTAAATAAATAAAGTGGCCCTTGTTTAAATCCCAACTCTGTGTCGCCTCTTCATTTCTCATCCTTCGCTCCGCAATCACAAACACCAACAGGAATTGAACATGAAACAAGCAAAACGATTTTCAGAGAATATTGGTGATCTCAAACATCACTGGTTCACCCATCTCTAAATCACATGGAAAGCCTCTTTGGATACAGGAGAGATCCTCCGGGACTACATGCTGTTAGAATGCCTGAAGTGAGTGATTTGGATTCTGGGACCATGGGCTACTTGGAAGATGGACTGCTGGCAAGGGACAGGTTGCACCTCACAAGGGCTGGGAAGAATGTGTTCGGCCACAGCATGAAGAACCTCATCAGGAGGGCTTGAAACTGAATCCTATGGGGGCAGGAGACATAAACTTTGAGGCAACAATGGATGAAGGCTTATGCATCACAACAGAGAGAACAGCTCCAATAGTGCCCCCAAACAATGTTCACAACAATGTAGGAAAGAAGCCAGACTGCAAAGCTCATGGGCTTCGATGTCTATATACCAATGCCGAGAGTATGGGAGGCAAACAGAATGAACTTGAACTCTTAATACATGAAGGCAAATATGATTTGATAGGTATAACTGAAACTTGGTGGGATGACTCCCATGACTGGAATATAGCAATTGAAGGATATAACTTGTTCAAAAAGAAATAGAAAGGGAGGCAGAGTCACACTATATGTTAAAAAATACTGATCCCTGCACAGAAATACAAGAGGATGAGCCTGGGAGCCCCATCGAGAGCATCTGGATTAAAATAAATGGGGAAAGGAATAAAAGGGCATGATAGTCAGAGTTTACTACCGACCACCCAATCAAGGAGATGAGGATGAAACTTTTGAAAATCAAGGAGATGAGGATGAAACTTTTGGAAAGGCCAGTGTTTCAAGGAAATCTGATGTAGTAGTAATGGGGGACTTCAATTATCCCGATATCTGTTGAGAGACAAATTCTGCCAAAAGTGGTCCCTCCAAGAAATTCCTGACATGTGTGGCTAACTTTCTCCTACAGAAAGTAGAGGAAGGAACTGGAGGAACAACTATCCTTGACTTGATACTGACCAATAGGGATGATTTAGTGGATAAAGTGGCAGTTAAGGGAACTCTGGGGGAATGTGACCACGTCATACTTGAGTTCTTGATTTTAAAGGAAGTGAAAGCTGAGTGTAGCCAAACACGTACTCTGGATTTCAGGACAGTCAATTTTAATAAACTCAGAACTATGATAAGTAAGGTCCCATGGCAAGTGACCCTAATAATGAGAAAAGGAATCCAAGATGGGTGGGAGTTTTTTAAAAAGGAAATTTTAAAGGCACACTTACAAACAATTCCAACAAGGAAAAAAGATAGAAGACAACAGAAGAAACTAATATGGCTCCAGAAAAAGCTTAGAGATGACCTGAAAATAAAAAAGGACACATATAGGAAGTGGAAGGAAGGCCAGGCTACAAAGGAAGAGTAGCCCAGAAGTGCCGGAATGGTATCAGGAAGGCTAATGCTGATAAGGAGCTGAGGCTAGCGAGGGATGCTAAAAGCAATAAAAAGGCTTTCTTCAGATATGTGAATAGTAAAAGACAGAGGAAAGAAATGGTGGTTCCCCAGTCCTGGCTGCTCTTTTTACTTCAATAAATAAATCGGGCCTAATTCCCTCCTCTTGGAAGAAGGCCTATATTATTCCCATATATAAAAATGGCCCTAAAGCAGATCCTTCCAATTATAGGCCCAAAAGTTTGCTCTCGGTGGTAGGGAAACTATATGCTAGCTTCCTAAATCTTAAATTTCAGGAATGGATCAGTGACAATGAAATCCTTGGGGAAGAACAGGCAGGTTTTAGGGCAGGCCGTTCAATGCTTGATCATTCTTTGATCTTAGCCCATTTAGCATAGCAGTATTTGGCACCAAACGGTGGTAAATTATTTACAGCTTTTGTGGATTTGAAAGCTGCTTTCGATTCAACTCCTCAAGGCCATCTATGGTCTAAATTAGAAGAACTTTCAATCGAAGATAGATTATTATTTTTAATACAGTCTCTTTATTCCAACGCTTCGGCCCAGGTGCGAATTAGTAGACAAGGCCACGTAACAAATGAGATTCCAATAACCAAAGGGGCAAGACAAGGATGTATCCTTGCTCCAACCCTTTTCAATCTGTATTTGACAGACCTTCCCACATTCTTGGAGACTATTCCATCACATCCCCTGAAGATAGGATTAATGAAAGTGCCGATCCTTCTGTATGCCAACGATGCAGTATTGATTTCCCAGACACGTCTGGGGCTTCAAAGACTGTTGAAAGGTTTTGCTCAATATTGTAACTCAGACTCCTTAACAATTAATTATGAAAAAACTAAAGTGTTGGTCTTTTCAAGAAAAAAAAGTTAGATTCACCTGGCCAATGTTGGGAAATAGAATAGGGCAGGTGGATTCTTACAAATACCTTGGCATTTGGTTCTGTGAATCCCTTCGATGGAAGGTCCAAGAAAGACAAATTAAATCTAAAGCAGAACAGAGTATTAATGCACTGGCTAGGTTTTATCATACTAAGGGAGGTAAATTCACAGTTGCAGCCATACAAGTATATAAATCAATGATGGTGTCTCAAGTCCTGTACGGATCTCCTATATGGTTCCCATTGACGACAAGTACCCTAGAGGGACTGCAACATCGCTTCCTTAGGATCATTTTTGGTGCCCCCCCCCCACTTTGTGGCAGGTGCAGTACTGAATGTAGGAACAGGTTTGAACTCATTAAAATGCATGGCCTGGATTCACGCAACCCATTTTTGGCTTCAATGTCGTTTCTTGACATCTTCTAATTCCTTGATTCCCAAGTTATATGCTGACTCATATGTCTCCCCATGGGTTAAATCCATAGGAAAAAAAAATATTTCTATCGGGCTTTCACCCTCTTATTTGTTGTCATTAGGCTGGAAAAGGATGGATATTGATAACCAGGATCTTCTTGGTGCTGCATAGGGTCCTTGTGCGTCACAATCGCTGGGGTTGTCATCCAATCCTACTAAAGATGGAATGCTGTACTTGAAGTGGTTAATCATTCCCAAATACAGGAAGGCCTTTACGTTGGCCAGGTTCAACGCCCTCCTTTCGAAGGTCCTTGAGGGCAGATTTGAGAAGATTCCGTGGTTCCTCAGATTTTGCCCATGTAACAATTTAGATGTAGAGACTGTTGAGCACGTTTTGTTCTCATGTCACTTTAATCAAAAAGCAAGGGAGGATTTAATCTGGCCTCTTATATGACCTTTAACGAATCTCACCCCAGGATATCATTTAAACCTCTTGCTACAGGGCACAAATGAGGATATTACGATACAAGTGGCCAAGTTTTTGAATGTGGCTATATCCATCAGAGCAATGGTTGTTGGTTAAGATAAGTGTTTAAACTTTTATGAAATATATAAAGTATTTTAAGGAGTGTTGGATCTTGTTATTAACAATTTTAATTTTTTTTATTCTGTAATAACTTTACTCTTGTCATATTTCCTTTGGTCTATGGACTGCAATAAAGGATTGGATTGGATTGGATTGGTGGTTCAACTGCTTCATGAGGATGGCAAATTGGTAACAGATGACAAAGAAAAGGCCGAAGTATTCAATTCCTACTTTGGCTCAGTCTTCTCTCAAAAGTGGGTCTATGACCCCCCTGAAAAAAGTGAAGTACAAGTTGAAGGGGCAGGATTGCAGTCTGAAATTGATAAACAAATGGTCAAGGAACACCTAATTTCTTTGAATGAGTTCAAATCTCCAGGGCTCGACAAACTGCATCCTAGAGTAATAAAGGATCTGGCAGAAGAACTCTCAGAACCACTGTCTATTCTCTTTGTGAAATCATGGAAGACGGGTGAAGTGCCGGATGACTGGAGGAGGGCTAATGTTGTCCCTATCTTCAAAAAGGGCAAAAAGGAGGAACCTGGGAAGTACAGACCAGTCAGTCTGACATCCATCCCTGGAAAAATTTTGGAGCAGATTATAAAGAAGTCAATCTGTAAACACCTTGAAAACTATGCAGTGATGACTAGAAGCCAGAATGGATTTGTCAAGAACAAATCCTGTCAGACTAATCTGATCTCATTTTTTGATCG
The DNA here is from genome assembly GCA_029215795.1 of Anniella stebbinsi. Taxonomy (NCBI): domain Eukaryota; kingdom Metazoa; phylum Chordata; class Lepidosauria; order Squamata; family Anniellidae; genus Anniella; species Anniella stebbinsi. The sequence goes on from JARDYH010000006.1 coordinate 3,642,559, forward strand.
GGTAACCTCCCTTGTGGACTGTGGGAATGCTGTGGATATAGTATATCTTGACTTCAGCAAAGCTTTTGACAAAGTGCCCCATGACATTCTGATTCACAAACTAGTGAAAAATGAGCTAGATGGAACAACTATGAGGTGGATCCACAGTTATTATTATTATTATTATTATTATTATTATTATTATTATTATTTACATTTATATACTGCCCCATAGCCGAAACTCTCTAGACGGTTTACAAAAATTAAAAAACTGAACATCAAAAGTCAATATACAAAATTTAAAACCATAAAACAGCAGATATTTAAAACATTTTTAAACTTTTAAGCCTGGCCACAAAGTGAGTTAAAACCTCAACTTCAGCTGTTAAAATACCTGGGAGAAAAGAATAGTTTTGACCTGGCATCAAAAAGATAGTAGCCAACTTGAAGCCAACTGTAGTCAGTTGGCTACAGAATCGGACTCAAAGAATGCTTATCAATGGTACCCTTTCACACTGGGTGGGAGGTAACAAACAGGGTACTGCAGGGCTCAGTCCTAGGCCCAGTGCTCTTCAACATTTGTATTAATGATTTGGATGAAGAGGTGCAGAGAATGCTTATCAAATTTGCAGACAACACAAAATTGGGTGGGATCGCTAATACCCTAGAAGACAGAAACAAACTCCAAAGTGATCTTGATAGACTGGAGTACTGGGCTGAAAACAACAGAATGAAATTTAATAGGGATAAATGCCCAGTTCTACATCTAGGAAAAAGAAATCAAATGCACAGTTACAAGATGGGGGATACTTGGCTCAGCAATTCTACAAGTGGGAAGGATCTTGGAATTGTTGTAGATCACAAGCTGAATATGAGCCAACAGTGTGATGTGGCTGAAAAAAAGCAAAAGCTATTTTGGGCTGCATTAATAGAAGTATAGCTTCCAAATCATGTGAGGTACTGGTTCTCCTCTATTCGGCACTGGTTAGGCCCCATCTTAAGTACTGCGTCCAGTTCTGGGCACCACACTTCAAGAAGGATGCAGACAATCTGGAGTGTGTTCAGAGGAGGGCAACAAGGATGATCAAAGGTCTGGACACAAACCCCTATGAGGAGAGATTGAAAGAACTGGGCATGTTTAGCCTGGAGAAGAGAAGACTGAGGGGAGACATGATAGCACTCTTCAAATACTTGAAAGGTTGTCACACAGAGGAGGGCCAGGATCAATTCTCGATTAACCCAGAATGCAGGACTTGGAATAATGGGCTCAAGTTACAGGAAGCCAGATTCTGGCTGGACATCAGGAAAAGCTTCCTAACTGTTAGAGCAATATGACAATGGAACCAATTACCTAGGGAGGTGGTGGGCTCTCCCACATTAGAGTCATTCAAGAGGCAGCTGAACAACCATCTGTCAGGTATGCTTTAAGGTAGATTCCTTCATGGAGTAGGGGGTTAGACTCGATGGCCTTATAGGCCCCTTCCAACTCTACTATTCTATGATTCTATGAAGTGGGCTCAAATCTCATTGAATTCTGTTGGATGAGTATAAAGGCTTAGAATCATATTATACATGTGAGCGTATCGGGGTTTTGGAATACCTGTCTGCTCAAATTTATAACCTATTCTGGTATTGCCCTGAACAAGCAAGGCCAAGAGCATGTAGGGGCAGGGGGTGAATGCAGGCCGCACCCCCATTGTTCGTATATGCCAGCTCCTCCTCTTCAAACCTTCTCATACTGAGTGTGAATGCTTGAAGAGGGCTTCCATGTATGTTCCCACAATTAGGGACCTGGTAAGGTAGGATTCCTGAACACTGGGTGGCTTCTACACATGTTCAAAAAACCAAAAGGAGGAGAGCATCCACTCAGGGTAAAACAAGGAAGAGAAGCAGGTTCTTGGAATGCTAAGATACTTTATTGCTCACGCCCAACGTGTTTTGGCCTATGTTGTTGTCTTTAAAGGCCCTCTTCATGGGGCTGTAACATCAAGAATACATTACGTTATGTTTATGGGGATAACACATAACACATATGTGTCATCAGCTGATTTTACATTTACCCAATCATTTAAGGGCAGTTTAAACTACACATTTTTAATTTTTTTTAATAACACTTGTGGAACTCTAAACCAGCAATAGAACCTACTAAACTTTTCATCTTTATTAGCCTTCCTTGGGTCCCATCAGATTATTTTGCTCATGGCTCAGAAAGTATAAGTTATGCACCTTTGCGGTAGTAGTGTCTCCTTGTAGTTTTCAAAGGGCATCCACATTTCAAACAGCACTTCAGACATTCCATCTCCCTGTCAGTCTTGTTTAATTTACAGAACTGTCAAACTGTCACAGGTATTTATTAAAGATTGTCAAGGCCAGAATCTCCCAGCTCATTGTCTCTCTTAAAAATCTAGCAGATGACTGCCAGCATGCATGCTATTTTAGTCATCAGCTAGCTTTAAGCAACTTAATTCTTAAACCAAATATTCCAAATAATTGAGGATACGGGGCTAGGTCACACATGCTCAAATCATTCCAGGTGTTTCCAGAGACAACACCAGGGCTTCAGCTGGATTACCCTTGTGTAAACCAGAGCCTCCATGTATTTCGGGTAGTAAATAAGGTATCCCCGAGTCCCAGAATAGCAGGTCAGAAACATTCCACGTCCATCACTGGAAATGTGACAAATGTACCACATTTGTAGGTTGCCTCATTTGTGACCAGACCTTGTTTTTTGGCATGGTAAATATCTTCATGCTCTTCCATACAAAGTACAACTCAGTGTACAGAAGTGGAATAAGATGTAACAAACGATTTCAAGTAAGACCCACACACAGTTTTGGTACATGCAATGCTGTAGCATTATGGAAGCTATGGGAATGCAGGCCTTATTAGTGCCTGGATGGAAGACTCCACGGAGCCCCATGTAAACTGCTCTGAGCCTCATAAAAGGACACAAGGAAAATGGCATCTTGCTGAGGGCTTGGGCACTCATGGACCAAACGGCAGCTTCTCTAGAGAGCTGAACAGGGACAAGTGAGTAATGCCAGCCATGGTATGGAGTTCAGGAGTCTGAGAGCCCCCCTCCTAGACTCCACCCGCCCCTCGGACTCTCACGCTGCATAGCAGGGAGCTTCATATTATGATTTTCTTTAATTTCTACAGTCCTGGTGGGGGCAATTTTGTTGGAGATAGCAGTGTGCAAGGAGGAGAAGCTCTCCCAAAATGATTTCCCTGTGTGGCAATAGGAACTTTTTTCTAATCAATCTTTATTATTAATAGTCCATAGACCATAATATCCACTTTGAAATATTAAAACATTAATTTAAAACAGAAAATTCAACTACAGGGATTACATACAAATTGCAGCCTAAAACTTTTTTCTATTGTTCATAGTCATGAGGTGAGGGTGGGGACATTTTTCAGGTAGTCATGGCTGTTGAGGAAGGTATAAACCTTCTCTCCTTGTACACTGTAATTCTCTGGGAAAAAATTCCCACTGCGCCTCTACAAATTAAAGAAAACCAGATGGTGAAGGCATGCAGTAGGCATAATGTATGGTTTGGCCCTCAAAATGGCTCTGTTAGTAAACTTATCATTTGTCTTTAAAATAAAATAAGAGAGAGAGAGAGAGAGAATGAGAATTAACATGGAGTCAGCATTACATGTAAAAAAAAATCCTTTTCATGCAGATCCTGGATTATATTCCAGTCAATCCTTCTGTGGTGACTTTTTTCCATAACAATTCTCTTTTTCTTTCGTGGAACCAATACTGTCAGATATCAAAAAGTAATTGCGCAATTCAAATGTCACCCTGTCAAACTACATAATGTGATGGCACCTGTTACACTCTGATTGCTTTGCTCCTCCATGCCTTTTTGGCATTCTCAGAGTCCCTAATGGCTACTCTCGTGAATAGAGACCCCAGTTCCTCTCCTTACCAATGACATGTAACCAGTTGGTAAGTCTCACGGATTCTCCGTAACTGACAAGACGACAGGTGTAACAATCTCTCAGAAACTATCCTGGTCCCTTTTCACAAAACCCATTAACTAGCACAACAGGGCTTTCTTTTCTTAAATATATTAGACTTCCAAAACTCACCAGGTTATTTCAGCAGGGGGAAAAAGAGAATAAAACTAGATGGAACTAATAAAAGACGAAAACTAAGAACTGATATTGAGGCATAATGCTATTTCGCTATAGAAAATTCCATAAATTTAAGACATGGATAGCCTGATCTTCTGCCATTGGCAATGCTACATAGATAGGAGCCCTAATGAAGGCAATAGGTAAGATGCACCATGCTGGTGTCATTATCTTGGGATATGATCTAGCCAGAATTAATCATTTTTAATTCCATGGAAATGTTAAGCAAATGTTTAATTCTCCGGCAGCTGAGCAATGGAACTAACCTGCATAAACATAACTGAGTGATAGCATTTTTTTTTTTTTTGCATTTTCACATGAACTTTAACAAATATTTGTAAATCACGGAATTTTCCAATTTTGCTATTCATTTCAGACATGAGGAATTTTGAATTTGAAATGTATGAGCTGGTATTTTTAATGTGATTTTTTTAAAAAAAACAACAACTTCAAAATTCAATAGGTTTAGGGCCATTAACTACAAGTTATCTGTGGATGTCCCAATATCTTCTTTTCTTTTTAGGAAGAACAAGGCTTCACACCTTAAGCCCCATGTGGGAAACCATCACCATCAGGGCACATAAAGTCATTGGAGGCCTTCAGTGTGATGTGCCATGGGTGCCCACCCACCACCCTGCCACCAAATGTTGCTCATCCATTTTCCAGCAATAAACTGTATCATTCTTTCACACAAGTGTACATGAGCCATATTGCCACCTTTTCCTCACAATAAATATGAGGCTGTCACAGATTCCATGACAAATCCAAGGTCAGTCAATGAGTTTCAGAACTGAGCAGGGATTTGAATCCATATCTCCCTAGTTGAAGTCTAGTGGATATTTTATCCATTATACCACACTGGTGCATTTGAGCAGGTTTCCTCTTGGTCCATTCACATATTGAGGGCTCTCAGTCATTTGAGGCTTTCAGACAACTTGAATACTGAGATTTTAGGATTGCCCACCCCAACACCCCAAAACAGGAGATATCCTGAAAACCTCCCAGATGGAATGATGTATTTAAACCCTACAATGCATTTAAACTCTAAAATAACAGGATTTGGAAACTTGAATCCATACCAGTGTATCCAGTCCAATCCATACAGGATTTGACACCACAGTCCATTATACATTTATTGTGAGACTCCCACTCCCTTTGTTTACTCTGTTATGCAACTAATCATAAGTGGTCCCTAGTCTATAACTAGGACAATTACAATTAAAATTGCTAAGAACTGAAGCTTGAGAGATGAGATAAATCGATTAAGCCCAATGAGGTTAATAACATCCACAGACATATATATAGTCAGGATTCTGTGAGCATCATCAGACGAGCGTTTTATTGCACGTTCATTACTGGCCACTCATGGTTTTTCACGAGTCCTTTTGACAATAATAATAATAATAATAACGATTTATTTCTTACCCGCCTCTCCATCTAGATCGAGGCGGGGAACAACAGCATGATAAAATACATAAAACTAATTAAAACATGACAAATATTATTAAAACTGCATTAAAACATCCTAAAACATCATTAAAACATCCTAAAACATCCTAAAAACATTCTAAAAATTACACTGGATATGCCTGCCGGAAGAGAACAGTCTTTATAGCTTTCTTAAATTCTAAAAGACTGTTAAGTTGATGAGTCTCCTCCGGCAGGTCATTCCACAGTCTGGGAGCGGCAGAAGAGAAGGTCCTCTGGGTAACAGTTGTCAGCCTAGTCTTGGCCGACCGCAGTAAGTTCTTCCCAGAGGACCTGAGCGTGCGGGGCGGATTGTACGGGAGAAGGCGATCCCGCAGGTAACCTGGACCCAAACCATGTAGGGCTTTAAAGGTAATGACCAACACTTTATACTTCGCCCAGAAACTAATTGGCAGCCAGTGGAGCGATTTTAAAGCTGGCGTAATATGGTCACTCCTAGATGTACCGGTGACCAACCTGGCTGCCATATTTTGAACTAGTTGAAGTTTCCGGACTAGGCACAAAGGTAGCCCTATGTACAGCGCATTGCAGAAGTCAAGCCTCGAAGTTACCAGCGCGTGCACCACCATCTTTAGGTCTTCCAACTCTAGGAAGGGGCGCAGCTGGCGTATCAGCCAAAGCTGATAGTAGGCACTCCTGGCCGTCGCATCTATCTGGGCTGTCATTTGGAGCGACGGATCCAGGAGCACCCCCAAGCTGCGAACACAGTCTTTCAGGGGGAGTGTAACCCCATCCAGAACCGGTTGACACACCTCCAAACCCAGGTTGCGGCCTTTGACAGCAAGCACCTCCGTCTTGTCTGGATTCAGCTTCAGTTTGTTTTTCCTCATCCAGCCCATTACCGCCTCCAAGCATTCATTCAGAGGAGACACACTATCCTTAGCTGACGATGTTGTCGAAGGCATAGAGAAATATATTTGGGTGTCATCAACATACTGATAGCACCCCGCCCCATGCCTCCAGATGATCTCTCCCAACGGTTTCATATAAATGTTAAACAGCATTGGGGAAAGGATGGCACCTTGCGGTACACCACACAGCAGCTCCTTCTTTGCAGAGCAGCTATCCCCAAGCATCACCATCTGGAACCTGCCCGAGAGGTAGGACCGGAACCACTGAAGCACAGTGCCCCCGATTCCCAATCCCCTCAGGCGTTCCAGAAGGATACCATGGTCGATGGTATCGAATGCTGCTGAGAGGTCCAAAAGTACCAACAGGGACACACTCCCCCTGTCAATACCCAGGCGTAGATCATCCGCTAAGGCGACCATAGCAGTCTCAACTCCGTATCCCGCCCTGAAGCCAGTTTGAAATGGGTCTAGAAAATCAGTGTCATCCAAGACTACCTGGAGTTGAAAGGCAACCGCCCTCTCGATCACCTTGCCCAAGAATGGAAGGTTTGATACCGGTCTGTAGTTATTAAAGTCCAGGGGATCCAGGGAGGGCTTCTTTAGAAGCGGCCGTACCACCGCTTCTTTTAAACATGATGGAAAACTCCCCTCCCTGAGAGATGCATTAATAATATATTGTAATTGCGATCTAACCGCATCTCCTCCCTGGATGACCAGCCATGAAGGACAGGGATCGAGAGGGCAAGTCGTCCCCCTCACTCGTCCAAGCAGCTTGTCCACGTCCTCGGTACTCACCAACTGAAACCAATCCAGTATAATTCTACTCGCGGAGTCACTGGACACTCCATCGTCAGCCTCTGCTATAACGACGGCATCTAAGTCGGCTGTTATCCGAGAGATTTTATCTGCGAAATGATCATTAAAGGCATCGCAGCGAACCGCCGAAGGCTCTAAAGTCGGATTCAGGGGGGAAGGTGCCCGGGTTAGACCCCTCACCACCCTGAACAGTTCCGCTGGACGCGAATTCGCAGACGCAATGCGCGCAGAGAAGAAAGCTTTCTTCGCTGCACGTATTGCCACCCCATAGGAACGAAGATGTTCTCTATGCCGTGTCTTGTCGGATAGAAGTCGAGTTTTCCGCCATCGGCGCTCCAGTCGTCGTCCTTTCCGCTTCAACTCCCTGAGGTCTTCCGTATACCAGGGCGCCCTGTTAGAAGCGGGTCGGAGAGGACATTTGGGGGCGATCGTGTCGATAGCCCTAGTTAGGTCTCGATTCCATCTATCAACCAGGGCTTCTACAGGATCGTCGACGATACCAGCCATAGAACCCTCCAAGGCTTTCTGGAATCCAGCAGGATCCATCAGCCTTCGAGGGTGGACCATCTTAATAGGTCCACCACCCCCGCAGGGGCGGGTGGTAGCCGTGATACTAACCTTAACCAGAAAATGGTCTGTCCATGACAACACGGAGGTATTCGTTACCTCCGCCCACAGATCCGTCTGTTCGGAACTGAAAACAGCATCGAGGGTATGACCCGCTGAATGTGTGGGTCCAGAGACCAATTGGGATAGGCCCATGGTTGTCATGGATGCCACGAACTCCCGAGCTCCACCTGACAAACCAGTCTCGAATGGGATGTTGAAATGCCTTCTCCTTCCTGTGAGTCTCCCACTCATTCTGATTTCCCCCCCATCATAAAGCAAGGCAGAGAAAATTCAATGTTTGGGGCTATAGCAAAACTTGTTGCCATTTCATGCTGTGTGCAGGACAAGCAGTGTGATAAATACGTCCACTGGCCACGTGGTTGTTGCTTCCTTCCTTTTTCTTCCCCATGTGAAGAAAGAGGAAGCTATCCATCCCTCTTGTGGGACAGCAGCAGGAGGCAAAGCGATGGTAGGGAAACGCGATCCCTCCCTACCCGTCAGATGACATTTTGTGAATCCAACCAATATAAAACAAGTATTCCATGCCTTCAGAGAAAGATCCAGATAGAATAAAAACAAAATTAAATAAAACCAAACTGCCAGTATTGTCTCAATAATGACAGTATCTTTATTCCAAGCATGCACCAGACTGCATACATAATTAATAGGGGTGTGCACAGACCCCCCGGATCGCATCGGGACCCAGATCGGGACCTCCAATTTTGTCCCGGATCAGATCAGACAAAATCGGAGCCCCCCCCCGGACTGGATCGGGCCTGATCCCGATCCAAAAATCGGACAGCAACATACATTCAAAATAAATTATAAACTGCTCTGAGAATGAGGGAGAAAACATGGAAGCCCTTTTCATTGGAAAAGAAAACTTTCAGGAATTCCCTGAGATTTTTCTTTTTTTATCTTCTAGAAATAAAAGGACACTTTTCAGATTTTGCTCCACATTTTCTTCACCTTTATTTTGTTGTGGTGGCTGCATTTCCTCCTCTCAATGCACTGGAGTGATACTAGGTATATGGGGCATTGTGGAGGTTGCAAACTGGGGGCCAGGCTGCCAACACAGTTGATATTGTTGCCGCTTGTAGTGAAAGTGCAACCCCCCCCCAAACCTTTGGAAAACACCTTGCCAATAGTGATACCTACCTGTGCAAAATTGTTGGAGAATTTCTCCTCCCCCTGGAGAAATTCAGTGACATTGTAAGGGAGATCATTCCATAACTGGGAGGCCACCACTGAGAAGGACCTTTCTCTTGTTGCCACTCTCCTGGCTTCCCCAGAGAAGTGCCTTAGATATTGAGCATAGTGTACAGGTTGGTTCATGCCTGGAGTGGTGCGCCATCAGGTATTGTGATCCTGAGCCATGTAAGAGCCATTGGCAGATATGAGGGGGGCTGGGCAAAGTGTCCTCTTATCCCCCCCCTTAAGCTTAACAGGTGTGACAAGAAACAGAAAGGACAGGCATAGCTTTTTCTTTTTTATTTCTTTTACAAAGCATTTTTTAAATAAGGTGATGGCCCAGCAACACACAGTTAAGTTCTGCAAAGAGAAACGCTGGGCAAGGATGTAGCCATCACCATGCCTCTGGCCCGTTTTGGGAAATTGAAGATGGCAAAGTATGCAGCCTCACCTAGGACTTCTCTTCATAGCATCAGGCTTCTCTTCATAGCCCATCATGCTGGCAAAACTGTTTTAAAAAGAAGGAAGGAAAAGAGAGAAGGTGTTGCTGCTGATGACCAGCAACAGCCCCATTGAGTACTCCGTGGGCCCTGGCATCTGCCCCACCATGACAGGTGCTGACACTAGCCTATATATGAAGTTGACACAGCGTATGCTACGGATTTAGGACTGTGGGTTCCAGATTGCTGGCTTCCATGTGGTGATTATAATCTTGTTGTACAGTATGCAACTTTTTTTTAAAAAAAAAAATCTGCTAGATAAGGTCTGAGTAGTTACACAGTGATACTGAAAGATACTTGATACCATCTCTTTTACAATCCCAGCCAATGATAAAAAAAACTGAAAGTTTAATTGTGGGCTGCATTCTGAATAGTGGCCCACCAGGCCTCAGCTGTTCAGGCCTGTTTTGGATGGAGAGAGATGTCACAATTTTTACCTCAGGTTTACACAAAGACCGAGAGGAGCATGCACAAAGTCAGGAATCCAGAGGCATAACCAGGTTGCTGTTGGGAAAGAGAACAACATAAACATGAAAAGAATAAAAATGTCCTTGGCTAATATAATGAGGAGAAATCCTGCACTGGTGTTAGAACCCAGGGTAAACTTATTAGGATGAATGGTGGGGATTTTAGGACAGACAAGAAGTAGTAATTATTAGGGATGTGCACTGACCCCCCGGATCGGATCGGATAGCGGATCGGAATCGGACCTGGGGGGTCGGATCGGATCGGATCGGATCGGATCGTGTGTCGGATCGGATCGGATCCGATTCCGATCCGCGGATCGGATTTTCCGATCCGGATCGGACGCCATTTTGAATGCTTTTTCCTATAGCAAATTATTGTTTTACAAAAACGCCTATAACTTTTTCATTTTTAACGACAGAAGGATGAAACTTGGGCACATTGTACACTGGTTAGGGATAGGTATATGTGAGAAATTTCAGAAAGATTGGTGCATGAAGTTTGTGGCAATTAATTTTTTAATAAATAACATGGAATGCCTATAACTCGGTCATTTTTAAAGTTACACACATGAAACTTTGCCACATTGTAGGTGGAACCTTGGGACCCACGTGTGTGAAATCCCAGAACCGTGGGTGCTTGCCTGGTGTGGCAATGAATTTTTGAAAAATGGGTAGTAGTGGGGTAAATGCAGTTATGCCTCCCATGTTTTTATTTTTAAAGATACAAACAGGACACTTCGGCACATTACAGGGAACACTTCCCTTGATATGTGTGTAAAATTTCAGACAGCTAGCTCCAGGCATGTGTTGGCAATGAATTGTTGAAAATTGGGTAGCAGTGGGGTAAAATACAGTTTTGCCTCCCATTTTTTTATTTTCAAAGATACAAACGGGAAACTTTGGCACATTGCAGGGAACACTTCACTTCAAATGTGTGTGAAATTTCCGGAAGCTAGGTGCAACATTTTAGTGGGAAACGAACGTTTATTCATGGCATTTCACATGGGATTTATGGGTTGGTTTTAAGAGCTACAAACCTCTAACTCGCTCACATGGCACAGGACCTATGCCCGCTCAAACGCTGGAAATTTAACAAACTTTGGTGCAATGCTTTAGTGGGAAAACAAAGGTTTATGCATGGCATTTCACATGGGATTTATGGGTTGGTTTTAAGAGCTACAAACCTCTAACTCGCTCACATGGCACAGGACCTATGCCCGCTCAAACGCTGGAAATTTAACAAACTTTGGTGCAATGCTTTAGTGGGAAAACAAAGGTTTATGCATGGCATTTCACATGGGATTTATGGGTTGGTTTTAAGAGCTACAAAACTCTAACTCGCTCACATGGCACAGGACCTATGCCCGCTCAAACGCTGGAAATTTAACAAACTTTGGTGCAATGCTTTAGTGGGAAAACAAAGGTTTATGCATGGCATTTCACATGGGATTTATGGGTTTGTTTTAAGAGCTACAAACCTCTAACTCGCTCACATGGCACAGGACCTATGCCCGCTCAAACGCTGGAAATTTAACAAACTTTGGTGCAATGCTTTAGTGGGAAAACAAAGGTTAAACTTTATTATTTTAAACCTTCAGGAAGGGGACATTGCCTGCCTGGTGTGGATTGGTAATGAGGGAAGAAAGTTTCACTTATTCATTTGTAAAATGTAAAGTGATTGTAAATTGCTTTAGGGACCCATACATTTACATGACAAGACAGGTGTTGGTTGCAGGAATGCTACCAAATGCACTAGTAGCTAATCCCAGGTAATAGCTATTCAGATCCTAGCTAATAGCTATTATTCAGATCCTAGCCTGGGAAGGGATCTTGCAGGATAAGTGATTGTTCTTTTCTTGTGTACTATGTAATTCTAAACCAGAAGGCTGCTTTGATGTAGAGCCAATCCACATGGTCTCTTGCAGCACCTAGTATTATTTATTTCTCCTTCCACAGCAGAATCTGGAAGGCGGGCAGGCAGGCTGGCATTTAATGGGCAAAGTCCAACAGCGGCATTGGGGACTGGGTGACATTCTCCTTGAGGGCGAATGCCAAGTCCCATGGCTTGTGCGAGGAGGGCGGCTTGCTCTCTTTGCAGGAAGGATCTGGGAGGCGGCAGGCGGCATCAGCAGCGGGCGGGCAGGCTGGCATTTAATGGGCAAAGTCCAACAGCGGCTTTGGGGACTGGGTGACATTCTCCTTGAGGGCGAATGCCAAGTCCCATGGCTTGTGCGAGGAGGGCGGCTTGCTCTCTTTGCAGGAAGGATCTGGAAGGCGGCAGGCGGCATCAGCAGCGGGCGGGCAGGCTGGCATTTAATGGGCAAAGTCCAACAGCGGCTTTGGGGACTGGGTGACATTCTCCTTGAGGGCGAATGCCAAGTCCCATGGCTTGTGCGAGGAGGGCGGCTTGCTCTCTTTGCAGGAAGGATCTGGGAGGCGGCAGGCGGCATCAGCAGCGGGCGGGCAGGCTGGCATTTAATGGGCAAAGTCCAACAGCGGCTTTGGGGACTGGGTGACATTCTCCTTGAGGGCGAATGCCAAGTCCCATGGCTTGTGCGAGGAGGGCGGCTTGCTCTCTTTGCAGGAAGGATCTGGAAGGCGGCAGGCGGCATCAGCAGCAGGCGGGCAGGCTGGCATTTAATGGGCAAAGTCTCTCCTTTCCCGGGCACTGTGGCAGTGAGAGTGCCATAGGCTGCAAAAGAAGAAGGGGGGGGGGAAAAAGAATGAATATTAGTTGACCACTTCAACACAACCAGCTCCCTTCCACCCAGGATTGCCCTTCCTGAGTGCCCACGCCAAAGCAGGCACACGGGGCTGCCTGCTCACTCGGAAGTTAGCAGGCAGACAGCCAACCTTCAGTTAGGTGGAAGGTGCCCCCCCCCATTCACAGAACACTTACCGTAGTCCTCCTGAGGGCGTTGTTGATAAGATGCCACTTCCAGGCGGGCAGTGACGGGCAGGTGGGCAGTCTGCATTACCGTCTCTCCTGGGCACTGTGGCAAAGAGTTCCATAGGCTGCAAAAGAAGAAGGGGGGGGAAGAATATGAGGAAAATGATACTTTTCCACCACTGGCTCCCTCCCACCCAAGACTGGCATGTGCCCGTCCTGAGTGCCCACGCCCCAGCAGGCACACGGGGCTGCCTGCTTGCTTACTCGTGGGTAAGCTCTCTGACAGGCTCTTACCAGAGTCGTGCGGGCGACGTGAATCGATGGGCCACCTCCATGCGGCCGTGGCTGGGGCAGATGGGCAGTCTGGATTCACGGGTACGCTTTGCGCAGTGGCGAAGAGTTCCATAGGCTGCAAAAGAAGGAGGGGGGGGGAAAAGAATTAACATGAGATAAATCATACTTTTCCACCATTGGCTCCCTCTCACCCAGGACTGGCATCTGCCCGGTCCTGAGTGCCCACGCCCCAGTAGGCACACGGGGCTGCCTGCTCACTCGGAAGTTAGCAGGCAGACAGCCAACCTTCAGTTAGGTGGAAGGTGCCCCCCCCCATTCACAGAACACTTACCATAGTCCTGAGGGCGTTGAGGACTCGGTGAGATTCTCCTGGAGGACCCCTAGTCCCATGGCTTGTGCAAGAAAGGCGGCTGGCCCGCCTCGCAGGAACGATCTGGAAGGCGGCAGGCGGCATCAGCAGCGGGCGGGCAGGCTGGCATGTAATGGGCAAAGTCTCTCCTTTCCCGGGCACTGTGGCAGTGAGAGTGCCATAGGCTGCAAAAGAAGAGGAGGGGGATAATGAATATTACATAAATACTTTTATACTGCAAAAGAAGAAAGGAAAATAAATAAAGATTTGTATTAATTAATACATGCAAGTCCTAGTAACTAGTCTCCCACCGGCACACTTCTCTGGTTTGTGATGCAATCCTCTTTCTCCTGCACCCCTCCCTTTCTAAATCACTCTTCTGAGCCCATTGTTAGAGGGATTGGCTATCCTTTTGTGTCTGGCAGGACACAGCTTACCGGATCATTAGAGAATCACCATTTCTTTTGTCCTTGGGTTATTCATTCAATCCTAATAGCACCCTACGTTAGGCTGACCAGATCAAATCCAGGTCAGGGTTCCTAACTTCAGCAGTTGTAGAGAAAAGGGAATTTCTGCCAGTGTCATTTGTATGGAATTAGTTCCTGCTGAGATTCCCTCTTCATCACAACAGTTAAAGGTGCAGGGGCCCTGCCTTCTTTTCTATATGGCCACTCTGCCTGCACTCTTACCTGAGTCGTAGGGGCGACGTGAATCGAGGGGCCACCTCCATGCGGCCGTGGCTGGGGCAGATGGGCAGTCTGCTTGCTTACTCGGAAGTAAGATCTCACACTGCCCCACTTCTGGACACTCTCAGGTGTCCCTGCGTTGACTGCACACACTTACCTTATTCGTGCGGCCGATGTGGATCGGAGGACTCCAGTGGCACATAGGCTCCTCCAGGCAAAGTCACATTGGCACAGGGTCCTCCAGGCAAAGTCACAGTTTGGCACAGCTCCCTCCAGGCAAAGTCACATTGGCACAGGGTCCTACAGGCAAAGTCACAGTTTGGCACAGCTCCCTCCAGGCAAAGTCACAGTTTGGCACAGCTCCCTCCAGGCAAAGTCACATTGGCACAGGGTCCTACAGGCAAAGTCACAGTTTGGCACAGCTCCCTCCAGGCAAAGTCCCAGTTTGGCACAGCTCCCTCCAGGCAAAGTCACATTGGCACAGGGTCCTCCAGGCAAAGTCACAGTTTGGCACAGCTCCCTCCAGGCAAAGTCCCAGTTTGGCACAGCTCCCTCCAGGCAAAGTCACAGTTTGGCACAGCTCCCTCCAGGCAAAGTCCCAGTGGCACAGGCTCCTCCAGGCAAAGTCACATTGGCACAGGGTCCTCCAGGCAAAGTCACAGTTTGGCACAGCTCCCTCCAGGCAAAGTCCCAGTTTGGCACAGCTCCCTCCAGGCAAAGTCACAGTTTGGCACAGCTCCCTCCAGGCAAAGTCCCAGTGGCAGAGGCAAAGTCCCAGTGGCAGAGGCAAAGTCCCACTGGCAGAGGCAAAGTCACAGCTGCATGGGCACCTCCAGGCAGGCAGGCGGGCGGGCAGGCAGAGGCGGGCATGATGCCAGGCGCTTGCACATTGCACAAGTAAGCAATAGAACCGTGAGACCAGCCCACGCATTCCGGCTACTTCACAATGGCGGCAACCTAGCAGGCAGGCAGGCAGGCAGGCAGGCAGGCAGAGGCAGAGGCAGAGGCGGGCATGATGCCAGGCGCTTGCACATTGCACAAGTAAGCAATAGAACCGTGAGACCAGCCCACGCATTCCGGCTACTTCACAATGGCGGCAACCTAGCAGGCAGGCAGGCAGGCAGGCAGGCAGGCAGAGGCAGAGGCAGAGGCGGGCATGATGCCAGGCGCTTGCACATTGCACAAGTAAGCAATAGAACCGTGAGACCAGCCCACGCATTCCGGCTACTTCACAATGGCGGCAACCTAGCAGGCGGGCAGGCGGGCAGGCAGAGGCAGAGGCAGAGGCAGAGGCAGAGGCGGGCATGATGCCAGGCGCTTGCGCATTGCACAAGTAAGCAATAGAACCGTGAGACCAGCCCACGCATTCCGGCTACTTCACAATGGCGGCAACCTAGCAGGCGGGCAGGCGGGCAGGCAGAGGCAGAGGCAGAGGCAGAGGCAGAGGCGGGCATGATGCCAGGCGCTTGCGCATTGCACAAGTAAGCAATAGAACCGTGAGACCAGCCCACGCATTCCGGCTACTTCACAATGGCGGCAACCTAGCAGGCGGGCAGGCGGGCAGGCAGGCAGGCAGGCAGAGGCAGAGGCAGAGGCGGGCATGATGCCAGGCGCTTGCACATTGCACAAGTAAGCAATAGAACCGTGAGACCAGCCCACGCATTCCGGCTACTTCACAATGGCGGCAACCTAGCAGGCGGGCAGGCAGGCAGGCAGAGGCAGAGGCAGAGGTGGGCATGATGCCAGGCGCTTGCGCATTGCACAAGTAAGCAATAGAACCGTGAGACCAGCCCACGCATTCCGGCTACTTCACAATGGCGGCAACCTAGCAGGCGGGCAGGCGGGCAGGCAGAGGCAGAGGCAGAGGCGGGCATGATGCCAGGCGCTTGCGCATTGCACAAGTAAGCAATAGAACCGTGAGACCAGCCCACGCATTCCGGCTACTTCACAATGGCGGCAACCTAGCAGGCGGGCAGGCAGGCAGGCAGAGGCAGAGGCAGAGGCGGGCATGATGCCAGGCGCTTGCGCATTGCACAAGTAAGCAATGAAACCGTGAGACCAGCCCACGCATTCCGGCTACTTCACAATGGCGGCAACCTAGCAGGCGGGCAGGCGGGCAGGCAGTTTTTTAAATCATATAGCCAAAATAAACACAACACACAGTGACAGCCCTGCAAGGCTGCCACATAAGTCCAAAAGACACAGTCAGAAACAGTGTGGGATGCTGCTTGTCATCCACTCAATGTAGGAGCCTGGAAGAGGAATCCTATCGCGTCCTTCGTTCATAGTCAGAGAGGTGCATGCGTTCCTTGGCGATAAAATTAAGCCTTCTTCTTATCCAAAGTTCTCATGAGCCTCTGACGTGGTCTTACAAGAAGAAACGCCCATGGAAGTGTGGGACCTTACAGAAGGCCTAGAGGGAGCCATCGGAGTCCAATTTCAGAGGCACACGTGCAAGCACATTGGTTCAAGTCAAACAACATAGAATGTGTGAGATGCTTGGAGAAGGCTAGGAGAAGAAACTAGATCCCTTCGGGATCCATCGTTCAGAGTTGAGTTACTGAGCTGTAAACAACACAGCCAGTAAATTAAAGTAAAGAAAATTAATTAACCGAAAATAAGAATTAAAAAATCAAGGGCCTGCCGGTGCCTGCCCAAAGGTGTGGGATGGATGGGGGGTGCTTGCCAATTACTCCCCCGCGGGCATGAGGGTGGGGTATCCCAGCAGGGGCAGATTGACCTTGAGGAAGACCAGCTGCTCCACAATCTCAGCGTCCAAGCGAGAGCGGTGGGGTGTGACCACGTCGCCCGCCATGGAAAACACCCGCTCGCTTGGAACGCTGGACGGTGGGCAGCTGATTCTGTCCATGGCCACCCGCGCCAGATCAGGCCACATCTGGCGCCGAGATGACCAGTAGGCCAGGGGTTCGATGGAGCCGTCCTCCATCTGCTCCGCCAGGTAACGCTGCACTGCTGCTGCAGCGTCATCCTGGCGGCGGCTGGGTTGAGTGCCTCTATGCCCAACCGCAGCCTGCAAAGCCTTGTCCCAAAACCCCTGGCCTGTCCCCCTGCTGGGTGTGGTGGTGCTGGTGCCGCCGCTGCTGGTGGTGCTCAGCGGACTTAGCGCCTGGGCTTCGGTGGGCTCCTCCTCTGCCTGCCCAATCCTGGCATCCCGGGCCGCCCGAACGTCCGTCACCAGCATTTCCACCCAACCTGCCCGGGAAGTCTGCCCACATAACCCATCCTTGATGCGCGGGTCGCACATGGTGGCCAACATGTACTGCCTCTCGTTGTAGAGAGGCTGGACCCGGCGGGATAGGCTTTCCCTCAGCCTCGTCACCACTTCCCGCACCTCTGGCAGGAAGCGCCTGCCGGTGACGGCATCCCCGGCCTCCAGAAACTCGCCCATCTGATTCTGGAGATGCCTGGCCACGGGGAGCACCTGGCTGAGAAGGGCAGTGCTGCTGCTCAGGGTCTCGGTGGCCTCAAGGAACGGCTTGAGGACCACCAGAAGCTGGGACATGGCCTCCCACTGCTGCCTGGACAGTGGGGCCTGGATGCCAATGTCCCCGACCCTGAACATCTCGTGGACAACACGCTGTTGCTCCACCATACGCTCGAGCATGTGGTAGGTGGAGTTCCAACGTGTTGCCACGTCCTGCACTAGCCGGTGCTGCGGAAGTCCCAGCTCCTGCTGCTTCTCCCGCAGCAACCGACTGCCCTTCACGCTGTGGTGGAAATGCCCAGCCACCTTCCTGCAGCTCTCTAGGAGATTACGGATTTGGGGAGGGAGAGGGGCCTTGCTGCCTCCAAGGCCATCCCTGACGACCAGGTTGAAGACGTGCGCGATGCAGCGGATGCCCTCAAATCCGCCATCGCGCACCGCCTTCAGCATATTGGCTCCCCCGTCCGTGACCATGTAACCGCGGGTGTGCTGGTGCCCGCCCAGCCACCCTGCCACCATGCGGTTCATGGCCTCCGTAATCTCCTCCGCCGTGTGGGACTGGTCCATGACTGCGGTATGAAGGAGGGCCCAGCGGCAGCCCTCCTTCCCAGTCCCAGAAGTCCTGGGTGCTTCCTGCCCTGAGGCTCCCCACCAGTGAGCCGTCAGGGACAGGTAAGCGTGCACTCCTCCTTCGCTGGACCAGATGTCCGAAGTGAAGTGCACCTTCTGTGCCTCTGCCTGGCACAGACGACCCAGAACTAACTCCCTGCATGCCTGGTACAGGGAGGGCACCACACGCCTGCTCAGGGTGGTGCGACACGGCGGCTTGTAGTATGGAACCACAAGAGCCATCAGCCTCTTGAAGCCTGCGTTCTCGACGAGGCTGAATGGCTGGTCATCCAACGCCACCATCTCACCGATGCAATTGGTGATCTGGTTGGGCGCTGGAAAACGCCACCTTGTGGCTCCATACTTCCCCCACCCCATCTCTTCCATGGTGGCCTGGCGAAGCCTCTTGGGGATGGGAGGTCGAGAGCTGGCAGAAGTTGCAGGAGCCTTCTGCTTGCCCTTGCCGCTAGCACCAGTCTGCTGCGAGGTGCCCGCCTCGGTCCCAAGCAAAACAGACTGGTGGTGCCTCTGCATGTGGCGGGTGAGGTTCGTGGTGGTGAAGTGGCCTGGCATTTTTCCCCTGCTCACTGACATCTTGCAGTGGCGACAGACAGCAAAGCGGGAATCCACTGCCACCTCAAAGTGGTCCCACACCTTGCTTGCCTGTCGCTTCTGGGGTGACACAGACGGCCTGCCGGCGCCTTCGCTCTGTGGTGTCACCTCAGGAGCAAGGGAATGAGTGGAAGAGAGGACGGATTGTGGAGAGTAAGTCTCTGGTGCTGCCTGCTCTTCCTCTTGCCCCACATCAGAGTCCTCCTTCTCACTCTGAACCTCGCTGACTTCCACAAGATCTGGGAAAAGATCAGTCAGCGGGTTCACAGGCTCACCCACCAAAGAAGGAGCTGGATAATATAGTGCTCCTTCTTCATGCCCACTGCTGCTCCCAGCACCTGCCTCATGTTGCTGAAAGAGTGCCCTGCAGGCACTACTTTGAGTTGCCTCTGCCTGCTTCTGCTGCCCCAGTGGAGAACGCCTCAGTTTAACTGGGGGTGTGGAAGTAGGCTGCCTGCTGCTGGTCCCAGCAGCAGCAGCAGCAGCGCCATGCCCAGAGCGGCCTCTCCCAAATGCTGCCTTGGGAGCACCCCCCCTTTGAGTGCCACGCTTCATTTTATTTTTATTATTATTTATTTTTGTGTAAGTGTGTGCTTTGCTGACTTTTTTTGTGTTTGTAGCAGCAGGCTACACAGCCCAGCAACACACACTCACTCACAAGCGCGCACACACACACACACACACAGAGAAAGAGAGAGAGAGAGAGAGAGGATAGAAATATTTTTTTATTATTTTTTTGGGTTTTTTTCAGAAAGCGAAAGTAGAACAAACAAACACACTCACTGCAAAGACAAACTGAACTCACAGACAAACAAACGTGCTATCTAAGAAAGGAAAGGCAAGAGAGAAAGGAAAGCCAAGAGAGAGAACAAGAAAAGCTGAAGTAAAAGATCAGAAACTCCTCAAAACCACCTCCAAATACAATCAAATCAATACAGTCTCTCCAACACAGCTCCAAAACACTCCCTAATCTCCTCCACGTTCAACCCACAAAGAGCCAGAAGGGCAGGGCTGAGAGAATATATACTGGTGCCCTCCTCCAGCATTGCGATTGGAGGCTGAAGAAAGTCTTCACAGGATTGGGTGATTCAGTCATGTATTCTAAAGCACAATTGGTGGATCAAGCTGTCAAACACACACACACAAACACAGCCTCCCCCTCCCTTTCCTGAAGGT
The DNA here is from genome assembly GCA_029215795.1 of Anniella stebbinsi. NCBI lineage: Eukaryota > Metazoa > Chordata > Lepidosauria > Squamata > Anniellidae > Anniella > Anniella stebbinsi. The sequence continues at coordinate 3,662,664 of JARDYH010000006.1, forward strand.
TTAAAATAATAAAGTTTAACCTTTGTTTTCCCACTAAAGCATTGCACCAAAGTTTGTTAAATTTCCAGCGTTTGAGCGGGCATAGGTCCTGTGCCATGTGAGCGAGTTAGAGGTTTGTAGCTCTTAAAACCAACCCATAAATCCCATGTGAAATGCCATGCATAAACCTTTGTTTTCCCACTAAAGCATTGCACCAAAGTTTGTTAAATTTCCAGCGTTTGAGCGGGCATAGGTCCTGTGCCATGTGAGCGAGTTAGAGGTTTGTAGCTCTTAAAACCAACCCATAAATCCCATGTGAAATGCCATGCATAAACCTTTGTTTTCCCACTAAAGCATTGCACCAAAGTTTGTTAAATTTCCAGCGTTTGAGCGGGCATAGGTCCTGTGCCAGGTGAGCGAGTTAGAGGTTTGTAGCTCTTAAAACCAACCCATAAATCCCATGTGAAATGCCATGAATAAACGTTCGTTTCCCACTAAAATGTTGCACCTAGCTTCCGGAAATTTCACACACATTTGAAGTGAAGTGTTCCCTGCAATGTGCCAAAGTTTCCCGTTTGTATCTTTGAAAATAAAAAAATGGGAGGCAAAACTGTATTTTACCCCACTGCTACCCAATTTTCAACAATTCATTGCCAACACATGCCTGGAGCTAGCTGTCTGAAATTTTACACACATATCAAGGGAAGTGTTCCCTGTAATGTGCCGAAGTGTCCTGTTTGTATCTTTAAAAATAAAAACATGGGAGGCATAACTGCATTTACCCCACTACTACCCATTTTTCAAAAATTCATTGCCACACCAGGCAAGCACCCACGGTTCTGGGATTTCACACACGTGGGTCCCAAGGTTCCACCTACAATGTGGCAAAGTTTCATGTGTGTAACTTTAAAAATGACCGAGTTATAGGCATTCCATGTTATTTATTAAAAAATTAATTGCCACAAACTGCATGCACCAATCTTTCTGAAATTTCTCACAGATACCTATCCCTAACCAGTGTACAATGTGCCCAAGTTTCATCCTTCTGTCGTTAAAAATGAAAAAGTTATAGGCGTTTTTGTAAAACAACAATACTTTGCTATGGGAAAAACGCATTTAAAATGGCGTCCGATCCGCCGATCCGATCCGATCCGGATCGGACCTCGCCGGATCGGATTGGATCGGATCGGATGGTGTATCGGATCGGATCGGATCGGATCGGATTTTCCGATTTTTGGGGCGGATCGGATTCGGATCGTGGATCGGATCCGATCCGATGCACACCCCTAGTAATTATCCATACAGTGCATAGTTAAATAGCATGGTGACAACCACCAATTTAGATGGTTTCAAAAGGGGAATCAAACAGGATAAGACTACCAATGGCTACTAGTCAAGATGGTTATGAATACTACATCCAGGATCAGCGGTAGCATGCCTCTGAGTACCAGTTACTGAGGAATAACAGCAGGAGAGGGCTATTGCCCTCATGACCTGCTTGTGAACTTCCCATAAGCATTTGGTTAGCCAGCCTAGATAGGCCTTGGATACAGCAAGACTCTTCTTATGTTCCAAGTACACAATCCCAGTAAAATATACATAAGTCATATTCTTTTAGTGAATGCAAAATAGACCTTCTTTAACTAACAGTTTCTTGATTCCAGTTTGTCATAGGGCATTTGGTCAGGGTTTATTGCTCAAAGAACTCGGAGACCTCTTCCTTTATAACTATCAGTAGACTTTGTTTGAAGATTGAATTGAGAAGCACTAATAATAAATCATTTGAGCAAACATAAAGAAATCAGATTATGTACCCATGGACTTGTCAGATAGTTACAGAAAAGTAGCTTATAAAAAGAGAGAGAAAGTGGAATTAAGCAATGCCTAATTTCCAAATATATATCCACATAATGCTGTCCAACTGTGGTAAATAACAGAGTCAGCTTGAGATCTTTGTTTCCAGAAGGAAAATAAAAATGCAAGTAGGATTAAATAAAGGGAAGCTGTAGTGACAGTAGGAAGAACATTAGCAAGGAAAACAGACAAAGGTAACTCTTAGGGTTGTAAACTGTGTTTGGGAAGCTTGTTTTAAAGTGCTGCTTTTAGAGTTGATGTTGTGTACTTTGATGCCTTATTACTGAAGGAGTGTATTGCATTTGCATGGATTTTTAGAGCACAGAAGAGATCATGGTATATATATATATATATATATATATTCTCCACCTGTGAGATTACAAAACAGAGAAGCATTTGTTCGCTTGACTTAGATAGTTCATTTTGTTCTTTTTATAACATTTGTTAAAATAATTGTTCGAGCACTAAGATACTTCAGGGGCTCTGTGTTTTAAGACAGCAATAAACATACAGAAATAGCCTCTGGTGATTTCAAAATGGAGGGGGGTTGGGGAAACTAAAAGTAAATGGGGGAAAATTAAATTGAACATTGTATTTTTTTTAAAAAAAACCAACAAGAACATAATTTCCCATATCATCATATGTACAGATGGAAGGAGTGAATACCCCAAGACAACACTTGAAAACATCAAACTGATATATATATACATATATATATATATATATATATATATATATTACAGACAGAATTAGAATTTAAGGCACACCTGTGGCTGCTGTTAAAAGCTAAAGTCCCACATTTCCTCCTCTTCTAGTACTACAAAACTATCTGGTCCTTCAAAACACTTGGCAAGATGTCATCATGTTTCAAGTTTCCTGGTCCACTTAATTGGGTTCTGCTTATGGGATGGGGAAATTCACAAAATGGTAGGGGTGTTCACTCTAGCACCTCATACACATTGAAGTGGTAGGGTCAACCCTATAGGCAGAATCTCCACTGCATGTCCAAACCATGGCCCCATCAACCATATATCTGGACTCTGGAGCAGGGACTCTGTGTGCGCACCAATGTATGCTTGCAGAGCTTTTCCACTTGGACCAACGAAGTTTTCCTCTTGTGAGGAGGAGCTCTATGTATGCAGGTTGTATATGTGTGGGGATTACCATATTTCCTCGATTCTAAGACTCACTTTTTCCCCCATATTTACCTCTGTAAAAATGGAGTGCGTCTTGGAATCGATGGCGTCTTAGATTCACTGGTTTTCTCCAGCGCTGGAATGGGTTTGGAATACACCCACCCACCCGTAGAGCCTTCACAAAGGGGCTCTGCATGTGCCCCCCCACGACTCGGCCTCCCTACTCACCTCCATCACGCCCCGGTCCTCCCCACCAGCGCGCGGGATCGCGGCCTACTTCGTAGAAACGCTGCGTTTCCAGACCTCCTCTACTGTCGCCAGTGCCGCCGAATCCCAGGAAGGGGTAAGAAAGGAAGAGCAGGTCAAGCAGGGGCAGTCAGAGGCAGTAGCGGGGAGGAGGAGGAAGAAGGGAAAAGCAGAAAGGGAAGGGAAGGGCGTGGCGAGCCGGGCAGAGGCAGCGGGGAAGAAAATCGGCGCTTACCTGAGGCTGCGAGGAGAGAGGTTGCCACGGTGAGGGAAGGGGAAGCGAAGCTGTTGGGGGCTCCGTCTGAGCTGGCCCCCGTGTCGATGCAAAGGCAAAGCGGGCTCCCTCCCCTCAGGAAAGGGGCAGATGGAGCAGGGCTGAGAAGAAGCGGCAGCGAAGGGGGGAGAAAGAAGCAGCAGCAGCCCCGGCTGAGAGCAACGTGCCTCCGTGAGTGTGTGTGTGTGTGTGTGTGTGTGTGTGGAAGCGTCCGCCCCTGCTTCTCTTCCACCTCCTTCCTCCGTCGTCATAACTCACAGCAGCGGTGACTCCTCACTCACCTCTCTCAGATGGAGCCCCAACAGCCCTGCTTCCCCTTCCCTCACCATGGCAACCGATTTTCTTCCCCGCTGCCTCCGCCCGGCTCACTGCACCCTTCCCTTCCCTTTCTGCTTTTCGCTTCTTCCTCCTCCTCCCTGCTGCTGCCACTATTGCCTCTGCCTGCCCCCCCCCGCTCGATCCACTCTTTCTTTCTTACCCCTTCCTGGGATGCGGCAGCATTTCCACGATGTAGGCCGCGATCCCGTGCACTGGCGGGGAGGACCGGGGCGCGATGAAGGTGAGTGAGGAGGCTGAGTTGCTGGGGGGCTCATGCGGGCCCTCGCTGCCATGGCCGCTGCCTCTGCCTAGCTTTTGTGCCCTTCTCTTCCCGCTTCATCCTCCTCCCCGCTGTAGCTGACGCCACTCCTCCCTTGCCTGGGCCCTGCTACCACCTACCGTATTTCTTCGATTCTAAGATGCACTTTTTTTCAAATATAAACGTGTCTGAAAATGGGGTGCGTCTTAGAATCGACGCAAAGCTTTTTACCTGTTGGTGGCCCTGAAATTAAGGTGCGCCTTAGATTCGATGGCGTCTTAGATTGGAGGAAATATGGTAGTCACATGTACACCAAACAGGTGGGTGGTGGGCGGCATGGCTGCTGGGTATAGTGGCAATGGGGTGGGGGGGACTAGCCCCTGTGCCCCTTGTGCCTTCTTTGAATGCCTGAGAGGATTTATCTGAACCCTACTGATCTCATGTTTTGTGATTCTTTGATGTTTCCTAGGGGAGAGAGTAGGAACTAGGCATGGGCAAGTTCCCTAAAGTCCACCCGGTTTTAAATCAGAAATGTCCTGAATTCCTCCTAAAATGAGGGAGCTGACGTAATTTTCTCCCAGCCAAACTACAGGCCTCAGAGAAGATGCCCACCCTTTTCTCTCCCAGCCACCTCCTGCTTCCCCTTCCAGATGCGAGCATGTTCAGTGCACATGAAAAGCACCAGGGAGGGGCCATAGCTCAGTGGTAGAGCACATGCTTTTCATGAAGAATGCCCATGGCTGCTGTATTATCTGGTTTGTGCATAAATAACAATTAAATGTAGGTGGTTTTTAACAGACCAAGTACATGTTCTGTGGCAAGGATCCAAAGAACTACTTTAAGCACACCCAAGGGCCTGCACGTGCCCTGTGGAATTTTTGACTTCATTTTTTTTTCCTGAATGGTAGGCCCCTGTTGTGTATGACAAACTGTTTTTGAAAATTCCTAAGTTTTCAAGAGTGCATCGGTATGAGTGGAGTACATTACTCCATTATGAAAACAGGGAAGCTCAAATTTGTTCTAATGGCAGAGAACAGAAGAACTTACTTTCACTGTGGAGGAAAGTGAGGGAAATACTTAGCAGGGAAGGGGCAGAGCTCTAGGTACGTGCAAGAGTACACATGTAGAGGCCCTTCTTGTAGGGTGACCAGATAAAATCCAGGTCAGGGCTCATGTAACTTTAACAGTTGTAGAGAAAAGGGAATTTCAGCCAGTGTCATTTGTATGCAATTAGTTTTTGGTGATATTCCCTCTTCATCACAACCGTTAAAGGTGCAGGCACTATACTAGAGTGACCATATACAAAAGAAAGTAGGGCCCCTGCACCTTTAACTGTTGTGATGAAGCGGGAATTTCACCAGGAACTAATTGCCTACAAATGACACTGGCTGAAATCCCCTTTTCTCTACAACTGTTAAAGTTACATGAGCCCTGGCCTGGATTTTACCTGGTCAGCCTACCTTCTTGTGTCTGCTGAAGGTCATGGGAGGTATAGTAAGTGTGTGCAGCCTTATTCTTTCACACTTTCTTCATATGGCCATCTAAACCACTACACTTATGTATGTTTGACGGGTAGCCGAATGAAGATTTCTGGACTAGTAACTTATATAGACTAAGACCTCCATTACACCTAATTCCCCCGCCCTGGTTTGCCTCTGCATTATTTTGTTGTTGTTGTTGTTTTACCTCTGAGGCAGAAGCGCATCAACCTTATGATCCCTTTCACCTGAATAGTTGCTCTTTCGCTCCTTTGCTCTTCCACTCCACTCCACTTCACCTCTCCCCTTCTCTTTCTCCCTCCAGTCAGGTCCTGTCAGATGAGCACTTCAACCAGTCCACCTTTCTGCCGGGCAAAAATGGAACAACCCTTTAATCTGGCACTTTGGGGGCATTGAAGGGAGTACAATCCTGTCTCTGCAGAGATGCAGGTTTTGTATGATTATGATTTTTTTTTAAAAAAATGCTTTCAAGCCTGGGATGCAAGGTTTAGGTTTTATATTGAGGCTTGGAGCCAGCTGCTGGGAGAGATTGCTTTTCCCTGCCAGGACCTGATGCAATCCATTCAAGCCCCCAGTTCCTTTAAAACTACACGGAGACTTAGGGCACATTAAATGTGCTTAGGGATAACAATCCAGACTTTTAGCATTCTAGGAAAGGCTGGGGAAGAGGTGGGGTGTCAGCAGGACAGGCACAGAATCATGTGAGTACCATGCTGCAAATCCACACACCAAGCATGGCAAGAGTGCACTAAATTGCTGGTGTGTTGGAACTCTAAGGTTGGTGAAGTCCTGCTAAGAATGTTTGCATTATCTCAGATTTTTGGCCCATCACACACAGTACCAGTGCTTCATACTTCAGCGTTGTCTCTGGACTGTTAAGAAATTATGATCCATCCATTCACTGGCATACAGTCCTAGTCATTTACATCCGTGTTTAAGGACAAGCAAAGTTTGTGATTCCATCTGGTCCCTTTGCATAAAATTCTCCTTAGTGTGAGAGGTGACCTGCCATCAGGATATTTATGATGCTTGCAACTCGCTTAGGGAGGAAACTGCATTGGTTCTCCCAGGATATTGTTGTTGGGTGGTCTATCAAAAACCAGCATTCTACAAGTCAACCACCTGTAAGATTTGCAGCAAGGGAATTCAATTCTTTGGGAAGAACACCAATCTCCAAACAACTGCCACAGCTTGTGTTCAGCTGAGAGTGATGGTAATAATTTAAGTCGGAACATGGAGAGAGTATTGTATTATGGAGAGTATTGTATTTTGGCATTCAGCCTCATATGAACTAGGCCATAACTTGAACTCTGTAACGTTCTAGGAGGATTCTAGAAGAACATAGCAGGGACAAAAATGACTTGCAATATAGAAATCATCCTGTATTTTGGATTCAGTTCTCTGAGTGTCATCACTTATATAACCAAAGAGCTACACATAAGAAGGAGGGATCAGCAAATGCAGGGTAATCACAAGGTTTACAATTAGGGGGGAAAACCCTCTAAGGCCATATCTACACCTTGCAGGATATGACACTTTGAAAATGGTTTTAAAACTGTACATGGAGCATGTCCTGGGCCCCAACAGTTGTCACTATTGTTAGAAAACATTTTAAAGCAGTAGTGTAGATCCTGCCTAAGAGGAAGGTCTCAAAGCCACCCAATGAGGACTGAACATGCTTAATGCAAACAGAATTGAAAGGGGGAAAACCCTGAAACCCAGGTGAAAGCAGTAATTGAACAGAGTAACTGGGATAGGAGGATGGGGAGACAGATAGATATAAAGGTACTCACCTGCTCACTTGCTTTTTAGCCAGCTGGTTCCTTCATATTCACTCACAATCTCACCAGCTGATTCCCACCCTTTCACTCGCTCACTAGCCAGATGGTGCCTGCCTCTTCACTTGCACTTTAGCCAGCCAGTGCTTTCCCATCACTTGCTCCTTCAGCAGCTGGTACCCACCTGTCCACTCACTCTGGGCAGCCCCCTGCCCAAGAAAGGAGAGCTCTGTAGACTGCCTTCTCTACAGAGACACAGAAACACAACACTTTTCCACTCTTCAGGCTGCGAGTGCTGCCACTGATGTAGCCAAAATGGCAGCATTCATGTATAAGAGAGATGTATCATCAGTCTCGGACAATCCTCAAGTTTTCAGAATAAATATATATATATATATAGAAAGCGAGAGAGAGAGAGAGAGAGAGAGAGAGAGGGGAGAGGGGAGAGATTGGAAGGGAAAATGCCAACAAACAGCCCAACAAAGACTGCACAGGCTCAGTGTTCATGGAAGGCTGACCGAGAGCATTTCTAAACGAGTGAGAAAACAGTTGAGTTTGGACGCCACTTTAGGCAACGGGGGGGGGGGGAAATAGCATACTGACCGTGCACTGTTTTGGCAGAGGCACCACAGCACCTGCCACACAACATATTGCCCGTCCCCCCATCGTGCGGCTAAAAGTCCCGGCATCCTTCTGGGCTGCTGTGTCTCCTCCCTCCCACCTCCCTCAGTCCTCTGGCTGTATCCCAGCAGGCACCATAAGTTCTGCTGGCTGTATCAGAGCAGCCGGGGGGGTTCGGCTGCTCTGGCCAACGAACTCTATGACCAAATGGAATAGTACACGGAGAGAGGGGTTCCCTCCAGATGACACTTTAAACAATGGAATTCGGAATAAACAACGTGCAAGCCCATTGTTCTGTTGTTTAAGTGCCCAAAATAGCATACTGTCAGTTGTGTGTGCATTGTGTGTTGACCTCCATCCAACACAATAAGCAACACAACTGATGATTATTCCCCCACCCCCGTGAATTATCATGTCATCCGAACCAGCCAACATTTTCCCTTACTCGGCTTTATTCTTGCGGAGCCATTCCAGAGTTACAATGAGCACAATAAACATGCCTCCCCTTTTCTTCATCCCCTCCCCCTTTTTTGGTGGTTCCTGTGGAGGGGAAGTTGCACATCTTCCATTTAAACAGCCAGCATATGACCCTGCAACATTACAGGAATATTCTGCTATCCAGGAAATACATCAGCTCTTTGATAGCCATGTATATTTGTTACTCCATTTTTGGTGAATTAAGTTTCAGCAGAATAAAGCTCAAAAACAGAGGAAGAGGCACTGGAAAAGGATGACAACATGAAAAGGATCTGGAAACGTCTGTGAGTAAACCATCTTGGTTGCACTACATGCGCTCCATGTGATGGAACCTTGAGTGTTGAGGGGGGAAACAATCAATTGGGTAGGGAAGGGGGAATTGAATGAACTGGATGACATCTTGAACAGCAGGCAGCAACATTTTTGCAAGCCCCACTTCGCTGGTTTGTTTCTGGTTTTCTCACATAAGTATTGGCAATTCTAATTCCTTATTAATTCCTTTTAATAAGGTCTCAAAAAGTAATTAGTGTGACATTTACTCCTTTATCTTGGCCATTAATGGAGAAATTAAACAGAACTTTAACAATTTTGGCAATAAGCGGTAGTGACTTCCTCCTAGCTCAATAGTTCAGCGCTCATAATTTCCTTTTGTTTGTAATCCTTCACCAGCAGTCATTCCAAATGACAGTTTTCATATCTAAACCAATTTAAATTAATATTGGATGCATGATTTTTATAGCATGCTGTATCAACTACTTTACCAAATTAATTGCAAATGTGTATTACATGTAATGTTCTCCCGTCATCACTAATTTTGCAATTCTATGAAAAAGCTATCACATTTGTCTGGTTAAAAGAAAAATAAAAGGGCAACGCTTGTTTATTATGCACAGTTTGATTAGTATAGCCAAGCTGAGAAGTTGATGCTGAAAGCTTAGGTCACAAAATGAAATGTATATATGTATTTCAAGATATTTCATACTAAATGAATACTGGAGCTTCTGCAATAAAACCTGCCACAGGTCGATTTTCACATATGATTCCCTTAAAACCTTGGCCATGATCTATCCATCCACAGCTGCAGACACTGGAGGGGATCCACATACAGCTTGAAAGAGGACTTTTGCTTATACGCATCTTGCTGGCCAGCTATGAGGCAAGAGTATGCGATTCTATTACCTACTGGTTCAAACATTTGTTGCCACTTTGTAATTACCTATGGGAGGTGCAGGTTGTATGAACTGGTGTCACCAGGTATGAGGCAGAGACTCCACTGCTGGAATTCATACAACTACAGCAAAGCAGGCCACTGTGATCATGTGGGTTGCACAACCATATGGCATCTGCTTAAATTTTATTTATTTATTTATTGGATGTATCAAGGTGATTTACAATTGATAAAATTATTCATGTAACAAGCACCTCTATACGATGCCAGTTAGAAACTTGAGTAGGACAACTAGCACCGGGTGCATCAATTTTACAGAGTACCATGTGCATGCGCATTAGGGATGTGTATCATATTGTTAAAATGTCCAATAACGATACAATAAGGTCATTATCGGACATCCGATTAACGATAACGATATGATAGAAAAAACTCTGATAAATATCCGACCGAAAATTTCCAGCCCGATTATATCGGATTTTTTTTTTGGACTACCGGACCACCATGTAAATAAACCTATAACTTCTGTATTTTCAAAGTTAGAGGCTTGAAACTTGGTCACAATGCTTATGGGGTATGCCTAAGTATGTGTTTGAAATTTGAGATCAATCCCTCCAACCCTCGATTTTATATGGATTTATTAAAGATTGTTTAAGTTCTGACAGGTCAGAATGACAGCTCGCCACGTGCGTTCATTCAGACCTGTCAAAAAGTTGCAGGATCTTTACAAAATTCATATAAAATACAGGGGTCGATGAATTGATCTGAAATTTGGCACATATGTGTAGCAACATGTGCTAGACATGTGTATGAAATTTGAGATTGATCCCTCCAACCCTCAATTTTATATGAATTTATTAAAGATTGTGCAACTTTTTTTTGACTGCAGGTTGACCGGGCCTCCGTGCTGTCATCTTGTTGTCTGCTTTTTTCCCCATAGGCTTGCATTGGGGGAAACACATGCATAACTTTTTTATTTGAAATGATAAATAATGACATGAAACTTGTGGTGCCAGGACTATCAAGATTCAATCTGCTATGTCCAAAATGTTTCATGTCTCTATCTTTTCAAATTAAAAAGTTATAGGGGGTCCCCCAAAAGCCCCACCCACTGCTGTAACTTATTCATTTTTAAAGATAAAAACTTGAAACTTGTGGGACATTGAAGATGGGATCTGGGTGGTCATTTGTGAAAAAATCAGAGCAATTGTTCAAACCCTTGATTTTCAATGATCTTTTTAAAAGATCGTGCTCGTTCTGAAAGCTGAGGCCCGGTCAACCAGCTTTCAGAATGTGTATGGTCTTTAAAAAATTCAGATGTTATAGGCATTTTTTCTATAAATAAATAAATAAATAAATAATAAACAAAGGGTCTGCAAATTAAATATCGTATTTCCGATAATTATCGGAAATACGATATGATTTACCTCCTATATAATCCAATCCGAAATTTTTTTAAAAGAGTAATTTCCAATAACGATACAATACAATAATTTTGGGTGTGCACACCCCTAATATACATCATATGCATCATTTTTATGGAGTACAAGCAGTACCATGTGCATCAATGTTATGGAAAACCATATGGATGTGCATCACAAGTATCAATGTTATGGAGTAAAAGCAGCATCATGTGCATCAATTTTATGGAGGTCCAAAAGCATTTGAATGGAGTCTCCATCTCAAAACAGGGAAAGTATAGTACTTAGAATTATCTTCCATGCTAACTACATAGCCATTGCAAGTTACAGCTTATCTGGATTTAGGATCTTGGGATTCAAGGCCACATGTGATGACCTCAAGGCAAACCTGAGCTGTAGAAACTCCCATTTTTGAATTTAAGCTCTGGAACAAGGTTTGATTAATTTGATCATATGAATTTAATATTCACTTCACTAGAGCTACAGTGGATTTACACCAGTATAAACTGGGCTGAACGATTCTCCCAGTGGCTGTTTCTTCACGTAAGGTGAGAGATAAATTGTGTGTTGTATCTGGAACAGATTCCTTATTACAAGTGCTTGGAGGGTGTCCTTCATTTAATGAATTCCAACACTGTTCCTCCAGTAAATGAAGATATTACTCTCTTTAATGTAATCATTTCTTATTGATTTAAATTACATAGAAATGGGAAATGTTCTATTTGGCTTTTACCTAAGGTTAATTGGATAACAGAAAACAAAACAACAACACCCCAGCGCACACACCCATTTAAAACAATTCATAATTTCTGTGAAGAGAATAAAAAGGCATACCTTCCTGTAAATTAATCTGGAATTGTTATTGTGTTTGCAATCTCCATTTATTGGTAGCAACAGAGAGTGGGGAGGGAGAAACAATGTGTACTTAACTTCACATTTACATTTATCGATTGCAAATCACCTTGAGCGATTAGCAGAAAGGCAATTAATGCATCTGCTAAATTTTTTTAAAAAAGACATTTAAAAAAAAACATCAAAGCACAAGGGATGCACACTCACAAAAGTTAGTAGCTCGCAACTGCATCCCATGATGAAGCATTGTTAAACCCATCTTCAGTCATTCACCGACGAGGTCTTTCTTGTAGCTGTGGAGGGTGCCACGCTTCGGTCCCTGTGAGGTTTTCCCCACCTACCTCTGCTGCCCCTGTCTCGCCTTTACCGTTTTAGGCCCCACAGCCCAGCAATCCGGCCCTCAGTTTACCCCTTTTCCACTGCCACCAGTACCCTCCTCAGGTACACCTCAAAGACCGCACCAGTATGAATTAAATGGAATTTATTAACAAGATGTAATTTCAGATATGAAAGCTTAATAGTTTCCTCGGGTAAAAAGCATGGTGGTTACAAAGGCACAATGCATAATGGTTTCAGTTCAATACTTTTTCTTAGAATGTTTCAAATATCACTTTAGTGGTTAACCTGCCTGCTCTACCCTTTCTAGTCTACTCAATCTATTCCACCAAAACAATAAACCACGTTGTTCCTTCCTCAAACTACCCTGACAGCCTAACCCAAATCACTCTGATCTTACTCATCTCCACCTGTCTTCCTCCCAGCACTTCAATATATCTTCACTCAGTCAGCTAACTCCTCTCGTTCGCTCTCTGTCAACCAATCCAGGCATCTCAAACAACCAGCCCATCAACACTCACCTTCCATTCGGACACACAGCCAGCCAATCCAGGCACTCTCCGACCACCATCCATTCACTCTGTGCTTACCAAGACCTATATCCACAAACAGTGGCCTGGTTCGGATGACACGATAATCAATGGAAGGGGTGGGGAAACAATCATCAGTTGTGTTTCTTATTGTGTCGTGTGGAGGGCAACACACAATGCACACACAACTGACAGTACGCAATTTGGGGCACTTAAACAATGGAGAAAAACAACGGGCTTGCACATTGTTCATCCCGAACTCCATTGTTTAAAGTGTCGTGTGGAAGGAACCCTCCGCTCTCCGTGTACTATTCCATTTGGTCATAGAGTTCGCCAGCCAGAGCAGCCGAAAAAGCCCCAGCTGCTCCAATACAGCTGGCAGAACTTGTGGTGCATGCTGGGATACGGCCAGAGGACTGAAGGAGGTGGGAGGGAGGAGACACAGCAGCCCAGAAGGATGCCGGGACTTTCAGATGAGTGATGGGGGGAGGGGCGACATGTCATGTGGTGGGTGCTGCCGCGGCACCACCAAAATAACGCATGGCCTGTATGCTATTCCCCCCTCCGTTGCCTAAAGTGTCGTCCAAACTCAGCTAGTAAGTACATTTCGGCCTAGTCATTTATCTTATCCGTTACCATTCTTAAACTTTTTAAAGACTTATATAACTAAATGCATACCATAAGCAACAAACCTTGCAGTACAATTATAACATAAAGTAGTACAACATTACAGTCCCACCCCCTTAAACTCCTAAGCATCCTTTGTTGATGGGTTGGGTCTGTGGGGGCAGAGCAAGCTGAACATGCTTACCCTGTTCCATGAAACTAGGAGGAACCCTGGCTTATCATTGCTCTGTAACTGCATTCAGCTGAATGGGATCACGGTGCTCTGTGCTGCTCTTCCCTATGAACAGCTCGGATGTGAAGGGCAAACGCAGAACACACATCCCTGACTCTCTCCACAGTTATAGGAAAGCCCTCTTTACTTAGAGAAGGTTTAGGTCCCAGCTGATGGTTTCTAATGGTAACTCGGTCATGAAGAACCTTTGTTATATTGTGCCAAGAGCTATATTCACTCAGGGTGATTTCAAATAAGTAGCCATGGTGGCAACTGAAATGATGGCATTATGTATGTGGCAATTAATTTGGTGTCATAGCCATTCAGATCTAGGAGGATAGATGGTGTACTAGGGGGCTCAATTTGGACGACACAATAGTCAATGGTGGGCTAATAATCAACTTTACAGTTATTCATCTAGGGGGTACTCCCCACACAACATGGTAATAAATAATCAACTGTGGTGTGGATGAGGATCAGCGCTGAGTTGACTATGGCAGCATTCGGATGACACAATAGTCAAAACAACTCACGATTGTTTCCCCCACACAAGTTGTTTATTGTGTTGTCCGAATTGAGCCGGCATGTGAAGTGTCCCTATATTTTGGGGGAAGGGGCTGGTCTGGAATCTTATTTCTGAGTCAATCCAATATGAGTTGGGGACAGGAATGGATGGGCTCACCTTCGTCGATTCTCATTGGGCACTCACTAAGCCACGGCCACTGCTCGCACAAACCACTGGAGCACTCAAATTGCACCCAGTGAACACTATGATGCCGCCAATCCCTTTTTTACAGCTGCCATTCATGCAACATTACATTCCTGGTTAACCCCAAGCTGCCATTTTTACACAAAATGTGGGCTTTCTAGAGGGCAGGGGCTGCCATGTGCTCACAGACCACCTGTCACTTGGCGAAAGGGTTCCAGTAAGTGGGAGTGGCTTGGTGACCAGGTTCCAGGAGGCCAGCAGATGCCCCCCTCTCAGAATCCCGAGATATCCCTAGTAAATTTATATACACCAATTGCTGGGGAACATGGGTGGTGGAGTGCTGTTGCACCTGTGTCCTGCTTGTGGGTTCCTGGTCGATAGCTGGTTGGCTACTGTGCTGGACTACATAGACCCAACATGGCTCTTCTTATGTTCTTATGACCCATCTCCAAAATTCTTCCATCCAGACTTCACATACCATTGAAAATATTTCCACACCGACCTGAACCATTCTACATGGACTTTCTGTCTGATCCAGCATGGCTCTTCTTATGCTCTTATCTCTAGCCACAATATCTGACTGATGGATTGTGGTTGGCTTAGAGTGTGTGTGGACCATACATATCCCCATAACCCCTATTGTGGCCCCTGTCACCACCACTCAACTGCCTCCACCCAATTTTTAAACAGATTTCAAGGAAAAGTGGCATCTGTAGCAGTTATGGAGCAGCCAAATGGCCAAATTTAGCTTGTTTGCAAGCTAAATTTAACCATTGTAGAGCTCTTCAGTACTGAAGTTGTTTGCTAGTGGCTTTGGCTTTATGGGGGGCACCCTGCAAACTATGGTCCGCTCTGGGTGTCCAGAAGATGAAAATGGCTCCTGGACCTCCAAAGGGTTAGCGGTTTTGCTGAGCTGTTTGGCACAAGTAGAAATGCTATATCCAATTAATTTTAACACAGGGATAAGCAGGTTCCTCTTGTACTGTGGGCTACACATGTCTCCATCACATCTATTTTGGCCTCTCTCACCACCACCCCACTTCCTCACCCAATTTGCTGTTGCACCGTGTCTTTCTTGTGGGTCCCTGGTCAACAGCTGGTTGGCCAATATGTAAACGGGGTGCTGGAGTAGATGGACTCAATATGGCTCTTATGTTCTAATGTTCCAGCTCCAAAATACTCCCAACCAGACTTCTCATGTCATTGAAAATATTTCCACAGCTACCTGAAACATTCTTTATAAAGAAATACTCTGGAAACAAAGAAAACAAGTTATGCATGACCCTCCAGCTCATGACATTTTTTTTTCTTTTTTTCCTTTTTCTTTTTTTTGCATTTAACTTTTTATTATTTTCCACACATAAAAAACAATCTAAACACATACATGAACAAACTAAACATCAAGTACAACATACTAATAGAGGATAATCTACAAAGTTGCAGCCCGTTCCGCTCTTCTTCACTGCAAAGGACTGTACTGCTATATTGATAATGAAATTATACATTTCCCAAATTTTTCTTTCTCTCTACTCATAACCTTTTCTCATTTGTTGAATCCACAAGTAAATAAGTCATTTTTTTCCTGCCCCTGTATTTAATCTATAAAGGGTTTCCATTCAGTTTTAAATCTGGCCGTTTTCTCTAATTATTGATGTTAATTTCGCCATCTCCGCTAACTTCAGTAATTTCAACGTCCATTCATCTATTGTGGGTAACACTGTACTCTTTCAGTTCCATGCATGTAATGTTCTCGCTGCTGCCGTCATATATAAGACTAAAGATTCATGTTTATCTCTCGCTTCATTATCCGTTAGACCCAAAAGGAAACATTACTGTTTCAACTGCACACGTATCCCTAGGATCTTCTGCATCAAGGAGTAGATCTGACTCCAAAAAAAATCGCTTTTTTACAGGTCCACCATATGTGGTAAAATGTTCCCTCTTTCTCCTCACATTTCTAACAGGTCCCAGAGACCACCTTAAATATTTTAGCTAATTTCGATGGGGACATATACCATCTGTACATAATCTTATAGAAGTTTTCTTTAAGACTAATACTCAGTGTAAACTTTAAGTTTTCCCCCCACATACTTTCTCATTGGTCCATTGTTATATTATGCCCAATATTTTGTGCCCATTTTATCATGCAATCTTTCACCTGTTCATCCTCCATCTCAAACTTCAATAACAACTTGTATAGTTTTGATATAACCTGTTTTGATATAGTTTTGATATAACCCAAACTTGAAGCTGTATTTCTCTGCCTGCTGCTTAATGAAGATGAAAGAATGGATGATGTTGAAAAACAGAAGATGACTAGAGTTAGAAGGGCACGAGTTGAGATTTGGGTGGCATAGTTATGTGTGGTATGATAACACAAAGGTCAACGGAGAATTTAATAATCACTATGTGCGAAGAGCAATTTTGAGAACATGGAATAAATATAAACCGAGATTGTGTCACGGGGTCCCACGTTGGGTATCAGCACAAGAAACATATCATAGAAGAGAGCTTTCAAATCTGCATAAATGGTTAACTTATTATGGTGTATTAGAAGTAGTACAAGGGAAGCTAGACTCAAGCCGAGAGAGGTGTTGATGAAAGAAGGTCATACTTGCCAATGGTTCCCTTACTTACAAATTGCAGAAAGATTTAAATTAATTTTTTTAAAATGTGGGGGTTCGAACAAACCAAATCTGAATTTGAAAAGGCAATGTGTGCAAGCTCATGACGTATTTCCAATATGCAGAACAGAATTTGGCAATTCACAGTCCTGTTGTTACAAGGATACACACACACGCGCGCAGAGTGTTTTTTCATATGTGACCATGAGGATGTTCATTTTACTGATATTCTTTGTCACCATATTTTTAAAGCTTTCAATTTAATCACATTTAATTGGTCTGTATGGTTGCCAAATGTATCTCCATTCATCAGAAACCCAGTGCCTAAGAGGTCTTTAATAATGCTGAGATGAAAGGATGCTTACAGGACTGATGCTGGCTAGGGTTCTTCTCATGGGGGAAAAAAATTAGATTGCTGAGTCATCAGGCAAAAATTCCAACTGGATCAACACATTGGCTTCCTAATTATTTCAGACAGTGCTAGAGGGAGGAAATTTACAAGTCCAACAATTGAAATGAGGGCCTATAATGCTTTGACTGAGCAATCATTGCCTGGTAAATTTGTGAGAAGAGTCATCTTATACACGGGCAGAGGGGAGTTATCAAGACAATATGCTAGGGAATGGGAGTATTGTGCTATGAGAAGCAAAGTATGAGCAGCACATAGAATGTCCTTTTGAGGGAGGATGAGGGGCCCTGTGCTGGCAATTTCAACTACATTGTCAACTGGTACAATGGCCACTATATGCCATAAGTACCAAGGCAGCGGCCAGTGCTGGATGGGGCTGGAATATATGCCTCAACAGACCTTCACCCCAGATTCTGGGAGAATCTTTGCTTCAGCACAGTACCTTCTAGAATCAGACATTTAAAATCTGTGTGTGTGTGTGTGTGTCTCCTCACTGTTATACATTTATATGCTGGCTTCATACAATCATATGTATCTGGACCATTTGTGCCATATCTACTAACCAAAGCTTTCAATGGCTTTAAAATACAATAAAACTGGCGGGAATTTCTACGGATGAGTAAAAATGTAGTTGTTCCTTCCAGTCCTCAGATGTTTCACTCAATTCCTTAATCTCTTGTCTGGTGAAGTAGTCAGGTGTTAATAAGGGGTTTCCTCATCCAGGCTGCTGATGTCTCTCACAGCTTTTTTTTTTAAAAGGCTAACAATCTTTACTACAACATATAAAAGGGGAGGAGGAGGTAATGGAAACTAGTGAGGAATTGAAGGATATATCAAGTTCATGGCAGAAGCTTAGCACTAAGAATTTGTTTAATCAGTTGTATCCAATGGTGTTGTTCCATCAGTGGAAGGGAAACCAGTAATTAATGGATTTCCCCTCCCTCCCATGCCCCTATGTGTTGCCAAATCTGCTCCCCCTGAGGGTCTTCCAACTTTGGAACAGAATTGGGAGCACATGGTGGCTGGAAGGGGTGGAGAGAAATCCAATTGCAGGAGCAGAAGTCCTGTTGTATAAGCGGATGTCTGCTCATGTGATTGTTGGAACCCAACCCAAAGTCTAAAAAACCAGGAAAAATGGAAAAAAGCAAGCTGATTTTAAGAAAATAAAATGTATATATGAGAAAAGGTGTTAGCTGATTTAAAAAAATCAGGATTATATTGGGCACTGATTCATTTTCAAACAGTATTCTGGGAAATCCTGAGATTCCTTGAAAACTTATCAGGTGTTCTTCACTGAGATGATCATTAGCAGTGGACATGGTTTTCTGAAGTTCATCGATAATAATAATAATAATAATAATAATAATAATTCTTATCCGCCTCTCCGTCTGGATTGAGGCAGGGAACAACAACATGATAAAATACATAAAACTGATTAAAACATGACACATATTATTAAAACTGCATTAAAACATCTTAAAACATCCTAAAAACATCCTTAAAACATTCTAAAATTCCACTGGATATGCCCGCCGGAAGAGAACAGTCTTTATGGCTTTCTTAAATTCTAAAAGATTGTTACGTTGACGAGTCTCCTCCGGCAGGTCATTCCACAGTGTGGGAGCAGCAGAAGAGAAGGTCCTCTGGGTAATGGTTGTCAGCCTAGTCTTGGCCGACTGCAGTAAGTTTTTCCCAGAGGACCTGAGTGTGCGGGGTGGATTATACGGGAGAAGGCAATCCCGCAGGTAACCTGGACCCAAACCATGTAGGGCTTTAAAGGTGATAAGCAACACTTTATACTTCGCCCAGGAACTAATTGGCAGCCAGTGGAGTGATTTTAAAGCTGGCATAATATGGTCACCCCTAGGTGTACCTAGGTGATCTTCTCCTGTAATGTGTAGTCATGGAATAATGTTGTATGTGTTCTAGAACACACTTTCAGTTCATTTAGGACAGCCATGAGTGCCCCCATCTGAACTGTGTGTGCCCTAGAATATGTCCGAGAACATCCTGGAATACACATGGGTTCCGTGGCAAATGACTCCGTTTAGAAATGGTTCCCTGAAAATGGAAAGATTGAAACCCACGGCTATGGTGTATACTGGAAAGCAAAATCAACAAGGTTTCAGAGGCATTTTGACCCAGTGATTGGCCATTATAACGCTTTCCTTCAAATCTGTATACAATGTACTGCTGTATACAATAGACTGGTATGATAGTCTATTGCATAGAGAAGTTTGATTTGCCCTTACAGTGAAAGGACTAATTCATACATGCACACACACAAAATCTAATTATAGTATATAGTTTATTTATTTATTCATTCATTCATTTATTACTTACATTTATATACTACTTCCCACAGAGATATCAAAGCAGAGAACACAAAGTGCAATGGCATTAAAGCCACAATAAATATAACAATAACACAACACAATACAAAATTCATCAGCAGTAAAACCACATACTCTACTGTGTGCTACAAACCATTTCTGAGTGGGTCACACTTCAGGGAAAGCCCATGTGAAGAGATGAGTTTTAAGAAGATGTCTAAATGTCAGAACTGTGAGGGCCTGTCTAATGTCAATTGGTTAAATGTTCCAGAGGGTGGGCGCCGCAACATTAAATGTTCTACTGCAAGTCCTTCTGAGGCAAACCTCAGGAGCATGTGGCACCCTCAGAAGCACTGTCCAAAGGAGATTTAAGAGTTCTGTCAATGGAAGTTTTCATATTTTGAATAGATGAATTTCTGTTGCAAATGCCTTAGAGACAGAAGCACCCTTCATTCAATCCTTGTGTGAAAGGTCATCACATAATTAAAGAGACAGTGGGGCCGTGCCTTGAGAAGTGATGGCTTCTCCTGTCTCCACAGCCACCACCCACACATTAAGAGAGCTTCGTAAATGATTATTTGAAATCCTTGATTGATTATCACATGTTACAAATTCAGGATTCCTTTGGCTGGAAACAATTGATTAAGATCTCTTCCAGTCAAAAAAGTGTTAAGCAGTTAATAGAGAAAACGCAACTAGTATAGAATCATCAACATAATGCTAATGAGCTATTGCAATACCAGATGTGTTACATTTTAAACAATGAAGCATACCAGAAGGAAAGGCTTGCTACAGGAACATAACATAAATTCAGATAATGTGGCTATAAAACAGAGTGGAGATATGAAGTTTTTCTTCATTGAGATTACTCATGCACTAATGATAAATAAATAAATGCAATCTTACATAAATTGCGTTAAACCATTAACATTTTTTACGCACATAATTAATTTCAGGTGCAAACTTTACAACTGAGCTGTCTAATTACCTGAATCTCTGTGCAAATCAGATAATTGGATAATTAGACTACTCTTTCCTACCATTTACAGCCATAATTGTTATTAATTGTTATTTTACATTTATTAAGCATCAGAACAATATTGCAACTGAAGAGTCAGAAGTATTTTCTGCAATGGGTTGTGTGCACCTTGGAATAGTATTATTAAAAATGTAATTCAGTTCACAATAAAATGGTTGCATCCAACCACCTACAGAAAGTGTTTCTACATTAGCAAGGTGAGGCACCTGAATTTTGGCCATCTCCCTGCTCACTGCAACTTCCGTTGTCTTCTGAAAATTGCTCTTGAGGGTTGAGGAATCCTCTGGAACTGCATGAGAAACGACATGGAGCCCCACCCTGTGGGGGTGAAAGCACTTTCCACTTCCACATTCTCACCATTGGATACAATCCTCAGAGCGTCATCAGACAAGTGTTTCATCCCGTGCTCATGACTGGCCACTTCTGGATCTTCACCAGTCATTTTGAAAGCGCACTGATCCTGCCACGGGTCTCCCACTCCATTTCCCTGTTTTCACATCTTAAATGAAGCAACAAAAAACCTGACTTTTTTAAAAAAAAGTCGGGATTTGTCGGGATTTGCTGCCATGTGCAGGAAAGTCCCTATATAACAGGTGCTATTCTCATTGTTCTGTAGGGTCTCTGCACATTCCCCTGCATGCAGAAACGAAGCGGGGTGCAGAGCAATAGTATGTGATGGAAAGGAAACACAATTTCCCCTGTCTGATGATCCTCAAAGAGTTTTAAGTCTTTAAAACATTTTCATGCTTTTTAAAAAAAGCATTCTGTCTTTTCCACATGTTCTGTTTCCTGATTTTGTCTGACCTTAATATCCAGCGATTATTTTTTTATATTAGCCAACCATGAAATCCCATTGCACCATAATGCTGCAACAATATTACCTCCACTGTATTTATTTTGATGATTTCAGAGGGTTTGTTACGTTGCTTTTTTCGTTGTAGACTTGCTATTAGCCGCCTTGAGCATATGATAGGGAAAAGCAGGATATAAATGTAGCAAGCAAGCAAGTAAAAAGGAAAGTTATCAGTTTCATCAGACTGAATGAAATAATGCATGAATAACTTAGCTTAATGAGTACATTAAATGATTATGTTAAAAACTTTTAATATGTTTCATTTCAGCGCTTTTCCCTGCTTTTCCCTTTCTAATGTTTAAGGCTATTCTCTCTCACAACACCCACACTGACACATACAGAAATATATAATTTTCTTAAAGGATACAATCTTATGCAACATTTCTAGAACAGGACCCAAAATGTGCAGAAAATATGGATTTCTGGCTATTTTCATTTCATGTCCAAGATTTGTTTCTTCTTCTTGTTGTTGTTTGTTGTTGTTGTTATTGTTTTAAAAATCAAGAAAAAAATGACAAGTTTTTCAAGAAGCAGTACTACTTTGGTGGCATTAGTTTTCATAGGTGCAAGTATACTTCTCAGGTGTAGCATTTGAAGGGATATCAGTGAAACTCTCTGCCCGTGAAGTTTGGAAAAAAACTATTCTCTGGGTTTTATTTTTTATTCCTCATGAAACCAGTAAGGCTGTCAGAAAGGTCCCCTGAAAGTTATATCAAAAACACTGAATAAAGGTCCATGTGTAATAGCCAGCAGGGAAATCTGCTGTCTTCCAGTTATAATATCTGCTAATGTCCAACTGTTTCTGACTTCAAACGTTGACTCCATTCTTTTAATGTGACAATGCATAATTACCTGAATGTAAGCTCCGCTGAATTCAGTGGAACTTTCTTCTAAGTAACTAATGTCATTGTGTCCATTGTTAATGCACCCTTTCATTTCCAACATTATGGCAAGAACATAGAAACAGTGGTGGCCATTTCAAAACCCTTTCTCTTTTGTACTAAACTACTAGTTTGAGAGCTGAACTAAATGTTATGCTTAAAATTCAGCCACCTTCCCCTCTCCTTTTGTTTTAGCCTGGGATCCCTGCTACTGCTGATTGGCAAAGACAAGCTATTGGGCCTCATCCCACAAGTGAATTGTCTTGACCATGTTCTGTCATCAGAGAGGAGGGAGGGCAGAGATACATCCCAGAGCTAGAAGGGGCAATTGCCATGGCCTCCATTCTGAATACTTCTGTGGATTGTTGCTTATGTTTATGTTTGTTGGTCAGCGAAGTAGCAATTTTGAACGTCAAGAAGCATGTCACAAGTTATTGGCACAGACACAAGATGTGATTTTAGCCCACTTCAGTGGTACATGTGCAAAGGGCAACACAGATACAAAGAGACTGCTGGGTCACATGTTTAGATCTGCCCCTGAGGTCACATGGCTCATCAGATTCTCTGAGCTCCATATGTATTGAGGGATAACTTCCGCAGCATGGAGCCTTCTGTATTTGGAAAGACTCCATACGCTATTTAGAATCCTGGCTTTCCAAGTTTCATGAGATTTTAATTGCCATTATTTCCTATCATTTCTGCTGATGCAAAGTAACAGTTATTTGTAACCAGAAGACTCTTATTTTGTTATTTCCCATTACTACTCAAATTTCTTTTGGACAATCTGTCTAGAATGCATATGCATTCAAATTTTAATTATCAGCCTAAGAGGAATTTGAAAAGTAGAATCTGTCCAAAGTTACAATTCATTTATCTGTGTATATGTGTGGTAAAAGTGGTGAGTGAGTAGCAGTTTTATTGGCACAAATCAGAGTTTTGACCTATTCATAACTGCCATTTGGTGGTGATCTTGGGTGGTTATGGTGAAACTTTCCCCCTCTGAGCAATTCAGTCCTGACCTTTATCTCTCTTCCCCCTCCCCACTTACTTTTGAGTGAAACAGATAAACAGAAAGGGAGCTGCACACTACATATTTAACATAATATGAAGCTTGGTTCTGAGTTTGTATAGAAAGAAATACAACTATCCTCGTGGCCTACAGGAATTGCCATGTCCAACTACTGCAGGGGTGTTTGCTAGGAATCTTTCAAGAACAAAATTGACTCTAGGAAATGTAAAGACCGTTAGTTTTCAGCAGTGCGAATCATTAGGACAGAGAGTCCCGTGCCTGTTCTATATTTTCCACATCATGATCTAAGGTGCTGTTTCCCTGCTCATATCTTGCTGTTCTTCTTTGTGTGAAGTTAGATGTCATACCTATGGTTTTACTAGTGTGTCTCTCTAAGCTTCATTTAGGTTTCCTCATGTTTTGTTTTTGTCTTGCTTCTCTTTCTGCTCTGAATGTGATCAGCAAGCCTATGCTTTGTAATATCTGATTGGTAGCTGGTAAAAAGCTTTGGAGAGGGAAAACAAACCCATACAATGCTCCTCATAATATGTGATTTTTTGATGAGAAGACCCTGAATCAAACCTTGCCTTTGCCATGAAAGTTATACATGGAATTGAGTGGAATTACATTGGGGGGGGGGGGGGGGAAGCGCTGAGTTCTTCTCTTCTTCTGCTGCATGTCAGAATCGCTATCCTGTTGATGGGGTAGGGTCGTGCCTCAGTGGCAACATGTATGGTTTACACACAGAAGTAACAGGTTCAATTCTAGTTTCCCCATGTATGGTGGGGAAAGACTCCTCCTCACTATGATTCCAGGTCATCAGGGATCTCATAGTACCTATCATGATGAAGGCCTGTTGCCTAGGTGATGGCGCTACATGGTAAGTGCTCATAATGCATTAAGGGGCTAACTTT
This sequence comes from Anniella stebbinsi, assembly GCA_029215795.1. Lineage (NCBI taxonomy): Eukaryota > Metazoa > Chordata > Lepidosauria > Squamata > Anniellidae > Anniella > Anniella stebbinsi. Next base: position 3,687,021 of record JARDYH010000006.1, read on the forward strand.
TTTAAGAAGCCTTCAGTACTGTGTGAAGTATGGCATTGTAGTTCTTTTTAATGTGGTAAGTTTCTCTTTGGAAAGTAACTTTAGCCGCTCGGATGAATGGGTAATCAAACAGCGCCTGCTAAAAACTTTCTTCGTATGAATTTTATATGAATTTTTAATTAACGTCATACATTACTTGGGCTTTTATGCAATTACATGATAAATTATTAAATTTTGATGTTAGGTTTTAGACAGATGTTAAATCAAAGACGTGAATGATTAAACACATGTTAATAGATTTCCCACTATGACTTTATTCGCTATATACAAATGAATTCCGGTGTTCACGCAAGTGTGGGACTGAGGGCTATATTTCTTTAAGAAAGGCAACCTTTATTTTGCTTCAAACTTTGATTTCATTGTAAGCAGGCATGCTGTGGTTAACATGCCTTAAATAAAAGCCTCTCTGCAAAGGGAATAAGACTAATTATGCAGATTAACTTTCCAAAATAAACCTTTTGAAAGGTAAAAATGCCAAGTCATAGAACATTGTTTAAACTACCTTGGCACCCCTGCTGTTCCAGTTGATGGTAGATGCAATTTCCCCCCCAAGAAAAGTTACTACCCTGCTCCATTATCAAGGGTGAGATATGTTACTGACATCAACAGAGGCATGTAATAAGTGCTGTGGGGCTCAAACTGGGAGCCTTGCACAGAATTTATTCTATACTCCTTATGTTACTAGGCCTTCTAGTCAGCAAAGGAAACTGCAGGCAGCTTGTTCTAAGATACAGAATATTATGTAAAGCAATTCTTGAGATCCCTGGAGTCAACATCTCCAAAAGGATGAATTCTTGCTGTAGCATTTCAGCATTTCCTCATCCTAGGTGACTTGCGAGTGTAGTGTGAAATAACGAGTCGAGACAAGTAAATAGGATTAAAATGGGCCACTTTTTATTAAAGATCTGCAAAAGGAAATGAAAACCTAGGTGGGCATCTGCTATTGGCCTCTACGGGCCAAATCTTGGGATCGGGCAAAACAATTCTCGGATCCTGGGGTGGCGCCCAATCCTTCGCCACCCCACGGTCTTGCCCCATTTGGGGAAGGGAGGCCTTCCGCTGTCGCCCAACCCATGCTGCAGGGCTCCGAGTAGGTGAGGAGGGTTGGCCTCATAGGTAAACCTTATCCCAATGATCTGGTGCCACAAGACTCCCAGATGTGGGCCTCAGGCACTACCCATCACCTCAACGGTGCCTGAGACTGATCACCATTACAAAAGCAGCTAAAGATGCCCGCACCTACCGCCGAGATTATGTGACCAATTATTGCCAATTTACCTGTTTAATACACCCCATCTGTCTTACAGTGTGAAAGAGGCGATAAAGCTCTCAGCCAAATTAGGATTAAGAGCAAAAAATTCCTACTTGGCCTCCTAACGATGACCGGTGGAGACCACACTGTCTACAGGGAGGGGAGGGAGGGAGACGTGCAGGAGAAAGAATGCCGGGCGGGTCCGTTGCTGGGCTCTTAAGCCCCCGGACCCAGCCTCGCCCTGTGGCACCATACGAGGCCACCAATAGCAAGCCTCCACCTCACCTCGCCACACACACACACACGGAACTTTCCTCCCCCGCCCAATTGGGCATGGGGATGTGCATTTGCTGATAAGATAAGCTACTAAGTGAGCTTTCTACATTTCTAGACTCTCCTACCACCACCTCTTCCCCATTCTCTGTCTTGACCTTCCTCCTTTTGCCTTCTGCACCTACCTCCTTGTCAAATCGCTTCCCTTTCTTGACCTACCATACTGTAACCTGTAGTTTCCTTCAGTTATAGGAAATATGATACTGGTTTGGCTAACTGTATGGCCTACAAACTGCATCTCAAAATTCCATCTTGGGTCCTTGACTTCCAGCTACTGCTCCAGCCTTTCTAGCCATTGGTACATGAGTCTTGACTGCATGATTGCAGGTACAATTTATTTGGCTTCCAACAAACTAGGAAACAATACATCTAATTGCTTTTGATATACAATGCATACCTTATTATTGCTTTGGATTTTGGAAACCAACCCAAGGGCATTTGACAGTTGGGTGGCAAATAAATAAATAAATAAATAAATAAATAAGATAAAGGACACTGTGCTGTAGCAGGGAGACCAATGTTCAAATCCTCACTCATGAAGCTCGTTGGGTGACCTTGGGCCAGTCACCTACATCACAGGGTTGCTGTGAGGATAAAATGAAAAGGGAGAGAACAATGTATGCTGGCTTGAGCTTCTTGGAGGACAAAATGGGATATCAACGTAGCAAATATATATTGATACATTCATTAGGGTGACCAGATAAAATCCAGGTCAGGGCTCATGTAACTTTAACAGTTGTAGAGAAAAGGGAATTTCAGCCAATGCCATTTGTATGCAATTAGTTCCTGGTGATATTCCCTCTTCATCACAACAGTTAAAGTTGCAGGGGCCCTGCCTTCTTTGGTATATGGCCACTCTAGTATAGTGCCTGCATCTTTAACTGTTGTGATGAAGAGGGAATATCACCAGGAACTAAACGGAAGTGGCCGAGATCTGGGCAGCCGAGGCTATAAAGCCTTGGCTCTGCCTTCTGCCTCGGCAGCACAACCTAATCGCTTTCCTCTGCGCATTAGTATTTTCCGCCCCCCTCCTTTTCCCGCCTGCAACACCTCCCTTCCAAGCCATTTGGCTGGGTGGGAAGTGGCCTTCTTCACACAGTGAAGAAAGAGGAAGTAAACAAAGACCACATGCCCCATTCAGTGTGTGTCTTTATCATGCTGCTTTCCTTGAACAGAGCAGGAAATGGTGACACATTTCGCTGTAGGAGAAAAAATAGGATTTTCCGGGGTCTTTTTTTTAATGGGAAGATGACCAGAAGGAATAGGAAGTGCACGGAAGGAAGACAATATCATGAAAAGGACCCACAAAAATCCATGAGTGCCAATAACGAGCATATGCTCGTCTGATGACGTTCTAAATATTAACAAAGTTGTAGGGATGACGAACTTGCCTTATGAATCGAACAATGAAAATTCTGCATTGGAATGTCCAGAGGATTTCCAGAGCTTGTGTTTGTCTGTGCGGGGGTGTTCACAATGGAACCAACATTAGCACTGACGAGAATTGAGCCACCCACTTGAAAGAATAATAGAAATGCTAGCAAAGGTCACAGCAAGACTGAACATGACAGTGAAAGATTTAGAGAATTAATCAACAGGAAACTGTCCATCACTTCATTTCTGAAGAAAAGGCAAGAGATAAGCATGCTGTCTTTATTATCATGATTCAAGCATCTTTTACAGCAGCTGAAACGTTTGTTTACTTTTTATTATTATTATTATTATTACTAAATTCAATCTACTTTTTCAGCTTAGCACGGGATCGTGGCGGGAAGCCTGGGCAGTATTTAAAACCTTCAGAGCTTGGCCTTGGACTGAGCAGCATTTCAACAGATATTTCTAAAAAGCCATTTTATGAATAATTCCCATCTTACTATTTTTAAAGGAAGCATTAATGACCCAAAAAAGAAAGGAAGGAAAATAGTACATTTCCCGTCAAGTCATTTTGGTTTTTAAAAACAAAACAAAAATCTTGGGGATTTCATGCTGATACAAATCTCAGAAGCTAAAGGGCGCAAAGGTCTCTGTCTCTTTGAAGTTCAAAGGATTTTTCTCATAGCAGTATTCTAAATCAGACTTATGCATTCTGGTTCTTGAGTTGCTAACATGACAACTAGTCCGAAACAGGAAAATATTCCTGAAGCACAAATTTCATGGAAACAGACGGGGTCTCCTTCATCAATGTTATAAATAAACAAGCACATTTACTAAGAATGTTTAAACAGGGTGCCTTTCAGTCTCATCTCAGCTTGACTTGTTCTCTGAACAAGTGTCCAGGGGGGAATAATAAATTAATGTGCCAGATTCCAGGGTGGGGGGAGTTAATGTGTACTTCTCCATGGCTTCATTAACGTGCCAAAGCAATTAATGGATATTTATTAATTTCCACACATAAAAATAGATATGTATGCATGCACACAAACAGAGAGAAAGAGTCTTTCTGGCAGACGTATACAAGCCTCCCAGAGATTCTGAGAAATACCTCTTTCCTTTATTGTCCCTCTCTCTCTCTCTCTCTCTCTCTCTCACACACACACACACACACACACACACACACACACAGTCCAATTAGATATGTCTGCTGTTTTCCTAGTATTAATTCTGTTTTTCTGTTAAAATATTTTAATATTGTTTTCATACATGCAGTGCATCTCATGCTACTGTTACCTATCTTGTGGATTTTAATTAAAAGGTAGGATACAAATGATTTAACAACTAGGTATATACCTGAATGTTTTTTTTTTGTCCTTCCATTTTTCTTAAATTTATTTATTTATTGTTCTTACATAGTCTAATTACCAGCATGTTGTGGTAAAACCACTGCTTACCATTAGCAGAGCAATCCTATGGGGAGGGGAATCCATGGTGAATAGAACCACCATTTCCTATGTCCTACCAGGTTTGGGCCAGCCAGGAAAGGCGATGGTGACAACTCCCCCACCTCACTCTTCTTGTCTTTTCCCCCTGTTGGGTATTCTTTCTTTTTTTTTAAGTCCCCTCCCATTAGTGCCAATGGGAGATAAACTAAGTATGTGCATTGCAGGGCAGGCATACATTTTCATCCTTTACGGGGGGTGGGGGGAGGCAATATTGTGGAAAAGTACATCCCAGACCTCTCCAGGTCCTACCTAACACTCCAGCTCAATTCGGACGACACAATAGTCAATGGTGGGTTGACTAACCCTAACCCTAGGGGGTACTCCCCACACAACATGGTAATAAATAATCAACTGTGGTGTGGATGAGGATCAGCGCTGAGTTGACTATGGAAGCATTCGGATGACACAATAGTCAAAACAACTGACGATTGTTTTCCTCACACAAGTTGTTTATTGTGTCGTCCGAGTTGAGCCTCCCTTTCATGACCCTTTCCCCTCTGCTGCAATGATGGTGAGACAGTGATGGTGGTAGAGCTTTCTCCTACAGCAATGAGGAGGCTTCCAGCAGTGGGACCTCTTCTCCAGCTGCAGAGATGAAGGTCTGATAGCAGAGAGGGTGGTGTACAACACTCAATGGCCCCTCACCCAGCCTCCGAAGGAGTTTAGGATTGCTCCCTATACTTAATTTTGGTTTCACGCCCTTCATTTCCATACACAAACGTGTACACACACACACACACACAAGTTTGCCTGCTTTACCACACATTTCTCTAACCATACTGTGCATTTCATCTACATGTAACAGTCTTAAAGTAGAAGCTAGAAACGAATGGTCTGCCGGATTTCATAATTTAGTCTTCAAAACAACAAATATCACACATGACACATTCATTTTAACAATAGAGCTGAGCTGAGCTCATTTATAAATATTCTCACTTCATCATTTTGTTTAGAATATTATATGCCTTACTACAATTGAACATGAATGCTATTTTATAACAGCACATTTTAAAGTGAATGCTAATGTGTTTGAGAGCTGGAACAAAATAGCAATTTTTATACAGACTATAGAACAAGGAGAATATAAATAAAATTAAGCTTTCTGCACATTTTGGGTTAGAGAAATTATAGGATGGATTCCAGTGGAATGAGCCAGTGGAAGTGACTGATAGCTCTATGGACAGATTTGTCACCAAAATGCGACCTAATGTGAAATTTGAAGCAAATTTGGGGGCTTATTTGGTGAAACAATTTTGAGAGGGGGGAAATCAATTAGACATAAACTTTCTCAGAAACTCAAAGTTTCTGCTTTCAGGACAATGTCCAGACATTTTGTGTGTGAATGTGAGTTCAATAAATATGAACAACTCCAAGTACCCCACCCAATGTACATCTGAATCATTACCATTCAGTTGAGAGCTCTTCTTATCCCGGGATTGCTTCCTGGATGCCTATACCTGAATGAATAAATAAATAAATAAATATAGGAGAGGGCAAGGTCACGTGGTTTCACGGGAGTTCAGAAAGAGCTGCTAGGCTGAAGAAGCTTTTCTATAAAGAGTCCTGTGCAGGGGGTGCTTTAAAGTAAAAAAAGAACGACAGAAGATACCTCAGCCATTAACTGGGCCCCTTTTGCCAGCGTCCCCCCCAAATGCCAGAAATGGAAGAATCTAAATATTCAGCACAGCACTAATCATCATGACCCAGGTCCTACAGCCCTCATCCACAATATAAGCTAGATTATGGCTGAATTCGGACAACACGATAGTCAATGGTGGGGTAATAATCAACTTTACAGTTGTTCATCTAGGGGGTACTCCCCACACAACATGGTAATAAATAATCAACCGTGGTGTGGATTAGGATCAGCGCTGAGTTGACTATGGCAGCATTTGGACGACATGACAGTCAATGCAACTGATGATTGTTTCCCCACCCCCAGTTGCTTATTGTGAATTCAGCCTATATGAACCAAAAGCAATGAGAATAAGGTGTGTCTACAAAGCAAATTGTTTCAGATGGTTAAAGTAAGTGAGCCTAACCTTGTGGTGCAAGATGATGAATATATTTCAGTTATAATATGGTGTTTTTTTAAAAAAAAGTCATCATGGGCATGACCCACAATAATAAGGGTATGCCAAAGCAGAGGTTTGAAATGATAAATACTTGAAATCTATGTAAATGACAGATCATTGTTCAACCCACATTAATAATGAAAGAGGGAGACAGCTGAGATATTTCAATATCATTGATTCAGCAGTATGTCTGCACTAGGATTTATACAACATGTCTGTATGAAAGCCATTTCAGAAATAGTTCCGTGCCAAAATCCAATTGGCTCTAGAGTTGCTAGTTCCTGCCACTTTGTAAAAGGAACTCTGATGGGGTGGATCAACATGATCACCCTTTTGTGTAATATGCCTTAACACTATCCTCTTGTTATTGATCAAACAAATTGCATATATCACATTTTTAAAAGGCTTTTTTCTACCATCTGCTTCCAGAAGATATTGAACTTTAAATAGCCAGCATTTCACAGGATGCAAAGGTTAATCTTCATGTAACACAGCAAGGCCTCCTGGTAGACTCTGAAACGTGAAGTTGCAGCAGCTACTTGGAAGTCTTTCTCAATTAATTGAATGTGAAACTTCCATGGTCTCTTATCCAGCTGCATCATAGCTCCCTTCCGTGATTTGTTGTGTACTGAATACCAAACATATCTGAAGTTTAAGTGGTAGACTTAACCAAAACAACAACTCCCAAGTCACGTACTGAATCTTACAGTCATAGGGAATCTTCAGACTAGTGTTTTATAGCATGCTCATTACTGGGCACCCAAGGATTTTTGTGGGTTGTATTCATGACGCCATCTGCCACCCATCTGCTCTTTCTGGCCTTCTTCCCTGACAACACCCCTAAGTTAGTCTGATTTATTTTCAGAAAATGAACTTGCCACAATCTCCTGTTGTGTGCCCACTCAATTGGCCATGAAGAAAGAGGAAGTATTATGAAGAAAGAGGAAGTATTGTGTGACAGAAGCCGGAGCGAAGAAGTGACAATAGGGAACCTTAATTTTCCTCCATCTGACAAAGCTCATATTCTCACATTTAAAGCCAATTTAACATTCTCTCTGAGTTTAAGGCAGCTATAAAAACGAGCCTCTTCCAGTGGCCTATCCAGATGACCTTTAAATCAAGAATTTTAAAATGTGTGTTGATTGTTTTATATGCCCTTTTAATAATGCTATTATACAAATGTTGTTCCCTGCCTTGATCCAAAGGGAGAGGTGGGTAAGAAATAAATTATTATTATTATTATTATTATTATTATTATTATTATTATTACCGATGTACTTTGATATTTAGAATAACATTGTGCCCATATTCATTCACCCTGTTTGATTTTTACTCTGGAAAATACCCTTTTGGGAGCAAAGACCTGCTTGCCAAATAGGAGTGTAACCGTCTACTGGCCATGATTGCCCACATTTTGCCAGCTTGACATTATAAACTTCCATTTTTAAAAGTCAGAAGTCCATTTTGGAAGAGAGTCAGCAAAGCAGCCAGTCTTATTTCTATTTGTCTCTCTCAGCCAGCTAGACAACAAAACCTAGCTCTTCACTTTCCCATCCTTACTGGTTAATGGTGGCACTTGTTTTATAAAATTCGTGGAAAAGAGTAGAACATATTTGTTCCAGAGGGAAATAAAAATAAAAACCCATCCACAGGACTTTAGAGAAGTTATTTAAAAACAAGGTTTTCTGCCAGGGTCCCCACTGGCAACAGCAGGCTCCATAACCCCAAAGGCTACGAGTTCTCCTTCAGCACTTAATATAAAATCTTTGTTGGCACATGGATCAATGTGTAAGAGATAATGATTACTGCTGTCACACAGCTCATTTTTAAAATGTGAAATCTGAATTGCCTTTTCTTTGGTGCTCTGGACATGAGGAATCCATTTTTTCATGAGATCAAGGACGCATTGATGGATAGCACCTGATACGGCATTAAAATAAGTGCTTCTTAAAGGCACCTTTAAAAGAAACTATTATCGAACTAATGATGGACAACTTGCTCACTTCTTTGGTGTCATGTTGATGAAATGTGACCATTAACTAATGGAAGTGGTCTTTGGCTTAAGAGCCATCTGTCCATCTGGCTTTTGAAATATTCCCAGAATTTCACCGTTCTTCTCCCCTACCCACATACACACAAATATTAGCTGAGGGATATTTTTCTTCAAAGCAGCTTTGTTAAAGCGAACAGCATTTTCTTTCGCAATAAATATCTCGATGTTTCATACGTTTCAGCTCTGCGAAAGAGCTTTTACTATTCCTTTGTCTAGATTACTTACGCTGCATCTTTCAAACAAATTGCACAGGTTTAAAAAGTGAACTTGACCCACAGAGGCAACTAGGGGGACAATTTAATGACCACTTAGATTGATAGAGTTCCACTGAGCTGGATGCTAGTTTGGGATGTCCTATGGAGTAGAGGCAAATGTTCGTGATTACGGCACAATTATAATAGATTTTGTAAAGATTTAAGCACAGCACTACAAAGCTTTGAGTGTGGTGTTAAGAAGGATCTCAAACTGAACAGAGGAAAGGTGGGAAGAATTTGCAATTGCTTCTCCAAAGACTGTACCCCCAACCCCCATCAGCAGGTCATTGGAATAATTATCCTAAGATGAATAGAAAGTACAGCTTCAAACAGTTGAAATGGCTTGATATATTGACCTGAATGTCCTCATGTCTAGTTTGGCATCACCAATTCAGAGCTTCAGAAGCTTGGAGGTGACCCTCTTTGAACAATTTCCAACACTCAGTCTATAGGCCCATGGTCCTCATGGCTCCATGAGTGTTCGAAGTACACTTCAAGCTGAACACTGAACCCTTTAAACATCCAGTGCATCAGAGAGAGCATACACTGTGGTGCAAGAATTCCAGGTGTGGATGCACACCTTTCTCAAAATGCATAACTTTTTTTTTAATGCACAGGTTTCTCAAAACGCACAAGCTTCTCAAAATGCACAAGTTTAAAATTACCCACACTTTAGTATATGGGGGAAATTTGAGCAAGTTTGGAAATGTGTGAAAATTTGGGAATTTGTTCATGCAACTTTCACATTTGCTAGCTGTTCCTTCTGTGCAATTTTTCCATTCGTGTAAAACATGTAGGGATTGCAAATTCAAGCAGAAATCAAGGAGAGATGAGCAACGAGCTACTCTTGGGACAATCTTGGCTTGTTCACCCATCTCTACCAAAAACAAAGAATAGAAAACTCAAAAATGATCTTTACAGACTTACGTCTGAAGCTTAAGTCCAGCTTCTTGCATTCCTATATTCTTATTTTATTTGCTACACTTATCTAATATTATCAATAGTTATCAATAGTTAGAAAAATAATAATGACAATACATTGTCATCATCGTCATCGTCATCAATTGTATAGTGTGCTCAAGGGTCCAAAGTGCTTTAAAGTCTAAAGTGCATTATCTACCTGTAAGTGTTACAGCCAACCATGTGAATCTATATTATCATCCCTCATAGTGTAGATGGTGTGGGGGAGTCTGAGGAGTGGCTGCATGTGAATTCATGGCAAAGCCTAGATTCAAACTAGAGACTTCCTGGTTAATAGGTCAGTCTCTTAGTCACTATGCTACACCAGCTCTTAGTGCGGTCTTATGGGTGGGAGAGGAAACAAAGCAAATGTTTTTCACAGACAGGAATGGAATGTACTTCTCAATAATGGTTCCCATCCCATGCAGATTGAGTGCAACTGGGATTTATCAATTGGCCTCTTTAGCATGGTGACAATCACATGGCAGTCCCAGAATTCGGTTTGCCCCAACTCGCAATGGAATACCTGTGAACACATGAGGCTCTGCAGTATAATAAAATAAAGGCCCATCGAATTTTATGGAGGGGAGGGGAGACATATGGAAACTAGGGATGTGCACTGGATCGGACCCGATCCACGATCCGAGTCCGGTCCAGTGGGAAATCGGATAAATTATCCGATTTCCGATCCCGCAGCTGGATCGGCCGATCCAATCCGAACCGGTCCGAAAAAGCTCCGAACCGGTTCGGCGGATCGGCGGATCGGCGGGCGCCCACTGGCGCCCACCGCCGCTTCCATTGGCGGGCGCCAGCGGGCGCCCGCCGATGAAAGTGGACAGCGGGGGGGGGGAGGAGGGGGGCACTTACCTTCTCGGCCCGGTGGCTCCCGTCCGGCGCCGGCGCCTACTACTACTAGCAGGCTCCGCGGCCTGCTCTAGGGTGGCGCGCCGGGTGATGTCATCACCCGGCGCGCTACTCTAGAGCAGGCCGCGGAGCCTGCTGGTAGTAGTAGGCGCCGGCGCCGGACGGGAGCCGCCGGGCCGGAAAGGTAAGGAGGGGGTGCGTGGAGGGGAGGAGGGGGCGCGCGGAGGGGGGAGGGGGGCCCTTACCTTTCCGGCCCGGCGGCTCCCGTCCGGCGCCGGCGCCTACTATTCCCAGCAGGCTCCGCGGCCTGCTCTAGGATGGCGCGCCGGGTGATGTCATCACCCGGCGCGCTACTCTAGAGCAGGCCGCGGAGCCTGCTGGAAGTAGTAGGCGCCGGCGCCGGACGGGAGCCGCCGGGCCGGAAAGGTAAGGAGGGGGTGCGTGGAGGGGAGGAGGGGGCGCGCGGAGGGGGGAGGGGGGCCCTTACCTTTCCGGCCCGGCGGCTCCCGTCCGGCGCCGGCGCCTACTATTCCCAGCAGGCTCCGCGGCCTGCTCTAGGATGGCGCGCCGGGTGATGTCATCACCCGGCGCGCTACTCTAGAGCAGGCCGCGGAGCCTGCTGGAAGTAGTAGGCGCCGGCGCCGGACGGGAGCCGCCGGGCCGGAAAGGTAAGGAGGGGGTGCGTGGAGGGGAGGAGGGGGCGCGCGGAGGGGGGAGGGGGGAGGAGGGGGCGCGCGGAGGGGGGAGGGGGGCCCTTACCTGCCCGGCCCGGCGGCTCCCGTCCGGCGCCGGCGCCTACTACTACCAGCAGGCTCCGCGGCCTGCTCCAGGGTGGCGCGCCGGGTGATGTCATCACCCGGCGCGCTACTCGAGAGTAGGCCGCGGAGCCCGCTGGTAGTAGCCGCCGGCGCCGGACGTGCCGAGAAGGTAAGTGGCGGGGAAGGGGGCTTACCCCCCCCCCCGGAGCCGTCCGCTTCTATCCGCTGGCGCCCGCGGGCGCCAGCGGATGGAAGCAGGCGGCCCCAGGGGGGGTAGGGAGCGCGGGGGAGGGGGTTTACCTGCCGGGGCCGTCCACAGCGGACGGCCCCGGGGGGGGGGAGGGAGTTAGGCCCCCCCTTACCCACCCGCCGCCATTTTTTCCTCATAGACTTGCATTGCAATGCAAGTCTATGGGGAAAAAAATGGCGGCCGATCCAAAAATTTCCGATTTTTGGATCGGGATCGGACTCGATCCGGTCCGGGGGGCCTCCGATTTTGTCCGAACCGGTCCGGGACAAAATTGGAGGTCCCGATCCGGGTCCCGATCCGATCCGGGGGGTCCGTGCACACCCCTAATGGAAACCTTATTTCTGTTCCCCAGCCCTGCACATGTCTCCCGACAAAGCCGTTCAATGAAGAAGCTGGTTGGACCCCACTTCATGTTCTGGTCACTACAACAGACTCTGTTATGAATGGAATCAAAGCCATGATAAGCACCAAGCATCCTCAAGCAGGTGCCATGGCCCCAACACCCTAGCAGGATCTACCACTGATGGGCCATCCCTTTAAAATAAAAATGTTTCTGTCCCGGTACTCCGCGCAGTGACATTTCAATTTCCCTCAATGCCCCAGAGCAACATTATGCCAGGGACATTGTTGAAAATTAAAATAGCGGCTAGACCAAGCTGCCCAGCACTATTTGGGGCACTATTTGGGGCATCATCATCTCCCAATAAGCTCACCCACACCCACAAATTAAGGACAAACCCACCAGAGAGCACTCTGCCCAGGGCCCTCTCTAACCTGGCCTGGAATAGGGTGACAAGGAAGAAGGGATAGTGAGTTTCTTCCTCCATCATTGAAGCCAATTGCAACCGAAGAAGCAAGGGGCAGGGGAAGACATTCTGTTCCAAACATCTCCTATCACCCTTTAACCCTAAATAGACTATAGTCTTTGTGCTGTAGAGCTGGAAAAAGTGCAGAAAAGGGCAACTAAATGATCAAGGGGCTGGAGCATCTCTATGAAGGAAGGTTGTTAGTGGAAGTCATCAGTATACCCTTTGTTAGGCTTCCTTTTTTTAAGTTGGGAAATGACAATCATCATCTCTATGCCCAGATCTCCTGTGCCATAGTCTTTCACATTTCATGTGAGAGCATTGCTTTGCAATTCTAGCATACTCTTTTTGATTGTTATCATCTATTATAGTTCCAGTTACAATGAAATCACTGTCTTTGCTAATTGTACATTTGTCCCCATTAAAACCTTTCTGTGCTAGGATACACACAGATAGGAGGCTGTTCTTCATCTCTGGGAGATATAACATTTTAGGATAGTTTTAGGATGTTTTATTGCTATTTTAATACTGTGTACCATGTTTTTAATCAGTTTTATGTATTTTATCATATTTTATATTTACTGCTGTTCCCTGCCTCGATCCACATGGAGAGGTGGGTAAGAAATTAAATTATTATTATAAGACATTTTAACTTGCACTTCCCTAGTGCCGCACGCTGGCGTTTTACAGTACAGAACACCTGTCCCCTCACTTTTTGCATTTAAAGCTCTCCCATCAGCAAGATAAACAATGCTGTTTTTATTATTCAGTTCTGTAAAGAATTCTCTGCAACTGGTCATATGGCAGGTTGCTCCCGAATCAATGTACCACTTAGAGTTTGAGTTATTCAGCGTGACTTTAAAACATGCATGCTGTGGATTCTTTTGTACCTTGCCTTTCTGTAAAAAAAACATTATGTTTTCTTTTGAGGCTTTTGGAATACTGCCTTTGTTCAGAAAAGTGTTTGTTGCAATCATTTTTGAAATGACCAGGACTTCCACAAATAAAACAATTTGTATTTGTATTGTCTTTCACTCTGTAAGCTGACTGCGTTGGTGACACAGTCTGATTTTTAAGCTTCCTTCATTCTCTTGTGTGATCTGATTTAAAACATACTTTAAAGATAAATTCTCCCTTGCTTCAATTGCATTAAGTAAGGGAACTCTGGAAGACTTGCTAGAATTATAGGAATTATATCTTCATCTGTTAAGTCTTCCTGCTCCTAACAATTCCTCCACACTGTTTAAAATCCCATTTATATGAGTCTGTATATCTGCTCCTTCAGTGAGTCTTGTTGTATATAATTTCCTCTGAAGATAAATTTTACTTCTCAGACCATCTTTAACATGTAAATTCTTCAAAGTGCTCCACATAGCTGAGGCAGTTTCATGCCTCCTAATATGAAGAAGTTGACTGCCTTCCACAGATAGGGAAATGGTTGCCATGAAAGCTTCATTACAAAGATCCCACTCAGTTTGTTTATCTACACCTTCAGAGGGGCGTGATGTTTCAATTACTCTCCAAACCTTTTCTTTGACTAAAATCATTCGCATCTTAAAAGACCACATCTGGTAATTAGCTCCATTCAATTTTTCAATTACACTCTTGTAATCAGAGCTTTACACCATCCTTTGTATTGTTCTCTTTTACCCATAATTCTTGCCTCTTTAACCGACTGGGCCCATAACCTGTTAGCGGAAGTCAGAATTTTTGTATTCTTAAAGAACAATGTACTATGTTCTTTATTTTGACTGGTTAGTAGTATCTCTTTAACCTGAAGATTCTAAGTGTGTCCCATAATGCAGTTCTCAGGCTTGCTTCCTGGTTCTAATTGCTCTCTCTATGACAGTTATGTTTTCTGAGGCCAGTTGGTAAGAAGTCTTCAAGAAGTCTAAATAACATTAGTTTAACTCTCCACTCCTATTGGTGGTTGCAACAGAACTACCATAGGTGCAGCAATATGGAATACTGCCCCATGTATTCTCAACCCTAGAGTAGCCTTCGTCATAAGGAAGGAAACCTCCCTGTGATTTATGCGTTGGCGGTGGCTGGGCTATGCCGGTATACTTGCCATATTACCCTTGAGAGTCATACTGCTTTATTCTCCTCCCCCACCAGAAATGGATGATAGATATTAAATTATTTGTGAGAAATTTTGGGAGATCGCAATGGGGTGTGCCTCAATGCTGCACATTAAATACTGAGCCCTGTTAGTCTTGTTTCTTCGTCCCACTAAGGCAGTACTGGGTGAGTGGGACAGAATGCAGGGAATGGGCTTTTATTCAGAGAAGAGATAAACCTCCTTCATGCATTCATGGAAGGGAGTCCATTGGCCCTGCCCTTGATGCCATGCAGCTTCTCGCTTCTGATGGCCATCTGTAAGCTGGTTTCATGCAGGATTCCAGCTTCTGTGGAAGCCTGTGCATATAGCGGTAAACACATTCAGATTTCCCCAGCTCAGATGCCTAACTTATGCCATGCCTAACTTATGGATGTCAGGAGTGCGAAGAGCCACACAACATGAGGGCAGGCCCAGCAGCACAACCCTGCTGCCCTTTCAACACAATGGTCTTGGTCTGTACAAGTAACACATGAAAGTGATCTAAATCTCTGAGCAAATGGAGACTAACCTAGCAGGAAGTGGTGGAGTGCCCTTCAGGATTTCCTGAAATTGAAACAATGATGCCACCTCTTCATATATAACTCTTTGGCTTCACAGACTAGAGTCACAGGCCATAGGTAGATATCTTTAGGCTCATGTAAAACTGCATACCTGAAATGGTTAGTTACTCTTATGGTTTCTTGGTAACTGCTTTAGGGTAGCTTTCAATGTAGGCAGAGTCTACAATGTCCATTTACTGTAATGGGGAAGAATGAATATTTATCTGTAGTTTGATCAAAGTAGTCAGGGAAGGAGCTCAAATCACTCACCATAACATTATTTGAATTAATAGCCCATATATTTAGAAAGCTATTTGGCTGATGTTCTTTTTCCAGGGTTTCTACATTGATTACAATGGAAGATTTCATATTGATTGGTAGATTGCACTCATGAAGGACATTTTAATGCCCTCAGTTAGGAAGAGTGCTTCTTTTATAGTCTAACTTTATTTGGAAGTAAGTTCCACTGAGATCAATACGACATGAAGGTGTTTAGAATCGGGGTGTTAATTTTATATTCCCTTCCATTCTCTTCCATTTCTCTCAATGCCTGGAAAAGGTGCTATTGCTGCCTATTTCATGAGAAAGCCTTTGTGGTAGATTTTTAAAATTATTTTTGTGATTCACATTTAGGGATATTGGAGAAATCCACAATGGAACAAAATGAGTTTGGAGTTTTATGAATCCGACCTGCAGATTGTGTTGGGTGGAGACCGCAGACCTGCAGGCCATTTTGGGAATTTTGTTCAAATTTCATCAAAGAAATATATGCAGAAATAAAAGAACGGACAAAAAAGAGGCATTTTCCCCACAGTCTAATTCAGAAAAGGAAAATAATCCGATTCCATTGAGGGACAGATGATGGAACAAAATGCACCTGACAATCTGTGAAACACAGAACAGATTTTGCACAATCCCATACATCCCTATTCAGATCTAGCTAAACTGGTGTAAAAGACATTCCCTCTCTGTAGGCAGCCCTGGGAAGTGAGTGGGGCTACTGATGTCTAACATAGAATATTTAGCATCCTCATCAAATTAGGATTCTGGTAATTCTTTGGAGGAAGGCATGACACTTGGACTGAATTCTGGAGTGTTCCTGTATGCTTTGGTTGTAGGGTGGATCAAATAGCTCCACCACCACTTTTACCGGACCATCATTCCTGACAAAGGTGGAGGTGACAACTTTGGAGGTGTTCAGGTGGGTAGTTTAGGCTGACCAGATAAAATCCAGGTCAGGGCTCCTGTAACTTTAACAGTTGTAGAGAAAAGGGAATTTCAGCCAGTGTCATTTGTATGCAATTAGTTCCTGGTGAAATCCCCTATTCATCACAACAGTTAAAGTTGCAGGCACTATACTAGAGTGACCATATACAAAAGAAGGCAGGGCCCCTGCAACTTAGTGATGAAGAGGGAATTTCACCAGGAACTAATTGCATACAAATGACACTGGCTGAAATTCCTTTTTCTCTACAACTGTTAAAGTTTACAGGAGCCCTGACCTGGATTTTATCTGGTCACCCTAGGGTAGTTCCTTTTGCAAACTTACAATTATAAGGTGGTCCGAGAGCTACATTTTTTTTAAAAAAAAATCTTTTAAAAAGCTGCTTCAAGCAGCAAACTCTCATGTGGAATGACTGATTATTTGATCTTTAAAAACAAAACAAAAAAAGTATTTCCCAAAGCCAAGCCCAGAACTGGGACATAGATCAGTGACTGCACTCAGAATATCATGTGAATGGTACCTGCTTTGCCAGGGAAATATCATGGGAAATATGTCAGTTCAGATGGATCTTTAGATATTACAAATGCTGGGAGCATTACACAGGAAATCCAAAAGCCAAGAATTCACCTTCCAAATCCCTTTTGCTGAGCAATTTAAAATACTTATTCCTCAGCATTTTATTTCATTCCCCACCTCCACCACTGCACTTCAACAGGGATTCTAAGCAGTTGCAAATAATTGCCATTCCGGTACTCACGGAAAAATATTGCAGCAATCTCTTACATATTGCACACCTGTGTCTTACCTTTCCCCTGACCTGCTGCTCCATCCTGATGATGCTGACACCATCTTTCGATTGCAAGGATCATAAAAAAAAGAAGGGAAGATTCAGCTAAAAACCCAAGGATAGATTGAGCACAATTGATTTTTCAAAGAATAGAAGGCAGCCTTAGCTTGCCTTTTGTGTGTCATATTGCTCTTCCAATCTGAGGGGATTTTTCCATCATACCTGTAAGCAACTTACAATTATTCTTCATGGTGCTAATGATTGTCACCAAGTTCAAGAAATCCTAGTCAATGAATTGATCAATCAGTTAAACCGGAATATGCATGCGTATGAATATAACATGGATTCTGAAGGTTTTTGATGATGCATGCATAGCAGGCACCATCCTAGAAGACACATTCCTTTCTTTGCAGGAGGAATGCCTCTTCTAAGATGGCACTTCTGTGTTTGAAAGTATTTGCATCAGAGTGACTTTACTGGGGCTAGAATGCCTCCTGTATCTTTTACCCAGTTCCTGATCTTCCTTCCTTTCTTTCTTTCCTTCCATCTTTCTTTCCTTCCCTCTTTCTCTTCCTGCAACTAATATTGGGCCTGGCTAGAACAACATTCCCTGGCAATCCCAGGCCTTGCCTCAAGGTATTTTGGAAGTAGAGCAATCGTTAATTTAGTGGCCACATTGCCCTCACTGGATCTGAACAGCCCCCTCAGTATGTCATGTCGGCTGCTTTCATTTTCCACCTTCCCCTATCTTCCTTTTATGTACCATTTATTGTTACTACATCAAACCTCCATCACTCTCCCAGCTTCATGATCCTCAGGCTATGCCTCCTTTCTTTGCTCATTGTTCTCTTCCGGCCTGATGTAGTATGAAATCAACCACTTTGGATACGTTTAATACAGCAGCGACATGCAAATACTTTAAATACATAAGTAAATTAAAGGTAGGACCCAAGTGGGTTCACCTGCAGCAGGTGTAGGCCAGAACAGCAAGGGCGGGATCAGCCATGGCCAAAGGACATTCAAGCTTGTTTAGTGGCCCACACTGTACTTCTTCTGACAGGCTTTGCATGCTATTGCATTGTGGGAACGGGCTGGCTAAAAGCATAATTGCACACCAATACCCAATATGTGCATGTGTGCGGTCGGGGGTTGTTGCATATTTTACATACTACATATGTAGTAAACCCAAAGTAGGAGTGTAACAATTCCTATAGCCTGAAAACATTTTCTTGTCCTGTTTTTCAGGTCAGACTGTGGGCAAACTTTTTACCGTGCCTAGATTAAATACTAGTGAGTCTCTCAGAAGCCAGAATAAATCCTGTTGGGGTCAAACTCACCTTGCAACCATTCTATTGTATAGAACTCTAAAAGCATTTGGTTCCAGTTACATTTGATAAAATGGTATTTGCACACATGATCTGGTGGCTCCTATGCGCTCGCAAAGCTCCTTCTGTACTGATGCTTCTACAAGGTGTGAGCACATTGTGCATGCAATGGAAAAATCACATGTTGAAGCTCCCCGACTTCTAAAAACTGATGGAGAAGCTTTGCTCCGGGTACCTTCTCTTCAAAACGTAACAGCTAATGTTGCTGGGGCCAGGGATTTATTTTCACTGGTTGTAATGCTGCTATGATGGGATTTAATTTTAGTGATGTGCATGCCATCTCCCTCTCTCTTTCTGTTTCTCTGACCCCCCTCTACAAGAATTCGGTTTGACGCCTGGTTCTCCGATTATGTGCATCTTCTCGGAAGCGCTTTATGGTAAATGACTGTACGCAGGAGGTAATTGAGCGCACAACTGGTGGCCTTACCAGTTGTTTGAAATGCGCTTTAGAAGTAGTTAATGCATAGAATCGCTTGTTCACATAGTCAAAATGCGCTTTAACGGCCGCAGCAAAACAAAACTCGCTATTTAACGCACATTCGATAATGCGCATAATCGGATAGATAACGCGCCTCAACTTCCGATTTGCGCTCCGCTCATGTAGAGGTAAAAAAAATAATGAGACTTGAAAGAGCTTTAAACCTCTCGTGTAAATGCAGCCTCTTTCTCCTCACCTTTTTCTCAGCACTTAGGAACATAGGATGCTCCCTTATATCAAGCCAAACTATTCATCCATCTAGCCCAGTACTGTATATTCCAACTAGGAATGTATGAGAAGTTCATTTCAGTTATCAGGATTTACCCAGTTTGCATCATCCAGACTAAACAGGGACTCGAACGCAATCTGCGGTTGAAGTCCATACATTTCCAAGCTTGCAGTGAAATTCACGGATCCCTTCCCCCAATTTTTTATTTATTTATTAAACATTTGCATCCCGCCCAATATCACTGGGTTCTCGGGGCAACATGCAGATAAAATCAGAACAATGTAAAATAATAAATATATACAACTAAAATGTATTAAACCATTGACAAACTAAAACCAGTAGAAAAGTTTAAAAGCAATAAGAACAATTAAAACTGTGTGCAGCCTTGGAGAATTTAGCCTTCAAAGGTTTTAATAAAAAGCCATGTTTTAAGTTGGGGCCAAAATAAAGCCAGTGTCGGGGCACCAGTCGAGCCTCCAAGGGCAGGGTATTCCACAACCAAGGTGCAACCACAGAGAAAACCTTCTCTCATGGCCCACCAGAATGTACATCTTGTGTTGGTGGGACACAGAGGAGGGCTCCTCCCACAGATCTCAAATCTTAGGCAGTACCATGCCCTGGCCTGAAACCAGACTGAAATGGGTCCAGATAGTCAGTTTCCTCTAAGAACGTCTGAAGCTGCCTGGCCACCACATGCTTACGCACCGATTTCGGCAGTCCCTATTCACACATGCCTAACTCCGACTACCAGTAGCCCCCAAAGGTCACAGAGAAGAAATGTTCCCATCACCTGCTACCTGATGGTTTTAACTGGTGATGTCCGGGATTGAACTCAGGACCTTCTGTGTTGAAAGAAAGTGCCCTTCCACTGAGATATGGTTCCAACGTCTCCCTAATTGCTAGGTTTTGGTGACTTATTAAATGGTTGCTTCAACAACAGCAATAGGTCAAGAGAATGTTGGTGCCTGAGGCAGCAAAGCCAAATTGTAGCCCTGCCCCTCATCATAACATTGGGTTTGATTTTGGTATCTGTTGCCCTTCAATGATGTCCCAGATTTGTCCACTTGAGGAGAGCCACCACACCCTGTTTTGTGGGGCCATCCTTAGTGACAGAGACATCAACACATACATATGCATGGAGATCCAGGATTTTCAAAGGTTGATTAAAAATGTCACAGCAGATTTCACTTATCTCTGTAATAGCCTTCACAGATTTATGCACAAAGACTAGTGTGATTTCAAGGTACAGTAAGTCGATCTAGCACTAACACAAATCTTGTTTGCCTTATGAACCAAAGGCATTAGATATAAAACCTTTGATGGAGAGTAAATAATATGGAATGTATTGAAGACAATTTTACAGGGTCACTTTTCTGGTCCACAGCTATAATAGCTATTGCATATCATCTCTCTCTCTCTCTCTCTCTCTCTCTCTCTCTCTCTCTCTTTACAAAAAAAGTGTTGGAGGTAATATTTATGAGCCTATTGCTTACTTATACATCATCTTATATATTTATTCATGAGGAGAACATTTAGGCTGCAGTTCCATTAATATTTACCTGAATGTAAGCTCCATTGAACACAATGGGACATGCTTCCGAGCAAACATGAGCAAGATAGCATTGTCAGTGAATATCAAGATGAATGGATCCAATCAGAATAAAGAGGGTTCGTTCACATTTTTCTTAATTATATTATTATTTATACCTTAGGCATGGGAAAAATGAGTACAGCTTTTCATTTAGTGTTTTCCCATCAAAATTAATAGCTGCCAGTAGAATACCAACCAAACCTTCAGCTAAAGAGAAACCTGAAGTGAATATTGGGATGTCCCCTCAGGAGAACTATTTCTTAGCTTGTACTGTAGAGAGACGCTGTGAGGGTTGGGATCCTAGTCTGAATATCACCAGGGGTATTGGCACACAGGTTATTTCATTTGGGCAAAGAAGACCCACCCTCAATGTGCCATGCCCTCAGTCTTCAACCTTCCTACATTGAGCAGGGAGGACTGCAAGGGGCTTCCCATTATATTTTCTTGATAAAACAGGTGCTGATTGCATGGAAGCGTCTACTCTTATTCGAGTGAATGTGGGTAGAAATTCCCTTCAGACCTTTTTGGCAAAGGCATGGGTTTTGGCAATAAAACCTGCATGTGCTTCTGTGTCCCCAATTTCAGCCGTCATGATTTGTGAAAGGCTTCACCAGCTAGTCTTTGCACAAGCACCTGTAGAAGGCATAGGAGCTGACCAGATGTGTTTTAAACAGCCGGCAACCCCACTCAATCAATCATTCCTTTATTACAGTCAATAGACCAAAGTTATCACAGATATTATTAACTACATAGGGAATCATAAATATAAAAACATTCTAAGTAAAAAAATACAGAGACTTTTATTCTAAAATAATCTAAAATAATCAGGCTGATATTAAAGCTCTTGTTTGTATTGCCAAATTCAGAAACTTGGCCACCTGTTCTGTTATTGTCTTAGATGAACCTTGTAGTAACAGATTTGAGAGATGTTCAGGTGATCTTCCTGGAAAGGAGTGTATAATGGGCCAAATTAAATCAGCTCTGTCCTGGCAATAGTATTCGCAGGATAGCAGGCAGAACGTGAGTTCTCTACTCAGTGGTGCAGTGAGGTAATGTTAAACCCTGCACTGAATGGTCTTGCTTGGGTGAGTGTTGCTTCAGAGAGCCATCTTGTATTATTTCTGTTCACGAGGCACTGAACTACCATTTCTAGGGTGACCAGATTTTGGAACCCAAAATCCCGGTTCCCCCCCCGCCACCGAAAACAACCCCCCCACCAAGCCACCCCCCCAAAACAAACCCCCCAAGCCACCCCCCCCACACCCAAAACAACCCTCCCACCAAGCCACCCACCCCCAAAAAACATCAGCCTGGACCTACCGTACCAGGTTCTCTTCTGCTGCCTCCGCCGCCGGGTCCCCCGCCGGGTCCCCCGCCGGCTTGTAAGGCCAGCGGCCGCGCGGAAGAGGCAGGGGAGGGCCGGATCCGGAAGTGACGTAATCAGCCCTCCCCTGCCTCTTCCGCATGGCCGCTGGCCTTACGAGCCGGTGGGGGACCCAGCGGCGGCAGCGGCAGACCCGGCGGCGGCGGCAGTGGCGCGCCGGCGGCAGACCCGGTGGCGGCGGCGCGGCGGTGGCGTGGCGGTGGCGCGGCGGCGGCGCGGCAGCGGACCCAGCGGCGGCGGCTCTACTGAGAAACAGGCTTCGCGGCCTGTCTCTCAGTATCGCGCCAGGTGATGACGTCATCACCCGGCACGCTACTGAGGGACAGGCCGCGAAGCCTGTTTCTCAGTAGATTCGAGCACCGGAGGGAAGCGGACGCCCCTGCGGGTAAGGAGCATGAGGCGCGAGGGAGGGCACTTACCTGCTGGGGCGGCCGCTTCCCGGGCTCCTCCGCCACCACCATCGCCGGGTCTACCATCGCTCCTTGCTTGCTGCCACCGCCGCGTGACCCCCCGCCACCCCGGTTTGCCCCCCCGCCCCCCGGTTGGGCCGGTTCGCCCCTGGATTCCTGGTTAGGACCGGGAAATCCCGAGCCATCTGGTCAGCCTAACCATTTCTCTTCTCCCCCATGACACTCCATACTTTACATGTGCTTCCCCAGTCCTGATACGTTAGAGCAAAACACAAACCAGCAAATCGCTGGTCAGCCCCGGTTTCAGAAAGACAGAAAACCTCTGGGCATGTGCAGCTTCACATATTAAGCTCACTTACTTCAGAGCACCATCATGACGACAGAAATAAAATGGACTTTGTGTCTGTTGCCCCAATGCTAAATACATTTATTTGGGAATAAGCACTATTTAGGCACAGAAGGGGGTAATATATTTTCAAAGTAAAAGTAATATAATGAGCATCTGGTAACATGTGAACACCCGACCAGCTGCTCCTGCAACTATAAACATTTTTTTAAAAGGAGGAGAAGGAGGAGGAGGAGGAGGAGGAGGAGGAGAAAGGATTCTGTGGCAAACAACATCAGCCCTGGACAGCCCCAATATGCTCAGTCCAGCCCAGAATCCTGACAGACTGTTTGCCACTAGCCCCATCACCTGCCATGCTGTGGGTAGGGATGGGCAAATCAATTTCAGTTTCTCTCAGCTTTTCATTTTTCCAGTCTGAAATTCAAATAATCTTGGACGTTGAATATTTCTCCAGTCTTACATTTGCTTCATCCCAAAACTGGAATATATATATATATATATATATATATATGAAAATTCATAAGCATTTTTGTGCATTTCACTTAATACATGCATTTTTGTATGCATGTTTGCCTAATATACGTATTTTAATGCATTTTCCCAATATAATGCACATGATTTTCTCCAATATACATATTTTTGTATTCAGCTATTATTATTATTTATCTCTTTCTCACTTGTGGCGGTTTTTCTAGATAGACATGATGGGCTTTGCCAAGTCATGCTGTCTTTTATTGATTTAGGAATTTCCTGACGATTGAGCATGTTTTAATTATGACCGCTTTCTGGGTGTTGGTGTGGATGTATTCTGGTAGGCCCAGTGTCTGGAGGTTTTCTGTATCTTTTTTTGATGTGATGCTGGTGACTATTATTATCCATGGCAGAGTTTGGCATTTTGAAGATTAACTGAGTTTCAGTTGGCACAGTGGTTCAAAAATGTGAAATTCGGTAAGCTTGCATTAAATTGTGAACTGAATTAATTTCTTCCCCATCCCTATCTGTGGATAGCCATTTTGGGTGAGGTCTGGGATGTGGGTCCCTGCACCTCATCCCCAAGGTCCAGTCATAGCTGCATCTCGGACCCTACCTTCCTCAGATTTTCACAACTCTGGTACTACAATCACTGTAAAATTAGATGTTAGTTCTTCTTTTTCTTTCCTTGAATTTTAATCCCGATTCCGTCGGTCCCAAGATGTATGTACAATTCATTATAATCATTTAAAACAATTCTACCAAACCAGGCAAGAAATTGGGACTAGCACCAGTATTCTGGTATACAGCTAAGGGACACTTACCATCCTTGTTAAGAGACCTTCAGCTGAGCAGCAAAGACATGCAACAACTATTATTTCATAACATTGTCATTAGAAGAACACATTAGGGGCCTATTTAAAAGTAATTTGTCATCCCCCAAAAAATCAATAATTTAGAGCTTAGGAGGTGAAATCGCTGGTAGGCAAGCACATGGAGCCAGGTGAGCATAATGAAATAACTCTGCTTAGAGTTAATTAAAATAATAATGCAATCAAAGAGTGCTGAATCAAGAATTTTGACACATAAGCAGAACTAATTTATCTTCCTTTTCCATTCGGAATTCCCATTACAACAGCCAGGACAATTCTATTATGTTGCCTTCTACTTGTTCTATATCATCTGATTATAATTAAGCATTAAGCATTCCCCAAAGTGGGAAAATGCATTATGAGCTTCTCTCCAACACATCACTTTTTTTATTGCCAGCTTAACTAACTAAACAACAACAACACACACACACACCCAAATGTCATGAAATTTCATAGGTAAACTGAGCAATTTCCATGAGTACATTTTAGTTCCTGCAGCTTTATATAAACCTTTGAAATGATAACTATGTCTTATATAGTTTCAAAGTGAGCTGCTGCACATTTTTCTGCAAAAGAAGAATATAAACAAAAATCTGTAAGTATGTTAGTAAAGGAAAGGTTTATTTTCATGAGAAGAAAAGAGCTTGCCGAATACATCCAGATCTGACTCAGGTTCACATATCTTTAATTTTAATATCCATTCAATAGTTTGAATGAGGTATGTGCTGAATTGGTCACATGAGTAGTTGAATACTTGAGAATTCACAGGAATCATGTTGACTTCAATAGGCTGACCAGATAAAATCCAGGTCAGGGCTCATGTAACTTTAACAGTTGTAGAGAAAAGGGAATTTCAGCCAGTGTCATTTGTATGCAATTAGTTCCTGGTGAAATTCCCTCTTCATCACAACAGTTAAAGGTGCAGGCACTAGGGGTGTGCATCGGATCGGATCCGATCCACGATCCGAATCCGATCCGACCCAAAATCGGGAAAATCCGATCCGATCCGATCCGATCTGGACAACCTCCGATCCGATCCGATCCGATCCGATGAGGTCCGATCCGGATCGGACGCCATTTTGAATGCTTTTTCCCATAGCCAAGTATTGTTTTACAAAAACGCCTATAACTTTTTCATTTTTAAAGATAGAAGGATGAAACTTGGGCACATTGTAGACTGGTTAGGGGTAGTTATCTGTGAGAAATTTCAGAAAGATTGGTGCATGCATTTTGTGGCAATTAATTTTTTAATAAATACCCAGGAATGCCTATAACTTTGTCATTTTTAAAGTTACACACATGAAACTTTGCCACATTGTAGGGGGTACCTTGGGACCTATGTGTGTGAAATTTCAGAAACGTAGGTGCTTGTCTTGTGTGGCAATTAATTTTAGAAAAATGGGTAGTAGTGGGGTAAATACAGTTACGCCTCCCATTTTTTTATTTTTGAAGATACAAACAGGAAACTTGGGCACATTACAGGAACCACTTGCCTTGATATGTGTGTGAAATTTCAGAAACATTGGAGCTTTCCTTGTGTGGCAATTAATTTTTGAAACAATGAGGAAAGAAACACCTATAACTTTGTCATTTTTAAAGTTACACACATGAAACTTTGCCACATTGTAGGTGGTACCTTGGGACCCATGTGTGTGAAATTTCGGAAACGTAGGTGCTTGCCTTGTGTGGCAATTAATTTTTTAATAAATACCCAGGAATGCCTATAACTTTGTCATTTTTAAAGTTACACACATGAAACTTTGCCACATTGTAGGCGGTACCTTGGGACCTATGTGTGTGAAATTTCGGAAACGTAGGTGCTTGCCTTGTGTGGCAATTAATTTTAGAAAAATGGGTAGTGGTGGGGTAAATACAGTTACGCCTCCCACTTTTTTATTTTTGAAGATACAAACAGGAAACATGAGTTTTGCAGCCATGCGTGCAAGGAAGGATCACTCTGGTCTCGATCCCTTTGATCCTTGGTAGTATCCATTACAGGGCTCGTGTCTGCTTTCACTTTGTACTCAAGCAGACACGAGCCCTGTAATGGATACTACCAAGGATCAAAGGGATCGAGACCAGAGTGATCCTTCCTTGCACGCATGGCTGCAAAACTCAGCTAGGCTCAGCCGTTCTGCTTGAAAAGTGAAAGTAGGAAAGGAAACACGAGCCCTGTAATGGATACTACTAGCAAGGATCAAAGGGATCGAGACGAGAGAGTGTTTCCTTTTCTTCGCGGGAAGCGGGAGGGGAAGACCTGGCCTCTGTAGAAATTTTTTTGAAACATGTAATTTAAAAATTCCATAGCCATCAAATGCCTGGACCTATAATTCTGAAATTTCTGACACATATCTACCCCTAACCCATCTACAAAGTGAGCAATGTTCAGACTTCTAACTTTTAAAATAAAAAAGTTATAGGCGTTTCTTTCCTCATTGTTTCAAAAATACCTTGCCACCACATGCCTGGACCCAGCTGTCTGAAATTTTACACACATATCAAGCCAAGTGGTACCTGTAATGTGCCCATGTTTCCTGTTTGTATCTTCAAAAATAAAAAAGTGGGAGGCGTAACTGTATTTACCCCACCACTACCCATTTTTCTAAAATTAATTGCCACACAAGGCAAGCACCTACGTTTCCGAAATTTCACACACATAGGTCCCAAGGTACCCCCTACAATGTGGCAAAGTTTCATGTGTGTAACTTTAAAAATGACAAAGTTATTTATTAAAAAATTAATTGCCACAAAATGCATGCACCAATCTTTCTGAAATTTCTCACAGATAACTACCCCTAACCAGTCTACAATGTGCCCAAGTTTCATCCTTCTATCTTTAAAAATGAAAAAGTTGTAGGCGTTTTTGTAAAACAATACTTGGCTATGGGAAAAAGCATTCAAAATGGCGTCCGATCCGGATCGGACATCTGGTCCGATCCGATCCGACCAGCCTCCGATCCGATCCGATCCGATCCGACCCCCCAGGTCCGATTCCGATCCGCTATCCGATCCGATCCGGGGGGTCAGTGCACATCCCTAGCAGGCACTATACTAGAGTGACCATATACAAAAGAAGGCAGGGCCCCTGTAACTTTAACTGTTGTGATGAAGAGGGAATTTCACCAGGAACTAATTGCATACAAATGACACTGGCTGAAATTCCCTTTTCTCTACACCTGTTAAAGTTACATGAGCCCTGACCTGGATTTTATCTGGTCACCCTATACTTCAACATGTTACAAAATGTCCCTGTGGACAGGCCTTCAGTCTTCTCCTATGTGGTTGGAACTCTGCTTCCTCCATTGGGGCCAGAATGGAACTACTGTCAGCCATTTCCAAATCTTGAACCATAAATTGTGTTCTCCAATGGCTTGATCTGGAAATGTGGCATCAGAAAACGGACTTGCGTTGATAATCAAACCAGGGCAGCAGGCCTTTTCCCTCAAAATGTATACCACCTGTGATCAATTCAGTGACTTCATACTACCTACCAGTTTCTGCAACTGGAAAGGGCTCTTAGTAGATATTTGATCCATGGAGAGGCTTGGCCCTCTTTTTTTAATGGATAGTAGCTCTTTACACCCCATGGAGCCTTTCTGCAAACTGAAACAAAGTTCTGTTCCAAATTCCACATTTCCAAGTTTTCCAATGCAGCTTGCTTTGGGGAAAAAAAATGCATGCAAAATCTGCATGTTAGGGGAAAGCGTGCACAAAATGCACATGTTGGGAAGAAAAAGTGCAGCAAACGTACTAATTTCCATACAGATTGTGGTTGCTGTTTTTTTTTTAAAAAAAATGCAAACCTGTGCAGAAATGGGATAGCAAGTCATGGTAGCTCACTAAACATCTAGCCACACTCAGCTTCCTGGTTTGAATCCCTAATACAAGGCTACTGATTAATCTTTTCTTCTAAAATGACGTATGGACAGGTTGCCATACTGATCCAGTCCAGACAAAATGGCAAAACAAGATTTACCAAAATTAACAGACAGGGTGTCAAATGTGAGCCAGCTGGGCTAATAAATTAGACAAACACAGTATACATCCCCCCCCTTACAGTTGGGAGAAAGGGGGTGGTGCCTGAGGAAGGAGGCATGGCCATTTTGGGTAGTCCTGAGGCTCTGCACCAGTGGTTGAAACAAACCATTGTTGCCCAAGTTTGGACATAATAGAGAATTGTGGAATATTGCCTATCAGAAGCTTCTGATCTCCTCATATGTGCAAGAAGAGGAGAGGCATGGAAAGCCAACAAGCACATGGTTTGTCATGGCCCATTCACATCATTCACGTAATGAGAAACCATGGTTTCCCATTATGTCAGGGCCTCTGAGGTGAGTGGGGAGTGTGATTAAAAATCTTATTACAGATCCTCAAACTGCATTAATTACAAGACCTGGCTCAACCAATGCTAAGATAATTTGCTGCTATGAAATCTCACTGATTGCTCCCAATGTATGAATGCAGTGAGACTTTATCTGAAGCCAAAAATAGCTGAACTTCAGATTCACAATTCAGACTTAGGGGTTTAATAATTTAATGTCCTGATTAACCTGTTTCTTTTTGCAGTAACCTGGTTGATGTGAAATCTTAACCTCAATAATCAAACTGTGTTGAACACAGACTTCACATCTTTTTAAAAAATGGATGAGCCTTTTCGATTCAATTTCACCGTGTTCAATATTTCTTCAGCCACATTTTCTTCCCTGTATTCTTCCAGAAAGGCTACAATCCTAAACACAATTATAGTAAGAATACTAGAGCAGAGCCAAACATTTCAAATATTTCCCTTTTTGACTGGTCAGTGTGGGTGTTGGTGGGAGGAATGAAATCTTATGGAAAAATTGGAGAGAGAAAGAAAGAGAGATGTCTGGTTGCTGCTTTCCTTAATTAACCTTAGGAAGTGGCTCCTAAGAATTGTCTTGATTTTAAAACTCACTTTTTTTTTAAAAAGACCCCTTTGTAAAACCTCACAGTGATGTGAGATTCCCTCCCTCAGATTCCAATCATTTTATGCTGTGCCACTCATCCAAGGCAATTTGAGAAATGCAGTCAACAGGAAGCTGTGGAGAAAGCCTCGTGCTACTGTGAGTACTTAAAAGGGGGGCCTGGAAAACCCTTGGCACCTCATAGAGTTAAGAAAGATAAGCAGTACGTTGTAGGATAGGGTGACCATATTTTGGAAACCAAAAAGGAGGACAACATGGTCACCCCCCAAGGGGGAGTCTCCACCAACACGTCTGCCCCCAGGGGGCATATCCAGCAACAAGGGGGGTGCCCATCTGAACATAGCCTTGGTCACATGTCTGATTTTACAGCGCACAATTAAGACAAATCTGTTCTACATAACATCTTAACATTAACGTCGCTGAAATAACAAGTGAGACATCCAGTGTATCTGAAATTAACTTTACTCACTTCTACTTTTTTAGCTTTTGCTGTACTTTGTTGCAATACTCTGTGTGATACATTCTCCCCTTCCCTCAAATATCTTTTCTGATTGTATCCTCACTCCTCTGCAAGCTGCTGCTTAACACAGCTTGCTCTCGGCTGGCTGGCTGGCTTCTTTATTTTTAAAGTTAAATATATTTTTTTGAAACTTGTATATGATTGCCACAAGTTTCTCTACTCTAACATTGGAGTGGGTGTTGTGGACGGCGGACACTTCACATATTCACAGTTCTTACTTATATACATTAGTTTCTCAAGGTTGTGTGTTGGCACCACATTTCACACCCAGACTTTGAACTCCTGTCTACTTCCTGCACGTGACTGCTTTTACTGACCTCTCCTTTCCCACATTTTGATCTGTGGACACCTCGCCTCTGCTGAGTGCCAGGTGCCCAACTGCCTACCAAATCTGCAGCAGGAAAGGTGTCATACTCGCCCAGCTTGTCTTAGCTAAAAACTCAAGATCCCATTGATGCCAAGGGCTGAAACTGCTCAAGGTGCAAGACCCCAAAGATAAGGTTTTACAACCTGAGTTTGAAGGGTATAGCTTCAGGTTTATTTGTTTTTTAAATAATAATAATAATAATAATAATAATAATAATAATAATAATAATAATTTTAAAACTGCAAACTTTAATTTTTTTGGCTAAAAATCAAAAGTTGAACAGATCAGCTTGAAACTTGGCATGGCTAAAGCCCTACTTAAGAGCTATCAAAGTGCCAAGTTTCATCTCTTTTTCTTTAAAAATGACATTTTTAAAATAATAATAATAATAATAATAATAATTTTAAACCTCAAAATAAAAAAAAAATCTAAAAATCAATGGATGAACAGATCTGCTTGAAACTTGGCGCGGCTAAAGCCCTACCTAAGGGCTATCATGCTGCCAAGTTTCATGTCTTTATCTTTAAAAATGACTGCGCTGTAAGTATTGTTGTTAATTCCCATTGGCTATAAAGTAAAGCTACCCTTTGGGTGTGGGGGAGGATGGGAAAAATAGGATTTTCCTTCACATTTCATAATTCCTCCCTTTTCCCAGATTTGTTACCAAAAATCTTGACATGTCCTGGTTTTTCCTGACATATGGTCACCTATTGGAGGAAGTTCTCTTCCTCTCAAGAAGGCAGGAGTGAGTTGAGTAGGGTTTCTTCTTGAGTAAGGGTATAGACTTATACAACCTAAGACACTGATAGCTTACTTGAGGCACTCCAGATGCTTTGGCCTACAACTCCCATCAGCCCTACCTACCATAGGAACTGGTGAAGGAAATGGGAGTTGTAGGCCAAAACATCCTGTGAGTCACAAGTATCCCACCTCTGCCCTAAAACATCAGTCCAACATGTGCACCTGGAAGTGTGTTAATGGAATGAAGTTGGATATACTTCTGAGTTAGCAAGCCTGGGGTGGGTGGGGGGGTAGATGATGCCACATTGGAATGTGATTGCTCAAAGGCCCACAGCATCGCTGCTGTGAGGTGAAAATGAAAAAGCTAGATGGCAGGAAGGAGCGCAGGCTATCTGGCCAGGAAAAAAAATGCAGCGTCAGCGACCATTCCCTTGTCAAGCCTGCCCCCTGCCTTGAATTCCCACACTTACCCAGAGCTATGTCCACTGGATAACCTGAACCCAAACCATGAAAGAATGTGGTGACCTTTGACCAAATCGAAAAGTCACGGTAAATCAAGACCTTGAAAATGCAGAGAAGGTTTTTTGGGGTGGGGGGTGGGGGGAAGCCCAATGTGGCTGTGAGTTGGTGGCTGTGTCATGTAAACAACACAGCACCACAGTGCCACCACTACAGGATTAATAGAGCATAGGACATAGCGGCAGATCCCATGGCGCTAGTCTAAGACACTTTGTTGCAAGAAATGAAGGCCAAATGCCACCTTGCTGCTAGGGCCAATGCTTTAAAAGGTTTTGCTGTACCGTTCAGACACCCAGGCTTGCCTTCACAACTTCCTCCTGCCCAGTGCTATCTCAGACAGATTTCTTCACCCAGCTGCATGGCAGGGCTGGCTTGACATCACATAGAAATTGGTGGAACTTACATATTTTAGGATTGGCTGCATGTGAAACCACATAAGTGAAAAACTTTTTTTTTTAACTTTTAGAAAAACTGGACATTTAAAAGATTGGTTGGTATATAATTTAAGTTAGTTAAGGTTCGACAGGAAAAAAAAATCAAAGGGTAATTGGGGGGCTGTTTATTCTAACATTCATAAAATCAAAAACATTTCACCAATCTTCCTGAAATTTACATGTGCCAGCAGGAAATATTGGTTTTATATAACCTGAAAATTTCAAGAAGTTTGGTGAAAGATTGTGGGAACAAAAGCAGTTTAAAGTAGAAACAACAACAACAACAACAACAACAACAACAAACTTCTTCGGCCAAAGTGTTTGTTTAAAAAAAAAAAAAAAACCTTTGGCGATTTTTTTGTCCAGGCTTTGTGAGCAGATAACGACATATCTAATTAAAATTCTGATGATTTCCATTTCCTTTGAGCGTCTATTTTATGGAATACCTTATCTTTTTTTTATTTTTTATTTTTTTAAATCCATTTAGGTTTTTCTAAAAAAATAATATTTTCCCACCCATTAGAGGGTATATGCTGGCCATAGTGCGTGACATTCTCAGAAATGTCTGGCCACGTTCAGATGACACTTTAGGCAATGGGGGTGGGATAGGCAACTCACCATGTGTTCTGTTTCCAATACTCCCCACATGACATGTTGCCCCACCCCCTGCCATGGAGCTGAAAGTCCTGTCATCCTTCCGGGCAGCTGGTGCTCATCCTTCAGGCCTCCCAGCCCTATCCCATCATGAATTACAAGTTCTACCAGCTGTACAGGAGCGGGCTGGACACTTTTGGCTGCTCCTACCAGAGAACTCTATTGTCAATGGAAATAACACATGGTACATGCAATGGAGCCCACCACACAACATTTTAATCAATGGGTCTCTGAATAAGCAACGGAGCAGCCTGTTGTTTTTCTCTGTGGGTGAAATGGGAAAAATAGCATATCGAGAGTTGTGTGCCTGTTGTGCCCCCCCCCCCCGACACGATAAGCAACACAACGGAAAATTGACTTTTATCCCCCATTGCTTATCATGTCGTCCAAACCCATCCTCTCTCTGTCTCTTGCTCCCTCCCCTCCTTCCTGTTTCAGCTAGATTGGAACTTTGAGGAGAAATGGCTGCCTCCTGGACTAAAGACATTGACTGGGTTCAGACAACACAATAACCAATGGTGGTTTAAGTAGTCAACCATCAGTATAGTGGTCAGCAGTTGGTTATTGTGTTGTCTCTTGGGCAAAAACCAACAGACTGTTTTCCCAAAATAACCAACTGAGATAACCAATGTTCTGCAGAGTTGACTATCTGCACAACTGTTGGTTAGTGTGTTGTCTTTTGGGCTCAGTGGACTGTTTTGTAGGGTTGAGTGGACTTTTTTTTTTTTGGTAGCTTTTTGAAGTGTTGTAGTGGTTTTACATGTACAGATTGTGTGTATGTTGTATGTTTTTGCTGTTTTAATTTTTGTATATTGTTTTTAATTGTTTTTAATCCTATGTAAACCGCCCAGACAGCTTCGGCTATGGGGCGGTATACAAATGTAATAAATAAATAAATAAATAAATAACTGGCTTTCCCTTTCCATGGCCCCCCTCCCCCCTGCTTACCTTCTGGGGATGTCCGCTCCCCTCCACTGCTGGCCGCTACTGTGAGTAGGCTTCGCGGCCTGCCCCTGAGTAGCACGGCAGGTGATGACATCACTTAGCGCACTACCTAGGGGCAGGCCGCGAAGCCTGCTCGCAGTAGCAGCCAGCAGCGGAGGGGAGCGGACATCCCTGGAAGGTAAGTGGGGCCCCCTCCCCCTCCCCCTGCTTACCTGCCAGGGCAGCCGCTTCCCTCCAGTGGCGCCACTGGAGGGAAGCGGCCACCCTGGCAGGTAAGCCCCCTGCCCCCATTGTCCGCTTCCATGGGCGGGCGCCCGCTGGCACCCGCCCATGGAAGCGGCAGCGGGCGGCAGTGGGCGCCTGCCGATCCTCCGATCCGTTCCAATCTGGATCGGGTCCTTTCTGGATCAGATCGGATTGGATCAGACGATCCAGCGGGGTGATCAGAAATCAGATAATTGTATCCGATTTCCCCTGGATCAGATCCAGATCATGGATTGGACCTGATCCAGTGCACACCCCTAATATTAAGCCTGTCAAAGATGTTGGTACTGGATAAAAAGGATACCCAAAAGTTTTGTTCAACCTGATTTTAAAAAATATATATTAGAAAGGCTACGAGAGTATAGAATGTCACCAACTCTACCATGGGTGTTTTGGGCTACACACTGACTATTATGGACTGAGTTTTGAGAAGGACCTGTAGCTGCAAAATATGTGCTTAACTGGAAAAGAGATAAGAGTGATCCCATTAAGGATGAGTGATAAGCTGCCCACGTTGATGAGGTACACAAAAGCATGTGGCCAAGGTATAAGATCTTTTCTATCTGAGGACATAGAACTGGAAAAGGGTATAAAACATCAGCAAAGCAGCCATGAATCAGGGGAAACAATGAACACCTCTGAAGCCAACAAATGTGTGGCAATGAGCTTCTTGATTCTGAACATTCAATTGCCATGGCCTTTGAATTGCTTGCTCCAACTTTGGTAAAGATTATGAAATGAGTGAATGAATGAAAGTGTTCTATAAACAAATTTAAATGGTTCGAGTCTCAGCCTATATCTCATAATCCCAGGTGTTGGGTAACGTGGGGGAACTTGTATCTACCTTTACTGCACAACCAGCTAGGGATGTATGAGAAATTAATTTCAGATTGTTTATGGTCAGGATTTTACCCAGTTCACATCTTCTGGACCAAACATGGATTCAGACACAATCTGCGGTTGAAGTCTGTAGGTTTCCAAGCTTCCAATGTGATTCAAGGACCAAAACAAATCGTTCAAAGCATGTGTGCATTTGAAAAATGAGCATGAAAAATATATATATACTTTTCAAAGATGCACTTTAATCATTGAGAGAAGAATATGCACAACTGATGTGTTCATTTAGAAAATATTGCACATATTTTCATACAAAAAGAAAAAAAGAAAGCTTACAATCTGATACAGACTCCAGTTGGAACTAGGGATGGCCTCACTTCTGTCCAGTTGGTGTGGGTGCCCACCAAGCTGTTTCTGCTGCCCACTTGCATGAACTGCAGGATGGCTCAATGGGCATCCAGGAAGTGCAGTGGGCCATCCGTCCCCTAACTGAGCCACCCATATATGCACATCCTGTTACATCTTTAATGTTGCATATGCTACCGCATTAATGCAGCCATTTACACAACTTGAGAACGACGGAAATAATTGAGCTGCCAATATGTGCATATTGGCGGCTTGGGTAGGGGATGGGTCAGCCGCTGGGGGAAGCCCCTCTGATTCTCCCCCTGTCCCACCAACAGCACTGCCACCGTGGTAGCCAGGATGGGAAGAGAAGGGGCACTCGCTTCTCCTTTTCCCATCCCAGCTACTACAGGGGTCACAGCGCTGTCAGGGTAGGAGGAGGAAGCCCCAATGACTCAAGGTGTGGGCGGCCAGTGGACGCTCGTGGATTATGCTGCTGCCATCGAACCGGGTCTGGTAAGTGTTAGTGGTTTGGTGAGAGTGCGCTGGGAGTATGTTGGACTCCCAGACCCAATCGGATCCATCCCTAGTAGGAACAAACTTTGGGATAGAATTCTGAGAACTTCAGCAAGCTTGGCTTTTGCTGATTCACACATCCCTAAAACCAACCCCATAGTGAAAAGCCTGCAGTTCTGCTGGATGATCCCAGACAACGATAAACTACACATTCCACAAACATTATAAGAGAACATCTGGTGTTTTGCAGGCATGCAAACATGTTTTGCCCATACTGGATCACACAATATTCAACTTGAATTTCATTTTGTCTATAGTCTGATGGCATCTCAACTCACTACAAATGTTCTCTGCTAAGCTGGGCTGAGGCCAGAGCTAATCATATTACACCTGCCATATATAGAGTTCAAACCATGTATCTATCAGGCACGTTTTGTTAGCTGTGACTGGCAGGGTGTTAGAAATCTTCTGCATGGGAAGCATGCACTGTACATTGAAGTTTGGGCAATCTTGCTATCTTTTGTAATAAGCCAATTAGGAAGCTAAGTTATACCAAATCAGATCATTGGTCCACCTAGCTCAGTATTGTCCATCTTGGCTGGTGGTGGTTCTCTAGGGCTTCAGACAGTCCAATCTAGAGATGCCAAAGATTGAACCTAGAACCTTCTGGGGTCTTCTGGATGCAAAGCCCATTCTTGAACACTGACCTACAGTCCACTCCATGAGAATATCACTGTCATTTGCTGTCAACACAGCAGCGAGCAGAGCAGCCGATTTCTGGTCCCGAGGTAGATAAATTCTTTAGCCCATCCCTTTTGGGATTTGAATCAATATTCACAGACTATGTGCTATTCTTCATATATATATATATATATATATATGTATGTTAGTGGTACTTGTGTTACAAAATTCCCATGGACTCCTAAAGTAACTGAGATTACAGTACACAGTTTACAATAATTAATATTCATTGGCTGCTAGACTGGCAAAGTAGTGTGTTTGTGTGGTGTGTGTGTGGTGTGTGTGTGTGTGTGAGTGTGTTGGTGCAGGGTAGTCATCTTCTGGCTCAGTTCAGTGTATATTTACTATTCTTACTCCAAGGGATGCACAAATCAAACAAATACATTTGAGTTTAATTCCACACACCTCTCTATCTCAATTGAAAGCGGATTAACAAACAGATTAATAAACAGTATGTGTATCTGTGGTGTAATTCCAGTGAAGTCAATGGAAATACTCTAGGAGTAAATTCAGTCCCATTAATCTTTTGATGTTTGCAGTTCTTTGACTATAGAGGCATTGTTATACAGTCCAAGGTTGGAAGATTAAAGAATGTTTTCATTGATACTCTAAATAAACAAATGAAACTAAGTAGGCATAGCATTCATACTCATTTAAACTTTTTAAAAGGGTAGCAATTTAAATGCAAAATCAACACACTTTAGGGGCCTATTTCATGGATATTCCCACATGTTGAAAGGAGCTGTCAATGTGCCTGCATACAGGAATATTTTTGATTTCTGCTCAAATGCTATTCCATGCTCCCCACAACCCCTATATGGGCAAATTTAATTTAGTTATTTGAAATATTTATTAGGGATGTGCACTGGATCGGACCCGATCCACGATCCGAGTCCGGTCCAGTGGGAAATCGGATAAATTATCCGATTTCCAATCCGACAGCTGGATCGGCCGATCCAATCCGAACCGGTCCGAAAAGGCTCCGAACCGGTTCGGTGGATCAGCGGATCGGCGGGCGCCCACTGGCGCCCACCGCCGCTTCCATTGGCGGGCGCCAGCAGGCGCCCGCCGATGAAAGTGGACAGCGGGGGGGGAGGAGGGGGGCGCTTACTTTTCCGGCCCGTCCGCTCCCGTCCGGCGCCGGCAGCTACTACCAGTGGGCTCCGCGGCCTGCTCCAGGGTGGCGCGCCGGGTGATGTCATCACCCGGCACGCTACTCTAGAGCAGGCCGTGGAGCCCGCTGGTAGTAGCCGCCGGCGCCGGACGGGAGCGGACGGGCCGGGAAGGTAAGCAGGGGGCGTGCGGAGGGGAGGAGGGGGCGCACGGAGGGGAGGAGGGGGGCCCTTACCTTCCTGGCCCGTCCGCTCCCGTCCGGCGCCGGCGGCTACTACCAGCAGGCTCCGCGGCCTGCTCCAGGGTGGCGCGCCGGGTGAACACCCGGCACGCTACTCGAGAGCAAGCCGCAAAGCCGGCTGGCGGTAGCCGCTGGCGCCGGACGGGAGCGAACGGCCCTAAAAGGTAAGCAGTGGCGGGGAAGGGGGCTTACCCCCCCCCGGAGCCGTCCGCTTCTATCCGCTGGCGCCCGCGGGCGCCAGTGGATGGAAGCGGACGGCCCCAGGGGGGGTAGGGAGCGCGGGGGAGGGGGCTTACCTGCCGGGGCCGTCCACAGCGGACAGCCCCGGGGGGGAGGGAGTTAGGCCCCCCCTCACCCACCCGCCACCATTTTTTCCTCATAGACTTGCATTGCAATGCAAGTCTATGGGGAAAAAAATGGCGGCTGATCCAAAAATTTACGATTTTTGGATCGGGATCGTACTCGATCCGGTCCGGGGGGCCTCCGATTTTGTCCGAACCGATCCGTGACAAAATTGGAGGTCCCGATCCGGGTCCCGATCCGATCCGGGGGGTCAGTGCACACCCCTAATATTTATGCCTCACCCTTTTTCTAAAATTGGGATGGTACCCAATAATTCTGGGGTGTGTGTGTTTGTTTCTGTCTGTCTTTATGTGTATAGAATCATTCAGAGGCAGGCAGACATCATACATATACCACCTATTGGCTTTGCATAGTGCCTTGCATTTAAATATTACTTATTTGAGCATATATATCATCCTAGCTCAGAAAGGGCAAACATGTGTCAGTTACAAAGAACAACACTGTCAGTCTTTAATACCGGTGTGCCACATATGATATGCCAGCTTTATCCACCTTGGAAAATGGCTCTTGCTGTCATCATCCACATCTTTCTAATGTCAGGGATCAACTTTCCAATATGCTCAATGTTGAGCAGCCCTCAGGAATTCGTTCAGTGACGTGCAAACCTTTGTTAGTTTTGTTGAAAGACCTTCCCACAAAATCCCCCAGATGTTTCTCCAA
Source organism: Anniella stebbinsi (assembly GCA_029215795.1). Classification (NCBI taxonomy): domain Eukaryota; kingdom Metazoa; phylum Chordata; class Lepidosauria; order Squamata; family Anniellidae; genus Anniella; species Anniella stebbinsi. The sequence goes on from JARDYH010000006.1 coordinate 3,725,589, forward strand.
ATTAACTTCAAATTTCATTCCAGGCAAACTTTCAATGGGAACTTTTCGAGCCCTAGCCATGTTAGCCTGTTGCAGCAAAATGAACATGGAGCTCTGTAGCACTGCAAATATTGCCAAGTTTGTTATATTTTGTGGACTAGAGTCCACTTTCTGCTTAAAACTGATTCAGTCGCTTCCGGTGCAGTTGAATGCCACTACCTACCTCTTGCCAGAAGCAGAGGGAAAGTGCATGTTCCTTTCATATAGCAGCAGTTGCATTAGCTACCAGTTAGTTTCCAGGACTAATACCAGAAAATAGTCTTGTCCTTAGTCCTTCAGGGCCAAGGCCCTGCAGTTCTCAGGGGTCACATCTCTGCATATTGAGACCCCCTCCACTTACCACTTGCCATTTGAAGACCTAAAAGTCCTCTTCTATCTTGAGGGAAGTGAAAATGGTTGGGGAGTGTTTTCACAGAGATAGTCCTGAAGCTCAGAAATGTGATATCCAAGGAAGGTAGGATTATAAACAAGGTAAAAATTAACAAACAAATACATAAGCAAGTGACTTCCAGGGATCATTTGACCAAACACAGTTCACACTTCATTTTCAGTGGCTATCCCATCCCATGGTCTGGAAGCACATGATAGAGCCACCATGCTGATACTAACTCAGCAGGTTTGGTCTGGATTGTGGCCTGCCTAGGTATTCCATGTATGTTGTCTATGTTCATTCTAGGTTTTGAGGCGGCAGAGATTCTGTGAATTTGTGGATAAACACTTTCATATTTTATTGTTTTTAGATTATGCTGTTTATTTTTATTTGTATGATGATGATGATTATGGTTTATATTGATTTTGTGTTTACCCCTTTTCTTCTTATATTATTCATGGATTTCTGCATTGTCTGCACTTCAGCACTGTCTTTTTGCAGTGGGAAGTGATGCATCGATGTGCTAAATCTTCATTGTCATCATCTTAGAAGAATCCCACAACATATGCTCAAACCTCTTTGAGACAATTTCTTATTGAAATTATTTTAACTTCCTTTCTGATGCTTACCAATATTATGCCCAAAGCAAAGCCCTCCAAAGTTATCTCAGACTTCATTTAAGGTGAAATTCAGTTGTGACACTAATACAAATTAAGGACTTGGTTGAATGATTGTCTTGAGGATTTGATGTACAAAGAATTCAGATAAACCATGAAAATTAGTACTCCGAGGGAGAAGAAGAAGAAGAAAAAACATTGACATCTGACCCATTTTTACCTTTCACATGGAAGACAAAAATAGCAACCTATTCTTTATGGACATTGTATCCACTAAATGTCATCTTGTAATATAAATTGTCTTCTAATTATTATCCTTTAAAGCAGAATTCATAGTTGATATCAGTCATACCTTGTCTGGAAATTATTATCACGTAACAGATAACCTTTGAGTTTTGTGTTATAATAGCTATCTTTGGTACTCTAATTTAAGTGTAATCCAGGGGATGAAGAACTAGTGACATTTTCTTCTTATTGAACTCTCTATCCGAACTTTAATTATACTGAGAATACTAATGTAATTCAGATAGCTCCAAGATGAAGGGTGGAAATAGATTTGGAGGGAGCAGACCTTTCCTCACTGACACAAGCTCTGGTTATATCCAGGCTAGATTACTGTAATGTGCTCTATGTCGGTTGTTTTTAAAGACAGTTCAGAAACTTCTATTGGTACAGAATGCAGCAGCCAGAATGCTTGTGGGGCCAACAGTCATAACACATTATTTGTTTCCAGGACCAATTTAAAGTGCTATTTGTTGCCTATGAACCCCTAAACTGTTGGAACATGTTTTTCTGAAGGACTGCCTGCCTGAGCTCAAAAATCCACCTTGGAGGACCTGTGCTCTAACCTAATGATAATAGATTTGAGGCTGATGGATACTTAGGAACAGAGACTTTTCAATAGTAGCCCCATATTTATGGAAGGCTATCCCACCCAAGAAGCACGTATAGCCCCTTCACTGGTGACTTGTATGGGTACTCGCTCTTACAGTCCAATCCTGTGCATGTCTACTAAGAATTAAGTTCCACAAAGTTCAATGTATTCCCAAGTAGGTGTGTATGGGATTGCTGACTTAAGACATTTTTATTTCAAAATAAATATTTATTATTATTAATTGTTGTGTCTTAATTATGTTTAGTGGTCATTTTATGCAGTGCAATGTGGATTTTATTTCATGATTGCATCTGTTTCCATGTGTAATTATTTTATACATAGCCTCATGAGGCACATTATGCCCTGCATAATGGTTTACAAAACTGTAAATAAATATATGACATATACATTTGGATTGTGCATTGGGGGGCTTATATTTTGTGGCAGACCGCTTATTTTGAGAGCTATGGGTCAAAATTGGGGCATGTGGAATCAGGAGGTAGGGATTGTGAATTTCATTAATGACTCCTATCTTTCTTCCCACCATTCTAGAACTGTTGGCAAAATTCTTAAAATCGCACCAAGTAATTTGTTTGTTCATTAAAACATTGTAAGACCACCCTTCATATCAGGGCAGTGTACAAAAGTATGGTTAAAATCATACAAAGCACATTACAGGTACAATTCTATGCATGTTTAGGCAGAAAAAAGGTCCTACAACTCCCATCGTTATTCAGGCAGCATGACTGGCTGGGGAATGCTGGGAGTTTATTTATTTATTGCATTTTTATACTGCCCTATAGCTGAAGCTCTTTGGACTTTTTAATTAGTGCTGTGCTGAAGATTTCTCCCACAAAAATGTCGACCATTTTCATTCAATTTGATAGAAAAGGAATTGCTATCGAAAAAAATTCAAAGGAGAAGAAATTTCGGAGAAATTCTCACGGGATTGTTTAAGAATTCTTGTGCTACATTACTTATGATATAGCTGAGGAGTGTCCGTGAGTGTCCTGTCTTTCATTGTACAGTCATCTCTCTGACAGCCTGTAGCTTCCTTGGCTTCCCTCACTTTCCACCCAGAGGAAGACATATTCCTCCCAAAGGGCCTTTTCGGACCAGGAAGTGCAGGCAGCCTGGGGGCACCATCAAGTGAGTGTTTTATTGCATGCTTGTTGCTGGGCACTCACTGACCTTTGCAGGTCCCTCCCATGTCGTCGTCTGCATTCCGCATGACTCCTGCCCCTTCTAGCCTTCTTCACACAACAGAAAAACATCCCAGTAAGTCTCACTTATTTTTTGAGACGGAAGTTGCCGCTAACTCCTGCTGTGTGCAGGAGAAGCCGTCCAATCAAAATCGTCCACTGAATGGGCCACCTGCATGTTGTTTACTTCCTCTATTGAAAGAGGAAGTAACGAGGGACAAATGCAGGGGTGGAGAGGTGACATTAAGGAAACATGATTCCCCCCGTGTGATGATGCTCTGGGAGACTATAGAGCAATAATAATAATAATAATAATAATAATAATAATAAATTTATTTATCACCCGCCTCTCCCAACGGATCGAGGCGGGGAACAACACCAAACACAAAATACAAAAACTGATTAAAAGCAGATAAAACCAGTACATCATTAAAACACCAATAAAACACCAATAAAACACTTTAAAATTCATCTAGGTAGGCCTGCCGGAAGAGATCAGTCTTTATAGATCTTTTAAATTCCTGAAGACTAGTAAGTTGGCGAATCTCTCCCGGCAGGTAAGATGTGCATTAGAAAGAAAAATGCAGACAGTATCCTCAGCCACCTCACAGTCAAAAACGCCACCACCATCCATTCAAAATTAATTATAAAATGCCCTGAGAATGAGGCAGAAAATTGGAAGAAATCTTTCAGGAAATTGGAGGGCAGATCATGGCACAGTGTTAGCTCCACCCTTTCCTTAGAGCTAGATTTGCTACTATGCTTATCGTTTAGGAAAACCTGTTATAAAGTTACCACAACTTTAACTAGAATTAGAATTTCTTAGAAAATAAAAAGCATGATTCTTAAGGAATTGGTGACTCTTTGGTTACAGGACCTCATCCTGGCAATAACTGTGATAACTGTGTTCATCCCTTAAGGACATGAATATCAAGTGTGACTTGCATGTATGAAAAGGCCTCCACAACCCAAATATACAAACCAGACTTTCAGATGACCTCAAACATAGGCTGACCATATGAAAAGGAGGACAAGCCTCATGTAACTTTAACAGTTGTAGAGAAAAGGGAATTTCAGCCAGTGTCTTTTGTATGCAATTAGTTCCTGGTGAAATTCCCGCTTCATCACAACAGTTAAAGTTGCAGGGGCCCTGCCTTCTTTTGTATCTGGTCATTCTAGTATAGTGCCTGCAACTTTAACTGTTGTGATGAAGAGGGAATTTCACCAGGAACTAATTGCTTACAAATGACACTGGCTGAAATTCCCTTTTCTCTACAACTGTTAGTTACATGAGCCCTGTCCTCCTTTTCATATGGTCAGCCTACTCAAACACTATACTTTAAATAGTAGCCAATCACATATGCCACATGCCAATGAATCAGGATAGAACCTGTGTGTGTGATTTGAGGCTCAAATAGTCTATAATAGGGGTGGGCAACATCAGGGTGCCTGGGGGCCATTTTGCCAGAACCTCCAGAGGCACTACTCCTGCCACAGCTGATGAACAAATTAGGGCCTCCTACTTCTCTCTTTTTTTGAAGAAGCCTTTCCCAACCTGGTGCCCTCCATATATATTGGACTTCAAATCCCATCATTGCTAGCCAACATTGCCACTGGCAATTCTTTTTCCAGAATTAAGATAGAACGTGTGTGATACACCAAGGAACTCCAAAACATGTGCAACACTTTAAATAGACTATCTTCAACCAAATAAGGAGACAGCTAATGGATTTCAAGCTTCAGGATGAACTGAAGACTGGAAAAATGAGAAACCAAAACTGACAGATTCACCCATCTCTAATTGGTACTGTGAGGTAAAATGAAAGTTCTATCTGTGGTATTATTTCTATAACAGGCCATATATATATATATATATATATATATATATATATATTGTCACAGTTGTCCTTCCTACAAGGAAATCAAGGTAGCAAACATTGATAAAGCTATTTCCCACCCTTCAGAAGGGAACCCCCCCCCCCCAAAAAGATAGGAAGATAGCGACTGACCCAAAGTCATCCAGTGAACGGAGCAGGGATTTGAATCAGTGTGCATACTTTCAGTGTATAGAGTAATTCTTTTGAAAACAACACACAGATTTGGAATGCACATCTTTTTCACTGGATAAAATGCAGGCATCTTCTCAAAAGGGAATTTATGCCATTGATTCCTTTGCTGCTGTACACTTTTGGATGAAAATGAGAGATCATCGTTATCTCATATTCTGGTCCCAGTTTTTTCTTGTTTTGTTAATGCATATTTCATGCAAAAAAGGTGGGGGGTATAAAGTAAATGCCATTTGTGCACATGGTTTCCCATTCTGCATTCAATGGTAGTAATTGAGGATGCAAATCAGGCAAGCAGAGTTGCTGTTTCCCTCCCCCCCCCTTGGGATTATGAACATCTGTTTGCACTCAGGGATTTGAAATGTGGATTGTATCCTTCGCACCCACGAAAAGAGTGCCTGAGGAGTCTTTGCATAAGCACATCTTAGCTTTATGCAAAAGAAACAAATATAAATGCAATCGATGGAAAAATTTGCCTCATTAGACCATTAAAATGTAGGCACAATTGATTCCCCCTGATAGCACTATTTCACACTCAAGTTAAGTTGAGCTTGAGTAGGAGCTTGAGGCTTTTAGGAGTGGATCAGTTTGAAAGTGGTCTTAAAAACAGAAATTATTCCTTATTAAGAGAATCTGGACTAATTTGATTCTTAGCGTAATATAGACAACCTATAATTACATGCTAAGTCTTGAATCACATAAGGCAATTCAATAGCAGTCACCTGCTTTCTAATGATGGGCATATCCCCACCTCAAGTCAGACTTGGTTCAGTCTTTTCAAATTTTTTGTTTTGTTTTGTTACAGAACTGTCAGAGGATGTTGGGGATATTGCAACCTCATCTGCAAGTTACAGGAAGGGGGCAGTGTAGTTCGTGATAATTTTGGGCACAGCTAGCCATAGAATCTCTAAAACCTACAGCATGGTTTCTTGCTCCACTCCTTCCTTCTTCCATTCTGTCTCTTTCTCTCCCTCTTAGGTCCTGATCACACGGGTGGCTTTAAGCACACCTGCCGCAACTTTGACCCAGTTCTTCAATGCGGGACTCGCATGACGCCGACCCCCTCGCGCTGTTCTCACACCCTGAGTGCTCCATTTTTCATTCCTCTTTCGAACTATCCCTGAATGGGCAAAGTCCAAAAGGCACAGGCAGGTATTGCAGGTATCACAGGCACCGCAGCAATACCGAGCACGTGTAAATCAAAATGCTAGACTCTCATAGGAAACGGGGTGGGGGGAATCACAGAAGCAAACCGGGGGAAAAATGTACGTGTGATAAAGCCCTCACCTTCCACCATTTCTGGGAAAACATGTTCTCCCCCCCTCCCCCCCTCTCCCCCCTCTGCCAGTGTAATGGAACACCAAATGGACTGAACAAACCCTTTTGAAAGTCTACACTGTACTTGCGTAATATATTCAAGAATGTTGTGATTAAGACTTCTACCTTGTCTTTACTAAACCAGAGTGTGGTCTCTCTTTTATTATATGTGCATATGGGACTGGTGAATGCTCATTCGGTTTTACCTTCCCCCCCCCTTCCCTCTGCTAACTGCCTTTTTAACAGGAGGAACCCTTACCAAATAATCCCATCAGAGAAAAGCTCAGATTTTTCCTGAGTTTCCTTCAGACTCATATGATAATAATTTGCGAGCTAAGGATAGCTTTCTATTAGACCTCCCCACCAATCCTTCATCCCCCTCCCCAACTTAGCCTTGTGTAAAGGCAGGAGCAGCAGGGAGGGAGAGGATAACTACAGAGAACGAGATCCCACCTGTAAGCCATCGATGCTCTATCGCTTCCTCAGCTTGGAACATGTCACCAGGAAGCATAACGGGGAATGTCGTTTTTAATGGGCATGGTGCAATATATTGACCAGAAGGTATTTTAATTGCCCTTGACCTTAATGGGTGCTCGTCACACCAAATCCAGGGCTGTTAAAGATAAGGCCACTTCTGCTGCCAAAAGCCTTCCCCACCTCTCTTGTCCTCCTGCCCATTTTTGTTGTTGGTTACAAAAGTTTGTTTGTTTGTTTGTTTTTGCAAAGTGGGGAGTGGTGTAAGTAGGGATTGGTGAGTCCAGGAGCAATTGCCCCACATGCACTCAAGCTGCCTGCTGCATTGGCCCAGCCCCCTACGAGCCCCTGCTGAGCAATCACGAGAACTTGGCAGCCACCTGCCATAGCTTCAGCCCTTTCCCCTGCTGCGTTAATAGCAGCCGGGTTTCTCTCCCTTGTCCCCTGCCAATAGGGGCCTTAAAGGCCCTATTGATACCTGCGTTAATAGGGCCTTTAAGGCCCCCATCGGTGTGTGTGTGTTTGTGTGTGTGAGAGAAACACATGATTTCCCTGAGGGCACCATTAATGTAGTGCAGGAAAGGGCACAATCAGGAAGCCAAGTCAGACCTGTGCCTGAGTGACCTTGTGCGTAGGTCTGTCCTAGAACTGGGTGCACCTGCCTGGGCCCACAAGGGCCAGATGCAGGAGCTTTCGCTGCCCTTGTAGAGCCAGGCGGACTCTTGCAATGATAGTAGGCATAAGGCGACCTTGGCTGAGCACACTATTAGCCAGCCAGAACTTCAGAGAAGGTTTGGCTTCAGTTTGTAATGACTCGGCATTTTTGAAACATGGAGAGTTGAGTTCTAAACTGTGTTCCTATTCCAAATTTTAGCACCATCACAATTTCCCCCTCTGTGGAGGTGTGAGGATGAATGGGGAGCCTCTTAGTTTGTGCTCTGGTACCCCTTGTGGTGAGCTGCTCAAGGCAGTCAAAAGAAAGAAGAAGGAACTGTATTGTCCCCTCTCCCAGGCATAAACCATCCCCCTCTTTTAGTCCATTTTTTTCTTCTGACCTTGACATGCTATAAATATTTCCAGGTAAGGCCTGAGACTCTGCGTGGGTTAAATCCAGACCCTGGTCTTATTTGTGTGGCTGCCTAGTATGCCTATTATGTGTATTTAAAATCTTTTTAAATGTTTTAAATATTTTAAAATTGTACTGTGTTTAATTATGTTTTTAAATTTTGTATATAGCTATATTTTAACTGTACATGTTTTAATTTGTAAGCAGACTTGGGTCCAATTATTGGGAAAAAGGTGGGATGTAAATAAATAAATATTATTATTATTATTATTATTAATAATAATAATAATAATGCCAGTCTACCAACTACCTTATTAACATGTCTGTTCTATTGCTTTTGCGTATCATTCCAGTGCCCCCTTTTAGATGGATATCCTGTCTGAAACTCTGGCCTGCTATCTACCCTGCCTCCACTTAAAACCAGAGATGTGTATTGTATCGCTATGGTGTCTGATAATGATACAATATGGTCTTTATCAGAGATCCGATTAACGATTACGATTCGATAGAAAAACCTCGGATAACTATCTAATCTGAAATTTTTCAGCCCGATTATATCCGATTTTTTTTTCAGATTACCGGACCACCATACAAATAAACCTATAACTTCTGTATTTTCAAAGTTAGAGGCTTGAAACTTGGTCATAGTGCTAATGGGGTATGCCTAACTATGTGTATGAAATTTCAGAACAATCCCTCCAACTGTGTATTTTATATGAATTTTTGAAAGATCGTTTAATTTCTGACAGCTCAGAATGACAGCTCGCCACGTGCGTTCAGAGATCTGTCAAAAAAGGTGCACGATCTTTGGAAAATTCATATAAAATACATGGTTGGAGGGATTGATCGAAATTTGGTAAACATGTCTAGCACATGTTGCTACACATATGTGCCAAATTTTTGAAAGATCGGGCACCTTTTTTGACAGATCTCTGAATGCACGTGGCAAACTGTCATTCTGAGCTGTCAGAAATTAAACGATCTTTCAAAAATTCATATAAAATCGAGGGTTGGAGGGATCGTTCTGAATTTTCATACACATACTTAGGCATAGCCTATAAGCACTGTGACCAAGTTTCAAGTCTCTAACTTTGAAAATACATAAGTTATAGACCTTTCTGTCTCAAAAAGCAACTCTATAGGGCAAAATAGGGATCAGAAATAAATATCGGATTTCCGATAATTATCAGAAATATGATATGATTAAGCTTCGATATAATCCGATCTGAATTTTTTTAAAAAAAGTGATTTCCGATAACAATACGATATGATCATTTTGTGCGTCCACACCCCTACTTAAAACTCCAGCACAAATTCCTCAGTACTCCATCCATCTCCTGTCCCAGACTCAGATTTCCCTGCATGCAACATTGGCATCCTTCTTCAAAACCTTTTAGAGAATTCCTGTGGTTGATGAATGAAATAGTCCAAAGTTTATTAAAGTCTCACATTGTAGATGAAGAAATTAACTTTTGTGAACAGTTTGCAAGAGGGCAAAAATCTGATAGAGCTTTAGGCACACTTCTTAGCTGATGTTCTTTAAAACATTGTTACATTTCATCATACAGTTATCAGAGGATTCAGAAAATACTATCACACCATCTAAGGAATCAGTAATCAGAATGCAGGGTTAAAACCATTAATTTATAAACAGGGATTATTTAGCACATAGTTTCCAGGACAATGAACTGGCACTATAGCATTTCAAATCTAATGGGAATGTAGCGCACTCAGACTTGAGAGTGTTAAAATTAAATTTCATCATGCAGTCTTTTGTTGGGCTTTGCTTCACAGAGATTCCTGGGTTACCACAGGGCTGAAAAACACTATTGTTAATGAACAGCAGGAAGCTCTGTTCCACTTATATAAATGGGGATGGGAGATTTGGTCTTTTTTAAAAAAAGAAATCAAGCAAATTAGGGTTAGGGAGGGAGAATGGTTGGGGAAATGTTTATAAGAGCTTAAAACAGAATGAGAGCCACACAATTTGCTTTTATATTGGACTTTGTTTGCTAGGCTATGGCATGGTATTCTCAGAGAGAAGGACACAGAAAGTGAAATACCTCCATAATAAACTAAGTCCCCACTTTTTTTTTAGTTTCACTAACTCAGAAAATCAGCCATTAACGAAACCTTTTTTGTGTGTGTGTGTGAGGTTATCAAATATTCAAAAGCATCCCTCCCACCATTTTCATTGTGCTAGAAAGGTGCCAAAATATGTCAAAGAACATCTCATTTTGCCAAAAGGGGATTCTCTGCTGCAAAGTACTCCTGTAGCAGCACCATTTAAGTGAATGGGAGGTATGCACAAACACTATCAAACAGGCCTTGTTCTTTTCTATGGGCTTGTATAGGAGCGCTTTCCATTGGATTGTGCCCAGAGTTTACAATGAACAGAGTAAAACCATTAGTTAGTTTCAGAGCACCATACAGATCAACATATTCATTATGCCATAGATGCTGCAAGACTCTTTATTACTTTTTCTGCAACAGAATAATATCCTTCTGGAAGTAGATGAACAGAAGAAGGGTCTCTTCAGCTGGAATTGGAAGGTATTCTGTATCCTTCACAATGGGTTCCAGCTAGGGATGTGCAGATTGTGTAAAATCCATTCTGTCTGTATTTCATGGATTATCAGGAGACTTTCATTCCGTCATCTGCTCATCTGCGGAATCAGAAAGAATACAAATTTGCACTTGCACAAATTGACACATGTGAAAAATATCCAGATCCCTCTCCCCAAAATGCACAAATGTGCCCCAAATGCACATTCATGATACAGCCTGTGGAGAAAACGTGCATCTCTGGACATTTTTTGGTGTGTGTGTGTGTGTGTGTGTGTGTGTGTGTATTTTTCTATTACTCCATTTTTTGCAAAATTCCAAGAAGGTAGAAAAATGGTCCTCAAGTTTGCAGAAAATGCCCTACTGGGGCAAAGCTCATGTGCTGCAGAATCCATTCAGCAGGCAGATTCCTAGCTGATTTAATCCTGTTGTGGATTTTTCCAAGATCCCTGCTTCCAGCTCTTTCCAAATTCACATTACATATTTAAGCCGTTCATCATTGTCGACATAGTCATCATCACATAAAACCTTACAAACAAGAGCACCCAAGATCTTGTGGAAATGCCCTGGTTCAGTGATAGAGGACCTTCTCTGCATGCAGAAGTCCCAGGTTAAACTCTTGACACCACCAGGAAGTGTTGGAAAGACTCCACTCAGAAACCTTTTGGAGCCACCGGCAGCTGGAGTTGAAAATGCTGGGCTACAGGGACCAATGATCTGATTTGGTATAAGGCAACTTCTTATGCTCCTCTGAGAGATCCATGTTACAAACGTTGAGTCTTTTTACCATTGAAGTGTGCCTTCCACAGCCTTGTACTCAGGCTTGGAAGCCTAAGTTCTATAGTGGCCATGTCCTTTTTTGAACACTATGCCCATTAGGATCAACTTTGCAATTTTTTTTTTTAAAAAAACCTTTTTTTGTGTGCAGTTTCCATTCATTTCAATGGGGCATGCACATTCCCAGTGGGCCATGTCCCATTTAAATAGCAGATTAAACACACAGTGACTGGGTTCGCATAATCAAATTGACCCACGTTGGCTAAAATAAGCCACCATGTTTTGTGGGAGCCCATAAGCACCCATTCCATAACCCAAACCTCACTCATAGACTCTCATGTCATCTGAACCTGACGAGGATACGAGGATGAGTTGTTGACATGGTAAGCAACAATCCCAACCATAAAAAAGCCCATGGTTCAAATTAGGGATGTGCACTGCCTTCCAGAATCAGATTGGAATTGAACTTGCCCCAAATTGCTTCGGATCCGATTCCGATGTGAGAATCGGACCTCCAGTTCGAGCATCGGATGCCTATTTTCCCCTATAGACTTGAATTTTGGAAAAAAATACGCCTACAACATTGTTATTTTAAAAAATAGAAATATGTATGTAGTCATGTCTGAGAAATTTCAGAAACATTGCTACTGGCGTTTACTCGCAAAGAAGTGTTAAAGTGCAGGTTTTCAGGCTGCTATAACTTTCTCATTTCTCAAGATACGTACATGGAAGTTGGGGACTTTACAGATGGGCTGTTGGTAGTCATATGTAGCCAATTTCAGAGGCAGAGGTGCAGGTGTTTACTCTCAAGGTACTTCTAAAAAAAACAAACAGATTTTCCAGGAAATCCAGTCCATGCAAAGTGCTATTAATTTCTCGTTTTTAAACATACACACATAAAAGTTGGAGTGATCAGCAGGATTGGATGATGAAGCTGTCAATTCCGCCCCATCCTCCCTTCTCTCCCCACCATGCCCAAGTTTCTTTAAAAAAAAAGATATAGGAGTAATGCAACACATTTTTCAAAAAAATAATTGCCACCAAATGCCTGCACCAATATTTCTGAAATTTCTCATACATGACTAATTACATGGCATCTGCAGTGTGGCCAAGTTTCATGTTTTTATCTTTTAAAGTAAAAAAGTTAAAGACATTTATTTCTCCAAGGCAACCCTTAGGGGAAAACATCTAAAATGGAGGTCCAATTCTCTGATGCAATCCAATGTGAATAGGATTTTTTAAAAAATCAGATCAGGAAGAATCGGAGCTCCTTGGACCAGCATCGGAATCAGAAATTGGATGTCCGATTTCCCTTGAATCGTATCGGAATAGGGCATCAGATCCGATTCCATGCAAAATGCTGCACACAGAGACATGTTATAGCTAGGGTATGGTATCTTGGACTATTGCAACTATAGCTTGATCCACCAAGGCAAGCACAGACCATCACCATGTATTATCTACCAGGAGCTTGACAATTCTCCTCATTGTTCAATTGCAGCCAGGCAGCAAGTAGGGGCTCATCTAGTTCCCGTTGGCTGGTGAGCAGCATTTGGCTTGATGGATCACAAGCTGCACAGGCTTGCTCTGAGCTAACAGTTTAGACCACTGTAGCTTTTTATATAAGGAGCACTGCAGACCACCTTAACCTCATTCAAATGTTTTGGCTCCCAGCTGACCATAATTTATCCTTATCAAGGCCTTGGCTCCTCCAAAAACTAGAACTTATCTCCTGCCTTATCCAAAGTCCATTATTTAACTCCCTGGTATGTATTTATTCTGTCTTTTGATAAAGTTACTAACTGTATATTCACTTCGTAGTCAAAATTTTATAAGCTCTTGGGAGAAAAATATTAAGCAATTATTCAAATATGTATTAGAAGGATTTTTTTCTTTGCATTTATTTTTATATTAACAGAAACACAGCCCCATGCACTTGCTAATAAATTAAATAGGTATTAAGAGATTTGAAAAGGATAGGGGATATGGATATGGGACCAAAAGTCCCTGATCAGAGCCTTTCCTGTTATTCTTTGAATATTCATGATATAGTGCTTGAGGAAAAGAGAAGATCTTGGCCGTGTTGATTATTTCTCTATCTCTTGCCTTTGGTTTTTCATTTCAGACATGATCATTTCAGCATTTCAGCTCATGGTAGAAATGGTACAATAAAGTACTTAATTTGCTTGTAATCTTTTTGCTAAACTACCGGGGGGCAGGGAATACAGTCCAGTTGTGAAGTGAAATCTTAATCACATTTGCTTAGAGGTAAGTCACACTGAGTTCAGTGGGGCTTTACTTCCCAAGTCAGTGCTATCTAGGATTGCGGACTTAAACAAGTATATCCAGTTGATGTAGTATTTCCTTCCAAGGCGTAGGGTAGTGGCTATGCCAAATTTTCATGGATTTTGATTTTCACATCAAATGTTGTGCATTCAAGAAGATATAACATTTCATTGAAGAAGACGTTGAGAGTGGGGAACGGGTGTATTTTTCAATGCTAGTTCCACAAAAAATGTATTGTTCATATCTAGAGGAAAGTAGAGAAATAGTTGAAAAAATTGAGGTGTTGGCACTGACTTTTATCTTGAAATGGATACCAGGTCCATGTAGGAAATGGTGCATGGCCTGTATGTATATGGAAGTAATATCTACATAGGAAATGTACTACTGGTTGAGGGGTCCCTGGGCAAGTATCATATGGTGAACTCCCTTCTATGTCCATGCCCACCCCAGCCATGAGCTTATCTAGCGGCATCAGGAAAGTATCCATTTTAAGTTTCCAACAATGTCTTGGAGCAATATTAAGCAAGGAGCTCCAGGGCATTGTGGGTGACCCATGCAGCAACATGAGGGTGATGGGTGATGATTACAAGTCTCATAAAGATGATAAAAAATGTGTCCTTCATAAACCCAGTTCAGACATTTGAAAATCCTTAGTGTTCTGGGGACACCCCAATGGAGGAGATGGCATCTGATCTCACTGATCCAACAGTGTTTTGTCCAATATAAGGTCCAGAAGGATGTAGGGTGACTTTTCTAGCTGGGTTTCTGGAAAGAATGAATTCCCCATGATATGTCTCTGCTTCTGGAACCAAAACCTGTCAGAAAGTGCAACAGTTTTCTTCTTACTCCCATCTCATGCACACAAAATCTGATTCATGAGCTCTGATTCATCAAGAAATATGCAATAAAAACAGAAACATACAGGAGCCTTATTAGGGATATAAGATGAAGCCACATTAGGTATTTCCTTCAGGCAGCAGATTCTATTCAGCACTGGTTAGGCAGGCCTCATCTTGAGTATTGTGTCCACTTCTGGGCACCACACTTCAAGAAGGATGCAGACAAGCTGGAGCGCATTCAGAGGAGGGAAACGTGAATAATCAGGGCTCTGGAAACAAAGCCCTATGAGAAGAGACTGAAAGAACTGGGCATGTTTAGCCTGGAGAAGAGAAGATTGAGAGGAGACATGATAGCACTCTTCAAATACTTGAAAGGTTGTCACACAGAGGAGGGCCAGGATCTCTTCTCGATCATCCCAGTATGCAGGACATGGAATAATGGGCTCAAGTTGCAGGAAGCCAGATTCCAGCTGGGCATCAGGAAAAACTTCCTGACTGTTACAGCAATATGATAATGGAACCCATGACCTAGGGAGGTCGTGGGCTCTCCCACAGTAGAGGCATTCAAGAGGCAGCTGGACAACCATATGTCAGGGATGTTTTAAGGTGGATTCCTGCATTGAGCAGGGTGTTGGACTCGCTGGCCTTATCAGCCCCTTCCAACTCTACTGTTCTATGATTCTATGATATTTCCCTGCTTCCAGGGCTGATCTTTTCATGATGCAATATGAAGACGTTTCTTCTGGCTCCAGAGTCGAATACTTTTTCTGATTCAAATTTCTATCTCTATAGGGCTGATGGGTCCTACAGAAGTAGGAATGGAGTCAAGTTTAGTTTATGTTTTTATATAAACTGACCTAATTCACACTTCCCGGACTAATCCATGAAATGAAATGCAGTTATCCTCCACCTTTGGCTCCACTCTAAATTCTGTGATATAGTTCTTTAAAAATGTGTGGAAAAATGTGTACAGTAGGGGAATGTGTATGCCGAAATGTGTATATTAGGGGAAGTGGTATAAAAATACTAAGCAGCTCCCCTAGATTTTCCTTGATTCTCAACCATTGGGAGAGGCGGGTAATAAATAAATATATTATTATTATTATTATTATTATTATTATTATTATTACCCCAACTGAAGAGAAACCTATATTTGGTTTGGATCCAAATGGAATTGACATTAATCATGAATAAGATTGGTTTCATTGACTTTAGTGGGTATACTCTAAATCTGAATGCCATCCAATGCAGTCGTACATATCCGTTGCTAGTTATCCTGTTCATCCCTCACTCCCTTGCCCCTCTCTCTAGTCTTTACCCATTATCAAAATTTAGATTGCAAGCTCCTCAGGGCAGAGATAATTTTCTCTGTCCAGTGCCATATACATGGATGGTGTAATGACAACAACTTTATTTATGGCCAATTTTATTGGACTTATATTGCCATGTATATTGTCCCTTTTGCTCACATCATGTATTTCCTCCAAAGGATAGTCATTGAAACAAGATATTCATATACTTGGTAGCAGTTTAATATCAACTATCGTAGTTTAATGTTAAGTATATAGTTAAGTGATTTCTCAGTTCAAGTACTAATAGGAACTTTGCATTTCACTTCTTGTTTAGCATGCTGTCTTGTAAATATAGTCAATTACAAAGAACATTAGGTGAGCTTTTCAGATTGTGTGCCTTTGTTTCTCCATTTTTGTTTTAACTAAATACATCTCTCAAATGAATCACTGATTAGGTTTTATCACCCAGTTTGAATCAAGTGGCTTCTGAAATGGCCCAAGCTGAACTGGACTGTTTTCCAAATCACTGAAGCAAATCTAAATCATATCTTGTGGTTGGTGCACAACCCTAATAGAAATGTGTCAATTGGGGGGGGGGATCATAAAAAAGATGGAAAATGGTAAAGAGAGGAAGAGAGTGAATTGACCTGCTCAGGCCTCTGACAGCTTTTATTAAGTATCCTGTAGTGACCACCATCTGTGGTCAGAATGCACCCTCAACAATTTCATCTTATACATCACACAGCCACACCTCCACAAAATGCCACAAGCTCCTGACATCCAACAGCCACACCACTGTTTTTTCATGTGGATCATGATGCAGCGGCAGGGGTGGGTGGGAACACAAGATGACCATTTTGCCAAGAGGCAAAGATTCTTTTTTTAAGGATTCAGAGGCAATAAACACATAAAAGAAGTCAAAAAGATTTTATTTTCTAGCAGGCAAAAGCAAGATCGCTTACTTTTCCCATTCTATTGTCGAGAACTCCAGGAGAATGACAATGGAGTGACCCCAGTCGGCACGTGGCCCCTGGATGGTCCAGACTTGCACTGAAGCTCACTGTGAGCAAGTTTCTGGGGACTTCTATACCTGAGGGCTGCCTGGACTATGTGCTGGGTAGCCATGCCATGTTCTTACTTATACCTTCAAAGTCATAAGACGAGCCTGAGCTGGTGGCCGTCAGCCAACAGAGATAACTCCGGTGGCCATCCTTCACTCCCTAATTAATATCACTGGGTGCAGACAACTGATAGAAAATACAAAGAAATCAGATGGAGCACCTTTAAAGAAACCAGACTCTCTAATAGGAATTCAAGCACAGACGGGCAATGGCTGTCTACCAAATTATGCTCCTCGAGATACAAAGGTCTTCCGGTGTTATTTTCCCTTTCAATGACACAGGATAACAACATCATGTGGGCAGGACAAACACTCTCACAAACAAAGCAAGCCGAGAGCACCTTAAAGCCTCCACATGGAGTGGAGCTCGAAAGATTCTCCCACACTTCACAGAGGGACCTACACTCAGTGACTTTTGGAAATGAAAGATCATTCTAATCCAAAGGGAAAGGAGCGTTGTTTCATTTTATCCGTACAGAAGGTACAAAATGTTATACTGTAAAATTCAAATAAAGGGCACAGACTCACCTTATTGCATGTGAAGCAGAGGTTAATACTAATGAGAAATGTGTAGGCTTTAGAAAAAGAATACATCCCAAAGTCCTGGATTTAGAAAGTGCTCATTATATGGTATATTATACCTGAAATTAATAACATTACACCCAGTATTATTCACTAAGATAGGTTGAAATCTTTAACACTGGTAATTATTTTTAGCAATGTAATGACTGTATTTAGCAGTGTAGCCTGTCCTCAGATGTGAAATGAATTGAACTCGATCAGCCTAATCCATGGTGTGATTGTTTGCTCATTTGCTTCCTTTGTTAGTAAAACAAGGCATAGAGCTGAGCCAGAATTTCTCAGAGAAGACTTGTCAGATAAGATTTCTGAGAATTTTCTTTTGGGGGCTCCCCCTGATCTGTTGAGCGCTTTTAGCTCTCTCTGTTTCCCCAAGAATATTCAGACACACACACACACACATACACTCACTCACACACACATATACACACACACACACACACACACACACACCATTTTGCCACCCACAAATATGGCGGAAAATTTCAGACACAACTGTGGATCTTCTGTTATTTAATAATTTCACCATTTGACTTTAATATTATTGTAGACAGCAATGGGATGGTCCTCTTTGCCACCCCGTCCATCTCTCTTTGTCCATTGTTCTCTTTATCCACCACATTGAGCTGACACCATAATTTCAATCAGCATTAACTGAGCCAATTTTTTTTCAGAAGAGAAGTTTCTGATAACTTTCCTAAGAATTTTATTTCAACCCCCCTCCCAAAAAAAACCAACAACCTATTGTGGTCCCCCCCCCCCAGGGAAATATGTGGCAAAATGCTCCCCACCCCATTTTGCTACCTCAGGATTTGGGGTGGAAAATTTTGGGAGGCTCTTCTTATTCAACCTTATACATTGGACTGTTAAACCCATCCATCTGAAGCAAGCCTGCACAAATCAGAACTGCACTCACATCATCCATGTATCATGAAATGTCCCTTTCTTTGTAGTCACCTGTACGCAGCCCAAAAATGACATTTTTCAAGCCATTGAGTTCATGCTGCTGCTCTTCAAACTCTTCATAGTTTGCAACTATGAGAGCAAGGAACAAATTATTTATCATTTCTGATAATGAAGTTCCAGCATGCCAACCATTTTAAAGCCAAAATGGGGCAGTCAGAAAAAGAGGAAGGTACCTGAATGCTCAGGTAAGTCCTGAGGTCTGCAGAAATACAACCATTTTTATTTTATTTTATTTACAAAAGAAAGAACCCTAAGGGATGGGAAAACTCAGGCCAATGTGGGGTGAGGGATATGGAATGGAGCATCCTCCAAGAAGCATGGCTGGCTGCCTGGCTGCCAATGGAGTAGTTGAGAATGAGGTGTTTAATTGCTGACCAGCAACACCAAAGCTTCCATTTTTTCTTCCTTCCCTTATAGCTTCTTGCATTTGAACTCCCCTAGGCTTAGTGATAAGGGGGGAAAAGTGAAAAGAAGGAAAGGAAAGGAAATACCACCAACCAACTTGCCTTTGCCTTTGCTCTGTTCATCTCTTTCCGTTTTCTCCTCCATCCAGCGGACAGGGATAGATTGAGTTTTATTTATTTAAACACAGATTTAGTTTTATTTATTTATTTACTACTTTCTATGCTGGCCATTAGCTGAAGTTCTCTCAGCAGTTTACAAGACAAAGCTTAAAACCATAAAATACAATAACATAGTAAAACACAATATAAAACCATAAGTTAAAAACAAAATAAAACCAAAGTGGTAACCAAGATAAAAGCCAACAGCAGTGCAAAGTTCTAAAAACACATTAACAAATGTTTTCTAGATAATAAAAGGAATAGGTGCTGGTTCTAAACTATAAAGCCCTACACGGCTTGGGACCACAATACCTGATGGAATGCCTCTCCCAACACGAACCTACTCTTACACTACGATCCACATCTAAGGTCCACCTCCGGTTGCCTACTCTGAGGAAAGCACAGAGGGTGGCAACAAGGGAGAGGGCCTTCCAAGTGGTGGGCCCCCAATTATGGAATGATCTCCCTGTGGTAAGGGGTTCCAAGGACCTCGAAGATCCGTGTCCGGCCGCTGACCAATCACGTAAAGACACGCCAAGTGGTGAACTCAAAAAGCTTTTATTTGTAGCATTGCAATGCGACTGCTCTCCACTGAAGGCGCGGAGAACAGCCCCGACTACAAGTAGGGCGCGTATATTTATACCCAAGAGTCATCGGCCAGCAAGCGTGTGCATCATGCAGTACTTTTCCATTTTCAGCTCATAGACTTATATTGAAAGCACATGTCAGCCACTGTCTTTGAGAAAGGTGAAAAGAAAGAGGGAGGGGGAGTGGGGGGGCTTTCTAAACAGTGATGTCAAAAGGAAAGTAACTTCGTCTGGCATTTTCTTTGACCCATATGCTTTGAAGCCAAACCATTCGAATGATAGGAAACTTGTGTGGTTGAGCTAGAAACTTTCTACACCTGCATATTGGCTAAGCGTAAGCGTCCAAGTGTTTCACACCTGTCTATGGTTAGCAGCCAAGTGTAGGCATTATGCACAGAGTGTGAGCATCAATGGCTTAAACATGGACGTTTGCCAGAGGTCAAGGTCAGGACATTTGCAAGAGGTCCGGGTCAGGGTTTTTCTTGCTTCATCCCCAACGAGGCTTGCCTGGCGCCAACATTGTTATCTTTTCGGCGCCAGGTCAAGACTTTCCTCTTCTCCCAGGCATTTAACAGCATACGATGAGAGTTTTGTGTTGTTGTTGTGCTTTGACCCAGAATTGTTGTTTTAAGTGCCATTCAGCCACACCCGGGCTTTTGTGGCCGGGGGGGGGGGGGGGGAAGAGAGGAGACATGGCTGCTCCTGATTGAAGAGCAGGAATTCTGGTACCACTGGAAAGGGAGGGGTTGAGGGCTATGTAAGAGAGACCCACCCTCCCCTTCCTCCCCTTCCTCCTCTTTCTCCACGTGGCTCCCTCCCTCCCTGTTCTCAGTGTGGGTTCGCCCATTGCCTGTTGGGGCCGAGTAGGAAATTTTTACTCATGTTCTGAACTGACCATGAGTTTTTTCGCCTACTCCACACTGTAAGACGGGTCAGGGTGTATTTAAATAGGCAAATTGGCTACGCATTTAACTTGGTCGCATTTTCAATCTGGCAGATAGGAGGGGGCATCCAGAGAGGTATAGATAATTGGTGAGCATTCACAGGCACTGTTCTGGTGACTGGTAATTCCTGAGGCTCCCAGCTTTGAGCCCTGTGGTCTGGCTTGGGAGATAAGGGTTACCTTTGAGACCAACCCTTCTCACCTACCCAGAGCCATGCGGCCTGGGGGGAGGCGACACAGGAAGGTCTCCCTCCCCGAAAGGAGCAGCACATGGAGAGGCGGAGTTATTGCGCCTACTCACAGGCTAGAATGGCTTGCCCGAAACGGGGAAAAGAGGGGCCTGTGGATAGGCCTATACTGGATGCCCCCTAGGACTCCCTTTGCAGATCTTTCAATAAATGTGGCCCTTGTTTAAACCCATTTCACATGTCTCGTCTCTTCATTTACTTCCTCCATCTGCAAAGGATATTGTAATTATAATTTGTTTTTATGCTTTATGGTTTTAAATTTTGTATATCGGTGTTTTTAATGTTCAATGTTTTTAATTTTTGTAAACCGCCCAGAGAGCTTCGGCTATGGGGCGGTATATAAATGGAATAAAATAAATAAATAAATAAATAAATAAATAAATAAATAAACAGAGAGAACCATGTCTCTGTTTGGATAGATCATTTGCTGATCACATTGAGAAGCTATTTTTTTTTTTTTAAAAAATATCCCCATGGCCAGAAGTGAGAGCTGCCCATAGAAATCAATTGAGAAATCCAAGTTTTTAATACCGCCAGAATGTGTCCCCACACCCTGCTCAAACTCAAAAGGTAGCAACAAAGAGAAGAGTGCCTGCTCTTCTGAACTCAATTGGTGTGAATCATTTTTCTTTTTAAAAAAATAGCTCTGTTAATGATAAATCCAAAGCAAATGCAGTTCATCGTCTCAATATTGCAAGGTGGAAGAGGCTGTTGATGGGAGAGAGTGGTTGATGACAACCCTGCATTGTAGTTCACACTGAATCCTTCAGGTCCAGAGTTAAGCTCTGAGTGGTTCACAACAAACCTGCAGTGTTGTTCAGATGTTGCTCCCCTCCTGCAATTCAGGGCTGAGTTGGAGCTGAAAGCATGGCCTATGGCAATCCCACAGTCTTATCCGGTGCTGTCATCCCCACATTGCAGGTTAGGGTGAGAGAGTAGTATAGAACAACTCTGCAGTAATGATCACTGTTATACGCCTATTGTGATTTGGGGGAGAGAGCGATGTTGAGAGAGCGTAACATATGGCAGCTGCAGTGTGATCCACGTTGCAGGTTACAGATGGGCCTGAGGCTGCTTTCGATTCCCAGTCAAAAAAGCCGCATGCATCCTAGGTTGCAGCAAATGCCATTCTATTTAAATTGCCCTCTCAGACCTTTTCCCACGTAAAATGCAGCACGACCTGCAGCTGCCTCGACTTCCATTGACTTTTGTAAAGACTGCTTGTCCTTTTAAATATTAAAAAAACATATTTGAACAAAGAATAAACTTTCATTAAGAGGATTGCACATGAAGTAAGGCCCACATTAGAGCAAAGACCTCTGTCATTAAGGCTATATTCGTTTGTTTTTAAGTCCCCTCAGGTAATATATACCGCAACATTTTGTTGCTAGACACCATTGCTCTGTATCCTATTTCTAAATTTGGTTGACTATAGGTGGACAAGCAAGAATAGAAACTGAACACAGAGAGTCCCCATTGGGTTAAACTAATTGTTAAAGTGAGCCCTACTTTCCAGTAGGGATGGTGCGGGTGTCCAGTTGGGGCATGAAGCTCGGCGATTTCCCACCAGGTGCCCCCCCCTTCCTGGATGTCAGTCCACAGATCCCTGTGCTTGTGTCAAGTGAAGTAGCCGGTCAACCATCCATTCCCTTGCCAAACTGCCATTTTGTGTAAAAGTGGCAGGTTGGCCTTTTCATAAAGGGCCATTTATGCAAATGGCGGCTGTAAAGTGGCCATTTACGCAACATTACAGGCACAAATGGACACTCACTGGGTGCAACACAGACTCCTTGGTGGCTCACTGCATGTGGTGAGCAGGGTCAGGAGGCTGGTGGTATGGTGTACGGGGCGAGCAGCTACAGTGAGTTCGTCCATCTTTACTCTCCAGCCTCCAAATGGATCCCTAGGTATCACGTGCAAAACAATTATCATTGCTTGAAGAGGGGGCGTTCATAGAACCAGTCTAGATACTGTTTTTTATAAAGTAATGGATGTGCCTGTTAAGTTTTTGCTAAAATTTGAGGGAGTGAATCGGCGGGGCTTTGGGGTTGGACACAGCTATCTCATTGCCCACCATTGGCATGTTCAGCCAGCATGTGAAAAAAGCTCTATGTGCATACTAATTTGTGTGAATAGAGCTCTTCTGCTTGAGAGGGGATTCTGGTAGGCCAGGATGAGGTCTTCCCCGTCCCAACACACACATGTGTAAGTTCATACATTAGCATAAACTTCACTCACAGCTGAATGTGCACATGCCTGGAAATGTGTCTTCTCTGTGCATTGGTAATGGGGGCAGGGGTATCCCACATTGCCCCATGACCTCCCTCATACATTCTTTCAATGACTCAGTTTGCACAGTTGATGGCACCCCCCATGGCTTCAATAAGCCACAGGTAGCAGTATGTGCCAGCTGTCATTGAAAATATTCAAGCTATGGCTTATTGTGATACTTATTGTGATGTGCAAACCCGGGGAGGGTGGTTGTTGCCCTGGGTAACAAGCCACCCAGAACCTATGGGTTGTGTGGTATGCCCAGCATGAGGGTGTCATTGGAATCCCCTACCAATATATGGGAGATTGGACTGGGGTTGGCACACTCTGCTGATTCCTGTCCCTAAAGCAATTGTTGTCAAATCTACTCAGTGGGGTGGGGTGGGATTGAGGGCATATATGTGAGGGTGGTGGGTGGGGGTGCGCGCGCACACACACAACACTTTGGTATTATTAAGGGAAGAACAAGCTTTGAAACTGCTTCACCAGTGCTTTCATTCCCATCAGGGTCTTGCATACCTCTTGCACAACTATAGGTGTGCGCAAGGGGTGTGCCAGGTGTGCCCAGGCACACCCGAATGTCTCAAGCAACAAGCCATTGAGTAGGGACCTAGAGGAGGGTCCAGATGCAGCAGGAATGGTCCTCTGGCTGCCCTCTCAGCAGCAGGAGGAAAAAGGAATCATTCTGCTGGGAGCTGCATTTCAAAGAGTCCAGTAGGAGGGGCCCCGAAGGCTCATATCGCCTCTTAAGCCCCTCCTCCAGCCAGTGATACCACAAAGCCCCACCAAGGCTGGGGTTTGAGGAGCATCTCCTCATTCCCCTCCCCTGCAACGGCCCTCCCATGTCAGGCAAGCTGAACACAGAGCAGGGCATCAGTGCCTACAGTGTTTAATAAATGAATGAATAAAAATAATGTCCTTTATGATTGAGTATTTAATAAATGCATGCCTTTAAAAGAAATCCTGGGTTCTCACCCTAATGTAATGCGCTGCGCACACCTATGTGTGCAACATGTCAATTTCTTCCATGTGGCCTTCATATATATATATATATATATATATATATAGGCAAACAACCTGTAAGGGTAAAAATTGAAATATTTCAGTTCAAAGTCACCAGAAATAAAAAGGGTGAGATTTTGAGGGCTCTTCCATCCAACTTCATTCCCTCCCCCTCTTCCCGTGCCTTCCAGCAGTGAAAAAAAAGCCCAACTCTGTTTACACTGTGACTGCCTCATTTACAATTCAATTAGAATGAATGGCACTAGAGGCAAATTACTATGAACAGCGTTTCTGGATTCATTTACAAAGATGCCTACTAAACATTGAAGGTTCAGTTACCAGGAGTTAGACTCCTACCAGAGAACCCTGGGATGTCTATTGGGGTTATAGCCTTTTTAATCAGTAAAGAGTATGCATGATGTGCTTTGAGCCCATTTATTCATCGCTCCTGAAATGCTTGATGCAAATGCTCCAGGGCCCACTTCAAAAAGAGGAGGAGAAATAGTGTGTGTGTGTGGGGGGGTGTCTTATAATATATATATATTTCTCTACAACGGAATCAGTTAATGGCATTCAAACCTTCTACTTTCAGGGAACCTTATTCAGAGTGACTTCTCTGCTAAGGAACACCTCTGTATTGTAGAAGGTTGTGAGTGAAGGAGGCGAAAAAATACAGAAATGACACAACTGTATGGATTGAAAATTGGGTCACATTTATTGAATTAGATCTGCAACGGGGGATCCCTGGGTGGCTACTCTACTATGCCATCACTAGCCAGTCAATGCCATTGGGAGAAACATTCTTTGCCTGCTGGATGTCGATTATAGAATTGGCACCTCTCGAGAAAGGGGAGACATCCCCTGTCACATCTCCCCGGGCCATGAAACGCTGGGTGTGGAAGGGGAGAAGGCCCAACCTTATCCCCCGCACTGGGGTTGCAAAACCCTCAGCAGAAGGCCTCAGGATCACCTGTCACCACCAACACTGTTTCAGAATGATCCCTATCCCTACCCAGACAAGAAGAGCTCGCCCAAGCCAGCTAATATTGCCCTATAAAACCCTCCTCCAGCTGGTGGCACCACTGAGCCCCACCAATTGTGGGGCTCAACAGTGCATCCCTTCTCTCTCTCTCTCCCCCCCCCCCCCCCCACAGCCTCCCTGTGATCAGGCAAGCCGAATGCACGTTAGTGCATTTCTGATTGGGACACATTCTTCATGCACCATTGGTTCCTATAGCATGTTTGTGGCAGACTTATTGGGCCTCACCCTTGCCTTGCATGAACTGAGAATACACCATAGAGCTGAGATGTAATGCTCCCGTATTTTGCTCCCTGACTTGCAAGAACTGAGAGACAGGTATTCTATCACTGAAGTCAACTCCCCCTGACCCACTTTTTTCTACTTGGCTCCATTTCCAACTCTCCTTCCTCTCTGTCATGGGGCAAAATGGAAGTCCTGTTTACTCCATCAGGTGGGAGGCAAAGGTAGGGGATGGAACTGGAGGGCAAACAGGCATGCTCTATTGATTGTGACCGAGAAAGCTTTACCCTGGCATTTCATTTTGTAGGCATTTCCTCAAGGGATCTACACACAGCTGAGATCCCTGTGAAAATGTGCAGGCAACATACTTGTATCACACATTCATGTGTTATCCTTTGGGATTCGTAATCATGTGAAGGAAGAAAAATACGGTGTCAGCCTTGACCCTCCAAAATGCTGGTTTATATTGCCAACATTTATTGCCAACATGACCTGATTTTGTGATCTCACATTTGCCCATTTTGAAATCCTAGAATTCATTTCACTCATGACAAATTCTGGACAGGCATCCCTTCTTAATCTTTCAAAAGAAATGACAAGGTTTTTGACATAAGCTTTGACAAAGGCACTGCGGGAACAGAACATAAATGCATGTTGTCATTCTATCATTAATGGCTAATGCTATTGCCATGTTCGTGTCCCCCAGCTGTATAGTTGAGGTGGTTCTAAAATGGTGCCTCTGTGTTGTGTCATGTCAAAATGCAGCCACCAATCACAAAATGGACAACCTTACGATTCAAACAAAAGAGGCCTTGACAGAGCAGGGTGAAACCATGCTAAACTGGGATATGATGGAATAGGACTAGCGATCGCTCAGTTCAATTTGCAATTTTCACTTTTTAGGGGGGCAGAGTGAACTTTAACTCTTTTTTCTTCTTTGCACTCTCTCTGTCAATCTTTCAAAAACTTTGAGTCTTTTCAAGCCCTATAGCATGAGCTTTTTTTAAAAAAAAAAGGGGGAAGGGAGAGAGAGGGGAGGAATAGACACCCTTCCACACTCCACTTGAACCCTCTACCATTGCAATTTAATCTATTTGTTGGGATTAGCTTTACACAGCAGAGAATGTGGGCTTGGAGATATAGAGACTACATGAAGAGAGATTGATATTTATTGTCAAAGACAAACTTATTTAATGGGATAAATACATGGGATTGGAAAGGCTCATTCTGTCAAACTAGAATGGAGGAGAAAGAGAGCAGCTGCATGGCAGCCCTTTGTTGAGAGAGAGGGGATTGTGGCAAGACAGGAAGTGGAAGTGACAATAGTCAAAATAAAGACATGCTTAAAGGTAGGCTGACCATATGAAAAGGAGGACAGGGCTCCTGTATCTTTAACAGTTTCATTGAAAATGGAATTTCAGCAGGTGTCATTTGTATATATGCAGAACCTGGTGAAATTTCCTCATCATCACAAAATTAAAGCTGCAGAAGCCCTGCCCTCTTTTGTACATGGCCAAGAGGACAGGGCTCCTGCAGCTTTAACTGTTGTGATGAAGGGGGAATTTCACCAGGTTCTGTATGCATACGAACAACACCTGCTGAAATTCCCTGCCCTTTGTAACTGTTAAAGATACAGGAGCCCTGTCCTCCTTTTCATATGGTCACCCTACTTAAAGGATAACAGAGAGAAGAATTAGTCAGGGACTCTCTGCTAGCTGGAACCATTGCACCCTATTGGTGGCCAATAGACATAAAGAGACAATGCTTGTTGAAGCCCACTTCTAACACTACTTGCCAGTAGAAACAAATTCTTTACATCAGTGGTCTTGAGGCTGTAGAATAGAATGACCTCCATTCTGAACTGAAGAATGGTTCCTCTTTGTGTTTTTTATGGTTCTAACAATGACTGCCATTGCTTTTATTGGGTCTGTGACCGCATAATAAAATGATTGATTGATTGATCTTTTGTGAAGACTGCAAACCATTCCCTTTTTCCTGGTCTTTAGAATTTCAGTCAGAGCAATGTTGTCAATGGGCTGACAAACAATTTATTTATTTATTTATTTTGTTTGGCTGTATCTTGTTTTGTATTGATTTTATTATTGCCATTTTCATTCCCCCCTGGTGGAAGTTTCTTTGAACACTGGCCGGCAAGGCAAAGCAGCTTATTTTAAAACTAAACAGATAAATGACACTCTGGATGGGCCTTTTTGTTTTTGATTTGAGTTTCCATAACAGCATTTCAGGCAAGACTATTGTAATGCAGTCTAAGTGGGGCTGACGTTAAACATGGGTTGGAAACTTCGGTTAGTGCAGAAGAATATGGCTGCCCAAATATTGATGGTTTATGTGACACAGGTTGCCAGTGCGTTCCCAAGCCCAATTTAAAGTGCTGATCAACATTGAAAGCCTTAAAAAGTTTGGATCAACGTTATTTGAAGGACTGTTTTCACCTGTACCATCCTGCCCAGACACTGAAGTCAACCACTGAGGACCTTCTCAATTGCTCACTGCCAAGGGCAATGCATTTTGGACTTGCCGGTTTTATCTGTAATTCCTGTTTTTATGCAGTTTCCCCATTTTGTATTGTTTGTTTGTGCTGCCTAAAAATGATTTTAGATGAATACAATAAAATATATAATTGTTCAATCACCTGTGAATCAGATTGAAAAAGCACATAAAATCATATTACTGTTTTCTTTTAAAGAAGAAAAATTCAGTCAAGGAACT
The DNA here is from genome assembly GCA_029215795.1 of Anniella stebbinsi. Taxonomy (NCBI): domain Eukaryota; kingdom Metazoa; phylum Chordata; class Lepidosauria; order Squamata; family Anniellidae; genus Anniella; species Anniella stebbinsi. The sequence goes on from JARDYH010000006.1 coordinate 3,753,643, forward strand.
GGCAATCTATTATTGCTACCAATAACACCGATTCCAATAAAATCACCAAATATAGTGCAACTCAGGAATAAACAGGATCTGCTTTTAAAGAAATAACTCCCCTAAATATTTTGAATCTTTGCAATAATACCATTAAATGGTTTTGAGAAAGATTTTAATTTTCCTTATGAGAATTTAAATACAAGGGTTCTGATACTTTGAATGGTTAGAATATCCAATAAGAAACCAGAAAACCTTTTATGTCATGTACTTGTCAATATTTCACATTTTAATCATTTAACACTGTGCCATAATGCCAAGAGCTTCAATCACTTTCCAAATTAATTAAATGTAGTTGCTCACATAGTCTGCATGCAGAAAGGCCCAAGTTATCTCTAGATAGAGGTGAGGATGAGCCCTTTCTGAATGCTGGAGTGCTGCCGCCAATCATTTTAGACAGCTCTGAGATAGATGGATCCATAATCTAACTCAGCATAATGCCATTTCCTATGTTCCAAATTTCACTTTCAGTACATTTGAATTGCGTTGTCCATTTCAGAGTAATAGAAAATTCTTAGCATGCTTACACATTCCATATAATGGCATGTATAGTTTTTGAAGTCCTTCAGTAATTGTAAATGACTGTATGCGGCAAAAATAATCTAAATTGACCAGAATGCTTTTGATGTTGCTTTCAGCTTCCTAATTTGGAAGTGCAGCAAGTGAAATGGACATTGAAAACCTGGATGAAATCTCTAGCATGCTGGAGCTTGGCTTGAAATGCACAGACTCAAAGATAATTAGACGGTAGTCAAAAGAGAAGGGAGCAATCTTTTGGCAATGATGAGATAATTATTTGGTTACAGATTCATATTTAGACATGAAATGGTTGAGCTGTTCTGTGAACTGTGGCTTCAAGTGGAAGCAAACATGCATTAGGTTGACACTGTCCATCACAGATGATACTTGAAATCAGAAAAAACTGCAAACAAACATCATTCAACAGCATGACAGAACAGTGCATACAATGCAGGAGGCTGAGGGTAGAGGGAAGAGAGAGATCAATCATACATATTAGCATTGAAAAAGACCTGTTTAATAAATCCAGCCAAGTGATGAAAATTGCACGATCTTTCAACAATTCATATAAAATAGAGGGTTGGAGGGATTGATCTCAAATTTCATACACATACTTAGGCATACCCCATAAGCACTGTGACAAAGTTTCAAGCCTCTAACTTTTAAAATACAGAAGTTATAGGTTTATTTCTATGATGGTCCGGTAAACCAAAAAAAATCCGATATAATCGGGCTGAAAATTTTCGGATTGGATATTTATCGGAGGTTTTTCTATCGTATCGTTATCGTTAATCAGATGTCCGATAATGACCTTATCGTATCGTTATCGGACATTTTAACGATACGATACACATCCCTAATCTCAATGGATTGAAAATATGTGGATATAAACATACAGAAGGTTTTAATTTACCATCTTTGCAGTTAATGCTTACATATACAAGGTTACAAAGCCAAGGAATATACAAATAAGGACATAGGAGGCTGTTGTATACCAAGTCATAACATTGGCCCATCTACTTCAATATTGTCTACGTTGACGGGCAGTAGCTCTTCAGGGTTTCAAACAGGGGGTCTTTCCCAGCCCTGCTAGATTGCACACCTATTGTAATTTCTCTGTAATATAAAATTCACATTCAAGATATGTGTGGAACATGCCAGTGGGTGTGTTGCTATTGTTTTTAAAGCAGTATTACCAGAAGACATCCTTATTGCCCCACCTATCTGACTACTGACCTACCAAAGTACCTCTGCCTTGTGTTCACTTGCAGTTTGCACCTGGACCAAGAAAGCAGCCAAAGCATAGCTGTGCTTTGGTGGAAGACTGTCTGAAGGAAAGGTAGCTTTTGTGGTTTAAACTGCAATATTATGCATACCTACTTGGACGCAACTCCCATTGTAGTCAATGGAATTCACTTTGGAGTAAACATGCGCAGACTCAGGCTTTTAGGTCAATAGCTCTTTTTTTTACCATACTGGTCTTAAAGATGCCCTGAAGTTAGACCAGTAATCATACTGGGCTAACCTCATGCCAGAAAAATCTTCTGTAGTCTGATTACTCAACTTTGTTTTTAGATGTATTTGTCTTTGAATATACTGTCTGTTGTGTGTTTTTATGGTTTTGTAAACCTGCCATAGAGCTTTAGCAAAGGGGAGGTACAGAATTATTATTATTATTATTATTATTATTATTATTATTATCATTCCGAATTTAAGCATTATAAGTCCCAGTGATTTCAGTCCAAACTAACCATCAATTTCAATCAATTGGTCTTTAAAGCAATTAAATGTAGCTAAAGAACATACTTATTGGATCCAGCAACCTGGGTTCCATTATTTCTCCAAATCTGTCATTCTGCATTCTGAATCACCAGCACCTTCTGGGACAGTTCTTTTAAATTCTTCACCACAAGTAATCTGAGCAGGTGAGTGGAAACTAATGAGAATGTCACCCCGGGTGGTGATATTGCCCCAAGCAGTATATCTTTCAATGCCTACATATAAGTACTTTGCTTTTCAATGAAATGGAAGGAAGTGGTAAAATTACCATGCCATAAAACTACTACAAGAGTGAGTAAAGATCAATACATTCAGCAAAGCTCATTCTCTCAGGATCCACTTCTCCCGAAAATTGTGTGTAATCACAAATTGAATGCCCTTTTTGTTGTCGGCAATCATTTTGCTTGGTGGGGGTGCCAAATGTGTTATTCCCTATATACATGACAAACATACACACACACACTCATGTTTCTCTTGGCATCTGTTGTATTTCTGTTTTTAAATCTTATGCAAGCCCTTCTCTCCTGTCTAAGATATACTGAATGCTAAAGGAAGAGACATTATGATTAATTATGTCTACTCTTATTAATTCCCGGTGACGCTTCATGGAATTGTGGGTGAAAATAAAACTAAACGGAAGAGAAAAACCCCATCAGTCAAATCTCCCTAGTAGCCTTTGCATGCACAGCAAACCAATAGTATTCCTGAAAGATACCATACTGGGGATTTGTTTCACATAATCAAAGATATGCAAGATACTTTCAAGGGATGTTGGTCTCAGATTTGTATTAGGCTCAATTTAGAAACCTTGTTTTCATAGGTAGGAAACACAAAAGTACTTTTGAAAAATATTCTAACGCACTATCTGGACTCATTGCCCCTGCAGATTGTCATTTTCTGCCTGTCACCCTCTAGCCAATCTCTGTTGAGGCTGTTGGCCTTTTCCCATGTCTGTAGAGTCTGTAGAGTCTGCTATTACCAAATTTTGGGAGAGGACTGGCCCTCCCTGAAGCAGGGTGCTTCAGATAGCAGCAGGAGTAGTAAAAGGCAAGCATTGGCCTCTGAATGGTGTAGCAAGACTTTTTTAAGTGTTGACCCAAGCTGGACAGGGGATGCCATTTGGACTGCTTCAGGCAGCAAAGTGTCTTGGACCAGCACTTGACTGGGAGCAGGACTAAATGGTGAAGCAGCAGAATTTCTCTGATACGTGCTTTTTAAGATGTTTTTAATGATGTATTTTTTCTTGATTTTTTCTTGTTTTTAAAATTTTAACTGTTTGTGATTCTTGTGTTTTATATTGTTGTTGTTCCCCGCCTCGATCCGGAGGGAGAGGCGGGTTATAAATAATAATAATAATAATAATAATTATTATTATTATTATTATTAAGTGATATTTATTTTTAGGGGCTGTGGGCAGTATCCAACTGTGTCATTCCATTAGCACAAATGATGTTGCACTAGCAGAAACTAGTTTCTGAATCATGTGCAAGAGGAGACTCATACTAAAGTTAGCGTGGTTGTGCAAGCAGTTGTGCGTAACTCTTGTGCAATCCATTGTGCAACTGCTTGCAAAACCAGTTGTGCTAATGTGATGGGCAACCACTTGCACAATGGAAAAATTCAGCAGAGCTGCGTTAATGTTATTTGAGTTGGTGGATTGACGCTGCTGGAGAGTGCCCTCTGAATCATTTAATATGCTTGTTCTTTTTGTATGGTGGTGTGGTGCACTAGTCACAAACTCCTGGATATTGGCCATTACTCAAATGATATATTGTTCACCATAACACCCATTTGTTTCATAGGTTGTCCACATCCCCATTTCCAAAACTGCCTCCAATGACTGTTAAGAGCATAGGAAACTGCTTTGTACCAAATTAGAATATTTGTCAAAGTTAAGCCATAGGTGGTTGTCTGAAATGAGCCAAGAGATGGGAGCTAGGAGTTGTGTCAGGGAATTATAGTTAAGGGACAAAGTCAGTTGCCAGGGTCAAGGAGAAAGTCAGAAACAAAAGACAGGCCAGAAAGCAGGAGCAATTTAGAGGCCAAAGCCACAGAACAAGCCAGGAGGCAACATCAAGGAACAGATAATGGGACCACAATACCTGATGGAACACCTCTCCCGACATGAACCTACCCGTACACTATGATCCACATCGAAGGTCCTCCTCCGGTTGCTTACTCCAAGGGAGGCACGGAGGGTGACAACAAGGGAAAGGGCCTTTTCAGTGGTGGCCCCCAATTATGGAATGATCTCCCCGACGAGGCTCGCCAGGCACCAACATTGTTATCTTTTTGGCGCCAGGTCAAGACTTTCCTCTTCTCCCAGGCATTTAACAGCATATGATGAGGGTTTTTGTGTTGCTGTGTTGTTGTGCTTTGACCCAGAAGGATATTGTAATTTTAACTTGTTTTTTTTCTTTATGCTTTTAAATTTTGTATATCGGTGTTTTAATTGTTCAGTGTTTTTAATTGTTGTAAACCACCCAGAGAGCTTCAGATATGGGGCGGTATGTAAATGGAATAAAGTAAATAAATAAAATAAAATAAAAGTCAGGATCAGAGTCTAATCAAAGGATACAGGAAGACACTAAAATTTAGGCAGACCACCTTGCTCAGGCAAGGTTTAACTATAACAGGAAGCCTTCTCATACACTTTACTGTCCAGGTGGATCCAAAGGCCAACTGGATGGGTGGAATCTCTCCAGGGCTTGAGGGTATTTTACTGCCTGCATTTGCTACAGCCTAGAGTGGGGCAGCTGAATACATTCATTTATAGTTCCAGTAGCTCATGACATCATTGTTCTACCTATCTCTACCCTAGCTTTTCAGGGTTTCAGACAGGAGTCTTTCTTAACCCTACCTAGGGATTCCAGGGACTGAACATGGGACCTTCTGAATGCAGCACATCTGCTTTGCCACTAAGCTATTGCTATTATTTTGTTGTATCTAAATGTATTTTAATTCAATCATAAAAAAACCCTGCCAATTTAAAAGACCAGAAGATAAGGCTACCTCATGTTGATCCAAACTCCACAAAGCCAGGGAATTGGAAACTAATTGGAAGATGTGCCCCAAGATCAGTCATGATGTTGTGCAATGCCACAAATTGTGCTTGCTTGCAACTTACCCTCCATGCACCCACACTTTTCCTGGGTCGGTCAGTCCCAAATCCAGATGGGGAGGATGGGGTACCTGGGACCAGCAAAGATGCTCCATGTTGTCCTGGTCCCGTGTTGCCTTATGAAGCATCTGAGCCTTATATATTTCTAGAGTAATCCTACTGTGAGGTGACCCATGCACCATTTGTTTTGTGAGTTGGCCCATGCTTTTACTGGATGAGTTGATAGTGAGACATAGGTGTCTCCTTTAATGTAGCCAGGCTGAGCATGGAGTTCAGCTAATAATGGTGTCTGGCACATGTAGCTGTATTTCCTAGCAACGTTATGACTGATGATGTTGCCCATAATGGTGAGACAGACCTCAAAATTCCAACCAATCCATGGAACCCACATAGAGCGGATTAAATACAATTTGTTCAACAGGTTTTAATCCCAGATAAATGCTTATAGGATTGTATCCTTAATTATATATGGTTTTCCTTGGCAAGAAAATTTGAAATGGGAAAGTATATATACACTTAAATCCACCAGAAATCTCAATATCCCACAGAACATATATAAAATGGTCATAGTACAAATGAGTATCAAGTGAAGTTGATTTCATCATGAGTTTGTGTTGTTTTATTTGCCACTTGTCAAACAGATAAAGTATATGCCATTTGCCTTGGTCTTTCCCATACTGTCTCTTATGTGTAGCACTCCTGGTTTTGTATCGTTAATAAATGTAAATGCCTAATCTCTTTTTTGAGACCACAACCAAGGCAAAATATCCTTAATAACACCCACAGCAAAACTGTTTTTCTCAGAAATCTTTCCCCTTGTTTATACAGTTGCCACCATGTTTATACAGTTGCCACCATGCCATCCCAGGCTTGTGTAGAATGGAATGTAAAATGCAAATTATTAAATGGAATTTATTTTTAGAAAATAAAAAAATACAGATTAATAAAATGCACCAAACTACAAAGCAGCAAGCAGAGCCTCAAGAACCTTTAAGATACTATATTTTAAAAACCCAACTTGGGTACTAAAGGATGATCCCCATCTAAATTCATCTTTATTTATTATGTATATCCCTCTATCCTGTTTTTGAATGCAGAGCTTATTACTTTTTAATATGACATTTATCATATGGTAGAGCTGTAATTTCTGTGACCATGTTTGTCTTTGAATTCCATATGAATCTGACGCAAGAGTTATTAGCTTCCTACATTACGGAGAATCCTTCAATCAAACAGATGGCTCCTACCTGCCTTGAGAACTTTCTCTTATCAGCCAACTGGTTTTGCAAGTACTAAACAAAGCTGAAAATATGTTCCCTCCCTGCTTGTATTTTCTTTAGATAAACACATCACCATTTAAATTAACTTCACTATTTAACTAATATATGTGGCACCATGATCAGATAGGTCTGTGTTGTTTGGAGAGAGGAGGTAAATTTGTCACTGAATGTTTGGAGAGAGGAGGTAAATTTGTCACTGAATATTTCATTTCTTCTCATTGTTTAGAGTAAGCATGAAGGAAAATTTCATTCAATCTGCATTTTAAGTGAACCAACCTAATTCACACTTTCAGGGCGAATAATTCTGGAAAACAAACACTAAGTTCAAACAGAAGATACTTTTCTGCTGTGGCACCCCAGCTGTGGAAAGAAATCTCTAGAGAAGTTCAGCTGACGCTAGCATTGTACTCCTTTCGGCAACAGGTGAAGACCTGTTTATTTCCCCAGCATTTTAGTGTTATAGTCTTTTAGCGTTGCTCTTTAAAATCTGTATTTTAAATCTCTGCAGTGCTGTGGTTCCCCCCCCCCCCCCGTTATAATTAAACCACAACATTCCAAGACAGATGCAAGAATTATTGGATAAAGTTTATGATTTTTATGTAACAACCTGACTATACCATTAAGACAGAAGGATGAATGGAGGATTGACTGATATAGCTGAGGCTAGAATGGAATGGTGGGCAGGGAAGTCAGTTAGATGGAGAACAAAGCCAGTTAGTGAGAGGTCAGGAAAGTGAGAGCTGAGTTAGGACTGAGAGAGAATGACCTGGTTTACTAACCCATGCTTTATTTAAACTCAGCCACTCTACATACCAGTACCACACCTCCCAGCATGCATTTGGCAGCCTGCAAGTGCCCACATCCTCTGAGACGTCCTCTTGTTGCCAATGCTGCTCCTCGATAGAGCGTGAAGGAGCAACATCACCAAGAAGGGGGAGGTAAGCAGCTGTCAGTGGACATGCCCAGCTCCAGCCAATCCTGCTGGGATTGCTTCATCCTGCACATCTTACCCACCAAGTGTGTCAACTGGAGCCTGTACTGAAGGGGCAGGGCTGGGCCAGGCACTTCCCCTACTTTGTTGGGTCTGTTTCTGGGCATGTGCAGAGTGCCTCCCCTTCCTTCCTCCCTTCCTCCCTCCCTCTTAAGGGCAAAGGCTACACAGTTGCTTCCCCCAGATTCTGAGAAAACAGTGATATCAGGGTGAAGTGCCTTTGAGCATGTTTTGCCCCTCAAAGTCACGCTGTTGTATCTAATCACGATTTTAAAACCATGCAGAGGGCGGGAGGAGGCACCGCAAATGGACGCAGCCCATTTATGTGGGTTGTTTTCTTTTATATGGAATTGGGTTGACTGCTCGAGACCAACCTTAGGAATTGGGCTTTTAAAAGACACACAGCAGCCACCAACATGTGCACTCACAATGGCCGCCAAAGGCCAGTAAGTCTGGCCTCCTGCCCAAGGCATGCTGGGAGTTGTAGGCATAACCCTTGTTTTTTATTAAATTATTTAAAGTACTTAAACCCACAAAATTCGTGTTTTTAGATTTTTCTGGTACATTGTACAGCCAGACCTATCACTGGGTCACCGTGCCAAGTTTCCAACTCATTTGGAAGTGGGGAAACATTTCTGGACGTATGTGACGCACACATACTTTCCGCTTTATAGGTAGAGATAACATAAACTTTTACGTGGCTTGGTAGCTAACAGGCAGCCAGTAATTGGTGTTTATGTACTATATAAAAGTTGAGTATTTGGGAACAGGCAAACACTAGACAGATAGTCCATACAGCAGTCTCAGTACCCTCAACAGCCAATAGCGTTTGGGAATCCTCCAAAGCGCTTCCTTGCCAGCCAACTGAAAAATCTCAGACATCTTTCTCGTTCTAGCAGCTGACATTCTTCCTTGCTTCTACCTAAATAGGCGTGGTGTGCTTAATAGCTAGTAGCCAACATCCAGCCATTTTAAGCAATCACTGTTAATTTAAACAGTCATCTTTAACTACTCAGAATGTATATTTAGCCATCACTTAAACAAAGCTGTGAATAAAGTTTATGTTCTAAACTGACAGCAATATTATTATTATTCAACGTTAAGATGATACATCACTTTTTAACAGGTGTGCCACTCCCCCCCCCCCACTTCATATGAATGGATGCATACCATTTTGTGCAGGTAAAGTGTTCCTCAAACATCATGTTCTTCACCAGTACATGAAAACAAGGAATGGGGAGAAATTCTTTCAGCTTGCATTTTAATATGAATTTGCCTAATTTCACACTTCCAAGCCAATACATGAACCAACACTCAGCTATCCTTTGAAATTCACACTTTACTGAATTTTGCAGTACAGTTCTTGATATATATATATATATATATATATATACTCACACAAACATGGGAAAAGTGCATATTGAAATAACGTTCTGCTCAATGCATTCTGCTAAAAATAAAAGTTTTCAAAAAAAAGTGTATATTATGCAAAAATGCACATAAACAGGCATATGAAGTAGTGCTTCTTGATTCAAAGTTGTCATTGGAAGCCCAGATGGCATCAGCCGTGAGGAGCATTTAGGGCCAGCTACATCTAGTTTGCCAACTACAGCCTTTCTGGACTATGATAATCTGGCAACAGTAGTTCATGCTGTGACAACTTCCCATTTGGGCCATTGCAGTACTGCCTACATGGGGTTCCTTTGAAGATGATGCAGAATGCCTGTGCGTTGACAGGAGCAGTGAAACATGAACATGTCACACTAGTTTTGAAGTCTCTGCACTGGATGCTGTTCAGCTATTGGGCCCAATTCAAGGTTTTAGTAGTATGGCCTATTCAGCTGACATACTAAGCCATGCTTAGGCTAACCCTATTGTAGCAAATGGTTAGCGAGTGTGTTTAACCCGTGGTTAGGTAGCCACTATGGTTAGGAATGGTTCACACGACACGCTAAGTCATGGTTCACACAACATGCTAACCCTAATGTTTAGCTCAAAATGCTTAACCACCATGGCTTAGCATGTCATCTGACCAGGGTCATAGCGTACAAAGCCCTAAACCACTCAGGTTCCAGGTACTTGAAGGACCACCTTCCTCAATATCAATGATCCCAGAATTTAAGATCAGCTGGGTAGGCCTTGCTTATGATGTCCTTGGGGAATGTGGCCTGTGGGGTTGCCACACATGGCAGGGCCTTTTCAGTGGTGGTACTCTGGCTGTGTAACTCTCTTCCCATATAGATTTGGCTGCCCCGATGTTGAAGTCCTATATGTTTGTGGAGGCTTTGCGAGGTATAGGCAAGTGCTATATTTGCTTTTTCACTGGTTGATTGATTCTTCTGATGGTTTTATTGCATTTTATTAGAGATTTGTGATTTTAAAGCCATGATCTGAAGGTGATGTACTATGTTTAAGAGGGGTTGTTAGCTGCCTTAGGCTCTTTGTGAGGAAGGGTGGGATAAAAATCAAATAAAAATAAAGTATTAAGAGAAATGCACACACAAAATGTGTATGAACTTCCTGAAAGAAGGCAAAAGATAAGCATATTAAATAAATAAACATGCATGTTTATCCAGAAGTAATTCAGTGTGTTTTACAATGCAATCCTATGTTTACCAGATGCAAGTCTAATTGAGTTCAATGGGATTTACTCCCATATAAGTGTGTATAGGATTGCAGCTTTCTGTACACAGTTATCTGAGAGTAAGCCCCATTGAACTCAATAGGATTTACTTTTTAGTAGACATGCATGGAATCACACTGTTACTCCCCCAAGTAAGTGTATATAGGATAGGAGTCTGAGATGAAATAAATCATAAATGTTTGGGAAACAGGTTTGAGATCAGAACTAGAAACATATTTCCAAATGTTGATGTATAACATTTTTTTAAAAATAAGCCACTGTGCAATAAGGCATTTTTATATAGCAAAAAGTCAGTGCCTATTTTTAATATGAAAATATCAAACTTTAAATATCCAAAGAATAATTTAAGCAGCTTGGAGCTTAAAAACAAGGACCCTTTATCATAAAATGTCATTTTTAAAAAAAAATCAGAAAGAAATGAAGAGCTCAGAAAACCTGTTCCTCTTTTAAAATGATTTGCTGCTACAAAGACTTTGTTACCCATATATTATTAAAAGATTCATCACACAATTTAGGAAAATCAAGCACACGCAGTTATACTTCTATGTCAAGGTTCCAGTGGTATTACAGAACTACTCTGAGATAATAAGCAGACAAAAGAAATCTGAAGTATCTTTAGTGGAACTGTAGCCTTTATTTTGTGGGGTTTGCTACACTGTACAATGTATTTCAAAGACCCACACATTATTACTTTCACACCATTATTTACTTTGGAGTATGCACTCTTCTTTTCTCAGCAAATAAGCAAGAATAACAAGAGAAGAAAAAATTACTGGTCTTCTCACCTCCTTCTATCACCAGAAGCTGTGAAACTATTAAATAACAGACAATAAAAGCAAACTATGAACTAAAGCCTGCCAAAGTAAAAAAATAAATAAAAATCAGCTTAATTCAGCCTTGATTTGCTGTCTAATTCTCTTCAACATCAAGTAATAGGCAAGAAGGGAAATAACAGGGCCATTCCTGAACGGTGATGGCACCAGAAAAAAAGGGGGGGAAGGAGGAGGAAGCGCTTGGAGCATTTGGGGTGGAAGCTTGCTTTCACATGTTAGATTGCTGACAGAAAAGAAAATGGCACATAATAATAATAATAATTATTATTATTATTATTATTATTATTATTTATAACCCGCCTCTCCCTACGGATCGAGGCGGGGAACACAATACACATACAAGCATGACAAAGTTAAAAAATTAAAACAAGGGAAACACATCATTAAAACATTTAAAATTCATCCGGATAGGCCTGCCGGAAAAGAACAGTCTTCACGACTCTCTTGAATTCGTGAAGACTGTCAGTTTGTCTAACCTCCTCCGGCAGACTATTCCATAGTCTGGGAGCCATAGAAGAGAAGGTCCTCTGGGTAACACCCGCCAGCCTAGTTCTGGCTGGCTTGAGTAAATTCTTCCCAGAGGACCTAAAAGTGCGGAGCGGATTGTACGGGAGAAGGCGATCCCGTAGGTAGCCTGGGCCCAAACCATGTAGGGCTTTAAAGGTAATAACCAACACTTTATACTTCGCCCGGAAACTGCTTCCCTGTGGCACTGTCTATGTCCCAGATCTGTAAGGAAAAACAACAGGGAACTCAATGGTACAAAAACAAATGTAAATGAAATAATCCACAAGACCCCACAAAGAAAAAAAAGTTGCAGTGAATGCAAAATCTACACACTAGCTGGATCTCTGCAGGCAAGGGACGAGCAGAGCTGATAAGGCCCTTATCACGCTATTCTCCCATAGGCATTTCAGGAATTGTGGGTGGCCTGGCGGCTGCCTGTGAAATAACAAGACTTCTGGAGACCATTATTTCTTTTGGAGCTAACAAAGGGATTCCTCTTGTCTCCTTCCCAAGCAGCCATAGCCTCCAGGCCAGGGGGTGGAGCTTTGGAAGGGGCAGAACTTAGAGAGGGGCTCATGGAGGCTCGGTGGGGAACCCCCACCCCCCGGTTGGATTAAGCCTATGGGCTGGAGGTTCCCATCTCTGCTCTTGACCTTCTCTAATGCTTTCATTTTTTAAAAAAATGGTCTGCAGAAGTCTCTCTGGCAGGCCACAGGCAGCCCCCAGGCCACCCACAATTCCTTGAATGCATGTGGAAGAATGTCATAACGTTACATCCTTCCAGGGACATTCCAGAAAGAGTGGGAGGCTTAGCAAAGTGGAAGCAGGTGCAAAGCTGTGAACAAAGAAACCACAAATAAGCAAACAGGTTAAAGGGAGGATGCATCACTCAGCCACCTCGTGTTTTTTTTAACGTAAGAGACAAATCCTTGCACGCCCAGGAAAAAAAAAATCGTTGAGGTTCTCACCATCAGCTCTTCTTTCATAGGACATTTCTTTTCATCCCTTTCCTCACATGAATGTTCAAGAAAAAATGGGTGAAAAGACTGGGACAGACTTATCTAACCATGTAAGATACTGGCCAACAGCACATCTTGCAGTTCCGTAAGTTAATTATACACTGGCTGAATTCGGACGACACATTAAGCAACTGGTGTGGGGGGGGGGAAATAATCGTCAGTTGTATTGACTATCATGTCGTCCGAATGCTGCCATAGTCAACTCAGCGCTGATCCTAATCCACACCACGGTTGATTATTTATTACCATGTTGTGTGGGGAGTACCCCCTAGATGAACAACTGTAAAGTTGATTATTACCCCACCATTGACTATCGTGTTGTCCGAATTCAGCCACTGTGTCAAGAATTGCATCCTTCTATCACTTGTGAATCTGCTGACTACCCACTTTTTTTGTATAAACCTGAGTTCTAGTACTATGAGAAGGGCAAATAGCTTCCCTCTGTTCTCTTTAAATCATTAATAATCTAAACTTCTGTCCTATCCTCTCTCTAAGATATTTCCCCCCTAAACTATAAAGCTCCAAGCTATTTATGCTTTCCTCCTGGTATACCTTGATCATGATATTTGTTTTTCTGCACATTTTACCATTCCATATTATCCTTTCCTGAGATCAGATGCCCAGAACTTGACACAGCATTCCAAATATAGCTGCCTCACAGGCATAAAGGAAGTCATTATGGTTGCTTGAGTGCTTTTGATTTGTTTTTTTTTGGGGGGGGGTGTTTTGGTTTCGGTTTTTTTGCTTCTGGGAAAGACCCCCCAAATAAATAGAAATAAATAGTAATGAACTCAAAATCATGTGTTCTGATCCTGCTATGCAGAGAGAAGTAGAAAGACTATTTGGGGGCTGAAATGTATTTGGCACATGTAATTTACCACTTTCTGGGGGATGTGACATTACTGTGATAGCCTGCTGTTTATATATATATATATATATATATATATATATATATTAGGGATGTGTATCATATCGTTAATATGTACGATAACGATACAATAAGGTTGTTATCATGCATGTGTTTAACGATGACGATAAGATAGAAAAACCTCCGATAAATATCCGATCCGAAAATTTTCAGCCCAATTATATCGGATTACCTGCCATATAAATAAATCTATAACTTCTGTATTTTAAAAGTTAGAGATTTGAAACTTGGTGAAAGTGCTTCTGGGGTATGTCTAAGTATGTGTATGAAATTTGAGATCGATCTTATTAAAGATCGTTTAAGTTCTGACAGATCAGAATGACAGCTCGCCACGTGTGTTCATTCAGACCTGTCAGAACAGAAACAATCTTTAAAAAATTCATATAAAATCGAGGGTTGGAGGGATCAATCTCAAACTTCATGCACGTACTTAGGCATACCTCATAAGCACCATGACCAAGTTTCAAGCCTCTAACTTTGAAAATACAGAAGTTATAGGCATTTGTTTTTTAAAAAAATAGGGCTGCAAAAATACCATTTTTTCACGATAATTATCATGAAGATGATACGGTTCACCTACGATATGAATGAAGACGATAATTGTTTTGGTCCGAAATGACGATAACGATAAACAACAACATTTTTTGGCATTCACACCCCTAATATCTATCTCTATCTATCTATCTATCTATCTATCATCTATCTATCTATCTATCTATCTATCTATCTATCTTTTGCACGTTGTGGTCACTATCTAATGCTGCCTGTGCACTATTGGGACTCACTTCTAGCAAAACAGAAGTCTAGCTGTCGGGTATGAACAAACAGGTCCAGTAAGTACCGGTGCTCATGTGGCTCGGTAGGTGGGAGCAGCAGCTTGCCAGGTTTGTGGGGTGAGTGAGGATGGAGACCGATGCATTCCCAGTCATCCTCATGTCTGGCTTTCCTAGGCGCCCAGTGAGCAGCTGCTTGTCAGGCACCTGAGAAACCACAACATCCAACCTGCTTAAGATGTCTGAATCTTGCTTTGGATACAGATTTGAAGTGGGTCAGACTGGATTCAAAGGGACCAAGGCGGACCAGGGCCAATTCAGAAGCTCTGAATCAGCCTCCTAAATAGATTGGCGTGTGTGTGTGTGTGTGTGGGGGGGGGGTCAATGCACAGCCCTATCTGTATGAACATTATATATATATATATATATATATATATATTCATCTTTCTTCATATATGACCTTTTTTATATATTAGACCATTGATGAAGACCTTAGGTCAAAATATGTTTGGTCATTTGTGATATTGGTTGTTCTTGGTGCTGCTGGACATCACTGCACAACTGAATTATATCCTCCTCTATTTTCTTTGGTATGTTTTTTCTAATCCATACAGATAAAATAATATTCTCAGATTTTGGGGGGATAGTATTTACCTTCACCGGTGTGCTTATCCTAGTTGCTTTACTACTTCAAAAAAACTGGACCCCATTTATTAACTATTGAAGTAGGTATACACCTGCTGAATTAGTGCATTTTGATATACTACGTATGAGTTAAAATTTAGGCACGAAAATATTAGTAGGGATGTTTGTATATGGAGTCGATTGGAAACAAATAAATGCATGGGGAAAGTTAGTCATGACTAACTTTAATCCCATTAATTTCAACAAGGCCACTTATTTGGTAGGGCTGAGACTGGATCCAATCCACAGTGGCTGGAGAGGATGTGCTCATTTCTCTGTGTTCAGCATATCCCTAGGTCATCATTAGATTTTCCTAAAGCAGCATTTGAAGCAAATGTTAATTTCCTCTGAGATGAAATATCAATATTTCTATCAAAATGTCTCACGGATATTTTGCATAACTTTACCTTGTATTGTTTTTATGGGTGCTATCTGTACTGGAACTGCTGTTGTCCAGTAACACATGCAATTATCTACTTTGCAGTCTGCAAATATACTGCTTGATGAAAAAGAAAGACAAAGAAAATTCAACAGCTCTCTAAAATGGAAAAAATACTCTTTTATTTACAGTTTATGTACAAAAACAGATATGTGCTTTTCTTCATGGGTATATTTTGATTATTTAACTGAATAGACTGATCAGAGTCCCTCACAAATTGTCCTGGGACTTCAAAGTTAATTGCATATTGATTTTGTAATAAAAAAAAATGATCATGGATTTAAAACATAAAACTGAGTTTTCAGCATGAACAGAGTACCTGCTCTCTAGTCCTGGTTATCTTTTAAAATGACGGCAACAAAACAACAGCAACTTTGAAAACCATCATAATTAATGAGTTTTGGTAAAGGCATAAACATGCTGCTCATTCTTGACCTTTCCAGAAGAACTGCTGTAATAAGATCAAGAAAAATTTCCCTAGAAAGGTGAGAGAAAAGTAGTGTAGGGTGACCAGATAAAATTCAGGTCAGGGCTCATGTAACTTTAACAGTTGTAGAGAAAAGAGAATTTCAGCCAGTGTCATTTATATGCAATTAGTTCCTGGTGAAATTCCCTCTTCATCACAACAGTTAAAGGTGCAGGCACTATACTAGAGTGACCATATACAAAAGAAGGCCGGGCCCCTGCAACTTTAACAGTTGTGATGAAGAGGGAATATCACCAGGAACTAATTGCATACAAATGACACTGGCTGAAATTCCCTTTTCTCTACAACTATTAAAGTTACATGAGCCCTGACCTGGATTTTATCTGGTCACCCTAAAGTAGTGCATAATGGATCATTTTGGCAATGAAATAAACATGATACAACCTCAAGACATCCACATAATATCAGTAGAATAATGCCGTCATGACTACTTAAAATTAAGGTAATACATGACATGTTAGCAGCAATACCAGCATTATGAAAGTGGAGAGGATATCATTTAGTATGCACTGGGAACAATCCTCTCAGAGTTAAGCTGTTTTAAGTCACATTGATTTCAATGGGAGTGATTAATGCAGGTACTTAACACTCCCATTGAAAATCAATTGGATTTAAATGTGCTTAACTTTGGTTGAATCATGCCTGTTTGTTCATTGGTTTATTGATTAAGAGTATAGCCCGTTCTACCATGAGAACTCGAGATATATTACAAGTAATTCAGACTAGATATTTGCTAATTCTCCCCTGCTAAAGATAAATTTTTGATAGGGATTCATCTTACCTATTAGCCAAATATGGTTTTCCTCAGAAATTCAGTCTTCTGGTACTAGCCTGATGTAGGGTGACCAACTGTCATGATTTCCCTTGATTTGTCCTGATTTTTGTTCTGCCCTGTGTGTCAGGTGGGATTTTTTGGGGTCATTTTCTATAATGTCCTGGAAAGACACACTTTCCCCTTTGAGGCCACATTAGTGTGGTTGGAGGGAATGATGTGGTTTCTGGAGGTGGGTCATTTCCCTCCCACTGCTCCAATCTGGGCCTTAAAGGGGAAAGCGTGTCATTCCTGGACATTATAGAAACGGCCCTGATTGCAGCAGTGGAGGGCGGGAACAACACACTCTCCCCTCCTCCCCTCCAATTGGGGCCTTTAAACTGGTGGGGGTGAACTGACGTGCTTTCCAGATGCCCTGGAAAGCCACTCCCCCGCTCACTGGGTGTCCTCTTTTTTGGCTTCTCAATATGGTCACCCTACCTGATATATTGCTATCTTTGAAAAAACTACATGGTAACACCCCCTCCCGGCCCATATCTCCTACATCCTATATTTCCAACTCTTCCCCCAATGGCAGCCAATCTTGCCTTGAGGTGCAAACATGTTGCCATGTCATGTGTTTCTTCCCTGAACTGTGTATTACGCAATGAGAAGGTTGAAGTGACCGTGGGTTGCCATTTTGGCAGGAACCTCATGATTGCTCTCATATCTAGTTCCCATTTGAAAAATGGTTTTGTTGCATTGTCAGCTCCCAGAAATAGGAAAGCTAATGTCTAACACTCCCACTGAGCAGCGAAGATCAGCTTCGAAAGTTAGTAAAGCAATTAATAGGCTGTTAGAAAAATCAGACTCTGCATGAGTTAGCCTGATGCCCCCTAGAATTCCCTTTGGAAAAGAGTTGTAAAACATACAAATGTGTATGCTCCAAGGTCAATAGGCAACAAAATTGTATTGTTTATAATTAGCAAAGCATATTAAACTACCCTATTATGAATGTTCAAGCACCATATAATACACACTAATTTACAAATCCATATTTGTCATCACATTAATCTCCACAGAGACTGAAGACTCAGATGCCCATTATTTTGATTGTATCTATTAAATGTAAGCTGTTGATTTGAGTAGGGTGTTAGCCATCACAGTTTTTCCTGCAACAAATGGGATTTACAAGGAAGATCCATGACAGAGAGTCAAAAGAGGTAATTGGTTATGTTGTTTACGAATATCATTGCAAAGTCTCCTTCTGTGCAGTTAGCTACTGTAACAAGAATTCATCCTTGTGTTTTAGGGCTTCTGGAACCAGAAATCTCTGCCCACTGTTCCCCTAGGATAGTTTACCACCACCACCCCACCCACCAATTCCCTCACCTAGCCAAGGGCTCAATGGTCATCAGCCTGGAAATCAACAATGGTGCCTTTTATCCCTTTGTGGTTTGGTCTATCCAGTGCCAGCTCCAGGTTTTTGAGTGCCTTTGGCAAGACACCCTCAAGGAGTCCCATCTTTCCATGAGCCTATCTTCTTACCCTCATTCTTAACAACTGCTATTGCTTCTCCACCTTTTTCTTGCCCCTGCTATCACTTGTTTGCTTCACAGGCAGAGAACAATTAGGCAGTGGCATCTACCGCTCCTCTTTCTCACCACCAGTATTGTCTGTGCCAGAGTAAGAGGAAGGGATACAACAGGCAGGTTGCAATGATAAAGGGGAGGAGCAGGTTCAAGGGGCTCTTGTCAGTGTGCCCCACTGGGGCGTGGGCCATTGGCAGGTCTCCAGCCGTGTCTACTCTTCTCACTGACCCTTGCTTTATGCCAATCCATGTTGGGCTCCCCTGGCTCCTCAAATCTCTTTTCCTGTGGTTGTCTCAGAGAAGCATTGCAAAGTCATGCTTTACAATTTGCCCCCTAAGAGTTAACGCCCCTGATTAGCATTTCATTTTAATTGGCCTTGTTCTATCCCCCTCAACAGTGACTTCAATATGTTTTAGCCCTACCTTCCAGATGCCACCTCAGGAGACAACTTCCTCTCATCCTCATGAGCTACTGCCTGGAGTTATTTTTATTTCTAACATAAGGAGAGTGATTTCCAGAGACAGCTCATGAAATAGATGGTTTAACAGGAACATTATCATTTGCAGAAAGAAGAGTGTGAAGAGAATATGGAGGAAGAAAGGAAAGGAAGATAAGGCTGCATAAGATCATGGTTTTATAGTTAAGAATATCTTATTCAAATTTAAATTAAGGATGCATGAGCAATTAATTTCAATTCCTTTTTGACTAGGCTATACCCATTTCACCCTCCCTCAAATGAACACAAACCTGAACACAACCTGTGTTCAAGGTCTGGACATTTCCAAGCTTGAGATGTGATTTGCAGAACAAAAAAAAAATTGCTAACATGAAAAATATGCATAGACAAGTACTTTTGAATAATGTGCATAAACGTATTTTAATCAATGGGGAAAATGTGTACAGTTTAAAAAATGTGCATAATTGATGCATACATTTGTGAAAAAATGCCATTGAAAATACACATTTTTGTGCATAAAGGAAACAATAGCAAAGCTTACAATCATCTAAGTTAGAGTGAACTTTGAGGTGGAACTCAGAGAACCTCAATGAGCTCATGTTTTGCTGATTTATACACCCCTAATTTAAATATATATGAAGGCAATAAAACACCAAAAAACTAAAAGTGAAAAATTAATGTTGAAATAAAGGCATGAAAATACCCTTTCCTGCAATTAGGAATTTCACAGGACCTGATGCTCACCCTGAAAATCAGTCAAGCCTCTGGAGTATCTGTCACACTTCCAAAAAATCTCTTGAGTTCTCCAACGTATGCCAAGAATGCTCAGAACAGAAGACCTGATTGATAGCGAACCTTTGTTAGTCATGTCCCATTGGGGAGAGGGCCAGAAATACTATGGAGAATCTTTATAAAGCTATAGCATGGAACTGAAACTGCCAAAAGAGCATGAACTATTGAATGTGATACAAGTGCAGGAACCCCCCCCCCCTCCCAAAGAGAAGAAAGCTTTGGTTTCGCTCATAAACATAATGAGGGTGCTCCCAAACAAAGGGTTCATAGTATTACCAGCATTGTGCAGTTGATCATTCTTTTTCTTCTTTGTAGATTTCTGTGCTAAGAAAAAAAATGGAGGAAGCAGTAGGAAAACACATGAGGGTTACAAGTGGAAGACAACATAGTCTGGAAGACGACTTCATCTGGACCTCAATTCCATGAATGAGGCAGGGCAATGGTGCACTGAAGACCTTCTCAGGAAGCACCTTGGCTTACTGTTTCCTAATGGACAGGAGGGCCAAGATTTCTCTTGGCCTGGATCTCTGAATTCTGAGATGAGGAAAAAAATAGGGATGTGCACTGGATCGGACCCGATCCACGATCCGAGTCCGGTCCAGTGGGAAATCGGATAAATTATCCGATTTCCGATCCAGCAGCTGGATCGGCCGATCCAATCCGAACCGGTCCGAAAAGGCTCCGAACCGGTTCGGCGGATCGGCGGGCGCCCACTGGCGCCCACCGCCGCTTCCATTGGCGGGCGCCAGCGTGCGCCCGCCGATGAAAGTGGACAACGGGGGGGGGAGGAGGGGGGCGCTTACCTTCTCGGCCCGTCCGCTCCCGTCCGGCACTAGCAGCTACTACCAGCGGGCTCCGCGGCCTGCTCTAGGGTGGCGCGCCAGGTGATGTCATCACCCGGTGCGCTACTCTAGAGCAGGCCGCGGAGCCTGCTGGTAGTAGTAGGCGCCGGCGCCGGACGGGAGCCGCCGGGCCGGGAAGGTAAGGAGGAGGTGCGTGGAGGGGAGGAGGGGGCGCGCGGAGGGGGGAGGGGGACCCTTACCTTCCCGGCCCGGCGGCTCCCGTCCGGCGCCGGCGCCTACTACTCCCAGCAGGCTCCGTGGCCTGTTCTAGGGTGGCGCGCCGGGTGATGTCATCACCCGGCGCGCTACTCGAGAGTAGGCTGCGGAGCCCGCTGGTAGTAGCCGCCGGCGCCGGACGGGAGCGGACGGGCCGAGAAGGTAAGCAGTGGCGGGGAAGGGGGCTTACCCCCCCCGGAGCCGTCCGCTTCTATCCGCTGGCGCCCGCGGGCGCCAGCGGATGGAAGCGGGCGGCCCCAGGGGGGGTAGGGAGCGCGGGGGAGGGGGCTTACCTGCCAGGGCCGTCCACAGCGGACGGCCCCAGGGGGGGGAGGGAGTTAGGCCCCCCCTCACCCACCCGCCGCCATTTTTTCCTCATAGACTTGCATTGCAATGCAAGTCTATGGGGAAAAAAATGGCGGCTGATCCAAAAATTTACGATTTTTGGGTCGGGATCGGACTCGATCCGGTCCGGGGGGCCTCCGATTTTGTCCGAACCGGTCCGGGACAAAATTGGAGGTCCCGATCCGGGTCCCGATCCGATCCGGGGGGTCCGTGCACACCCCTAGAAAAAAACAAATACATATTTGATATTTTGGCCAGGCCTTCAGCAAAGTTTGAGGCAATGGACCAGTATGGAAAAGGTACCAAGTTGGATACTTCCTAAACTGTGGGAACAGATCCTAGGATCACATCAGTTACTACAAGGTGAAGGGAGCCTGTTTCTGAGCAGTAAAGGAATTCCCTCCACCCACACCTTCCATCTACCAACACAAAATATATATTTTTAAGTAAGGGGTAGAGAAAAATAGAAACTCACCAGAATGCAGGAAGAGGTGCTGGCATGTTGGGAAGGAGAAAAAAGTGTTGTGTCTACATTGGGTGCCATCTTAGCTGTGCTGAGAATTTTCTTTGGAACACAGGGAAATTGGGACCAAGCTTTTAGATGTCGCTGTTTTTGCTTGCAACAATTTTACAGTAGGTTACATTTTTCTGTGCTGGGTTTTCAAGAGATGCTTTCATGGTTCTGATTTCTCTTTGTGTGATTTCTTTGGGATTCCCAACTCCCCTCTGAATTATTTTACACATATTTTCTGTGCTTTCCTGGTACCAGTTGGTGTCCCAGTTTATCTAATCTCCTGAACATGAAAAAGCTTTGGTTCTACACTGCACTGATTCCTTATCAGAACCATCCCCTGAAACCTTTACACAGAGTAAAATTTTTCTGTGTTGGATTCTTAGTTTATGGGCAACCTTAAATTGACTGAGTCTTTATATGGTTTCCTTCCTCCTCATTTTACTGTATTTTATTTACACTCTTGTGGAGCTCAGGTTTCACTGCTTTATTTTAAAACATTTTGTTCAATGTCCACCTGGATTAATTTTCTTGGATCTTCTAGTCTGGACAGCAGGTTGATTTCTGGTAACATCCATCTGAACTCACATGAGCCGTTCTCCTCTGCTTGGCATAGATAACAATAAGACTTTCCTCCATACCCTGTACAGCTTTAACTAAAGAGCTGGTAGGAGACTGAGTGTAAATGTGGGTTGTTGTTGTTTTATATATAAAGGACTAATTTTAGCTAATCTGGCTGTAAGTTTTGTATGTAAGAATCATCGCAGTTTATACTTAAATCCAAGTTGTCCCACGTGTCCCTTTTCATTCAATCATTGCATTATATTTTCCCTAAAATTAATTTATATACAATGCACTTGAATTTGGTTTCTTATGTATTATTCCTTTGTTCGATAAACCTGATTCTTTTATTTATCTGATATTATTTAAATAAATCTTTCAAATTTATTGCATCCATAAATTATCTATGTTCATCTCTGGCTACACCCTACTGTGCAGTGAGTCTGTTGAAGAACCTCATCTTCAGCCCTCCCTCATACCACCCCTTGGGGGAAAAAAGCCACTCCAGGTGCAGTGGTTGTAAGAAGCAGATCTGCCCCATCCCTACCAGCACTAAAGCAGCAATCTTATACCCACTTACTTGAAGTAAGCTTCAATGAACTCAATGGGACTTACTTTTTGAGTAGGCATGCATAAGATTGCATCATTGATGCCCTTCCCCTAAATTCTAATGGTTACAGATGTTGTATTTTTTCTCTTGTTTTTTTTTTTTAATTTTTTTTTAACTGTTGTGATTTTTATGTTTTATATTGTTGTTGTTCCCCGCCTCGATCCGGAGGGAGAGGCGGGCTACAAATAAATATTATTATTATATTATTATTATTATTATTATTATTATTATTATTATTTCTAAGCCATGTCAACAATGTTATGCATGTTCACTTGTTTTAAGCATGCAGAACATTGTTAACAGTGCAATGTCACGCATGTTTACTGAAAAGTAAATCCCATTGTGTTGAGTGGAGGTAAGTCAGAGGTTCATATACATAGGATTGTATCATTAATATCCATCATGTGATAATTATATCTTAAATGCCCCCTCATTTGACCCCCCCTTAAATTAATTCCCTGTTTAAAATTTGTTAGTATCCCAATGTTCTGGATTATTGGCTTGCTCATCATTTTGAGGTTTGATGTAGTTCCAGTTTAGAGTGTGGGAATTAAGATCTACAGCCCAGCATTTGCTTTCAGATTTTACAGTTTCTGAAAACAGCCGTAAAAATAGCAAAAAGGTAACTCATGATATTGGCCATCCAGGATAATGCTTGCTAATTTATTTATTTATTTATTTATTACATTTGTATACCGCCCCATAGCCGAAGCTCTCTGGGCGGTTTACATAGGATTAAAAACAATTAAAAACAATATACAAAAATTAAAACAGCAAAAACATACAACATACACACAATCTGTACATTTAAAAACCACTTGAACACTTCAAAAAAACTACAAAAACAAAACAAAACAACCCCAGGCTCCTCAGATATTGCCAAATGCCTGAGAGAAGAGGAAAGTCTTGACCTGGCGCCGAAAAGATAACAATGTTGGCGCCAGGCGGGCCTCGTCAGGGAGATCGTTCCACAATTGGGGAGCCACCACAGAGAAGGCCCTCTCTCTTGTTGCCGACCTCTGAGCTTCCCTCGGAGGAGGCACTCGGAGGAGGGCCTTAGATGTTGAACGTAGTGTTCGGGTAGGTTCATGTCGGGAAAGGCGTTCCATCAGGTATTGTGGTCCCAAGCCGTGTAAGGCTTTATAGGTTAAAACCAGCACCTTGAACCGGGCTCGGAAACATACAGGCAGCCAATGCAAGCGGGCCAGAGTAGGTCTTATATGTTCGAACCTACTGGTTCCAGTTATCAATCTGGCCGCTGCATTTTGCACAAGCTGCAGCTTCCGGACCACCTTCAAAGGCAGCCCCACGTAGAGTGCATTGCAGTAATCTAACTTGGAGGTTACCAGAGCATGGACAACTGAAGCCAGGTTATCCCTGTCCAGATAGGGACGTAGCTGGGCCACCAACCGAAGTTGGTAGAAGGCACTCCGTGCCACTGAGGACACCTGCGCCTCAAGTGACAGAGATGGTTCTAGGAGAACCCCCAAGCTACGAACCCGCTCCTTCAAGGGGAGTGCAACCCCATCCAGAACAGGTTGAACACCCTCCATCCGGTCAGCGGAACCACCCACCAACAGCGTCTCAGTCTTGTCTGGATTGAGTTTCAGTTTATTAGCCCTCATCCAGTCCATTGTCGCAGCCAGGCACTGGTTCAGCACATCCACAGCCTCACCTGATGAAGATGAAAAGGAGAAATAGAGCTGCGTGTCATCAGCGTACTGATGACAACGCACTCCAAAACTCCGGATGACTGCACTCAACGGTTTCATGTAGATATTGAACAGCATGGGGGACAAAACTGACCCCTGCGGAACCCCATACTGGAGAATCCACGGGGCCGAGCAATGTTCCCCAAGCACCACCTTCTGGAGCCGACCCACCAAGTAGGAGCGGAACCACTGCAATGCAGTGCCTCCCACTCCCAACTCAGCCAGTTGTCCCAGAAGGATACCATGGTCGATGGTATCGAAAGCCGCTGAGAGATCAAGGAGAATCAACAGAATCACACTCCCCCTGTCTTTCTCCCGACATAGGTCATCATACAGGGCGACCAAGGCTGTTTCCGTACCAAAACCAGGCCTGAAACCCGACTGAAATGGATCCAGATAATCAGTCTCATCCAAGAGTGCCTGGAGCTGGCTCGCAACCACCCGCTCCAGGACTTTGCCCAGGAATGGAACATTTGCTACTGGCCTGTAGTTATTAAGATTTTCAGGGTCCAGGGAAGATTTCTTTAGGAGTGGTCTCACTGCCGCCTCTTTCAGGAGGCCTGGGACCACTCCCTCTTGCAAACAGGCATTAATCACTTCCCTGGCCCAGCCAGTTGTTCCATCCCTGCTAGCTTTTATTAGCCAAGAGGGGCAAGGATCCAATATGGAAGTGGTTGCACGAACCTGTCCAAGCACCTTGTCAACATCCTCGAGCTGCACCAACTGAAACTCATCCAAGAAAACAGGACAAGCCTGTGCTCTGGATACCTCACTAGATTCATCTGCTATAACACTGGAGTCTAAGTCCTGACGGATGCCAGAGATTTTATTCTGGAAGTGCCCAGAAAATGTATTACAGCGGGCCTTAGATGGTTCTACCATGTCCTTGGGGCCAGCATGTAAAAGCCCCTGGACAACTCTGAAAAGCTCCGCTGGGCGGCAGGTTGATGATTGAATAGTGGCAGCAAAGTATTGTTTTTTTGCTGCCCTCACTGCCCCTGAATACAGCTTACCATAAGCACTTACCAGTGTTTGATTGCATCCATCAGGAGTTCGTCTCCATCTGCCCTCAAGCCGTCTCCTGTTTTGTTTCATCACTCTCAGCTCTGGGGTATACCACGGAGCCGTTCGAGCTCTACACAGGAGAGGGCGCTCAGGAGCAATCGTGTCAACTGCCCGGGTCATTTCTGCATTCCACAGATTAACCAGGGTTTCGACAGGAGAGCCAGCCCTATCAGCCGGAAAACTCCCCAGAGCCCTCTGGAAACCATCTGGATCCATTAGCCTCCGGGGGCGGACCATCTTAATGGGTCCCCCACCCTTGCAGAGGGGAGAAGCCACTGTAAGTCTAAACCTCAGCAGGTGGTGATCTGACCATGACAGAGGGGTTGATGTAAAGTTCCCCACTTTCAGATCCCCATCTCCATGTCCAGTTGAAAAAACCAGGTCTAGAGTATGCCCTGCTACATGCGTTGGGCCGATGGTATGTTGGGACAGTCCCATGGTTGTCATGGAAACCATGAAATCCTGAGCTGCCCCAGATAAAGTGCCCTCGGTATGAATGTTGACATCCCCCAGAACCAAGAGTCTGGGGGACCTCAACAGTACACCAGAGACCACCTCTGTCAGCTCAGCTAGGGAGTCTGTTGAGCAGTGGGGTGGGCGGTACACCAACAGAATCCCTAATCTGTCCCGTTGGCCCAACACAAGGTGCAAACACTCCAGACCAGTAGTCGCATGGACAGGGAGCCCACAGAGGGGGATGGAATTCCTATAGACCACAGCAACCCCCCCTCCCCAGCCCTCAAGTCTACCCTGATGCTGAACCAAGTACCCCGGTGGGCATAACTGGGAGAGACTAACTCCTCCCTGCTCTCCCACCCAGGTCTCGGTTATACATGCCAGATCGGCTGCCTCATCCACAATTAAATCGTGGATGAGGGAGATCTTATTATGCACTGATCTGGCATTTAAAAGCAGCACCCAGAGGCCTGAGGGCTGGCTGATAAGGCAACCAACAAGCCTGTGGGTGTGAGGGGGACTGGAACAAGGCACAGCCATTAACTGTCTGGGCCATGTTTCCCTAACCTGGCAAGTCCTCCTCACAACGCCATATCTCCCTCTACCCGTCACTACCCTGATTGTGCTCCCCTCAGATCTCCTCACCTGGCCCTGTATCCTCCCTCCCAGGCACATAGCTCAAGCCTGGGGAAAGGGGAAAAAATAAAAAAATAAAAAATTGGTCTTTACAAACTGCTGTTGCCATCTTTCTAAGTTCTCTAACAATATTAATCAACGTAGGACTGTCCAACAGTACTGGCTATGCTAAGGGCATGAAACACATTACAAATAAGATCACCTGCCCATTCAGTAAACTTTGATTCACTTT
Organism: Anniella stebbinsi; assembly: GCA_029215795.1. Lineage (NCBI taxonomy): Eukaryota > Metazoa > Chordata > Lepidosauria > Squamata > Anniellidae > Anniella > Anniella stebbinsi. The sequence goes on from JARDYH010000006.1 coordinate 3,780,464, forward strand.
TTTCACTTCGCTCTTCCACAAAGCTTGTTTCAGGATATGATTTCATTTAATTAAGCTTAGCATGTTAAAAAAACAATGTTGGCAGTTTCATCTAGATAAAATGAAAGTGTGGTTTTCCCACCATACCCATAATTTCATAATTACCTAATAATCTGATAATTAAGCAGGTGAATATCTAGAGCTATGCAAAATGGTCACTTGCAAACATTTTGGGATGAAAATAGCATTTTCATGGAATGCACGTTCCCTTCCCTTTTTTCCATCAATGGGACCTTTTCCATCCACTGTGCTCCCCTTCTCCGTTCTCCAATGACACCCTTTTTGAGGTGTCCCCATCCATTACCTTATACTGAGTGTAATGATATCCTATAACCAGACAAGGGAAATGGGCTATATGCTAACGTTAGATTGTAGGCACTTTCCCAAAATATAAGGAAAACTAAAGAAATGCATTGAGTTTATTAAGAAATGTAATATAAAATGTGTGAAAATGGTTCACAGCTTTATTAACTATGAAGAATCTGCACTGAGCAAACCACATCAGCAACTAGCTAACTCAACCGCACCAGTGTGGGTATCCTAAGGTGAGAGCTGGAAGGATACCAGTCCTGCTGACTACCTTATGCGGTCAATTCCACCCTGACTCCACATAGTAAAGCAGTACAATAACTGACTTGGGCTTCTCCTCACCGGCTTCCCTAGCAATATACTGTGGAAGTATCTGGCAGCCTCATCTCACCGTGGCTGGATAGATAGGATGTTGCCACCAAGTTAAGGTGACCATATGGAAAGGAGGACAGGGCTCCTGTATCTCTAACAGATGTATAGAAAAGGGAATTTCAGCAGGTGTCATTCCCTCTTCATCACAACAGTTAAAGCTGCAGAAGCCCTGCCCTCTTTTGCATCTGGTCACTCTACAGAGGGAATTTCACCAGGTGCTGCATACATACAAATGACACCTGCTGAAATTCCCTTTTCTATACAACTGTTAAAGATATAGAAGCCCTGCCTTCCTTTTCATATGGTTACCCTACACCAAGTCCTAAAGGGAACACCCTTTTCATATCCTCTCTTACAAACCAGTTGTGAGAAGCTGGTTTGATAAGCTATTCATCTTCATAAAATCACCTTAGTGTGCTCATCAGGGTAGCTGGTCTATGTATAACTCCTCCCTAACCACATTGATCTGCCTGTCAGCTATGACTAAATGAAACATAAAAAACCTGAAGATATTCATTCCCCCAAAAAATCATGCAGGATGAAGTAGGCAAAAATGAGAGGCTCCTAGATGCCAACTGTGAGCAGGCCCCTCCCTAAATCCTACTCAACCCACTCTTGGTGATATGCTAATCCAATCTGGGGGTGGGTGGAAGGAGGAGGCAGCACATGCCCTTTAAGGCAGCCCCAAAGCCTCCTTCCCATTGGCACACCTTCCTACCTTGTGCCAGAGTACTGATTTTCTGTTCTCCCTCCGAGGATGGAGGGACAAAATTGCTCTCGATTGCATGATGTGGATTTGGGAGAGCAAGAACCCTTCTTTATGCTTTCCCTGTTTTTGCAGAAATAACCTCTCTCACACTAGGAAGGCTGATTTGTACTTTCACTTGAGGCTGACAAATTGGTTTACTTTCCTAAGTACTGTAATAGACTTGAATGGTCCAGGAGATATTGCTTAACAAGGCTGACTTCCCCTCCATACTGTGTTGATAAGCTCACAACAGTACAAGCAGAGGCAGCCACCTTAGGAGGCAGCCATCTTTTGGAAGCTATATTATCAGAATGGAAATTACATGCATGTGTTTTCCTAAATACTATTCAGATGGGCACCTTTCAAATAATTCTTTGCAGGTCTTCTTTGTAGGTCTTCAGGAAAGCTCTGAAGACCTACAAAAAAGGTCTTCTCTTTCCATTAGCCTCCCCATAGTGTCTTGGGATGCCTATTATTGTATCTAGTGTGTATGGCTTTTATCTTACTGCTTTGAAAAGGTTCCACCTTTAAAAGTGGCTTTAAAATATGTTTAAATACATCAATAAATAAAATGATTGTGATAAAAATGGGTCAAAGTTTTTGCCTAGGTTTCACTCAGCACTTACCAAAGTTAGCCTTTTGCTGAGGACAATGGAAGGTTGACCTGAGCAGGATTTGAGGGTTTGGTTTGTGTTAATAAGATTAATAGCAGTTCATCCATTATTACTTTGCTTCTGATAGTCTTTCTTTAGCGATAAATAAATCTTCACCTGCAGATTCAGAGATAAGTGCAACATTAATCTGTAATTCTATTGGGGAGAAAAGATGAACCAAATCCTTATTGCTGTTATCAGAATTACTTATTTATTGTAAATTTTGCTGAGTTTGAAAGTACCCCAGGGAACTGATTGCTTTGGGATGTGAGTGGAAGGTATAATATTTCTTCTCTGATACCAAAGCAATAATAATGAGCAGGTATGGGTGCTGGCTTTTTAGGATGAAGCAATGAAATCTGTGAGTTAATTTTATTTGGTGTGAGAAGAATGGATCCAGACTACCGAGGCCCACCTCAATAACAACATAATGGGGAAGCATGCAATTGCTGCCAAGCTGCATGTTCCCTCGCATCTATTCAGAACCACGCAGTGGGAAAACCAACTGGTGGGTTCACATTATCATAGTATCTTCCTGAACCCACTTTTTCTGCCTAGACTGACAGAGGCCGCAACCTGGGTTTGGAGGTGTGTCAACCAGTTCTGGATGGGGTTACACTCCCCCTGAAAGACTGTGTTCACAGCTTGGGGGTGCTCCTGGATCCGTCGCTCCAAATGACAGCCCAGATAGATGCGACAGCCAGGAGTGCCTACTATCAGCTTCGGCTGATACGCCAGCTGCGCCCCTTCCTAGAGTTGGAAGACCTAAAGATGGTAGTGCACATGCTGGTAACTTCGAAGCTCGACTTCTGCAATGTGCTGTACATAGGGCTACCTCTGTGCCTAGTCTGGAAACTTCAACTAGTTCAAAATATGGCAGCCAGGTTGGTCACTGGTACACCTAGGGGTAATCATATTACGCCAGCTTTAAAATCGCTCCACTGGCTGCCAATTAGTTTCCGGGCGAAGTATAAAGTGTTGGTTATTACCTTTAAAGCCTACATGGTTTGGGTCCAGGTTACCTGCAGGATCACCTTCTCCCATACAATCTGCCCCACATGCTCAGGTCCTCTGGGAAGAACTTACTACAGTCGGCTAAGACTAGGCTGACAACCGTTACCCAGAGGACCTTCTCTTCTGCCGCTCCCAGACTGTGGAATGACCTGCCGGAGGACACTCGTCAACTTAACAGTCATTTAGAATTTAAGAAAGCCATAAAGACTGTTCTGGCGGGCATATCCAGTGGAATTTTAGAATGTTTTTAGGATGTTTTTAGGATGTTTTAGGATGTTTTAATGCAGTATGTATAATGTTTTAATCAGTTTTATGTATTTCATTATATTGTCGTTCCCCGCCTTGATCCAGATGGAGAGGCGGGTAAGAAATAAATTATTATTATTATTATTATTATTATTATTATTATTATGGGTTTTTTTTCTTTTCTGAACTACACCTTCCTGGGTGACACAGGGCGAGACACTAGTCAACAGTGCCCACGTGACTTGCTATAGCTGCACTTTGGACCTTAGACAAGTCTGGTACCAGCATGCATCTTAGGAAAGCACTGAGGAGCCAGAGGGCCCACGGCAGTTGAGGCTGGCTGCCGTAAAAAATGTACTGAAAATTTGGGGCAATTATTCTCATTCTCACTGCGAAGAAAAGTAGTACATAAATAAGTAAATAAGATAAACATCTCGGGTTATATCTAATGATCTTCATCCTCCAGAGAAGCAAGTACCACTGGTGGAATGGATTTCTCCTCCCCCGTAACCCTCACATGCTCCCCAAATCTACTATGAAGACTTGGGGGACTTTTTGGAGCAGATTTGGGGGCACATGTGGGTGCATGGCAGAAGGGAAAGTCCTGCTGCGTAGGTGGACATCCGCTCTCGCAAAGTTGGATGTAGCCTCATTAAGATCCCCGGACAAACCAGTAATTCAGACTTACTGCTGTTGATTCCAACAATAAATGAATGCTTGCTTAACTGTGGACTAGTTTAAAAATAATAAGCCTTTGAAAGAGTCAGTATTTGTGTCTACATTATTTTGTAGTTTAAGCTATTGCTGTGTTCTGTACTAACTGCATTGCATGGGAATTTGACTAGAAAGTTAGTGCCTATTTTCATATAAATTGTGCATTTCAAAACAAAGTCCACCACTGTTTTATTAAAAGTTATATGTTAAGTTAATATTTTCATCTCTAAGATCAATTCTATTTCAGATGGTTCTGTTTCTACACAACACTTGATAATAAAGAAATGGAGTTATCTACATCAAAGCATTTTACTTTTGCATGAACGAAACGTTTAAATATGATGCTTGTATTCCTGAATTCAGGGCAATATTGCTTCTAAGTTATTATTCATTAGGTTTTATTATCGCTGTGAGTTTCAGAGTTACATTAGTTAAAAATTTAGCTGTCAGTTGTAAAGAATACAATGTTTCAAAGAATGCCTTGATCCTGAGATTCAAGTAAAGTATTGGTGGCAGCTTCCCAAGATCTTGAAAAGCATTTTTTCCCAGAAATGTGCTGCTGAAGAAGTAATGCTTATGCGAAGCTCATTCTTTCACCCAAATCTGTTGCACGTTTCTTTGCAGTAACAAAATATCAGATCTTAGAGCCCTTTCACACAATCATTTTCTGATACGCTTCACAGTATCCACTCGTTGGGTAATCAGTCACTGCTAATCCTAGGCTCCTGATGGGTGTATGAATATGATATATGTCATTACAAACTCATTCGCATCATAGATAGGTAGATAGCAAGGAAGAACTACACTACATGTTCAGTATGTTGTGATTCCAAGCCTTCCCCCTTAGATGTGAGACAATAAAGAGGTCTGCTGTGCAATCCACAAAAGCTTTATTCAGTAAAAAGATGCCTCTACACACCTGAAGGGAGTGTGAATGTTAGTTGTCCTTTAAGCTTAACTAATCTAACAAAGAGTGCCAGTTACCTATCAACTAAATGGGCAGTTTCCCTTCAGGGAGAGCCTTCAAGCTGTAACCTTGCTGTGTTTCTAATCTGGCAGACCACCTCCCACCTCCTCTCAACTCCACCTGCTAGACCCTGCGGTGGACTCTGGGATTTGTCAATTCTGATGCATCCTCCCCTCCAATGAAGACTGAGTTCCTGGGTGGGGGAAAGGAGGGGAAGGTCATCTCTGAACCTGGGCTTCCTATTCAATAAGCTCCTTGGAAGATTCCTCCTCGTCTCTTGTAGAATTTCCTCCCCCGCTTCCTGTCTCGGTTGGGCTTCTTCTTCAACCTCCAGGTCTGATTTGGAATTCACACCAGGAAGACTGCCAAAGAAAGGGCATAATTTGGAGGGGAAGTATTGGCAGGTGGTGAGTTTTTGGTCTGTACGTGCTTACCCCATCCTCCATCCACCCCTTTTCCCATCCAATTTCCTATCCTCGCTGCTTTTCGCTAAGATGAGGCAAACAGATGCATGATAATTATATCTGGGGAAACATGAGAGAGAAGAAGTAATGTTGTGTATGGAAAGATTAAGCACTTCTCCCTCTTCACACACACCTCACAAATGATATCCTCCACTGCTGCTTTTAGTTTATTTGTGTTTGTTTGTTTGTTTGTTTTTGCATCTGTGAATTTGGGTCTTCTGCTGAACATAGAGTTTCGTTCTAAAACACCTTAGCTATACCTCTCAAAAATGTAGTATCAATTTGACCCATAAGCCCAAGCTAGAACTGATGGGGGGGGGGTGAGTTCATGATGGTAGAAGGGTTCCACCACTGATGGGTTCAGGGTCCTTGTGCTTACCTTACTTATCATGTGGCTGAGGACTATGGGAGGGTGTCCTGTCTTTCATTATACAATCATCTCTCTGGCAGCCTGTACCCTTTTTGGCTTCCCATGGTTCAATAAAAGCCCAGGGGAAGACATCATGAAGCAATACGACAATGGAACCAATTACGTAGGGAGGTGGTGGGTTCTCCCACACTAGAGGCCTTCAAGAGGCAGCTGGACAACCATCTGTCAGGGATGTTTTAAGGTAGATTCCTGCATTGAGCAGCAGGGGGTTGGACTTGATGGTCTTATAGGCCCCTTCCAACTCTACTATGATTCTATGATTCTATAAGTCTTCTGATAGGCCTTTATCAGATCTGGAAGCACAGTCAGCCTAGTAGCCTAGTGAACAATCGAGAGATGTGTGATATAAAGGAAACACACAGCAGTACCCTCAGCCACCTCACAGTAGTTAGGTAGGCTTAAAAACACCACCAAAACGAATTCAAAATTCCCTGGAACTGGACACTGCCCCTTATACCTGCTATGGGGCTTGCATGGAAGTAGCACTATTAGTAGCATCAACATTACAGAGAAGATGTATCCTCAAACACCCCTCAGAAATTTAACATTTGGAAGACCCTGGAGAAAGTGCTAGACCCTGAAGAGCTAAGCAAAAAGTTCCCAGAAGTTGCCCATCAACAGTTAGCACTTGCACAGCAGACTGAGCAAGTCACACAGGTCACCTGGTCGCTCTAAGGTGAGATGAATTGCATTTCTCTTTAAGTTATAGTTATTATTTCTAAATTTGCACCAATACATTTAAAGTTGCATTTGTGAATGTTATGGCAATTTGTGTCCTCTTTTATCCTCTTTTTGGTGATACATAAGTGGTAAACATGGATCCTCTGCCAGACAAAAGGGCATATGAACAATAGTGATTGCAGACTGCAGTAGGGCACTGAATTATGATGTCATCACTTGACACCCATGCAGGCAGGCAGGCAGGCAGGCAGGCAGGAAGGCAGGAAGGAAGGAAGGTTCTAACTGCTTTACTCTTCCAATATGATTAGGGAATGCACAGAGATTGCTCCAAAAAGAAAAGGGGAAAATATTTATATCCTTTTTCTTTGCATGATTGGAGGAAAGGGATGCATTCCTATCACCACCACCTGTCATTACACTATGATGGCAAGCAGTTTAGAGGAGGAGTGTATTGGTCCCAGAAGGATAACAGAATATCAGTAACGTTGTCACACATCATATGGATGTGGCTAAAAATATTCACAGTCCTGAGGGAAAAAGGGGGGGATTAATAAACAAATAACTGCCATTCAAATTCCCAGGATTTCCAACACATCTTCATCATGGATTTGCACTAATATCAGGTTGCAACACAACCCATTCACTGGCTGGCCAGAGACACTATTTAAGGGGGATGCTTGGGGTATGCTGTCCCTCAACCCACGTTTCAGACCATTTGGGAATTATATTTCCCCTTAGGAGCACTTGCATCTCTTGCCAACTAACTGGTTCCACACACTGAGCAGCTATTGTTACAAAGAATTAATTCCCACTCAGAAACCCTTTTACTATCAATATAGGATGTCCGCTTGTCCTGTGTTGATAACACTGCCACAGTTATTAGGAGGTATTAAAAAGTAATTAGAGCCAATGCTCTTAAATTCCACTCCTTTTCTTTTCTTTATTGCAATTTACATATCCAAGAGTTGGCCTTTAATCCTGACAACAATCCCCCACATCGAGGCTTTCTAAATGACATCCCTTTTCCTATACTCTTGAAGTCCCTGTTAACAAAGTGAAAAGGTTTTCTTGTTTCTGGAAAAATTGTGATGCGCCAAAACCGTTGAAGCTAATCTCATCCCCGGTTAGGAGAGCTCAGCTATCAAGACATGGTTTTCAGCAGCATATCGAAAAACAGGTTTCTGAATGATCATTAGGGCAAAATAGCATGTAGCACTGTTTCCTCCCCTGCCCCACCATATCAGAAATTTCAAGCATATGTTTTGTAATCCGCTTTGCATCCATTTCCCAAGAAACGGTACATCTTCTGAAAGAGGCCTGTCATGCTCAGATGTAGATCTGTTTCAACAAATAATAAAGGAAGAGAGGAAAAGTGGCAAGCACTTTATAGTATGGTCCTGAACAGGCTTTGATAATAGGATGAAGCCCTAACACGAATTCTAGCATGTAGACACAAGCAAGAAAAGGCTTTGAATGTTTCATTAGGATTTTCTGTTTTTCCCTTGGGAAAACATTTTGTCGGATGTCGGCTTGTAAACTCTCCCATAAAAATCATCTAGCCTCGTGAATTAGCAAACGCTTCTTTGATGTGTGTAAATAATGCAGACATTTATCTGTCCATCAACATATATAAAAGCTAGTTACAAGGGTTTTGTCAGACTCTGCTGTAACGCTCGAGCATCACTCTTGGGCCTGATTTAAATGGGATGCCAGGGATGTAAGGAAATGTACGCATGCAGTATGCTGACATCTCATTTAAACTGGGTCAGCTCACTGGCTCATGCTGTGTTAGTTAGTACACATATCACATGGAATGCCATACAGTAAGACATAAAGCTTCCTTGTACCAGATCAGAGCACCTAACAAAACCTTTGAAGGCACTCTCCAGGCTCCCAGGCCAAAGCCTTTCCCATCGCCTGCTTACCTGGTCCTTTTTAACTAGAGATACAAGAGACTGAACCTGGGACCTGCAACACATGTGCCCTACCAATGAGCAATCGTCTCTCTACTAAAGCAGTTTCTTCTCACTTGTCTGGTGTCATGTTTGAATCAGGTCAAAGAAATGGCAGGTACTGTGGGTATGAGGATATGAAGAGATGGGGCAAGACAGATATGGACTAGTGCAGTTTCTTGCTGTCCCATAGAACACAATGGAGACAAATAGGTTGCAATTTGGAATGCAATTGAAAGAGGGCAAAATTTGCTCCTTGCCCTGGACACTGGCATCACCAGGGACAGGAGGCAGTTTTAATCCTCACAGTGGTGTCTAGAGTATACCTGTTTTACTTTCTTCCATATAAGTGGATGGCTGATCTTGGTACCAGTTGTAGTCAGAGCAAAAACTGCCCACTATCCATGAGAACAGGAAGCCTGGTCTCAACTAACAAGAACCCCAGGACACTGGAACCAAAGAGCCGTGATTGGATGATGATGATGATGATGATGATGATGATGATGGTGTGTGTGTGTGTGTGTATGCTACTCTATAACACAAGTTTCTCAGGATGGCTCAGACAAGAAAATAGGTTACACAACAAATACAAGAGGGGAAAAATTGGAGATCTTGGGAAATAAAATCACAATAATATAAATCTAAAATGCCTGGGATAAATATCTTTGCCTGGTGCCAAATAGAGAACAGCCTGTGCATCAGGGAAGCCCCCCTTCCATAAACAGGGCACCTCTCTCCAGTAACCATCTGTCTAAATTCAGTGGTGACACCTGGTAGAGGTCCATATTCCTGTAGATACTCAGGACGATATGGTTATAACTCGTGCTGGGCCAGATCCTGCCCTCTATTTTCAGGAACTTTCTCTCTCCCTGCGAAAGAGGCATTGTTTGTAGCTGGTTGTTGAGGGCCCTTCTTCCTATTTTTTAGTTTGTTTAAAACACACACACACACCTTTCCTCCAGCATTTGGAGGAGCCCAGCAGTTCTTAGACTATGTGACCTTGCCCTCTCCAATAAGCATCCAGTAAGCACTCCTGGGCTCCTGAAAATGCTGGGGGTGTTTAAGAAAAAGAAAGAAAGAAAGAAGACCCCTCAACAACTGGCTATGTTTAAAAACGTATTTGGAAACACCCTCACCCTCCCCGAGGAGAAATTCTCCAAAATTCTCCCAGCCTCTTTTGCCCGATTTTTCATTCCCCATCCCCCACTCCCCATGAAATGCCAAAAATTGAGTTATAACCCTCATGGATAGTGGCTTTCTTAGGAGTTGACAGGACAAGAGTCATGGAGTTATTGTCCATTCCAAAATATCTCAATTGTCTATGTGTGGAATCCTATACATATTTAGACAGAACACTCCCCAGCTTGGGAATGCTGGGAGTTGTAGGAGTTTTTTTCTGTCTAAACATGCAAAGGATTGAGCTTTCCCTGGATCATCTATATTGCATTTGCTAATATGATCTAACATGACTGAAAAGAGGACAAAAATACTCCAGTTCACTAGAGTCAGCGTACTATGTGAACAGTATTTAAGGTTGTCATATTCCTGTTCATCATATCTGGATGGCCTAATTTGCATATTATAAAAATGGCTAAATATGCAAATTCCACTCCATTTTTTAAACATTAAAAACCACGATGTGTCTGCAAACCTGAGGTTAGAAAAAAGTGACAAAATGAGATAAACTGAAATTCACGAATTCACCTATCCCTACTTAAGAACCCCCATGATTCATTACACGTGGTTAATTAGGGAAATGGAGTTGAAGAAGGCTGCAAAGTTGATTGCTTCAATGACTGTGGGGAAGAGATGATTAACACTTCCTTTCTGGGTTGCACACCATTGACAAGGAGTGCCTTTTACAAGTTTCAGCTGGTGTGACAACTACAGCCATTCCTGGACAAGGATAGCTTAGCTACCATAATCCATGCAATGCCATTCATGTGCCTCAACTACTGTACTCTATGTGGGACAGCCCTGATATGTGGTCTGGAGGATGCAGCAATGAGGTTGTTGAGTGATGAGTCAGGCATCTGCCATATAACACCATTTTAAGATTTTGGTATTAACCTACAAAGCACTAAACAACTTGAGACTAGAACATATGAGAGAACACCTTCTCCTATACATATCCCACACAACCAATGCAATCATGGTCAGAGGTCCCCTGATTGTGCCATAACCTGCCAATGTTCATCTGGCAACAACCAGGAATACTCTTTTTTTTTTGGGGGGGGGGTGCTGTGAGTGGTAGCACCTGCTTTCTGGAAGGCCTCCCTGGAAATAAAACATCCGCTGGCTGTATTATAGGTTAGGTTCGTTTGAAAACTATTTACTTTGCCTTGGTGTTTGTTGATCCGTGAAACCTGTCCATATGCTCTTGAATTTGTGGCTGATGGCATTATTGTATGAATAATTGTTTTAATGGTAATTTACATTTGTATTGCAGTTTCCGTTACTGTAAACTATCTGGATATGGTATGCATGACGCGTGGCATGGAAATATTTAAAATGAAAGACAAATAAACAAATAAATAAATAGCAATACTTGAATACATCACAGTCTTGTCATGTATGACTCTTTCTCATCTCTCTCTGTGTCTTTGCGTGTGTGCGTGTGTACGTGCATGTGTGCACCCTTCTCCTGCAATATGGGTATTATTTATGATTTATTTATATTTATTTATTACATTTCTATACCTCCCGACAGCTGAAGCTCTTTGGTTGTTCCCCAAAATCAGGCATGGTCCATGCGACATGATCAAATACAATATAAAAGTGTAAAAGTGTAAAATTACAGAATAAAATAAAATAATGACCAAATAAAACCTAGCAATAGTGCAAAGATTTAAAATACAGTAACAGTTTTTATTTTAAAAAAACCAATTAGGGACTGGTGAATTCACTCCTGCCCGTAAACTCTCTGTGTGGAAAATGTGAATATATTCTGTATATAATCGCATTTTTTCATATTAAATGTTTTAAAAAGCTTGACCCATCGCTTGACCTTTTCTTTTGAGGTTCCATAATTCAGTTAATGCAAATTAAAATTTATATTGCTGCAAAAAAAGAAAGAAAAAGAAAACCCAGTCTTTTGAGAAACATGTATGCAGTGTGTTGTTTTAATTTTTCCAGATTATGGTGTGCAAGGCTTTGCTACATCATAGGAAGACTTACTGAAGGAGCACTGGCTGCGAAAACATCAATTCATTGTACTTCATATAATAATAATAATAATAATAATAATAATATTTATTTGTAGCCCGCCTCTCCCTCCGGATCGAGGCAGGGAACAACAACAATATAAAACATAAAAATCACAACAGTTAAATTTTTTTTAAAAAAACAAGAGAAAAATACAACATTAAATACAAAAATACAACAATATCAAGGGTATTGTGTTCAGATTGGTTGAGGGTGGGGGTGGGGTATAATATGACTCCTTATTTCAATGACATGATCACTTAAGGTTTCTTTTTTAACTATTAATTGAAGCCTGGATTAAGGAATCGGGAGAAAATGAAAAGGAACTCCTTTTTTGAACATAATGTGTGGTGGCAAAAAGTTGATATATGTGTAGAAATGACTGAATGTCAAGTTTTGTGATAAGGGAGAAAGGTTCAATTTGGAAGACTCTTTTGAATTTAGATATATCTTATGAATTTGGATTACCTGAAAAAGATAATCTAAATCGTCATCTATAATAATAATAATAATAATAATAATAATAAGCCTCTGTCCTTTACTAAACATATACTTAGCATCCTTTTAGCCTGCTGATAACACACTGAGAAATAGGAAATGAATAGATATGGTACAAGGGAGCCACTTACATCACAAAGCTGACAGCTAAGTCTCCATATCCTCCTTTAAACATTTTATTTAAAACATGCTACATAGAAACCTGGATGACTATTCCCCCCTACAAATAAAAATAATTTAGATGCCCTAGAACATTTTTCCCCAATCTAGTGCTCTCTGCAAATACTTCCCTAAAGAATTTTGATAGTCCTACCAAAATTCTTCTATGATATTATTTCAAAATTGATCAGAGAAGTAACTTCCTTATTTGCCTTGAAGGAACAGCTCATGAGCAGGGCCTACACATATAGGCAATTGCATCCATAAACCCCCAGACAGTGCCCATTAAATATAATAGAGGTGATGTGTAGGGATGCACTGATCAGCAAAACCGATCTCACCAAAGTACTCTGAATTCCATCCTGAAGCTCATTCCGATTCGAATCCATATCAGATTATGAGCTTTGTTTCTTTTTCTTTTTGCAAATGTATGCATCAAAAGTGTGCAGGATGGTCAAGGTCTGGTCACTTCGGCCTTTTATCTGACATAAAAATACTTAAAATCCAAAATGTCATATTTTTAGATTTTTCTGGTACATTGTACAGCCAAACTTATCAGCGTGCCAGATTTCAAGTTTCCACCCGGCATTGCTTGAGCCTCCTGAAATATATGTGAGGTGATCATCTTAAAGTAGCAGGTCAATTTTGAGTAGTCTCATCATTGGCAGTTGGGTGCCTTGCGCATTATATTTGTTAAATTTGTCAACTGCTACCTTCTGCTTTTGTGTCAACTCAGAAGCCAACACAGTTTTTTTAGGAGTCAACATTACAATTGCATAGGGTGGGGAGATCTGAACACTCTTGTAACAGGAGGAGGGGGAAAAAACATGTTTTCTCTCCTCTTAAACAATCTATGTTCAAACTGCAGCTTGCTGGGCCCATTTTTTAAAAGCCAAAACTGATTTAAAAAAATTGTAACCCCATGTATTTGCTGCCCATGAATCTTTCTATGGTGGGGGCTGCAAAACTTCTTTCCTCAGATATTACAAGTAATGGCAAAAAGCAGAACTAAGTAGAAGTAGCAGCTACTTTATGTGGGTTTTGTTACATGTATTTATTTAAAACAGAAGTGGCATTATGTGACCCACAGTCTGCATGCAGCCTCCCCAGCCATTTCAGCCGAGGCCTGCCCCCCACCCCGATGGATTTGTTGCCATAGTTTTTTTTTCCTTTTAAAAACAATGATTTTCCATTTAAAAAGATGTGTGGAGAGTGCATATATTTATTGTCAGTGGAATCTGGTGGCCCTGAATTTGGTGGGGCTGTGTATCTCATTTGGGTTTCAGTCAGAACCAGCCAGAACGCTGAACCATCCAGAACCCCCAAATAGGTTCAGCACCTTGGATAGATCCTTTAGAGTTTTCATGACTGGTTCTGACTGAAAACCAGAATGGATTCACAGCTCCACCGAAATTGGAGCCATCCGTCTCCACTGATGTTTGGGAAGCAGAATCACACTCCTGGAAGTCTCCCAGGAGCACATTGTGCTTCTCATCAAGGGGAATGCTCCTCACACATCTTGTTTTAAAGGAAAACTGGCACTTTTTGGCCACTGCCACAATGTTGAATTTCAAAAGGCAAGCAAATATAGGTGAATCAAATAAAACCAATAGTAAAAGGGATGGATGCATAGGATATCTCTACCTATAAAGTGGACAGTATGTGTGCATAACATATGTCTGGAAATATTTACCCACTTCCAGATGAGTTAGAAACCTGACACAGTGATAGGTTGTTGTTGTTTATTACACTTATTACACTTATATACCGCCCATTAGCTGAAGCTCTCTGGGCGGTTTACAAAAAATTAAAAAGACTGAGCATTAAAAAGACAATATACAAAATTTAAAACCGTAAAACAGCTGTCATTAAAACACTTTAAAACATTTTAACTGTCATGGAGCACTTTGTCAAAGGCTTTGCCGAAGTCAAGATGGCCTGTCAGACCCCTCCCAACTCTAGGATTCCAGGATGTGTCAGCCGAGGGATAGAGAGAGCTTTACCCAGAGAGACCAGAGTCCCGTAACTCCCCTTCATGACTTCCCTGTGCAGATCCCTCTGGTCTGGATCCAGCAGAGCCGTCTCCTCCTCCGTGAAATGCACAGCCACCTCCTCAAAGGTCACCGGAGCCTGTTCCACCCGCTGGACGCTGATGCCCCTCGGGCTCTCCTGCCGGGTCCTGTGGAGCGCTCCACTGCTCCTATCCTGTGCAGTGCGGGGGGCTTTTCCTGCCTCAGCACCAGCAGGATCTGGCTCTTCCGTCTTCACTCTGGGCTCCATCTCCGGAGGGAGTGAAGGGCCCCAATTCAGCTCTTGAGACGGGGAGGAGGGTTGAATCCAGCCCCACACATTTCCCACGTGGTTGGGGGGAGGGAGGAAGGGCCGGAAGTGGGGAGGGGGCAGCCCCTCCGTCCCCTCCTGGGGCCACTCTGTACAATGTACCAGAAAAATCTAAAAACACGAATTTTGGGGGTTTAAGTATTTTTAAAGAATTTAATAAAAGTCTAGGTTTACGCCTACAACTCCCAGCATGCCTTGGGCAGGAGGTCAGACTTACTGGCCTTTGGCGTCCATTATGAGTGGCTGCTGCGTGTCTTTTACAACCCCGGCTCCTAAAGTTGGGTTCGAGCAGTCAACCCAATTCCACATAAAAGGAAATAACCCACATAAATGGGTTGCATCCATTTGCGGTGTCTCCTCCCACCCTCTGCGTGGTTTTAAAATGTAACTAGATACAACAGCATGAATTTGAGGGGCCAAACATGCACAAAGGCACTCTCTCCTGATATCGCTATTTTCTCAGAATCTGGGGGAAGCAACTGTGTAGCCTTTGCCCTTAAGAGGGAGAGAGGAAGGGGAGGCACTCTGTGCATGCTCAAAAACAGAGCCGACAAAGGGGGGAACTGCCCGGCCCAGCCCCGGACATTCATTGCAGGCTCCTGATGTGGCATTTGGTGGGTGAGAAGCACAGGCCAAGGCAATCCCAGCAGGATTGGCTGGAGCTTGGTGTATCCACTGATACTTCTTATGGACTGTATAATTTATATAAACTATATATACATAATTGTTGCTAATAACATGAACTGTGTACTGATGAAACACACTTATACAATTTAAGCAAGCTACACAACTAAATAAAACAGTAAACAAAACAGTCAATGAACAAAAGCAAACATAAAGTGGATATATTTTTGCAAAACAAACTTCTTTTACAATGCTAATATTACAACAAAAAATATTTTTGCAAAATGAACTGTTTTTACAATGCTAATATTTACAATGAGAATAAGGAAAGAGAAGCTTCTTCAGATAAACTCGTTATTTTAGCACCATCATGAAGGCTATTGCCATGGATAAAGGAGGGACTCATTGCTCAAGTCATTATAGAAACTTTCTTGAAGTCCTGGCCAAAATTGTGAAGCCTCAGATGTGGTGACTCTCTGTCACACACACATGTACGCAGAGAAAGGGATACATCTTCGTATGGATTCTTATTTATTTATTTATTTATTTATTTTGGGATATAATAACATTCAAGGAAAAGCCAACACAGTTGCTGATAACACTGCTATTGTTATCACGAGGTATTTAAAAATATTCACAAATCTGCTCTGGAAATATACCTCTTTTTTGTAAGTTGACCTCAAATGAACCAAAGTGTGAGCCTAGACTTTCCTTACCACCTTCCCCGTTCAAATACATTTGCCACTTACCAAAGTCTGAAGATAATGCTTCTGAATGTGTGTTTCGAAATGCACACACCCTCATGAGTGGCTGTAGGTCACTGCATATGAAATTGTTAGCTGAGAAGGATCACCGAGGAATAGCAAAAGCCCTACCAAAACACTATTAATTTGTTCATGAGGCAAATAAAGCAGTATTTCATTCAAGCACTGGATTCTCCTTAAACTCCGATTGACCAAATTATATATTCTGCCCATTTAGTCAATTACAGATAAGCTGCATCCTTTAGTTTTCCTGTCATTTCTACCTAGTTTGGCACACTATTTTTCTTAATAGAAAATTATCTCTCTTCTCCCCTCCCTCCCAAACCTTATGCAATAGAACTGCAATTTTTATTTCTTAAAAAGAAATGATATTATTGGCTTGTAAATAGAGTATTACAGTAGAGAAAATGGTCAAATTTCAGCCTCTACATCTCCCTAGTTGAGCAGCAGCATATGAAAACACTGCTGTAAGGTAGCAAGCAACATTTCAGAAATTAATTTCAATTTTTTAAAAAACCCTCAGCAATGAACCATGGTTTAGATACAAAGAGTACCTGCCCTTATGTGAGACTCCTCTTTAACTATGCAGATCATTAAGGAGGGAGTTTAACCTAGGTGTGAACCAAGGATGAGAAAACAGCCTAAAGATCTCTGGAGCATAGAGGACCATGAAGATCATGCGTGTCAGGTCCGGTGTGGCTTGAAGTCCTCTTACTTTCCCAGAGTTCTATCATTATAATGCCTAAAGTTTCAATTCACTGTTAAAGCAAGGAGAGCTTTCCAATCAATCTACCTCATGAGGGATATAATTTGGTCAAATTTGATAGGGAAAATATTGCAACTTGCCTGAGTTGTAGGGAAAGTGTGGGTGCACCGTGGCTAAATTATAAAAGAGCACAATATGAAACTCTGTATAATCCCACTCCTCCACTTCCCAGCCAAAATGGTTTCGTTCCCTTCCCCCTTGTGAGCCTGGAATGAGGAGCACATGACAAAGGCCAACTGTTGACTTGTGATCACAATTGGCTGATAGGAAGCGGAGACCTTAGGTCTTATAAGAGGCATCCCATCTCAGCTGCAGCTTTATTCATCCAGCAGATCCTAGGTCAGGATCTGCTGGATTAACTAACTGCCCTTCTGGAGGCTGAACAGGAATTTGGGGGAAGAATACCTCATTGGCATTTAGCAAAATTTGGCTAATTGGCTCATCTTTTCTCTTTTGTGAAGGGAAGAATAATTGTTGCCATAGTTCAAAAGTTATTATTGAAACATCCTTCCAAATTCATGAGAGGGTGCACTTTAAAAGTAAATCTCTATTAAAGGAGATGAGTAAAACTGCTAAAATGGCATGTTCCTTTCTCGACACCATCCCACTGTCCCTTAGGTCTAGCAGACCTTCTTAATATGTTTCACCAGTTTTCGCTTGTTTGCCTTTGAGGTCTGATGTAATTGTCAGCAAAATGAGTTTCTGGAGGAAGTGGGGAAATAGGAGGGGAAAAATAAAAATGAGAAGGGTAATGAGATTTGCCCATAAAAGCAAGAAAAAAAAAAAGGAAAAATATTTGAACAAGAATGAAAGGGAGAGGGACTCAAGAGACCACAGGATACACAAACATTTATGCACAAATCCCATAAGCCTTTGACACCAACAAAGTTAAAGCCACTCCCAAGAGATATTTATGCTTATATAAGTTTGGGGCAAACTGTGAATTAAAAAACCCTATCAAGTGGTTCTGAAAGCTGAGGCCCGGTGAACCAGCTTTCAGAACGAGCACGGTCTTTAAAAAAAAATCATAGAAAATCGAGGGTTTGAGCAATTGCTCGGATTTTTTTTCACAAATGACCAGCCAGATCCCATCTTCAATGTCCCACAAGTGTCAAGGTTGTATCTTTAAAAATGAAGAAGTTACAGCAGGGGGTGGGGCTTTTGGGGGACCCCCTATAACCTTTTGATTTGAAAAGATAGAGGCATGGAACTTTTTGGACATTGCAGATTGGATCTCGCTAGTCCTGGCTCCCCAAGTTTCATGGCATTATCATTTCATATTAAAAAGTTATGTACACATTTCTCCCAATGCAAGCCTATGGGGGGAAAAAAACAGACAACAAGATGACAGCACGGAGGCCCGGTCAACCCGCTGTCAATAAAGTTGCACGATCTTTAATAAATTCATATAAAATCGAGGGTTGGAAGGATTGATCTCAAATTTCATACACATTTCTAGCACATGTCGCTACACATACACGCCAAATTTCAGAGCTCAGCTTGTTTTGTTACTGTGAAGTGTAGCAAATGTCATTGATTCTCCAGCTCTGGCTGGTGAAGAAGGTTGACCTTTAATTCTATAGAAGGGTAGATTTGTAGATTTCCCCTGTAGCTTTCTGAGATGGTGCTTCCTATTCCTGACATGGACACTAAGGATGCTTGTAGAGCTACTGGGAAGGTTTCACACTGCTGAAAAGGTGTTTTTGTAGCTGTATATTCCATGCAGGCTGAATGTGGGGGAGGGGAAAGACATCACCTGGGCTGGGGGGTGGGCAACCCATTGCCCTCCTGATGTTGTTGGGTTACAGCTCCCATTAGCCCTAGCCAGCACAGCCAATGGTGAGGGATGATGGGAGTTAAGTCCAATAACATCTGGAGGGCTACAAGCTGCCCACTCTTACTTAGGCAAATCCAGCTGTGTCAGCAGCTAGCTTCATCTTAATGCAAATGTATGGCAATATACAGTAATGTGATTTGCGGAGTGTAGGGTGCAAAATAAAGAGTCGAGACAAGGAAATTGGGTATAAAATGGGCCACTTTTATTCAAGATCTGCAGCAAGGGATAAGACCTATGCGGGCATCCTCTCTTGGCCTCTTCCAGGCCAAATCTTGGGAATGGGTGAACCATTCTCTGACCTCCGGGTGGCATCCCACGTTCGCCACCCCTTGGTCATACCCCATTTGGGGTTGGGAGGCCTTCCTTTGTCACAACACCCGTGCCGCAGTGCTCCGAGCGTGTGAGTAGAGTTGGCCTCAAAGGTAAACCTTATTCCCATGATCTGGTGCCGCGGGGCTTCCAGATGTGGGCGTCAGGTATTACCCTTTACCTCAACGGTTCCTGAGAATGTTCACCAGTTGAAAAAAGGCCCTAAGGATGCCCGCACCTACCGCCAAATTAAAGTGACGAAATTAGTGCAAATCAACCTATTTAATACTCCCCAGCTGTCTTACAGTATGAAGTAGGCGAAAAAACTCCTAACCAAATTAGGAGTAAAAATTCCTACTTGGTCTCCTAATGACGACCGGCTAGCCCATACTGTCAACAGGGAGGGGAGGGAGGGAGCTGCACCGAGCAAAAGAGGGCAGGCAGGCCCGTTAGGCGGCGATTAAAGCCGCCCGTCCATAGCCCCGCCCAGTGGCACCATCGGGATGCCCCAATGGGAGCCTCCCACCCACGACTCTTTGCCCCCCCACCCGCAAATATCATCCATCGCCCAATTGGGCTCTGGATTTCCCTTGTGGAGTGTAGGGTGCAAAATAAAGAGTCGAGACAAGGAAATTGGGTATAAAATGGGCCACTTTTATTCAAGATCTGCAGCAAGGGATAAGACCTATGCGGGCATCCTCTCCGAGCGTGTGAGTAGAGTTGGCCTCAAAGGTAAACCTTATTCCCATGATCTGGTGCCGCGTGGCTCCCAGATGTGGGCGTCAGGTATTACCCTTTACCTCAACGGTTCCTGAGAATGTTCACCAGTTGAAAAAAGGCCCTAAGGATGCCCGCACCTACCGCCATGGGGACTGACAAGCCACTCGATTAGTCATTCCCCCCCCACCTGGCCTCTATTACTTCCCTCAATCCCTTCTGCAGATCTGCCAAAAAGAAATCATTGCCGCAGTCCGAAAGGTGCACACCATCCGAACGATACAGCTCCCTCCGGGAACGCACAATGTCAGGATGTTGAATACTGACATCCCCATGTTTGGATAACTCTTTAAATACTTCAGAGTTAACTTTCCTGCGAGCACGCTCCATCGCCAGAGGGTCGCTACCCTCTCTCCAGGCAAGCCTGGGCAACAAACATGACCATATGATCAGCACGTCTGGCCAACGCTGCCGAATGATCTCAAAATCGGCCTTAGCTTGTAATATCAGGGCCTTGCCCTTAAGCAAGCCCAAATCGTTCCCCCCCAAATGGATGATAAGTATTTGCGGGGGGGGACGGCTGGCACGCTGATGAAATAAAGTGGGCAGGAGACGCTCCCACCGCATGCCTCGTCTGCCCAGCCATAGAATAGAAGTGCATTGACTCAGCCCCAGCTGAGTTCCAAAGCTGGAGGAAGACGCTCGCCGTCCAGCCCAAAAGACCATGCTGTGTCCGCATATAATCACATTCACTGGGGTCTGCGGTCTCCAGGTATCTAAAATTAAACATGAGCATGTCAGCACCCCACAACTCATTGCATCGCAGGAAATTGCCTAATATACGCCTTAAAGGCAGAGGATTGCCATCTCCCCACGGCTTGAATCTGTGTGGGAGAAAACCCAGCGCTGGCCGCTGTCGATGCAGCACCTATCCGGAAGGAATGCGTCCCGAACAAATCAGCCGGGAGACCCAAGTGCTCCAGCGCCCACTTTGTCACTGACCAAAATTGGAACTTGGTCAGAGGGGATCCCCCAATGTGACAAAAAAGGAATCCCGCCTCACTTCCCCTGCTCCCGAGGAATGACCTCAGCGTGCGTACCGGGCATATTTCTGCCATTGGTGCAGGAAAAAAGGCAATGTCCGCCCCTTTTCCCCCTTGATCCGTTTTGGAATACCTCAACCTAATAGAGACACCTAAGTCAGATAAGGTGACATCACTATACTGCAGCGCTCTGCCAGAGTTATCCGTTTTCGATGCTGCTACTAATTCTGAAATCCTAAGGGCCCCGAAAAATGCCGTCAGAGCGGCCGCATGAAAAAGCAAAGCTTCGTACTGAGAGGAGCAAAGCTCCACCCAAGTCGCCCTCAGTCCCTGTAGTACTTCGGGAGATACGGGAATCCTCGAATCCGGAGCCCTAGGCGTCATCCTAGACCAACCCTTGATTGTACGTTTAACCCTCTCATCCATGGTGGAATCCGGTACTCCACGGATCTTGGCTAAAAAGGATAACGCAGCCATCTTACCCCCAATGGTGCGGGCCGCTAACCCAGACCTGCGCAATGCAGCACAGAATTGCAAGATCTGGTCGACCGGAATAGGCCAACTCTCACTCAAATTGTAAGAGGACAGGAATTGTTGGAACTGCCTACCTGTCTTGGCATAGACTGTCCTGGTGGCAGGCGCCACGGACTGCCACATGGCCTGCTCTATGTCGACCCTCCAATTTTCCACAGCACAGCTGGCATTATCTCCGGCAGTGGCCGCGCCCACGGAGCCAGTTCCCGAAATCTCAGAACCTGCTGACGCGATAAAGCGTCAGCGATATCATTCTTGATTCCCGGCACGTGTCGTGCCCTGAACCAAATGTTATGGGACAAACAATGTAACGTAAATGCCCTAACTAACCCCATCACCCTGGGACTACGTGAGGTCAGCGTGTTGATGACCTGCACCGTGGCCTGATTGTCACACCAGAAATGGACAACCGAGTTGGCCATCTCCTTAACCCATATATGCACTGCCACACAGATGGGAAAAAACTCTAAAAAAGTCAGATCCCTGCAGACGCCGGAAGTTATCCAGTCTGATGGCCATCTCTCCGCGCATCACCGATCACGCCAGATTACACCGAAACCCAGAGTACCCGAGGCGTCCGAATGGACCTGCATCTCAGCTTCGAGAAGCAGGTCCCTTCGCCAAAATGACACCCCATTGTACTTATGTAAAAACGAGACCCAGACGATCAGGTCTTGCCGCATCTGGGTTGACACGCGGACCCTATGGCGCGGTGAGCGAAGGCCCTGCATGGCTGTGCATAAACGCCTGATAAAAGCTCTCCCTGGTGCTATGACATGGCAGGCAAAATTTAAATGCCCTACTATCTCCTGTAACTGTAGCAATGTCGCTTTGTGCGAGCCCATCAACACCTGCAGCTTCTGTAGAAGTGTCTGCATCTTGTCCTGGGGCAATCTGCTGCACTGCGCCACGGAATCCAATTCGATTCCGAGGTAACGCAAGGTAGTAACGGGGCCTTCCGTCTTCTCCTGTGCCAAAGGGACCCCCAATTCTTGTGCCAGCTCCTGAAACTGTTGCATCAGGAAGCGGCACTGGTTAGACCCCCCAGGACCTATGAGTAAAAAATCATCCAAATAGTGAGCCACGTCCACAAGTCCAGTCCTGTCACGTAACGCCCATTCCAAAAATGAACTGAACTTCTCGAACATGGCACACGAAATGGAGCATCCCATGGGTAATGCCCTATCTACATAAAATTGGTCCTTGAAACAAAAACCTAAAAGGTCAAAATCGCGGGGATTGATGGGCAATATGCGAAACGCGGATTTGATGTCACACTTGCCCATCAACGCGCCTATTCCACTCTTGCGCACTAGGGCTACCGCCGAATCGAATGAAGCATATCTAACAGAGCATAAATGCTCTGGAATGGCATCATTCACGGACGCTCCCCTGGGGAAGGACAGGTTATGAATTAACCTGTACTCCCCAGGTGCCTTCTTTGGTACTATGCCCAAAGGAGACACACGCAAATTGGGTATGGGCAGTGTATCAAAAGGGCCCAGTACCCTCCCCGAACTTACTTCCTTCGCAATTTTTTCTCGCACCAAGGCATCCATAGCCTGTATGGACTTCTGATTTTTTGCTATGGAAGCAAACCTTAACCCTTCATATGGAATTCTAAAACCCACAGTAAAACCAGCGTCTAAATACCTAGCCTCCTCCCTAAGCGGGTAACGTGCCAGCAATCGCCTAAGGGGTACCAGTTCAATTGGGCTGGGCCCCTTTGGGAGGCGGCTGTTGTCCCCCTGGACCCCCTGGTTTCCGGAAATTGGATCCCCCCCGGTAGTTGCCCCTGCCCCTCTTGCCGGACGGGCAACTATGTGCTGGGTGGATGCCGCCACAAACAAGGCAGTCATGCCTGTATTTGCAGGGGGATCTTGTGCAAAACCCCCGAGAGCCAAATTCCCAACAGGGCGGGCGGAGTTGAACCCCCCGCCCCGCCGACCCACTCAGGGTGGTGGCGGGTTGAGGCTTCTCCAACAGGTGACCGCTATCCGCCCGATCGCCTTGACCCGGCTTAGCCGGCGTCATATATTGCAGCCACAAGTCGTTGTCCTTAATATCCCACTGCAACGTGCGATCAAAGGCGGCCCTTCGTCTAAACGATTCATCATAGGCCAACCAGGCCCCGCCCTCGTATTCCCTATACGCCCGATAAATTATATCGAGGTATTTAGTGAGTATATACCCTTTGGAAGGGAAGCGTTGCTGCAGAACGCCCATATATGTTAAGAAACCTGGTAACCAATTGTTCCAGGTCCTAGCTACCCTCTTTTTCCGCAGCTTCTCTGCTTCCCTCTCTGCCGCCCTATCCTTATCTACATTTTCGGGTTCTCGAAACAATAAAGAAAAAATATCTATAAAATCCCCTTTAAGGATTTTATCCCTAGTCGCTGGCAATAAATGATAACCCAACGGAGCAGCAGTATTCCCCGTGGGAATTGCTGACCGCTCCGCGCCTGCTAAAGGGTCCGTGCCAGCTATGCTTGATGCGGCCACTGAACCAACCGGACCTTGCCACACCTCTGCGCAGGCCGCCACACTGGCTGGCACCTGCGGGGCTGACGCCCCCCCGCCTGTCGTGACAGCCCCTATTCCGGGAGTCGAGGTGACATGTGCTTGTCCAGAGGTGACCGTTGTAGCTGGTAGTGTCGCCCTAGTGTCACTTACCGTGCTACTGTGACTGACTGCAGCGGAATCCATGCTAGGAAGCTGCCCAGCAGGCTGCCCTGATGCCCATTCTGAATTACCCCCCTGGCCCTGTGCTGGTGCCGTGGAGGGTGGAGACGTGATGCACCCCTGCGGTGTTCCTAACCAAGGACCGCCCACGTGAGGTGTGGAATATGCCATCCCAGGCGTCCATGGGAACCATCCCCACGGGGGAAGGGCACCCATGGCCTGCACCGGGGTATGTAAGGTGTTCGAAATGTGCTCACCTGTTCCCTGCGATGACGTGCCAGGAACTGCGGACTGGGGCATCACCAAGGGTTGTGCCTGCTGCCCATCTGTCGCCTGGGAGCCCTGCGCCACCACTGCGGGAACCTGACTGCCAGCTGAAGGGATGGGGGTAGCTTCAACCGCATCCAACCTGGAAGTGATAGACGGCAACATACTCTCTAACTTTTGTCGCCTAGTCTGCTGGCGTGGGGTAACCAGCGAAACCGTCTGACTCTGATCAGCTGCAATAGGTATAATACCTCTCCCCTCTTCCAGGGATTGTAGTCGTGCCAAAATGACTGCCAACTCGGGGTTAACTTCCTCATCAGAGGAAGAGTTGCTCAGAACACTAGGCCTTTTTGCCGGAGGACGCGCGGCTCTTCCTTTGCCCTTCCTCCCCCCTAGGCCCTTCCGCGATGCCATGCTGCCTAATATTAACCAGGGGGAAACTAGTATGACTGACTCTCACACAGTGCCAATGACACCACCCTGTGGGCAAACTAAGAATTACTTATGAATACAAGAATAAAGGGGGAGACGGACACCACCTAGCTGAGAAACAGGAGAATTACTTGAGCCAGCGGAAAATTCCAGAAGAATGGCACCACCTAGTGCCAAAACTAGGTATTGGCTCCTGTGCAAAAAAGGAATGGAGGCACCAACTGTAACAGTTAGCACACTCCCCCCCCCACTGACTCAAATGGGCGCAAAGGCCTCTATTTGCAGTGTAGCCACACACATCACGGCTACACCAGCCCCTCTG
The DNA here is from genome assembly GCA_029215795.1 of Anniella stebbinsi. NCBI lineage: Eukaryota > Metazoa > Chordata > Lepidosauria > Squamata > Anniellidae > Anniella > Anniella stebbinsi. The sequence continues at coordinate 3,805,551 of JARDYH010000006.1, forward strand.
CCGCCCGAAATAAGGCTAGGCCCACTCTGAGCCGCGAGCGCTCTCCTTTCGCCCCCTTCAAACAGCAGAAGCGCAGGCCTCAGAGTAAGCTGGCACACACACACACACCGCCTCCAATGAGGGCGCCCAAATCAGCACAGGCGATTCCTCCAATTCACCTTATAAGCCTGCCCCGGCTACCTGCCCGTCCACCTCCCTAGGAAACTCCCGGGACCCACCGAGCCCGAGCAGGGACGATCTCTCCACGCGCGGCCGCCAGCAGGCCAGTCAAGCCCAGGGAAATCCCCTATTCCGCAGGCGCGTCCGCGCCTATCTGGACTTGTGCTACCGAGGGGGGAGGGAGGGCCAGCCGGCCCGCCCCTAAAACCAAGGGGCAAAGTGCCTGAACAGCCCCGTCTGCGCCGTGGAGCTCAAACAGCCTCCGCTCGGCACCTCCCCCGTCCTCACTTCCCCACCCCGCAGGCCTGGATCCCAGCCTCAATCAGGCCCCACCACGGCGACGATCCCACCCGCAGCCGCTGGAGCCCGTCAATCGGGGAGTGGGGGGGGCAGCCGGCCCAACCCCTTCAACCCGGGGGAAGGCGCAAGGCCGAACCCCGCCCTTATCACCAGGCGCGTCCGCGCCTGTCTTCTTCAAACGTGGGCGAAGACCGGGACACGCTCCGCTAGAGCCTGGCGGACGGCGGCTACACCAAGGCCCCCCGCGCCAGCCCCGCTCCCAGTAAGCAAGGGGAAGAAACCCCTCTCGTCGGGCTCGTCCTCGCCCTAGTCCGCTCGGGCGGGGGGGGGCCAGCCGGCCCGACCCCGTCAACCTGAGGGTCGAGTGCCCCGAAGAGATCCGCCGTCCAGTAAGGTAGGCCTCTTCGTTCGTCCCCCGCCGCTCTCCGCCGCCGCTTCAAGGAGCTCCGCTGCTCTCCGCACGTCTCCTGAAGCCGCTTGTCCCTCGCCGCTCTCCGCCGCCGCTTCAAAGGAGCGCTGTCTCCTGAAGCTGCGCCGAGCAAAAGAGGGCAGGCAGGCCCGTTAGGCGGCGATTAAAGCCGCCCGTCCGTAGCCCCGCCCAGTGGCACCATCGGGATGCCCCAATGGGAGCCTCCCACCCACGACTCTTTGCCCCCCCACCCGCAAATATCATCCATCGCCCAATTGGGCTCTGGATTTCCCTTATCACTGCATCACCTAATACTACTGTGACTGTGAGATTTGTGATAATAAAGTTAGGGTTTAAATTAATAGTGCTTAATCAGGGTACCGGGTAAGTATCCTGAGCCACTCTGAGAAATTGCTTCATCTATCAGTGTGGAAGCTACTGCAGTAGTCCTAACATCAAAAACTGGTCTCCATCAGTTTTATGCTGTTACAAGAGCTATCACCAGGCCACAAATATCTGGGCTAGAAGAGTTTCCATAAAAATGCACAGAACACTCCAAAAATCTGTGGAAACTTCTTTCAAAACAATTCCAGCTGATTGGGAGAGCAGGATTTTGACCCTGGCTTGCATCACAGGTGGTGCATCTGTTTATAATGTTTTGGAAAAAGGCCAATTTGAGTTAGGCTTGTGTTTGATGAAACTAACATCTGGAGCATTTCTTGTCTGCAGCTTCAACTAACTAAAGCAGGACTTCAGGCAACATTATTGGTGAAAGCTCCAGAGACTGGAGAAATATTTGTGAATTTTGACCCAGAGATACCCACCTTAATAAGGGAAACAGAGTGCATGTCACTCATGGGACTAGAAATTCCACCACTCGCTGTTGCTCTTCAACAAAAATGCAACTCCTACAAACAGGACTTCAATAAGCTGCAGATATTCTTGCCCTGCTTAGATATATTTGTTGGATCTATAGGAAACTCCAACACTTTGCAAGCAAGTCCCTTAGCAATTACAAATTAAATATGGGGATTAGCCTGTCACCTTTCTGGTTTAAAAGCAATACTGATGTCCCTAGTAAAAAAAAAAATCCCTCCTGCACAGTCATGTTAACCTACTTCATTGAGCTGTTACTAATAACAGTATTATGAAAAGCATTTTGTTTAAGAATCTCTCAGAGTTTTGATTTTGACTGAGTTATTTCCTGCCTTGTTTAAATGGCTATGTAGTATATGCTGATGAATTTATCTGCACATTACTACATTTGATTAAGTCTTCTACCCAATAAAAGTTGAAGTGACTCCGGACATCCTCAGTTGCCTAACACTACAGCATGAAGAAATGGCAGAATGACATGGGCTAAGGAAGCTCAGAGCTATTGCTAGAAATTAATCCCCCCCCCCTCTCTCTCTCTCTCTCACACACACACACACCTATTTGGGTTATTAGACCATGTATAGGTATCAAAGACAGAACTACTTTATGACTGTGTGCAAAACAGCTCACATAAATCTTCCTAGTCTTACTGAAACACCTTTGCCTTCCCTTGAAATTTCTCACGTTTCTACTGAGGAGAAGCCTAGCAACTGGATCCATGTAAAATCTTTCTTAACTTCCAAATGCAACTGAATTTAGTTTTTAGCAAAATGTGGAAATGTGCAGAATCTCCCTGAGAATCTGCTGATCTTTTTTCCCCCTTTCCTACAAGTTCTCCAGATGTTTCAACCAAGTACAAAGTTTCATATTTGTCTCAGAACTTTGCTCTAAGGGATATTTGGTACCAACTCTAATTTTGCATTGGAAAATCCATGTTTATTGACATATATGAAGGTAAGAGACATGTTGTGTTGTGTATATACTTGAAAGTAAGTTCCACTGAGTACAATAAGGATTTGTCCCAGGTACGTATGCATAGAATTACAGCCTTCGTCAGACCATTCAGTCATCTAACCCAGCATTTAGGTCTGGTGCCAGGCTTGGGTCGGCCCTCAGCATGCTGATGCCAATGGGCACCTACACAAAAAGTCCCTGCCACACTACCTTCCTGATATCCCCTGCCACTCTTGGTGTCAACACTCATGAAGCCAAGACTAGCATCCTCATAGCATACAGGTGGACATAGCCAGAGTAGCTGCTGCCACTAGCCTCCTCCTGCTCCTCTTCCATCATCAAGCAGCCTTGGGACATAAAAAATGGCAGGTGCCCTGTTCTGACAGGAATTAAAGTACTTGATTGGTTGACTAGGCTGCAGCAGCAGCAGCTGGGCCAGGGGCGGCTGGCTGTGACTGAAGTTGCTGCCGCTACAACCTGAAGAGGAGGAGCAGGTGGTGCAGTAGTGGCGGTTCTGGAACACATGGCCCCTGCTGAGGCTGTTGGCAACAGCTGCAATGGCTTTCAAAAATCTCAGGCTTAGTTCAGATGGCACTTTAGACCACGGAAGGGGGAAGAGGCAACCGCCAATTGTGTTGCTTATTGTGTCGCGTGTCGGGAGACACACAATGCACACATAACTGATGGTACGTTATTAACCAATGGGGGAAACCAACAGGCTGCTCCGTTGTTATTCCGAGCCCCATTGCTTATTATGAGGCCCCGACTTTAGGCAACAGGGGAGGGGCAACATGTCATGTGGAGGGCGCTCCAAAAATAAAGTACCGTCCGTTGCCTCTTCCCCCCTCCGTTGCCTAAAGTGTCGTTCGAACTTAGTCTCAGCCAGAAGAATTCTGCAGGTCAGCTACCCGAAACCCTTTCCTGGAAATGATACATGCAGACGACCACTGAGCTGTCAGATACTTGAATTCACAAACACCAGATGTGATATTTGGATGTGAAATTCTAATTAGTTGCCACTCTAGGCCCGATTTCTAGAGTTCTAGGCCAAAATGATCTCACTCTAAAAATATATTTAATCACATTCTTTGTGAAATGAGGAATAAATCTTTAGACTCCAAGGTTACTTGTCACTTGCACACATTCAAAAATTCCTTTTTTATCTAAGACTACAAACCCAAGTAATTTGCAGTGGGCTCATTCATTCTTTAATCTAAAGCAATTGTATAGCATTTAAAACAAGATAATACTCTTATTCTGCCAATTTCTCAGAGGAAGTCAAGTATTATGTTAAATGTGTGTGTGTGTGTGTGTGTGTGTGTGTGCACAAAGCCTATTTAAGGGTTTGGGTTTTTTTAGAACATGTTCAATTTTACAATCCTCCCTCCACCATTTCAAAAGCAGTTGTGTGTGGGGTGAAATGTGTGTCTCTAATGTGTATATGTGTTTAATCTTTTCCCTTGTTTGCTTTTGCCAGTTTGACAGACGTGGCCCGTGTTCAGCAGCCAAAAGCGGTGGTTTCCTTAGCAACGGGATCCATGTAAAACCTCTTTGAACACCTGCTCTCTCCACTCTCCCTTCGTTCAGCTAAGCATTGCACACTTGGAAAATAGGGTGTCTACTTCAAGGTGTCAGTCAAATAATTCCACTGAATGGTGACAGGGAGACATGGCTGTGCTCAAAAGGCCTACCTGAGTTAAAGACAGACACACCGACAACTTGTGTTATTCTTGTTCTTCATTGATAATTATATATTTCTACCCGTCCCCTTTCCCCTAGCTTCATATTTATCCGACTGGAATCTTAGCAATTGCTGACATAATTTAAACTGGAGACACCCAGCAAGGAATAGTAGGCATTTTCAGAGTGTGAAATGACAATACATTCCTGACACTGCTGCTCTATTGTCACCCTTAGGCTTTCCAGGCACACACAATTCATAATTCATAAAGCATCATGCCAGAAAAGGGCAACACACCTGAATGCTATTTTTTAAAAATGATTGCCATCTTTTAGTTTTTATATATACTTCTTTAACTTGAGCTGTTTTTATATAAACCAGCAGAGTTTGCAATAGTTTGCATCTTGTTACCAAATCAATGTCTTATTATCGGTCTATATCAAATCAATGTCTTATTATCGGTCTATATAAAAGCCAGTTCTCTCATATTCTGTCACACTCTAGCATTGGGGTCCCCAAAGCGGTGCCCATGCATACCTCACTGGGCTCATTGCCCTCCTGATTGTTAAAATAATTAATTAAAATAACATTTTTTAAAAAATCTGGGAGACTGACAATACTCCAAAATGAAGCACTGCCCTCCAGCACCAACTTCATTTCCGAAAATGCCTCTGGGCCCTATGTGGGACTCAGAGGCATTCTTAGAAAATAAAAATGTCTGGTGGCACTTCATTTTGAAGTGTGCCTAACATCCAGAAAAAAAGGGGAGGGAGGTAAGCAGCAAGGCGGTCGGATCATTCTAGGCGACTAAAAGGGAGCAGGGGGGAACATCCTGGGAGGGGGCACAGGAGGAGGTGGGGGTGTTTTGGCTGTGCTGTGTGTGTAGGGCTTTTTCCCCCACAGGGAAGGGGGTCAGCCTGTTTTGTTTGTTTGTTTTGGTGTGGTACATGTTTTGCCTGGTGTGTATGTGTGTGTGCATGTACGTGTTTTGCTTAGAGTTTTGGGAAGGGCTGGATTCCCCCCCCCCCTCCCCAACAAGCAGCAGTTTGACTTCTGCGATACTGACATATTGTTGGACCTTGCGGGGTGGGGTGGGTGGGGAATGTATGACTTCACATTTGGGACTCCACCTCCACCTCTGCCTTGTACTCAGTTTTCTTTGGTGAAGTTATTTCTCTCATAGAGCTCCATCACACCGGTGATTTAGTGCACTCTCGCTATGCCTGGTGTGCGGAACTCACACGGAACTCACATGATGCCGTGCCTGTCCTGCTGACACCCCGCCTCTTCCCCACCCTTTCCCAGAATGCTAAAAGTCTGGATTATTTTCCTTAAGCGCATTTAATGCACCCTAAGCCTCCATGTAGTTTTAAAGGAACTGGGGGCTTGGATGGATTGCATCAGGTCCTGGCAGAGAAAAGCGATCTCTCCCAGCAGCCGGCTCCAAGCCTCAATATAAAACCCAAACCTTGCATCCCAGGCTCGAAAACATTTTTCAAAATCATACAAGGCCTGAATCTCTGCAGAGACAGGATTGTACTCGCTTGATGCCCCCAAAGAGCCTGGGTCGTTCCATTTTTGCCTGACAGAAGTGCTCATCTGACAGGACCTGATTGGAAGGAGAAAGAGAAGGGGAGGGGCGGAGTGGAGTGGAGTGGAGTGGAAGAGCGAAGGACCGAAGGTGCTGGTAAACAAATGTGAAGGCAAACCGGGGGGGGGGAATTATGTGTGATGGAGGTCTAAACCTCATCACTTTCCCTTCTGTGAAACCGGTGTTGTTGGAGCAGAAAATAATGTGGGTTTAAAAGAGCAGTTTTGTGTTTATACTTAGGGTTTTGGGTGGGTTAATTTTCTTTTAGCCTCACCAATTTGCATTTTGTGTGTCTGACCACAGCCACCATGGCAGCCATTTTGTGAATGGTAAAGCCCTGCCCCATGGCAGCCATTTTGTGAGAACACCCACAACACGCTCTTAACATTCCAAATGTGGCCACCAGCCTAAAAGGTCTGTGGTCCAACATTGACATGACCACACAGTGGAAACCAGAAGAGGGTTTAAAGGCTTCTAGTTGCTCCCATTGAGTTCTACAGGACAAAAGTTCCTGGGTTGGAACCTAGGACATAATTCAGAGGGGGCAAAAGTGTACCTCACACCAGGCACTGGGAGATTCAGGGTAGGGTGTGCCCAGCCCTCCTCCCCTAAAATGGGTCATAAGACCTCCATTGACATGGGCCGTTGCTGGGGTGTTATGTGTCTCTGTAGACCTAAGGGTTCCCTTGGCACCCAAGGATCAGTTGATTATTCCTCATGGTTGGATTACTTAGTGTTCCAAACTTGAATTATTTGCACTGAGTCAGAATGGAGTGCTAGACAGTGATGCAGAAGTTGCATCCCTTTTAATCTCCTTACTAGCCTTGTGCGCCCTGTGAGTGTATGCCAAATATGGGGAAGGGGGGAAAGCTAGGCTGTGCTGAGGCTCATTGGGATCCCCCTACACATGAGCACTGCACCTAGGTGAGGATGGACGGTGCTGTATAAATATTAATCTACATTTATCAGGCGAAAGATTTATGCCTTGAAGTTCCGTGGAGTGCAAGAAAAACAATGGCATACTTCATTTTCATTGCAAAATTCTCCTTCAGAAATAGTACATCTAACAAATGAGTGACTGGAATAAAGCAATAGGCACTTGAGCATTGCTGTGAGTGAGCAAAATCCTGAGTCCATGTGAATTGTGCCGGTGTTGCTTTCATGTATTAGGCGACACATATCTACAGTCCATAAAGTTCAGCTCATAGCATGCATCTCTCGGTTCCTCCCCTCCCCCGCAACAATAATATGCATAAGTATTTCTGTGTTATGATGTCGAGAGAGAAGGCACACTTTGATTTCCTTTGTCAGAGTCTAGTTTCCTAGTCAGTGATAGCAATATTCTCAGCAGCACTTGACATAAGCTCAGAGAAAACATTCCATGACAAAGAAGTCAGGAGCCACATTTCAAAAGCCTCCACAGTTGTATAAACATTTTCTCTGTATCTTACCTTGCACTTTCCACTTTACCATGCACTTCTGCTATGATAGAAACACTAACCTTGCTAAACATTGGTTAAAATCTGTTGATATGAAACATGGTAAAGCCACTTATTATTTCTTCAAGTTGAGTTTCGGGATGTATGAGATTTTCAGTCTTTGCTTGCAAAGCATGCAATGATGCCCTCACGTTTGCCCTGTTCACAACTCGAAATGTGCGCTTGAGCATGTGCCCATGAAAATGTGCTCATGTTTGATTTGCACAACTTTCGCTGTTCAAGTTTGCACAAATTTCCCAATTTACACAAGTTTCGCCCATAGTCTGAATCAGGCCCACTTTAGTGTTTGAAGAACATTTGTGCAAATTTGGGGGAATTTGCTCAAATTTCAGGTTTGGTCACTGTTCAATAGATCCTCAACTTGAACATTTTCCCATTTGCACAGACCAAGCGGTGATCACAAACCCAAACCCAGGTACGAGATGAGCAGCAAGCCGATGTTTGGAGTATCCTGGCAATCTTGAGCATCGCTTGTTTGCTCAGCCCTAGTTGAGTTAATTACAATAACTATGAACGTGCAAACCTTAATGATTTATTCCTTATTAGATAGTTTGATCTCGCCTGTTCGGCTTTCTTTGAACCCATAAGAATCGTTGACAATATTAGAACTAGAGATCTTTATCAAATATGAAAACACACCAAAATAATCCAGCAATATTGAATTGTCCATTACCATTAATTAACCCACACAAACACAAACAATAGACCAACAGCACAAATCTAATGTGAATTACCTCAGCCTAGTTCTATGGCCCATTATTCCAGCAAACAGAGGTTGCATAGGTTTTGCTAGTTTTAAATTTTGCATTGGATCATGACATCCCAGAAAGGGTAAAATGTTATTAGAAGGTTTATCCATTTATTTATATTCATTCTCTCACAAGAACACACACACACATAGCATCATTGTCAAATTTCACGATGGCTATTGCACTCGGTGCAAAGTTCATTTTCCCAGCATTAATCATGACACATATTCCACTCTTCCTCTAAACAGTTCAACGGGGCTTATATGGTTTCCAGTTGACCTCCCTCCTAGAAGGCTTTTAGAGGCAAAGTTGCTTAGCCTCAGAGATGGAACCATGTCATGTGCCATGAGGTCATTCTTTGGAGCAGTGATGTTTAACCCTAACCATTTCCACATGTTTTTCACTACTGAGGAACCTCTATGCACTGCAGCAATTCTAAAGCCCAATGCAGATAATGCAGGGTCTCCGATAGCATGGTTGCCCTTCAGAGTGCCTGGACAGGGAAGTTGGGGGCAGGGCTTGCCTGTGTTCTCTCATCCCCACTATCCATTTAACCCTCATGTCTGCAGGCTGTACAACTGCACAGATATTCTGTGTTTTATGCCATGCTCTCAATTAGTACGGGGAAACTGGCCAGGACTGCTACGTCTTACAAAGACCCTCTGTGAACTGAGAGTGTCCGCTACACTAGATCACACTCTTAAGACCACCACTCCTGTACACTGAAGGAGGATATCAGCAGTAATGGGCAAGGCATCTTTCATGGAAATTTGTCTGTCATTACTTATTTTCTCATTGAGAAGTCCTGATAAGTTTCTGAGACCCTGGAACAGGGTTTTAAAATATTTCCTCTGGAGTACTGTTAGGCTCACATATTTGGGCACAGTGATTTTTGTACATTTCAGGGATTGGATTAACCTTTGAACGGAGGGGGGGGGGAGGTTACCGAAGAATTCCTAAGAACATTGGGGGGGGTACCTTTAAAGATAAGTTTGCTTGGGTGTGGGATTTTACATTCTTGAAGCATCATCTTTACAGGACCGCCCCCAAAGAATTCTTAGAATTCACATTCCACGAGAGTCATCAAATCTCTTCCCACTGCAATTACAAGGGTGGGGGTGAATAGTCCCATGAAAGTCCTAGGATGTTTGTCTTGCTTTGGTCGTCATCACAACATTGCCCTATATTGTAATAGCAAACTAATCGCAGGCAATAAGAAGGAGGTGAATAAAGAGACGACACAAGGATGTATGATATCAGATTCGGGCCACATGTATTGAAGATCTGCTAAGGGAAACTGGGCAGGCCCTAAACTATGCCAGGAACTAGCTAGGCATTATTTCGGGTGAAACTTTCTATGCCTGCTGAGTGGTGTCTGTAAGATTGCCACCCCGTAGCCTACCCAATTTGGGGAGGGGAGGCCTTCCTGTTTCATCCCCCCCTAGGCCGCAAAACACTGGGTGAGGTGAGTCAGCCTCACAGAAGTATGCCTGCTCCTACCAGCCTGAGCCAAATGTGACGAAATGAATCAAAATATGTTACAATTCCTAAGACATTTTCTCCCCATTTACAGTGTGAAGTAGGCAAAAAGACACATGGCCCCGGCCAATCTGGCTATGAGCCAAAACTTCCTACTCGACACCCAATAGGACGACCAGATAAACCCACACTGCATACCAGGAGGGAGGGAGCCATGACAAGAAGAAACTGAAGATGCTGGGGTGTGGCTGGCTTATACAAACTCAGCCACTCTGCACCTGGCAAGTGGCATGACCTGATCACTCCAATAGCAATTGGGTACGTCTCTGGTCTCCCCCTCCCCACCTGTAATAGCCTCCCTGAAGTCAGGCAATACAGATGTGGGGGAAGGGCATTTCTTTCAGTGTGTATCTTTATGGAACCAGTATGGCACAGCCTCCACACAAGAGGAGGGTTTGAATTGGATTGCACCCAGTATTCGTCCTACTTAGAATAGGGGCATTAAAATGAATGGAGTTAAAATAGACTAACCTTTGATACACTGTAATCAGATACAGAATATAATGCAAAGTGAGCAACATCCATCAGGACTAATACTGTGCTCAAAACATTTATCACGTTCCGATATCCAAATCCTGATCAGGAAAGATATGGGGGCATGATGGGGCAACTCAGTAATGTATCAGGAATGGTTTTTTTTTTTCCCCTATTACCAGCCAGTGACAATTGATGCACCAAATACTTGCAAATATGTTCTATCAATTCACAGCTCACAAGACTGGACAGGTCTCAGTTTCCTCTTGGTGAATATTTTGCTGTAGGTGTGCCCATTATAAACACCCTTTTCTTTTCCCCCACAGCTGTTTCCACTTATAGCCTTAATCAAGGCAGGTAGAATTCTGACAGGTTGTGATCATCATTCCATGAATGACAGAACACAGTTCTTCAAGACTCATGAATGTCGCAGCTCCACACATCATTTCCATCCAAATGTCATGAGCCCTCACAAGCTTCCTGCCTTAATCACTGAGCTCAAATAACTTCAAAATCTATCAAACCCAGACAGTCAAGGTTATTAGGCCATATTTCTGTGTGCAGTTCCTTACAGTTAATTAGCATCAAAATCCCTGAGAGCTGCTCAAGCTTCCTAAGTGCTAGGTTGAAACCCTCAGTTTTCATTAACAAATTGATAAGTGAACTGAAGCACAACGTGACCTATCCAGGTAATCCTTTACATGTGCCATTAGTTATGTGTAGCCTTCCATGAGCATAGTTCTCCATACATGAGAGGGCTGCCTATTGGATGGATGAAGTAACACATTTCAAAGTGAGAGAGAAGAATATCACAACTCCAAAGTAAAGCTTATTTATAATATTTATTCAACATTTATATGCCACCTTTCTATTTAGACATAGCCTGTCTTCTATAGATTTAATATATTTTCTGGCTTGTAGAAAATTCAGAAGACCATTATATTCCCTTTTTTAAAACAACATCAACAACAACAACAACACAAAGATAGCCATAGTGGTCCATGAGGGGACAAAAATAATAATAATCCTTTATTAGGACCAATCAAAATGCCACAAAAGTGTGCACGGTTGCATGTCCTCTAAAAAGTTTCATCAGGCTAGGTGTACAAAAAGGGAATAGGGGACAAAATAGAAAAGTCCCTGAATTTGGCTGGATACGTTTCTTTTTTTCTTTTTTTTCTTTTTTACTTTCTGTTTCTTCCCCCATCCTTTGCTTTTTTTATTTCATTCATTATATTTCTACTAGGGATGTGTATGTATCGTTAAAATGTACGATAACGATACGCTATGCTCTTTATCGTGCATGCATTTAACGATAATGATATGATAGAAAAATCTCCGATACATATCCGATCCGATAATTTTCAGCCCGATTATATTGGACTATCGGACTGCCATATAAATAAACCTATAACTTCTGTATTTTAAAAGTTAGAGGCTTGAAACTTGGTCACAGTGTTTATGGGGTATGCCCAAGTATATGTATGAAATGTGGGATCGATCCCTACAACCCTTGATTTTATATGAATTTATTAAAAATTGTTTAAGTTCTGACAGGTCAGAATGACAGCTCGCCACGTGCGTTCATTCAGACCTGTCAAAAAGTTGCAGGATCTTTAAAAAATTCATATGAAATTGAGGGGTGGAGGGATAGATCTCAAATTTCATACACATGTCTAGCACGTGTTGCTACACATGTGCCAAATTTCAGATCAATCCCTCCACTTTTATATGAAGTTTTGAAAGATCCTGAAACTTTTGACCTGTCAAATATACTTTATCAATTGTTATAAAAATGCTGCACTGTTTTTGTGACATATTCTATTTAGTCATTATCACCCACAACATCTATAGATAAGATATATTAAAATCAACAGATTTGCCTTTCAATTTATTTGTTAGGCTTCCATTATGAATATGGGCCCTACTTAGCACTGGCCTTTAATAGTAGGCCAAAAAAGAACAGAAAAAAGAATATTCCGTTTTAAAATAACATGCAGCCATGAGTAATATCAATATCAATTCTTTATGCAATAAGAACATTGAATAATTATCACTTTTATTCAAAAGGATCAACTTGGTCGATAATATTCTCGGTTCATCAAAGTTCACTAGAAAAACTAAAACTTTTGGACAATTCCTAGTCTGGCTACAGTTTTTCCAAAAGGTGCTTTTTACTTCCCCTGTAACAAGCTTGATCCTTCTGGGAGCAAGATGCCAGCCCTTAAAGACTGGAATAACAGTTTGTATAATGTTGACATTGATTGAAATTTATCAACCACTCTTTACATGCACGGTTTCAGGACTGAGTCAGTTCATGCATTTATAGAGCACTAGGGATATCCATCATCAAGAAATCTGGCCCTTTTGGGGCTCGATAGATACTTGGTTTGCATTCATGAACTGAGCTGGGGGTTTGTTCCTGAAATCAGGGAACTTTTTTTTCCCTTTCCTTTCTTTCTTTTTCTTTTCTCTTTTTTTTTGGCAGAAAAATAATTCGGGCAGTTTATGCAGTTTGTGTAATTTGCAGAAATTGCAGCCTTAATTTGTGCAGATTGCTTTACACATTTTTTTTTTTTTTAAAAAAACACCACCAGAAATCCCCAAGCTGGCCTGATTCCATGCAGATCAAGTCAGGCCACCTCATAGGAAAGCAATCTGAACTCCAGGAAGCCAAGCTGACTAACACCTGGGGTGCTTCATTCCCCTTTCCCTGGATGGATTCCTCCGACATTCCAATACAACAAATGCTCTTCCAATTAGGGGTGTGCACGCCAAAAAATATTGTCGTTTATCGTTATTGTCATTTCAGACCAAAAAAATATCACCTTCATTCATATAATAGGTGAACCATATCATCTTCATGATGATTATCGTGAAAAAATGGTATTTTTTGCAGCCCTATTTTTAAAGACAAAATGCCTATAACTTCTGTATTTTAAAAGTTAGAGCCTTGAAACTTGGTCACAGTGCTTATGGGGCATGCCTAAGTATGTGTATGAAATTTGAGATCGATCTCTCCAACCTTCGATTTTAAATGAATTTTTTAAAGATCATTTCCATTCTGTCAGGACTGAATGAACGCACTTGGCGAGCTGTCATTCTGATCTGTCAGAATGGAAACGATCTTTAATAAATTCATATAAAATCGAAGGTTGGAGGGATTGATCTCAAATTTCATACACATACTTAGGCATACCCCATAAGCACTATGACCAAGTTTCAACCCTCTAACTTTTAAAATACAGAAGTTATAGGTATATTTATATGGCAGTTCGATAAAATGATAAAATCACCCGAACATTATCGTGTCCGATGATTATCGTAGGTTTTTCTATCGTATCGTTATCGTTAAACACATGCACGATAATGACCTTATCAAATCGTTATCATACATTTTAATGATACAATATACATCCCTACTTCCAATGCTAAATTTTTGTAAACCGTCCAGAGAGCTTCGGCTATGGGGCGGTATATATGTGTAAATAATAATAATAATAATAATAATAATAATAATAAATCTGATAGTGACTTCAGACCAAACTAGATTTGATGCCATCCATATAATTAGCAAGCATATGAATAGTTAAAAAAAAATCTATAGGACGTGCAGGAAGGAATCTGGATCAGGGGCTTGACTAAAACGTGAAAATGCTAATTTTAAAAAGTGTGCATTTTTTTTAAGAGCACATATTTCGAATGCAAATGCAAGTTCAAGAACTTGTGAACATTTTCAGTGAACTTGTGCTCCTGTTTGCATTCAGGGTTGCAAATGGGGAGTTTTTCAGTGGAAATTCTTGTATATCCCTATGGGAAATTTACTTCCAATGCAAATTGGAGGTACCGGGCTATTGATCTGGATTGGTATTGCAGTAGTGGACAAAAGGTTTAAACCCTCCAACATTCTGCTGATCTGAATTGCCCTCCAAATATCTCCTATTGTTTCTTTTTTTTTTTTAATCACACAATTGTTAATTGCATGAATGGTGTCACATCTACCTAGGAGTACGAGCTGTGAGCTAAGATTTCCCTAGCTCAAATCTCCTTCAACCATAAACTCAGTAGGTGACATTTGGCATGCCATTGTTTACTCAGCCTCAACCTATTGTCTGTAATATAACAATAATAACACTGGACAACCTCTTTCAAGTCTCTTGTAAAGACCACTTAGATAGTGAAGCCCTGATCGTTTGGAATACATGTCTATGAATACTATGCATTATTAACAACAAGAAACATGCAAATCCAGCAAAATTAGAACAAAAAAAGTAAAAAAAGAAAAGCAATTAACAAATGACTCCTTATATATTGCACAAAATTACATGCATGGCCATGTCCCACACCAATGTAAGGAACAACTAGTATAAAAGATGCAAAACGTTGGGCTGAAAACATCCATTGATTTATTGGTGTGATTAAACAACTAATTCATTCATCAACGATTAAAAATGTGGGTTTCTAATTGGTTTTTAATTGGAGCCCTCTGCAAGGGTATTAAGTGCTGATAGCATTGTTACAAAGAATTTATTCATATCTTCAGCCAGTGAGTGCATTTCAGATAATTCTACACAGTGTGATCTGTCTGTGGGATTGCCCCATTCACACGCAGGCTGCTAAGACAGCCCCACTATTGCCATTATTGGGTTATTTGAACATGGCAGCTTCCATTTCATTTTCTGCTCTCATGTGTGGGTCTGGGCACCCGGTCTGTTTCTTTTCAGGGGGTTGTTGACTGCAGTCCCATTCCTCTGTTGAATACTAGTGAACAGAGTGAAGAGAAGGGGGGTTTGCTCTAGTGACTTACATAGAACACAAGAAAGAGGGCTGAAACAGGGAAATGAGCTCCCCTCCCCCCCTCCGCTCTGATGAAATAGGTCCAAGATGCTGGGACAGGGTGTGTGTGTGTTCCTTTTTAGTTCAGGATGCTAAAATTCCCTGTCAGACTGTCCACATATGGCTCTTTCCTGCACTATCTATTACATTGGTCCAGTCTTGGGCACCCAGCTGTAGAGCAGCGTTCCCAGGGAGATTTACTCCCTTCCTCCCTTACTGTCTATCATTCACTAAAAGGCAAAGACGTTTCTATTTGTAAAACCCTGGCAGTTTAGGCTTTGGCTGGCTTCTTTGAGCTCTTTCCCATTTTAGTGTCATTTTATTGTTGTCTTATTGCTAAATTTTGTATGTTTCAAGTTTTGCTGTAAGTCGCCTTGAGCCCTTTCTGAAAAAGGCATTGAAGAAATTTCAAACAAGAACAACAACAAACATAAGGGTGCCATTTTCAGTGGTATAATGTATAGATTCTTTCCAGCCTTAAGTTGCAATCCTAAACACGCTTCTTAGGAAGCAGATCCTATTGAACTCAGTGGGATATTTAATTTTGAATGAAATACACAGAGGACTGGTCCGCTTGTTATGGCTAACTTTAGCTAGATTGTGTATGCTGGTCACAATTTACATAGGTAAATCCCTGTAAATGGGAGTGGTGTTTACATACATTGGCATGCAGGTTGAAAGTTGGATAGAAGATACAATTTATGTAGAATTTTGCAACTACAAAGTTTGGATGATGATTATTAAATGATCTTTTTTCCCATGGGGAGCTCAAATTCTCATTAAATTTTTTTTGTGTGTTTGCGTGTGCTATGTTTCCCGATTCCTCCCCCCCCCCAATCTGACTTTATTGCTGTTCAGAAAGCCCATTTGGTAATTGAGACCATTTATATTCTTAGACATTACTTGATAATATGAAAGGCTCTGTACTTAATCTAATTGATTTCTCTACTCCATCTTTTTGTGCATCTAACATCAGGCAACAAAATATTTGCTATGGACCTGATCCAAAGGTTGCAGTAGTAAATTGGAGACTGAATCCAATAGGCTGGGTAGTATTGGCTCTTACATTTCATTTAATTTGGTACATTACATTCCCTTTAGGAAATTAAGCTTGTGATCCACAAACCATTCACTTCAATTTGGGAATCGGACCATAAATCAACAGAACTGGACTTCTTCCCCTTTTGAATGAAGCCATCAGTTTAAAGTAGAACTGTCTCCTGATTAAAGTTTTTTTCCCATTGATTAATCGTCCTGTATTTAACTAATTCATTAGTTAATTAATCAATTAAATTCAAATAAGTTTAGATAATACCAAATCCACAGCTGACTTGCCTATTTTACTATATTGAAAAGAATGTTCTTAGAAAGGTATTTATGAAGAAGATTAATAAACGACAATGAACATGAATTTGCTTTAGCTGCTCTAGTATCTCTACCTTAGATCATAATTCTGTGCAAATTCCCACTGGCTTTGTTTAGAACTGAGTTTAGCAAATTGAACCACATCCCCTTCCCCCACTGGAAATAGTTATTTTCATGGCCCAATTCTGAATTTGGATACCCCATTGTGTTCCCAATGACAACAGGGGCAGGATCTACATTATGCTTTAGAATGGCTTATAATGGTATTGGCAACTGTTGGGTAGGGTGACCAGAAAAAATCCAGGTCAGGGCTCATGTAACTTTAACAGTTGTAGAGAAAAGGGAATTTCAGCCGGTGTCATTTGTATGCAATTAGTTCCTGGTGAAATTCCCTTTTCATCACAACAGTTAAAGTTGCAGGCACTATACTAGAGGGACCATATACAAAAGAAGGCAGGCCCACTGCAACTTTAACTGTTGTGATGAAGAGGGAATTTCATCAGGAACTAATTGCTTTATGGCCACCATTTGCGTAAGAGGGGATTTACGGAACAGGCTGAGCTGCCTGTTTTATGTAAAGTGGTAGCTTGGTGAGGGGTTGGGCAGTTGTGTGCTACTCGCCAGGCAGTCCGTGGGTGCTCAGTGGCTTCCTGCATCTGATGAGCAGGAGCAAGCAGCCAGTGGTGGTGGCGTGAAACCCACTGAGTTTGTCCATCCCTACAACTGAGAACCATGCTTCCAGAAACTGACTGGATTATGAGGTATATAAGAAAGCCACTGGCTATCTGTGAGGAACATTTAATCATGATGAATTTAGCGCCACTAGATGTCACCATATAAATATTCCTGAAAGATTCATCTGGCAGCCAAATAGTTCCTGTGCTGGGAAGCAAGAGAAGCAAATGGAATATTCCTTCAGTTCACAATGCTCAAGCATGCATCTACCAAGCACAGCAAAGCAACTGGACTCCTTTTCAGTGGTTTTAAAATTAACCAGGCTCATCAACGAACACCGAAATGATAAATATATTGTTCTCACAAGCAAAATGAAACTAAGATTTATAGCTCTCTCGAGTATACCCTTAAAGACATCAATTAAACTTTCTCTGTGCCTACTTTTTCGCAAAAGACTATAGTAATAAGCCATCTAAAAGAAACATTTCTGCTAACAAAGGTTCTGTCAGATCAAGGGATGGCTTCCATATGTTGTTCGGCACTGCAGTGCCTGTCCACCCATATATAAACCACTGCCTTTCCAGGCCTCAGATTATTTATTAGGACATAAGAAATTATTCAAGTGAAAGATTTGCTGTTATGAAACATCTGGATTGGCTCTATGTTATTTAGAATAAATTAGGTAGGAATGCCTACAGAAAGCTCATTGGGGAAACTTGTAGCATAACAGAAACTAAGAATAGCTAGAGTGTTTGATGTTTGTCACATCCATATATAGCTAAATTACTATCCATGCCTCAGTTCTCTTTCACTTGCATCCATCTTGACCTGAACAGGGGAAAGGTTGCAGTATTCCAGATCTTTTGTACTATGCCGATAACCATCTTTGACAAAAAGTGACCTAAGATTATCTACTGGGAAGAGTAAAGGGTTGGCAAATGCCATTTTAGGGGAGCAAGAAATCCATCCATGTAATGTAAGGCATTAATAGACTATGACTGATAACTGGGGGGGGGGACAGACAGAGTAATGGGGAAAATGTTCACTAACCCTTGGAATTGTCCTTGCTTTTGCCCCAATCCAGGTGGGGATCTTGCATGCATAAACAGGTGCAGTGTGTTTGCAGTTTCCCTTCCCAATATAAGATAAAAAGGTAAAATCCTTTACTGATTTTGAAAAAAAAATCTTGATACCAGTAAAAATGTAAGCTAGGGTTTGACATTAAAAAAAAATGTTTTCTGGTTGCTGAGACCTATGGCCAACTGGGTGGCGTGAAAAGAGCCTGAGAAGTGATCAGCTGCTGTATTTCAGAGAGCTCCTGGCCCTTGCTTTGGACAAGCAGGTGCTCTGCATCACCAAGTATACAAGAACAGTCACCTGCATGTAAATAAAAAGTTCTGAAGGTAGGAGCTACAAAAGGTAAGCCCCAGAGTCAACCTGTCTGACTTCGTGGGTGTCATGACCGCAGTCAAAGGGTGATCTGGACATGAACTCAGAGGTTGAAGAGCTGGTGTTGACAACAAAGGAAATTCCAAGCCCAAGCACAACTGCAGAACCTAAGTCCCCTGTGATCGAGATGCCGAAGGCCCTAGTTGCTGAGTCCAAGATTGCCAAGCCTAGAACAACATGTGCAGGTCCTGAACCTAGCTCTTGCACTGGGCCAGCGGACCCTTCTCCAAGAGCTCATCATTCCATGTGGTAGATGTACCAATGCTGGCAATGTGCCTGACATAAGCACTTGAAGAGATGGAGGACGGTTCAGCTCCAGGTTTCCACTTTGTAGGAAGGGATGGAGTCTGGAATGGGGCCTCTGGGCTCAGTTTGGTCTCAGACCTTGTCAAAGAAAGTTGCTCACTAGGAACTCTCTCGCATGCTGAAATGTCTGGCCTGCATCGCTGCCTTGAACTGCGCTTAATGGTGGGCTCCTGCTCAGTCCAGAACATGACAGGAAGTGGCAAAAAAGTCACTCTACTATGGTCCTAAGAGTGGCAAGCATGTGGAATTGCTTAGAGCAATCTCTGATCCACAAACAAAAAAAGCAAATAAAATGGATCATATAAAGAAACCTGGGATTTTAATACTCACAACTATGTTACTCATAAGAGATATTGTTCAATAGCAATAAAGGGCTTATTATTTCATAGGACTAGTAAATATCATTCTTCTTAATGTTTAAAAGGCTTATCTGACCAAAATAGTAATGTACTACAGTACTAGAAATTCTCAAAAGAAAATTACCTGAACAGACAATATAAAAAATAAAATAAAAACCTGAAGTGTCAATATCCACAATACTCTAGGTCATAACATATTCTCTAACTAAGTGAACTACTTTGTCACTATTAGTATTCTTAACCTCTCAGTGGCTTATATATCTACAGATATTATCAAAAGAAAACCAGTTTATATATAAACCAGATTGTCTGCTAAAGCCATTAGTTTAAGGATTTTCACATCAATATCATCCTAATGTTCAGTATCATTTCCCAGAATGTATTTGTTGCTGATTGGATATACCAGTAAATGTGTATTGGAAACCACAGATTCCCCATAGAGAATTTGGATAACATCTAAAGGCCTCTAATAGCTCTCTAATGTTGAATAATGAAATGTCTAATTGATTCACCACTGATACACAGGCACTGGATGGAATGTTCAGTGTACTATAATGTACTGTTTTAAAAAAACTGTACATTAGTGTAAGTATCAATGCATATTTCATTGCAGTAAAAATCCACTGTGCTGTTTACATGACCGACCCATAAAATCATACACAGAGATTTCCTGTTTTGAGAAACCTAGTATGAGAAGCAGAATGTGTTTTGTTTTCAAAGCATGACTCTTGCTATAGGTTAGCCTACAAACAACTGGAACATCATAAGATGTTTCTTTGATACAGTGGCTTGAAAACACCAGGGGGTTGAAGTCCAAGTACCCTCATTGCCAAGTGGCGATGCCTGGTAGATTGCACATTCTTGTTTCACATAAGGCAGGCCCAGGGTATAGATAAAAATACTGTATAAGGGTGTGAGAGAACAATCCTATACATGTTTAGACAGAAATAAGGCCTACAACTCCCAGCATTCCCAAGCCAGCATAGCCAGCTGGGGCATGCTGGGAGTTATAGCACTTATCCCTATCTAAACATACAGAGGATTGCACCTCAAGGGGTTTTGGATAAAGCTGGCATAGCAATTCCCATGATGGTGGCTGCACTTTTCTCCAGATAGTAGCAATCAGTTGTGCATGGAGCAAAACACCTTGTCTGACTGAGCTCTAGGTTTGCCAAATTCCAAGCAATTAAGAATGAGAAGGCAACAAATTTGCCATGGGAAACTTTTAGAGCTACAGCAGTTCTGTTAAGATTTGCTGAAAGAACATCTGATCCTGAGGTCATTGCTACCTCATGGTGAGCCTTGACCTACCACACCATCAATTTCAATAAACTTTGTTCAAAGGCGGCTGCTCTCGACACTTTGCTGCCTGACACACAGACAGATGTGAGGGGTTTACGAACATTCTCTTCGTTCAAGGCAAAAATGGAGCGCTTATTTAACATCCATCTTGAGAATGACAAGTCTGGGAGAGTTATGAAAGCTAGAGGATAGCTCAGCCATGAAGATAAAGCAACTTAGGCAAGATTCTACAGGCACAGCAGGGAACAAAATGAGATGTAAAACTACCTCAGACTTATGAACGTGGGTTCAAAGAAGAGCAAAATGGAAGCGTTTCAGCATTGCCAAGATGTCGGACTAAAGCAACCTTCACCGCTTTGGTCCCTCTTAAGAAGGGAAGAAGAGAGCCTTGAGAACTTTGGATCTACAGAAACACAGCAACCATTTTAGTCTCCTTGAACAAATACTTTTATTCTACTATGAAATGCTGAAGTTGGGATAAAGAGCAGCTGTACTGTTGCCTTCTTTCTCAGAAGCCCCACATATATCACAATTTCAGGATGCCTGCTGCATGCCCTCACAGACCACACTTAGAGGGATTATAGGCTAAAATGTGTGCCTATCCTGTGGAGAGCAAATTCTATCACTGCGTTAAGAGGTCAAATATCAAGGGGGCTGGCTCTCATGAAGAACAGAAACTAGATTCTGATAAAACCCTTATACACAATTCTCAATATTTGGTATTATAGTTAGGGATGTCAGAGAAATCCATTCGGAGGTGGGGGTTGGAGCTTCCTGGGCTTCTGTTTGTTTCCCAAGTCAGGCCAGTTTGAAGATTTTCTGTTGTTGTTGTTGTTGTTGTTGTTTAGATTTTGTAAATTCGGCTGACCAGATAAAATCCAGGTCAGGGCTCATGTAACTTTAACAGTTGTAAAGAAAAGGGAATTTCAGCCAGTGTCATTTGATGCAATTAGTTCCTGGTGAAATTCCCTCTTCATCACAACAGTTAAAGTTGCAGGGGCCCTGCCTTCTTTTGTATATGGTCACTCTAGTATAGTGCCTGCACCTTTAACTGTTGTGATGAAGAGGGAATTTCACCAGGGATTAATGGCATACAAATGACACTGGCTGAAATTCCCTTTTCTCTAAACTGTTAAAGTTACATGAGCCCTGACCTGGATTTTATCTGTTCACCCTATTGTAAATAGACATTTGCACAAATTGCAGTCACAGTTGGTGTAATTTGCACAAATTGCAACTGCAATTTGCAGAAGTTTCTATTTATGAAAATTAAATAGAAAAAACCTGCAGCTCTGCTCACAAATGTAAGCCACACCACAGGTGCCATGGAAATCTAGTGAGCCCCAAAAGGGCCAAATTTCCCAGCAACAGACATCCCTAATTACAGTTACTTCCAAAATGTAGCAAAGTGAATTCTGAGGCAATGGTTCAGGGTTCTTCCTCAGAAGAGACACCTGTAGAATTTTAAGAGAAACTAAACCGGAATCTACAAGAAACTCATTCTTCCAATCCTAGCACACCTACACTGGCCCAATCCAGGTTGCAGTTCACAGGACATCCAACTCATGTTCAACAGGCTCCTCCCCTTCAGACTTTTCCCCAATGCATGGACAGGTTGCTGCTGGAGCCAGCAAGAAATATGACTCAGGGGAGCTCTAGCTCATGAAGCCTTGCTATCTCTGCATATGAAGTTATTTGTCTGGAGAGAAAAAACACCTGAATAGGGCTTAGGTCTTTCTCTATGGTCCAGCCTAGGTTTTGGGGCTCCCTGCCTAAGGCGATCTGCTAGGCCACTCCCATTCTTTCCTTCAACTTTGGCAGATGAAGTCTAATTTATTCTGAAAACATTTATTTTCAGTTAATGCAAATGCTGTTGTTTAGTATTTCAATCAGTTCCTCATTATGATTTTAAACCATTGTTATTATTATTATTATTATTTCTTTGGTACATTCTTTTGCATGATCCTTGTTGGAGCAGAAAAATGTTATCATGATTCAGTATCACTATCAGTTATCCACCCTTCTTTTAAAGGCCCTCAAGAATGGAAGCTCGATAGACAGATTAGATAGATAGATAGATAGATAGATAGATAGATAGATAGATAGATAGATAGAGATAGAGCTTGGGCAGCTTACTCAATTATGCATGCATCACCTTAGAAAGCAATCCTAACTCTCTAATCTATTGACTGGAGTGTTAGGATGAGGTGGAGGGGCCTCTCAAACAGTGGAGAGCAGCTATGCCAGCAGCTTTGGGCCTATCCACTCTGGAAGCCCAATTATGCCCATGGAAAGCTTCAGAGGCATAAATCTAACATTGGTGGCATTTTTTCCAGTGATAGGCCCCCAAAGGGGGGCATTCTAGTGGCAAGTCAGATTTACCACGCTTAGGATTGTGTTTCTTCCTTAACCTTGTCCATCACGTACATGAAAAATTCTGCACCATTCTATGAAATCTGAAATAATGACCCTGAAAAGACAGCCCAGTTGTTAGCATTAAATATTATAAAGGTTGGTTAAATGGTTGTTGTTTTTTTCACGCAACTACACCTGAATGCATCCAATAAGCCTTGGATATTGCTGAATCTCATGCACGGTACTCTTTATCCTCCACTGAAATGTGAAATGGCAATCCTGGACAAGACCCCTTTTATCAGTTTTAGAAGATTTCAACTCCCTTTTCCTACTTCCCAACATTTAGTCTCTGCATTCTTGTGTGTGAACTGGATGACCCGAGGTATACGTAGCACCTTTCAGCCATGCAAATCTTGTTTGCCAGGGTTGAGAAAATCAAGCAGTTCTGGTTTAAAGTCAGTCCATCACACACAGCCAATATAGGAAACACAAAGCAAGTGTAATTATGCATTCTGGAACAGCTGCAAGTGACAGCACTTGCTGGCAGCTCTGCTAAGGGAAAATTGCATTAATCAGCATTTGAGGTCATGAGGGCCTATGTTGCTGTGGTGTGATCCCAGAGTAAACAAGGGCAAAAGCTGCGCAAGTGGAGAAAATGAAAGAAAAGACATTTGAACCTCATTTACTACATGGGGCTCTACAGGCAGGTTGCCAGTTTCACAAGAGTTAAGGTTCAGCCAGCCATTTTGTTCACTGTGTGGTGAACTTTTGCTGTCATGACTTGGTGGATGTCCATCTGGATCATAGTTTTATGAAGAAGTGCACACTGCTCAGACCAGGATTAAACCACAGATTCTTTAACCCTGAGCTGTGCGGTTTGCCAACGTTTGTATAAAGGCATGCATGATTCAAGTATGTGCTGAATGTTTCACAAAACCAGGATCCATGTAAATCTTCTCTGGGAGGTGACATCAAGAGCATTGTCTATGCTGTCCAACAAACCCATCATGTGCTGTATAGACCAAAATTGTCTCAATACATACTGATGTCTGAGGCAGAATATCCCTGCCCCCAAACATACATACAATCATAGAATCATGGAACAGTAGAGTTGGAAGGAGCCTATAAGGCCATCGAGTCCAACCCCCTGCTCAATGCAGGAATCTACCTTAAAGCATACCTGACAGATGGTTGTCCAACTGCCTATTGAATGCCTCTAGTGTGGGAGATCCCACAACCTTCCTAGGTAATTGGTTCCATTGTTGTACTACTGTAACAGGATGTTTTTCCTGATGTCCAGCCGGAATCTGGCTTCCTGTAACTTGAGCCCATTATTCCATGTCCTGCACTCTGGGATGACTGAGAAGAGATCCTGGCCCTTCTCTTTCAAGTATTTAAAGAATGCTATCATGTCTCCCCTCAGTCTTCTCTTCTCAAAGCTAACCATGCCCAGTTCTTTCAGTCTCTCGTCTCAGGGCTTTGTTTCCACGTTTGTATTTACAGTATAAATATTTGTTGGCTTGCTTATGCTATGTTATTTACAATATTTGCCTTGCCTCAGGGCTGGCCCAAGACATGTTGCCTCCTGAGGTGGACAAGATGGCAATCCCCCTTCCAGACTGACAATGGTTACAATATCACAAGTATGCACCAGGACTGTACTTTGTGCATCTTGCAGATGTTCACAAGGAACAAGGAGAATGGTGTGTTCACAAAAAAATGCACATTTTTTCAGCATTAGTGCATCTGCATGTTAATATAGTTGTGTGCAAGGGAAATGGTCCACACACGAACTCATCAGCTTTGTCGCTGCCACTGAGTGTATCTTTTAATCTTCTGAGTGCCACTGGAGAGAGCCTTCTATTCCTCCTGCAACACTTCGAGTGTCTCCAAAGTTAGTACAACTTCAATAAAAGATCTCATTACTCCCCAGGCTCCTGACAAGGTAGGGACTGTTTCTGCACTGACCTTCAGATCCTGTCCCTCCATTTCTCCATATTAGAGCTAGGAAGAATTGGCCCTATAGCTGCACTGGCCTCAGACCTACTCCAAGTGTGTCTGAGTATTTCATGACAGGGACAAGTCCCACAGCCCTGGTGGAGAGGAAGGTGGGGACTCCCTCCAGCCATGAGGATCCAAAATGAAATTGGAGCTGTTTCTACAGTCTCTAACATATGGTATTGCATTGGAACACCATATTCTCCTTCACCACTAAGACTGGAGGTCTTTTTACTCTCCTAGGAGCCAGTACCTTAAGTGAGCTGCTAAGTGATCGGAGTGAGATCATAGATTGCATGGAGTTTCTTAGTCACACTTGTAGTGTAATGAAAGGCCTTGAAAGGACAAGCCACACCCACCAACCACCAACCACCAACCACATACCTCAGCTCAGAGCCATGGAGGAAAAAGAACCTCATTACCATAACCACGTTGGGCCTCAGAGGCATTCCAATTGCCTCCAAAATGGTCACAACCAAATTAGACAAAACATACAATTAGGGGATTTTTTTTAAAAAAAAGAGAACATGGCAGGCATGGGGTGGGGAAGAGAAGAATGGAACTGGATTGGTTCCTTGGCAGGTATAGGAGATTTAATCCAATTCACCCATATGGTCCCAAAATTGGGGTGGCATACCTGCTACTTTCATGGGAAGAAAAGTTACATTGGCACTTTTTATTGGTTAAAGTCCCACTCCAGGGTCCTGTTCTATAACCAGGCCCCATGTACCATGCTAATTTTGTGATATGTGTCCTGTCTAGTTTGGCCTTCAGATACAAAATCCAACATAGGTTATTTCTACACCAGGCTTTTTGCCTGGAATCGCCCTTGGCTGGTCCCTGTACGTTCACATGACACACAGGGACTCCCGGGGGCAGGGGAATGGGAACGAGATTTCCCAGGGATAAGGGGTTTTTGCCTGGTCCCGGGAACTTCCCGAGACCGTGGAAGATGTGGCCACCCCTTCTGGCTGCTGCCATACTGAGTCGCTAGTCAGCGCAACAGCAGAAATGGGCACGGAGCTTCACCACGCATCTCCATACCTATCAGGAGGGCAGGGAGGGGCGTGGGGGCCAGATTGCGCATGTTATTTTTTTTTTAAAAAAAACCTTACTTGAGCGCACAAACGCTCATGCGCTCTCCTTGGGGCCCAGTGGAAAGCAAAATGATGGGTGTGACTAGCGCGCTGCACATGGGAGGAAGTAGAACTTCCGCTTCATCTGTGAAGACTGAAGAGGACGAGCCTGGAAGCAGGTATGTCTAGGATCGTCCTCTTGCCCTCCCTTTACACCCCGTGGTGTAGAAAAGGCCTAAGCCACCAAATCTACCCAAAATGTGAGAAGTAATCCTATGTACAGCAACATGGAACTACAGAAGTTGTAGCTCAGCGTGCCACAACAGTGAACAGGTTTGAAAAGCTGCAGCTGCTGATATTTTCTAATCAGCACAAATATTAAAGGTTCAGGAACCATCACACCATAAGATTGACTATCCCTAGTAAAATCACATAAAAAAAAAAATAACAATTCAAAGTCAAACGAAAACAGCATTTCCCCCCCAAGTTGAAAAGGAAACAAAACAGCTCAATTTTGTATAGCTACATTATTCACAGATTACGGGAAAAATAATTCACAGAGCAAACACACCCAACCCAGCTGTGGAATATAATATATTCATCCCCGGTATTCTTTCGGAAGAGGGTCCTAGCAGGTGGTTATGTAGAAGTTTGAATCATAAAGGAAAATCACATGTATGAAATTATATAATTGGCCTTTCTACATATTTTGAGATTATTGTATTATTGAGAACACAAAAGTTCTATTAATGACTGGATGAAAACGAATTTTCTTATTCAGTTGCAATAATGATTTTCTAATTAGCCTGCATTCCGGATGTATCAACAAAGTCAGCATTGAAAAAGGTGCCAGCTATGCTGTGCCACTGTTAGCGGCAGTGGAGGCTGGTGGCTCTGATTTTGGTGGGGTTTTGAATCCATTGTGGTTTTCAGTCAGAACCAGCCAGATCTCTAAAACAGTCATCCAAGGTCCTCAATCTGTTTTGGGGATACAGTTCAGTGCCTTGGATAGCTCCTTTAGAGTCCTGACTGAAAATACAAATGGATTCACAGCCTCACCGAAATTAGAGCCATAAGCCTCCACTGGTTAGTGGCATCGACTATAAAGCAGTACTGCAGAACCTCAGACCTGGGAACCAAATCCGACCCTGCTGGGGTCTCAAATTCAACTCTCCAGGGTTCCCCAAATGCCCTTTTCCCCTTCCTCAAGCACTGGTTGAAATTAGGGGTGTGCACGCCAAAAAATATAGTCGTTTATCATTATCGTCTGTTCTGACCAAAAAAATTATCGTCTTCGTTCGTATTGTAGGTGAACCATATCGTCTTCACGATAATTATCGTGAAAAAACTATATTTTTGCAGCCCTATTTTTAAAGAAAAAATGCCTATAACTTCTGTATTTTCAAAGTTACAGGCTTGAAACTTGGTCAAAATGCTTATGGGGTATGCATAAGTATGTGTATGAAATTTGAGATCGATCCCTCCAACCCTCGATTTTATATGATTTTTTAAAAGATAGTTTCCGTTCTGACAGGTCTGAATGAACGCACGTGGCGAGCTGTCATTCTGATCTGTCAGAACTGAAACGATCTTTAATAAATTCATATAAAATCGAGGGTTGGAGGGATTGATCTCAAATCTGGCACATATGTGTAGCAACATGTGCTAGACATGTGTATGAAATTTGAGTTATAGGTATATTTATATTGCAGTCTCCGATGATTATCGTAGGTTTTTCTATCGTATCATCATCGTTAAACACATGCACGATAATGACCCTATCGTATTGTTATCGTACATTTTAACGATATGATACACATCCCTAGTTGAAATGCCTCTCCTAAGGTTTAGTTGCTGGCAATAAGAGAATTATTGCCCAATATTTAGGTGACATGATACAGCCTCACCTGTCCCAACTCCTTCCTGCCACTTCCAAAAAGGGGGGGGGATGTCTCTACTAGCGTTATTTATTGAATAAATGGCATCTTTCTAGAACTTCAAGAGAATTTGGCACTGGTTGCATGAGACACAGAAATGGGAACTTGCGGGCCTATCCTACTACTCATGTTGATGTAGTGACATTTTCTGTTTGCCACATTATTAACAGAAATTAAAGGTAACCACCCACTACAAACATACAATAAGGCTATTAACTTCATGACCTCTGCAACAGTAGGCTAAGCAGCAATATTGGGTACAAAATGCAAACACTTATCAACCAGCCTAAAGTTATCTTAGGAAACAAATCAAAACAAAACCCATGAAACAGCAGAGTGCAGTACCAATGTCCCATTAGGGCTGTCAAATCAATATAAGAAATGAAAAGACTCTCAGCTTCCATTCCACTGAAATAGACTTAAAGCTGGCCAGCTGAGGATTGATCAGTTCTATAATGGAGACTTTTCATTCCTCTTCACTTGCTAAAAAAAAAAAGATGGAGGGAGGGAGGAAGGAAGGAGGGGAGGAAAAAACAACAACAACATTGTGAAACCGTATACAATGTCTGTTCACAAAATTGGTTCTTCTCATGTTCAGGTCTCAGGAAAATGTATTCTGTTGCAACTCTCAACATGAGGAGATGCTCTAAACATGAGAGGTAGGTGGCCTCATGATCAGTTTCCCACAACCCACAGTCACCTCTGCAGATCATATTACATATCATAACCTGCTGCCTTCCAGGTGTTTGAGATGACAAGTCCCAGCATTCCTGACCATGGAGATTCTGACTTGCAATGATGGGAGTTGTAGTCCAACACCTTTGGAGGGCACCAGGTTGGGGAAGGGCTGCTCTAAACAAAAAAAGAGAAGTAGGTGGCCCTAAGTTGTTCGTGATCAGTTTTCCACAACCCCACAGTCACCTCTGCATATCATATTCTCCACCCTGTCCCCATGGTTTATCTGCTTTGGGAGAATGAGAATTTCACTTGCACTTTCTGCCTCCTTAGGGAGGATGTGGCATTAAGGCTTGGGAGCCTTAACTCCCAATTTCCCTGCTTTTTGGTGCTTGGTTGAAAACTGCAGAGCCTTAACGTTGTTTTGGAAACGGTAGGTTTTTTAATGAGTTTATTTATTTGTGGTATTTATATACCACTAAATGTAATAAAATCCCTAAGCTGTTCACATGTAATTATCAAAATCGCATTTAAAATACAATATTCAAAACACAACATTAAAAACAATTCCAATTCCAATAAAAGCAATACAAGGAGCAGTAAGATGGAGCAGCAGGATTAATTTCATTACAGTCCAAGGAAAGTCTGGATGAACAAGTTTGCTTTCAGGAGATCTTTGAAAGAGGCCACATTTTCTGCCTCCCGAACTGCATGAGGAAGGGTTTTTTTAAAAAAAGGGGTGGGGGGCCACTACTGAGAAGGCCCTGCCATCAAGGTATTGTGTGGCAATCTCCCGTTAATCTCGGAATGACCAGCAAGGCCTCTTCTGGTGATCTTAAAGGTTACCTGGGTATGTATAAGGGAAGGTGGTCTATTACTTAGCCTGGTCCCAAGTTATTTAGGGCTTTAGTAGCTAATAGGTAACCAGTGCAGTTCATTTAACACAGATTTTATGTGAGCATAACTGGATGTCCTAGTGAGCACCCTAGCTGCCGCATTCTGCACTAGCTACAGCTTTTGAACCATGTTCAAGGTATTCAAGGAGAGAGCTGTGTGCCATGCAGCCTGATCTGCAGCCCTTCAGTTAGCCTGCTGCCTTCCGGTTTGATGGAGGACATTGTCTCATCATCAGTGTGGAAGACAGATCCATCTGATTGTCTAGACAGATGGAATGGGAGGGGCTGCCATCTTGTCCTTCAATTCTGATAGCAAAATGTCTTGAGCCGGCTCTGCAATTGGCTGGTGATATTGGAGGTGGATAAGCCAACGACATGGTGAGGTAGTATCACATAGTGAGTACTTCCCATCTTATGAGAAGGAGTGTCACCATGGAGATGGCATTTTCAGCAGCTTCCCCAGGATGTGTGTATAATATCTAATTCTGCTCTTAAACTGCTTAATTCCCATTGGTTTAAAAGGCTCAGCTGTGCATAGGATTGTAGCCATTCACTTGCATCCAGACTAAGTCAGTCACCCTTAGTTCCTAGTGCCTTAAGCCCCACTGATTTCAGTAATAACTAAGTGAAACTAGCTCAGTCTGGATCAAAACTACCTTTTTCAAACATTTATTTGTAAATCAGCATATGACAAAACGAGAACCACATAAACTATTTCATCCATGGAGGAAAATGATCTAAACAGCTATAATAGTTTGTAGATTCTTTGAAATTGACAAAACATTGTTGTGTTTGCCATCTTTTCCATTTTGAAGCTGTTTTTTGACAAACAGCTCTTTATGCAGATTAAATGGCGGGGGGCGGGCGGGGGACAACCAGCAATGCAATCCAAGCAACATATTTTAAGGGAGAAAAGCAATGAAGTTCCTCACATTGTCAATCTGTCTCCAGTTTTAGTGCCAATTCATGTAACAAAATGGATGTGTCAAGAGTATGTAGTGAATGGATCCAAGCAGAGTTAGCATGTGGCAAAGAGGTAATGTTTGCTTTACCAGATGCCTAGTTTACTATTCAACCTGCATTTAGCATTTAGTAGGGATGTGTATCATATCGTTAAAATCGACGATAACGATACGATAAGGTCGTTATCGTGCATGTTTTTAACGATGACGATACGATAGAAAATCCTACGATAATCATTGGAGACGATAATTTCGGGCAATTTTATCATTTTATCGGACTGCCATATAAATATACTTATAACGTCTGTATTTTAAAAGTTAGAGGCTTGAAACTTGGTCACAATGCTTCTGGAGTATGCCTAAGTAGGTGTATGAAATTTGAGATCGATCCCTCCAACCCTCGATTTTATATTAATATTTTAAATATCGTTTCTGTTCTGACAGGTCTGGTGAGCGGTCATTCTGATCTGTCAGAACGGAAACGATCTTTAATACATTCATATAAAATCGAGGGTTGGAGGGATCGATCTCAAATTTGGCACATATGTGCTACACATATGTGCCAAATTTGAGAACGATCCCTCCAACTCTCAATTTTATATGAATTTATTAAAGATCGTTTCCGTTCTGACAGATCAGAATGACAGCTCGCCACGTGCGTTCATTCAGATCTGTCAGCATGGAAACGATCTTTAAAAAATTCATATAAAATTGAGGGTTGGAGGGATCGATCTCAAATTCCATACACATACATAGGCATACCCCAGAAGCACTGTGACCAAGTTTCAAGCCTCTAACATTTAAAATACAGAAGTTATAGGCATTTTTTCTTTCTGCCAAAAATATTTTCTTAAGATAATTATCGTGAAGATGATTACGATCACCTACGACATAAATGAAGACGATAATTGTTTTGGTCCAAAATGATGATAATGATAAAAAACGATATTTTTTGGCGTGCACACCCCTAGTATTTAGATCTTTTTGGTCGCTCTCTATCAGTTTGAGAGTCACTGATCTAGTTCTAAATCTTGCCGTTGGTCAACTCATAATAAAATGGAAAAGTAGCCTAGCATTTTAAGGCACTAGTAAGTGCTGCTGCAGTTTCGGAATATGTCAGTAAAAGAACATCTGAACTGCAAACTTCTCTCCGATTGAGTGAATCCTCATGAGATGTGCTTTTTGATGGAATCTGTCAACTCCTCGAGCCCTCGTGATGGCATTTAAATAATTATTTTCAATTCATAAAGCAGGACTCCACAGATTGTACTGCACGCTGGATGCAGTTTCAAGCTGATGTATCTTCAAAGTGAATAGCTGATCAAAGCAAGTAGTGGTATGCATAGTAAAAGACCAATGGGTGCAACTACAAAGTATATGGCAGTGTGCAATACAATGGCCGGTATGGCTATGTTCCTGGGATCAGCAGAACTTTACTAAATAGGCTTATTATTATTATTATTATTATTATTATTCAAGTATAATATTATTAGGCACAGGTCAGCTATATTACTTTTAAGTCTCATTCCAAAAAGATATGAATTAAGCATGTGCTCAAGTCTCCCATCAAAACAAATGGGCTTTTATTTGCTTAATGCGGGATTGTTCCTATTGTTTTAATTTATACTGTACCACCAGTTTACATATTTGTAATGAAAGGCACACTCACACTGTTCTTATAAGATGGAAGAGGCTGGGTTATGTTTCCTTCTTAAATCTGAAACATTCCTAAATCTGGGCACATGGACTGCAGATCTGCAGAGTTTATTTATAGATTTCTCACCCCAGAGAGGCTCACCTGTCACTTAAATTGCAGTCTTTTGGGTGCCAGGTGAAGACATTTTTATTTTCCCAGAAATTATGGTCCATCACATTTGTTTTCAAATGTGTTGTTATGTTTTTAGAACTTCCCCTGCTGGTGGTGTTTGATTTTATTCTGTTTTAAACTTTTAATGGTTTTACATGTTTCGTTATGTTGTATTTTAGGATTTTAATTTTTGTGAACTGCCCAGAGAGCTTAGCTTATTGAGCAGTATCGTAATGTCATTAATAAATAAATAAACATGGACAAGGAGACAAACTTGTTAGCAGGTAATTTTAATTTTCTTTAACAGCTGGAAGCTAAATGTATATGGCGAGCAGGTAACACACATCCTGAGTTTGTAAAGCACTTAGTCACTTCCAGAGGGTTTATTTATGTATTTTTTTAATTAAAGAGGTTTAAAGTATTGAAAAAGCAGTTACAAAAAAATAAACCAGAGATTTTTCAAGCCAAGGCTTACTGTAATTCTAACGTAGTTCCAGAAAAACGTACAAGGACGGACTCTACTGATGATGGGAGAGCTCAGGACTCATTTCTTAGGAATATTTCAGACAAAGGCAAGTGGAGACAGAACCGAAGTTATTCTCAGAAACCTCCCCATTTTATGGTGTTTTTCAGAAGGGCTATGATTCCCCGATGGAGTGGCTGCATCCAGCCAATCAAAGGACATGGAAGAGGTGTAGGTGTTTGTTCACAAGCTGAGAAGCTCAGGAGATGGGTGGAGAGAGCTTCTCAGCTGACACCACACTTGCATAATATGTTCAAAACAACTAACCCCATAAAGCAGCCTCACTGCCCTATTCGGCACTACTGACGTTTCCACTCCAGACCATCTTCCGAGGTAGCCCCACATAAAATACATGACAATAGGCAGGAGGTTACCAGTGCATGAATAAGCGCGGCCAGGCTATTTCTGTTGAGGTAGGCTTATAGCTGGTATATCAGCTAAAGCTTATAAAATATACTTTGTGTCACTGAGGCCATTTGGGCCTCAAGTGAGAAAGCTGGATTTATGAGCACTCCCAGACTATGAACTTGCTCCTACCCGGAAAGCGCAATCCAACTCAGAGCAGGTTGAATGCCATTTAATAGGCCAGATGAACCGCCTACTATCAGAATATCCATCTTGTCTGAGTTTATTGGCCCTTATCCAGCTCATTACTGAGTCCAAACACTGGTTGGGTTCCATCCACATATTGGCTATACTTCACTCCATTCCCCTGGCAACCTCTCCCAAGAGTTTCATGGAAATGGGAAAAGTGGGGAGAGGGATAGAACCCTGAGGAACACCACAACAGTGCCTCTGCTAGGCAGGTGGCGCTCCCCAGAGCCACCTTCTGAAATTGGCCATCCAACTTGGAGTGGAACAACTGTGAAATAGTGCCAACTCCCAGTTCAGACAGCCTTCTCAAAAGGCTGATGGTATCCAAAGCCACTGTCTTTATCCCATCAAATATCACCTCATATGGCAACCAAGATAGTCTGCACCCCAAAATCCAATTAAAATGGGGCAAGATAATGAGTATCACCCAGAAGTGCCTGAAGTTTACCAGCAACCACCTTCTCAATCAACTTGCCCAAAAATGAAAGTTTGGCCATTGGTCTAAAATTATTAAAGTCCTCTAGAGCTAACCCTGGCTTGATCAGGAGAAGGAAATGGCAGTCTTTTTTTAAAGAGATTGTTAGTAGTTCATTTTCCTGCCTCATAGAATCATAGAATAATTGAGCTGGAAGGTGCCTATAAGGCCATTGAGTTGAACCTCCTGCTCAATGCAGGAATTGCCAAGAAGGAATCATGGCCAAGAAGTACTTATAGATGAATAAAAAGTTATACAATAAGTTCAAGACAAGTGAAGTGAGCACTGTTACAGCATAGAGAAACTAAAATCAATCCTCAGCAGGATATCTTAAGCAGCAAATGCATGTCTAAACTACAAATCTTTCCCCGTTTCCTAAAACACACTAGAGAGCAAGTCTGGCAGGCTTTAAGGGATGAACTCCATAATGAAGCAAAAACCATCTTATTACTTCATATTGCTCGAATGAAGTAATCTTAATACTACATCTGTCCATCTAGCCCAACAGTGGTTAGTAGTAGTACCAAATCCTGGAGCTATCAGGGCCTGAATTGGGAGCCTTGTCCATGAAAAGTATGAGCTCACCACCACTTAGCTATGTCTCCTTTCCCCAAATGAGACATTCTCAACTAATATTAATATTTCCCCAAATAAGAGCACCAATGGGAAAGTTTTCCTCCTCCAAGCAATAGAATTACTCCAAACCACAAAAGTGCTGATTGTTTCTTACCCAAAGAAGAAATGCTTATTCTTTTTTGGCTAGTTACAGAGGCTCCAAGACCTGGAGACAAATACAGTTAATGCAAATAAAATTGTTACTTTGCTCACATGATACATTTAGGAGGAGATAAAATGTGTGGGGGGGAGGCGAGTTCAAATCAATAGCTTTTTTCTCATAGGAGTGAATCTCTAAGTCCCTCCTTTCTGCTACAGTTTGCTTTGTTTAAATAGATGTTAATTAGTAAAACTGTTGAGCATCTCTTCCTGCGCAAATGCTCTTAGATCTTTGTCCTATTTAGAATGTCTTAAGCCTGATGGTATTTTATTATGATCGTCCCCGCTACATCGACTGAATGCTATTAACTTACCGTCCATGTAATGTTACACTTTCTTTTCAACAACCTGTTCATTCTTTTATTAGGCCTCTCTGGTACTCTTCAGAAGGGCTGGGTGCCTCCTCAAAGGAATATGCTGCTTGCTACTGATTCATCTAAGGCCTTGAGGTAGAAATCTCCTTGAAAATGAGAGCTTTAGTTATTACTGCCAATTTAGCTGAAGTGCAGTTAATTTATAAAGCAGGCCTGCACAACTTTTGACCTACCAAACCAAATGCAGCCCACACACTATGTATGGAGGCCCACCAGGGGGGTTCAATAAACCTCCAATTTTTGCTACTTGCCTGGAAATAATAAAGGAGGTTGTCAAGCACCTGACAGGCTGCAATACATGGCTGGTGGGTTGCGTTCAGCAGGTGTATCTCTAGTTGTGCAGGCGTGTTATAAATAGGCTGACCAGATAAAATCCAGGTCAGGGCTCATGTAACTTTAACAGTTGTAGAGAAAAGGGAATTTCAGCCAGTGTCATTTGTATGCAATTAGTTCCTGGTGATATTCCCTCTTCATCACAACAGTTAATACTAGAGTGACCATATACAAAAGAAGGCAGTCCCCCTGCAACTTTAACTGTTGTGATGAAGAGAGAATTTCACCAGGAACAAATTGCATACAAATGACACTCCCTGAAATTCCCTTTTCTCTACAACTGTTAAAGTTACATGAGCCCTGACCTGGATTTTATCTAGTCACCCTAGTTATAAAGTAATAATCAAACATGAAATCCAGGTCTGAAAAAGAAGCATTCCCCTGCAGTAAAGATGTCCCCCACCCCCATAAATATGAAGAACAATGAAGAGAGAATGTGGGCCACGTAGGTTCACAAAGGAATCAGGGGGAAAATGGACCTGACCCAGAGATTTATTTATTTCACTTTGGGGGCATTGTCTTAAAAGATAGGGACAAAGCTGTTCCCCTCAGTTTTAAAAACAATATATTTTTATAAATAGACAGGAGTGTGTTGTTGTGTTTTGTATTTTGTTTTGCTGGGCACAATTCTTCCTGGCACAGCAAAAACTGTTGCCCTCTACCCCTGGACTCATCAAAATTCTCTCAGTTTCACAACTGAACCCCAAAACTGAACCCCAAAACCCCATCAAAAGCCATTGAAGTTTGTCCCTGGCTACACTTCCAAGACCTGCTCTGAACTGTGCCCCCAGCCCCTGCCAAGATATTGGAATTTTTGGTTTTAAGTGTTCGCAGCCCTACCTGAAAGGGGACGACTCCACTGAGGGAAATATTGACTTGGTTCAGATGTGGTTTAAATAGTTGACAGTTGGTTATTTAACCCACCATGGGTTATCATGTTGTATGGTGGGAGATTTTTAACCAATGATTGGTTATTTGGCGAAAATAACCAAACAATCAACGCTGTGCAATGTTGGCTATTTGAACCACTGTTGGTTATCATGTCGTGTGGAGGGCACTGTTGGTTATTTTCCCAGCCACTGTTGGTTATGTCATCAGCCACAGAGTTGCAAGGCAAGAGCGGTCAAAATGACAGCAGCCAGCAGAATAGATTTTTAGCAACAATGGCTGATGGGATACTCACAGGAGGACTGACAGGGGAGAGAGGGTAGTAGATGTGTAAGTCAACTCAGCATGGACTAACAGTCAACTCAAAGTTGATCCTAATCCATACCACAGTTGATTATTATGTTGTGTGGGGAGTACCCCTATATAAACAACTGTTGGGTTATTTCCTCACCATTGACTATCATGTTGTCCTAATGCAGCCAATGTTTTCTTTTTTGCTTTCCACTAGAGCACTTAGAGGGAATATGATCCAAGAGAAAGTGGAGATAAAAACACAGGAAGCTTTCTTATATCAAGGAAGTCCATTGGTCCATTTAGCTCAGTACTGTCTACACAGATCGTCAGCAGCTCTTCAGGATCTCCCAGCCCTACCTGGAAATGCCTGGGATTGAACCTGGGGTCTTTTTTGGTTGCAAAGCATGTGCTCTACCTAGAGGTGTACATAAATGGCCTCCCACCCTACTTGTGGGCACAGAAACTGGGGGATCAACTTAACCAAACACTTCCAGGGGGAGAAGAAATTCTCCAACGATTTCAAGCAGATAAGGCTCACCATCAGAAAACATTGTGGCACATCTTTCTTTCTTTCTTTCTTTCTTTCTTTCTTTCTTTCTTTCCTAAAGGTTTTTTTTCTTTTTCTTTTGCATTGTCACTGCTACTGAACCTGGCCCATATTTTACATCAGCCACAATAACCCTTACCCAACATTATTCCAAAGCATGGCTAAGCAGGGGAGGGAATGCAGCCACTACCCCCCCCCCAAAAAAAAAAAAAAACATGGAGAAGAAAATGTCCAAAGTGGCCTTTTGTTTCTAGGGGGATCAATAATAATAATAGTAATAGTAATCGTAATAATAATAATAATAATAATAATAATAATGAATTTGTTTGGCTCAGCCCTACTTGTATTTTTTCAAGGTTCAGCAACTTCCTCAGGGTTTTCCAAAT
Source organism: Anniella stebbinsi (assembly GCA_029215795.1). Taxonomy (NCBI): domain Eukaryota; kingdom Metazoa; phylum Chordata; class Lepidosauria; order Squamata; family Anniellidae; genus Anniella; species Anniella stebbinsi. The sequence continues at coordinate 3,842,968 of JARDYH010000006.1, forward strand.
GTTACATTTCTTTTCAATTTAAATTTGTTATTATTTTAAAACACAGACAGACTAAAAAAATATAGAAAAGAAAAAAAAACAGAAAGACAGAATTTAGATGGACTTTCAATTTTCTCCACTGCAGAAATAAGTAACAATATTTTCTCTTGCTAAAAAAAAGATAAACAGGTTTCCCCACTTTCTTTTCTTTTAACCCTTTCTTCTTATTGGTTGAATCCACAGATAAACAGATCATTTTTTAAGAAGCTTCCATTCAGTTATAAAGATATGAACAAAGATATTATATTTTTTTCTAATTATTAACATAACATTTTTTATTTTATTTTTTCCCCCTCCTCACCCCGCTCCAGTAATTTCAGCATCCAAACCTCTAATTTAGGTAACATTAGGCTTTTCCACTTTTATACATATACTAATAAGTTTCCACAATTCCTTCCATCTGATCATCCATTAAACCCAAAAGGAAATATTCCAACTTCAATCACATATTAATCTTTAGTATCTCTTGAATTAGAGCATAAGCTTGTATCCAGATTTTTTAAAACCAGTCTCCCATAAGTGATCAAGTGTTCCTTCTTGTACTTCATATTTCCAGCCAAATCCTGAGGCATCTTTGTACATTTTAACCGAACTCCACTCAACTCTCCTCCTCTTGACAGCAGCGATCACACCCACCAGAATATCCCTTGGGAAAAAAAACTTTTGCTTTATTATTTGCTCCAAACTCAGCTCAAATCTCCTCCCTTTACAAGCAGAAATAACACCTCTCGAGACCTCCCGTCAGGGACCAACCTTCCTCTGCTTCAAATTTGCTGTCAATGACACAAAGACTTTCTTCTTGCATGCTGCTCTGTTAAGCATCTCTTTCAAAACTATCCTCTCCCCGATATCCACCTTCACCTTGGTATCAGAACTGCCTTTAAACTCTTTGGCTGTTTGTATTGTATCCAGTTTTTTCCCCCTTTCTTGAGTCTTCTCTTGCTCTGTTTCTATGAGTTCATTACTCATTCCTTTTCCCAACAGTTCTATCTTATTTCCAAGATTCATTTCAAGCTGATCTAATTTATTACTTAATTGTAGAAAAAAACTTTGGCATTTGTTTGGACACAGCCATTGTTTCAGTAGAATCTTTTAATTTCTTTCTAATATTTACCATTATTCCCAAGCCGTTGCATAGCAACCTTATCTACAATCCAGTTCCTCTGTTATCAGCTGTTATAACATGTCTTGTAGACTGAACTTGTTGTTGCACTCCGAGAGGGAGAGAAAGCTCTCTGTCTGGTGTTTTATCTTCCAAACCCCAAACACACTTTCGACACGAGAAAAGAAAAAAAATGTAAAGAGCCCTTTTAGTTCTTATATGAACTTTTTACCCAAAGGTATTACATCTGTGATTCCTTCCAATAATTTTCTTTATTCTTCTCCTTATATTTTTAATAATCCAGAAAGTAAGGTGACTTACCTAATGTGTGACGCAAGAAACTTTATTTCTGCAGTAGTGAAAATCTCTTCATTGGTAAGTAGATTGTTTCAATAAATCTTTTCAGAATTGAGACCTGACGTACTTTGAACCTTGTAAAAGGCTTCCAAAATGGCCAGGAGCACTGTTAATCCATAAAATCTCTCACCGCCCCTGCAGTCCTGCCGACGAAATTTCGATCTCGACAGCTGAGCCACTCAGGAGACTAATGAACTGTTTAAGGTTATCTCCTTGTCTTCCCTTTCCTCTAGGGTAGATTTCACCAGCTGAGAGAGACCTCTCAGTTGGTTTACGAGCCATTCTGTCGCTCCGCTAAAAAAAACAGAGAGTTCAGTCTGCCATGGTTTTCACCAGAAGTCCAAATTTTAAATTTGTGAGGGGTAATTGTGGATACATCTTGTCTGGTGTTGATAATAACACTCCTTTCCTGCAAGCCCTGTAGCAGATGTGAGGGGAGCAGTGTTACATACGGCTTCAGAGAAAAGGTGGAGCTAGTGCTGTGCCAAAATTGGATCTCTAATATCCTGAAGGTTTTCTTCCCCCATGAAAAAGGCTTCCATTTTTTTTTTGCCTCATTCCCAGGGCATTTTATCATTTATTTCACATTTATTTTGGTAGTGCATTTGGCCTTATTTAATCATTGTGAGGTGGCTGAGGCTACTATGTGTGTGTGTATCTCTGTCATCTATCTATCTATCTATCTATCTGTTACACAACTCTCCATTGCTCTACCAGGCTGCCTGCACTTCCTGATCTGAAGTAATTACCTATGGAACTAATTACCATGTCTTCCTCTGCATGGGATGCATAGGAAACCAGGGAGGCTACAGGCTGTCAGAGAGATGAATGTAAAATGAAAGGCATAATACTTATGCACACTTCTCAGCTAGCTCATAAGTCACATAAGCATGAGAACCCTGAACCAAGCTGATGATAATTTTTCTTCTCTTTTGAATTTCTGTTTGAAAGCCATTCCCCCCCCAAAAAAAAATTCAATAAGAATTAGGGTGACCAGATAAAATCCAGGTCAGGGCTCATGTAACTTTAACAGTCGTAGAGAAAAGGGAATTTCAGCCAGTGTCATTTGTATGCAATTAGTTCCTGGTGAAATTCCCTCTTCATCACAACAGTTAAAGTTGCAGGGGCCCTGTCTTCTTTTGTATCTGGTCACTCTAGTATATTGCATGCACCTTTAACTGTTGTGATGAAGAGGGAATATCACCAGGAACTAATTGAATACAAATGACACTGGCTGAAATTCCCTTTTCTCTACAACTGTTAAAGTTACATGAGCCCTGACCTGGATTTTATCTGGTCGCCCTAATAAGAATAGTTGAAAAATATATGGAAGAATTTTATGGCACAGCACTAGCTCTACCACTGACCTATGACCCTTCCCCAAGTGAGACTATTAGTTCTGTAGGTTTTGTAGAGCTGCAGAAACTAATAAAAGAACAAACACAGTGTTGATAGGGCCTAATCCACAACTCTTTTGCACCATTCAGTGCCCAAGAGCACTGTACTGATGCCCTGATAATGCCAGGGTAATGTCATTCAAGTCCAGATAATCAGAACTTCGAGAATTCTGGTTCTGAATTTCACAGGCACTTAAGAATACACTATTTTATACCACAGAGTTTACTTACTCCCAGATAACTGCGTTTAGGATTATATCCTTAATATATTATGTCATAAACAGCAAAGCCAGAATGTATGATAAATTTGGATTTTTATTAGCATTTTAATATTTAATATGCATGGATTCATCTTGTGCAATAATTGTCAATACTACGGCACAGCGAATTAAAAAGTGTCATAAAATATCTCTCCTAAAGACATATAACTAAGCCTTAAAAATAAATGTTGTTGGTGCTGTTATTGACTACTTTATTCACCTGTATTTTTCTGCTATAGGACTGAACACCACTCTATCTGTATCCTCACAAACATTTTAACCATTGCTGGCATTTACTAATGAACAACTAATCCTGATGAGATTGTTTATGCTCATTAGTATAGCATATATTTTCTAAGTGGTGTTAAAAATAAACATCACCTCGTTTTCAAAATGTGAATCCCCTTGCGCTGTTTCTTTTTCAATACCACCCGGGGAAACAGTTTCTCAATGTGTTAGTTTAGTGAAAGGATTGAAAAGAACCCATTATGGCAGTCTGTAACCTTTCTAGACTATAAGTGTGTCTATGTATTGATCTGTTTTAGTTAATTTCTACAGCACAACTGTCTGCAAGCAATCCATAGCCTGTTACAGTGATATTGAAAACAAGCTAGTTTACCACAAACCTATTAAAATGGTATGAGAACGCGCAGCTCTTTCCCTGCGACTGGCAGATGAACTCAATATATATGATCCAATATTTTCTCTTTTTCAAATCAATTAGGGTTGATTTGTTTTTCAGACATACTGCAGCGATCTCCTGTTACTGGCAGCTGTAAAAGCCGAAATGAAATTAAGGGGAAACTGTTTTAACAGCATTCTGAATAACTCCCAAAAATTGACTCAGAAGCCTGTCCCAATGTTTTTAGACATACAGTTATTTTTAAAGCCCATTCTTTGGTCATCTCCATCAATAGGAGGTAACTGCATGAGGTAAATGCTTATTATCTAAGCCTTGGCTGTTTCCAGACTGATGCTAAACAATTGCTTAGCATTCCTCTGGTTTTGTGTGCTTCACCCTCTCCTTGCATGGAGGGGCCACCAGGGGATCGGAAGTTTGCTTCCATTTTAGATCAACTGTGAAGGGGTAAAAGGTGGTTGGCTGCAGCAACTCTTCTTCCCACAACTCATTGGCTTGGACGTATGTTCTGTGTCCTTCTCCTTCCCTCAGCCAGTCCTGTATTTGTGAGCCTCAGAGCCAATTGTATTTGTCACCCATTTCATAAAGCTGCTCAACTGTTCGCCAGAAGTCTTCTGTGGTGAATGGTCAACAGAGAGAGTAGCTGTGCAAGGGACTCATACAAGAATATGACATGCTGACAGAACTGGGCCTACCCTCCAACGATATCCCAGCAGTGGCACAAATAGATTCCTCAAGAAAGCTAGTGCTTCAGGACAACGTGTCCAACAACTGAAGAAAGAAGAAGCGGGCATTCTGAGTAGACTGTGGCCATATCTACACCAAGCAGGATATAACACTATGAAAGTGGTATGAAAGTGGTATGTGGAATGTGTCATGGGCCCCAACAGTTGTCAATGCACTTCGATACTGCTATAAAGCTGTAGTGTAGTTCCTGCCTGCGTTGCTGGTGGTGCAGATACAAAAGTTGAAAGATTCCGCACTGCTTTCTTTCTGCATTTGGCTGGAGAAGAGGCCAGGGAAGTTTTCAATGCCTGTCAGTTTACTGAAGAGGCTGATAAGTAAAAGACCACAGTTGTTATGAGAAATTTGGGGCCTTCTGGGCTGCAGAAGAGAATGTGACTTATGAAGATACAAATTCTTTACCAGAGCCCAGAAGGAAAGGAAAATAATTGGTCCCTATGTTGCAGATTTGAAGCTACGGGCACAAATGTGCGAGTTTGAAGACTTGTGTGAATCTCTCATTAAGGATCGTATTGTTTGTGGAGCGAGTTCAGATGGACTGAAGGGCCCAGTTGCTAAGAGAGCATGATTTGACCTTGACTTGAGCTCTATACATTTGCAGAGCTGAAACAGCAGCAGCAGAGCACTTGCAAGGGCCTGGGGTTGCAGAGAGGCAAATACATGCAGTGGCTCACAAGCAAACCCCACAAGTACAAAAGCTTACAAATTTTCCTGCGAAGTCCTCAACAAAAAGGAAAGCCTGCAACAAGAATGGCATTACCGATAATCCTAGAATTGCCCAGTCTATGGACCTATTTGTTTTAACTGCTCAGGAAAATATCACTTTGCAAAACTGTGCAGGGTCAAGCAAGCTATTCAGTCCCAGGACAAAGACCTTAATCCTTTGTTTGTAGGCTCTGTATTTGCAAGCCGGACTACAGAACAGAAACCTTCCACTGCTCCCTGGTGTCAGATGATTGTTGCTGGAAAGCCCATTTCTTTCAAAATGGACATAAGACCATTGCAAATAAAGCAATGGTATCACCCTGATTGCATTTGGTGGTGCAAGAATTACACCCAGAGGGGCTTTTATAGCTCTTTGCAAAAGAAGGTGCATTTGAGGAAGAACTTATATTCTATATCATTAAACAAAACAAAAAACTTACGGTTTACAAAACCAACGTTAAGGCTCTACATTTTCCAACCAACCACCAAAAAGCAGGAAAATTAGGAGTTAAGGCTCCCAAGCCTTAACACCACATCATCACTAAGGAGGCAGAAAGTTCAAGTGAAATTCTCATTCTCCCAAAGCAGATAAACCATGAGGACAGGATGGAGAATATGATGTGCAGAGGTGACTGTAGGGTTGTGGAAAACTGATGATGAACAACTTAGGGCCACCTACTTCTCTTTTTTTGTGTAGATCAGCCCTTCCCCAAACTGGTGCCCTCCAAAGGTGTTGGACTACAACTCCCATCATTGCAAGTCCCATTGTCAGGAATGCTGGAACTTGTCATCCCAGCAGCATACACAAAGTAAAAGACTCCTGAACAAACTTAAGCAGTAATAGAATAAGAGGAGAGGTCCACTTATGGATCAGTAGCTGGTTAAAGAACAGAAAGCAGAGAGTAGGAATAAATGGTAAATTCTCCTGATGGAGGGAATCAAATAGTGGGGTCCCACAGGGATCAGTATTGGGAACAATGCTTTTCATCTTGTTCATAAATGATCTGGAATTAGGAGTGAGCAGTGAAGTGGCCAAGTTTGCCGATGACACCAAATTATTTAAGGTTGTTAAAACACAAAGGGATTGTGAAGAACTCCAAAGGGAACTCTCCAAGCTGGGAGAGCATCCAAATGGCAGATGAGGTTCAATATAAGCAAGTATAATGTGATGCACGTTGGGGCAAAAAAACCCCAACTTCAAGGAAAACCTGATGGGATCCAAGCTGGCGTTGACCAAACAAGGAAGAGATCTTGGGGTTGTGGTGGACAGCTCAATGAAAATGTCAACCCAGTGAAGGCAAACTCCATGTTAGGCATTATAAGAAAAATAATTGAGAATAAAACTGCCAGTCTCATACTGCCTTTATACAAATCTATGGTGCAACCCCACTTAGAATACTGTGTACAGTTCTGGTCACCACACCTAAAGTAGTTATAATAAAGCTGGGGAAAGTGCAGAAAAGGGCAACTAAAATTATTAAGGGACTGGAACATCTCGCCTATGAGAGAAAGTTACAACAACTGGGATTGTTTAGCTTGGAAGAAAGGAGGCTCAGGGGAGACATGATAGAGGTGTACAAAATTATGCATGGTGTGAAGAATGTGGATAGGGAGACATTTTTCTCACTCTCCCATAATATTAGAACAGGGGTCATCCCATAAAGCTGATTGGTAGGAGTTTCAGGACAAATAAAAGCAAGTACTTCTCACATAGCACAGAGTTAAACTATGGAACTCACTTCCACAGGATGTAGTGATGGACACCAATCTGGATGGCTTTACAAGGAGGTTGGATAAATTCCTGGAGGGAAAGGCTATCAATGGCTACTAGCCCTGATGGTTATGTGCTCCCCCATGTATCAGAGGCAGTAAGCCTGTGTGCACCAGTTGCTGGAGAACATGGGTGAGAGGGTGCTGTTGCACCATGTTCTGCTTTGTTGGTCTCTGGTCGACAGCTGGTTGGCCACTGTATGAACAGAGTGCTGGACTTGATGGACCCTTGGTCTGATCTAGTCACTCCTCTCCCTGGCCTCTCAACGTTGTAATCCAGTTGGAGAGGGAGGGAGGGAGGGAGGGAGAGAGAGAGAGAAAGAGAGAGACAGGCTACTCAGCAAGCCTTCCTTAGAGTGAGCTCCATTCGTTACTATGGGAGCTTATAAATCAAATTTAAAACAAAGTAAAGGGAATTTTAAGAAAAGAACACCTATTCTATCTACTCTAAGGTAAAAGAAAGAATTTTAATTATTTAACCTGTCAATTCATAAAGGGACCTCAACAAAAACTATCGCCAGCCCAGTCTCAAATACCAAAGTGAGCCTGAGATGTTTTCCCCCTTTCAAATTTAAACTGCCCTCCTTCCCTCAATCTTTCACCAATCTTCTTGAAGTTTTCAGGTTATGTAAAACTAACATTTCTTTCTGGCACATGCAAATTTCAGGAACATTGGTGAAACATTTTCGATTTTATGAATGTTAGAATGATCACTCTCCCAATAACCCTTTAACATGGTGGAATGTGTTTTTTACTGAGTGACCTTAACAAGAGACTCATGACTGTGAGTCTGTTAATTACTGCCAAAGGAAATCCACCACTATTAGGACATGTAGCATGTGAGGCACTGGACCTGGTCAGGTGTGTGCATTAAATCTCATATCAGTTGCCCAGCACTAAAGATGATCTCTTTGCTGCATGTTCTGATGTTTTTTGCAGGCCTGGGATGATTTCCAGGAGTTCAAAACATTTCTGTGGACCTGTTGTTTGTGGGTGTAGGAGGATTCCTCACACCAAAGTGGGCCAACTGCAGCCAGTCCTAGAATCATAGAATAGTAGAGTTGGAAGGGGGCTATAAGGCCATTGAGTCCAACACTCTGTTCAATGCAAGAATCCACATTAAAGCATACCTAGAACACCTTGCATCAACCGGGGCCGTCAATAAAGTGACTAAGCCAACAGCACAGGTGAGCAGCCTTGTCATCACTCAGAAGAAGAATTTCTAGATCCCAGGAACCTTAACAAGGCACCAAGAGGCAACATTTCTCCATCCTCATGTTTGATGATGACCAGAGAAACCTAGCAGGGAAGAACTTAAGAAGAGCTATGGTGGACCAGACCAAGTGTCCATCTAGTCCAGCACTCTATTCACACAGTAGCCAACCAGCTGTTGACCAGGGACCCACAAGCAGGACACAGGGGGTGACAGCACCCTACCACCATGTTCCCTACCAACTGGCAATCTGTGATCAATGGAAAAAGGAAGTGTAAGCTTCTGAACTCTTTCTGGCCAGTCTGTTGGTGGGAGAGCACATGAGCTTGGGAGAAGGCTAGGATTGTTCACATAATCCAAACCAGCATGTTGTGCAGTCACAACAGTTCTTAAAGAAGAACCAGGAATCTCTATGAATTTACAAATGTCCAGCTATGACTCACCAAATTAAGTAAAGAAAGTAATTTACATTCAAGAAAATTCTGAAAGATTTCCAGATATGGAGAAGAACACAGGGAGCAGTTTTATATCCTATATACCGAAGGGGCTGTATCAGCCAAATACAGTACATTGAAAACATATACAAAAGTATTTCAGAGCTTCCGAAGGTTGAATTAACCAAAAAAAACAACAACCCCACCCCACCCACATATAATGTAGCATGGTATCTATTTGTTCCATGGGAAGAAAGAGTGATCAGAAGGCATCTAAAATATTACCATTGAGAAAAATTAATAATTTGCTACAAAAGTCAGAAAAGGATTTGTTGAGCTTCCAAATATCTGTGAGTACGTAGCTATAAAAGAAAGCTATGATAGTGTCTTTTGGGGTTTGCCAATGACGTCCCAACTTGAAACTTCACAATGCTGCTGCTCAGAAAGACTTTCCAAAAAGGCATTGCTCTTTTTTGACATTCTTCTTCTCTTCTTTTCACTTCTAAAATTTCAGTCCAGCAATGCTTAATTCTTTTCTGACATCCTTAAATAATTTCATCTCAGGAACATTATTTTAACTTTTCTCCCCCTAAAGCAATCAGCATATTTAATGGTGGTTTAGAAAGTATTACTCTGGAAATATATTGGACACATTAGGCAAAATAATTCAGTAATGTAGACATGAATAGTATATATCAGTTCACTATTTTACACATTTATGATGCATATCTAAAGGCATATTAGCTTTTGATCTTCAGGGGCTTTTCTCTAGCATGATCTAGTATGATGAAAAGGGAAACTGTAAAAAGTAATAACAATAGTGGGCAACTATGCTACTAGATGTATTCATTCAAAGTAGTGCTATGCCCCCAAAAAATTCCCCCACATCTTGTTCGACTATTCTCATTCAATATGAAAGAAAAGAAACTACTTTTGAAAAGAAATTCAAAGTTGAAGAAAATTTTAGAGAATTTTTTATGGGTTGGGTTCAGCTTTCTTGTGCTTCCCTTTCATTGTACAGTTATCCAATCAGTTATACAAATAACAAACAAACAAACAACCCTAAAAACCCTTATGAAAAAAGATGCTGTGCTAAAACTCCTACCAATGGTGAGAAACTACCTGTGAAAAACTGTTAAGAATTTCTCTTCCCCATGGATGAATTTGATGAAATTGTCTCCCCTGCCCCACCATTTCTCTGCCCACAAATAGGGTGGAGAAGTTTGAGAGACTATTTGTGCACAACTCTAATTCTTAGCAAATGAATTGCGAACTGAAGGCAAGAATAACAAGACCACACAGTATGTATGGATTAAACATGGGCCACTTTTATTAAACATCAGCAAGAGGTGTAAAACCTAAGCGGGCATCTCTCAAATGGCTCAATTCAGGCCATATTCTAGGATCGGGTGACCCCATTCATAACCCCTGCAGTGGCACCATACAGCTTGCCACTGCAGGGGCTCCCCTTTTGGGGTAGGGAAGCCTTCCGGTGTCACCGTCACCATGCCGCAAGACTCCGAGGGTGTGAGTAGGGTTGGCCTTTCACCCATTGGCTGGAGCCGCAGGACTCCCTGCCATAGGTTTCAGGTAGGGGTGTGCATCGGATCGGATCCGATCCACGATCCGAATCCGATCCGCCCCAAAAATCGGAAAATCCAATCCGATCCAATCCGACACACCATCCGATCCGATCCGATCCGATGAGATCCGATCCAGATCGGATCGGATCGGCGGATCGGACGCCATTTTAAATGCGTTTTCCCATAGCAAAGTATTGTTGTTTTACAAAAATGCCTACAACTTTTTCATTTTTAATGATAGAAGGATGAAACTTGGGCACATTGTACACTGGTTAGGGATAGGTATCTGTGAGAAATTTCAGAAAGATTGGTGCATGCAGTTTGTAGCAATTAATTTTTTAATAAATAACATGGAATGCCTATAACTCGGTCATTTTTAAAGTTACACAAATGAAACTTTGCCACATTGTAGGTGGTACCTTGGGACCCATGTGTGTGAAATCCCACAACCGTGGGTGCTTGCCTGGTGTGGCAATGAATTTTTGAAAAATGGGTAGTAGTGGGGTAAATGCAGTTATGCCTCCCATTTTCTTATTTTTAAAGATACAAACAGGACACTTCGGCACATTACAGGGAACACTTCCCTTGATATGTGTGTAAAATTTCAGACAGCTAGCTCCAGGCATGTGTTGGCAATGAATTGTTGAAAATTGGGTAGCAGTGGGGTAAAATACAGTTTTGCCTCCCATTTTTTTATTTTCAAAGATACAAACGGGAAACTTTGGCACATTGCAGGGAACACTTCACTTCAAATGTGTGTGAAATTTCCGAAAGCTAGGTGCAATATTTCAGTGGGAAACGAAGGTTTATTCATGGCATTTCACATGGGATTTATGGGTTGGTTTGAAGAGCTACCAAGCTCTAACTCGCTCACATGGCAGAGGACTTATGCCCGCTTAAACGCTGAAAATTTCACAAACTTTGGTGCAATGCTTTAGTGGGAAAACAAAGGTTTATTCATGGCATTTCACATGGGATTTATGGGTTGGTTTTAAGAGCTACAAAGCTCTAACTCGCTCACATGGCACAGGACCTATGCCCGCTCAAACGCTGGAAATTTCACAAACTTTGGTGCAATGCTTTAGTGGGAAAACAAAGGTTAAACTTTATTATTTTAAACCTTCAGGAAAGGGAGGGGGAGGCTGTGTTTGTGTGTGTGTGTTTGACAGCTTGATCCACCAATTGTGCTTTAGAATACATGACTGAATCACCCAATCCTGTGAAGACTTTCTTCAGCCTCCAATCGCAATGCTGGAGGAGGGCACCAGTATATATTCTCTCAGCCCTGCCCTTCTGGCTCTTTGTGGGTTGAACGTGGAGGAGATTAGGGAGTGTTTTGGAGCTGTGTTGGAGAGACTGTATTGATTTGATTGCATTTGGAGGTGGTTTTGAGGAGTTTCTGATCTTTTACTTCAGCTTTTCTTGTTCTCTCTCTTGGCTTTCCTTTCTCTCTTGCCTTTCCTTTCTTAGATAGCACGTTTGTTTGTCTGTGAGTTCAGTTTGTCTTTGCAGTGAGTGTGTTTGTTCTTCTTTCGCTTTCTGAAAAAAACCCAAAAAAATAATAAAAAAATATTTCTATCCTCTCTCTCTCTCTCTCTCTTTCTCTGTGTGTGTGTGTGTGTGTGTGCGCTTGTGAGTGAGTGTGTGTTGCTGGGCTGTGTAGCCTGCTGCTACAAACACAAAAAAAGTCAGCAAAGCACACACTTATACAAAAATAAATAATAATAAAAATAAAATGAAGCGTGGCACTCAAAGGGGGGGTGCTCCCAAGGCAGCATTTGGGAGAGGCCGCTCTGGGCATGGCGCTGCTGCTGCTGCTGCTGGGACCAGCAGCAGGCAGCCTACTTCCACACCCCCAGTTAAACTGAGGCGTTCTCCACTGGGGCAGCAGAAGCAGGCAGAGGCAACTCAAAGTAGTGCCTGCAGGGCACTCTTTCAGCAACATGAGGCAGGTGCTGGGAGCAGCAGTGGGCATGAAGAAGGAGCACTATATCCAGCTCCTTCTTTGGTGGGTGAGCCTGTGAACCCGCTGACTGATCTTTTCCCAGATCTTGTGGAAGTCAGCGAGGTTCAGAGTGAGAAGGAGGACTCTGATGTGGGGCAAGAGGAAGAGCAGGCAGCACCAGAGACTTACTCTCCACAATCCGTCCTCTCTTCCACTCATTCCCTTGCTCCTGAGGTGACACCACAGAGCGAAGGCGCCGGCAGGCCGTCTGTGTCACCCCAGAAGCGACAGGCAAGCAAGGTGTGGGACCACTTTGAGGTGGCAGTGGATTCCCGCTTTGCTGTCTGTCGCCACTGCAAGATGTCAGTGAGCAGGGGAAAAATGCCAGGCCACTTCACCACCACGAACCTCAGCCGCCACATGCAGAGGCACCACCAGTCTGTTTTGCTTGGGACCGAGGCGGGCACCTCGCAGCAGACTGGTGCTAGCGGCAAGGGCAAGCAAAAGGCTCCTGCAACTTCTGCCAGCTCTCGACCTCCCATCCCCAAGAGGCTTCGCCAGGCCACCATGGAAGAGATGGGGTGGGGGAAGTATGGAGCCACAAGGTGGCGTTTTCCAGCGCCCAACCAGATCACCAATTGCATCGGTGAGATGGTGGCGTTGGATGACCAGCCATTCAGCCTCGTCGAGAACGCAGGCTTCAAGAGGCTGATGGCTCTTGTGGTTCCATACTACAAGCCGCCGTGTCGCACCACCCTGAGCAGGCGTGTGGTGCCCTCCCTGTACCAGGCATGCAGGGAGTTAGTTCTGGGTCGTCTGTGCCAGGCAGAGGCACAGAAGGTGCACTTCACTTCGGACATCTGGTCCAGCGAAGGAGGAGTGCACGCTTACCTGTCCCTGACGGCTCACTGGTGGGGAGCCTCAGGGCAGGAAGCACCCAGGACTTCTGGGACTGGGAAGGAGGGCTGCTGCTGGGCCCTCCTTCATACCGCAGTCATGGACCAGTCCCACACGGCGGAGGAGATTACGGAGGCCATGAACCGCATGGTGGCAGGGTGGCTGGGCGGGCACCAGCACACCCGCGGTTACATGGTCACGGACGGGGGAGCCAATATGCTGAAGGCGGTGCGCGATGGCGGATTTGAGGGCATCCGCTGCATCGCGCACGTCTTCAACCTGGTCGTCAGGGATGGCCTTGGAGGCAGCAAGGCCCCTCTCCCTCCCCAAATCCGTAATCTCCTAGAGAGCTGCAGGAAGGTGGCTGGGCATTTCCACCACAGCGTGAAGGGCAGTCGGTTGCTGCGGGAGAAGCAGCAGGAGCTGGGACTTCCGCAGCACCGGCTAGTGCAGGACGTGGCAACACGTTGGAACTCCACCTACCACATGCTCGAGCGTATGGTGGAGCAACAGCGTGTTGTCCACGAGATGTTCAGGGTCGGGGACATTGGCATCCAGGCCCCACTGTCCAGGCAGCAGTGGGAGGCCATGTCCCAGCTTCTGGTGGTCCTCAAGCCGTTCCTTGAGGCCACCGAGACCCTGAGCAGCAGCACTGCCCTTCTCAGCCAGGTGCTCCCCGTGGCCAGGCATCTCCAGAATCAGATGGGCGAGTTTCTGGAGGCCGGGGATGCCGTCACCGGCAGGCGCTTCCTGCCAGAGGTGCGGGAAGTGGTGACGAGGCTGAGGGAAAGCCTATCCCGCCGGGTCCAGCCTCTCTACAATGAGAGGCAGTACATGTTGGCCACCATGTGCGACCCGCGCATCAAGGATGGGTTATGTGGGCAGACTTCCCGGGCAGGTTGGGTGGAAATGCTGGTGACGGACGTTCGGGCGGCCCGGGATGCCAGGATTGGGCAGGCAGAGGAGGAGGCCACCGAAGCCCAGGCGCTAAGTCCGCTGAGCACCACCAGCAGCGGCGGCAGCAGCACCACCACACCCAGCAGGGGGACAGGCCAGGGGTTTTGGGACAAGGCTTTGCAGGCTGCGGTTGGGCATAGAGGCACTCAACCCAGCCGCCGCCAGGATGACGCTGCAGCAGCAGTGCAGCGTTACCTGGCGGAGCAGATGGAGGACGGCTCCATCGAACCCCTGGCCTACTGGTCATCTCGGCGCCAGATGTGGCCTGATCTGGCGCGGGTGGCCATGGACAGAATCAGCTGCCCACCGTCCAGCGTTCCAAGCGAGCGGGTGTTTTCCATGGCGGGCGACGTGGTCACACCCCACCGCTCTCGCTTGGACGCTGAGATTGTGGAGCAGCTGGTCTTCCTCAAGGTCAATCTGCCCCTGCTGGGATACCCCACCCTCATGCCCGCGGGGGAGTAATTGGCAGGCACCCCCCATCCATCCCACACCTTTGGGCAGGCACCGGCAGGCCCTTGATTTTTTAATTCTTATTTTTGGTTAATTAATTTTATTTACTTTAATTTACTGGCTGTGTTGTTTACAGCTCAGTAACTCAACTCTGAACGATGGATCCCGAAGGGATCTAGTTTCTTCTCCTAGCCTCTTACATTGAGGGGATGCACAAGCATCTCACACATTCTATGTTGTTTGACTTGAACCAATGTGCTTGCACGTGTGCCTCTGAAATTGGACTCCGATGGCTCCCTCCAGGCCTTCTGTAAGGTCCCACACTTCCATGGGCGTTTCTTCTTGTAAAAGACCACGTCAGAGGCTCATGAGAACTTTGGATAAGAAAAAGGCCTAATTTTATCGCCAAGGAACGCATGCACCTCTCTGACTATGAACGAAGGACGCGATAGGATTCCTCTTCCAGGCTCCTACATTGAGTGGATGACAAGCAGCATCCCACACTGTTTCTGACTGTGTCTTTTGGACTTATGTGG
This sequence comes from Anniella stebbinsi, assembly GCA_029215795.1. Lineage (NCBI taxonomy): Eukaryota > Metazoa > Chordata > Lepidosauria > Squamata > Anniellidae > Anniella > Anniella stebbinsi. Next base: position 3,858,000 of record JARDYH010000006.1, read on the forward strand.
CAGCCTTGCAGGGCTGTCACTGTGTGTTGTGTTTATTTTGGCTATATGATTTAAAAAACTGCCTGCCCGCCTGCCCACCTGCTAGGTTGCCGCCATTGTGAAGTAGCCGGAATGCGTGGGCTGGTCTCACGGTTCTATTGCTTACTTGTGCAATGCGCAAGCGCCTGGCATCATGCCCGCCTCTGCCTCTGCCTCTGCCTGCCCGCCTGCCTGCCCGCCTGCCCACCTGCTAGGTTGCCGCCATTGTGAAGTAGCCGGAATGCGTGGGCTGGTCTCATGGTTCTATTGCTTACTTGTGCAATGCGCAAGCGCCTGGCATCATGCCCGCCTCTGCCTCTGCCTCTGCCTGCCCGCCTGCCTGCCCACCTGCTAGGTTGCCGCCATTGTGAAATAGCCGGAATGCGTGGGCTGGTCTCACGGTTCTATTGCTTACTTGTGCAATGCGCAAGCACCTGGCATCATGCCCGCCTCTGCCTCTGCCTCTGCCTGCCCGCCTGCCTGCCCACCTGCTAGGTTGCCGCCATTGTGAAGTAGCCGGAATGCATGGGCTGGTCTCACGGTTCTATTGCTTACTTGTGCAATGCGCAAGCGCCTGGCATCATGCCCGCCTCTGCCTCTGCCTCTGCCTGCCTGCCTGCCTGCCCGCCTGCCTGCCCACCTGCTAGGTTGCCGCCATTGTGAAGTAGCCGGAATGCGTGGGCTGGTCTCACGGTTCTATTGCTTACTTGTGCAATGCGCAAGCGCCTGGCATCATGCCCGCCTCTGCCTCTGCCTCTGCCTGCCCGCCCGCCTGCCTGCCTGGAGGTGCCCATGCAGCTGTGACTTTGCCTCTGCCAGTGGGACTTTGCCTCTGCCACTGGGACTTTGCCTGGAGGGAGCTGTGCCAATGGGACTTTGCCTGGAGGAGCCTGTGCCAATGGGACTTTGCCTGGAGGGAGCTGTGCCAATGTGACTTTGCCTGGAGGAGCCTGTGCCAATGGGACTTTGCCTGGAGGAGCCTGTGCCAATGGGACTTTGCCTGGAGGGAGCTGTGCCAATGGGACTTTGCCTGGAGGGAGCTGTGCCAATGTGACTTTGCCTGGAGGAGCCTGTGCCAATGGGACTTTGCCTGGAGGGAGCTGTGCCAATCTGACTTTGCCTGGAGGGAGCTGTGCCAATGTGACTTTGCCTGGAGGAGCCTGTGCCAATGGGACTTTGCCTGGAGGGAGCTGTGCCAATCTGACTTTGCCTGGAGGAGCCTCTGCCACTGGGACTTTGCCTGGAGGAGCCTGTGCCAAACTGTGACTTTGCCTGGAGGGACCCAACTGGAAGTGGCATCTTATCAACAACGCCCTCACGACTATGGTATGTGTTCTGTGAATGGGGGGGGCACCTTCCACCTAACCGAAGTGGGGCTGACTGTCTGCTAACTTCCGAGTAAGCAGGCAGCCCCGTGTGCCTGCTGGGGCGTGGGCACTCAGGACCGGGCACATGCCAGTCCTGGGTGGGAGGGAGCCAGTGGTGGAAAAGTATCATTTTTCTCATATTCTTCCCCCCCTTCTTCTTTTGCAGCCTATGGAACTCTTTGCCACAGTGCCCAGGAGAGACGGTAATGCAGACTGCCCACCTGCCCGTCACTGCCCACCTGGAAGTCGCATGTTATCAACAACGCCCTCAGGACTATGGTAAGTGTTCTGTGAATGGGGGGGCACCTTCCACCTAACCGAAGTGGGGCTGTCTGCCTGCTAACTTCCAAGTAAGCAGGCAGCCCCGTGTGCCTGCTGGGGCGTGGGCACTCAGGACCGGGCACATGCCAGTCCTGGGTGGGAGGGAGCCAGTGGTGGAAAAGTATCATTTTTCTCATATTCTTCCCCCCCCCTTCTTCTTTTGCAGCCTATGGAACTCTTTGCCACAGTGCCCAGGAGAGACGGTAATGCAGACTGCCCACCTGCCCGTCACTGCCCACCTGGAAGTCGCATCTTATCAACAACGCCCTCAGGACTATGGTAAGTGTTCTGTGAATGGGGGGGCACCTTCCACCTAACCGAAGTGGGGCTGTCTGCCTGCTAACTTCCGAGTAAGCAGGCAGCCCCGTGTGCCTGCTGGGGCGTGGGCACTCAGGACCGGGCACATGCCAGTCCTGGGTGGGAGGGAGCCAGTGGTGGAAAAGTATCATTTTTCTCATATTCTTCCCCCCCCTTCTTCTTTTGCAGCCTATGGAACTCTTTGCCACAGTGCCCAGGAGAGACGGTAATGCAGACTGCCCACCTGCCCGTCACTGCCCACCTGGAAGTCGCATCTTATCAACAACGCCCTCAGGACTATGGTAAGTGTTCTGTGAATGGGGGGGCACCTTCCACCTAACCGAAGTGGGGCTGTCTGCCTGCTAACTTCCGAGTAAGCAGGCAGCCCCGTGTGCCTACTTTGGCATGGGCACTCAGGAACGGCCAATCCTGGGTGGGAGGGAGCTAGTTGTGTTGAAGTGGTCAACTAATATTCATTCTTTTTTTCCCCCCTTCTTCTTTTGCAGCCTATGGAACTCTTCGCCACTGCGCAAAGCGCACCCGTGATTCCAGACTGCCCATCTGCCCCAGCCACGGCCGCATGGAGGTGGCCCATCGATTCACGTCGCCCGTACGACTCAGGTAAGAGTGCAGGCAGAGTGGCCATATAGAAAAGAAGGCAGGGCCCCTGCACCTTTAACTGTTGTGATGAAGAGGGAATCTCAGCAGGAACTAATTCCATACAAATGACACTGGCAGAAATTCCCTTTTCTCTACAACTGCTGAAGTTAGGAACCCTGACCTGGATTTGATCTGGTCAGCCTAACGTAGGGTGCTATTAGGAGTGAATGAATAACCCAAGGACAAAAGAAATGGTGATTCTCTAATGCTCCTGTAAGCTGTGTCCTGCCAGACACAAAAGGATAGCCAATCCCTCTAACAATGGGCTCAGAAGAGTGATTTAGAAAGGGAGGGGTGCAGCAGGAGAAGGAGGATTGCGTCACAAACAAGAGAAGTGTGCCGGTGGGAGACTACTAGGACTTGCATGTATTAATGTAATACAAATCTTTATTTATTTTCCTTTCTTCTTTTGCAGTATAAAAGTATTCATGTAATATTCATTTTCCCCCTCCTCTTCTTTTGCAGCCTATGGCACTCTCACTGCCACAGTGCCCGGGAAAGGAGAGACTTTGCCCATTAAATGCCAGCCTGCCTGCCCGCTGCTGATGCCACCTGCCGCCTTCCAGATCGTTCCTGCGAGGAGGGCCAGCCGCCTTCCTTGCACAAGCCATGGGACTAGGGGTCCTCCAGGAGAATCTCACCGAGTCCTCAACGCCCTCAGGAGGACTATGGTAAGTGTTCTGTGACTGGGGGGGCACCTTCCACCTAACTAAAGGGTGGCTGTCTGCCTGCTAACTTCCGAGAAAGCAGGCAGCCCCGTGTGCCTACTTTGGCATGGGCACTCAGGAACGGCCAATCCTGGGTGGGAGGGAGCTAGTTGTGTTGAAGTGGTCAACTAATATTCATTCTTTCCCCCCCCCTTCTTCTTTTGCAGCCTATGGAACTCTTCGCCACTGCGCAAAGCAGACCCGTGATTCCAGACTGCCCATCTGCCCCAGCCACGGCCGCATGGAGGTGGCCCATCGATTCACGTCGCCCGCACGACTCTGGTAAGAGCCTGTCAGAGAGCTTACCCACGAGTAAGCAGGCAGGCAGCCCCGTGTGCCTGCTGGGGCGTGGGCAAGCAGGACTGGCTTCATGACAGTCTTAGGTGGGAAGGAGGTAGCGTAGTCTGATAATATATTCATCCTTTCCCCCCCCCTTCTTCTTTTGCAGCCTATGGAACTCCTCGCCACTGCGCAAAGCAGACCCGTGATTCCAGACTGCCCATCTGCCCCAGCCACGGCCGCATGGAGGTGGCCCATCGATTCACGTCGCCCGCATGACTCTGGTAAGAGCCTGTCAGAGAGCTTACCCATGAGTAAGCAAGCAGGCAGCCCTGTGTGCCTGCTGGGGCGTGGGCAAGCAGGACTGGCTTCATGACAGTCTTAGGTGGGAAGGAGGTAGCGTAGTCTGATAATATATTCATCTTTCCCCCCCCTTCTTCTTTTGCAGCCTATGGAACTCTTCGCCACTGCGCAAAGCAGACCCGTGATTCCAGACTGCCCATCTGCCCCAGCCACGGCCGCATGGAGGTGGCCCATCGATTCACGTCGCCCGCACAACTCTGGTAAGAGCCTGTCAGAGAGCTTACCCACGAGTAAGCAAGCAGGCAGCCCCGTGTGCCTGCTGGGGCGTGGGCAAGCAGGACTGGCTTCATGACAGTCTTAGGTGGGAAGGAGGTAGCGTAGTCTGATAATATATTCATCCTTTCCCCCCCCCCTTCTTCTTTTGCAGCCTATGGAACTCTTCGCCACTGCGCAAAGCAGACCCGTGATTCCAGACTGCCCATCTGCCCCAGCCACGGCCGCATGGAGGTGGCCCATCAATTCACTTCGCCCGCACGACTCAGGTAAGAGTGCAGGCAGAGTGGCCATATAGAAAAGAAGGCAGGGCCCCTGCACCTTTAACTGTTGTGATGAAGAGGGAATCTCAGCAGGAACTAATTCCATACAAATGACACTGGCAGAAATTCCCTTTTCTCTACAACTGCTGAAGTTAGGAACCCTGACCTGGATTTGATCTGGTCAGCCTAACGTAGGGTGCTATTAGGAGTGAATGAATAACCCAAGGACAAAAGAAATGGTGATTCTCTAATGCTCCGGTAAGCTGTGTCCAGCCAGACACAAAAGGATAGCCAATCCCTCTAACAATGGGCTCAGAAGAGTGATTTAGAAAGGGAGGGGTGCAGCAGGAGAAAGAGGATTGCGTCAGTAACAAGAGAAGTGTGCCGGTGGGAGACTACTAGGACTTGCATGTATTAATGTAATACAAATCTTTATTTATTTTCCTTTCTTCTTTTGCAGTATAAAAGTATTTATGTAATATTCATTATCCCCCTCCTCTTCTTTTGCAGCCTATGGCACTCTCACTGCCACAGTGCCCGGGAAAGGAGAGACTTTGCCCTGAATGCCAGCCTGCCTGCCCGCCCGCTGCTGATGCCGCCTGCCACCTTCCAGATCGTTCCTGCGAGGTGGGCCAGCCGCCCTCCTTGCACAAGCCACGGGACTTGGCATTCGCCCTCAAGGAGAATGTCAACGAGTCCCCAACGCCGCTGTTTGGACTTTGCCCTGAATGCCAGCCTGCCTGCCCGCCCGCTGCTGATGCCGCCTGCCGCCTTCCAGATCGTTCCTGCGAGGTGGGCCAGCCGCCCTCCTTGCACAAGCCACGGGACTTGGCATTCGCCCTCAAGGAGAATGTCAACGAGTCCCCAACGCCGCTGTTTGGACTTTGCCCTGAATGCCAGCCTGCCTGCCCGCCCGCTGCTGATGCCGCCTGCCGCCTTCCAGATCGTTCCTGCGAGGTGGGCCAGCCGCCCTCCTTGCACAAGCCACGGGACTTGGCATTCGCCCTCAAGGAGAATGTCAACGAGTCCCCAACGCCGCTGTTTGGACTTTGCCCTGAATGCCAGCCTTCCTGCCCGCCCGCTGCTGATGCCGCCTGCCGCCTTCCAGATCGTTCCTGCGAGGTGGGCCAGCCGCCCTCCTTGCACAAGCCATGGGACTTGGCATTCGCCCTCAAGGAGAATGTCAACGAGTCCCCAACGCCGCTGTTTGGACTTTGCCCTGAATGCCAGCCTGCCTGCCCGCCTTCCAGATTCTGCTGTGGAAGGACAAATAAATAATACTAGGTGCTGCAAGAGACCATGTGGATTGGCTCTACATCAAAGCAGCCTTCTGGTTTAGAATTACATACTACACAAGAAAAGAACAATCACTTATCCTGCAAGAGCCCTTCCCAGGCTAGGATCTGAATAATAGCTATTAGCTAGGATCTGAATAGCTATTAGCTGGGATCTGAATAGTTAGCTAGTGCATTTCACAGCAGCATTCCTGCAACCAACACCTGTCTTGTCATGTAAATGTATGGGTCCCTAAAGCAATTTACAATCACTTTACATTTTACAAATGAATAAGTGAAACTTTCTTCCCTCATTGTTAACCATTCCACACCAGGCAGGCAATGTCCCCTTCCTGAAGGTTTAAAATAATAAAGTTTAACCTTTGTTTTCCCACTAAAGTATTGCACCAAAGTTTGTGAAATTTTCAGCGTTTGAGCGGGCATAGGTCCTGTGCCATGTGAGCGAGTTAGAGCTTTGTAGCTCTTAAAACCAACCCATAAATCCCATGTGAAATGCCATGAATAAACCTTTGTTTTCCCACTAAAGTATTGCACCAAAGTTTGTGAAATTTTCAGCGTTTGAGCGGGCATAAGTCCTCTGCCATGTGAGCGAGTTAGAGCTTGCTAGCTCTTCAAACCAACCCATAAATCCCATGTGAAATGCCATGAATAAACGTTCGTTTCCCACTAAAATGTTGCACCTAGCTTCCGGAAATTTCACACACATTTGAAGTGAAGTGTTCCCTGCAATGTGCCAAAGTTTCCCGTTTGTATCTTTGAAAATAAAAAAATGGGAGGCAAAACTGTATTTTACCCCACTGCTACCCAATTTTCAACAATTCATTGCCAACACATGCCTGGAGCTAGCTGTCTGAAATTTTACACACATATCAAGCGAAGTGTTCCCTGTAATGTGCCGAAGTTTCCTGTTTGTATCTTTAAAAATAAAAACATGGGAGGCATAACTGCATTTACCCCACTACTACCCATTTTTCAAAAATTCATTGCCACACCAGGAAAGCACCCACGGTTGTGAGATTTCACACACATGGGTCCCAAGGTACCACCTACAATGTGGCAAAGTTTCATTTGTGTAACTTTAAAAATGACCGAGTTATAGGCATTCCATGTTATTTATTAAAAAATCAATTGCCACAAACTGCATGCACCAATCTTTCTGAAATTTCTCACAGATACCTATCCCTAACCAGTGTACAATGTGCCCAAGTTTCATCCTTCTATCATTAAAAATGAAAAAGTTATAGGCGTTTTTGTAAAACAATACTTTGCTATAGGAAAAAGCATTCAAAATGGCGTCCGATCCGGATCGGAACATCCGATCCGCGGATCGGGATCGGATCGGATCCGATCCGACACACCATCCGATCCGATCCGATCCAATCCGACCCCCCAGGTCCGATTCCGATCCGCTATCCGATCCGATCCGGGGGGTCAGTGCACATCCCTAGTTTCAGGCACTACCCATCACCACTAACGGTGCCTGTGAATGCTCACCAATATCCCCTTACCTGAGATGCCCACACCTAACCACCCTCAAAGTGACCAATTAACACAAATTAACCTATTTAATACACCCAACCTGTCTCACAGTGTGGAGTAGGTGAAAAAACTCATAACCAAATTAGATTATGAGCAAAAAATTCCTACTCGGCCTCCAAACGGACAACCAGCAAACCCACACTGCCAAAGAGGGAGGGAGGGAGGGACCCTCGAAGACAAAGAGGGCTCTGGAGGGAGGCGCAGCCCTTACATAGCTACGCACCCTCCCATGCCCAGTGGCCCGAGCGAGGCAGCCAATGGCAAGCCTCCAAGTGTCGCTCTCTCTCCCCATCCACAATTAGCCTTCCCCCACCCACGCGCGCCGGGCATGGGTAGAAGGCATAAATTGTATGAAATGGGGCTCATTCAGTTCAATCGTCATTCATTATAAAGCAAATGTCAAGCGTAATAAATGGGTATAAATGGGGGTTGATTTTATTAACCTATTTGGGTGTGGGAGGGGCTTAGCTTCTCAGCAGCAACAGAGGTCCTCTTGGCAGCTAGAAACTGCCATTTTATTTCCCCAGAATGTTCTGGTCCTTGCGTCATCCCAGGAGAATAAAATGGCAGCCACCAAGAGGAAGCTACTGAGGGTTTTTTTGCTGTTGCCACAAGAAAATGAATGACTAATAACTACATCTTAGCAAGTCAACAATAAATAAATAAATAAATAAACAAATAAAATTATTAACAAAAATGAATGGAATAACAAAATTAAAAGAAAATTCTAGCACAGACCTATTAATCAATTCCACAGTATGTGTCGATGCTATTCCAGTGCACAATAGTGTATAGGCTGACCATCTGAAAAGGAGGACAGGGCACATGTAACTTTAAGAGTTGTAGAGAAAAGGGAATTTCAGCCAGTGTCATTTGTATGCAATTAGTTCCTGGTGAAATTCCCTCTTCATCACAACAGTTAAAGTTGCAGGGGCCCTGCCTTCTTTTGTATATGGTCACTCTAGTATAGTGCCTGCAACTTTAACTGTTGTAATGAAGAGGGAATTTCACCAGGGACTAATTGCATACAAATGACACTGGCTGAAATTCCCTTTTATCTACAACTGTTAAAGTTACATGAGCCCTGTCCTCTTTTTGATATGGTCAGCCTAATAATGTATATTTTGCAGTGTCCATTGCATTGTGTATATTATGCAGCATATGTTATGCAGCGTGTATTGAGGTGATCTTGCTCTGTTATGCACAGCCAGAGACAAAATAGAGAAAGGCAGGCCAGAGTGCAGTACTGACTATTCTAAAGCCAGCCCCATGAGGCCTTCTGCTCCCGTCTCAATGTGCCTCAGATTCCCAGTGTCCGTGCCATTGAGACCACAAACCTAGGTTAACCATTGTATCTCTGTGTTATTGGATATTCATAAGTAGGCACGTTTCTAAAAGAAGGGTGGTTTGGGGACAGGGGGGTTGTTGTTGTTTATACAGTAGGCATGTTTGCATTCCTCCAAAAATATGAGCTTCAACTCAAATGTAATGATTTGGGCCTCTGCCCAAACCCTCTCAAATGTTTGTCCAGTTCAGTCGGTTATCAAAGGTCAGCTTCAGTTATCTCAAACAAGACCAGAAAATTACATTTCTATGCCGCCCCATAGCTGAAGCTCTCTGGGCAGTTCACAAACATTATATCCATATACTTTGTGCAATATGCATGTTCTTTTTAATTGTTGTATTTTATTTATTACGTTTTCACCCACTCTTCTTTTGGAAAGCTCAGGGAAGCTTAGAAGAAGCTCCCAGTGGTCTCCTAACCAGGCCCTGATTAGATCCAAACTTGCTTACCTTCAACAATGCTACAATATAAGATGCTCCCATGCCATTCACTTTATTTACCTGTCAGGCTGTCCCTCTTTATAAGTGAACTCTCATACCTGTCTAAGGCCCTTTCTACACCATAGGGGTGTAGAGGGAGGGAGGGCGATCCTGGAAGTACCTAATACACACCATCGACACACAGGGATCAGCCTGCAGCCATCCCAGGCAAACATTCCCTGCTCCTTTGCATGATCTCTAAATTTATCAGATTTCCAAAGCCTTTCCACTGAGTGCTAATAAACATATTGAATAAAAATGGCCCTAACACTGATCTCCAAGGGGAAGTTGAACCTGGAGGTGCAATTTCAGATTTCAATAATGGGGTCAAAGATACTGCAGGAGGAGTGTTTTGCATCAGGTTTCAAAGGGATATATTCAAGATCAAACTGAAAAAGGAAACAAGGTGTATTTTTAAAGTGTTTGTTGTGGGCTCCTTTTGATATTGCAACTATAGCTAGACCATCCACAACAGGACAGTAATCTTTCCCCCTTTTTTAAAAGCAAAGGGTTTAGTATGGCTGTAATACTACAGATGCATCGGAAATTCAATCTTTGTTAATTCTGATATGAACATGTCTGATCTGCACCTCCTGGACTAATATGTAGATCGTAACATAGTTATCCATGGCCTTTCACACTTCCCTAATCTTCTGATCCAGTTTCGGAAGGTATAGGTGAAATGTACACAAGAGACATGAACCAGAAATAAACTGATCCACTCAGCCCCAACAGGGTTGGCCCTACCATTAGGCAGAGTGAGGCATCTGCCTCAGGTGGCAGAGGCTGAGGTGTGTGTGGGGAGCTGCAGCAGGTACCATCTACCCCCCCCCCATGGTTGTTCCCCTGTATTGTAGGACAGACCTGTGTGTGCCACACATCCTGCTTAAACCACATAAACTGGCATACTGACCTTAGACCTGGAGGCACCAATGCACCCCTAGACATCTCCCTTGGTACCCATAAAGGTGCCCTAATTCCTCCCTTTTGAAATTATCACTTTCTGGCAGCAAGAATTGGTGTCAAATAGGTTTCGCTGCATGCTGAAAACTGTGGGTTCAAAGGAGTGGTTGCGTGTGTTGGGGCTTAGCCCCCACCTCTGCCTTGTACTCAGTCATTGGGACAGTTGCGTAGGACATTTTCTCAAAATGCCAAGTGTGCCCATGGCCTCGCAAAACATTGCCTACCTCCCCCTGCCTTAGATGTAGTGGGGGACACGATCCTATTGCCCGTGTTGAAGTAAGGTTCAGCTGCCATGTCCGTCAACGTCTGTATATAAAATTGCAGGAAGAGGCATCTTGTCTTTTACTTCAGGCAGCAAAATATTTTCGGCCTGCCCTGTACACAAACCCATTACATTGGATGTAACAATTGTCATTCAGTATGTAGAACTAGTGAGATAGCCACATGCCTGCTATAAGGTTCCCACTCACAGCCTTCAGATTAGGAGATTAATGTACTAGCTGCTGCATTTAAGACCATGGTGAAATGAATGTAGAAGGAGATATTGCTACTATCAATTATCATCTGCATATTTAAATACTGCACATGCAGGATGTTGAAATGGTTTCCCTTTGGCTACAACGTACCCAATGGCTGTGAGAATCGTGCAATAATAATACAGATATCCTTATTCACATTCAGAGAAACCGAGGTTACAACAACAATAGAAGAAAAGGCAGCCTCTTAAGAGACCAAAACCCTGAAAGCTTATTCAGAAATGCAAGCAGAAAAGTGGACTGGATCTGTAATTGCAAAACTTTTCTTTATAAGCAGCCCTTTCCCCTTTAATTTCATGGATGGCTGATATTTCCCATCTGAAAATATATCCAGCCCTCCATGAAATTTACTTGTCTATAAAATGTCTACTCCTGTTAACTTGAACAAATAGGTCCTCACAAGGCTTGGTTACATATAATTAAACAAAAGTAATGTAGGTGATTTGACCTCCAAGGATAGGGCTGTGCTAAATATCCCTCATACATTAAATGAAAGAGCAAAAGCGTCCATTATACTTGTTGTTTAATTATCAATTACCTGTGTGTTGGGGATAACAGGGTGTGGTCTATCTTGTGTCACCCAAAATGGACGCAAATCCAAAATCTATAGCACCTCTGGCTAGGCCTGAGAAAACTGAGAGGAACCAATGATTCAGGGAAAGGCAGAAATGAACATGGTTGTTCCTATGACTGACATGTGGCACAAATCAGATGATGTTAATCATTTTTTATCAACTAGTGATTTCAAATGAGACAAATGGAAGCATATGTTTACATGGAGATCTGTCTGTCCATCCACCCACCCATCCTTCCATTTATTTATTTTTTAAAAAAACTTTCCCATCCTAGGGTGACCAGATAAAATCCAGGTCAGGGTTCATGTAACTTTAACAGTTGTAGAGCAAAGGGAATTTCAGCCAGTGTCATTTGCATGCAGTTAGTTCCTGGTGAAATTCCCTCTTCATCACAACAGTTAAAGTTGCAGGCACTATACTAGAGTGACCATATACAAAAGAAGGCAGGGCAGAAATTGACAGAAACAGCAAAGAGTCTTTGTTGCACCTGAAAGTCTAACAACACTTGTCTCTAGTTTTGAGATTTGTAATGGATTCATAATGCCTGTGCTGGCTATGGGTGTCATCTATGAGATTTACATAGATTCAGTTTTTGTGGCATATGGGCCAATGAAAAAGAAGTCCAGGCTCCTGATTCATAATTGTATCCTACTCATAGTAGTATCCTACTCTAACCAACTAACTAGCAAACAACCTCAAACCGCCGATCAACAATGTTGCCTGGATGATTTGTATAGACTCTGTACAGGAGGGAAGGGAAATACCCTGATCAGAAATTGATGTTCAGTTATGGAATGACTTAGCAAGTGTAATGAAGAACATCTGCCAGTGAGATGAGCAAATCATACGGCAGCCTCTGTCAGCAGAATAATTAAAGGTCGATTTATTAGCAAAGGAATAAATATGCTATACAAAGAGGCCTGAAAGAGGAACCTGCTCTTTGGTAGTTTTAGAAGATTCATATCGGGAGATCCAATAAAGGTGACAGAAATAGTACTGAGGAGGAGAGATTATGGGCTTGTTTATATTCTAGGTCTGAATGGAAGATAAAATATGGGACTATAAAATACCAAATGGCATACAGACTGCTTATTATCTCTAAAGGAATTCTGGTATATAGACACATCAGACAATTATATTTCTGTCTGCTGGGCCAGCTAAAACATGGAATCTCTGTTTCCTCCATATTGTTGGATCAGTTTTGCCTTCTGAGATAAATTATGCGTCTTTCTGATGAATTTGAAGATTAGGGGAACTTTACGCCTCTAATATTGTGGAAATGGCCATTTATGGCAGCCATTCTGCACAACTTCAGATCTGTGCACTTCCGGGAGCCCAGCTTTTATGGAAAAATGCTGGCTCGCAACTGGCTTGCAGGGGGAAGTGGTTGGCTGTAGGCACTTGCAGACTGCCTGCTGAGCAATCCAGGGCCTCGTGTGGCCGGTGAGGCTACGAGTAGCCACACGTCTGCCTATCCCTAATCACACACAATTAGAGCTAAATCAAGTTCAGTGATCTTTAAGTATCTGCTATTAAAGATATTATTTCTCATCCTTTCTTCAAGAACTGGTTTCATCTTCTTTCTGCTACTCTCTTGTTGTGTACCATCAACTTGGAATCAGCACCAAGCCAGTTCACTAAACCCACTGCATGTTTTCACCTTTTCTCAGCTGACTTCCAGTATTATTGCACAGCTATTAATCAGGAAATCTCATAAAGGCCTTGTGTAATCAATATATAAATCATGATGTTCATTATTGTCTTGATAATCCCATTTCTCCTTCCCCCATCCCACATACAACCTTTTTATAAAGTGGCAGCATTGTCTGATTTGACAGAACCAAAGCAGAAACATACCAGGGTTGAATAATCTAAGTGAGGTTCATTAATTTGTGTGCAGTAAAGCACATTGGTTCTCATACGCTCCTCAACCAATACACAAAGACCATTGTTCCATGCTCATTTCCCATGTTGATATTTTGACTCAATCCAGCATGAGGGATATACCATTGTAGCCCAGCCCAGCCCTGATATTCAATTTACTCTATATAGTGGATGAGACGTGTCTGTTTGGTGGTGGGTATGATCCTTTGATAAGAGAACTTTCTGGGCAAATATATACATATATACATACACACACACATGTGTGTGTGTGTGTATGTATATACATATACATACACACACACTCACACATACAGAGTGAAGTAGTAACACTTGGCCTTTATGATGCCAAACTTCAAGGCAATGATGATTTTAACTCTCTACTTACTGCTCAGCCACTCTGGTAGTATTTGGGTCTAATTCTCCTAGAGCTTTAATTCATGCCCTTTCTCCTGATTTTACCAGTGAGATTCCTGTTGTCCAGCTCTCCCATCTTAAAACCTGATCAGATGGGCCACTGCTGCTGGCCGCTGCTGCTTCCTTGCAAAGACAGGAAGGAATTTTCAACTATCACTAATTGGCTTGTTGTTGGCTGAGATATTTCTTTCTCCTCCTTGTGTCTCCCCTTTTACTTCTCTCAACTTTGTCAGATGTAAGGGTTTTGTTTTTGAACAAAGCAGCTGGATGTGCTTTTCTTTCTTTTTTTCTTTTTAGATGTACATATTCTTGTTGTCACAATTTTTGGGCCTGAATATAGTGACTGGGTTCAGACAACATGATAACCCATGGTGGTTTAAATAGTTGACAGTTGGTTATATAACTCCCCATGGGTTATTGTGTTGTGTGGAGGGAGCTTTTTAAACTGACAGTTGGTTATTTGGCTGAAAAAAACTAATACAAATAACCAACACTGGGCAGAGTTGGCTATTTGAACCCCTATCGGTTATCACATTGTGTGGAAGTTGTTGTTAGTTATTTCTTTGGCCGTTGTTGGTTATATCAACAGCCACAGAGTTGCAAGGCAAGAGCAGTCAAAGCAGTGGCTGCCACTCTAGTCCAGCTGGCAGGATAGATTTTGGCAGCAATGGCTGATGGGATACTAGTGGGAGGACTGACAGGGGGAGAGAGGGCAGGGGATCATTGAGTCAACTCAGCTTGGACTAATAGTCAACTCAATGCTGGTCCTAATCCACACCACAGTTGATTATAATCATGTTCTGTGGGGAGTACTCCCTATCGTATTGTCTGAATGCAGCCAGTGAGTGGGGTGAAAGAGAATTTCACAAACACAGGTCAGCCTTAACACAGGTCTGCCATAAACAAACTTGCAGCCTGTGTGTGAGAGAGCAATGGACAGGCTTAAAATGGCTCTAAGAGGTTTAGATTCCCCAAGGCACAGTTGTGGAGTTCTTAACTATACTCCTTTTCCTCTGTATTTCATGCTGAGCTTACATTTTATTTTGGTAAGGGGAGGAACCACATGCTCTTAATTTTTGGTGCAGTTCATTTGTGTTGGTTTTGAGCTTGGTCTGTGGCTGTGGTTTAACTATGGTAGTGATGGTACTGATTCATCAGTTTATATGGGCCAGTATCATGCTGCATTTTAAATAGGCTGACCATATGAAAAGGAGGACAGGGCTCATATAACTTTAACAGCTGTAGAGAAAAGGGAATTTCAGTAGGGTATCCAGATGGCCCGGGGTTTCCCGGTCCTAACCTGGAAACCTAGGCTGATCTGGGGCAACCGGGGGGCAGCGGGGGAAAACCGGGGTGGCGGGGGGTCACGCGGCAGTGGCGGGAGGCGGGCAGCACGAGGCACTTACCTGCTGGGGCGTCCGCTTCCCTCCGGTGCTCGGAATCTACTGAGAAACAGGCTTTGCGGCCTGTCCCTCAGTAGCGTGCCAGGTGATTATGTCATCACCTGGCGCGTACTGAGAGTCAGGCCAGGAAGCCTGTTTCTCAGTAGATTCTGAGCACTGGAGGGAAGCGGATGCCCAGGTAAGGAGTGCGGGGCGGTGCGGTGCGGCGCAGGTGGGGGGGGCAGCATGGGCGCGTGGTGGGGGGTTTGTTTTGGGTGGGGGGGTGGCGGGGGGGGGTCCGGGATTTTGATTGTCATAATCTGGTCACCCTAATTTCAGCCAGTGTCATTTATATGCAATTAGTTCCTGGTGAAATTCCCTCTTCATCACAACAGTTAAAGTTGCAGGCACTATACTAGAGCAATCATTTACAAAAGAAGGCAGGGCCCCTGCAACTTTAAATGTCCTCCTTTTCATATGGTCAGCCTATTTTAAAGGCATGGCAATTCGGTTGACCCCACTGATCCAATTGTTTTGTGAAACCTTTCCTTAAAATTTGCACACATAGGCATGTGCAAGGGATGTGCCGGGTGTGCCCAGGCACACCCTAATGTCTCAAGCAATAAGTACCGAATTGAGGGGGCCATTGAGTAGGGATCCATATGGGGATACAAACAAAGCGGAAATAGTCCCCCGGCTGCCCTCTGGCTGCTCTACCACCACTGATGCTCCTGGCAGTAGGAGCAAAAAGGAATTGCTCTGCTGGGAGCCTCTCTGCCCAGAACCATGCTTCAAAGTGGCCAGGAGAGACCCGCCCCCCTTGAAGGCTAATATAGTCTCATAAGCCCTTCCTCTGACCAGTGTCACTACAAAGCCTGACTAATGCTGGAGCTTGGGGAGTGTCTCAACACTGCCCTCCCCACCTGCAACGACCCTCCCATGCTCCGGCAAGCTGAACGTTGAGTAGGGCATCAGTGTCTGCAATGTTTAATAAATAAATGAATAAGAATCATGTCCTTTATGATTGAGAATTCAATAATTGTTCACCTTTTAAAAAAAATCCCTGGGTGCACACCTTAATGAAATGTGCTGGTCATGCCTATGGTGGCACAGTGTTTTTTATGTGTAAAAACATGTATTCTGCTTTCTCCCTCAATGTTTCCATTTTATCCTATGAATTTTATAACCTGTGTTCACCTGTGAACCATAATACACATTTCTTCAACTATTAGTAAAATGGGGCCAGGCTTTGAAAGCTTACAACTGAAATTTGAGGTGGAATTTTTGATTCTTTTCTTCTGTCTTCTACTCCACAGAGTGAGGGGGTTATTTAAACATAAGAGGTGTCAAATTAATATTTTAAAAAAGCACTCAAGTAAGCTAGGAAAACTATTTGGAGATTACATTTGGAACAGAAGCGCTATAGGCATTTTCTGCCATTGTTCTTAACAAAGGGAAATATTCACATTCTGATAATAAACTGGCCACCCGTTGTGATGAAAGTTTGCCCCTAGCTGACTTGATTGTTCTTTGAAAACTCTCCTATGCACAGCTGTGAAGCGGGGAGAAAAACCTGACAAGAAAAAGTGAAAAGTAGTAATATTTTTTTATGGCCAGAAATGTGCTATTGTAAATCTTAAATTTTAAGGAGAAACAATTGCTTTGATGTTTGGCAAGAACACTGAAAAAAGGTAATGTTTCTTCTACCTGGCTTCCTTAAAAGATTGAGTATTTGACCTATGCCATGGAAGTAGGACATGGATCAAACACTTTTCTAAGGGTACAATCCTATACATGTTTAGACAGAAAAAAGTCCTACGACTCCCAGCATTTCACAGCCAACCAACATATTTTACATTATTACACAAAAGGGATATTCACACATTACATGAAATGCCCATTCATACTGCATGTACACTGTATGTTTAGATGGATGTGGGAATCTGTCTATATGCAATCATACCTGAATCATACACAGGTACCACAGTCCTACTTAATCAAGGGTAAAGATGAGGCATACAGCTGAACCTGGGTTGAATGAACATACACATATAGTGTGAATTGATGAACACATGTTAACACATAGAAGGAACAGGGCTTCACATTGTGTTTCTGTCTTCAGAATAATCAGTACATGGGTGTCAATCCCCAGTTTCTTTTACCCACCACGTGAAATGGAAAAGCAGGGATCTGGGCCTTTGTGCTGAATTTCTGCTTTCAGAAATGTGCTGTGAAGTCCTCTTACTTCTGCTTCCCTTATGCTTGGTGCATTCCATCCCCCAAATTCCCTGAGGAATTTGTTATGTGTTATGCTAAAGATGTTGTTTTTCAAATCTGTGTATTTTGTTTTGTTCAAATGTATGCATGAAGACCTAATATGGATCAGGTCCCTAGAGGGAGTCGAGAGTTGTAACCCTTTGCCCAATACCTGCAATTTCATTACATTGCCAAAAAGGCATCCAGTTGTAAATTGGAGACTCTAGACTGGGACCAGAGCTGAGGGGGCAGAGAGAAGTCAGCCTTCCCATCCCCCAATGTCCTGGTCTGTGCTAGTGATGGGCAAACTTACACTAGGAGAATCTGTTATTTCATCAAATAATAATGAACTCACCCATGAAAGCTCAGCTGAGAGTTTTCCCTTAAAACAAACTCTCATTCTGCGTAAACAAAATTTGTGCATGCACAATATCAAAGTGCATACTGGGAGCTGTAGTTTGGAAATGTATTGTGTGCCATTATGTCATGTGTCCCTATGCCATGTGTCCCCATGCTAGGTACCCCTTACTGAGTTGTTGTTTTTGCATGGTAAGCAAAAACAACCTGTTGTAAATAACGTACCTGTTGTAAATAACGTACAAATTTACTTACTAAACAAAATAAAAGTACTTTACAAACACTGATGACCCGTATCTGACCTGGTGAAAGTAAGAGAGAGAAGTGACATCATCACAGCATACCATAATGCAACCAAATCAGTGCATGCATGGAAATATCATTGTTTAGATATGGGGGTTGCCTTCACGACGCCGATTTGCCGCTGCTTTGGAGAATAGCCTGCGGTTTCGCTGCTGTGGGGCGGAAGATCCCCAAGGCAGAGGGGAGTGCAGGCTTTCTGGGCAGCGCTGGCAGCCATTGAGTTCTTTTTTTTTTTTTTTAATATTTTTTTATTAATTTCAACATAAACATACACAATATATAAACAATAATATAAAATAAAATAAAATAAAACAAACTTCCCCCTTCAACTACCCCCTGTGCACCCCCCCCATCCGAGACCATCTCATAATCCTTCATCCTCTTTCCAAAATTTTAATGATTCTTTTGAAGGCAATTGTCCCTTTCCCGATCTTAAAACATAATTCAAAAGGGGAGTCCATATTTCCCCAAAATCACTCTTCCTGGACATTCCCCTCTTTATTTTCATTTTACAAGTCAACATATCATTCAAAGCTAAATCCCAAATTTCTTTATACCACTCTTCTATTGTATAACTTCGTTGCCCTTTCCAATTTTTAGCAATCAATATTCTAACAGGTGCCAGGAGGTTGTTTACCAGTTCTTTATTTATTATATTCTTGTTCCTACTATCCCATATTGCTAGTAGAGCTAACTTCGGGTTTAATTCCAAGCTACTTCCAATTATATCGCTTATTTCTTTACAAACCCTTACCCAAAATTTTTGTACTTGTTCACAGCTCCACCACATATGAAAATATGTCCCAACCTCCTGACACCCCCTCCAACAATTCTTGGGCAATTTTTTATCAATCTGGTGAAATCTCACAGGTGTTAAATACCATCTCCAAACTGTCTTATAATAGTTCTCCTTAATTCTAATCGACAATAACTTTAACATTCTTCCATTCCATATCCTCCCCCAATTATCTTCATTGATTTTCCCCCTTATATCTTCTTCCCAAACCTCTTTTATAACCTTAAGTGAGTCCTGAAATTCTTCCTCTATTAATATTTTATATATCTCACTAGTGAGTCCTTTCTTAGCTCTAGCTTCTTCTTTATCCCACGATTGTTCAATTAAATCTTCAAATCTTGTATTATTTCTACATTCCTTATTCTTTGTCCTCCATTCCTGTGTCCATTTTAACAATTGCAGACACTTGAACCACGCTATCTTTTGTCCTTTAAATAGGTCTTTAATATGCTCACTATCCTTCATCTTTTCCATCCAATTCCTTAATTTAATAATATCTTGTTCTTTCAGACTCGCTTCTATCTCTGATTTTAATACTCTTGGGAAGTTTCCCACTACTACAACTGGGGCAAGCAGAGAATCCCCTGGTATCAACTTTCCTCTATACTTCTCCCAGATCGTTAATATATTTTCCAACAATGGGTTGTCCAGTACTTTCAATTCTTTCTTTTGCATTTTAGTAAAAAATATATTTCGCAGTTTACATTCCACCTTTACTGTTTGCGATTCTAACCATTCCAGGTCTTGTTCCCCTATAATAGCATAAATAACATATCTTAACTGGTTAGCAATATAATAATTCTTAATATTCGGAAGTCCTAAACCTCCTTTCTTTTGAGCTTTATACCATAACCCCTTATTTATCCTAGCTCTTTTATCCCCATTACAATAAGCATTTATCATATTTTGCCAACTTTTAATCTCAGCTACTGAAATTCTAATAGGTAACAGAAAATTAATCTTAGGTAATATCTTCATTTTAATAACCGCTATTCTACCAAACCAAGAATATTTTAATTTTCTATATATCTGTAATTTCTCCCCTACCTCTTTTCTTAACCTTACAAAATTAAGTTCCTCTAATCTATCTAATTCTCTGTCTATATTAACTCCTAAATATCGTATTATGTTTTTATATCCTAATCCTAGATTAGCTTTACATTTCTCCATCTCTTCCTTGTTATAATTGTACAACATCATTTCTGACTTCCCCCAATTAACTTGTAATCCTGTAATTTTCCCAAATTCTCTCAAATGTTTCTGAATCAACTCCCCGCTTTTTAGGGGATCTTCTAATGTCAATAACGTATCATCCGCAAACATATTTACTTTTATCTTATCATTACTACCTATCCCCTTTAATCTTTCATCTTCCCTAATTACGTTTGCTAAAATTTCTATAACTACTGCAAATAAGATCGGCGAGAGTGGACACCCTTGCCTAGTTCCTCGAGCTAGATTTATTTGTTGCGTTAACCCATCATTAACCATTATTTCCGCTTTATTATTTTTATACATCTGATTAATCACTCCCATAAATTTATTTCCAAACCCAAACGTTTTTAATATTATTTTTAACGCTGGCCATTCCACGCAATCAAAGGCTTTGAAAATATCTAAAGCTACTAATCCTGCTTTTAAATTCCTTTTTTTTATAATATTTATTATATTTATAACTCTCCCAATTAAATTCGGCATTTTCCTACCTACAATAAATCCACATTGATCATTTTTTATATATTTAAAAATAAATGAACCCATTCTTTTAGCCATTATTGCTGAAAATATTTTTGCATCCTGATTTATTAAAGATATTGGTCTATAAGATGCTGGATCCGTCAAGTCCTTGCCTGGCTTCTGTATTAAGATAACCATGGACTGATCCCATGATGGCGGAGTCGTTCCTCCTTCTATTATATTATTATATAATTTTAATAATCTAGGTATTAAAATATCCTTAAATATTTTATAAAACTCCGGCCCCAATCCATCAATCCCCGGAGACTTACCTCCTTTTAGTTTTGCAATAATTCCCTCAATTTCTTTCTCAGTAACCAAGGCTTCCATACTCTCTTTATCTTGATCATCCAGTCTTATTTTCCAATTTCTTTCTACATATTCCTGTATCTTATCTTTTGTAACCGCCTCTGATGCATATAATTCTTTATAAAATTCCTGAAAAATTATTAATTTATCTTTCATTAAATTACATCTATTCCCTAATTTATCTCTAATTGTCCCTATCATATTCTTAGCCTTCTCTGACCGCATGGATCTAGCCAGCATTTTGGAATTTCTATTATTATATTCAAAAAAATCTCTCTTTAAATACAACAAGTTCTTCTGAACCTGTTCTATTTCTTCTTTCTCCAATTCCTTTTTCTTTGCTTGAATTAAGGCATATAACCGCTTATCTTTTGTTTCTCTTAATCTCTCCTCTAGTATCCTTATCTCTTCTTCAACGTTTTTAATAAGTACTTCCTGTTGCTTTTTAAGTGTGGACATTTCCCTAATACACATCCCTCTTATTACTGCCTTCATTGTGTCCCATAATAGTCCTTGCGAATTAACTCCTTTTTCATTTATCTGCCATATTTCCTGCACTTCCTTTTTTAGTTTCTCTACTATACTTTTATTTTTAAAAATTCTTCCATCCAGTCTCCATCTCTTTGCTTGTTTATAATCCTTCTTCCTCTTCATCTCCATCATCATTAATGCATGGTCAGTGATCTTTATTACTCCTATATCACAATCTATTAAGTTTGATAACATATTCTTTGATATAAATATATAATCAATCCTTGAGTAGCTCTTAAATCTAGGTGAGTAAAAGGTATATTTCCTCTCTTCTCCTTTTAATACTCTCCATACATCCATTAATTCTTTCCTCTCCATTAGTTTAGCTAGTTCCGTCTTCCCCCCACCTCTAGCATCTCTAATAGCATTATCCCTATCTTTCCCTTTATGTAGTACCATATTAAAATCTCCTGCCATCACAATATTTTTATTCCCTAAATCTCCCACCATATCAAACACTTCTTTAAAGAATTCAATTTGATTCCCATTTGGAGCATAGACATTAATCAACACAAATTCTTCCCCTTCCATCGTGCAGTAAATTATAAGGATCCTTCCATTCTTATCTTTCTTTACACTTTGAATATCAATACCACATTTCTTCGATATTATGGTTGCCACACCTCTCGCTTTAGAAGTACCACATGACTTTTCATACACTCCTATTTCCCTCATTCGTAACTCATTTACCCCCTCCTTTATCTGATGAGTTTCCTGCAAGAAGATTATATCAATTTTTTCTCTTTTCAACATTGTTTCAATTCTTCGTCTTTTTACCACCGTTCCTAGCCCCTTAACATTTAACGTTGCATATCTCAATTTATTTTCCATCTCTTAGTTTCAGCCATATGTATACATTGATCTCGCCATTGAGTTCTTGAAGCCCAAAGCCTGCTGTCTGCCTGGCCTTCCCATGTGTCCTGTCAACCAACTGTGAGGCTTGATCCACCCCCAGTTTTGAGGCTCATTGAGGACACCACCAACAGATGGCATGAGGAAGGTGGTGATCTAGCATTAAATGGAAAAGCTGCAGTAAGCAAGGTTTTTTTTTCTTGTTTGGGCTTCCTCTTTGGTGGGCTTCCTGTTTGGTGCGTTTCCTGTTTTGGCTTCCTGTTTCAGCTTCCTGGTTGGTGGGCTTCCTGTTTGGGCTTCCTGTTTGGGCTTTCTGGTTGGACTTCCCTGTTTGGTGTGCATCCTGTTTGGACTTCCTGTTACATAACTAAAGGAATAGACATTGCACAGAGAAGCCCTGTGTAGTAGTAGTAGTAGTAGTAGTAATAATAATAATAATAATAATAATCAATAAAAACCTTTGAGTAACGGTAGTATTCTAACTTCAGGGTGCAAATGAGCATGCAAAAAAGCCTTAATACTTTTTGAATACTTTTTGAACCACAGCTCAGATCTTCACCAAACCAAGTACTCCACAAATCTGAATAAACGACATCAGTACTTTTTTACCCAAAATTGAAAGAAGTATATGATACACTGAGTTGCATCATGGGGTAAAAAGAACAAATGTCAAGGATCCCCACTTTTTCACTTGCTGTGCTTGGGGCAGTTTTTATCAGATCTCTATGACATTTTGCACAATTGTAGAACTCAAGAGGCAAATTATGGATGTAAGGTTTTGGGGCATTACTGCTATAGGCATCATTTTCATAAGCAGTAGACTTTTGAGGTTTCCAACTGTGAATTTTTTTTTGTGTATGCCTCTCCTTAACTAAAGGGGCACTCCTATGCCACTTTAATATTTCTGGGCTCACATCACCTTGTTAAATAGTCAACTTATGCCTTTGCTCTATGCGTGCAATTGCTAGACGCTTCTATATAACTATGGTTCTAACTAAGTACATTTTGTTCAATTCAGTTTTTTGCAAGTTTTATTCCAACTAAGTCTTGAAGGACTCACACAAGCAGAGTTTTATCAGCACCCTATAATTTTCAGGATGCATTGGGGAAACCATGACTGTTAAACTGATGTAAAACTGGTACAAGTTTGCAGTATAGATGTAACCTTTGTTATTACATGCTGGCTTCTTTTGAGATGCAGATATGTTAAAGAAGAGCTAATAAATTTGTTCAAAGATTAATAATGATGCTTTATGTCATGGTTCAGCTTATACATTTAGGGAATTCCTACTAACCGGTACAGGGGACCACTACTAACAAAGTTATGAAGAACCTTCAGACTCTTCAATTACAATTGGATAAAGAAAGGGGAGAGTAAAAAGTGAGGAGAAACATACAATACCAAATGAGTTACAACCTAGGGGAGAAAACAAGGACAATGGATTTGGAAAAGCAATATCAAAAAGCAGAAAGGATGGGAAGATAGGCTTACAGAAAATTGAAGAAGTAAAAATCATCCGTGTAAGATATGCCAATCTTATTTGCTCTTCAACAGCCTGTTTGTTTAGACAGTTCCCTTTTCTCCCAAATGATAAATATATTTTGGTGATGTTTCCTTCAAACTAAACCCATCAAATTGATGGGTTCCTCCCCTCCATATATAATTAGAACAGCTGGAGAAGAATGGCTACACATCAGTTTTGAAGTGGTACTTGAGTTGTCGGAAAGCTACCCAGGAGATCCTTGAGACATATAGGAACTATGAGTTATTAGTCTCCTAGCACTACTCAAATGTATGGTATAGCAAGAGAAGGCACACTCCAGAGCAAGATTAGCATGCTCAGGTCCCAGTGATATCAATGGAACTTTGGCCGTTTGTCTCTGGGTGCTCCCTATTCATCCAAATGAGACTCCCAGGGGCAGAGGGGAAAGGCATTGGTTTCCCAGAAATAAAGAAATCCTGGGACAACCCAAATCTTTCAGTGGTCCTGGGACCATCCTCAGACTGTGGGAGATGTGGGCACCCATCCCGCCTTGTGCCCACTTACTCGTGAGTAAACGTGGCAGCAGAAATGAGCACGGAGCCATGGCTGCATTTTCACCATCCATGGGATGCAGGGGTGCTGAGGGCCGCAATTTCAGGGGGATTTTTTAATTTTACTTTTCTGATAGAGCGGGGCCTCACCCTTGCATGACTGGCCTTACTGCATTAAAAAAAAAACAAAAATGGTGGCCACAGCATCCCTGCTTCCTCCCCGGATGTTGTGTGCCACGTGTGTATGCTGGGTGAGGCTCTCGTGATCAGGATATCGCAACAGCTTCCCCCATCCCTCCTGGAATGCCGGGAGGTGTAGAAAGGCCCTTGGTCAAACATCTGTTCAAGTCCTATTGGTTTCAATGACACTTTCTGTGGATTGTACACTTCACTAGTATCATTAATACAGATATGTGAGTTGCCAATAAATAACGCAGATGCTAATCCACTTGAGCTTTAAAAATGTTCATTAAACCATAAGATGGGAATGTTGGATCAGACCAACGCTCCATCTAGTCCAGCATTCTGTTTACACAGTGGTCAACCAGCTGCCTTATAAGTCATGCGAGTGCAATTGCACTCTCCTGCTCATGTTCCCTAACAACTGATGCACATAGGTATACTGCCTCTGACACTGGGGATAGCATATATCCATCATGATGAGTAGCCTTGCTAGACTTACCTTCCATGAATTTGTCTAAACTTCTGTTAAAGCCATCCAAGCTGGTGGCCATCACTACGTCTTGTGGAAGTGAATTCCATAGCTATGTGCTGTGTGAAGAAGTACTTCCTGTTATCTGTTCTCCATCTCCCACCAATCAGCTTCAAGGGAAGACTCCAGGTTCTAGTATTATAAGAGAGAGGAAGAAAAATGTCTCCTTTTCCATGTTCTCCACACTATGCAAAACTTTGTACATCTTTATCATGTCTCTATTTACCAAATGTTCATGCTCATCAAATGCCTATGCTGATGAACATTAGGGTGATCATATAAAATCCAGGTCAGGGCTCATGTAACTTTAACAGTTGTAGAGAAAAGGGGATTTCAGCCAGTGTCATTTGTATGCAATTAGTTCCTGGTGATATTCCCTCTTCATCACAATAGTTAAAGTCGCAGGCACTATACTAGAGTGACCATCTACCATCTAGTGATGAAGAGGGAATTTCACCAGGAACTAATTGCATACAAATGACACTGGCTGAAATTCCCTTTTCTCTACAACTGATAAAGTTACAGGAGCCCTGACCTGAATTTTATCTGGTCACCCAAATGAACATGATCTACTAAGGAAGCTCATCCGAAAACAATCCCAATGAAGAACAATTTACTCTATAAAAATGCATTCAACCCAATCCGATTTTAATTTGTGGATGCCAGAGATTTGATACATGCATGGAGCCTCCTGATCTACTAGGACCTAGGCCTTCATTGCAATGGATGCACAAAGTCCTTCATTGAAGTGAGTGAAGAAACTCTACATATGGATCAGAATGAGTATGGTTTGTGTCAGAATGCAAACTAAACTCAGAATTGAACTCATAACGATTTCAAGATTGCAGTTCTAATCATGCGTAATAAGAACCAAATCTGATTGAAAGCAATGGGACTTAAGGCTAGGATTAGGCTGTAGAAACACTTCAAGAAGTATATTAAATACAGTCTCAGTAGAATGCTAAACCACAGCCTGAGCCTAAGGCTTGCTGTTTAGGATGGTTCATAGACTTGCAAGCATGAATTGATTTAATCAGAAGCTTTAACAGACTGATTCAATTTTATAGCTTTGGTGGGAGACTTTTAAATCATGGTGACATGACTGAAAAGCATACCTTTTCAGTCATTTGGCAGCCACAGTAACACCTTTTCTACTTTGCTGGCATTGTAGGGTGGTTGTTCTTTTAAGTGGCAGATCTGACAATTCAGATATACTGGTGCAAATGCTAAGGACTGGGCTGAGTGATGCTCTACGAAAGAACCTTGCAAGTCTTCAGTGTGCATGTATCACATGAAAGCAGCAGGTACACAATCTAACAATATTAACCTTGATGCGCTAATGAGCTGAATGCCCAGAGTATGTATGACGTTCCACTGCAAAAAATAAAATGGGTATATTAGGTGAAATGCATACAAAAATGCAGGTATTGAGGAAAATGTGCAGAAAAATGCTTATGAATTTCATGTGAACTTTTTAAAGCAAATTCTCAAAATTCAGGACAAATCAAATTTAAGATTGGAATGAGACACTGAGAAGAACTGAAATTAACAGATTTCTCCACCCCTAATTACAGCACTCCTTCATTGTGCTTTGTCTGGCAGAGAGAAGGGCAGACTTATCATTAGGACAGAAAAAGGAGAGAGGGAGGGAAGGAGCAGAGGTGCCTTGGGAAGCAAAATATTTTGGGCCTACCGAATTCTCACATGGGGTAGGGATTTTCAGGAGTGGTCAGGAAGACACTGAACATTGCATAGTGACAGGTAGCAGGGAGGGAAGGAGTGGCGGCAAGGAGGAAGGGCTCTCAGCTCTTCAACTGGTTGGGGGGATGGAAAATCCTTGAGCTCGATGCGAATGAGTCGGGTCAGATTGCAGGGAGAAGACCAGAGTTCAGGGGGCTGAGCCACGGAAGGCTTAGCAAACTCCATCCCCCAGACACATTCCTCTGACATCCGTAGCAGAAACCCTATGTGAACCCTCACAGTGAAAGTACTATGTTGCAATGTTGCAGTGTTGAAGCTCTGGACCTCATCTGACAGCTGGTCTACAGAGCAGCAAAGACAGCCTTCCTTAGCCTGGTGCCCTCCAAACTGGCTGGAGGACTATGGGTGTTGTAGTGCGATACATCTAGAGAGCACCAGGTTGGGACGGGCTAAGGTGGGCAATCTCATCCACATCCGCCCTGTTGGACGTTCACTCCTTCGCTGCCCACTCTGCTTGCTGGATTGCGTGAGCTTCTTCCAAGACTTGGTTTGGCCTGATGAGCACTTGGCAGCCATCCGCCCAAACTGCTGAAATTGTGCATTCCCCCCACTGCGTCAGTGGGGCCTTTGGGACTGCCATTGATCCAGTGAGACGAAGTGTGCAATTTTGGCAGCATGGACGGATGGCTGCCAAGCACTCGCTGGTGCCTGACTGGGTCCTGGCACACAGACACAGCAGAATCCATTGGACTCCAGGACTCAGTCGGGCACTCAGAGGACATCCCTAGGGAAGGCTCATCAAAGAGTACAAGCACAAGTTTGAACTCCTCGACTCAAATCTGAGCTGTAGATCTACTGGGTGACTTTAAGTTAGTCACTATCCCTGCAAATTAGGGGCATAGGAAGCTGCCTTATACTGACTCAGGCGTTGGTTTATCTAGCCAAGTATTTTCAGCGCTGACCGGCAGATGCGCTCCAGGTTTTCAGGCAGGATCCTTTCCTGTAGGCATGAAAGAGAGATGTGCTCTGGTGCTGTAAATATTCCTGTTTCTTTTCTTTTTTCTTTTTTTTTAAAAAAATAATTTTCTGTATTTATTAAGATATATTTTTTAATTATTTTGTAATCTATCCACAATGCTCAGTGATGTTTTGGAAATATATCCTTCATCAGGAGCTAAAACAACTTAACAAAACAGCAATTACATAATATTTTATTTTTTTTGTAAAATAAACTTATTAAAAAAACATGTTTTTTAAAACATATTTGAAAAAAAAACATGTATTACTAATTCTAATGTTAAAAATGCTTGGCGTGGGTTTACCTCCATACTATACTATAAGTAATTAATAAAAAATTATCTTAATAAATACAGATTTTTTTATAAAAAAAGAAACAGGAATATTTACAGCACCAGAGCTCATCTCTCTGTCGTGCCTACGCAGATTGGTGCTTTCCCCCCCTTTTTTCTCATGAGGATCCTTTCTTGGCCTTACCTGGGGAAGCCGGGGATTGAATCTGGGACTTTCTGCATTCAAAGCATGTGTTCTACCACTGAGTTACATCACCCCTCTCCCACAAAAAACCTTAATTTTCAGAGTGGTCATGGTTTTTTGGGGGATCCCATTTGCTGATGTTTTCCTATCTGCTGGAGGTCAGGTGACATTTATTTTTGTCTTCTAATACTAGGGCTCTGCACAGACCCCCTTACTCATCTCAGAGGCCATTCTGGAGCAACTGAAACAGATCTGATTCAACTTGGGCCACTTCGGGGCTTGCCCGCCTCACTTCGGTACTGAAGCCAAAGCAAGATTCGGGGGTCCCAAAGCGGATAACTCTTTGTGGTGTACCTGAGTGCTGGTCACACAGCAGACAACCCAGGAAAGCTGGGTGTTAGGCCAACCAGGACTTTATTGGATTCCCGACTCCCTGCCTGCCTGCCCACCCCTTTCTCTCCCTCCCAAACCTGGAGCCACCATTGCCACTGGTACTTACCTTCCGGTGTGTCCTCTTTCTGAACTGAGCTGCAAGGCTCTCTTTTTTAATAGCTCCATGGTCGCAAACTAAGGGAAATTACCATTTACAGCTACTGTAGTTTGTGGCCATAAAGCTATTAAAAAAGGCACACACACATGTACAATTTTACCTTCAAATTGTGGCTCAGCTCTCAGGGGATGCATGGGAAGGTAAGTCCCAGCAGTGGTGGGGGCAGGAAGTGACTGGGGAGGAGGGAGAGGGTGGTGAGTCTGATGAGTCCAACAGACCCACCTGGACTCATGGCTGGCCTTGTGCCGGCTTTTCTGAGCGGGCAGGGGGAGTGGCCCGGCACCACCCCGAATCAGCCTGAGGCACCCCGAGGCTTCAGTACCGATCTGCTTCGGCCTTAGGGAACCTCAGGCCAACCCAGTAGCACCTCGGATTTTGGCCGAGACAGGCGGAATTGGCCTGTGTTAACTCAGATTTGGGGATTCAGCCTGAGGTGATGCACAGCCTTACTAATTAATGTGTCCTCTTGATCCTGTAGTAATCACATGGGCTTTTCCCATCTAATCAGGTAAAAGTGGCAAGCTGTATGAGATCACAACTCATCCTAGCTAATCAGATCTAACTATGTGCTGATGTCACTGAGGGAAAACACATTCAGTTCAGAGTGAGAGCAATGTTCCTGGAGCAAATGTTGTCAGAGCAATCAATGACACATTGCTGAAGTGCTGGTGATAGGATGGTATTCCAACACTGCCAAAACATATCTGAAAGGCATATCCCTTTTTAGCTCAGCACTAATCTTGCTATCCAGGCTGCTTCAAGAGAAAAAAAAAAGACGAGAAATAAAACAAATGTAATGAAAATGAACATAATTCTTATGGCTGATTAATGAAATCAATGAAGTTGTTACTAACAGAAATGACAAGCACAATGAAATGGAAACAAAGTTCTTGCACACCTCAACTTTGCTGGAATCTCTGTTGTGGGGG
Source organism: Anniella stebbinsi (assembly GCA_029215795.1). NCBI lineage: Eukaryota > Metazoa > Chordata > Lepidosauria > Squamata > Anniellidae > Anniella > Anniella stebbinsi. The sequence goes on from JARDYH010000006.1 coordinate 3,887,462, forward strand.
AGAGAGTAAATCTCCTGCTTGTCTTATTTTCACCCCTATTTTTGACATCTTACACATCCTACATATATCTTCTTTCTGTTCAATTGCAGGCCTTTTTATCCTCTTCCTCATGAAATACACCAGCAGGTTACAAAAGACTGACCCAAATCTCTGGCAGTCATTCTAAACAGGCTGTATCAACACAAGTGTGGGTATTTCACAAATGACAGGCAAGCTGTTATTAAAACCTCTGTGAACATGGTAAGCAAATACAATTTTTAGAATTAACTATTTGGATCAGATCCTGGGATGGTTTAATTCTGAAACAACAAACCAGACAATTAAACTTGCAGTCCCTAAAGCAATTACTGCAGTCTCATCAAGGCAGATATACGGACGGGTTAGAGTGTGAGGCTTGTGGATTATAGCTCTTAAATATATTTCATTCCTACACAAATATGTTGGCCGCTGAAAGAGGGAAGGTTGCAGTGAATTTGGAATAAGAGAAATTTACAAATACAAATTAAATGCAAGAACTGAAAAGCTTCTACAGCAGGACTCACATTAAGTGCATTCAATGTAATCGATATGGATAGCACATCATTGCTGTAATTGTTTACATAAAGCACTCATCATTGCTGTGGTTTCTGTCATTGTGTTGTCTCTTGGTGTCAGCAGAGGCAGGTCCTACTAGTTCTCAATCTGCCTCTCTCAGTGTCCCAGTCAAGCTGGCTAAATGCCTAACCTCAACCCAGGGTTTGATCAACTCTAGACTAAGGTCTACTAAGAAGACCATTGTAGCAGATGTAAACCTTGCCAATGACCTGTCCAATTGATCTGGGTCCTTTTCATCTTGTCTATCTTGAGGAAGTAGATGAGGTGTTTGCAGAGGTGAGGGCTACTTCTTGCCTGCTTGACCCTTGCCCATCCTGGCTAATTAAATCAGTCAGGATGGAACTGTCCATTTAGCTAAAGAAAGTGATTAATATGTCTTTGTGGGATGGGTGTGCTCCCTCTTGCCAGAAGGTAGCAGTAATAAGACCTTTGTTAAAAAACAAACAAACAAAACCTTCCCTTGACCCAAAAAATCTTCTAAGTTATAGGCCAATCTCAAATATTCCATTAATATCATCATCTGGAATGAAAAAGCTTGGGAAGTCTGCACAGATTGTTCATTAACTGGAACATTATTTTATGGTACAAAACACTCACAGTTGGTTCCAAAATGACCCCTAAAGGCAAATTAGTATGTTTTGCTCAAAATGATAAATGTGATGTGGGTGGGGGGGGGGGATACGTTTTTTTCCCTGGGTTCTAACTAGAGGACCAGGCTTGTAAAGGTGTTCTATAAACTGATAGGCTATTATTGCCCCCTGATATTGTTTGTGGTTATGTTAAGGGGAGTGAGTAATTTGTAAGTCATGGAAATAGAAACTTGGTAGCAACTTACACTCAAACCTCGAAGAAATGGATTTCATAGAATTCAAAAAAGTGTGCTTCCATTGAAACATCTTGAATGAGTTGGCTGAACCAAACATCCAAATCCTGCTCAAACATCATTTTAGGCAAAATTCACTGGCAACTCTGGGTTGAAACTTTGAATTACGTTATGTTATATTACACTTTATTTCTATGCCGCCTTTCGGCCAAAAGGCCCCCAAAGTGGCTCACAAAAAAAATATACAAATACAGTATTCAAACAATACTCTAAAATAAAAGTTTAAAGCAGAAATAATACAACAACTATTTAAAACTAACAAAATAATAATAATAATAATTCATAATAATAATAGTAAACCCTGAAGGCCGAATGCACCTTCTTCATATCCAAAAGGAAAAATAATCCATCACTAAGAATGCCAGGGGAGAGCTAGAATAATCCACAGCTCCTTATAAGGTTTCCCAGACAGAGGAGATGGAGCAGAGCAGATAAGAAAAAAAATGCCTTGGTTGGAACAGCGACTCGCCCCTGAAGCAGCACCTCCCAAATTGCAGCTCCAGTCTTGTTTTTAAAGTCTCCAGGTGTGTGTGCGGGAAGCAAGCAATCTCTTGATGGAACAGCAGCTTTCCCCAAAACTGTGCCTCTCTTGGATCAGTGAGTCTGATCTCTCACTTTTTATCAAGTTGTGAAGTTGCCCAATGAATATGATACAGTAATCAGGGACATCATTTGAGAAAACACTATTTTAAGAAAAGGAAAGTTTTAGCTTTCAAATGGAGTCCACGAAGGGAATCTAAAAAATAGAAAATGAATAAACCACATTTTCAACCAATTATGTTATGTGGTTGAAGAAATAGCTGTTGATCCAACCATATTCATAAGATCAAAACCTCATCCAGAAATGACATTATACAGGCATATTGATAATGCTAACTAAGAAAATATCAATGCAAATGAATGGTTGGAAGAGCAATATTCCATGGATTGCTGTCTATGGACATTGGAAAATAATGTACAGGAGTCTGGCATTGACGGCACAAAAATCGATAGAGGAACTATAGATATGTACTGAAGTACGTTACTATGGAAAGTAGAGTCGGCTTTGGAATGTGATATTCCTACATGCTGAATGCTTCATAAAATGTGGAGTTGTTTGGGTCGTGCTCACAGGAGAAGCCACAGGGCTATACACAAGAGAAAACTCCCCATAGAGCCCTTGTGTCATGATATCATTTCCAGTTCAAACCAATCAGACATACTCAAGGACTGACAATGCATTTCTAACTAATATAAACATTAGCCATGGTTCTCTTTGGCTGATGCCAAGGGCATTTATTATTCATAGAGATGATGAAGAATGCATTGCAGTTTGTTTTTAATCAGGATTGACCCAGTTTGCTCTTTCCAAACTGAACACAGACTTGGACTCAATCTGCAGTCAAAATCCATACATCTCTGAGCTTGCAATGCGATTCACTGATCCCCAAAATGCATTCAACAGCATGTATACGTTTGTAAAATGCACATTAAAAATATGCACTTTTCAAATCCACAAATACACTTTAATCAATGGGAGAAGAATGTGTACATTTAAAAAATGCACACAATTGGTGCATACATTTGGAAAAATTTGCATGAAAACACACAAGATTGTCATCCAAAAAAAAAACACAAAAGTTTGCAATCTAATATGGACTCAAGTCAGAATGAGCTTTTCAATGGAATTTGAAGAAGTTCAGTGAGATCAGGTTTTGTTTATTCACACATCTCTAAGTACATTCATCATTGCCTACTCATGGTTGTTTACAGGTTGTTTAGGCAACATCATGACTCTCCAGTTTTGCTTCTGTGTCTAACCACCACTTTTGGCAATTTTTTTTTTTTTTAGCAGGAAGAATGTGGCATTTAATTGTGAGAGCAAAAGAAAGCATGATTTCCCCTTGTGTATTTGCACTATTCTGCTATACCACTGTGCCACCTAGAGGTTTTGTAGTGGAAAAGCAAGAAAGGAAATGCTCCATGTGCAGTGCCTGGATTTCAAATCTCCAGTGAAGCTGAAAGTAGTTACAGTGGATTAATAGCTGATTAACAGCCTTGGCAGAAAAGCTCTGAATCGATGGATTCAACAAGAGAAGCAGAGTTATAGGGTAAGATCTGTTACCACAGTTAGAGTCCAAACTGCATGCTTTACCCTTTTTGATAACGTTTACAGTATGAGAACCATTACAGCATCATTCTTTCCTGAGCCACTTGAGCAACATCAGGAGTCCCACGCCACATAAGAGGAGTCTACAGTAGGGATGTGTATCGTATCGTTACAATGTCCGATAACGATACAATATGGTCTTTATTGGACATCCGATTAATGATAACAATACGATACATCCTACGATAATTATTGTAGATGATAAAAATCATCCGATAATTATCAGAATTTTATCATATTATCGGAAGGCTCTTTTTCATTTGGGGTCATGGACAGAGCTAGAAGGTGGGGTGTGTTTGCTGAGACTGACAGATTCAGTGACCAATCGTGCAGCAAGGATTCCAGCAGGCTCCAATCACAACGTTGGAGGAGGGCTTCGGATATCCCCGCATCTTTCTGTTCCTTCTGGGTCTCAGGTTCATTTGGCTGTTCGTTGCTTGTGTGTTTGAGTTATAATTTTTATATGTTTTCTGGTTGGTTTGATTGAAGGGTTAGGTTAGTGTGAGTGGGGGTACTGTGACTGAGTGGCTCAATTTGAACAACACGCTGAGCCTCGGTTGTTGAGTTACCTACTGACGGTTGTTGAAAAAGGTGGTGATCTACAGACAACACGCTGCAGCAGGGGCTGCAAGGAATCGGCTACCACCCTGGTTGCAGATTGCCTACTCGTCTCTGACTGAAAGCTTGGCCACCATTTTCCCCACCTACCAAACCCCGTTAGTCCTCCAGCAGGTATCCCAGAAGGCACTGCGGCTGAAAACCATGGGCGCCGCCATTGAAGCCGATGCAGGACACGCCTCCCAAACCCCATTGGCTGCCTCAGTCAGTGGGCGGAACACAGACACTTCAGGCAAAGAGGCAGCCAGGAGGAACGGCAGCACCAATACAACAGTCGCACCCCACGCCCAGCGCTGCAATTCCAACATTGGCACCCATGCCCCAGCCCCCAACCCCCCACCCCACCTCCCTCCTAGAGCATCTTCCGCACATAGGAAAGAAGGTGAGAGTGGGGAGGCATAGAAAACTTTATTCAGCATGGAGACCAGACATGGGCAATAAGGCAAATGGGCACCACTATGCCAGGGCAGAACCTACGGAAAGGACAGTCGCCCCCGGGAAGGGAGGAGGCATCTGGAAGGCACAGCGGTGAGGAGGGGATGGCCGAGGCCACACCCCCAGGGAGCCAAGCATGGAATGTGCCAAGGGGATGAGGTGGAGAGGGGCGGCATGCTAGGGAGGGATGCCAGTCCAGAAATGGAACTCCACAGCCGACGCTCACAGGGAGTGGGGGTAGCATGGCCAGATCCAGGCACTGATACTTTCACACACCCGGGACACCTCTGTAGGGGCACAATGATCCCCAACGGGATTCTTGGGGCCCGGCAAAGGCTTGCTGTCCAGCCGTGTTGGGCAGATGAGGGGGGGCTCTCTGGTCGCCGCTTCCCCTGCCCTCGTCCTTCTGGGTGATGCGAGGGTGGAGGTGGCGGTGCAGTGGGTGTCTACTTTGGATGGGGTGTTGTTCTGCCTCTTGGTGTGGGGGGGCTGCCCCCTGCTGCAGGGCGCCTGGGGTTGTTGCTTATTCTGTCTCCCCCTACCCCCCTTTGCCATAGTGCCCTTCTGGTGCACTTCCCTGTCCGTTTGGGTGGCTGACTGGGCACCCTGCGTGAGTGCTTGCAGGAGTTGGCCCCTTTTTGAGCTCCGTGCTGGCTGCCTGGTGGGGGAAGAGGGCATCCTGGTTGCTATGGCGGTAAAGCCGGGTCTCTGTTGCGAGCCTGCTTGAGCAGCCGCCCACTTTCTGCCTCTCTTGCCACTCCGCTCTCTGATTTTCCTTGCTCAACAACTCACGGTTGTTGCTTCAACAACGCCCCAATTCAGACAACACGTTTGTCAGTTATAAAATCCCCCAACAACTCAGAAATGAGTTGTTCATCTCAGTTGTTACTTTAACAACTGTGGGTTGTTACTTTAACAACTGTGGGTTGTGTGGCTGAATTCGGACAACACGGTTAACAACTCAATGGGTTGTTGCTTCAACAACCCACAGTTTTATACGTGTTGTCCGAATTCAGCCAGTGAGTGTGTTGTTGTCCCCTTCCCTGTTTAACTTTCATATATATATATATATATATATATATATATATATATCCCTCTCTCCTACTGTGTGTGTGTGTTTGCTTGATTGACTGTGAGTGTGCTGGTGTGTCCTGTAGCCTGCTACACAGGATAATACTGCACAATCTGTGATCAAAGCAGCACACAAACTGTTTGCAAAGGATTGTTATTAATAGAAATAATATCATTTTCAATCACTTTGTAGCAGTATGAAACATGGCTCTAAGGTGCGCCTTGGGTGAGGTGGCTCTGGGTCTAGGAGAGATGCTGTTGCTGCTGGGGGCAGTTCTGGGGTGGCTGTCTCTCCCCCAGTGAAATCAAGCGCACGTCTTCCTTGACGCTTCCTCCTGCAAGAATTCTTAGGATACCCCTCTGGAATCGAACCCGGATTCCCTGTTACTAATAGGGATGTTGTGGAACCAGGCAACTCATTACTTCACCTAATTCCGGTGTAGCAGCATTGGGGGGGATTTCAGCAGCATCCCTCACACTTTGCCTTTATTTATTTATTTTTGCCACTGCTCCAGCCAATGTGCCCAGTCTGGACTGCTTTAGTGAGGGACTGCAGTCAGTGTATGCATGGCATTCCAGTGACAGCGCCTTGACAGATTCCTGTATTATTATTTTTCGTCACTACGTCCCCTGGGTCTGCTCTTCAAACGCCTCATGGACTCCGTTAGTGAGGGACTGCAGAAGCATCCCTCACGCATTTCCTTTTCTTTTTTTTTGAGACACTGCTCCATCCAATGTGCCCACCTCTACCCAGAATGTGACTTTTATTTCCCTCTGCTCCAGCCAATGTGCACAACTCTGGCATGAAGAACTGCCAACCTGCCTACACAGGGATGGTGGGCAGACTGGGTCATTTTTGAAGCACGATGAGGTCAAGGCGGTGCGTGAGGGTTGTTTTCATGGGATTCGCAGTTGTCAAAGCAGCACATGTATATGCTTCTGCTAGGATCCTCCAGGTTGGCACACTGCAGGGGTATCTTCTGCCCCAATGAGTCCCTGCCAGGCTATGGCTGGCTAAGATAAGTAATGCCCATGCTATTCCCCTACCCCCCAAATGTCCCTTTCCTTTGTACTTGGACATGCTTGGCCTAATCTTGAGACAATGCAGCAGTTCTGCTACTGCTAGGAGCAGCATAGTTCCTCCCAGTCTGTTCAGTTCAGTGGAGTGGGTCCACTGTGCCAGGCAGAGGAATTTCTGTAGAGTGTAATTCCTCACTGTCTGTTCAGTGCTGCTTGTGGGATCATCCAGGTTTCCTCGCTTCCGGGGTATCTCCTGCCCCAATGAGGCCCTGCCTGGCTAAGGCTGGCTCTGAAATAACTGTAACACCCGTGCTATTCCCCTACCCCCCCCCCAATCCTTTTATTTGTACTTAGACATGCATGGCCTAATCTTGAGACAAGGCAGCAGTTCTTCTACTGCAGTGGAGTGCGTCCACTCACTGTGCCACACATAGGCACTGAAAAAATAAGCATATAGGCTTTTAGTGGGATCATCCAGGTTTCCTCGCTTCCGGGGTATCTCCTGACCCTCCGAGGCCTTGCCTGGCTAAGGCTGGCTCTTTCAGAAAGGTCTTCTACCCCTGCTCTTGTGGCGACACCCCAGAGTCCACGCGCTGGCGGGCAGACTGGGTCACCCCAGAGGCGACAGGGCAGCATGGTGTGGGACCACTTTGAGGTGGCAGCGGATCCCCGCTTTGCTGTCTGTCAGCATTGCAAGGCCTCCATCAGCATGTATGCTTCTGCTAGGATCATCCAGGTTGTCCTGCTGCAGGGGTATCTCCTGCCCCTCTGAGGCCCTGCCTGGCTAAGGCTGGCTCTTCAAGAAGGGCCGTGAAATTCCCACTTTTGAGAAACATCCTTCCAGATCCAACTGTCTTTCCACCCCATCCCCCAATCCTCTCCCCTCATTATTCCTTTTATGATTTAGGGATGGGTCCTCCTCGGCCAGGTGCATCTCCAGATAGAGATAGGTGAGTTTCCGGATTCCTGGGAACCAGTCACCTCATTGACTTCACCTACTTCAAACCTGTAACTTGGAAAATTAAGAAGTTTTAGGCCTTTCTGATTCAAAATCAACTCTAGAGTCTATCGGGCAAAATGCAGAAAGATATAAATATGATACAATATGATACGGTTCACCTACAATATTATCGGAGATGATAATTGTTTTGATCTGAAATTCTGATAATGATACGGTATGATATTTTTGGGTGTGCACATCCCTAGTCTACAATGTGGCTCTTCCTCACACCAGCACTGCTTCTGGGAGAATGACTGTGATGTGGCAAGGACATGTATTATAGAATTTCCCCAATGGCCCAGGGTTTCCGCTGTTACTTCGATGGAGCAGAAGGGAGCTGTGACAGTAATTATTATCACAAGGACAAGTATTAAACTGTTTTTATCCCAACTTTCTATATGTACAAGACTCTCAAGAGTGGAAGGAGATTATCAGGAACCATAAGGTGGATGGCTAGAAGTGATGAGGGGTTTGTGTCATCCTACCAGCAGGAGGAAATTGCTGACAGAACAAATTTCCCCTTCCCCTGCACTCCCTATGCACTCACCAAGCTGAAGGACTCTCCAAAACATAGATAAAAAAAATGGGGATTTGAGTGTACAAAATCTGAATTTGAGAAAGCTTTATGCACAAATGATAATCATGTTATCTCAAACATATACAAACTTCTGTTAAAATATGAGCCTGAAGATGAACAAATAAAAGATTGTATGATAAAGTGGGCTTAGAATTTTGGTTATAACATTACTATGGACCAATGGGAGAATATGTGGTTGAGAGGTCTGAAATTTACATTATGTGCTAGATTGAAAGAGAATTTTTATAAAATGATGTATAGATGGTATATATCTCCATCAAAATTGGCAAAAATGTATAAGGGGACATCGGGAAAGTGTTGGAAATGTGAAGAACAGGAAGGAACATTTTATCACCTATGGTGGACATGTAAAAAAGCAAAATCCTTTTGGATACATACAACATTGTTTCCAATGGTGAATTAGAGGATCCACTTATGTAACGCTTTGCCCAATCGTCTCCAGTGCACCCAAACTTACCCATGTTGTGCATCACATTCATTAGGGACTGTCTAAAGATCAATTTGCCTGATCTTTCTCTCTCACACAGACACCTACATATTTTTTTAAAACAACAACAACAACAACAACAACAACATTCCACCACAGCAGCAATAGTGACAATACTGACTGAAAGAAAAGATTGGGCAATCCAGTTGCCTCCTTTAACATCTGTACGTACAGGTGGTGACACCTTGGATGCATATCCATGTGGAACACTTTATTAAGGAAGCACTAATATTATTGTTCCTGATCACCTCTTTCAACCCTTCTGGTTTGGTGCTTGGGAGTTACATGGCTTATGCAGTATGTTACAAGAAGTTATAGATATACACAAGGAAGTGTTCCAGTAGCTCATTCCTGTACATTTTCAGTGTCCCATTGCCTTAGGAATATATAAAAATATATTTGCTTTAGACTTGATGGCTGCTGAGCTTCCCATTAAATTTTGTTCAGAAGAATGCACATCCATTACCACCACCCCCTCCAGCCTCCATTGGAGTGAGAACTCCTGTTCTCTTCCCTCTCAAAACCTTGTTTAATCGCAGATCGCTTACTCGCCTGTTCTTTGGTGTAACCGTCAGTCTTAATTTGCTTTAATTGATTGGTGCTGACTATCCTAATAGAGAATCACTTAACTGTGAGTAACTGGGGAAAGTTACTGTGGTGAGACGAAGCGGCAGGAGAAAATGGAAGAGACAATTGAGCATTGTTGAACATTTGCATTTGTCTGGGGAGGAGCTGGCATGTAGCGCTGCTCCATGAAAATCAATAATTGTTTGGAGAAATGAAACAGATGCACGCTAGGTAAGGATACAACAGTATTTTGAAAAAAAGATTCTAATTCAGCTTAGGATGCAATCCTAAACATGCCTCGGGGAAAAGACTTAGAAATCAAAATCAATGGGGACTGAACTTCCAAGTAAATATGGTTTGCATTGGGCTATTAGTGCTGTGACATTATGCCAGCTTAATTTTAATTCAATTGTGCAGAGTGGCCAACTGGTGCAGGGTAGAAAGGATTGTGCCTGTGTAGCATCTTTAAGTGGCAGCCTCAGTGGCCACGATTTCACTCTGGGGGGGGGGGTAGCATTTCCAAAAACTGCATGTGTGAGAGAGAAAGAGATCCCATTGCTCTCTGCAAAAGAGACGGGATGAGTGTGTGGGCGACCCAAGGAGCTGCAGGGAGAAAGAGCAATTGGTGAAAATTGCCCCCCTTTCTGTGAGTGGTGGGAGCCTTTTTTGAATGGAAATTTACCAACGAATTGCTGGACCAAACCCAGTGGAATCCAAAGTAAACAGTATTTCCATGGAAATAGGTTTAGGTTAATGATTAAAACTTTAGTTTTCCTGGGCATCAGAAATAAGATCAGCAACAGTGGTCCACTTTTCCTTTACGCTTCCAGTTCTCTCACTCGGAAATGTCACCTCAACTGGCATGAAGGTAGTTTGGTCTCCAGGCTACAATTATTTGCAACCCTCCAGCTACTTAGCCCAGCTATAATCTGCATGAAGTCAATGGCCCTTCCTATTCTACTGTATGGAGCTTCAGAATTGTGGCCTAGTCCCTCTGCTGTGACTCTTGACATGCATTGCCAATTAATTTCCATGACTGGTCAATTTACTGACAAGGGCAGACCTTCTCATGAGATTTCAAGGTCTTTCTGCTGGAGGTCAGGCTATGAGCATCAATCATATAATACATTTTCTTGAAGTTGTCACAAAGCCTGCCCAATACAAACTCAGAAATGCTAGAGCATTATCATCTAGGGTGAGAAAGAAGGTTTTCTTTTCTTTTCTGAGCTTAAGGTGCTGCCCTTGCAGGACTTGCATGGTGGAGCTAATATTTCTATAAGGAAACCATCCACTTCCCAGTGCATTTTCTAATTACTAATGTTGCAAGACTCTTATTTATGTCCTTGAAAATACACTTCTTATGTTCTCATAATGCTAATCTCAATATGAGGGGAATATTATGCTCTTCAATTTTTTTCCTCTGGCTTGGATTTTGATCCATGACCCTCATATACACACCCCAATCTCCTAATCACTTCCACCTCTTCCAATTTAATGGGTTGATGCATTGGTGGTAGTGGCAGTAAGAGGGAGAAATATGTGGTAGGCCTTATTTATTTATTTATTCATTCAATTTATTACATTTGTATACTGCCCCATAGCCAAAGCTCTCTGGGCAGTTTACATACAATGAAATCATTTAAAAACAATATTGGATTGGCTTAGAAGTCAGCTAAGCTATTTCCTAATATTTGAGGAAATTATTTGGTTTATTTCCAAACCCACATGATTCCAGTTGGGAGAGTTCAGCCATTTCATAAGTTCTCTGAATGAACACACATACTCACACAAATTGACTAAGGGTTCATGTGCATGGGGATATAATGTGGATTAAGCCCAAATCAGGTTTAACACATAATTTCAGAACATACTTTTCATTTATTGACCTTTTTTTTGGTTTAAATCTGATCTCAAAGAGCACAATATCAAACTAGCTAAGAGAAGATAGGCCAATTTGAGCTCTATGGAGGAATGATGGAATACAAATTTTATTTGAAATTTATTTTTCTTCATGAAAAACCAAAGACTGGAATCCCCACCCCACCCCACCCATAAGCTTTGTCTACACCTAGAGACCTTTCGAGAGGGAGAAGGGATGATTGGGAAGTATCGTACTTCCAGGATCGTCCCTCAGGGTCCAGATGCCAGTGAGTTTTCCCAGAAATAAGAGGGCCGCTCTGGGGCATTTTTTTTTTTGTTTTTTTAAGAAGTGGAGACAATTACAAAACAGCGATCCTGCATGAAGGTATGATTTCGTTAAAAAAACAACAAAACTCGGCACTGGAAGACTCCGAGAGCCATCCAGGAAGCTGTGAAAATGCTAATATCCATGGGCTCCCCCCGCACAACTGCTTGCCTGTTTGCTGAGCTCTGCTACTCACGGGGAACAGTGACGACTTTGGAAAGGGGGCCACACCGCCTACAGACTTCAGGATTGCCCCGAGAGATGGGAAAAAATCATGATAACTGCAGTGTCCAACATCCCAGGAGAACTGAGTGGTCGTCACCGGTTCAGCCCAGGTTCAGCTGAGTGCCATGTGGCTCTGTAGGGATGACCTCAATATTCTCCTGGGATAAACAGCAGGTGTAATTTAGGTCACAGTTTAATAGCACATGAACAAGTCTATATAGAAATGGGAATAACCGCCCATTTCTTAATCTATTTTACAATCTATTTTACAGAGATGTGCAGATTAATGAGAGCAAGAGTAGCAAGCTCTTTGCCCACTAAAAAGAGCTTTTGAAATACTTAATAATGATAATTTTCTTCCACTGACCCTCTTCAAAGCTCTACTTAAAGCTGCAAACCAGCTCTTAGAACCTAAGTGGATTTCAATACAAAAATTACCTCCACTCTGAGGAATCATGTCACTTCGAAGTCTAATTTTTACTTGAACACAGTTACCTCTTTGATCCAAAGACGATACTGTCCAGAAGTAGTAATTTCAGCTTTAGCCTTTTCTTAAGCTTACCATTGCATGTTTTTTTTTTCTTTTTTAGGAATATTTCCATTCAAGTAAAACCTAGGGCTGCTATGTCTTATCCTTTAATTGCTATTCTCATTATTCCTTGGGGGCTCCAGGGACCTAAAATAATGAGCCTTAGGAAGGAATAATACAAATCTTAGCTCTTTAAAAAAAAAAAAAAAAAAAAGGTAATTTTCAAGCCCTTGATGAGTTAAGAAAAGATTCCAACTGGTATGTAAATATGTACTAATGGGTGACTCATAAATCTACTGATCTTCAAATCACATGACTTGGAAGTTAGTCACATAATTTTAGGACCCCCTACTCATGACATTATAGCTTTTGTGGGTGACATTTCTATGAAATCTGGTTCGTGTTGTAAGTTTTTACTACACGTACATGTAATCAGATATTCCTGTCCTGCTTAGCCATGCTTCCATTTCCTCTGTCCACTGTCATTTCCCTGCATCTATTTTAGTTTGTAACTCTCTCTGGATAGGGACCTGCCATTCCTGTTCTGTGTAAAGCACCATGTACATAGTTGGCACTGCATAAAGAAATTAATAATAATGGTACTGATGAGAATAATATACACACTATCATTGTTTACATGTTTATACAATGGAATACAGTTACATTGTGGCTGTATAAGTTGTGCAGCCAGGAAAACTTAAAAGGGATTTCCCCCCCAGTGTGATGGTCCTTACAAATGGCAAAACCAAAAGAGCTAAACTGCTTCCTGTACAATGTCTAAACTGGACGGTAGCCCCTTCTGAATTTCTCTTCTGAATTTGGACTCAATCACATTTTTGACGCTAGGTCAGACTCTCCTGCTTGGGCAAAGCATCCAAGAAATTTTGGAGGAAGCAATGCCAGTTTTGATTAGAATATTTTACAAAGGGGGACCATGCTCAAAGTCTATGTGTTCATCTACATCTAAGGGTAAAGAGGGATGGAGGAGGATCACAGACTTACCTGTTTCCTTACCTTATCCTCCCCCAGTGCTTACACCACTGCACAGTATCCCGGAAGGAAAAAGGGATGTTGCGGGCACCATGGGCACCATTTTTTTTTAATGAAGAGGAGCCGTGCGGCCCTGATCCATGGGAAAGGTAAGTTAAAACAAAAAAAACAAAAACCCACTCCCAATCCCTCCTGCCGTCCTGGGGGTGGTGAAATTGCTTTCGTCCCCCATCACCATGGGCACGGAGTCACTCTACGCAGCTCTGTGCTTGTTTCAGGACTGGGACGACAGAAAAAAACAGGATATACCCAGTATCTGTTTAATAATAATAATAATAATAATAATAATAATATATTTATTTATTTATTTCTTACCCGCCTCTCCCTCTGGATAGAGGTGGGGAACAACATCAAACACGAATTATATAAAATACATAAAATTGGTATCCCGCAGTTATCCTGGGGGACGCACAGGGACGGCCAAGGGATAACCCCGAGATAAATCCCTGGTGTACACGTGGCCTATGTTGCTACCAAATTTCACTGAAAAGAAAAATGTTGAGGTGAATTTGGAGGCTCCTGCTTAAGTGAATAATCTAGGCTGACCAGATAAAATCCAGGTCAGGGCTCATGTAACTTTAACAGTTGTAGAGAAAAGGGAATTTCAGCCAGTGTCATTTGTATGCAACTAGTCCCTGGTGAAATTCCCTCTTCATCACAACAGTTAAAGTTGCAGGCACTATACTAGAGTGACCATATACAAAAGAAGGCAGGGCCCCTGCAGTATTAACTGTTGTGATGAAGAGGGAATTTCAGCAGGAACTCATTGCATACAAATTACATGAGCCCTGACCTGGAATTTATCTGGTCACCCTAGAATAATCCTTATGCTACTATAACTTCTTCACCCATATACATATGGGTTATGGAAAAACATTGCTTCTGATGTGAAACACAAACAATACTGGAATTACTCAGGTATTCAAGCCATCATCGACAAATCCCATCTCCTTTAAAAAAACAAATAGAGTCATGTGGAGAGAAGAAACCAATCACCCCATTTTTGACAACTGATTGATTGATTTAACAGGTATTTTGACCTCCTAAGCCAAGTCTTGTCAGTCAGACTGTGATCTGGTACAGATATAAAACCGCAATAATATTCTATCTGATGCAGGCTGACATGTTTGCATTTCAGAGGTAAAATCTGAGTGTAGCAATCTTGTTGAAGCTTGGCTATTGAAATTGAGAATAAGCCAATCAAAATCTTTTATAGGACCAATTGCCTTTGGTGAAAGTGAACAGAAGCCTTTGCCCAACCCTGAGTGCAGATATCAAAAACAAAATCGAGCATTTTATGAGAGTTGATGCCATCATATTTTAATATGGAAGGCAAAAACTAAAGTGATTCATTGTCAATAAACTTCGGGGCCTCGTCAAGTTGATACACATACCCAAAGAGCCAATAATCCTGTGTCCTATTTAATGTGTTGGACCTAATGCTCATTATAATTATGCATTTTAGTTCAATTCATGCCTTTAAACTTTTTTTTTTTTTTAAAAAACTAGATGGAAATGAACCCATATTTGAAAGAAACCTTTATTCACAGGCTAGAAGCCATATCACTGATGATTACAGCTAAGAACTTGCCAGGGTGGGTGGGGGTTGTACTATCCTGGAACCAAAAGCACACAGAGTAATGATATGATTGATAGATAGAAAGCAAGAGACCTTCATTCATTAGAAAAGACAGTGTTAATGACAGGGGGCTACCTGATATAGAGCATTTTTTCTGGCTGTCAATGATTACTGGATATCTAATTCAAGAAGATCAGAATTTATCAACGAAGAACTGAAAGAGGAAAATGAACGTTATATCAAATCAATATCTCTCATTTATTATGTCATGCACAGTGCAGTGCGAATTATTTATAAAATACATTTCTAGGAAACATCCATTGATCTGTTCATAAAACACACTGGTACCACCACCACATTCTTTCTCTAGAATACATTTAGGTTCATTGTCATCTCAGAAAATTGCCAGAGCTGTTCCAGCCATCCAGGGAGAATTTTGCTAATTTTATCAAAAGCTCTTGCATTCCTGTGAAATTCCTACTGATTTTTCCAGGGCAAGACATTTCAAATTCACCTCAAATTTCCCTTTAGATTTGGTAGCCACTCCATAGAAAATGTGAGCCAAAGTCAAACCCAGACCATCATACAAGTGTAGTCCTGCCCCTATAATATGTAAGGTCCCTCTTCATCACAACAGTCAAAGGTGCATGCACTATACTAGAGTGACCATATTCAAAAGAAGGCAAGCCCACTGCAACTTTAATAGTTGTGATGAAGAGGGAATTTCACCAGGAACTAATTGCATACAAATGACACTGGCTGAAATTCCCTTTTCTCTACAACTGTTAAAGTTACATGAGCCCTGACCTGGATTTTATCTGGTTACCCTAGAGTATGGTACATTACACTGTGGCTGAATTCGGACAACTCAATAGTCAGTGGTGGGATATTAAACAACTTTACAGTTGTTCATCTAGGGGGTACTCCCTACACAACATGGTAATAAATAATCAACCGTGGTGTGGATTAGGATCAGCACTGAGTTGACTATGGTAGCATTTGGCTGACACGATAGTCAAAACAACTGACGATTGTTTCTCCCTCCCCAGTTGCTTAATGTGTCGTCCAAATTCAGCCACTATCTTTGACTCCCTCCATATAAATATAAGGTATTAGTTTTTCCTGGTCGGTTATCTTTGGTATTAGTTGAAAGACAGATGGGGTTCCAGCAGACTACTGGAGGACAAGAAAGGAAGAAAAATGGAGGACCTGGAAGTAGGGATTTAGGAGGAATCTGCTTTGGGGTGGAGCTTGGCAAGTTTTTGCCAGCTCGGCCTGCTGGATGCCAGCTTGCGGATCCCCGAGCTGATTCAACGCAGTGTGCGCTGAGTTGGGCAAGCTTGTGGCTTCCCGCCTTTTGCGCAAATTCATGACTGGGAGTATTTATGGAAATAGGGATTTGTGCAAATTTGTGGCTGTAAATAGCACGATTTGCACAAAATTCCAGATGTAATTAATTCCATTAATAGTGCAATTTCCATAACATTGCAGATGTAAACAGTCCTTTACACCTGCAATGTTATGGAAATTGCAATATTAATGGGAATTTATGCAAATCCTGATTTCTGTATATATTCCTGCGCAAATCACAGCTAGATGATCAAAAAAAGGAAAAAGAAAAATAGATGAGCTCTCGCTAGGTACCCGCAAACTTTCTGGTGGCTTGCCCCACGTGCCCGCGGGAGTCAAGCAGCCAGTAGGTGTCCGGCATGAACAGGGTTGGGTAAACTGGGACATTCTTGGTTTTCCACCTAAGGTCAATATATCCTTGGCTACTTTTGAAAGGCAGGAAAGAACATTGGGGTTTGGATGTAAATGTGGATTTCCACATTTATATGCATTTTCCATGATTTAACCTATAACGCCCCAAGTCCCCATGACACTGGGAAGGGATTCTAGTAGATGATGACACCGGACAGGAATGGATCTCTGACCCGAGAACAAAGGATGGGGTTATTAGGTGCTTTAATGATGAAATTGACCTTTTCAATGAAAATGTACAGCTATGGTCGTTGTACATCTGCTGGATAGGAATCTCGTCCATTAATGAATTTGAGTTAGACTCTCCTTCATTTGGTTATTATCTAGGAACTGGCAGTATTAATTACAATTTCTCCCAGTAATAAAATTAAAGTCAGCTTGGAACAGTGAAGGCTGATAGATTATGCTCTCCATAGCAAACAACAACGTTGAGTAAATCTTTTCACCTCAATGGTTGAAAAGTAATGCTTCATCATAAAGAGAAATCCCACAGGCTCAGTATTCACCCTCTTACCTGCCGACACATTCTGCATGTGGGCGAAGGACAATCATATTCATTCAGCCCCAGTTAAAGTTTTCACCTGTACGATATAACCCAAGGAATAGGACGATAACAATACCCCTATTTTGAAATGACAGATTCATAGTGAAAAGTTGCTGCTATTGTGAGCATTTTTTTTTAAAAAAAAAGGCTGCACAAAAATTGAAAAAGAAGAGATGAATATTATGCATGACTTTTAACATGCCAACATGATTTGAAATCATCAGCCTGATTCACACATAAGACTAAACTGAAGTTTGGCGGCCATGCGAGATCAGTAGTAAGTGATTGTTTCTGTTCTGTGGATCGAGAATGAGGTGGAAAGACAGGAGCTTGACCAAAGTCTTCCCTTAAACATAAAGCTGCACATAAGATTTGACGTGAGCCTCTCAAACCACATGCTAACTGCCAGCTGACTCCCAAGAAAGGTAGGCAAGTCTGCTATAATATATTTGATGCCAGAATCGAAGCCAATTCTATTCTCATCACCTAGCATGCTTCCGCTGGAAAATCATGGATCTGAATGTGTCATCACATAGGCTAGGCCTGCACAACATGTGACCTACCAACTCTGCATTGTGGCCTGCTGGGTGTTGACAAAACCCAGAGCCGGTCCTTTCATGAAGCACCTGCTTCATGTGGCGCATTGCGAGGAGTAGCAGATTGGACTCCCCCTCTTCTGCTGAACCACCACCGTCCCATCCCAACCACATCCTTATAATTGTGTTTGGTGCACTTGGGGCTGCTACTTCACAGCCCCGTGCTCCAAATCTCCAAACAAATCCTTTGTTGTTGCTTCTGACTCCTGCGGGTACCTCTTGCCTGCTCACATGTCTGCCTGACTGCCCATTCCCTGTGCTGCCTTCTTGAGAGACCTCCTACACAGCCCTGTGGCCCCTGCTGCTGGTGTGAGAGGAGAGAGAGACGCTGCCAGAGAGTGGGTGTCTCCTCTCCTCAGGCAGGGGTTGCCATTCCTTCCACCACCCACCACCCCACCCCATTCAGACTCCAGCAAGCTCCGGGAGAGAAAAGGCCAGGCTGAAGTGAACTGCTGGAGTTCAAAGGGAGAAAAGAAAACAAAACAAACCAATTGCAACAACTCAAAACTGTACCTGGGTACGGAGGACTGAGCAGCACCTTTCTGCACCCAGCTTCAGGTTTGCAGATAACAGGAGTGCTAAACCAATTTCCACCTGCCCCCTGCTTATTTTAGGATGTCCCCATATTCAAGCAAACATAATGCAGCACCTAGGGATGCTTTGAGTGCCCGACTGGGTCTGGAAGTCTGGCATCTGGCTCCCCACATCCAGCCCCACAGAACCAGTCAGGCGAGTGCAGGTAAGTTCAGCCACCCCTAGCAGCAACCAGCAAGCTGTTCTTTTCTCAAACATGGGGGAGGGAGTCTTATGTCACCTTAAAAACAGAGTTGCAGCACGAGCCTAAGTATGTCTATTCAGAAATAAGTCTCATTGAGTTCAATAGGACTTACTCTGAGGTAAATGTTCATAGGATTACAGACCATCGGCTGTTTGGAACTGAGAATGGGGGGGGGACTGTATTCAGTCTCTCTTGGTCTCCCTTCCCCACCAAGAGTCTTAGACCCTTCAGATGTTTTGTCCTACAACTCTCATGGTCCCTCAACATTGGCTATGCTGTCTAGGACAGTTGGAAGTTGTAAAGCAAGAGATTTGGAGGCCCACAAATTGCCCATCCATAAATTAGAGGTAGCTTCACTATTCTGAACAGCCTCCACATGCGCAGACTCAGCTGCTCTGCATGATCTCCTTTGGATCAGGGCAATATTCTTCTTCTTCGTCTTTTTTCTTTAAGAAGCAGCAACAACAAGAGTTGCACAGAGTTCTTTCAGATCCCACATGCTTATGTTTTTTGTCTAATTTGGCAGCAACATCTATTACGAAAATGCAGCTACATTGTGATGTGTTCAATTAGTGCCATATGTTTGAGGACAACACAGATGAGACTGATGAAATTCATAAACAGGTGCTGTTCCACCGCCTCTTCAGCAGCTTTTAAGATATTGTTCTCTGCATGTTGACTGGAAATGTTTACTAAAGATAGGCTCCGACAACATCTTGGCTCCATCCTTATTTTTCTTTCAGCTTTTGTGTTTAAAAAGGTCTTGCAGAATACGCATGGTAGCAACAAAAGTTAAAAGGGGTACAAGGAAGAGTTCCTGTTTATTCTTAACAACAACTTAACTTAACAACAGCAGCAACAATAATCATGATCTGGCAGTGACAGCTACGGATGCTGCAAGCACCCGACCGGGTCTGGGAGTCCGATGGCACCCCCCCCCCCCCACACACACACACACGTCTGGCCTGACATGAACGCGGACCCCCATCCGAGCACTTGCAAAGCCCAGTTGGGAATGACGAATGCACAATAAACACCTCATGTAGAAAAGTTCTATAATTGTGTCTGGCTGAATGCGGTTACAGTCACGCATGTGACTGTGGACTTGATCACAGGGAGGAGTTTACCTCCATCCAACTGAAATTGACTTACAGACTTCATTCCTCTCAGGGTTGGAAGGGAAGGGAAGGGGTTGGCACAGATTACACTTGCCACCTGTCTATGAACCCCTGATTAAAGCTTGCATTTTAGCCAACTGACAAGCCATTTTTTTCCTTTTGCCCCAGAATAGTTGTTTTAAATGGATATTGTATTTGTACTCTGTTTTTTATGCTTTTTGTGGTTTTAAAATGTTGTATATCGATTTTTACTAGGGCTGTGCACTGGATCGGACCCGATCCACGATCCGAGTCCGGTCCAGTGGGAAATCGGATAAATTATCCGATTTCCGATCCCGCAGCTGGATCGGCCGATCCAATCAGAACCGGTCCGAAAAAGCTCCGAACCGGTTCGGCGGATCGGCGGATCGGCGGGCGCCCACTGGCGCCCACCACCGCTTCCATTGGCGGGCGCCAGCGGGCGCCCGCCGATGAAAGTGGACAGCGGGGGGGGGAGGAGGGGGGCACTTACCTTCTCGGCCCGGTGGCTCCCGTCCGGCGCCGGCGCCTACTACTACTAGCAGGCTCCGCGGCCTGCTCTAGGGTGGCGCGCCGGGTGATGTCATCACCCGGCGCGCTACTCTAGAGCAGGCCGCGGAGCCTGCTGGTAGTAGTAGGCGCCGGCGCCGGACGGGAGCCACCGGGCCGGGAAGGTAAGGAGGGGGTGCGTGGAGGGGAGGAGGGAGCGCGCGGAGGGGGGAGGGGGGAGGGGGGCCCTTACCTGCCCGGCCCGGCGGCTCCCGTCCGGCGCCGGCGCCTACTACTCCCAGCAGGCTCCGCGGCCTGCTCTAGGGTGGCGCGCCGGGTGATGTCATCACCCGGCGTGCTACTCTAGAGCAGGTCACGGAGCCTGCTGGAAGTAGTAGGCGCCGGCGCCGGACGGGAGCCGCCGGGCCGGGAAGGTAAGGAGGGGGTGCGTGGAGGGGAGGAGGGGGCGCGCGGAGGGGGGAGGGGGGAGGGGGGCCCTTACCTGCCCGGCCCGGCGGCTCCTGTCCGGCGCCGGCGCCTACTACTACCAGCAGGCTCCGCGGCCTGCTCCAGGGTGGCGCGCCAGGTGATGTCATCACCCGGCGCGCTACTCGAGAGTAGGCCGCGGAGCCCGCTGGTAGTAGCCGCCGGCGCCGGACGGGCCGAGAAGGTAAGCAGTGGCGGGGAAGGGGGCTTACCCCCCCCGGAGCCGTCCGCTTCTATCCGCTGGCGCCCGCGGGCGCCAGCGGATGGAAGCGGGCGGCCCCAGGGGGGGTAGGGAGCGCGGGGGAAGGGGTTTACCTGCCGGGGCCGTCCACAGCGGACGGCCCCGGGGGGGGAGGGAGTTAGGCCCCCCCTTACCCACCCGCCACCATTTTTTCCTCATAGACTTGCATTGCAATGCAAGTCTATGGGGAAAAAAATGGCGGCCGATCCAAAAATGTACGATTTTTGGGTCGGGATCGGACTCGATCCGGTCCGGGGGGCCTCCGATTTTGTCCGAACCGGTCCGGGACAAAATTGGAGGTCCCGATCCGGGTCCCGATCCGATCCGGGGGGTCCGTGCACACCCCTAATTTTTACTGTTAAATGTTTTTAATCTTTGTAAACCGCCCAGAGAACTTCGGCTATGGGGTGGTGTATAAATGCAAATAATAATAAAAATAATTACTCCATGGGAAGCACTACAACACAAACAGAACCCACAAATAAACAGAGAACAATCGTACCAATGGCTCAGGAAGGGTGGGCTATTTCCAGAAACGTAAAGATTCCTAATAGCTGTTCAGGATCAAGTTATAGCCACCAAGAACTACCAAAAATACATCATTAAAGATAACAGTGAAACAACAGACCTATGCAGAAAATGCCATCAATTCCAAGAAACAACAGACCATATAACAGGGGGATGTAAAATTCTAGCAAGAATGGACTATACGGACAGACACAATACAGCTGCAAAAATAATTCACCACAACTGGCCATCAAATTCAATCTTATCAAACAACCTACACCATACTATACATACTCACCCAAAACAATCTTGGAAAATGAAGATCATAAAACATACTGGGACAGAACAATTCATACAGACAAGACAATACCTTGCAACTGACCAGACATAACATTCATAGACAAAAAAGAAAAACACACATACCTCATCATCATAGCAATAACAAATGACAAAAATGTTGTTGAAAAGGAAGAAGAAAAGAGAGACAAATACACACCATTTGCCATGGAAGTCAAAGAACTATGGCATCAGGAAAAGGTCCCAATCATTCCATTAGTCACCTCAGTCACCGGCATCACTTCAAAAAACTATACAGAAAACCTTCAGAAACTGGGTCTACCAGAATACATCCACACCAACATCCAGAAAGCAGTAGGGATGTGCATGCCAGAAAATATTGTATTTTATTGTTATCGTAATTTTGGACCAAAAAAATTATCATCTCTGATAATATCGTAGGTGAACCGTATTGTCTTCACGATAATTATCGGAAATACAATGTTTAATTTGCAGCCCCATTGTGCCCTATAGAGATGATTTTTTAAAGAAAAAATGCCTATAACTTCTGTATTTTCAAAGTTAGAGGCTTGAAACTTGGTCACAATGCTTAAGGGGTATGCTTAAGTACGTGTATGAAATTTGAGATCGATCCCTCCAACCCTCGATTTTATATGAATTTATTAAAGATAATTTAAGTTGACAACAGGGCTGAATAATGTATCAACTTTTGATCACCAATATTCTCAACATTCAGATTTGCATGGCATTTTTATATGGAGCTCAGACACCAAAGTTATTTGAAGGTAACATTTCACAGTGAAATATTTAAAGAGACCTGTTCTTTTGAAGATGAAAACTTTGGAGAATCTGTATTTACATATACACTGTGCTCCAGAAGCTCTGAAGGAAAATGTTCTTAATGTGTTTGAGATGTAAATATCTTCCTCGTTAAGTGGCTTAGTTATGCCCTCTCCCTTTCCCTCTCTGTTAATACCAGAAGATCAATTTGGCTTTCATCTTGAAACAGTAATGTCATTAGTGACATGGAAACAAGCTTGCTTTCAGTTAGGAAGTTGGATGAGTCTCATCTATATCTGCTGTCAAAGGAAGTGAGGGGAACTTCTAAATCCAAGAAAATAAATTCACTCTTGCCACGGTACTATTAATCTACCCGGGAGAGATAGCCAAGGTCCTGGGAAATACTTTTTTTTTTTTTTTAAGTAGAACAGCAAGGTTGTCTAGTAAATTCTTGACAGCATAGCTATAAAAATATCAGCTCCAACTGGCATGAATTCTGCTGGGCCTTCTGTATGTGCAATTCACCCCACATTGACATCAATGGCAAAACTCTGATTGACTTTAATGGAGCTAGATTGCACTCTACTAATGAATTGTATAGGATTCATTAGCAGAGTGCAATCTAGCTCCATTACAGTCAGTCGGAGCTTTGCCATTGAATCCATACTCGTAAGGATTTCTTTCTTTCTCCATCCCTCCCAGTACCATTAGAAGAAATGTTTCTGGCAGTTTTACCTGCAGCACAAAACATCTTCTAATGACATCTGTATACTTTCTATTAACCCAATCACATGGCATGGCATGGCCTTACTAGGGTAAGAAGAGAAACCATCACGACATATAGAGGAGAAAAACGTCTCTACTACACAAGTGTTTCGGGAACCTTTCTCTGAATGACCAACCATGGTTTTACCAGTACTGGGGGGTTCTCAGAACTTTGTTCTTTCAAAAATTGTACTTTTAATATGGTGTTTTTATTCTTTTATTCTATTTGTCATTCACTGCTCTGGGATCTTTTGGATGGGGAGCAGCATGTAAAAATTGTAAATAATAAATAAATAAATAAATAAATAAATAAATACAATTATATATTTTGGAGTAGGGGAGAGTATTCACCCTATACCCAGTGGGCCATAGAAGCAAGCGTCAAACATGCATGACTCCACTCCATGTTTTGAATTATGCCAGGCCTGTTCATGCAACTTCATATATGGAAAGGCTTTGCTCATCATTTGTAACATGAACATATAAAGCTGCCTAATACTGAGTCAGATTCCTGTCCATTTAGTCAAGTATTTGTCTGTTCTGATAGGCAGCAGCTCTCTGGGGTCTCTAGTTAATCCCAATTGTTAAAGGACTCAGGCAGTGGTTGTTTTTCCAGAAATGCCAAGGATGTAATCTGGGATGTTCCAAATATAAATTAGGGACAGGGAATCTTGAGGCCATGAACCTAATGTGCCCTGTGAAGGCCTTGCCAGTGGGCATGCCCTCTTTTAAAGCCCCACTTCTCTTACTGATAGTCTTCTCCCATTTCCCTGGGAGTTTTGCAGAGGGTATTGGCTGCTGGGTGCTAAAAAAAAACCCTCCTGTACTCAGCAGGGAACTGCTCTTATCTCTGATTGATTATTGAGATAAGAGCTCAGAGCTTTTCCCTACTGCAGAGAGGCTGTGCAGCCTGGGAGGGAACTACTGAATGTAGGGTGACCATATGAAAAGGAAGACAGTGCTCCTGTATCTTTAACAGTTGTACTGAAAAGGAATTTCAGTTGGTGTCAAGTCTATGCATGCAGCACCTGGTGAAATTTCCCACAACAGTTAAAGCTGGGAGAGCTATACCAGAGTGGCCAGATACAAATGAGGGCAGGGCTCCTGCAGCTTTAACTGTTTTAATGAAGAGGGAATTTCACCAGGTGTTGCATGCATACAAATGGCACTTGCTGAAATTCCCTTGTCAATACCATTGTTAAAGATACAGGAGCGGTGTCCTCCTTTTCATATGGTCTCCCTAACTGAGGCCCTTTCCACAAAAGGCATTTTGCCTGGGAGGGCCCCTGGCTGGTCCCTGTGCATCGATGGTGTGTATTAGGTACTTCTGGGATCACCCTCCCTCCCTCCCTCCCTCCCTCTACACCCCTATGGTGTAGAAAGGGCCTTTAGGGTTGGGTCCTGCTTACTTCTGAGGCTTCTTTTACAGGGGCTTATCCTGCTTACTTCTGAATAGACATGCATAGGCTTGCCCTATTTACTTGTGGGTAGACCTGCTGCTCATGCCTTCTTCTGAGTTGACATGTAAAGGCTTGGGATTTGAAAGTCCTGCTGAATTATTCATTCCTGTTTACGTCTGAGTAGGCATGCACTATCTTTGGCTATTCACAAAGGTGTAATCGCCCCCTGAGAACTTTTCCAGACAGAAAAGCATTATCCACCCCTGGTCTAAAGCCAGCGCTCTGCTTCAGGGAGTTTACCCCCTTCCTAGAGAGTTGTAGGTGAACTGGCCCATAGCTTATGACAATCGTTATTTTACCAAATACATGGATCAGGGCTTAAACTTCTGAAACTCTTTTGGGTTGGATGCAGGATCTACCTTCCATGAATGGAAGCGCTCCACTCTTGGAAGGTGTCCCTGCTTGGGTTTTGGAGATCCTCCCACGCCACAGATCCCCCCATTCAGGAGGGACCCCTGACGTGCCATGTAGCATTTTCAGGGGGTAAGAGGGACTGCTGTGGAGTGGAGAGGGCAGGGGAGGCCTGCCAGTCCAGCTGGACATGCCTAAATCTAGATCCAACTTTTTAATTGGAAATGTCTGTGATGTTATACCTGTGGTTTACTGAGCCTCTATCTATTATAGTGAATTACACAAATGAAGTAGATTATAGCTTTTGAGTTCCAGATTTTTTTTTGGGGGGGGGGGGAGGGAGAATAGATTTTAAGATTTTTTTTTTTTTTTAAGACCATTATGAAATGTAAAGTTTGGGCATATTTGGCATGTTAGACCTTCATTACACCTGTTCTTGGCTTTGGCATATTATAAGCGAGGAGAAATGTCTTGTTTCATACATTCACTTCTAAACGTGGTATTGTAAGTACCAAATCTATTGTTGCCAATAGCTACTATATATTTTCCAGCATTCTCTTTACCCCATAGTCAAAGCAAGGGTAGAGCCATGTCTACACCTGTGCTGCAGTTTTAAAATTTTAGACTCTGGACTCTTATGTCCTCCACCATTTCCCTGGTAAAATATATTATTTCGGTTCATTCCAAAAGTGGTAAGCCACCCTTGCTGAATGTGCAGAATCAACTCATTCTGCTAAAGGAGGGCATGGACGTTTGCCTCAAAGTCCTGCTCTGATGGTACCACTCATCCCAGCAGCATCTGACTTATTTCCCAATGTTCACCTTCCCCTCTTCTCTATCACAATGAAAAGCAGCCAAACCAATGAGAACAAGAAAGTAATAGAGACTAATAGTATTGTGTGTGTGTGTGTGTGTGTGTGTGTGTGTGTTTCCCTTTCTGGCAGCTCATGGAAAGGTAAATATTGCTGGAAAGATGCATGGGTGGTGCTTGGCCATCCCAAGAGCATAGGACCAAAGGAAAGCTGGAAGGATGCCTGTAACAACCCTTTAAACTGACTGCTGCTACAGGAACCCAGAGGTGTGTTTTATATCTCTGAGATAGGGCTGCTGGCAACACTTGAGAGGGTCTTTTCTGTAGTGGCACCCCTTTTGTTGAACTCCTTGCATTTGGAGGTCAGGCTGTCTCCATCTCTGAAGATGTTCTGCCACTGGCCAAAAAAAGTTTTGTTTCCAGAAAGAGCATTATGGGAAACAGCATCATGGGAACAAATTCCAACCTTTTAAAATTATGATGCTTGAAACTACAAAATATAGGAAAACCATGATAGAAAGAAGCAACGTGAGCACATGTGAACATGTGAGCAGGTGAAGGACTGAACATGTACAGCAAGACGGTTTCACTCTAGCAGCTCCCAATGCAGAAGAGACAAGCCAGAATTTAAACTCAAGGACATTTTCCTATGTAAGATTAATTACCAAACTTACTTCATTTATATAAACTGGGAGTCATTGCCAAGACGTGCATTTCCAAAGTTCTAAAGGCAAATGGGGTTGAATGCCTGCAGTAATATAGTCACGCAAGCTTTATAGCTTTTACTACTATTAATCAAAAGATTTGGACTAAATATCCTGCTGTGAGCCTCTTCTCTTTAAATTGTTCTACTAAATCACGGCTGCAATACATTGCCTTAATTTTTATAGTCAGGGCGTGCTGGCAATTGTCATTCATGCACTTCATGGCCTTCAGATGCACTGGGGGGGGGGAAGGGGGGGTCCTTGAAGAAAATAGTTCCCAGAAGCTGCAGATTATGCAAAAATCGGAGGCATGTCTCCCACTGCGGATTTGTTATGACAGTTTTTCAGGACTTGCGAACCATCTTATAATGTTCTGTTCTTTGAAATACGGGGCTGTGGGCAACCTCAGACCTGAAGAGGTTGCACTTCCCCTAAAGGATCAGGTTCTAGTTTAAGGGTGTTCTTGGATCCAGAACTGTCACTTGAGGCACACCTTTTATCAGTTTAGGCTGATATAACAACTGTGCCCTTATCTGGACAGAGATAGCCTAGCTACAGTTACCCATGCTCTCATAACCTCTCGTTTAATAATAAATAATAAATAAATTTTATTACGGTCAACAAGACCAGCAAGTTAACCTCTCGTTTGGATTACTGCAATGCATATGTGCGGCTGCCTTTAAAAATGGTCCGGAAACTTCAGCTGGTACAAAACAGGGCAGTCTGACTGTTAACAGGAACGGGCCAATAAGACCACATTATTAGGGTGACCAGATAAAATCCAGGTCAGGGCTCATGTAACTTTAACAGTTGTAGAGAATAGGGAATTTCAGCCAGTGTCATTTGTATGCAATTAGTTCCTGCTGAAATTTCCTCTTCATCACAACTGTTAAAGTTGCAGGGGCCCTGCCTTCTTTTGTATATGGTCACTCTAGTATAGTGCCTGCAACTTTAACTGTTGTGATGAAGAGGGAATATCACCAGGAACTAATTGCATACAAATAACACTGGCTGAAATTCCCTTTTCTCTACAACTGTTAAAGTTACATGAACCCTGACCTGGATTTTATCTGGTCAGCCTACACATTATGCCAGTCCTTTTCCAGCTCCGTTCCAGGCCTGATTCAAAGTGGATTGGGTTGGGAAAATTCCTCAGAGTACCAGGGAAAGGTCTGTCATGATGATTGGAAACAAAGACTCCCTAACCACATGTAAAGAAAGAGCTGGAGAGGTGGCAGCTGCTGGAAGTAGGCCCAAATCTTTCAATGGCCTTGTTCAGACAACACACTAAACCATGATGGTTAAGCATTTTGAGCTAAACATTATGGTTTAGTGTGTCATGTTAACGATTCCTAACTAGGGATGTGTATCGTATTGTTAAAATGTCCGATAACGATACGATAAGGTCATTATCGGACATCCGATTAACGATAACGATACTATAGAAAAACCTCCGATAAATATCTGATCCGAAAATTTTCAGCCCAATTATATTGGATTATTGGACTGCCATTTAAATAAATCTATAACTTCTGTATTTTCAAAGTTAGAGGCTTGAAACTTGGTCACAATGCTTAAGGGGTACGCCTAAGTATGTGTATGAAATTTGAGATCGATCCCTCCAAACCTCGATTTTATATGAATTTTTGAAAGATCTTGCAACTTTTTGACAGGTCTCAATGAATGCATGTGGCGAGCTGTCATTCTAGGCGAGCTGTCATTCTAACCTGTCAGAACTTAAATGTTCTTTAATGAATCCATATAAAATTGAGGGTTTGAGGGATCGATCTCAAATTTCATACACATACTTAGGCATACCCTAAGTATGTGTATGAAATTTGTATGTGTATGTGTATGAAGTATGTGTATGAAGTATGTGTATGAAATTGTGACCAAGTTTCAAGCCTGTAACTTTTAAAATACAGAAGTTATAGGCATTTTTTTTATTTTTTAAAGAAATCAGCTCTATAGGGCACAATGGGGTTGCAAATTAAATATCGGATTTCTGATAATTATCGTGAAGATGTTACGATTAACCAATGATATTATTGGAGACGATAATATTTTTGGACCAAAATTCTGATAACGATAAAAATACAATATTTTGGGGCATCCTATTCCTAACTATGGTGGCTACATAACCATAGTTTAAACACACTCATTAACCACTTGTTGCAAATGGGCTAGCAGCCTAATGGTGGCTTAGCGTGTTGTCTGAAAAGCCCCAGTGCTACACCTCAATCCCAACCCCCTTTCCAATTCAATATTGGCAGGCAGCTAAATCTAGTCTCACTGTGGGGGACCATTAAGCCTTTGTTGCTGTCAAAGTGGCACCCAAGTCATAAGGATTCATAGTATATATAATTTTTATGGGTTCAGATGTCTTTATAGGGTTCTGGAGATGCATGGTAATGACATTTCCCATGAACCTTTGCATTTAGGATGTGGATGTGCTGTGCATACTTGCCAAGGTATCTCAGGCACAAAGATCTATGGGCAATATCGTTCCCATGCATTCTGGTAACCATACTAAGACACCATGATCTATAGGAACTACAGTTCCCATTCAGCCTTGGGTTGGAATGCTGCCCCAGTGCTCAAGATCTTATGGCGGTCCTGTTGTGAGACTTGATATTATTGCAATATGGGGAAAAGGGAATGGGGAGCTTACAAGTGGGATGGAGTAAGGAGGCTTCTAGGCCTCATTGTGTTACTGATGATTAATTGGATGTCTGATGTGATCTTACCACTGAATAGAGCCAAGGTTACATTGGAGCCTGAGTTTGATTTAATTCAGGCCTGAGTTGAACCAAGCCCAACATAATTCAGTTGAGGCAAATGTATTTTGAATCAAGCCAGGGGAATGAGCTTGCCAATTTACTCTGAAATAGGACTAAGTAAAATCTCACTACTTTTCACAAACATTCCAAAAAAAAAAAACTTTTTCCCATTCATTTGAATTTCCATCCCTTGACCTAGCTCACAATCTCTCTCATTGGCTTTCACTTTAATCATCACATAGTCAAATCTGATTAGTTGTGGGTTTTTTTAAAACTGACTCCAGAAACATCACCATGTCAGATATAGCATTGTGACATCTTCCATAATTGGGCATGATTATAATTGTGACTAATTCAGATGCAGAAATAATAAGCCAAGGAAAAATGGCACCAAAATAGCCAGGGGAAATAACGGCAGTTGGCTAACAGAGTTACTGTTCAAACAGAAATATTTTTCATAACTAATTTCCACTATGCGAAAGTATTTTCATCCTCCACTAGGCTGACCCTATGAAAAGGAGGACAGGGCTCATGTAACTTTAACAGTTGTAGAGAAAAGGGGATTTCAGCCGGTGTCATTTGTATGCAATTAGTTCCTGGTGAAATTCCCTCTTCATCACAACAGTTAAAGTTGCAGGGGCCCTGCCTTCTTTTGTATATGGTCACTCTAGTATAGTGCATGCACCTTTAACTGTTGTGATGAAGAGGGAATTTCACCAGGAACTAATTGCATACAAATGACACTGGCTGAAATTCCCTTTTCTCTACAACCGTTAAAGTTGCATGAGCCCTATCCTCCTTTTCATAGGGTCAGCCTATCCTCCACCCAATCTAATTTACTAAATATTCAATGTACCCCTACTCCTAAGCAAGTCTCACAAGCAAGTATGTTTAGGATTTCAGCACTACGCTTGCCTCTGAGTATGAAAGGTAAACCTGAAGCCATTTTGAGAGCAACAAGTATATTAGGTTATTGTCAGTAGTCTAACCTGTAAAAATGTTCTCTTAACAGCTTTAAGATGCAATCCTCTGCACACGTACCTGAGAATAAGTCCCATTAATCTCAAACTGAGTAGACATACATAGTGTTGTGCTGTTTACCTGTGATTTTCAGCATCCATACATGGATATAATTTCGCCTACAATGGATAAGACTCAAGCCTCCTTCATGTGTTCCACCTGTGAAAGGGGCATCACACGAAAACTGGGAAGCTGGGACATGCTCCTTGTCCCAACCCTGGTATCAGGCATGCTGCCTGCCTCTGTCTCTAGATGATTAGCATAGTTGTCTGCAAGAAAAAGCCTATGTGTGATTTTGGTGTGCAGGTGTCGGCTTTTTCTTGGGAAATGACCACACATTGGGGAGCCAGGCAGCAACACAGGCCAGAACTACACCAAGCAGGATATAGCACTATGTGTCATGACTCACGCTCACCTCAGGCTTCTGCTCATGAACTTTAGGCAAACTGACACACTCCAACAACAGTGAGACTTCTTTTATTGTAAAATCACACGGAATTCAAGCACAACGGTTTCATTTCTGCATACACACACTTGAAGTTGAAGACAGACCAGATAGCTTTCAGGTACAACGGCTTAATGCGAACAGCAAATCACTCAGGGGGAGATATTGAGAGTTCGTCCCAGTCCCTTGAGGTCAGGAGTGGCCACACACACTGGATCCTCAGGTACACAAGCAAAGACTCAAAGGAGAAAACCTCTTGACAGTGGATAAGATCATTTTGAACTAAATTAAACTCAGCCTGTCAGGGAACACTGAGCTGATCACGGAAATAAGATGTCAGGGAACAAACCTCTTCGACCCAGGGAGCCTTCCCAATTCTCGTAGCTATGGCTCTGAGGAAGGTCCTCTCGCAGGTCACACACACACACAATTCCAGAACAGCAACAATCAGCCTCAGTTTCCCCGTCCCCGTACTTTGGCTCCATGCAGGGAAACAGCAGGCTATAGAACACGAATCCAGAACAGTAATCTCAAGTCCAAATCTATGAAAAGCCACAGCGCACTTTTCATGGCATAGTTCTTAGAAGTTCCAAGTCCAAATAGCAACAGAACATGTACAGAGTGCATCCAACATCTCCAAATCAGATAGAATCCCAAACACGAGTTTCTTGGCAAGCATAGAACCAGATGAAGAGGCAAAGAGTCGAGCAGCAAACAGAACAGATAATTCCTAGCAAAGAACTTCTTCTTTGCTTGTAGCTATATATGGATGGAGGCTGGCTAATTCTAAGCTACTTTGACAGACAGGGCTTCAGGCCTGTAATCCAAACTCATGTGCCAACAGGGCGGCACAGTTCAACCTCCTTTTGATGACGCCACTATGTGAGAGACAGTTTGCAAGATAGCCCCCCTCCTTTTCAAAACTAGGGATGTGCACTGACCCCCCCGGATCGGATCGGATAGCGGATCGGAATCGGACCTGGGGGGTCGGATCGGATCGGATCAGATCGGAGGATGGTCGGATCGGATTGGACCGGCATTTTTGTAAAACAATACTTGGCTATGGGAAAAAGCATTCAAAATGGTGTCCGATCCGGATCGGACCTCGGCGGATCGGATCGGATCGGAGGTTGGTCGGATCGGATCGGATTGGATCGGATTTTCCCAATTTTGGGGCGGATCGGATTCGGATCATGGATCGGATCCGATCCGATGCACACCCCTATTCAAAACATACCTTCGTTCCCAAGGAACTCAAGGTCTCGGCCCGCAGCTGCAGATGAGGGCAAAACAGAGACAGATCTTCTCCCATAACAATTGTCAAGTCTTCAACTCACAATTCACTAGGCCAGCCTAGTGAATTGTTTATGAAGCACCTGACATCCGACACTATGAAAGCAGTACATAAAAGGCAGGCACCACACCAAGCAGGATATAGCACTATGAAAGCACTGTATGGTATGTGTCAATGGGCCCCAACAGTTCAGTGCACTTCAACACTGCTATAACACAGTAGTGTGGCTCCTGCCTTTTATATACCACTTTCATACTGCTGTCATACTGCTATATCCTGCTTGGTGTAGATCTGGCCACAGTGTAGGGTCAAGAGTGTAATCCCACTCCCTGATATTCAAATTATGCTTTTCCTCCTTCCTGTGAATAATGTGCGAAAAGTATGTTACTTCCTGATAAATTTATAATGAATTGGGATGCTATACTTTTTCAGGATATCGTTGTAGTTTTTTGATACTACGCTAGAACTCCTTAGATAGATGGCTTGTCTTAATGCTAAGCTTGCCATGTTCAGTCAGTCTCTTAATTTATATCTGGTAAACATCTCAAGGGAATTTCTTCTCTCTCATTCTTCACTTGTGTAATCTATTTACCTTGTAAACTCTTCGCTGCAGCATGATAAGCCTACAAGGAATCACAAACCGGGGGGGGGGGGGGGCGGTTTAACGAAAAGGAAAACCTTCAGCAATTATTCAGTGCCTACATGTTACATCTAGGAGTGGATATTGGATTCTCCACACCAGCTCCACATAGAAACAACGGAACATCACCACCGAATAATGTTCTTTTTCATTTCTCCTTTTTCCTCCTTTACTTCTTTTCTTTTTTTGCTATCCCTCAGGACAGTCCGTAAAAGTAGTAACAAAATGAAAACATTTTCTACAGACAGTAGCCTGTCTCATTATGCAATACATCAGCATTTAAAGTTGTACAGACAAGACACTGTAGCTCAAAGTCCCAGCCTATTTCTAACAACATAATTTTAAAGGAGACATTTTCAGCATATTTAAATTCAGTCCCTTGGGACGCACAATACCTAGTCCCTATTCGTAATTACAATCACTATGTGTGTGTGTTGTGTTGTGTGTGTGTGTGCGTGTGTAATTGGACTTTATCAAAGGTACAAGACTACTCTAGATGACCCATCATCATCACTCTAGGATGACATTTATCATACCCGGACAAGACTAGGGGGCTGTCTACACACAGGGAAAGCTCCACGGTGGCTGTAGGTCTGTGCCCCATCAGTTAAATGACACAGGCGCAGGTTCACAGCCACTGCAGGGTTTCTCCACAATGCTGCTTTTTGAGAAAGTCTGGGATTTACCCCAAATTTTTCAAAGGGAGTGATGTCAACATGGCGCTTCTGCCGTGTAACATCACTCCACAGCCAATTTGAAGCCAACCTAGGGGTGGAGCCTGGTGGAAGGCAACCAGTGACTGTTCACCTTCCACCATGAAGAGAGTGGGGGCGGCTCTGGGACCTGGATGGCTGCCCAGAAACCTTGCACGCCCTCCTCAGTATCAGGATTATCTGACGCTGCCCTGGGAGAGGGAAAGTGCGGGGTTGAGGAGGCAGGCGGCATCAAGCCGGCACCATGAAGACAGCCTCCAAGTCAACCAATTTTCATTCTGAAGCCTAACTTCAGATAGCTAAGACCACTTTTCTTACTTCACACCAAAACACAACAGGAGTTCCTACAGATCCACAAAAAGTTAGCAATGTTACCCAAGGCAGATCTATCCGTACCCTTCTTACTTAATTCAGGTGGCTTTGCAACATACTTCACATGTCCCCTCTATATGTTATATAAAGCATAATGCAATTGGAGCATGATTTTGTTGTTGAGTAAAAAGAGATTTCAACAACTCAGGAGTAGGGATGTTCGAGAAATCTGCAGTGGGTTCAAGTGAGTTCAGATTTCTATGAATTGGACCTGCAGATTCTGCAAAGGACTGGCTTTTTCTGTGTCATGTCTATTTTGTGGACTTGAGGACTGGTGTTTTTTTTAAAAAAAAAGCTTTTGGAGGGAATTTTGTGCTAATAACGTAAGTGCTAATGCATATGAACACTAATGGGAATTAGCATCAGGAGAATGAAATTCTGTTTTAAAAGAACTCAGAACAAAATCCATTTGACAAACTGTGAAACATAGACAGAACAGATTTAATAAAATCCATACATTTCTACTCAGGAACAAAAAAAAGAGACATTGTTAAACAGGAGTTGATGTTATTTCAGGGAACCAGAATACAACTTCAAGCACATCCAAAAGAGGCATGAAGTAGGGTGACCATATTTTGGAAAGGAGGACAACATGGGTGGCTCCCAAGGGGGCATGCCCACCAACATGTGTAGCCCCAGGGGGCGTGTCCAGCACCAAGGGGGTGTGCCCACCTGAACATAGCCTTGGTCACATATCTGATTTTACAGCGCACAATTAAGACAAATCTGTTCTACATAACATCTTAAAGTTAAAGTCACTGAAATAAAGAACAATGTATCTGATATTAACTTCACTTCCTCCTACTTTTGTAGCTTTTGCTGTACTTTGAAGCTTTTGCTATAAACTGTGTGATACATTCTCCCCTTCTCTCAAATATCTTTTCTGACTGTATCCTCACTATGCTGCAAACTGCTGCTGCTTTTAACAGGGCTTGATGCTCGGTGGCTTTTCTATTTTAAAATTTCAATTTATTTTTAACCTTGTGTATGATTGTCACAAGTTTCTCTACTCTAATATTAGGGTGGGTGTTATGGGTGGCAGACACTACTTCACCCATTCACATTTCTCACTTATATACATTAGCTTCTCAAGGCTTGTGTATTGACACCACTTCTCACATACAGATTTTGAACTCCTGTCTACTTCCTGCACAAACATGAAACTCTGAGACCTTCTTTCTCATGCCCTGCATTGCCTGCCAGCACCATAGGGCTAAGTTACAAGAGTTGTCTCTGGGTTGTCTGTGCAGCCTCTGTTGTCTCTCTCTCTCTAAGTCATTGCAGCCAAACCAAAGCCTCTAGCCTCAAACAATCTCCCTCCTTCCCTCCCTATACTAGAGTGATCATATACAAAAGAAGGCAGGGCCCCTGCAACTTTAACGGTTGTGATGAAGAGGGAATTTCACCAGGAACTAATTGCATATAAATGACATTGGCTGAAATTCCCTTTTCTCTACAACTGTTAAAGTTACAGGAGCCCTGTCCTCCTTTTCATATGGTCAGCCTATCTTTAAAGGCTCTGTGTGGCACACCAGCCTTTCAGGACTAAGCTACAGACATCTCTGGCTGAATTCAGACAACAACACAATAGTCAATGGTGGGATAATAATCAACTTTTCAGTTGTTCATCTAGGGGGTACTCCCCACACAACATGGTAATAAATAATCAACTGTGGTGTGGATTAGGATCAGAGCTGAGTTGACTTTGGAAGCATTCGGATGACACAATAGTCAATACAACTGACGATTGTTCCCCCCCCCAGTTGATTACTGTGTCATCCAAATTCAGCCTCAGAGTTGTAACTCTGTCTGAAACTGATGCCAGCCAAAGCCACCAACCAGCCAACACCTGCACCAACACTTGATTCTGAGATGCTCTTGAAAGGCTCTGTGTGGCATGCCAGCCTCTCAGGGTTCAGCTACATCTATCTCTGAGTTGTGTCTTCAGTCTAACTCTGCCTCTAAGAAATATGCCAGTCATCCCAAGCCACAAATCTATCTATTTATCTGCGACATGCACTTCAAACATTCTACATTGCATGCCAGCAGTACAGACAGAGCCTAGGTCACAAGTGAACAAAGTGAAATGGAAGGGAAGGGATAGTGAAGCAAAGCAACGACATGCCAGGTTCCAACATCTGCATCAACAGGACATCCGCAAAGATGAGAAATTCTCTCTCGACTGACACCTCACTGTTGGTCGTGAGAGTTTTTCTCTAAGGATGACCTTTCATCGCCCATGATGTGGAACTCTGAGAAAAAGGCCTCTGGCCTGTTCTATTTTGCCCCGTGGGCTGCTTTGACTGACCTCTCCTTTCCCACATTTTGATCTGTGGATGGCTCGCCTCTGCTGAGCTCCAGGTGCCCAACTGCCCACCAAATCTGCAACAGGAAACTTGCCCTGCTTGCCCAGCACGTCTTAGCTAAAATCTTGAGATTCCCTTGATGCCAAGGGCTGAAAATTCTCAAGGTGCAATACCCTAAAGAAGAGGTTTGACAACCTGAGTTTGAAGGATATGGCTCCACAGTTTTTTTAAAAAATATATATTTTAAAATCTCAAACTTTACAAAATTCCTAAAAAAAACCAATGGATGAACAGAACTGCTTCAAACTTGGCAAGAATAAAGCCCTACCTGAGATCTATCATGGTGCTAGGATTCATTACTTTATCTTCAAAAATGACAGTTTTTTTAATAGATAGATAGATAGATAGATAGATAGATAGATAGATAGATAGATAGATATTAAAACTTTTTAAAAAAATCCCTAGAAATCAGCGGATGAACAGATTTGCTTCAAACTTGGCAAGGCTAACGCTCTATCCGAACCCTATCATGGTGCCAAATTTCATCTCTTTACCTTTAAAAATGAACGTGTTTTTTTTTTAAAAAAGAACAAAATTTTAAAACCTCAAACTTTTTTTAAAAATCCTAAAAATCAACGGATGAACGGATCTGCTTCAAATTTGGCATGGCTAAATCTCTTCCTTAAAGCTACCATGGTGCCAAGTTTCATCTCTTTATCTTTAAAAATGGCAGAGCCGTAAGCCTATTTGTTAATTCTCATTAAAGTAGAGCTCTCCTTTGACTGGGGAGGATGGGGAAAATCCAGATTTTTTGTCAAATTTCATAATTTCCCCCCCTTCCCAGAGTTGTTACCAAATATCCTGACAAATCCGGGTTTTTCCTGTCCTATGGTCATGCTACATGAAGTAACATTCTAGCTAATATTCTGAAGGGTTGGGGGCTCAGTACTTTCCTGGATTATTACTTAGTCTAGAAGTGGACAATTTGTGGCCCTCCCATTCTTATTCTTTTTTTGGCCTGCAACTCCCACAATTACTCACCATTGGCTATGCTGGCTAGGACTGATGGGAGTTGTAGGCCAAAATATCTAAAGGGCCACAAGTTGCTCACTCCTGACTTAGAAGTTTCACAGATGGTCTGAATGCTATTCTGTATTCATAGTGCATTCGGGCTGATGATCCATGCCGGGTAGGAAGCAGCCTTTGTGATTCTATGCTTTTATTCTGGTAACAGCAGCACTCTATGCTAAGTAAGTGAGACAGAGCTAGGGTGACCAGATAAAATCCAGGTCAGGGCTCATGTAACTTTAACAGTTGTAGAGAAAAGGGAATTTCAGCCAGTGTCATTTGTATGCAATTAGTTCCTGGTGAAATTCCCTCTTCATCACAACAGTTAAAGTTGCAGGGGCCCTGCCTTCTTTTGTATATGGTCACTCTAGTATAGTGCCTGCAACTTTAACTGTTGTGATGAAGCGGGAATTTCACCAGGAACTAATTGCATACAAATGACACCAGCTGAAATTCCCTCTTCTCTACAACTGTTAAAGTTACATGAGCCCTGACCTGGATTTTATCTGGTCACCCTAGACAGAGCCATGCAGCCTTCTTGTATTTGCCTTTAAAAGGATCCGCACCCCTCGCTGCTCTGCTTGATGGACACAGTGTAGTCCTGGTGCTCTGGAAAAAGAACCATTTTGAGGTCCTGAAGATGTGATACCCCCCAAAAATGCCTCTTTCCCTAGCCTCTCTTTCAGCACTGGTGCTACAAAAATGGTGGATGCTTTACCAACTCAGAATTCATGGTTGGCTCTCAACATCAGGGAAATGGCACATAGAAGAGGCAAAGTAAATAAGACAGTAGGTGCAAACAACTAGCTGTCACTAATACGTGGTTATCATATCATATGCCACTAATTTTCCCCTTTCTTTTTTAAAGAACAGAGCAG
Source organism: Anniella stebbinsi (assembly GCA_029215795.1). Lineage (NCBI taxonomy): Eukaryota > Metazoa > Chordata > Lepidosauria > Squamata > Anniellidae > Anniella > Anniella stebbinsi. The sequence continues at coordinate 3,925,674 of JARDYH010000006.1, forward strand.
TCCTATAGAAACGCTGTATCCAAGGCCATAACTAGGGATAGACAAATCTGTCAGGCCCAATTTTTTGTTCAGGTTTTAACCTTTTTAATGCTTTGTTTGTTCCATCCTGTTGCCACACTGGATTGAGATTTTTTTTTTCCTTTTTAATCCACATGACCATTTGCACACATTTTTGTGTGTATTTAAAAATATACACATACTTTGTATGCATTTTTTCAAATGTATACTTTTTTTCTGTGCACTTTTCAAATACTTACATTTTTGCAAGTAATTTTAATTAAAGTTTTTTTGTGCATTTATTCCCTTCAATAAACACTTTTTTGTACACACCGTTTCAAACATATGCATGTTTGGTGCACTTTTCCAAATGTATACATTTCTTGTAAGTGTGTGTGTGAACTGCATTGGAAACTCCAGGAAATGACAGATTTCAACTTTGCTCTAACTGAGCCTATCTACACTACTGCTTTAAAACAGTTTAAAATGGTTTATAACAGTTTTGAGAACTGTTGGGGCCCAGGACACACTCCAGAGACAGTTTTCAAAACGTTTTCAAAGTGTTTTTTTCCTGCGTGTGAAGATAGGCTCACTGTGTTCCACTTCATGCCTAGATTTGGGAAATGCAAATTTGGGAACTTCTCATTGAAATGGAAACAGTTGTCACCCTTCCCTCCCCAGTTATTTAGAACAGCTTGCCACTTTTTATTTTGAGCACTCTTGCCTTCTGGGATGAACTTAATATGGATGCAGGGTAATACCTAGTGGTTCAGAGTAGAGCCTGGTTAGTGCTGGGGGTGAACTCTTATCAAACAGAGGGATGGGACATTCACCAAGCACCAGGACCCTAGTCCCCCAGCCCCTCCCTATGCTGGGGCAGAGCCTTCAGAGATTTTTCTGGCTTGCCCTGACTGCCTTTAATGCTAGCTTCTTCTAATCATGAATACATGTCATTCCCTGAAATGTCATGAGACCTGCTGGGTCCAGTGAGATGCAATCTATCCCCATCACTTCTTGCACCACTGTGTTACTGATTTCCATGCCCCGGCAAGAGAGGGTGTACACTCTTCCTTACCCACACAGGCATAATTTAGCAGACCATGGACAGAGCTAAATCTGAACCTGGAGGGTCACAAATGAACGTTGGTGGATTCTTAAATGTGTTGCATTTTCAGGCCCAAATACTGGGCCTCATCTACACCAAGCAGGACATTGCACTATGAAAGTGGTATATAAAAGGCAAGGGCCGCGCTACTGCTTTATAGCGGTATTGAAGTGCACTGACAACTGTTGGGGCCCATAGACACATCCTGCTTGGTGTGGCTCCTGCCTTTTATATACCACTTTCATACTGCTTTCATAGTGCAATATCCTGCTTGGTGTAGATGAGGCCAGGGTTACCTGACAGAGCACAATTCTACAGGTAATTCCAGTCAAATATTGGCAGTTTGCAAGTCCATTTATTTATATTCTTCTGTAATTAGTATTTTTAGTCTGTCTTAAATGTTTCCCAAAATGGCTTACAAAAGTATTGAACAAGAAAATAAAATACAAACACCCATAAAATAACAACCACACTAAAATATTCATACAACACCCCTCCGTGTTCCTCCAATCCTCAATGGTCACTCACCACTACACAATTTCAGGATCCTTCCCTCCCCTCCTATTCATGATGAAAAGAGATAAAGCCAGTGGTTTATTATTATTATTGTAAGAATGGGATTATTTTATAGGGCTGGCACTACAAACCTGCCTTAAAGTCTTTGTTGTACAGATGTTTATATCCCCAGAACTAAAAGAATATGTAAACCCCTTGGAGCCCATCCTATGGTTCAATAACTCAGCTCCTTCGAGATGAAATCCAAGGCAACTGAAAGCAAAAAGCATGTAGTAATGTCAAGCTATCTCAAGCAGAAATTAGATATTAGGTATTAAATGGGATGTAACTCAAGATTCCTAAGCATTGTTTCCCACTGCTCTCAATAAGACTTCCTTCACCACCTCACCTAATTCATTCAACCTACATTATGGCTACAATCATACAAATCTAGAGAAGCATGCATCCCACGCTTCTGCGGGCGGTAGCAGTTAAAAGCTACCAGAGAAACAAAAGGAATAAAGTCTTCAGACTTCTATTTATCTCATGTGTATCCCACCCTTCAATGAAGGAGCACTGGATGCTGCCCCAAAGTATTATGCCTTTAATCTTCACAGTAGCATATGAGTTAGGATAGGCCCAGTGATAGTGAGCGATCCAAAGTCATCCCGTGAGTTTCATAGGGGTGGGGGTTGAATAAAAATCCAGCAGCGCAAAAACAATTGAGGGCAAATTGTGATTGTGTGTGTGTTGTGTGTATGTGCACAGAAGAACTGACAATTTGGTGTCTCCACCCCACCCCCACACACACCTACAGACATACACAAATATATATGGACCATTTACAGTTAGCAACAGTACTCTCTGGGCTCCAGCTATATTGATTTACCTTGTAATTAGCAATTGAAGCCACCTTTTAGAGCATGTTCAATCGGATAGTTCTGATGTGCAGGCCTGGAACTTACCAGCCAATTTAGAAGAAAGAGTTCCAATTTAGGAGAATGGGGAAGGCCTCTGCTTCCTGGAGCTTAAAATCCGGCTTTCGCTGATTTTCACATCGTACCGGGCAAACAGCCAGTTCAGGTGGAGGAGGGATGCTAATCTCTCTCATTTCTTTAGCTTGTCAAGACATCCTAAGGACCAGATACTGATGGTTTATCCACTCAAAATTGTGGAGGAAAAACAACACATTTATCTTTGGTGCCAGGGTGGTGTGGAGTGGGTGGGGGATATTCATAGTTTGTTGTTGTTATTGTTGATGATAATGATGAAAAATCATTTTTTATTGTTATTATCATTTTGTTAAAAAGGCACATACGTCCTACTGCTGCCCCATGGAAAAAAGGGACCTTTGTGAGCATTCCAATTAAAACGTCCTGAAGCATCAGGCTTTTTATGAATGCTCAATGTAAGCACTTACAAAACGTTTGGTGGGCTCTCCCACAATGTTTTCTGTTACTACCTCCCCTTTATCCTATCCCAAGGCCCAGTAACACACGTCAGGGCAGGACAAGTTTTTGGATGTCCCCAAGGCCTTAGCAAAGTGTCTTTGTTGTCTCTGACTGCACATAATCTATGCTGGGGAGAAGGAAGGCCCTTCAAGACTAAGAGCCTATCTACACAGTCCCTTGGAATGTTTTAAATAGTATTTTAAAACGTTCCAAATAGGTGTGTTCTAAAACGTCTTAGGCCACATTACTGAGTACTCACGTTACAGGAGAAAAAATCTTCAGTCTTCAAAGCGGTGTGTGCAGTCACACACTCTTCTGCCCTATCTCTTTCTCTTTCATTTTTACAATGAGTTTAGGGCAAGGCATTGTGGGTGTTGTAGTTCAGTCACCCACTTCCTCCTTTGTTCCTCTGTCATTCCTAGCGAGTATAGGGCTAAAAATTGTGGGTGTTGTAGTTCACTCACCCACTTCCTCCTTAGCCCCGCTTTCTTCCCCACCAATCAACTGCTAAGCATTTGGGCACCAGTAAATGAAGCACTGCCCCCATGAATCACAAACAGTAAGGAAGGACACATTATTTTTCTTAAAACGATTTATTAAAAGTGAAACCGTTGTATATAACTGAAGTGAGTTTCAAAAAACCTCAGGTATACAACGTTATAAGGAGTGCATCATGTGGCCCAAAGAGTTTTCATAACCCTTATAAAATGTTAAAAACCTAGCGTGTAGATCAGCTCTGTGACTCTCTAAGGTACGGTCTTGGCATCTGTTCTCAGTTCTAGGGATTAACCCTTGGAATCTATTTCCATCTATAAAGCTGAAAGTATGTGTGGGGGATGAATGTCCGGAAATGTTTACCCACTTCCAAATGAGTTAGAAACTTGAAATTTGGCATGCTGGTATAAGTCTGGCTGTACAATGTACCAGAAAAAACCATGAAATCTGGGGTTTTAAGTATTTTTAAAGAATTTAATAATAAATGAACCAGGCTTAAAAGGCCAGACTTACCTGCCTGTGGTGGTCATTGTGAGTGCCTGGGTGGGTGGTTGCTCTGTGCCTTTCGCAACCTAGACTCCTAAGGTCATCCTCCTCTAGTAGTCAACCCAATTCCATGTAAAAGGAAACAACTCACATGAATGGGCAGTGTCTCTTTGCAGTGCCTCCTCCTACCTGCCGTGTGCAGTTCTAAAATCATAACTAGATACAACAGTGTGACTTTGAAAAGCCAAACTCTGAACATGCTCAAAGGCACCACATCCTTATATCACTGTTCTCTCAGAATCTGGAGAAACTGCACGTGCGGCCTTCACCCTTAAGAGGGAGGGAGGCACTCTGCACATGCCCAGAAGGTAAAGCATAATATTAATCTCTTCTGTTTCAATTTTAGTATCTTTAGCTATTCACAAAGATGTAATTGCCCCTGAGTCCTTTCCCAGACAGAAAAGCATTCTCCACCCCTGGTCTTTTTTTTTGGGGGGGGGCATTTGGCACTGGAAAGCCATTAATGCAGTCACTAGGGAAGCTTGCCTGGGAAAGAGAAATCCATAAGCAGGGTGCCACAACTAAGAAGTCCCCTTTTCCAGATGTCTCCCACCACACCTCAGACAGTGTTCAAAGATTAACATGTTATTCAGGGACCTAGGCTTATACCTACAACTCCCAGCATGCTTTGGGTGAGAGGGAAAACTTATCAGGCTTTGGCGGTCATCATCTGGAAATTGCTTGCCATCCCGGGCCTGAGGGGAGAGTACCTGGGGCCAGCTGCCTTGGTCGCTAGGCACTATCAGGAGTGGGAGGGAAGGAGGGTGCAGCTCCAAGCCCATCACCAATGGCTCCCTCACAGTCAGCTCCCTTACAGCCTATCTATGGGAACCATTTGCACATTGCAATGTGGACTGGCTTGGCTAGACTTCACTTCCCATGAGCCTAGGGTGACCATATTTGGGAAACCAAAAAGGAGGACAACATGGTTGGCCCCCAAGAGGGCATCCCCACCAACATGTCCACCCCCAGGGGGTGTGTCCAGCACGAAGGGGATGTGCCCACCTGAACATAGCCTTGGTTACATATCTGATTTTACAGCACACAATTAAGACAAATTTGTTCTACATAACATCTTAATGTTAAAATCACTAAAATAACAAGTGAGACACCCAATGTATCTGAAATTAACTTCACTCAATCCTACTTTTGTAGCTTTTGCTGTACTTTGTTGCTATACTCTGTGTGATACATTCTCCCCTTCCCTCAAATATCTTTTCTGATTGTATCCTCACTCTGCTGCAAGCTGCTGCTTAACAGAGCTTGCTGCCGGATGGCTGGCTGGCTTTTTTTATTTCTAAAGTTCATTTAAAAAAACACCTTGTGCATGGTTGTCACAAGTTTCTCTACTCTAACATTATGGTGGGTATTGTGGGTTGCGGAAACTACTTCACCCATTCACTCTTCTCACTTATACACATTAGCTTCTCAAGGCTTGTGCATTGGCACCATTTTCACACCCAGACTTTGAACTCCAGTCTACTTCCTACACCAACGAGTGACTGCTTTGACTGACCTCTTCTTTCCCACATTTTGATCAGGGCATGCCTCGCCTCTGCTGAGCTCCAGGTGCCTGATTGCCCACCAAATCTGCAGCGGGAAAGGTGCCATGCTCGCCCAGCACTTCTTAGCTAAAACCTCAAGATCCCCTGGAAGCCAAGGGCTTGAACTGCTCAAGGTACAAGAACCCAAAGTGGAGGTTTGACAATCTGAGTTTGAAGGGTATGGCTCCGGTCTTGTTTTTTTTAAAAAAAAAAATAACTGTAAAACCTCAAACTTTTAAAAAAAGCTTAAAAATCAGTGGATGAACGGATCTGCTTCAAACTTGGCATGGCGAAAGACCTACTTAAGCACTATCAAAGTGCCAAGTTTCATCTCTTTTTCTTTAAAAATTACATTTTTTAAAAAAGCAATTTTAAAACCTCAATTTTTAAAAAAAATCCTAAAAATCAACAGATGGACGGGTCTTCTTCAAATTTGGCAAGGGTAAAGCCCTACATAAGAGCTATCATGGTGCCAATTTCCATCTCTTTATCTGTAAAAATGACGGAGCTGTAAGCATTTTTGTGAATTCCCATTGACTATAAAGTAGAGCTGGCCTTTGGGTGGAAGGAGGATGGGAAAATCCAGATCTTTCTTCAAATTTCATAATTTCCCCCCTTCCTGGATTTGTTGCCAAAAATCCTGACATGTCCTGGTTTTTCCTGGCATATGGTCTCTACATGAGCCTCAGTGGTGGGACTCTGATTGGGCAAGCCAGGCACCACAGTGAAAGGCACGCTGGGAGTTGTCCCCACAGAAAACGAAAACTACAAGTAAAATCATGGTGGCTGCTTCAAGGCAGCCCTGACCAGCATCAGGGTAAGAGAGAGAAAAAAGAAATGAATTTAATTCTTTTTAAAGTTACCTCAAAGGCCTAACTTGCAGGATCATCATGAGAGTGAGAGAGGAAAAAAGAAACAAATTTAATTCATTTAAAAGTTAACTCACAGACCTAGCACCGGCCTACTACTTTAAGATGATTACCTCACATACATATATCTTAGGGGGCCTAAGCAATGCCCGGTATATCAGCTAGTAGCGTATAAATGGATTGAGGTTACAGTAATCAGGTTCCAGAGTGTATTTCCCAAACATTTGAATAAGTGTAATAGTGCTTTCACATTGGGAAGTAGGGGGAACAACTTCCAGATCACAGGGTTGTTGTTTCGAAATAGATTTGAGCCACTCATCCCCCCCAGAAACCAAACACTTTATAAAATAACATAAGAAGGAAAGAAACAGAATGGATTCCTCCCTTAACAGTGTGCAATCTAAATTTAGAAGGGGGGGATGAAAGTGGAAAAGGAAGAATACGAGATGATGAAAATGGGAATTGATCTGTACAGATGCGGTTGCGCATATTTTGGCCTTTTGGTATTTATCACTAACAATTAAATGCAAATAGTCTTTGGAAATGGTTCCATGCCAAATCTGATTGTTCTGACAGAATATTTTCCCACTCATACACAAACATTGTGATTCTACTTGAGCCTTTATATAATTGTTGATATTTTTTTCCAGGAACAAAGGATATGGGCAAATTAAGAACATGTGCAGCTAATTACTGGAATTTATTCAAGTTCATTATTATTTTGAGTGGCAATTTGTTTTAATATGCACTCTATTTATATTTTAATAATCTTACTACTTAGATGTTGCTTCAGCTTGGAGTATCCAGAATACAATTGCAGTTGTACAGTCCTGGAAATCAAGTAATTCATTGCTAATTATCACGTTCTGTTTTAATGGATATTTGTTGTCCCTGATATGTCTGTATGTAAGAGATACCTATTCCATCAGGAATGCTGAAAGAAAAGTCATCAGAGAACACTGAGACATGCATGTAATTAGATGGAGTGTTCAAACCATGCCATTGAAGGAAATGATTTGAAAATAGTGCTGAAACAAAAGGTCAAAAATATGGGAAGAAAATTGCTGCTTGGAATTGATAAACCAATACATGCCACATTTGAAGCGGAGAACCATGCGGGATGGGGAAACGACAATAGCGTTTCTCATACAAAACAAGGAAGGAGGATTGTCGTATAAGAACTCAGAAGGTAATAAGGTGAACCAGCAGGGATAACAAATCAATCAAGAAAATTAACATATATGTACTGACGGATCAGAGTACACATGGTGATTGAAACACAAAAGTTTCTCAAAAGGCAAAGCTTAAGAAACAAAAGCAACTGAAACATACTGCTGATGAAGCATTTAAAAAATCCACACAACTTTGGCAATCCACCTCTGTTGCCCATTGCATGTGCTGCTATATACTTCAGCAAATAAAATGTGCACCCTCTCAGCACTATTCATTTTTGGATCACTGGAAGGTTTAGGGTTTCTCTTTTTTTTTTATGGAATTTGGCTCATGATGTAAATCTTTTAGGAAGATGCCTTATACTGAGTCAGACCATTGGTCTATCTAGTCCAGTATTGTCAATGCTGACTGTCTCCAGTTCTCCAGAGCTTCAGGAGTATACTTTCCTAGCCCGAACAGGAGATGCCTGGGATTGAACATGAGACTTTCTACATGCAAAGCATGTGTTCTACATTAAGCTATGGCCCCTTCCCAAAAACCTTCCCTCCCATTTCATTTTGAAATGGATGAACAAACTGGCTATCCATCAACCACTTGGTTTTCCAAAGACCATATACTGAACTCTTTTGGGCCTTTGTCTATATTTTTTTTAAGCCATCTAAGCATAGGCACTCACCAAATCTTGTGGACATGAATTCCATAAGTTAATCATGTGCTGTGCTTTCTTCATTGGTCTCGAATCTTCCACAAATCAATCTCCGTTGGTGACCACAAATATTATGAGAGGAATATTTGGATCATTATACTTGTGACAATGTCTAACCTTACCTGCTATAGTTCCCATGACAAGCAGCTGGTACAGCCTGTCTAATTCTCATGTGTAAGCAGCAGATAGCTTTCTCTTGCTTTACCATGACCTCCTCACCCCATGTTCCAAACCTCCCCCACTCTAAACCTTAACACAGACCATTACTCATACATTTTGAGCCATCAGCAAATCTAGGTCATTTTATCAGATTCCCACTGGGCCCCTATATGGGACTGAGGGATTGCATGCAGCTTGCTTTATCCAGCCTTTCTACAATGTTCATTCATTAAACAAATATCAGTTTGTCATCAGTTTCCCACAACCCCAGAGTCTCCTCAGCATATCATATTCTCCATCCTGTCCTCATGGTTTATCTGCTTTGGGAGAATGAGAATTTCACTTGCACTTTCCACCTCCTAAGAGAGTAGGGATGTGCACGGAGGCCAAAAATCGGATCGGAATCGGACCTTCAGATTTTGAAAAATATTGGATCAGAAAAATTGGGGGTCCATCATATCGTATCGGACCCGATACCGATATTAAAATCGGACGTCTGATTTTTGAATCGGATGCCATTTTGAATGATTTCCCCCATAACCTATTTTTGTGTTACAAAAAATGCCTATAACTTTTCTTTATTTTTAAAGATAGAAGCATGAAACTTGGCCAATGTGCAGATGGGTTTGAGGTACTTATCTGTGAGAAATTTCAGACAGATGGCACCAGGCATTTTGTGGCTATGATTTTTTAGTAACAAAACAGGAATGCCTATCACTTTTTTATTTTTAAAGATCCACACATGATCTTTAAAAATATGGTATGTTGGGACTCATGTGTGTGAAATTTCAGAACCATAGGCGATTGCCTTCGGTGGCAATCATTTTTTGAACAATAGGTAGCAGTGGGGGAAAGACAATTATGCCTTCAACTCTTTTATTGTTTAAAGATCCAAAAATGAAATTTCAGAAAGATAAGCCCAGGCATTTTGTGGCTATGAATGTTTTACTTTAAAAGTTCCAAAAGTTAAAAAATGGAGACTTTGACAGCTGTCAAACCGCACCCCCTCCCCCCCATTAGCTGCCAAAGCACAAAGTCTCCATTTTTGAACTTTTGGAACTTTTAAAGTAAAAAATTCGTAGCCACAAAATGCCTGGTGCTATCTGTCTGAAATTTCTCACAAATAAGTACCTCAAACACATCTGCAGTATGGGGAAGTTTCATCCTTCTATCTTTAAAAATAATAATAATAAAAGTTATAGGCATTTTTGTAACACAAAAATAGGCTATGGGGAAAATCATTCAAAATGGCGTCCGATTTTCCAATTTTTTCTGATTAAAATTGGAGACAAAAATATCAGATCGGAAAAAATTGGATCTCCACATTTTCTAATCGGAATTGGTAGTGGATTTCCGATATCTCTATTTTAATCGGAATCGGATATCGAATTCGATACAATGCACATCCCTATTAGAGAGGATGTGACGTTAAGGCTTGTGAGCCTTAAGTCCCAACCAGGGCTGGGCACAAATGGTTGCCAATACTTTCTTCAGACTTTTGCGTGACCGTTCCTCCTTTTTTCTGTTAACTACCCTTCCTCCCTCAATCTTTAACCAATCTTCCTGAAATTTTCAGGTTATATAAAATAGGCATTTATTTCTGGCACATGTAGATTTCAGGAAGCTTGGTGAAAAAAACAGATTTTAAAAATGTTAGAATGACCTACCCCCAATTAGCCCTTTATAATGGGAGAATGCTTCCCCCCTGTTGAACCTCAACTAAGGATGCACAGCTGTGCATCTATATATGCTTCTATCTAGTTTCCTTTGATTAAATATTCTTTCTAAACTGGTTTTGTTTGCTTCCCGCAAAAACACTATAGAAACTCTGTGAAGGATAGCAGAAGAAAATCTCAAAAGCACATCTTACAAGCACCAAAGGCATGTCCTTAGTTGAATCCAGACCCAAGTAATGGGTGCTGCCATAATATGCAGCCTGAGTTATAGAGAAGGTAGCAACAGGCCAAAACTTTTCACTCTTCAATGCAAACTTGGGCTCTCTGCAGGAGTTCATGCTTACACGCAGAGTCCTAAAACTTCAAGGAAAGTAGCAGAGCTCAGTAGGATAAAGTTTTTCTAACGTTCAAAGTGATTCTGTTTCAATTTCTTTCTTTTCTCCCTTTTCCACATGTTCTGTCATTCCTGAAAGAATTATAGTTCTGCACATAAACAAAAAGAATTGAGATTCACTCTCCTCTCCTCCCACCCCGCCACCCCCAAGACTCTGGCCTGCTTTTAACAACCTACACTGTCAAGATTTAAGAGATATATAGTCAAAATGATCTGTAAATGAAAACAGGTGTCTACTTGCAGATATTCCCTTCTACCCTATTAAAAAAGGTGAAACATGGGTGGGAGCCAGCCCACCCTCCATCCAGCATGAAAGGATTTGGGGTTTGGCCTGATTGGTTGTAATTGATGTATCTATGAGTCTTATTATTGTAAGCTGCCTAGTTTCAGCCATCCTACATAAAAGGAGGCACCCATCGCTCACTATCAATTCGCCCCATAAATACACAGATCGACTCACAGAATAACAGTGTGAGTCACTTCATAGTAGGATTCCTCTAGCAGTGCAGTAAGTCTCAGGTGCTTTGTAAGGCAATTCAGGACCAGGATAACATAGAGCATCTTTGCTGGTCCCTGGCACTCCATCCTCCCCATCTGGATTTGGGACTGAAAGACCCAGGAAACGTGTGGGTGCATGGAGGGTAAGTTGTAAGCAAGCACAATTTGAGACATTGCACAACATCATGACTGATCATGGGACACATCAAATAAGGTATCAGCCTTAGTTTCCTATTTCCTGGCTTTGTGGACCAACGTGAGACAGCCTTATTTTCTGGTCTTTTAAATCAGCAGTTTTGTTTTGATGATTGAATATTTAGTTATCCAGACCAAGTTTTCCTAGCAACTCAAGCATTCTAGAATCTGGAAGTTGTTGTAATAAAACCATACTCCCATTTCTCTCCATTTTCCTAGGTCCCAGAAGAATTTTGCAACAGCATGCATACAGTTGCTCAGGTATCATATGTGCTAAACCCCATCTTTATGTCTCCAATCCTCCTTCAAAAAGCAAATCTATTTTATGCATGCTCAGACTTGGTTGAATGCAAACAATGAAGTAGGTCACTATATGCAGGAGGAAATGCGCTTATTATTTATTCCATTTTTATTATTTATTCCATTTATATACCACCGCATAGCCGAAGCTCTCTGGATGGTTTACAAAAATTTAAAACATTGAACATTAAAAAACCGATATACAAAATTTAAAACCATAAAAAGAACAGAAACAAGTTATAAATACAATATCATTAAAAAAAACTATTCTGGGTCAAACAACAACAACAAAATCCTCAACATATGCTGTTAAATGCCTAGGAGAAGAGCAAAGTCTTCCAGACAAGGTTGGCGCCACTCTTAGGTCCTCTGGGAAGAACGTACTCAAGCCAGCCAGAACTAGGCTGGCGAGTGTTACCCAGAGGACCTTCTCTTCCATGGCTCCCAGACTATGGAATGGTCTGCCGGAGGAGGTCAGACAAATTAGCAGTCTTCATGAATTTAAGAGAGTCATGAAGACTGTTCTCTTCTGGCAGGCCTATCCATATGAATTTTAAAATGTGATGATGTGTTTTCTCTTGTTTTTTTTTTTTTTTTAAATTAACTTTGTGATGCTTGTATTTTGCATTGTGTTCCCCGCCTCGATCCGTAGGGAGAGGCGGGTTATAAATAAATATTATTATTATTATTATTATTATTACAGGCAAGCCTTGTCTGGGAGATCATTCCATAATTGAGGGGCCACCACTGAAAAGGCCCTCTCCCTTGTTGTCATCCTCCGTGCTTCCCTCGGAGTAGGCAACCGGAGGTGGGCCTTAGATGTGGATTGTAGTGTACAGGTAGGTTCGTATCGGGAGAGGCGTTCCATCAGGTATTGTGTTCCCAAGCCATGTAAGGCTTTATAGGTTAGAACTATTAGCCTCTATTACCAACTGTCCTGTAGGAAGGAGGCACAGATATGTGCCCTTGTTCCAATGGATCTGATTCTGTAATTAAGGATGTTGGAGAAACCCAATTAGTGGGAGGAGTTCTACAAGTTTGCCTAGAGTCAGTCCTCAGACTTTGTTTCAGTCCCCACTGCAGGGACTACCCTGATAATAATTTGAACAAATTGGACCATAATTTGTGCAAATTGCTGTAAATTTTGTGCAAATCACAAAGTTCCTGGAGTCCAGGGAAAGCTTGCAGCTTGGCTTGCAGGTGCAAAGTGAGTTGTACACACTGCAGAACTGCTTCGAGCCAAAATAGAAATGGATTTCCCAGCCACGGACATCCCTAATTCTATTTTGTCTTATGGGAATGGTTTTTAAAGGATTCATTGGATTTTAGAAATGCTATGATTTCCTTTGAGGATTTCAGTCAAAAGTGGGATATACTGTATATTGATCCAATAAATAAATAAATAAATAAATGCATTGCCATTCATCCTTATGAGAAATTACAGGGTGCTCCTTGCAGGGGAAGCAACCTTTGGGGCCATGGACACATTTGACAATATGAGAAATTGTCCTGGGCACCACCACAAAATGGCTGTGATGGGAGGCATGGCAAAGAACAAGTAGGCTAAGTGCAAGGCAAAAGTGGGGTCTGACCCCAACACATTAAGCAACTCCTTTGATCCCATAGTTTTCAGCACCAACAGACACCTATTCCATAGAGATCTCAGCTGTCAATAAGAAGAATGTATGAAGAAGAAAAAGAAAGAAGGAGGTGGCGGTGGTGGTGGTGGTGGTGGTGGTAGGGCACTTTGGTGGGTTGCTTGCCCAACTTTAGGTACTTGCTTTTCAGGAGCATCAGGCTCTCCTAGGCAGTTCCCTTACGGTCTCTTTGCAAATCAACAGATTTGAAGTAGGAACAGATGTGGGGAAGAGGTTGCACATTCCCAAATGAGAATGATTTACATCTCAATGAATTTTGTAGAGTGAGATAGAATCTAAATCCATCCATCCATGTGGAAGCGTGGGAACGTCAGGAGAAAAACATTAAAGTTCGGGTAAAATGTTTCTGGACAGATACACTATTTAACAACAGCACTGATGTTTTCAAACTAGAGCTAGGCTGAAATTTCTAAGAACGTATTTTTGCCTGAGAATTTCTTTCTTTCAGATTACTCCTGAACTGTTGGATAATTTCAGCCCTGCTCCCGAAGAATATTCAACAACAACGACGACAATAAACCCCTTTTTGCTATTTGCATATAGAGTGGAGAATTTTAAACATCATGGTGGAAGCGGTTTTAATATTCTTTGACATTAATATCATTGAAGAGAGCAATGGCATTGTCTCGTCTCCTTGCAGGCCTCTGAGACTATTGCTTCTTTAACCCACTGCTATGAAACAGCGTAGTTTTCATTCAGTATTTAACTGAGTCAAAAACGTCCTGAAAATGTTCTGTTTTGGTCCTCTCCCAAATTGTTGGAAAATTCCACCTTCTTCCAGAGAATATTTGGAGAAATCCCCCTCCCCTTTTGCTACCCAAAAAGAGAATGAAGCATTTTGGGAGGCTTCCCCCTCCCCACTTTACCCTCAGAACAATGTGGTTGATGTTCGCACAAATGGAAGAAAGGAATAAGTGTTCTCAAAGCTAAAGTACATGGCATTTTAAGTGCCTCTGTGTGGTGTGCAAATGGAATGAAGAAAAAAAGAAGTTTGGTCCTGGACCTGCCCATTTTTATTTTTTATTTTTTTTTAATCAGGGAGATAAGATGCTAACATTTCCATTGCATGATGAAGAATTCAGGTTGAGAAGTGATATCTTGCCCCAGGCCATCCATCTAACAACAGCAAACACACACAAAGAGAGGCAGAGCATGTTCACCTCTCAATGACTGTAACATCAAGCGATGACTGAAACATCAAGCAATATCAATGTCTAGGCTGACCAGATAAAATCCAGGTCAGGGCTCGTGTAACTTTAACAGTTGTAGAAAAAAGGGAATTTCAGCCGGCATGCAATTAGTACCTGGTGAAATTCCCTCTTCATCACAACAGTTAAAGTTGCAGGCACTATACTAGAGTGGCCGTATACAAAAGAAGGCAGGGCCCCTGCAACTTTAACAGTTGTGATAAAGAGGGGATTTCACCAGGAACTAATTGCATACAAATGACACTGGCTGAAATTTCCTTTTCTCTACAACTGTTAAAGTTACATGAGCCCTGACCTGGATTTTATCTGGTCACCCTAAAACTAGGCTCTTTCTCCATATTCCTCTCACTGCTCCTTTCCTTGCAGAGGGCAGGTGGAGAGGCAGCAACAGCAAAAAACATAATCATCAACACACACACACACACACACACACACACACACACACACAGATAGCTGCAGCAGGGCCTGTGGAGTGTGGATCTCAGGAGAAGCCCAATTGTGCCGACTCCTGATGTGAGTCTCGGATGAGGTGATTGTGGAGCAGTATGCATTGATCAATCCCAAGAGACACAAACAATACTTTTTAGTGGTGGCAGTTCATATCCCGGCTCCATGCTGTGTAGGGATTAGAGAACTCACAGGCTGCTGCCATTAGAGTGGAGGGGGGGAAATATATGATTTCCCCAGCTTTGGGGAAATCACGTTTCTCCCCCTCCCTTTGTGGATGGGGGCCTCTTAATCCAAGAGGGAATTTAAGGCCACGACTGACATGGTGGCGGGGAGGGAGAGGAAGGATTTAAAGTGGAGGGAGGAAGAAAATACGCAACTCCCCCAGCCTTGGAGAAATTGCGTATTTCCCCCTGCTGGGTTAATGGTGGCTGCCATTAACACAGTGGGGGAAAGGACAAAGGGCACATGCAGGCCAGGGTGGAACTGAGTTCTGCCCAGACCTGAGCCCCCATTTTCCTGCAGCCAGCAATGGGGCAAAAATCTACCGGGTGTTCTGTTAAGGCCCGGGAGGGCTGGACGTGGGGGTGTCCACTGCTCTCACAGGCCTGGGCAGATTTTCACCCCATTGCTAATGCTATGTTTACCTGATTCGTACAATGGATGCTTCTGAACAGTATGGATGGGGGATAGGTAGCTTGCCCAAAGGAGAAGGCCAGTCCCCATGGTGAACAGGAGCATCAGTCTGTTGGATCACTGAGTGACAATATATGTTGCCTGTGGTAAGGGGTTCCAGGGACCCCGAAGATCCGTGTCCTGCCACTGACCAATCACGTACAGACACGCCAAGTGGTGAACTCAAAAAGTTTTTATTTTGCTGCATTGCAATGCGACTGCTCTCCACTGAAAGCGCGGGGAACAGCCCCGATTACAAGTAGGGCGCATATATTTATACCCAAGGGTCATCAGCCAGCAAGCACGTGCATCATTTTCAGCTCATAGACTTATATTGAAAGCACATGTCAGCTACTGTCTAAGAGAAAGGAGTAAGGGGAGTAGGAGGGGGGAGTGATGTCAAGAAAAACATCCAGCAAGCAGTTGCTGCTATGTACCACCCACTCTATTTCCCCCTCTCATTTTCTAGGTGCCTATCATTCTCTTTGAAGCTTGACCCATATGCTTTGAAGCCAAACCACTCAAATAACAGGAAACTTATGTGGCTCCTACAGAATTCACACTTGTCTATGGTTATATGTAATTATATCAACTAAGTGTAGGCATTACACCAGAGTATGCACAGAGTGTGAGCAAATTCTGTCTAGCAGCAGCTTAAGCATGCACATTTTCCAGAGGTCAGGATCAGGACATTTGCTAGAGGTCCGGGTCAGGATTTTTCCTTACTTCATGCCTGAGTATCAGCTATTTATGTCTGAGTAGTAATATATGAAGTGTTGTACATGTATAAGAACAGGAGCTCTAATCCCAAATACAACCTGCCCTGAGCTCTTAAGTGCATAAATGAAAGCACACTCTCCTTTATTCCCTTGAAAATATTGCCTGCTGCCATATTCTTAGCTAGGATCTTTACAGTTGCCAGCTCTTAACACAGCACAATGTACTTTAAACCATATGCAAGCTGTATTTCCATTCTCCAGTTTTATGAAAATCAATACAATTATACTTAGACCTGCAATAAAATCCCTCTGAATCAATATCAGTAACGTAGAATTGAAAACCTCTACCTCATATTATTTCCTCGTTCTCCTATTCTGCTGAGTATGAACTGGGTTCAATCTGATTTAGAATGTCAGGAGCCTCTTTGCTCTCGGGCTGAAAAAGGAAAACACTGCACACTACCAAACCTCAAACTCTTTGCTATTGTGTGTCTGGGAGGTTGACAAGAGCAGTTCATAACATGAGCACCCTCAACACTTCTAGGATCCTAATCTCATCACAAGTAATTCTTTTGCTATTTTGTCACAACTAACGTTCATAGTGTTTTCAACAATTCTGTAGCATGCAAGCTCCACCCTTAGTTTCAGATAATGCTGAATGAGATCTCATCAACCCTGCCAATGCTATCTGTGTACAGAAAAAAACAATCTGTATGCTAAGATGGCCTACCAGGAACATTTCAGGATGTTGTGGAAGTAGGGATGTGTGTGCAAATGTTGAGCTTCCACAGTGGTATGTGCACCACTTAACATGTAACCCACACTGTCGGTCTTTGGGTTGATTATCACTAAATTGAGTGTGTTGGAGTTCATGCGTACACGTCCAGCAAAGGCCAAAATTCAATCTAGGTTCCTCACCTGTCCCACAATAAGCGATAAGTCCTACCTGGCCTTGTTTGCAAATTGTATTCATTTGCGCTCTCTAGAAGTGAAAGCTTCCCATGTGCTAGGAGCAAATAATGGGACAAAAAGAGGTTTTCAGTATATGTCTCTATTCTTTTGGTTTACAACCCATCATACACATGCAATTCATGGCTTTCACCAGCTCCATCAGATGCTTAAGGAACAGGACACAACACTGGATCACTTGAATCGTTTACAGATTTACTCTTCAGCTCTGGGACTGAGGGATCAGATTCAATTCCCCTAAGATCTCTCTCTCTCTCTCTCTCTCTCTCTCTCTCTCTCTGTGTGTGTGTGTGTGTGTGCGTTTGAGCATAATTTGATCAAAGAGACCTTCTGCTCTCTAACTATAATTCCTTTATAAATCTAAGTCAGTCACCTGAGGCTGAATGCTGTATAATTGCTAATTGCCTACCTGCCTCTTGCTGGCAAGACAACAACCCTGCTGCATCTTTGCCATCAGAGAATGTTTATATTCTCTAGCATTATTTCCTTTAATAGTGCTCTCCCCTTCCCCCGCTCCTATCAGTGGCACTGAAAATAGAGAGAAAGTGCCATTGATTCAACAAATATCATATGAAATATGGATCTTCTTTGCCATGTCCATTAGCATTTCCCAACATACACAGACAAAGGCCTGGTTCAGACAAAATGATAATCAACAGGGTGGGGGAATGAACCATCCATTGTGTTGCTTATTGTGTCATGTGTCGGGCAACACACAACGCACGCACAACTGATGGTACGCTATTTTGGGGAATTAAACAATGGAGAAAAACAATGCGCTGCTCAGTTGTTTATCCCGAAATCTGTTGTTTAAAGTGTTGTGTGTTGGGAACCCCCCTCTCTCCGTGTACTATTCCAGTCAGTCATAGAGTTCCCCAGCAAGAGCATCCGAAACCCCCCTGGCTGCTCCTATAGAGCCAGCAGAACTTGCGGTGCATAATGGGATAGGGTCGGAGGACTGAGGGAAGGAGGAGGGAGCAGCAGCCCAGAAGGATGCTGGGACTTTCAGCCATGTGATGGGGGAGGGGCAACATGTTGTGTGGCAAGCACCGGAAAAATAACGCACGGTGCGTGTGTTATTAACCCTTCTGTTGTCTAAAGTGTCGTCCGAACTCTCCCAAGTCTTCATCAAAAGAACTGTGTGGCAAAACACTGAAAGGGAAAAAGGAACAGGGGAAGGGAAGTTTTAAGCTAGCAGCAGTTCTGAATGTGAATGTGCCTCTGTTTTCCTTTTGCAATGGATTGCTGCTGAGTTCCAAATCCTTTTTTTTTCTACTGTGTGATTCTGCCTCCTCACTTTGCTTTGGAGGCATGATCTATAATTTAAGTTGCTGCAGTTTCCCTTTATTGTGCTAAATTGCTATTATGAATTCAAAATTGCTTTGCCAAGTTGCTGTGCAGTTTTTCTACTCCCCACACTCTGCTTTGCAGGCATGATCTTAATGTTAACATTCATCATTTCCTCTTTTCTGTGTCATGGATCCTTGGTGGATCAGCTTTGGTGGTGTTCTATGGGTGAGAAACACCCCGAGGATTCTGCTTTGCAGCGACGTTAAAGTCAACTTTCATGCTTCTGTTTCCATTTTCTGTACAACGGCTTGCCAGTGGAACAGATACACATGGGTTCAAAGGAGTGCTACTTTGGTGTTGTTAATTGGACAAAACCTTTCCTTTACACTCACGATCTTTAAGTTCACTTGTATACTTCAGCGTGCCCTTTTTGTGCAATGACGTGCTACAGCAGCAGCAGAGGACTATGGGTCCGAAATGCACTGCCTTTTCTTGTATGGTTCAGAGACATCCCCTCCAAACCTTTGCTTTGCATGCATGGTCTTTAAGGTTACCTGTTTCAGTTTGTCCTTGCTATGCAATGAGTTCCACCTGCTGTGACCTCTTGGCTCTGCCTAACATTAATTGCTCTGGCCTTTACCCCACCAGCTTCAGTGGGCACTAGCCACCATTCATGCTGACTGACTGTTAGGCTAGATCTACACTACTGCTTTATAGCAGCATTGAAATGCACTGATAACTGTTGGGGCATATTACACATCCCATATACCGCTTTCATAGTGTTTATAGCCTGCTTTTTATTCCACTTTTATAATGATTTGACGCAAGGTATAGATCTGGCCTTAGAGGAAAAAGAAAAGAAACACAGGAGGTTGGGGGGGGGATGCAAATGGAGCATTAGAGAGGAGAGCATGGCTTACTGACTGGAACAGAGAACAGGCACCATCCATATGGCAACATTTTATTGCAGGTCCCGTGTGCGTGAGTGAGTGTGTTTCCTATTGGCTTCTTCTGCTACTTTTGAGCTCCATTTGCATTTTCTCCCTTGAAGGTATCGTTCTATCAAAGCACTGCAATATTCCCTGTAGGAATCTCCAAAGTGTTATTCGGCATTGTAATGTAAATAGAGAATGAAACAGGTCACTTGTCTTGCATTAGCGGTATAATACAAGGCACTTTAGACATTCCCTTTCTCGGACTGATTCACTTTCTCTCTCTCTCTCTCTCACTCACTCTTTGGACTCTTTTGTTCCCTATATTATCTCTTTATGCCTATTTTGTAATAGCATAATGGAAACAAACAAGCAGAAATCACATTTCCTAGAGGAGAAAACAACCTACCCCATCAGGTAGCATTTTTTTGTTTGAGTCCCAGATTACCCAGAACACAGGGAAGTCATATTATGCAGAACATTTCCTGTCATTATGAGACTCTAGTATTGCTCTTTCAGAAAAAAAGCAGGGTGACTGTTTCTTTTATAAATGGCTTCCATGCACCTGGATGGCATCTTAATTGAAACATTTTGAAAGAGGCACTTGTGATTCTTTTGTTTGGCTGGAGAGCCAGTTGCATTTCTCAGCAGATGAGGCAACAATTTGTTATACAAAAACAAACAAATACACCCACCCACCCCCACCCCAATCAGTGGAAAATTCTGTCTCCACAGAAGTTGATGTGACCCTAGTGACTTCGAGTGAGCTCATGTGTCTGACACTATCAAGCTGAAGCTGGATTTCCTTGTCAGCTTTCCTTTCGTTCTTTATCACCTGGATTTATCACCATCAACTGCAGGTGGAAGAGGAGCACGGTCTGTACAATGTTGCACCTGCGAAGGCATCTGACAGAGAAAACAGGCAAGCTGTGTGTCTCAGTATCCAGGTAACTGGTCTAGGCAGCTTGCCATTCTGCCACTGGAGGACACATCTGGGAACATGGAGAGTGTTTCAGGGAATGCTACATTTCCCCTGCACAGCTTGTCAACAGTAAGGACCAAGGAGTAGGAATGGGGAGGCCCCCAGAAATGGCCTGAAGTATCTTGCTAGCAGGTACTTCGGGGCTGGATGCATTGAAAGAACTTAAAACTGTCTGGCTGTATCCTTGGACACGCTTGCAGCAGAATGAGGCTAACTCGTAGAAACAGACATTGAAGATAAGAGCATCACAAAGAGACCTCCTGGATCAGACCAAAGGTCTATGTAACTTTTCCCCGCACAGTGACTAGCCAGATGCTTCTAGGAAGACCATAAGCAGAGCTTGATAGCAAAACAACAACAACAACAACAACAACACACCAATCCCTCCCTCCAACCTACCGGCATTCACAGGTATGCTGCCTCTGAACATGGAGGTTCAATTTAGCTATCATGGCTAATAGCCACTGATAGACTATCCACTATGAGTCCCTTGTTATGTCTTAGGGCAATGAATTCTATGTTAAGTAGAAGTATGAATTCTATGTTAAGTAGAAGTTATGGGAAGGAGTAATTCCTTTTGTTTTGCCTGACCCTCTTGAAAAACAATTATTTTGGGTAACCCCCAAATGTAGGGAAGAAGAACAATTCTCACTATCCATTTGTTTTTCGCTCATGCATATATATTTATCATGTCCCCACTAACTTGTCTTTCTCTAAACTAAAAAGTCCTAAATGTTTTTATGTTTCCTTGCAAGGGAAGTGTTCCAGTCCACTTGCTCTGTTTGGTTGTTGATTTTGGCACCTTTCTCAGTTCTACAATATCCATATTGAGACAAATGCAGCCACACCATAGATCTATCAAAGGCATTATGATTAGGGATAGATGATAAATTTGTTCTGGTAGCATCTTAATGCAAATATATCTTAAGTTTTGGACCAATATGTGAACTAACTCTGCCTCTACAAGAGCGATATAAAGCTCTTTCAAGGCGCATTAGGAAATTTACCTTTACAAGAGCGGTGCGCAAATCAGGGGCTCAGGTGCGTTTTCTCTCTGATTATTCGCATTTTCGAATGCACGTTAATTAGCGAGTTTTAATTTACGGTGGGAGTAAGAGCGTGTTATGTCCATGTAAACAAATTTCTGAGGAGGCGCATTAACGATCAGGGGTTGGACTGTGGTCGTAATGTCATGCATAGAACTGCCCCTTCGCTGAGAAAACCTCCCACTTTTTGGTTTAGTTTCCTTTCCTCTCTCCTCCTGGCAATTTCCTCCTTGTACTCCGTCTCTCTGGATGGAAGCTCCAAGAAGAGGTGACCCAACGTGTACCAAAAATAAAGTTTCTTTGAAGTACCCTGATGAAATATTTTTAACATGGAGACACGGGGCTAGATGGAGGTGGTTTTATGAGATGTAAAGGTGGTAGGAAGGATGTGCGGATGTGCGTATAATTAGCCATCAGCAGACATAACTTCCCCTCACTTCTTGCTGGGTTCCTGAGCTGAGGCGTGTGTGTGTATGTTTTACAATTGTTGAGCTCACTGGGAAGTGGAGGGGGAAGGAACGAAGCAGCATCCCCCTGTCTGTTTTGGTGTGTGTATGTGTGTGTGTGTGTGTGTGTGTATGAGACACATTTCCATTTACTCCTGAGGAGGTCATGGCAATCGGGCAAAGGAGGGGGGAAGACAGGTAGCCGAACATTCCTTTCAGGTAACCTAGGAAACCAAAAGCGGGAGATTCTGGTGGGCGGGGAGAATAAAGGGAGGGAATCGGTTTGGGGAGTTTCTCTGGGACAAAGTGCATTACTTTAAGCAACATTTGCATGCGATTCTCAGCATGTCAAAAACTTTAAAATGCTTTTCATACAGCCCGTAATGTGCTTCAACACCTCCCATGTATAGGGATTAGGCATAAAAGCGATTGAGAGAAGATGCACATAATCGGGGAACCGGGCGTCAAACCAAAATCTTGTAGAGGGGGGCTAAGACTCAGAGCCTATCTACACAGTCCCTTGGAACATTTTAAATAGTATCTTAAAACGTTCCAAATAGGTGTGTTCTAAAATGTCTTAGGCCACATTACTGAGTACTCACGTTACAGGAGAAAAAATCTTCAGTTTTTAAAGTGGTGTGTGCGGTCACACACTCTTCTGCCCTGTCTCTTTCTGTTTCGTTTTTACAATGAGTTTAGGGCAAGGCATTGTGAGCGTTGTAGTTCAGTCACCCACTTCCTCCTTTGTTCCTCTTTCATTCCCTAGCGAGCATAGGGCTAAGAATTGTGGGTGTTGTAGTTCACTTGCCCACTTCCTCCTTAGCCCCGCTTTCTTCCCCACCAATCAACTGCTAAGTATTTGGGCACCAGTAACTGAAGCACTGCCCCCATGAATCACAAACGGTAAGGAAGGACACATTATTTTACTTAAAACAATTTATTAAAAGTGAAACCGTTGTATAAAACTGAAGTGAGTTTTAAAAAAACTCAGATATACAACATTATAGGGAGTGCGTCATGTGGCCCAAAGAGTTTTCATAACCCTTATAAAACGTTAAAAACCTAGTGTGTAGATCGGCTCTCAGTTATCCTTGAAATTCACACTTTTCCAAATTTTGCAATAGAGTTCTCCAATTTTTTAAAAAATGCTTGTACAAGTGTGCAAATTAAGCAAAGTTGCATACAAAAAAAATATGTATTAGAAGAAATGCACACACAAATGCTCAGGGATGTTCAGAAAAGCTTAACCCCCCCCCCCGCAAAGTTAGAAATGAACCAAATTTAAGATTAGAAAAAATTCTCAGTGTTTGGAATGAATCAAACTTAAGACATGTAAAATAAGAAACCGGAATTGACAGATCGGTCCATCTCGAATTACGATATTGACCATTTTCATTACCAAATAACTCATAAGATGGAATTAGCATTTTTGACCACTATCACATATGGAAAGTATACCTTTTTATTGAGCCAGGAAACCAACACATCTCCTGATTAGTTACTGCCCATTCAAAGTCAGACACCATCAGCGTCCTGTTTTGTACACCCCTACCTTTGTTACTCTGTACAATCTCTGATTTGTTTTAGATGAAGAGACTTAATAAAATATAAACCTAAAAATAATCTATTTGGTTATTTCTCATGGATAATTACCCATCTGTGCATAGATTCCAATAAACATTTTACCACCCAATTGCTATTAATGTGTGGTAAAAGTTGTTTTACCACTTGCGGGATGCAAACAGCCACATGACCTTCTGAGCTGGGATGAATTTTCTCACCATTTGGCAGTCTGGTGATCTGCCCTTTTGGCTAAGGCAACTTGCTTACTGAGTAATTACAGGTATAAGGTAAGTTGAAGGTACAAGGCAAATGGCTATCTGTATCTTCCTTCCCTATATCATATATTTGCAGGCCCACAAAGATTCCAGTGAGTAGTAAAGTAGTCTGTAGAGAGCTCCAAAAGGATTTCTCCAACCTATGTGAATGGACAATGAAAAAGCAAATGTAAATAAATGTAAAAAGATGCATGTTGGGCCAAAAAATAAATAAATAATAATAATAAATCCCAACTGAATATTAAAAAATATATACACTAGACATTTTACTAGTAGAGTTAAGATCTACTACTCCAAGAATATAAGGAAGCACACATGGGATTCTTATTCCATGCAATAGTTGGTGCAAGGTGATGCATATGTGCTCATATCTGAGGCATGGAGGGAAAAAGGAAGTAGCTGTATTGAACCATATGCTCAATTCCTGCTTGCGTGGGAATGTTTCAAGTCCTCCATTTCTAAGCTATGTCTCAAACCACATGGTCATCAGTATACTTTACCTTATAAAAATATTGTATAAAACAAAACCAACATACTTTACCATTACTACCATTAAAAAGTCAACATAAGACAAAAAAGTCAACAAAAGCCTATATCCGTTCATGCATAATGCATCAAAGAGCTACTAAATGATTTCATCCAAAGATAATGGATTATCAAATTCTTTGGCAGAAAGGGTTTGTATTCATTTGTCTATATTAGTGTACCTAAAGAGAATGCACTGTTAAACTTGGAAGGTCGGATGGCATAGACATAAACTGCCAATTGCAGAACTAAACAATTAACCGTTCGTTCTGTGCTAATTGAATTATAGGAATGCCTGGTCAATACGTTGCTACTGCTATTAGTAGTAAAGATAATTCTGTTCAGTCAGCAGGGATGCGTCAGGATATCACTCAGTGAAATGTGAAAGGTGAAGAATTGTGGGGAATTATGAGAAAATGAAGAGGTTTTATAGCCCTCTGCTGTTTTCGGCAGCTTTCCATCACAACACACTCTGGAGATTGCAAACATTTAAAAGAATTGCCTATATATAATGACACAACATACCAATCAGCAGCCTTGAACTAATCAAAGCCAAGAGCATGTTTCATGCACCACTCTTTTCTCCTTCTCCTTCTCCTCCTCCTCCTAGTAACTTTAAACATGAAAGTGACATTTGTGCTTAATGATCTGGGGTTTAAATTACTGGGGGGAAAAAGTTGTTTAACTTGCTTAATAGCAGCCTGCTCAATTGCACTGTGACAAGCTGAGAACTGGGATTCCCCCCTCCCACTTCCATGATGCTATATTACAGCACCCTGCAGACAGTAAAGTATCTCTTGCTGTGACAAGTTATTGATCTTGTTTTCCTCTGAGACCCTTCACAAGTCAGAGTCGAGCTTCTGAAAACACACAGCTACAGCAGTGCATTGTGAGGGCTAGGAGCTAACAAGAAAATTTACTCTCTGACTCCAAACAGAGAAGCAAAAACCTATTAGTAGTCCAGGCGCATGCTGTGCCCACTTCACTTTTCTATAATCTAATGATAGACTGGCAAGACTACTGGTAACCAGGCGTCTTCCTTCCACCCTCTCATCCATTTAAATAAGAATTTGGTTTAACAATATATTAATATGAATTCCATTTTTTTTTAAAAAAAAATCATTTAAAAGGATTCATTCTCTGAACAATTCAAAGCCGGTGAGCATCCTCTTTAATTTGAATGTCACTTTATAGATGCACTTTGGTTCCATTTTCAGTGGTGTAGTTAGGTAATTTTAGCAGTGGAGGCTAGTGGCACCATTTTTTGTGGGTCTATGAATCCATTCCAAGTTTCAGTCAAAACCAGCCAGAAGAAGCTGTCCAAGCTGCTGAACCCTTGGGGGGGGGGGTGTTTCAGCACCCTGGATAGCTCATTTACAGTTCTGGCTGGTTCTGACTGAACCCCAGATTGGATTCAGAGCCCCACCGAAATCGGAACCACTAGCCCACACTGAATTCAGACTCTAGACAATAATCTTATGGAGGCCACTTCTTTTGATCATAATGTGCATTATTTTGTTCACTTCACAATGTGTTAAAGCCCAGCCACATTTGGAGGCTGTCCTGCTCATGAGTGGGACACCAAAGTTCTGTCCTGAGACCACACCTTTTTGCCACAGGTATAGAAAAAACAGTGCTCGAATTAAAGGGGGTTGGGGTGGGATTCCCATTGCCCCTACCTTTTGTGCCCCCTCTTAGGTACTGTTTTTAGAAGGCTATAGGAAACATGCTTTGGCTAAAGTTGGGAAGAGTGTGGGGTGGGGCTCCTGGGTTTCATTAAGCTCCCCCTCTACCCATAGGTTGAATATTGAGCAAAAACAGAGTGGGATCAAAGTTCAAAATAGTACAGGTTCCATCCGGAGTATCTCCACTTAGAAGAATCCCAGCGAGTAAAGCCAGTGGAGGTTAATGGCTTTGATTTCGGTGGGACTGTAAATTCATTCTGATTTCAGTAGGAACTCTGAGGGTGCTATCCAAAGTGCTGAACTCTGTCCCCAAACTGAGTTCAGCACCTTGGATAGGTCTTTGGATAGATCCTGATTCTCACTGAAATCCAGAATGGATTTTCAGCCTCACCAAAATTGGATCCACCAGTCTCCGCTGATTGAAGCCAAGCAAGACCTCTGCCTGAGACCCTGGAACATTGCTGCCTCTCAGAGTGCATCTGGGCTGTACAACTTGTGAACCAAAAATTAAATGCCACCACCAGCCATGAATAGCAACCCACCAGAGACTCAAACAACTTGATTGTTTTACTGTCTCCTGTAGAGCGGTTATCATGGACTTGGCAAGCCACAACACGTGGCCAGGGGACTATCTCTTGATGAGTCCCAAGCTGAGCAAGACTGGAGTAGGCAGGACTCCAGTATAAGACTTCTTTTTCTCTCTCTCTCTCTCAATAAAAATGCAATGCAAAGGAAATGCATGTTCTACAATCAGAATGAATGACGCACATTCAATTACCATCTTGACTCTTACCCTTCAGCTATCTACTGTTAGACCAGGAGCTGTTGCAGATGCTCTAATGGACATAGCATCCTGGAGACCAAGTACATCTGGGGCTTGCCAGCACTTGGTTGCCTGCAGTGGTGTTAGAGAGGGTCACATAAGTATCGACTAGGATGTGGATTCATATACTTGTTTCTAATCTTATGTTCACAAAAATATCCCTCTAAATACAGCACTCTGGGTCATTGAGAAGATGCAGCCCCTGTCTCCTTGGAAGGATGTCATGCCAAGGGGAAGCTCAGCCTGAGGTGTGTGTGTGTGTGTGTGTGTGTGTGTTTGTGTGTGGTGTATTATTACTTGTTGCTTGAGAATCACTTGAGTGGAAAATGAGCTATTTTTAATCAGTGAAATAAATACACACATAACCTCATGGCCACAACATCTGGCTTCATCTTTAGGCTTTTCTGTTCTTTCCCCATCCCCTCCCTGTGAGTAGTTGTTCTTATTGTTGTTGTACCACCTAGCCTGACTAAGAGTCAGGCTAGGTGGTACAACAACAATTAGGACCAACCCAAATGCCACCACAGTTTGTGGTGGCATTTGGGTTGGTCCTAATAAAAGTATTGCCCAAGTATTGACCTCGGACACATTAGATTGTGAATGCTGAGCTGTCAACAAGTCAAGCAAAATGAGTGGGGGTGGGACCAGGTGATGTCAGAGAGGGGACGAGGCCTGCACCCTGATTTCATCCAGCCACCTGATAGGTTCGGGGCGGGGAGCAGAATCTGACTCCCAGACTGAAAAATGTGTGTCACTCCCCTAATTTTTTTTTTTTAAAAAAAGTCTCAAGACAGTGTAGATTATTCTGGAAGGCAGGCATTTATAGTGTGATACCAAGGTATGTGATATAATAATATGCAAAAGTAGGTTACTAGGTTTTTTATTTTTTAAAAAAATGGTTTGCAGAGCTGATCTAGGGTGTACTTCAATCCACAATGGCCCCACTGATTTCAATGCAAAATATTTAATCATATGCCTAAATCTGCCACCGAAATCAACTGTAAGTACTTTTTTCTACATCATGCCCATACATAGCCTACATCATTCCCAAATATACATCATACATTGCACGGCTTCTTCCGTTTTAAATACA
The DNA here is from genome assembly GCA_029215795.1 of Anniella stebbinsi. Lineage (NCBI taxonomy): Eukaryota > Metazoa > Chordata > Lepidosauria > Squamata > Anniellidae > Anniella > Anniella stebbinsi. The sequence continues at coordinate 3,953,613 of JARDYH010000006.1, forward strand.
GGAATTAAATTCTCTCACATCATTCCAATCCCTGCTGTGCACCTAGAATGGCCAATGTAGACACATGCTAAAAATTCATGAAGTCCTACTTTAACGGAGTTGTGTTAAAAATTTAATAGCTAATTAGAATTTAATTGTCTAATTAAAAGGGACTTAGTATTTGTGTGCTCTTTTATGAAAGACTGATTTATCTGTTTTATAAAGCTCCCAGTAGATGGCTAGCTAATATTGTGAAGCCTAGCTTCTCGTGTCTAAAAATGGTTTCTTGTCAAAAACACATCATCAGTAGAGCTTGAAATTCATATACACACCAATATTATCTATTGGTTGAGTAGGTGAGAGTTCATCAACACAAGATCATATGGGAGCATTGCAAGACTTACAGAGTAGGGGTTTCCCTCCCCCCCTTTTGGAACTTATTATCTGCAAATTGCCTTTTAAAGCAACTAGTACATTTTCAGCAAATACGAGTCATTATTTTCTATATGGTAAATCCCTTTAGGCCACAGTCCTATACACACTTACCTTGGAGTAAGTCCGATCAAGCTCACAAAGACTTGTCTGACTAGACATGTATAGGATTGCAACCTGAATGAAGGGCCAATGTATCAAAGCCCATGTTACCTTCAGCTATAACTATCCTGAGCATACTTTTCAGAGCTGCTTATGGAGAAGAGAACCCATTCATTTCCATGAAGAAATCACGAGGAAAGGCAGAAGTAGTTGGCTGTCTTAGCATAAAAGGGGGGGAGACATGAAAGTGGGGTACAATAGTGGTTCACCATGACTATGGAGGGAAAGAAAATCAGCAATGGGTTCAAGTAGCAGTAAAAACAGGTACCACATAATCATATTGAAGTGGAAGTAAGTACCGTCCGCCTTTGCTGCCACCATCACCGCCTCTCCTTCTTATTTATTTATTTATTTACTACATTTATATACTGCCCAATAGCCAAAGCTCTCTGGGCGGGTCACAGAAGTTAAAACCATCAACAAAAATCTCCTTCTTCTTCTTCTTCTTCTTCTTCTTCTTCTTCTTCTTCTTCTTCTTCTCCTCCTCCTCCTCCTCCTCCTCCTCCTCCTCCTCCTTCTCCTTCTCCTTCTCCGTCTCCTTCTTCAGATGTATTGGCCCCTTTTGAAGGAACAAGCCTTGCCAAAATTCAGAGAAATAAATGTAGGATGTTGTTGTGGGTGAGGTTCTCTTCATGAGCAATTCATTACATGCTCATGATTGGGCACTCATGGAAGTTTGTGGGCCCCCGTCAACCTCTGACGCCTCTCTTACCATTTTCAAGCAGGAAGCCACCATTTTATAACCCCCCCTAAAATGCTGTAATAAATTGAAGTCACACTAACGTAAGAGGCACAGATCAGGCTGCAGGTCACACGGGCCAAAGAAGCAGGTTGCCCTTCATGGCAGAGAACAGAATGCCACTCAAAATGCCATACCTACCTAGAACTCTATTCCTGCAATCCAAGAATGGGGTCATGCCAAGTAGCACCTCTCCCTGGCATACGTGCAGTAAGTGCAAATGTCTGCAGAGAGGACACACCTTGCGTACAGCTGTGCGGAGGCCCATCTCTTCAGACATCCATGCTCTATGGGCAGACAACAATGCAAGGGATCATGTGATGGGTGCAATGTCAGTGGCAAGGCAACATGGTGTCACCTTGCTCCTGCTTGTGTGGTTGCCAATTTGGTAAGGTGAGCACCTGAGTAGGTCTTAGGGTGCCAACAGGGCTGATTTATCATTTCTAGGATGGGACTTGCTGCCAGGTTTCCCCTGAGGACCATAGGACTTATATGGGTGGAGAGGGTTTCCCGCAGATATGCCAGGTTCAGGCTCAGCTCCAGTTCATTGCCTCACTGCTATCCATTCACTTGCCCACTGGGTACAAACTCCACCACTGCCCAGAGCAAGAGGGCCAGATTAGTGCTGAATCCCGCCATTCCCTGATGCCAGGCTGTTGAGAGCTTTGTGCGTACTCTGGCATTCCGTGTACACAATCTGTTCACATTTAGTGTGCCAAAAACGCATCTTTATATGATAAAAATAAGTTTTAGCATCAGCTGTTGAAAACAGCTGAGTGCAATGCAAGATGGAAAAAAATTATTGCTGTGCATTTGAACATAAGCAGAGAAAAGGAAATTATTTTCGTCTGAACTCTGTGGCTGCTGGCACTTCCCCTGTGAGATTTCATCAGTCAGGAGGAGAGAAAAAATAACTGGAGTGAATGTTATAAAACAAACACTGACCTTTCGCCAAGAAAAAGAGTGTTAAACTAATGCTCCTGGGTACAAAAAAAAAAAATCCCTGGATTGTGAATTACTACAATGGTGGTCTCTCCCTGCAGGCATTCTGGCACTGGGATTATAACTTCTTTTTGCTTTATTGGTTGGGTCTCTTTTCTTCTTTTTTTAAGGGTTGGATCTAGACTTAGAGCAGAGTGATTGGAATCAATGAGACTACATGTGGTGGATTTTCGTGGAAGAGAAGTTAAGAGTGAACTTTCTACAGAGCCATATACAGTGTCTAGTAGCAAATACACACTTACTTAGTTGAGTAGTTGGCAATGATTATTGAGTTAGAGTTGGTTTACACAGCTGTACACAAATATAGTGAAAGTCAGTGCTTCTTGCTACTAACACCAAACAGATAATACTGGAGGAGAAGGCTAATAATGGCTACTAGTCCTGATGGCTATGTGCTACCTTCAGTATCTGAGGCAATGAGCCTATATATATACCCGTTCCTAGGGAACATGGGTGGAAGGGTGCTGTTGTACCATGTCCTGCTTGTGGGTTCCTGGTCAACAGCTGGTTGGCCACTGTGTGAACAGAGTGCTGGACTAGATGGACCCTCGGTCTGATCGAAACGGTTCTTCTTATGTTCTTAATGGACATCCTGTATATTTCATACTTTCTTCCTGATAAAAATTGTTCTTCTATACTGTGAGAAACTTTCTTTCGTGCCAAAAAGTTAATCCCCTATTTCTCCTTGTTGAAGAGAGGGATGTGTATGTGTATTCTGACAGTTTCTGGAACTTAGCAAAGACACCTATAAAATCCAAACACACCGGCTTGCTCTTTGTTCTCACCTGAGAGGGTGAAGACATGTCACCTGCTCAGAAAAACAGCCCCAGGGGCGATGCCTCATGCTTCAAGGGAACCAGGGCAGCTACAGCTTCGGGTTGAGAGACATGTGTAAGCTGTTCTTTGCTTTTATTGTCTGCATCCACTTTCCATCAACAAGCTGTATCGCACCATTTCACACCAGTGGACTTGAGTCATATTGGTAGCCACAAATCTGTTTAGTGTGGGTCCTGTGTGGATCAGGCCCTAGGTCTAAGACTCTAAGAGTAATTAAGTCTGGATTCGATTGTTCATGGCTGCTCTCCTAAAATAATTCTTCAATTATTTTATTTTGATTCTTGTCCACAAGCTCTTCTTTTTTTAGCTTCCATTCTTGTCCTGCATATTGCACCACAGTAATTAATTCAGCCTTGAAAAGGGCCCTGGACATTTTTAACTAGACTACTAACCCTACGATCCTATGCATATCTACTCAGAAGTAAATCATCCTGGATTCAATACCTGACTTCAGGCTAATTGTATATAAGATTGCAGTCGAAAAAGTGTGGGGATGTACAGATTTACATATTTTGATTAATCTATTCTATCTGTGTTTTGCAGATTATTAGGTGTCTTTCATTCCATCATCTGCTCATTGATGGAATCATTTTTTCCCACTCAGAAAAGTAGGCACCCCCCCGCCAAAAAAAATAAACCTCAGCTGCAATTTCTTTATCTTTCGTTGGCATGTAACATTTTGCAGATTTCTTAGCTTTGCATACAATGAGTAGCGTGTGTAAAAGAATGCTAGATAGAAGAGGCTGAAGAGAGATCAGGGATGAATAAAATGTTACTTTCTTTTTTAAAAAAAGGTGTATATATTAGTGTATTTTCCAGTAACTTTCATATTTTTGTATGTCTAAATTTGCGTACAATTCTGAAAAGTAATAAAATGGTTCACAAGTGCATGGAATCCGTGTGACAGTGTGCTGCGGAATCCATGGGTTGAATTCAGAGAAATCCAAAGTCAATTGAATCCATTTCAGATTTCTCCAACATCACTAAAAAAAATTCGTGCCAACTACGTAAATGCTGCCACACATGATGGAGTGTCTCTCTAATTGCCTCCTATTTCCATTTCATCCTTCTCCAGCCGAGTGCCTGGTTTGGACTATATAGACCTGATCATTGGCCATGCTGGCAGGAACTGATGGTAGTTGTAGTCCAAAATATCTGGAGGGTGTCAGCTCGGAAAACACCGGATTAGCTGATGCCCCTGTTTCTAGTCTGGTAATACCCATAGTTCCTGAAGCCACCTTCTCTTGTGAACATAAATAATACCCATCCATTCTAGACTCCCAAAGTACAAATGGCCCCAATACTAGAAAAGAAGTATTCCCCAGGATATTTTGACTAACAATTTTAGGAAAGAGGTTACTGGGTGAAGATTGAGGGGATAGCTCACCTTGCAATGGCTTTCCGCCCTCGAAATGGCAGTGTGGACTGATGCTCTGTATCACCCAAAGAGCTGTGGTTTATCAGAAGCATTGCAAAAGTCACTCTATTAAATATGGTGGTTTCGATGTCTGAGATAAACCATCTTAGCTGCTCTTGCAGCATAAGAATACCCATCCATTCTCATATGTCCCAACTTCCCAACTCATCTCACTGACTCATCTCTAAATATTTAATTATCTGTGACATCTCCTGCTAATGAATGCTAAAAGAGGAATATTTTTCCACTTTCTTTGAAGAAATGGGATCCCAGACTATAAAGACAGAAGACACCTTGTTATGCTTTTCTAACCACTATTGCATGACATTGAAGTAGGTATGTGATAAACACACCTATCCTCCCTCCCATTTCTGTGCTTTTGAAGAAGGGACATAATGCATAATTAAGCTCATTGCACATGTGATGCCCCCAAATGATTGATATTTGTACTGCTGTCTGCTTTATCGGACATGTGCAGAAAATAATACAATGCAATGCACAATAATTATAACACAATGCACAATAATTATTTGAATGTTGTATCTGCTTTTGCAAGTGCACCTTAAAGATGAAAAGCCGTGGCCTGGGAAGCCAGGAATATCCAATAAAATAAAGAGAAAAGTTTCAAACCTTCCAGCCAATGTCTTCAATAAACATGTATTTATAGACTTAGTGAATAATGGATACCAGTAGAGCCCACAGCTTGCATCTGGCAAACAAAAATATGATACCTTCAAATGTAATTGTTCAGCTATTTTAGTGTGAGTGTCACGGGCAATTATTCCAATGAATCATCTGATTAGTAAAGAAGAAAAGGCATTTGAAGCTTATGTAAAAGAGCAGTGTACTGAAGTAACATAATGGGGATGTATCCTAGAGATGAACATTACTTAGTTAATAAGGCACAGCAAGATGTAGTCACACTGCTTAATATTTTTTCTACCTATGGTGTAATGTAAGACATGAGTCTTTTAATGTTTTATTGCTGTTTTAAAGAATTTATGTGGAATACGTAATAACATTTTGTTATGTGGCATTATTACAAATCATCACATTAGTAGGACAGATGCATTATCCATGGCTAACTTTTGAGGACTATTTATATTATTTCTTCTGGAAATGGTGGTCTTAGACAATGTTGTCTGATGATTAACCAATATGAAATTGCATTATAATGACAGATAATAAGAGTGAGTAAGTTTTGAAGGCAACATGGGAAAATCTTTGCTTTAGAAAATTCAAATGCTAAAGCGTAAACCCAGTTGGAGTTCATTAGCAAGAAATAACTCATAAAACAAATGAGAAATATATCATACTGCCATCCATCCACCTATCTGTCCATGTTTGAATTACACTAGAAATAAAACGAATTTGCTAATTTTTAAAGAAAAATTACGAGCTCTCACCATGGAAGAATGAATGACAATAAAATATTCCCAAAACAAAATGCATGTGGTAACTTTAATATGTTAAAAAAATAATAATGGGAAAAATAGTCCTTAAGGCATTAATCCAAACTGTATGGAAATAATGCATGAAGTGGGTGTGGGGCATGTGTGCTGGCCCCACACACCCACAACCTCCACACATTCCATGTGGATGTTGGAAGGGAGAGTCTAAGTGCTTTCAGCTTAAGGCATTTATAATCTCCAGCATTGCTTCCTTTCCACCATTAGTAGTGGGGAAGCAGCAATCCTGGCGTCTCTGTGGTAACTGAGTGAGGGGGAAATTAAAGCCTCCTTTCCCCCAGTGACCATGGTCAATATCAGGCTGTGGAAGGTGCAGGCCATGGAAGGTGGTGGGGCAGTGAATCCATTCTGGGTTTTAGTCAGAACCAGCTATAACTCTAAAGGAGCTATCCAACATGCTGAACTCTACCCCCCGAATGGTTCAGTACCTTGGATAGCTACTTTAGAATTCTGGCTGGTTCTAACTAAATTCTAGAATGGATTCACTGCCCTACTGAAATCGGACCCAACACTGGCTGCAGGGAAGAAGTGGGTGAGGCTCCTCCACTCTCATAGGCCAGACAGGGAGGTTGCAGATTACCTACCCTGAATTGAATCTATTTCAGATTTCTCCTGCATCCCTAAAAAAAATAGCAGTACCAACTTCCTAAATGCTGCCACACATAATGGAGTTTCCCTCTAATTGTCTCCTGTTTCCAACCTAGTGCCTGTTTTGGACTAGATCAGACCTGACTAATTACCATGTTGTCTGGAGCTGAAAGTAACTGTAGTCCAAAATATCTGGAGGGTACCAGCTTGGAAAAGACTGGGTTAGCTGATGCCCCTGTTTCTAGTCTGGTAACATCCATAGTTCCTGAAGCCACCTCCTCTTGTGAACATAAAGAATACCCATCCATTCTAGACTCCCAAAGTACAAATGGCCCCAATACTAGAAAAGAAGTTTTCTCCAGGATATTTTGACTAACAATTTTAGGAAAGAGGTTACCGGGTGAAGATTGAGGGGAAAGCTCACCTTGCAATGGCTTTCCACCCTCGAAATGGCAGTGTGGACTGATGCTCTGTATCACCCAAAGAGCTGTGGTTTATCAGAAGCATTGCAAAAGCCACTCTATTAAATATGGTGGTTTCGATGTCTGAGGTAAACCATCTCAGCTGCTCTTGCAGCACAAGACAGCCTTCCTGTTTCTCTGCTTTGTAGCCTCACAGCTTCGAGCTCTGTTCTGAGGCAACCATGTGGAGAGCTTGATCTCTTTCAGTGGGTCGAAGGATTGCAACGCTCACACAGCTGTCAGTACATACTTGAAATCTTTGAACTCTCTTTCATGCTCTGCCATCCGCATCTATTGAGGACAGCTATGAAACAGATTTCCTAGTTTAGCAATTTAGGAGATCTGTTTCATAGTGGTACAGAAACTTGATGGTTAGGGACAAACCTACTAATACAGCAGGCATGCCATTATTGACTCATAACCTTTTCAAACACAGCCAGAGATTTCATTTTTAGTTACAGACACTTAACAACACTGGGGGGGGGGGGTTAAGGGTGGGGTGAACATGCCATTATCTATTGATTTTTTTCTATTGTAGTTCTATATGTTTCACCATATAGGAAAACCAAGGGGCGGAAGAAAGATAAACTTTTCAAGGTACTGCTACATCTTCCACACACACACAAAACGTTTTTGTGGAACTAGTTTATAAATAATAATGATTCAATATTTTTAAATGCTCCCATATTTTCTTTGTTTATCCCTCACTAATGCATTTGTTTTTTAAGAAGAAAAAATATTTTTTATTGAATTTTACATTTATAACAAAAAGGATATACATCCAGTCACATCAAACATAACAAAGTGATCAAATGCGGGATGCACTTGATACACACAATTAACATCAATCCAAATTAATTAGGGATTACAGCAGACTGATTGTAACTGTATATATATATACAAAGCTAGAGCGAAATATTACAAAAGTGTTTTTTTTTCTCTCCAAAGTATTATCCTAACAGGACTCTCTAGCACATTCCTGATTGATATTAGTAATGCCCTTATTGCTATTAGCATAGTCAATAAATGACTGCCAGATTCCATAAAAATTATCAGTGTATGACTCAGATCTATACTGCTGTTCTTAATGAGCAATGGAATCATGGTACAAAAGGGAACAAAAAATGACTTGGGATGTCGGATTTCACATTCCTTCTTGTTCTATTACCACCCCAATGACCCAAGACTTCTCTAAATGAGCAATTTATTGCATGCTTGTGACTGGGCTACTCATGGAAATTTCCAGGTCGATTCCCTGATGTTGTCAACAAACACGATATCTCCCACAGTCCCCCACACACACTTATTCCATTTTTAAAAAGATCAGAGATACGATGGAATAAACCCTTAATGATGCAAAATCATCATTGTGTAAACCTGGCATTGTGATATGAACTTGCCGAGGAAGGACTTTTTCTGTATCTGCAATTGGAGGTGAAAGAGGGTAAAATACCTCCCTACAACATACGGAGGCAGATCTGATCCCTTACCCTGCCAAGAGTACCCTTTTAATTTCAGTTGGGCTTACTCCCAAGTATGTGTGCTGAGGGTTACAGACTTACAGCACAATCTTATGTCTACTCAGAAGTAAGTCTCATTGTGTTTAATGCAGTTTACTCACAAGTAAGTGTGCCTAGGGTTGCAGACTTACAGCACAATCTTACATCTACTCAGAAGTAAGTCCTGGCTTTCCTGGGGGCTACAAGGAAACAGTAGAGTACAAGTTAACCAAAGAAAACAAGACTCCCCCTCTTTTTCACACATGCCAGGGAGGGACTCCCTTGATTCAAATCTCATGTGTCTGCTGTATAAAGAAGCTATCCTGATATCGCAAAGAACCAGAAAGTAGAAAGCCTCATTAAGGATGTGTGGGGTTTGTGTGTGTGTGGGGGGAGGGATGCTTAATGTAGAGACACCCCCAGCCTCCTAAATTTTGCTATCCATATGTTTAGCTTCACTCAAAATAACTCCATTGTTTTTGTTTCTGCAAGAACTTCTAAATTAGCTTCAATTTGCCTTCGGGTAGCTTTGCACAACCCTCCTTGGGAATCTTCCTACTCTTGTTAAAACTCTTGTGGCTTCCCTCAAAATTCCTCAGATGATTAATATGAGGAGAAACCCATTCATGCACTTACTATTTGCACTTTAGGTGAAGTTAAGGTAGCAATACTTGGAAAACCTAAAATCTGAAGCTTGGGGTGAGGGAGAGAAATTTAAAACTTTCCTAATTTGAATGTGTTTTGTGCACAACTTCAAATTTATGATCCCCTAATTTGATTTTGTTTGTTTCTTAACATTCCTTATTTCAAAAAAATTTGGATTTAGGAAAATTTATAAAAACAAACAGAAAATGGATCTGACATATATATATATATATATATATATACACACATACATATGGGATGTGCACCGGATCCAATCCGATCTACGATCCGGATCCAATCCGGCCAAAATTGGATAAAATTTAACGATTCCTATTCCGATCCTATGAACCATCTGATCCGATCTGAAGGGACCTGACCCAGATCGGAAAAATCAGAGGATCGGACCTCCATTTTATGGCGTTTTAAACTGACAGTGGACTTAGAAAAATAATATGCATTAACTTTTTTATTTTAAGAGGTAGAAAGTTGAAACTCCCTGACATGGGAGATTGTTTGTGTCTACTCATGTGTGAAAAATTCCAGAGAAATTGGTGCAAGACTTTAGTGGCAATGAGTGGTTTATTATTTTAAACGTCCATAAAGGGGGGAGAGGCTGTGTATGTGTGTGTGTGTGTGTGTTTGACAGCTTGATCCACCAATTGTGCTTTACATTACATCAGTGCATCGCCCAATCCTGTTAAAGACTTCCTGCAGCCTCCAATCGCAATGCTGAGGGAGGGCTTAGTAGAAACCCAGTATATATGCTCATTCTTTCCCCTTTGGCTCTCTGTGGGGTTTCGTAGACCATGCTGCTCCACTTGCTTAAGCTGAGGGACTTGGGTTTCTCCCTCAAGGAGAAGTCCACAGGGTCCTCTCCATTCCTGACTTCACCCTTTGAATGCCTGTCTACTGCTGCTGCTTCTGCTCCTACCTACCAGATCCAACCAGTGAGTAGACTTGGGCTAAGGGACTTGGGTTTCTCCCTCAAGGAGAAGTCCACAGGGTCCTCTCCATTCCTGACTTCACCCTTTGAATGCCTGTCTACTGCTGCTGCTTCTGCTCCTACCTACCAGATCCAACCAGTGAGTAGACTTGGGCTAAGGGACTTGGGTTTCTCCCTCAAGGAGAAGTCCACAGAGTCCCCAAAGTTCAATAAAACGTCTGCCATTCAAGTTAAACCATGCCCCTGTGTCTGTGAAATGGGGGCGAATGTACACCACTTCTTTGCGCTCCTCACATTAGTGTGGTGTTTGTGGGGACAGGATCTAATGAGAGAGCACTTTGCAAGGGTCTTACCAGCACAACCCATTTTAACAGTTTCATTTCAGTAAGCAACATGCCCCTGTGTCTGTGAAAAGTGGGCAGAGCAACGTTCAGCCCTTCTGTACACTTCTTAAGTTTGAGTTCAGTTTCTGGGGATAGGATCTAATGAAAGCACTTTGCAGTTTGCATGCAATGGCAAACCCATTTTTCACAATTCCATTTCAGTTAAACCGTGCCCCTGTGTCTACAAAAGGGGGTAGAGCTATGTACATACAGCCCTTCAGTGCGCTTCCCAACTGGGGACATGGTCTACATCCCTGAGACACAGGAGTAAATTGAAAAAGGAAGAGATGACTGGTGAAAAAGTGACTCTTGAAGGCTTACTTACAAGTAACGCCTGCACCCTGTGTCTGCAATTCTGGGCACATGACTGGCAATGTCCCATCTGCACTTGTACAAAGTTTCATGATTTTGTCTTAAAAAATACCAAAGATACAGGCTTTCCCCCCTCCAAAATAAGTCTAAAGGGACTAAAAGGCATCCAATCTGAAAATCGGATATCCGATTTTCGGATCGGAATCCGATCTGATCTGATCCAATCTGATCTGCAACAACAATTCTAATTCCGATTCCGATCCGATTTTTTGGACCGTGCACATCCCATATATATATATATATATATATAAAAGTGACTTAACAAGATACACTTTAGAAAAATACTCCAAAGTCACATTAACTTTAAGAAAAACAAACCAACCAACCAACAACCCACAACATTGAATTATCATCAGAAACCATGTAATTGTTGACAGGAAGGAATTTATTGTCCTCTCAACTCAAAACCATGCCCAATTTAAGTGCACCATTGGATAAATTCCTAGGGGAGCAATCCTATGTCTCCTGGACACCATCTGGGGGACCGGGGGATGGGATGGGACACAAACATAGGCTTTTTCAGTTTTCTGGCTCTGAGTTCAGAGACAGTACTCCAACTTTGGACCCTGGAAACCATGCTCCCTGACCCTCCTCCTCCCCCTTGCAGTCAGCACAGAGCAAATAGCAGCGGCTGCCTTTCCATGCTTGGTGACAGTCTGGTGGTATATGTTTTGGAAGACATGTACTGTACATACATAAAACAATCTAGACCTGCTAAAACTTTTTGGGAGTGCCTAAACTGGAAGAATACAGGCCTGGACACTGCAGCTATCCGGGCTTCCCCAGTTAGCTCAGAGACCAGGAGGTCTCCCAGACTCTGTACTTAGTCTTTTAAGGGGAGTGCAACCCCATCTAAGAACAGTTCTAAGCCTTCACCTGAAGTAGTTCGTTTTCCAATCCACAGTATCTCCATCTCGTTTGGATTAAGTTTCAGCTTGATCATTCTCATCCATCTCAAAACAGCCTCCAGACAAGAGTTCCACAGCCCCCCTGGAATATTCAGATGGAAATGAGAGGTAGAGCTGAGTATCATCTGCATGCTTATGACATTTCAACCCAAACCTCTTGTTGACTTCCCCCAGCAGTTTCATGTTGATGTTAAAAAGCATGGGGGACAAGATTTAACTTTTTATCATCGTGCAACTGTCCCTGGCAGTTCAATTTCTGCCTCACCCAAATTGCAGCCACACATGCATAGTAATTTATGTTCAGTGCATATATTTTTTAGGTTTATTTGTTTATTCATTCCATTCATCTGCATGCTGATGTAAACAAGCCCCTGGATGGGATCTCAGGTAGTATAAGCCAGTAGGACTGATGAGGCAGGAGGACACAGACAAACAGGAAATACTACAAAACAAGTTATCAATAGTATGAATACAGGTTAAACATCATGTCTGCTTAAGGGTTATAGTCAAGTGGTTAAACAGAAAGAAATGAAATGGGGGTGTGAGGGGAGGGGAGAGGAATTCTTACCTTGCCTCTGTTTCTTCTCAAGAGAATTAATTTATATAGTTTTCAATGTATTTGATGTCTTATAATGAAGATTCTCTTCTCAAGATATTGTGCAGATGATGGTAGAAGGCTAAATTCTTCTACCATGTAGTTTGATAGATGGCTGAAATAATGAGCATTGGTACGTACTCAAGGGGATAATAGCACATTGGTAATTGGTCTGCCACACTGAGGTTGCCCTTGGGGGAAGAGTTACCTGCCTTTTCCAGCAACACCTCCTGCCTTTGAGACAGGTAACTCTTTCCCGTTTCATCTGACTAACTTGTTTCTCAAACTTGAATGGGTATATCTGAGCTACATGGTTTTTTAGTTTATTTTTTACATGTTTAGTCTTCAAATTTGGGCTTGTAAGGCTTGCAACGTACCCTTGGTTCTTAGGTGCAAGTGGTCTATGCCACTTTGCCATCTTGTGACCAAGAGAGGACTTTTGAGTTCAGGTGAGAGAATTCCTTCTCTTCTTTAAAAATAAATATTTATCATACACCATCTAACTGTGATTGAATAATTATCATCTAATAAACTAGTAAATTTTGAGAGGATACCAACAAAATAGTTTTTGTTTGCTTGTTTTGTTAATTATGTTATTCTTCTGTTATTCAACAATTAGTGCTTTTTTCCTGCAGGAGTCCTGCACTTTCCCCATATTTTAACGTTCTTAATGAGTTCCCTTTTTTATTTTTAAATCGACAGTTCTTCCAAAAAGGAAGACTAAAGTTAATTTCATTTACAAAACATTGAGAATCTGTCACATTTAACACAGGTTTATGATTTGGAGCATTATTTAAAACAGAGCATATATTAATGGAGGCACAGTCGTGCCTCCATTGTTAAGGGCCGTCAGTAAAAAACACGTTCCACCATGTTAAAGTGATAACTGGGGAAGGGGTCATTCTAACAGCCATAAAATTGAAAATATTTCACCAATCTTTCTGAAATTTACAGGTTCCAGAAAGAAATGTTTGATTTACATTACCTGAAAATTTCAAGAAGATTGGTGAAAGATTGAGGGAAGGAGAGCAGTTTAAGATCATCTCATCAAAGCGACAGAGGAGCAGAACAGGTTTAGTTTGGCTGTCTTGAACTACTTTCAGATGAGATTACTTTGCAATCCTGTACCACTTGGCGGTAAGCCATAATGAATTCAGTGGCACTGACTTCTGAGAAGCCATGTATAGGATTCAAGTGTAAACCAACCTTCTCCAGTCTGCTGCTCTCCAGATGTGTTGCACTATAACTCCCATGTTATGGGGAAGACAAAAATCATTTGATCATTAATTTAAAAATCATACTTACACATGAAAGTATTAGGTGGTAGCTCTACCTTTGATCTCACAATGCTGAACACGTAAGAGAAATCTTCTGTGTTAGTCCCCCAAAACCATATATGATATTTAATAAACAGACATCCTATGCCATGTGTTGAAAACTAATGTTGACGTCTGAAGGACTATCTGGATTAGGTATTCAAGATCCATTCATTGTCACTTCATTTGGTTTCAACAGTTTAGATATGGGTAGAAAATAGATCCATCTTGATGTTTTGGACATCAACTCGCACCATTCCTGCTCACTGCCCATGCTATAGGGGCTTTTATGAGTTGAATTCCAAAACATCTGGAGATCTATATTCTGCCTGCCCTTGCTCTAGAACTGCATTCCCCAACCTGGTGTCCATCAGATGTGTTGGATTGCAACTCTCAACATGAGGAGATGCTCTAAAAAAAGTGACGTGGGTGGTCTTAAGTTGTTCATCATCATTTCCCACAACCCCACAGTCACCTCTGCATATCATATTGCATATCCAGATGTTTGAGATGACAAGTCCCAGCATTCCTGACCATGGGACATACTGACTTGCAATGATGGGAGTTGTAGTCCAACACCTTTGGAGGGCACCAGGTTGGGGAAAGGCTGCTCTAAACAAAAAAAGAGAAGTAAGTGGCCCTAAGTTGTTTGTCATCAGTTTTCCACAACCCCACAGTCACCTCTGCATATCATATTCTCCACCCTGTCCTCATGGTTTATCTGCTTTGGGAGCATGAGAATTTCACTTGCACTTTCTGCCTCCTTAGGGAGGATGTGGCGTTAAGGCTTGGGAGCCTTAACTCCCAATTTCCCTGCTTTTGGGTGCTTGGTTGGAAACTGTAGAGCCTTGTTGGTTTTGTAAACCGTAGGTTTTTTGTTTAATGAATTTATAAATTCTGAGGTTCCAGTGAGACCACACCTTGAGAGTATTGTTTTGCATTGCTAACTGGTATTATCAGTGTCTTCACTATTTTCAGTGCTGGATTTTAAAGATAAGTCACTTGAGGGGCACTCTGTGAGCTTGCCCATTCGACCCCTGGAGGATGTTTTTTCTTATCAGTGAATACCTGGTTTTGTTTGTCACAGCAACTAGTGCTGAATATATTTTAGTCATCTGTCTTGCAACTAAATCATTAAATTTAATAGGAACATGTTAAACTGGTGTTGCCAACGTTTCTGGATAAGTGTATTTCCGTTCTGCTGAAATTAAAACAGATGCTAATTGAATTGGCATTTTACTATCAAAGCAGCAATTCCATATCTAGTAGTAAGTAATGTTGTCTATAACACAACTGCAGTTCTTGGTTTCTGAGAATCTAAGCTTTCAGGTGAATTTGAGTTACTAGTTACTCTTATGGAAATTTTGTTTTTCTAGATAAAACTTCTATCATTTAAAGTTATCTCAAAAATGACATTTAAGCCTGTTGCTCCATTATATTAAATGAGATGTTTCAGTGCTCAAGCTCCTATTATTACACAAGTTAGAGATGGTAGAGCCTGGTTTGGCTACTTCTTTGGCCATTTCTACACCAGGCTTTTTGCCTGGGATGGCCCCCGGCTGCTCTCTGTGTGTTAATGGAGTGTATTTGGTACTACTGGGATCTCCCTCCCTCTTCACCCGTATGGTGTAGAAAGGGCCTCTTTGAGCCTCTCCACATTGCCCTTAAAACAACTTATATTCTGTTTAAAAACGTGGTTTTTTAAGTTGTTTCATTACGTGATAGGACACACTGAGCAGTACTTATGTTTCATAGTGACTGCTTCCTCCATCCTCAAAGTGTTCAAAGTGTATTCCAGGGTTAATTCCTTGACTCGTCTTCTTTAGTTTCTGTTTTGAAGGCTGCTTGACCCACCCACTTCTGTCTCCATAACTCAAGCAGCCTGCAAAACAAAAAATCTAAAGAAGAAGAGCCAAGGAATTAACCCTGTAATACACAATTGAACACTTTGAGGATGGAGGAAGCAGTCACTATGAAACGTAAAGTACTGCTCAGTGTGTCCTACCACGTCATGAAACGACTTAAAAAAACATGTTTTTAAACAGAATATAAGTCATTTTAAGGGCAATGTGGATAGGCTCTTTGTATCACTAAGCTTAGCAACCCTAAATCAGTGATACTGAGGAGAGGCATCTTTTTTATTCATTGCAATTTTAAAACTTGGTAATAGAGAGTGCTCAGGCCTTATGTTGGATGCTACTCCTTTATGTGACCTCTGCTGACATGCCTCCTTCAAGAGATGGGCATTTCCACTCATTTTGGGTTGGGCTGGAAGTGCTAAATCAACATTGTGCAAGCGGTAGGGGGAGCTTGTGCCATGGAATTGGTGGGGTATAAGAGAATCAATAGGAATGTAAGCATCCCGTTGGATTTTGCCCCAAGCTAAGAGATAGGCCATGTTCAGAAGACACCTTAAACCATGGCTTTAACCATGGTGAATAAGGCAAAAAGCCATGGTTTAAGGTGTCTTCTGAACAGGGCCATAGTCTTTGTTTATAATCCTTTTTAATTATACTTTTGAGTTAAGGTACAGCCATACATCTCTTTCTCTTTATGTTATGAGTTTAAAAGGGTATTTCTTCTTCTTTGGAGATCTGAAGCAGAGTAATATCATTGTGATGGCTGGGGATGGCGAAGAAATCTGCAACAGGTTCAAATAAGTTTGGATTTCTGAAAATCTCCTCCACTGTTTCTGCAGCGGGCCAGCCTCTGCAAGGTACACAGAATTCATGGACCTTCAGGCATTTCCCCACCACCACCATCCTAAAAGAAAAAATCACATTCATTTATTCATTGGAAAGTACAAAAGTTACTTGAAGAAAACACAAAACTTACTTAAATGTTATGCCATTTGAAAAAAAAATGGAAATGTATACCCCACTTCTATAAAAAAAGTTTTATATATCTCCAATCTGTCTCTTCAGTCTTTGTGTAGAGAGAGCTGGCAAAATGCCTGGCTTCAACTGGGGGGGTCCTTCGTCGGAGCCAGGCATGAGAGGGGTATCCTAGGAGATCGTCTATGCATCTCCTAATTATCTGCCAGCATTGCTCATTCCTGCAGGAACTGCTTCCCAAGAAGATCCCCACCTCTCAGGAGTTCTTGAGATTTATGATCATGACATTGGTTTTCTCTTTCCCTCAACTCCTACCTAAAACTGGAGTTTTGTCTGCAAACATGGCTTCAGGGAGCAGAATACAAAGCCTGCATTCCCTTCACAGGATGGGGAAAACTCCTACTGGCTTTCAAGTAGGCATGTGCATTGCTTTTGACATAAGCACCATATGGCTCTAGCAGTGTTTTCAGGAGCCATGAAAAATACACTAAAGGCTGCAAATTAACCAAAATTATGTAAACTTGCACAAAATTCACAGCAGGTTTTTTGGGGGCATTTCTATCCAAGTTAAAACAAAACAAAACAAAAAGATTCCTTCTGTGAGTGGATGACTGAACAAATCCATACACTCTGCACCACTAGGCTGACCATATGAAAAGGAGGACAGGGCTCCTGTAACTTTAACAGTTGTAGAGAAAAGGGAATTTCAGCCAGTGTCATTTGTATGCAATTAGTTCCTGGTGAAATTCCCTCTTCATCACAACAGTTAAAGTTGCAGGGGCCCTGCCTTCTTTTGTATATGGTCACTCTAGTATAGTGCATGCAACTTTAACTGTTGTGATGAAGAGGGAATATCACCAGGAACTAATTGCATACAAATGACACTGGCTGAAATTCCCTGCAACTGTTAAAGTTACATGAGCCCTGTCCTCCTTTTCATATGGTCAGCCTATGCACCGCATACATGGAACAGGTTTCACACCAACCAAACATCTGTAAACCTGGCCAAAAATTGAGTCTTGACCTACAGTTGAGGAGTTGAATGATTACTTTACTCAGTCTCAGTGATCCTATTGAGACAATAGGCTAAGCCATGGTGGATAAGCATTTTGAGCTAAACATCATGGCTTAGCATGTCATGTGAACAGTTCCTAACCATGGTGCACATATAACCCTGGTTTAAACACATTCACTAACCCTTTGCTGCAAAAGGGTTAGTGGACTAACCAGTGTGTTGTCTGAGCAGGCCCATTTTAATCAAGAGAATCCACCTGTAATGTTTGAGTAGAAAGGAAGAGTTCAATAACTTTGGAGCCCCTTAATTATTTAATGTAACTCACCCTTCCTTTTTGTTTGCTGCGTTTTCTTCCCCCCACCCTCCAAAATTCTGTGGAATAATATGCTTTAATTAAATGACCTGTATTATTTAGCTTACTTTAAAAAAATAAATACCCAAGGCTGCTGGTTAGAAAAATCTCTGCTGAGCTATTGGCTGCTTTATGTCACTGAAATGAATGATGCTTTGTAATTCTCTCAGCAGCATTTTACTTATATATTGTGACCGCCTGAGGATTTGCCTTGTGGGTGTTCTTTTACCATTGCCACGCACAAAATGTAGCCCTTTAAAAAGAACACAAAGAGGCAGGATCAGTCATATATTTTTATATATAACCCCCCCTTCATATTCATCTATTTAAAAGGGGCAACCACATGAACCATTGTTACCTCAGCTTTCTTAATGAGGAAAAAAGCAGCTTCAGGAATTATTAACATGAAAAACACACTTGAACTAAACTGAAGCTGGAACACAGCAGGGGAACAAGGTCTTGTTTTGTGGAAGGAGAGGTAGGTGGAACTTTTGCAGAATGCAGCTACAGTTACACATGGAGGGATTTCATTTATGGGGACCATGGGGAGCAATAATGTTCATTTATTTCAAGAGGGAAGGGGAGGATAGTGGGAAGGAGACGCAGGAGTGGCTGACTTTCTGAAAAAAAAAATATGCAGTGCATAAGAGTCTTGAAAGAAGAGTGGGTTATTACAGGAAAATTAAGGCTGTGGTAGGGTGACCATGTGGAAAGGAAGACAGGGCTCCAGTATCTTTAACAGTTGGGTTGAAAAGGGAATTTCAGCAGCTGTCATTTGTATGCATGCAGCACCTAGTGAAATTCCCTCTTCATCCCAACAGTTAAAGCTGCAGGAGCCCAGGTCTCGTTTGTATCTGGTCACTCTAGTATAGCTCCTGCAGCATTAACTGTTGATGGAGAGGGAATTTCACCAGGTGCTGCATGCATACAAATGATTCTTGGTGAAATCCCCTTTTCTGTGCAACTGTTAAAGATACAGAAGCCCTGTCCTCCTTTCCCTATGGTCGCCCTAGGCTGTGGATTTGTTAGGCATTAAGGTTCTCCAGGACACTGTGTTGTTACACTTGAAAATTACTCAGCTAGATATAAAGTAGCTAATCCTTTTTCTTTATCAGACTCTGTTATTGTACCTTCAAGAGCATTGGGATCTCCAGACACTAGCAGTTACTAATGTGCATTATCTCCATGGTCTGAAAAACGTCAATATGAATATTTCAGATCAAGCTACTGTTAAAAGAAGGATGGGCAACATGTGACCCTCCAGATGTTTTGACCTAAAACACACATGAGGTGATCATGGTGAAGGATCAGGACAGTTGTAGGCCAAAACATCTGGAGAACCACATGTTGCTTTCCTCTGCGTTAAAGGCACAGGAACATATCAGGACCTTTTATTCCTCTGGTTAGCTGAAACATCGAGTAGGAAGATTATAACAACTAAATTGTTACAACAGGTTAAATCTTTAGGGTCTTTTTTTTTTAATAGAGAAGCAAGACAAATGCAGCTAGGAAGAAACTGTCAGGTAGAAGACATTTTAGCATTGAACATATGTTTAAAAAAAGAGAAAAGAACGTTCATCTAGGATGTGTGACAAAGCTATATAATCAAATTTACTGACAACTGCTCCTTAAATAATGTGAGTGGAAACGTGTTCTAGAACCTGTGCTAAAGCTGCTTACCGTTTATTTATTATTTTATTTTTTTGGCTCCCGATGATATTATTTATGAGTAAGCTATACAGAGCTAGTTGCTTCCTGGACTCTCAGGTATACCTACTCCATTGCTGCAGTCAGAATGCTCCACTTACCCATGAGCCAAGGGTTTTGACTAGCGCTGTGCTGAAAAAGTCTCCCATGAAGATGTCGACCGTTCTTATTCAATCGGATAGAAAAGACACTGCTTTTGAAAAGATATTCAAAGGAGAAGAAATTTTGGAGAAATTCTCATGGGTTTGGTTCAGGGTTCTTGTGCTTACCTTACTTGTGAGATGGCTGAGGAGTGTGTATGAGAGCGTCCTGTCTTTCATTGTACAATCATCTCTCTGACAGCCTGTAGTATCCTTGGCTGCCCGCACTTCCCACCCAGGGGAAGACATCTTGAACTTATTCCTCCCATGGGGCCATTTCAGATCATGAAGTGCAGGCAGCCTGGGAGATTGTAAAACAATGGTGAGATGCGTAATAGAAAGAAAAATATAGACAGTACTATCAGCCACCTCACAGCGATTTTTTAAGGTCAAAAACAGCATCAACACATATCCAAAATAAATTATGAATTGCCCCAACAACTAGGCAGAAAAATAGAAGCCCCTGTCATGGAGAAAGAAGACTTCCAAGAAGTTTCTGAGATTTTTCTTTTCTTACCTCCTAGAAATAAAATGACACTTTTCGGAAATTTTCTCCACATTTTCTTCACCATTATCTTTTTGTGATGGCTGCATTCCTTCCCCTCAATGCTGCCCTGGAATGATGCTAGGTATATGGGGCATTGTGGGGGATACAAAATGGATGCCAGGCTGCCAACACATTTGATGCTGTTGCCACTTGTAGTAGCAGTGCCGAAACCCTCCCCAAACCCTTAGGAAAAGTAAAAGAAAGAAGCTGTTCTACAACCTGTGCTGATGGTGATGCCTACCTGTGAGAAGTTTTTGGAGAATTTCTCTTCCCCCCTGAGAAATTTGGTGAAATTGTCCTCCCAATTTCTCTACCCACAAATAGTGTGGAGAATTTTGAGAGGCCGCTTGCGCACAGCTCTAATTTTGACCTTGGATGCTTTCCTTCTAAATTTACTTTGCCTTCTCAGAAACGCATATAATTCACCATTGGTGTTTGGGGATTGGAGTGTATGGTAGTATATTTCTCTGTTACCTAAAATAATCGGTAGACTAGGAGGGATTGTAGATGCTAGCAGGAGTATCAGCTGCAGCTCCCTGAACTTCTTCACATACACATCTTCATCATTCTGTCAAGGTATATGAAGTGGTGACTTCCATGTGAGAATGAATCATCCAGATCAATAACACTTTCAAATCATTTCAGACATGACAATTTTCAATGGAGTCAGTTCCCATGTTCTGCTCTTGACTCATCATCAAGTGCAAAGTAATCAAATAAAATGTAGATGTATGTGTGAACCAGCCCTCCTGCCAGTATTACTTCATCACGGTCCCAAATGATAGGAAATGAGGATAACCTTACAGAATTCTTACTTAGGGCCTCAGAGAGAACATGACCACCTCTCCCCACCAACGGTCATCTGGGCAGCATCAGACCACTCCCAGAGACTTCCTACATGAGGCATTTATTCTGCTCTTGATTCCTCACTTACTATATTATTATTAATAGTTTGTGGGTGCTTTGCATTATGTCATCATGTTCCAGGGCCTCTTGTGTGCTTCACAACCAGTTTAGTATTTTTTGTTTCATTTTATTTTCCCTAACAAGAAAAGTCTGGTATATCCTGAATGGCAGTATGAAACCCTAGTGTATTTCTGCAATTCTGCGATACCACAGTGCTACCTAGTGATTATGTAGTGGAACTTCTAGAAAGGCAGAGAAAGAAAAACCCTGTCATGGCCCCTCCTGAGGAGTCTTCTTCGGAGGAGGAATCTGACTTACCTGAGTTTGTTGACTCTCATTCCCCTGAGGATAGTCCAGAGGCAGCATTGCAGGAGGAAAGGGGACATGCAGCTGAAGAGGATGAAGGCTCTTCAGAAGTGCTTGGTGAAGGCCAACCTCCTCCACCTTCTCTGGTCTCTGATGGTTCAGATTCTGAGCCAGAAGCAAGGTATCCACCCAGCCCTTGGGAAAGACGGCAAATGAAGCACAGAGAACAAATCTGGCCTGCGAGGAAAAGTCCTTGACTGTAGACCAGATACTCAGCTCCTATACAGCAGGCTTAGATGAAAAGTTTGTTAATGAGCCGCAGCTGATGGATATGTCTAAGTGAAGGCCTTGGATAAAAAGGCAGCACCGTGAGCCATATAGCACTGGCAACAACCATTGTATCTGTAGCTGGTGCGTTGTGATGTCTTGCATTCTGAAGTCTTGACCCGAACTGGATTCTGTGAAATGGACCTCAGACTGGGCCTTGGACTTCGCCTCTGCCTCTCTGTTGCTTGTTTTTTGTGAAACTGTCTTGTAAGTTTGCTGATCACTCCTTGTTACTCTGGGCAACCTTGGTGTATCTCTGCTGGCAGGATTCCCAATCAGAGAAAGCTGTATGTTTTGCAAGGACTGCTGATAAAGACTCTGTAAGTTTACAGCACATGTGTCAAGGAACATGTGTACACAAAAAATGTGTAAAGTGCTAGGTTAAAAGCCTTCTTTAAAGGATAAAGTCTGATCCTACTCTTTTCACTCAGTTTGCAGGAGTGACCTTTAGGTAGAAGAACAAAGGCGAGTCATGGCATTCAAAGTGGAAGCTGCTCTTCAGCATCCATTCTTTCCCACCTTGATCGCACAACAGCTCAGGTACTCATACGGTATTCAATGCTAGTCTATAGAGACAGGCAGGAGCGGATCCCACAAGCTTTGCACTGCTGCATTGGTGCACTGCCATTGGGCCTTAATTTTTTTTTCCTTTCTAAATGTGCTTGTTGCATACATGCCCACTGATTTAAAAACAAAAACAAAAACCAGCAATGTGGGGATTCCCCTTCTCCAAAATGGTGGATATTGGTGCTTTGTGTTCACAATCAGGAGTCGCATCTGACCTTTACTGTTTTAAATGATATAATTTCTTTGAAATGCAATTTCTGAGATACATTTTTGAAAGCCATCTAACACCTTGGCATGATGAAATATTCGTTTCTTTTTTTTCAAATAAGAAAGCATTGCTCTAGCAGTATTCCCAGATTTCATTATTTATGAAAGAACTGAATTAATGAATTATTTCCCCATCCTTTTCTAGTAGTGGATGTGTTTCCAAATTGATGAGTTTATCCTGCATTTTGTTTGCATGATTACTTTCACTAATCACAAAAACTGCAGGACATAATAAATGCTGGAATAAAAGCAAATGTAAGAGGGATGGCTGTTGAACTTTGGTAAATAAATGTTGGTAAATAAATGGGAGTATTCATGAGAGGAGAGGCTACCAGTGAGAGGGTGTCTCACTTATTCCATTTCAATGTGTGTGTTTTTGTGTCCCTGAGAAACCACATGCCTGGATCTGAGAACTTGCGTACATAGCACAAAATGGTTGTGTGATGTAGGGGTATACAGCTTTTGTATATCCATTCTGTCCACATTCTGTAGAGTGTTATCTGCTCATGGGCAGCATTGGATTTTTTTTTCCAGATTTCCCAAATTTCCACAAATTTGCATTTCCCCTTCCCAAATGTGCAACCCCTGTGGGCATAGTCATGCTTTAGCCTATGGGAGAAATGTGCATTTTTGGCCTGTTTTTTTTAAAAAAACATATCTTTGTACAACTAAATTTGCATAAAATTGTTGAAAGTAAACAAAAAAACCAAAAAAAAAATAGTCCACAGGTCCGCAGAATCTATGTGACTCGGCAAAAGCCAATCCAGTGCGGAATCCATAGGTGAGATTCATAGGAATCCAAATTCATTTGGTTCCATTGTGGAATTAAATTCCTACCTTTAGTGTGAAGTAGGTAACAAAAGGAAAATGAACCAATAAGTTTTGAGCCCAAGTGGGAAATTTCTGCCTTCTATGAAACAGGTTGCCCTCCGTTTGACAATTTTTCCCCACCCCTTGGAGAAATGGTGTGTGAATCTAGTGTTGGATAGGCTGACCATATGAAAAGGAGGACAGGGCTCATGTAACTTTAACAGTTGTAGAGAAAAGGGAATTTCAGCGAGTGTCATTTGTATGCAATTAGTTCCTGGTGAAATTCCCTCTTCATCACAACAGTTAAAGTTGCAGGCACTATACTAGAGTGACCATATACAAAAGAAGGCCGGGCCCCTGCAACTTTAACTGTTGTGATGAAGCGGGAATTTCACCAGGAACTAATTGCATACAAATGACACTGGCAGAAATTCTCTTTTCTCTACAACTGTTAAAGTTACATGAGCCCTGTCCTCCTTTTCATATGGTCACCCTAGTGTTGGACAGACTCACCCATGCCTGGTTTTGCTGGGCACTCACTGAGCCGCTGCCCATCCCTGCTTGCTACATTGTGCGAGCTTCTGAACAACCCAGTGAACATCCAACATTGCAGCAGGGCTCTCCTTCCTTTTAGCGAGCCACTATTTTGCAAAAAACAAAACCAATACAACAAAACAGGCATCTCAGGCTTTTCCAGGAAGCTAATGCTAAAGGTGTGAATGGGGTGTTCACACCTGTAATGTGGCACAAACAGCCCCTTTATGGCTCCTATTTACGTAACATGCCAAAAAAAGGCTGAGCCACCATTTTTGCACAAAATGCCAGCTCTGTGAAAAAGATCTGGAAGGCCGAGTGCAGGGGAGTCCATTATACTCGCCCAGCCCATGGACTCTCACCACATCCTGATGTGAATCTGTTTGCAGTGGCACAGGTGTCGGGCAGGGCTGGCTCCAGGCTTTGAAGAGCCCTTGAGAAAGACCGCTCAATGGGCCCCTTCCCTCAATGAGTGAGTCTACCATCTCACTACCATTGCCACCAGCTACGATTTCTCCTCATCCTCTTTCTCTTCATTGCTACCCTTTTTTTGTTTGATAGGCAGAGAGCAAGTGCATAGCAGCACCTATTGCTCCTGCTTCCCATCATCAGTGTTGTCTGGCCCAGGTTCAGAGCCAGTGAAGGAGCAGGTTTCAACGGTGGAGAAGAACAGCAACTCCAGCAGAGGGGGGCTGTTGTCAGTGGGGCCCTGCTAGGGTGGGGCCCCTCCTTAGGTGCCCAACCATGCATACCCTAAATGCTGGCCCTGGTATCAGGGGTGGGAAAAAGGAACACGTCCCTATTTTCAAGGCCACAATCTCAAACTGCCGAAATATCAACCTAGTTGCCTCAGGAACATGGACCAATTTCCTCTTGTTTCCACCACAACCAGAAGCAGCAGCAAATTAGTGGCTGGGAACTAACACAAACGTGTGCAAACACACCAGTTCTTCCATGAAATTTTTTTGTTCCACTGATTTGGGAACGTCCACAAAGAAAATTGAATGTAAAAAAAAAAAAAATCAGTTCACCAATAAAACTCCATTGTAGCTCAGGTCTACCCAATGCATCGTGACTCACCATAAGTGCCTGAAACCATTCCTCTTTCTAGAGTCACAGCAAAAGAGAAGTGTATGTTGCCATCATGTGTGGCTCGTGGGCCTCAAAGAAGAAGAAGACAAAGAGGAAGAGGAAGAGGAAGAAAGGTTTTGGGGATTTGAGAGGAAAAGTAAGGAGGTGTTTTGGTGCATGAGCTAAGGAGTATTCAGAGCTCCAGAATTTCAAAGATATTCACGAATTGAAACCTGAGGTCCATCCTAGTATAACCATAAAGGGAAGTAACCATAGCATAGAACTGATAAATATGAGTAGGGTGATGTGTATGCTAAGATTCTGAGGGGGACAAAAGAAGTGCAGAATATGGTATCAGGTGCAGAATTCATTTTCCTGAGAATTCCAAGTTACCCTTGTTTTCTTTGTTTAAAGAGTATTTCTAGACCTTATGGCTGCAAAGCAATTCTTGAAAACATATGGGCAAAGCCTGATGAAATCTCAGTACCCAAAAGGAGGGCTGAATAATGAAGTAGCTGAGGTAGTTGGGTCTTCTGAGCCCTGCATAATTCCTGCCCTTCCTTATGATTCGCAGGGGGGATGTTGAACAACAAGAAAATAGCATAATTTATCTTACTGTGCATCGTTTATCCAGGCTGCAGAATCCAGCTTCTCTTGACAGCCCATTTGGATCACCTTTGCAACAAATGTTAAATTCTCTATTTCGGAATACACACAGCTCAATGTATGAGTCCCTAATAATGGATGGTGTAGTCGGCTATCGAAAAACAAACAGCACACACGTGCACACGTTTCAGGGTTGAAATCCAAATGTGAGAAGTCTCTCATTAAAATCCTTGTTGATTATTTGTCTACATTCAAAGGTAATTTTTAGAACAAGAGGTGGCAGGGTGCAAGCCTGTCTGGAAACAACAGACTCTGAGCTGCCAGCCCTTTCCCCTAATCTGTGATGTGTGTGAGCTCTCTGTAACTATGCAGTGGCAAAGAAAATGCTCTCTGAACCTGTTTGGGAACACGCTCAACTATCCTTGCTGCATATGTTTGAGGGTTGAGTCCAGTCACTGAAAACAGAGCCTGGGGCTCAGCCTTAGGGAGTCCTGGCTAGCATGAATTAAGCCTCAAGTCTATCTCTTTTCTTTAAACTAGGGTTGTACATAGGCTGTGGGATTTCATGGCATCTTTCTGAAACGGAACTACTTGCTGCAAAATTCAGCTACAGCCAACGACCAAGAAAGTCAGTTTGAAGCTGCCATAACTCACTGCCAATTGATACTTTTCAGACGTGCCAGAAGTTCAGAAAGAAGCCATCCTTCTCAGTAATTTCTTCTTCTTTATCACCTTTGTCCAGACACGAAAATTGTCATTGCAAACAGACCTTAACTCATCCCCTGAATGGGCTGAACAGCCAAACCTAGGATGGAGCCGTGGGGGGGAAATGTCGTAAAGTCCCTTGCTATGGTACCCTCAGCTATTTTGTGAACATAACAAAGACCATGTTGACATTCTTGGTTCACAGTCTATGGTTGAAAAGAAAACAGTGAGTGCTGTAAACATAATGATGAATGTGAACCTAGTGGTTCCTTTGATTACCTCTCTTTTTCTTTTTTCATGAAAGCCCCGGGCAGGAATACCTGTGAAAGCTGTGCTGCCTCCAGAAAGCTGTTATATTGCTACTGCTACACCATTAGTGTGCCTAGCACTTCGTAAAATAACAGATGGGAATGACATGAACTTGCCCCAAAGACCTTACAATCAAAAGATCAATGCGGATAGTGGGGGAATAATATAAGTAGGGAAGGGAGTAATAGGCAAAAGTAACAAGGAAGGAAGGATGTGAGCCAATGCTGTGTGAACAAATGCAATTATACATATGTAGGCCTTGTTTCAGGTAAGAATAAAACATGGTGGTGTTAAGCCAAAGCCCTCAGCAGTAGAGGTGGAAGACCTAACTAGGGCTATCGACATGATCACCCCCAAATGTCCTCTCCGACCCGCTTCTAATCGGCCGCCCTGGTATACAGAAGATCTCAGGGAGTTGAAGTGGAAAGAACGATGGCTGGAGCGCCGGTGGTGGAAAACTCGACTTATATCCGATAAGACATGACATAGAGAACATCTTTGTTCCTATGGGGTGGCAATACGTGCAGCGAAGAAAGATTTCTTCTCTGCACGCATTGCGTCTGCGAATTCACGTCCAGCAGAACTGTTCAGGGTGGTGAGGGTTCTAACCAAGGCACCTTCTCCCCTGAACCTGATGTTAGAGCCTTCAGTAGTAACGATCATTTCACAGATAAAATCTCTCGGATAAGAGCTGATTTAGATGCCGTCGTTATAGCAGAGGCTGACAATGGAGTGTCCAGCGACTCCACGAGTAGAAATACACTGGATCAGTTTCAGTTGGTGAGTACCGAGGACGTGGACAAGCTGCTTGGTTGAGTGAGGAGGAAGACTTGCCCTCTCGATCCCTGTCCTTCTTGGCTGGTCGCCCAAGGAGGAGATGCAGTTAGATCACAATTACAGTATATTATTAATGCATCTCTCAGGGAGGGGAATTTTCCATCAAGTTTAAAAGAAGCGGTGGTATGGCCGCTTCTAAAAAAGCCCTCCCTGGATCCCCTGGACTTTAATAACTACAGGCCAGTATCAAATCTTCCATTTTTGGGCAAGGTAATCGAGAGGGCAGTTGCTTTCCAACTGCAAGCAGTTTTGGATGATACAGATTTTCTAGACCCATTTCAAACTGGCTTCAGGGCAGGATACGGAGTTGAGACTGCTATGGTCACCTTAGTGGATGATCTACGCTTAAGTATTGACAGGGGGAGTGTGTCCCTGTTGATACTTCTGGACCTCTCAGCGGCTTTCAATACCATTGACCATGGTATCCTTCTGGAACACCTGAGGGGATTGGGACTCGGGAGCACTGTGCTTCAGTGGTTCCGGTCCTACCTCTCGGGCAGGTTCCAGATGGTGAGGCTTGGGGATAGTTGCTCCTCAAAGAAGGAGCTGCTAGGTGGTGTACCACAAGGTGCCATCCTATCCCCAATGCTTTGTTACATCCACATGAAACCGCTGGGAGAGATCATCTGGAGGCATGGGGCAGGGTGCTATCAGTATGCTGATGACACCCAAATATATTTCTCCATGCCTTTGACAACAGCGTCAGCTAAGGATAGTGTGTCTCCTCTGAGTGAATGCTTGGAGGCGGTAATGGGCTGGATGAGGAAAAACAAACTGAAGCTGAATCCAGACAAGACGGAGGTGCTTACTGTCAAGGGCCACAACCTGGGGTTGGAGGTGTGTCAACCAGTTCTGGATGGGGTTACACTCCCCCTGAAAGGCTGTGTCCACAGCTTGGGGGTGCTCCTGAATCCGTCACTCTAAATGACAGCTCAGATAGATGAGACTGCCATGAGTGCCTGCTATCAGCTTTGGCTGATATGCCAGCTGCGCCCCTTCCTAGAGTTGGAAGACCTAAAATCAGTAGTGCATGTGCTGGTAACTTCGAGGCTTGACTTCTGTAATGCACTGTACATAGGGCTACCTCTGTGCCTAATCCCGAAACTTCAACTAGTTCAAAATATGGCAGCCAGGTTTGTCACCTGTACATTTAGGGGTGACCACATTACATCAGTTTTAAAATCTCTTCACTGGCTGCAAATCAGTTTCCAGGCAAAGTACAAAATGTTGGTTATTACCTATAAAGCCCTACATGGTTTGGGTCCAGGTTCCCTATGGGATTGCCTTCTCCCATGCAATCCGCCCTGCACGCTCAAGTCCTCTGGGAAGAATTTACTACAATCAACAAGAACTAGACTGACAACCGTTACCCAGAGGACCTTCTCTTCTGCCGCTCCCAGATTGTGGAATGACCTGCCGGGAGAGATTCGCCAACTCACCAGTCTTCAGGAATTTAAAAGATCTATAAAGACTGATCTCTTCCGGCAGGCCTACTGAGATGAATTTTAAAGTGTTTTATTGGTATTTTAATGATACATTGGTTTTATGTGTTTTAATCAGTTTTGTATTTTATGTTTGATGCTGTTCCCCACCTCGATCCATTGGGAGAGATGGGTAATAAATAAATAAATAAATAAATTATTCTTAGATAGCCATTTCAGGGACAGTGGGCAATTCAGAGCCCTCTCCTCATGTCTTCCTTTGGTATGGGGAGAGCTTTGACACATGCATTGTGCTTTCCCTTCTACCTCTGCTTCTGTGACTTTACAGGTCACACTTGAAGGCTCCCTGATCTTCAGAAGTAGCATCTGCTACAAGAATGGTGTGAGCTGCTCTTGCAAGGAATCAAATCAGATTTAATTTACAGCTTACCTAATTGATGCTCAAGTAAGTTGTAAACTTCCAGCCACACCTTTCCAACATGTTCTTTAGGATACAACCCTCTTCATTACAACAGTTAAAGCTGCAGGGGCCCGGCCCTCTTTTGCATCTGGTCACACTGGTATAGCTCCTGCAGCTTTAACTGTTGTGACGAAGAGGGACTTTCACCAGGTGCTGCATGCATACAAATGACACCTGCTGACAATCCCCCTTTCAGTACAACTGTTAAAGATACAGGAGCCCTGTCCTCCTTTCCACATGGTCACCCTACCCCAATCCCCCTTCAGGCATAATTTCTAGTTAGCAATGGCAGGAGTACTCTGTCATCAAGAGTAGTAGCACAACTGTGGTATCCTACTGGAGAATGTGACCTCCCGTTGGTCACTAGGTGTGTTGATGTATTGTATATTAGTGCATCAGCTCATCAGGACCGCCCTTCTCTCCTTTTCCCATACATGCTGCTGCTTCTGTCTTTGCTGTCTGGCTAAGAAAGGGGGAAAAAAGGAGAGAAGACGGTTCTCAGAATGCTAAAATACTTTATTTCCAATCCCAACGCATCTCGGCCTAGGCTGTTTTTTAAGGCCTTCTTCAGGGGGTTGATAAGAGAGGTCTGCAGAAATACTCTTAACAGGATGATAGTCTCCTATGATACTTACCGGCAACTGGGCTTTGGGAAGGTGAGGATGGTGGACAGGAAGATGATCTATGGAAGGACCACTTGAACCCCTCAGATTGGCTAAAAATCAACAACAACAACAACAACAGAGGTATTTCTGATTGTTTTTCCAGAAGTAACTTGGTCAAGCAGAGACAAACTTGCCCATCTCTAACAGAAATCTGTGGCAATTGTCTTCCCTCTGGGGTCACAAATATGACTTAGGCAACTATCTTTAGGACTAAGGCCTAATTTACCCTGTTTCATAAAGAGTGCAACTTCATATTTGTTCGCTTTGCAACTTTGCAATGATCTTTGCCAAAGATGGCGTTGAATAGTGAAATATAATTGTCAATTGTCTATTCCAACTTTCCCCAACCTGATGCCATCCAGATGTTTTGGACTGCAACACCTATCATCATTGAACATCCCCAAGCTGGGGCTGATGGAAGCTGTGGTCCAAAACACAAGGAGGTTACCAGGCTGGGCAAGGCTAGACTATGTTATCTAATCACAGAATCATAGAATCATAGAATCATAGAATAGTGGAGTTGGAAGGGGCCTATAAGGCCATCAAGTCCAACCCCCTGCTCAGTGCAGAAATCCACCTTAAACCAAACCTGACAGATGGTTGTCTAGCTGCCTTTGAATGCCTCTAGTGTTGGAGAGCCCACCACCTCCCTAGGTAATTGGTTCCATTGTCGTATTGCTCTGTCAGGAAGTTTTTCCTGACGTCCATCCGGAATCTAGGGTCCTGTAACTTGAGCCCATTATTCCGTGTCCTGCACTCTGGGTTTATTTATTTATTTATTGCATTTGTATACTGCCCCGTAGCCGAAGAGATCCTGGCCCTCCTCCGTGTGATAACCTTTCAAGTATTTGAAGAGTGCTCTCATATCTCCCCTCAATCTTCTCTTCTCCAGGCTAAACATGCCCAGTTCTTTCAGTCTCTCCTCTTACGGCTTTGTTTACAGACCCCTGATCATTCTTGTTGCCCTCCTCTGAACACACTCCAGCTTGTCTGCATCCTTCTTGAAGTGTGGTGCCCAGAACTGGATGCAACACTCAAGATGGGGCCTAACCAGTGCCGAATACAGGGAACCAGTACCTCGTGCAATTTGGAAGCTATACTTCTATTAATGCAGCCCAAAATAACATTTGCTTTTTTTTGCAGCCACATTACACTGTTGGCTCATATTGAGCTTGTGATCTACAACAATTCCAACATCCTTCTCATTTGTTGTATTTCTCAGTCAAGTATTCCCCATCTTGTAACTGTGCATTTGGTTTCTTTTTCCTAGGCGCAGAACTTGGAATCTATCCCTATTAAATTTCATCCTGTTGTTTTCAGCCCAGTGCTCCAGTCTATAAAGATCACTTTGAAGTTTGTTTTTGTCTTCCGGGGTATTAGCGGTCCCACCCAATTTTGTGTCATCTGCAAATTTGATAAGCATTCCCTGCACCTCCTCATCCAAATCATTAATAAAAATGTTGACGAGCACTGGGCCCAGGACTGAACCCTGCGGTACCCCACTCGTTACCTCCCCCCCCAATGTGAAAAGGTACCATTGATAAGCACTCTTTGAGTCCGATTCTGTAGTCAACTGTGGATCCACCTCATAGTTGTTCCATCTAGCCCATTTTTCACTAGTTTGTGAATCAGAATGTCATGGGGCACTTTGTCAAAAGCTTTGCTGAAGTCAAGTTACACTATGTCCACAGCATTCCCACAGTCCACAAGGGAGGTTACCCGATCAAAAAATGAGATCAGATTAGTCTGACAAATCCATACTGGCTTCTAGTCATCACTGCATAGTTTTCAAGGTGTTTACAGATTGACTTCTTTATAATCTGCTCCAATTTTTTTCCCAGGGCTGGATGTCAGACTGAGTGGTCTGTAGTTCCCAGGTTCCTCCTTTTTGCCCTTTTTGCAAATTGGGACAACTTTAGCCCTCCTCCAGTCATCCAGCATTCACCCATCTTTCATGATTTTGCAAAGAGAATAGACAGTGGTTCTGAGAGTTCTTCTGCCAGCTCCTTTATTACTCTAGGATGCAGTTCGTCGAGCCCTGGAGATTTGTACTCGTTCAAAGAAATTAGGTGTTCCTTGACCCTTTGTTTATCCATCTCAAACTGCAATCCGGCCCCTTCAGCTTGTACTTCACTTTTTCCAGTGGGGTCAAAGATCCGCTTTTGGAAGAAGACTGAGCCAAAGTAGGAATTGAGCACTTTGGCATTTCTATTATAAGTAGCAGGGCAAATGAACAGAACCAATGAATAGAGCCTGCAGCTTCAAATTCTCTTTGCTATACTGGTAGAGATAAAAATCATTTCAACTCTGCACTTGGCATGTAACATGTCTGCTTCTTCTTCCCCTTGCCTTCCCTACCCGCTGTTTCCCCTGACACTGGAGTCTAAACTCTGCTTACGGCAATATATATTTTGCAGAGGTTTGAAGGCAGGCATCAAAGATGAAATTCAATGGGTGCATCACTCATTTGGGAAATTAAGTTTGGCTATGTCATGCTGAATTCCTTCTGAAGCTGCCTTTTGTCTAGCAGGGAGCAACTGTTTTGATCTGTTTGTCACAACTGTGAGGTTACGTTATCCGTAAAGGCTTGATAAAAATGTATTTGTTCTGCAAGCTAAAATATAAAGTCAGTTCTGGGCTTGCTGCTGAATGTCACAAATATTGGACTGCACAGCAGGATGTAGACTCAAGTGACTGTAATCAAGGTGGATGACGAACAAAATTTGTCACTGCTGTTCCTACTAGGGATGTGCATTTCTTTTGCAATGAATGAAAAATAGACCCCCATATACAGGGCTGGTGTCGGGAGTAGGCATGGTCGGGTACTTCCCAAGAGGGGACCACTGACAAAAGCCCCCTTGATTTGCCCCTCGCCATCAGCACTTCAACATCAGAGAGCACCTTCTCCCTTACCAACCTGCTCGGTCATTAAGGTCATTGGAGGGAATGCTCCTGGTTGTTCCACACAGACCTATGGGCCGATTGGAGTCCTCTAGCAGAAGAGCTTTTAATGTGTTGAGGTCAGGCAGGCGCCAACACTGTGCTGCTTTTGGCACCTCCTGAAAACAACTCTTTTCTAGGAAGCATTCCTCCAGTGACCAGCCGCCATTTTTATCAGTACCTATATTCAACAATGTTAATTTGCTGTTTCAATCTTTTAATTTTTTTTTACTGTTTTCTTCCTATGTTCACCACGCCAGAATCCATGTTAGATATGGAGAGGTGTACAAATATTGTAAATAAATAAATAAACAAATAAATAAATAACCTGCTTCTTGACCTGCTTCTTGCTCTGGCCCAGAAAACAGTGGTGGTGAGAAAGGGGAGCCCTAGATGCCTGTCAAGCAAACAAATGGTAGCAATGAAGAGAAAGAGGACAAGGAGCAATTGAGCATGTCTTGTCTGAGGGACTCCAAAAACACGGAGCCGGCGCTGCCCATATGGATCAATTTTTGTCTTTTAAAAAAGCAAATGTTATCTGCAACTAAGGTGGACAAATGTCCACTACCCATCTGTAGCCATTTGTCACTCATTCAGGAGTAGGAGGGGAGGGGAGGGATTTAGTTGTCTGCATGCCAGGTATAGACTCTCAGTGGATGGCCTTGGCATCTGTGAAATATTTAATGGACTTGGTATATTTGTATTGTGTGTGGAACTGGCTGCAGTTGTTCAAGTCCTAATTATCCTGAAGTTGGACTACTGTAAGACCACCTACATGGGGCTGCCCTTGAAGACTGTTCAGAAACTTCAAGTGATCCAGAATGCTGCTGTCAGATTGGGTAGCAGTGGCTAGTGGAATGGATCATATTAAGCCACTTTTGTGTTATCTTCACTGGTTGTTTCTGGGTTCAATTCAAGGTGCTGGCCTCTTTCTAACTTTTTTCTACCTCTGTTCATCTTCCTTCTCTTCATTCCATGGCTGCTACTTCCTTTCCCACTGTGCTTTCCCTTTATATGCCTGGCCAGGGTCAGGCA
The DNA here is from genome assembly GCA_029215795.1 of Anniella stebbinsi. Taxonomy (NCBI): domain Eukaryota; kingdom Metazoa; phylum Chordata; class Lepidosauria; order Squamata; family Anniellidae; genus Anniella; species Anniella stebbinsi. Next base: position 3,987,742 of record JARDYH010000006.1, read on the forward strand.
GTCATGCCCTGTCTTTGTTTGCTCCCAATCCCATAAGAACATAAGAAGAACCATGCTGGATCAGACCAAGGGTCCATCTAATCTGTTCACTTAGTAGCCAACAAGTGCCCACAGGAAACCCACAAGCAGGACATGAGTGCAACAGCCCCCTTCCACCCCATGTTCCCAAGCAACTGGTGTACATAGGCGTACTGCCTCTGATGTTGGAGGTCACATATAACCATCAGGACTAATAGCCATTGATAGCCTTCTCCTTCAGGAGAAGGTCTGGTCTGCAGATACACAGTGGCCACCCATGTTATCAGATTGGGGTGTCCTGACTTGCCTCAGTTCAGTGTGGTGGAAACCTGGAAAAAGAAGAAGCAACTACAGTCCCCACTGGTAAGTCTACAAAACTGCAGCCCATATCGCACCACAAACAGAGAGCAGAAAGTTACAGGCCAGTGAGAAACCACAATTAATTCACCTGGTTGTAAGCTGGTTCTCTTGGCATTGGGTAGGATTGGGAAGGGTTAATAAAAGAGAAACTGCAGACCTACAAGTATGATAAAGTGAGTTAAATGAGTGTTTGTTTAAAACAGTGTTATTCACAATTTGGTAGCACATGTTAATCAGTCTCTTATTTTTTGATACTAGGCGGTGTTTCAAAACAGTGGAAGGGATGTGTGTTAAACTGTTTAATACAAACTGTTGCCTCAACTAGATAATTGACTCGCTGCAGGTTTAGAACAATTTTCAGGGGCTGGGTTGGCATTCGATATTTTGTTGGGGCAAAAAATGGGGAGAAGTAGGTAATTATCTTAAGAGACTATCATCTTGTTAGGAGTATTTCTATCTCTTATCAACCCCCTGAAGAAGTCCTTAATAAACAACAGAGGCCAAAACACATTGGGCTTTTGAAATAAAGTATTTTAGTATCCTGAGAACCTGCGTCTTCCCTTTTTTTGGTCCTGATTTGGATGCTCTCCTCTTTCGGTTATTCGATATTTTGTTGCCAACCAATTTATTCTGCAGTTTATGGGCCTCCTTACAGAGTCCTCTGACTTTCTGACAACTGAGCTGCCTTGTGTTCCAGAGCACCATCACCATTATTTATTGCGGTAGCTGCATTACACACACACACACCTCATGTGCCGTGCCCTGGAATGATACTAGCTATGGGGTATTCTGAAAACTGCAAAATGGGGCGAGGGGAGGCAGCCAAAACAGAAACAAAAACCTTAGGAATAAAGAAATAAGCTGGGCTGTAACCCTTGCCAATGGTGAGGCCTACCTGTGAGAAACTGTTGGAGAACTTTCCTTCGCCTGGAGAAATTTGGTGAAATTACAACTAAATACTGGTCATAAAAATCTGATTCCCTCAACAAGCAGATGACAAAATGATCCACGAAAAAAGAGACAAAATGGATTCAACAAAATATGTACATCCCTAAATGGAACTAATGAGCTGTGTTTGACTTCATGAGTCAAAAATTGTACATGCCTTCCTTCATCCATCCATACCAGCCCCATCAGACATTTGGACAGATGGTTTGAACACTTTGTGGTGGTGCCATGCTGAAAATTTCTCTTTTTTTTTTTTTGGACAATTCTTATTCACTTTGATAGAAAATAAATTGCATTTGAAGAGAAATTTGAAGAAGAAATTTCAGAGAAATTCTCATGGGTTGGGTTCAGGGTTCTTCTGCTTACCTTACTTAGGTAGTCACCAAGAAGTGTGTACAAGTGACCTGTCTTTCATTGTATAATCATCTCTGTGGCAGCCTGTAACAGTTTTCCACACTTCAACTTTAGCCCAGGGGAAGACATAATAAAATCATTCCTCCCATAGGGCATTTTCAGATCAGGAGGCACAGGCATCATGGGAAGCTGCAGAAAAATTGGGAGATGTGTAATGGAAAGAAAACACACACACACACCACCTTTTGTCACATCGCAGTGAATAGGTAAGCTCAAAAACACGACCAAAATAAATTATAAACTGCCCTCAGAATGATGCAGAAAAGTGGAAGCCTCAATGCTTGTAGTGGGAGCAGAATAAAACCCTTCGGAAAAACAGAGAGAAGCTGAGCTAAAACACCTGTCAATAGTGAGTCCTATCTATGAGAAACTTTGGAGAATTTCTCCTCTTAGAGAAATTTGGTGAAATTGTTGTCTCCCCACCCCCCTCGATTTCTCTGCCTGCAAATACTCTGGAGACTTTTGAGGGGCCATTTGCTCACAGCTGTACTTTGTAGTATTGAAAACTCGGTAATATTATGTTTTCATCTATAGGAACTAGTAGTGCTTTGTACGGTAGGCATCATTTCGGAATAAAATGGAAATAGTTTGAAAGCACTGTCTCCCTTAAACACAAATGGATAGTTGAAGAACTGCCAACTCTAAATGCACATTCTAAATAAAAATGCAAGCCTCCGTCATGCATATTTCCATATTTAAATACCCATTTCCAGGATCCGTCAGTCATCTAATCACTTCACTATTCTACAGGCTATGGCAATTTACCAATAGACATTATGCTCTACCATGTGAGAAATGTCTATACTTATGTACATCCTTGGCTAGCAATCACCAAACATGGATTTCAATGATAGAGTGTACCAGTTCTAAAACAGCAGCTATGTTGTGTTAGGTCAACGATTTGCATTCTAAGTGGAGTTTAAATATGTATTTCCCTGACATGTTGGAGCTGTTACAGCTTACTGGGTCAATAAGGCAGTCTGAAAAACCTCCCCAAATAGATATTTATCTAATCTGTATTTTAGAGTGTCCATAGCTGAACACAGACACAACATAATGGCTATTTTAGAGCTATGGTAATCTGGTTTTCTACTGCTTCTTCTGAATAAGAAGGGGGGAATTAATCAGGCCTCACTAAAATTATAGTAAACTTCAGAAGGGTAGCTTTGTTAATCTGTTGCAACAAAAACAGCAAAGAATCATATGACACAATAAAGATCTCCTTAGATGTTGAGGTGCCACTGGACAATGGATTAGAAACAGACATAGAGTAGACCCACTGAAATCAATGGAATTTAATGTTAGTCATGACAAACCAGTCCCACTTATTACAATTGGTCTGCTCTAAGTGTGAGCAAGTCTGGATCCAACCATCTATGCTATTTTTAGGTGTATATTTTAAATACTAAGTAAAGTTACCATATCCTCCAACTATTAACCAAGGACAATCTATATTTGCTTGGCCCTATTGTCTGTTGGGGTGTAATGAGGGGAAGGATACCTTCTGAACTTTGTCTTTTTCAGTCAGTGGGCACATTTGGAATTGTCATGTGTGTTCTCACAAAACGGCTGCCACAGTAGGAAAAATGCTCATTTCCCAGAAGTCAATCTGGTGTGATAAAGAAAAGTAGCTTCCCCACTTCCAAACCTAACTCGGTGAGGTCTAAGCTCCAAAACACAAAAGCCTCTCTTTTGAACCCAAATAAAGACGCTGCTGCAGTGAAGCACTTTTCTTTGAAGGCCAGCATGCCACTGAACAGGAAAAAAGTTCCAAAAGAAACATAAACTAAGAATAAGAAGGAGCAAGAACCTGGCAGACACCAAAAAGAGGTGTCTAGGGGCACACGGGGGCTCATGAGTCCCACACTGGAGACCCCAGTCCTAGAGTTGCCATATTAGGCCTGATGTTTGTCTTTAGCTTTTTGCTGGTCTCCTGAACAGTTCGATTTTCACCTTGGAAAAGCTTTGTACCAAGTAGGCAAATGCAACACACAGATCTACAAGCTCAACTCCTTTTGATTGATGTACAGATCATGCATCATTTATATCCAGTGTCCTCCGAATTGGTCAGGTTATGAGCATTTGCATAAGGTTATTTGCAACCTTGTGTTTCACCCCCCCCCCCCCATAAATAAATAAATAAATAAACAGAAGTTCAAGGCTGCATTCCCTGGGTTTTGGTTAATTTCGTTGCCATTCTGGTAGGATGGCAGCTGGCCATGTTTCACACAGCTGTCCAATTAGAACTTCCCCAGAGTGATCGGCAGTAATGAAATATAAAGGGAGGTTAATGCTGAGCTTGGCAGTGCTGTCATTGACAGTAATGGATATGGGCAGCTCCATCACTCTGGAGGACAGATGTGATTTTTGTTCCGTCCCGATTTGCTTTGGGTATGTGGAGTGATGCTACGGTTTTCATTGACTATCTTAAGCAGCACATTTATGTGCTTGAAACAGCTGAGTTGCTCAGATTAACAAGCCTCAGTACAGAGGGCTTGTTAAATACGAACTAGCTGACTGTATACTTGGAACTGGTTGCAAGAAGTATTCGCACAAAAAGAAAAAAGGAAAAGTTTATTTCACTCAGAATAATTACTGCTGGAATACTGCAACAGTTTATGCCATTATTTACAAATGATAGCGCTCTGAGAATTAAAGTCTATAGCAGGAATGGAGAACCTCCAGCCAGAGTGGCTTTGCTTTGGCTAGGGATCAAATGTCAGCTTTCCAGGTTGCATTATACAAAGTGTTAAGGCACTTCCTTAGCTAAAATAAAATAGGTTACTTTTTATGGATGTAGAAAAGCAAAGATAGGGTCAAAACATGCCCCACAATCCACAAAAAGGCCAAAGGTTCTTCTTTAAGAGGAGATGGCTCAATTGAAAATATGAAAATTTGGAGCAGTCCTATGCTTAATCTACATGTTACATTAATTATGTAGTGTGTGGTTGAGCCTTAACTTTATTTTCACTCCAGAGAAGGTGCACTTCTCAACTCTGATTTGGAAGTACAAACCATTTGTATAATTGAAATATCCCTCCAAGTAATTTGTTTCTCAGAATCCATGCCACCACTCCCTGCTTGGGATAAAAAAGCCTCTGTTTGCATCACTGAGATTTTCAGAAGCAACAGCTTGAGGGGGGAAGGTTTAATCCTCCTCTAACAGAGTATGGTTGACCTGATCCAAATTGGGGCCATGCACACCTATCCTAGAATGAAAAAGCACGACCACATAATATGTAATTAACATAATATGTACTTGGACCCTAAGTTAAAGCAAATATAAAGAGTTCCCATGAATGGATAGAATTCAAGTTGGGATATCAATTGAGAGTAACATGGGGAAGTAAGGAGATGGAAGAAACCAATGAGGATAGATATCATAGGAAAACCATATCGACAGAACTAAAATCTTCCGTTCATCCCCAAAGCTATTTGTATGCTACGGGGGTACGAAGAAGGGACAACCAGTCTCTATACAACGTTTGTTGGCTTGGATAGTTGAGACAATTCAATTGGCCTATTCCTTGCAAAACTTGCAGCCGCCATGATCAATCCATACTCATACAACCAGAGCGATGGCCTCTTCTGTGGCATTTCACAGGGGTATGTCATGCTGTGACTTGGTCACAGCCATCGACTTTTGTAAAACATTACAGGATGGATTTTAGAGCTAGAAAGGACTGCAACTTCAGAACGGCAGTCTTATCATCTATCCTGATATGACACGCCTACCTACCTCCGGTAAGTGAGCTTGTTAATCGCCCATATGTGTGATGCACAGAGACACGAAGAAGGACAGGTTGCTTACCTGTAACTGTGGCTCTTCGAGTGGTCATCATTGCATTCACACAACCCACCCACCATCCCCACTGGTGTTTATTTGGTGGACATTATGGGTAATACTTTCCCTTAGTCTTGAGGACACAGTGTCGGTCTTAGAGAACTGAGGTAATCGGCAGTTGCCCCTATAGACATGCGCACTGAAGGGGTGGGGGAGGGGCTTCCGCCGAAACTCTTTAGCTATAAAATGTTCCCAGGGATTCTGGTTTATCTTTCCTTGCATTCATAAGCCATCAACAAAACAATAGTCTTTAATGTCAGACAAGTCAGATGTCATGATAAATAAACCATGGATGGAGGGTTTGTGGTTGTCTAGTTGCTCACGCCTGCAGCAAGATCCAGGCAAGAGATAAGCCAGGAATTTGGAGAAACCTGGCTTATGAAGACATCTGAATGTGGCACTGAAAATACTTTTCACTTTGTACATTACTCCAGCCTTTCTGAACCTGTTGCTGTCCAAATGTTTTGGACTTCAATCCCAACCAGCTCCAGCCAGCATAGCTAATGATCAGGAACACTGGAAGTTGTAATCCAAATCATCTGGAGGGAACCAGTTTGGGGAAAGCTGGAGTAATGTACAAACTGAAAAGTATTTTTAAGTATTGTTTTTTCTTAAACTTTTCAAAACTTCATAGAGAAATCTATTCTTGGCTTTTCGTTTCCTTTCCATTTGAGCTCCTGCAAGCTTTCTATTCGTCATGATCCCCAGTGGCCCTCTTCTTCAAATCTTTTGCACCACTGTTCTGTACCTGATGCAGTAAAATAATTTATATTATATGACAGTTACATAATAAAAGTGCCTCCAGCACTTTAGTCCTTGGGGCGCCACAAGATGTGCCTTAGGTAGCAAAACATACATTACTTACAGATAATTGATCCAAACAATATATTCTGGTACTCAAGAAGAATTAGTGTGAAATTCCCAAGATCCAATTTCAAATCTATTAGTCATCAGATTTATTTCTGAAAGCTGTCTTTCACATGATCCTTACTTCAGTATCTCCTTAAGTGGTTCCCCCCACCTTCAGAACATCACATCGTGTTCTGACCATCCGCTCAATTCATGTCTAACTAGTGAAGAGACAGAATTTATCTCCCTAGATAATGCAGCTAAAGGAAACCTGGAAACAGCTTGAGGCTAGATCTTTGCCAAGCTTCTCTAGTAATTGAAGTAGTAGTCATACTGAAATCTATGGGGTCTAGAGTTTGCTTGGAAAATCAACTTCTGGCATGTTTTCACAGTCAAGGGATTAATCAGAGAAGGAAGTTACTTGAAGGAGATAGACCGAAGATCTGGTGTTATCTGCATCTCATGGCTCTTGTCTTCTGCATGCTGGAATAAGCCATCATATTGTATTATGAGCAATAGTAAGTACAACTATACACCAACCATAAGATTCAAGACAAAACCTGATTCAGCACTTCAGAAAAATCATGCAATTCTGCTCAGAGTGATTTGGAGATCATCAACTTCAAGTTGGGCACCAAATCCAACATCTTTAAATGACTATCATGGGAAATCATATAATGGCTATAACATTTTTTTCCCCTTTTTTGCTTGACATGGATGAAATTTGCAAGTGTAGAAGCCATAAGGAGGGGGTTATGTCTAACAAATATCAGGAAAAAAAATATGTGTGGTGGTGTTTGTGCCAGGCACTTTTATATATTTATGTTTAAAGGGGAACAGCTGATCAGTTTTTAATTTCTTAGAATTAGATGAAACTTGCCGAGACAGATGTCCCAAGTAAGGGAATCAAGGTTTTGTGTGCAAAAGCAACATTTACATTTTGAGGGTATAAAAAAAAAAAAAGGAAAAAGGAAGAAAATGGTATTCTTATCCCTCTACGTTCCTTGAGGATCCTTATACGGAAATAACAGACAGAATGGAGGTGGCACTAAGTAAGAAAATTGCAAAGTTTCAGACGGATAGGTGCAATAATTTCTGTGGAAGGGGAATCCACAAATTATTTGTGTGTGTGTGTGTGTGTGTGTGTGTGTGTTTTGGGATTTTGTGCAATTTCAGAAGGACAGGTGCAGGGAATAAGGGAGTTATGATGATTGAAAACCAGTTTAAGACTTTTTTCATTGTGAAGCTTGGTAGCATCAGAAGAACAGCCATCTCAAGATCTCCTACTTGCCCTTCCCAAAAGTACAGTAATTGGAGGATGCATGGTAAAACATGTGCTATGATTAGAAAGTTACCTTTCAGTCACTCAACCAAATTCCTTGCCTTCTAGGGTTGTTGCGAGTGCCTGACTGGGTCCAGGAGGCTGATGAACCCCCCCTCCCTGCTTCTAGTACCCCATGACAGTCAGGCATGTCTGGTGCAAGCATGAACCCACCCTGGAGCACTCACGAGGGCCTGCAAGTGCTTGGGCATGGGTTTACTCTGGGAAAGTGTGCATTCCAGAAACTCCAGAAAGTGCGCTTTCCCCTCATTGCTTTTCCCCCACTGCTCCAATCAGTACGGTGACCAGATAAAATGCAGGTCAGGACTCATGTAACTTTGACAGTTGTAGAGAAAAGGGAATTTCAGCCAGAGTCATTTGTATGCAATTAGTTCCTGGTGAAATTCCCTCTTCATCACAACAGTTAAACTTGCAGGCACTATACTAGAATGACCATATACAAAAGAAGGCAGGGCCCCTGCAACTTTAACTGTTGTGATGAAGAGGGAATTTCACCAGGAACTAATTGCATACAAATGACACTGGCTGAAATTCCCTTTTCTCTACAACTGTTAAAGTTACATGAGCCCTGACCTGGATTTTATCTAGTCACCCTACCAATCAGGGCCTTAAAGGTAGCCTTACATTAGGAGGGCCTTTAAGGCCCCAATTGGAGCAGTGGGGGGGGGAGTGCACTTTCCAGAGGCTCCAGAAAGTGCACAATCCCCCTGGACATGATAATGGGAGCTGCATTCCCTCCCATGCTTGCTGAGGGCTTTGCTGGGGCTCCCAGGCCCCAGCTCATTGGAGCAGACCATGTGAGTGGGGGGAGCGCTCATGGGGCAGGCCCTGGTCAAGCTCACCCATCCCTTTTTAGAGAAATGAAACTGTTTGCAGCCCTAAAGCTAAATTGCAAATGAAATCTCATGTAGGACCAGCTTCGATTCTAGTGACTACAGAGGGAAATAGCAGAAAAGGTCCAAAGGAGCCCAATTCAGCTCGGGCCTTGGCCAAATCCAGTGCACATCCCGAATAGTGTTGTCCCTAATATACAGGAGTGGGTGGAGTGCAGAGTTTCAAGGACACACCTGGAAAACCTACACAATGATCTGACATAACATGAATGCCTGTATTACTGGAATGCCATGAAAAATCTTGTCCATGTATATAGTGATGCTCAGTTAACAACCTCATGATCAGGAAATAATCTCATTTACTTACTGTATATTAGAAATTGGTGAGGCCAACAAGATGTCTGACATCCCTGATATTCTCCAACTCAGTCCTAAAGTACAGCTGAGAGGGTTGGAGGGAGAAATGGTCAGGGTGTGTTCAGGCAGATTTGGGGAAAACAGGAAGCAGAAATCACTTGCCTATTCCATCATCTGTATTTCTTTGTAATGTCCAAATTGGGAATGTGTGTGTATCTCTCCCTGCTGTGAAAGGCACCAGCTTATGTTTCTTGACCATCCTCCTTGAATCTCATATTTGATGGTCCCATTTGTCTCCTCTGTGCAGTGGTACTGCCTGGGCAGGATATGGAAGCTGAACGCCATTCAGCGGAATGAGCTTGAGGATTCCCAAACATAGCAGGTGTGGTTTACATATTTTAAGTGAGCATACTAAAATGCATCCCCATCTGAAGACAACCCCCCCTGAAGACCATATCTCATAGAGTCTAACATTACCTAACTCCTCTAGTGCCCCTTTGTTTTGCTCATTCTAGAATAGGGATGGGTGAGAAATTCGCTCCCTCGAGTTTTGTTTTTTTAATGGACTGACATGATCCATACCTTCTGGAACTGAATGTAGAAATGGATGTAACCTGCGGTCAGAAATCTGTCCATCTCTGGACTTGTGACACATTCCACGAAAGAAAGAAAACATGTGTTTGACAACATACATGCTTCTTGGGCAAACACTGCAGGCATTTTTTTTAAAAAGTGCACAAGCAACTTTAGGCAATAGAGACATATGTGGAGCTCTCCTTTGGCTGCTGCCTCAGCTGGAGAAACCCTTTATGCAGCAAAGTTGTGTCTTTTTTCCAAGGTGCTGGTTGAAGGAGCTCCAGATGGTGCCTTGATTAGGGCCTGAAATATACTAGTGGGTGTGGCCCTGTACAATGACATCAGGGGCATGACCACACCCCTGATGTCAGTCAGCTCATGGAGGGCTGGGTATGGGGGACACCTGTCCTCTCCATCCAAAACTAATTCCCACCCCTGGCTTAGTGCATGGCCAGGAGTGGGAACTCCTAATCAACTGGAAACCACAAGGAATGTTACAATTCCATGTAAATACATTATCAACATCTGGCTTACAATAATCAGGTGTGGAGTAAGATAAAAGTGAGGAATTTCATTGCAAGTTTGCATGTTACCTACATTGTCTTCATTAGAATGTAGTGAAATTGTAAATGTGATTCAGTTTGTGCTATCAACTATCTATCTATCTATCCTATCTAATTGAACCCTAGCAGATTGTTTTTGCTTATTATCATTGGTATATCACTAAAGATTTTCTTCCACTGTTGGCAATATGCTATTGAACACTTTTCCCCCAGATGGCTAAACACTCAGAGTGCCATCATGGTTAAGTCACTATTTTCAATGAATTTTAAAATACCTGTCAACTGAATATCTTGGCTGAAAGTTGTTGTTCCGGTACTCATTTCCTTGAGATAACATAATCCAAGACAGCTCACTGTGGAAAAGTCATGCGAGTTTCTGAATCACCAGAGCAGTGCTGGAAATGGCTTCTTGCTTGCTCAGAGATGTTTGGGAGCACATGCAATAGAAAAGTTAGGAAGATAAAAAACAGACTTTAGTTCATAACAATAGGCTTGGTTTCTTATTCAGAGCATAGAGTTTCTCTATAGTTCACATGCTGCTCTGGTTTGAAGGGTATCTGCGGAAACAGAACGAAGAGGCCTTTATTAATTTTCCCTTGTTTTCTTCTGCAATGTGTGCTCAGTATTCAGAACACAAGTTGATTATTCTAGCTTCCAGCCTTACAACTCATCTCAGGATTTGGCAGTCAAGTACAGTATTTTAGGCTGGCTGTGTTCAAAGGGCAAACTTTGAGCCCAAATAGGGATGCGCATATTTTCACGCATATTTTTTCCCAAATGTACACCTCAGTTTTGCGCATCTTTGAAATGTACACCTCCTTCTCCCATCGATTAAAGCATATTTCTGCATTCCCCCCCACAAAAGGACACATCTTTCATACTCATTTTTCAAATGTACACTTGCTGCTGAATACATTTTTGGGGGTCTGTGAATCACATTGCCAGTTTAGAAATGTACAGATTTTGACCACAGAGTTATCCAAGTTCATGGTCAGTCCAGAAGGTGTGAACTGGATAAATCCTAAGCAAAAATGAATTGAAACGGTTTTTTTTCATATATCCCTAACCCCAAATAATCAAATTTATTTATTTATTTATTTATTTATGACATTTGTATACTGCCCCATAGCCGAAGCTCTCTGGGCGGTTTACATAGGATTAAAAACAATTAAAAACAATATACAAAAATTAAAACAGCAAAAACATACAACATACACACAATCTGTACATTTAAAAACCACTACAACACTTCAAAAGAGCTACAAAAACAAAACAAAACAAACCCAAATTGTTGTTGCAATATTTCTGTACAAAGAGCTTCTCCCAAAGCATTATTGATGTAGCTGTTACCTTTAACATAGAGGTGCATGGATAAGCCTTTTCAACCCAGACATATTCAAAAGGTTATGCTGGGGGACTGGTTCTAAATGATCAACAAAACCTTATATGATGCACTCTTGTACATGTGTCTCTTCTAAAGTCCCTGAAGAAATTTATAAGTCATGGGATTAAGCAAGGGTGGACAATTTCTGCAGGTCCTCTGAGTTAGCTGTCTGATATTTGGTGGCACAGTAGCAAAAAGTGGGGATTTTTCTTTAAAGCTGGCTCTTTTTTGCTGCCACACTACCAAATTACAGCAGCCAAACACAGCTTGCTTTTGTTTTTAGAAAACTTGGGGAAATTCTCCCCTTTCTGTTGTTGCGCCACCAAATTTTGGCAGCAAATTCAGCTGCAAAGGTGGTGGTGGTGGGTGATGGTGAGGGGGCAAATAAGACCAGGGAGGATTGTGGGCTATGAGCCACATGTTATTCACCCCTGAAATAAAAGGAAAGGCCGTCTTATGGATTAGTAACAAGATAAACATCAGAAAAAAGAGATTCGTTGTAAATAGACAATTCTCATAGTGGAGGAAAGTAAGTAGCAGGGATTGGTGCTCTTTACTTTGTTTATAAATGAACTGTACTCAGAGGTGAGCAGGGGCTGGATAAATTGACACCAATTTATTCAGGATGGTAAAAAGCCAAGTAGATTGTGAAGAGCTTCAAGATGATGGCTCCAAACTGGCTGAATAGGTGACAAAATGTCAAATGATGCTCAGCGTGAAGTAAGGAGGGAAGAGAAAATGGGAGGCCTAAAAAAACAGAAGCAAGAACCACGAGTCAAATAAAGGGATGGGTGGATAGAAAGCAACAGAATTGGAAAGGAATGAGGGAAATCCCTGCTGAAACAGTGGACAGAACAAGAAATGGAAAGGGAAGGCGCACCAAACAAAGGCTGAATTCTACACCAGTAAACAAGGTGTAGCTGAGCCATTATCCTGCTGGCATAAGGACTGCCTGCTGCTGTCTCTACCTACCTCCTCCTGTCAGCTATACCAGTTTGCTAGGTATGCAGCACCAAGATTGATTGTTGGCTTGGAAATAATTGGGCAGCACAGGGCTGGGAGACAAGAGTGTTGTCGCTGTTCCCATAACATGCCAGCTGTTGGGGGGGGGGGGGAAATCAGCTCACTTTGTGTAATGGCGGGAATGTTAACCACTATACTGACCACATTTCAGGTTCTTCTCAAAGAAGAATGAATGAAAGAAATACTTTTATTCCACAGTAGAGGAAAGGACAGTCTTTGGTTTATTGTTTTCTAAGACGATGTTTGAATTGTGAACAATTAAAAGGCATTTTCAGAAAGAGAAGTGTCAGTTTTCTTGACCTCCACAATGGCTAATACTCCATAAGCACGGCCACAGTTAGTTTTAGTGTTTCTGTATGGAATATAATGCCATCTGCAATATCCTATTTATTGCTTCTGTGTATACATATATACCCTGTCACACATAATGCATGTTATGTACTATGTATCATAGATTTATGCACGAAAAAGTAGCCACATAACTGGAGCTTATAATTAAATTGAATGTCTTAATTTGCGTTAATAGAATCAGACATTGGAAGTAATGCTTAGTTTCATTATAATTTTTCCAGACTTGGAGTATTCATCAAAGGTGTAATATGCAGATTTATCTGTTGATGTAAAATGATTTGATTTCCTTTTATGAAATATTTCAGTAACCTTTTGGCATCTGAGTCTTTACACCATGATGTCTCAGCTTCAGTCTCTGATCGGCAATACGGAGATGAAAATAATACTTACCTACCAATAAAGGCTTCATGTAAGGAATCAAACAAGATCATGTATTTAAAACGATTTGAACATTCAAAAAAGTATAGAAATGATTATTATTCCAAATGATAATGACATGATTCATGCATATTGCTTTTCAGGATCCAAAGTCCCTTTGAGCTGTGCACCATCCAACGGTGGGAGTGTTTATAATATTCAACCCTGATCCAGGATCTCTGGTTTATGTGGAACCCCTTCTCTCCATGCTTCCAGATTTGTTCAAAATCCATCTGATGTGAGGAAAGTCATTTGATACTATCCAAGGCAACATTAGTGCTGATGTAAATTATGTTGTGCTAGCATAAGTGATCTCTAATGCAATGGCAACACCATTAGCTAGAACTGGCTAATGCCAGGACATCCAGTTTACATTAGGATTAGTATCAACTTGGATACTTGTTGTTGTTGTTACAATTTTTAAGGATCATCAGATGAGCATTTTATAGCATGCTCGTTACTGGGCACTCATGGATTTTCACAGGTTCTTTTCGTGATGCCGTCCACTTCCCATGTATCTCCCGCTCTTTCTGGCCTTCTACCTGTGACAAAAAAAAAAAATCTCGGTAAGTCCAATTTATTTTTTAAAATGGAACTTGCCGCAATCACCAAGAAGTGGTATGATAAAAGTGCCCAATGAATGGGCCATGGGGTCATTGTTTACTTTCTCCTTCTTCTCAGTTGAGAAAGAGGAAGTATTGTGCAACAGAAGCGGGGCCAGAGAAGCGATGGTAAGGAACCGTGATCCCCCCCCCCCGGTCTGATGAAGCTCTATATCTCACTGTGGGGGTAATGCATTGCACACTTTCCCTTTTAATTCCTGTTGGGCTCTCCCAAAGGGCTGATATCAACTGTCCACTGGGAAAGAAGAAGGAGACAGGAGCAGGCAGAGGACATCAGGGCCTGCTCCAAATGATATTAACAGCCATGTGGGAAAGGATATCCTGGCTCCTGTTCAAGTGGAGCTGGTCGTGTTGCTCAGATGGTTTGTTTTCTTTTAGCATGTGGTTCTTACTATCTCAGCTGTGTTTTATAAATAACGTCAGCATTTTGGAGGACTCTAGTCAAAAGGTGGGATATAAACCTACAAAATAAATAGTCAAGAATTGAAAGCTTTCCCACAGAACACATCCATGTCCTGGCCATCCTCTTTGGCTGCTTCTGTGGACTATCCTAAGTGGCTCTTGGTTTTCCAAGACCTCCAAGGTAAAGACCAAGGTTCTTGTTTCCTGGGAGAAGCAACAAAGAGTTTTGGGGTGAAAGACTGTGCATGATGTGCCATCTCACTTCCCACCATCTGTCTCTGTACAAAATGGCACTCTTTGCTGTGAAGAGACTAAATTGTGTCCTTCATGGGAGCACAGTATGAAAAACGTAAGCAAATGTGTGCACTTATACTTCTGAGAACTGCTTCTTGTAGGGAACTGAAGCTTTGGAGGTGGACACTTTCAGCAGAGAAATGGCTTATTTCTCCCCCCACCCACCCACCGACACTTTTCCACAGCCAACCCCCACCCCACCCTATGGATTTCTAGGTATGTTGTTAGGAAGATAAACTGTTGAAAATCCTGTATAGAGAAAAGCAGGGTGCATGAGGGAGAACATGAAGCTGGAAGTATCCCCATCCCCAACCTCACTTCTCTTCTGATAATTATTTTTTCTTGACTGACATGAAGCAGTTGGAGTTTTAAAAGGGGTGTGTGTGTGTGAATGTAGTTTCCCATGCAGTGTTGCTTTAAAACACTTTTATATTCTAGTTCTGCTGAGGCTATTTGTTGGCTGAGGCCTAATCCACAGCAAGCAAGGTATTGCACTATGAAAGCAGTAAGAAAGTGGTATATAAAAGGCAGGAGCCACACTACTGCTGTATAGCAGTAGTGAAATGCACTGACAATTGTTGGTGCCCATGACACATACCATGTACCGCTTTCATACCGCTTCCATAGTGCTATATCCTGCTTGGTGTGGATCCTGCCCAACTCTGTTGATTCTTTTCCTTCCCACAGTGGCTTTCTCATTATTTTATGTTCCTTTGGATTATAACCATAAAACAAGAACTGCTTCCAAAGCTTGCAACATCTTCATAGGAGTAGAAAATCTATTGTGGGGAAGGACCTAGAATGGTTCTACTTATGAGTCTGATTGGGAGCTTTGCATCTATTTCTATTTAATTCTTAAAAGTCTCCTTTTTGCATTCCCCACTTCCTTCAGCCATGAAACACACATGAATAAGCAGCTCAAAAGTGGTGTTGACAGGTGATTGAATGTGAGAACATTGTCATCAGCACTGGGGGAAATATTCAGTAGAAAATGGCCCAGTTATGTCTATTTGGGGCTTCTTACATGGTATTTTTATCTTCTCGTCTTGCCCATTGCTTTCATTTCCTTCTATTTCATTTTTAAAGCTTCATAATGTTCCTTCTGCCTACCCAACACTGAGGATAACATGTAATAGAGAAATCCCCTATTATATTTACACCACATTATAATGGAGGTATCTGATCAACATCATTATACCAAGACGCTCCATCAGACGAGTGTTTTATTGCATGCTTATTGCTGGGCACTCACGGATTTTCACGGGTCCCTGTCACAATGTTGTCTGCCTCCCTGCACACCTCCCACTCCTTCTAGCCTTCGTCATGCCACAAAACCCCCACCCCAGTAAGCCCGATTTATTTTAAAGACGGAAGTTGCCGCTATCTCCTGCTGTGCGCAGGAGAAGCAGCATGATCATAATGACCCACTGAATGGGCCATGAGCATGTTGCTTACTTCCTCTTTCAAAAGAGGAAGCAATGAGGGACAAACAGGTGGGCAGAAAAGTGATGGTAAGGAAGCACGATTTTCCCCATGTGATGACACTCAATGTACGCCTTGCTTTTCAGCAAGGAGGATTGTCTAACTTCCTCCCACTGTGAAAGACCTCAGTGATATCAAACACAGTGAAGTATGATATGGAATGAGTATCCAGCCAAGGCCCTCACTGAACATCCAAGTTAGTTCCAACAATCAGACAGATAGGCATTTCTGAAACAAGCACTTCACATCAGTGATCTACTGGTAGGACGTCAAAGCACAGAATTTTAAAGAGATTGCTTCCCAATGGGTTATCATGTGTCACAAAAAACATTTGGGGGGTGTGACTTATCACTCTCCCCATGGCACCTGTGAAGCTATGACTTTCAATTCCCTGGGTGTGAAAACAGGGTGGGGTGCTAGGTTTTGCAAGCACCCCAACTTTTTCAGTGCTTGCACCAGCTAATGTGAAAACTGAAGCCTAATCTATGGATAGGTAAGAAATTTATTCAATTCACATGGTAATCTGAATTTACCCAATTTCACACTTTCACATTGCCATCCTTCGTAATTCTCACTCCTCTGAATTTTGCAATGCAATTCTCCAGTCATAAAATGCATACGAAAATGTGTATATTTGGAGAAATCATGTTAAAATGCATTATATTAGGGAAATTGCTTGCAAAAATGTATGTATCAGACATATTCGGAGAAATGTGCACAAAATTGCTAATGAACTTTCATGCAAACTTTCTGAACCAAATTCTTAACATTCAGATTGAACCCAATTTAAGACAAGAAACTCTCGAAGTTTGAGATGAACTGAATTTAAACTCAGAAGACTGAGAGAAACTGGAATTGAGGTTCAATCCATACCTAGAGTAATTCTAGCAACGTTAGAATGTCAACAGCATGTGGTGAATCTGCCTGGGGGGAGGGGGCAGGATGGAGTTGAGCTTTCATCACCCCACCCCCTGGACTTTGACTCTTCTAACATTGCTAGAATTAGGCTAGGCATAGATGAACTAGCCTAACTCGATGCAGATTAAGTAGGGCCAGTTTGTGGGAAAATGAGCCAAAGTCCAGGCGGGGGGCTTATGAAAGCTCAGTGAGCTCCATCCCACCCACCCAGAGAGATTCCTCGTACATTCCTCCCCATAGCCAAAAAAAAAAAAAAAAAAGTAGGAGAATGTTAAGTAAACTGGCCCAACTTAACCTGCATTGGGTTAGGCTAGTTCACAAAATCTGGATTTGGGGGAGAAACCTGTGACTAGGCTCACAAATGCAATCTGAGTTGGAGTTGCCATCCAACTACTACACCATTCCTTCCAAAACCCTAAGAGCTCAAGTGATATATCTTGCATGCACACCTAAGGGCATTTCCTACATGTGATTGTATTCCACACCACTCCTGTATGAACTGCTGAGCCCTCACCAAGCCGGTTCCTTCTAGCGGGGCATATTTTCCTGATTCTTCACAGACTTTGGCGTGTGCTATTGGTGCTCATGAGCTTTCTAAAATTGCAAAGAAGCTACAGAATCACCCTGCCTTGCAAACCAATTTTTCACGCCTTCCCCTCCAGTCTTGTGCTGGTAAAAGCAAAGGAACAATAATTCCCTTTTAAATGATGCAGTCAAACTTGCTGAATCCCCACAATGAGCTCTTGCCAGCTAGCACTGTTTTAGGGAGCCATACATCATGGGAGTGACGGCAATCTGATGATGTATTACATGAATGCATCATCAGCATGACAGAACTCTAATGATGGATGAATACTACATCACCCGGGAAAAGCTCTCAAATTTGCTGCTGTCTGGTAAACCTGTTTTTTCCCCAAAGACACTCACACACATACACATTATTAATTTTACACCTTTACAATATTTCCCCACCAAAATTGAGTTAAAATGGTCTTTTTTGAAAAACAGGCCTCTCACGCAAAGGCAGAAACATGATCTCATACCCCTAGGATTAATTTATAAGAGTGTCACATCATCTTAGATCATAATGCTTGGAAGGTAACAGGAATTTCCTGAGAAGTTAATATATTCCCTAAAGAAGTACATATCTCCCCTTTTGATCTTTCTTTGGCCAACTCATAGAGGTGTTCATGCAGCACTGAAAAACAGGTTGGCTGATCGACGATAATTCATGTGGAAGTACCATGGCATGGAACAACATGTCTGCCATGCAGTCCTTTCGGAAAAAGTTTGTGGGTGCTTAGGAACTATTGATGTCAACGCTATTCATACTGAAACATGAATAGCAAATGATCCGTCACTTTGACTCCCACCTGATATGGATCGGACAGTAGAAGGCCTATTTTTGTTCAGCCTTGCTTCAAATGCACACAATTTAGGAAGGGAGTTCTGCCCCCCACCCCATTTGAATCACTTATGAGGTTGGATCCAGACTTCATCATACTTAGAGCAGGCTCATGGAATTAATGGAACTTATGTTAGTCATAGTTAACTTATGTCTCATTGATTTCAATGAGTCTACTCTAAGTGTGACTAAATCTGGACCCAACCCATTATTTTGGGCAGGAGCACCTCTATTTAGAACTGTACATGATGATTACCATTATAAAGACTAAAATGAATCTGTGCACCTGCTAGGAATCACAAATTCACAAATCCATCTGTTTTATTTTTTAAGGGGTGATTGGCCTGTGCTGATTGCATTGGATTTGGTTTCAGAAGAATGGTGGTCAGTCAGGTGTGAATTTACCCAGTCACATGCAGTATTTAATGTGGAGCATAATAGCACAAGTATACTGATTTGTTATTTATGAAGTTAGAGTTAGTTCTCTTAGCTGAATTCACATACAATGGAGGCCACACTTTTTTTGCTTCTAACAGAAGCGAAAACAAGACACAGTAGGGGTGTGCAGAGCAGGTCTGCCCTGCCCTGAAATCTGGGGTGGAGCTCCGATGAGATGATTCTCCGCTCCGATTTTCAGGGCGGGTCCATCTCTCGGCATTGTTGGATTACCCATTGGTAAACCACTCCGTTTTCGGATAGCCGCTCTATTATCGTCAATGGGAATTAACAGAAATGAGTACAGCTCTGTTAGGGTGACCAGATAAAATCCAGGTCAGGGCTCCTGTAACTTTAACAGTTGTAGAGAAAAGGGAATTTCAGCCAGTGTCATTTTTATGCAGTTAGTTCCTGGTGAAATTCCCTCTTCTTCACAACAGTTAAAGGTGCAGGGGCCCTGCCTTCTTTTGTATATGGTCACTCTAGTATAGTGCCTGCACCTTTAACTGTTGTGATGAAGAGGGAATTTCACCAGGGACTAATTGCATACAAATGACACTGGCTGAAATTCCCTTTTCAATACAACTGTTAAAGTTACAGGAGCCCTGACCTGGATTTTATCTGGTCAGCCTAAGCTCTGTCATTTTAAAAGATAGAGAGATGAAACCTAGCACCTGGGTAGCACTTAAATCGGGCTTTAGACATGCCAAGTTTGAAGCAGATCTCTTCATCCCCTGATTTTTTTAAAAAAAACAAATACCCCCTCAAACCATTCCTCCACACACACACACACACACACACACACTTAAAATGTTCATATGCAGTTGTGGTGAGGGGCATTTTAGAGGCACCAGGAACTTCCACATCAGTCGTTTTCTTCTCCTGCACCTCAGCAGGACCAGCAGCAGAATCAGCAGCAAAGAAAAGGGTGTGCCCAATTTTGGGCAAGGGAGGACTAGAAGGAACACCTCTCCCTCTCCCAACAGCACCGGAGCCAGAAACCGCACCCATTGCATGCCTCATGATAATAATAATAATAATAATAATAATAATAATAATAAATCTTTATTAATTGAGAAAAAATGTGTGCTGCTTGTGCATAACTAGAATACAAACACACCACACACAAAGTAGACAGACTGTAGAAAACGTAACACAGAACTCACAAAGAATTAGTGTGTGTATGTGTGTGTGTATGTGTGTATGTATATATATATATATATATATATATATATAGTGGGGGTGGTAGACTAAACACGCACACACACACACACAATAATAGCAGGCACTGGGGTGTGGAGTGAAATGTCAGATAAAGGATTGGAATGGAAAGATAAAGAGATTCCTTAATATTGTTTTTATATAGTTTTTAGTGGGGGTAACAGTAACACATACACACACCAACAAAGCGGGAGTGTTGGGTGCAAGAACAAACGCTGAGGCCGTTTTTACACCAGCCTTTGGATGTGGGATTGCCCCTGGGTGATCCCTGTGAGTCCAAATGATGCACAGGGAGTCCCAGGGGCAGGGGGGATGGCCATGGGTTTCCCCCAGGATAAGGGATCCCTGGGGAAACCCAATTCTTTCCACAGTCCCGGGAATTTCCTGAGACCATGGAAGGTGTGGGCACCCATCCCGCCTGGTGCCCGCTTACTCGCAAGTAAGCGGGCAACAAGAAATGAGCATGCGCATCAAGACATGGGGGAAACAAGTCCGCCATCCCTAGGATGGTAGGGGGATGGGGCAATTTCAGGGGTTCTTAAAAAAAAAAAGATCCTTACCTTTCTGTTGGAGCAAGTGCGCTCTTCTTGGATCCAGAAAACAAAATGGCGGGTGCGAGGTGCAATGGCCCAGGAGGAAGCCAGATCATCGCACTTCCTGCAGCGATGATCCCGGAAGCAGGTACTTCTGGGACCGTCCCCCCTCCCTCTACACCCAAAGGCCCTGACTAAGGCAGACAGAGTGGGATTTAAAGAAGGGTTGGAAAGATAAAGGATTTTTTTTTCATTTAAATTTCTCAGTGGGGGTATTAGGGTAGAATAACACACACGCACACACAAAGGGGGAGTGAGCATGGGATGGTACTATAAGGTGCTTGGAAGAATAATCACGAAGCAAATAAAAGCAGACAGACACACGGAGAGAAAAGCAAATCCAACCAACCAACCCACCCAAAAAAACATAAAATAAAAAAGGAAGCAGGAGCTCTCTCTCTCTCTCTCTCTCTGACTGAGCAGCAGCTAGAAACCAAGCAGACACAGAGACATCACAGCTAAACAAACACAGCTCTCTCTCTCTCTTTCTCTCCTCCTTCCTTCTGAATGCTTCATGATCTAGCCAAGGAATGAGTTCCAGGACAAGAACAAATGGGTTATATATCTTGCAATCCCTCCCCCTAAGCAATGTGATTGGAGGAGGGGGGGACAGGGAGGAGACTGTGTCTGTTAGTTAGCCACAGATGTCAATCTCAAAACTACCCCTCCCTCAACCTTCAGCAACAGCGTCTTCCTAATATGGAAAAGGGTCCAGTGAGTTGTCAATCAACATAAAACAAGCCCTCATGAGGCCTAAGTAACCTTCTGATCCATTCGGGGCTACGAACGATCTTTTATCCTCACCACGGGTGCCCAATGGTTTTAAAACCATCCCCTAACCTCACTGCAAGTATGGAGGTCTCTCAGAGGTCCATTGGACCCCTGCATTTTCAGTGTGCCCCCCCCCCAATACACAGTAGTTGCTCTTCACAGTGTGTACCTTCCAACTGATAAGGATGTTCTTCCTATGCAGTAAGAAACTTATTTGGCTGCCAAGAGAGAAAGGCCCCCTCCTCCTTCTGGGTGAAGGGAGGGGTGAGCGTACGTGTCTTCTGACATTTTGAACTTGAAAATGAGAACAGCCCTATAAAATCCTGAGCCGTTTGGCCTGTTACCTATTCTTGTCTGAGAAGGGGAAGGTACACCACCTGCTCAGATAACTAGCCAGGAACAGTGTCCATCCCTTCTTTGGGAACTGGAGTGACTGAACCAAAAGTTAAGGGATGTGGAAGCTTTCTGTGACACATTTTCCATCAATAAACTCTATCCTTCATTCACACAAGTGGACTTGAGTCATATTGGTATCATCAAATCTCTTTAGTATGTGGGACCTGGCTGGACTAGGCTCTAGATTTAAGACATTTATAATGACTGTGTACGGCTTCTGGCAGTTTGAACTAGATCATAAGAAGAGCCCCATGAAACCCTGAGCAGATTGGTTCTTGTCTGAGAGGTACGTCACCCCTCAGATAACCGGTCCCGGGATGGTGCCTGTCACCTCTTTGGAAACCAAGATAAATGAACCAAGAGTTAAGGGTTGTGTAAGCTTTCTTTGCTTTCATTCTCTGCATCCATTTTCAACCAATAAACTTTACCATTCTTCAACATAAGTAGGGCTTCAAGGTTGGGAAGAGGCCTACAGTGCCACTAAATTGTGCTGGCACTACAGAAATATCTGCAGTGCTTTGGGTGAGCTTCCTGCACCCAGATTTAAGGAGCAAAAGATTTTTTTAAAAACGTTCGTCCTCAGATTTTGCAAGCTGGGCCTACCTTAAAAGGAAGAATCAGCCCATAAACCAAAACACAGCAAAAGGCCCTCTTTGAATAATGAACAATCCACCGAAACCTGCCACATGTGCAGCAGAATAGGAGATTACCTCTTAAGTTTACCGCAGAACATGAATTACATTAGCTCCACTTTAGAGTAAAAATCAACAGCTTTACACAAAGTCAGGTGATACTTTGATGCCATATGGCTGGTTCATACTTGCCAGAGGCCCCCGCCTGTGTATTCCTGAAGCATGCAGGGCAACCGCTAGGCTGCAGTCAGTCTGCAGTCAGTCAGAGGCACCAGTTGTGTGAATCAATGTCTTTAAATGTCATCTATGTGTCCAATGGACGTGTTGTGATCAGCCAGAATTTTCTAAGCTGCTGCAACTGCAAATATCAGAGCCCCGTGTGGAGACGCCACTTCACATAAACAATGCCTCCAACAGAGGCAAACCACGACCCTGCAGGTGGCCCTGCTCTTTCTAAGGAGATTGGTTCGGGACGGCTCGAAAGCAAGAAAAGCTCCATAGTGATTCCTTCCCTTTGCTCCCTACCATTTACGAAACCTTACGTATCTTTTCCGTTTATTCCCCTCCTTTTCACTGAACACCACGTCTGGGAGAACAGATGGCTTTTCGCTCTAATTCCAAGTCTCTCTGTTTTCATTTTTCTCACATATTTGTAATTCTAATACCTAACAAATCTGTTTACATTCATCAGCATTTCTCTTATTGCTACGACTCTTTTCAAACCAATATTTCCTTTGTAAATTTTCTGGTCTCTAAAAATGCAACAATTATGCAAAGTTTTTTTGTTATTGCATTTTGGTGGGGGGAGGCTAGAAAATTTTCCACCCTTGTGCCAAAACATGGTGGGCTAAATTATTATTATTATTATTATTATTATTAATCTAATATATTACAACCTTCTGAATATTTCAACAAAAAAATGATTTACATATTAAAATAGATGGCACAGTTATGAATCAGCTTGATCTGTGTGTGTGTGTGTGTGTGTTTGCTTGAAATAATATATCCCAAATAGTCATTCCTATGGAATACCTAAAGTCTTGGAGCATGGATTTTCTCCCACATTCCACTACTTTTGGCCCTTGAACCTGGGACCTAGTCAAATGTTCAAATTCAGAGACTGGGGTGAAAGGAGGACAACATTCCAGAAGCATTTTGGGGCAGGGGAGACAAACATGTCCAGGAGTTTTGGAGCAGGGTTACAAATGAATCACACACAGCAGTGGTAACATTTTTGTTTGTTTGTTTGTTCATCCCCCCTTTTTTGGGGTGCGTCTACCACCTTACTGGTGGCAAATGTGGCAGCACAATTTCTATTGGGGACCACCAGTCAGTGGCTTGTCCTGACTCCCTGAATTGCTCCTCCACCAAATTATTCCAGAATATTCTGGGTGAAACTTGGTTGCCATAGCAAAAAATGTCAGCCTCAAGTGTCAGCCTCAATTGCCATTCCCCAAATTTCCAGAAGTTACATTCTGTCTGGGGCATTTTAGGGTGAGAGAAATGGTCACCTGGCAGTAGCTCTTATAAAATGGCCACAATGGAGCTGGGAGTAAGTTTATCCCATCCTTAATATTTGGTCCCTGATCAAACAACATTTCCCAATATATCTCTGCCTTACATTCAGACTCCTACAGAATCCTCCTCCAAGAATAAGCCACATTTTGCTTCTGAATTTTCTCAGCCCATGACAGCACGTTCCTTGATCGTTCTGGATCATGCTAAAGGTAGAGATGCACAAGAATTTCAGTTCACAAATCACTTGAAGAAAACCCATTTGCAATACTGAACACAAAAGGGACTACATGTTTTCTGTGGGAAAAAACAGTTCTCTGAGAAATAAAAGTCCTACAACTCTCAGAATGCCCCAGTGAGTCATGCTGGCTGGGGCATTCTGGGAGTTGTAGACCTTTTCTTTGCCTAAACATGAAAAGGGTTGCACCCTTAGTCCCTTCTTTTTTCTAAGCTAAGCAGTCCCAAATTTTGAACCCTTTTTTTTTGTGTGGGCATTGCGCCAGACCCTTGATCATTGTTTGTCCCTTTTCTGCATCTTTTCCAGGTCTACAATATCTTTTTTTTTCAGATAGGGTGATACCAGTGTGGGTGCAAAATAGGTTTGTGTTATAGCATTATACTTTTGTAAGTTTTTGTTTTTAATTCTCTTTCCTAATAACACTTCTTGTATTTATACTGGTTCTATTTAAGTATTCAAAGGTTGAACAGGATAGTTTTACTCCTGTGATACGTAAAGGATAGAAAATGGCCATCAATACATCAGTCTGGATTTTCAGTCTCCCATAAAATTTCTCTCTTGCTGCTTTGCATTGGGTTAATGGAATATATTTTCCTGTTCACAAAGAGCAATTTAAATATCCACAAGTGGAATGTTTTAGCCTTATTCCCATGGTATACACTAAAAACCGAGGCATTCATATTAAGGGTGTGCACGCCAAAAAATATCGTCGTTTATTGTTATTGTCATTTCGGACCAAAAAAAAATCGTCTTCATTCATATTGTAGGTGAACCATATCGTCTTCACGATAATTATCGTGGAAAAACGATATTTTTGCATCCCTATTTTTAAAGAAAAAAATGCCTATAATTCTGTATTTTAAAAGTTAGAGGCTTGAAACTTGGTCACAGTGCTTATGGGGTATGCCTAAGTATGTGTATGAAATTTGAGATCGATCAATCCTCAATTTTATATGGATTTTTTAAAGATCGTATCCGTTCTGACAGGTCTGAATGAACGCATGTGGCAAGCTGTCATTCTGATCTGTCAGAACTTAAATGATCTTTAAAAAATCCATATAAAATCGAGGGTTGGAGGGATCAATCTCAAATTTCATACACATACTAAGGCATGCCCTATAAGCACTGTGACCAAGTTTCAAGCCTCTAACTTTTAAAGTACAGAAGGTATAGGTATATTTATATGGCAGTCTGATAAAACGATAAAATCGCTCGAAAATTATCATCTCCGATGATTATCGTAGGTTTTTGTATCATATCGTCATCGTTAAACACATGCACGATAACGACCCTATCGTATCGTTATCGTACATTTTAACGATACGATACACATCACTAATTCATATTTACTTGTAAGTGGGTGTCTTTTTCAAATGATGTTGCTCAGCTGATGTAGATGAATGGCAAAGCAGGTACCAGACTGATAGGAGAAGGATAGGATGCCTTTGTGATGCCTGCCTAAGACACAGTCCTAAGAGCTGTATTGTTCCTAATACAGGAAGGGTTACAATGAGGTCAGTAGCATTTTGAAGGTTTCAACACATATAACACATGGATGGCAGGTTTATGGGGAGATGTTGTGCATTATCCTATTATAAGAATATCTGGTTGTTGGAGGGCCTGGGAATTGATAAGAGCCCAGCGGCAATTAAACAGTTCAATTTGCATGCCAACTGAGATCCTATCCTAACAAATAAAACCCGAGATAGAAATTTTGTCAAGAAGACAAATCTTGTTTCTCAGGCAGCTGTAACATTTGGCGTGTATGAAGACAGATTATATATAACGTCCCATCACATTAAAGTACACTCTGTATTTATGCCGCTGTAAATGTAATGCATGGGAAAACCTCATCAATTGGAGAGATGACACAGAATGTGACCTTTAGTTAGCAGGATGATGCATATGGGTGTCCAGATACGTGACTGTAAAATAATCCAGAAAACATATGGCAGAAACACGGTTTCTGAGCAATGTGGCTATATGCTACTGAGCTCAGTTATACTGGGCCACAAACTGCAGCTTATCTGAATGAAGGGGAAGATGCTACATAAAATTAAGAACAAGCACACTTCGTATAAAGGTTCCCCAAAATGGTTCAAAAGATGTATTCTGTTGTCTCTACGGAGCTGCATTTAAAACAAACAAACAGGAATCTAGTGCAGCTGTCTGCTGAGTGCATGAAAACTGTGAGAAACGTCTTTACTTTGTTGTTATTAAAAGTCCGAAGAAGAAGAAGAAGAAGAAGAAGAAGAAGAAGAAGAAGAAGAAGAAGACAGAGCATCCCAACACCACTCAGTCACCCTCTTTCTCAGAAATTCTCACATCCGAACAAAAGAGGCAGAAAGATGAATGCCTCTCTTGCAGGGAAATAAAAAGAACGCAAAAGGGCAGGTAGGTTTCAGGACAGCACTAGTTAATGCGCTCATAACCAACGTTGTCATACTACTTCCAAACCTGTGCCAAAGTTTTGCGCTAGTTTTGTGCCACCACCAAAAGCACGAAAATGACGTACCCTTAAGTCTGGCATGGTGTAGGCAAACCAACAAATAACTAAATAAATAAACCTCCCATTCTCACATCTCTTCCGAACCTATGCCAATGTTTCATGATAGTTTTGTGCTCTTTTGTGCCACAATCTCAAGTTTGTGTCGCAAATCCCATAAAGCCTTGCATTTGTTTAATGACCCTTTTGACTAATTTGCTATAAACTTGGTGCCATATGTCACATTCGCTCTGTAGCAGGGCTAGGTGGCTTGGTGCTTTCCAAATGCTTTGGAATGTAACTTCCACAATCTTTGACATTTGGCCATGCTAGTTGGAGGGAGTGGTAGTCCAAAATAGGGTCACCAGCTTGTCTACATCTGTTCTTCAGCACAGGTGGGCATCTTGTGGCTTTCTAGATATTTTGGCCTACAACACCTCCCATCATACCTCACCACTGACTATGCTGGCTAGGGCTGCTGGCTGTTCTATGCCAAAATATCTGGAGGGTCGCAAATTGCCCACCCCTGAGTTGCTCTACAGGATAATGCATCTTCATGTCACAACTGCAGGTTTGTGCATTGGGTAATCCGCTCAGGGTGTGAGCAGTTAGCCTCTTCTACACAAGGGAGATGCTCTTCTGACCTTTCTTCCAATGTGATAAATCAGAACAATGAATCATTCATGAACCTAATTCAACTGTATTTGGCATGAGGTGTCTCCTAGCATCTAAGCTATGCAGTCCCAGTAACTTCTAAAACTCTATAAATAAAAATGACCCTGCACATTTAATGGATTTCTGGTTTAGTTGCTCTTGGTCAAAAGGTGAGTTGAAGCTGTGTCTTGGCAAGCAACAAACCTTGTTTTCACTTCAGTAGAATCCTGTGATCATTCCAAAGGGAGGACATGGTTCAATCAGACAGCATTGGAGGGTTATGTTCATGCATGATATTGACACAATACTCAGCGACTATGCAGAGCCGATCTAAAATGGCATTTGCAGGAACTTTGACTTGCAATCTGGGCACTGATATTATGAATTCCACTTCATTATCATTCATCTAGAATGCCGACACCATTTTCTTCTTTGAATCGTTCAACGATGCTGGCTATTAACTCACACTTTTTAATTAAGATATGCACAATAAACCAAATTCCACCCTGTGAGTTTGAAGGAGCTTTGATGATAATGCAGAATGATGCAATGGAACCTTTTTGATATGAATAACTCCAAAATGACATTTCTTAAGGGGGTGGAGGAAAGGATATTTGACTATGGTTAAATAAGAGGAGGATCCTCGTTAAGCCAGACAAATACAAAATGACCCAAGGGGCTACATAAATAGGAGACTTGCTAATAAAACAGAGTACACTGAAGCCGAGGCAAATAACGTTCACAATGCTTTTGCAGATTTACTAATTGCCAGCGCTTCTGGCACTGACATATGAAACCGCAAATAACTTAAACCATCATTTGTTCTCTTTCCAAAAGCGCTTAGGAATAATTATATCATTTTACCATTGAAATTGCTCAACCTGCTTATTACAGTAAAAATAAGCAAGAGAATTGGGGATCATCCTGCCGGCGGCATATCACACAAGTGAAACTTCCCTTTCTTGAAGGGACAGCACTGCCTCAAAATGAGAAGCATTCCTAAGCATCTATCTTCTTCTATTTAACTCTCCTTGTGAGCAAGTGCTTGTGAAGAAAGGGGCCTGAAAGGCTCAGTGTTGGCCTACCTTGCAGGGTGGGAGCCTTGGGGTGGGAGGGTGAGAGCTCAAGGAGGAATGCTTAAGTCTTCAAACTGCTGGTTCCCAGTGCTTCCACTTGGGCCTCTTACCCTTATCTTGGAAGGCCGATCTTCAAGGCTGGAGTTAATTGGAAGGGAGATACAGGAGCTTCAGCTGTGAGGAAATGGAGGGGGCTGGTGGTGGGAGCAGGACAATCGGGGATTGGTTTTGGCTAGTCATGGTGCCAGCTACCCCAAAAAGGGATAAAGTAGATAACCCACTGTGTGGACGCCATCTTCTCCTTGATCGAAGTGTGGAAGGAGAGATCCCTGTTCAGCCAGGTGATGCTGGAAAAGAGCTAGCTTTATTGTCTTCAGGTCTGGCATGTTCCAGGGAAAGACTTGTCACCCTTTGGGGGTGATTTAGAATGGGTTAATGGTTTTATTGTTTTACTGTTTTATTATGGCAACTTCTACCTCAAACCTCACCCTACCCCCCCCCCACTCCCCGCTGCTCCCCTTCTCTTCCCAACTTGTATTTTAGAGGCTTATTGGACCGACTGAGGCCCTACATGTTAGTTATAGAAATCCAATAAATTGCTTCAGTCCTTAATTGGTGTGATTATTTCCTACGGCTGGATCGGGGGGCATTTGGCTTTGGAACTGGAAGGCGGTTGAGGAGTTCTGCACCTACCTGGAGGAAAAGGGGCTTCTTTTATTCACAGTGCTTTATTGTTCCAGGAAGATGATTTGTTTTTAATGCTATGAAAGTTGCCATGCAAAGAACTGTAGCACTTATCAAGGATAGTAGTTCCTTTACACTGTCAGTTCTAATTTGTGTGTGTGTGTGTGTGTGTGAAATCTCTGTTTTCAATTTAAAATCTTCATAGCCTCTAGAATTTCAAAGACAAAAATAGAGACAGTCTTCTGTACTTGAAATGACCCTATACTCACACCAAGGATCAGTACCTCATCTTCCCCCCTCCCCAACACACACACTACTCATTGTTAAAGGCTCTTTGCTAGTTCTATTGTATTCTTCAATAGCCTCTTCAGAAGCAGGGTGTTACATTGAACTGACCATAATCATTTCCTTTTTACAAAAGTCTTAGGAATGTTTAGTCGACTGCTTTATCTCACAACGGAACTGGTTGCAATAATGATAGGAACATATTCAGCAACATCCTCTGGCTATGTGGTTATTGGTAGGTGGGCAGGCGGAGGTGGAGGAGATAGATGGGAGGGAAGGATCAGTAGGTGGCTTTTTATGTTTTGACAACCAAGTGAGAATCAACTTAGCCACAGCCAGGGTCTGGTCCCAGGGGGTGTTTAGTTAAAAACCACCACAACCCACCCTCTTTGAAATACTAGATAAACATAACTGCCTCTAATACGTGATCAAGACTAACAGTTCGAAATTGATCTCACCAGCCACAAAGTGTGAAATCACAGCTTGTGCATCTTCACAAGGTGACTGAAGCATCCCTCCGTGTACATTTCTAAGCATGTGCAAAACAGTTAAAAATCACCTCCCCCCCCAGCGCACCCTATCCCCCCACTCAATGTGATTGTAGATGCTGTATTTGTGCAGGGGTTCACTAGAGCTAACAAGGGATTTCTTAATGACAACATGTATTTATTTTTAATTTCATTTTTAAGAAGAATAATGGAGGACAATCCTTTCCAAAGTACCCCTCTCCTTTCCCTACTAACCATCCACTCAAATGTGCAGCCACACAGGGATAAATGCCAAGTTCTACACCTAGGAAAAAGAAACCAAATGCACAGTTACAAGATGGGGGATTCTTGGCTGAGTAACACTACAAGTGAGAAGGTTCTTGGAATTGTTGTACAGCACAAACTGAATATGAGCCAACAAAATGTGTGGCTGCAAAAAGAGCAAATGCAATTTTGGGCTCTATTAATAGAAGTAGAGCTTCCAAATCGCACGAGGTACTGGTTCCCCTCTGTTTGGCACTGGTCTGGCCTCATCTTGAGGACTGAATCCAGTTCTGGGCAACACACTTCAAAAAGGATGCAGACAAGCTGGACGGGGTTCAGAGGAGAGCAATGAAGATGATCAGGGGTCTGAAAACAAAGCCCTATGAGAAGAGACTGAAAGAATTGGACATAAGAACTGGACATAAGAAGAGCCATGCTGAATCAGACTGAGGGTTCATCTAGTCCAGCAGTCTGTTCACACAGGGGCCAACCAGCTGCCAACCAGGGACCAACAAAGCAGGACATGGTGCAACAGCACCCTCCTACCCATGTCCCCCAGAAACTGGTGCACACAGGCTTACTGCCTCAGATACTGGAGGTAGCACATAACCATCAGCAGAATAAACACTAACTATACACACTCCTCTTTGTATAAAATCCTGCACTCGGAATCCACCAAGACTCACCTGCCCATCCATCCATAGTAAAATGTAATGCTTTTCTGACCCAAGGACTTCCCAAAAGTGAAGAAGCATTCCAGAATGCCAGTTTAGTTATCCTAGAATAGCCGTCCCCAACCTGGTATCTTCCAAAAATGTTGAGACTACAACTGCCATCACAAAAAAACCACTAGAATGTGCCCATTTCCTCTCATGTGTGCTTGAGTCTTCCTGATTTTCTAGCATTGATTTATTTGATTGTTTCCCTTCTCTCTCTCTCTCTCTCTCTCTCTCTCTCTCTCTCTCTCTCTTCACTGTGAATGGTAAAAAAGTGATCCATAAAGAAAAATACCGACATATTCTGAGCTATCCCTACTTTGGGGAACAATTTAATATGGTATGAACCATCTGAACTCATCTTTCTACTAGAATGTTTCTTCTTTATTTAAAGCTACATTTGGTATATTATTCCTTTGAAGGAGAAATATTTGGCATAGCTCAATGCATGCTGGGCTTTTGATTATTCATCATTTTGGAGCATTACATTTCAAGCACACTACATTTTTATGACTTCTGCATGACATGCAATAACTTGAAACCTAAAACATCATATTGAAAAATGTAACATGTAAAACTGAAAATCCTTCCCAGAATCACACACAGCTAACTCCCAGTTTCATCCTAGCTACTGTGAGACAATCAAAACATGAAATGTGTCCAGAAGGTGCTCAGATAAATCTACACAATTCCAAAATTGTGGGACAGCCATTGAGATGACTCTTGCAGACCCTGTGTCAGTTTCCCTCCTGACATTATCTTCACTGCATAAGTGCTGCTCTAGCATGAACCATCCATCCTTGTGCTGCTCTAGTAGAGAAAGAGGTTCTACCATGAAGGTGTAACTGTATTGACAGAGCACGCATAGGTTCCCAGGTCCAATCCCTGGCCTCTTAGGTTAAAAGAATCAGGTCGCAGATGATGTGAAAGACCTAAGACCTAAGGAAGCCACCGAGTAAACAATGCTGAACAAGATGGGCCAATGGGCTGACCAGGTATAAGGCACCTTGCTATGTTCCTATGCAACAGGTTCATGCCAATAACACAAATTGTAAAATATTGTAACCTTGCACTTCCATTTCTTTGACCAAAAGCATAAAAGGGAATGACTTACTGGTGATGAATTCTGTTCTGCCAGTTCTGCTAGCAGCCTTGACACTCATGCTATATAGGTGTTTAGATGCTATGGATGAACAATACCTTATCAGCTGCACTCTTCTTTCAAATAAATCTATACACAATTAATTGCACCGTCAACTTGAGATACCATCGTGACAAATGAACCGGCCTCTTATGACTCACTGGTCAGTCACTGACTGCCAAGTGTTTGCATTGGAAATCTGTGAAATAGTGATAACCGCTCTTTTGCCTGCTACAACCGGTGTTCTCAGCAAGGAGTGTGTGGATGCATGAATATTCCAAAAAGCAGATGCATTTTCTTTCTGGAGTCAGATAGTTACCATCATGGTAATAGCAATATTTGTATCTTCCAAAAGGTGATTTCAACAGGATTTACAGGCTCACCTTCAGAGTGTTTGTCCAAAAGAGCAGAGAGAGAAAACCAATTAATGCTTACCAAATCAAATAGGCATCTGCCATGGGTGTTTTTGAGCCTGACAGTTACTCAGGCAATTAATTTCATTGACCAACATGCAAATATTTAGGGATGTTCAGAAAGCAACATTTTCATGGTGCTAAAGACAGCAACTAAATACAGTCTTCTTTAGTGATGAAATATACACAGGGATGCATGGGAAATTTGTTTCCGTTCATATTCAGTTCATAAGGATTTACCCAGTTTGCACCTTCTGGACCGAACATGGACTCAAAAATTATCTGTGGTCGATGTCTGTATATTTCCAAACTTGCAATGTGATTCGTGACCCCCCCCCCCCATGTGTTTGACAGCAGGCCTACTTTTGAAAAATGCGCATGAAAAAATGCATACTTTTGAAAAAATGCGCACAAACATGCTTTAATCAATGGGTGAATAATGCAATATTGCAAAATGGGCACAACCGATATATGCAGTTGGAAAAATATGTGTGAATGTACACATGGATTTTCATGTGTAAAGAGAAAAACAAAGTTCACAATCTGATATAGACTTGTGTTAAAATGAGCTGGAGATGGAAATTGAGTTTGAGTTTTCTTATTGACACAGTTAAAGCGGCAGGGGCTATACTAGAGTGAGTAGATACAGAAGAAGGCAGGGCTCCTGCAGCCTTAACTGTTGTGATGAAGAGGGAATTCCATCAGGTGCTGCGTGAATACAAATGACCCCTGCTGAAATACCCCTTTCAACACAACTGTTAAAGATACAGGAGCCCTGTCCTCCTTTTCATATAGTCACCCTAACACAAAAAACACACACCATGATCCCAACTCCTAAGTCCTTTTTGTACCTTTGAGAAATCCATATGTCTACTACTGCTTGGATAGGGTGACCAGATAAAATCCAGGTCAGGGCTCATGTAACTTTAACAGTTGTAGAGAAAAGGGAATTTCAGCCAGTGCCATTTGTATGCAATTAGTTCCTGGTGATATTCCCTCTTCATCACAACAGTTAAAGGTGCAGGCACTATACTAGAGTGACCAAATACAAAAGAAGGCAGGGCCCCTGCAACTTTAACTGGTGTGATGAAGAGGGAATTTCATCAGGAACTAATTGCTTGCAAATGACACTGGCTGAAATTCCCTTTTCTCTACAACTGTTAAAGGTACATGAGCCCTGACCTGGATTTTATCTGGTCACCCTATGCTTGGAGAAATTATTTATTTTATTATTTATTTATTACATTTCTGTACTGCCCATAAGCTGTGGCTCTTTGGGCAGTTCACAAGTACAATCACAAAAAAACAACAAGTAGCCAAATAAATTTAAAAGTTAAAAAAAAAAAATAAAACCAAATAAGTTACACCCCGTAGAAAGCCTGTGTGAAAAGGTATGGTACAGGAGGCATTTAAAGGATGTTAAATTTTCCGCCTCCCAAACCGCATGATGGAGGGTTTTCCAGAGGGAGTGTGCTGCAACAGAGAAGGCCGGCCATCGAGGTTTTTCATGCCAACATTCTTTTTGTTTTGAAATGGCCAGCAAGACCTCTAGCCAGTAAACCTTTAATAGTTATTTCACACTTACCTGCAGTGGTGTCGGAAGTGTCCCCATGGTGCAATTCTATGGTTTCTTTCTTTCGGTACATGTATACATAGAAATACATGACGGTCCTTCCCATGTAAACATCATCTGACCCTCCATTGCGCTCCTTTGTTCCCACAATGGTGCAGGATGATACAAGTGTCAATTCCCCTCAGTGGGAATTCGCCCTAACTCTTCTTATGAATAACGTCTACATGCAGAACTTTCACAGTCCATACAGTATATGGGGACACTTAAATAACTGTAAATCTCCCCCTTTGGCCCTGAGCCCCAGTGTTGATTATGTGCAAGAGGTTAGGCCTTTTTTTGCTGCTGTTTTTGTAAACTTCCACAAATAGGCACCATTTCTAAATAAATTCCATTATTTACAAATGCCAGACCTTGTCCTTTGTCCTTTGTAAGGTCATTAAATTCTAAACAATTGCAGCAGCGTTGCATTTGAATTTTCAGAGCAATTATATTAGGCCTTTAAAGTCCTTTGAATCCAGAAGGTTCTTCTTGGGACTGAACTAATGAAGCTAAATTAATCTCAGCCGCAGCAACGACAATAAAAAACAGAGCTGTTATGAAAGAGGGCTGAGACTGCCCATTTTTGGTCCCTGAAAGTTTCTATGAGAGGATGACATTACATACATATGTCCCCATATTTACCAAACTGTAGTGACAGAACAAGCTGTAGTTGATGAACATGCCTTTGAGCAGAATGCTTTAGAGTTAATTCTCTCATCAATTCCCACCAGCGAATCATGGGTGAAGGGTTTTATTCTTTACTTTCAAAGATGTGCCAGTTTGTAGAATGACAATACTGAAGCATGGAGCCATTTTGTTTTAAATTGCTTCCAGCACAGAAAGACTCCTGTGGGCATAACTAGGATCTATGGTAACATATGATCCTCATTGCTTTTGAGCCTATGTCTAGCCCAGTTAGCTGGTGGCCATACTACGTGCATGGTATGAAATCTGTTTGAGTGAGTGTATGTGTGCAGGGGTGGGGATTAGAGAAGATGATAAACAATGTCAGTTTGGAAACGTTGGTCATCTACGTTGTTGCATATGGTGGCTGGCAGACAGTAATGTATTGAAGGAATCCATACGGTCAATTTATGTACAAAGTGTATAATTCATAAATTCCTTTTTTGTAAATAGTTCTGAGCCTAATTCGCTGTCTTTTGCCAATGATCTTCCCTGTGAAGCAGTAGCTGAGATTTTGCACAATTGGCGACATGAAGCAACAGAAGGAAATGACAATATAACCACCGACAGGCCTTTCATTTTCAAGTTATAAACTTTAATTTGGGTCTCCCAAGTTTATAGGTGAATTAAGCTCGGTGTTCATTATAAATTTTATTGTCATGCCAAGTGAAAGCATAAGTATGCCAATGGAGAGACTATTAACAAGAGTGTTCATGTTCAGTTTACAGTGCTACTGAGCCATTGCTATATTATGTACTTTCCTGATGGGAATCACAGACTTGAGTAAAATGTAAAATCAGCATTGCTGGATCTGGCCAATTAGCTACCATGACAGGTGTCCCATCTCTGATACAGTCATTTCTGAGTTCCCTGGTGCAGTGCATAGCTAGTCCATGTGCAAGATGAATTCAATAACCCACTTCCTATTGTTCTGGTAGAGCTAAGAATAGTGACTTCCCAAAAGCAAGTGAAAGAGATTAATTCTGGTCTTTATACAAGTGGAACACACACTCACTTACATGTCCCTCTCCAATTTGTGTGATTTCCTACACACACACACACACACTGCTGCAGTCCGCCATGTTAAATCCCACCCATTCCAAAGGATTCCCCCACCTCCAAGAATGTCTTTTCAGTGGAACAAGGTGTTGGAATGGACAGTACAGAAAACCATGGACAATGTTCTATTTACACTTCTTCAGATTCAAGTAAGAGGTGGCAATTGAAAAACTCAGAAATCGTCTACGAAAATGAGGGTGCACTGCATTGCAGAAGAATTTGGAGACAGAAAAACTAAGAGGAGGAGAGAAGATTTTTGAACATGCTGGTTTCCAAATTTCCTCACACATTTCAAACATGTTATTCTTCAGATGAAATCGAAAATATTTACAGATCCTTAAATTCATTCAGAATACGTTTACATATCAGGGTCAGGGACCCATAATCTAAAATCCACTGAGCTTCTGTTATAAGTAATAACTTAGAATTGCTGATCATCTTTTGATTTTCATTGCTATGTGAATAGATTTTGTATGATTTTGATACCTGGCATTTTTGTTCTAGTTTTGACGATGAAGAACAATTATATTGGAAGGGCAATGGGAAATATGGAAACCATGAAGTAATTTTGAATCTGTCATTGTGTTAATTATGGTGGCATACCCTGTCCTCCTTTTCATATGGTCAGCCTAATTCTGACCATCACCAATTTTACCAGCAAAACCAGTAGAAGTAGAATACATTCCATGAACAGCAGCCCAAACTAAGGAAACATTAAAAGCAGACTAGGAAAATAATCAGCCAAAGGCCTTTTTCAATAGCTGATGCACCTCAGTTTTCAGGACACTCCATAGGATAGGCCTCACTATAGGGAAAGACCTACCCTTGGTAGCTGCATGACATGATTTACAGGGTTGGGAAATCTGAAGCAGAGCCTTGGATAGCAATCAGAGCATGTGGGGAGCAACATAGGGAAGAAGGTGGTCCTTAAGGACTTTAAGTTAACAGCAAGACTTGAGTCCAGACAATATCTGGCAACCCCTGTAGATAAAACAAAACAGGCATGATGTGGTCAAAGCGCCTGGATCCAGTCAATAAACTGCCCCACAACATTTTTTTATTAATTGTAATTTCCAAATAGTCATAAGGGCAGCCCCAATAGTCTACTCTGGAGTAAGCTGACCATCTGAAAAGGAGGACAGGGCTCCTGTAACTTTAACAGTTGTAGAGAAAAGGGAATTTCAGCCAGTGTCATTTGTATGCAATTAGTTCCTGGTGAAATTCCCTCTTCATCACAACAGTTAAAGGTGCAGGCACTATACTAGAGTGACCATATACAAAAGAAGGCAGGGCCCGAACCGAGTCCGAACCGATCCGAAAAGGCTCCGAACCGGTTCGGCGGATCGGCGGGCGCCCACTGGCGCCCACCGCCGCTTCCATTGGTGGGCGCCAGCGGGCGCCCGCCGATGAAAGTGGACAGCGGGGGGGGGAGGAGGGGGGCGCTTACCTTTCCGGCCTGTCCGCTCCCGTCCGGCGCCGGCGGCTACTACCAGCGGGCTCCGCGGCCTGCTCCAGGGGGGGGAAGGGAGTGCGGGGGAGTGCGGGGGAGGGGGCTTACCTGCCGGGGCCGTCCACAGTGGACGGCCCCGGGGGGGGAGGGAGTTAGGCCCCCCCTCACCCACCCGCCGCCATTTTTTCCTCATAGACTTGCATTGCAATGCAAGTCTATGGGGGAAAAAATGGCGGCTGATCCAAAAATTTACGATTTTTGGATCGGGATCGGACTCGATCTGGTCCGGGGGGCCTCCGATTTTGTCCGAACCGATCCATGACAAAATTGGAGGTCCCGATCCGGGTCCCGATCCAATCCGGGGGGTCCGTGCACACCCCTAATTCAAAGAGATCCATTCCTAGCAACCTCCCCCTTTTTTCTCATAACAAAATGGCACCACCTACCAACCCAAAAGAGGAAATGAATGTTGGGTTTCTCTCCCATCACTTTCTTCCTTTCATTTCAGTGTCCTTATCTATTAACAGGACAAACCAAGATTCACTGCAGAGAAAATATTATTGTTTGATAATGTGAAAAGGAAATGGTTTTGTGATGTTCTACTGTTTGAAGATGTAAATATGTTGCAAAGTTTATTGTTATGATATGCATCTGGTTATATATCTTTAAAAAGAGTAAGGATTATAACAAGTAAGGTAAATGACTAGGCTGAAATGTACTCACTGGTTGTAGTTACAGGACTGGGTAAGTATAGAATGATTGGCTGGCTGTGTGCCTGAATGGTAAGTGAGTGCTGATTGGCTAGTTGTTTAGAGTGCCTGGATTGGTGAGTTGTGTAAGAGTGGGACGAGCTGAAGAGTGAGTAAAGTATATATGTTTCTGACAGAGAGAGAGAGAGAGAGCTGGTAGGGGTGTTTGGAGGAGAGGGAGAGGGAGAGGGAGAGGGAGAGGGAGAGGGAGAGGGAGAGGAGTGGAGTGAAGTGAAGTGAAGTGAAGTGAAGTGTGTTTGATTTAATATTGTGAGAGAGAAGTATAGCTGTAAGAACAGTTAGTTACAGAAGTAACAGTTTGAAATGTATAGGAACTTTGACAGAAACCACTACACTTTGTACTTGAAACCACTATGCAAATGTACTGAAGAAACCAATAAGCTTGTGCATGAAATACACTTATGTTAATAAAATCTTGTTGAATTTCATCCAACTGGTGTGGTCTTCAGGTGTACCTGAGGAAGGTACTGGTGGCAGCGGGAACAAGGATGTTGTTTGAGGCCAGGTTACTGAGCTGTAGAGCTGTGGGACCTAATAGTAAAGGTGGGACAGGGGCAGCAGCAGCAAGTGGTCAAAGATAAACTTCACAGGTTTCAACTCAAATTACCTAATACTTGCTAACAGGAGAAAATTGCAGACAGAGTGTCCAAGGTTGCATCCAGCAGTATTTGGACTTAAAAAATAATAATAAAAAAAATAAAGGCCCTAATGATTAAAGTTGCAATCCTGTAAACACTTTCCTGGGAGAAAGTCCCATTGAACTTAGTGGAACTTACAACTGAGTAGACATGCATAGTATTGCGCTGTTATTATTCAGTCAAATTACATTAGACTTGAAGATACCATATGTGTCAATTAAATTATTTAATTTCAGAATTCAATAAAGCATATAAAATTTTACTGGCGATCCAACAAACATGCAGATGGTTGTTTTGGAATCTTCAGGTAATTAATTATCTCTAAAGAAATCAATGGCCTGATTGGCAGTTGGGAAAGAAAAAAAAGTTATGAAACCAACCAAACAACAACAACAACAAAAACTTATGTAGCAACTTTCACCCAGTCTCATTAAAAATGTATCAGTGGGTGAGATGAAAGGTATACTATCATTTTTACCACTATCATGTAAACCTAAATCACAGAGCATTATTGTATCTGTATTTTGAAAAAATAATACAGTGAAAGGACCACATATAAATCCTCCTAAATAAATTAATAGATTCAATAGAGCGGGGGGGGGGGGATTGTCCTGCAGATAGGGATGTCCCAAGCAGGTAGACTTCTCTCTCTATTCTTCACCACACTTCCCAGGCCCAATTACCCCGGGCAACTGGGGAAAAACAGCACTACCTGTACAGCAAAGAAAAGTCCTTCAACATAATCCATTCCACTGTCATGTCCTTTCATTTCTTTGTACAAAGTGCTGTCATACTGGTGGATGCAGAAATGTTTCATGTCCTCCTATCCCTTGTCCCCTTTATTTCGTTACGCAAAAAAAAATGTTAAAATTTTATTCAACTTTACACTTTCTTAAGGACTCTTTGAGCCATTGAAATCTTCAACATAATCATGTATGTTTGTTATCCAACATTATTATTATTAATAATATTAATATAATAATAATAATAATCCAATATCTGTTTCCTTTTATTGCTCCACTCAGTAAAGTTTAAAACTTCATCCTTATGCCTTGAGGGTTAACTGGGTGCCAAATAGAGTAGCAGTAATCATTTAATATTAACAGTGGTTAAGCAAGCTTGAACTTGAAACCATTGCACTATTAACATCTTAGGTCAATGTGACTAATAGGTT
Source organism: Anniella stebbinsi (assembly GCA_029215795.1). NCBI lineage: Eukaryota > Metazoa > Chordata > Lepidosauria > Squamata > Anniellidae > Anniella > Anniella stebbinsi. The sequence goes on from JARDYH010000006.1 coordinate 4,027,539, forward strand.
TGCTGGCTAAAGAGAACTGAGTTGAAGGGTGTGCACACACACACTTGTACACCTGGATAAAGGTAGTTCTTTGTCAAGAGTTTTGCTTACTAAGGGAACATAGGGACTTCATGTTGAGAACAAACTGAGAAATGCTGGGCAGTGGGCCCATGCTTCCAAACCACAGAACCATGGCGCAGAGTTCAGGTGTGTAGTGTTTGTGTGATGACGGTGGTGGTGGTGGTAGTGATGTAGACACATGCCATATAGATCCTTGATTATGAATCATCTCCAAGAAAGCTTAATAGGAATTAAGGCCGCAATCTTTGCCAATGAACTCATTGAGGATTACATCCTGTTAGGCATGTGTGGGTTTGCATCGTAAGAACTTCACCACGGAGAGCCACTGTGTGAATATCTAATATCTATATTCTCTTGTCAGACTTCTACCCACATCTGGATCCTACTGAGTAGATGTGGCACTGAAGCATCCATTGGTACCTGTGCTTCATTTCTAACCTTTGGGTGCTGGGATGCATTTAGTCTCTCTTCCCTGAAAACTCTCACACAGAATCCCAAAAGTGGTTCTTTACTGGGGAAGGAAAGTTAATCTTCCCTTTCCTAAGCATGTGCTAAGACATAGGGTGTCATCAGACAAGCATTTTATTGCATGCTCGCTACTGCTCTCATGGCTTTTCATGTGTCCTTTTGACGATGCTGACCGCCTGCCGCATGTCTCCCACCCCTTCTGGTCTTTTTTCCGCAACAAAATAGACTCCGGTAAATCCGACTTGTTTTTTTGAAGTGAAACTTGCTGCCATTTCTTGCTGTGGGCAGGAAAAGCAGCCCAATAAAAAGGTCCACTGAATGGGCCACGTGGTCATTGCTGTTCTCGTGTAAAGAAATCATTGCTATTGTGGGACAGCAACAGGAGCCATAGCAATGGTAGGGAAATACAATTTCCCCCTGTCTGATGATGCTCATATTTACCTGTTCAAAACTAGTGATAGAATTAATCTCTTGTGAGCCTCATCTCACATTCTTATGCCCCAGAAGTTATGGGTGATATGTGACTTCCAGCAAAAACACTGGCCCTGTGACTCTTCTATTTCTCAGTCTCATAATGTCCAGGAATCTAAAATCCATAATATAAGGCCGCCATTTGCAACTATACTTGCTTCGCCTTTACTGCATTGACTGCTTGTGGGCAAGAAGACTCACAACATAATAACATGATGGCTTGCTTTTAAAATTACTAGATATTCAACCAGTGATGTCCCTTTTTTGTTTTAATTTCTACAGGAGGGATGCTTGCCAGTTCCTGACCTGCTTGTTCATTATTTTTAAATGCCCAAGTCCTGTTTATTCTTAATGGCTGAGCCCCAATGGCCTTAAATAAAGGAGGTAACCCTCTGCTGCCCTTGCATTCATTTCCATGAATTAGGCTGCAAAATCAGAGCAGAATGAGGTCAAGCCAAAATCATTGTTAAAAATCTCAGTCCTTAATTATATAACCCAGGAGCAAGAAACACCCAAAGTTCAATGCAGGAAGTCCCTCCAAACACCCCAGGCCAGTTCCTCACATTAACATCTCGATATCACTTTTTTATCCATTCAAAATTATTTTTCCACAATGAAAGACAACAGTGCGCCCCTCTTTCCGTTGTAAATGTGACATTGTCAAATCTATCCCTGGGTTAGAACTTCTGTCTTGATGAAGGAAGGTAACAGAGGTTAACGGCAAAAGGAAATGGTGAACATTTCACATGCCACTGGAAACCTATGTGAATATATCTCTGTTGGCAGCACCTTTGTAATATGTCCCCAAGCCTGTGGCAGATGTATGCAAAGACAACTACCCTGCTGTGGTCTTAATCAGAAGGCCCAGAACCTGCTGAGAGTTATGGTAATTACACCAGGATAGCTCATCCATTCTTGAACTCTCTCTGGGTCTTCATTTTTCTTAATAGCAAGTGTGATGCCAATTTAAAACAAACAAAAACAATCCACACCCAGATGTTAGTCATTTCAGTTTATTATGTCCTACTTCCTTAGACACGTTAATTGACTGATAACAACAGTGGAACTCTGTCATTGTCAAAAAAAATGTGTGCTTTTTAAGTGTTTCCATTTGCATCCATCTCTTTAAAGAGTACCTCGTATTTTTCCCATAACAATATTGGAACAAAGACATAAGCTGGAGTTAGGGGTTTGTACATTTCCTCACTTTGCAGCTATTTATCTCAGGCTTCTAAAAAACCACTTACCTGGTCATCTAACAGTGTGCTGAAAAGTGAAAATTAAATCCCAATTTAGAAAATGGGGACCATTGTTCCACTAACTTTGAGAAGTCTTGATGAAATTTTAGGGGTGAGGTGGGGGATCTGCCACTTACTTTACTTAATAGCTGTACAAAGAGGCTGAAGGTTTTAATTCTCTATTTTATTCTTCAAGCACACCACTGCTGATCTTGGAATGCCCATGGAAGGACATCAGAATTTAACATCCTCCCATGGCCTTTCCTGGAAATGCTGCAGCTGGTCAAGGAGGATGCAGAGTTCCTCACACCATCCCAACGGTTCCAAAATGTCTTTGTACAGCACCACTCCTGAAAACTTCTCAGAAATTTGCCTACCCCGATGGGTTAATGTTCTGGGTTAATTTCTTCTTTAACCTCCCCGCCCCTGATGAATGACTGAAAAATCTTCTGCTGAAATTATTGAAACAGGAGTAGTCTATGGGGAGTAAGAATTACCTCTAGGCAACCAGAGATAAAAGCTTTTTGTAACTACCCCCTCCCTTCCTTAGGCTACAAATGACTAGCATGAGAACAGGTGGTCTAATACATTTTTAGGCTATCACTGAGGTTGAGGGGATACAGCCATGTACTGTGTTTTGTAGTTGAATCAGAGACTTCACCATTCACATCTTATTCATTTTTGTAGACCACCAGCATAATTTCAGCAAAATCTAGACAAATACAACCCATTTTTCCTCTATATTTTTGAATGAGCTGTATGTAAACTGTCACAACGTATAGCCACAAAACATACTTAAAATAAAATGTGTGTTGGAGGATAAACACTGTAGTTTTCTGCACATAAGTAATATATAGAAATCTAGATAATTATAGGAACACAGATTCAGATCTATAAATACAGTTTCAAGCAATCTCAGCAAGTCAGCTCCAGCCCGGTTGTATTTTCCCCTCTGTACAACTAAACATCACATTATTACTGTATGTCAGTGCCTGTTCAATTAACATGTCAAAGCTGAAGGTAAATTTTTGCCTGTAAAAAGGGGAAAACCCCACAAAAAAATGGGGTTTCTAGTAGAAAGCATCTGATCAGCAGCTAGTCATTGAACATTGCTCAAATTTACGTATTTGGCAGTGCTCTGGGAGAGTGAAAGTCTCATTGCACAACAGTTCCTGTGTGCACACAAGAGATAATGCTAAACAAATCCCTGCACTGCCACGCAATAGGCATTTCAAGCACCGTCACTAACTGGAAATAAATTTTACCAGGAAAAAGCAATGTTCCAACTGTTGCCCCTCTAAAACAGTTTGATTCCCTACCAACCCTTTAGCAATAGAGAACAGCTCTCTTCAGTGTATAGAGTATTATTCTGAATCTAGCTATGCTTGCAGTTTTCTCTCATTCTCCTATGTATGGTGTGATATGTCAGACCTAGCGTCTTCCTTTTCTTCCTACCTTAATTCCCAGTCACAGCTGGCATTCACTGGAAGATCGTTTCCCGCGTCAAAAGCTACGGTTTCCAGGTAACATTGAACAGGGATGGGTGAAGGGATAGAGGAGGTAAAGGGAATGGGCTGGTGGTTGAACAGATGGCCACGGAGATAAGATGCCTGCCAAGGGTTTGTTTACACTGTGGCTCCGAAGGATCTGTATTTTGCAAGATAAGTTTCAGTTCTGTAAAATGGGGGGGGGGGCTTGCAGAGCACAGCAGAAGGAATTTAGGGCAAAGGTAAGCCCTCCTAATTGGCCAGTTACAAGAGACAGGCTGGCTTTGACACATATTAAGGCAATTTGAGACTGAGGGCACCATCAGATGAGTGTTTTATTGCACGCTCGTTACTGGGCACTCCTGGATTTTCACAGGTCCCTCCTGCCTCCTGCCTCCTGCCCTTTCTAGCCTTCTTCACAAGGCAAAAAACAAAACACCTCAGTAAGCCTGACATTATGTGAGATGAAAGTTGATGCCAGAAGCAGTGTGATCAAAATGAGCCACTGAATGGGCCACGAGCAAGTTGTTTGCTTCCTCTTTTAAAAGAGGAAGTAATGAGGGGCAAACACGCAGGCGGAGAAGCGGTGGGAAAGAAGCATGATTTCCCCTGTGTGATGACACTCAAACAGGCAGTTTTGAAGAGGAAGAGGAACAGGGTGAGGGAAGAAAGCTGCTTGGGAAATGAGACAACCCTGGCAATAAGCCTGCATTTCCTATTAATGAGAGGCCCAAAGGGTTTTAAGGGTGTTTGGTGGAGGTAGTCAAGGAAAAGAAAGAATTCCACTAGGTGGAAGTGGAAAGGTCATTGGAAAGGAAGGACAAGTTGGAGTGGGGCACTGTGTTTGGCCTGGTCTCCCTTTCACACATTAACCTGGACATAGCTGGTTCTGTGACAGTCCCTTTCAAATGTGTTCATCCATAACCCCATTCCATCCCTTTACTACATTAAGAGTGCAATCCTATGCATGTTTAGACAGAAAAAAGGTCTACAACTCCCAGCATGCCCTAGCCAGCATGTGGTCCCTCACCAGCATGCAGGCAGAAGTGGACAACTCTAGGAAAAGCTTCACTGCTTGAGTTTGATAAGTGTATCAGCTGACCATGCTTTGCCTAAGCTTGCACACCACCATCAGATCGCAAAAATGAGAACATCACCACTTGTACAAGCAGCATGGTGGGAGGGGGCAGTGTGTGGGAGCAATAACTTCACATATACTGACTGGGGCTAGCCCAAAGGCCACATCTGTTTTTGGTTACAGCTCACAGAGTTTGCTGTGGGATAGGGCAAGGATCCATTAATTAGGCAACCTGATTGCTGGCCAATTTAATCATCATAGAATCATAGGATAGTAGAGTTGGAAGGGGCCTATAAGGCTATTGAGTCCAACCCCCTGCTGAAAGTAAGAATCCACATCAAAGCATACCAGATAGATGGCTGTCCAACTGCATCTTAAAGGCCTCTAGTGTGGGAGAACCTACTACCTCCCTAGACAATTGCTTCCATTGTAGTATTGCTCTAACAGTCAGGAAGTTTTTCCTGATATCCTGCCGGAATCTGGCTTCCTGTAACTTGAGCCCATTATTCCGTGTCATGTATTCTGGGTTGATCAAGAAGAGATCCTGACAATCCTCTGTGTGACAATCTTTCAAGTATTTGAAGAGTGTGATCACATCTCCCCTCAGTCTTCTCTTCTCAAGGCTAAACACGCCCAGCTCTTTCAGTCTCTCCTCATAGAGCTTTGTTTCCAGGCCCCTGATCATCCTCGTTGCCCTCCTCTGAGCACGCTCCAGCTTGTCTGCGTCCTTCTTGAAGTGTGGTGCCCAGAACTGGACGCAATACTCAAGATGGGGCCTAATGCTGGGATAACAGAAGGGAGAATATTGGACCTACCCCTGTGTAAACAACTACAGTGGGCCCATTCTGAAACCTCTATCTACAGCAGGTATGCTGTCTTCTTAGTCAGGCTGGGGCCTTCAAGGGACACTCTGAGATAATTTAAAGGGATTTCTTCAGTGTGGGGGCAGAGTTCCCACTCCCACTTAACCCCACTGTCTATTTGGGCCAATGCCTCCAGTGACCGTAACAAAATATGTGACAAAACTGTTACCGCCATTATAACCACAAGCAACAATATTCCTATGAGGAAGGCAAAGTAGGTTTCTCCCCACTTTGCTGGGAGCTGTCATGAACGAAGGTAAAATTCCTTCCCAGCCACATCAACCAATGGGTAACCTCTATCCATAGCAAAGTAAATGGGACTAAAGCTAGGGATGGCAGATGGGGAATGTTGGCAGTAGCAGAGCCAAATTGTAGATCATGGACCAGGATTGAAATGGAGGGAAGGTTGCCTCCCTGGTGAGGTTCCCTCTCTGGTGAGCTACCAAAGCCCCAACTCCAGAAGCCAACCAGTGCAGTTAATTGGCATTGGGGCAATGCATGCAGGACAGTTAGCCACCAGCTCTGCCCATACAAGGAACAGGATTGTTGCCTCCCCATGTGATTAGCATAAATAGGGGCACCTGGTTAGTGATAACCCAATGAATCCAGAAATTCACAATATATATTATTTTTAAAAACTGGCTATGCATGTGCTTTCTGACCATTACACCATCTTTGTGCAGGTTCACAATTTGACTATGTGAGAATGGGAGGAAATGATATGCCGTAAGTTTATGTAGATACATGGAATCAATCCTTTCAGGGTGCAGCTTGTTATAACTCTGCATTTCTTGAACCCAAAGCATAGCCATCACAGCCTAGTGATGTATTCATCGCCTGCACATCAAAGCATCCCTCAGTTGTAAGTACACTTCAGTGCTTTGATTCAGCCTATTGTAGGTCTCACTATCTAATCAAAGTAAGCCTGCCTTTTGATCTAGTATTCTTCCTGTAGCCCAGGTGAACAAAGAAATCTTAGAGCCCAGAATAAATCTGTTAGGAAAGATCTGCTATTGCTTTGCTAGAACACCACCAGTGTTTAAAAATGGATCTTTCCTCTCACCTTTGTAAACCCTTACATATTAATTTAAAGTTCCAAAAAGGTGGCAAATTTGAAGGTACCTTCCATCAAATCTACATGCATCTTGGGAACATGCTAAGGGAAGCCTTTGGTTAACTATTTATCATATAAGGCCACTCTGAATTAAAGAACTTGGAAGAAAATGAGATCTCATATAACAAGCAAGTTCTTAGATAAAACACTGAACCTGGAACAGCTAAATCTGGGAGCTAACCAAAGTGCTGAACACCCACATCTAACGTAGAGATCAGTGAAATAGAGAAACTCCCATTGACCAGAAGTTTCTTTGGCCTGTTTAGCTACTTTCCATCAAGAAGTGACAATCATAGATAGAAATGCTGTTTCCTGTGTATTGGCATCCAATTTGTCTGATAAACTTGATAGAACCAACTGTGTTTTGTTATACCAGAATGTGAATTCCTGTTTTCTTGGAGAGGGTTTGGCCTAGCAACAATGGATAGATGCATTCTCAGAAGTCCAAACATACATTTCAAAATATATTTAGCACTAAACATTTTGGCTTCTGCCCTCATCAGTAGCTATGATGTAAAATTCATATCAAGAGTGGCAGCTTAATTCCTAAGAAGAAGAAAAATAGAGGTGTCCGTGGTAGAATGTATGTGTGTGTGTGATTATATTCTTGTTTTTAAATGTATATTTTATGACTGTTCCCCAAAACTGAAAAGTGGGTTATTAACTTGGAAACTTGCAAACAAACAACTCAATACAATGTTTACCATCAAACTGATAACCTTTGAGAAAATAACTGATCTTGTATTTCCATGAACCAACACCGATATTATATAAGGACAACACAGAATATATTGGTATTATTGGACTTAATCCAAATGCTCAGATGGGCCATATTAAAAACAAACAAACAAACAACCTTTTGTTTATCTTTATTCCAAATAAACTAATACTCCTTGGACAAATAGCCTTGTGAGTGTACAGAAGAATATATGCAGGTCACAACCAAGGCACTCAGCATGCTCTATTTATTTTATTTTATGGATGCCTTGTGAAATTTTCCCATTGATGTGCTTTCACTATCCAGAAACAGAGGCATGCCTTTTTGTATTCCCATTGATTGGGGACTGGGCTTTCATCATTTCAGCCTTTATTGTGATGTAAATGCAGAAATATTTAATGGAAGTGCAGCGGCTAGCCACCTTTCTATAATTATATTTTTATCAACATTGTGACCAGCTATGATAAAGATGTTGTGGTGGAAATTGAATAATAATGACCATACAGAAGATGTGGCTGTTATAAAGCCATGGGTGCTCTTTGAAATGGCCGCAAGAATCCCTTATGTGATAGGGGATTCTTCCTCTGCTTCTTCCACGTGATAGAACTCACTATCGGTTCATTTATAGCAAGCAAGGCTCCAAGTTCTAATCAATTTGATTGGTGGATTAATCAAAAACTTGATTCATTGGTTATTTTGAGGGTATTAATTCCATAGGGTGGTCATTGGCTGGGAGTGCTGTGCTGCTGGCTGAGCCTGAGGAGTGTTTGTTTGCCCCGCCCATCTCCACAGGTATTTCAGCCTTCAGGCTGCTGAAGGCGCGAGCCTGTGGGCGTGAGCCGAAGGGCGAATGAAGCCGTTGGACCAAAACTGCAGCCGTGGATGAAGAGCACTAAGAGAGGAGAGCCACCTGCACCCCATTCTTCCAGCTGACCCCAATGTGTAGGGGAGCAGCAATTTGTGTTGTGCAGGGCAAAGGGAGATATGGCGTTGGCAGAGCAATGTGCCGTTACAGGGGAAGGAGAGATGGATATCTCACACCCATCTTACCTTCCGATTGCTTGGCTAACCCGGGGAACTTAGAGAACGAACCAGGCCATCCACAGAACCTCTCCTTGCTCCTATGTAATGCCAGGTCAGTTAAAAATAAAACACATATCATCCATGACCTTCTTTCAGATGAGGAGGCTGACCTGGCATGCTTCACAGAGACCTGGCTGGGAGATGACAGTGAACCGACATGGGCGCAGGCCCTCCCAGCTGGGTACTGTGTTAGTGAGCAGGTGAGGGAAAGTGGGCGGGGGGGCGGAGTAGCTGTGGTCTATAGGGATAATCTTAACCTGACCAGACTTCCTGTTCGTGAACTGAATCACATCGAGTGTGTGTACCTGAGTCTGAAGACAAAGGATAGACTAGGGATTCTGTTAGTGTACCGGCCACCCCGCTGCCTATCAGACTCCCTGGCCGAGCTCACGGAACTGGTCTCGGAGCTGGTGTTCGATTCGCCCAGGCTTTTGGTCCTGGGCGACTTTAACATCCCATTCGAGACTGGTTTGTCAGGTGGAGCTCGGGAGTTCATGGCATCCATGACAACCATGGGCCTATCCCAATTGGTCTCTGGACCCACACATTCAGCGGGTCATACCCTCGATGCTGTTTTCTGTTCCGAACAGACAGATCTGTGGGCGGAGGTAATGAATACCTCGGTGTTGTCATGGGCAGACCATTTTCTGGTTAGGGTTAGTATCACGGCTACTACCCGCCCCTGCAGGGGTGGTGGACCTATTAAGATGGTCCACCCTCGAAGGCTGATGGATCCTTCTGGATTTCAGAAAGCCTTGGAGGGTTTTATGCCTGGTATCGTCAACGATCCTGTAGAAGCCCTGGTCGATAGATGGAATCAAGACCTAACTAGGGCTATCGACACGATCGCCCCAAAACGTCCTCTCCGACCCGCTTCTAACAGGGCGCCCTGGTATACGGAAGACCTCAGGGAGTTGAAGTGGAAAGGACGATGACTGGAGCGCCGATGGCGGAAAACTCGACTTCTATCCGACAAGTCACGGCATAGAGAACATCTTCGTTCCTATGGGGTGGCAATACGTGCAGCGAAGAAAGCTTTCTTCTCTGCACGCATCGTGTCTGCGAATTCGCGTCCAGCGGAACTGTTCAGGGTGGTGAGGGGTCTCACTCGGGCACCTTCCCCCCTGAATCCGATTTTAGAGCCTTCGGCGGTTTGCTGTGATGCCTTTAACGATCATTTCACAGATAAAATCTCTCGGATAAGAGCCGACTTAGATGCCGTCGTTATAGCAGAGGCTGCCAATGGAGTGTCCGGCGACTCCACGAGTAGAATTACACTGGATCAGTTTCAGTTGATGAGTACCGAGGACATGGACAAGCTGCTTGGACGAATGAGGAGGACGACTTGCCCTCTCGATCCCTGTCCTTCATGGCTGGTCGTCCAGGGAGGAGATGCGGTTAGATCGCAATTACTATATATTATTAATGCATCTCTCAGGGAGGGGACTTTCCCATCATGTTTAAAAGAAGCGGTGGTACAGCCGCTTCTAAAGAAGCCCTCCCTGGATCCCCTGGACTTTAATAACTACAGAACGGTATCAAACCTTCCATTCTTGGGCAAGGTGATCGAGAGGGCGGTTGCCTTTCAACTCCAAGTAGTCTTGGATGACACTGATTTTCTAGACCCATTTCAAACTGGCTTCAGGGCGGGATACGGAGTTGAGACTGCTATGGTCGCCTTAGTGGATGATCTACGCCTTACTATTGACAGGGGGAGTGTGTCCGTTGGTACTTCTGGACCTCTCAGCGGCTTTCGATACCATCGACTATGGTATCCTTCTGGAACACCTGAGGGGATTGGGAATCGGGGGCACTGTGCTTCAGTGGTTCCGGTCCTATCTCTCGGGCAGGTTCCAGATGGTGATGCTTGGGGATAGCTGCTCTGCAAAGAAGGAGCTGCTGTGTGGTGTACCGCAAGGTGCCATCCTTTCCCCAATGCTGTTTAACATTTATATGAAACTGTTGGGAGAAATCATCCAGAGGCATGGGGTGGGGTGCTATCAGTATGCTGATGACACCCAAATATATTTCTCTATGCCTTCGATAACAGCGCCAGCTAAGGATAGTGTGTCTGCTCTGAATGAATGCTTGGAGGCGGTAATGGGCTGGATGAGGAAAACCAAACTGAAGCTGAATCCAGACAAGACGGAGGTGCTTGCTGTCAAAGGCCGCAATCTGGGTTTGGAGGTGTGTCAACCGGTTCTGGATGGGGTTACACTCCCCCTGAAAGACTGTGTTCGCAGCTTGGGGGTGCTCCTGGATCCGTCGCTCCAAATGACAGCCCAGATAGATGTGACGGCCAGGAGTGCCTACTATCAGCTTCGGCTGATACGCCAGCTGCGCCCCTTCTTAGAGTTGGAAGACCTAAAGGTGGTGGTGCACGTGCTGGTAACTTCGAAGCTCGACTTCTGCAATGCGCTGTACATAGGGCTACCTCTATGCCTAGTCCGGAAATTTCAACTAGTTCAAAATATGGCAGCCAGGTTGGTCACCGGTACATCTAGGGGTGACCATATTATGCCAGCTTTAAAATCGCTCCACTGGCTGCCAATTAGTTTCCGGGCGAAGTATAAAGTGTTGGTTATTACCTTTAAAGCCCTACATGGTTTGGGTCCAGGTTACCTGCGGGATCGCCTTCTCCCATACAATCCGCCCCGCACGCTCAGGTCCTCTGGGAAGAACTTACTGCGGTCGGCCAAGACTAGGCTGACAACCGTTACCCAGAGGACCTTCTCTTCTGCCGCTCCCAGACTGTGGAATGACCTGCCTGAGGAGACTCGTCAACTTAACAGTCTTTTAGAATTTAAAAAAGCCATAAAGACTGTTCTCTTCCGGCAGGCATATCCAGTGGAATTTTAGAATGTTTTAAGGATGTTTTTAGGATCTTTTAGGATTTTTATGCAGTTTTAATAATATGTGTCATGTTTTAATTAGTTTTATGTATTTTATCATGTTGTTGTTCCCTGCCTCGATCCAGACGGAGAGGCGGGTAAGAAACAAATTGTTATTATTATTATAATAATAATTATTATTATTATAGAGTATAGCAACAAAATTAATCAACGGGTTAAATAGAGGTTAGACTTTAGATTGTTTTGATCCTGTTGTATTAGAGCAAGGGTGGGCAACCGTTGGCTATACTGGCTAAGGCTGATTGGACTTGCAGGACAAAACATCTGAAGGGCCACAAGTTGCCAACCCCTGGATTAGAGAATGGAAATGAAAAGGACACTTATTTTCAATAACAGCTTGCCCTGAACATGGAGGAAGACTGCTGTTCAAGAAACATAAGCTTAAAGCCCCCTTGGATGTGCAATACTAGTTGAATAAAGGGCTCCTTCAGATGGGGAAAAATTGCATTCTGTGGCACTACTTCCTGCTTCTGTTCCACATTTGCAATGAGCTATAATTACATGAGGAAGAGAGCAGTGACCACTGGCCGATACAATTCATTGGGACAGCACCCTCTAGTGGGCATTTTATAGTGCAACTTCACCTGCACACTGCAGGAAAACTCAACACATATTGATTTATCTCAAAAGAATTGGGTTTTCTGAAGTTTATTTTTTGCCACTAAAACCGGGGAATGGAGCGGGAGATATGCAGGAGGCTGACAAACATCCATGAGTGGCCACTCAAGAGCATGCTATAAAATGCTAGTTTAAAGAAACCCAAAGTGAAATATGATATTCTTGCAATCATGTGTATTCTTTTCTTCAGTTGCATGGCAGGAAGATGCAAGGATGCAGGTTCAGGAAGAACAGAGTAAATAAGAGATAGAAGTTGGGACTAATTTTTGTAAAACTGTTTTATGGATACTTTTAGTTGTTCCCAGGAAACCAAAACTACCCACATAATCAAATTCCTTTCAAAAATTAACTTAAACACAACAATTACTATAAAGTAATAAAATATCTGTAAATGACATGGTTAGGGATGTGCACGCCCAAATGTATCGTATTTTATCGTTATCGGAATTTCGGACCCCAAAAAATTATCATTTCCGATAATATCGTAGGTTAATCGTATCATCTTCACTATACTTATCGGAAATCCAATATTTAATTTGCAGCCCCATTGTGCCCTATAGAACTGAATTGTTTTAGAAAAATGCCTATAACTTCTGTATTTTCAAAGTTACAGGCTTGAAACCTGGTCACAATGCTTATGGGGTATGCCTAAGTATGTGTATGAAATTTGAGATCGATCCCTCCAACCCTCGATTTTATATGAAATTATTAAAGATCCTGCAACTTTTTGACAGGTCTGAATGAACGCACGTGGCGAGCTGTCATTCTGACCTGTCAGAATTTAAACGATCTTTAATAAATTCATATAAAATCGAGGGTTGGAGGGATCGATCTCAAATTTCATACACATACTTAGGCATACCCCATAAGCACCATGACAAAGTTTCAAGCCTCTTACTTTTAAAATACAGAAGTTATAGGTTTATTTATATGGCAGTCCAATAACCTAATACAATCAGGCTGAAAATTATCGGATCGGATATCTATCGGAGGTTTACCTATCGTATCGTTAATCAGATGTCCGATAACGACCGTATCGTATTGTTTTCAGACATTTTAACGATACGATTCACATCCCTACCAAATATGAATGCTATGCATTCTGATAATCAGTATAGGCAAGCTATAGCACACATCTAGAAGAATTGGATTCCACCGGGTATGGGCTGCAGTGGAAAAGGCTACCCTAAGTAAACTATCTGCACACACTGTGGACTGAAAGGAACCTAAGCAAGATCTCTCCTTGTGACATCCAAAAACAAGTGGGTTCAGACAGGGTAGACCCATAGGACTAAATCTGCAATCTAGGCAAAATATTTTGAATCTGGCCCATCTGAATATTTGGATTGGGTTGAAAAGTACCAGTTATGTTTGTGGCATTCTTACATTATGTTGTTGCTGGTTCATTGAAACACTGATAGCTTTCTCAAGGATATCAGTTTGAGGGTTGATACAATGTATTTAGTTAATATATTTGTAAGTATTTCAATCTGCTTTGCCATGATGGCAATGGATAATTTGCCATCATGACCCAGTTCAGATGACACACTAAGCCACGGTAGTTAAGCATTTTGAACTAAAAATTACGGCTTAGTGTGTCATGCGAACCATCCCTAACCATGGTGGCTACATAGCCATGGTTTAAACACGCTCACTAACCATTTGCTGCAAAAGGGCTAGCAGCCTAAATGTGTTGTTAGGGTGTGGTCTGAACAGGCTCATAGTCTCTGAATATCAGATGCTAGAAACAAACAACTGGAGATGGCCATAACTCTTATATCCTCTTATAGATTCCAGAGGTATCAGTATTAACACTGATCCTGGCCTTGATGATGGACAATGCATCTGATCCAAGAAAAAAGTAAATAGCATATTCCTGTCATAAAATATGTAGTCAACCTACTAGTTCTCATTCAAAACCATTTCGTTTATGCTCTGTAGCCTAAAAGCTAGAGCACTGCTTTAGGTGCGGCTAACTGGTTGCCTAGAGTAGGGATGGTGGAGGAATCTATCTGGGGAGTCAAATCTTTCTAGCTTTTGACTGCTCACCTTTCCAGACTCTGGCTTGGTTGCCTGCAAGCTGACCCAACCCAGCACAAGTCAAGTCAGGCCAGCTCACAGATTTCCATTGCCATTATTGCTGATTGCACTGTACACAAGTATCTTCTTCTCCACCTCTAGGTCCCGGGAAGGAGAAGGAGACACTTTTGCACAATGACCCCAGCACCAAAATTGCCCTCCACCAGCAGCTGTGTGGAACTTGTCTCTCCTTTCCCCTGTTGAGGTGCAGCAGGGAGAAGGAAAGACAAGTTGTGTATAGCCGTAGTGGCAGCTGCATGTCTGGGAGTTCCAGCAGGCAGGTTGTGGCTTGGCTTGCAAATGGTGGAGCCTCTGGGGAAATCTGTCGAGCCCTGAGAGGGCTGGATGTCCGTGAACTCGACATCTCTAACCTAGATCCAGTCCCTGAAAGATTATTGTCTGAGCCTTGACAATGCAGCCAAATTGTAATCCGTTTGTAGTAAAGTGTTTTCCAACAGGTTCATACATATGGAAATGACAATGGTTTTTCAGAGTTGCAAGTCACATGCTCCACACTTCATACTGTAAGTTCTTTCTTTGAATTATGTATGTATGCATTGCCTGAACACATGTGCCCCGTAACTGTGAAGATTTTCCTGCTATATAGCATTGGCCTTAACATCGAGTCTAACCATCTGTGAAGAAAACCATTTGTGTGACAAAATACACTTCAAACCCCTAGGCCAGTTGACTGAACCGGTCAAGACACAAGTCGAGAAGGATTTGTGTCTCCTTGATAATGATCTGTATCTCACTGGTAAGAAACAGATCACCTTGTGAGAATTATGCATTTAGATGAATATCTGGTATCTTAAAAAAAAAAAAAAGATTTATCCTGAGTTTCTTACAGCAAGCACTGCCTCTCATCTTTCACTGTCTCGTCTGCTTGTTCATAGCTTTAAATTTAGAACTGCTTTATTATTGCTCTCTAGCTTAAAAGGACTTTGCTTAATCTCGAAGATTTACAACAGCTCCACAATCAGAAAACTTTGTGCTTGCATCTGCTAATTGCACTGTCATTTTGGAGACCTGGCAGCATGTCTAAGTTGATGGATTGTATCTACAAAACATTTCGTTCTCTTCATCATGTGATGGAATTCAATCTGATTTCAGGCCACTTTCCAAGACACATGGAACCTTTCTGTTTTTTTTAAAAAAGTTTGTTTTCTGTATGACTGCATCTTCTATTAAACTTCGCAAATACAGAATTTGTAAAGGTGTGGTATATGATCTGATTCTTGATTAGGGATGGGTGAAAGATTTTCCCTATCATTTTTTTCCTTTTTAATGGATTTATTCAATTTATCCTTCTGATTTTATCAGCGAGCCGAGACAGAGTTGCTTTCCAAAATCCACATTCTTGCGAGCTTTCTAATGTAGCTTTTCTCACGGAAAATGCACACAGAAATGCATTAAGGAAAAGCGCGCACAAAATGAAAAAAAAAAGTGAGCACAAGTTTACATGTCAACAATATAAAGTACTTGAGAAAATGTTTAAGTGTAAAAATGTGGACAGAAATGTGTACCTTACTTTGCACATAAATGTATGCCTTCCTGTGCACAAAAATAAGTACATTAATGTGAATATTAGGAAAAAAATATGTACAAAAAGGTTTGAATTTCCAGATGCATTAAAATTAATAAATTGCTAGCTCGTGTGGAAATGGGACAAAATGAGCTTAGCCTTAAAAAACCAACAATCATAACTAGATTGAGTTGAACAGATTCATCGAACCCTATTCTTGCTTTTGTTAGCTTGTCCATTCACTAGTGAACCAAGTTTGCATTGAAGCTCATTCCTTTTTAAAGTCATCATACTTTAGGAATCTCTTTAGGTGTAAGACAACTGATGAATCAGCATAGTTTGTCGTAGTTAGCTTCCAAATGGTGGCATTTGTCACCATACAAATGTATTCCAAATTGGATAAAGTGGCTCAGTTCAGACGACATAATAAGCAACGGAGGAGTAAATAACGTACTGACCGTGCGTTAGGCAGGAGGAGCTCCACAGACGACACACTGCAGCCGATGATGCTCGGAACCCGCAAACGCCCCGGCTGCAAGGAACTTGCGGCAGCCATTTTGGTTGCAGCTTCTCCTCCGTGTGTCCCCCAGCCGTATCCCAGCATGCACCGTGAGTTCTGCCGGCTGCATAGACTGGCTGGTTTTTTTTGGCTGCTCTAGACAGCAGAACTCTATTCCAAAACGGAATAGTCCACAGAGAGAGGGGGGGCTGAATTCGGACGACACTTTAAACAATGGGGCTTCGGGCTAAACAACGTGCAAGCCCGTTGTTTCACTTTGTTGTTTAAAGTGCCTGATTAACGTACTGTCAGTTGTGTGTCATTGTGTGCTGCCCTCCAGACGACACAATAAGCAACACAACTGACGATTGTTCCACCCCTCCTCTGTTGCCTAATGTGTCGTCCGAACTGAGCCAGTTAGTTGTGAGTAAGGCTGCACTCCAATGCCCAGTTACATGGGAGAAAGTCCCTTTGAACGCAGTAAGATTTACTTACGTAGATCGAACTGCACATTTGATCAAAACAATGGAATAAGTTTGTTTTGACTAACTTCAGTACAATCTCTTTCAATAGGCTTGAAGAGTCATTGAAATTTTATTTGTTTATTAAAATATATGTCTCACACTTCCCTCATGTTGGGATTCACAAGGCAGTGAATAAATCAATACTATGCCTATGCATTCATATAAAGCAGCATGCAATACACAATGCTGCCTACATTTGGATCAGAACAAATAGCAAAAACATTTAATGCCTCTGCTGATCATTCAATCTGAGGCCTTTTTGATTTTCTGCCTGAATCCTGATAATGAGGGAACTAAGTGAAGCTATCTCAGAAGGGATTTCCACAGTCCTGGGACCACCACTAAGAAGGTCGATGTCCACCACATGTAGAGATCTACCAGATATCAGATAGCAATGGTAAACAAGGCAAGGCTTCCAGTGATGACAGATAGATTCGTATGGATGAAAGCAAAGCAGTCCCTAAGACACCCTAATCCCAGACGATTTGGGGCTTTAAAAATTAAATCCATCAGGTTGAATTGTCTCTGGCAAAAAACAAAACAAAACTGGGAAGTTGAGACAAAATTGGATTTATGCACTCTTGGTGGCATGCTTTTGTTAATAGCTTAGCAGCTGCATTCTGAACTAGTTGTAGATTCAGAGCACTCTTTCAAGGCAGCCCTAGGCATGAGTGGCACCCCTGGACCAATGCAATAGTCCAAAAAACCAATTCCCTGGGGCTATCCCCGTTCCTTATACATTACATGGATCTGGGCTCTGCCTTATGGGCCACCAGACAAAGGCTACTGGACATGGATTTCCAGGGACAGCGGGGACTGGCCAGTGGTCCATGCTTGCCGTCCTCACTAGGTATAACTGACCATGCTGGTAAAGAGGGAATGGCATATTTGACCTGGTTAACGGTGCCCCAGTATAGGTGAGCTTTTTCATTAGCCTGATTTAACATTCTCCCCTCAAACTTTTGGAGGGCAGATATAACAAAATCCCAGTTGGCGCCAGATTTTGTCCATGTAATAACTCAGAGGTTGAAACAGTTAATCACGTTCTATTTGACTGCAGGTTCTACAGCCCGATGAGAGAAATTGTGATATGGCCAATTACTCGAGCCTTAGCTGGCTTCCCAAAGAGCACCCTGACGAGTATCCTCCTTCAGGGCTAAAACAAGCATAGGACCCTGCAAGTAGCCAAGTTCTTGCATTATGCAATTGGCTGTAGAGCTCTAATGGCTCTATAATACTATACGGGCCCTACGCCAATATCTTACCCACACTACATTCTTCAGCATGCTAACCTACCATGCACTAAGCAAGTGGATATGCTTCAAACTGGGGTTCCCTACTGCTTATCTGTTTACCCGTTATTTATTATATTGTCCTTACCTTCCAAGGGGTGTGTCCACCGCCTAGTCCACTAATGTTTTATCCTAAGTATTTTAAAATTATTTTATTACTATGTATATTTAAATCTATGTCTTATTGGCCAATAGGTTGTCAATCAACTTTTACTTACTTGCATGAGTGGCTGCACATTACAGCTGGCCAATCTCTATGTGACCCAGGCAGGAGTGATGGGGACAATGGCCTAATCCACACCAAGCAAGGTATAGCACTATGAACATGGTATGAAAGCGGCATATGGTCTGTGTCACTTGCAGTTGTCAGTGCACTTCAATACCTCTAGAAAGCAGTCGTGTGGCTCCTGCCTTTTATATACTGCTTTTATGCCACTTTCATAACACAATATCCTGCTTGGTGTGGATTAGACCTAGATCCTCCTTGTCCAGGAAAGGGTATGGCTGGTTTACTAGCCTGAAGTGTTAAAAGGTAGGGCTGTGCTTGGACCCCCCCCCCCCCAATTCACTTCAGATCCCAATTCGGACCTTCTGAATCTACCCCAATTTGTTTCAGATTGCTTTGGACCCGATATGCCTTGCCTTGGATCGGAATCCGAATCAAGATTCAGATGTCCGAATCATTCAGATTTTTCATTTCCCCATAGACTTGTATTGGAAAAATAAATGTCTATAACTTTTTTATTTTACAAGATAAAAACATGAATATTGGATACCTTACAAAAGCCCTGGAGTTGCTCTTGTATACCAAATTCCAGACAGATCTGTGCAGTCATTTTCTTGTAATCCACTGCTGAAAATATGTTTTTTTGAGCAAACCACTCAAAGCAAAGTGCTACAACGTCCTCATTTTTCATGACACACACATGTAAGTTGGACACCTTACAGATGCCCTGGAGGTGCTCGTGTTTACCAAATTCTAGACAGATCTGTGCACTAGTTTTCCTGTAAGCCAGCATTACAAATATGATATTTTGGGGCAAACCTTGCAAGGCAGGACCAGACTGAAAATATGGGAGAAGCAGGCAGCATCTGGCTACTCCTCAACATCTCCCTGAGGGCAGAGAGGCAAGCAGGCAGGCAGAGAAGCAGTGCTGGGCTGCAGTAGGGTGTGAGTCAGTGAGCCAAGGATCGTCTTGATTCAAATCAAGAAACACACACACACCAACCCTGCTAGGACAGTGAGAGATGCTTTGGCATCCCCGTAATATAGGAGGCAAGGAGGAGGATCCTTCAGGTTCACGTTCCTTCTGAGTTCACTTACTCCAGGGTAAGCACATAATAATAATAATAATAATAATAATAATAATAATAATAATAATAATAATAATATATCTTACCCGCCTCTCCCTCCGGATCGAATCGGGGAACAACATCAATACAAACAATATAAAATACATAAAACTAATTAAAATCATATAAAATTAATACATTATTAAAATCAATAAAACTCTTAAAATTAGACTGGATAGGCCTGCCGGAAGAGATCAGTCTTTATAGCTCTCTTAAATTCTAGAAGACTGGTATAATAATAATACAAAGCATCCCTTTAATCAAAGAGGCCAGGAAGAGGATCCCTTTGAGTTCCTTCCTTCAGAGTTGAGTGACTGAACTGTAAGCACAACCAATAATAATAATAATAATAATAATAATAATAATAATAATAGACCCTGCCTGATTCCTCCTGCCAGGGCACTGCTGCTGCTTCTAGCACCTGCATCTGCCAAAGGGGCATTTTTACCTGCTTTCAGGCTCCAGAGGCTGTGCCTGCTGCTGCTGCTGCCCCAGCAAAGAAGGGTACCTGACTTTCACTGTGGGTGAGCCAGCCTGGCTAGTGGTCCCACCAGCACCTGACCCACGCCAACCTCTGACTCCTCTGCCAAGCCCTAACTGAGAGGTTGTGTCCCTACGTTGTTGTTGTTGTTGTTGTTGTTGTTGTTGTTTCTTCTTCTTCTTCTTCTTTTTCTTCTTCTTCTTCTTCTTCTTCTTCTTCTTCTTCTTCTTCTTCTTCTTCGTCCTCCTCCTCCTCCTCCTTCTTCTTCTTCTTGAAAGAAGAATGTATATATATAGCCTGTCTCATATATATGAGAGAGAAACAGAGGCAACAGAGTGAGGGTGGGGGGAACGTGAAGAGAAGACCAAGTTCAACCACCCAAAGAAAGAAAGCAGGAGGACTAACTGGAGGAAGGGGAAAGAAGTGGGGAAGTTTGGAATAGAACAAACAAATACACTTAAAGTTTTTTTAGAATATATATATATATATATATATATATATATATAGGGTTTTTTTCAAGAGAAAGAGAGGAATGCAGAAAGGCAAGAGATAACAGTAAGGGGGAAAGATGATGAAGAAAGGCCAAGCACCACCACCCAAACACATTGCAAGTCTCTCCAAAGACAAGCCTAAGCTACCCAAAGATCACTCCTAGGCCTACCAAGTCTCTAATCTGCAATGAGCAAGGAGGAAGGGAGCTTGATCTCCTAATTCTCCTTAAACCCTCCTCCACCATTGCGATTGGAGGTTGCTGGAGACTTCAGGAGGATTGGGGGAATGAAGCTGTCAATTGACAGCCCATTCCCCCTGCAAACTCCTTCTCCCCCTCCCTAATTTAAAGAAAAAAAACATTATAAGTGCAGACAAGCTGTTTGCACTTAAAAACAGATCCGAATCTCCGAATCGATCCAAATCAATTTGGACCAAACCAATTCACTTTGGATCAATTCGGACCTTTCCTGACTCACTTCAGATCTGTTTCTGGGTCTTCCGAATCACACTGATTTGCTTCAGATTCCGGATTCTGAAACAGCGCTGCACAGCCTTAGTCAAAGGTTCCCCTGGTCAGTGGCATCTAGACATCCATGAGCAGGGTTTGTTCCAGGACCATCTCTAAACTGCACACTTAAGTCTTAAACGGGAGTGCAGCCCTATTCAAAATAGCTTGTAGATAATTTCCAAGAGCATCCAATCCCCCAACAAAAAATACTTCTGTCTTGTCTGGATTAAGCTTGAGTTTATTTATCACTGATCTCAGACACATGTTTAGGACCTCCATGGTTGCTCTGAGATTTGATGAAAAGGAGAGATAGAGCTGAATGCCTTGCACATATTGATGATGGTGTTGATGAAACCACACCATGAAAGTCTGGGATACTTTAGTTGGGTTGGGACTGAGAGCTCAGAGGTTGTTGCTTTTAAAATTACCTATTATTTATTTATTTATTTATTTAATTAATTAATTAATTAAAACAGTTATATCCTGCCCTATGTCACAAGGATCTCAGGGTGGCATACAAATAAAATCATACATATAAAATAGAACAATAAACATACAATTCTAAAACAAATTAAACCAGTCATATGTTAAAACCCAGAAGACCTTCTCTTCTGCCGCTCCCAGACTGTGGAATGACCTGCTGGGAGGGATCCGCCAACTTACCAGCCTTCAAGAATTTAAGAGAGCTATAAAGACTGATCCCTTCTGGCAGGCCTACCCAGTCAAATTTTAAGACTTTGTTGATTTTAATAATGTTTTAATTTTATATGCTTTTAATTAGTTCACGTATTGTATATTGTATTGTATATTCTTGGTACTGATGTTGTTCCCCACCTTGATCTGGAGGGAGAGGCAGGTAAGAAATAATAATAATAATAATAATAATAATAATAATAATAATAATAACCAATATGAAATTTTAAAATATTAAAATCCAATTAAATCAAGACAGCATGCACGCTGGTGGATTTAGCCATCAAAGGCTTTGTTAAAAAGCCATGTCTTAACCTGGTGCCAAAATGAAGCCAGTGCCGGTGCCAGTCAGGCCTCCAGGGGGAGGGCATTCCACAGCCGGGGTGCCACAATAGAGAAAGCCCTCTCACATGCCCCACCATAGCGTATATCTTGTGTTGGTGGGGCACAGAGAAGGGCTCCTCTGACAGATCTCAGTTCTTGGCTAGGCAGATATAGGGAGAGGCACTCCCTCAAGTATTGAGGTCCCAAGCCGTTTAGGGCTTTAAACATCATTACCAACACCTTGAACTCCGACTGGAAACGTATTGGCAGCCAGTGCAATTCCTTGAAGACCAGTGTTCTACGGTCTCTATGAGATGTTCCAGTCAGCAGTCTAACCGCTGCATTTTGCACTAGCTGCAATTTCTGAGTCATCTTCAAGGGCAGCCCCATATAGAGTGCATTGCCGTAGTCTAACCGGGAAGTTACCAGTGCATGTATTACTATGGCTAGGTTAACCCTGTCCAGGGAAAGGCTATAGCTGGCAGATCAGTCGAAGCTGACCCCAAGTGCTCCAGGCCACGGAGTCCACCTGGGCCTCCAGTAACAAGGATGGATCTAGGAGTATTCCCAAGCTGCGCACCTGCTCCTTCCGTGTCTTTCTGTAAACTAGAGTCTGTAAACTTGTGTCCTTCGATAAACTAGGGAGTGCCCCAATATGTAGAAACTAGGGCTAGATTTACACTACTGATTATAGCGGTATTGAAGTGCACCGATAACTGTTGGGGCATGTTACACATTAAACATATTGCTTTCATGGTATTATATCCTGCTTTTTATTCCTCATTATCCAAAATGTTACAACAATTTATACTTCATAGGTGTTTGACCTATGAGGTATAAATGTGCAAGAGGAATACAGTGTTACAGGGGTCTGTTTTTCTTCGAAACAGATAGGCACTCAGCCACCTGGGTTCAGTATTACTGGAAAGAAGTGATTCCTGCAACAAGTGTACTGAACATGAATACTCTTGTTAGGAATCAGAGATATTTGCAGGTCCCACTTAGCCTTCCTCCACAATACTCCATTCTATTTTTCCCTCCCTCCATTTTCCAGTTGGCCCACACCATTCCATGGCTACTGAGCATGTATAGTCTCAGTTGAGCAAGGGAGTCCCTCCCCTCCCCCAGTTTAGGGTTTATTTTTTAAATAAGGTTTTCCCAGGGAAGCACATGATGTAGCAGTACGGTAGGACCAGAGTTCCTGCACTGCTCATCAAAGGCTCAGTTATTTGCACTGGGAATCAGCTATTTTCCTAAATAATACAATGCCACAACTTTATAACCAGTGTTAAGCCACTTTCCAATTTAACACTAACATAAGTAGATGTGCCCCTGTATGATAAAGTATTCTTTTTCTGCAAAGGTTTTCATTTAAACTAAACATATAGATATAGATATAGATATATATAGTCTCCTGACATATGATCAGGTCTCTCCCATATACTTCTTTCTTTTTTCTCTCCCCCCCACTTTTTGTCTTCTTTTTTTTTTGCCCTAGATTAATAGAAATAAATGCTACCTTTTTTTTACAGCCTTCAGCAATGTTAGAATTTGTTAATTTGACCATTAGAAGCAATTGGCTTCTAATGGTCAAATTTTCCAAGCTGCTGGTCCTCTAATCCAGTAGTAGCTGGCATATCCAGGTGATGAAGCTAGTTGTCATATGCTACTCCAATTTAATCTGTAATGGGTTTTACCCAGAATGCTTTCCACTGTGAAATAATGTAATTTCTTTTTGCTATAAGCTACATTGAAGCAAATTCACAGAAGCTCCTATGCAGTCATTAGTCTCAATCATACTGACAATGATATAAATGAACGTAAGAGTTCTGAATCCTTGGGTGTGAAATAAAAAAAATGGATATTTGTTTTGTGTGTGTGTATATCTGTGTGTTTTTAAAGTCTAATAATACAGGATTCTATATACTGGAAATGCCACCCTTTCCTTTTGAGCAAGGACCAGTAAATGGGATTCTGACCGTCTCATTTCATCGCTAGTAATTGTATATTGGTTACCTAGAAACTAATCCAGCAAAGCCCGTGGCGCTGATTAATTTTATCCACTTCATTATTTCTGTTTGCATCTGTTGCATCTTTTTACAGGAAATAAAAGGTTGAGAAAGATTTGAATAGGTGGTCATTTCTGAAATGGCAATTAATAATTAGTTTTTGGGAAAAAATGTGGGTTTTTTTTGCAGGTTTATTTCAGAATTACTTTGATACAGATGCAACCTGCTACATCAGGGATGGGCAACACACAGACCGCAGCCTCAAACAGTCTACTAGGGTCATTTTTGCAGGCCCTGCTGCATTTCTCTAAGGATCTACAAGAATTTCATTTCTGTTTGCAAATGATGCAAATGTGTCCTGTTCATAATTTTGAATGAGAACAGGAGTGGGTTTTTTTTTTTTTGGAGAAATGTTTGCAAATTCCTGAATTTGCTATTGATTCCAAAAATTGAATTGGCTATTGATTTTTTTTAAAATGCATACATTAAAATGCTCATTCCCCCCCAATGCATCTTCACCCTTTAATAAATAAGGGGAATGTGCATACTTTTGAAAAAGATACACAGAAAAGTATACACTTTAAAAATATGCACAGAAAAAATGCACTTTTCCCATTCAACATGGGCATTTTCCCTATTTGAAAGAGCTAAAAACCAGGTCAAAAATGAAAATGGGAGTGAACCAGGAGAGCAGAAATGATTTTTTTCTTTTTTCTTTTTAGAAATATTTTCAAATTTGCAATTGCTTTCAAAATTGCATAATATATATATATATATATAGAGAGAGAGAGAGAGAGAGAGCACTTTAAAATATCAAATTCCTCTAAAATGTGTATCTTCATACTTTAGTCATTCAGGGGAAAGTTCACACTGTTAAAAAATATGCACAAAGAAGTGCACACTTTAAAAATATGCACAGAAATGCATTTTTCCCATTCAACGTGGGCATCTTCCCCATTCAAATGACCTGAACAACAGGTCAAAAATGAAAATGGGAGTAAGCCAAAACAAGTTTCAAAGTGATTTTCAGAGAATTTAGGTGAGCTCAAAAATGGCTGGTTCTTCCATTCCTAGGTTTCCCAGCTGTCAGCAAATTGTGTCTCCAGGACAAATCACAAAGATTTTTCAAAACAACAAGGTACTCAAGGAGCCCACATGCCTTGTTTGCAAGCAGACTTGCACTTCCAGAAGCATCCCAGAAGCACAATTCTTCTTGGAAACAAGCCACATACACTCTGCATGGCTTCTTCCCCTGTGAAATTGCCACAACTGTGTCAGTGCTGGTGGCAGGGATTGGATCAGTCCCCAATGGGTTCTGGGGGAGGGGCAATGTGCTACACAATGGGCCTGTTCAGACAACACACTAAGCCATGGTTATACTGCTAACCTTTTTGCAGCAATTGGTTAACAGGTGTGTTTAAACCATGGTTATGTACCCCCCATGGTTAGGAAAATTTCACATTACATGCTAAGTCACGGTTCATACGACATGCTAGCACATACACACACAAAGGTTCTAGCCTGAACAGAATACAAGCTAATGATGAAAACACCGTATGCTGTAGTTTTTGGTACTCTCCTGGCTCACTCCCATTTTCATTTTTGACCTGGTTTTTAGCTCTTTCAAATGGGGGAAATGCTCATGTTGAATGGGAAAAGTGCATTTTTTCTGTGCCTATTTTTCAAAAGTATGCACTTCCCCCTTATTGATTGTAAGTAGTCTTTACTTGTTTATCTATATGTGCATACACACTTAAACAGTAATGGGAATTTTTATTATGTATTTTAGTGTGTATACTATGTGTGTATACTGATGGTTTTACTTGAGAAGGATATAAAGCAGTGAGCCCCATTTGATAAAATTCTTATGTGCATACAAGCCTAAGGAGATGTAAAGATTATGTGTTCTGTATAAAAAACAAAAACAAAAACTCTTCCTTTTCTCCTTCTAAGGCACTAATGAATACTGTTTGAATTTCCAGGTCTTTATATGCCAGATATTTGGCCACTGAAGAAGACTTTCTGGTCAAAACACATATGGCCACTTGAAAGAAAGCACTATTTAAGTAATTCATTGAATGTAAAATTTGGAACCACAAGTACTCCTATGTAAAAATACTGTTATTTTTATTTTATTTTATTTTTATTCTGTTTTGTATTTTATTTTTTTTCTGTTTTGTATTGCATTTTGTATATTTCTTTGCCCTTAACTTTGTTTTTTTATCATATGACATGCTAAGCCATAATGTCTTACCTCAAAATGCTTAACCAAAGTGTGTTAGTGTTTTGCTGAACAGGGTCAATAAGAGCTGCTGTTTTGCTGTAAAATAGGGAGAGAGGGCATAAACATATTCCATCTTTTCTCAACCTGGTGCCTGCCAGATATTTTGAACTTCAACTCCGACCAGCCCTAGCCAGGTTGGCTAATTTTCAGGAATCCTGGGAGTTGTTGCCAAAATATCTGAAGGGTACCAGGTTGGGAAAGGCAGCCTTAATCCATAGCCACAATGGAAGAAGCATTTTTGTAGCACCTCTACAAAATTCAATACGTCTTTTAGATGACCTTCCCTTTATTCTTTCAAATGCTTGCATATTATATATGCCTTCTTTATGCCAACAAGGGCTACATTCAGGCTATGGCTGTATGCATGTGGAAGCAGCTTTCTGCATGTACATTGCCCATGCTACCTAAAAGGGAATGCATTTCTGCAGACTGAAAAGCCTGGATTGCACATATGAAGCCTGATCAGATTGCAGTTGAGAGCAGCAATCTTTGTCAGACCAGAAGAGCTACATCCAGCTTCCGCCCCCTCCTAAAACAAAACACACCCAACCCCAGATGATCCACACTTTGCTAACAATTGTTTGGCTGCAAATACACAGCCAAAATCCTGAATGACCATGTGTACAAAACAGTTGCCTTCATGGGAACCCTCATTCTTTAAAAGATGTAATTGCACGTACATTTTCTCTCTCTCTGAATATCTAATTATAATTAAAGTAGTACTTCATTCCTCCTGCATCAACGATTTGCAGTCCTTTCTCATAACCATACTAAAGTCATTACTCAAGGTTTTGGCATTTTGCTGCATCTAGCCATTGTCAATTCTAGCAGATAAATTATTGCCATCACTTCTTTCCCCGGCACTGAAGAAACCCCTGTTTTTACATGTTTTTCAGTTCACTGTCATGATTTTTCAGCATTTTAGTTTGTCTCCTTTCTAATTTGTATGTGTCGATCTTTCCTGTGCATCACACAGATCTAGTGGTTTACATAACTTACTATGCAATTATAACATTGCTTCAGATGTTACTAATCGAACCAGCTTGATCCCTTTAATTCAGAGGATATAAAATATGGTTACTCAAATGTCGGACCCACCACATGTGAACTTCGCAAATGTTCCAGAATTTTCCCCATCTATACTTGTGCAATGGTGAAATGCCAAAATAGTGCAAACAATAAGGAGATCAAAAGAGGCGGACCCCTCCCTCCAAACACCTGGTGGGCCGTGAACACCGACCCCCTACAGAAGCAACTGTTGCCCCAAGGGGAGATGTTTTTGGATCACACCACTTATATTTAAGCTCAAGAGGAGTCTCTTTTGGTCTTTATAATTCTTTGGAAAATGCAATCGTATAGGAAATGCCAATCTAGATGTGCTTGTAAAGTATACATGAATGCACGAAAAATATTTGTGTGCACTGTTTTACTGATATATGTGTACACCACTGCATTGATAAAACACCACAAGGAAGAGAAGAACAAACATTATAGGATTTTATTCAGGACTGCTTATACTCCTCATTCTTTCTGTTTATGTATCAAAATATTGATCTATTGATATTGATGAATATTGATCCTCATGAAACAGTTTACAATGAAAATCAAAAACACCATTTCAACTAAAACCATCCAATGTAACACTATTTCATAAGAGCAGCAGCACTATGTAATTTCTTTTTCAATCATGACTTAATTAAAAGAAGGGTGTGTCTTTAAGGCCCATTGAAAACTAATCAAGGAGGGAGATAACCACGTCTTATGGGAGGACGTCCCATAGGGATGTAAACGCTCAAAAGGCCCTACATTTTGTATCCTCCAACCTAATCTCACTGCTGGGAATACAAGCAGAGCCTCTGTATTTGATGTGAGGGCACTAGCAAGTCCATTCATATAGATGAAGCAGGAGGTCCGTCAAATAACCTGGTCCCAAATAATTTTGAGCTTTAAAGGTAACCACCAGCATGAAACCACAGTGGTAATCAGGGTAAGCCAATGCAAAATAGGTGTTATATGTTCTTATTGGTTGCTATTCCCCACCCCTAAAACAACCGGGAAGCTGCATTCTGCAGCAATTGAAGCTTCTGAACCATCTTCAAAAGCAGCCCGAAATAGATCTCATTACAGTCTAACTGGATGCAACTAGAACATGAATAACTGTGGCCAGGTCTGCATTCTCCAGATAGGGCCACAGTTGATGAGTCATACAAAGGTCATAAAAGGCACTTCTGACCACTGCACCACCATAGATAGTGATAGTGCAAAACCTAGGGGAAACCCCAAATTGCACATTTGGTCTCTTGGGGAGTGCAGCCCCATCAAATGCCTTCATTCAGATCAGCTGATTTCCCCACCCATAGTACATCCCCATTATCTGGATTATATTTCAGCTTATTAGACCTTATTCATCCCAGACACCTGCTCCAGTCTCCCCCCACCCCAACCTGGACTACTAGATAAAAATGAGAGATACATTACTTCATGGAACAATGAGACAGTGGGCATGTCTACATGACGGATTTATCCCGGGGTCGTCCCTAAGTCATCCCTGTGCATCCACATGATGCACAGGGAATCCCGGGGGCAACTGGAGATGACCTAAGGATGACCCCAGGATAACCCCTGAATAGCAGAAACTGGGGATATCCCAGTTTTTCCACCGTCCCAGGTAGTAAAATGGTCACGGAGCTGCATGGGGTGTCTCCATGCCCATGGGGGTGTTGGAAAATCAATTTTGCCATCCCCAAGATGGCTGGGGGGTTGGGAACATTTTTTTAAAAAAAAAACTTGTATTTTTGGGCGGATCGGGGCCACGAGGCTCCTCTTGCTTTAAAAGAAAATGGCACCCATGGTGCATGCAACATCCCTCTTTCTTTTTGGGATGTAGATGTCTGGGGAGGATCGCGGAAGCAGGTAAGTCTGCGATCCTCCCCCCTCCATCTCTCTACACCCTTAGGTGTAGACATACCCTATGGCTGGTGTTTAAATTTGCATTTAAATTTACATTTTAGTTCTACTGATTTGAATGAAACATCGATTTTATTTATTTATTAAATGTATTCATCTCTTTCCAGTATAAAAGCTACCTCAAAGTGACTTACAGAATACAGAAATCCATAATTAATATAACCGGGGGGGGGGGAGAATCCATCTAAACCATAATCAGCACAATAAAATGAATAAAAAATAAACACCTAAAACCTTAATCTAAAATCAATGCCATATTAAAAGTGTTCATCCATAGTGTGTGAAATCTTCCCAATCTCCCCTCATTCCCCCTCCCCTGACACACACAGCTTGGAATGAATACCACAACAGTAGTCCACAACAAATGGGATATCAGTAAAGTCAAAATAAGTATTTCTTTGTCTGAAATAAGTATGTCTTTTCGCTGAGCCTCTTACTAGTCTGATGGTAGATTTTTTTTTAAAAAAAATGCAACTTTTCTTCAATGCTACTTTTAACTAAACATAAACAGCGCAAAAGGAGGCCGTAATATGTCTACATAAACAAAACACAGGGAGTACCCCCACAGTAAAATGTGACTAATGAAGAATTAATGTGATGCTAAAAGCCTCCATTTATTTAAAAGTGAAATATACAAGGAAATGGAGGTATTTGGCAATGTGGTTGCTTTTAAGGTGACATCGCTTCCTTTCTTGAATCTTTTTACACCCTATAAAAACACACACCTTTTGTTGAAAGCATGAATAAAATGTCAATGGCTACACTGAAATTCTTTGAAGCTTTTATGGAGCTGTAAAAGAGGTAGTTTAAAATGCATTTGTTTGATCCAGGTACAACCAAGTCATGGGTAGTCGTGCTTGTCAGGTTTCTGAAATATGTTATCCTCTCCCAGGGTACACAAGCAACACACTGTATATCACCATACCAAAAATAAAAAATGAATTCCATTTTCAGTTCCTAACATAAAGCTCCAAAGGTTATCCTTGCTTCAGTTTAAGACGTTTTAAAAGGGTTGGACAGCTCCAGATTAGGAATGCAGGTTTTAGGACATTAGAGAGGAAATTCAAAAAGAGTAAACCGCCCAGAGAGCTTTGGCTATGGGCGGTATATAAAACAAAATAATAAATAAATATTTTTTTTAAAAAAAAATAGTGGTGAGCTAAGAGCACAAGAAATTAATTTCACTTCATTTTTGATAGAAATTTATCCAGTGCTCACCTTTTAGATTGAGCACGGAGTCAGACGCAATCTGCAGTCAAAGTCTGTCCATTTCCAAAGCTTGAAATGTCATTCACAGATGCCCCCCCCCCCAATATATATATATATATAGAGAGAGAGAGAGAGAGAGAGTAGGGTGACCAGATAAAATCCAGGTCAGGGCTCATGTAACTTTAAAAGTTGTAAAGAAAAAGGAATTTCAGCCAGTGTCATTTGTATGCAATTAGTTCCTGGTGATATTCCCTCTTCATCACAACCATTAAAGGTGCAGGCACTATACTAGAGTGACCAGATACAAAAGAAGGCAGGGCTCTGCAACTTTAACTGTTGTAATGAAGAGGGAATTTCACCAGGAACTAAATGCATACAAATGACACTGGCTGAAATTCCCTTTTCTCTACAACTGTTAAAGTTACATGAGCCCTGACTTGGATTTTATCTGATCACCCTAAGAGAGAGAGAGAGAGAGAGAGAGAGAGAGAGAGTTGAGTACTTTGGAAAAATGCACACAAACATGCTTTAATAGTGCTTGGCTGAATCCTGCCCCCTATTTTCAGGAACTTTCCCACTGCAGAAGAGGCATCGGTTGTCTGCCACTTTCACGAAGAGGGGAGAAAAATTGGAGATTTTTTTTCTTGGGGAGTGTGACAGGGTTTCCACATACCTTTTTAAAATACCAATTGCTGAGGGTTCTTCTTCATATATATTTTTTTAGTTTAAAAACAACAACACCCTCTTCCCTTAGCATTTGGAGGAGCCCAGGAGTTCTTAGTGAATGCCTATTGGAAACCATGTGACCTCACCATCTCCAATAAGCTTTCAGCAAGAACTCCTGGGCTTCTGAAAATGCTAGGGGTGTTTTTTAAAAGACAAACAAACAAACAACAACAACAAAACAAAGAGGCCCCCTCAACAACTGACTGCCTTTAAAAAGGTATGTGGAAACCCTGTCCCCTCCCCAAGGAGAAAATTCTCCAAAAATTTCACCTCACCCAGCCTCTTTGGCCCAGTTTTCATCCCTCCCACCACAAAATGCCAAAAATTGAGTGGTCTAAATTTTCGGCACAGCACTATGCTTTAGTCACTGAAAGAAGAATGCATACATTTCAAAGATGTACACAATTGATGAGTACATTTGCAGAAATCTGCACAGAAACACCTACAGATTTTTGTGCAACCCCCCCCCCCACACACACACACACTAGGGTGACCAGATAAAATCCAGGTCAGGGCTCATGTAACTTTAACAGTTGTAGAGAAAAGGGAATTTCAGCCAGTGTCATTTGAATACAATTAGTTCCTGGTGAAATTCCCTCTTCATCGTAACAGTTAAAGTTGCAGGCACTATACTAGAGTGACCATATACAAAAGAAGGCAGGGCCCCTGCAACTTTAACTGTTGTGATGAAGAGGGAATTTCACCAATGACCCTGGCTGAAATTCCCTTTTCTCTACAACTGTTAAAGGTACATGAGCCCTGACCTGGATTTTATCTGGTCAGCCTACCACGCACACACAAACTCCCACAAAAGAAAGCTTGCAATCTGGTACAGGCTTGAGTCAGAATGAGCTTCAAGTTGGAATTTGTAGAACTTTGGTGAGCTTGGGTTTGTCTGATTCACACATCCCTTACTGAGCTGAATGTTATCAAGGTTTGTTTTAAGTCAAACTTTGGAAGTACTGATTTTGGAGGGTGGGGGTTGTTAAAAATCCATTAATAATACAATTTTAATGATTGTTGGCTATTATTTGCAGAGATTTCCTCTCCTTGCCCCCCCCCCCCATTTATGACTGCTTTGCCAGCCATTTTTTTTTTAAAAAAAAGACCTTTTCATTTATCCTGAATGATCCTAAACAATCAGGGATCATGTACTGGACATGATGATGTCACAGAGTTATAGATCCAATTCAATCTGGCTATCTGCTGACATCACTCACTGCCATTTTGAGTGAAGGCACTAGTTCTATACTGGCCACATGGGCAATTCTAGCCAATAAGTGAGCACTCTAACAAAAGGAACACTTTCACAACTTTTTCGAAAGGGGGATCTTTTTAATCACTTATTTTGATTCTGCCCAACATTTTCTCCAAATTTGATGCCTCCCTTTGCTTCAGCCCTAAAAAAGTCTACTCAGGATGTTTTACAAGTTACCTATAGCAAAAAGCTATAGTCATATGAACATAAGCTAATAATGTGCGAAATGAGTCCTGCAGAAAGACTTCCCAGTTAGCTGTCATTCATAGTTTCTGGCCTGCATTATTAGGCTTCATAGGTCAAATGTTTTTGAGGAATGATAGACTGAACCAATATTTTTGGTCCATCATGATTCTAGCCCTACTTCGGTAGGAGGGGTGAAAGGAAAGTGTGCCCCCCTAAAGAATGGAGAACGGTGTAAGAAGATCTTAAGTGAATTGTGGGGGGAGAAATTGGGGGTGGCTTTTATTGTCCTTACCATAACAGCATTAAAAGGTGGCC
This sequence comes from Anniella stebbinsi, assembly GCA_029215795.1. Taxonomy (NCBI): domain Eukaryota; kingdom Metazoa; phylum Chordata; class Lepidosauria; order Squamata; family Anniellidae; genus Anniella; species Anniella stebbinsi. The sequence goes on from JARDYH010000006.1 coordinate 4,060,373, forward strand.
AAGTGGTGGTGGGCTTTTTCCCCCCTTTGTAACGTTGTTGTTGTTGTTTTTTAAAAAACTTGCTTCCTGGATTCCTGGAAACCTGTGGAAATGTCAGAGGCTAGTACAAAACTCTTTTTTTTAAGTAAGAAAGAACATCCACACATAACTGTCCCCATGCAACCACCTTCTCCCCTGGATTCATTGAGGTTCTCCTGCCCCCCCCTTCCTAATTGCTTTCATGGAGGAAAAGAGTCTGGTGAAATTGGGGAGGGGGGGTTGCACAGCACTAAGATGAGTATCATTCCATCTGTACACAGCAAGGTTTTCATTCCCTTATATACAGTACAGTACTTTTGAACTCATGAAGGCAATGAACAATACTCATGATTTTCAGTAAGTTTTGGTCCTCATTTCCCAGTATATCCATTCCTCTGGCCCTTGTTCTTCCAGCTCTAGCATCCACAGTCACCTGAAATTCGGTCTGCTCATTCATTCTTCTGATTTTCCCATGCTGTCCTTTAGGCCTGGAACTCCTTCCTTGAATGTCCCTTTTTCTCCACAAAGGCTTTGGCCTAACTGGTGAGTCCTCACTCAGTCAACTTTGTTGTTGACCTCATTGCTTGCTTGCTCCCTTATTCAACTCTGCCATTGTTGTTAGTCACATAGGTTCCTGTCCTTCCTCCAAGGAGCTCATCCTATTTTACTTTCACAACAAACCTGTGAGGAAGGTTCGACCAAAAGCAGGGATCGGAACCCTGGGATTAAATCAAACATCACAGTAGTAGTTCAATGGGAATTTTCTACCTCTCTTCTTCCCCCTGCAGCCCTCTGTGCCACCCAAAAAACTGTCCCAATGGGTTTCTCTGCTGCAGGAGGAACGATTCATTGCTCCCCTCCCAGTTCTGCTGATAGAACTGCTTCTGTTAGTGTAACAACTCCATTGAATACATCCCGGGTCTTTCTAGTCCAGTCCAGTCCAATACTCTACTCTCTGGTTCTTCTCTCTCTAGATACCATTACCTCTCCCATTCCTCTGTTGTTGTTACTCTACTTGCTCCCTGTTTGTTGTTTCCTTCCCTGTTGAAATTTAGATTATAAGGTCCCTGGGGAAGGTTTCTGATTTTCTTTGCTTATATTACTCCGTAATATAAGCAAATGTCTTGACACTCTCAAATATGTGGAGATGAGATGCTAAATGAACTATGAAAATACATTAAACGTTCCACAATAGTAGGGTCAAATGTATCCTGACAGTACTAAAATAACAATGATAATCATAAAACCTTTATGTATATCTTCCAGGTATTCCTCAGTCATGGATTGTTTTAAATTACCATGTAGAGTTCCAGGGGCTCCACTCCTAAATCTAAGGGGTGGGATTGATGTGTTTAGTTTTACAGCTGTTGTGGATAATTCTGCCCCCTTTGGAAGGGCTGAAAAAACTGAGGTGGAGGGGGGGCGATAAAAAGCATGCACATCAAGTGTTAGGGATAAAATCAACCCCACAGCATGCTTGATGAAGAGTTCTGAAGAATGTGAAAGCCTGAATACTATTTTGTGAATTTTTCTTGGCCTAATCAAAGTATTGCCCTAATATGGATTGTGGAATTTTTCTTCCAGTTAATATGGCTACCTTTACTTTTTGTATGACTTGGAGAATACCAAATTTAACTGTTCAACAATGGGATCCCACAATGGAAGAAGAGGATTCTATATTACCTGAAAGTGGGATTCTATTCTCTGAGGATACATTTCCCCCTAACTACTAGGAAAAGCTACCCACTTTGACTTCCATTAACCTTTAAAAAAGAATTCCACACATAGTACACCTCTTCCAATCATCTCCACCTTTGTTGGAAAGAATGGGAAAGACTATAGTTCAGTGGCAGAGCACATACTCTGCATATAGAAGGTCTCAAGTTCAATCCCGGGCATCACCAGGTAGGACTAGAAGGGAATAATCTAACTAAGTATAAGGCAGCCTGCCAAGGAGTCTGTGCATTTTCGTCTAAGGATGGAGATGTGTCTGACTAATAGCTTGATTTTACCTTTTAGAAAATGGGGAGTCAACCATAGTTTGTCTGTTTTTTAATGTCAGTGGCTCTTACAAGAGTCCCCAGATGCAACCTGAAACCATCTCAGCACCTGACAGAGCCCAGGGCATCAAGACAGGCAGCCCCAGGACTGACAGGGCCTGCCATTTCCATTACATCAAAAGAAAGTGTAGATGTTGTGTTGCTCATAGGAAGGACAATAGAAGAAAGGTCACAGTGATGTGCTTCGCGGAACGGTTTTGCCTCTCCAACTAATGCAAGTTGTGAAATGTGGTAATTCTGCATAGGCTGCTCATGTAAGGTGTGCTGTGGTTGCAAGTCCTGTGGGATTTATGACGTTACAAATGGGGTTTTGTGCACGGTTGCCTGCAATATTAGTCCACCAGCATCATGTATTCCCCGGGCACAGACCCCTGGTGTGCTAATATTTCACATGCAGGCACCACTGAGCAGGTTTATACAAGATGCAGAGCATGTGGAACGTTATATAAGAAAGGGGGGGCAAGATTTTTAAGGCATCAAACAGCTTTAAAAAATAAGTTTGTTCTAGATTTTGGAAGGATGCAGTTAATCACTGAAAGCACATTTATTATAGTGATTAATATTGCTGAAATACTAAACTCAGTGTTGTATAACTGCCACCTTGGATACAGTATTTATTTATTTATTTTTAAAAAATCATATCAGAGTATATGAAGAAGGAGAAAAAAAGGAAACATTTTGTTCCAACATTTCTGTTATGTTAGTTACATACGGGCATACAAACACACACATACTCAATTGCTCAATGCACATTTAAACTAGGTCTGCAACCCCCACTAGGGATGTTGCAATTAAACCTGGGACCTTATGCACACGAACCTACCATGCAATAATCATAATCGTTCAACCATGATCAATAAGGTTACTGAGAAGCCCAGGAATTATGGCTTTTACACATTACGTGATGGATTTGTGTTCTCCATCTCTTATGTGATCCTAGACAAACAAAGATCAAAGGGGGGAATGTGATCCTCATATTGTACAACTATACCACACTTTCTCTCTTTCCATGACCCATTCTGGGTCACTGCAGCACAGCATGAGTTGCCCAGTTGCCTAATGGAGGAATGCATCCCTGTCTTTGATCACACTGTTGACAATCTGCAGTGCAGCACCGGAAAGAAACATCCTTTCATTGTCTAGGCAATACCCAGATGCACTCACTTCTCCCTGTCCCTCATGATGGATGAACTTCATCAATACTAAAAATAATACATTTATTTCTTACCTGCCTCTCCATTTGGATCGGGGCGGGGAACAGCAGCAAATATAAAATATGATAAAATACATAAAACTGATTAAAAACATAGTACACATTTTTAAAATAGCACTAAAACATCCTAAAGACATCCTTAAACAGTCTAAAATTCCACTGGATATGCCTGCCAGAAGAGATGAGTCTTTATAGCTTTCTTAAATTCTAAAAGACTGTTAAGTTGACAAGTCTCCCCTTGAAGACGTAGGGTTGTTGGAGGATTTTGTTCAGTCTGGATTTATGTGAACCAAGACAATTCATACTCTCCAGGCTAATAACATAGATTGAAACAACACTACTATCCATTGGATCACACACTACTCTGAATTTTGTGATGAAGTCTCAGCGCAAAAGAATGCAAACAGAAATGTGTATATCAGGGTCTATAATGCATACAAAAGTGTGTGTTTTGGGGGCAATGTATACAAAAATGCATATGGGAGAAGGCACCCAAAATGCATATTTTAAGGGGGAATCTGTTTGAGTTAAATACAAATTGTGATGCTTACAAATACAACTCAGACTCATGCAGAAATGGAGTGATTGAATGGCTTACGATTGAATATATGTGAAACTAACACTGTCTGACCATAGACTCATCTGTCCGTCCCTATCAACACATCAACAAAAGGAGTGTGTTTCAGCTCAGCCCTAGGAGAAGCCTTCAAATTCAGTTGCGATAATGGTCTACATACTAGTTGCATCTAGTGTTTAGGGGATAGAATGTTGAACCCAAATACACATCCCTAGATGACCATGAACCTCACTGTGTGACTTTGAGCCCTTTTGATTTGTGAAGATAAAATGGGATTACCCCATCCATGCTGCCATGGAGAAAAGGTAGAATACTAAAGTTTCCATAATAATATTCTCCAATTATGAGCCAAAGTAAATATGCCCCAACTCTAGAAAAGGAATATAGTTGTAGAATGAGCCTAATATGTTCAAGCCGTAGATTTGTAATATGGCTGCATTTTCTTTGGAGTCATTTTCTCTTACTAGAAGCTCTAAGGCAGGAACCTGCCAATGGAAATACAGTTGTCAGAATTCACAAAGGAAAACTGCACAGATGGTGGTTCTGGAACAGCTTTAACTAAGAGGATGAGTTAAAGATGCCTGTTTTCTCATTCATTCACTGATTCCTATCTCCATTCAAAAGCACAGCCAGGATTTGGAAGTGTCGCTCATCTCAAATAGCTCTCCAAGGTGTGCAGGGTAGTTAGGGAAGACGCAATGCATCAGACAGAATTCCAGAACCTGCTACAACCCTTCACTAACCTGTTCTGGAGGTCATTCTTCATTCTTCCATTCAATCATGCTGTTTTCGTGTATTTGACCTCCAGCACCTGTTAGGTTTAAGTAAAGCATGCAGACACTTCAGAGATTGATGCCTCAATAGGGATGGGGAACCAGCTTCTTAAGACCCACTGGCATCCTTCTTTCTCCAGATATTATTTACTCTGAGGTCAGATTCAAAATGAACACAATAAGGAAAACAATAGTTTTGAAGCTTCTCCATGCCATGTGTGTGTGGTCCATGTAGGGAATATTTACTGTAGGAGAGCATTCAAACATTCAGTCCCCCATATTCAATCTGAAATGGTACAGTCGAGCTACGTACACATTATGTGGACCTTCTATTTGTCTGTTTCAATTCTGTGCCACAGATCCATATATTTCTCAATGTCTTGACATTATGTGGACAGATGGGGTGTTTTTTTAAATTTTTTGTAGCACATCCATTTTGAAATCTCAGTTCTATCAAAGCCATTCCCTTAAGTCACTAGTGCAATCAAGTGCCAGATTGCTTTTTAAATCCAAGTTGTAATATTGTGGCCATTTCTCCCAAATCATAAAGACCACCAGGACGTTTTAGGAACTGCAGAGACAGAAATAATGCTGTACTCCTCCTCCGGGTCAGATGCAAAAGAACTACGTTGGTACTGCTGCACGTAGAGTCAGAGAGAAATAATCTATGGGATCTAAGCTTACCAGGGATTCAGAACGAAAGCGGACTAAAGGCAGACACAAATGAAAGCAGATTACTTTTATCTACCACCATAACCAACCTCATTGAAGAACAGATTCCAGAAGTCAAAACAAGAGCCCTTTCCCCTGGAAGATAATTGAACATAAAAATACAGCTATTTCTTTTTCCAATCTCCAATATAAGAATCTGAGAAGCTCTTATGAGACCAACCCATATTAATCTGTAGTGTAGATATGCCTGTATCTGAAGATCATCTCTCTAGAATGTTTATATTCAAAGATTCCTTCAACTCATTTGAGGTCTTCTCTAGTTAACACCTCCTACCTGATTTTGACTAACAATATGGGAGTGGGCAAATGTGTTTCATCCTTAATTTAAGACTACCATATGGATAAACATATTGACACATAGTACAAAACAACTTCATTAGTACTGGAAGCAGTTTTTAAAGCTCATTAGCAGTAAGAAAGGCAGGCTCTAACCCAACTCTCTCTATACATTGTAATCATTTGTTCACAGACGCTTCTCAAAATAAAGATAGACTTGAGTTTGCAGTTCTTGCGTCTTCACCCCTCTTTCTTGACCCAGTACAACCTCTAGAATTTATTTTGTTTCTTCTCTTTTTAATTTGTACCATTCCACCCTGCCACTCACCATGAGTTATCCCTTATCCACTCATTTAGCCATATTTTGTCAACTGTAGGATAGTCAGATAATTTTGGGACCTGGACTTAGTGGCCTTATGGGAGGCTCTTCTGAAATGCTAAGGTGTATTACTTCACATACTCCGGAAATGATAATCCAGATGTGCTGCATTTGGGGGCCCTCCTACTCATTCTGCACAGGGGGCCCTGGACCTCTAACCCAAAGTCCTGCCCTGACAGCAACATTGCTCACAAACAGGTTGCTTAAATTGAAGCTGAAGGGCAAATTTTGCAGAAGTAAATGCATGACTTTTTGTGTGGTTGGAAAGAGAAGGGGACACAAAGAGAGAGGCTGGGTTCCTCCATTCCCCTAAAACAATCCTCCCATAAGTGTGGTTGGCAAGCGTCAATGCTGCTCCGCTTTCATCATGCCCACAGCCTAACATGTGACAAGGTGATATGAATGGGTGATACGTGCACTTCTTGACAATGAAAAAAGAGGGAAAGGAAACAATGAGTGAATCATCCACGTTTACAGATTCTTCACACATTATGATGTAGGCATAATGGAAGCCGGTGAAAGACAATTGGGAGGGGAGTTAGAGGTAAACAGGTAGGAATGGGAAAAGAAGCTCACGGGAAGGAGGGAGGGAGGGAGGAGGGAAAGTGTTTAAAAGCTCACATGGGATTTGCGGCAGGGAGGAATCAAGCCCAATCATGTATTTATTTATATATTTATATCCCACCTTTCAATCAAGAAAATGGTACTCAAAGTGACTAACAACTATAAGAACTAAAAAACAAATGAACTTGGTTATCATGCCCTTAATCAGGTATAGTAACAGGCCCAGCTTAACTCATATTGGCTCACAATAAGCAGAGACATTTAACAATTTTGAGGGAAAAGAAACCAGTTTATTCTAAGCCAATTCACCTACACTTTTGGGATGAATATAGGGTAGTCCAATGTTAGTCCTACTTAGAGTAGACCCATTGAAATGAGTGGGACTTAAGTTAGTCATGACTACCTAAAGCCTTATTCATTTCAATGGGTCTACTCTAAGTAGGACTAATGTTGGATGCTACCCATAGCAACCTGTCTTATGTCAAAACCATCATCCCATGCGTTTCATTATCAACACTGAGCGTCAGCCACTCTTCAAGGTTTCAGCCAGGAGTTTTTCCAGCTCTACTTGGGGATGGCAGGGATTGAACCAGGAATTTTCTTCATGCAAAGCATGTGCCCTACCAATAAGCTATGGCTGTAGTTGAATATATAAACCATACCTATGATCTATAAAGTTGGCATTTAATCTATACTACTGAAGACAGCAATGGACAAGAGGGTGGTTGTTATTATAGGTTAATTTATCTGGGATAAAAGGCCTCATCTCATTTATGGGGCCTAGGACATGATCAGTTTCTAGGGAAATCTCAAATATTTAAAACTTCTTCCCCACATGGTTCTAGAAGAACTCTTGAAGACATACATATAGTGCTTTCCAAAGCATCTTATATTCATGGGGAGACATTCTGTGCCATGCAGAACATCCTGCATCTTCATAATGACCTGCAGGTGTACTGCAAAACAGGATATACCTTTTAGCTCAGACATATCCTACAGTTTCATCCTGCTACTATATCCCCCACCTTTTCCCCAACTATCCTAACTGTGATTAGGGGTTGCATCTTCATTGAACCTAACCAGGTTTCTAAGTTTAACCAGGATTTGAAATCAGGGGTTGAAAACCATCATTAAGTGTTCATAAGAGTTACAGTTGGTGTGCATAGCCATGCTTATGGTTGTGGGGGCAGACTTAAAGGGAATTTGCAAATGATTCCATCAGCTCACGGCTAGTGATCAAATGTTACTTCTGCTCTGGACCACAGAAGTTTGAACAAAGCAAATGTGTTTATTTGCAGCATTGGACTTATACTTTATTTTCAATCTCATGATGGTAACAGCACAATCATTATAGATAACGTAAGTGCAGCAACTACAATCCAGAAAACTCAGAAGGCCAAATCTAATTTGTCCAAAATAATATTGTATTGGAACAATATGACTCCTTTCTTAGTACCATACTCAAATAACTAGGATCAGGGTGTCTCATTTTAATCGCTGAAACCTTTTAAATGGGGGGAATCTTTTTAAAACAACAATACATTCTTATTGAAGAAGTGGAAACTTGCAGTTCATAATTGTTTATTAATGCTTCATCAGAAGAGGAGAACCATGCAGTATTGCTGTTTCATTTTCATGATCCATGGGGCCAGCTGGTTCACAAAGCATCATTAATGAAGCATGAGATTTCACACTGCTTGGCCATCCAACTGGAGATATGCTTCACCTTAGGGCAATTCCATTTCACCCTGCTCCCCTAACCCAGGAGGTACTCATGTGCTATGGGCAAATTAAATGAATGGCATGGATACAGTGTTTTGTCTCCTTTGGATATCACAAAAAAATTACCATACTGTTTGTAAGAGTGACAGTTTCCAGTGGAGTGCTACCTCGTGAAATAGAGTACCGAGCCACACACTGTGAAGGAGCAGGGTGGGAAATAATGTAAAATCCAGAGTTTTGTAACACCTCTTATTCAGAAAGATTTCCGACATTGTTAATAGCTAACCAGAATTTTTTCTGTCTCTGCTACGAAGTCAACAGTGCAAACAATTAACTTTTATAACAAGTTAGTGCCAGATGGCTTCATAAAGAGTTATTAAAAATATTGTGGTACAGATTTCTACATAAATATAGATGCATGCATTTGTCAGTTTTAAAAACTTAAAAAAATAACATTTGGCTATGAATTGCATAACTTTCAGCTAATAATCTCTTTCCCTTTGTTACAAAGATTCTCTTGCTATTGTCCTATTGGTATGTGATGATTGAAGCATTATATTGATTCTATGGCAAATTCGACTGATAGTCTTATTGCTGCTTTTCAGATATAGCGGAGTGGAGATTGAGCTGTAGCTTTAGATGAAAGACAAAATTGAAGGTTTCAGACAATGGAATACAAAAGTGAACAATGGGACCACTACTGTATGTCTTTTATTATTTAATTTGGCATTCACTCCCACTTTTATGTACTGCCTACAAACTCCTATTTTCCAAGCAACGCAGAAATCACTCTTGAAATTGTGTGACTGTATAGCAAGAAGTGGAGAGAGGACATTAAGGGTTTGGTAGTTAAAGAATGACAGCTAGGAATGTAAGGATTGTGCATAATCCGCTCTGTGTTTTGCAGATTGTCAGGCACCTTTCATTCAGTCATCCATCCATTACTGGTAAAAAAAAAAAAAAGTTTCCAAATTTGCACAATTTCAAATTTGCGCAAATTTGCAATTAATTTTTTATCGTTTTCGAACAAAGATAAAACACAAATAATACAACATACAACATTAAGATGGACTTCCGAATTTCTCCAACATACAAAAATATCTATGTTTACTTAATGCTTTATCAAAATAAGACTAAAAAAAAAAGAAATAAAATTTCCCGACTTCCTTGTCTTTATTAATTGTTTTTCTTCCAATTTAATTGCTGAATTCACATACACATATATTCTTCCCATCTCTCTCTTTTAAAAAATCTATCAGAGGTTTCCATTCCTCAGTAAATCATTGTTGTTTTGTCTTTCATTATTGCAGTGAGTTTTGCCATTTCAGCCAGCTCTGTAATCTTCAATAGCCATTCCTCCTCTGTTGGTACTTTTTTGCTCTTCCAGTTCTGGGCATATATTAATCTTGCTGCTGTTATCATGTATAAGAACAAAGTTCCATAACTTTGGTTCAACTGTTCATCTATTATCCCCAACAAAAAGTATTCTAGACGTAATTGTATTTTAATTTTCAATATATTTTGCATTACTTTATGCATTTGTGTCCAAAAGAATTTCCCTTTTTTCATGTCCACCATAGCTGATAAAAGGTTCCTTCCTGCTCTTCACATTTCCAGCACCTTCCCGATGTCCCTTTATACATTTTCGCCAATTTTGTCAGAGATATATACCATCTATACATCATTTTATAAAAAAAAATATTTCAAACTGCACATAATGTAAATTTCAAGCCTCTCGACCACATATTCTCCCACTGAACCATAGTAATGTTATATCCAAAATTTTGAGCCCACTTTATTATACAATCTTTTACCTGTGCATCTTCAGTCTCATACTTTAACAAAAGTTTATATGTCTTTGAAATAACATAATCATCATTTGTATATAAGGCTTTCCTCAAATTCAGATTTTGTACATTTAAATCCCCAATTTTTGTATCTATCTTATACCTTTCCATCATTTGTAAATATGAGAACCACTGACAAATATATCCTTCACTCAATAATCTCTCTCTTGATTTCATTTTAACATCACCTTCTATTGTTTCTAATATCTCATTGTACATCAACCATTTATTTGTACTTGACAGTTCTCTTCTATGAAAGTCCTCCTGTGAGGAAATCCATTGCAGGTGAATTGGGTGGAAATAAACAGACGACACAAAGTATGTATGGTTTCAAATCAGGGCCACATTTATTAAGATCTGGAAAGGGAACACTGGGCGGGCCCTCTCTATGCCATATAACTAATAGGCATTTAACGAGCAAAACGTTCTAAGCCTGTGGAGTGGTGGCACATTGCTCACCACCCGCAGGCCTACCCCTTTTGGGGAGGGGAGGCCTTCCCGTGTCGCTCCCTCCCGGGCTGTGACACCCAGGTAGAGCGAGGTGAGTTGGCCCCCCACTGGGGCTGCAGAACCCTCAGCAGAAGGCCCTCAGGAATCACCTGTCACCACTTAATGGTGCCACAGAATGATCACCGTCCCTGTTCTCTAGACGTGCCCGCCCCTAACGCCTGAACCAAATGTGACCAAATCGTACTACCCAAGGTATCCTAAGACACTCTCTCCAGACTTACAGTGTAAAGTAGGCAAAAAACATGTAGCCAAAGCCAATCAGGTTACATGAAAAAAATCCTACTCGTCTCCCAAAAGGGCAACCAGAGAACCCACACTGCATACTGGGAGGGAGGGAGGGAGGGAGCCGCAACCAAAGAGGCCGGTGGCCGGATGCGGCTGCCTTATATAGGCGCTGCTGCTCCTCCCCCGGCCAGTGGCACCACTATGCCCTACCCAATCAGGGCAGGGCACGTCTCTTCTTCCCCCGCACCAGCAATAGCCTCCCCGCGGCCACGCGAGCAGGACACGGGGGAAGGGTATTAGTGGTGTTTTCTGACACAATGTAGGTTTATATTTAATCCATGTTCTCAAAATTTCTTGTCTCACATCATGGCTATTGAATTCTACATTCACTTTAACTTTATCATACCACAAATACCCATGCCAACCAAATCTAAAATCATGACCTTCTAATTCCAGTAATCTTCCATTTTTCATCAACATCCATTCCTTCATCCACATCAAGCAACAGGCAGAGAAATACATCCTCAAATCTGACAAACTAAGGCCTCCTCTCTCTTTTGCATCTTGTAATATTTTAAACGTCACCCTTGGCTTTTTGGATTGCCATATAAATCTAGAAATCTCTCTCTGCCATTGCTTGAATGGTAACTCCAAAGTTACAATAGGTATTGTCTGAAATAGAAATAACATTCTTGGTAAAACATTCATCTTAATTGTTGTAATTCTCCCCATCAAAGACAATTGAAGCTTATCCTACCTTATTAAATCTTGTTTGACTTCATTCCAAATCTTAACATAGTTATTATGAAACAACATACAATTCATATTTGTCAAATTTATACCCAAGTATTTTACCTTATTTTCTACTTTAAAACCAGTTTTTTCTGCCACCTTTAATTGATCTTGCTTGTTCATATTTTTGAAAGTATCTTAGTCTTTTGTTTATTAACCTTGAACCCTGCTAGTATGCAAAATTCACTCAGATTATTCATTAAAGTCTCAATTCCTTTCAGGGGACCCTCCAAAGTAAACACCAGATCTTCTGCAAAAGTTCTTAACTGGTAAGATTCTTTTCTAATTTTTATTCCTCCAATTTTTTCTTTTTGTCTTACAGCTCTGTTCAATATTTCCAACACCAAAATGAATAACAGAGGTGACATTGGACAGCCCTGTCTGGTCCCTCTTTGAATCTTACACGGTTTTGACAAATCTCCATTAATAATGATCTGCGCACTCTGTTCAGTATAAATTGACTTCACCCATGTTATGAAATTAAACCCAAAGTCCATTACTTCCAAAACTTTAAACAAAAAGTCCCAATTAAGATTATCAAATGCTTTCTCTGCATCCCAAAAAAATCAAAGCCCCTTGTTTTTCTGGGTGTTTGTCCAAATATTCTATGATATTCAGTACAACTCTAATGTCATCTTTTATCTCTATTTTCGGTTTAAAAAAACCACATTGATCTTCATGAATGACTTCCTGTAATACTATCTTAAGTCTTTCCACCATTATCGATGTAAACAACTTATAATAATTGTTTAACAACGGTATTGGCCTAAAATTTTTAGTCTAAGTTAGGTCCTGACCTTCTTTAGGTATCAACATTATATATGCTGTTTTCCACGTCTTTGGTATCTTCCCCTCTTGCAAAATAGAATTCATTGTACTCTGCAGAGGTAATAATAGTTCCTCATCAAAATTTTTATAGTAAGCACCTGGGAGACCATCCAGTCCTAGTGTTTTCCCCAGTTTAATTCTTTTTATAGCTGCAACCATTTCAGCCATAGTGATATCTCCATTCATTATTTGTTTCTGTTCCAGTGAAATTTTAGAAAAATTCTGTTTTTGTAAATAACTTTCCATTCTCTCTGATGGCATCTCATGTTTCTTATATAAATTTGAATAATATTGCCAGAACTCTCTTTGTATCTTCACATCATGCATTATTTCTGTATCCCCGTCCTGGATTTTAACTATTATCTTTTTTTTTCTTTCCGCAATTTATAAGCTAGCCATTTTCCCTGATTAGTTGCACCTTCAAATTCTCTCTGTTTCACAAATTTTAAATTCCATTCCATTTCTCTAACCATCGACATGGACTCTTGCTGTTGCAAAATCTTGATCTGGCAGCGAATCCCCACCTTTCTTGGTGAGCTCTTTAACTCCTCCTCCTTCTTTTTAATCTCATCCATAAGGGCTTTCATTTTTTCCTGTCTTTCCCTCTTAATCTGACTGCTTTTCTGAATAAAATAACATCTTATGAAGGCTTTACTTGTATCCCAAACTGTACTGTGGTTAACACCTTTATACAAGTTCAACTAAAAAAATTCCTTAATTTTTTTTCCGGCCTTCTTCCACCACTGCTTTATTTTGTAGTAAAGATACATTTAGTCTCGATCTGAATGTGCTTCTTCTTATTATTATTATTTTCAAAACCATCAATACTGGATTATGATCCAAAAAAGATTTTGGCAGGATCTCTATGTTCTTTATTTTTGTAAGTATTGCCCTAGATGTCAAAATCATATCTATTCTTGAAAAAGATTTATGTCTTTCTGAAAAATAAGTGTATTCCTTGGAGCCACCATTTCTATGTCTCCATGCGTCCACCAAACCCAGATTGTCCACCAAATAATAATAAAAAAACCTTTTAGGAAGCTTTCCCTGTTGACCTTTGATATCTTTCTCTGAAAGTTTATCAATTTGTGGTGATATCACACCATTTCAATCACCCAATAAACACCAGCTATCACTAGAAAAACCCACCAATCTTCATAACAATTGTTCGTAAAATTGTTCATTGGGAGCATACACCCCAATACCATAATTTCCAATCTGTCTACAATAGTTCTTACACCCACAAAATGTCCTTGTTCATCAGATATAACTAATTCTGGTTTTAAGTGGGGTTATATATATAAGACCACCCCTGACTTTTTCTTTGTACTTGCAGAAATAAATTATTTTCCCAGATTTTTATTGTGGAGATATTTTACATATTTTTTTCTAATATGAGTTTCCTGGTAATGGAGGGTGGAGAAATAATGAGGCAACACACAGAAGTGGATTTTAAATAGGGCCACTTTATTAAAGATCTGCAGAGTGGTTAAACCTATGCAGGCATCCTAAATATTTCAGGGCGAGACATTCACCGTCTGTGAAGTGGCGCTTCCCAGTTTGCCACAACCCAGACTGCCCCTTATGGGGTAGGAAGGCCTTCCAATGTCGACCTCCCCTCGTGCTGTACAGCTCCAAGTAGGTGAGGAAGGTTGGCCTTAAAGGCAACCCTTATCCCACCAGCTGAGGCCATATAACTCACAGCTGGGGGCCCTCAGGCGTTACCAATCACTGAAACAGTGCCTGTGAATGCAGGCACCCCCACTTGCAATGGCCTCCACATGCCCAGGCATGCCGTGCCCATTGTGAAGGCATTTCTTGTAAGCAAATAATATCTAGTTTTAACTTCTTAGATGGTAAGAAAAAAAATCCCTCTTTTGTGGTGAATTTAGTCCATTTATATTCCATGATAGATATTTGTAATCCATATTTAAATTATTATTACATATCAATAAGAGTCTTTAATTCCAGCAAATTTTACATGTCTGAAGTTTCTCCCTCTTCTCTTGGGTCCCTTTCATCAACTTGTATTTCCTCTAATTCTTTTTTATATTTCTCCATAAAATATTTTGTTTTTTTCCACTGAGTTCAGCTTATATCTTTCCCCAGCGAATGTCAAAGTCAAACCTTCAGGAATTTCCCATCTGAAAACAATCTTTTTCTGTTTCAGAATCGTTGTCAAAAGTTCATAGTCTTTCCTTCTAGATCTAATTCTGGTTGGTATTTCCTTTAGAATAATAACTTCCTTTCCATCAATTTTTACTTTCTCCCAATTATGGCATTGTAAAATCTTGTCTCTAGGGGATTTTCTCACAAAATAAACCATAATGTCTCTTGGCAGTTGCTTTGTCCTTGCATAAACAGAGTTTTTTTCTATATACCCTGTCTATTTCAGCTTCCATCCTGTCCTTCTCCCAGTCCAATAATTCAGCTAGTATTTTTATGATCTCTTCTCTGAGCTCACCTGTTTTTTCTGCAATGTTTTTCAACCTTAAGCATTTTTTCTATTTCCCTTTGTTACAAAAGAGCTACTGTGTCCCTTTCAAGTTGAACCTGCAAGATTTGTGTTTTATGATCCAAAGTTTGCACTTTATCCTTTGTCTTCTTGGCATCCTCCTTTAATTGTTTGACTGCCATGTCCATTTGATTGATCTCTTTAATCAAATCATCTTTAGTCTCCTTAAGATTTACCTCCATAGTTGAAAATTGATCATCTTCTTTGTAGAAGCATCCATTTTAATTTCAAGTCATTTGAACAAATCCATCATTGTCATCGTGATTTTATCCAATGCTTTCTTTGTTTCATCAGCAGGTGGCGCCATAGCTGCATCAAATGAACCATAGCAACCTTCTTATCAGACTGTTTGGGAACAGCCAGAGAACGTGAAAGTAAACAAAAACAGAGCAAACTCAGTGTAGACAAACTCCGTAATTTCCCACTCTCTGCTGTTTACTTCAAAGCCTCTCCGTTCACAGCTCAAAGCAACACAATGGAAACCTCTTTTCTCCGATTTTTATGATTAAATCTTCAGTCACGGCTTACTGTTGATTGCTGCAATTCCCTTCTTCCATAAATGCATGCTGTTTACATCCCTTATAAAGAAAGTCTGTTTTCACTCACCATAAAAGGTTTGTTGTTTAATCTTGATGTTGTCACGTTGAAATCCCCCCATCTTCCATTAATTTTTGTTGTTATATAGTCAATCAATCTTGGGGAATGGATGTTGGTGGAACTTAACCCTTTTCCCAGGTGACAGAGCGATTCAACAGTGGTAGATGTCTGGTCTCTTATCTCCCTGCTGTCTCATTCATCAAAGCTTCTGCCTTGGCTAGTTTGCAGCTCCGGAGATTAATGAGACATCTTCCGACCTGCTCATGCCTTGACCTCTTCAATCTGGGGTTGTAAATTCTATCCAGCAGCCACTTAGATGGTATTTAAATCACTCTGTTCTTCTCAGTTAAAAATTCAGCAGCGTCAATCCTCCATTACTCCACCGGAAGTCTTGCGCAAATTTGCAAGTGCACAAATTCTTGCAAAATTCCCCCACAATGCACATCTCATGCTTTAACCTACCGGAGAAATGCACATTTTGGCCAGATTTTTTTTATTCATGCAAACTTCTAGAAGGTTAGGAAAATAGGCTAGAAATCAACAGACTCCACCCAAAAAAATCTGAATTCACTTGATTATGTTGTAGATCTTTCTGACATCCCTAATGACAGCACAACTGGCTGTCCATCAACTTGGGGAGAGCCAGGACAGATGCTCAGATTTATCTTAAAACAAAGCCATTGGTAGTTCTATGGACACCAAAGAAAGTTGCTGAGAGTACTGGAAGCATATTTAGGAAACTAAGGCGGAGGGTTCATCTACATCTAAGGGTGTAGAAGGAGGGAGGAAGGGAGGGAGGGAGGGAGGGGGAGGATTGCAGACTTACCTGCTTCCATGATCCTCCCCCAGCATCTAGGCCCAATCCATGGGAAAGGTAAGTTAAAAAAACATTCCCAACCCCCCATTCTGGGGATGGCAAAATTGCTTTCCCCCCATGGGCACGGAGCCATCCATGCCTGTTTTAGGACCCAGGACAGAGGAAAACCCGGGATATCCCCAGTTTCTGTTATCCTGGGGTTATCCTGGGATCATCCCTAAGTTGTCCCCGGTTGCTCCTGGGATCCCATGTGCATCATGTGTACGCATAGGGACAACCTAGGGATGACCCTGGGATAAATTCCTGGTGAAGACATGGCCAGAGAGGTGGGAGATTATCTCATTTCAGTTTGGTTTTGATAAAAATTTACCACAGAATTCACAAAGTTCTCTACAGCTGGAACAAAAGTAACTTGTGAAGGTGGAAGAAACTTAAACTGACAAATATGTCTACCCAAGCCCAGGACTTGGAATGCTTTGCTCTTAGGAATCTGGGTTTGAATCCCTGTGTATTCAACTGTCAGTGCTGAATAAGTGTTGCCACTTTTTTCCTAACAGGCTCTTCATCTTTAACAGTTTACACAGCAGGCAGGTAAAACATGATCTTCTCTGTGCTGGAAATAGCTGTTCCTATTGAATGTGGCTGGTGCAGTTGGCTGAAGGGTTCATTTTGGTCCATTTTTTAGAAAATAAATTGACAAAAGATTCCAGAGATTTGGGGGAAGGACATTGTGGGCTGCAGAGAGAAGGGTTAGTGGGCAAACTCCAATTTGTGAATATGAACTCTGTTCTTTTCGCAGAAGGAAAGTTAGGATCCAAATAAGCCACTGTGTTTTAAACTAGCAGCTTTCACTTTGTAAATTCAACTTTTAATCGTTGTAGCCACTTTGGGAATCATTTTTGTTGAGAAGTAGGATAGAAGTACAAGAATAAATGCATTTGAATAAATATGATTCCAAAAATAACCAGAGGGTTTTTTTTAGTACTCTTTAAAATAGTTTACGTTACTCTTGACATTTTTTTTAAGTATGGGTTCCCCAACATTCTGTCTCGCACACATGCTTCTTGGAAACATTCAAAGATCTTTATTTTATTTCATTTCATTTAAAAAAAGGTTAACTCCCCCTCCACTCTGTTACCTAGGGGTTAAAGCATTATCCAATTAAACTGAGAATAATTTATTAATTTCTTAATCACACTTTGAAGATGTACATTTTTAATCAGCCTTTAATCTAGGGTGTCCTCTGTGAAAAAGTATTCAGTGCTGATGGCATCTGTTATGTATCAAGATTCATGCATAATTTCCCACAGAACATCACCTATATTAAGGTTTTCTTTAAAATAAATCCAATAACAGAAAAGCTAATTCATCCAGTCAGAACCACTTAATTGGATGGTTTTAGTTTCATCCTACATCACTATAGCCAGGGCCGGTGGCAAGGGTACGTTTTTATTATTCATTTGTTCATTTTATTTGTGCCCTACCTTTCTAACAAAAAGAAGAAAAAGTCTCTCTATGACTTTGTTCAGATGACACATTAAGCCACAGTGGTTAAGCTTTTTGAGCTAAACATTATGTCTTAGTGTGTCATGTGAACCATTCCTAATCATGGTGGCTACATAACCATGGTTTAAACATGCTCACTAACCGTTTGCTGCAAAAGGGTTAGTGGCCTAACCATGGCTTAGTGTGTTGTCTGAAGTGGCACAATGTGACTTCCAGGCATAGATTAAAACAACAAAACTGCACATTAAAATGCAATAGAAACATTATTATTACAGAATAATAATAAGACAATAAAATAAAAGCAACGCCCGACCAAATAGACCTTGAATAAAGCAGTCTTTGCCTGTCAATGGATGGATAGGAGAGAAGGATCAAGCCTAGCCTCCCTTGGGAGGGAATTTCACAGCCTGGGAGCACCCACCAACAAATATGAAGGTAGTGGTCTTGAAAGAAGAGCTTCTCCAGAAGACCTTAAGAACTCGACAGGCTCCTATGGGGGAAGTCAGTGTTTCAGGTAGTCTGGTCCCAAGCCATATAGGGCTTCATAGGTTATAATCATCACTTTGACTCCTGCCCAGAAACAAACCAGTAGCCAATGAAGCTGCTGTAACAAGGGAGTCACATGCTTCCTGTAACTGGCCCTGGTCAACAGTCTGGCTACAGCATTCTGGATTAGTTGAAGTCTCCAGATAGTTCTCAAAGGCAGGCCCATGTAGAGTGCTTTACAGTAGTCTGAACAGGATGTAATGAATGCATGAGTGACCATGACCAGATCAGACATATTTAGGAATGGGAGCAGAAGGTACACTAGCCTCAGCTGCACAAACACATTCTTGGCCACTGCAGTGACTTGGCCATCTAGTTCAGGGTGACTTAAACTGTGACCCTGAATCTTCAGGGAGAGTGTAACCCCATCCAGCACAGGTTGAATCCCTATTCCCTGACTGGCCATTCAACTGACCAAGAGCACCTCTATCTTGCCTTGATTAAACTTCAGTTTGTTGGTTCTCATCCAGTTCATTACTGACCTCAGGCAGCAATTTAGATCCAATACAGCTCCTTGGATTTGGATGGAAAAGATAGAGTTCAGTGTTATTGGCACACTGGTAGCACTGAATCCCAAAACTCTGGACGATCTCTCCCAGTGGTTTCAAGTATATGTGAATAGAATGGGGATGAGATGGGAACTTGAAGGATACCACTGGCCAATGGCCATGGTGTTGAACAGGAATCCCCCAGCACCACCTTTTGAGATTGCCCCTGCAAAATGGACTGGAGCCACGGTCTAACAGTACTTCCCAGGTCCATCTCAGACAGATGCCCCAGACGGATAACATCATTGATGGTATCAAAAGATGCCTAAAGGTCCAGCAGACATCCAGTCAGAGGGAGGGGGTCTGCAGCAGGGAAATCAAGTCCTCTTGGGGCCCCACAGATTTCCCTGGAGCCTTGCTGCATCCATTGGATTTTGCTGGGCAGCTCTCCTCCATTCAAAACAGCACGATAAGCAAATGGCAGATGCCATTAGCCAAACACAGGAAAATTAAGGCCATAAATTGCATGGTTTATGGCATTTGTGGCTGTAAAAACTTCCTTCTTCATAAATATTTGCAATTTACATAGAAGGAAGTGCTTTACAGCCACAAATGCCATAAATTACACAAATTAGGGCTGTAATTTTCCCATGATTGGCTAATGGCAGCTGCCATTAGCTTATCACACTGTTTAGGATGGAGGAAAGCCACCCTATGGGAAATCCAGCAGATGCAGGGTGAGTGGAGCCGGTCTGTTGTGGACTTCGCAGATTGGATTCCTGAGATTCCATCCTTATTTGGGTCTGCAGCAGATTTCTCCACCATCCTTAGTAGCAGGATGTGCTCTTACAGAAACAGTCAGAGGAAATCTCACCTATGCCCATGGTTCTTCTCTGGGTACTTACATAGGTCCTCTGGATCATGACCACTGACTTGCATAAGGCTATGCTGTGAGCTTCATGAAGGCCAGCTGTGTAAATCTGGATCTCCGATGTCCAAATCCATACCCCTAATTTCTTATCGCCTTAAGCTATCTTAGTTACTTGTTTGTATTTTCATTAGTTTTGGGGTCATGTTTGCGTAGGAGCTCACTCAACTACCACAGTACCCTTTTCTGACAGAGAAGGGCTATATAATTTTCTTTGACAAATGTGCTCTAGGATTAATGGCACATTGCCAGCAAGGTACGAAAGGAGGAGTTTAGTCTTCTGCATAATTGTTTAGAACATTTAGAAGAAAGAGAGGGAGAGGGTGCCAAGTTATAATCTTACCAGAGAGAAAGATGTTAAAATATTGAGAGGAATCATGGCCGGAGTGGGGTGTGTATGCCATTCCCCCTATTATGTTGGCCAATCAAGGTATCCCCATGTGATAGAGGTTCTCCGAGTTCCTCCAGTAAGCTCCGTTCACCTTGTTCCCGAATGCAAGCTGTTGTTGCTGTTCTTTGCTTGGGAAACGTGTGCATTTAGGTGCACATTTTTCAAAGTGTGCACCCAAATGCATTCTTTTCATCAAAAATATATAGCCTAAACACATTTTTAAAGGGCACGTTTTTATGATGAATGTATATTGCGAACGTGATCAGAAGCTTGGGAATATGTGGGCTTTGCAAAAAAAAAAACCAGTGATTGCATTGAGGGCTGTGAAGGTGGAAAGTCCTGATATAAAATTGACTGAAACAATTTTTTCACACATCCTTAGGTTAAGGCCAGTGGCCATGGACAAGCACAATCTTGCTCCCCTGGATGTGCATTTATTTGGATATGTGAAAGGCGTTCCAGCATGTTCGTCCATGTAGAGGTGAGATAGAGATTTGAAGCAGTAACTTCATTTCTTCTTTCGCAGCTCAGTTTGGTAAAAGCATCGTGCTACAGCAATGCTCTTTATACTAAATGGAATCTCTCAGAATCACGACGTTGCATGTGGAAATCCAGTTTTCAGGACTCCATTTAATAGGGCTTACAGGAATTCTGTTATAACATCTATATAGGAAGATGACATTAACGCTGCCACCGTTGTGTTATTTTCTCTGGCTATTAAGAAATCCTGAAAGACAGCTTAAACTGATGCCTGGACAGCACCTGCTTCACTCCTCAGTTTAAGTGCTGCTAAAAATCTCTGGAGGGCTACTATAGTCCACAATTGTTATATTGAGGTATTTTCTTTGCAGAAATGCCACGGTGTATCCTTTCGTTATCGTTCAGGAATACAATATTTATGAAAGCAAGTGGAGTCACAGTACTTTTGCTAGACAAGTCTGCCTTCTCTCAGGATATTGATTTTTGAAATGTCAGGGCCTCTGTATATTTGGTTTAAGGTAGCAAACATCTTTGCAGTTTGACTTCATGGTTGAGACTTCACGACTATGAGCCAGTAAACTTGTATATGCAGTTAATGAAGGGAAAGACCGAAAGGGACAACAGGGACATCTTGAATGAAAGCTGCCCTTGAAAGGTGGGAAGATGGCAGAAAGGGTATTCAGGAATATCGTGTCCAACTGGAGTGGGTGAGAGTGAATGACATCAGTGCAGGGATGAGTGATAGCATGGTCTTAGTAGTTCTTCTTGGCATTTCTATAGTAGAATGGATTTATACAACAGGGTGAACTGACCTCCTTCAGGCAGCATTAGGGATGTTGCAAGGATCCAAGGGTGTGGTTGACTCCGGCAGCCTCCCCCGCACTACTCGGCCTCCCTGACTCCACTTACTGCCCTGTTCAGCTCCTTGGATGAGCCACCATGCGGTCCGCAGGTACTCGGAGAGCAGTCTGCAGCCACCCAACCCCTCAGCATGCTGCCATTTTGCATGAAAATGGTGGCTTGTTGTTTTTTGTAAATGCCCTTTACTGCAAATGGCAGTCATAAAGCAGCAGTTTACACCTGATTACAGGAGAGAATGGTT
Organism: Anniella stebbinsi; assembly: GCA_029215795.1. Classification (NCBI taxonomy): domain Eukaryota; kingdom Metazoa; phylum Chordata; class Lepidosauria; order Squamata; family Anniellidae; genus Anniella; species Anniella stebbinsi. The sequence goes on from JARDYH010000006.1 coordinate 4,082,259, forward strand.
CTGGGCAGCTTATCCGGGGAGCCGAATAGGGGCTGGCGGGTGGTGGGGATTCAGTGAACGGCACGAGGTGAGTCTGTCCATCCCTAGGCAGCACTATGAGGTGGAGGAAGGAATAGGTGAAGCCAGGTAATTTTAGGCCCTGGACTGAATTGTCTTCCCAGGGGAGCACTTTAGTCAGCCATGTGTATTGCTTCAGTTGTGAAGAACCTTTATCTTTCCCTGCCCACACACATACTGCCGTTCCATGCTTTTCAACTGTTTCTAGAGTCCAGATAAGTTAGAACAAAACAATAACATTGTTAGCCAACCCTGATTAAAGCAAACAACCAACAAAAAGAGAAAATCTGGATCCAAAAGAGTTCAGTGTTGGCCTTTAAAATCTTAAATGGCATAGGACCAGACTATTTGAAGCCCAAAAGAGCCTACCTGCACCCTGAGATCAGCATCAGAGGTCCAGCATCAGGAAACCACCACTAATTACTATAAAATTGGTGGGTCGGGGCCTTCTCAGTGGTAGAAACTAGCTCCCCATGGAAACCTGCCAAACCCCTCTTCCTACTTTAGACAAGGTTTGGAAAATCCTTTTATTCCTTCAGGTAAATTATCTATGATTGATTTTATTCTTCTTCTTGGATTTTTTTCACATGATGTTTGCTATTATTATTATTATTATTATTATTCCACCTTTTTCCCAATACTGGGACTCAAAGCAGCTTATAAATTAAAACATCTACAGTGAAAAACAGATAGAGATATACAAAAATTAAAAATGTATAATTAAACAAAGTAAAATTTTAAAATATTTAAAGCATTTAAAAACATTTTAAATACAAATAATAATAAAAAACCGAGATATAAACAACACATTGACAGAGGTCCAAACTACCCCCCAAATGCCTGCTGAAACAGAAGAGTTTTAGCCTGCCTATGAAAGCAAACCAAGGATGGAGCCAGTCTAGCTTCCCTGGGAAGGGAGTTCCAGAGCCCCGGGGCAGCCACTGAGAAGGCCCTCTCCCGTGTTCCCACCAGGTGTGCCTGTGATGGTGGTGGGACAGAGAGAAGGGCCTCCCCTGAAGACCTCAGAGGACAGGCAGACACATAAGGGAGAATACAGTATTTCAGATAACCTGGACCCAAGTCGTATAGGGCTTTGTAGGTCATAACCAGCACTTTGAATTGTGTCTGGAAACAGACTGGAAGCCAGTGGAGCTGTTTTAAGAGGGGACTTGTACGCTCCCTGTAGCCAGCCCCAGTCAACAATCTAGCCACAGCTCTTTGAACCAGCTAAAGTTTCTGAACACTCTTCAAAGGCAGCCCCAGGTAGAGCACAGTACAATAATCCAAATGTGATGTAACTAAAGCGTGTGTCACTGTGGCTAGGTCTGACATCTCAAGGAATGGGCTTTCTTCTTTTTTTGAGCTGCATTTGTTAAATATGTAGACAAAAATGTCTTCAAATAGTACATGATAAATAAATGATGACCGTAAGCTAGATTTATAGTTTGACATTTTAAGCATTGTAAAATTACACTGCTTACTGTGCAGAAAAGGCCCCGGCATTATTGAGACTGCTTCCAAATGGCTTAGATGGAGGACAATACACAAAGTAAATAAATTCCTCCATTAGCTTACTATCCACATTTTTAACACTCTTACAAGCCATCTCTGAATGGCAGAATCCATGGGCTATCCAAATATTTGGTCAAAGCCACATTCATTCAGAGATGCAGGTTTGCTGGTGTTCAAGAGGGGAATGCAAGGAACAGAGAGATAATAGTGGGACATAAGGAGAAGCCTTATTGGAAACCATGGAACTGAAGGTTGTTACCCAGGGAAAGAGTAGCTAAGAGAAAATGAGAGAAAGCTGGGATCAGAGCCCAAGGGACTTTGTCGAAGAGTGAGGGAGAACAGAAGAGAGGCTGCCACCATGACCCTCTTGACCTCGTCACACTTCACTTTAAATGTTTCAAGCATAGGAAGATTAAACAGAAAAGGACTCATCCCTTTTAATAACTTTGAAGGAGGCGAAAAGAGCTAATTATTAAGACAACCTAACCTTTGCTTCAAACATTGTCAGAACAGTAGCTGCTTATTTTGTATGGCACTCTGGAGTTTTTATACGAAGAGAATTTAATATCAAAATGAAGTTTAAAAAGACGATCTATTTTGAGAACAGCATAGGTTTGCCAGAAGCTGTATCTGAAGCTGGATTTTACACGGTTGGAAAGCAAAGAGCTTCTCCTTATAACAGGCTACATTTCTCATTCTCCTCCTTCTCTACCTGTCCCACCTGCTTTGACAACAACTGTTGATGTACCTGGGGGTGTCTTGACGATGGCGCATTGGGGCCATGAGCCCCCCAACCCCACGCTTGACCTCCTTGGGGGTTATCCCCATGTCAAGGAGCGAGCATGGAGTTTGTGGTTATTAATGAAAGGGGAAGAACAGCCACTGCCACCCCATGATCCACCACATGAGTGCTACTGAGCCTCATCGTGTCCCTCACTGGTTCCCCTCCTACCTGATGGGGCTTTCCAAGCCCTTCTCCCCACACCAGAGGAGGCACAGAGGCATGGAGGCAGCCATTTGGTTTGCTGGCCCGCCCCGCCTTCCTGTTCAGACAATGGCAACCAATCAGGAGTTGCCGTCAGCCAGCCACACCTCCACTGCAACACCGGAGCAAGTTGACAGGCATCGATGCCCCATCGTCACCTTGCTCCACAGAAAAAAGTCAGGGTAAGTCCCCAACTTTTAAAATTTGGAGCTTTGGGGGAAAGCCCTGGGATGGTTCCACAATGGCTGCTGCATCATATAAATGACACAGTGCCACTGAGGAGCCACCCCGGGGCTTTCCCCTCATATAGAACATTCCCCCCCCCCCCGCATGTTGCTCTGGTCTCGAGAGTGAAGTGTGTCACTGCTCTCTTGCAAATCACAGTTTGAAAAGGGGGAAATAAGCAAGACATATTGTACACCTTTTGCATGTGTATAAGTCTCTGCAGAGCTGTCCCCTTCCTTAGTATTCATGTTTGATTCCTGTACATGGTCTGAGGCTCAATAGAATTAATAGGGCAGCCTGTGCAGACCCTCATTTCACAACAACACTGTAGTAAATAGGATTCTGAGGCCAAATATGTGTCTCTTGTAAGAGCCGTGACTTATTCCTCTCTGGGCTGGTTAAAATGTTGTTTTTGCAATGATATGGAGCCTACTGCTAGTACAACAAGGAGGAGGCTCCATTCTCTCTCTTTCTCCTTGCATGAGTGTATAGAGTGGAGGTTGGTGGATCTGTTTTCAGTGGCTCTGTGAATCCATTCTGGTTTTAGTCATACCCAGACAGAACTCTTAAGGAGCTATCCAAGGTGCTGAAACTGTTGGGGGGTGAAGGTACTTTGGATAGCTTCTTTAGAGTGCTGGCTAGTTTGGACATATTCACAGCCCCCTGAAATCAGACCCACCAGTCTCTACTGGATGTGTATCTGGACAAAAACACCAAGCTGTCCCATCTTGCTAAAGGAAGAACTAAGAAGGCCGCGGCCCAGAGTGAAAGGCACCAAATAGCTAGGTTGTGGTTACTCAGGAGAACTAGAAAGATATTTACATATGCTCAGAGGCACACTCTTATTCTGTGTTGGAAGAACTGGGTCGGATCTATACTACTGCTTTATAATGGTTTGTAATGGTTTTGACTAGGGCTATGTATCACTTCGGATCTGAATCCCAAATTCCAAAGTGAATCAGGGTGATTCAGACCTCCCTAAAACAGATCTGAAGTGGATCAGGGGAGGTCCAAACTGTTCCAAACTGAATCGGTTTGGTCCGAATCGATTCAGATCAATTTGGCAATTTGGATGCCATTTAAAATGTTTTTCCCCATAGGGTTGCATTGGGGGAAAGAAACACCTATAACTTTTTACTTTTTAAAATAGAATCATGAAACTTGGGCACATTGCAGATGGCCTGGAGCTACTCATGTGTGGCAAATTTCAGACACAGAGGTGCAGGTGTTTTGTGGCTATGAATTTTTGAAAAATGATAATTTTGCCCATGCGATAGCCATTTCTGTGCTTTTCCCCATAGGGTTGCATTGGGGGAAAGAAATGGCACAACTTTTTAATTTTTAAAGATAGAAACATGAAACCTGGGCACTTTGCAGATGGCCTGGAGCTACTCATGTGTGGCAAATTTCATGTTTCTATCTTTAAAAATGATAAAGTTATAGGCGTATATTTCTCCCAATGCAAGTCTATGGGGAAAATGAGTCATCCAAATCTTGATTTGGAGGTCCAGATCTTGCTTCAGATTTGGATCTGAAGCGAATTGGTGGAGGTCCGAATTGACCCGAAGCAAATCGGGCCCAATTAGGAAGTGACAAATCGGGATCCGAAGTGAATTAGGTGGTCCGTGCACAGCCCTAATTTTGACAACTGTTCAGGCCCAAGACAGGTTACAAATATCATTTTCAAACCATTTTCAAAAGTGTTATATCCTGCTTGGAGAAGATCTAGCCCTGGTCACAATGTAATTTTCTCACATTGCACCTTCTGTGCTCATTCTCTTCGCAGGCTGGAACTTACAATCTAAATTTTGACTGTGAAAGAAAGAGCAAGTAAAGAAGAGAGAGAGAGAGAGGCTAAGTTTGCTTTCTCTCTGCTTTCCTTCTGCCAGCAGGCAAAGACCACTTTATTTAGCGAAGCCTTCAGTCTGTAAGTGGATCTGTTGGGTTGGGTGCTGCTTTTAATAATATTTATTTCTGTAATTGTTATCTTTTAATTGTATTTTCATGTATTGTTTTAATCAATTGTAATTGTTTCTGTAAGCCACCTTACAGAAGGTGAGGTACAAATAAAGTAAAGTAAAGTAGAGTAGAATAGAATAGAATAGAGTAGAGTAGGGGTGTGCACGGACCCCCTGGATCAGATCAGGACCGGATCGCAACCTCCAATTTTGTTCCGGATCAGATCAGAACGAAATTGGAGGTCCCTTGGATCGGATCGGATCTGATTTCGATCCGAAAATCGGATGTCCGATTTTCGGATCGGCCACCATTTTCCCCATTGGGGAAAGAAAGCTCTCCCCCAATGCAAGTCTATGGGGAAAAATGGTGGCAGGGTGAGTGGGGGCCTAACTCCTCCCTACCTGTCCCTCCCCCCCTCGTGCTTCTTACCTGCAGGGGACTTCTGCTCCCATCCGCTGGAGCCCATGGGCGCCAGCAGATGGCAGCAGATGATCCCGGCAGATAAGCTCCCTCCTCCCCTTCGTGCTCCTGACTTGCTGGGGCCATCTGCTGCTGTCTGCTGGTGCCCATGAGCACCAGCGGATGGCAGCGGATGGACCAAGCAGGTATGTGGGAGCCCCCTCCCTCCTCCCCCCTCACGATCCTCCTTACCTGCAGGCCCGTCTGCTCCCAACCGCCGCCATCTGGATGGCAGCGGATGGCAGCAGACAGGCCCCGGCAGGTAAGCCCCCACCCCGGTGATCCTCCTTACCTGCCGGGGCATCCGCCGCCTTCACCTGCCGTAGATCTACTGAGAACTAGGCTTCACGGCCTAGTCCTCAGTAGAGTGCCAGGTGATTACATCATCACCTGGTGCTCTACTGAGAACTAGGCCACGAAGCCTAGTGCTCGGTAGATCTATGGCAGGTGAAGGTGGCGGATGCCCCGGCAGGTAAGTGGCAGCCCCCTCCCTCCTCCAGACTTGCCGGGCCATCCGCTGCCGTCCGCTGCCATCCGCTGCCATCTGCGGATGGCAGTGGACGGCCCCGGCAGGTAAGCCCCCTCCCCGAATTCACGCTCCTTACCTGCCAGGGTCATGTGTGGACAGCCCCGGCAGGTGAGGAGTGTGAGTGGGGGGAGGGGGGTCCGATCCGGATCGGGTCCTTTTCGGATTGGATCGTATTGGATCGGCCGATCCAGGTGCTGGGGATCAGATCAGATAATTTTATCCAATTTCTCCTGGATCGGGTCCAGATCGTGGATCGAACCCAATCCATTGCACACCCCTAGAGTAGAGTAGAGTAGAGTAGAGTAGAGTAAAGAAAGAAAGGGGTACAACAGAGAGGGGAGTACCTAGTTGTGCTTGATCTTTGTGTTTTTAATTTTAATAATAATAATAATAATAATTTATAACCCGCCTCTCCCTACGGATCGAGGTTTTTGTGTGTATGTGGGAGGAGAAAAATCTACCTATAGTCCACATCCTTTCTGCCCTTAAAAGCAGCCTAAACCTACCCCAGACACAGATGACTGGAGTGTGGGTGCTATAGTTATTCTCAGTGGATGAAGAAGCACTCTCCATATAATCATGAGTGCATGTTGAAGGAAAGTGGGGTAGAAATCATGAGGCCTCCAAAACCTGACTTCCTGTAGACTTATGAATGACATACAACCACTAAGGAACTAAAGTTCCCAAAAGGATATCCATGCTATACGAAGGATCATAATCAGTGAGTTCCTTTATTTACTTAGTGATGCTGTTCTTTTTTATTGCCTGTATTTTTAACTTTATTTAAAAATGCATTGAAATCCTTATTTATTTATTTATTTTTAAAAAATCATGCATGGGAAAGGGCTGTTTTGGACCAGAGAAGTAGCTGGGTTCCAGATGTGTCTTTGCAAGGTAAACATGCACCTGGAACCCAAATGGCAGAAAAGGTGGGCTTGTGGAATACAGGAATGGGGAGGGGGGAAGTTTCAGGCAGGGGGAGGCCAAGCAACCCCTGGACATCTCTCAGATCTAAATTGCCAGTACCCCACGCTGCTTTGCAGTGAAGAAGAGAACCACTGGACTTCGATGAACACATTTGCATGGAACACTTCTTTGGACTTTCAAGAAGGTGCACTGCAGCCTTCCCAAAGCTGATGCAATCCAGGTGTGTTGTACTACAACTTCCAGCATACCCCAGCAGCTAAGCTGGCCAGAGGATTCTGAGAATTGTAGTACAACACAGCTGAACAGCAGCAGTTGGGTGAACGTTCATGTCTTGTGTTAGATGAATCAAAAGCAGTACATAGACCTCCATTCTTTCTCCTGCTAACCTATTGTCTACCAGATTTATCACCTTCCTGTCACTAGAAAAAGACAGGAGAGGCCTGCCGTGTGCCACCTGAACAACCTTAACCCTTGTTTAATTATTGTCCTCATATATCACCGAAAAGCACCAGATGTCTACTGCTAACAGTAACTTTGGGGTCTTTATTTTTCATCTGTGTACTCTGTGTACTCTGAGCCAGGACACACAAGAAACTATAGGAAGCCCCCACCCCCAAATGTGAGTGACCATCACCACAACATCAAGCCAATAATTCTCAAGCATCAATAATTTTGTAATATGCAGACAACCAGGCAGATACATTAGCATCCCCCCAAAAATATTTGTTGTGACTCTCTAACCCCTTGCATGCATTGAAGTCAATAAAGAGGTCTCTTAGGAAAGCAATCAATCTTTTACTTAGCAAATGACCCCTTCCTTCAGCTGAAGGGAATTTTAAAAGTAGAAAGTGTTTTGCCCCAGGGCGTAATTTAGCTATGCAAACAACACAGTTGATCCATTCAAGAGAAAGAGAGAGTCACTTCTCAGAGGGATCCAAATCAAGCCTTTTCTGAGTCACCAATCTTTCTGAGCCCAGCCTTCTGATCTCCCTGGCCTCCCTCCTACTGAATTTGGCATCTCTGAGGTTGCTTACTCCTTCCCCTTCAGAAGAGGAGGCTGTTATTTACATCTGGATTTACATCTGGGTTATTTACATCTGGAGAGATAAACGCTGGGGACGAGGCCATGGGAACTACATCCTCCCCTTCTGGTATGGACTGGAATGTCTGTTCTAGTTCAGAATCTGATTCTGAATTAATGTCTGACAGCCCTTCGCCCTGTGTAAGGGGAGGGGAATTAGACACAACAACTTTCTACCAATAGTGAAGTCATAACAAACACATCCCTATTATTCAAGATCAATAAATTCCCAAGCTTATTTAAATAAATTAGATTATTCCTTCAAATCATCCTGCTGTGAGAAGGCTAATCACTGTTAAACACCCGCCCACACACCCACACACCACCCTTCTAAATACTTGCTAAAATAGGATCTTGCCCACCTGGCTGGGTAGTCTGGTATTTAAATTCCTTCTTATAGTTTATGTAATTTTATATCAGGGTCACATTGCTGGCATTATCCCAGCTATGGGGCAGTGTGTGTGTGGAGAATAGGGGACATTTCACTTCAAATAAATGCAAACACCTCAGCTTTTTCAACAATACCATTTTTAAAAGATGTAATAGCAGAGGTGCCGCTAGAGTCCAGTTCCTTTCTCTGCGGAACGTCTGTGGTTCACAATGATTTTATTCCCCATTTTAAGGGTTGGGTGGAGGTGAGGAGCGGGGGTGGGGATGGGGGGAAAGGAATCACAAGCTGGCTTTAGGGATTAGCTCTGTTGAATGAACATGCTTAGACACAAATCCTCAGGCTGCAGACACATAGAGGTTCCTTGTCAGCAATAGCTGGAAGTGAGAACAACCTGGTGTCAGGCGACAGAGCTGGTTAATTGAGGCTACACGTCAGGTAAACATTCAGTACTATAAGTAGTCATTTCTGTATGCAGGGAAGGCTCCAAATTTTGCACCACTTACCAACCTCACCCGACACTTTCTCTGGAAGCTTGCACCACACCACTGCCTAAGAACAAAGTAATTGGGGAGCTTATATTAAAGTTAAAATACAGAAGGGATATTTCCCCTGAACTAGCAGCTGATTGGTGAGTGATTGATAAAATCTCTGGCGGAGGTGAGGAGGGTTATGAACCTTCGAAGGTGATTCTGCTGAAAATTCAAATTCTCACTGCAGAGATACACTGTTTCTGCTGTTTTACAAAGAATCAACTCCAAAACCATTATGGGAGGGGAACGCTTGATGGCTGCTGCCCAATTACAAAGCAGAGCTATGTACAATCACAGATGGAAGAATACAGAAGATCAGGGAATGCTTGAATTCTGCATTCTTGTGTGCTTCTCTATTCTGTATTATTCCACAGACTGGGATTGCTTTTTTTGCCACACAACAGGAGTCTCTGATGCACAGAGAGGCTGAACACTCATCAACAACCACAGAATTGCAATAAAATGTAAATGAAACACACAGCATGACTCATTGCTTCGTTGAGTATCTCTATCAGCCAAGGCACCACATACAAAACCCCAGGAGAAATGTAAAATCTGGTGGCATCTGTGTGTCACACAACTAGTGAAATCTAGTTTTCTTTTCTGGGCAAAATGTTTACTATACCACGATGTAATATTTGGTTGGGTTACCGAAAACCAGATTAATGGCTTTCTGGGTTAGATTAACTTGGCCAATTTTGATCTAGACCATGGGTTGCCACAACAGGAGCCACAGTGCAATATGCAGAGCTAAAAAAAAGCTCCAGATGATAAACCAAAACTACAAAGTTTAAGATTTCATAGTCTAGGAAAAAAATAAGACTACTGCTGAATTGAACATGAAGGCTCTTATTTAATACTACCACTACCTAACAGTTCTCAGTGTAAGACTCCAAACCCCCTAGAAAACATAATATTGAACCATTTGCTTTACTGATATTAAACTTCTTCAATTATTACTGATATTAGCCCTCTCTATGCATACACTGAACGCACAGAGTCTGGATGGTTGTGGTAGGCTCTGCCCCGCTGTCCACATGTTGAAACATCTTCTGCAATATGTATATGTATGGTAGCAGAGTTCCATGTGATTGGGAATTTCAGAAAAGCAGAGTTCCCGATCACGGGAAGTCCTGTAACCATATGTACACGTGTTTGCAAGGATGCACGCTGCATATGCGCATTTCAACGCAGTGTCAAACAGGACTGTTCCACCTCCACTCTTCCTCATGAGAGTGATTGCTTGCACAATGAAGCTCCCACACTTCTAAAAACAACCCTGGAAGCAAGTGGAAATGGTACTTTCCAAACTGGGACAAGTTAGTGTTAGTGGAACTCTCTTCTACAAGCTCTGCTGACCTGCCCTGCTCGTTTGGGGTTATTTTTAGAAACACAAAAGCCCTGTTGCGCAAGCTTCCTTGAATACATGAGCGCAGTCAGACAGTAACCATGGACAGCATGGGGGAAAAGCCTGCTGATTCCACTATCTGTGCATTAAATGTATGCATGCTGTTCAGGAGCTTTAACATCTGGAGAGGCCCATAGACTGATGTCTATCTATTATCTTTGCTTAGAATGAGTGTACATAAGATCCATATGGGGCTTTTGCCTTGCTAAGGCTGGGTAAGTATCCATGCTGCTAAGCAAATACAAGGAGAAATTGCCATAGACAAGTCAGTTAAGCAGCCAAATGGACAACCATGAAGGATTCAGCCCAGGATGGGATCAGGCTAAGACAGGAGCAGTCAAGATATGGGCAATGGTCAAAGCACAGTAATACCAAGCAAGCAGATGATTTCTAGAAGAGAAGCCTGAGGCACAGCCAAGGTCAAAACTCAAGAGAGCAGTCAAATAGAAACATAGTTCAAAAGGCAAAGTTAAACCAGAGGCTAGTAGCATAGGTGTTCAATAGGTGGTCAGGAAACTGGGATATAAGGCAACCAGGAGCTGAAGTAAGGTGTTGTTCTAACAGCCAGTAGGTATCCATTGAGAGCTCATATGCTGGAGCTTCCGGAGCCCCACCCAGGATTCAGCTGTATCAGTCAAAGGCTTATATAAAGAATCCTCCTCATGAGGAGGGCCTTACTCTGGAGCCCTTTCCTCATGAGGAACCCTTTTCAGCAAGTGGACACTCCTTCACCTGGTCACAGTCGTAGCCTGAATGTTAAGGCATTTGGTGGAGCCTCAACATCCTCCTCTGCCTCAGAAGCTGAGCTCTCTGCTTCATGAGGACGCAGATCTGAAGGAATCACCTGAGGGGCCAGGAGCATCTTCAGAAGTGCCAGTGTCCTCTGAAGCAACCTGTTTCCTGGGGACATCTGTTTCTGAGGGTTCAAGCTCTTCCTCTGATGACGAATCGCCTTCGGGAATCACAGCAGCTTTTGAGTGTGTTTACTGTTCATCACATTACTATGTTGCATATCGCCTTGAGCACTTTTTTATGGGCCTGAAAAGGCAAACCATTCCCCTTCAAATTTTTGATTATGGCAAGATTTGAAGCATTTTATATTCTAGCATTTTTTTTCTTTAAAAAAATTGACTGTCCAGAGCCTGAATTGTGACACTAAGTCTTTGCAACATTCTCTCAATGGTTACATTTATTGATATATAAGAATGTATCAGACAAACTAGTTTCAGAAGATCTCATGTCTTTGACTTTAATACTACATTAAGACTTACACATAATTTTTTTAATGTTCAATCTTTTAATTTTTGTAAACCACACAGAGAGCTTCGGCTATGGGGTGGTATATAAATGATAATAATAATAATAATAATAATAATAATAATAATAATACCAAATTCAATCCATTATATCTCTGCCAGCGTGAAAGAGATTTTGTTGTTGTTGTGGGGGGGGGGGTGCGCACGTAAACATCATCTCTATTCCTGGTAAGTAATCAGGTTTAATAATATGATTTTTCACTAGGAAAGTTCAGATAAATGGAATTTCACACATTGTAGAGAAACAGAGAGAGAGAGAAAAAGGGCTCTTTTAGTGTCCAGTATTGCAGTGGGAAAAAAAAGGTAAAAGCCTATTATATCAAAGATGATGGCATTCATCAAAGGCCCCTGGCTGCAAAAGAGCAATCTGTTTCTCTCATTTGATCTGTCACCGGTTATCAGTAAACAACAAGGATCTGAAAGAATGACACAGACAGAGAAAGCTGCACACCCACCAGAACACTGATGGCTCTGGACAGCATTTTCTCACCACAAGATAAAAAAGGGGGGGGGCACAGCTCAGATCATCTAACTGCCCACAGTTTTCCACAAAGGAAGGACTCTTGCATTACACAGTTTGATACATTTATACAATATCCCTAGGTTCAGAGAGAATAAAAGGTCCCAGAATCCATAGCTATAAAATAGTATCTTTGTTAAGGGATCTTGGGAACAAATTAGTCTAGATGTGTGCTTTGATCCTAAATTTCAAGGCATTCAGCTGTGTAGAAGTTTGTATCTAAATTCCTGGCAGCTAGAGCCAGTCCAGCCATTAAGCCCACTCTCCCAAACACACACACACACACACACACACACACATACACACACACACACACACACACACCCCCATTAAAATGTTGTTTAGTATATAACAACAACAACGATAATGGTGTTTTTAGATTTGAAGATAGTTGTCACTGAATTGCATGCAGAACAGAAGTCAAGCCAGGTGTGAAAAGCTTCAGTTAGGTGAAACGTGTAGGAATTCAGAGGGAAGTTAAAAGATCTTGAGATGAGGTAAACTTCTCAAAGATGAGGGATGTTGCATTTATTTGTAATTTTGGAGATTTGTGTCTTTGGCTATTTCTTTTCATGTCTTAAAATGGATGAACAGAAAAGTCACCTTAGAACTGGCCCTTGGCCCATCATCTATTTCAGGGGTGGGCAACTTGTGGCCCTCCAGATATTTTGGCCTACAACTCCAATCACCCCTTACCATTGACTATGCTGTCTAGGGCTAATGGATGCTGTAAGTCAAAACATCTGGAGGGCCACAAGTTCCCCACCCCTGGTCAATCGGGTCCTCTTTGGGCTAGCATACCATCAGCATTCACCAAACAAACTGGCTCACTATATCAAAGTGACAATACTGCCTCTCTACCCTGAAATCTCTAATATGTCTTTAAGACATTCTCTTATAAGTCTGATTTCTTCCTCATATTTATACACAATTCTATCTGCTACCTCCACTTGCTCGTATGCTAAAAATGTCCTTTAAAAAAAAGAACAACCATATATTGGATGTTTATATATCATGTTGTTTACATTCTTAGGTGAAAAAGTAATTGAAAAGTGGTATAAATATGTGTACACTCATTTTCTGCTATACTACTACTACTACTACTGCTACATGGTGTAGTAGTACACATAGTTCTGCCTTCTGCACTAGTATGCACACTACCCATAGGATCCACATCGGATGCTTACTGCATGGAGATCCTGGAATATTTGGATGGCTGTCACGGGCTGTAGCTCAGAGTCCATGCTTTGTATGCAGAAGATCCCAGGTTCAGCCCTGACATCTCCAGTTGGAAAAGGACCAGGGAGCAGGTGATAAGAAAGGCCTCTGATGAGAACAGCCTCTGCCCTGGGGCGTTCCTGTCACTCACAACAGACAATAGTGGGCTACATGGACAAATAGCTTGGCCTATTATAAGGCAGATTCCCATGTGTTAGGGATGGATGAATCTGTCAATTTCACTTCCTCATAGATTAGAATTGTATACATCTCAAGTTCTTTCCATCCCAAATAGGAAAACAACTGAAAACTTTGGTAAATTCTGATTAACAATTAACTGAAACAAAATGATCGTCCATCTACATCAGCCAAATTCAAGGTGGCCATTCAAGTACAGCACTAACGTGGTCAAGTACACAGGGGTTCAAACTCAGATATTTAAGAGCAAAGCATTCAAAGCTGGAAGAACAAAACTGTCAATTGCAGTTTCTCCGTCCCTGAGGACATCTGTGATTTTAGGATAAATTCTTATCAAAAATAAACTGAAATGAAATTGTACCCATCCCTACTATATATACTCCACCAGTGGAGGCTGGTGGCTCTGATTTTGATGGGCTGAGGTTCCATTCTGGGTTTCAGTCAAAACCAGCCAGAATTCTAAGAGCTATGCAAAGCGCTATACCTATTTTAGGGGTAGATGTCAGCATCTTGGGTAGCTCCTGTAGATTTCTGGCTGGTCCTGACTGAAACCCAGAATGAATTTACAGCCCCGCCAAAATCGGAGCCACCAGCCACCACTGCACTCTACCATGAACCTAAGATGTGACTTAGAGCAGGGGTGGCAGAAGATAGAGCTGGATCTAGTAGTAGTTTTCAGGGTGATTTTGCAGTAGATCAGCAAGGTTTTCTGACTTCCACATTTTTAAAAAATAGGGTTGGTAGTGTGGTTAGGGATGTTGCAGGTGTCCAACCAGGTCCCCAGGTCAAGTGCCCACATGGCTTGAGGAGCGCTGGCAACCGCCGGCCTCGTTTCAGAGCCTCCACATTGTGTGCAGCAATGGAGGCTCTGGAAATTACATAATTCCCCCCGCTGCATAAATGGTGGAGGTGAAGGACCCATTCATGTAGGGGTAAAGGGCGCAGATGGCAATGTCAATTTATGCAGCAGGGGGAATTGCACAATTACTGGAGCCTCCATTGCCGGATTGCTGCCGGTCCCTCGGCGGACACTTGCTGAGCTGCCAAAGAAACTTGCACAGCACACAAATGGAGGTGGGGCAAGTGGCCCACGAATCCAGCACAGGTGAGTTCACCCATCCCTAGGTGTGGCTGCCTGGTTTCAGAAGCCTGCAGTGTTTTGTGGAAATGTGACGTGTCAGGTGATATTGCCGGGGACATGTTTTCGTGGCTTCAGGCTGGCCAAAGAGCCACACCTCTCCCTTGGCTTCCCTTGGTCAACCACTCCTCTCCCCAATTCTGTGGCTCTTTCCTTCATCCCCCCCTCTCAACACATGCTCCTGTTTTAGCAACCACAAAAAAGGGGTGGCGCAGACGCTAGTAATATTTCTACAGAATGTTTTTGGTTTTGTTTTGATTCTTCTTGTCCAGAATTGTGCAATTCTGGAAGACTGAATGTTTGCTGTTGCATATTTACTCTTGAGAAAGCACATGCAGCCCCAGCTTGGGATTATGGAATTCCAGATGTCTGCCACTAGTTTATCTCTGGAAATTTCACCCCACCCCCAATCCAGAGGGTTTTTTTTAAAAAAAAAGACTAGAAAGGTTTTTTGGGGGGGCATTTGTTTTAAACTCGCTTCCCTGAGGGGAGGGGAATGTTAGGGGAAGACTGGCTGAGGTAGGGAAGGTTTAACCTTCCTCTTCTGGAACACCACAGTCCTGATCCTAATCATGGTGATGTGCAGTTACACAGGAGTAAAAGCTCAGCAGTGAACTTTCAGTCTTTCAGAATGGCACAATTGTGCCATTCTGAAGGAGAAAAAAAAAGCAATCGAAATGGCACAAAAACTTTGGCTACATCCCTGCTTGCTGGTGTGAAGAGAAGGCAGCGACATTTATTTATTTACCTGAAACTCTCTGGGTGGTTCACTACCAGTTCCCCTGGGGGGGTGGGGTGGGCAGAGCATGGAAATTTTGCTTGTATTTTATACAGTGGAATCATTGGTGGTGCTAGCTAGGAGCCCTCCATCTGGAACAGCCCTGTAAAAGGAAAGAGGAGAATGTGGTAAACTTTAAATTAAATGTTAAAGCCTTCATATAAATATGTATTTGACTGCCATGAAACGAGGAAGAGCAGAACTCCACAGAAAATAGTCCCACATCCCTTAAGGTCATATTTAACATCACAGCAGCTGGCTCTCCTTGTTAGGAGAAAAATGAAATTTAATGCCCCATTTTAAGATCCATTTTAGAAAGCAATCAATGTGCCTCGAGAATAGGTACTGCATATGTATCACTCCATGGTGGAAAGCTTTTCACAGGCTCCATGCTTGGATGAAATGTGTGTGCGGGAAGTTCGACCAAAGCATCTCTGCCAGTTAGATCACCATGTAAAGGAAGTAAATTGTGTATTTTTCATAATCAAGCAGGAACGCAAAGGTAAGAATTAGAAGTAAATCAACATCTCATCTAAATCATTAACATGCTTCTCTGTTTAAAAACTCTGATGTGGGACTGCACATGACTACAAGACCAATAGCTCCTTAGCATGCATTAAGCACCCTCCTGGCTTCCTTCATGCACACCTAAAGGTGCATGGGGATGCTTGAATACTAGGACAATCTGAACGGAATGGGGAGTGGCACACTAGGGTAGCAAAGACATGCAACTGACCTCACACACGTGGGTTGAGCATTTGTATACATATTGCATCGGAATGGTTTAGTACCAAGGGAAACCAGTTCAGATGTCTCTGTGGGAGCATGTGACGGAGCCCTTGTACACACAGGGCGGTTAAAAGGTGGTGAAAGAAGGACACTTTGATACTCTTTCAATGTGTGTGTGTGTTTGTTTGTATGTGTGTGTGTTGCAGTATGCTCAATCTGCATCGGTGTGTGTGTGTGTGTGTGTGTGTCGGGGCTCAGCAAAACCTACTGCAAAATTTCGCTAGCTTTATCAAAGCTCTTCTAGCTTCCCTTACAAATGTGCATGAGGAGGAACCTCCAAATTAGCATGCATCAGGTTTTGCCCAGGGCAAAATTCAGTGCCAAACTTTTCTCATTTTATCAGAATTCTTTCAAGCGTCTCACTCAATTCCCCCAGACGCCTTGGTCCAGGCGGGAACCTCAAAATCGATTGTTTTGGCAAGTCCTGGACTTTGTCTGAAAATATTGCCTTAGTTTTAATTAGGATGTCAAAATGACAAGGAGCAAGGAACCGTTGTCTGTGCTCGCGTAACTTCTTAGGACAAGGTTGGTGATGGTTGCATGCATGTTGTATTCCCCACCCCACCCCCAAACTCAGTTAAGGCACATTGGTTTTCATTAATGAAAGAAATGCAAATTATACATTCTAGTCATTCTAGTATCATTGTCTGTATAAATCAAGAAAGAATAAGAATAAATTCTGTTACTGCTTTGTTCGGTTCCCCTCTCCTCATCAAAATTCCATTATCAGTCCTGGAATTTTAATTGTTTCATGAATGGATGGATAGTTTCCCAGTACTTATGACCTACTTCCTTGGACTTGCATTAAAGAGTCTTTGTCTCTCCCCCTCCCCACCCCCTCCAACTCTCATTTACCCATCTGCTTCCATTCTGGTTGTTGTAGCTGCCATTGTAGAATGCCTTCTGACTCATTTCATTTCTTTCATATCAATGTACCAGTTTTTTGAAAAATTGTTTCCACCTGAAAGCAAAATCATGCCGCATACATCAACCCGTGTGACGTCTTTGGGTGCATCCATAGATATTGTTTGAAGGATGCCACCTGATTTTCCAAGACTGAAGTAGAATGACTTTTATTTTAATTTAATTTTTTATTTTAAAAAAAGAAGATTGAGTATTTTCACTGAAAGATCAAAAATTGTGATATGCTGGCTGTATTGTACAGCCTTTAGTCCCTTTCAGCAGAATGCAGTATTTCATCCTTTGAGGCTTGTACCATGTGGAAAAGGCTGCTTTGTGCAAAAAGGGTATAATCACGTCTAATATATTCCTGCATGAGGAGAGCGCAATTGCAAATTAATTTGAATGAGAGATCAAATTGCAAGGCCCAGATGTGTCACCTTGAAAACTATCACATATTAAAGTTGTTCACCTCAACCACAAGACAATCTGTGAATGGGACACTTTTGCATCTAACAAGCCCCATTAATTTTACATCATGACAAGGCCAACATTCCAGCACTGAGCCAGCCAAGCTTGTGCATGGGACAGTATTCTTTTTTCTCTTCAGGCTTGGATCTAAGAAGGGTGCACTCTCAGCAGTATCCTAGAACATAGGTTGTGTTTGCTTACAGAATGCAAGTGAATCTCCAACATTATGTCCCTCTCCTGTGTGACTGAAAATCAGAATCCAGGATGGGGTTGTACAGACAGAAGTAATATTGATTCTTGTTATAGGAGTTCGCTAGTGGCAATGAGAAGGTTTAGCCCCACTCCAGTGGTGTTCCTGAGTGCGATCCTTTAACATGTCCTATAAATATGAAGTAATGGCATTCATTCATACAGGGGGGAAAGTAAAGTGATGCAATTGGCAACAATGCTGGGTTGGGAAGATTATCTGCTCTCCAACCAACAGTGGGCAGCTCAACCCTCATTCAAAGTGAATTTCCAATCCAGGAAGATTGAAAACCATGTGGCCTTTGCAAGGTACAAACTCTTCTTTGGCGAATACCCCATCTGTCATGATGACCAGCATTGTTCTAGTGCAACAGTCCCCACTCTAGTGCCATTCAGATGTTTTAGATTACAGCTCCAATCAGTCCAGTCTGAAGGCCAGTAGGCAGGAATAATGGGAGTTGTAGAACAAACGCCTTCAGGGCACCTGTGTGTTCATGTGTGCATTTTGCTCCTAACTTTGTCTTCCTACATCCTACCCCAAAGAATGTGGAAGAGAGCAGGAGAAAGAGGAGGACATTGTTTTCCCCCACATTCTATACTCCCACTCTACTGACCACTTCTATGCTTCCTTATTCAATCCATATAAGGATCTGTGTGCTGAAGTTGCCTTCCACCTACGTGGTACCTGTTGGATCAAGAACCACTGATTTAAACAGATGTGCATTCAAGTGTGGATGTTCTCTATCCAGATGGAATATGCATCCCTGTGTGGATGGGACTATGCATTTGGATGCAGACTTGAGTGCACATTCCACTGAAAAGGATACATTGCATACAGATCTTATATGTAGTTCAATGTACCTTTGATGAACATCTAATTTACTGTGCAATCTTAAAAGCAGGGATGAGGAACAAAGCTAAAACATTGCTTTTCAACTGACATGGAGAGTTTCCCCACAGTCCAACCAGCACTTTCCTTTAGGGAAGCTCTTTTTGGAGAAGCCTCTGGCGAATGGCTATCCTAAGGGACCACCTCTCAACTCTCCCTAACTCCGAACACTTGATTCTGCGGCAGACTTTGGGATCTGTCAACTCTGAAGTCCTCTCCTCCTCTGACAGAGGCTGACTTCTCAGGGGTGGGAGGAGGATGGTTTCTGAGCTTTCAGGATCTTGACCAATAAGCTCCTGGGAAGATTTGTCCTTGACTCCTGAAGTGTCTTGGAGAATCTCCTCCCCACTTCTTGTTTTGGCCAGTATATTTCTAGTCTTGTCCCTCCTCCTCCTCCTTCAGATTCTGAGTCTGATCTCAGCCCTGAAATCCTTTCCCCACACTAGGGAGAACAGGTTTGATCCTGACAGCCATCCAATCACTTGAAGACCCCTTCACACATATGGCAGATGAAGGGGGCTACATATATACATGCATACAAATAAATGTGTGTGTGCATGTTTATACTATTTACTGGAGGATAGGGTGAGGTGGACATTTATAGCCAATCAATTGTTTGCCGTATTTTTACATTCTGACTTTGTGCTTGTAGGCTCACAGCTTTCTAATGCTCAATTTAATCATCAAAATCCATACTTATAAAACAGCCATAAATTCAAGACACAAGTCTAATAGAATGAGCCGAAAACTCTCAGCATAAGCACAATGGCATAGAAGCATTATTATCTAAGGTATTTTGACTTTCCGCTTCCCTTCGAAAAGACATCAGTAGATTATAAGTGTAAATATAGGCGCATTTTAAATTTCAAAGTGCCACAAATACATACTTCTTAAAAAATGAGTTGAGTGCCTCAGTAGCTTCTCTTCAGATAGTAAGCAAATATAAAATGCAAAAAAAAAAAAACAACAACAGAGAGGATGTAGTTTGGGACAAGTGAAGCAAAGCAATAAAGAACAGCAAGCCTCTAGGATTGAGTACTTTTCTCTTTCCATTGAGTAACCACAATGACACATCCAACACCTCAGGTTTACAGTAAGAGTTTCTTCACCACAGGGCTCAGTTTATAGGTTTGTTGATACAATTATTTCATCAATATCTCACCTTTCCTCCAAGATGGTGAAGGCTCTGTACACGGTCGCCTCCCCCCACCATTGCTTTATCCTCCCAACAACCCTGCGAGGTATGTTAAACTGAGAGAGACTGATTGGTTCAAGTTCATGCAGTGAGCATCATGGTTGAGTGGAGATTTGAACCCGAGTCTCTTCAAACCTAGTCCAGCACTTTAAACGCTACGGTGCTTTCTTTGCCGCTACAGACATTATAGATAGGGATGTATGGGGATTATGTTTCTGTTTGTTTAAGCATAGAGCTTGCCCCGTTTGCACCCTGAAATGCAAACACAAAGGAGAGCACATTTTGCAGGCAAAGCACACATATTCCCAAGCTTGTGGTTGCATTTACAAAAATGTGCATTTTAGAAAAAAAATGAGCACAATGCACAATTTGGAAAAACAAAACAAATAAATACACATTTTCATTCTGTACTCAATGGGACAAACATGGCCCTAAATGTGGACAATTCTTGTTCAAACAACACCAAGAAATAAAGGTCACGATTGGAAATGGGAACAAGGTAGACCAAACTTCAAGGGAGATCATGGAGAATTATGACAAGCTCATGTGTGACTGATTTCCCCATCCCTAATTACATTGCACTTGATCTTCATAAAGAACATTAATAGTTGCTTAACAAGTTTGCTTCCAAGCCAAATTCATTATGGGGTGAGAGGGGAAGAAAACATTTCCAAGGCAGGGTGTCCAGTAATGGAGCAATTAGCCATGTACGGCCATATACAAGGTGAGAGATGGGGGTCCAGTGATCACTTGCACAGCAGGTCATAGAGATTAAGGGTGGGTTAAGTGAGATGCTGAGCCATTAAAGCAATAGCTGATTTTCACAAAGCATTTCATTGACTTGACTTGTCTATGTATCTTCTCTAGGGATTCTGGCAGTCCCCCTCCTCTCCCAGTTGCAAGACCAAATTGTCTTCATGTTGTGACCATGCCTGGATAGGGGACAGAGGAGTTTGTGGGATCTGCAACAAGGATTGTGTGAGCATCCTCTCCACACTTCAGAGAGCCAGTAAGGAATGGGACCAGGGCTGGCAAGTAGGGATCTGCAAATCTGCAAAACTTGAGTCCATCAAACTCCTCCAGATTCCATCCTGAAGCTTTTTCTGACTTGAGTCCATACCAGATTGCGAGTTTTGTTTTTTCTTTTTGCATAAAAATCCATGCACATTTTTGTGTGCATTTTCCAATGTGCACTATCTTGTTCAAACAACACCAACAAATAAAGCTCACAATTAGGGCTGTGCACAGATCAGGATCTGGATCCTGAATCCGAAGCAGATTGTGGTGATCTGGACTTCCCGGATCCAGTTCCAAACCAGATTGGGGGAGGTCCAGATCGTTGTGGGCTGGATTGTTCTGGAGATCTGGGGCCCATTGCCCTTCCAGGTCCCTGGGTGCTGGCTGCGTAGCCAGCACCCAGGGACTCCAGGCCAGCAGTGAGTCCATTGGACTCACTGCCCTCCCCCCACTCTCCCTGCTTACCTGCTGCCTTCTTGTCACCACCACCTTGCAGCCTGATTCTCAGTAGAGCGATGTCGCGCTGGGTGATGATGTCACCAGATATGATGTCGGTCTACTGAGAATCAGACTGTAAGGCCTGGTTCTCAGTAGAGAGGAAGCAGTGGCAGTGGCAGATGGTGGCGGTGGTGAGGAGGCAGCAGGTAAGCAGGGAGAGTGGGGGGAGGGCAGTGAGTCCTTTTCCCCATAGACTTGCAAGTCTATGGAGGAAAGGAGGGTCTCTGGATCTCGATCTGGAGGTCTGGATTTGGATCTGGATCTAATCGAATCGGATCCGGATCATAAAGATCCGGATCGGGCCTATCCGGATCTGACAGATCTGGATCCAGATCCAGGGTTCCGTGCACAGCCCTATCACAATTGCAAATGGGAATAAGGTGGACCAAACATTGAGGGAGAACATGGAGAATTTCAACAGTTTTGAAAATAACATTTTTCCATTGATCAGAGCATATCTGTGCATTTTCAGAAGTACACATGTTTTCATGCACATTTTTCAAAAGAATGCATTTTATCAAATGGACTTTTTAAAAATTATTATTATTACTGCTCCGTAAATGACATTACAAGCTCGGAAATGTACAAGCTGTGGTAGCAGATTGCACCTGTATCTGTGTTCAGTCTGGAAGGTACAAATTGGGTAAAATCCTGATGAAAAAATGGAACTGAAATGAACTTCCCATACATCGCTGATTCTAACTGAGCAATTCTATACATGTCTACTCAGATGCAAGTTCCATTGAGTTCAGTGGGGCTTACTCCTAGATACGTGGTAACAGGTAGGGCTGTGCACTACTTTGGTTCCAGATCCGAATCCCAAACCAAAGTGGGCTGAGGCAGAGCATTAAATGGTCACTTCCCAGTCCAGTCAAGGGAATGTTTAGAACACTCCAGTTACCAAACAGTATTGCCTGATCTCTGTCCATTGCCTCCTCTTGTACATACATTTACATTTTTGCTAAAAGGCTGTACTCCACCCACATTGATTAAAGTCTTAAGAGAGTGTTTTGTTCGATTGCCAGTCTGCTTAGCATCAGACTACAATGGGAGAGTTGCACGTTTAAATCCCCCTACACCCATGCAGTTCATGGGGTGACCCTGGACCAACCATTATCTCTTAGCCCAATCTACCTCATAGGGTTGTTGTGAAGATAACGATTAGGGGAGCGCAGATCACAGAGTCCACTTTTAGTTCTTGGAGGAAAGATGGGATATAAATATAATTTTAAAAAATAGAGAAGTCAGGGGAGCTCTGAGGCTCCGGGACAATGTAAAGATGGTTTAACTGCTTTAGTATTAGTTCAGTACAGAACTTGTAGGCACAATACATGCTTTCATTAAGAAATAGTCATAAGGACATGTTTAAATCAAAGTGTGCCAGTAATGAGTTCATTCTGGAGGTCAACTGCTAAGAACAAGTTAAGCACTGGAAGTTTTAATGAGAAGATGAGCCACAAACTCTTCAGTTAAGAGAATAACTCAAACCACTGGGTTCTTCCTCTATTGATGTTCACTAAGGAGGAATCCCCACTTCTCTAGTAAACAAAATGTAAAACAAAATAGGAAAAGATCCCTTTCACGAACACCTTCCACCTTTCCATTGCAAGGTGCATTGGTTAGTCCATGGTTAAAAGAAGAAACTTGTCCACATTAAAGAAGGGGAGCAGCTCAGTCATGCCGCCTACCGATTGCTTACCGTCGCTTCTCCGCCCATGCATTTGTCCCTCATTACTTCCTCTTTTGAAAGAGGAAGTAAACAACATGCTCATGACCCATTCAGTGGGCAGTTTTGATCATGCTGCTTCTCCTGCACGCTGCAGGAGATAGCGGCAACTTCCGTCTTTAAAAATAAGTCGGACTTACTGGGTGATTTTTTGTCACTCGAAGAAGGCTACAAGGGGTGAGAGGCGCACAGGAGGCAGACGACATTGCAAGAGGGACTTGTGAAAAACTGTGAGTGCCCAGTAATGAGCATGCAATAAAACACTCATTTGATGGAGCTCCTAGTCTAGCAATCTTCCCAGTCCTACCAGATCTCTTTCTCTGTCATGCATGGCCTCCCATAACCCCTCACCAGCTGAATGATGGAGGCCAGTGCAGACTTACTTCTTTCCTCCTTCGCAGCTTCCTGAATCCTCAGTCCTAGCAACATTTTCCCCATCAGGTGATACACAAGGTCACTCTGGCTGACGGGGCAGGGGTTGGGTGGGAGCTGACCTTACAGCAGTTTCCATATTGATGGGAGTAAGAAACTACATCTGAGTAGACATGTGAGAGATAGGATTGCATTACAAGGAACAGCTTCAATTCAGCTCCACAGGCTTTTTCTTGGTGCTTTATGCCCATCACCACCAGACACAACTTTTTCCTTAGGTGATTTGGAACAGAACCTGTCTTTTGCAAACATACACATGCTGGTGGTGTGTGTGTATGTGTGTGTGTTGACACCTTCTACCTGAGTAGGAATAGCCCCTCCATCCCCTCAACCTTCTGCACTGCCTCCTCTTTCACTCATGAGTTAAGCTGAAAGAGAAAAGGCTATTCTGGCACTCTGCCTCTCAATGGCCATGGACTGTGGCGGAGCAGAAGTTAAAGAAGGTGGATAGGGCAGCTGCCGCTCCTCTTAGTCTGTCTGAGTGGAATTTATCAGCCTGCTTCATGGAAGGGCCAGCTGTGGACTGACCAAACAAGGTGCTGAATCATATCACCAAACTGGCACAGTACCTTAGATAGCTCCTTCAGAGTTCTGGCTGATTGTAACTGAAACCCAGAATGGGTTCACAGCCCCACTGAAATCGGAGCCACCAGCCTCCACTAGTTCAAACCCTGACTTCCAGCCGTCATGTTTTCAAAGAATTTTCATTATGATTGCAAAAGTTATATTATATAAAATAGCAAAAAGGGTTTGGGGGAAGTCAGATGTCATTTACCCCAAACTGATTTATGTGAATACCTGCCTGGAAATAAGCAAGTCCCATTGAAGTCACTGACCTGTATTTCCAGGTAAACATGTTTAGGTTCTGGATGCAAACAGATGTGCCAAAGTGTGCAGAGGCACATCAGAGTTTAATTTTAGCTCAGAGTTTTACTTGAGAAATTTATCCAGACACCCTAACATCTTCATAATCAAGAAAACCTTTTAGAAAGGAGCCATGAAATGGAAATTTTGACAAGGTGTTAGCTTCAATAGTTCAAGTGACATCATCAAACTATCAACGCTTACTGTTTGTTTTCTCTAACCGCTCGGCTGCAGTATTACCAGAAAACGTATTTTATGCAGCAGCTTCAGCTCTACGGTTGACTTGGCTTGAGTGGAGACAACAGAAAAGAAATCAGGGTATTATTAACAATCAACACACTAAATGGCTAAGTTTACGCCTGAGGCTATGGAGTCATTCTTACATACACATAATGAAGATGGTTTCCTGGTAACAAGCAAACTGGACAAAATTGTCACAAAAGCCTTATGGCAAAATCTTGTTATTCAAATACGGGAAGCATTAAAAATCCCCATTGAAATATTTAATATTGGGAACTTTTCTTTGTACTGGAAAGTGTTTCAACTTAATGGGAAGAAATGGGCTGACCTGTTAGAAGATTGTGGAAATAGTTGTTCCATTATTACTGGAAAATGCACAATAATGGCTGAGAAAATGTGGAAAATATTAAGGGGAAAATTGTAGCTGATTATTCCACCACGGCAACACATTTTTGTGGATTAGCAATACCTTAATGATGGTGTTTTGCTGGGTGTTTGGGGTTGTTAATTTGCCCTACAGCTCCAGCAGTTAGAACAGTAATTTTGCAATTTTGTTGCCAAATGTTTCTGCCTTTTTTTCTCTCTGAGGATCATTGGATCTCACTTTTTTTTTTTAGTAGTAGTACTAGTGTTTACTTACACTGAAGGCTTTTAGGGACCACTTAGAATTTCTTAGGATGCATCTTAGGGCTTTCAACCACAGGCAGAGCCCTACACTGGTCAGATTGGAACAATGCTGGACAGTAGCTGCAATTGGTTGTTGTAGGTTGTAGGAGAGGAAATAGCCTTTGAGCCAATAGCAGACAATGAAAGAGTCAGCTCCAAGGACAACTAAAGGTGGGAGTCTTGATTATCACAATTGGAGGACAGCAGGTCTCCGTTCTGCAGCAGATGAGGTACAAATTCACATACCCCTTATGCTGTTCACTACAAGCCTGATCGCAGGGTCCCGGGTCCTGTCTCATTAAGAAACCTGACATTCTCCACAAGTCTTAGAATTTTGCTAAGCTTGAGTGTCTTGTTTCAGGCTAGGAAATGGTGGCACCTGAACGTATTTAAACCCTCAGTTGTGATAGTACGTGTCTCATTCTATACAGCGATTAGAACCCCTGCAAGGTTCCAGCCATCCGGTTGCTCGACATCATTTCCAAAATGCGGGACAGCTTAACCTGTGCAATATTCCTTATGCCAAGGAACTGAGAATTAGGCCATCGTGCATAGGGACTAGAGAACTCATGATGAGCCTCCTGAGCCCTTGGCAAATCACATTTTATGGGGCCTACAGAAAAGTGTGAAATTCCCCTGGCATGCCATTAGTACTTCATGCAAAGTTTTAAGAGAGCCTTTAAGGCCTCAATTGACATGGGGGGGACGCAATTTCCCCCAGCCTTGGCACAATCATGTTTCTCCCCCCATGCCAATGGGGGCCTTAAAGGCCCTGTTAATATGGCCTTTAAGGCCCCCATCAGCTCGAGTGCGGGGGCAGACAAATACAATTTCCCCAGCCATGAGGAAATTGCATATTTCCCCCACTGCATTAATGGTGGCCACCAGCAGGGGAAAAGGCAAAAGGCACAGGTCAGGATGGAACCATGCCTGACTGCTCTTGAAGGCTCAAGAGCAGTCATGTGGGGTCCTGCCCTGGTGCTGGGTGGGTCCACCTGGTCCCATGAGGGCTGGATGTGGGGACGTCCCCTGCCCTCATGGGCCCAGGCATGTGGGTCTTAATGTGGGAGCACAGCTCTCACATGTAGTTATATGCACCTCCACCATGCAGACTACAGCACTGAGCCTAGCAAGTAAAGGAACTACAGCCTGTATGGCAAGATTTTGCCCAGACATTAACATATATACATTCAGAGCTGAAAAAGCTGTTTTTATTCTGTTTTAAAAGATGATATTATATTTTGTCATGTTTATTATTTCACGGTTTTAATGTTTGTGATCCAACCAGAGCACTTTGACTATTCAGGAGTAATTCCTGTGCTTGGGGGTGGGAGAGACATTGGCTGAATTCGGACAACACGATAGTCAATGGTGGGGCAATAATCAACTTTACATTTGTTCAACTAGGGGGTACTCCCCACACAACATGGTAATAAATAATCAACTGTGGTGTGGATTAGGATCAGCGCTGAGTTGACTATGGCAGATTCAGACGACACGATAGTCAATACAACTGACGATTGTTCACCCCCCCAGTTGCTTATTGTGTCGTCTGAATTCAGCCACTGTCTCTGACCTCTGAGTATTCACATTATAAATGTGAGACGCTCAGTCATGTGGAGAAAGCCCTCTGTACATACCACCATATATACTGGAGCCTTCTACAGAAGTTCTGCTAGACATATGTATGTTGCGGAAAGAGCCTCCCCCAGAATTGCTCCTTGTTTTTAATATCTGAAAAGGGCTTTTGTGTTTCATCAGATAGGGGTAGGCATGTTGAGAAACTCAATTCAGTACATAGTTAGCAGAATTTATCCAATTTGCACCTCCCAACGAGCATGAACCCAAACTCAATCTGCAGTCTGAAGTCCATACATTCGTGAGCTTGTGATGCAATTCACACACCAAAAAATGCATTCCAAAAATGCTTACATTCAAAAAATGGGTAGAAACACACTTTAGTTAATGGGATAAAAAAATTGTACCATTGATGTATACATTTGGGGAAATGTGCATGGAAATATACACTTTGGGGGGGAGATTAAAAACTTGCAATCCAATGCAATTGGAAGTTGGCGTTGTGTGCCTGCCCCTTCCCTCTGGCAAACTGATGTGCTGGCAAACTGATGTGAGATACTCACATCAGTTTGCCAGCACATCACATCAGTAAGACTTTTTTTATTGAGGAAATCTCATGGTAACATGCTTAATTATTCAGCTAAAACATACTTAAAGCTGAATAATATCAGAAAGCTTTAGGCTCTATTCTTGATACGATTTTTCAGGTAATCACACTGGGAGGGGTAATTCTTGAAAGGCTTAGAAAACCATCCCAAGGGAGCTTTTCCAGATGTCGCATATGTTGGTAACTCAGGGGACATGGCTAAAGCCTAACCGAGATCATGAGGTGGGTGAAACTCTCATGCTCTGAGCCACCAGAGCCTGGTAGGGAAGAAATCCAATAGTCACACCCAGCTTGCTGAATGCTGAGCTGACCAGGGAAGGGAAACACCCAGGCACAAGAACTCCCCTGCATGTACATTAGCTCCGGGGGAGCTCACTGCCAACTGAGTTGGGCAGAGAGAGAGAGAGATCATGTTCCAGCCAACCCCAGCCTGCTGAACACTGAGCTGGCTAGGTGCGCATGATCACAGGGAAGGTACAACCTCAAGCACAGGAGTCTCGTGCTACTGCAAGCCCTGGCAAACTCCCTGCCACCTGAATCTGGGCACAAACACACAATCCACAGGAAATGCAAGTTCAAGTATATAAAAAGCTTCACAGGACTTTTTATGGCACAGTCCTTAAAGATCTAAAGTCTAAATAGCAAGGGTGTCCATGTACAGAGTGCTTTCAAACTCCCAAAATGGAGGTGGATCCAACAGGAGGGATTTCAGGCCTTGCATCGAAAGATGATCTCTAGTTAGCCTCTTCAGCCTTGGTTCAGCTATTATATACTAAGGCCTGGCCTATTCAAAGCTACTTGACAGACAGTCCTCTGACCTGTAAACCATGCCCAGGTGCCAACCGGGCGGGATTGCTCCACCCACCAAGATGATGCTACAATCTGAGTGTCAGCTTCCAAGAGTGGCCTCCTCCTTTGTACCATACCCAGGTTCCCAGGGAAACCTTTTACAACTGCAAGGCCATGATGGTAGAAATGAGTTTCAAGGTGAAATCTGGATAACTTTGATAAACTTGACACAATGCATAGTTAAACTATGGAATTCACTACCACAAAATGTAGCGATGGGCACCAATATTGATCGCTTTAAAAGTGGGTTGGCTACATTCCTGAAGGAGAAGGCTATCAATGTGTGTGAACAGAGTACTGGGCTAGATGGACCCTTGGTATGATCCAGCATGGCGTTTCTTATGTTCTTATGTTCTTGAGCTATGCTAAGTTGCACATCCCTGTTCAGAAATAACAACAACAACAACAACAACAATAATAATAATAATAACAATAATAATAATAATAACAATTTATTTCTTACCCGCCTCTCCGTCTGGATCGAGGCGGGGAACAACAACATGATAAAATACATAAAACTAATTAAAAACATGACAATTATTATTAAAACTGCATTAAAACATCCTAAAAACATTCTAAAATTCGACTGGATATGCCTGCCAGAAGAGAACAGTCTTTATAGCTTTCTTAAATTCTAAAAGACTGTTAAGTTGACGAGTCTCCTCCGGCAGGTCATTCCACAGTCTGGGAGTGGCAGAAGAGAAGGTCCTCTGGGTAACGGTTGTCAGCCTAGTCTTGGCCGACTGCAGTAAGTTCTTCCCAGAGGACCTGAGCATGCGGGGCGGATTGTATGGGAGAAGGCGATCCCACAGGTAACCTGGACCCAAACCATGTAGGGCTTTAAAGGTAATGACCAACACTTTATACTTCGCCCGGAAACTAATTGGCAGCCAGTGGAGCGATTTTAAAGCTGTCGTAATATGGTCACTCCTAGATGTACCGGTGACCAACCTGGCTGCCATATTTTGAACTAGTTGAAGTTTCTGGACTAGGCATAGAGGTAGCCCTATGTACAGCGCATTGCAGAAGTCGAGCCTCGAAGTTACCAGCGCGTGCACTACCATCTTTAGGTCTTCCAACTCTAGGAAGGGGCGCAGCTGGCGTATCAGCCGAAGCTGATAGTAGGCACTCCTGGCAGTCGCATCTATCTGGGCTGTCATTTGGAGCGACGGATCCAGGAGCACCCCCAAGCTGCGAACACAGTCTTTCAGGGGGGTGTAACCCCATCCAGAACCAGTTGACACACCTCCAAACCCAGGTTGTGGCCTTTGACAGCAAGCACCTCCGTCTTCTCTGGATTCAGCTTCAGTTTGTTTTTCCTCATCCAGCCCATTACCACCTCCAAGCATTCATTCAGAGGAGACACACTATCCTTAGCAGACGCTGTTATCGAAGGCATAGAGAAATATATTTGGGTGTCATCAGCATACTGATAGCACCCTGCCCCATGCCTCCGGATGATCTCTCCCAACGGTTTCATATAAATGTTAAACAGCATTGGGGAAAGGATGGCACCTTGCGGTACGCCATACAGCAGCTCCTTCTTTGCAGAGCAGCTATCCCCAAGCATCACCATCTGGAACCTGCCTGAGAGGTAGGACCGGAACCACTGAAGCACAGTGCTCCCGATTCCCAATCCCCTCAGGCGTTCCAGAAGGATACCATGGTCGATGGTATCGAATGCCGCTGAGAGGTCCAAAAGTACCAACAGGGACACACTCCCCCTGTCAATACTAAGGCGTAGATCATCCGCTAAGGCGACCATAGCAGTCTCAACTCTGTATCCTGCCCTGAAGCCAGTTTGAAATGGGTCTAGAAAATCAGTGTCATCCAAGACTACCTGGAGTTGAAAGGCAACCGCCCTCTCGATCACCTTGCCCAAGAATGGAAGGTTTGATACCGGTCTGTAGTTATTAAAGTCCAGGGGATCCAGGGAGGGCTTCTTTAGAAGCGGCCGTACTACAACAACAATTATATCTATATTAGTAAAAAAGACTTGAATATAGAAAGCCTTGCTCTGATATATACCTTCAAAGCAAATCCTACCTAAGCCTTTGGTATATTTTCTCTTTCACCAGATTTACTATTTGTGTCCTCTCCTTTGTCTCTAACTCATGGGGTCTCCTTCAGTAACTTATATGAGTCACACAGATTTTCCAGTTCTTGATGTTCTTTTGAAACTGCTGCAGAACTCTGTCCTGTTGGCTTGTTCTTCTGTTTTGTCTTTTTGATCCATGCTTATTGCCTTATGGCTTTACGGCATATTGTGTATCTTTTTTTGGCATCAAAGGAGAAAATATGCCATAAAATAGCCCTTATTTCCAAGAGAGTAAAATACAATGTATAATGCAATTTGTTCCCCTTTTCCCTATACAGTGCTTATTGTGATATATATATATTAAAATATCATTAAATATATATGAGAAGAAGCAGGCATTCTGATGTCTAATACAAACACTATTTGTGATACTCTAAGGTTATGTATAGTACCAATAGCCTTGACTGCTTCCTCCTGCTTAGATGATTCCTGTGTAAATTTAGCTGAGGCATCAGACAAAATCAGTGACTAAATTTTTAAAGTGCTAGGTGTGAAGCTGTGTATCTTCCTGGAGGTGATGCACTCATCCTCAGGAAACCCTCCTACTGATCCTCAGTAAATTAATTTGGGGTATAGCCAGCATTTGAATAGCTAGCTAGCTCTTGAAATAAAAAAAATTCTGGCATTTGTATGGGACCTAGGTTGATTGGAAGCTGAGTTTATCTATTTTTGGGTGGGTTCAGAGAAGAGCCCAGTACCTATTCCCCTACGGTATACAGCTTAAAAATAACAATGGAGGGGTCAGTTTGCCCCCTTCCTTTTCTAACAACTGATCTGAAAAAGAATGAGTTGTATCCAATGAGTCTTCTGAGAGTTCAGCCTTTGAAATAAGTAGGATTTAAGTTAAACAACCCCAAAACTAGTCTAGGCAGGCCAATTTGTGTTTTTATCAGGCCAATTGACAACCACAGCTACAGAGCATATAGTTTTCATATACGAGATCTCTGCCTGAAGGTCTGTCAGCCTAAGTGAAACAATATCTTGGAAAGGCCTGTGTCTCAGACCTTCTGCAGGGACCTCTTATTGGAGAAGACTAATGGTCTAATGCAGCTTCTTATGAAACCGCTGCTGAGCCATGCACAAACAGAATAAAATAACTTTGCTCAAGACACCTCCCTTTGGTCTATACCATACAGGGCTTATCAATGCTTCCTCTAGTATTTTAGGGCTCTTTAGGCAAGGTATCCTCAGTGTATCCAGAACACAAAAGCTTGTTTGTAAATCAAGTAAAGAAATCATAATGACTTTTTTCTATTATGGTACCTGAAAACACAATAAACAATAACACTCTCTCAGCCACTTTTCAGGTTTCAGAATCACAATCAGTTCTTTTTATTTGTGCCTCATCAATTGACATTTTAAATAAGGAGCCAATATGCCTTCTGCTTCACAGACCAGCTGTGGAAGTTTAGACAAGAGTCATATACAAGACTGGCCTTAAACTAAGGGCTTGGATTACAGGGAGAGTAGAAGAGTTACTACCTATCTCATCTTCTGTGCTTGGAAGGCAATGGGGGGGATGGTTTAGTTAAAACTGGGGCAAGGGGAGATGTGGATCTCATTAACAGCCTTTACTCACATATTAAAATAGTGATTCCCCACTCTTAGTTTTTGATACTGGAGCTGCAAAGTTTAATACTGAGCCCTTTCATCTTGCTTCAGCCTATGATTTGTTGGGTTCCAAAAGGAATTTCTTTCATGTCTCTCAATGTTTTAATCAGTCCATCAACACCCCGCACCATGCAGTCTTTTCTCATCAAGGTGTGGGGAGGAGCATTGCTCAAATTGTGTGCATAACATTACTGGCTATGTCAGGCAATTAGGCATGAATTATGCTTCTTTTGCATGATACCAATGGCTTTTATTGGTCCACCAAGACGAATAAAGCAACAAACTTCTAAAATGCAATAAAGTACTAGCTTTCAAATGGCATTCTGGGGAGTTTTTCCAGATTCTTTGGAAGCACAACAGGACATTTCTCACTAAGCTTCCATGAAAGGCAGCAGCTTTCCCGGCATGCTTTTCTCTGATGAAAATATTTATCTCCCACCTTTATCGATGTTCCCCAGGCATGCAGAGTTCCAGGAGAGTCCTTGGTGTGTTCCAGTGGCATTTTCAGTTCATGCATTGCAATGACTGGCAGAGCAGGCTTGGAACGGGCTCTGCCAGAAACCAAAGGGAAAGGATTGTGCATTCGAGACTGTTCCCGTCCTGAATCCTTTTTAATGTGCAGGAATTCCATGCCGACTACAGAAACGCTCATCAAGAGATTAGTTGATGGGGGAAACCACTCCTCTAAGGTAGAATGTTTGAAAGTTACTCCTACAAAGTATTGTTTTCTAGGGATGGGAGAACCAGGGATGCTGGAGCTCGCTGAGATTCCCCAAACTCCATTTTGAAGCTCCGTTCGCCATGCTCCCAGTTTAATTTGCAACTTGGTTTGCTTTTTCATTCAAATGGGGGAAAGTGTACATTTTCATGAACATTTTTTAAAACATGCACATTTTTTTTCAAAAGTGTGCACTTTGAGCACATTGATTAAAAGGTGAAAATGTTTTTTTTTAAATAATAATAATAAAAATACACATTTTAAAGTGCAATTTTCAAAAAAGTACCTGGTACTTTGCAAATGGAAACAAAACTCTTGTACATCCCTATTGTTTTCCTTGTACAGTTGGGTAATTATGAAATAACTATCGACAGGAAGTTCTACCAAAACACAAACACTGATTTTGAAGTGATCCATTGGGGGGGGGGGTCTTATTGGAACATACAGTATTTTATATGTTTAGAAACAAGGACCAATCATTTTGTAGAAGCAAAATATGGAGACTACCTTTCCCCCCTTGTACCTACTTAGGCCACTGGGTTTCACTGCATAGACAAGAAGGAATAATAGATATCAGTCTATTCTGGTCTATACCCTATGCAGATAAATATACAGCAATTGTTACTTGAAAGATGCTCTGTCTTCTAGCTGCATGAAATGGGGTGGGATGCCATCTCACTTATTCTTGGGTTGACCTTTAAAAAAATCCTACTGCATTTTAGCAGATGTAACTAAGAGCGTCATCTCACAGGGGGAAATTGCATTTCCTTACCTTCACTTCTCCACCCACGTTTGTCCCTCATTACTTCTTCATTCTCAAGGGAGAGGAAAGAGGAAGTAATCAACGTGTATGTGTGTGGCCCATTTAGTGGACTGTTTTGATTGTGTGGCTTCTTCTGCACACAGCAGGAGATAGTGAGAAGTTCCATCTGAAAAAAAATAAGTCAGACTTGCTGGGGTGTTTTTTGTCACATGAAGAAGGCTAGAAGGGGCTGGAGGCGAGTGGGAGGCAGATGACATCATGAGAGGAACCTCTAAAAATCCGTGAGTGCCCAGTGACAAGAGTGTAATAAAATGCTTGCCTGATGGAGCTCCCACTGTGATGAAGCTCCCATTTCCATGCCCTCCTACTGCCACCACTTTGACTACAAAAGATATATTAAGGCTCTGCACCACACAGGTGTTTGATTGATCTTCAGCTGTCTGAGTGACACTCTTATTAAAAAAAAGAAAACAACTTTCTGTAGCTGTGCTGTGGGAAAGATTCTTAATGGGTCATTCCTGATGAACTCAACTGGCATTTGTGGTGGGGAGAACAGGACTGGGCCCATCCCATTCAGTATGACAACCTGCCAGATGCCGTGCAATAAAATTTGGAAAGCAATACAGGTCAGTACATTTTTGGATTTTTCATATTTAGGTGAGAAGGACATAAAATGTTCACACGTGGATTTTGAGCAGGACAACTGACGACTCTCAGCACCAATCCAATAACTTGATGCTGTGTGTGCATTTAAAAGGCAGATGGTAATTTTTGTCTCAGAAGTCAACCTTAATGTTTTGAATCTAATACACTAGCCTTTGTAAAAAAAAAAAAGAAAAAAAAGGTATTTGGAAAGAAGGGACAACAAAGGTGAATGAAGAAAGTTTCCTGTTTCCTTTTATTGAATTTGCAGTTCTTTTTCCACACTGGTTGCACAGGGCAATCCTGCCTTGTGAAGCAATCCTGAGTTCCCAGTTGGCATTGAATCATAATGGAAGAAGACCAGGCAGGATAATAATAATAATAATAAAAAAATCTGGTGTCCATCTGATTTACAGGCTGCAGACATGAATGCTTCTTCCAGGGTGGGGGGAGAAGTGGATTGGGGAGGCTGAACAGATGAAATGGGACTTGGTGAGGGAGCCTCCAAGCGCACAGAACTACTTTTGAGTCCAAGGGGTGTCCTTTGCAAAGCTCTCCTCCCTGCGCCCTCCTCTTTCATTCACTTGCAAATCGCGGTGTGCTTGGAAGAGGCAAAGCTGCCGCCCTCCCCACTCCAACACTCACATCCTCTCTCCGCACCTTCCCCCCCCCCCTCCATCTCTCAAATCTCCTCTCATCGAGCGACTGACTGCAGCTTCATCAGCAGCTGCAAGGTATCTTCCCCAGCGAGGGACGTTTCCCTTACTAATCAGGAGTTCCGAAGGAGAAACCAATCA
This sequence comes from Anniella stebbinsi, assembly GCA_029215795.1. Classification (NCBI taxonomy): domain Eukaryota; kingdom Metazoa; phylum Chordata; class Lepidosauria; order Squamata; family Anniellidae; genus Anniella; species Anniella stebbinsi. Next base: position 4,117,086 of record JARDYH010000006.1, read on the forward strand.
GACAGAGGGTCCCTTTGGCTTCGGTGTGTCCCAGTTGCCCAAGTTAAAAGTGATGCAGAGGGAGGGAGGGCAGGAGGGGAAGCTCTGAGGAGGACAGGCAGCGCTGGAGCTGACAGGCAGCGGAGAGGAAGAAGGCACTCTCCGGCAGCCAGCCGTGGACATCAGAGCATCACTAAGCCCAGCTACAGCCGCTTTCACTGGGGAAGGAGAAGGTGAGTGATTTTGTTCCGGTAGCCTTGGCTTCCCAATCAGACCCTCCTTCCAGGGAAGTGCAGAGGATCTCTCTCTGACTCTCCCCTTTGTGACTTTGTTTGGTTTGAATCTTCGCCTCTCTCTTTTGCACTGGGGTGGGAGAGAGAAAGGAAGGTGCAAGGGGGTGCAAGGGGGTGCAAGGTGAAGTCCAAACCAAACACTCGCAATGCGTTGCTGAAAAGTTGAACTCCAGACCTGAAAAGGTGTGTTTCCATTTCCCCCCTCCCCCTCCCTCCTGAAGGATATGCACGGGGTCCATCTGTTAATAAGTTAGCAAACGGGAAAGGTGCTGCCGTATCCATCTCGGTGTAGAGCAGTTTCTGCACAGGGAGCTATTTGACTCCGCTTTTATTTTTATTTTATTTTTTTGCATTCAAGAGTTCTGCGTGGGGAGTGTTTGCTCTCCTCCCCAGGGAGCCAGCTTGAAATCCCTGCTCAGTGCAAGCCTGCGTTATTTTGATTATATATATATATATATATATATATATATATATATATATATATATGTCTATGCAGAAATCAAGGGAAAGGATAAACAAGGAGTGGATTGAAAGTATGAAAGTGTATGGCAGATGGATGCATTTCAAAGGGCAAGGAAGGAAAATCGGTGTTTCGCTGTTGGAACCAAGGGAGAAAATTGACATACAGCTGATTTGGCTTGGAGTGTTTGTCCTGTTAGTCTCAGAGAATATAAAAGGAGGGGAAAGCCTCAGGGACCTTGTATCAGTCCAACTTGCATTGGCACCCAGGGTTCAGGCTTTCAAGCACCACAGAGCTCTTCTGCAGCAGGCTTTCTGCTCATAAGATGTGGATGTCTACATTAAGGGCAAAGTCAGCAAATGTGGTGGTGGTGGTAGAGGAGAAAGAATACTTACCCAACCACCAGACTACAATCTCAGCCTAGGTTACTTTGCAATTTCTGAGCAGCAAAACAGTTCAAAAGAGCAGGGAGGGAAGAAAATATCCTATTCAGAATAGATGCTTTTAAGAGTCTGAGTCATCTGAAAAGGCAATTAATTGACAATTCTCCCCCCACCTCCCCCCCCCCACTCTACTTTTTTTCAATTACACATGCAAGAAACTACATGGTGGCAACACTCCAGTTTCACAGAACATCCAGGTCTTGGGCTAGGGATGATGAATGCGAACTGTAAAGGAAATCAATACCCTCTGCAATTGTATGGGCAGTCTGTGTACTGTAAGTCATTCATCCTTTGGCAGCCAGTTTTAAATAATGGCTCAGGACAGAAATGGACAAGGAGCTTGGTTGGAGAAATTTTTCATTTGCGCTGGCTAAGTTTGACCAATAAGGGGAAAATCTGACTGCTGATAAAGTTGAGGGTTGGGGTAAGGCAGGACCCTGACCCAAAGCTATTCCAATCATAATAGAATCATCCCAGTTCTTCATTCCAAAGCTTGGGAGAACCAAGGAGCAGCATAGTTTATGCTGCATTTTTGAACGTCTTTCTTCATTTAGGCACAATTGTTAAGCTATCATGATTCTAACGACATGTTCTCAGTATCATTGCTTGGCAAGTATCACCGATTTTGGAAGGTATTTAAAGATTGTTAAGTGTTGGTGCGCATGTAAATCTAACCCATCTGCTCCCCCATTAGTAACAAGGACTGCTAGTGTAAATCAGATGTGTATCCAAATGTGGATGCATGATACACACTTTATGTTACTTGTGGGATGAGCATTTGATAATGTAGATGATAAAGCACATTTGGATGAACATCCCATTGAAGGTAGTGGGCTATTTCCTCATTACTATGCACATCTGATTTACACTGGCGAACCCTGATGCATGGACAGTTTCCTGCTTCCATGTGTGGTTCGCCTTCTCAGAATCGGGCTGATATTATATTGAGTTACATGGGTGTGTGTGTGCTCTTTCTCCCATAAAAGAAGAATTTTATCATGGTTCTGGGAAATAACCACGTTCAAATACGCTCTAGCATGTGTATGTTCCATGGGTACAGTCAACTGACTTGATTCAAGGATGGGATTGAGCAAGTTGTTGCTAAGAAATATTGTCAAGTTTTATTAGCAATAATATGAAACTTTATAGAGGCAGGCAGGTGCGCCAGTTGAGCATAAAAACAGCATCAAGCCCATCAAAGGTAGCCTAAGCAGTCTCACCTTCACAGAAGGCAGAATACAGTGGCATGATGCAGCAATGTTATTGTGCGTAAAAAGAGGGTGATTTTGTTTCCTCCCCTTCTTCTGCTACATTTGTTTGAAATAAGGTGGAAAATCTGGACTTGCATAATAAAAATGACAGAAGAAGATTCTGTATTGCCATGTCATGTTGACAAGAGATGCTGGATTGCACACATTTAAGGAGAATCTGGGTGACAGGATAATAGCAAAAGAAATCCTACATAGTTGTTTTTGAGCCCCTGGTTTGTTTGTTTTTCCTCCAAGACAAAAAGTTTGTATATCTCTTTCCAGCTTCATAAATCATTATAAGTAAGCAATGATATGCTAGCAAATTCAGGATAACAACTGGTTTTTCAAGGGTGTGGACACACCCTTGACAACCTGACTAAGTTTCCAAATGAATGTAACATACTTAATTGGTTACTCAGGGAGGCAAGAAAGCAAACATAAATTACATCAGGTTGAGAGAGAGAAAAAGAAAGAAAGAAAGAAATTCCAGCAAAATCTAGCATAGAGATTTTAGTACCGATCACTCAACTATGTAGAAACATGAACCTTGCAGGTACTCAGTAGGATCCTGTTTTCACATCTCCTTCAAGGTATAATATGGTAAAAGGGGATACTGTAATCCATATTGGAAATCATTTTATTTGTAAGATGTATCATTATTACTTCAAATATTGTTCATTATGCCAGGCAGTGATGTATTGCACTGAAACAGGCTTGAGTGATACCTTGGGTGGCCTATCCAGTTCGCATATAGCTAGTTTTATAGCCACAAATGGTAATATCACTTGAAAACCCATGCCAGAATTGATGCTGAGCATAGGAAAATGAATTTCACTAATATTGACCAAAGGGATTTTGATCAGATAGTCATGCCTTTTGGTGCTCAGGTCTTGCCAGTTAAGAACAGTAATTTGATTATAAATAGCAGATTTTTACTAACTTCACCAATATTTTAGTGGTGTATGTATGTGCGTTGAACTACCTCTACAGTGGAAATGTCTGTAGCATCCTACACTCTCTGGTAAAGTTTAGATAATGCTTGATGGTGGAGATGAAGATTGCCTACTAAAATGCCAATATTGTTTGTCTGGTAATCATGTTTGGCATGCCCCTCTTCTGAATAATATTTTATGAAAATAAATTAACATACAGCACATTAAATCACTTTGTATACATTGTAAGTCATTATTAAGTCAGGATGTATTCCTATATTGTATTCCCATGTAGGTGGGAAACTTAGGCTGAGAGTGAGTGGCTTGCCTAAGGCAATCTAGTAAGAACATGGCTGAGATCAGATTTGAACCTGGAATTTTGTGGCTCACATCTTCCCCTGAGCTACTGCACTACAATAAGCCAAACAATGTACTTAATACCATATATTCAAATCACCTGACAAATCTTTGAAATTGTTTATGGTTCCTCAAAGGTTACCAAAGCTATGGGATTTTAGCTCCTGAAACTGTTGGATGTGGATACAACTGTAAATATTACAGTATAAAATTTCCTCTGAGGATCGATTGATTTGTGCAGTATAGAAAAGATGGGTGAGTAATTAATAGTGCAGTCCTAAACAGACTTATAAGGGAGTATGTGCCATTGAGTACAGATCTACTTATTTCTGTCTAAACAGCCATAGGATTACACTGTTAAATACTCTAAGATGTTCTACCAGGAACCTGGCATGATATGACTCTCAAAAGGTCTTCTACAAATATAAAGACATGGCATAAGTTTTCAGAGACACCTGGCTAGACTGTGATCTTCTCCACCTCCGCTCACCCACAGACGTGAACTGGCAACATCTGCTTGGAAATGAGACCTTCTTGCATGCAGAAGGTCCCAGGTTCTATCCCTGGCATCTCCAGGTAGGACAGGAAAACACCTGTCTGATACCCTGGGGAGCTGCTGCCAGTCAGTATCAACAATACTGGACTAGATGGACCAATGGTCTGACTCTCAGTATAACTTGGTTAGATGGAGACATGCACTAAACGCAGAGTATTAGAATTATCCCAGAGCTTAGGGATGGTCTAACAGGATTGGAAAGAACAGAAAATCAGGATCTAATGAACATGGAGATGCAGTAATACCAACCTGACTTTTATAAAAAATGTGCATGAAGGAAGAAACAGGGAAAGAAGAACTGCAGTAATGGAGTACAGAAACCCACATGGAGATGTTTTTTTAAAAAACAACAACCCAAGAGTTTCTTTTGAAGTTGTGTGACTTACAGCAGGTGCTCTGTGTAAATGCTGTCTAGAGATACACAAATATTTGATCATGAATAATGATATCTGAGTGGAGACAGAGTACATTTTGTGTTCACAAGATAGCTTTATGGAGATGTCATTTTTTTTAAAGAAACTAAAACCCAGCTTTCTGCAAAAGGGAAATAGAAAAAGGATATGACTCAGAAATCTCTGCATACGAACTCTGGCATAATCAGTAGTTTAGCAACATCTGGGTTTATGTGTCTCACAAATACCAATTTGTGAGCAAAATGTTGCTGCAGGTTTATCTCCTTTGTGCCTCACTCACCCTTTTCCTCAAGAAGTGGGAATTTCTGGGTAGCACTGTAGAAACCAAGCATATCTGCACCACAGACTTAAATTGGTTTCATCATCATTCCCTCAACCAAGGGAACTGTAGTTCTGTGAATGAGTTAGGGACCTTTAACAGAATTCTCAACATTCTGATCAAACCGTATGCTAGTTCATTGATATAATTCCAATATAGGTTTGCCATGTAGATAGGATCTTAGGGGAACTTTTATAATAACCCATTTATTTGCAAATTGACAGGCTGAGTAGGTAGTACAGGGTTGCAGAAGCAAGCAAGGGTGCTTTGTCATACACACAGCAACCCCCTCCATCAACCATTCCTCCGCTCTCAATTTTGCCCTTTCTTGAAACAGCTTTCTAGATGGTTTGTTTGTTTGTTTGAAAGGGAGGCATCAATGAATGGACAGAGATGTTTTTCATGTAATATTTGGTTTGGCCCAGGAAGCAGACTCTAGAATACACCTAACAAATTGGTAGTGGAGGACTTGCTGCCTTTAGAGAGGTTTATCTGCCATTACTGCACTTCCCTGATAAGCTTATGACAGATCCCGGAATTAACCTGGAACAGAGATTGAACACTGGTATCTTAGTGAAAAGGCTGAAGCTCAGAACCATTGGTCTCATCCAATTCTCTGAGTAGAGGAAGAACAGCTAAGAGTTTCCTTCTTCCCCTAGAAAGCCTAGGATTACAACTAGATGGTTGTGAACTGGGAATGTGGACATAGCCTTGCCCAAACCCTTCTCCCCACCCACTCCAAACAAATTGGGCACTAAAATGGCATTGTACCCCTTCCCCAATGGGCTTAATGTGTGCCATGGAAAGGCAAAACAGGAAGAGAGTGGACCTGGTTTTAAAAGGAAACCAAGGTAGTAAGGATTAGCAAGTAGCATGTAATAATCAGAGCTATAGCAGGGGGGATGGAGTATGCAGAAGAGGCTTTGTCATTGAAGTGAGTTTTGAAAAGAGTTTTCAGTTGGACTAATGGATATAAAGAAGTGGGTTGGACTTTCAGGCAGGCAGGAGATGGAACAAAAGCCTACTTTAAACATTATGCTTCTCCTCCATGGAAAGCACTTCAAGTAAAAAAAGATGGGGGGGGGAAACCCATAAGAATCTCCATTTCAAAGCTTCCTGTCATCAGTATTTTGTTTCCAAGTTCCTATGGCAGCCAGTTGGATGCTTCTGGCAAGCTCACAATCAGGGCATGAAGGCAACAGCCCTTTACTGAGCATCTGGTATTCAGTGGCATACCATATGCTGGCTCTGAACATGGAGGGTCAATTGAGCTATGGAGGCTGGTGGCTTTTCCTACTCAAAATTACTTTCAATGAATGTGAGAGGCCCTTAATGTTTGACAGTGCCCAAAGAAAGAAATAGGAGGAAGAAACCAAAAGAGTAAGTCTTCAAGAAATAGACTCCAAACTGCGACCATTGGCTGAAGAAAAGAAAAAGGCAATGCCTGAATCAACATAGGTTGTTTTTCATGCTCAGACCATATACCTATGAACTATCTTCTACCGACTTGAACTATTGATCTGTCAAGTGCAGTACTAGCGAACTCTCCAAAATGTCAGGGAGAGGACTTCCTCCAGCCCTGCTATCTGAGGCCAGATCTACACCAAGCAGGATATAATACTTTGAAAGCACTTTGAAAACACTTTGAAAATGGTATATGGAGTGTGTTCTGGGCTCCAACAGTTGTCAATACTGGTATGAACCATTATAAAGCAGTAGTGTAGATCCTGCCTCCATTTTAACTAAAGATTCCAGGGATTGAAGATTCCTTTCTACTGAGCTACTGCTACTGGCCTTCATAAATGATGCAAATTGTGTGCATTTTGTAGTGCTGTGCAAAAATTGTGAGGGTCAATTTTTTAATGTGATTTTTTTTAAAAAAAAATGGAATCAAACTTTCTTAGCACCTGTGTACAGCCATTTCCCCCTGAATGGTGTTGCTCTGAATTGCAAGTTGTTGTTTGTTTTAAAATAAAGGTGGTTCTTTACTGTGTGATCCCAACCAATCAGGGATCATGTAATGAACATGAGGATACCACAGCATCACATAGCTAGTCAGATTTGGTTACCCGCATGACAACAACATAGAGGGCAAACTTAGTTCTCCCATTGCCCTCACTTTAAATGGAGGGAGGGTGGGAGAAGGAATATTTCTCCTTTGCCCAGGCTCCCTGGCTTACTGTGTTGGCAATTTCATTGTCCAACAGAGCTGCACAGCAAGATTTTCATCCTGTTTTAGCTCTAGTAACGAATACTTACACATGCCTAGTTGGGTTAAAATAGGCTTCATCATCTACATTCTGCCCTAATGGATCAATTATGTATGACTGAATTGGACTCTTACTATTATCATCCCATATTTGAACAAGAGCATTTGGTCTAATGTTCAGATTTGTACATGAGAAATCAGTTGCTCTGTTCCACAGGCAGTTACATAAATCAGTGACTAGGGTTGTGGGATGGGAGGCTTGAGCAAGTAATGTGTGGAATGAGAAATGGGCACCCCAAAAACTTAAAATCCAGCCCTTGTTACTTCCTCTAGTATCTGGCACGAGTGAATCTAATGTTAAGAGTAGAAGCTAGAAGGATTTGTACATAATGATAGAAAACCAGTCAAAAGGGAAGGGAAGAAAGTTTAGGGGAATCAGGTCCCGCTCCAGTAAATAACCTGGGAGAGAGGTGTGAGCCAATGAACTCACAGAAAATGAGCATCAGTGACCAATGGGTCACAAAAGCTGGGGAGACTTGATGGGAAGGATCAAATTACAAGGGGGATTGGTGTGCTTACAATTGCTCCCCCAAACCTTGAGCCATTTGTGAGTAAGGAGAGCTGGGGGGAAAGAAGTAGACACGATGAAAGAACCGCAAATAGCAGGGAGAGACCAAAGTGAAGGATATTGAAGCTCTCTCCTGCGCTGGAGAAGCTGGGAGGGACTGGCAACAAAGAGTGTTTGCCACCCTCTCCCATCTGCTTGGGATGGAATTAGAGAGCAAGATATTAACTGCCAGTCCTCCCTAACCTCTACTCCCTCCCTCCCAAGATACAATGAAAGCTTAACTATATGATATGCTAATCATATAGCAGACAGCTTTGCCTTTCTTTATATGTTTTTCTTACCAGAAAATTCATGGCCCAAATCCAGATTGGGATCACAGCAGGTGGGTAAGAAAGATTTAAGTTTTCCCTTCCAAGTCACTTGTTCTCTTAAATTTGAAAAAAGAACCCCCCCCCACACACACAGGCTAAACAAAAAGAAAGGGGGGGGGGAGAAATACAACTAATTTTTTCCAAGTAGAACTGCAAAATGTACGGGAGCACAATACACATAATTCAGGGCAGGGTTAGGCAACCTGTATTCATCAGAAATGTTTGGCCTGCAGACCCCATAATCCCTGAACATTGGCCATCCTGACGGGCTCATGGGAGTTGCAATGCAAAACATCTGAAGGGCATTGAGTTGCCAAACCCTTACTTAGGACTTTTGCTCTAGGTAGAAGAACAATCCTCTAAAGTCCCTGGGAAAGCCAAGCCAATACTTTGAGACTTGACCTAGAAAGAAGTTTTAATAAACAGCAATAAGAAACAAAGTCCCAGCTATCCTGATTTTCCCCACGCTCCCGGGACCATCCCGAGGACTGTGGGAGGTGTGGACGCTGCTCCTGCCTTGTTGCGAGTAGCGCGGCCTTCAAAGTGGGCACAGAGCCATGTGGGGTGGCTCCGTACCCGTGGGGGGTGGGGGAAAAACAGTTTTGCTATCCTTGTGATGCCAGGGGGTTGGGGCGGTTTAAAAAAACACCCCCCCTTATGTTAGTGATGGATCGCAATTGCCCGACTGGCCTCTGTTCTTTAAAAAAAAAAATGGTGACCGCAACATCCCTCTTGCCTTCTGGGACATCAAGTGGCAGTCTAGAAGCAGGAAATCCCGGGATCCTCCCCCCTGCGTCCCGGAAGGCGCTGTGGTCAGTCAGCTTTACATAAGGCTATTTGAGAGCCAATGGCAGATGTGGAGATGTGTCCAAGTGAGACAGCTAGAAGCCAGAGTGATAGAGGACTAATGGAGCATAGTGGACTAAAAGATGAGAAATTATGTGAGAGAGGGATGGGGCCATTACCTAATTTTAATCTGCTAAAATAAAGAGAGAAAGAGAGAAGAAATCCTTAGTGGTAGAATAAAACTGAAATGAAAGGACATCAGGCATTTCTGGGCCATGGTACGGCATTCACAGGGCAGGAGCACAGAGGCTGCAGGGAATACATCATTCCCAAGCCACAATATGGGGTTCTGCTGGGCAGAAACATGCAGGTGAGACCCAAAGATGTAACTCTCCCCCTTAAAGTTTATAATTTAAAAGTCCACCCAGTTTTGACAGTCAGGAGATGAAAAAATTGAAGCTTTTTGACCCCAACTCCACTGTTTTTGCATATGTATCCTCATGTCCACCAGCTGAGGACATCGCGTTCAGCAGCAGAAGAAGATCCAGATCCAGGACTAGAAACCTGTCAGGCAGAATCTGTCAATTTTGCTTTCCCCCAACATTTTTTTCTTTTTTAAAAAACTCAGTTTCTTTCCATCCTGTCTATGAAGAAATTTGTGAGTTTTGGTAAATTCTTTTAAAAAACAAACCCAAAGAAAATTCTCACCCATCTGCACGAGTCACATTCAATAGGTACAGCATAGAGATGGCCATGTTGTACCTGCTTACCATATAGCTTGTAGACAGACTTTTAAATAGGGATGAGAGAAGCAGTGATTTTTAAGCTAGCCAAAATTCTCTTTAATCCACTTCGAAGCTCATTCTAGCTCGCTCCTGTTTTTGACCTTTTTTTTTTTTGGCTCGTTTGAATGAGAAAAGTGTGCATTTTCTTCCCATTGACTGAAGTGTGAAAAGAGGTTTTTCTTCCAAACAAACTGCAAATTCAGTTATTGCCACCATTTCTTAAAAACATTCCTGCCTTTGGTGTTGCAGGCAGGGTATGTTCACATGATTTCTGAACTGAACTGAAATTCTCATACATACCTGCTTTTAAAAGCCCTCTGAATGGACAATCTGTCTGCTTTGGTTTCACTTTTTGTAAACCTCAAGTTATTTCTACTATGTTAATGAATACATTTGTGAATTTTGACAAGTTCTTATCAAAATATGAACACCCATCCCTATCCAGCACTACTTTTCCAAAGCTACCATTATCCCCTAGGTTTCCAAATCGAGTACAACCTCCAGACTCCGAGGAGGTGGTAAGGAATATTCTTTCCCCAACGTAGGAAATATGTTCATGGTGGGAAAAGAGAGAAAAGACCATGCTTGACTTCGCCTTCTTTTCTTCTCCCTCCTCTTGAACATACTTTCTAGTTTCTCGTGCCAGATTGGCTCCACCCCCATCACCAACTCTGGCTGCTGAGCAACACATTAGCCTTCCGTGCATTGCTTCATTTCTCCCCACAGCAATGAATTAAAACCTTTTGATTATTTCAATGAAAGTAATAGGGGCAATCATGGACGTCGCTGGGATGGGAGCTGATCCTGCCTTTTTCCCTCGGGCAGCCATTCATTGAGAACCAAATCTGTTCTTTGACTAGGCGTATCCTAAGTTGTATTCCTTGGCCACACTACACCATGCTAGAATATTGGGAGGGATAGCAGGACATAATGTTGGGAACTATATTTATACGTTATAGATAAAGTTATGTAGATATAGATATTTGCATATGTATAATTAACACACACTTGAACGAGAAAGAAATCTAAGTAACAGATTTATGCTGAAAGGGAAAGCAGTCCTCATTAAGCAGGCTGCCAGACTTTCTAGCATTTCTATCAGGGATAAACAACAAATATGCATTTCTGTTCGTTTTGAAAATTGAAATCAATTGCACAGGTAACAAACAGCCAGCAAGCTCACATTTCCTCCTCATGAATAATGCATCCTGTCATTCTGTGTCAATCAATGAAACGCAAATGTGTCTGATTGCATTATTAGCGTTCATGAATGAAAATAAAAGTGACATTCATGTTGTCCTGTGCTCTGAAACCCAACAAGTATGGTTAATTTGTCTTATTTGTTCTTTCTTTGCTCTCCATGTGGCAAGTGACATATGATCCAGAAGACGAGGACAGGATAAAATGTAACAACAGTAAATCATAAGATATGAAAATAAATTGCTAATGTGAGTGGATGGATAGAACTTATTGAGCATAACGAAGGCATTAATTGAAAGCACACTCAAGTGAAAGCATGAATGGATGTTTATGCTTTCACTAAAGCTTTTGTAGGGTAGTCCTTCACTTTCCCCACCTCACACAGATACACAAAGATGGAATTGATAGGTAGCCCCCCCCACAATGCAGTATGCAAGGATATTCATGAAGCTATACTTCAAAAGCATCCCACTGCGTTTCCTGTCATGCCTTTCCATCTCAGAATTGTCTTATCTGTGTTGTTGTTGATTAACCCTTCTCCTCTTCTATGGCAACAAGAGGCAAAAACATTCCACAACACAACCAAGGAATTTTCTCTTAATTTGCCTTCCCATCACTACCTACACCCCCATTGCTACTAAGAAACAGAATCATGAACACAGAGCTGGAAATGTAGCGTAAAGTCTTTCCTCTCGTCCAGTGCAGCCATAAGTGTCCCCACGACCCATAGCTGCTCTGGACAGGCCCCTAGTGATATGGCTGTGTCGGCCAGGCACAGGAAGGGAATAGTTTGGCCTCACTCACATCATTGCATAGGCCAATCTGATTAGCTGTGTGGCAACACAGCAACTTGGTCACAATATGATTTCTGATTGATTACAACCACACACACACAAATTTAAAAATGTAGCGGAAGCAACAGCAAATCAGTGCCACAAATAAGCTTTCTTTCTTTTTTTAAAAAAACCCACTACAATAGAGGGTAAGTTTTAAGTAGGGGTTTGCACTTCTCAGAAGCCTGTCTTTTGCATAGAATATCGAGCCCCATGAAAATTGGGCGGAACCATTAGTGGCCTCGGAAAACATTTTTTTTTATTAGCTTTGAATAGCAGTATACGATTCAAGATAGAGCTTATTTCTAAGAGTAACAAAACACAGCAAGTAAAGAAAGGGAGTTCAGGGCTTATAAGTAGGTAACTAAATAATAAACTAAATAATTTGGAGATTGTGTTAAGGATTGCCTGTGCAAACATTAAAACCCTCAGGTTCTAGTCTTCCCTTTTCATGTTATAACCCTATTACTATGTGGGTTATTTTAATGCCACAACCTCCTCTCTGCTGTACACATCCAGACAATATTATGACAAACAGAAAATGTGCATTCACAGTAAACAAATTCAGTTCTTTTCCTGCAAACTCACATCCACACAATCAAAATCTAAGGGCAAGGTAATAAGCAAAACAATATGGCAAACTGTATAGGGCACTTCTGTGCAATGCAAAATTTGAACAACATATCACTACATTTTCCCCTTGCATCTATGGCTGTGGTTCCCCTGGAATACAAGTAGATTTAGTTAAAGTCAAATCAAAGTGTGAGTGAGAATAATGAGAAGCTTATTCTGTCTAAACTAGAGCTGTGCGCAGATGGCTCCTGAAATTTCCCACCCTATTTATGGGCAGAGAATTGGGGGGGGGGGCGTGGATGGGAAGAGAAATACTCCAGAGTTTCTCACAGGTAGGGTTCCCCAATCAGTAGCACACCTCTCTCTTTTTCCTAGGGATTTGGGATTTTGTGTGTGTGCTGCCTGTGCAAGTGAAAACAGCATTAATTTTGTTGGCAGTGTAGGTGTGAGGGGCAGTGTTGCATCTAGTGCCAGGGAAGAAGTGGAACTAATGATGTGCCAAAATCTGCCTTCCAATGCCGTGAAAGTTTTCTTCCCTGCGTGAAAGAGGCTTCCATTTGTCTGCCTCATTTTCAGGGTGTTTTGTAATTTAGTTTTGTGGCATTTTTGAGCTAACCTAACCTGATCACTGTGAAGCAGAGGGCCGATCTACACAGTCCTTTGGAACGTTTTAAAAAGTATTTTAAAACGTTCCAAATAGGTGCGTTCTAAAACGTCTTAGGCCACATTACTGAGTACTCACGTTACAGGAGAACAGTCTTCAGTCTTTAAAGTGGTGTATGTGGTCACACACTGTTCTGCCCTGTCTCTTTCTCTTTTGTTTTTTCAATGAGTTTAGGGCAAGGCATTGTGGGGGTTGTAGTTCAGTCACCACTTCCTCCTTTGTTCCTCTATCATACCCGAGCGAGTATAGGGCTAGGCAATGTGGGTGTTGTAGTTCACTCACCCACTTCCTCTTTCTTCCCCACCAATCAACTGCTAAGCATTTGGGCGCCGGTCAACGAAGCACTGCCCCCAGGAATCACAAACGGTAAGGAAGGACACATTATTTTACTTAAAACGATTTATTAAAAGTGAAACCATTGTATATAACTGAAGGGAGTTTTAAAAAACCTCAGATATACAACGTTATAGGGAGTGCGTCATGTGGACCAAAGAGTTTTCATAACCCTTATAAAACATCAAAAACCTCGTATGTAGATCGGCCCAGGCAAGACTATTGTGTGTGTGTGTTTTGCCTTTCTATTACACATCTTCCCATGGCTCTGTGACTTCCCTGGCTGCCTGCACTTCCTGATCTGAAAAGAAAAAAAGCCCTATGGGAGGAGTAGGTTCGTGGAGTCTTCCTCTGGACTTTAATTGAAGTGTGGGAAGCTGAGGATACTACAGGCTGCTGGAGAGATTATTGCACAATGAAAGACCATATGTGCAGGCACACTCTTTGGCCACATCCTAAGTAAGATTCCCACAAGAAACCTGAACCCAATCCATAAGAACTCCTCCAAAATGTTTGTCTCCTTTGAATTTCTTTTTGAAATCTGGTTCTTTTCTATCAGATTGAATGAGAATGGTCAAAAATAGTATGGGATAAATTTTTGGCACAGCACTAATCTAAACTTTACTATAAAGAGAATATATCAGACTTAAGCAGTTGGTTGGCTTTCTGTTCACATAGAAAAGACCTGCACAAGTCAAATTCAGCTCACCAACTACAGCTTGTGGCTTCCCCTCCCCCCTTTTTAATTACCACTCCAGGAAGACAGCAAAAGCAACACAATTATTGAACCCCTGATAGAGTTACATACATTGCTGATGGTCTGCGTTTGGCAAAGTGGGTTTCAGACTGTGCATCTGTCAGACCGAGGCACCAAACAAAGCCTCTTATGGTTTATTCTTCATGAATAAAAGGGAGGTAAACTCTGGTGCTCAGAAAAGGAATTTTTTTTTTTCTCTTCGTCCCTCTTCACAAAAACAGACACACGGAGAGAGAGAATCAAATAAACAGAGTAGGAGCCCTGCTTATGCAGGTAGTTGTTCATGATATAATCAGATATTTTTAAGAGAGTGACATTCTGAACTACGGAATTGAGGAATGTGAAATTCTCAACTGACCATATTTACATCCTATAATACAATACACATCAGAAAGAGATATGACCTCACAGGTGTGCCTTTCCGTTTCAGCAGGTTATGAATGAATGGTAAAATATCCAATGGGCTACCTCAGGATTGTTCTGCCCATTAAAAATGAGTATGATTGAATGCTTTCTCAATAGCAACTACCTTGCTAGCCTTGATTAGGACATGCTAACATTTAAGATGGTTAGGCCTGTATATGCATGCATTCGGTCCAGGGAAATAGAGATAAAACCACCATCAGTATGTGAATGAACTTAGCTAAGGGGATCCACAACTGATTATAATAATAATAATAATAATAATAATAATAATATAATAACGATTTATTTCTTACCCGCCTCTCCGTCTAGATCGAGGCGGGGAACAACAACATGATAAAATACATAAAACTAATTAAAACATGACAAATATTATTAAAACTGCATTAAAACATCCTAAAACATCCTAAAAACATTCTAAAAATTACACTGGATATGCCTGCCGGAAGAGAACAGTCTTTATAGCTTTCTTAAATTCTAAAAGACTGTTAAGTTGACGAGTCTCCTCCGGCAGGTCATTCCACAGTCTGGGAGCGGCAGAAGATAAGGTCCTCTGGGTAACAGTTGTCAGCCTAGTCTTGGCTGACCGCAGTAAGTTCTTCCCAGAGGACCTGCAAGTTCCCGAAAAAACTTGCAAAAAGGATTAATCACTGTGTTTGCATCCACCCCCTTCCTCTCTTCACAGGCTGTGGAGGAAGAGTCAGAAGCAGCAGGTGATCCGAAAGCCAGCTGTAATACAAGCAGGCTAATTTAAAGACGTCAGATACCATGGTGGGGATGTGGGTGAGGGGACTTGACGTGGGCTGCGACAATTAGAGTGGAAATGTAGCTTGTGTATGAGATTTTGAAAGAGTCAGATTGAATGCCAGAAAAAGGTAGAGAGTAGAGGCAAAGAGATGACCAGGGCCAGAGCTGGTAAAATCCTCATGGTGAATTCTCTCCACCACCCCTATCCTGGGTATTGTCATCGTACTGTGAATCCCCACACACCCACTGGAAATTTCAAGAAGGGATAGAAAGGCTTACAATATCATGACTGTGGCCATATAGCAAATATCTTGATATCTCTAGACGTTGTGAAGTAGGTGTGTGTGTGTGTGTGTGTGTGAGAGAGAGAGAGAGAGAGAGAGAGAGAGAATATGTGCTCATGTATATAACTCACCAGGGATAAAGAACAAGCAGCAACCCTCTAGTAATTTCAATATGTGCTCTGGACTATTAGCAGAAGGATCAAGGCCATTCCAGGGAACAGCAACATTCATCAAACTCAAAGGCCAATGATCCATTAAAAGAACCGTAAAACCACCAAATAAAACAAAGTTGATAAAATTAAAATATGTAGAAGTATCCCATGGGTAGCCCTTGGAGATCTCGTTTTGACTTTCATGGCCCTTTGAGAAGTCTACTTCAGCATTCATTACTAAACATATAATCTGGTCATTTATGTCTCAACACATGCAGTCAATGTATGGCCTGAAGTCGGCCTGTAGATCTGTCAGAGCTTAGTTGACCTGGCATTATTCCTGTTAGCATCTTCTGGACTGTTTGTCTTCATCACCATTCTGCTGTACTTTGATTTCCCATCATGCCATCTTTCTAACTTCATTTGTTTTAAAGTCAGTACACCGCGTACCTGCCATGGATGAAGCAGTCATCCCTATCACCTCCAGACTTCGGATGTCAGCTTCATTTAAACTTGGCATGGATATGAGAAGTGTAAAGGAGGAGGGGTCTTGCTTAGTTTCTGGCTTCACAAAATGTAGAAATTGGTCACCTAAAATAACCCTCAATTCTGTCAAGAAGTGACTAGGGATGGACGAGAATTTCAATAACCTTCTCAAATCATGCAAACATGCCATGGCAGGAACCCCAAACATGAGCAAGAGAGCATGTTTTTTGTTTTTTTTAAAGATTCCCACAAATTACCAAATTGCATACAAAACTATGAGAGGAAAGAGCTAAATTTTTGTACGATCCCTTTAAAATGCATTTTTTTGCTGTTTGAAATGCACACTTTCTTATTCAACCAAAATGAACAAAAAAAGAAAAAGTAAACAAGACAAGACAAGTTTCAAATCAGTTGTCAGACAACTTTAGGGACTCTGAAAATTGCTTGTTTCCCATCCCAAAGAGAAACTCATGATAAATTAACTGGAGCTGTAATCTTATGCACACATCTAAGGCAGTAAGCGCTACTAAATTCAGAGGGACACTAGTGCATAGGAGTAAGCATATGTGCGGAGGATTGCATTCTGAGTCTATTTTTGGGTGGATTCACGCATTACTGCTATGCTAAGGATTACTAGCAAGATGTGTGGAAATGTGAATGTTTCTAAATGTTCAGTTTTTAAAAGCAATAACAATTCTGTTAAATCTCTCTCCCTGAGTGTTTGTGCATACTGTTTACACTTTTATGATCTGATATGTTAGGCAGAGCTCAGGCTTATGGGATCTACTTTTTTTCTGTGTTTTTACTAGAATTTTGATATCCACCGACCAGAGTCTGGGACAAAAACAGACCTAGGGCACAATCTTATACATGTTTAGACAGGAAAAATCCTAAAACTACTAACATTCCCCAGTTGGCCATGGTAGCTGGAGAATGCTGGGAGTTGTAGGACTTTTTGCTGCCTGGACAGGCATAGGATTGCAATTTTAGATTTTTTTTTTATGTTTTAAAAGAAATCTGAGCACCTAACTGAACTTGCACTCATTCCATACAAAAACCCTCTCCTGGTTACTCCACATTTTTTTTTTCATTCTAATATAAGAACTTAGGGTTGGGAGGGTGGTGTCATTTTATTGCTACAATTGTTAAACAAGTGAGAATCAGAAATCTTTGTTGATTTACTGGAAATAACCCAGAGGCCAGTAAATCCAGATCTATATTCTGCCCACCCCAATGATAAATAATCCGCAGAGGAAGTTTGAATATCTGTCTAATAAAGGGGGATAATTTCAACCAATAAAGCTGAAAGTATGTGTGTCAGATGTACATCCAGAAATGTTTACCCACTTCCAGGTGAGTTAGAAACTTGAAATTCGGCACTCTGATAGGTCTGGCTATACAATATACCAGAAAAATCTAAAACCACAAAGTTTTGGATATCAAGTATTTTTAAAGAGTTTAATAATAATAAAAAAACCTAGGCCTATGCCTACAACTCCCAGCATGCCTTGGGCAGGAGACAGGGTTTACTGGCCTTTGGCGGCCATTGTGAATGCATGTGCTGGCGCTGCATGCCTTTCACAATCCATACTCCTAAGGTCGGTCTCGAGTAGTCAACCTAATTCCACATATAAGGAAACAACCCACGTAAATGGGCTGTGTCTGTTTGTGGTGCCTCCTCCCACTCGCCATGCATGATTTTAAAATCATAAGTAGATACAACAGCGTGACTTTGAGAGACTGAACTCTGAACATGCTCAAAGCCCCCCCCCCCCATACTGATATAACTGTTTTCTTAATCTGGGGGAAGTGCAGGGGGGCAGCCTTTGCCCTTAAGGGAGAGGAAGGGGACGCACTCTGTGCATGCCCAAAACAGACCCGACAAGGGGGGCAAGTGCCCAGCCCCGGTGCTTTCGTTCAGGCTCCTGATGGAGCACTTAGTGGGTGAGAAGCGTGGGTCAAGGCAGTCCCAGCAGGACTTTTCTGGAGCTCTCAGTGCATCCACTGACAACCACTTACCTCCCCTCCTTGGCAATGCTACCCCTTGATGCTCTATTGAGGAGAAGCATTGGCAAAGACAGGAGGGAAGCACTTCTTAGAGAATGTGGACACTTGCAGGCCGCCAAAGGCATGCTGGGAGGTGTAGTACTGGCATGTAGTGTGGCTGATTTTAAATAAAGTCGGGGTTAGCAAACCAGGTCACAATCTCCCAATCCGAACTCAACTCCCACTTCCCTGACCTCTCACTAACTGCCTTTGTTCTCCTTCCACCTGACTTTCTCCAGCTGTCACTAACTCCACCCACCATTCCATTCTAGCCTCAGTCATTCCTCCATTGACTCTTCTGTTTCAATGGTATAGTCATTCAGTAATTCCTGCATCTGTCTTGGAATGTTGTGGTTTAATAATAATAATAATAACAACAACAATAATAATAAATTTATTTCTTACCTGCCTCTCTGTTTGGATCGAGGCGGGGAACAGCAGTGAATACAAAATATGATAAAATACATAAAACTGATTAAAAAACATAGTACACATTATTAAAATAGCAATAAAACATCCTGACAAAATCCTAAAACATTCTAAAATTCCACTGGATATGGAATTTATATGTTTTTATAACATAAAAAAGGCAGCATAATAAAACTCATCAAGTTAAAAGGCTTTGGTATATGAGGATAGTCACTTGGCACTGGAAAGCCATTGATGCAGTCACTAGGCAAGCCTGCATGAAAAAAAAATCATCAGTAGGGTGCCACAACTAAGAAGGCCTGCTCTCCAGTTGTCTCCCACCACACCTCAGACAGTGTTCAAAGATTAACATATTATTCAGGGACCTGTGCTTATGACTACTGCAACTCCCAGCATACTGGGCTTTGGCGGACATCATCTGGAAGTGGCTCACCATCCTGGGCCTGAAAGGAGAGTACCTGGGGCTGCCTGCCTCAGTTGCTAGCTACCATCAGGAGCGGGAAGGAAGGAGGTTGCATAGGGTGACCATCCGCCCAGATTTGTCTGGACATGCCCGGAAAATGGGGAGCAAATCCACATCTGGGTGGAAAAGCTGTTTTGGGGGTCCAAATCCAGAAATTTAGCCCCCCAAAAGTAGGGTGACCAGATGGCCCTGGGGCGATCCGGGCCAACCAGGGGGCGGTGGGGGCAAACCAGGGCGGCGGGGGGTCACGCGGCGGTAGCAGGAGGCGGGCAGGCGGTGCGAGGTGGGCGGCGCAAGGCACTTACCTGCTGGGGCGTCTGCTTCCCTCTGGTGCTCGGAATCTACTGAGAAACAGGCTTCGCGGCCTGTCCCTCAGTAGCGCGCTGGGTGATGATGTCATCACCTGGTGCGCTACTGAGAGACAGGCCAGGAAGCCTGTTTCTCAGTAGATTCCGAGCACCGGAGGGAAGCGGATGACCCAGCAGGTAAGGAGCGCGAGGCGGGCAGGCAAGGTGAGCGGCATGGGGCGAGCGGGGCGAGGCGGGCGGGCGGCGCGGGGCGAGCGGGCGGCATGAGGCGTGCGTGCAAGCGGGGCGGGGGGCATGGGGCGGCGCGGGGCGGGCGGCGTGGGCGGGCGGCGCAAAGTGGGCGGGCAGCGCGGGGCGGGCGGGCGGCGCGGGGTCAGGTGGGCGGCGTGGGCCGGACAGCGTGGGGTGGGCGGGCGGTGCGAGGCATGCGGGGGGGCGTGTGGGCGGGCGGGTGCGCGGGTGCGCGGTGGGGGTGTTGTTTTGGGTGTGTGGGGTGGCAGGGGGGGACCGGGATTTTGATTCTCAAAATCTGGTCACCCTAAGGTTACAGCTCCAGGCCCATTGGCAATGGCAATGACCAAGCTAACAGTCAGTCAGTCAGTCAGCTGCCTCCTTTACGGCCTACATACGGGCACTAATTGCACAGTACAGCATGGACTGACTCAGTCTTGCCACCATGAGCCTTGGAAGCAGGACTCCTATTGGGCAAGTTGGGCACTGCAGTGAAAGGCATGCCATGAGTTATAGTTTTCGTTTTCTGTGGGGACAAGGAAAACTATGACAAGGAAAGCCATAGTGGGGGCTTTTTCCTCAGGCCTATGTTGGCCCAACAAAGGGAAGCAAGTGCCATGGTTGGCCACGGTGTTTCAGTATAGCCTCCTGCTGGAGCGCTTGGTGGGCGAGAAGTACAGGCTGAAGCAGGCACAGGTCTTTGACCCGGCTGCCCTCAGAGATCCTGCCAAGAGCCCTGAGCAGAAGGTGGTTGAGCAGGCCATAGAGAGCTGCAGCTTCAAGGGGGTGAAAGAGAGAGAAAAGAAATGAATTTAATTCATTTTAAAGTTACCTCACAGGTCTAACTTGTGGGGTTGTCATGAGGATGAGAGAGGGAAAAAAAGGAAACAAATTTAATTTGTTTAAAAGTTAACTCACAGGCTTAGCACTGGCCTACTACTTTACGATGATTACCTCACATATGTATATCTTAGGGGCCCTGACCAAGGCCGGGTATATTAGCTAGTTACTCCATAAATAAGCATGTGAACTATCAAAATACGGTAGTGACATCTGAAATAATAACCCCTAAAAGATTATAACTAACTGTGTTCCACAGAGATCTATTAATAGGTATTGGCTTTGATAGTCAAAGGAAACCTTCATGTTCAGAGGCACCGTAACTCTGAATATAAGATACAGGAGACAACCTGCAAAGAAACTTTTGCTCTGATCTAGTACATGTGATGTTTGTATAAGCAGTAGAATCAGACATCAGAAACAGATGGGCGAGTTGCCTCCCACCCGTAACCCCCATTGCTTTAGGTGGTAAACTGCCCTTTGAGTGTGCTGTCTGTCAGCCTGCCTAGGAAACATAGCACTCCTCTCAAAGCTATCACTGAAAGTGCAACAGCTACGTAGCTTTCCCCCCTCCACATTCCTTGTGCAATTAGTCTTTAAATTATGGGTTTCTGAAGTATAAAAGCTTCAATACAAAACATATTCTATTTTATTAAGGGACATAATTAGGGAGAGGTTGCTGTAAAAATGTAACATAAAATGAGACCCATTAATTTTCTGCTCCTCTCACCTCAAGTTGATTAGCACAAATTAAATTTCATGCTAGTCAGCCTGGGCACTTAGCAAGCAATAAAAGGAATCCTGAATTTCAAAAGAGATTGTATTGAAAACACACAGACACAAACACACAAATGCTCATTGTGACAGCATGAAAACTGTGCACATCTTAACAACAATCCATGCCATTATGCATGAAATACATCAGTGGATGCATTCCATTCAGTATCATGTAATGGGACCTCTGTATGCTTTTTCTCAATCAAAATATATATCACTTAATAACAAGATGAGGTGGTATTAAGATATGAGCACGTGCCATCTTTATTTATGTACATTTCTATGTGGCCGTAAAAGACAATGCTAATTAGATTGAGGACACTACTCTTCTGACACAGTAAGACAGGGATAAAAACTATCGTATCGTGCATGTGTTTAACAATGACGATACAATAGAAAAACCTATGATAATCATCGCAGACGATAATTTTCGGGCAATTTTATCATTTTATCGGACTGCCATATAAATATACCTATAACTTCTGTATTTTTAAAGTTAGAGGCTTGAAACTTGGTCATTTCCGTTCTGACAGGTCTGAATGAACGCACGTAACGAGCTGTCATTCTGATCTGTCAGAACTGAAACGATCTTTAATAAATTCATATAAAACCAAAGGTTGGAGGGATCGATCTCAAATTTCATACCCATACTTAGTCATACCCCATAAGCACTGTGACCAAGTTTCAAGCCTCTAACTTTTAAAATACAGAAGTTATAGGCATTTTTTCTTTAAAATTAGGGCTGCAAAAATATTGTTTTTTCATGATAATTATCGTGAAGACGATACGGTTCACCAACGATATGAATGAAGCTGATAATTTTTTTGGTCTGAAATGACGATAACGATAAACGACAATATTTTTTGGTGGGCACACCCCTAATTAAAACACACACACACACACACACACACACATTCCAGATAGCAATTCGTACGGGTTTAGCTACAATCTATACCAAAGCCAAAGTGATCCTATATACTTTTGCATAACAAGCAACCCATGTAAAAACATGTTCAAAACCCACATGTACCATTTGAATTAAAGGTGATGTGTTATTTCAGGAAGCCATGGATAGAGTAGATTATCATCATATGAAAAATTAAAGCAACATAAAAACAAACAAAGAAAAGAAATAGACAGTATCCAACCAATTAATGCCGCTTCAGGAAGAACCAGTGTATATACCAAAGGCCTTACCTGCATAAAAGCATCTTTGCCTGCTGGTGGAAAGAGAACAGAAAGGAGGCCAAGTTAGTCTCCTTTGTCAGGGAGTTCCAGAGCCTTTATGCCTGGTGATTTTATACAGAGCACCATGTAGCGGCCCAGTTGTGTATGAAGATGTGTTTTTGTTTTGTGAGAATGGATGCCACTCTCCAATGTGTATTCTTTGCTGCCCCAGAAGACAGATCTAATTGACTTAAACCAGAGGACAATCAATTTTAGTCAAAGACAGTAAGAGCAGTTCAACAATGGAAACAATTATTAACAAAGGGGGTGAGTAGGCACTCCCTCTCTGAAGGTATTAAAACAGAGGCTGGAGAGCCATCTCCTTGGGATAATCTAGCTCTGGATGTCCTGCACTAACCAGGGGCGGACTAGGTGCTCTACAAAGCATCCTCCAACTCTATGATTCTATAAAGTTACAGCATGCAACACAGGGCTCCAGAACAAAGCTTCTCCAACAGATCTCAAGGGACTTGATAAAAAATTGTGACGGTAGACAGCGAAATACTGTATATTTTGAAATTATTACATTTTAAAAAAAAATGTTTTAACTCTTACATCTAAACCCACTCACCAACCACTTTTATTTTCAGAGTGGCAGAACAATGTCATATTTCACTGAAACATGAATGGAAACAGCCATGTAGTACACATAAACAAGAAACCGTATAGATCAACACTGCCCTTTGGACTTCATTCAATCCCATCTGCTGTCAATAGCAGTCCAGCCTTTGGATTTGCACATCAGGTTTTGCATTTGACATTGTTCATGTGGAGACTTCAAGCACTGCATTGATATTGCAGCTAAACACCAGTAGCAGGGGCTGAACAAATGCTTGGATAATCAAGTGAAAACACTGCCATTAATCTGAAGAGGGGTGTGTGTGTACATCACTGATGCAGAAAGCTAATGTAGATTAGATTGAAGACTCCAGTAGCTGGCACAATCGGAGATAATCAGTGTTTTCCAGGCAAAAGTGGAATTGGCAGCTATTACCACAAAAACAGAGCTAGGGGTGGAACCAATGGACCATCCCACATAATATGGGCAATGTCTGCATATATTAGAAGCTCTGAGTAATAGTTGGAGCTTCATAGCTGCATAGTCCAATTCAGGGCCAGTCCAAGACATTTTGCTGCCTGAAGCATAGGACGAGAAGGGTGCCCTCTCCCATCCCATATTCAAAAGCTGACTGGGCTGCCAGCTGATTTTTTCTTCAACACTGGCAATGAAATAAGTGTCTTCCGCCACACCTGAAGACAGCAGGCTAGCTTAATGCGTGCAGGGCAGGCCGTGTGGCATACTCAGCTCTTTCCTCCAAAACTTTGCTGCTGCCTTCCAGCATTTGCTGGCTAAGTAGGGATATATGAGAAATTTCTTTCAGTTTGTTTTGTATCAGGATTTACCCAGTTTGCACCTTCCAAACCAAAAATGGAGTCAAATGCTATCTGCTGTCAAAGTCTGTGCATTTCTGACCTCGCAATGGGATTTTCGGGCCGAAAATGTGTTCAACAGCATGTGCACATTTGGAAAATGTTCATATATGTATGCATACTTTTAAAAAATGCACACAGACAAGGGAAAAGAATGTGTACGTTTCAAAGATGCGAGCATCTAATGCATACGTTTGGAAAAATGTGCACGAATTTTCATGCGAA
The DNA here is from genome assembly GCA_029215795.1 of Anniella stebbinsi. NCBI lineage: Eukaryota > Metazoa > Chordata > Lepidosauria > Squamata > Anniellidae > Anniella > Anniella stebbinsi. Next base: position 4,141,236 of record JARDYH010000006.1, read on the forward strand.
AAGAAAGAAAAAAACAAGCTCTAAGACTGATACAAGCACAAGACAGAAAAAGCTTTGAGGTGGATTTTGGAGAACTTCAATGAGCTTGTGTTTTACTTGTAAGGGCACCAACTCCCTTTGCCTAATGGCAGGGCCTGTCCTGGTTCCATTTATAAATAACCCTGGCTCAATTGGGAGCCATCTTGTTTGTCACCATGGGAAATAGAATGCTGAAGTAGATGGACTTTCACTTGATCCAGGAAGGCAAAACCATCACCATCATCATCATCATCACATTTATATCCTGCCCATTCTCCAAAGATCTCAGGACAGCATATACGGAGTATTCCCACTTTATCCACATACATAACAGTCCCAGTCACCAATCGAAAGGGGAAAACAAAAAACAAAATTCAGGGTCCTCATTGATCTGGTTAATTAAGGATATATTGGTTCAGTGGGTCTGCTTCATTTCATTACTGATTTTTATTTTCCTGCAAGTGGTGGCTGCCCATTTTTTAAATTTGTTTTGGTCAGGTTGTGGCTGCAACTGCAAAATTGAATCACCCAGAAGCTATCCTTAAATCTGGAGTATCTGCTACACTTTGGACTCAGAAAAGCGTGTTGAAAAGATCAGGGTGTTACAATGTACCAAAGTTAACCAATGCCCTATAGTGTTCGGCTCCTAGCTACCATACAGCCTACCGGGATGTACAGCCCTTATGCATTGCATTAGGTCGTAATGGCATCCTGCACAAAAATGCTTTTCTGAAGTGGTATATTGAAATATATGCTGAGACAGTAAAATAAGGCAAAGAAGCCATGGGAATGAAAATGACAGATTTCTGTTAGGTTCCCTGAACTCAATAGGAGTCTCTCTAATAAGCCCTCCTGGTGCTCCATGAATGTTTATGCACAAGTTTTCAAAGGTCTCATGCTTACATGCAGGGCCATTTAAATAAAACAGCGTTGCTCCTATTTACCGAGATGACTCAACACTCCTGAAGATGTGAGCAAAGGTGAGTCAATTAAAATTGCTCCCTGCTCAGCACTTTTGAGAGCCTGGTTCAGATGCGGAGAACTTGGCCGTTTACTCGAAGTCTTCTGTATATGTCATGAGTGGGAGTTGGGCTGGTTGTGGTCCATGGTGCCCCCCCCATAGCAGTTCAAAGCCTTCCCACCTCCCCCAACCCTGCTGCAGCAGTTAGGATTTATTTTTTTAATCCACATTGCTGCCTTATTGCAGTACTGGGGGAGTGATTTTAGTTTGAAGGGGGCACACCTGGGGAGGGAAGGGTTAACTATCTACTATATAGGAAAATGTGTCCCCCCAATATATATATGATAGCACTGATAAAGAAGAAAACCAAAGAAAGCCAAATTCAATCTCTAAAAGAATAGTGGGAGCTCATTTAGATGTTGCTCATACAGGGTGCAGGGATGTCTTCACTTATGGGCAATGTCATATTGTCGGGATGGGGAGCAACATTTTAAAGATCCTTATTGCATACATGGTCCCTGTGTATAGTGATTGCATGTCAAGGCTGTTGCTGTGATGGAGATGACAGGGGGCAGATGAGACAAGTGCTGGAGGCTGTGTATGTAAGGATTTTCTTAAGATATATGTTGCAAAGCAACCCAGGTTGGCTTCCACTTTCTCCACAAGAAAGAAAGGATTTTCCTATGACCTTGATGTGAGAAAAGCAATATCTACTAAACTAGTCCTAACATGCCATTAAAAAAGCTACCCTGTTCAGTTATCAACCCCCCCCCCAAAAAAACACCCCACCTTTCCTTGTATCTTTAACATCAAGATGGAGAATGTGTGGTTTTACATGGGATGTACACATTTTCTTTAATCTGCTCCATCTGTGTTTCGTGGATTGTTAGGCATCTTTTGTTCTCGCATCCAGCCATTGACAGAATCAGATTTTTCGTCTGCCGCCATTTATGCAACTTTCCCTGGGATGTAATATTGTAGGCATATCTTGAGCAGAGCACACACACAAAAAGGGTGCTGCACACCAGAAGTTGCAGAGAGATCAGAGGTGTATAAAGCACTGTGCGTGTTTTTTAAAAATGGTGTATCAGTTAGCATAATTTCTAGCAATATTTTCATATGACCACATTTGTGTTTTTTTAAAAATATTTTTTTCAACATATAATACAACATAATCATAAAAATAATATACTTACATAACCTTAACAACCCCCAGTGCTCCCCTAACCCATTGAGACCTTCTTTTATTCTATTATATTATACATTCTTCCAAAATTGTAAAGAATCTTTTAAAGGTGTACAACCTTTCCCCTTTATTAAAACAAACTCTAAAAATGGCCCCCATATATTTTCAAAATCATTCTTCTTAGATAGTCCCCTCTTTACTTTTATATTACATGTTAATTTATCATTAATCGCGATATTCCATACTTCTTTATACTATTCTTCTATTCTGTAATTTCCTTGTATTTTCCAATTCTTAGCTATCATTAATCTGGTGAGTGTCAGGAGGTTGTTAATCAAATCCTTCATATTTTGATTCCCATATTCTTTATCAAAAATTGAAAGTAAAGCCAAATTTGGACTTGCTTCCACACTGCTTCCCATTATTTCACTTATTTCTTTAAAAACCCTTTTCCAAAATCTTTGTATGTACTCACATGATATGACCACATTTGTGTATCATTCCAAAAGTTTACAAAGTGGTTTGCAAGCCTGTGGAATCTGCATGACTCAGAAGATGTTGTTCCATGGAGGAATCTGAAGGTTGGATGAATAGAAATCCAAAGTCATTTGAATCTGTTTCTGATTTCTCCAACTTTCTTAATCTTCCAGATGTTGGACTGCAACTCCCATCATCCCTCACTATTGGCTATGCTGTCTATGTCTCATGGAACTTGCAGTACAACAACATCTGGAAAGCTACGTGTTCCCCACCCATGCTGTAATGGAAGCTTGTGGAAGAGCTTCGGCTATTGGGCGGTATAAAAATGCAATCAATCAATCAATCAATCAATCAATAATATTAGATTATTGCATTTGTTGCTGGTTAGTTTTTGGGCTGGTAATTACTTTTAAAGACCTAAATCAGTAGATAAGCTCCAGCCCTCAGGCCAAATGTGGACCTCTAGGCCTCTAAATCCATACTTCCAAGTTCTCCTCAGGCCATGTTCTCTCACTGGCCAATTCTCGGTTATTGATATTATTGTCTCCATCACAATATGTTCTTCAGCTACAAAGCTGATGGAAGGAACTTTACACAACTTAGGGAAGGAGAATGCCTGGATGAAAAATTATTTATATTCCTTCAGAAATACACCTGTAATTCTGCCCACTTTTGGCTTTGGCTATGCCCACTGATCCACCTTGACTAAATGATCTGAGACCTACATACCTTGGATAGCACTTTCTCTGGTATATCCCCACCCAATTAACCCCCCTATTAGAACCAAGGGTTATCTTTAAACTATGGCATATGCTACTATGAGATATATTGATGGCCATGAACTTGGGCAGCTTTAAAAGACTAATTCATAGAGGTAAAAGGTTGAGATGAAAAATTTCCAGAAATTTTGAAGCCATGAGGGGGGGGAAATCATTTTTGGGGGAGTGGGGATCAGGAAAATGGAAATCTTGGGGGGGGAATTGAAAAATAAGCACTACTTTTTAAAGGACTCTTTTCAGATCTAAAGTTACTTAGTTCCTTTAGGACACCCTTTCCCAACCTGTTGCCCTCCAGATATTTTGGACTTCAGTTCCTATCATCCTCAGGGAGGATGGCCAATGGTCAGGAATGCTGGCCATTGTAGTCCAAAACATCTGTAGGCTACCAGGTTGAGGCAGGCTGCTTTAGGAATATAAAGCAGCCTTTCTTTTCCGAAAGTAGTTTTTATGGGTAACTTAGTTTGCTCATAAAATTATCATTATATTGACAACTTTAAAAACTGAACTCAGTAAATTTGTAATTATTGTCGGAATAAATTATACCTCTAAAATTTAATATACCAAACATGATTAATTTTATGAGGCAACCAAGTTATACATAAACATATTTTAGGTTGCTAGTTTATGTCTGACCAGAGGGAACTTCAGCAAGTTGTCTTTAAAATATCCAAATTATCCTAGACACCAGAAGAAGCAGGAAGAACTAAAGGCAGAGGAGGACAATTTTAGAAACACAGGACTCCATACAATAAAACCCCCAGTATCAAGAATGTACATTTGCTTCCATATTGTGATGGGTTACTCTATATACATGTTGGAAAACTGAGCATCCTAAAATGTTTAGCAGTAATAGATAATGTATTTATTAGATACATTGGATCCATGCCTTTATTAAGAAATGGAAGTTGGGGGGGAAACCTATGCTGAGAATTTTATAGAGTGGATAAAAATGTATATATTCCCCCATGGCCTCATTATTTCCAGACATTTTCCATCTCTAGTCTTTCTATAAAAGTCTTATTACATAGCTCTTTAGAAATCATTTGGGTGGGTAGGGGGTTGTACAGGCTTAGTAACAATATATAAACACCTTGTTTCAAATGGTAAAAGAAAATATTTCATAATTCAAAGCTGTTCAATTTTTTCAATTTTCAGAAGAAAAAAAAATCTGGCCTTTGGAAAAAAAAACTGTTCCCCCCCCCCCCCACAAAAAAAATCTGTTTCTTTTTTCCAGACTTTCACATCTCTAGTCAAGTGTATTTATTAGTGACTAGTAGTTATGATGGTTAAATGTTGCCTCCAGAATCACAGGTGGTATGCCCTTAATACAAGTTGTTGTGAACAGTAGTGCGAAAGTGGTATTACAATCCTGCCTTGCTTTTGGGCTTCCCAGACATCTGGTTGGAAACTTTGGGAACAGAATTTTGGACTAAGTAGGCTTATGGTTTGATCCAGAACAGCTTATTTTATGGTCTTAAGACTGTTTGGAACAGGATGTTTTCTGTACAAGCACCCACCCTCTGGAATCAACCTGCAGGAGAGGGAGGCCTGCTGCCAGGGGAGGAGAGGAGTGTGCCTGCCTGCCTGCCTCCTGGTCTTTGCTGCTGCTGCCACCACCACCACCACCACCACCCTCCAGCTGCTGTGGACAATTACATCTGTCCCCCCTTCCTGGGAGGGATATTTAAGCTGCTGGCTGAAGGGGCCTGGGAAAGCCATCAACCTGCAGGAGAGGGAGGCCTGCTGCCAGGGGAGGAGAGGAGTGTGCCTGTCTGCCTGCCTGCCTGCCTGCCTGCCTGCCTGCCTGCCTGCCTCCTGGCTTCGCTGCTGCCACCACCACCACCACCCTCCAGAGGATTTCAGCCTGGCAGACTGCCACTCCCTGCAGGACCAGGCCCCCAGGTACTGAGCCAGCTGCTGTGGACAATTACATCTGTCCCCCTCCCTTCCTGGGAGGGATATTTAAGCTGCTGGCTGAAGGGGCCTGGGAAAGCCATTAACCTGCAGGAGAGGGAGGCCTGCTGCCAGGGGAGGAGAGGAGTGTGCCCGCCTGCCTGCTGGCTTTTTGTTTTTGTCTTTGGTGTTTGTTTGTTTGTTTGTTTGTTTCCCCTTTCCCCAGGCTTGAGCTATGTGCCTGGGAGGGAGGATACAGGGCCAGGTGGGGGGATCTGAGGAGAGCACAATCAGGGTAGTGACGGATAGAGGGAGATATGGCGTTGTGAGGAGGACTTGCCAGTTTAGGGGAACAAGGCCCAGACAGTTAATGGCTGTGCCTTGTTCCAGTCTCCCTCACACCCACAGGCTTGTTGGTTGCCTTATCAGCCAGCCCTTAGGCCTCTGGGTGCTGCTTTTAAATGCCAGATCAGTGCATAATAAGATCTCCCTCATCCACGACTTAATTGTGGATGAGACAGCCGATCTGGCATGTATAACCGAGACCTGGGTGGGAGAGCAGGAAGGAGTTAGTCTCTCCCAGTTATGCCCACCGGGGTACTTGGTTCAGCATCAGGGTAGACTTGAGGGCCGGGGAGGGGGGGGTTGCTGTGGTTTATAGGAATTCCATCCCCCTCTGCAGGCTCCCTGTCCATGTGACTACTGGTCTGGAGTGTTTGCACCTTGTGTTGGGCCAACGGGACAGATTAGGGCTTCTGTTGGTGTACCGCCCACCCCGCTGCTCAACAGACTCCCTAGCTGAGCTGACAGAGGTGTTCTCGGGTGTACTGTTGAGGTCCCCCAGACTCTTGGTTCTGGGGGATGTCAACATTCATGCTGAGGCACTTTATCTGGGGCAGCTCAGGATTTCATGGTCTCCATGACAACCATGGGACTGTCCCAACATTCCTGGGCAAGGTCCTGGAGCAAGTGGTTGCGAGCCAACTCCAGGCACTCTTGGATGAGACTGATTATCTGGATCCATTTCAGTCGGGTTTCAGGCCTGGTTTTGGTACGGAAACAGCCTTGGTCGCGCTGTATGATGACCTATGTCGGGAGAAAGACAGGGGGAGTGTGACTCTGTTGATTCTCCTTGATCTCTCAGCGGCTTTCGATACCATCGACCATGGTATCCTTCTGGGACGACTGGTTGAGTTGGGAGTGGGAGGCACTGCATTGCAGTGGTTCCGCTCCTACTTGGGGGGTCAGCTCCAGAAGGTGGTGCTTGGGGAACATTGCTCGGCCCCGTGGATTCTCCAGTATGGGGTTCCGCAGGGGTCAGTTTTGTCCCCCATGCTGTTCAACATCTACATGAAACCGTTGAGTGCAGTCATCTGGAGTTTTGGAGTGCGTTGTCATCAGTATGCTGATGACATGCAGCTCTATTTCTCCTTTTCAACTTCATCAGGTGAGGCTGTGGATGTGCTGAACCAGTGCCTGGCTGCGACAATGGACTGGATGAGGGCTAATAAACTGAAACTCAATCCAGACAAGACTGAGACGCTGTTAGTGGGTGGTTCCGCTGACCGGATGGAGGGTGTTCAACCTGTTCTGGATGGGGTTGCACTCCCCTTGAAGGAGCGGGTTCGTAGCTTGGGGGTTCTCCTAGAACCATCTCTGTCACTTGAGGCCCAGGTGGCCTCAGTGGCACAAAGTGCCTTCTACCAACTTCGGTTGGTGGCCCAGCTACGTCCCTATCTGGACAGGGATAACCTGGCTTCAGTTGTCCATGCTCTGGTAACCTCCAAGTTAGATTACTGCAATGCACTCTACGTGGGGCTGCCTTTGAAGGTGGTTCGGAAGCTGCAGCTTGTGCAAAATGCAGTGGCCAGATTGATAACTGGAACCAGTAGGTTTGAACATATAAAACCTACACTGGCCCGCTTGCATTGGCTGCCTGTATGTTTCTGAGCCTGGTTCAAGGTGCTGGTTTTAACCTATAAAGCCTTACACGGCTTGGGACCACAATACCTGATGGAACGCCTTTTCCGACATGAACCTACCCGAACACTACGTTCAACATCTAAGGCCCTCCTCCGAGTGCCTTCTCTGAGGGAAGCTCGGAGGTCGGCAACAAGAGAGAGGTCCTTCTCTGTGGTGGTTCCCCAATTGTGGAACGATCTCCCTGACGAGGCCTGCCTGGCGCCAACATTGTTATCTTTTCGGCGCCAGGTCAAGATTTTCCTCTTCTCTCAGGCATTTGGCAATATCTGAGGAGCCTGGGTTTGTTTTGTTTTGTTTTGTTTTTGTAGCTTTTTGAAGTGTTGAAGTCGTTTTTAAATGTACAGATTGTGTGTATGTTGTATGTTTTTGCTGTTTTAATTTTTGTATATTGTTTTTAATTGTTTTTAATCCTATGTAAACCGTCCAGAGAGCTTCAGCTATGGGGCGGTATACAAATTTAATAAATAAATAAATAAATAAATTACACTGACCCATAGGTCTATTTCCTTCCTTTCTATTATCAGGGGGAAACATCCCTATATGCTTTACCTGTAAATGATCAATGTTGCTGGTGTTTGATTTAGTTGTTGCAGGTTTCTATCGTTGGCGTAATAGTTTGATAGTATATTTGATAGCATATTTCATCTTTACAATGTCAGTCAGTTTGAGAACTTATTTTACTGGGAAACTAAATGAATTTATTTGAATACATTAACAAAAAAGTTACAGCATCATAGAATCATAGAATAGTAGAGTCGGAGGGGGCCTATAAGGCCATCGGGTCCAACCCCCTGCTCAATGCAGGAATCTACCTTAAAGCATCCCTGACAGATGGTTGTCCAGCTGCCTCTTGAAAGCCTCTAATGTGGGAGAGCAAGGGCTGTAATGAATACCAGCTATATCAAAGTCAGTAACCAAACTACATATGATGTTAATTCTGAGAGCGCAATTTCCATTTACATGTAAATGGTTGCAGTGGCAATGGAGCAGGATTGGGGCCACGGTGGGTATGGAGGGGAGTTAACACTTTCCTGCTCTACTGCAGTACCAAAGATGTTATTAGCCCTGGGAAAAAAACCAAAAAGATCTTATCTCCAGGTGCAAATAGTGGTTTGAGGGAGGGATTTGTGTTGGGACAATGGGGAGGGAAAAGGTTGAATATCCTCTGCTCTGCATGCCTGCCACAGTCCCAATCATGCTCAGCTACTTGCATTAAAAATTGATGTCTGTTGCTTTGATGCAATTAACGTCACATCTAGTTTAGCTCTACAACTGGCACATGGCTTGATTATGCATTGATATCTTCTTCTACTTATTGGGAGGCTATAATGCCAAAGTGACAGAGTTTCTGTCTCGTTAAGATCTGAGGAAGGGGAAAGCCCAAGAATGCAGCTTTGTTAATCACAGTCGGCGGGGGTGGGTGGGGGGAATCCCAAGGTGAAATGTTGCTCAGCTCCATAGCTTCAGTATAAAAATGTAATAAATAAATATGTAAAGAAACAAACAAACAAATAAATATGGACATATTCTTTTGAACGCTGCTACGCAGGGAGTATGACCATGTTTACACCACCCAGTACGACCACACATCCTGACTATACATTCACTGACATCCATGAATAGATGTCTCATTTGCATAGCACCTACACTGGTGTTATGAAAGCCCATGAAAGAAAAATTCAAGCAGGCTCGACTTGCATACTTAATATTTCATGGAACAAACTGTATGATGAGAGCCTATGTACCTTGGATTGTTGTATCATTTTGGTATAGAGCTTATACAAATGAGAAGCTCATCTGTGGACAACCAGAAGGGCCACAGGTGAGTGAGAGTAACAGGCATCCATGGTTCCATTCCAACTGCCTCTCACATAGCCAGTGAGTTGCCAGCATGAGCCATATGTTCATTTTGGCATGGGGTCACCCTATTACTATATAAGAACATTATTTAGGCTTGTGTATGTAGTTACATGCTTAGATCCTTCCTTGCTAGATTTAACCAAGGGACAAAGCCTAGGATAGTGCTGTGCTGAAATCTGTCCTCTGATCTTCCAAACAGTTTCTTCCTCCTTGAAAGACATTTCTGCCACAATCTTAGGGTGCTTTAAAGTTTCCTTGAATGCCTTTGGCAGTCCTTTTCAGCATCTTATTATTGAGACTTGGCCAAGCATGTTCTGTCTTTCCCCATTTTATATTACACATATTTTATTGCTGTTCAGCTTCCCCAGCTTCCCACACTTCCTGTACTGAAAAAGCTGCATGAGAGAAGTTAACTCATGCCATCTTTTCCTTGGCTTTTCTTGCAGAGTGGTAAGCCAGGGGAGCTGCAGAATGTTAGGGGGGAGATTGTACGATGAAAGAAAGAATAGTATTGTGCAAGAACCCTGCCATCCTTCCCAGAAGAATTTTGTTCTTCTAAACCTGCCCCTGGCAAAGCAAATGAATGACAGTGGTTGGGAAAAAAAAGTAGAAGATATTTTGGCAGACCAATCATTAAAACCCCAAATGCTTTTTTTCTTTCCTTTTCAATGGAGCAAAATGTCTAAAACTTCATTACCATGAGATCATAAGAACTTGTTGGAGCAGGTTAATCTGATTTTTCACTTACAGCGCTTGGAAGCCAAATGCCCCCTGGGAAACTCACAAACAGGGCATAAAGATGATGGCCATCCATCCTTCTCCCCAGTGTGACTCCTTAATTTTTGTGAACTGCCCAGAGAGCTTCGGCTATTGGGCGGTATATAAATGTAGTAAATAAATAAATAAATAAATGTATACCCCCAACATCAAGGGTGCCAACTTGGAGGCCTCCAAATGTTTGGCTCCAATTCAGCCCAAAGTAGCAGTGGGAGATCATGGGAGTTGTAGGGTAAAACATCTGAACAGCCACATGTTACCACTGCTACCCAACATGGAGGATCATTTCAATTATCATGAGTAATAGCCATTGACTGAAGTTGTCTTCACCACACATTTTAAAGCAGGGTCAGGGAACCTATGTTCCTTCAGATGTTATTAGACTCTAACTCCCACCAGCCCCAGCTGGCCCCAGCCACAACAGAGCTTATGCTCAGGGACAATGGGAGTTGTAGTCCAACTATATGGCCTGCAGCATTTATAACAGAAGAAATATTGCAGTTGAAGGTGGTGGCAAAGGTAACGAATAAGAGTTGAATTGTTCAATGTAGTGATTTTCAATGAGACTCAGGCTAGGGTGACCAGATGGCCCAGGGTTTCCCGGTCATACCGGGAAACCTGGGGCGATCCAGGCCAACCGGAGGGCGGCGGGGGCAAACCGGGGTGGCGGGGGGTGACATAGCAGTGGCAGCGAGCGATGAGCGGCAGTAGACCCAGCGGCGGTGGCGGCGGAGGAGCCCGGGAAGCGCCCGCCCCAGCAGGTAAGTGCCCCCCCTCGTACCTCACGCTCCTTACCTGCAGGGGCGTCCGCTTCCCTCTGGTGCTTGGAATCTACTGAGAAACAGGCTTCGTGGCCTGTCCCTCAGTAGCGTGCCGGGTGATTACGTCATCACCTGGCACGCTCCTGAGAGACAGGCCATGAAGCCTGTTTCTCAGTAGATTCGAGCACTGGAGGAAAGCAGACGACCCTGCAGGTAAGGAGTGGGAGGCGGGAGGCGCGAGGCGGGAGGCGCAAGGCGGGAGGCGTGAGGGGGGGCACTTACCTGCTGGGGCGGCCACTTCCCGGGCTCCTCCGCCACCCCCGCCGGCCGCCGGGTCCTCATCTGACGCCGGCCGCTGGGTCCACTGACGCCGGCCGCCAGGTCCTCCTCCGACGCCGGCCGCCAGGTCCTGCGCCGCCGCCACCGCCACCCGCTGGGTCCTGCACCGCCGCTGCTGGTGGAAGAGAACCCAGTAGGTCCGGGCTGGTGTTTTTTTTGGGGGGTGGCTTGGTGGGGGGGGGTTGTTTTGGGTGGGTTGGGTGACGGGGGGGGGATGACCGGGATTTTGGTTTCCAAAATTTGGTCACCCTAACTCAGGCTAAATCGACACAAACAGTAGAATGAGATGCCAATGTCCTGCAGTGGTAGAAGGAGCCAGTCTGCAGGTGGGACAAATCATATTTGTAATTCAAAAAATAAGGACGGGGAAACTAGCACAAGAAGAAGAGTGTTGGGCTAGTTTCTGTGACCCTACTTCACTAATTTTAGATTGCAGAATGTTTTGTTTCTTCCAGGAGCATTTAAAATGGCATCATCATCATCATCATCATCATCATCATATCTCTCTCTTTCTCCCTCCCTCCCTCCCTCCCTCTCTCACACACCCACACACCCACACACCCACACCCACACCTGTAGTCTATAATGGGGATGGTCCATTCCATCACTTCAGGAATATATCTTCTATCATTTTGCTGCATGTATAGTTTTACCATACATCTGTTCTATCATTCTTTCTGAAGCTGGCTCCAGAGGGTAGCAAGTTTGGGGATTTCCCGTTCTTTATGTGTTCTTTCCCCTTGCTTAATGGTGTTGCCTTTTTAGATTACAAATTTGAGAGCAGGCTCTTTTCCTTTTATTGTCATTGTTTACAGCACCTAGGTGCTGAGGCCCTTTATAATATTATATTGCCAGGGGACCAAACCCAGCAGGGTCCACCACCTCAACGTAACTGCCATGTGGATGTGACTGTGACAGAATTCTCAATTTGAATGCCTTGCTCCTTTCCATGTTTATGGGAGACCCCACTGAGGGTGCCTAGCAAACCTACCCACCTCCCAAACAAATCTTGGAGCCTGTCATTGCAAGCGTCTTGACACGTTGGCATTTCATTCTGCTGCTTATGTAGATCCAGCAGCTTTAATAACTCAAAAACACAAGGTCAAAATTATGGCCTCATAAAGCTTGTACATGTCACATTGTCCCAGACCTATAAATTCAGGAGGGGGGAGAGAGAGAGAGACTTATTTAAATAGGCTCTGTATTTTTCAGAGGAAGATCAGAGAAAATTTATCATTAAGCTAATAGGAGCATATGGATTATAGAATTATTTATGAAAAACATTCAGTCAGACATATTGATCAGAGCAGCTTAAAGAACCACTGCCATTTCAAGGAACACTACAAAGCCCTGTGGTTTATGTTCTACAAGATTCCATCTGTAAACAATGATTTGTCGCAAATGTTCACATTTGCAACACAGAATGTCTAATCAAGTGTCTTCAGAATATTGGCTCTTTAGACGAACGTTGACACTTCAGAAACAAATGACTACAAAGAAAAACAGCAAAGCTGTTCTCCTTCTGAATATTAATACCCAAGTGAGAATGTGGCAGACGCAATGGAGAAATATATGAAAGGAAAAGCCTCCTATGTTCTGATAAAAAGGCGAGGTCCCAAGGCATACTAAACAGCCACATCCCCCCCTTTTTGAAGAACTGTGAAATCTCACTTGCCCCTTATCTCCATATTACTAGATTTAAAAACAGTAACCTTATATTGCAGAAGGTTCTGTCTATCTGACAATAATCAATGTGGGCCATATGGACATATGAAGCTGCTTGATATTCAATCAGACCAAGGCCTCATCTACACCAAGCAGGATATTGCACTATGAAAGCGGTATGAAAGCGGTATATAAGAGGCAGGAGCTATGCTACTGCTTTATAGTGGTATTAAAGTGCACTGACAACTGTTGGGTCCCATTGACATACACCATATACTGCTTTCATACCTGTTTGGTGTGGCTCCTGCCTTTTATATACCTCTTTCATACCGCTTTCATAGTGCAATATCCTGCTTGGTGTGGATGAGGCCCAAGTCCAGCTGACAAGAGGTTCTTCAAGGTCTCAAGCAGAGGTTTATCCCACCTATGCTAACTGGAGATTCCATGGATTCAAACAGAGCTACCACTGAACCATGAGCACATCCCAATGCTCCACTATTCAGCACTACATTGGATTTCAACCATTGGCCCTAACCACACATTGCGTAGCACAACACTTAGCACATTGAGGGTGCCATCATATGCATTTTAGAGAGGAAAGAGTCCTACAACCACCAGCATTCTCCAGCCAGCCATGCTGACAGGGGAACACTGGAAGTTGTAGGGCTTTCTCTCTCTCTGAACAGCCATAGGGTAAGGGCTAGGGCTTAAGTATGCATCTTAAGCCATACTTTCTTGCAAGGGAGGCTGGTGGCTTTGATTTCAGTAGGGCTGTAAATCCATTCTGGGTTTCATTCAGAACCAGACAGTACTCTAAGGGAGCTATCCAAGGTGCTGAACCTATTTGAGAATCGGGTTCAGCAGTTAGGATAGCTCTTTTAGAGTTCCAGCTGGTACTGATTGAAAGCCAGAATGAATTCACAGCCCCACCGAAGTTGGAGGCACCAGCCCCCACAGCTTTCCATGGCTGTACAATTTTCTTTTGTTGCTACATCCATTCCTCTTTTTTGTGATACTCCAGGAGTGACAAAGCTGCTACACATTTCTCCTTCCTTAGTGTGTTCCTATTCCTCACACCATTTATTCTTAACATACAAGGGCAAGTGGCCCAAATGAAGGTTTTGTGTATCAATATCACACATCTGTTAGAAAACACCAAACTGCCTTGACCAAGAACTAGGTCAGACACAAGTTCTGGTTTTCCTTAAGGATGGGTGAATCTGTCAGTTTCAATTTCTCCCGCAATCATTTTTTTTTAAAAAAATTAATAAATCTCAAGTTCCTTCTCTCCCGAATATGGAGAAATTCACAAATTCTGGTAAATTCTTATCAAATACGAAATGCAAAAAACAAAACAAAACAAAACCCCTCACTTATCTGTGTCAGCCAAATTCAATAATTACAGCTCCTCCCAACATGGAGGGAACTGTAATGTATCTCCCTGCCATAAAGCTGTTAGGAATACAGATCTTGTCAGAAAAAAGGATCAACCCAAATTAAGCACTAACATGGCTGAAAATGCAGGGACCCAAACCCAGACCTTTAAAAGCAAAGAGCTCAAAATCCTGGGCTTGGATGGACTGATCTGTCAATGCTTGGTTCTCCCACATTTGATTTTGTTTTAACACTTCAATCTTTCTCCACATTCATTTTTTTAGAGCTCTTTGTGCCCTGAATAGGGAGAACTCCATCAGTTTTGGTAAATTCTTATCAAAACTTAACAGAAATGAATTTCACCTATCCTTAATTTTCCTATCCAGGGAAAAACAGCTAAGATGTGCATCGTTGGAGGCTCTAAGTTGGCATGATGGATCCTGGAATGGTGGACGTACAACTTGTATCAAATCATAATGAATGTGGAATAAAAAGCAGGAAATAACACTATGAAAGCAGTATAGGGAATGTGGGCTGTGCCCCAAAAGTTATTAAGTGCACAGAGGTGCAAATGGGGGAGGGGAAGTAATTGGCAATGCACGCAACAAATATTATTACAATGTAAACCTCAAAGAGTCTCGTAACACTTTGAAGAGAAAGAAATGTATTGCTGCAAGAATGGCCTAGATCAGATCAACCGTCAAGGTTCAACATTCTGGCCAGCCAGATGCCATTGGGAGCCCAGCCCCACCACAGGACTTAGTGGGGAAGATTAATTCCCCATTGTGTATCTCCAGCATCTGATATTGATGGTACACTGCCTTTGAACAAGATCATTCCATTTAGATCTTGATAGTATGTCCTCTATGAACACAGTTGACTTTACTTCCAGGTACTCATTGCCTCCCCCCATTGCAACATAGGCCACATCTACACCACACAGGATATAACATGCTGAAAGTAGTTTGAAAATGGTATATGGAATGTGTCATGGGCCTGAACAATTGTCGATACTGTTACAAACTGCTATAATGCAGTAGTGTAGGTCCTGCCATTGTCTGCATTTACAGAGCTAATGGCAGTTCTCTTTATGCATTACTCTCATGAAGGAGCAACACAGATACAGCACAAACCCCGAAGAGGATGCATGGCTCCCCCTGGCCTCCCATGTGCTGAGGGATAATGTCTGCAGTGCAGAGCTTTGTCTATACATGAAGGCTCCTCACACAATTTAGAAACCTGGGCCAGATCTACATCAAGCATTGAGCAGGGGCTTGAAGGCAGGCCCCTTCCAGCACTACTATTCTATGACTCTATGATTCTATGACACTTTGAAAACAGTTTGAAATCTGAATATAAAATGTGTCCTGGGCCCTAACAGTTGTCGCTACGGTTATAAACCATTTTAAAATAGTAGTGTAGATCCTGCCCAGATCTTCCAAGGTTCTAAATTACGTGGGGAGTGGCCACACAAAAAACAGCCACACATAAAACAGCCCACCCCCCTGGTACAGAAGTTATTCTTCAATATGTGAGGGGCTGGTGTTGGGGGAAGTGGTATGACCCCAAAGTGAGGCTAAATGTGTAGCCCTGCAGCCCCTTTGTATCTGTGTTGCCTGTTCATTAGTGTGTGAGGATAACTAATGTTGACCGTCTCTTCTATGGGAAAGACCACTTAGATGGATCCTCTATGTGTTAAAAAAAATGTTTGTAGAAAGTCAAGTGCTAAACCTGGGACCCAATGGGTTTTCAGTAGAGATGTGCATGGTCCAAAAAATCGATCGGATTCGGAATCGGAATTGTTGTTGTGGATCGGATCCGATCAGAGGTATTTCAGATCGGATCCGATTCTGATCCGAAAATCAGATATCCGATTTTCGAATCAGATGCCTTTTAGTCCCTTTAGACTTGATTTTGGAGGGGGGAAGCCTGTATCTTTGGTATTTTTTAAGACAGAATCATGAAACTTTGTACAAGTGCAGATGGGAGTGATGTGCCCAGAATGTGCCTTTTCACAGACACAGGGACATGTTGCTTACTGAAATGGAACTGTTAAAATGACTTGTGCTGGTAAGTAAGACCATTGCAAAGTGCTCTCTCATTAGATCCTGTCCCCACAAACACCACACTAATGTGAAGAGCGCAAAGAAGGGGGGTACACACAGACACAGGGGCATGGTTTAACTTGAATGGCAGGTGTTTTATTGAACTTTGGGGACTCTGTGGACTTCTCCTTGAGGGAGAATCCCAAGTCCCTTAGCTTAAGCAAGTGGAGCGGCATGCTCCAAACTTCACCAAAATCCAATATCAATTCCCTCTCCAAACCACATTCCTTCCGCTCTAACTAAACCCCACAGAGAGCCAAAAGGGAAAGAATGAGAATACATATTGGGTTTCTACTAAACCCTCCTCCAGCATTGTGATTGGAGGCTGTAGGAAGTCTTTAACAGGATTGGGTGATAAATTGAGGTAGTGTAAAGCACAATTGGTGGATCATGCTGTCAAACACACACACACACACACACACACACACACACCCCTTTATGGAAGTTTAAAATAATAAACCACTCATTGCCACTAAAGTCTTGCACCAATTTCTCTGGAATTTTTCACACATGACTAGACAGAAATAATCTCTCATGTCAGGGAGTTTCAACTTTCTACCTTTTAAAATAAAAGAGTTACACAGCACATTCTTTGCTGTAAGCAATGTAAGTTTAAAACACCATAATAAACCACTCATTGCCACTAAAGTCTTGCACCAATTTCTCTGGAATTTTTCACACGAGTAGCCACATCCAACCTCCTATGTCAGGGAGTTTCAATTTTCTACCTCTTTAAATAAAAAAGTTACCGCACATTATTTTTCTAAGTCCACTGTCAGTTTAAAACACCATAAAATAGAGGTCCGATCCCCCAATTTTTCCTATCCGGATTGAGTCCCTTTGGATCGGATCAGATCAGATCAGATGTTTCATAGGATTGGAATCGGAATAATTTCATGTTATCCAATTTTGGCCAGATCAGATCCGGATTGCGGATTGGATCTGATCCGCTGCACATCTCTAGTTTTCAGGCAGGGATTCAGCTTGTGTAGTACCACTGAACTTTGGTCAAAGGAAGGAAGTGACAGAAGACCAGCCATATTAGCAAGGAGGCCACTAAGAGCAGTAGACCTGAGTAGTTCAGGATTTAACCTCTGATATGATCATTTCAGAGGCTTTTGGGTTAGGCTTACTGACCCAAGTAGGGCAGCCTTCTCCAAGCTGGTGCCCTCCCAACATTTTGGACTAACTCCCATCAGCCGAGCCTGCATGGCCAACAGTCAGGAACTCTGGGAGTTGTCATCCAACTGTGTAGTGGCTAAAGTGTTGGACTGGGAGTCGGGAGATCCGGGTTCTAGTCCCCACTTGGTCATGGAAACCCACTTGGTGACCTTGGGCCAGTCACAGACTCTCAGCCCAACTTACCTCACAGGGATGTTGTTGTGAGGATAAAATGGAGAGGAGGAGGATTATGTACGCCACCTTGGGTTCCTTGGAGGACAAAAGGTGGGACATAAATGCAATAATAAATAAAAAAGAAAACATCTGAAGGGCAGCAGCTCAGGGCAGACTGAACTAGGAGAGGTTGCTGTCTTTATTTTCCATATTTTGTGCTGGCAGATTGTTTTTTGCCTTTGCTTTGCTTCTTTTCTGTCTTACCCCAACTTGATATGATGTGGTAAATTTTGGGAGCAAATTGTGGCCACGTGGAGGGGAGGCTAAATCATTCAAATATTTGTGGGGACAGGAGACTTATCATCCTAGTGTTGATGGCAGCAGCATTGCTGATCCCTTTTTATTTATTTATTTTTAATTTAGTTTTAGCTTTGTCACAATAGGCAACAGTGAAAACATTATTATTATTATTATTATTATTATTATTATTATTAGCCAAAATGATCTGGATGTAGCATCATTCTAGGGCATTCTGATGGGAAATGTCAGCAAAAAAATTTAAAACATAAAGGATTGTCACTGTTGCCATCACCACCATGGAAATGTTTGAATAATTTTGTGTGTGTGGAGATTATATATATATATATATATATAGGTTTCAGGGATCACTAATTGTGACACACCAATCCTGATAGGATAATTCTTCTCTCAGGACTGGTGGCATTATATTACAGCAAAAACCATTTCAAAACAGTGTTTAAATCATAAGCTTAAATTATTTTCTTTTCTTTCACAACATTCACTCCTTAAGTCTCTAGGATTTTCTCCCATATAAAAGGGGGCAAAGAAAGCTTAAAGGAATTGCTAAGTAAATATATCATAGCATCATCTTCGGAAAGTCAACAATAATGAAGTGCTGCAAACTTTGATTATAGAGTGAAATAATTTTCCTTCATCTTGCAACATGACAATATACAATTCAAAGGCATGTGCTCAGTTAGGGAAAAAGGAAGGAAGAGAACAGCAACAACAAACAAACAACAACAAAAAGTTATGTAAGCAGAAAATAACGTATAATTCAATACTGTGGCTCCCTCTTTTGGACGGCACATACCTTGAATTTTGCAGTATACACACACACACACGCACAAGTGACATATCCTTAGCATCGCAAAATGAGCTTCTGTTTGTCTAAAGTTGTAAACAGAGTGAATAAAACATGTGTTTCTTTAACAGATTCTTGTAAAGTATAATCATTCGGTACATAGAGAATCTGTATCCTGTATAAAAATAGACATTCTTTTGCCACTGAGCTGCTGTGACAAGATTTTCCCAGGCAGTCAGTGCCTTGGAATAGGAATACATTCCACGAAAAGAGCGCAGGGTGGGGGGAAAAGGGGGGGGAGAGAAAAAGAGAATGCATTGGAATCAATGGTGCCTTCTTTTCAGGTAGATCAGCACCTACTTTTAAAAATAAGGCCAGGTGAAATTGCAAACACCTGGTGCAGAATAAAAGCACTTAAGAGCAAGAAGCTTTTCACACCTATCCAAAGAGGCATTCTAGGTTTGACCAGAAGTACCTCCATCAGATGAACAAAAATGGTCAAGCTTGTTTCAGAACAGAAATGGAGTGTTTATAAAAAGGGATCATCTGCCTGTTGAAAAGCTATTAATAAATATTCACGGTAGGTATATAGGAAGCTGCCTTACAGTGGGGGCTGCCATCCTTGATGTCAGTGGGGCTGTGAATCCTCTTTTGGGGGTAGGATCCAGCACCTTGAATAGAGTTCTCTGGTTCGGACTGAAACTCAGAATGGATTTACAGCCCCACCAACATCAGAGCCACCAGCCTCCACTACTGTCGTATATGAGGACTGACTATTCATCCATTTCAGCCCAGTCGTGTCCACACTGACTGGTGGTGGCTCTCCTGGGTCTCGATGAGGGACAGGATTCCCCATCACCTATCTGATCGTTTTAACTGGAGATGCTGCAGCTCAGACTTTTGGGCTGCAAACCATGCATTCTACGGCCCCTTCCCAGGAAGATGCGTTCTTTCAGATTTTGTTGGTAGTGGGGAGGGAAGGTCTACATCAGTTTCCCAAGTGGGACGGTGCACAGCCCCCTCCCCGAATTGGCCTCGGAGACTGATTCGGAGCTTCTAAATCAGCCCTCAGAATTGCCCTGGTCCACTTAGGATTCGGTTCCGAATTTGAAGTGGGGGCAGCTGTTGTGGTTTCCTGGGTACCAGACCAACTGGAAGTCCATAGGTCTCCCCTGCTCTCCCTCTCCCCCCCCCCTGAATGTGGCAAGCTGCTGCCTCCACCACAGGACTTACCTTAAGGCTCTGCTTGTGCTTGTGCCAGTGAGTCACCTGTCCTCCAGGAGAGCCACTGTGGCCTGTCATACATCTACTGTTGTAAACTACAGCAGCTGGAAATGTACAATGTTGAAAACTATGAGGCAGCCCAATCCAGTCCTAAGCAAAATTCAGGTCAAGGCAGGCCAAACTGGTCTGGCTCAACTCAGAATCAGGGTTCGGGACCGAGGCGAAACACACCTCTAGAGGAAGAGACCTCTAGTTGAACGGTCTGTTCCTGTATATATTCAAGCTTAAAGAAAAAAGAAGATGCATTTTGACAGCATTGTTTGGGTAACTTTGAATATATCACTATCCTCGTATTATACCTATAAAATATAAGGTTAAGGTGGGGACCAGCCCTAAATGAAATCCAAAAAATCTCCATTTAAAAGTATTGCAGATGCATCTGAAGAATAGTAGCTTATGCCACAATAAACCCGTTAGTCATTAAAGTGCCACAAGACTATCTTTTTTTAGATCGAAAGCAATAGATTTCAGAGAAACAAACTCCAAATAATATCAACTGGTGAATCTGAAATTCACTTTTGAGCATTTATTCCCACACTGCTCTGTTACCATGCAGAGTGGTAGGATACTGGAACCAAGTTTATAATTCACTGGTGAACGCTTTGGTCATAAACCCTTAAAAAAAAAATCCACCCACAACAGCTTGAGATGATTGTCTTCAGATAAATGAGGGTGCATCCTTCAATGCAGCTGGTTTGAAGAACAAAAGTTCAAATGTGCTCTGAAAAGTTGATTTAAAACCCACTCTGGTAACCTTATCACTCTTCCATAGCTCTTGTGCAGGATTAATTCTTCAAAGGGATATTAGCATACCCTAACATGTCCAAGTATAGTTCAAGATCAGCTAAGGTGAGCCCTGTAATTGATAGTGCCAGCTACAAAGTAACAATGATGTCTTAGAACTCTGGAATAATACTAATACACTATTATAACCTAGATAAATTAGGGTAGGGTGACCAGATAAAATCCAGGTCAGGGCTCATGTAACTTTAACAGTTGTAGAGAAAAGGGAATTTCAGCCAGTGTCATTTGTATGCAATTAGTCCCTGGTGAAATTCCCTCTTCATCACAACAGTTAAAGGTGCATGCACTATACTAGAGTGACCATATACAAAAGAAGGCAGGGCCCCTGCAACTTTAACTGTTGTGATGAAGAGGGAATTTCACCAGGAACTAATTGCATACAAATGACACTGGCTGAAATTCCCTTTTCTCTACAACTGTTAAAGTTACATAAGCCCTGACCTGGATTTATCTGGTCACCCTAAATTAGGGGCCCTTTCTGATGTGTTACTGTTAGCAGGAACTGGAGCAATTCTGCATTGTGGACTACTTCTAATGTCTGAACCTCACTGTAGCAGTTCCACACCACTAGAACTAATATTGCAAGAGACCCTACAATGAATTTAGGATAAACTTTTACTATGACAACTGAATAGGGATAGACAGAACTGTTTTTCCCCCTCACTGAGATGATTGGATTTTCAAGCAAAAACTCATTCCGTCCCATTTCTGCATAGGCTTGTGAGATTATTTTTTTATTATTAAATGTTCATGGAAATTCACCTTTTTTGTGCACATTTTTCCCCAAATGTGCATATTTCTGGGCACATCTTCCAAATGTATAATTTTTTCCCCAAGTATTTTGCCAATTGTCTTGGCTCACTTCTCAAGTCAGAG
Source organism: Anniella stebbinsi (assembly GCA_029215795.1). Lineage (NCBI taxonomy): Eukaryota > Metazoa > Chordata > Lepidosauria > Squamata > Anniellidae > Anniella > Anniella stebbinsi. The sequence continues at coordinate 4,162,821 of JARDYH010000006.1, forward strand.
GTGCAAATTTCGTAAGTTCATAGAGAAACCCCCAAAGAACAAATTTCTCACTCATTCCTGTGACTGCGGAAGAGATATTCCAGTACTTATTTCCGTGAAGTATAAACTTACCCAGTAGCTGGAGAAGTAGAGACGCAGATGAATCTTCCCTTTTTTTGCTGAGTGAAATTAGTTATAATAATGCTGAATTGGGTGTAGACCAGACATGGGCAACACACCTGAGGCTGCTGCCAAAAATCAAGGTGACTGACAACCCAACCCACCCACCCGCAATTTGTCTGTGGGGTGGGGAAGGGAGAAAGAAAGAAAGAAAGAAAGAAAGAAAGAAAAAGAAAAATGGGAATAAGGATAAAATAGTCCTAGGAATAATGGATGGCAATGGAGATTAAGGGATAAGGTAAGCAGCACAGCCATCATATATATTAGAAACTTTGTGGGATAAAAGTACATTTAGCATTGTTAGGGAACTGGTAGTCACACAATTACGGGTGTTACTAAGCACCCAAAAGATTTGGGGACCAGATACAAATTTGCATAAAATTTGCATGTACTGATTTAGTATGCATATGGAACTGTAGAAATAATCATTAGGATTTATTTAAATCTTACAGAAGGCAATTCATGTTCACACTGGCCCTAGATCATCCCAAATCAGTAATTCCTCTTCAATTACAATGGATTTGCAACAGCTGTGAAAAGATGCACTAAAAAGAGTGGCTGGTAGGGTTTTTTCATGAGCCTTTTCATTCTCTCTCTCTCTCTCTCACACACACACACACTCCTAAAAATAGCAGCTTTTACACCAAAATTTGTTTCAGAAATTTGACAGAGTACAGGTTACGCCCAATTATCCTCCCAATTCCAACCCATAACCTGCTCCTCAGTTTGCCCTGAAAATCTTCCTTCCCTCCACAAGCCAATTGAGGTTAGAAAAAGGACTTTCACTGGCACCAGTAGACAATCAGTGCTCAATTCAGAGCCCTGGGAAATCGATCTGGGGCGGGGGCAGTGGGAGCAACATGAGCCCAGGCCTATCAATGCCGCTCGTCACAATCTTCCACATTTGGCATTATAGTGAAGGATTGAGTATAGATCCTTCCTTTACAGGTTGTCTGCAGACTTATTAGTGGTAGGCTGACCATATGAAAAGGAGGACAGGGCTCATGTAACTTTAACAGTTGTAGAGAAAAGGGAATTTCAGCCAGTGTCATTTGTATGCAATTAGTTCCTAGTGAAATTCCCTCTTCATCACAACTGTTAAAGTTGCAATGGCCCTGCCTTCTTTTGTATATGGTCACTCTAGTATAGTGCCTGCAACCTTAACCATTGTGATGAAGAGGGAATTTCACCGGGAACTAATTGCATACAAATGACCCTGGCTGAAATTCCCTTTTCTCTACAACTGTTAAAGTTACATGAGCCCTGTCCTCCTTTTCATATGGTCAGCCTAATTAGTGGTCATCAGCTGTGACAGGGCAAGGCAGCATGTTAGCATACCAAAGGAATTGTGGAATAAAGAAATTTAGTACCACTGCCACCAGGCCTGATAAATTACATGCCACGATGCTGCCAGAGATGACCTTCACCCTTTTCATGGAGGGATGCTTATAAGAACAGGCTGTTATGGAATATTACGCCCCCCCCACACACACACACACCTGTGCCGCTGTCTTTAGCATTTGGCAGACATAAGGTCTCGGTGTTCATGAAAAACAATTATGCCTTAAATAATGCTGAGTGTCAATGTGGGAGTGCAGGAAAGCAGCTTATGAGTGAGAGGGCTTGTCATTTTGAATAAACACAGAATTTCTACAAGGGAAAAAAATAAGCTTTTGGGAAGAAATCCATTTGATTCCGCCCACACCTCCTCTCTTTAGCTATGAGGAATATCCCTATAATACACTAAGCTATGTTGGAGAAATCCATTTAGGGGGTGGAGTTTGATACATTTTCCTAGGCTTGACCCCCCCCCCCCAAGCCGGATTTCATTTTCATTCACACTAGATAGCTGACACAATCTGCAGCAAGTTGGGCCAAATTTTATGGGAATTTTGCACATGTTGGGAGAGGTCAAAGGTTCTGTAATTTGTGTAAATTACAGCCAAATTTGTGTAATTTGCACAAATATAGCCATAATATGTGCAAATCGATCAGGAATTTGCGTAGACTGCAGAAGCTTCCCCAAACATGTCAAAAAATGTTCCCAGAGTTTGGGGAACAGCCCACAGATCGACTCACAGAAGCAAAGAGAGTTTGTACATGCTATGGATCTCTGACAAGCCAAAAAAAGAGCCAGATCTTCCAATGATGGATATGTCTACACTGAACATGTTGGCTTTGTAAACAGTGGATGGTATGTCAAGGTGTGAAGCTCTCTCATTTTATTATATGGTACGAGTAAAAATTGTTTCCATAGGCATAAAGCCAAAAGCAAAAGATCAAAGGATCAAGTTTAGAAGGCTTGATTGTAGGAATCTTACAAATACTGTTTCTTATCCTCACTCTATCTTCCCCCACCCCATCTGAAAACAAAGAAGAGGATACACCATAAGTAGAGGCAAAGTGTCCTGTCTTTAATGAGGCTATTTGTGGGCTTTTCTTGAATTTCTTGGCACTTCAGGTCTTCTTCTTAATGGTCGGGCTGCAGATCATGGCACTGCCACAGAATCACTCTGGCAAGTCCACAATGACCACTCCAACTACAGCACTGAACATGTTCTTACAACCTGGCATGGCATCACCACACTGTGGACATCCTGATGCCCTTTAGCAACCCCCATTGATGTGGAGATACCTCCGATGGGATGCTACTGCATCATGCATTAAGAGCTTTCATCAGTGTTGGCAGATATATGAGAATCCATATGCATAGACGAATAAAGTGCCTCCGTTTGAGGTGCAAAGCCCTTGGTATCCTCATGTGCAAACAGGTGAGAATTCAAGGTTGCTCACTCTTGCTAACTCAGACAGCACCGTGGCAGTTCCTTCCTGGTACGGTCAACAAGTCTTCAGCAACAACATGAGTGGGAAGATGAGCTGGGCAGCTGAATGGAGGGCAGCAAAGCAGAACTCTAGTTGGACCATCAGCCCCTGTGACAGCAACACATGTAGCAGTGAATTATGGGGGATATGGGCTTCTTTCCCCCTCTCTTCTTTGGACTTGTTTATGTGGATTTTTGGATGCTTCCCTCCCCTCGCAGTGCCAATGAGGAAGATAAGTTGAGTGAAATATGTTTTTTAAATAATAATAATAATAATAATAATAATTATAATAATAAATAAACAAGAGAGCAGTTTAGTAATGGGGAGGGGACAGTCAAGAAAGGGAGAACCCATCTTCTGGGGCTCTCCATTAACTTAATTTGTAGGGGTAACATTACAGGATGAGAGGTGGTGGGAACCAGCTGTGAGGGAGCATACGTTTTCTCCTAAATTTGCCTTTCCCCTACCATGCCTCATTCTGCTTACTTTTCTCCCTTTGCCCTGCTGGCTGGGTGTCAATACATTGCAGCATCTTGGTCTCAGCAGATGTAGGATTTATAAATGATGAGAGATCCTATCAGTGGGTGTAACTTCACGGTGCGACCAAACGGTTTGGCAACGAATGGGGCAGCTTTATGCCAAAAAGTGACTATCCTCAGATGGAGGATGGCAAAACTGACATTTGGACTACCAAACAAGATGTCAGATGCACAATAACAAGCTTCTGTGTTGGCTGCTGAGTTGCTTGGAAGAAATCCAAGACACATTTTTTTCTGTTAGAAGAAGAGCTTAGCAACTGTGGAAGTCTGGATCATTTCAAAATGCAATGCTAATTAAATCATTGGGGAGTCATTGCTCAGCACTTGGTTTGATCTCCAGTCCAGTGAAATAGTAAATTTCCCACTCACCAGGCATTTGATGTACAAACAGTTGGGCATATTGTATGCAGGGATAGTTTTTTTAATCTTTAAAAGGCCATTGTAAAAGTGTTTTGGTTTGAGATGGGCAGGATCTACATTACCCCTATTGTCTTTATGTCAGCAGGCTAGAGCAGGATCAACAACTACTGCTTTAAAAAGTTTATAACAGTATTGATAACTGTTGGGGCCCAGGACACACTCCATAGACTGTTTTCCAATCACTGTCAAAATGTTATGTCCTGCTTGGTGTGGATCTGGCCAAGGTTTTGGTGGCCAGGACCAATCTGATAGGTGGGTGTGTTTTTAGTTGTTTTGCCAACTTTAGTGTATCAGGACACGATGACACACTTGTACTATCTATCTCACTTTTAAAGGATTGATTTTTTTCTGCAAAAGTGGGAGAATGAGGGCAAATAGATAGATAGATGATAGATAGATAGATGATAGATAGATAGATAGATAGATAGATAGATAGATGATAGATAGATAGACAGATCTCCCCGCGTTCCACTTTTTCCAAGCCTAGTTGTAGTCTTTGGTCCTCTGATCTCCAGCTCTGAAGCCCACTTCCTTTCCCACTGGGATCCACAGCTTAGTATGAGGAGTGTCAATATCAGCCCAGACATCTCAGCAATGGGGAAATGTCCCCTCTTCCTCCGGACGTTCTTTCCTTGTGAACATTTTCACATCCTTTCCCAAGGGGCTGTGAGAACTTGCCAAAAGGGGGCTTCATTGCACTGGGGAGATATGTTCATAAAATGTACCCATTCCATGTTTGGCTCAGCAATGCTATGTACCTACTAAATGCCTGAGCCAAAGATTTGCCTTACTTGAATCAGTATTAAAGGATTTCTACTTATTTCATGTTTACAACAACAATTATTATTATTGTTATTATTATTGTTATTTCTTACCCACCTCTCCCTCTGGATCGAGGCGGGGAACTACATTAAATACATAACAGCATAAAATACATAAAATACAACTCCTGGACATGTATATATTTTCTCTCCATTTGTACTCTTTCCCTGACTTCTCCCACTAGCCTGCTCCTTTTAGGGTCAAACTCTATATTGAAAGTGTAATCCTATGAATATTAGATGAAAAAGGTCCTACAACTCCCAGCATGTCCCAGCCAGCCATGAGTTAATTGTGTAACTGACCCTGCTCTTTTTCTTTACTCGAGAATAAATGTGTGTGGCTCTGATCCTGATTGGAACCAGTGTGCACTTGTTTGCTTCCCAAAATACTGCTGGCACAGGGATTAAAAGAAGAAAAAGGCCTCCATTGACTCCAATGGAGGTTTCCCCCTTTTTTTGAATGCCCAGGAAACAAACAAGTGGGGGAAGGAGGTTTACACTGGTGCATACTGCTCCCAAACCAAAATAAGGCCACATGCACTTACTCTTGACTAGGCTGACCATATGAAAAGGAGGTCAGGTCTCATGTAACTTTAGCAGATGTAGAGAAAAGGGCATTTCAGCCAGTGTCATTTGTATGCAATTAGTTCCTGGTGATATTCCCTCCTCATCACAACAGTTAAAGGTGCAGGCACTATACTAGAGTGACCAGATACAAAAGAAGGCAGGGCCCCTGCAACTTTAACTGTTGTGATGAAGAGGGAATATCACCAGGAACTAATTGCATACAAATGACCCTGGCTGAAATCCCCTTTTCTCTACAACTGTTAAAGTTACATGAGCCCTGACCTCCTTTTCATATGGTCAGCCTACTCTCGACTAAAAAGAAAAAAAGAACAGGTTCAGACACACTCTATGCAATGTGTAGTTTCCCTTTCCTTTTCTTCTTCTGGACCAATCCTTATAGCAAGCCTTCTCTTCCTAGATGTACTCCCTGATTCCCTTGGCTGTAGACCCTTCTATTCCCTACCCATCTCTGGAACCTGAGCAACTCAACCAATGGCAGGCAGAAATTCCTAGGATGAGAGCCATTTAGCCAATGTCAGACTACATCCTAGACCATCTGCGATAGCTAGATATTGAGCCAACCACTGTCAAATGTTCCATTTCCATCTCCATCAACACACACACACACACACACACACACACACACCCCTTTAGTCCAGGGTTGGGCAACATACAACCCATGCCACTCCCCAATTCAGCCATCACTGTACCCCACCCCCACCCTATTTTATACCCTATTTTACAAAGAAGGGGGGGTAAGTCATGGTTTGGTACCAAAATTCAGTGGCAAACTGCTATGGTGGCTTAAAAGGGACAAAATTAGTTTGTCCACCACCCCGTTCAACCTGTGTGTGTGTGTGTGTGTGTGTAGCAGTGGGAGGAGTGTGGGCCTGCAGCAGGTCTGGGGTCAAAATTCTGCCTGAAGTTGCCCACCTCTACCTTAGTGCATTATAGACATTTATTTCCTGCTCACGATTTTGAGATGAGTAGACCAGTAATGTAAAACAGCCAGGGAACCTTAAAAACACACAACACTACTTAATTTGCTTACATTGTGATTTAGCCCCTTTTGTTGCTGCCAGCAGAAGGTTTGGCTCACATTTGCAAGGCTTCCCTAGTCAATCTGCTTAAGAGCTTAGGTTCTATTTCTAGAAGAGTAACCGTTGTAGCAAAACCCACTGAGAGTCTCCTGCGGTACTGTAAAATTAGTCTTTAAAGCACCACCACACACTGTAAACTTGCTTCTGCCTTATATTTCCATACTGGGAAATCTTCCTCAGTGGTGCATATTACACTTTCCTCCCTCTTATTTGTAAATAGACTTTGCCATTTTTAGAATGGTTTAGTGAAATCTGCTTTCGTTAGTTTGTGAAGCTAAGGTTCAGCAAGTAGCGGACATTGAACCAAATCTTGGACAAAAAAGGTGTTGCCTGCCCTCCCAACTACCTGTGGGTTGACAACATGCCCCTCTTGGTCTTGCCTTTTTAAAAAATGGTCAGTTAGAAACCAACATACATCCAGAAAACATTACAGAATGCTCCCTTGCCATTTTTTTAAATAAACTAGGCTGACCATATGAAAAGGAAGACAGGGCTCATGTAACTTTAACAGTTGTAGGGAAAAGGGAATTTCAGCCAGTGTCATTTGTATGCAGTTAGTTCCTGGTGATATTCCCTCTTCGTCACAACAGTTAAAGTTGCAGGCACTATACTAGAGTGACCATATACAAAAGAAGGCAGGGCCCCTGCAACTTTAACTGTTGTGATGAAGAGGGAATTTCACCAGGAACTAATTGCATACAAATGACACCGGCTGAAATCCCCTTTTCTCTACAACTGTTAAAGTTACATGAGCCCTGTCCTCCTTTTCATATGGTCAGCCTAAAATAAACAAAACCTTACACCAAGAAAACAGGAATACCAGGGATAAAGTCTGGGCTCTCTGAGAAGGCTGTTTCCTATGTGGATTAATAGGTATTTATGAGGAAGCATCCAACCGTGTGAGCCCTCATCTATCATCTGAGGTAGTATAGCCCAGACACAGAGCCCAAGAACACAATAGGGAAGTCCACAGATATAGTGAGGATTAAGCTTTAAATGGGTTGAGTTTGGACATCAGTGAAAATGGCCTAATGATCACTCCGTTCCAAAACCTGCTGGGCGGCATACAGAAGATAAGACATAAGAAATAAAGAAAAATATATTTTTACATAGCACCAGAGCTTTGCTCTCCTTTTGTCTCCGGCCTTGATTGTTCACCATCTTTCAGTCTAAATACCTCCACAGGAATGCCAGTGGCATAAACTGAAATAATAGTAATTTGTAAGCCCACAGAATGGAATAATGGGACATGTAAATAAGTGAGCAATTTTGAAAGAATATTGTTGTTTCCTAATGAAAGTAGATGCTGTTAAGTTCTGTCAGACTCCAGAGTTGACAAGGAATTGCATTTTAGTGAAAACAGGAGAACTGTTCAGCAGAATGTAGCAAACCTTACCAGTATCTTCTCTCAATGATGGGTGACTGAATTGGCCTGAACAGGCGGTAGCCCCTCCTCTGACCAATGGGAAACCAACATTTGGTTTCCAAGGTTCCTTCGGCATCCTTGCAACAATATTGACAGAACTTTCCCCTTCCTTTGGAAACAGATTTTATGTCTTTGAGCACTGTTCAGTATGCTGTGTTTTAAAGTTGCCAGAGATTAGGATAAACTCAGTATCATGGTTGTGAGTGACTGTGCAGAACTAATTAAAAACATTACCATGGTGATTGCTATAGTAACATTTATACTGACGTAATTGCTAAGAAATCCTCACCATTGATCTCAGCAGGGCTCATTATATCATGATATCCCTCAAGAATCTAAACATAACCTTGAATACTCAACACCATATCTATCTATCTATCTATCTATCTATCTATGAAAAATATGTATTGTAGGCATGTCCTTACAAAGGTTTACTCGGTTGAAATTGTTGACTCCCAGGAATGCATTGCGGAAGTGGAGGATGAGAAATAATGAGACGACACACGTATATGGATTTTAAACATGGGCCACATTTATTCAAAGATTTGAAAAGGGGTAAATTCCTAAGCAGCCATCTCACACATGGCTCAAGAAGGCCATTTCTAGGATCGGGCAAGCCATTCATAGCCCATGAAGTGGTGCCAGACAGCCCGCCACCCCATGGGCTCCCAATTTGGGGTAGGGAGGCCTTCCGGTGTCACCGCCCCTATGCCACAAGGCTCTGAGGGGGTGAGGAGGGTTGGCCTCAAAGGTAAACCTTCAACCCGCTGGTTGGTGCCGCAGGACTCCCTACCGTAGGCTTCAGGCACTACCCATCACCCCAATGGTGCCTGAGAATGATCACCAATATTCCCCACTCTCGAGATGCCCACACCTAACCGCCAACCAAATGTGGCAAATAAACAAATCAGCCTATTCAATACACCCAACTTGTCTCACAGTATGGAGTAGGCGAAAAAACTCACAACCAATTTAGATTGTGAGCAAAACAATCCTACTCGGCCTCCAATGGGACAACCAGCAAGCCCACACTGTCAACGAGGGAGGGAGGGAGGGAGCCAAAAATGAAGAGGGGACTGAGAGGAGGCGAGGTGCTTATATAGCTACTCCCTCCTCTCTAGCCCCCAGTGGCACCAAAACAATGGCCAGCCTCCACGCCTCGTCCTCTCATCCCATCCGCAATTGGCCTCCCCCCGCCCAGGTGCGCCGGGCATGGGTCTGAGGCGTATGTTGAACCTGCTCACTGTAAAAGCCCTGTTGTGCTTCTTCCAGCAAGGGTGGAAGGAAAGGGGACTAAAGGGGACATAAATGCACCTGCTCCAGAGGTAGCATATTTTCCTCCCTTGTCAGGGGCATTTCTCCAATCCCTTTTTGAAGTCATCTGCACCAGTGGTCATTAGGGATCTACTGTGTTTTGTAGATTGCCAAGAGCCTTTCTTTCACTCATCCACTCAATGACAGAATCAGATTTTTTTTTCCATTTCCCCAAATTTGCACAAATTCACACTTGTAAAAATGCTCAAATATCCTCCAAAATGCACACAATGCACAGTTTCATGCTTTAGCCTCCGGGGAAATGCACATCTTTGGCTGGTGTTTTTTTTCTGTTTTACATATTTTTCTATGACAAAATTTGCATACAATTCCAGAAAGTTGTTTTAACAAACGGTCCACAAATCCACAGAATCCAGGCAACTTGGGAAAACGTGATCTGGTGCAGAATCCGTGGGTTGGATTCATGGAAATCCAGACTCATTTTATTCCACTGTGGATTTCTCTGACACCCTTAGCTGTCATCATCACTACCTGTTGCGGTCGTAAATCTCATACATTGTGTGAAATTTATCATCTTTCTTCAGTCTCCTGCTGGTCAATTTCATTGGATGAGTCTTAGTTCTAAACTTATGGAAGACGGAGAAGAAATTTCTCTAGTCATGCCTATTGTTATAGTCATATTTCACATTCACCCTTAGTCACTTCTCTCTTGTACTCATCCGAACAGAAGTCCTCCAACTCTCACAAAGAAGACGTTAAAGGAGGGGGCAGCTCTAGTTAGCTATGGAACTAGAGATGGAGAAAGAATATACATTTTGTAAAGCTGCCTTGAGGCCCAGTATTGGGCGAAAGGCGGGATACAAATAAAGATAATAATAATTAGGGGTGTGCATCGGATCGGATCCGATCCACGATCCGAATCCGATCCGACCCAAAATCGGGAAAATCCGATCCGATCCGATCAACCTCCGATCCGATCCGATCCGATCCGACGAGGTCCGATCCGGATCGGACGCCATTTTGAATGCTTTTTCCCATAGCCAAGTATTGTTTTACAAAAATGCCTATAACTTTTTCATTTTTAAAGATAGAAGGATGACACTTGGGCACATTACACACTGGTTAGGGACAGTTATCTGTGAGAAATTTCAGAAAGAGTGGTGCATGCGTTTTGTGGCAATTAATTTTTTAATAAATACCCAGGAATGCCTATAACTTTGTCATTTTAAAAGTTACACACATGAAACTTTGCCACATTGTAGGAGGTACCTTGGGACCTATGTTTGTGAAATTTCAGAAACGTAGGTGCTTGTCTTGTGTGGCAATTAATTTTTAGAAAAATGGGTAGTAGTGGGGTAAATACATTTATGCCTCCCATTTTTTTATTTTTGAAGATACAAACAGGAAACTTGGGCACATTACAGGTACCACTTGCCTTGATATGTGTGTAAAATATCAAAAACATTGGAGCTTGCCTTGTGTGGCAATTAATTTTTGAAACAATGAGGAAAGAAACACCTATAACTTTGTCATTTTTAAAGTTACACACATGAAACTTTGCCACATTGTAGGTGGTACCTTGGGACCTATGTGTGTGAAATTTCAGAAACATAGGTGCTTGCCTTGTGTGGCAATTAATTTTTTAATAAATACCCAGGAATGCCTATAACTTTGTCATTTGTAAAGTTACACACATGAAACTTTGCCACATTGTAGGCGGTACCTTGGGACCTATGTGTGTAAAATTTCAGAAACGTAGGTGCTTGTATTGTGTGGCAATTAATTTTTGAAACAATGAGGGATTCATTGGACAGCACTTGCCCATAGGGATTCATTGGACAGTACTTGCCCATAGGGATTCATTGGACAGTACTTTCCTATAGGAAATCATTGGAAAGCACTTGCCCATAGAAAATCATTGGAAAGCACTTTCCCATTGAGAAATACAGTTATGCCTCCCACTTTTTTATTTTTGAAGATACAAACAGGAAACTTGGGCACATAGTAGACTGGTTAGGGATAGTTATCTGTGAGAAATTTCAGAAAGATTGGTGCATGCGTTTTGTGGCAATTAATTTTTTAATAAATACCCAGGAATGCCTATAACTTTGTCATTTTTAAAGTTGCACACATGAAACTTTGCCACATTGTAGGTGGTACCTTGCGACCTATGTGTGTGAAATTTCAAAAACGTAGGTGCTTGCCTTGTATGGCAATTAATTTTAGAAAAATGGGTAGTAGTGGGGTAAATACAGTTACGCCTCCCATTTTTTTATTTTTAAAGATACAAACAGGAAACATGGGCACATTACAGGGAACACTTCACTTGATATGTGTGTAAAATTTCAGAATGATAGGTCCAGGCATGTGGTGGCAAGGTGTCTGCACACACCACTTTGAAGACTGTAGAAAATTTCTCCTGTAACGATCCTAGCGAGAGAGAGAGTGATCCTAGGCTCAGCCTTCTGCTTGAGTGAAAGTATCAAAGAAAGACACGAGCCAAGTGCTACTTTGTTTCTCCTTTTGTAATGGATACTAGCTCAGTTGCAGCCAAGCGTGCAAGGATCAAAGAGATGAGAGAAAGTGTTTCCTTCTTCTTCCCTGGAGGCGGGAGGGTGCAATTGACAGCCCCAGCCTCTGTGGAAAAACGTTTATAACTTTTAATCTAAAAAATTCGTAGCCACCAAATGCCTGGACCCAGCTTTCTGAAATTTTACACACATATCAAGTGAAGTGTTCCCTGTAATGTGCCCATGTTTCCTGTTTGTATCTTTAAAAATAAAAAAATGGGAGGCGTAAATGTATTTACCCCACTACTACCCATTTTTCTAAAATTAATTGCCACACAATACAAGCACCTACATTTCTGAAATTTCACACACATAGGTCGCAAGGTACCGCCTACAATGTGGCAAAGTTTCATGTGTGTAACTTTACAAATGACAAAGTTATAGGCATTCCTGGGTATTTATTAAAAAATTAATTGCCACACAAGGCAAGCACCTATGTTTCTGAAATTTCACACACATAGGTCCCAAGGTACCACCTACAATGTGGCAAAGTTTCATGTATGTAACTTTAAAAATGACAAAGTTATAGGCATTCCTGGGTATTTATTAAAAAATTAATTGCCACAAAACGCATGGACCAATCTTTCTGAAATTTTTCACAGATAACTGTCCCTAACCAGTGTATAATGTGCCCAAGTGTCATCCTTCTATCTTTAAAAATGAAAAAGTTATAGGCGTTTTTGTAAAACAATACTTGGCTATGGGAAAAAGCATTCAAAATGGCGTCTGATCCGGATCGGACATCCGGTCCGATCCGATCCGACCCCCCAGGTCCTATTCCGATCCGCTATCCGATCTGATCTGGGGGGTCAGTGCACATCCCTAATAATAATAATAATAATAATAATGGCATGAGGGCTTTATAGGGCTCAGTACATATGTGCTACTACAACCCTCACCCCAACAAGTGTTGAAAATGATAGAGGCATTGTTGCCCATCATTTCATTTGGGAATCTACACATGATGTCTCTGTTTACAAATTGCAGTGGCCCTTCATAGTCCCCATCTGGAGTCACTATTTATTTTTTTAATTTTTTATTTATTACACTAGGTCATATGAATGTTACATCCATCAGAACATGACCCAACCTCAGCCCACTGCCAGCCTCACAAAATCTCAAGGCCACCAGCAAACATGAACTGGCTCCTTGTGTATTATTAGTGTTATCTCTACAGTGACACAGAATGGGTGCCAACATCTATGAAATACAATGCACGTGCATATCAACAAATCACATGCTGATTGGGGAATGCTGGGAGTTGTAGGCCTTTTTTTCTGTCTGAACGTGCATATCGGATTGTAGCCTTTGTATATTTTGGTTCCTCAATGATTCCATCCCTCCCCGAGCTGGGCTAGCTTCAATTAGCAGTATTCTCCAATGATTCCCTCCCTCCCCTGGGCTAGCTTCAATGAGCAGTGATCTCAACCTGTAAAAAGAGAACAATTCAAGCAGCTGGATCTAGGCTAATGGTGCAATATCCTATGCATATTTAGACAGAAATAAAAGTCCTATGACTAAGCATACCCCAGCCAGCATCCCTAAGTGGGGCATGTTGGGAGTTGTAGGACTTTTAGCTGTATAAACATATATTGGATTGCACCTTAAGCTAGCTGAACTTAAGTCCCACTGAAATCAATGGGAAAAATTAGACATGACTTAAGTCACATTAATTTCAATTGGAGCTAAGTGCAACTAATTTAGTCTGGAAGCAACCCATGGAGTATTTATTATTCTGTAAGTATTTTCCTCCATCTCCTTCACATCTAACTAGGGCTGAGTGAAATAGTCACAATTTGGTTTTTGCCTTGAAATATGAAGAACTGTTCTGGAATTAGAATAACAATCAAATAAAACCAGTTGATGAAATATTTTGTGCCTCCCCCCAAAAAGAAAAAAAATATTTTCTGCTGCTGTGATCATGACTCATTGCTGACATTGTCAGATAAAATCACATGGATCTATTCCACACACCCAGTCAGAAACACTGTTATCCAAGATAATGTATTCCTTTTGTTCAAAGTCTCTAGGGAAAAGTTCAAACCATTTAAAACATGGGTGAGATGTTAAAGAAAGGTAGCTAAATATCATCAAAAGTGGAAGTATTTTTCATTTTTAGTAATTTTGGCTCAGCTCTGCATCCAAAACCTTTCTAGCTTTCAAGCTTACAGGAGCCAGAAGTCCATATTCTGGAGAAATAACTCCCTCACAGTTCAAACTGGATAAACAAACGCAAACAGCATATGTTATACTGTATGGCTTGTATTAGACTGAACAGTAACAACATGACTAAATTAATATTGCCGTGACCATATGAAAAGGAGGGCAGGGTTCCTGTATCTTTAACAGTTGTACTGAAAATGGAATTTCAGCAAGCGTTATTTGTATGCATACAGCACCTGGTGAAATTCCCTCTTCATCACAACAGTTAAAGCTGCAGGAGCCCTGCCCTCTTGACCAGATGCAAAAGAGGGCAGAGCTCCTGCAGCTTTAATTGTTGGGATGAAAAGGGAATTTCAGCAGGTGCTGCATTTATACAAATGGCACCTGGTGATATTCCCTTTTTTATGCAACTCTAATACATAGGAGCCCTGTCCTCCTTTCCATATGGTCACCCTACCTTTCAGTGATTTCTGATTGAAGAATATAGCCCTGTCACTATATCCACATTTTTATTTGTTACTTTCACAAGCTGAGTTCTATTAGATTACACTTAACGGGATCCACAGGTTCTTACGCATCAAATAAACTGGGAAACCCAGTTCACACATAGCCTTATTAAAAGTGTTATTTAACACTCTATAATTCACTACGCTTTGATTTGTCAATAGGAATGCTAGCGTAGTACAGTTCTGGTGTGAGATAATCAATATGCATATTTATTTTTAAATAGCCCCGTGAGAGTGTGGATTCACTGAGAACACTATCCATTAAACTACACAATCTTCTTTAATAACAAGAGGATTTACGGGTTTAAGCTAACAAGAGAAGGGTTCCCTGGTTGAAATAGCAACTTGCTGAAGAGCATGGTTGCAGTAAACACATTATTTACAGCTTATTAAATATCAAACCTTTAATAATAATTTATATCTATGACTGCAGCACCATTGCTATATTAAGCAAAACTGTGAGGAGGAGACAGGGTTTAAGTTGAAAATGAAATAAACAAAGATAGTACTTATATGTTACAATATATATATATATATATATATATATATATATAATTTCCCAAGATAATATTTAACTTAACATTATTAGCCAAATGCTCCCACGACAGTGATCAAACCCCAATGCTCTAATTTAATTATGTTTGATTGTACTAGGTATCAAAAGCTTGTCAAATCCAAGGCTGTTTTGATGGGCAATTCAGGCAGTACTTTAAAGACGTAGCTCACAGCTACATCTTTCTTCCATTTTTTACTCTAGAGTAGAGCAGGAAGCCTGATCCTGATTGGGACCCTAGTGTAGGGGTAGGGGACTTAAACCATCCGCTATAGGCCCAATCCAGATGGGGAACACACCTGCAACTGGTATTGCAAAATAGTTACCCATGAATCAAATGGTATCAGTAGCTTCCCACAGAAGTTTCGACTGAAAGACCCCCCAGCCCAGATTGGGCATACAACATATATGTGTGTGTGTGGGGGGGGGGAGTTTAAAGAGCCCTACTCCCATGCTAGAGTTCAATTTGGATTGGGCCTCCTGCTTCTACTCTCAAGTAAAAATGAAAGAAAGCTGTCGCTGCTATCTATTTCTTTAAAATAATGTCTGTTTTTGCCCTATGTAACTGTATTAAACAGTTAGCTATTTGCAATGCACATTAAAGTATGCTAGCTATTTGTAATGTGCAATCATCTTTATGTATATCATGGGTTGGATCCAGACTTAGTTATTCTTAGAGTAGACCAATGAAATCAATAGTACAGGCTAAGACTCTTTGGCCCTGTTCAGAAAACACACTAAACCATGAACTAAACATTATGGCTTAGTGTGTTGTGTGAACCATTCCTAATCATGGTGGCTACATAACTACAGTTTAAATACACTCACTAACCACTTGCTGCAAAAGAGTTAGTAGCCTAAGCATGGCTTAGTGTGTTGTCTGAACAGACCCATTTAAATCTACTCTAAACATGACTAAGAGCCTATCTACACTACTGCTTTAAAATGGTTTATAATAGTTATTAACCGGTTTAAACCATTTTAAAACAGTAGTGTAGATAGGCTTTAAGTTTAGATTGAACCCCATAAAGCTACAATTTTCAAGTGGTGCTCTGAGGTATACTGGGATTATTTGGAAGTTTATCAGGAGTCTCTCAGTGAGCAAATCATTACCTGCAGATGAGCTTCTTGGAAAGATAGCTGACCCACAAAGGCCAATATTCACTTACAAGGTGAGCTGCAGGAAAATGTTGGGTGCATCTAGGTTCAGATTACATTTCATTCACACCCATTCACACACTGGATTTGCATGTGACCTAGAATCCATGGCAATTCATCAGGTTTTGAGGGCAGATGTTCCTTTGTACATGAATCAATACATGAATGTTCTCTGACGGTAGGGGGGGAAATGAAAACTGCTCTGCAAAACCTCAAGTTGTGTCTTTATTCAGATTTCTGTTTTAAAAGGTTCTTAAAATTCACTTAAACTTTTATCCAATTCACAGGTTGTTTGAAAGTGGAATACAACAATAATATTTATAGAGGATTCTTCTGGCTAAAGCAAGAGACATATTGAGCATAGCCAACTCTTTGCAGAAGGCACAAATAATGATGAGGACTTGCTACTGCCTGTCATTTCTAATCTGGACTTGTATGTTTCACGAGGTTCCCACTTCACCATCACCAAAAAGGACGAACATGTATTTGCAAGCTGAAAGGATACTGGGGCTGTCTAAAGATCATGGGAAGGCATTGCGTCGAACGAAGCGGGGATGGATGTGGAATCAATTTTTTTTATTGGAGGAGTACACTGGTCCCGATACTCAGTATGTTGGCAAGGTAAGCACTGTGATCCAAAGACTATTTGATGAGATGACAGGATCCTTGAATAAAGATGAATGTATAGCTATGTGAATTTTCTCAGCACTGAAGCAAGGCAGATTGAGTGCAACTTTCTGCTGGGGACAAAAAGGTTTTAGCACTAACAAGTTGCAATGGTAGGCAGAAAGGCGATCTCGAAATGTTTTGAATTTCAATTCCTGACCATGAGGCTATGCTGGCAAAAGCTTCTGGGAGCTGAAGTCGAAAACTCCTGGAAATCTACCTTCAGGTCATCCTAATGTATGGAAAGCTTCAGTAGAGGGAGAATGCCCATTTGATACCAGGCTGAACATTTGTAGGACCACATTATTCGTCTAGCCATTTTAATTAATGTGTTTATTTACTGTACTTTTAAACCACCCAATAACCAAAGTTCTCTGGGCAATGTACAATACAGACTTATTTGTAATTCAAGAGTTATTTCATTTTTTTTTAGTTTATTTGCAACTTGCAAGATATTGAAAGTATGATTCAGTTGAATGGTTTGCCTGTATGAACCAGCATTTATCCACATGAATATATGGAGCGCATGACAAGAGTGTAGGCTCACCTACGATCAAAATGTTATGGGGTGAGAACTAATCTCATCTGTACCCAAATCAAAAGACAGATATGAAAGATGTTAATACAGTTGCCACATAACTATTTTTCTTAAGAGCTCAAGGTGCAATATTGCTATGGTTCTGTAAAGTAGGCTAGTATTCCTACCCCCATGACACAGATGAGGGGCAGAAGCAACCTAGTGAGTTCATGGCTGAAGTAAGGTTATTATTTATTTAGGGAATTGATAGCCCACCTTCCACCTAAAATAAGTGTTAACAGAGGTTTTAAAAAAATTAGATAGTTCCAAAAATACAATGTGTTTTTTCTGTGTTCTGAACCAAGTGGTTATCTGATTAAATCATATGAGAGAGAGAGAGAGAGAGAGAGAGAGAGAGAGAGAGAGAGAGAGAATACCTTTTCTGTGTTTTCAAAATGGAATATAGCTTAAATTAGGTATATAATTGTTATTTCACTAAAAAAAACCCACTTTTTGTTAGAAACAATATTTTACAAATACTGGATATCAGGTTGTATACTGTTAAATACTAATCTGTTGTTGCTCTTTTAAATTTTTTCTTTTTTGTTTTGCTTGCTTGGTTTTGCAATAAAATGAATAAAAAATAAAATTAAAATCAATTATGCAAAGATGATAAAAAAAACCTCTTCCAAAATAGATTAAAAACTTCAGCTAAACCCTGATAAAACAGTTGCAGTAGGACTAGACTCACAGTGTTCAAAGCATTTCGCTTGGCACCAAAAGATAGAAATGATAGTGACAAATGAATTTGCCTGGGGAAAGAATCCCACAGGTAGGACACAATCACCGTAGCCACCCAGAGCTAAGCAGTGAAAGCCCTGTCAGCTTCACTTTCCCCCTTCCCCAAACATCTCAAGTTCTTTCCATCCCATTTATGGAGAAATTTGCAAATTAAACAAAATTATTTGTAAGTTCAAGGAACCAAACAAAACCTCATCCATACCTATGCACAACAGTATTTACATCGGCCCTGTTCAGACAGCACGCTAAGCTATGGTTAAGCCACTAACCCTTTTGCAGCAAACGGTTCGTGAGCATGTGGTTATGTAGCCACCATGGCGAGGAACGGTTCACATGACACACTGTCATAATGTTTAGCTCAAAATGCTTAAGCACCGTGGCTTCATGTGTCATCTGAACAGGGTCATTGTGAGCTGAGCTAAATGTCTCATTAAATACACAGCCGCTGCTACTAAATATGGCAGCCTGTGTGTCTTGCTCCTCCCATGCCCTATGTAATGTCTCACAGAATTTACTAGTGTGATGACGGCATGCCGCTCCATCCTTTTCCCACCTACAGCAGCAAATAATAGGGGCTAAGGAACGGGTCAGGACAGAGACAAGTTTTGCAGCAGTCACACATGTTTAGAGTAACATCTAATTTGGTCCTCAGTGACTATACTGAGATATTAAAAGGCAAGGCATGGCAACTATTGTGGTGGCATGTTATATGCCAATAAAAAGCCCTAAACAAGGAGTGGAAAACCTGTAAGAACAAACCAATACAAAATGACATTGGCAGAACGATTTGGCTGTCTGCTTCAAAAGGGGATGTTTTCCAACGAGACTTGCCTGTCTCAGTGAAACTTTGTGTGTAGTCACCTTGAAGAGGAAAAGAAACGCCGTCAACAAGCAACTGTCACAAACGTCAAGTTCCCTCCCCACCTCCTTGCATATGTCTGATACTTCTGATCTTGTTCTTTTTCCAACAGTGATTTGCACATTGAACCGTACTGTAAAACTGAAAGACAAGCGCAGCCTGTTCCCAACAATCAAATGTTTTATCGGTAGACCTGTCTCTGTGAGTGTTAGGGATGGACTTATATTTTTTAAATATCTGGTCTGCGTTGCTCTCATGCGTGTTCACCCATTCTGTCCCGTTTCCACATGTTTTTAAAATCTGTGCAAAAATTCATTTATATATGTAATTAGATGATGATGATGATGATGATGATGATGATGATGATGATGATCTTTTTCCTAATACTAGGACTCAAGGTGGCTATACTGGGACTCATACTTTAACATATCCTCTCATAAAATAAACATTTCTAAATGCATTCACTTTCAAAAATACAATCGTTTAAACAACATTTTGTATTTTGACCCATGAATTGCATCAGAAATGTTCAGAAAGTCTGAAAGCCAGTGGAGAACTAAAGTGTGATCTGCACATTCGTGCAGAAAGTGTTCTTCAAGTGTTACTTGTGGTTGTGTATGTGTGAGTGTGTGCCCCAGCCAGGATGAATTAGCCATGTTGGCTGAGGCCGATGGGAGTTAAAGTCTAAAACATTTGGAAGACACGAGGTTCAGGTGTACACACATGTGCTTTTGTATGTATACAACTAGGTATACAGTAGAAAACTGACTTCTTATCAGATCTTATAAACATATTGTTTTGATCACATTGACCACCTAAGTATACTGCCACACAATCAATGAGAGGGTCAAGTCCTTATCTCAGCGATACTGTATTGGAGCCAAATCATGTATGAGATTACCAGAACCATATCGTTAAACATGCCTTCCATTCATGTGTAAACTAAGGGTTTGTACATAAGAATAGCAAAAAGAGGCACAGTGGCCAAGTGGTGATGAACACTCCTCCTGCGGGCCATTCCTCAAGTGATGTTCTCCTAGATGGATTCTACAACCAGAAGTGATTCAGGCTGGGAGGAAGGCACCTGGAAGGGTTGTGTAGGGAAAAGCCATCTGCAGGAAGAGGATGGTTCAGCATCCCTGTCAGAGTATCCCTTTTGTCTCACCCCGTCTTTTCCTCTTTTTCAGTAGATGGACAGCTATCCACATATCAATAATGGGTTATAAACACTGGAAAATAATAATAATAATAATAATAATAATAATTCCTATTAATAATAATATCAATTATAAATAATAAATATTACAACATAAACTCAACCAAGAACCCTGTGCCACTTTAAAAACTCTCTCTCTCTCTCTCTCTCTCTCTCTCTCTCTCTTTCTCATATATATATATTCTCTCTCTCTCTCTCTCTCTCTCACTCACACACACACACACACGGCATATGCTATCATGGACTACAGAAACAGACTAATGCAGCTAGCCCTCCAGAAATAACAACAAACATGAAACAAACAATAGATGTGTGTTTATTAAAAGTGCTTTCAGTGTTCCAATAGTTTCATCTACCAGAAATCCTCACAAAATCCTTTAAACTACACCAGCATCATCACCCCACTGTAGATGGGGGATGAAAATCGAGAGATTGCATCTTTTCTGAGATCACCTAGTGAGTTCATGTAGAGTCTTCCTGGCTTACAATTCGATGGCCAGAGTCAGGTTTGAAGGAGGTCTTGGCAAAGTGCCCTCTAATGTGGGTCTTCCTAGGCTGGTGGGCCCTAGCAGGCTTATCTGGTGGTGGCAGCAGAAACCACCAGCACTGCAATCAGTATGGGGTGGCTTGGAACTGTCATTAAAATTTCCCACAATGCTCTGGATTGATGCTACATCAGGGGCAGATTGGGCCATTTCAATGGTAGCTCTAAGCCATCTAAGGCACGATGACCTCAGTTAGCCCCAAAGTGGTGTACTGCTGAGTGCAGGGCCCTTTCAAATATGTTATGTGGGGGGCGGGGGGATGGATACTTTTATTAATGCTGCGGCTGTCAACACTTTTATTCAACAATCACAGGAAGCAAGCCTGTTTGACACAGCTTCCACCACAGTTAAGTCTGAAAGGCTTATCACTTTAAAGAATTATGTTACCCAACTTCATCAGTGCAACTTGATTAGTATTGGAACCCGCCTACAGTGCTATTAAAGATGTTTTATACACAGGAGTAAACCATCAAAATGATTCCTCACTGATAACAGCTATTTGATTCCTTTGACAGTTTACAAATGGATGTGGGATTTTTTCCGTTATAAATTAGCATTTGTGATGGATAAACACTATAGAACACCAGGCGGTAAAGTGTCTTTAAAAGCCCCAATTTTCCCAGGGAGGAAACCTACAATTGTGTGCCTGACTTCGCAAGTGAGAGAGAGAAATGAAATGTAAATGAATTCATTGAAAGGATTTGTATCAATCCTCTGGAAAATTAAAATGCTGGCATGGATCAATGGAAGCCTTTAGGTACAGAAAAACAGAACATGCCTGCTGCCAGTGGCATCCCTTAGATCATGGCTGGGCAGAAGGTAGATCTCCAGATTTGGACTTCAACCCCCTGAAGCTCCAGCCAGTATAGCCATTGATCAGGAATTCTGGGAATTCCTGCTGTAAGTAGTGGCATTTTCCCAACCACATGGATACCACTCGTCCAAGAGTGTCTCCCCTGCAGCTTGGAGAACATTTAAATACCTAGCTACATGGGTGGGGGCAGATCGTGTTGTGTGGGCCTTTGCCACTGCTAAGCAGTCATATAACCATAGTATTTGTACTGTAGTTCTGTGTCTTTTCTTAAAAAACAGCATGAAAACTCTTTCCAGAAAGACAGATTTCCTGATATCCTCTGTTATTAGTTTTGCTGTGCTTTTTACATCACTGATCTAATCTACCCACACAGAGATGTGTTAGAGTTAGAGGAATCTGCTGAATTTTGATATTTGATCATCATCCAAAGACAATCTTCTAATGACTGCACCATATTACATTCCAGGAAGAAGAAGATTATATATCTAGATAGATAGATAGATAGATAGATAGATAGATAGATAGATAGAGATATTCGGGCTGTATAGAATTTATACAGGACAGTCCTTAGAATTCTCATAATGTGGGTGAGTCATAGATAAGAGGGGATGTCTAGCTGCCATATCTCAACATGATACAACCACGGAGATGCCTCTTACTTACCCATATCCACCTTATGTCCAATAATACACTGAGAAATTTCAGAATTAATTAGCAATATCTTTGCTGTACTGGTGAGCTCCAAATTCAAGTTTTGAAAGCATCCCTATGTAGACAATGGCTCAATTCAGACGACATGATAATCAGTGGTGGGGTAATAAACAACTTTACAGTTGTTCAACTAGGGGGTACTCCCCACACAACATGGTAATAAATAATCAACTGTGGTGTGGATTAGGATCAGCGCTGAGTTGACTATGGCAGCAGTCGGATGACACAATAGTCAAAACAACTGACGATTGTTTCCCCCACACCAGTTGTTTAGTGTGTCCGCCGAATTGAGCCATAGAGTGTTTCTTCATGGGGCATTTATAGTAAAAAAAACCTCACTGTTGTTTATGGGTTGTTTAGATGGCTTCATAATCCTCCAGTTTCACATCTGTTTTGTCAGAGCAGTTTCCTGAGGTATTTTTCCCCCCAATTTTTTAGAATGGAGAAAATGAGGTATTATTTCTGAAAGCACAGTTTCTACTGCTGTTTTTGCACTATTATGCTAGAGCACAGCTCCACCTAGAGGTTAGGTAGCAGAAAAGCGGGAAAGGAAAAGCTCTTTGTGTTAGAGCTCTGATCCCAATTCTGTGATGAAAGCGAAAGTAGATATAGCTATTAACAGCCTCATGTAGAAAAGCTCATGGTTGGCATGACAACATTTGCATTTTTCATTCATGGCAGGGGTTAGTGAACCCCTCTGTGTGCCAAGGAGAAGATCTATCTATCTATCTATCTATCATCTATCTATCATCTATCGAACTGTAACAAGACATTGGAGTGAATGTGAAAGCTTAAAGCTTCTGCACATGGATGAATTTCTGACATCTGCCCCAATGCCTCTGGATTGGGGCAATTAACATAGCCCTTCTATTGTGTACCTGAAGCACTGCATGCTGTACCTGGCAATGTGTTTACCAGTACAGGCTGGTGACTCTGATTTCAGTGGGGCTGTGAATGTGTTTCAGTCAGAACCAGCCAGAACACCAAAGGACCTATCCAGGGTGTTGAACCATATGTTCAAAAATAGATTCAGCACCTTGGATAACTCAGCATTCTGAAAGCCAGAATGGATTCACAGCCCTACTGACGTCGGAGCCATCAGCCTCCCCTGGTGTTTATGTTGCACAAGTGAATCCACCACATAAGTAGCTGTGCTCAAACCATTGGTTCTCAGAAGAGTCCCACTGACTTGGAAGGCAATTAAAAACTAAGATGGACATTTCAGCCTTTCCGACACAGATAAAGGACCAGGGTGTTTAATGTGCCTTTGAAAAAGAGTTGTTTGGGCATGTCAAATTTAACTTTCTGAAAGAAAAGGCAAATGTCTGTTAGCTTTAATTCAATGTCAAATAATATGATAGAAACAGATAAAGTAGCAACTCTCCTCAACTTTCTGCCTTCACACTCCACATTTTCTCTCATAGACTATAATTTTACAAAATGGGCCAACAGCAGAAACACACAGCTTCAAGGCCTGGCTTGAAAGGATTGGACTTTAACTATTTGGACTAAACCATCTTTACATTCATGGCCAATGCTTGACACCACTGCCCTTTCCTTCAAATTTCATGAAGCAGTTAAGACTTTTATTTCAGCCTATTTCACCTCCAAAACAACAAACAATAAGCTGGTACAAATGCTACTGCTTAATCGACCAAGGAAAAAAAATCATAGCTCTTGTAAGGCCATGTACTCTTCTGCTGAAAAAGCCCAAGGGAGAGAAAGAAACATAATCTTCCATCAGTTCCATTCTAAGTTTCATTCAGGGAACTTTCACATGGTTGCTTCTACTGCTTCTTATTTTCATTTGAACCTACATCGCATTGTATATAGCTTAACCTTTCTCCAATTAGCTGAAGTTGGTATGCATGAAAGAATCTCCATTTTCTCCTCATAACAACCCTGCAAAATAAGCTGAGGTACATTAGCAACACCACAACACCACATTGGCTGAATTCAGACAACACGATAGTCAATGGTGGGGTAATAATCAACTTTACAGTTGTTCCTCCAGGGGATACTCCTCACATGACATGGTAATAAATGATCAACTGTGGTGTGGATTGGGATCAGCGCTGAGTTGACTATGGCAGCATTCAGATGACATGATAGTCAATACAACTGACAGTTGTCCCCCCCCAGTTGCTTATTGTGTCGTCCGAATTCAGCCATTGTCTCCCAAAAAGGGAAAGCGACACAGATTTCTCCCAAAACTAGGACTGTATCACACTTTCCTGACTCCTGGAAACTGAAAACTGAAAACATGAGAAGCTGTACCAGAAAGAAAGGTACCATCATATTGCATGAGGTTTTGCATATCCTTCCAGCAGACAGACTAGATTCTGGGGTATCTATTGAAGCCGGATGGTGGGAAGATTAGGACAGACAAAAGGAAGTATTTCTTCTCATAGTTCATTGTTAAACTGTGGAATTCATTACAATAATATGTGATGATGGGTAGCAAATTAAGGTAGCTTTTAAAAAGGGATTTGAGAAATTCATTGATGATAAGACCATGGATCTCTAGTAGTTTTGATGGCTGTATGCTATATCCAGGATCAGACACAGCATGTCTCTGATCAGTTTCTGGGAAACACAAGTGGGAAGGTGCTATTGCTCTGTGCCCTGCATATGGACATCAGGTTGACCACTATGAGAAACAGGATGCTGGACTAGATAGGCCTTGGTCCAATATAACGGCTCTTATCAATGAACTACCTGCAAGCACCTGTGACAACCCTGTTGCCTGTTCAGATTAGAGCGAATCCACATGGGTTGTGTAAACATTTGTGGAGCTTGTAAGTTGAAGAACTGAAAGAGACTGGCTCTGGTGCAGATGGAAATACGTTCTTTATTCAAATGTAAAAACATAAAGGATTGTTTTAAAGATCTTTTTTTTTTTTTTACATTTGAGTAAAGAATGTGTTTCCATCAGCACCAGAGCCCGTCTCTTTCAGTTCTTCAACTATCATTGGTGCTTTTCCCTTCCACTGCTGTGGGGCTTGTAAAACCAGATGTGCTACATCAGAAACCTTCCCATTCCTAAAAATGTGGATGTGCCTTTAGCACCTTTATGAAAGGATCTGCAAGGAGAGCAAAGCCTTAAACAACGTACTGTCATAAAAGGAAAGTCTCTTGCATACCCAGATACACTACTTATTATTCCTAATTGGAAATCTAATCCTAATCAACTGTTACTCTGTTCTTTTAAGGAAGCTTTCCCACAACCAGCTAGCTGCCAGAATGGAATACCAACTATTTTATGCTTCTGGTGATATTTCCCAGCTGATGTAAACTTCCCATCCAATAATAACTTTAATACTTGGAGGAGATCTGAAGGAGGGGGGAGCAGAAGGCTGTCTAGTTGTTCTGTCACCTGTCTGGGATGGTTTCTGCTGCTCTGTTCTCTACCTTCTGCTGGGCTTTATATTAGACACTTCAGGTGGGCCACAAATGGCAGCCTAGCCATTTTGCAGCATGCTTGGAGTGGATGTGAATTCACTGGATTTGTCAAAAGTCCCAAGGTTTAGATACTATGCATTTCTATTTAACACCCATTTCTTGGTGTGTGTGTGTGTGTGTGTGTGTGTGTCTCAGTGCAGTGAAATGCTATCCCTATTTTTGCTTTTTGGGGACACTTTTCTAAAATGCTTTGAAGTACACTCCCCGGGGTGCCTATAAAGATGAAAAATATCTGAAAGGGATAGGAGGGATAGATGTCCATTGGTAAATGAATTCAAGAGTTCAGTGTACATAAATGTGTACAGTTGGGGAAAATGCAGCTAAATGTGTGTACTAGGGATTCTTTTGCATAAATATACATTGTAGTAGGGGAAATCACTTGAAAAAAATGTGTATATTTATAAAAATGAGCAAAAAAAAATCAAATATGTGGAAAAATACATCCATGTACATAAATATGCATAAAAATACACATGGATATTTGTGTGGCCTTTCAAAAAGTAAAAACAAATTCGCAACCTGATGGAGAAATGGGGACAGAACAAACTGAACGTAGGAAAAATGAGAAATTGAGCAAAATCGAACCCAGCAAATTCAATTGTCCCTATCCTTGGCTGATACCCTGGTGCTCATGATGTTTGATGGGTCTGTCTCACCTGGTTGCTTTCCCCAAATGCTTCACTTACAGCTCCATTGAGAAAACTCCTGACTGAGTATGCAAAGAGAGGGGCAGCCAGGCTCAGGTGGCCTCAGAGGCATGGAGCATGTTTAGAGAGAGTTTAGCGACAGTTGTCCATACTCTAGTAATCTCTTGTTCGGATTATTGCAAAGCATTGTAAACTGCCTAGGGAGCTTCAGCCATAGGGTGGTATAGAAATTAATAATAATAACAATCCTCACATACTCATTCGGAATCATACACTGGTCACACACTGAACTCAATTAGTTTCACCAGGAACTAATTGCATACAAATGACACTGGCTGAAATTCCCTTTTCTCTACAACTGTTAAAGTTACATGAGCCCAGACCTCCTTTTCATATGGTCAGCCTAGGGTTGTTAGGTTAGTGGCTATAAAAGAAAGGCTTAAACTTCCCATCCCCATGAATTATGGTTCTGATGAGAATCACCTCCTCATTGCTTATGATTAGGCTGACCAGATAAAATCCAGGTCAGGGCTCATGTAACTTTAACAGTTGTAGAGAAAAGGGAATTTCAGCCAATGTCATTTGTATGCAATTAGTCCCTGGTGAAATTCCTTCTTCATCACAACAGTTAAAGGTGCATGCACTATTCTAGAGTGACCATATACAAAAGAAGGCAGGGCCCCTGCAACTTTAACTGTTGTGGCGAAGAGGGAATTTCACCAGGAACTAATTGCATACAAATGACACTGGCTGAAATTCCCTTTTCTCTACAACTGTTAAAGTTACATGAGCCCTGTCCTCCTTTTCATATGGTAAGCCTAGTATTGTGCCTGTAAGAGCAGCTATGACCAGGCTTCCCAGCCACATGGTTCTCCTCCCATTTGAAAACACTCTAAAAGCAACAGTAACACTTTTCCCATCTGAGTAAGGGGATTAAATGGAAACAGGTTGCATCTGCTCATGTCCATTGCAGCCACCCTCCCCTCCCCATCGCCCATTGGCTTAGATCTTCCAGAAATGCTGAGCAGAAGCAGAGGGGGGGGGGTTCCAACTGATCCTTGTTAGTACTGGCATCAATGCTGCATCGCCCAACACTCACCCACATAAAGCAGGACATAACGAGATGGAAGGATTCTATGAGGGAACTATGACAGTTTCATCACATGACTGTCAAAGAACCACATTTTCCCCATAGCAAAATAACATGCAAAAGGGGGGGGGAGGGGAAGACATGAGACAACAACTGCATGGTAACGTTGTCATGTAAAGCTCATGGGAAAACCCATCTGAAGATGCCCAGAGTTACTAACTAAACATTTAGCATAATGTCTTATGCTATAGCCTTATTTCCGAAGTGTATTTCTCAGTCTGTAACCCAGGCAATGAGGTCTCCTGCTTTCCCCTGATCATTCTGACGAATTCATTGTTGCCCAATGAGTGCCTGTCCATACATTGACTCAGATTAGCCTTAGAGGACTATTATCCTTTCTGCAACCATTGCTTTGGTTTAATCTCCGGATCAGGTGCCCGTTGCCTGTTATTCCCATTTGGAAGAAAGCTCCCATTGGTTCGTTGTCAATACACAGAAATCAGGCAAGCATACTTAATGTGGAGCTTGTATGCAATGATAGTCCTCCTTAGAGTAGACCCACTGAAATGAATGGAATATTGGATACAACCCTGGAAGCATAAGTGTTCCTTGGCAGCATCTGTCCCTGAGCTTCCCTACATGCAGCCATTCTCTAAGCATCCAATCCCACCTTCTTTATACACATATTTCGTTGGTAATCCCACATGATACTACATTTCTAACTCTATGGGTCAGCAGAGCAGGACAAAATGGTGTGGCTCACATGACTGCTGTGGCTCAAATAAAGTCATGGTAGGCTGCCGCAATCGTCCAAACTGGCCCTATGATGGCCAAATGTTTCTTACTTGTAG
The DNA here is from genome assembly GCA_029215795.1 of Anniella stebbinsi. NCBI lineage: Eukaryota > Metazoa > Chordata > Lepidosauria > Squamata > Anniellidae > Anniella > Anniella stebbinsi. Next base: position 4,191,080 of record JARDYH010000006.1, read on the forward strand.
GCTGACCAGATAAAATCCAGGTCAGGGCTCATGTAACGTTAACAGTTTTAGAGAAAAGGGAATTTCAGACAGTGTCATTTGTATGCAATTAGTTCCTGGTGATATAATAATAATAATAATAATAATAATAATAATAATAATATATTTATTTATTACCCACCTCTCCCAATGGATCGAGGCGGGGAACAGCATTAAACATAAAATACAAAACTGATTAAAAGCACATAAAACCAATACATAATTAAAATACCAATAAAACACCAATAAAACACTTTAAAATTCATATGGGTAGGCCTGCCAGAAGAGATCAGTCTTTATAGATCTTTTAAATTCCTGAAGACTGGTGAGTTGGCGAATCTCTCCCGGCAGGTCATTCCACAATCTGGGAGCGGCAGAAGAGAAGGTCCTCAGGGTAACGGTTGTCAGTCTAGTTCTTGTTGACTGTAGTAAATTCTTCCCAGAGGACCTGAGCGTGCGGGGCGGATTGTATGGGAGAAGGCTTGTATGGAGGCGGATTGTATGGGGCGGACTGTATGGGAGATTCCCTCTTCATCACAACAGTTAAAGTTGCAGGCACTATACTAGAGTGACCATATACAAAAGAAGGCAGGGCCCCTGCAACTTTAACTGTTGTGATGAAGAGGGAATTTCACCAGGAACTAATTACATACAAATGACACTGGCTGAAATTCCCTTTTCTCTACAATTGTTAAAGTTACATGAGCCCTGACCTGCATTTTATCTGGTTACCCTAGTTACTCATGCATAAGTAAAATCATGGGTTAGTCCCATTCATTTCATTGGGTGAACTCTACATTGGCCTTGTGTTGGATTTTACCCCATGTGTGCCCCTACCTTGTGAAAGCAACTTCCTGTGAGCTAGACAGCCCAGGCCCTATTCTTTACAACTGTCGACAGCTTTTCTTTGCCACAATCTGCAATCTGAAATGAGCCTGGGGGAATATTTACATAAAGGGAGATAGGAAATTAGGAAGAAGAAAAAGCACCAAACATTGTGGTTCCTTCCTCCTGATCACTCTGCAAAAGGGACATTTACATTTCCTACAGAAACTGAAGAGTTAAACTAACCAATCTCAGGAAATGTGCAGAAATGACAGAGTTTAGGTTCTTTAGTCATTCAGGTTGCACAGGCACTAGTAATCAATCTCTGCTTGAATAATGAAAATACGCACGTTCCTTAGATAGCTATCCAACCTCAATGCAACTACAGGCAGTACAAACATGATGGATTCTATCAATGAGCGGCCTAATTTTGAGTTTTGGTGGCATCCCTAGCAATTGGAGCATTGGGAGCAGGGAACAGCTGTGCGAAATGAAAATCATCAGAACTCTTGTGCTAAACAGGTAACAAAAGAAAGACTCAATGCCACCCTCGAGGGTTCACATGGGCAGAAATCAAATGTGATGGGTTATTATTTGCATCTCAGCTACGTTCTTTGCTGCATCTTACCTCCATTCTTTCCCTTTCCTTTTCTTTTTGTACTAGGGCATGGCAGGGCGTGACGCGGCAGTCCTAAGAGAAAGGTTACTCAGACATGCTCCTGAGTAAGGGTGCATAGGACAGATGCCTAAAGGTGCATGTTTGGACAGAAAAAAAGGTCCTACAACGCCCAGCATGCTCAGCCAGCTGTACTGAGAGAAGAACGCTAAGAACTGTAGAGCTGTTTTCTGTCTTAACATGCCTAGGATTGAACCTCAAATGTACACACACAGAGCACCATCCTTTATACACACATTCATACACTTATGGAAGGATGCATGCATTCCAATATTTATTTCATAAAGCTGAAAGTACAGCTGTGGGCTTTGGTCCATGTAATCTACATGCACTGTCTATTTCTCTATCAGTGGAAGGAGAAAGAGAGATTGGTTTTTGATGGGATGTTGGGCGCCATCCAGGGTAATGTAGTCTGGATAGACAGGGCAGGAGAATTGATGAGACTGCTGGTGCAGGCTTTGAATTTTGATGCAGGTTGGTAGACTGCTAAAATGCAGAGAGACTCTGTTGTATCACAGCACACTTAACCCAACGGAACATAAGAGCCATGCGGGCTCAGACCAAGGGCCCATCAAGTCCAACAATCTCTTTATACAGTGGCCAACCAGCTGTCGACCAGGGAACCACAAGCAGGACATGGTGCAACAGCACCCTCCCACCCATGTTCCCCAACAGGCTTACTGCCTCTAATACTGGATGTTGCACTTAGCCATCAGGACTAGGAGCAGCCAGATGAAAACCTACCAAAGGAAAGAAAAAACAAAGTAAAAACAAAAAAACATACAAAAAAAAACTAAACAAAACACTTTTACTCTCATCAGCCAGCCATACTTGGCTATTGACCAGCAATCTGCCTAACACAGCAAAGGATTTTGCCCAATAGAAAAAATTAAAAAGGCATGTCCTCACCAAGAATTCTAGAAGGGTGCATGTAGTTAGGCAGTTCAGAAGAGCTATTTCCAATGAGACATGTGGTAGCATCCCTAGCAAAATCAAGCAAAGGCAAGAGGAGGTTTAGCCCCAGGCCGGCATTGTCCCTAAATGCACCCTTTCATATGGGAAAGAATTACGCATGGTGCTCAGAGGTGATGTTGCATAAAGAGGCACTTTGCACCCTGCAATATACAAGTCATATCCACACAAATTCTACCTGACATAGCAAGTCATTTTGTTTATATCATCTGAGGGAGCAATCCTATGGCCCCTTGACGTTGTCCAAGGGGCCATAGGATACTGGCGATTCTCCCCTCTGATGATGTCATATGGGGGAGTCAAGAGTTGCAAATCTCCTCCACCCCTTCACTGCCAGTGTGGAAAGAACCAAGACAGATGCCCTCTGAGGTTGGAAAATTGATCTCGGAGAAGAAAAAGGGGGTTGTTCTGATGGCTGGGGAGTGAAGGAGAGCAGAGAGGCCAGGATATGAGTTATCTTGAGCCTCTGTCAGCCTCCTTCCCTCCCCCTCTGAGGAGGGAAGGAGGCTGGCACCATCACTAAAATGTCTAGCTACTGAAATATGCAGGGAGGGAGGGTGGGGAGGTGAAGATCACCTCCACTGCTTCCCTGCCATACATTGGGTGATCAGAAGCCTCTGAGTTCATTGGGTTCCAATCACTGATGGTGCAGTCGGTAGGATTGCACCTTAAATTTGACATATTATAAATTACATAGAACATTGCATAGACACTGAAGTTTGTTATTTGCCATAGACATTTTCACTTTGGTGCAGCAAAGGAGATCCACAGGTGGAAGCAAGTTCACCTGCGTAGAACAGATAAGGATGTTTATCTGCATGGTCATGCTCATTGCCGATGGCTTCAGATCTCCATCCAGAGCCACTACATAAGTGCTAACACTTTGTCACAATAGTATTTTAAAAACTTTGATAAGGTATAAATCATGTTTAAGCACCTGGATTGTATCCTAACTGAATAAGAATCCTCAGCTGCTCATTTGTGTGTGTGAAAATCATGAAATATATTGATCAGTTCAGTTAGCAGCTATCAAGTGGTGCAAGTGGTGTCTACTCAGAAGTAAATCCCATTGAGTTCAATGATGCTTACTCCCAGGTAAGTAGGTATAGAATTGCAGCCTAAACCAGTGGAGGCTGAGGGTTCTGATTTTGGTGGGGTGAATCCATTTCGTCAGAACTAGCCAGAACTCTAAAGAATCTTCCCAAGGTTCAGCACTTTGGATAGCTCTGTAAGAGTTCTGGCAAGTTGTGGGTAAAACCCCGAAGGATTCACAGCCCCACTGAAATCAGAGCCTCCAGCCTTCTCAGGCCTAACCTATTGAGAAAGTCTACTTGAGACAAATGAGCAGTGTGTCATCAATGCAAATTTGATGTTAACTGTTATGACCAGTTCATCTACTACTAGGGACTCTTGCCTGTTCTGGTGCTGCCTCCTCACCCTGCTCATAGTATTAAGCCTGGAGTGCTGCTGCAATTGCCCTTAAAGCAAATTCAAAGGAAACGAGTGTCCCTCCTCAGTTGAAATATCAGAAGATTTTTTGAGGGGAGTCAAAGTTTTTGACAAAACACTTGGCTTCTGTTGGTAGAATGGAGAGGGGTTGATTCCATATTTTCTCTGTGAGCATCTGTCACACCCTCAAAAACTGCACCAGAGAGTTGCCCACCTCGGACCAGATTTGGGGGGGGGGGGAGGCACAGGGAGATTTTGTTGCAGGAGTGGAAGTCTGATTGTGAAATGCTGGATTTTGCCCAAAGGTCCTACAGATCCCCCCCCCCCCCACAATAGAGCCTTTTGCCCTTCATTCGCCCTTTGTAGTGGAATTATGTGCATTAAGATGGCAGTGGAGCTGGAAATTATCTTTCATTAGCTTCAGCAGTAAAAAATATGGCTCTGTACAAAATGTTACCCTAGGCTGGCCTTGAGAGAAATAAAACACTATTCTCTGGGACTCATTCTAGTTTAATGCAGTTCATCATTTTACTCTCTTCCAAAGTTCATATGCAATGAAATAAATGACTTCTTTACCAGAGTCTGAAATTTGAGCTATTTATTCAAATTTCATTCACATACTTGACTGGCCCTTTTTTATTGTTGTTTTGGCTGCTTAGGAGTAGCACATAATTCGTAAGAAAAACTGCTTCCTGATATAATTATGAATATTGGAAAGAAACCCCACTTTCTCATAGCAACCAAGCACTTTATGTGCCCCCCTCTCCCTCTCCCATATATATATATATATATATATATATATATTACAAAGACCTGAATTATGAAACCACTTACCAACACATAGCTCCCTTGGAGTCAACTAAAAGCAGAAACTAGTTAATTTGTAATCCTTAACTCAGTCAGTTATGCTTCAGCAAACTCTGACAATTACAGATCTATGGTGGGATCACTAATTTGCCAGGCAGAAGTCAAGTTACTGCTCAATGTGTGTCAAAAGTTCAACTTCTGATTCAAATAACCTGTGAGTTCATCCAGTCTAAAAGCTACTTACAGAGCCAATAACTGACAGGAGGGATTTCAGCAGGAAATTTCCCAGTAGCTGGCCTCTACAGAGAGCCAAACTCCATGTCATGCAAATTGCATAGTTGAGGGTTGTTTCAGGTTTTACTCCATTGAAAGCATGGATGGTCTCAATTTGGTTCAGCACCATCATACTTCAGGAGGGGAGGATTAAAACTCTCCCCCCACCTTACTGTTAGCTTCCCAAAATCCACCCTGGGGGTGGGGGGTAACAGAAGAAGAAAAAATAATATTTTAGTGTCACTGGAAGATTAATTGTCATTTTGCTCTTCCACAGATTCTTACATTAGTGTAAAAGAAAAGACAAATCTCAGCTTCATGCTATGTGATTAGTGTAGTTTGTCTCATAGACTACTCATACTCTGTATTTGCCTCCCATCTCCCATAGATAATTTTGTTTAAATTTCTCGAAGCAAAATGAAAGTTCAGCATCAGTCCAGACATTCAAAAAATATGCAAACAAGAAAATATCTTGTGTGTGTGTGTGGGGGGGGGGGGGAAATAGCGTCCAAGCACCTGTCCTTTTTACTACTACTAATCCAGACATGGTGCTCTACATAGGACCATAAGAAGAGCCATGCTGGATTACACCAAGAGTCTATCTAGTCCACACAAGCAGGACATGGTGCCACAGCACCCTCTCACCCATGTTCCCCAGTAACTGGTGTATATTGGCTTAGTGCCTCTGATACTGGAGGCAGCACATAGCCATCAAGGCTAGTAGCCATTGATAGCCTTCTCCTCCAGGAATTTACCCAACCCCCTTTTAAAGCCATCCAAATTGGTGGCCATCACTACATCTTGTATAGCGATGGACTATGTTTAACTATGGGCTGTGTGAAGTACTTCCTTTTTATCCGTCAGCTCCAGCCAGCATGGTAAATAATTAGGAATTGTGGGATGGTCCTAGTCCAAAATATTGGAAGGGAACCAAGCTGCTGACCTCTGGTGTAGGAGATGGCAACATACAGCCTAGTTAGGTTTCTCAATCTAATATTTTAGACTGAGCACTGGAAGCTGCTTTAAGAGCTCATCCAGTATTTTCACTTCGATGAAATGTATATTACATGTAGGGTGACCATATGGAAAGGAGGACAAGGCTCCTGCATCTTTAACAGTTGCATAGACAAGGGAATTTCAGCAAATGCATTTGTATGCATGCAGCACCTGGTGAATTTCCCCCTTCATCACAACAGTTAAAGCTGCAGGAGCTATACTAGACTGACCAGATACAAAAGAGGGCAGGGCTCCTGCAGCTTTAACTGTTGTGATGAAGGGGGAATTTCACCAGGTGCTGCATGCATAGAGATGACACCTGCTGAAACTCTCCTTTTCTACAACTGTTAAAGATACAGGAGCCCTGTCCTTCTTTTCATATGGCCAGCCTGTAATGGAATATATTTTGCATTTAGACAATCCTTCTATCAAAATGATAATCGTACTGATATGGTATATTTTATTTAAGAAGTGTTTTATTTGAAGAAAATAATAAAAATGATGATGATGATGATGATGATGATGATGATCATGGAGGTGATGGCTGAAACTGTACAGGATCCCTTTACTTTAAAAAAGAGAGTTAAACAAACATGCACAAACCTGAACACGCTGCACAGTTGCCGATACTATCACATAACATAATGGAAGTATCTGTATTTCTAAAGCGAGACCTGAAAAAGAACCCCAAAACCCTAAGATCTGGTAGAAAGTAAAAGGTGTCACCATAATCACATAATTGATTTTATGTTGAATGACTTTACTGCTACTGATGGATACAGATGTCTTGCATGGCTAAGATCTCAATTAAAATAAATGTTCGAATCATGGCATATTTGGAAATCCACACCATAGGTAGCAGGTGGTGCACGCTACCTGCATTAGCTGTGCCTCTGTTCTCCTTGATAGATGGCTACTGCCACACTCCAAGCACCACAACTGCAAACCATCTCTACCTTGAGTCAGACTTTTAAAAGTAAGCTTCGGATGACTGGATCACAGGTGTTGATACAAGGAGGAAAAGTAGAGAAGGGAATTGGAAGTGTATATGCAGTGGGGTGAAGCTGCATACCTTCTCGATGCATGGACAAAACAGTCCACTCCGGCCCTTTCATTCTTTCTCATAAGGACAAGCACATGTCGCGAAGAACTCACTTCAAAGGCTGCACAGAAATTGCATATACTAGAAGAAGTCTTATCTTGACACATGCCATTTGAGTTGAAGCACACATTCAAAATACAGGCAGGGGAATCATATGTTTGAATCCTTTCCCATTGGGTGGGTGGGGGGTCTCTGCATCCAGAACATCTTCCTGACTCCCGCCACCTCTCCCTGATCCCAGAAGTGAGAGAGTGGCCCCATCTAAAAGAGCAGGAAGCTAGGAGATGGGTGGGGCAGGCCTAGGAACAGAGGAGGCTGCCTTATGTTGAGTCAGACCCTTGGTCCATCTAGCCTAGTGTTGTCAACACTGATGGGCAATGACTCTTCAGGATTTCAGGCAGGAGTTTTTCCTGCCCTACCTGGAGTTGCCAGGTATCAAACCTGAGACCTTTCACATGCAAAACATGTGCTCTAGCATTGCGCTTGTTTCTCCACTTCTCTTTTGATTTTGGCTAGGCTTTGAAGTGAGGATGGTTCAGGTCGGATTCCAGTAGTTCATTAGCAAGGACAATGTGGGATATTGGGTTTGCTTTGGTGAGTACCATGAGACATCCTCTAATGGGGACAGGACCTTCACTTGGGATGTGCCTGGGTCACCTATACAAAGCCACAGGGATTGAATAGAGATGATGCAGGTGGGGCTTTATTGTCCCACTTAAATGTGTGAGCTGGGAAGTGGCAGGAACAGAGGCATGACTCACCTGAGCTGGGGGTGGGGGTGGGTGTCTGGTGGACATAGAGGAGGAATCTTTATTTCCTCCTTCAGCCAGGTAGGAATACTAAAGTGTAGTCATTAATTAGATAGACAGTGGAATGCTTTCCCATTTAGTTCCCCCTTGCCTAATTTAATAAAAGTTGCCAACCACTTAAACCCAACAACTGGTGCTCATCTGTTATTTACTATGTGTGGGTACAAAGTATATATTTCAAAGAGAAGATTGGGCTAGAACTCATATCCCTGATTTTGACTAGCTTTTCATGGGTGGAAAATGTTGATGTAAGGACAATTTCAAATATGTAACCTCCACTTGCACCCCAGGAAGAGTTATACCATGTAAAGTAATTATACTGAGTATATTTGCTGTCTTAGGATTTTTTATATTCTTTTTGACCAGCCCGTATGAATCATACTGAATTTTCTGCAAAGAAGAAGCATATTGCTTTGAGTATAAAATGTTTTGAGGGTGGATAATCAAAGCTCAAATTCCACCTGCTCACAGTAGTAGACAATAATGCCCTCCTTTGACCACAGAAATGGGGTCAGAAGACACAACATATTTTGGTAGGGCTATCTGCTTCTTCAAGGAGGTCAGCAGAAGCAGAACAGGGAAACCTATGAAACTTAAATATATTGTCACTGAAATCAAGTACCATTTAAGGAATTAAACAATGTTGTGCAGAGGTACATGCCAAACAGTATTTCTAGTCATGCAAGTGGAGTATGAAGGGACGTGTATCATGAATAGAAGTAAAAATGATAATAAACCAGTGCAGCTATTGCTTATTATTGCATCATGGCCAGTTCCCAGTAGAGCGAGACGTAAAAATAAATATTGGCAAATATCCTGTTACATTGTCTTTGTCTTGGGATATCACGTTATAGGATTTGGTATTTCGTGCATACAGATCAGCAGGTACACCTTATGCATATTTCAGGTACAAAGGGGTCACCTAGGAACTGTAAGTTTACAATATTCCTGGTGCTAACATAGTGAACTTTTAGAAATGGAGGACTCTGATTCCTGGCATGTCTTTTTATCTTTTAGTTCAAAATCTCAAGCACGTTTTACATTTCATGATATAATAACATTAAACACATGATGCATAGTAGTTGTAAATAAAACACAAGTTTAAGCTTTTAAAGGATTATTTAAGAGTGTTGCCTTTAAGGATTGAAATATCTTACCTAATGACATTTCTAAGCTGAAAGCAAAATGGAGCAGAGAAGTCAATGAAGACTGATGTCATTGTCCTTCTGAGGACAGATGTAGCATACTATGAGAACTGATGTTCAGTTCTATGAGGACGGGTGGAATGTATTTTGCCTCTCACATTTAAATGATCTCTTATCAACTGCTGACATATGTTTCTCACAAAACAGGATTTTTTCTAACAATTAATTATCCCCTCCATTCGCAAAATTCTCAGCTATCCTTTTGGAAAATAATATATTTATTTAATTACTTGCCAGCTTGCTGAGCCACATTTCCTTAAGTCTCCCAAACAGGTATCTGCTTCCCTTTCATGGGTCCTGGTTTCCCCCCCCCCTTTTAAATCTTAAGAGTTTCTTGGATCTGTTTATTTCTCACAATATTTACATTCACTCATTTCCGTCATAACTTGAACATGTACATTGCTTAGCAGTTATTCTTCCTTTCCCTGACTTTCTTATCTGAAATATATTTGACTCATTTCCTGAGATCAGCTGGATAATTTCATTTTCATACGACTGGCTCCTAGGTCAGTGAAAGGTTCAGTCAAAAATCAAAGTTGGAATACCTCTGTAAGAATCAAACTGATTCAGTCTTCATTTGATAATGCAGCTTAACATATCATTTATTTATCTATGAAAACTATAAGAGACATACACTTATGAGAACTATGTGGGAGACCAAATAACTCTATATTGGCCAAATAGTTCCAAGGTTGCTTATTATGCAGCTTGGGGCATAAGTCTTTGGCTCAATTCGGATGACACAATAAACAACTGGTGTGGGGGAAACAATCGTCAGTTGTTTTGACTATTGTGTAATCCGAATGCTGCCATAGTCAACTCAGTGCTGATCCTCATCCACACCACAGTTGATTATTTATTACCATGTTGAGGGGGGAGTACCCCCTAGGGTTAGGGTTAGGGTTAGTCAACCCACCATTGACTATCGTGTTGTCCAAATTGAGCCACTGTCACAGTCCATAACCATAAAGCCCCAAACTAATCCATGGGTTGAATCAAGACCATGGTTTGAAATCAGTGTGACTTAAGTTAGTCTTGACTAATTTGTCTCATCACTTCCAGTGGGTCTACTGTAAGTATGACTTATATCTGGATCCAACATCTTTTACTTCAGAAGTGGGGCATCTGTGACCTTCCATAAGTTGTTGGACTCCAACTCCCACAGCCGCAGCCAGGGATAATGTGAGTTGAGAGTCCAGCAACATCTGGAGGGCCAGAAGTTGCTCATCCTTGTTTAACTTGAATAATCAAAAGGTTTGTTGAGCTAAGAGATTACATTGCTCAAAGTTTCAAATCTGTGATCAAAGTATATCTTCATCTTGAGACCAGGTCAAATAAGAATAAGGCTTTTATTACTAATGGAAAGGAAAGATTGCACATTTCTCTATATAGAAGCCAAGATCCAGCCACATTTTCACGATATGACAACTAGTTTTCTTAGGGGTGAGCAGGTTTCCCCCATTCCTTTCCTTTATTGTTCCTTGGGCCCTGCGGCTCTGCCCCTTGTTCAATTTCTCCAAAATGTCAGTTTAACCAGGAGAATTTCTAAAATTATTTCCAGAATTGGGCTACATGAAGTTGTTTGCCACTGCTTTTAGTTCCTACAGTTCATTTGGATCTTTCTCGCATCCCACTTCTCACCCATATTACCAATTCCGCATGTTCAGATTGGTAAACCACCGCCCAACAGCAATCTTGATGTATGTCTACTGTTGGTGAAGTGTTTTATGGATGTGCTCCTGCATGTTGGTAAAACACCACTCAAAAACAATCTTGATGATATAATTGCATGGACCATTGCTTCCCCTCCCCAGAGCATTGCTTTTTCAGCATTTTTTTTTATATGAACACATGCTCTGGTAACACCAACAAGGAGCTCAGAGGTGTGGCAGCCTGTGTATCCACAACATTCTAACCAGGATTTGGGAAATAACAACCAAAAGAAGAAGACAAACAATGCACAATTGCTAAAATATCACTGGCACTTCAAAAATAAGACTAGGCAATTTGGAGGAGAATTGCAGAAGCATCGCTGGTTTTCCTGGAAGGCCACTTTGAGAGGAGATTGAGGGATGTCGGTCCATTATGGCCCCCTAACTTTGCTTGTCAGCAAGCTCTATAGCTCTTTATATTTTTATCGCACCTTCCCTCTAAGGAGATCAGTGTTGTATACATGGCACCAGTCTCTCTCTCTCTTCCCCCCCCCCATAAGCTCCCTGTAGGATGGATTAGGTGGAGAGAGAAAGACTTCCATAAGGTCATCCAGGAAGCTTCATGCCCATGGGGATATGAATCTGTTCTCCCTGGTCCAAGTGGGATGCTTTATCAGCTACACCACATTGGTCAGTGTGCCCACATGCCCACACTTTCCCCACACCTCTTTAACTTCTTAGAGCAACTGGGATGGGGTGTGGCAGAGGAGTGGAACATCTCATGGAGTCAGGTGGAACAAGTTTAGCCCTCTACCCAATAGTGACCCTGGATGCACCTGTTCACTTCCTTCACAAGTGTTTCTCACATGTCACCCCCCCACACACACACATACACTTGTTTTCCATTAGCTACTGAATAGAGTTGTCTGGAGCATGTATAATGGGGTTCATTACATTTTAAGATTCCAGGTCTTGGGAAAATTACAAGCACGATCCTAAGCATGTCATTACCAGATTAGACACATTTAAGAATGAGTTGTAAGTCGTCTTGCCAAGACTTGACCCTCACTTCATATGGTAAACTTTTAATCTTTCGATTCCCTCATCATTCTCTAAAATGCTTTAAGGAGGGATAATCTGTAAGAATTCATGAGACACATTTCCCATTAGACTTCCAATTTTAGACACATGTTCAAGTGAAATGAAAAGTCCTTTTCAATGGCAGCATCTACTCTGTGGGAATTTGTTACCTAGAACAGCTGATACAAAGATTTTGCAAAGACAGAGAAACATTTTTCTACTTGATTTGCTTATTTTTAGCCATTTTTTATATATGTGTGTTTTAGGTGTGTTTTTTTATTGGGTTTTTATGGTAAGCTATCTTGAGGACTCATCAGAGGTCAGAATGGCAGGTATTAATTTGAAAATAAACAGAAGGCCCAGTTATGGAACAGCCTACCCAGAAAGGTTCACCTACACCATCCCTGTGGGTTTTTAAAATTATTTTTATTTTGGTGCCAGGTGAAGAAGACCTTTCTGTTCATCCAGGACATTTAAATCATTCATTTAGTCTGGGCCCCTCAGTTTTAAAATGTGTGTTTATTTTTGGGGTGCTATGACTTTTGCTTAGTTGTCCTATTTTTTATGTTGATTTTGATTGCATGGTTTTATGTTCTATTTTGCATTTAAACTGTTTTTATGTTTGTTCATTGTAGGCCACCTAGATATTGCATGACATACAAGTCTTGTAACATGAATAACTTCATAAATCAATTAAAATGTCATGTAATTTCAGCACCAGCTATTTAGTTACTTCTATATTTAAGTGTGAGTGTGTGTATATATATATATAAACCATACACACCTACACATACATTTAAGCTTCCCATTTTATATGTTTTTTAAAAAGAAAACATTGTGAAAGTTCTAATCCTTAAATCCCATCTCCTCCTTATTATTATTATTATACAGAATGTGGCCCTAAAACACACACATAACTGGTCATGCACAGGGGGAAGGGGGTGTTTGAATATGTGGTTCGTAAATAACAGCTTTCAATATTTTAGGCCAAATGTCCTTCAGAAGCCGTTAGATAAACACCTAGAATAGTGCTTTGGATCATGGCCTAGATTGTTTTGTTAATTATTATTTTTATATTACAGGAAGTAAGTCGATAACTTTCTTCCTGAAGACAATACATACACAAAGTGTGTTGCAAAACTAATAGAGCCATTGCTAACTTTAACACAACCATCTTATCTTCTATCCTCTTGCATCCTTCATCAATTTGTTTAGAGTTATTTTGCATGTGTGACCAAAATCTTAGTTTAGTAATTTTCCCTCAACAGTGAGACAGAAGATAACCACTGCTGACCTCAATTACAGACAAGATTTGTGGAGACTTATTCATATGTGCTGAAAGGTTTGGTCTGTAATAACAATGCATATATTTATAAAGCTCTCTCTCTCTCTCTCTCTCTCTCTCTCTCTCTCTCTCTCCTTGCTTCCCTGAAGCTACACACTGACCAAGATAAAGGAGATGGAAATTTAAAATACATATTAACAGGAGATGGGGCTGGCAGTCTATTTGTTATAGATGAAAATACAGGAGATATTCAGGCAGCAAAAAAGCTGGACAGAGAAGAAAAATCCCTCTACATGCTACGGGCCAAGGCTATCGACCGAAAGACAGGAAGGCAAGTGGAGCCAGAATCAGAATTTATCATTAAAATCCATGATATCAATGACAACGAACCTAAATTTACCAAGGACATTTACACGGCCAGTGTTCCTGAAAAGTCTGGAGTTGGTAAGTATAATTTATTATCATATAACAGAAGGTACTTACACACACAAAAGAAAAAAGATTGAAGGTTAAGTCATTTCTCAATAATACTGGAGAGGATACTCGTGGTATTTAAGTAGTAATAAAAGCTTCTGTAAATATCAATTCTCCAGCTCCTGTTTGCTGGCAATATCTGCTTTTTTCCCACCCCATTGGTTATCATATGGCTTTCACAAACTAGTAGCAGTCAAATAGATACACATCCTATACTGTATAGTCATAACAATTATTGTCAGTCGGAACTGAACCACTAAAAACAATGCTGGATAGTCTCATCCTTATGCATAGTCAGTGATGGCAATTTCTTGGACACTTCTGCACTTTTGCATCCAGAGGGCTTAATGGCAACATGCCGATTTTTCCCGCTTTAGGAAAAAAGCATCCAAAACATTCTAAACACATACATTTGTTTAATACAAATAATCTAGTTATGTGTAACAATTCCTTGTCCTTCTTGAGGCAGGAGTGCAAGATCTGTTTCTAGAATGGTGAGAAAAGTTGTAGCACCTTGCCAGGGTTTCTGCCAGTCAGTACAAATCTATCATTACTGATCTCCAAGCTATTGAATGTGCCAAGAGGTTCATGCTCTCACTCCCGCTGCATCATCACCTCTCTGCTTTATGGCTTCCTTTATCTATGGTTTAGTGTTACAGCTGCATTGGTGTTAGTCTGCATTAACGATAAGCAAGATAGCGCTCCTAACCACAATTTGCAACCATGGGGCAATAGCCACACCTGCCTGCACACCAGCAGGACTCACTGCTAGCGCAACCGGGAGCCAGAGGTTCTAAAAGTGACTTGAAATGAGCAGAAATTCTGACATTTGAAATGCAGCAAGTCATCAGAGTTTATTGTTTATTTATTGATTTATTACATATTTATACTGCCCATCAGCCAAGGCTCCCTGGGCAGTTTACAATTAAAACCATAGTATACAAAAATCAAGATTAAAACATTAAAACTTAAAAAATGTCATATAAAACCAGAATAAGTTACAGTCCAGCGAAAGCTTGTCTAAAAAGATATGTTTTCAGGAGGTGTTTGAAAGATATTACATTTTCTGCCTCCTAAACCAGATGAGGGAGGTTTTTTGAGAGGGTGGGTGCTGCTACAGAGGAGGCCCTGCTGTTGAGGTTCTTCATAACGACATCCTGTTCATCTTGGAATGATGAGCAGGACCTCCTATGACAATCGTAAATGTCATCTGGGTGTATATAATGGAAGGCGGTCTGCTAGGTAACCTGGTCCCAAGTTGTTTAGGGCTTTATAGGATAATAGCATAACCTTGTACATGGCTCGGTAGCTAACAGGCAGCCAGTGCAGTTCTTTTAACACTGCTTTTATGTGGGCAGGTCTAGGTGTCCCAGTGAGCACCTTAGCTGCTTCATTCTTCACAAGCTGCAGCTTCTGAACCACACACATGGGCAGCCCAAGACAGAGTGTGTTACAGTAGTCTAATTGTGAGGCTACCATTGCATGAATGACTGTGGCTAGGCTATCCCTATCCAGGAACGAGCATAGCTGGCATACCAACCGAAGTTGATAATGGGCACTCCAGGCCACTGAGTACACGTGGGTCTGCAGTGACAAAAATTGGTCCAAGAGCACCCCAAACTATGGACCTGCTCCTTCAGAGGGAACGCAAACCCATCCAGAACCGGAAAACACCCCAATTCCTGGACCTGGGAACCACCAACTCCCAAGGCCTCTGTCTTATTGGGATTCAGATTCAGTTTGTTGGCCCTCATCCAAGCCATAACTGTATCCAGGCACCAGTTCAGAATGTGCATAGTGTCTCCCGATTCAGATGATATAGAGAAATAGAGCTGAGTGTCATCAGCATACTGGTGGCACTTTGCTTCAAATCTCCTGATGACTGCTCCCAATGGCTTCACATAGATATTGAATAACATCATGAAGATGGTGCATGAGGTGGAAGTGGAGTCACCTAAAGCTTTTCTTTGGAACCAACTGCACAAGTAGGAGTCGGGCCACTGTAGAACAATGCACTCCCAACTCACGAAGTTGGTTCAGAAGGATACTGTGGTCAACGGTATTGAAAGCTGCTGAGAGATCTAGTAAAAGTAACAGGGTCACACTCTCCATGTCTCTGTCCCGAAGAAGGCCATCCATCAGAGCAACCAAGGCCAATTCCATCCCCAAACCAGGCCTGAATCCAGACTGAAATGGATCCAGAGTTGGCAGAAGGAAACTCTGCTGACCTGTCCTAATCCGGAAACAAGCATTTCCAGGGTTGGTTTTTGAATTGATAGCTTTCTGTTGTACAAGTGCTTGCAAAACAGATCAAGTGGAAGCATGGAAGCAGTACTGTATACTGCCCATTGGTTTTTAACCATGATTTGAAAGCTATGGTTAGAAAGCTAATCCTGATTTCAAGTAGGGGTGTGCACGCCAAAAAATATCATCATTTATCATTATTGTCATTTCGGACCAAAATAATTATTGTCTTCATTTGTACTGTAGGTGAACCGTATCTTCTTCATGATAATTATCATGAAAAAATGATATTTTTGCAGCCCTATTTTTAAAGAAAAATGCCTATAACTTCTGTATTTTAAAAGTTAGAGGCTTGAAACTTGGTCACAGTGCTTATGGGGTATGCCTAAGTATGTGTATGAAATGTGAGATTGATCCCTCCAACCCTCGATTTTATATGAATTTTTAAAAAATCATTTCCGTTCTGACAAGTCTGAATGAACGCACGTGGTGAGCTGTCATTCTGATCTGTCAGAACTGAAACACTCTTTAATAGATTCATATAAAATCAAGGGTTGGAGGGATCAATCTCAAATTTGGCACATATGTGTAGCACATGTTACTGATGTGTAAAGTCATCTAGGCAGATGGATCTCAGTTCAGTCTGACAACTTAAATTTGTGCTTTTTTAGAATGTGTATGTACAGACAACACAGAAGGCAGTTTATCAGACCTGAAAGCAGGCATGGCATTTTAGGCAGCTTCTGCTGAACTAAATGTTAATGCTGGGTGGTGGTTGTTGTTTTAAATCCAGCTGAGTTCAACCTTTTAGATGGGATGGCCTTTCAAAAAGCCTTCAGCAAAAGTATTTTGGCTTTGCCTATACAGAAGACGAACTGTATACCCCAAAATGATTGCAGTTTCTCTCCAACAGTATTTTTTGTCAGGGCAGAACTGTTGGCTTGCAATGGCATATAAGCTTGGAGAAATGGATCAGTTTTGGGGTTCCCATATCCTAGGCTGAGAAGTGTCCCTGTCTTTCAATATGAAATAGCATAGAGATGCTCAGCAGGAGCAAGCTCTTCTCCCAAACTTATCCTTATTGTGCAGCTATTAACCCACAGTAGAACCCCCCAATGCTTAGCAATCAATCATGAAGAAGTCCAGATTTCCCAAGAAGTGGTATTAGAGTAGCCATTACATGCATTATAAGGAGGCACAAATGCATGAGTGCCAAGGAACTATGGGCAATCTCTGTTCTGGCTGATATACCTGCACAGTGCACGTTTAAAAGCAAACATTTGCTGCATTTAAATTTTGCATTTGCAGGTTCTATGAAAACATACAGTGATTTAAATACCTTTACAACAAGAGCCATAAAACACAGAAAATTATTCTGGGTCATACTTTAGGATTCAGCATCTTGTTCCCACTGAGGCCAGTCAGGTGCTTCTAGAATATCCAACCATAAGCCAACTGGAGGAATAAGTGAGGTATGGATCTAGGAGTGACCATATTACGCCAGCTTTAAAATCGCTCCACTGGCTGCCAATTAGTTTCCGGGCGAAGTATAAAGTGTTGGTCATTACCTTTAAAGCCCTACATGGTTTGGGTCCAGGTTACCTGCGGGATCGCCTTCTCCCGTACAATCCGCCCCGCACGCTCAGGTCCTCTGGGAAGAACTTACTGCGGTCGGCCAAGACTAGGCTGACAACTGTTACCCAGAGGACCTTCTCTTCTGCCGCTCCCAGACTGTGGAATGACCTGCCGGAGGAGACTCGTCAACTTAACAGTCTTTTAGAATTTAAGAAAGCTATAAAGACTGTTCTCTTCCGGCAGGCATATCCAGTGTAATTTTTAGAATGTTTTTAGGATGTTTTAGGATGTTTTAATGATGTTTTAGGATGTTTTAATGCAGTTTTAATAATATTTGTCATGTTTTAATTAGTTTTATGTATTTTATCATGCTGTTGTTCCCCGCCTCGATCTAGATGGAGAGGCGGGTAAGAAATAAATCGTTATTATTATTATTATTAACTGGAGGAATAAGTGAGGTATGGATCAGAGAACTCATGGGGTACTTATCCCACGAGTTTGCCAAGCATTGTATAGCTGGTCCTGTGCCAGGGGCCAGGCCAGCTGAGCTCTCAGTGATGTGCACTTTCCAGGTCCTCCAGAAAGTGCTCTTTGCCTCCCCCCACAGTGCCAATGATGGCCTTACAGGCCCTTTTAATCCAAGAGGTCCTTCAAGGCCATGATTGGCATGGGAGGAAACACAATTTCCCCAAGGCTGGGGAAATCACATATTTCCCCCCTCCACTCTAATGTTGGCCGCCACCATTAGAGTGGAGGGACAAATATGCAATGGCCACAGCCTTGGGAAATCGTGTTTGTCCCACCACCACAGATGGGGGTCTTAAAGCCCCTAAGGCCCCCATCAGCAGGGGAGGGAGAAACATAATACTCTGCTCTCACAGGCAAGCGAATTTTCGCTGCATTACTAGAGTGAGGTACCAGAAGATTGGAGATGGGCAAATGTTATACCTGTCTACAAAACAGAAGGGAAGATGGATCTATTTATAGTCAAGCTGATATGGCAAAATTCTAGAACAGTTTCTTAAGCACCCTGGTCTGTGAGCATTTAGAAATTTATTCAGTGTTTATAGCAGCCACTATGGATTGATCAAGAAGTCATGGCAAAGCAAACATACTTTTTTTTTGGGGGGGGGGATACAGTTACTAGTCTGGTAGATCATGGGAACCCCATTGGCATAATATATCTTTATTTCAACACAGTATTTTGACATAATCTCCCATGATATCATTGTTGACAATATTGTGAAATATGAGCTGGACATGGACAATGATACTGTTAGGTGGAGCAACAGCTTTTTGAGGAATGGAACACAATGAACGGCCATTAATGACTCTGCATCAAACTGAGGGGAGGTCTTGAGTGGAGTGCAATAGTGTGCCGTATCCCTGTGTTGTTCAACCTTTTTTATAAATGGCTTAGTTGAGTGTCTGAAGGGGATGCTTACCATTAACATTACCAGATGGATGACACAAAGCTGGGAGGGTTATATGAACACCATAGAAGATAGAATCAAGATTTAAAAAGATCCAAAACTTTAAGATGACGTCCAGCAGAGATAAAAATAGAGGTGGCTGAGAAATTAGTTTCAGTTGATTTTTGACCAGAATTTATCCAATTTGCCCCTTCCAGAACAAAACGTGAACATGAACACAAGCTGCGGTCCACACATTCCTGAGCTTGCACTGCAATTCAGGCAACAAAAAAAAGTGTACATTTGAAACATTTGCACAAGCATACTTTATTCAATGGGAGGAAAATGTGAACGTTTCGAAAATCATACAATTGGTGCATACGTTTGGAAAAAGCATACACAAAAATATGCATGAAGTTTTGTACATAAAGAGCTTGCAATCCGATATAATCGCGAGTAGGAACAAGCTTTGAGGTGGACGTTGGCGAATCTTGGTGAACTTGAGATTTTGTATGAGCGAGATACTGTACGGATGGAAGCCTAGACCATACCTATACCAAGCAGGATATAAGACTTTGAAAGCAATTTGAAAATGGTATATGGAACATGTCACCGGCCCCAACAGTTTTCAATACTGTTATAAACCATTATAAAGCAGTAGTGTCAATCCTGTCCTAGTGCCCAGATCATGGGAACTAATAGCTCTGGCCTATTCTGCACTGGTCATACCATTCTGGAGAAATGTGTCTCATTTTGAGTCCTGTGTGTGTGTCTGTGTCTGTGTGTTCCCAGAGAAGGGAGGCCAGGAATGTGAGGGGACTGGAAACCAAAGCATACACTGAACGTTTGTAAAAGCCTGCTATGTTTAGCCTGAAAAAGAGAAGATTACGGGGAGACATGAGAGATATCTCCAAATATGTAAAGTGCTGTCAGCCAGAAGATGGAGGAGACTAGAACTAGTGAGTAGAAATTGAAGGGAAGCAAAGTTCAGCCAAACATTAGAAGAAACATTATTCTTCAACAACGGAACAGATTGCCTTTGGAAATGGCAGGCCCTCCTTTGCTGGAGGTATTTAAGCAGATATTGGATGGCCATCTCTCAGGAAAGTTGCAGTTACACCCTGTATTGCAGATCCTTAATTGAGAAGTGAGGGTTGTATTGGACTAGATGACCTTCAAGATGCCTTACAAATGTATGATTTTTCCCATTGTTGGCCATCAGTTACTGGTACTTAGAAGTGTAGTTTCGCTAAGCGTGGAAGCTCCATTTAACTATGCTAGCTAATAGCCTTTGATAGACATATCCTCTATTTATGTATTTATTTATTTATTCATTCATTTATTTATTTTCTTTAGAGTGAACTAAAAGTAAGTGGCCAACACCACAACTTGTCCTAGAAAATTCCATACCTTAATTGTGTGCTGTAGTGTGAAGCATTCCTTATGATGTTTTAATCTTTTAATCTTTTTAGTTCTTTACTTCTTCTTATGTTCACTGCTCCAGGATCCGTTTTAGATGTGGAGCTGTATTCAAATTTTGTAAAAACATCAAATAAGGGTTTTGTTTCGGCAGTCCTGAATCCACTACCTCTCTATTTCATTGGTTGATCCAAAGTTCTAGTATTATGAGAGGGGGAAAAAAACTTTTTCTCTCCTTGCTCCATACCATTCATAGCTTTATAAACTGATTGTCGTATATCAAATGTTTTAGACATTAAGTTTAGGCTTTCTTATATGGTAGGTGCTCCACCCCCTTTATTATTCTGGCTGCCCTTTTTCATGGCTTTTGTCCAGTACTGACATTTTAATTTTGTTTTGGCTCATGGCCAACCAGATAAAGTTTAGCTCTGTAATATCCTCTTTGAGATGGGGCAACCAGAACTAGAAACAGCATTCTAAATTCAGTTCCAGCATAGATTTATAGAAGTGTTACAAAACTGACTGGACACTTACCAATTGTTCTCTACTGTTTTCTAGTAGAGAACTTCCACATCCCCATGATTCCTTCCTGAATAATCACACAGTGGATGTGTGAAGTCATTTTCCTTCTATTTTGTTTTGCTTCATATTTAGTTATATTTGGTATCATTTGCCCATTTGTTGCCCATTCACCCAAGATGGAGATATATATGTTGAAGCTGTTATCAGTCTGCCTAGGTTTTCCTTGCCTTGAATGGTTTGGCATCGTCTGCAAACTTGCCTGCAGGACCACTCGCTTTTGACTCCAAATTACTTACACAAATATGAACTAGCATTGGCCCCAACAGTGTGTGTTACCTGGCATAATATGGCATAGCATAACGTCAAGACTAAATGTGAAAATACTCCTACCCACTGAAAAGTGGGGAAAGATAAGGATTTAGATGTTTATGAAAAACTAGTCATTACAAATATAAAAGGCACAATCCAATGGGACACTTATGCCCCTGCTTGTCAATTCAGTTGTGCAAGAGCCCACCACTACTTGAGCAATGACAGTTTAGGAGTTCTGGGGCTAACTGAAACAAGCAGAAAAGCTGTTTCCTTAAAGAGTGTTTTTACTTGATTTGGGGCTTTCTCTAGAATTAACCAAATCTCCCTTGTGTAAGCAGTGGGTGAAACTGGCGCAAAGGAATCAGCCGGGCCCACTGCTTATGGAAGGGAATTGGTAGGGCAGAAGGGAATTGGCGGTGATGTAAGCACCTGGTTGGATTCTGCTCTTGGTGACTGTGAATCTCATTATGCCATTTAGCCAACTGAATTCTCCTAACCTTGAAAGATGAGGCACAACTGAAGGGCCAGGGAACTTATAACTGATATAATGAAAGCAGCCTTAAAGGATATTTCTAAAATGTATATTGGTGTAGTGCTGGAAAGAGAGTGACAAGATAATGATTGATTGATTGATTGATTGATTGAAAACATTTCTTAGCTGCCTCCCAGGGGAGAAGTTCTCCCAAGGTGGCTTACAACCATATATGAAACAGTATACACATTAAAAGCAATAAAAACATAAAAAGTAAAATATCAATTAAAACAATAAAAGCTAACATTAAAACTAGTCATAAAACAGCAAGGGCAACAGCAGCAAAACAGTATTCTGTTATGAGAAGGCCATAGTAAAATAAAACATTTTTAAGGCCTTCTGAAAAGCCTGTAAAGATGGTGCATGGTGGATCGTCAGTGGGAGTTTGTTCCACAGGTGTGGGGCCACTGCTGAGAAGGCCCTCTTCTGTGTGGAGACCCACCTAATAATCTCTCACTGGTGGGCAGGTGAGAAGGGCCTCTCTTTTTGATCTTAGATTGTGAGCAGGTTGATATGGGTGAAGGCGGTCCTTCAAGTAGCTTGGCCTCAAACTGTTTAGGGCTTTAAAGGTCAAAATCAGCACTTTGAACTGGGCTCGGAAACACACAGGTAGCCCACAGGAAACACACAGGAGCCCACAGGAGAAGAGGCTCCTTCTGGCATTTCAATAAAAAAGGCACGTCTGGTATTCACCTTGGTGGAGGATGTGCTCTATCTAATCAATGCCTAACAAAAGCTATTTCAGGAGGAAATCCAAAAAATAGGCTGACCATATGAAAAGGAGGACAGGGCTCCTGTAACTTTAACAGTTGTAGAGCAAAGGGAATTTCAGCCAGTGTCATTTGTATGCAATTAGTTCCTGGTGAAATTCCCTCTTCATCACAACTGTTAAAGTTGCAGGGGCCCTGCCTTCTTTTGTATATGGTCACTCTAGTATACTGCATGCACCTTTAACTGTTGCGATGAAGAAAGAATTTCACCAGGAACTAATTGCATACAAATGACACTGGCTGAAATTCCCTTTTCTCTACAATTGTTAAAGTTACAGGAGCCCTGTCCTCCTTTTCATATGGTCAGCCTACAAAAAATGTAAACCAATAGTAATCGTTACACACATCTCCCCCCAAGGAAAGGCGCAGGTTCAACCCATTAAGAATGACCATTGAAAATGCTGGTTTGCACAATTGTGGGTTTCCTCTCTGGCAGGATCTACACTACTGCTTTATAATGGTATTGAAGTTCACAGACAACGGTTGGGGCCCGTGACACATTGCATATACCATTTTCAGACTGCTTTCAAAGTGTTTTATCCTGCTTGGTGTAGATCTGGCCTCTATTTTGTGTGTGTATTGGATTTACGACACTTTCATCTTGCTTCCCCCTGCCCCTTGAATTGCTACTATGCCTCTGCTTCAAATAAGTATAATGTTGTATATTACCTGTCACACCATTTTGCATATAATATGAATTCAACAAACAAAGCTTTCATTTTCATATTTTCCAGTTCCATCCATGAAAACCCCATCAGTTTTAAAAAGCACTTATAGATATGTCACTTTTTCCCTCATTGTCACCAATTCATTTTCTATACTGCAAAAATAAAGTATTATTATTATTATTATTATTATTATTATTAGGCATGACAGTAATAGGTTAAGCAGAACAAATACTGTTTCCTTGTCATCCTATGCATGTCTGCTAAACTGAGTTCAATGGTACTTTCTCTCTCTAGGTTTGTGATTGCAGCCTTGAACCCTGAAGCATGACAAAGTTAATTTACCTCCTCTTTCCCCAGCTTCCTCTCATCAATCAACAGATTATCATTTACATGGTTATTTTCTATGTTTATTTCCCATAATTATAACATCAAATGGAGAATTGCCACAGCTGACTAGTTCAAACCAAGAGTGACCTTTAAATCAAGACTTAAATGTGCGGATTTAGAAAAATACATATATCTATCTATCTATCTATCTATCTATCTACTCTGAAAATATTGGACAGGTCCATTTTCTTAACCATTTTTATTGGAGTATTTCTCCACCCCCAACTAAAGCTCTCTAATCTCTAGACAAAAAAAAAAAAAAACATTACAGGCTCAAAGTCCACACCTCAGCACTTTTCACTCACACCTAATGCTGACACCGCAGTGCAGTATTAAAAGATGTGTTCTGCACAGTTAGAGATGTTGTCCTTCAGATAAGATGTTAAGTCAAGGTCCCTTCATTTAGCCCTGGTATGGCTGCACAGGACAACATTTATAACCCCAGTGGCGTTCTGCGAAAAACACTGAGAATCAGAGGAAATGTCATGAAAAGAGTTTCCTTTCCTAATCTTACAATGAGAAAGAAAGTGTGCAGTTCCCTGACTAATGAATGGGCAAGTGTTTTCCCACAGCACCATCCTGCAGAGGTGTGTGAGCACATTTGCACTAGGCTCAGGGGAGGGGTGTTTGCACCATCACTGCAGCCATCCATCCCTGCTTGCAGGGCCACATATGCCTCTTCTGAGGCTAGGATTGGCCCAATGAGCATGCAGCAGCTGCCTGCACATGTTCCAAAGTCATGCACTTCCCCCTTCCTGCATCAGTGGTGATGGCCATTGACACAATGGGGGAAAGTGCACATTTTGGGACCCTTCACGCCTTTACCCTTGTGTTACTGGGGCTTTCAAGGCCACTGTTGGTGCAGGGAGGAATGTACAATTTACAGGGGCTCCCGAAACTGTGCACTTCCTGTTGTGTCAATGGCAGCCACCACTGACACAGGAAGGGGAAGTGTGCGATTTCAGCTGCTGAGCACTTGATGGGGCCTTGAGAGCGCTCAGGGGGCATCTATCCTCGCAAGAAATAGTTCCTGACTGCATGCAGGGGGGGGGGGAGGCTGGATGTGGGGTTGTCCACAGGGATCTCAGACCCAGTCAGGTGCTTGTGACAACTCTACCCTTAATATGCATTGGTCATATTGCTATCGCACAGTAGGACTCATACTTGCAACCTTCTGGGACCCCTCTCAACGTGTCTGCCAAGGAATCTATGCATGTTGCCTAGGATTCTAGGTCATGTTTTGGGACCTAGAAACTCTGTTCATGTAATGCAGTGGCCCTAGGAATGTGAAAGCAGCAAAACCTGAACTTGCCAAAGTTCTCAGAATTCCTTCTCAAAGCTCGTCCTGACACGAGTCCGTATGTGATTATGAGCTTCGTTGTTGTTTTGCTTTCCACATGAAAATGTGTAATTTTGTGTATATTTTCCCAAACGTATGCATCAATTGTGCACTTTTTTTAAAAAATGCATGCATTCTTCTCGCATTGATTAAAATGTATTTGTCTGCAGTTTTCAAAAGCATAAAAATGTACGCACGTTGTCAAATTATTCTCTTTTTTTGGTCTGCGAAACACATTGCAAGCTCAGAAATATATGGACTTCACCCGCAGATTACATCTGAATCAGTGTTCAGTTCCAAAGGTGCAAGCTGGATAAATCCTAATCAAAAACAAACTGAAATGAATTTCTCATACATCCCAAAATTGCCCATTAGTAGAGTGCAGCCTAGAGCCCACACAGTGGTTTTTTTTGCTGCTGAACACCACTGCGGTAGATCAATCATGCTAGGCAAGTGTCTTTCTAGGGGAGAAATTCATTTGGTTTGCATTTTAATATGAACTGAGCTAATCTGAACTTCCCGAACTAAAATGCAAAGTGGAACACAGTTATTGTTCAGGTTTTTTTAAAAAAAACTTTCCAAATTTTGCAATGCAATTCTCGGATCAAAAGCTGTGTACAAAAAGGTGCACATTAGGCAAGATTGCATATAAAAATGCACACGTTTGGGAAAACTGCATTCAAAAATGTTATTTATTATGAAAGAATGCATACAAAAAGCATATGAATTTTCATGGGTATGAAAAACGTGCAGAAAATGTAGAAATCTGTGTATAGATTTCTTTTTATTTCACAACCTGGTTAGACACAGAACTATTTTTGCCTAGAAAAAATGCAAGTATTATAGAAAGCAAATCAGACAGATTCATCCATCCCTAATCCTCACATTGATCTATCCCAAACGAGATTCTAGGAAAACTAAGAATTTGCCAGAAAACAGTTTGAAAGCCACTGTCTCTGCCTCCCTCCCTTCCCTTCCTTGATGCAGGCTGAAGACAGGGAATTGTCCATAAACCCACTTTTAAAAAATGCTATTATTTCATTATTTCACAAATGTATATATTTATTTATGTATTTATTACATTTGTATACTGCCCCATAGCTGAAGCTCTCTGGGCAGTTTACATAGGATTAAAAACAATTAAAAACAATATACAAAAATTAAAACAGCAAAAACATACAACATATACACAATCTATACATTTAAAAACCACATCAACACTTCAAAAACTACAAAAACAAAACAAAACAAGCCCAGGCTCCTCAGATATTGCCAAATGCCTGAGAGAAGAGGAAAGTCTTGACCTGGCGCCGAAAAGATAACAATGTTGGCGCCAGGCGGGCCCTGTCGGGGAGATCATTCCACAATTGGGGAGCCACCACAGAGAAGGCCCTCTCTCTTGTTGCCGCCCTCCGAGCCTCCCTCGGAGGAGGCACTCGGAGGAGGGCCTTAGATGTTGAACGTAGTGTTCGGGTAGGTTCATGTCGGGAAAGGCGTTCCATCAGGTATTGTGGTCCCAAGCCATGTAAGGCTTTATAGGTTAAAACCAGCACCTTGAACCGGGCTCGGAAACATACAGGCAGCCAATGCAGACAACCCTATACCCTAACCCTATACCACTTTCCACCAAAATTATCAAAATAGTTCACCACTAAAATATATTGATAACATACAATAATAAAATAATCATTCTGCTGATCAACAATAAATCTAGAACTCTACATGGCTGGGCCACACCTCATGGAAAGCTCTTAGAAAGAGATAGGGCAAAAGTGTAGGTGTCTGACACCAATTGGGAGAAATGTCCAGTTTGGAACCCTACATACTCTTATTTCTAGTACTCCTAAGGCAAAGCGTAGGATCATGTGGCACTCTCAAAAGAGATCCTTCTGAGGATAGCAAAACCCAGACAGGGGCATAAGAGATGGAGTGATCCCTAATTAACCTGGTCCCAAGTTGATTAGGGCTTTATATATCTTGACAATGAAAGTAGGGAAGGACTCTCCCTTGTCCAGCTCTGTCAGGCGCCTGCCAAGGTGCTGCTACTGCTTGCTCCATCATGTGAGCTCCTTTGTGGCCCAGAGAAACTTGACAAATCTGCAGGGTCACCCTCTTTCATCCATAGCCACCACTGTCCGCAACAATGGCGGCTCCGGAAATTATGTATTTCCAAAATTGTGGAAATAGTGGCTGTAAAGGGCCCCATTCTCACAACATTAAAGGTGTGAGCGTTCACATCTTTAATGTTGCATAAATGGGGCCTTTATGGCCACTGTTACTACAACTTTTGAAATATGGGATTTTTATAGTCACCATTGTTGCACACAATGGCGGTTCCGGATGAAGACGGACAGCTGCTGGTTTGTTGCCAAGCTGTGGGGTGCTCAAAGAGTGGGCCAGTAACTGCACCGCAGCTCAACTAGTTGGGTCTTGAGTTGGGGGAAAGGGGGAAAGGGGGCAAGGGAGCAAGGGGAAGTCCACCTAACTCCTGAACCCAGTTGGGCTCTTGTGATATCCCTTAACAAAACCTTAGTACTAGGGGTGTGCACGGACCCCCCGGATCGGATCGGGACCCGGATCGGGACCTCCAATTTTGTCATGGATCGGTTTGGACAAAATCGGAGGCCCCCCAGACCAGATCAAGTCCGATCCCGATCCAAAAATTGGAAATTTTTGGATCGGCCGCCATTTTTTTCCCCATAGACCTGTGGACGGCCCCGGCAGGTAAGCCCCCTCCCCGCGCTCCCTACCCCTCCTGGGGCCGTCCGCTTCCATCCGCTGGCGCCCGCGGGTGCCCGCGGATAGAAGCGGACGGCTCCGGGGGGGGTAAGCCCCCTTCCCCGCCACTGCTTACCTTTCCGGGCCGTTCCCTACCTTCCGGCGCCGGCGGCTACCGCCAGCCGGCTTTGCGGCTTGCTCTAGAGTAGCGCGCCGGGTGATCACCCGGCGCGCCACCCTGGAGCCGGCCGCGGAGCCCGCTGGTAGTAGCCGCCGGCGCCGGATGGGAGCGGACAGGCCGGAAAGGTAAGGGCCCCCCTCCTCCCCTCCGCGCGCCCCCTGCTTACCTTCCTGGCCCGTCCGCTCCCGTCCGGCGCTGGCGGCTACTACCAGCGGGCTCCACGGCCTGCTCTCGAGTAGCGCGCTGGGTGATGACATCACCCGGCGCGCCACCCTGGAGCAGGCCGCGGAGCCCGCTGGTAGTAGCCGCCGGCGCCGGACGGGAGCGGACGGGCCGGAAAGGTAAGCGCCCCCCTCCTCACCCCCCCGCTGTCCACTTTCATCGGCGGGCGCCCACTGGCGCCCACCAATGGAAGCGGCGGTGGGCGCCAGTGGGCGCCCGCTGATCCGCCGATCCGCCGAACCGGTTCAGAGCCTTTTCGGATCGGTTCAGACTGGATCGGCGGAGCCAGCTGTTGAATCGGAAATCGGATAATTTATCCGATTTCCCACTGGACTGGACTCGGATCGTGGATCGGGTCCGATCCAGTGCACATCCCTACTTAGTACCTTATTGGCAGCTGGTGGTGAAACTCATGCTGGAAAGAATCTAGAGGAATTGACCAGCTTCTTCCAATTGATCATGAAAGACTGAGGGTCAATTCACACAGTACTTGTTTAGTTAATATATATTTTCAACCAATTCATGATGAATTTGCAATCATTTTCTGGAGGGCACAAAGTTGGTGAAGGCTACTTTAGCCATTACATATACTGATAAACCCAACATTAAGACAAACAATAAGTAGTGATGCCCCCCCGGTGAATTCATTATTTCCTTGGAAAATAATAAATTCACTTGTGGTAGAGAAGTCTCCCGAAATACGAACTCTTGTTTCGTATATATGCGATTTTACACATGCACAAGATCAAGCTGCTTCTTGGGAACTGTAGTTTGGAAACACAGAATGGCTCATAATGACTTACATCGCCATGTTATGCTGGTTGTTTGTCCGGCATTAATCTATCCAACTCAGCCGTGTAAGTGCAGAAATGCCAGCATTTAGATGCACACTGCACCTGCTCCGAGGTTCGTGATCAATTCGGGACTTAATACTGAATTCGTAAAAAGACTGATCTATGCTTGTTACAAAGGGGAGCGTTACGAACTGATGTGTTTCAATCAGAGAGTCCATTAATAATGAAATTCAGGAACATTGCTAACAATAATGTAAACCGCCCAGAGAGCTTCGGCTATGGGGCAGTATACAAATGTAATCAATCAATCAATCGATCAATAAATGAGTTTTCAGGAGCTGATTTGGTAGAACGAGTTTCCGTAGCTGCAGCTTGTTGTGCAGAGATGAAAAAGCTGCCCTTGCATCCCTTGTTCTGCACAACAATGTAAAAAGGTACAGAACCTGTCTCTTCCTGCATCTGATCACCACAGACATTATACATGCAAATTATGTAATCATACGACCCCGCCTCTCTTTTTTTAAAGAGAAAAACAACAACAACCCTGGAGACATAGCAAAAATATATCGCACATAGATAGTTAAGATTTGGAAGGAGTCAGAAGACAGATTAACCACAACGGCAGCAGTTTGCCTCGGTGGATTAGACCAAAGTCTATCTAATTTAGCATTCCATTTTCAACAAAAGCAGAGTTGCTTTTATCCTTAGCCTTCTGTAAACAGAGGTATTTGGAGATCAGGGAGGTTCTATTAGACAATAACAGATCTATCATCCAATATATCTTTCTACTCTTTTTTTAAGGCCACCTAAGCTACGGAAATCATCACATCTTATGCTGAACACATTCCATAAGTTAAATGATACATTATGCGAAGTAGCATTCTGAATAAAGAAGAAACTATGGCCTTAGCCATACCAGCCATTTATTCCAGAATAGTATTGAGGACATCCCTACCAGGTCACATGACACACAGCTGATCCTGCTGTGATCTAGGGATGACTCCTCAGTTTCCCTGGGATATCGATGACAGCATTTGTCCCATTTTCCTCCTGCTCTCCCTTAAGGTACGCGGCTGGTATGCCCTTCCCTCGCGAAGCTGTTGCTGGTCCTCGCGAGTAGTAGAGCTCAGCAACCAGGCAACCAGTGAATGGGTATTGGGGGTGAGCATTGTCAACATGTTCTGGATGGGTATCGGGGTCTTTCAACACCATGTGTGTGGGGGGGGGGGAATGGATTTAAGAATACACACATGCAAAACTTATAAGAACCAAAATAGATTGATCCATCCATCCCTAGTTTCAGGAATGGCAAGTTGCTACTTCAATAATTCCTGGTGATTAATATTTTAGCTGTTGTCATATTGCTGTACTTAATACCGTGCATCATTTTTGTAATGGTCGACACAAATACTTGCTCCCGTATATCACAGCAATATAAAGAAAATATTTAATAAGGATGAGCAAATCTGTCAAGCACAATTTTGCTTAGTTTCTTGTTATTCCACTGCTACATTTGTCCTGTGTCATTCCCACATTGGACTGTGATTTAAAAAAAAAAATAGAAAGAAATCAGCATGAACATCCACACATATTTCTGTTCACATTTCCCCGATGTATTCATTTTTGTATATATATATATATATATATATATATATATATATATATAATGTGCTTACAAAAAATGTATTCTTTTCATACATGCTTTTTGGCAAACTGTATCTCAAACTTCAGAAAATATAGATTTTGATGTTTAACTAAATTCTGGTTCATGTTTTGGTTCAGGACATGCAAATTTAGATAGTTTGCATTAAAATGTGAGCCACACACATTTCTCATCCATCTGTAGGATTTAAGAAACTGTATAAACAACTATTAATCCAATTGTATAAAAAAATCCTTCTATATATATATATATATATATATTCTCACTTATCTTGTTTAGAGAGAACACTTTCTGTATTGAAGGGAAGGTAAACGTTTGAACGATCTGAGGAGAACTACCCACCCCTCAAACTCTGGCTGTTTATTTTTAAGTCAAGTTTTACATATTCTGGTAGCTAACTTTATGCACTTAGCAAAGAAAGTGTCAAACCTTTTCTCTAAACCATGAAAAACACAAGCATATCAAATGAGAGTTGTTTTAAAAAACAGAATGCAAAGGCAATCTCCTTTATGCAGACTCTCCTCAGAAACACTGGCTCAATTGAGACGACACGATAGTCAGTGGTGGATTGACTAACCCGAACCCGAACCCTAACCCTAGGTGGCACTCCCCACACAACATGGTAATGAATAATCAACTGTGGTGTGGATGAGGATCAACGCTGAGTTGACTATGGCAGCATTCAGATGACACTATAGTCAAAACAACTGACAATTGTTTCCCCCACACCAGTTGTTTATTGTGTCGTCCGAATTGAGCCACAGAGTATTTCCAAATAATGCAAATGTGTCTTCAGCACAGAGTGAGACAATGCACTTCAAGTTTTTCTAAGGGAACCTATATTAGTATGGACTCTTTTTTCACATGTAGCACATGCAGGCAAGGACTCTGTGAAAAGCATTTCCGAAATTCCAAGATGATAAAGAACACGTCAAATCCACGAATTAGGTCATATGAACAAAATTCCAGTTCCTGACATTCAGAGAAAAAGAGACTAGCACCTGCACGCTATGAACCATCTCATTCTTTATTGTTGGGGCAATCTGCATATGCTCAGAACTATACAAAAATGAAATGAGGCCATCTGGTAGACAGAGAACAGTTTTGCCGCTATTCAGTGATGTAGACATGAGGCAGGGAGGCAACAGTCTCTCCTCAACATCATGCATGCTGAGACAACTGCTACTACTACTATTCCTACTAGTCTAAAGCCCATGTCACTATGGGAAGTAGTACTCCTGCTCCTTTCCTGCTTTCCCCCCACTCAGTCCCCTCACCTCAGAGGGGCTCAAGAAAAACACAAATATGGGCCATGCATGTGGTGTGGCCCTGCATCCTCCCTTGCTCTCTCTCACACACACTATTACCAGCTGCCATACTCTTTCCCCTCCCTGCTGGCAGCGACAGCCTAACCATGTGGCTGTGCCTGGGGCTTGCCTTTGTGCCACACTGACTGTCTGAGCAGGGCTGTACATCATCCCCATGGTGGAGGGGTTGTTCTTCCTGTTTGGCAGGGGATTTAATTTCTATTAAATTTCAAATTTTGAATCTTTTGAAATCTCAAAATTTTATGCAAGTCTACACTGATCAAGCTCCAGTTTAAAACCAAAATGAGCAAAATCAGTCTGGTAGATCTTGAGTAATAAGCCTTAAACTAGCATGTTAGGCCTCATCTTGAGTACTACATCCAGTTCTAGATGCCACACTTCAAGAAGAATGCAGACAAGCTGGAGCATGTTCAGAGGAGGGCAACAAGGATGATCGGGGATCTGGAAACATAGACCTATGAGGAGAGCCTGAAAGAACTGGGCATGTTTAGCCTGGAGAAGAGAAGATGGAGGGGAGATATGCTAGCACTCTTCAAATACTTGAAAGGTTATCACACAGAGGAGGGTCAGGATCTCTTCTCATTCAACCCAGAGTGCAGGATGTGGAATAATGGGCTCAAGTTACAGGAAGCCAAATTCTAGCTGGATATCAGGAAAAACTTCCTGAGTGTTAAGAGTAGTACAACAATGGAACCAATGATCTAGGGAGATTGTGGGCTCTCCCACATTAGAGGTATTCAAGAGGCAGCTAGACAACCAGCTGTCAGGTACGCTTTAAGGTGGATTCCTGCATTGAGCAGGGGGTTGGATGGATGGCCTTATAGGCCCCTTCCAACTCTACTATTCTATGACTCCATGATAGTATTATATAAGGTTACTATATATAGATTACTGTGACTGCATGGGGCTGAGCTGTACATAGAACAGAAACA
Source organism: Anniella stebbinsi (assembly GCA_029215795.1). Classification (NCBI taxonomy): domain Eukaryota; kingdom Metazoa; phylum Chordata; class Lepidosauria; order Squamata; family Anniellidae; genus Anniella; species Anniella stebbinsi. The sequence goes on from JARDYH010000006.1 coordinate 4,223,721, forward strand.
ACAATTTCCTTGCACAAAGAGCTGACAACATCATGATCAGATATTGCATTTCGGCCGGAAAGACCAGAGTTCAAATTCCCATTCAGTCCTCATGATCACTGGACAAGCTTGGCCAAGTCACCCTCAGCCAAACCAACTTCACTTAATAATAATAATAATAATAATAATAATAATAATAGTAAATTTATTTATTTCTTACCCGCTTCTCCCTCTGGATCGAGGCGGGGAACAACATCAAATACAAATGATATAAAATACATAAAACTGATTAAAAACATATAAAAAACTAATATATTATTAAAATACCAATAAAAATCTTAAAATTTGACTCTTAAAAGTCAAAGAGACTGTTAAGTTGATGAATCTCTTCCAGCAGGCCATTCCACAGACTGGCAGCAACAGAAGAGAAGGTCTTCTGGTTAATGGTTGTCAGCCTAACTTTGGCTGACTGTAGTAAATTCTTCCCAGAGGACCTGAGTGTGTGGGGCGGATTGTATGGGAGAAAGCGATCCCCCAGGTAACCTGGACCCAAACCATGTAGGGCTTTAAAGGTAATGACCAACACTTTGTACTTCGCCTGGAAAGTAATTGGCATCCAGTGGAGTGATTTTAAAGCTGGTGTAATATGGTCACCCCTAGGTGTACCAGTGACCAACTTGGCTGCCATATTTTGAACTAGTTGAAGTTTCTGGACTAGGCACAGAGAATGGTTGTTGTGAGACTAAAATGGGATGATCCAACACTTTTTGCCTCTAAATTTCAGGGGAAGGCAGCATGCACATCTAAGAAATGAAATAAAACACCTGCTCTGACTTTACAAGTAGACAAGAACTTTTCCTTACAAAGAAAAAGTCCTCCACAGCCATAACTGCAACCATGAATGGGTTTTACAAAGTAAGATCCACACCCGAAAATGGCATCACAGGCAGCCCTCCTATTCTCCAAATGACTGAAGAGGCTGCGTGCCTTCCAACATGTCACAGAGAGAAACAGAGATGAACTATAGCAAAGTGATGAAAAGGCCTCTCCAACATCTGCCCTAAGGCAAAATAAGGAGGTCATTTACCAGGGTCAAGGCCTAGAAAATCTGGATGGTCCCTCAGGTCCTGGTAAATGGGGACAATTGGAACAGATGAGCTTTGTGACTCAGAGAATATTTGGCATTTTATAGCAATGGCCAACTGTGAGCTACTGTCATATCAAAGACTCTGAAACTAGACTTCCAGCTGTCAACCCTGCCAACAACCTATATGAAGATATCTTGTTCCTTCTAAATATTTTTAGACAAATTTAATTGCAGATCTCAACACATTTAATATCCTCCACATATTTTGGGTCAGTGCTTTTTCCAGAACACCCACTCCTGCTACCTATTGCATTCAAAAGGAATGTACTGTGTCTTGCATTCCCAGTGACTATATTACTCATACCCAACATCATTTGATGGAGGCTGGCAAACTTTTTACAATAGACGAACAAATAGTTCAAAGTAAGCCAGAGAAAGCAAAGGCAGATGTAACATTTTTATTGCTGTGAGGCTGATTTGGAAACACTGTATTTAATCCAAACATACCTTTCTTCTCTAGGGTTGAACCTTGAAAATACCAGTTCTTCAAGCTTGCAGCAGAAACACTAATTGGACAGCACTGATTGGCTGGTGCCTGTGATATAACCAAAATGTCCCTTCTTCCCTGCAGCAATATTTGCACTTTGAAGACAGTATCTGCTTTTATTATCATCATAGGAAGCTGCCCTTTATTGGGTCAAACCATTGGTTCATGTAGCTCAGACCTGTCTTCACTGATTGGCTTCTAAAGTCCGTTTCCCAGCTCTACCTCAATATGACAGATATCGAACCTGGGATCTTCTGCGTGCAAAGCATATGCTGTGCTACTGAGCTATGGTCCCTGAACTTAATCAATAAGGCCATGGTGCTCTCATAAATTGATGTGTACATGTAACCCTTCAAATACATAGAAACCAGACAAGCTGCCTGAAAAATGAGAGGAGGGAAAGATTAATAGTGAAACGGTGTTTGACTTGCTGGAATGTACATGTGTCATTATATTCAAACTGCAAACTTGGTACACACTGAAGCAGAGGGAACTTGCTGGGAATTCCCTTTCTTAGTATTTCTATTTTCTCTATGCCTTCGACAACATCATCAGCTAAGGATAGTGTGTCTCCTCTGAATGAATGCTTGGAGGCGGTAATGGGCTGGATGAGGAAAAACAAACTGAAGCTGAATCCAGACAAGACGGAGGTGCTTGCTGTCAAAGGCCCCAACCTGGGTTTGGAGATGTGTCAACCAGTTCTGGATGGGGTTACACCCCCCTGAAAGACTGTGTTCGCAACTTGGGGGTGCTCCTGGATCTGTCGCTCCAGATGACAGCTCAGATTGATGCGACGGCCAGGAGTGCCTACTATCAGCTTTGGCTGATACGCCAGCTGCGCCCCTTCCTAGAGTTGGAAGAGCTAAAGATGGTAGTGCACGCGCTGGTAACTTCGAGGCTTGACTTCTGCAGTGCGCTGTACATAGGGCTACCTTTGTGCTTAGTCCTGAAACTTCAACTTGTTCAAAATATGGCAACCAGGTTGGTCACCGGTACACCTAGGGGTGACCACATTACACCAGTTTTAAAATCACTTCACTGGCTGCCAGTCAGTTTCCGGGTGAAGTATAAAGTGTTGGTTATTACCTTTAAAGCCCTACATGGTTTGGGCCCAGGCTACCTACGGGATCGCCTTCTCCCATACAATCCGCCCTGCATACTTAGGTCCTCTGGGAAGAACTTACTCAAGCCAGCCAGAACTAGGCTGGCGAGTGTTACCCAGAGGACCTTCTCTTCCATCGCACCCAGACTATGGAATGGTCTGCCAGAGGAGATTAGACAAATTAGTGGTCTTCATGAATTTAAGAGAGTCATGAAGACTGCCCTCTTCCGGCAGGCCTATCCGGATGAATTTTAAGATGTTTTAATTATGTATTTTCTCTTGTTTTAATTTTTTTAAAAAACTTTGTGATTCTTGTATTTTGCATTGTGTTCCCCGCCTCGATCCAAAGGGAGAGGCGGGTTATAAATTATTATTATTATTATTATTATTATTATTATTATTATTATTATCCAAAATCACTGGAATTTGATGACAAAGTGGTTTTGGAATGTTAAGTGAGCTTTGTGGTTGAGCGGGGGCTAGAATTCGCCTCTCCTGAGTCCTGGCCCAACAATTGAACCACCAAACCACACTGGCTCTCACTGGTTTTAGAAAATGATCATGCATTTCACGATTATGACTCATCACTTCATTTAAACTTTGAAAATGTGTGTATGCATGATGTATCTGAGAAATACATATGAGTCATTCTGAGAAATACATGTTAAATACAACTGGCCATTATTCTAGAGGTGGAAAACATAATCACATTGACCCTGTTCAGATGACACATTAAGCAGTTGTGGTTAAGTATTTTGAGCTAAACATTATAGCTTAGATAATGGTGTGAAGTGAACCATTCCTAACCATGGTAGTTACATAACCACGGTTTAAACACACTCGCTAACCATTTGCTGCAAAAGGGTTAGCAGTCTAACCATGGCTTAGTGTGTCAACTGAACAAGCCCATAGTAGTTCCACTCTTCAGTCAAAAACTCAAAATGGAAGCATGAATCTCCCTTTCTCCTTGACCCCTCAAGCTTATGAGGGCACCCTCTCCCCACAATGTCTTACAGCTGCAACCCCTCCCCCAACATATTAGCCATGATCCCCATGATCACAAACTCCAGTGTAGCTCAGCCCACTGAACAGGAAAAAAAAACATATTCTGAAGTTAACTTTTGATGGGAGTGAGGGCAGGAGAGAAGCCTTGGAATCAGAAAATGAATTCTCAAGTTGTACAATGAAGATAAGTCTGATTTTATATTCTGGATTTTTGTTTGAACTTACAGTCCTTTATTCTGCTTTCCACAAACTGGGGACCATAAAATACCTAAGTACGACAGAAGCCAGATGTTCCCTCAATGACTTGCATGTTAAATTAATACAACTTTTTTCCCAGTTGCAAATAATACCTTGATTTGACTGCAGTCATGACTATTTGCAACAATCACAGCAATGCTTTATCAACAGATGCACAGGAGTCCCCTTCAGTGACTAAACACACCTCTAAAGCAAATGCATTGCACAGCAAGGGCATTCCAGAGTAATAATAGCAGCATGTTCTACTCACATCACTATGTCAGATCCAATTTTTTAAAAATAGACTCTGGTACACAGGGTAGACAAAGCACTGGAAGACTACAAATTATATATATATATATATATATATATATATGCATTGGACTGCCTGCTTTACAATCACAGAACGAGCAACAATCATTATTAGCTCTTCATGGGCAAAATAGGCAGAAGTGAGAGGAGATTCAGAAGTGAAATTGCTTCCTCAACGGAAAAAACTCACAGTTAAGTGTGCTCTCTTTTGACTCACGCTATGTTCAGGAAAGTACTGTTCCCCATGTCACAAATAGAAGATTGCAGGGCTGGAAAAAGTGCTAAAACCATAACATGGCTAGAACACGTTCTTTATACATAAAAAGGTTACATTTGGAACACTCTATTTAGGAAAAAAATAGAAATTAATGATAGAAATTAATACAATATTATGAATTGTGTAGAGAAATCTCTCTCTCTCTCTCTTTCTCTCTCTCTCTCTCTCTGTCTCTCTCTCTCCACTATGGAAATTGCTGTTGGTCTTCATTCTGACAATATATATAATTAGTTAACAGAGACATTGCTCTCCAACTTGAGGTGAAATCACAGAGCAAAGAAAACAGTAGAGTAGCCCATCTCATTGTCTGGATAGGGAACTTTAGATTGGAAGACATTTTTTTTTCTCTCTCTCTCTAGGATGAAGTGTGAGCTGCCCATAGAAATCAATGAAGCAATCCAGAATTTGAACATAGCAGTCACTGGGCAGTCATGTCTGTCCCCTTGCTCACTCACATGCACAAACAACAGAAGGTAGCCACAAAGACTTCAGTTCTCTTTCACTCAGGTCTTATTTCATGTGGATTTTTTTAAAAAATGTTTTAAGTATTTAAAAACTTGCCCTGCCAATTCCAGTACTGTCTGTTGCCGTGGCTGTGAGACAATAGTTTAGAAGAGCTCTGCAGTCTATAAGAGGTAGGACTGAGATTGGCTTGGTTTGCAGGCCAAAAATGCCCCATATGAAATACCCTGCAGATTGTATATATTCACTCCGAATTAGGGATGAGTATCGTATCGTTAAAATGTCAGATAACGATACAATAAGGTTGTTATCAGACATCCGATTAACAATAACGATACGATAGAAAAACCTCCGATAAATATCTGATTCAAATATTTTCAGCCCGATTATATCGGATTATCAGACTGCCATATAAATATACCTATGACATCTGTATTTTAAAAGTTAGAGGCTTGAAACTTGGTCACAGTGCTTATGGGGTATGCCTAAGTATGTGTCTGAAATTTGAGATTGATCCCTCCAACTCTCGATTTTATATGAATTTTTGAAAGATCGTGCAACTTTTTGACAGGTCTGAATGAATGCACGTGACGAGCTGTCGTGAACTGTCAGAACTTAAACGTATATTAATAAATTCATATAAAATTGAGGGTTTGGGGGATTGATCTCAAATTTCATACACATACTTAGGCATACCCCATATGCATTGTGACCAAGTTTCAAGCCTGTAACTTTGAAAATACAGAAGTTATAGGCATTTTCTTTTTAAAAAACCAGCTCTATAGGGCACAATGGGGCTGCAAATTAAATATCGGATTTCTAATAATTATTGTGAAGACGATACGATGAACCTACGATATTATCGGAGATGATAATTTTTTGGTCCGAAATTCCAATAACGATAAAATAAGATATTTTCAGGTGTGTGCATCCCGACTCCTAATCCATATTCCTTCCCAATCCAAATACAGTGCTCAACTGCATGCAGATATGTTGCACTTTTAAATGCTTTAAAAGTAAACAATCCCCGCATCACACACACAAAATAAAACCAAAGTTATGAAGGGTATTAAAAATGTCTTTGCTGCTGTATTTCATTTTGAGGAGAAATAACACAATCAATTCATGGCTATGCTACAATCATGGATTTCTTAATTGATTTATATGGGCACTTTACTATGGGGTAAAGGGGGAAGCAATAAGAATATCTACAAACCCTAAGACTAAAGTTCAGCCTTGTGGGAGAGTCTTCACTATTAAGTCTATTGGCAGGACCACCATTTGGCATAATCAAGGGGCCATATTTCAGATTCCTGGATGTGAGGTCAGAGACAGCGCTTGGATCTCAGAGCCAAAAACCTGCACTTCCTGCCTCCTCCCCCTTCCCAACACAGCTGGCATGGAGAGAACCATGCCTGCTGCCTCTCTGAGGTCACAAAATCAACCTCAAAGACGGGTTAAAGGGATGTTCCTGGGGCAGGGAGGGGAGAAGTCTGGAGAGGTTGTGTTAACATGTATCTTTAGGCCTCTCCCTTACGATGGGCTAGATTGGTGAAAAAGCCCGTCTAGCGAAAATCCAGAGTGAGAAGAGTGGGAAGGTAGAGATTGCTTCCACTGCTCCTCCTGCTCCATGTTGGATGTTTGAGGATAGGTGAGTCAAACTAAGGAATAGACATGTAAAGGATTGAGCTACCAGGGGTCAATATTATGCACAATTATATGGGAGTAAGTTATATTCTCAGAGTGCTTTTCCATATCTTGCCCTCTGTTTCTTACAGTTCTCCATTCTTTGAGTCCTTCTTCCCTTGGCCCTGTTCTCTTTAGCTTCTTACTGCCATTTACAGTATATCCCCATCCTTTCTTTGCCCTCCTACCTGGTCTTACCCCAGATTCCCCTCCCTTGAAACCTGATTTCTCAGTGTTTCCTCTTCTAGGATGCCTGTTTTGCAGAACACAATGTTTTCTATTTAGTTGTTGTTGTGATGATAATGATGATGATGATTATGATTATGAGTTTATATCCTCTCCCTAATGTTTCTGGACAACATTTCCCTTCCTAAACCATAACTTTAGACTAGGTGACCAGATAAAATCCAGGTCAGGGCTCATGTAACTTTAACAGTTGTAGAAAAAAGGGAATTTCAGCCAGTGTCATTTGTATGCAATTAGTTCTTGGTGATATTCCCTCTTCATCACAACAGTTAAAGGTGCATGCACTATACTAGATACAAAAGAAGGCTGGGCCCCTGCAGCTTTAACTGTTGTGATGAAGAGGGAATTTCACCAGGAACTAATTGCATACAAATGACACTGGCTGAAATTCCCTTTTCTCTACAACTGTTAAAGTTACATGAGCCCTGACCTGGATTTTATCTGGTCACCCTACTTTAGACTAAATTGCAGTGTGATAATTGCTTGGTTGGCCAATTTTTGAATAACCTAGCATCATGTTGTTACTTGTAAAACAACAGCAGAGGACAGGGTTAAGTCAGTTGTTGTCTTGTATCACTAAGGTATCTTAAGGTGTCCTATGAAACAGCTTGTTTCTGGTTGATTAGGATTTCATTCATTCCCAATTTGAATTTTTGCAGCCAGCTGTAATTGAGCCATATCTATATCAATATTTAGCAGGGACTGAGAACTGAATACTGCCCACTTACCCCACTCTTGATGAGTAATAGATAAACATATTTTAACCACCCACCTTTAATTATCCCAGCTTTCCTCCAAGGTGCTTTGATGCAGCATATATTGGGTTTCTCCCTATTTTGTCCTGGGAAGTTGCCTAGCTGAGCAACAGTGGCTGAACCAAGAAACTCAATAAACTTCGTTCGCTGAGCTGGGATTTATGCCTGGTTCTCCCCAGGCCATGTCCAATGCTCTGTCCAATAAACCAGACTGTATTAAACTATGAAGTGGTGAAGGTCACTTTTACTTCCATTTATGATTGTAGAAAGATGACAACGGAGGAGACTTTTTTGCTCCTGTGAGTTAACACTGGAGGTTCATGCTCTGCATTGTATTTCAGAAAAAAAATATTGTAATGGCACACAAGAAGGGTTTGCTATATGCTCATGGTAAACAGATCCCCATTTAAATATTATTCTACCAGTAACGACTTCATTTCATTTCATATTGTGGATTTCTGTTCTTGTTGTTGCTGTTTTGCTCCTACTCAGGCACTTCTGTTATCCAAGTGACAGCTACAGACGCTGATGATGCTAACTATGGCAACAGTGCCAAAATTGTATATAGCATCCTCCAGGGCCAGCCGTACTTCTCAGTGGATCCAGAAACAGGTTAGAATATCTATTGACTTCACTTTGTTCTAATTATGTAGAGGAATGGATGGCTATATATATATATATATATATATATATATATTTCTCACATATTTATGCCCACTTTTCTTTTGTTTTAAATTATTTTCATGGACTTATTCAAATATGGATATATATATATATATATATATATATATATATATAATGTTTATCTGGTTGGAGACTCATTACTCATTTCTGGCTCCATGATTGTGGGAGGCCGGACATCCTTGGGCAAGCCATCCTCTGTTGCCCCTCTTAACTTGGCAGGATGAATAAAGCACCAATTGTCTCAGGGTGTTTCTTCAAAGGTGCTCATGGCGGGGGAGGGGGGGATATGGTTTACTAATATTGGGATGCCAGCAAATGCCCAACCCCACCACCCTTTTGACCCAGCTCAACAGGCTTAAAACTTGCCCTAAATCAGTAACGGGCAGTTGAATCAGAAACTTGGCCATCCGGCTTGACTTGCACATCATTTACACAAGCATGGCATATATCGAGCCACAGCCACTGGATAGATTGAGTTGTGTAGATTGCATGATATTTTGGAATGCTTAATGCAAAGCGAGATGGAGGAAGAATTCTTCTGAATTCCACATAAACATAAGAACATAGGAAGAGCCATGCTGGATTAGACTAAGGGTCCATCTAGTACAGGACTCTATTCACCCAGTGGCCAACCAGCTATCGACTAGGAACCCACAAGCAAGACACAGGTGGAACAACACCTTCCCGCCCATGTTCCCCAGCAACTGGTGTATATAGCTTTACTGCCAATGATACTGGGAATAACACATCTCTATCAGTACTAGTAACCATTATTTGTATGCTGACATGACACAGTCAGCATACAAATAACGAAATGGATAGCAGGTGGAAAGGAAACCTACTTGCTGTTTCCTCACCTCAAGCCCCACATCAGATTCCACCATAAGTGTTACAAGAATTATCAAGGATAGGCAGCAGTCCATTTAAAAGTGAACTGTCCCTGTTGGCTAGGTAAATGCATGCAGTGAAATCAGCAAAGTATCTTGTGGCACCTAAAGGCTAATGCATTTATTCTGGCATAAGCTTTCTTGGACAATATCCACTTCATCAGCGGTGTGAGTACCCAGGACAGCTTATGCCAGAATCACATAGGGATGTAAAAAAAAATTGTTTCATATTTGCAAATCACTGGAAAATGCCCTGTTTGTGATACTGAATGGGATCATGAATGTCTGTGCATGTTCTCCAAAAATACTCACAAATTCCTACACTTGAATTCACATTCACAAAATGCGCGAATTTTGGGGAAAAAATGCACAACTTCCTCAAAATGCATAACATTTCTTATTCAAACAGTACAGTTAACAGGTCGCTAATGAGAATGGGAGTGAACCAAACCAAAATTTCAAGGGAAGTTTGGAGAATTTCATTGAGCACAAGCATCCCTGATACTCCCATCCCTGAATACATTTGTTAACTTTTAAGGTGACACAAGACTCTGTTGTTTTTGCTGCAACTAGAGAAGTCAAATTTATGGCAATTTTGGGGTCATGGGGGGAAATGGGGGGGTTCCGGGGTTCAAAAAAATTGGAAATTTTGGAAAAATTGAAAAAAAGCAATAATTATTCTTTTATTGCTTTTACAGTCACTTTGAGGGCAACGGCCTTCCCCAGTCTGTTGCCCTCCAGATATTTTGGAGTTCAGCTCCCATCAGCCTCAGGCAGCATGGCCAAAGGTCAGGAATGCTGGGCACTGTAGTTCAAAACATCCAGAGGGCACCAAGTCAGAGAGGGCTGCTCTAGGAACATTAAATCAACCTTTCTGTTCCTAACGTTGTTTTATGTACAACTTAGTTTGCTCATAAAGTTATCATTTTATTTTAAAACATTTGAAAGTAACTCAGTAAATTTGTAATTATTGTCTGAATAGCATCAGAAACACAGGACTCTATAGAACAAAACCCAGCTGTCAAGAATGCACATTTACTGTCAGGAATACACAATGGTGACTCTATTCACATGTTGGGAAACTGAGCATAAATGTCTATCAGCAAAATATATTTCAGATCAATTTTTTATATATAAATAATGAAAGAAATATGCTGGGAATTTTACAGGAAGGTTTTAAAAACATTACCCCCATGGCTTCATTATCTCCAGATATCTTACATCTCTAGTCTTTCTATAAAAGTGTTCTTATAAAATAATGTTTAGAAATGATTTTGAGGGAGTAAACAATATATAAATACCATGTCTTAAATTCAAAAAGAAAAGATTTCATAATCCCAAATTGTTCCATTGTCTCATTATTATTATTATTTTCGGGAAACAAAAATGGTCTTCAGAATTATTATTATTATTATTATTTGGAAAATAATAATAATTCCCCCCCCCCCAATTTTTCTGTTGCTGCTGTTCTTTCCTGGGCCTTCCACATCTCTAGCTGCAACAGAATAAGATGATCCTTTTTTGGAAATTGTAACATGCAACTAAATGACAATAGCATACTTCCAAGATGGGTAGAATAGACCGCACCACTTCAGATTATAGGTGGTGGATGCTGGTTTTAATTGCTTCCCACACACAAGAAAAACCCTCCTTCTGTGTAGTAACCTAAAACATCAAAGAAAAAAGTTTGAAATAGTACAGTATATTTCACCACCTTGTTCCGCTGCGTTTGTAGATCTAGCCCCTACCATGATTTTGTTCACTACATCCTTTGATAGTAGCTTAAAAATAATCGCCACTGAAAGTTTTTTTTAAAAAAAGTTTTCATTATGACAGATGTAGCCTTTTTGGTTTTTTGTTTTGTTTTGACAGACGGAAAATTGCATAGATTTCATGCCAATTTTAAAACACTGAGTAATAGGAGCTCCTTGTTTCCTTCTTTTCTTGCTGTGACATTAAAGTGGTCATGGACTGAAAGCCCCATTTCAATGTATACACCTTCAATTTTGTTTATTTGCTGTGAATTAACTGGTACAGCATATCTGACACAAATCCATTTTAATACTCTCTTTCATCCTACCCACCCTCCAACTCTCAATCTCTTCTTTGTTTCCCCCCCCTTCTCTTTTGTACAAGGCATCATCAAGACTGCTTTGCCAGATATGAGCAGAGAAAACAGAGAGCAGTACCAAGTGGTCATCCAGGCAAAAGACATGGGAGGCCAGATGGGCGGATTATCAGGAACCACCACAGTGAACATCACGCTGACCGATGTCAATGACAATCCACCTCGATTCCCCCAGAGTATGAAGCATTAATAGTTCAGATGTGTTCCAAAAGCCTCTTTAAACTTAATACTTCAACATGTGCCATCTGGGATACAAATACAGATGCAGTTCTGGGGCTGTTGAAATTGTAGCTATATAAGGTCATATAGGATCATTCATATATATATATATATATATGTGTGTGTGTGTGTGTGTGTGTGTGTACACACACACATGCACATACAATAAAAAGCCTAATTTTAGTTAAAACTAAAAGCCACCTACGTCCACCAAAAGGCTCAAAATAAAACAGGGCATGTACAACATTAGAGGTGGGCAAATTTTTCATCCCTGAAGGTTTCATGTGATGGGTGGGAATTTGGTAGGGATTTCAGAGGAATCCATTTGGGGTGTGGAGCTTGGTGGGTTTTTACTGGTTCACACCACTACCACCCCCACCCCCCCCTGGGATTCTTTCTCAATCAACCACAAGCTGGCCCAATTCAGCACATGTTTTGGAAACTATCATGCAGCTCGGCTCTCAAATGCAACCCAAGCCAGGTCTGTGATGGGGATCCATCAAGCCCCAAATGGCCAGATTTCCCCCAATGGACAACCCTAGAACTCAGGTCACCTCCTACACATGCATTACTTTGCAGGCACACACTCACTTACAGGCACACACATACAAACACTCTCAGGCACCCACACAAACAAACTCCCCTGCAAGTGATGGTCATCAGGATAACTGGGGGATAGAGAAAGGCTTTAATCACAGCCTCCCCCTCAGCTGCTATTAACAGCAAGGAAACAGCAACCTTGATCAGGATTGATCAAGGGAGCATCTCTAAACTTGCTTACGCCAGTGATCTTTGTGATCTTTGTGGAGAAACAGTGACCTTGATCAGGATCACTGGGAGGTGGGAGCAGCTTTAGGAGGTCTCCCCACTATCCATCGTTCCTGAGCAAGATCATTCTTTCCTTGCTGATAATAGCAGTTCAGAACAGCTATGTATTCCCCACCAACAACAGATGGCTGAACAGATGGGTAGTGGGGAAAAGTAATGGAGCACTCTGGGGGGGTTGATGTGTCACATAGTGGCTCAATTCGGACGACACAATAAACAACTGGTGTGGGGGAAACAATCGTCAGTTGTTTTGACTATCGTGTCGTCCAAATGCTGCCATAGTCAACTCAGCACTGATCCTCATCCACACCACAGTTGATTATTTATTACCATGTTGTGTGGGGAGTGCCCCCTAGGGTTAGCGTGAGGGTTAGGGTTAGTCAACCCACCATTGACTATCGTGTCATCCGAATTGAGCCAGAGAGTAGTCCAGGGCTACCTGTGGCCTATAGGCTAAGCCTTGCCTACGTGGGCCTATGTTAAATGCCACTGAGCACACTCTCTTCCACAATGAGGTGGAGTTATAAATAAACAGCTACGAATAATCAGCATGCATAGCCCTTGCCCTTTGGGTATGGGCTGCCCATCGTGTTTTCCGGTTTAAATAACCACTCTCCAATGGTCACAGTTCTGGGGAGCGGGGCCTTTCTCCTGCTGAAATTCACTGGCCTCAGGCTTACAGCAGCAATATCAAAGATGTTTCTGTGCTGATGCTACTCTGCTAACAGAGCCACACAGATTCCCAAGAGGTCACAGCTCAAGAAGAGGAGTCCTTCCGTCCAACTCCAACTTCTATTCTAGTCAATAGACCCTTCTACACCGCCCTTTCCTTTCTCTTGCATTGGTCTTTTGCATGGGTGCATCATAGGATCAGCAAAGGAGGCACATCTGCAGGATTCAGTATGGGGATAGTTCCATAATCACTGAATTGGGTGTGATGTAGGCACAACAACAACGACAGTTTGGCTCAGTTCATTCAAGTGAGTCAGGAATGTGCTGGGACCACTATAACTGTTGCAGTCCAATAGGCCTCACACAGTGGCACCTTCATGTGGAGGCCATTTGCACAACCCTAATGATTTGCATGAACATTGTGTAACCCCCACCCCCACCACGAGCATCACAAATGAAACTCGGTCAGTGCTGATTTAGGATACAAATACTGCAGGTGGGTAAAGAGTTAAACACATCCTCTTTTGACAATGTATTTGCTCAGAATTTCCCCGCTCAAAGCTGCTTTTCCATAAACAGAATGGCTACTCAGTTTTTAAAGACACACATTTTGTGGTGTAATGTCTAGTTTGTGCCTTAATCTGTATCATACTAGGAATGTGTATCATATCATTAAAATGTACGATAACGATACAATAAGGTCATTATCGTGCATGTGTTTATCGATAACGATACAATAGAAAAACCTACGATAATCATCAGAGACGATAATGTTTGGCCGATTTTATCGTTTTATCGGACTGCTATATAAATATACCTATAACTTCTGTATTTTAAAAGTTAGATGCTTGAAACTTGGTAATAGTGCTTATGGGATATGCCTAAGTATATGTGTAAAATTTGAGATTGAGCCCTCCAACCATCGATTTTATATGAATTTTTTAAAGATCATTTCCGTTCGTAGCAAGCTGTCATTCAGACCTGTCAAAATGGAAACGATCTTTAATAAATTCATTTAAAATCGAGGGTTGGAGGGATCGATCTCAAATTTCATACACATACTTGGGCATATCCCATAAGCACTGTGACCAAGTTTCAAGCCTCTAACTTTTAAAATACAGAAGTTATAGGCAATTTTTTCTTTAAAAATAGGGCTGCAAAAAATATTGTTTTTTCACGATAATTATCGTGAAGACGATACGGTTTGCCTACGATATGAATGAAGACGATCATTTTTTTGTTCCGAAATGACGATTACGATAAAAAAATGATTTTCTTTTGGCGTGCACACCCTTATATCAGGACGTTTTGGTCATATTTTTATGTTTTAGTGTAAAGCTGATGTATCCATGGATACTAGTAGTCTGAGGGTGAAACATGCTGCAATTTGTCATTCTGGATAGGGTTGGATGATAAGAAAATGCCACCCATTGGGAAACCTGAGAGGAGTTATGTCGCTGTACCAGCAGATGATGTGGGTGATGCACTCCCGGCTCTGTGGAAGATGAAGCAGCTTGGTTTAGCCCAGCCTGTTCTGTGCCTGCTCCATGTGCCTTCCGAGTCCAAGGTGGAGCAGAGCCAGGAGGAGGTGGCACCTTCATGGGGGCTGCTGCTTCTCAAACTGCTCACTTGCCTTCAGCCATGTCTCCCTCCCTCCACCCTGGGGATGGGTCATCTGTCAGGCTTCCCTTGCACTTTGCAGGACTAGGTGCCAGTTTTTCAGCAGCAACCCAGCAGGGGTGAGCTAGAAGGAGCGAGAGAGAGAACCACTCACGGCGAAAGTCTGTTGAGGCCAACGGGGCCCTCAGAGGGCAGAATCGCAGCATGCCTGAATGAATCTGGCTCAGAAAGCTCAAGCTTTGAACTTTTTCAAACATTCAAAGTTTTCTGCACATCTACACTGCTCAAGCTTCAGTTTAAAACAAGAATGAGCAAAATAGGTACAGTAGATCTTGTACACTACCATATTCTGATATAAGAAGTTTCAAACTCTGAAGGAACTGAAAATATCCAAACATATAAAACCGCCTTGTACTATTTCAGACCCTTGGTGAATTTAGAAGCATTATCACTGCCATAACTTTTATGCTGCTGAAGGAATGGTTGTACCAGGCCTTTGTTGTTTATGCTAAAACAACAGACTAATATGGCTACTCAGCCTGAATGACTATACACCTGTGCATATATAAGAGGTGTTTAGGAACCTTTAACAAAAACATCAACATTTGACAGACCCTTTTTTTTCCCCAGTTCAAATCTTGGCTGATGGCTGACTGATAACCCTCAGGGATTATAAGGGCTGCATGCTCCAATTTGGATTCAAAATAATTTTGAAAGAAATTCATCTTCCTCAGTGATCTATCCTATTTCCTGTGGACTTGTTTCTTTTCAAAACTGGGGAGAACTTCTTCCAAGACCGTTTCTCTAGTTGAACAAGCGATGAGGATTATTTTTATTGAGAAAGATTAACTGTTTGGAGTCGGTTGGGAGTCATTAAATTGGAATAACAGTCCAATTTAGGGATAAGGGATGCTTTTGGGACGCTTTTGGGAGAAATAGTTTCCCCACACATTCTAGATGTGTTTGTATCAGTCCCAGAACCTCATCACCCTATCATGATGCACTTAATTCCATGGAATGTAGGTCTGCGTTGGGAGCCTCAGCTGACCCTTATGCTGTCCACTATATTTTGACACTTTTCCCTATTTGCAAATTTTATGAAGGAAGTGAGGGGATGTAACTTTAAGATAGGCCCTAAATGAAGTCCACCGCATGTCCATATATATTGTCTTCATTACACTTCCCTCCGTTTACATTAGAAGAATTTTCTGGAATACAAATGTCCTCTGCATTTATTTTAAGGGTATCGGAACAAGTTTTGATCAATAATAGGCAGCAAACAACTCCCATTTAGGCCTGTTCAGACAACACACTAATAGGGTGACCAGATAAAATCCAGGTCAGGGCTCATATAACTTTAACAGCTGTAGAGAAAAGGGAATTTCAGCCAGTGTCATTTGTATGCAATTAGGTCCTGGTGAAATTCCCTCTTCATCACAACAGTTAAAGTTGCAGTTGCCTTCATCACAACAGTTAAAGTTGCCTTCTTTTGTATATGGTCACTCTAGTATAGTGCCTGCAACTTTAACTGTTGTGATGAAGAGGGAATTTCACCAGAAACTAATTGCATACAAATGACACTGGCTGAAATTCCCTTTTCTCTACAACTGTTAAAGTTACATGAGCCCTGACCTGGCCACCCTACACACTAAGCCATTGTTAGGCCACCAGCTGTTCTGCAGCAAATGGTTAGTGAGTGTGTTTGCATCACAGTTATGTAGTCACCATGGTTAGGAATGGTTCACATGACATGCTGAGTCATGCTTCACATCACACGCTAAGCCTTAATGTTTAGCTCAAAATGCTTAACCACCGTGGCTTAGCATGTCACCTGAGCACTGTCATCCTCAGGTCACCCTTCCTGTAGAAATATATCTGAGGGAAGGAGCATTCAAACAAGAGAGAAAGAGACTGAGACAGTAGAATGTTGCATTGGGACTGGAGAGTAGCTTCACGTAGAACTCATACTGGAGTCACCAAGTAGATACAGGAACAGGAAGTACAGCTGCCATAACACTAGGAAAAGTAGAGGGGTAGTGAGCTATATGGCTTACATACATCTGCAGTAATCTTGCAAATGGTCATTTGACTTTGCCACTCAGCCATTGTTAGTAAGCTTGAACCAGGTAAACTGCACCTTATATGCTGAATTAGGTACAGCCCCACAGCTCCCCCTAAAGGGCCCTTTTCCCATTCACTATGCCTTGGCCCAATACTTTTACAGGACTGGCATACTACAATTTACATCAAATAGGTTATTTTCATTAAAAAACAAACTCATTTTTTTAAAAAAAAAATCAAAATGTGTCCCTTCTTACATTGACATTTTATCAGATTTCTTTTGTGCCAGCAAGTATTTGCCAACATTGATTTAAAGCTGTTTCAGCTTTGCCTCTTGCCAATTGAAATTCAAGCTCTAATGCCGAGTTGTGATTACATGGTATTGCTTTTGTTTATTGACTATGTGAGCACAAGTTTAATTAGGTTCTTGCTGCAAATGCAGGTAGAGAAATACACATTTGAAATTCCCAATCCCCCCACCCCACCTCCGTACTCATGAAATTACTTTGCTTCACCTAAAATTGTACTAAGGGCGTGATCCTGCACACACATACCTGGTGGAGTAAGCCCCATTGAACTAACTGGGGCTTACCTCTGAGTAGAGATTTATAGGATTGTGCTGTAAGGCTTGTATATTAAACAGAATGTGGTGACAGATTGATGCAGTAGAGTCCTGAAGTACGTACCAGGGAGTACAAGTCTTTCATTTCAGTTCACATCAGAATTTGTCCCATTTGCCACCCATGAGCACATTTTTGGGGCAAAGCTTGTGATCGTATTCACAAAATTCATTTGTTAGAACAGAGGTAAGGAACTGGAATGCTCTACAGTCTGATTAATGTAAGGTTGCCTTAGCTTCAATATGTACTATCTCGGTAGATTTAAAACTGAGACTGATTCAACAACAATGAATGTTTCACACATATTGAACACCACAGAGGCTTGTTAAGAAGAAGCTGGCTAGCTCAGCTAGATGCCGGTGATGCAATGAAGACAATGCCTATTTGAGGCATACGATGCGGTCATCTCCTGGAGCGGCTTCATTTTGGCGGGATGTTATTGCCCGTATTAATTTTGTTCTTCAAAAATCTGTGATAATAGCGGGTGTACATCCCTGTGACTTGGGGATTAGCAGATGGACAAATAAAAGAGGATACTGAAAGCTGTTACAGTTGCAAAGAGACTTATATTTCAAGCTTGGAAGGAACAACACCCACCACCTATCACTCAATAGACTGAAGATCTCATTGCCCCTGGGACGTCTGAGCATATCTCCTACAACAGTCAAAGTTGTAGAGACCATTATTTAGAAATATGGACTGCATATATAAACTGATATACTTGAAAAGGGAATGTTAAATACTTTCATGCCTAGTGTTCTTTCCAGCCCCAGCCCCACATTAAGGGAGATCTTAATGATTATTATGCATTTATAAGTTTTATTATATGAATTCTCTCCTTTTTTGTTTTATGCTTCTTTATGTTGCATTGCAAGTATTATTATTTTTAAGAAAGAGTGGGCAACATTTGGCCCCTCTTGCCCACCAATATGGATCCTGCTGCCCACCAGTGTGGCACTCCCCACATCTCATACTCTGAGAGAAGTTATTTTTATGGGGCAAAATGTCAGCTGGAGCACTATGGAGTGCCAAAACATTGCTCCTTGTGCTCTGTGGGAGGGGGTATCCATGGAGCCAAAATCCCACCCCCATATTGATGTTGCCCACATTAAAAATAATGTGTACTTTAAAAACATAAATTTTGAAAAGAAAATAATGTTAGTCAATTGGGAAAAATAATACACTTTAAAAAATTGTGCACCTAAATGTGGTCTTTCCCTTTCAAGCAACAACATGAAAATGAAGGGCTCAGTTTCAAGACAGGGAGAAAGGAGGACCAAGAACTGAAGTGGAACTCAGAGAACCTCGAAAAAAGCTTGAGTCTTGCTGATTCTCCCATATCTAGTCTGTATCTCTTCTTCTTACAAATGGGAGCTGGCACATTCTTTAAAACCCACTAAAAAAGAAAACCTCCCTGCATGATGTAAACTAGGACATCGGCCAGAAAGGGTTAGCCTAGTCCACTTCCTGATAGGCTAGCTTGATGTATGGAAGGAGGTGTTGTTTTGTTTCTTTGTATGGGATGGGAATAAGACCTTACATGGAATATGCAATGGTGTAGTCCATAATTTTAATACTTCAGTCTATCAATAGACTCCAGTCTATTGCACCTTGAGGTTTTAGCTTTTGTGACCCAGTCAGAGAGCTTTGGCTATAGGGTGGTATAGAAATGTAATAAATAAATGCATAAACGAATAAAATATCACTTCATTCAGCATAATGTGTTGAGCAGCTTCAAGTCTGACTCTGTCAGTAGCGGAAAAGAGTAGAAAAATAGCCAAACTCCCACACAAAAATGATGCAAGATCACACAGGTGCCAGTTTATTATGAGCCACCGTGCCCAACGGTTCAGAGAATACCCACTCCCTCAGGTGCTCCTGTAAGTTCTTGTATCACTTTTGTTGTTTTTCAAACCCAAAGAAAGGAACCAATGATTCTTTGATGACCTTCAAATCAACGTCTCCCTTCGTGTCCCCCTCTACCTCTGGACTGTACTACAGACAAATCCTGATACATGGAATGGTAGCTTCAGTTGCATAAGAACTTCAGTTACTTAGATATCATTTGCCTATTCAAGAAAACAGACAAATCTGGGACTTAGGTCCACCACCCTTCCACTGAGAGCCATCCAGTTGGGAAGCTGGAACTAGCCACATCATAGGATACCACACCCTAAGCCTGTTCACACATCATGCTGTCACTGTGGTTTGCATAAGGTAGTGAACTGTGGTGGCTTACCATGTCAAGTGGGGAAGAAAACCCCAACAACAATAACTAATTGATCACCCTGGATAACCAACCCCTTGCAGTGGGGTTAGCCCCAACTCCTGGATGGCTTACCATATTGTATGTAGGGCTCTACATGGTTTAAAAAGGCTGTTCCATGCATAAACGTGGGGACCATAGAATTGGTCACCCAGAGCATCTGCTACTTCCTGTGATGCTCTAGGCATTGTGATCAGTCTCTATGGTCACTGTTGCATAGCGACAGATGGAGCATCTGCCATGTGTGTTTTCTCAGCATGACTTGCACTGGGATAACCAACACCAGTGGCAGGAGGCCATGGGACTAACTACAATGCAGGGAAAGGTAAGTAAGCCACATACACAACGTGGTTCCCAGTTTTGTGATAAGTGCAAACGTTGTGGTTTTGCTAACTTTCCCTGCTCCGTAGTTTCCCTAACTATGCTTCCCCCAGTCATGTCTGAATAGGACCCTTATCTCTATTTCTTAAATGAATTATTTATTCAGGTTATTTTTAGCTCACCTTTTAATCCAGAAGAATCCCCAAGACAGTCTCCATAAAGTACGCTTACACTTTTCAAACCATTCCATTAGAATATACTATTAAAATTATCCAATTACTATATCCAGTTAATATGATCAACCACAAAAACAGTAAACGATAGTGGTGTAGAGGGAGGGAGGGAGGGAGGGAGGGGGATCCTGGAAGTACCTAATATACATCATTGGTGCACAGGGACCATCCAGGTGCCATCCTAGGCAAAAAAAAAACTGGTGTGGAAAGGGCCACAGGCTTCCTTAGGCAGGGAGTTCGGGCCCCATCTGATAACCTAAGCCAGGAGTGGGCAACTTGTAGCCCTCCAGATGTTTTGGCCTACAACTCCCATTGGCCATAGCCAGCATAGCCAATACAGGGAAGTTCATATAAGAACAGGCATTCCCTTCAGTAGCTTATTGTGTAATTCTGTGTATGTTTACTCTGATATCATTCTCATAATATTCAATGGAGCTTTCTCCTAGGTATATATGCATCAGATTGCAGCCTACTTGGCAGGGCAGCTCCAGAAGGTGGTGCTTGGGGGACATTGCTCGGCCCCATGGATTCTCCAGTATGGGGTTCCTCAGGGGTCAGTCTTGTCCCCCATGCTGTTCAACATCTACATGAAACTGTTGGGTGCGATCATCCGGAGTTTTGGAGTGCATTGTCATCAGTACGCGGATGACATGCAGCTCTATTTCTCCTTTTCATCTTCAGCAGGTGAGGCTGTGGATGTGCTGAACCAGTGCCTGGCTGCGACAATGGACTGGATGAGGGCTAACAAACTGAAACTCAATCCAGACAAGACTGAGATGCTGTTAGTGGGTGGTTCTGCTGACCGGATGGAGGGTGTTCAACCTGTTCTGGATGGGGTTGCACTCCCCCTGAAGGAGCAGGTTTGTAGCTTGGGGGTTCTCCTAGAACCATCTCTGTCACTTGAGGCTCAGGTGGTCTCGGTGGCACGGAGTGCCTTCTACCAACTTCGGTTGATGGCTCAGCTATGCTCCTATCTGGACAGGGATAACCTGGCTTCAGTTGTCTATGCTCTGGTAATCTCTAAAGTGGATTACTGCAATGCACTCTACGTGGGGCTGCCTTTGAAGACAGTGCAGAAGCTGCAGCTTGTGCAAAATGCAGAGGCCAGAGTGATAACAGGAACCAGAAAGTTTGAGCATATAAGACCTACTCTGGCCCGCTTGCATTGGCTGCCTATACGTTTCCGAGCCCAATTCAAGGTGCTGGTTTTAACTTATAAAGCTTTACACGGCTTGGGACCACAATACCTGATGGAACGCCTCTCCTGACACGAACCTCCCCGTACACTACGATCCACATCGAAGGTCCTCCTCTGGTTGCCTACTCCAAGGGAGGCACAGAGGGTGGCAACAAGGGAAAGGGCCTTTTCAGTGGTGGCCCCCCAATTATGGAATGATCTCCCTGATGAGGCTCGCCTGGCGCCAACATTGTTATCTTTTCGGCGCCAGGTCAAGACGTTCCTCTTCTCCCAGGCATTTAACAGCATATGATGAGGGTTTTTGTGTTGTTGTGTTGTTGTTGTGCTTTGACCCAGAAGGATATTGTAATTTTAACTTGTTTTTATGCTTTATGCTTTTAAATTTTGTATATTGGTGTTTTAATTGTTCCATTTTTTTAATTTTTGTTAACTGCCCAGAGAGCTTCGGCTATGGGGCAGTATATAAATGGAATAAAATAAATAAATAAATATCCACTAGGGATGTACACAGCCAAAATTATTGTATTGTATCATTATCGGAAATTCCAACATAAAATATTTTAGGGTCTAATCATATCAGGGGGTACCCGGATTTGATAGGATCCAAAATCCGATAAATATCGGAAGTTCCGATACGATAACAGTGTTTTTCCCCATAGGTTTGCATTGGAGGAAAGAAAGTTTCCCCCAATGCAAGTCTATGGGGAAAACACTGGGCCAGCACATCCTCCCTCCCACCACTCATGCTCCCTCCCCCCACTCACGCTCCCTCCACTACTCGTGCTCCTTACCTGTCATTGCCGTCGCCGCTTCTGCCCCATACTACGGCTAAACAGGCTTTCTGGCCTGTTCGTCAGTACAGAGAAGCACCGTGCGATGTTGTCATCACTCGGCACAGCTCTGTACTGATGAACAGGCTGGAAAGCCTGTTTAGCAGTACCATGGGGTGGCAGTGGCGAGGAAGACCCAGGTAAGGAGCGTGAGGGGGTGGAGGTAGAGTGGGGTCCCCCTTACTTGGGCCTTCCCCGCCACTGTCCACTGCCATCTGCTGCTAGAAACTACTGGGAACTAGGCTTTGCGGTCTAGTTATCAGTAGAGCAATGACACGCCAGGTGATGTCATCATCTGGCATGTCATCACTCTACTGAGAACTAGGCCGCAAAGCCTAGTTCTCAATAGTCCGGAGCAGTGGATGGCAGCAGACAAGGCCCAGGTAAGGAGCGTAAGGAGGGGGAGGGATGAAGGGCCGGCCCTAAACTGACAGTTTGATAATCTGATATGTCCGATAGTTATCGGACATATGGATTTCGGATCCGATCAGATAGGGTCTCTAGGATGTTAATCGTTATCATTAATCGGATATCCGATAACAACTTTAACAGTTCATTATCGGACATCGGAATGATACGATACACATCCCTAATATCCATGCACTGGCAGGATCTACACTACTGCTTTAAAATGGTTTATAACAGTAGTGACAACTGTTGGGGCCCAGGACATACTCCATATACAGTTTTCAAAACGTTTTCAAAGTGTCATATCCTGCTTGGTGTAGATCTGGCCACTAACTCCGTGCCAAAAAAGGGTAAATCAGCTGGACATTACTCAACATTTTCCCCAAGCAAGGGAGGATAAACCTTACTGAGAAATTCATCTGATCTTACTGAAATTCTTTTAAACTTCCTTTTATAATTTCTACAGATGTGCTACCTGAACAAAGTCACCTCAAATTTTGCTTCAAGCAAAATTCAGTAGTAATTCTATCCCCACGATCCACCAGTTTCCATGGCTGGGTAAGCCAAAGAAAAAAAACAAATCTTATGTTTAGGTATAATTTTCACAATATGCCAAAAAACATTAATGCCACTGGACAGTTAGAGTCAAAGTCTCTGCAGAATCATGATTGTTTACATTTGAGGTGCTACATGAGAATTGCAGTTCTAAGAGGCTTTTGAAACATCAAAATTTGTAATTTTTTTTCAACCTTTCTTTGACAGGCACTCCCCACCTCTTTTTTCAAATGTCCTGGTGACTCAGGGTGCTTTTCTTTAAATGGTTCCGCTCACAAAGCAACTGCAGAGCCATTTCTGTTGTTTCTCCTTGATTTTTTTGTTAAAAAAAATATTTGTACAGATGAAACACTGATGCTCACCCACAGATGCTCACACAAATTCTTGTGGTGTCGTTTTATTTCCCAGGCACATATCAATTCAGCTCGCTGGAATCTGCACCACTCGGGACTTCACTCGGCAGAATAAAAGCCAATGACCCCGATGTGGGTGAAAATGCTGAGATTGAGTACAGTGTTGCTGCTGGTGATGGAGCAGATATGTTTGATATCACCACTGACAAGGACACACAGGAAGGGATTATAACTGTCAAAAAGGTATATTTCTCCTCCTTCTCTTTTATTAGACTTAGCACTCCAGGTCTTAGGGTTTCTTTTTTCAGGCAGGAGGGAGGAGAAGCTATTGTGTGGGGTAAACTGCAGAGAAGCTAGCATATTAGGCCTGCTCTTCTCTCTCTTCACCAGGTAACAGTTAAACTTCAAACCTTGTAGGGGATTTTTGTTTTTGGAACATGCCAATTCACCTAAAGGGATATTCTCAGCAGCTCTGGCCAGTTGTGATCAGATGTGCCTGCATGATAACTTTTGAAGGATGGATACCAAAACCCTGCTGAGGATGTATGGGAGGTGGGATCAGTTTGCAAGCAGCCCACCAGCTGAATTATGCTATTTGGTTGGCAAAGATTGGGAACAGACACACTGTTACATATTGTCCTGAATGTAGTGGTGTGAGGGACTCCAGCCTCTAATGAGCAAATTATATGGGCATCCCTGTGTCTACTAATGAGACTCTCACCCCTACCAGTACTCTGTACAACAGCTGTGGAGAAAAGCAATTGTAAACACACTTACAAAATTTCATATTGGGTTGAGAACTAACATTTCAGTGAGTTAAATAAAAGAAAGGGAGACAGGCAAAAAAATGAACTCATCATATCAGCAATATTTAGGATCTAGAGCTGCCCTCTCTGCCGAAGTAAGCTGGGAAACACCTGCCAGCCAAAGACATTCAGTAGGCAAAATAAAATTTCTGTAAGGAATTGCTAGCTCAGGGAATCTGATTTCAGATCTCTCTTGGCGGCCAGTCAGCTAAGAAGCCAATGGCTTCTACTCAAAGATTATCTTTAAAAAGAGAGAAATGCAAGTTGTGTGCCAGACAGCAAATCTGTACCAAGTATTTCCATAGTACGTGGAGGCTAAGGGAAATGCACATTAAGCATCTTCAGCAATGCGGTGAAGTGAAATATCAAGCCTTCCTCACCCTATTTTCACCAGGAGTGAAATTTCAATCATGCACGTTGTTAGACAACCTTCCCCAACCTGATGCCCTCCAGACTTACTGAACTACAACCTCCATCATCCTCAGATAACACGGCCAATAAATTCCAATTGTCATTCTTGCTGGGTGATAGGAGTTGGGAGTCCAATGTGTATGGAGAGCACCAGGCTGGGGAAGGCTGGTGTCAGGTTTGGAGGGTGAGGTATTAGAGTCCAGATTAGAATTTTGATACTGGTCCAGGAACTGGTCCTCCTGTCATGAGAAAGAAGTCCAGATTAGAGATTTGGAACAGGTTCAGGAACACTATATTGCTCCCCCCTACCAATAGAGGTAGAGTAGCATGGAAACTAGGGATATGCAGCAGATTGGATACCTTGCCACTTCACGCTTGAAGCTATGCTTCTGAAATTTCTCCACATTAGACATACCACTTTGGTTCACATGTGTGATAAATTTCAGAAGCATAGCTTCAAGCATGTAGTGGCAAGGTATTTTTGAAAAATGAGGAAGGGAACGCCTATAACTTTTTATTTTAAAAGTTAGAAGTCTGAAAGTTGCTCACTTTGTATATGGGTTAGGAGTAGTTATCTGTCAGAAATTTCAGAATGATAGGTTCAGGCATTTGGTGGCTACGAATTTTTTAGATTAAAAGTTACAACAACATGGAGTTTTGACAGATAAAAGAGGGAGGGGGAGGCGGGGGAGGGGGTGCAATTGACAGCCCAAGCCTCTGTGGAAAAACTTTTGTAACTTTTAATCTAAAAAATCCATAGCCATCAAATGCCTGGACCTATCATTCTGAAATTTCTGACAGATAACTACCCCTAACCCATCTACAAAGTGAGCAACTTTCAGACTTCTAACTTTTAAAATAAAAAAGTTATAGTGTTTTTGTAACACAATACTAGGCTATGGGGAAATGCATTCAAAATGGCATCTGATCCAAAAATCGGACATCCGATTTTCGGATTGGAATCGGATCGGATCCACCCAACCTCCGATCCGGTCCACCAGGTGCGATCCCGATCCGTGATCTGATCCTATCCGGGGGGGGGGGGGTCAGTGCACATCCCTAATGGAAACCATGAAATTACAAGAAAATAGTAACAGTGGAGACTCTTTATGGTGACATAGACCCTTTCCCCATCTTTCCTACAACTAGAATTTTGAGCCCTGATTCATATATTGAACCAGACCACATTGCAATAGCTTGGTGAAGGTATATTTTGAATGAGCTCCCATTCTCTACCGTACCTGTGCATTTCAGTCTAAATTACAATCTTCATATTAACCAGGCCTCCGGGAAAAAAATGTGAGAGAAGTTCATGACCCTTTCCACACCAGGCATTTTGCCTGGGATGGCCCCTGACTGGTCCCTGTGCTCCAATGGTGTGTATTAGTTACTTCCGGGATCACCCTCCCTCACTCTACACCCAGGGGCTATCTCAGGCAAAATGCCTGGTGTGGAAAGGGCCCATGTGACTAGGCCTTCCTCTGTACAATCAGGTGCTAACTGAAGTCCAGTTCATATTGGAGGCTATCTGTCTGGAAGAAGATCTTGCAGTATTCCTGCACCCTTGGAATTTCAGCAGGAGACATGGCTAGAGTTGCCCAGTGAAATTTACAGGTTTATAGGACATAGTAAATAGCAAAAAATAAATGTATGGTTTTATTAAAGTAATAGCTAGGGCCCTGGCCTCTCTGGATCGATTAATAAGTGTTTAGATTGGGACCTACCAACTACTGTGCTAGTAAAATATCACAAGCCATGAATCTACATGATAGTTACAAGGATATTACTATGTGATTTCAAGAAACTAAACTGTCAGTATTGGGTATAAGGGCCAAACTTAATGTTCCATGAATAGTCCACTCTCAATTATATCACTCCTTTGTAATGTTGTTACAGGGCCAGGTATAGGGATGGGAAGAAATTTGTTCATTTTTTACTGCAAATTTATCTAATTAGTAGATAATTAGTTCTTGAACCAATATGTATTAGCCGGAGCAGAGAGATCCACATTGGCCACCTCTCAGAGGTCACAAAAGCAATCTTAGAGGGAAGGTAAAGAGGGTGTTCCCATGGGTGGGGAGGGGAAGGGACTGGGGAGGCCCACTTATGAGGAATCCTCTGGCCTTTCCAACCTCCTCTCTCCCCCTCCCTGACACCTCAGCTAGATGGGAGAAAAAGGCATTTCATTGGATGGCCTCAAGCTTTCGAGTTTGGAAGCTTATGGCCATAACCATAGGATTGTGCTCCAATACATTTACAAATCAAACTTAAGGACTAAACAGCCTGAGGAAATAAAAATAAAGATATATTTTTCACATTTCAAATATTATTCAGAATTAGGTTTTTTAAAAAAATTGAGTTTACAAAAAAGTAGATTATCTAGATAGATGATAGATAGATAAACTTACATTGTATACTTACTTTAAACTGCTGAGTTCAGATTTATTTAAATTGATCATCTCAAGGTGGGGATCATTTATCCTGAATGAGAACAATTTCTGGCTGACCTATATTTAGCACACAGTTTTGCAGGACTATTCTGTTTAGAATGGGTGTAATTCTGAATCACTCAAATCAACAGCAATTTAGGGATTAATTTCACTGGGTTGCAGATTGCACCTAATGGTGCATGCAAAATGTAGGATGTTTCAGCAATTCTCAGTGAGATGAAACTGATTTGAATTGACTGATGGTCAACAACCAACCAACCCCCCCTTATCTGCTCCAACAACACCATAGTAGACAAAATCAAATGGATGAAGGCCTGTTTCAGAGTGTTTATTATTTTAGAGCTTCTTACTGCAGCAATTAAGGCTGCAAAGCTAAGCCCATTCACTTGGAAATAAATCTCATTGATTTCAATGGAACTGAAGAAAATATTGGGATTTTATATGAGCTTGGTACATACCTGCAGGAGTTCAGGATGACATCTTTATAAAGATAAGATACTTGGTTCACATCAATTGTAAGACTAGTTGGTTTGATGAAGACTGAGGGAGGGGAGATTGCAGTGGCAGCTAAGGACATATTTAACACTGAACATGGAATGAAGAGACCTAGGTTCAAATCTATACTCAGCCATGAGGCGAGTAATGTTCCATTTTCAGCCAAGAAATGTAGTATGAATAAAACTGTGGTAAAATACCACATTCATATCCAGTAGCACCAAATACCTAATTAAATAGAAACCATCTGCATTTTCTCCAGAAAACATTGTGGCATATCTAGGAGGAAGCTACCAAGATCATACTGTGAATTTTGTTTTGTTTTTCACCATTCAAAAGGCTGCTCTTCATGTATGATAGATATTATGACTGCAAATAGCTGAGATAGCCACTAAGAATTAGCAAAAGGGATTTATAGCACAATCCTCTACATGTCTACCCAGAAATTAGCCCTATTGAGTTCAATGAGACAGAAAAGTGTGCATTGGATTGCAGGCTACATTTATAGCTACTGGTTTCCAATAATACTAGGTCTGTTTCTTTAGCCTTCAGAAATGTGCTTGTTTTGCTATGTAATATTCTTTCTCTTTTCATCTTCCCCACTCCATATTTGGATGCAAGCAATTAGATTTTGAAAAGAAGAATCTATATACCTTAAAAGTAGAAGCAACCAACACTCATCCTGACCCACAATTTTTCTACATGGGACCATTTAAGGATTCGGCTTTGGTCAAAGTATATATAGAAGACATAGATGAGCCACCAGTGTTTAACATACCCTCAAATTTAATAGAGGTAGACGAAGATGCGAGGGAAGGAAGTATCATTGGGCAAGTGATAGCTCAGGATCCAGATGCAGCAAGGAACATAATAAAGTAAGTCACCTTTGATGAACAGCACAAAAAATCATTACAAGAAGATGGTCGTTGCACATTTCTAACAAAAGAAAAATAGCTCTTCTGGACTGTTTTATTTCTTGCTGCAGGCATGGGGATTGCATCGTTAATTGTACCCCCATGATAAACAAACAAACAAACAAACAAACACCTACATGCAGAAGACCAGTATATCATGGAATACATTTTTATTTATTTTATTATTTGTATGCCATCATCATCATTATTATTATTCTCTACCACCCTTCATTCTCAGATGAAGAAAATATAGAAAATTCATTTAAACAACAATTAAAATTAAGATATATGCCACCTTTTGTAGGCTTCATTTGGCTGAAGCCTTCTCCCCCACAAGCGAGTTGTTTGTTGTTAAATGCAGGAAATCCTTTTAAGTGCAGGGGGACATTCAAACACAAACACCACAGCTTGCAGCATGAAGTAGAAGAGTTCAAGGAACATTTTATCCCATGATTCTGCTCACTGTATAAATTGGCCCTCTGTATGCACATCAGCCCTAAGAGAACAGAACCTGAAAACGTTTCTCTGATAAAAGAAAACATTGAACGTAGTTTCTTGGGGTTCTCGGCCCTTCTATCCCTCAGCGTCTTTTCACCACTTATGCTGATCCACTTTCAATTTTGGTTTGCCTCTTCTTGCTTCATGTCTTTGACTGTGGTGGTACCTAAGCAGGGTATACCTGCCACGTCCCTAAAGCATCTGCTTCTCCATGTTTTAAATCCTTCTCCAAACCCCATTTTTGCAAAACCTTTCTTGAAATGGCATTCATTCAGGATCCTCTTTTACAAAATATGCTTTCAGTATTCCTTTTATCGGAGAAATATCTAGAACTCCTATTCCTGTTACAGCAGCAATGGAATACATACATCACAAAAATGGAAGACACAGGAGGACACCTGTTTTCATATAATTTGCATATGCAAATTTATTAACATGGGAGCTTTTTAGTAACTGACTTGGTTGTAAAGACCCAGTTATTGAAAAATCAGGCCGCCACTGCCCTACCCAGATGTGTGTGTGTGTGTGTGTGTGTGTGTGTGTGTGTTTTTCCCCTGGTGAGTTGGAAATCTCTTTTTTCAGTCCATGACCTTTCTTCCCGCTTCTACCTGGACCCATTTCAAGATCTGTTTGGTATATTTCCCCCAGGCATTTCCAGAAACAGTTAAAATAATTATACATTGGCTGAATTTGGACAACACGATAGTCAATGGTGGGGTAATAATCAACTTTACAGTCGTTCATCTAGGGGGTACTCCCCACACAACGTGGTAATAAATAATCAACCGTGGTGTGGATTAGGATCAGCGCTGAGTTGACTATGGCAGCATTCGGATGACACGATAGTCAATACAACTGACAATTGTTTCCCCCCACCCAGTTGCTTAATGTGTCGTCTGAATTCAGCCATTGTGGAGTTTAATCAATGCACTAGGGAGTGTTTGCTGATGGCATATATTTATTTATTTATTTATTTATTACATTTGTATACCGCCCCATAGCCGAAGCTATGTCCTCCTGTAAAGGAAAACATACACACCCCAACTCATGACCTCTGTAAGCTTTCTACAGTCTTCTACTTCTTCTGTTTAAGACTCTTCTCCATACACTGCCAGGTTTCCCAAGAATATGTGTCTTTGCAAATGCTCAAAGAATCATGAGGATTGAGAATACAGTGGGCATTTGTGAATCACTCAAGAAGAGGGCATGCATCACAAAAATGGAAGACAAAGGAGGACACCTGTTTTCATATAATTTGCATATGCAAATTTAGAAATAATAATAATCATTGAAATAGAAATACAGTACATATCAATAGTGTAGAAGTTCGCGACCAGGTGACCTTTGTGCCTTGCTCAGTCAGTCAGCTGTTCAGGTGCTGTCGATGGGCAACTTCAAGACCCAGTTCTTCCTTCTGATGGTCCTTTATCTTTAAACTGGACCTGGACTGGATGACCCTTTAAGCAGAGGACATTTTCAAAACAGATGGCAGCCCTCTGGCAGCTTTTCAAAGAGAGGACTGTCCTCTGTAAAAGATGGCACATTACCACCTTAGTTGGGAACAACTCTCTCTGTGTGTAGCAAGTGAAAGCTGCCCTCACAATCATATGTCAGGTTATATTCTTCTTAAATTAAATCATCAGTGAATAGTGTACATGAACCCCTGCATACAATTTTCTCTCCTTGATACATTCTAAAAAGACTACCTATTCACATATATTGCCTACTTGCATGTGCTGCGTGACTTCAAAACAAGAATGAATTGAGTATTGTGGCTATAGTTCTGTGATTAGAAAAAACCTGCACCTTCCTTTTTTTCTAATCAAGTAGAAAGAGTACCAATCTTACAGTAGTCACCTCTTCTGACATTATTCTGCTCACATATGTAAACCATTCACACTGGATTAAAAAAAATGTTTTAAGAAGGTTTGCTCTCTCTCTCTCTCTCTCTCTCTCTCTCTCTTTCTTTCTGTTATTCTGTGGAAATGTGGAATGATTTAAATGTAACTAGTACCTGAAAAACAAAGACAAAATATGCATTTTGTCATGTTCCCCTTTCTTCTATATATATTATTTTATTTTTAATTTTTAATTTTATTTTGGGTGTAGGTAAAGGAGGTAATCATTTCAGTCAACTAGTTGGATAAATTAAAATGCTTATGTGGACAACCTGAATGAACTTCTATAGTTGCACAGTATTTAAAATATCTGCCAAGCAGAAATCAAATGACAATATAACAGAGGATCATGAGGCATGTGTTTTCCTTTGACAGATATTCTTTGGATCGGCACACTGATTTGGACAGAATATTCAACATCCACTCAGGAAATGGGTCCATCTTTGTCTCAAAGACACTTGACCGAGAAGCCGCCCCCTGGCACAACCTCACTGTCATAGCAACTGAAATCAGTAAGTTGCAGGTGCCTCATAAAATGATTTGGAGGGAAAGGAAGGGGCAATTCATGTTGAAAGCTGTGGTCCTATACATCTACCTAAAACACCATTGAACTCAGTAGGGTTTATGCCTGAGTAGATACATATAGGATGTTGCTGTTTCCCAATATTTTTCTTACTGCACAGTATCATAATCAGTACTGCACATCTAGATTACACACACACACACACACACACACACACACATACACACTCACAAATTTTGCACCAAATCCTCTACAAAATGTATAGCTTAATTTAAGTGCCTGATATTTTAGAATGTAATCACTCTCAAACAGGGAGGTGGGAATTGGGAGGTAAAGATTTATATGTTATCTTTATACATCACAAACGTGTTGTGATAGCTTTTATTCCACTTTTACTGTTAACTGTTTAACTGTCAAGGCTTTCCTCAAGTAGCCTGAGAGTAGTAATTTGATGAGGAGGCTGAGAATTCTCTCTTAGATACCTTTCAGACCACTCCATAGATGTACAGTTCCCAGGAAAGAGGGAATTATTGTTAGTTTTGAACCTACTTAAGATGTTCTTTTACTGTGTAGCTAGAACAGCTTCCAATGCTAGTCAGAGAACACCTAAATATTTCTTCCCACGTAGGTTGCTGTGATGACACGATTAGCTATGATGCGGGCAATGCAACCTATCTCCATAGTGGCTCAGCATATCATCAGTGTGTGCTATCTCCAGGAAGCTACCTTATATGGAGTCAGTCCATTGGTCCATCTAGCTGATACTTTTCTGCACTGATTGGCAGTGACTCACCAGAGTTTCAGACAAGAGTCTTTCCCACCCCACATCTGTAAGATTGTGCTGCTTCGTTATCAATGGAAATTAGTGTTGCACTGCATTAGTGCTTCTGCATAAGTTGCTAGCTCCATTTTTCCATCCCCTTTCACAACAAATAGCCCACTTTAGGCATACTCAGTCCTCATTGGACAGTCCCTGGTGCCCCCCATAGGAATTTATTCGAAATGGTTTGTGCAAACCTTAGGCTTTGCCCAAGCCTGATAACACACCTCCCTCTTGAACATTGGTGGAGTTGTTTGGGCTACATGAGGATCAGCACTTGGAGGATGAGCTCCCTATTAGTATATGTTGCATGTCTGTGTGGGCAGCATTGAAAGCTTCCTCTCTCAGGCAGGGAAGGGACCCAGAGTGGTAAATAGTCCCTAGCTGAGGAGAGGAAAGGTTTGAAGGCACAATCCTCACATTCAGAGAAATCTCTCCTGTCAGAAAAGGAAGACCTTTGAAGGGACTAATAGGGCAGAGAGGAGAAGGGGGCTACATCTTGTTGGGGAGAGGGTGCAACTGTGACTCAGGTAACTGCCTTGCTAGAATTTCACTACATGCTCCTTCCCCCTTTCCCTGCTCTGCAGGCAAATGTACACACGTGCGGTCTGTCATTGCCATGCCCCGACAGAAGGACTCCTCCTCTCAGGAGCTAGAGCTTCCAGAGACAGATGATACCATTGAGGCATCTATATCATGAGAATTGAGGAAGCCAGGGCCCTCAGGGGAGATGATCCCCACAGGAAGAGGGGAACTCTGCTTCAAAAATAGTGGCTGAGTGACCCCCAGTCGCAGAGAGCATCATCGCCTTAAGAAGTCAATCAGCAGGGCTCCTATAAAAATAAGTGCTGGACTGCAAGAAAGGACTCCTCAGGAGAAAGTGACTCCTCATGAGTAGGGCTCAGGCCAGGGAGCTCTAATGTACTGCAGCTGAGCTCTGGGTGGGTCTCAGCAGACTTTCAGTGTCTGCTTAGCTAGCTATATATATAGCACAGGTCTAGCAAGCTGAGTTTTCTACCACTGCCTGCTTGCAAGTATCTGACTGTTTTATTATCTTGCTTCTTGGTTAGTCCCATCACTCAGAGGCTGGTGCAGCCAATGCAGGACAGTCATCCCTTCTTTTAAGGTTTTTGGTCCCTTTTTATTTTCTTTTTGTTAAAATGAATGTACTTCTGCAAACCTCAGCCTCTCACCCAACCCAGTACTAATACACAGCTCTTCTGCATGTTTGATGCCAATTTTGCTACATAAGGGTTGACACCCATATCTGGGAATCAGAAACAGAAGTAATGATGTATTGTATATTTTTATTTCAGGCAATCCCAAACAAAGCACCCAAGCGCCCATCTTCATCCGTATTTTAGATATAAATGACCATGCACCTGAGTTTGCCAAATACTATGAAACCTTTGTTTGTGAAAATGCTAAAGCAGGACAGGTAAATGTATTTTTACTATGCCAACAAACTTGTAACTGATTTATAGCACTTTCTGCATTGCCTATATATATATATATATATATATATATATTTGTAGTGGCAATCTGACACTTGTAGAAATGGGGAGAAAAATTTTCACCTTTTCACCTTACTGAAAAGTAAGGTGTGTTTTAATATTCTCAACTTTAACTATTATTTACCTTTACCAAAAGTTCTGAATCAAAAGAAGTTCATATGTTGTCCTCAAAAAAAGATCAGCTGTTGCAAGCTCCATTACATTCAGTTGCAAGGAAAAATGCAATGTGCAACCTAGGCAATTATGGATATAGGTTAGGGATGTGCAAATCAGCTGAATTCGAGCTTGTCGGGGTTCTCCAAAGTCCACCCTGCAGCTTGTTCTGACTCATGTCTGTATTAGATTGTGACCTTTGGTTGTTGTTTTTCTTTCTGCATGAAACTCTGTGCATACTTTAATTTGCAATCCCTCAAATGTACACAATAATTGTGAACCTTCTTGAAATGTACGTATTTTCTCCCATCGATTAAAGCGACTCTGGGTGCATTTTAAAAATGTGTGCGTTTTTATGCACATTTTTTATGCATTTTTTTAAAAAAACACTTTTTTTTTTGTTCCACAAATTGTATCACAAGCTCGGAAGTGTACGAAATGCAGACCCCAGATTGCATTTGGGTCTGTGCCCAGTTCTGGGAGGTGTGAAGTGGATAAAAGTTGGTCAAAACCAATCTGATATGAATTTCTGATACATCCTAATATAGGTGACAGTTCACATCCCATTGAAGGTCCTTGCAGACAGAGGACTTGCATGACTATTTAGCAGAAGCCATTGTGCAGCAAATCCATCTCTCTTTTTTTTTTTTTTGGTAATGATTTGTTTGCAATGAGAAAAAACACAGGAGAGATAGTGGGGGAAAATAGGAGGGTTATGAAGGGAAGACGTCATCTGGACCCTCATAAAACTCTGTGAATGGGGCACGGTGGTGGCACCATGAAAGCACCCTAAATCTGGTTGAATTCTCTATCACAGTCAGCAACAATTGGGAACTATATTAGTATCTGCTGGATTCACATGCATCATTTGCCAGTGTATTTGGGTTTAATGGGACTTATTCAAATGCAAGGATTGCAGCCTAATTTTGTGAATATAGGACTAGCTGACATGCCTGGCATTGCTCGGGTCCGTGAATAATGTTTATAACATTTATTTGATAAATAATAAGTTTCTCTGCAACTTATACATCTTTAGGTTTTTGTTTTTTTTTTAGTTTGGTTGAATTCGTAAATTGTCTTGTTAGAATCAATGGAAAATTGTGTTAATAAGAACTGTATTTTGAATTAGAGCTTTGTGATAAACCACATTTTTTGTTTTACCTGAAATGCCTACACCTTCTATCGTGCTTTGGCCAGAGCAGCCGTCTAAACTTCAAAACATGATCAGGACACACAAAATCCTTTTGACCAGCTAAAAAGATGCAAACCTAAAAATATGTTTTCAAAATAACCAGCATTGCCCAGATATCCAAATAACATATACTGTAGTAGGGAAGCAGATCTCAGTGGACACAGGGAACAGTTGTATGCATGTTATCTGACGTTATTATTATGAAAAAAGGAAAGCAGCGAGAACACAGGCCAGTCCTAGGCCTGTGAAGTACCTTTAAAATAAATTAAATTAGTTTCTTCCCCACCTCTCTCTCACCCTCAACACATGGCCAGGGCCACCTTGAACCTGTCACCATGATTTACCTTGTCTCCCACAGAAAACAAAAAGCTACAACTCCTAGCATGCCTTTTGCTGTGGTGCCCGACTTGCCCAATGGGAGTCCTGCTGCTGAAGCTCATGGGAAGTGAAGTCTGGCTGAGTTAGTCCACGCTACACTGAGGGAGCTAGCTGGCTGACTCATGGGTAGCTTGGCCATTGACGTCGGTGACAGGCCCAGAGTGGAGACCTCCTGCCCTTCTGCTCCTGATGGTGCCTAGTAACCAAGGCAGCCAGCCCAGGCTCTCTCCTTCCAGGCCCAGGATGGTGAGCTACTTTGAGATGATGGTCACCAAAGCCCAATAAGTCTTCCCTCCTGCCCAAGGCATGCTGGGAGTTGTAGGTGCAAGCCTAGCTCTCTGAATAACATTAATCGATGTATAGTGGGAGAGCGGGCCTTTTTAGTTGTGGCACCTTGCCTAAGGATTTCTTTTTCCCAGGCGGGCTGGCCTGGTGACTGCATTAATGGCTTTTAAGTGCCAAGTGATTATTTTAAAAATATATATTTTCCAGGGATTTTTAACTTGATGAGATTTTTTATGCTGCGGGTTTCCCCCCCCCCCCTATTATAACTAAACCACAACATTCCAAGACAGTTGCAAGAATTACTGGATAAAGTTTATGATTTTTATGTAACAGCCTGCCTATACCATTGAGACAGAGGAGTGAATGGAGGATTGACTGATATAGCTGAGGATAGAATGCAAAGATGGGCAGGTTTAGTGGCAGTTGGAGAAAGTTAGGTAGGAGAACCAAGACAGATAGTGAGAGGTCAGGGTTTGCTCACCCATACTTTATTTTAAATCAGCCACTCTACATACCAGTACCACACCTCCCAGCATACATTTGGTAGCTTGCAGGTACCCACATCCTCTGAGACATCCTCTTGTTGCCAATGCTGCTCCTCGATAGGGTGTGAAGGAGAAACATCACCAAGGAGGGGATGTAAGCAGCTGTCAGTGGACATGCCCAGCTCCAGCCAATCACGCTGGGATTGCCTCGTCCTGCACTTCTCATCCACCAAGTGCGTCAACTGGAGCCTGTACTGAAGGGCCAGGGCTGGGCCAGGCACTTCCCCCTTTTATTGGGTCTATTTCTGGGCATGCGCAGAGTGCATCCCCTTCATCTTAAGGGCAAAAGTTGTGCGCTTGGTTCCCCCAGATTCTGAGAAAACAGCGATATCAGGGTGAAGTGCCTTTGAGCATGTTTGGCCCCTCAAAGCCATGCTGTTGTATGTAGTCACGATTTTAAAAACACACAGAGGGTGGGAGGAGGCACCGGAAATGGATGCAGCCCATTTATGTGGGTTTGTTTCCTTTAATGTGGAATTGGGTTGACTGTTTGAGACCAAACTTAGGAGTCAGGTTGTGAAAGACACACAGCAGCCACCCGCCTGGGCACTCACAATGGCTGCCAAAGGCCAGGAAGTCTGGCCTCCTGCCCAAGGCATGCTGGGAGTTCTGCCCAAGGCATGCTGGGAGTTGTAGGCACAAGCCTTGGTTTTATTAAATTCTTTAAAAATACTTAAACCCCCGAAATTCGTGTTTTTAGATTTTTCTGGTATATTGTACTGCCAGACATATCACCGTGTCAAGTTTCTAACTCACCTGGAAGTGGGTAAACATTTCCGGACATACGTGACACACACATACTTTCCACTTTTAAGTAGAGATTGCAGGCTAAATTTGCATGCAAGACTCAAGCATACTCACGGTATCAGATTCTCCTATCCTTGCTTATGAGATAAATGGACATAGAAGCATGCACACCAAGGCAATTGAAAGGAAAATTTTGAAATGGGAAATATATATATATATATATATATATATATATATATATGGGTTTTCTTTTGCATCCAATGTGGCAAAGAATCAATATCTGGCCCTGGGTGGACAGGAAGAATTATATGCTTTGGCTGAAATTACTTTGATTAATTAATTGATTACATGCAAATTAAATTTATGGTTTGCAAAATGCCCTTCTTAGAGTTCTAGGGGGAAAAGGGGCACCAAAATGGCTCAAGTGGATTTTGGACATCTCCAATCCATACATTGTCATTGGATTCTCCCTCCATCAGATTGGCTGAGGGGACTACACAGCTTTCCTGTTATTAAGACTCAAGAGCTTCCCAGAACTCGGTTCTTATAGACTAGCTCAGGGAATGCACCAGAACTCAAACTACCAAGGTGGGGGGGAGGGGAGGGAGCCGTAACTCTTAAATTTTGTGATGGCCCCCTGGGCTACTGTTTTTTGAAAACTATGGAGCCATGATGTGGAAGGAGTCAGGGGATGGGGCTTGCGCATTCCTTCAAGAGCCCCCCTACCCTTTTCA
Source organism: Anniella stebbinsi (assembly GCA_029215795.1). Lineage (NCBI taxonomy): Eukaryota > Metazoa > Chordata > Lepidosauria > Squamata > Anniellidae > Anniella > Anniella stebbinsi. The sequence goes on from JARDYH010000006.1 coordinate 4,261,662, forward strand.
CCATAATTCAAGCCACAGAATGCAGAGTTTTCTGGATAATCTCCCCCGTTTAGGGACTTTGTGTCAGCAGTTTTATATATTGCTGGTTGATGAAAAACAGCAAAATTTCACAGGCTGCCAAAAAATCAATAATAATAGAAATGTCTCTTTTTCTCTCTGATAAAATTGCATAGATTCTGGTTTAATCCTAAGGGTACTTACACAAGATATATATATAGATACATATAGATTGATGTCCCAGATTTGCTATCCGAGGTGATCACCTCACTCTACTGCATGGTATGGACAGCTCAGATTGTCCTTTTAGTATCTCATGATGCAACTTTCAAATAAGGCTGCAATGCTTTCTTTTGCTTTTTGACATTTGCTTTGTTCTAACCAAATGCCTTAACTTGGTTCTTATTGGGACGATTTGAACAGAAGTCTGACTAAAATAATGAAGGCCTTCAAATGCTGCAAAGACTAAAAGTAAGAATCTCAGCCTTTATAGCCCATGACCAAATATTGCTAATGCAGTATATCAGAAATTAAGACGCCCAAACAATGAATTACATTGAACACATGCATCTTTAGGTGACATTGACCTAATATCTTTAACAGTTCAAGAAATACATATGCATAGTACATTCCCAGGTTTTTTTAGAAGTGTTGATTACAATCAACAGATGCACCTCATATGTATAGCTTTCTCTTTCCGTTAAGCATAAATTTACACTAGCATTGCTTCACTTCTTACAAAAATGAATATTTATTCTTAAAATTTCTAGCACAGAATGATGCAGAAATCGAGTCATCTCACCTGGGATGTGTGAAACAGCAAAACCTGAGCTCGCTGGAGTTCTCTGAATTCCAGCTCGAAGTTTGTTCTAGCTGAAGTCCATAGCAGATTGCGAGTTTTCTTTTCTTTTCTCATGAAAACCTGTGCGTATTTTTATGTGCATTTCCTCACAAATGTATGCATCAATTGTCCCCACCTTTGAAATGTATGCATTCACGTTTTGCTGATTGATGAAACCATATTTCTGCGTAGTTTTCAAACGTACACATTGTTTCATGTGTATTTTTTCAAAAGTACACTTTTTTTTCATGTGCATTTTTCAAATGTACACATGCTGCCGAATGCATTTTGGGGGGGTTCATATATGGCAATCTTGGAAACATATGGATTTCAACCATAAATGAGGTCCGAGTCCGTGTTCATTCCAGAAGATGAATAGCAAACCGCCCAGAGAGCTTTGGCTATGGGGCAGTATATAAATGTAATTAATAATAATAATAATAATAATAATAATAATAATAATGATAGTAAACCCTGATAAAAAATGAACTGAAACAAATTTCTCATACATCCCTGCATCTCACTAGTAAAACATCTTCATAAGGAAAATTGAGAAATCTTAATTTCTTTCTACTCTCATACTGGCAGTGGCAATTAAGAGCCACATGGTGGCACAGGAAGTTCTGCAAAGGACTTCAAGTAACACACTCACATTTTCAGAATGAAAGTAAAAATACTAGTAGTTTACACAGGGGGTAATCCTGTGCCTGTTTAGACAGAAAAACAAAAATGTCCTGCAACTCCCAGCATTCACCAGCCAGCCATGTGGAAGGAGTTTTAGGCCTGTTTTATGTCTAAATAGGCAAAGCATCACATCTTTAATACATGTTTAAGTGTAAAGATATACGAAGCGCTACTTTTAGGTCAATTTGGACATCATGATCAACTACGGAATGAACTGAAGCTTTTATTCCCTCTCCCACGGCTTTTTCCCCTTGTGCAGCTGTGAAGAGGAGATTGTAAGCTTCCACTTCTATGTTTTATTAACCCCGTTTTCTTATTATTTCTGAGACCTAAACTGTGGTTTATCTTAACTGTGGTTTGTTGAAACAGCTATGAAACAGCTTGTGCAGCTATGAGGAGGAGATTGTAAGCTTTCACGTCTATATGTTATTAACCCCATTTTCGTATTATTTCTGAGACCTAAACTGTGATTAAACTTCAAAATCATAATCCATATTTTGAAGTTGGCTTGTTTCAAACAATTTGTAGGTAAGATTAATCCAAGTTTATTGGGAGTGGACAAAACAACAAGCTGTGGTTAATAAAAATGCAAACAAAATCTTTCAATCTCTTCCTTGCATCTGTGAAGGAGGCAGCTGATTTGTGGCAACTCCTTTCCATCATAATAAACTAGAGGTGTGCGCTCTGCCCAGTCGGAGGTCTGTCGGTAGTCCGATCTTGAGGAGCAGATTGTGGGTGCTTTTAAAACTGGCAGACACTTTTGGGGAGGAACGGGTGGCATATGTACTTCCGAACCGCCCTGAAAATGTCCACCTTTTTCGGGTCTCTCTGAGGCTTGTATTAATCGCTGGGAGACAACAGAACAGATACTCCATATAAGGAAAATGCTCAGGTTTTGAGATTGACATCTGTGACTAACCAATAGCCACAGTCTCCTCCCTGCCCCCCCTCCAATCCCAGGGCTTAGTGGGAGGGGTTGCAAAAGATATATTACCCATTTGCTCTTCCCCTGGAAGTCATTCCTTTGCTAGCTGTTGTTTGCTTCCATTATTTTTTATTTGTTTGCATCCTCTGTCTGTGTCTCTGGTTTTCTTTGGGTGGGTGTGCTAGTTATCCCCAAGTTCCTTGCACCTTAAACCCAGACTCCCATGTTGTGTGTTATAGGGTAAGTGTGTGTGTGTGTGTGTGTGTGTTCTTATTAACCCCTTAAAAACTTTTATATATATATAAAACCCCTTATCTGTGCTGGTGCTCACTGCAACATTCGTTAGGAAGGAAGGAGGAAAGAGAGTACGAGAGAGAGAGCTTCTGCATGTTTTCCCCTCCGTGTCTCTGGTTTTCTTTTGGTTCTGGTGTGTACTATAGTTCTATTTGTATTCCAGTCCCCAAGTGCCTTGCACCATAGACCCACATCGGACTCACTATTCATGTGTTGTAATGTGAGTGTGTGTGTGTGTGTTTTACCCTTATATACCCAATAAAAAATATCTATCTATCTTTTCATCCATCCCTCTTATCTGTGTGCTGAATCCCTCCTGAAGGGCTGTCAGGGTGCCAATTTCCGAGTCTTTATCTTTAAAACTGACAGCTCTGTAAACATTTTCAGTTTCCATAGCTTAGAATGGCAGTTATTGGAGGTTCAAAATTTCCCTAAAAATCAACTGTTGAAACGATCTGCTTGGCACAGCTGAAGCCCTCCTTAAGAGATATCAGAGTGTCAATTTTCATTTCTTTATCTTTAAAATGACGGAGATGTATGCCAAATGTGGAGAGATGGACCTCCTTCCAAAAACTGGAGCGGAGAACCTGCTCAACGGAGCTCCGCTCCAAATTTCGGGGAGGAGCAAACCTGCTCTGCACACCCCTATAATAAACCATGGTTTATAAAGCCAGCTCTATTTGTTTTTGTCATTGTCATATAAAAATATTAATAAGTGCTAATGTAATACATATGAATGATTTCATACCAGCACTGTATGCTTTTTAAAAATAATAATAAAATGATCTTACTTTCATTGGTGATATGTTTTTGCCATCCTTCGGAAGGCCATTGCATTTTAAAACCATAAACTGGTTAATCTATTTTCACGGATATGTGTCATGTATATAGTATTGATTCCCAACAGAAGTCCCGTATCCCATTATTTAGACCTTGCTCATTTTATTAAAATTATGGTGCAGATAGTTTGCTACACTACTGCTTTAAAACAGTTTATAACAGTATTGACAACTGTTGGGGCCCAGGACACGCTCCATATACCACTGTCAAACCATTTTCAAAGTGTTTTATCCTGCTTGATGTAGATCTGGCCACCGTGTTACTGTTTTTAATCCAAATTTTGGAAATGAGATGGTATGTAGGGAACATGTTCCACATTGGTGAAGATTTGTATTTAGTAATATCATGGGTCCAGGCAGGGGGATTCATTGTACACAGTCCCAATTCACATCTTATCCCGATACCCGCCCAGCCGGAACTGCTTGGGTTGGAAGCGGCTGTTGCTAGGGGGAAGGAGCAGAATAAGGCTCCTCACGTGCCTAGGCATGGGTGCCTTGCAGATAAAGGCAGGGCAGAGGCTATAAAGGACTGCCCCACCTTGACACTGGCCTCTTTCATCTCGGCTGCCACCCTCCCTCCCTCCCTTCATCTAGTATGGGATTAGCCAGTCTCTCCCTTTGGAGAGTGGGCTGAGTAGGGATTTTCCCCTCTCTTTAGATGAGCAAGCTTTTGCCTACTTCATACTGGAAGTGGTAAACATGGAGGGTGGATAATTCAGGGATGTGAAGGAATTGGCCATATATTGGAACAGGGATTGTGAACACCATGGGACCTTTGGGTGATTGGCATATCTGGAGGACCTGCTCCTAGGGCGCTGTGAGACTCATGTGTCAGGTTATGGTATGCCTTTGGAGGCCCTCCTGCCTCACCTACTCTGAGCTGTGAGGCTTCGGGTGGGGGGTGACGTGGGGCGGTCTCCCCACACTTACAGAGTGTCATATAAGAAAGGGGCTGGGTTTTTACCCGACTCCTCGTTTTGGAGAGTGCTCGCCCATAAAGCCTGGCAAGTCACCTGAGGAAGGACCCATCAATTCCCGCACTTTCACATGCAGATCCAGGGAGGGGCAAATTCCCATATTATTCAAATAAAGAGGCCCTAGTTTAATCCAAGTCCTGTTGTCTGTGTCTTTATTCCAAGCTTCCTTCTGCACTTGCAACAAGAGGCAAATAGAAGAGGGCAAAGGAATGTGCTGAGCCCAATATCACAGGAAAGGACTCTTTGGCTGGTAATGTAAGAACTGGGCCTAACAGCTATAGGATAAATTGCTAGAATTTGTCTTCTAGTTGGACACTTACGCCTTGCATTCTTCAAGGCAGTAATTGCAGGGATCTAATTACATGGCTTTTTAATTAACTTTCTTATCTTAGCCTTTCATTGTTTTGTAGGCCTCTACAAAGTTTTATCTAGTTGATTTGAAATACTTCAAGAAAAGTTGCAGGCTTAGCTGTGACACAGAGGTTGAAATTGTTGACAACTATTTCCCCCTGTCTAGGCTGCTGTGTCGGCAAATGTTATTGTACCTGCACATGTTATTGCAGGAGGAATGAAAAAGGCAGCAGCAACTATGAAAAAAAAAATCAACATTTGAAATCAAGGATCACCTTTGACAATAAGGTTGCTTTATGATGCATGGAGGATTGTTGATGCATATTTGAAATGTACGTTGCCCAGTTTGATCTATTTTTCCTTATCCATGCCTTAGCTCCATTATGTGGGAGGATGACTCAGATTTTTTTTTCCACCAGTACTACAAGAAAGCCTTATCCACAGAATAGTGTTATAATTAGGGATGTGTATCATATCGTTAAAATGTACGATAATGATACGATAGGGTTGTTATCGTGCATGTGTTTAATGATAACAATACGATACAAAAACCTATGTTTCCCTTCTGATAGGAACGCATGGGACGAGCTGTCATTCAGACCTGTCAGAAGGGAAACGATCTTTAAAAAATTCATATAAAATCAAGGGTTGGAGGGATCGATCTCAAATTTCATGCACATACTTAAGCATACCCCATAAGCACTGTGACCAAGTTTCAAGCCTCTGACTTTTAAAATACAGAAGTTAGAGGCATTTTTTTCTTTAAAAATAGGGCTGCAAAAATATCATTTTTTCATAATAATTATCGTGAAGACGATATGGTTCACCTACGATATTATCGGAGACGATAATTTTTTTGATCCGAAATGACGATAACGATAAACGACAATATTTTTTGGCGTGCACACCCCTAGTTATAATTCAAGCAGAAAGGGGAAGGTTCTGGTAGCTTTATATGATGATTTATAATTGCATTAAAAACTAGTGCTGGGCCAAATCCTGCCTCCTATTTTCAGGAACTTTCTCCCTGCATAAGAGGCATTGTTTTTTCTGCCTCTTTTGCAGGGGGGGGGAAGGGAATTCAGAGAATGTTCTCCTTGAGGAGGGGAGCAGGGTTTCCACATACCATTTTAAAGTGTAGTCAGTTGCTGAGGGGGCTTCTTATCTTTTTAATTTTTTTAGTTAAAAAAAAAATGACAACACCCTTGGCATTTGGAGGAGTCCAGCACTTCTAAGTGATGCTATTGGAGACCACGTGACCTCACCCTGTCCAATAAGCATCCAGGAAGAACTCCTGGGCTCCTGTAAATGCTGGGCTGTTTTAAAGAAAATAAAAATAAAGAAAGAAGACCCCCTCAACAACAGGCTACATTTTAAAAAGTATATGAAAACCCTGTCCCCTCCCCAAGGAGAACATTCTCCAAAACTCTCACCTCTCCCAGCCTCTTTCACCTGAGTTTCCGTCCCCCACCCCACCCCATGAAATGCCAAAATGGAATGGTCAAAACTTTCAGCCCAGCGCTATTAAAAAAAGAAAAGAAACATAAAATAACATATTTATCAGAGATCAACAATGTTGTCCCGAAATGTACCTCCTTTTTAATGGCTCTAGTATAGTGGGAAGCGAAAGCAGGAGCTGGGAAGCAGTAGTCCTGGGGTTCCCATGGCAATCAGATGAGTAAGGCGTGAATAGGTGTCTGGACACCCTTCTAGAAGGTTTGTGAGGACTCTCATTGCTTTGCAAGAGTTGCTGTGAAGCATGCTTTAATGTCCCACTTCACCTGAGCCTGTCAATAAAGAGAAGGCTTGGTTAAGATGCCTCAGGATGCTCATCAGGTTAGCTTAGCATCAAATCCCTGCCAGATGTGACCATCTTATATTAAATCATTACGATCCCATCAAGGTAACGCTATATCCCTCTTGCATATTTATACCTCATAGGACACACAATGACGTTTGTTGAGATATTTTGGATAATGTGGAATAAAAAGCAGGAAATAATACTATGAAAGTGGTATATGGAATTTGTAATTGGTTTCCCCCTCATAACCTCTGTGATTTTGCATCAGCGATTCTACCACATTTGATAGCTTGCATTTTCCCCCCTGGTTTTACTAGCCATGGGCTATGGAGGGGGAAGATGTGCCACCCTATCTACTCAAAATCTCCTTTAGCAATCCTCTGGTTTCTGGGATTTTCTTCAGGCATAGCATACCACATTTTCAACCACGTATTCACATCTATAAGGGCTGGAAATGTGGCATTTTTAAATTAAACCTGATGATTCTCCACTAGTTACATTCTGGTCAGAATATCACATTCTTTAGGTTGCCTTTGTCCCCACTGAACTGTGTCCTACACACAGCCCTATCTATAGCCTACGAAGCAGATTCTCCTCTTCCTCCTCACGTGCTCTTTAACCACTAGTGAATAGACAGTGCATCTCACTAGTGGTTAAAGACCACGTGAGGAGGAAGAGGAGAATCTGCTTCATATCATCAATGTCCTGAGCACTTTATTCTTTCCCATAGATATGAATGGCAACCATTCTCTTCCATGGGTGAAAGGGAAGGAGTACATTCAGGAACAATCCAGAGAGGGATGTTAAACTGACATTTCGTCCTGGCGATTGCAGCCATTAACCATACAGCCTACTCCTATTTCCATAGCTGAAGAACTGGTACATGCTGTACACCTGAGCACCGTGTCTCCTCACCACCACCACCACCACCACCACCTCTCCCTAGCACACCTCCCCCAGCATCTCCCCTTGCCACACCTCTCATCTCCCACCTGCCTCCATGTTGCCACCACTGCTATTCTTATGGGGCAGGGCTCCTGGCAGTGGGGTGGGGAGAGCATGGAATTCACTGCTTCTCCTTATTTGCCACCTCAGGCAGGGGGTGTTCTCTGCTTCATGAGAGGGCTAGTGCTGGATACCTGGATAATACCTATTGTTGTTGTTGTCATTACTGACTTTGATATCCCAGGGGTGCACAAACGTTTCAGCTCCACAGGCCACATCTACTGCATGGGTGTCCACAGAAATAATTCAGGGGGAGGGGCAAAATCTATGACTTGTAACTACAGATTGTTGGCTTGATTATTTCTAGTCCTTCTATGACTGAACTCCAGACACCATTACTTGGTGTTGAAGAGAAGCTATGAGAAATAGTAGTGGGGCTGTGCTGTTGGTGATTTACTGTATTGAATGGAATTATGCATTTCAGAATTAACTTCTTAATAACTTGGGTGATTTGTCTATTTAACAATAACAGATTAATGCACTAAAAAGATATATAACTTCAATTTGTCCATTGAACAACAGTAGGGTTAATCCTCAGGTTAGGGTTAGGGTTGAGGAGACATGGGTCACCGGGAAGGAGCCAGGGCCACAGAAGAGCCTAGGAGGGCCAGACTAACTGAGTGGTCACCAGGACTGCTTCCATCTTGAGTTTGAGTGGCTGGAGGGAAGTCTCTGTGGTAAATTAGGGTTAGGGTCAATCCTCAGATTAGGATTAGGGTTGAGGAGTCACGGGTCACCGGGATGGAACCAGGGCTACCAAAGAGCCTAGGAGGGCCAGATGTACTGAGTGGGCCACCAGGACTTCTCCCATACTGACTTTGAGTGGCTGGACAGAAGTCCCTGTGGTGAATTAGGGTTAGGGTCAATCCCCAAATTAGGGTTGAAGAGGCACAGTCACTGGGCAGGAACTGTAGCCACAGTAGAGCCTAGGAAGGCCGAACTAACTCAGTGGGCCACCAGGACTGCCTCCATACTGACTCTGAGTAGCTGGAGTGAAGTCCCCATGGTAAATTAGGGATTAGGGTTAATCCTCAAATTAAGGTTAGGGTTGAGGAGGCATGGGTCACTGGGCAGGAACCGGGTCCACTGAAGAGCCTAGGAGGGCCAGACTAACTGGGTGGGCCACCAGGACTGCTTCCATACTGACTTGGAGTGGCTGGAGGGAAGTCCAAGTGATAAACAGGATATAAAACACTAAACCAAATTAAAAATTCCTAAGGCTGAATTTCATACTTTTTAAACAGAATCTGCCTTGGTAGTGGTGAATGCTAGACATAAGATTTGAAACCAGGCAGACTTCTAGTTTTCTTTCTTTCTTTTTGATAATGTTTGTCTGTCCATAACATTGAGGAAAATCTAATACAAAGTGGATCATTTGTTAAATAAAAACTAGAGCCTTCAAGGGTCTCCACCAAAACAGTAAATAACTTCTTTTATAAATTTCTCTTTGGGACAGGACTTCAATTTTCTCTATGGGCACTCAGCAAACATAAGCCAGACAATAGATCTTTACTTATTTTTTAATGTAGCCATGTCTTCTCTCTGTGCAAAGTGCTAAAGGGTCTTTCAGTTATTCATGTTGTAACTGGGAGGGAAAGTCCTGTGGGAATGGCCTATTTAATAACAAGGAACAGTTTGGTAGCCCCTGAGGAGCTCACCAGTCACTATCTGCTGGTCCAGGAAGGCTCTCCTTGATTAGAGCTTAGAGAATTTCTGTCGGGCAGCTACTCCCAATAGGAGTGGTCTGAGAGATCACTCTAAAATTCTTGTCATCTAGCTAGGCATGTGTGTGTGTGTGTGTGTGTGTGTGTGTGTTAAAATAAATACATGTACATGATCCAATGTCTACTGGGGGTTGGGATGCTGTTGGTGGGGGAAGCCACACATGATTGGATATAATAACTTTTCCATGCTAAGCTCTAAGAAAGCCAGACTTTTTTTGGTGCTCAGTAGAGAAATGTTGCTGATCAGAGAAAAAAGCTTTTCCATGCTGGAAGAAGGCAGGCAGACCCTGGGGAAGTAGATGGCAAGCAATGAGCCGGGCTGCGGGAAAAGGTGTGTGGGGTGCCATTGACTTCAGAGTGCTGCTAAGAGCTCCAGTATCTACTACAAGAAGGTCCCTGTCACAGGCAGCAAAGGAGAATTGGTTGAAGAGAGGGCTCTTTCTTTTCTTTTGGGGAATGGTTGCTATTAGGGGTGTGCACGCCCAAAATTATTGTATCGTATCTTTATCGGAAATCACTTTTTTAAAAAAATTCAGATCGGATTATATCGTAGGTAAATTGTATCATATCAGAAATACGATATTTAATTTGCAGCCCCATTGTGCACTATAGAGCTGAATTTTTAGAAAAAAATGCCTATAACTTCTGTATTTTCAAAGTTAGAGGCTGAAACTTGGTCACAGTGCTTATGGGGTATGTCTAAGTATGTGTATGAAATTTGAGTTTGATCCCTCCAACCCTCAATTTTATATGAATTTATTAAAGATTGTTTAAGTTCTGACATGTCAGAATGACACCTCACCATGTGCGTTAATTCAGACCTGTCAAAAATACAGGGGTGGAGGGATTGATCTGAAAGTTGGCACATATGTGTAGCAACACGTGCTAGACATGTGTATGAAATTTGAGATCGATCCCTCCAACCCTCGATTTTATATGAATTTATTAACGTTTGTGCAACTTTATTGACACAGCTGGTTGACCGGGCCTCCGTGCTGTCATCTTCTTGTCTGCTTTTTTTCACTATAGGCTTGCATTGGGGGAAACGCATGCATAACTTTTTTCTTTGAAATGATAATGACATGAAACTTGGGGAGCCAGGACTAGCGAGATCCAATCTGCAATGTCCAAAAAGTTTCATGTCTCTATCTTTTCAAATTAAAAAAGTTATAGGGGGTCGCCCAAAAGCCCCACCCTCCCACTGTAATGTCTTCATTTTTAAAGATAAAAACTTGAAACTTGTGGGACATTGAAGATGGGAAACGGCTGGTCATTTGTGGAAAAAAAAAATCAGAGCAATTGTTCAAACCCTCAATTTTCTGTGATTTTTTTAAAGATCGTGCTCGTTCTGAAAGCTGGTGATAGATGATAGATGATAGATAGATAGATAGATAGATAGATAGATAGATAGATAGATAGATAGATAGATGATGATAGATGATAGAGATAGATAGATAGATAGATAGATAGATAGATAGATGATGGGTGGGTGGGTGGGTGTATGGATGGATGGATGGATGGATGACCAGTTGACACTCTACATATTTCAGTGCATGTTAGACTTGTGGAAATTTTCCTGCCACTTTCCCATGCTCATTCTTCCTGGTGCATGTCAGCATCTTTTCAGAAAAAAAGATGAAGCAGACTGCCTCGTCTTTTTGAGTTTGGCAGCCATCACCCTTCATACAGTGCCACAGAGCAATCTCATGGGTGGCTTCCCCACTCCCTTTGCAGCTCCAGCTGAGCATTCTGCTTCATCCTTGGGACTTGAGGAGGGACTAGAAATCTACTTGACAGTGGTTAGTGTGCTTGGAGTAGCTGTAATTGTAATGTGAGGTATTAGAAGTGGCTGAGATTTCAGAAGGTCACTCTTAAGCTTGCTGAACAGATCTCTGAGAATTATTCAGAGCACTGAGTGCTGTCTGCTGAAGCTTGGAGCAAGCCATTGTTTATGCCCTTCAAAGAGGATGCAAAGTTACAATACCCAAAGCAATGTCACAATGTCACATAGAAATACATCTGTTTTTTTATGCCTTTATCGCAGAGAGAAGTTAAGCATGGTGTGGGTTGTTAAGAAAATGTTCCCTAACTCTCAAACTGAAGAATCACGAGGAACAGGCAAAGTTCAGTCCAACAGGTTTATTCAAAACAACGTACGATGGAGAGAGAAGTGGCACATGGGTAGTACCAAAGCTCTCTGAATCTCAAAGACAAAACTGTTTCATTTGTCTCTGTTACAGGCTTTGACGTCACATACCACTCCCTCCCTCCCTCCTGTGATGGATACATGCCAATAAATGTTTCAACTAAACAATATCTTAAACCATAATAAAACAATATCTGGGGCATTTGACACCTCAATGAAATTTATTGTTTCTTGATAACCTTTGATCACTGTAACTTGGTGTTATTTGGTTTTCTCTAATAACCAGTATTTTCCTTGCAAAGAACTGAAAATGTTTACATTGGGGGTGCCATCTTGTCTGTAAGATTGTGTTTGAGGACCATTGAGTCATGTCCAATTCACAGTCTATTCGGAGGAAGAGATTGCGAGGCTTGTTATTGGGAGAGGATGTTTTGGTTTATGTTGTTCTGTGTTTTTCCTCTGAAATGCTAGAATGTGAGGTGTGAACTTTACCCTGGTGCAGTGAAAGATGTTTCTACTTTACCTTAAAATGTTTCTTTAGAGGCTTGGGGGAAACTAGAGTTCCAGGTTTTGATTTTATATCAATGCCCAGATCAAAAATCCTTATCAGGGTAATAATAATAATAATAATAATAATAATAATAATAATAATAATAATTTATAACCCGCCTCTCCCTACAGATCGAGGCGGGGAACACAATACACATACAAGCATAACAAGGGTAGAGGAAAGCAGGAATTTACAAGGCATAGAAAGCTAAGTGTGAGGTGCAAAGATACACAGATACCAAAGTGGGTACTAGAGGTGCTATTTAGACATAGTCGGGTAGGGAGGAATGGCTTTCTTAGTCCCAGTGTTTCAAAATGAGTGGGGTCATTCCTTAGGCTCACCTCTGTTTTAAATACCTTGATTTTTATGAGGTATTTAAAATTGACCACAATTAAGTTTCATAAAACAGAGAGCTCTCTCTCTCCTTTTCATCTAATACTGGCAAGGCAGTTCATGTTTATGCGTTGTATTACTATAAACATTTTAAAGTGTTTTATTGGTGTTTTATTGGTATTTTAATGATGTATGGTTTTATGTGCTTTTAATCAGTTTTGTATTTTATGTTTAGTGCTGTTCCCCGCCTCGATCCGTTGGGAGAGGCGGGTAATAAATAAATATATTATTATTAATATTATTATAAGCCGCCTTGGGATGGCTTCTGCCCTGAAAGGTGGCCAAGAAATGTTTTAACTAAATAAAATCAAATAATATTTTAAAGCCGTGTTTGAGCAAGATAATGGGGTGAATGGGGGCCAATAAAAGACTCAATCCAGACAGGAAAGATATGTTGTCTGTGGGTTGTTCGTCCAGTTAAGTGATGTTCACCCAGTTTTGGATGGGACTCCCCCTTGCTGCCCTCGTTGCCCGCACCTTGTGTATTTAAAAAAAAATGGGGAAAAGAAAGTTGGTGGCAAACCACTACGGAGTCTTAGAGTGGACAAAATCAACTTGTTTTCAAGCTAAATTTGTCAATTGCAAGCTAAAGTTGTCTATTTTAAGTTCCCATAGTAGCTTAAAATGGTGGCTTGGCAATGATGGTAGCTTGAGGTGCCCTTGCACCTGTCTTTAGAGGCACAAGTGATCTTGGTGATTGGAGCACCTTTTATCAGCATGCAGTTGTTCTACCGACTACAACCCTACCCAGACAGAAATAGCCTTGTGGCGATTATTTATGCTCTTTGGATTATTGCAATGTGCTGTATGCGGACTGCCTTTGAAAATGGTCCAGAAACTTCCGTTAATCCAAAAACATGGCAGTTAAACTGTTGACTGGGACTGGTAGATATTATCTTATTATACCAGTACGTTGCCATTTGCACTGCTTGCAAGTGTTTTTCTGGGCTTTACTTTTAAAGCTGTAAATTGCTTGGGACCAACTTACCCAACGGAGTGTCACCATCTATGCCTTCCCATACCACCCTCTTTTTCCCATACCATTGCCTGAGGCCTTCCTCCAGTTGCCTCCTGGAGGTGGCTATGATGAGAAGCCTTTTCAGTGGGGGCACCCCATCTATAGAATAGCATCAGCTGGCATCTTCATGACGGTCAGGGTTGCAAGTGAAAGGCTTTTTATTATTATACTTTTAGGTGTTCTATGAACTGTTTGGGTGCTTTCCTATCTTCTTATTGATCTATTTTTGCCGCTAGTTTTGATTTGGTTTTAATATGTGCTACATTTTTATACCCCTTGCTGCTGGTTTATTTTGTGCTGTTTCATTATCATTGTTTTATTTGATGTTTTCAAATTGACCAGTCCATGACCAGGAGAAATTCTGTTATTGAATTTTGGTTATTTATTAAAAGTTATGGAACAAACTTCCAGATAAGAAATTGCTTTTGCAAAGAAATTCAAAGGAGAATAAATTTTGGAGAAATTCTCATGGTTTTGGCACAGGGTTTTTGTGCTTGCCTTACTTATGAGGTGACTGAGAAGTGTGTATGAGAGTGTCCTGCCTTTCATTGTACAGGCATCTCTCTGATAGTCATTATTTTTTGTGGAGGCATTGTGGATGCAAAATGGGAGCCAGGCTGCCAACACAGTTGATGCTGTTTCCACTTTTCAGTGGCAGTACAAAAACAAAACAAAATCAAAACCCTTAGGGGGGGAAATAAATATGTTCTGCAACCCTTGCAAATGGTGATCCCAACCTGTGAGAAATCGTTGGAGAATGTCCATGAAATTGTCCCCCCAATAGGGGGGACAAATAGGGTGGAGAATTTTAAGAGGCCATTTGCGTGCAGCTCTGGAGATAACTTCTACTATGTTCAGTGGGGGCTATTGTTGGGTAAGTGTAAATAGGGCAGCCTAAAGATTGTTTACCTATTCATACATTTAAATAAATATGTATCCATGTCCTAGGGTTAACTCAGTCTTTCTGAACCTAGTGCCCTCTAGGTGTGTTCAACTACAACTCACAGTATCCCCTAGATCACAGGATCTAGGCAGCTATATTGGTCGTCATCATTGTCCCACATGAACTGAGGCAGGATCTACACTACTGCTTTAAAATGGTTTATAACAGTAGTGACAATTGTTGCGGCCCAGGACACACTCCATATGCAGCTTGGTGTAGATCTGGCCTGAGAAAGTGTCGTAGAACAGATCAATACACTGCCATGATTACATATTGCTGCGAAAGATAGATGACGGTAGGCAAGCCATCTTTCAAGGATGATGATACAGTTTATAAGCTTCCAGTCAAACTCCAGACAGTTGGAGAGCCACTATGCAAAGGCAATAGATGGTCACAGTCCCTCTCAGCTGTTGGACGTTGTGATTTCATCCCCTTACCCACAAACCAATCTCACACATTAAGTCCGTACAACTATAGTACAAGGCCATTCCCAACACGAACCTACCCAAACAGTACGTTCAACATCTAAGGCCCTCCTCCAAGTGCCTACTCCGAGGGAAGCTTGGAGGTCAGCATCAAGGGAGAGGCCTTCTCTGTGGTGGCCCCCCAATTGTGGAACGATCTCCCTGTCGAGGCCCGCCTAGCACCAACATTGTTAACTTTTCGGCGCCAGGTCAAGACTTTCCTCTTCTCTCAGGCATTTAACAATATCTGATGAGCCTGGTTTTATTTTATTTTTAGGTTTATAGCTTTTTAAAGTTACTGTAGTGGTTTTTAAATGTATGTGTATATTGTGTGTATATTGTATGTTTTTGCTGTTTAAATTTTTGTATATTGTTTTTAATTGTTTTAATCTTATGTAAACCGCCCAGAGAGCTTCGGCTATGGGGTGGTATACAGATGTAAATAAATAAATAAATAAATAAATAAGTCATTTTGGATATTTCTCAGAAAATATGTATTATAGATGTATTATTATGTATTATTTTGTTTTGCTAACAACATGTATCCCTGTTTCCTGGCAGCTTATACAAACTGTTAGTGCAGTGGACAAAGATGAGCCACCTCGCGGGCACAAATTTTTCTTTGAGCTGGTGCCAGAATACACAGTCCACCCAAACTTCTCTGTTGTAGACAACAAAGGTAGGCTTTAATGATTGCCTTGAGATGTTCATTTTTCTTCTCCTCTTTACCTAAAGCTTCTTAACGTGATGTTTCATTTCTCTTGTTCTTCTGGTTCAGATAACACAGCAGGAGTTATAACGAGAAGGAATGGATACAGCCGCAATAAAATGAACACCTATCTCCTGCCAGTGATAATATTTGACAATGACTATCCCATCCAAAGTAGCACCGGCACTCTAACTATCAGGGTGTGTGCATGTGACAGCCGGGGGAACATGCAGTCCTGTAACGCTGAAGCGTTGCTCCTTCCAGCTGGCCTCAGCACAGGAGCCCTCATTGCTATTCTGCTCTGCATCATCATTCTGTTGGGTAAGTAACTCATTCTGTCTTTCCTGCTTCATAGCTGAAAATGATTTCAATTTCAAAAGAGGGTTTTTGAACTGGGATTCATCTTCTCAGTCCAGCCCTGCAAAAACTGTGGCCCATCAAGCCATTCGATGCTTGACCACACTCTTAGTCTTGGGGCCAAAACAGACATTCCTTTAAATCTGTATCTGGAAGCTATGTCTTTTCTTCATTGTTACTCTAGAGTAGGTGCAGGGACCCCAATTTGGATTGGGGCCCTATCATGGGGGGGGCTAGGGAGGCTTTTAAGATCTGTATCAGGGCCCTCAAATGGGAATGGCAACACATTTTGATCACATTAAAAAGTGTATTTTTAAAACCTTGCACACTTTTAAGTGCCCATTTTCCAAAAGAGATGTAATTTGGTCAGCGGGGGTGAAGGTATACAGTTTTGAAAAACGTGCCTGGAAATGTGAATTTTCCCCATTTGAATGAAAAGAAAACAGGCTGCAAATGCACATGGCAGTGCGCCAAACCAAATGTCAAAATGGAGTTTGGGAATCTCGTTGAGCTCAAGCATCCCTCCAGTGAGCATCTGTAGCATTTCCTGTGATGTCTCAGACAAAGCTTGTCCGCATGAGTAGCTTGTGGGTGGCCCCAGACCTGGCCTAAATAGAGTGTGCGGCCAGAACCTCACAGGGCTTACGGGAGCTCAAAGGGTCATATCCAGTTGTGGTGCAATGCTAGTTCTAATGATGCTGCGCTAGCATTGGGTAACATCAACACTAGTGGTGCACCACCATTGGATGTGACCCAAAATCATTTCATTTCATGGGAATGGATTTACCTGGCCTATGTACCAAAATGTCACTACTCTTACCAGGTACCGTTGGGAGGGTTTTTTATTGCTAAAATTATTACCCCATCATTCAAATTATTGTGCACAACAGCCCTTACAATATGGCAAATGCTGTTTAGGGCACAGCAGTGATGTGGTCCTTGCAATACAACATCCCACTAATTTGGAAATCATAAACACTAGCAGATTATTAAGTTCCAGTCATACATTATTCTGGAAGGTGTTGATCAGGTCTGTTCATATCCAAATTCACAGAGATTGAATTCCTGACTGAGGCATCCCCAGTGGAGGCTGGTTGCCCTGAGTCCAGTGACAGTGTGAGTCCATTCTAGATTTCAGTCAGAACCAACCAGAACTTTAAAGAAGCTATCCAAGATGCTGAATTTATTTTAGGGGTTGGGTTCAGCACCTTGGATAGCTCCTTTAGAGTTCTGGTTTGTTCTGACTGAAACCCAGAATGGACTGACACCCCCCAGCCCTCAGCAAGCAACCCAATTTGGGGTAGATAGGGACCAGACAACAGAGAACCACTGAAGCCATGGTGCAGAAAGGTTTTGGTGAAGGAGCTCAATTCTAAACCTAAACATATCAATATTTCAATTCTGGATCTGAAGATGGAAACAGTAAAATGCAAAATTAAATTATTATTATTATTATTATTATTATTATTGGGAAAAATGAAAGCTGAGTCAATAATGCCATTAAAAGTTGTGGAATAGAATAGGATTGTCATGATTTAACTATAGTGAAAAAGCCAAAGCTATAATGTTGATTGTTTGGCTTCAACAACAAACAACCACGGACATATAATATCACCTCCTGCAGCGTAATGTGGTGGTCAAATTTATGGAGAGACTTCACAAATCCATAAATAGTCCAAATACTGAAATCAGCAGGAGAAGTTGCATCTCCTAACATGACACACCTTCTCTAAAAATCAAACTGTTAAGTATCAGTGTTTAAGTATGACACGTGATGTGTTGCTGCTTACAACAAAGATGAAGAATGCTAAAGGGAGCTAATACAGGTTGAAGAGCCGTTAAGAGTCTTCTTTTTGAAAAAGGCATAAAAAGGAAGTCGGCTTTTATTCCACGCAGGCGATGTGAGAAATGTATTCTCTAGAAATGGCGTCTGCTGCATGCAAACAATGTAAATGGTACCGGCCAGATAAGCCAATTGCATATATATGTCTCATTGCTTCAGCAACGTTCTTTATTATGGCTCTTGGTGCAGTATAGGCCCTCTTCAGTCATTCAGGACCTGTAGATGCCCGATGGGTAAAGGGTCTTCCAAGAATATGCCAGCTACCCTTCCCCTGAAATGCTGACACCCGTGTTAGCTGTGTCCCCTTGCCAATGCACAGTCTGAAGAGGGCCCTACACATGTAAAGGTTATGGTATAGGGCTCCCACCATTGGGATGGGAACCCTGGTTCACCAGGGTTCTGTGCCTTGGGAGGGAGCCCTGTGGACATATATCTACACTGATGCCCATCACACGTGGACCAGGGAACATGGGCAATGTATGCATTTGTGTCTAGGGGCCCTGGGCTAGCTAGTCCGTTCTCAAAAACACCTTCACACCAAATCCCAGAAGAGGCCGTACAGCAGGCATTCAGAACGTCAGGCACAGGGGGCAGATTTTTTTCCCTCTGGCCTTCTGTGATTCCTAAAAAGGCTGTGCCCCTTCCCCTGCCCCCAAATGCTTTCCCCCAACTACCAAACATTTGATGGTTTCCACCATTCTGAAAGGTTGAAATGTAGGGTAACCATATGACAGGAAAAACCCGGATTTGTCAGGATTTTTGGTAACAAATCCAGGAAGGGGGGGAAATTATGAAATTTGACGAAAACTCTGGATTTTTTCCATCCTCCCCAGCCAAAGGGCAGCTCTACTTTAATGAGAACTAACAAAAAGGCTTTCAGCTCTGCCATTTTTAAAGATAAAGAGATGAAACATGGCAGCATGACAGTTTTGCGGAAGCGCTTTAACCTTGCCAAGGTTGAATCAAATCTGTTCATCCACTGATTTAGGGATTTTTTTAAAAAATTGAGGTTTTAAAATATTTTAGTTTTTAAAAAACTGTCATTTTTTAAGATAAAGAAATGAATCCTGGCACCATGATAGATCTCAGGTAAGACTTCATCCTTGTCAGGTTTGAAGCAGATCTGTTCATCCATTGATTTTTAGGAATTTTGTAAAGTTTGAGAATTTAAAATTATTATTTTTAAAACCATTGGAGCCATATCCTTCAAACTCAGGTTGTCAAACCCCCTCTTTAGGGTATTGCACCTTGAGAATTTTCAGCCCTGGGCATCAAGGGAATCTCAATTTTTTAGCTAAGAAGTGCTGGGCAAGCACAGCACCTTTTCTGTTGCTGATTTGATGGGCAGTCGGGCACCTGGAGCTCAGTAGAGGTGAGGCATCCACAGATCAAAATGTGGGAAAGGAGAGGTCAGTCAAAGCAGCCCACAGGGCAAAACAGAATGGGCCAGAGGCTTTTTTCTGAGTTCCACATCATGGGTGATGAACAGTCATCCTTAGAGAAGAACTCTCATGACCAACAGTGAGGTGCCAGTCGAGAGAGAGACTCTCACCTTTGCAGATGCCCTGTTGCTGCAGACGTTGGAACCTGGCATGTTGTTGCTTTGCTGCCCCTTCCCTTCCATTTCACTTTGTTCACTTGTGAGCTAGGCTCTGTCTGCACTGCTGGCATGCAATGCAGAATGTTTGAAGTGCATGTCAGAGAAAAATAGGTAGATTTGTGGCTTGGGCTGGCTGGCATATCTCTTAGAGACAGAGTTAGACTGAAGACACAACTCAGAGATAGCTGTAGCTGAACCCTGAGAGGCTGGCATGCCACACAGAGCCTTTCAAGAGCGTCTCAGAATAAGTGTTGGTGCAGGTGTTGGCTGGTTGGAGGCTTTGGCTGGTATCAGTTTCAGACAGAGTTACAACTTAGAGATGGCTGTAGCTTAGCCCTGACAGGCTGGCGTGCCACACAGAGCCTTTTAAGAGCACCTCAGAGTCCAGTGTTGGTGCAGACAGAGATGGCTGGCAGCTGAATTAAAAACAAAACAAAACAAGAGTCACCAGATGTGACCAAGCTATGAGCTGGCACCCTACCCCCAGTCACAAGGTACAAGTGCACAACCAGGCTGGACTGTTGGGAGACTTTGGCAGAGAGAGAGGGGGGGTTGTTTGAGGCTGGAAGCTGGAGATGTCGGCTGGCTGGCATAAGGCAGAGAGAGGCTGAAAGCAACCCAGATTCAACTGTAGCTTGGCCCTGAGATGCTGGCTTGCCACCCAGAGTGTTTTAAGAGTGCATCAGAGTTGAGCAGGTGTGCAGGAGGAGAGGAGGTGGAGGCAGCTGGTGGCTGAGTTTTTAAAAGTAAGAGTCATGACACATGACCAAACAACAAGCAGTACCCCTGGCCACAAGTGTGCAGTCCGGCTGGACCATCGGGAGACTTTGGCAGAGAGAGAGAGAGAGAGAGGGAGATTGTTTGAGGCTGGAGGCTTTGGTTTGGCTGCAATGACTTAGAGAGAGAGAGAGAGAGAGAGAGAGAGAGAGAGAACAGAGGCTGCACAGACAACCCAGAGACACCTGTTGTAACTTAGCCCTACGGTGCTGGCAGGCAATGCAGGGCATGAGAAAGAGGGTCTCAGTCGTGTGTTTGTGCAGGAAGTAGACAGGAGTTCAAAATCTGTATGTGAGAAGTGGTGTCAATGCACAAGCCTAGAGAAGCTAATGTATATAAGTGAGAAGTGTGAATGGGTGAAGTAGTGTCTGCCACCCATAACACCCACCCTAATGTTAGAGTAGAGAAACTTGTGACAATCATACAGAAGGTTTAAAAAAATGAAAATAAAAAATAAAAAAGCCAGCCAGCATCAAGCCCTGTTAAAAGCAGCAGCAATTTACAGCGGAGGGAGGATACAATCAGAAAATATATTTGAGGGAAGGGGAGAATGTATCACACAGAGTATAGCAAAAGCTTCAAAGTACAGCAAAAGCTACAAAAGTAGGAGTGAGTGAAGTTAATTTCAGATACGTTGTTCTTCATTTCAGTGATTCATTAAGATGTTATGTAGAACAGATTTGTCTTAATTGTGTGCTGTAAAATCAGATATGTGACCAAGGCTATGTTCAGGTGGGCACACCCCCTCAGTACTGGACATGCCCTTTGGGGCCAGACAGGTTGGTGGGCATGCCCCCTTGAGAGATGACCATGTTGTCCTCCTTATTAGTTTCCAAAATATGGTCACCCTGTGAAATGTCTCTTGTGAGGCTTTGTTACTGGCGGTAACAGCTTTAAAATACAATATGCTAGCAGTTGGGCCCTGCCTCCTTTTGCCTTTGGCCCCACCCACCACTGGAATGCAGCCCCCAAGAGCTTTTCTGAAATGGGATTTGGCCCTTGGGCTGCAAGAGGTTCTACACCCCTTCCGTAGGCTTATGGTCTTTAGCAGCCCAGACGTGCCCAGATACTCAGAAGTAATTTCCATTGAATCAAATGAAAATACATAGATTTGCAACCTCAGGTGCCTTTCATTTCAATGGGAGAGTCGAGCATGTTCTTTCATCTTTCCAGTCATTATCAGTGAGGCTCAGAAGTTCTAACTATCTGGAACTTGCCTAATGTTTTTAATGTGTTCCTCTATTTGCGTCTCCCACTCATCACTGTTGTTGGTTTGCTTCCAGTTCTAGTTGTCCTGTTTGCAGCAATGAAGCGGCAGAGGAGGAAAGAGCCCCTGATCATTTCAAAGGATGATGTCAGAGACAACATTGTGACCTACAACGATGAAGGGGGCGGGGAAGAAGATACCCAAGCTTTTGACATTGGCACACTAAGAAATCCGGAAGCCAGAGAAGAGAGCAAACTGAGAAGAGACGTGATGCCGGAAGCTATCTTCCAGATAAGGAGAACTGCACCTCTGTGGGAAAATATTGATGTCCAAGATTTTATCCACCGGAGACTAAAGGAAAATGATTTGGATCCAACTGCACCTCCTTACGATTCTTTAGCAACGTACGCGTATGAAGGGAATGATTCTATAGCAAATTCACTGAGCTCTTTGGAATCGCTTACTACAGATGGTGGCAACCAAGATTATGATTACCTCAGTGACTGGGGACCTCGATTTAAAAAGTTAGCAGATATGTATGGTGGAGATGAAAGTGACCAAGATTGACATCCCTCTCCCAGGGGGTTCCACTGCATATAAAGCGTTCCACATGAACGGGGGCTGCCCTATCTTTTTCAGTGGCAATGGCTCTCTGTGCATACAACCCTAATGCATATGCTCAGAATTTCTTGAAATTGTAGAGAATGAGTGGGGACACACCTGCATGAAGGAGCTCCATGCATACTTTAGAAACCATGGAGCATTGGAACATGGCCTGAGAATAGCATTTTGTGGCTTAGTCAGTGTTGATGGGATAAATGCCTCTGTAACTACTAGATAAAAGTGGCCTACATTCTCTTACTTGGAAAATACAAAAATAGGTGTTTGTCTTAGTAAGGGTTTTCTTAACAAGTTAACGTGAATGAAAAAGGTTCGGTTTTTTTAAAAAATAAAAGACAAAAAGAACCCTACTTCACCCTCTCTGCCTAAGATGATGGAAAGCACTTACAAAAAAAAAATACCTAAAAAGGCTTTTTGTGCCTTTAATAATGACTTGGAAAGTTTAACTTTTCTAAGTAATGCTTTGTTTCACTTTTCCTACTACTATTTGGGACGATCTTATAGCGTACCCATCTTATAATGTAATATCTGAGTACACCTTAAAAATAAGAATGAATAATACTGCCATATTTATTGAGTAAAAGAATGTCTCTGTGTTGATTCATGCTATTTTTCTATGTGTATATTTATATTTTTGTATTTTTATTAAATAAATTAGTATTTATAAATAAATTGCTGTTCATTCACTCAGAACACATAGCCCTTTAGTCAACAACAGGAACTATGTGTTGGATTAGAAACAGATTTACTGTGCGATCCCATGCAGGACTATTCAGAAGTAAGCCTGATTGAGTCCAATGGAGCTTTCTCCCAGTTATATTATTATTATTATTATTATTATTATTATTATTATTATTATTATTTATTACACATATATACCACCTCATAGCCGAAGCTCTCTGGGTGGTTAAGTGTGTTTGGCACTGGGGCCTTAGTCATGCCTAAAGCAGACCCATTGAAATCAATGAGGGGATTAATTATGGTCTCTTTATGGCCACCATTTGCATAAATGGGCATCTATGAAAAATGGCAGCTCGCTCAGGACTTGTACTACTCACTGGTGTTTGCAGGCCGTACAGCAGCTCGTGTGGCATGGCCAACAGAGTCCAGTAAGCACGGCGGTCTGTGGGCTGGAGTCTGGGATGCTGAGCCAGGCGGGGGAGACCACTGGAGTCCACCCCTCTCTTGGACCTCTGTGACACCCCTACTGTTTGTCTGACTAGTCCAGTATGATCTACTTTGACTGGCAGCAATTCCCCAGGATCTCACGCAGGGGTCTTCCTCATTCTTTTACACAGGAGATGCTAGAATCATCTACATGTGATCTGTCATGCCTCCCCCTCCGTGTTAGCCTCACTACCAGTTTCAGGTATTTGAGGGGCCCCCATGGGCTCTTTCTGTCAGTGAGCCTATCTTCACACTGGCACCTACAAATCCTCCTCCTCACCACCGCCGTTGTTGGAGCCAGAGAGAGAGTGGCAAATGGGCATGGAGGTTGCAATAATGTAGTGGAAGAACAAGTCCAGGGGGCTCATGTCAGTTAGCCCCTGCTGGGGTGTGGGCCCTCCGCAGATGCCCAACTATGCATACCCTTGACACGCCGACTTTTTATCAGCTCTCCTCATGCGCTTCCCCCACCGCAGCGGAATGACATGTAGGATTTTAAAAGGTGGAAGTGTTCTTGGAGTGACAAAGTGGGGGTGGGAAACTGCACAGTTTATCTATGTCTAGATGCTGTTCAAAGGAAAAGAGAAAGGCCAGTGAAAAAAAGTTGACCACCCTACTCATAGCTGCAATAAACATAACTAATGAAAGCCATTGTCTTTTATGTATTGGGCTGGCTGTCCCCTCCCTTCATTCAGAGGCAATAAGTAAATGCCAACAATCCAATCTAATATACTTTTAAAGACAATTAGGCAATTAAAGATTTGTCACTAATGGGTTTTAAAATGAAGGGATGTTAACAGGGAAACAAAAGGAGCCTGATACTCTAAAAATAGATTACATGGTATATGCCTTCAAATAAAATATCTTGTTAAGTTACCCAGAAAACATTTGTTTTCATGCTTTAAACGATTTATTTAGTCTTAATGAGGGATGATTCTATTCATTTATTCATTTATTTATTTATTTGAAAACCATTTAAATGTATGTGTTAAAATGTGTGCAGGGCTTAGAAGATATCTAACTATTCAGACAAGTTTCAGTATTATGGAAGCAGAGACACTTTCCTCTTGGGTGTGAATTTGAGGATGGTAAATGGATTTGAACTGGCCATCTGCAACTATGGGGATTATTGGACTATTTGCCTCTGATTCAGTTGATGCTACCTAGCTCTATTCCTCTCATTTGACCCAGTTCCAGTAGTAGTGGTACTTGCGCCATCTCTTTTCACATAGAGCAGCATGGGTGGACAACTTGTGGCCCTCCAGATATTTTGGCCCTTAACTTCCAGAAGCCACAGTCAGCACAGCCAATACGGGACGATGGGAGTTGTAGGCCAAAAAAACTGGAGGGCTACAAGTTGTCTGCCCCTGACATGGAGTGACAAGAGCTGAGTTTCCAAAGTTCAAAAAATACCTGAGGTACACCTCTATCTGAATTAAAACTGGAGGTCCATGTCCCTCTTCCCACCACCCTGCTCCCAGGTTGACTTTCAAAGCATCTTATACGTAAGCATTCAGCTATCCCCACAGGTTTCTGTACTGCTGTGTTTTAGGGGGCCTCGACTGATTTTTTAAGGTGTGTTTTGGATGTGTGTGTGTGTGTGTGTGTGTGTGAACATTACCTTTTCTTCCTGGGAAATTGGTATTTTCTGTTATGTGAGCCCAAATATCTAGTTTGTCTTAGACTGTCTCTTGAGAACAACTTCTGCCTTGTACTGTTTCTTGGGGAAGTTACTTGTTTGCTGTATTGGTGATCATCTTGAAGCATGCCCATGGGCCCAAAAAGTTTGGGGACCCTTGACTAATGTATTCTGGAAATGCCACAGCTCAGTGCTAGAGCAAATGTTTTGCATGCAAACCAGGTTTTAATCCCTACTTTGTCCAGGGCCACCTCTAGACAGTTTCTCTTCTGCGTTGCGCCGGCGTCAGCAGGCAGCGTGACACGAAAGTGCACTCCTTGCATCCCTCTACATGCAAGGAGCGTGACTGCGGCCTTTCCAGCCGCCACCGCGCCCGCCCGCCAAGCGGCATTTAAGCTAAGTTTTTATTTACTTTACTTTAAACATGGGGTGGGGAAGTTGGGCGGGTGGTCAGCGGCGGGATAGTTTTTTAAAAAACATTTATTTATTTATTTTACTTTGAACATGGGGTGGGGAAGAAGGGTTTTTTAAAAAAATATTTTATGGGGAGAAGGGAGGGAGGTCTGTGAAGGGGCAGAGGACACCCCCCTTCCTTACCCAGCCCAGGGCGACCAGTCAGAGGTCGCTATAGACTGGGCAGGCCTCCCAGAAGTGGCAGAGAAAAAGCGACAGATGGCAGAAGGCGTCATCGCTTTGCCGCAAACTAAAAAAGTCGCACTAAATGCCTGACTTTTTTAGTTCGCGGCAAAGCCCCTTTGCCCCTAGATGGCTTTGGATTGGTGGCTGCATCATGTAATGCAAGTGCCACCATTCCGAAACCACAGCGACAGATACTGTCCATCTAGAGGTATCCCAGGAAGGGCTACGAAAGACTCCTATCAGAAATCTGTAGAGTTAGTGCTATACTCAGCGTGTACAATAGATGAGACTCTGAGCTACATGGACTGATGTTTTGGACTAGATGGACTGATATAAGACAGTGTCCTGTTGCTATGATTGGAAATGTGAAAGCTCTTTTGTTGTATGAGGTTTGGTCTCCCTAGTCACAGAGGTCCTACAGGTTTCTTCTTGCTCTGTCTCTGCATTTGGATCATCAGGTTGTAGCTGAGGATGGGACATGTTTCACCAGATCCTTTAGGCTACATTTTCTTCTCCTGTTTGATTTAGGCCTGGGGGGTGGGGCGTAATAATTTCTGCCTTTGTAACTTCAAGGCCTGATTCATAGAATTCATTCCCAGTAGTACTGCTTTTGAAGACAGATCGGAGGTTGTGGCTGCTGTAGAGGACTCAGGCTCAGCTGGAATACCGTCATGGGGGAATAACGGGGAGGGGAGGTTCAACAACAGAATGAGATCCCATTGCATTAAATGTTCCACCTTGGCTTTGTATACAATGACTATTAGAAGCAAAGGAGGACAGGGCTCCCATCCTTTAAATAGCTGTGTAGACTGAGAATTTGGGCAGCTGCAACTCATCTGCTCAAAGTCAACTGTTCTACACAAGCATGAAAAGCACCTTTTCGTCCCTTGCATCTTGTCACTGGAGCATCCAAGAAAACCTTGGACATCATTCGAGGAGTTGAACTTAACCTATAAAGCAGCACCGCCAATGCATGTAGAGTGATCCAATGGAGATGCTAGTTTGAAACTAAATAATTTGGGTGTTTCCAAGATGGGCAGGAGAAAAAGGCCTTCAAGTAGTAACTGAAGATCAGAAAGGATGGAGGCAAGTAACAGTCCAAGACAGGTGGGCGAGAAGGGGGCTTCCCAAAGGCATCAGTACCGGAGAAGGGAGCTTTGATCCTCTGGCAGGTGAAGCGGGTCAGCCTAAGGAGCCAATCTAGAGGATCTGTTGGACACAAATTGGCAACTATGTAACCACCACTAGCCATGTAATGTGACGGATACAGCAGCCAACGCAGCAGCCTTCAAGAACAGAGTTTTCTGCTCGAAGATGACAAAGGGTGCTGGCGGTGCATGAGGGAAGACACTGGGACCCAGCTGCTAGAAGGCCAGGTTTGAGACGCACACATGCATCCACAGGGCCATGCAGAGATGGTCATATGCCCAGGCCAGATGGGAAATGTGTAGCCCCCCCCCCATTTCAAACTGCTCATTAAGTATTTTTTTAAAATCAGTGGCACTGATTCAGTGCTAAATACATCTATGAACTAGAATGATTTATAAAAATGGTAATGGGAAGCACTTTTATTCAAGGTGTAAGACATCACTTCTTCCCATTCAGAATTTCACGACGGACTGCTTCTGCACTGTTTCTGCAAGGCGGGCTCCTTGCTTCTCAATGGGCCGCTTATGGTACGGAAGCAGTAGCGTAAGCTGGGGGGGACCTGCTCGTCAGAGTGCCCCTCTCAAAAGAGTGGGCCCCGGGCCAACTGGCCCCATTGCCCCCCCCCTCTGCACGGTCCTGCTCATCCATATGCAAAAGCACCTCACCCAGTGTCATCTGTAGTATGTGCCTTTGAAGCCCTCTGAACCTCAAGCAATTCGGGTTGCCCTGTCATTTGAACTGCAGGAGAAACTGCCCCTTTTGACCACTTCACACATGAAGCATTGGCAAACTCCAGATTGAGTGCTGCAGTCAACAACACTTCCATGATTCTTGCAAACGCAGGGTTGTTGTCACATTTACACTTTTTAGGATCAGCTCTACTATTAGGAAGGATGGCAGATGGTTTTTGATGTCATGAAAGGGGACGTAATGGTTAATAAAATTTAATATTACCGCATTTTTACTCCCAGGGAGAGGTGTCTGTAGTACTTACTACAGTACTACGCACCTTGATTTGGTGCCTCAGGCAGCACAGTGTCTTAGGCTGACCCTGGAGGTGAAAAATTAAAACTTCTCAGGTATATACCAGAAAAAAGAAAAGAAAAAAGGCTTGTTCCAGTTCGGGTTACTATATATACAGAAAAGGATTCCATACATTTATGTCAGCTGGAGTTCCACTCACCATTGGGATGACTGGGGCTGTGCACTTAAAGACTTTTTTTTTTAAAAAAAAGTTGGAGTTCCACTACAGTTAGGAAGAGAGAGAGAGAGAGGGAGGGAGGGAGGGAGGGAGGGAGGGAGGGAGGTGGTGGATTCAACCCCTGTCCACATTCACCCATCGCCACCAAAAGTTGATCGGTAGGATTCTAACATTTTAAAAACCAAAAAGTTCCCTGCATGCATTGAATCAATGCATGGATGTATAAAGTGTCCCTCTATTATCACTGCTGAATCCCATTTCATTTCTCCAGTGAACTATACGATGGGCTAATGAAACCCATGTCTTCTCTGCCGAAAGAAAAATTACAGGACAACTCTTCAGGTTGCTTTATCCAGCCGCAATAACAGCTGATCCACTGGAGGATATCCATTTAATCACATGGCCTGGGCTAAGAGATTGTGACTGGCTCAAGGTCATCCAGTGACATGCATGGCTGAGTGGAAATTTGAATCTCAGACCTAATCTACACCTGGCATTTATCCCGGGGTCGTCACGAGGTCATCCCTGCACATCCAAATGATGCACAACTGATGTTGGGGTGAACCAGGGAAGAACACGCAGTTCTCCCGGAATAGCTGGGACTGCTTTTTTCCCCCCTGTCATCTTGGGACCATCCTGAGCTCTGCGAGTGGTGTGGCTGTCCCTCCCGGGGTCGTCCCTCTTCTGCATGATTAGCAGGGGTCAGGAAATGGACACAGAGCTGTGTGGGGGAGTCCGTGGGCATCGGGAGTGAGGAGGAAAGCATTTTTGCCATCTTTGGGATGGCGCTTGGCGTCTTCCGGCACTGAGTTTCTTGTATTTTCTTTTTTAAAGTTCCTTCATGCTGGATTGCAGCTGCACAATTGCATAAATGTCTCCTGTTTTTTTAAAAAAACAACAACAAAAAACAATGGTGCTCCAGAACATCTCTCTTTACTTCCTGGACAACTCACTGGCATGTGGCCCCTGAGGGACGATCCCTCATGTGGAAAACTCCGTGATCGTCCCTCCCCACTCCCCAAAGGGCTGCAGGTGTAGATAAGCCCATGTTGTCAGTGGTAGAGATGGACCATTCACTTTTGTTCTACTCATCAGATTTCCACAGTGAAGTTAGTTCTGTTGCAGTTTGCAAACATTGTCTTTAAAAGTCAGCACGAAAAGGTGCATTTTTTTTCCATGTGCATTTCTCTTAATATACACATTTTGGTGTACACCTTTTTCAAATGTATGCATGCCTCCCCCTCCCATGTTACATAGTACTTTTGTATGCATTTCCCCCTCATAGGCATATGTCGTGTGCATTTTTCCTAATATACACACATTGTTGTATATTTAAAAAAAATGGAAGAACTTGCTCGCAATATCTGAAAAAGTGCAGAATTTGGAGGGTGGATATGTCCAAATTCTTGTGATACAAATTTGGTAAGTTCTCATCAAATTGTGAACTGAATCCCACCATTCCTCCTTCCCCGCCCTAGTCTGACACTAACCACTACACAATACTGTCTCTATGTATGTGCTTTTGCATCTCTTATGCTGCGTTTCCAAGCAAGAGGAAGCTCCAGTCCCATCCAGAAGAGCAGCAAAGTGCATTTCGCTGTAAGATGCATCTGCCTGCTGCCCTGGTCTTCCTTGCCCTATGTTGCCAGTATATTTTTGCGTCACTGATGTACGGCCAGCTCTGCAAGGATTTTCAGTCAACACAATACAAGTGGCAGGATTTCACCAACAGCATTTCATTTCCAAGTACGCTGATTCATTGCCAGAGCCTACAGTACCAGCACAGAGCATTAGCTGTGATTTTGTCATAATACTCTGCCATGTAATTTGCTGCGAGGAACAATGACCCCATGCTGCCACAGTCCTTTTTCACAGCTTGTGTAGCCCTGCTTTGGAGGGAGTTTTCAGGTTCGCTGTAAATATGAGCTCAAGCTTGAAAACATGCTGGTCTGAACACAGCACACAAAAATGTATCCCCTTGCCCTCCAGTATCGCGCTGATTCTAAGGGCCATGGCTCAGTGGGAGAGCAGCTGCTTTACAGGCAGAAGGTTCCAAGTTCAATCCCTGGCATCTCCAGGTAGGGGCTGGAAAAGCTACTCTCTGAAACCATAGAGAGCTGCTACCGGTCAGTGCCAACAATACTGGGCTGGATGGATCAATGGTCTGACTCAGTATAAAGCAGCTTCCTTTATTCCGATGTTCCTAATTTTCACATGAAATGCCCCTGTCTTCAACAGAGTGCTAGGAAGCTGATGAGGTTGTTATTGTTGTAAACCAAGTGCTTCTTTCTATGACCTTACAGGGTTAAATAGAAGACAGCAGACCACTCTTCAGTATTTATTTCAAATGCTTCTACAAACACTGAATAAACTATTTTAAATACTGGGTCTTTTCAGACAACATGTGAAGTCATGATGGTTAAGCATTTTTGAGCTAACCTTGATGTCATGTGTAGAGTGTTTTCCCTAAGCATGGTTAGTTCATAACCATGGTTTAACCACCTCACTAGCCATGAGGGGTTAGCAGCCGTAACCACAGCTTAGTGTGTTGTCTGCCGGGCCTCTGTGGTTAACCCCATGTTTAACTGAGCACATCCATAGAGCTGCCATTTGGAGTGTGAATACTCTTGTGAAAATGGCGGCTATATGGCCACCATTTCTGTAAAAGGCCTTATATGCAGAATAATGAGCTGCCATTTTTACACTGAATGGCGACTTGCTAAGGGGACTGGTAGACTTGCAGCTCTCCCTGGGCATTCAAGGAGGTGCCCAGCAGCAAACATAGTTCAGTGAGCAGGGGCAGGCAGCAGCAAGGGTTTGCAGACCCCAGGCCGGCAGGCCAAGCAGGGAGGAATACCTCGGACTCTGCCCCAATATCGGATGCCTGAGACATCCCTCGCGGGGAACAAGGATGCTTTCGATCCCGTGCTGCCATTATCAGCCCAGTGATCTTTAACGCTCTACCCTCCCAGGCAAAAACACCTGCTGCTGCCTGAAACAAAAACCTCTTCCCATAGTTCTCCAGGCAATTACAGAAGAACAGCTACTCCTGCACCTGGCACACACTCAAGAAGAGTGGTTATGGTGGAGAGTGGTTAGGTAGGGTGGTTACTGCACGTGTGGTGGGAGCAGGACCATTACAAGTTTGAGTATGTTGTCTGCCAGGCCTCCTTGGATAACATTCCATATTTCTTTATTAAATAGCCTTTTTATTCTCCCAGTATTTTAACAGTTAAATTAACTCAATTTTAATCCTTGCTGTTTTAAATTTGTATTTTAATCTGTATTAATTCCTGCTGCTGGTTTTATTCTGGTTTTATTCTGGTTGTGTTTTTAGATTGTATGTTATTTGTTGTTTTTGGATTGTGGCTTGTTTTATATTTTTAAAATGATTTTATGGTTTTAATTTTTGTGAACCACCCAGAGAGCTTCGGCTATAGGGCGGTATACAAATGCAATAAATAAATAAATAAATAAAATAAAATAGCTCCAGTTCAATATTTACAAAAAAATGTTTGACCCATTCACAAGAATCACTTTCTGTCCTCGGTGGCTCAAATAGCTTGCACATTTCCCATCCCGCCCACTTGGCGTTAGGTCCGCTAGATGGGCTTAGAGGCCTGTCTAGCAGTAAACAACATTATCAGATGAATGGGAGGCTGTGAAGGTCTCTTGACCTCATCCTGCCCTGCCTGGCTATCCCCAGCAGAGCTCCAACCTCTGCGCACGAGCCATAGGGTTGGCCCTCTAAAAGCGCCACATACAGGTTCATGCTGCCTTAAGCATATGCCTTCCTTCAGCTCAGAAATCAGTATTAATGTTGATCCCTAGCCTGTTTGACAAAGATTTCCCAAGTCCTACAGATCATTGCTTTTGCACTCTTTGTTAGCATGGCTATCTTTTTGGTGTACAAAATCAACTTTCTGACTGAAATGCCAATATAATTTCATTTCCCCAAGCATTTTGAGGTCCCCACAGGGTCAGAGTTGGGGAAGAGTCAGCCGCTGGAGGTAGAGTACCTCTGTTGATTTTTTAGCGATGTACAGACACCACAATGTTATGAAGCCACAGAACCAAATACATGAGGAGGCCATGTTAGATCCCCAGCAGCATCAATTCCAACCTCTGCACTTCTGAAACTCGAAGGCCAAAACAGACATTACTTTAAATATATTAGTGCTGTGCCAAAAACAAAAAAAATTCCACTAAAATTCCAACCATTCTTATTCAGTTTGATAGAAAAGAAATTGCTTTTAAAAAAGAAATTCAAAGGAGAAGAAATTTTGGAGAAATTCTCGTGGGTTTGGTTCAGGGTTCTTGCGCTTACCTGAGGAGTATGTGAGTGTGTGTGCGTATCCTGTCTTTGACTGTTAATCATCTCTCTAAAAGCCTGGAGCCATCTTGGCTTCCCACACTTCCCACCCAGGGGAAGACATCATGAATATATTCCTCCAACAGGCCTGTTTCACATCAGGAAATGCAGAGAGACTGCAGAGCAATGGTGAGATGTGTAATAGAAAGAAAAATACAATTTGTACTATCAGCCACCTAATAGTGATTACTTAGGTCAAATAGAAACCCACCAAGAGCCTATCTACATGACTGCTTTAAAATGGTTTAAAATGGTTTAAAACGGTTTATAACAGTTTTGAGAACTGTTGGGGCCCAGGACACACTCCACATACAGTTTTCAAAACGTTTTATCCTGCGTGTGTACATAGGCTCCAAGACACATTCAACATAAATTATAAAATGGCCTGAGAATAGGCAGAAAAATGGAAGCCTCTTTCATGGGGGAAGAAAACTTTCAGGAAATTGGAGGACAGATTTTGGCACAGTATTAGCTCCACCCAGAGCCATGCAGTGCTGGTAATATGCCCAGGCCAGACGGGAAGTGTGTGCCCCCCCATTTCAAAAAAGGAGGGCAACATTGCTGCCCCAAGGGAGCATGCCCACCAACATGTCCATTCTACATAACACCTTCATATTAAAGCTGTTCTACAACACCTCAAGGCACATATATCCCTGCCCCGCATGCGCCATATGGCCCTCTGGAGCTTGTAGTCTGACTGTGGTATTCACGACAGACGGCTTCTGTGCTGTTTCTGAAAGGCGGGCTCCTTGCTTCTTCATAGGCTGCTTACACTATTGAGGCAATAGCGTAAGCTGGGGGGACCTCCTCAGGAGAGTGCCCCCTTGAAATCGTGGGCCCGGAGCCAACTGGCCCCACTGCCCCCCCTCTGCACGGCTCTGTCTCCACCCTTTCCATGGAGCTGGATGCAACCCTTTCCCCCTCCTTACACCGGCTACATGGCTTTCAGGGAATTAGTGGTGTTATCAGCATCAGCATTAGAGACAAGATGTATCCACAATCACCCCTCAGAAATGTAACATCTGGAAGACCCTAGAAAAGGCACTGAACCCTGTAAACTGCCCAGAGAGCTTCAGCTATGTGGCAGTATAGAAAATAAAGAAATAATAAAGCTGAGCCAAAATTTCTCAGATTACATGTTCACCAGAAAAGTCAAGACTTTTCTTACCCCCTAGAAATAAAAGGACACTTTTGCAAAATGCCTCCAAATTTTAGTCCATCTTGAATTTCATTTTAGTCCATCTTGAATTTCTCCAGCATCCCTACTTGTGACCCTAGCATGTGTGGGGCAGAGGGGCTTAGAAGATCTGGATCAGAACACCAGAACCTACTCTAAAGTAAAAAGACATAGCTTAGAGTGAAAAGAAGACATAGCTCCTAGACACACATTTAAAGTAATGTCTATTTTGGTCCTAACCCCAGGAAAACTAGATTCACAGTTTTTCCCCACCCTGCATTTGAACGTTCATCCAAGATGATCTGCTGCATTGAGTACCCAATGATTGGTATCTATTGGTAGTGACCAATTCACAGATAAAATATGTTGAATAGTAGGATAGCTTAATGTATAATAACAATAGATTTCAGAGTTAATGTGGCAATTCATTCAGAAACCATAACACACCGTATTGGGCTAATCAGGATGCTCTTCTTTAATTTAATGATAGATGGCAAAAATGTCAGATTTGGATTTCCAAATCAACCAGCCCATCAGTTTTAGTATCCTATAAAACTATTCATTTTCTACTCTGCTTTCTCTTTTTAGCTCTGTTCTTTTTCTGTCTCAAGGTTAGCTTCAGGCATACAAGAGTTTCTCCATGTGAAATTGTAACCTGATGCTGCATTCTATGCACACGTATCAGGGAGTAAGTCTTATTTTATTCATTGAAACTTACTTCTTGGTAGTCATGCACAGGAAAGCATTGTTAATTACTTCCCACTAAGCCAGAATCCTACCATCACTACAAGCAATCTTATCAGCAGCGATGATGCTAATGAGGTTTGTGCATTCATGCTTCATGCTAACTTAGATATCTTCAATGACATTACATCAATATCTGCAGTTGAGCCAAAAAGTCTACTCTCTCCTTGTGCTACAGTGGCTTCAAAGCATCTTTGTCACTGATCCCCCAGCATAAATAACAGAGGAAAAGGCAAAAGATGTTTTGCCAGATACTAACCCTGTTCAGATGTCACACTAAGCCACAGTGATTAAGGATTTTGAGCTAACATTATGGCTTAGTGTGTCATGTCAACCATGACTTAACATGTCATGTCAACCATTCCTAACTATGCTGGTTATATAACCATGGTTTAAGCTAGGTTGATCATATGAAAAGGATGACAGCGTTTCTGTATCTTTTAACAGTTGTATTGGAAAGGGAATTTCAGCAAGTATCATTGTTATATAAACAGCACCTGATGAAATTTCCTCTTCAACACAACAGTTAAAACTGCAGGAGCCCTGCCCTCTTTTGTATCCAGTCACTCTAGCATAGTTCCTGCAACTTTAACTGTTATGATGAATAGGGAATTTCACCAGGTGCTGCATGCATACAAATGGCACCTGCTGAAATTACCCTTTCAATACAACTGTTAAAGATACAGGAGCCCTCTCCTCCTTTTCATATGGTCAGCCTATTTAAACATGCTCACTAAACATTTGCTGTAAAAGGGTTAGTAGCCTAACCATGGCTTAGTGTGTTGTCTGAACAGGCCTCTTATGTTACAATGCAGGTTATACCCAAAGTTTAAATAGCTATGGTGTATCCAAACATCATTACAGTTTGGGATTATAGTGCCCTCCTATTTAGCACTTTACAG
Source organism: Anniella stebbinsi (assembly GCA_029215795.1). Taxonomy (NCBI): domain Eukaryota; kingdom Metazoa; phylum Chordata; class Lepidosauria; order Squamata; family Anniellidae; genus Anniella; species Anniella stebbinsi. Next base: position 4,296,718 of record JARDYH010000006.1, read on the forward strand.
CAAGGGAAGTTCCTAGAAAGTTAACAACGTTAAAATGAGATTAGGAACAATTGCTTCTCCTCTGGGAACCCTGCACTGGCAACTTTTTTGGAATGAGATGATAGTTACTCTGCATCCCGAAAACCCTTCCAAATCTCCCAGGCAACTGGCACTTACTCTGCATTATTACAATTGCCAGTTTTGCAACTTAGGAGTCCATTCTCATGCACTGCTACCATGCTGGAGAACAAGCAGAACAATTAACCATTAAAAAAACAAACAAATTTGATTTCAAGTCGCCTTTTCTATACGTCACATGGGCAACGTAGTGCCAAAGAACTACAGCATGTGGCAGGGAACCTGCTAGTACCTGAATGGGAATAATGAATTTCAGGAAATACTAAATGAAAAGACACCATGATCAAATGGTGGGCTTTGTATCAGGACTTGGCAATGTCCTACCAATTCCTAGTTTCCCAAATATTTGAATGATATCTAGTCTGTGCTTCAAAGCCTCCTGCAGTTCTTTTAAGTCCCTGGTGTAAATCTTGTGAAGTCATTGGCTGAATTCGGACGACACAATAAGCAACTGGGGGAGGGGGAACAATCGTCAGTTGTATTGATTGTCGTGTCGTCCGAATTCTGCCATAGTCAACTCAGTGCTGATCCTAATCCACACCACAGTTGATTATTTATTACCCTGTTGTGTGGGGAGTACCCCCTAGATGAACAACTGTAAAGCTGATTATTACCCCACCATTGACTATCGTGTTGTCCGAATTCAGCCATTGAGTGTGATTGTAGGAAGCAGACAGCTGATGATGCTAGATGATAAGGTGAAGGCTACAAGTAACTTGGCTGACCTGTAGCTTTTTTCCATGAATGGACAGGGCAGGTTCTGCCACATGATCAATGTTGTCATCATAAAGGCATGTGCACACACTTAGAGCCAAACCACACCTTACATTAATATCACAGTATGTAGGTGGAGCTTGTCTTTGTTTCCCATGACCCTGCATTGGATCATTACTACTATGTTTCATGTGGGGACGATTAAATCTGTCCCCCCACTGTCCCCTCCAAAAAAAATCCCCCATGGGAGAACAGACTCTATTGATTCCAATCCCTGCAAGGGGCAGGGGAAGATGGGAAGATTTTAGAGTAACATGTAGTTTGGCTCCTACACTGAACAGGGTTGTATAAGAATTTGCTTTGCAACTACTTCAAGCAGGGCTTGTAGCAGGATATAATTCTACGCTATGGATATAAAGTATGCCCCAACAATATTGAGGCTTTAACACATGATAAAAGCATTCCTATTCATGCAAGCATTCCCCGAGGTATGGTTTTCGCTAAGTGTATTAACAGCCACTGTATTGCATTGAATTTATATTTTATTGCTTTATTGTGTTTTAACTGATGTTTACTTTACACTCCACTTAGGTATTTTGGAATGTCAAGCAGTTTATATACATTTTAAATAAAATAAAATAAAGCAAAATAAATACGGAGTTGCAGGCAAGACTACACCAAAAGTTGATAGTACCGATACATCCAAAATGTGTATTTTTTTTTTTAAAAAAAGAAAACTTTTGCTTCTAAACATGCTCTGGTGTTCAGGTGTGAAGCATTATGAAGATGCAGAATGTCACAGGTAAGGCCCAGGTCAGGAAGCCAATGTTCTTAGAAGGGCAAAGGGAAGAATTTACTACTTGGCATTACCCCATATACCCCAGCATCAAGGGTTTGGGCAAGGAGAGCCTTACCCAGGGGCACTAAACAACACATATAAAGAATGGTATTCTAATATTTTGTCACACTGGTTTTGGAATTTTAAATCATTTTTACCAAAATAGTTGGAACTATTTTGTCTTCATGGTGCTTAGTAAGAGATTGCATTTTATTAGATTATGTTTTATTTTCATTTTCTAATAATCTCATTCCTATATGTGTTGCATATAGTGCCTCTGTGGAAAGATCAATCAAACCACATTGGGACTACATTTCCCAATCAACATCTGGGGTTTCCTCCCTTCTTTTTTGTTTGTTTGTGATGCCATGCCATTTCTGTTGTTGTTATTTTTATCACTAAAGGCAAACAAAGCCAATTCTTTGTTCTCGGTTTATGTCCGGCACAGCTGCAAGCTCACCTCTCTTTTTTGGCATTTTTGAGGGGCTGACCTCCATTTTCTTCTGGAATGTGGCCCATCTGTTTAAGATCATAAAATCATAGAATAGTAGAGTTGGAAGGGGCATATAAGGCCATTGAGACCAACCCCCTGCTCCATGCAGGAATCTACCTTAATGCATCCCTGACAGATGGTTGTCCATCTGCCTCTTGAATCCCTCTAATGTGGGAGAGCCCACCATCTCCCTAGGTAATTGGTTCCATTGTCGTATTAGTCAGGAAATGTTTCTTGATGTCCAGCCAGAATCTGGCTTCCTGTAACTTGAGCCCATTATTCCGTGTCCTGCATTCTGGGTTAATCGAGAAGAGATCCTGGCCCTCCTCTGTGTGACAACCTTTCAAGTATTTGAAGAGTGCTATCATGCCTCCCCTCAATCTTCTCTTATCCAGGCTAAACATTCCCAGTTCTTTCAATCTCTCCTCATAGGGCTTTGTTTCCAGACCCCTAATCATCATCGTTGCCCTCCTCTGAACATACTCAGATTGTCTGCATCCTTCTTGAAGTGTGGTGTCTAGAACTGGATGCAATACTTAAGATAGGGCTTAACCAGTGCCAAATAGAGGGGAACCAGTACCTTGCACGATTTGGAATCTATACTTCTATTAATGCAGCCCAAAATAGCATTTGCATTTTTTGCAGCCACATCACACTGTTGGCTCATATTCAGCTTGTGATCTACAACAATTCCAAGATCCTGCTCGCTTGTCATATTGCTTAGCCAAGTATCCCCCACCTTGTAACTGTGCATTTGGTTTCTTTTTCCTAGGCGTAGAACTTGGCATTTATCCCTATTAAATTTCATCCTGTTGTTTTCAGCCCAGCGCTCCAGTCTATCAAGATCACTTTGAAGTTTGTTTCTGTCTTCCAGGGTATTAGCGATCCCACCCAATTTTGTGTCGTCTGCAAATTTGATAAGCATTCCCTGCACCTCTTCATCCAAATCATTAATAAAAATATTGAAGAGCACTGGGCCCAGGACTGAACCCTGCAGTACCCCACTCGTCACCTCCCCCCAGTGTGAAAAGGTACCATTGATAAGCACTCTTTGAGTCCGATTCCTTAGCCAAATGTGGATCCACCTCATAGTTGTTCCATCTAGCCCACTTTTCACTAGTTTGTGAATCAGAATGTCATGGGACATTTTGTCAAAAGCTTTGCTGAAGTCAAGATATACTATATTTACAGCATACCTCAGTGCACAAGGGAGGTTACCTGATCAAAAAATGAGATCAGATTAGTCTGACAGGATTTGTTCTTGACAAATCCATACTGGCTTCGAGTAATCACTGCATTGTTTTCAAGGTGTTTACAGATTGACTTCTTTATAATCTGTTCCAAAATTTTCCCAGGGATGGATTTCAGACTGACTGGTCTGTAGTTCCCAGGTTCCTCCTTTTTGCCCTTTTTGAAGATAGGGACAACATTAGCCCTCCTCCAGTCATCCGGCACTTCACCCGTCTTCCATGATTTCGCAAAGATAATAGACAGTGGTTCTGGGAGTTCTTCTGCCAGATCCTTTATTACTCTAGGATGCAGTTTGTTGGGCCCTGAAGATTTGAACTCATTCAGAGAAATTAGGCATTCCTTGACCATTTGTTTATCAATCTGAAACTGCAATCCTGCCCCGACAGCTTGTACTTCACTTTTTCCAGGGGGGTCATAGAACCGCTTTTGAGAGAAGACTGAGCCAAAGTAGGAATTGAGCACTTAGGCCTTTTCTTTGTTACCAATTTGCTATCCTCATGAAGCAGTTGAACCACCATTTCTTTCCTCTGTCTTTTACTGTTCACATATCTGAAGAAAGCCTTTTTATTGCTTTTAGCATCCCTCGCTAGCCTCAGCTCCTTCTCAGCTTTAGCCTTCCTGATACCATTCTGGCACTTCTGGGCTACTTGTTTGTACTCTTCCTTTGTAGCCTGTCCTTCCTTCCACTTCCTATATGTATCCTTTTTTATTTTCATGTCATCTCTAAGCTTTTTGTGGAGTCACATTGGTTTCTTCTGTTGTCTTCTATCATTTTTCCTTGTTGGAATTGTTCGTAATTGGGCCTTTAAAATTTCCTTTTTTAAAAACTCCCACCCATCTTGGACTCCTTTTTTCATTAAGGTCACTTGCCATGGCACTTTACTTATCATGTTTCTGAGTTTATGAACATCGCCTTTCCTGAAATCCAGAGTACGTGTTTGGCTACACTCAGCTTTCACTTCCTTTAAAATCAAGAACTCAAGTGTGACATATACACTTTCCCCCAGAGTTCCCGTAACTGCCACTTTATCCACTAAGATATCCCTATTGGTCAGTATCAAGTCAAGGATAGACGTTGCTCTAGTTCCTTCCTCTACTTTCTGTAGGAAAGTAGAGGAATGACAATCCTATTATTATTAATAGGATTGCACTACAGAATGTTTGACAATGTGCCAGTTACTACAAAATGGCTGTCAAGTTGGCAAAAAACTATTCATAATAGTGGTCTGTCCACATAATCAGCATACAGTGTGAGCAACGTTTCACTTGACTTATTCCTATTAGTGGCCTGAAAAAATACATGTTGTAGTTTTTTTCAATTTATGAAGCAGTAGAAAGATAAACATCTCACAGGAATTTGTTTCTTGCACGCTGTACTTCTCACATGAAGAGTAGGGCCAGCCCCAGATACTTTGCTGCCTGAAGCAGAGCAGCAACTGGCCCACATCTTTTACCCAAGTAAAAGTGCATTGTGTCCAAAACCAGCCCAATTATTCTGGCAGACAATCCCACATACACCTCTGCCCATCCCTAGCAATAGGAATACAACAACAATAACAACAACAATAATAATTTGGTGCCCTTTTATGACACCCCAGATCTGCTGCTTGAGGTGACCACCTCACTCTGTCTCATGGTAAGGCTAGCCCTGATGGGTAGAACAGTCAGCTGAGCACTCAACCAGCAGCCATTTTGTATTCTCTGAATCAACTTTATTGTAGGGTGAAACTACACATGACATGTTGTTTTAAAAAAAACAAAACAAGAGCAGTCACAGGAAGCTACAGAGCAAGGAATTAAGAGGAAAAGGCTTTCATCTTGATTCAAAAATGCCCCCAGCTACGTTACCATTCATAGGGAAACAAAGCTTCGATGTATTCTCTCCTGCAACTATGCTAAAAGCAAAATTTCAAAATAACCCCTCTTTTTTGAGGCTGAAAGTAGATATGAAACGTCTTCTGATGTACATTCCTTCTGCTTTTTTAAAGCCAATACTGTCAGGAGTGCATAACCATCAGGGGTTATTTTACACAGAAGAATGGCATGAGCAGAAACAGTTAAGTAGAACTATTGGTCTACTGGCCTCCTGTTCAAAATTGCAGCTTCAGGAACGCTTGAGGTATTCATTCTTTGCAGATCCTGAAACAAGCTGTCCTGATTGGAACCTAGTTACTCATCAGTTTTTGCATTGAAATAAACTGATTCATATGCTGGGTCAGCCTACCATTAGGCAGATTGAGGCAGTCAACAGTTGCTGAGCAGTAGCAGTAGCAGAGAGATGTTGAAAGACAGAGCAGTGTGTGTCACACAGCCTGCCCTGTATCTTACGATCTAGACTACTGTCCTGAGGTGTGGTGGAGGGAGGATGCTGTCCTCTCGCCAGTGCAGAAATAAGTTTTAACTGCCAGTCCATTCCACTTTGATATGGCTGCATTCAGACAACACAATAATCAACTGGGGGTGGGACAATCATCAGTTGTATTGACTATCATGTCATCCAAATGCTGCCATAGTCAACTCAGCACTGATCCTAATCCACACCAGAGTTGATTATTTATTACCATGTTGTGTGGGGAGTACCCCCTAAATGAACAACTGTAAAGTTGATTATTACCCCACCATTGACTATCATGTTGTCTGAATGCAGCCTCTCAGTTGCTTATTTGGGTGGAATAGCATACTGTCAGCGGCGTGTTACCCTCCACACAACACAATAAGCAACACAACTGACAATTGTTTTCCCCCCTCAGTTGCTTAATGTGTTGTCCGACTGCAGCCACTAACTACCAACCATTAACTGCTCAACACACTGTTGACTACTAAAACCACTAGTGGTTATTGTGTTGTCCGAACTGAGCCTGTGTGCTAGGGAACCATCTTATACTTTAACTCAGGCACAATATCTTAGGTTGTCCTATTCATCCATGCCTAATTACAACCTCCCACAGCTGCTGTTGATTTTTATTTTTAAATGGGGAAAACATATATATGCAAACACATGTCATGGATAGTTTCAGCTCCAAAAACAGGGATTATTTTGAAAGTTTAAATCTGTCACATAGTTACTGTAATAGGGACTATCGTTAGTACATTAGCAAAAGGTCTTCTTTCTTTCACTAATTGCTCCTCAAGCTCAGCATGGGGTCAATTGCTCCTCAAACTCAGCATGGAAAGCAGAGTCATGCTGGTTAGCGTTTTTGCTTATGAATCACCACAAATATTTCTGCCATTACGATTTATGTTACAATGCTATTACGCTTTAAAGCTTTAAGCCTTTCTAAAGTCCTTTGAATGTGTGTAATTGACAGAAATGTATTGCTTTAGTATAGCACCGTTCAGTTTTCAGAGAGGTGTCTTCTGTATGAAGCAACTAAAAATAAAAGGATTTCAATAGGAGAAATAAATTAACCTAACCTTCACGGAACAAGCGTCTGACTCACCTTAATCACCAATTTGTGTCCTCCTTCACAGAGGTTTTGCAGTCTCCTTTTGTGGTTCGTATTGCCAGGCGGAATCTTCTTTATAGTGGTGAACATTACAAATGGATATCATTAATTCTCAGTCAATAGCAAAAGCATCATTAGGTAAAAATTAGTCACTGCCTAATTATTGGTGGCTCAAACCATTTGCCTCTTCCTAAAGAAAGCTACACAGGTCAGCCCTGTGCTACATCAGAATAATTCTTGAAGCTGGCAGCTTATGTCTATCAGGGCAATTCATTGACTAAAAGAGCAATCCTATGGTCCCTGGAAAGTATCCCAGGGACCATAGAAAGTTTTGAAGTCCACCTCCCGAATCCATAGACACTGCTATGACTTTTGGAGAGGGACTCCAAAATCTGATCCCTTCTCCACCCCAGCTATAGAATGACCTCTCTAGAGAGGTTCACATGGTGCCTACATTGTACTCCTTCTGGCGCTAGGTGAAGGCCTTTTTTATTTTCCCAGCATTTTACCATTCTAGTCTTTTATCTCTGCTGTTTTATATCTATCTTTTAAATCTGACTTTTAAATCTCGGCATTGCTGCTCAGTTTTATTCTTGTTTTACTTTTATACTCTGGTTTGATATTGTTGTTTAAGCTTCCATATTTTATTTTTAAGCTGTACTTTATGGTTTTAATTATTGTGAACTGCCTAGAGAGCTTAAGCTATTGGGCAGTATATAAATGAAATAAATAAATACATGTGTCAGGAGTCCATCCCATCAAATTCAATGGGTAGGCAAGCAAGTGTACTGTTAAGCACTCACTTAACCCTTGTCTTTCTCTACACTCGCAGGGAAGAAATTGCCAAGTTGAGCCAGGTTTTTATCTTCCATCTACTGTATATCTGTCCAGTGGCCAATCTTCCCTAGCAGTGGGGAGGAGGAGCTTAGAAGAATAGCTGAGTGAATACCCATAGCCTCTCCAGTTTTCCTGCTTTCTGCATACAATGGGGACCTTCACAGTTCTAAAGAGGTGGAGCTGGTCTGCTTTTCATATTCATTATGTAGTCCAGGTCTCAGTTATCCATAAACAGGGAGTTTGTTATGTTCCACTTCTATTTCATGAGCAACATCATGGGCATATATAGGCCAGCTTTAGATCAATAGTGCCCGGATGAGAAGCATCTTTGTTGCCTCCCTCATTTGTTCAACTTTTGAATACCTTATTTTTTTTTATTAGATTTGTGGCCCGTATCATGATTGTAAAGCTCAATTTACATGCACGATGTATCCCTGTCACATAAGCGCCAGGCCACATGTGATGCTAAATGAATCATTACAAATTCTGTGAAACTTTTTTTAAAAAACGTTCATTAGCAGGGATGCGGGGGGAGTCAAACTCAGGACCATGATGCGCAGGGGAAGAGAATTATCCTTTCCCCCCTCACTGTAGCCTCAACATCCCCTCCCTCAACTGTTACTAGCCCTGGGAGGCACACTCCCATTGGAAAACATGGGAGTTCCCTCCTGGGGTTAATAGCCACTTCTGGGGCGAGGCGGGGAGAGCAAGGGTTAATGCTAATTCTCCAATATTAGGCCTGTTCAGACAACACAGTAAACCATGGTTAGGCTGCTAACCCTTTTGCAGCAAACAGTGAGTGTGTTTAAACCAGGGTTGTAGCCACCATGGTTAGGAATGGTCACACGACATGCTAAGCCATAATGTTTAGCTTAAAATGCTTAGCCGTCGTGGCTCAGTGTGTCATCTGAACATTGTCACTGTGTTCCTGATCCTTATTGGGGGGGGGGGGCACACCAGCTGTAGAGCTAAGATGGGTTCACAGAACTTGCAGTGACAAATGTAGTGTCATGTGCAGATAATACATTTGAATGCAGGATCTGTAACTCTGTCTTCATCCAGGCCCTATCAACTCTTGGCTCCATTTGTTTCAACTATTGAGTGGATCACCAAGTCAGCAGACCTTGACAAGCACTTTGGAGCCCAGCACCTCCCAACCTCGCACCCCAGACAGATTCTCCCAAGTCCAGTTTCCAGTTACTTGCCCTTCATTCAGCCATGTGTATATATCGGAATCTATGATATCATTGAACGACAGCAGACACAAAGCCAGGAAAATAAGCTTCCAAGAAAAATGGAAGAAATGCTCATCTTTGGACAAAAACCATGCAAAGCATTCCAGTAAATCAGTTTGATACCCTACTAACAAGAACGGGGGATCACAAACAGATGAGATCTTGGGTTTCTTAAAAAGGCAATTGTATATAAATAGAATTAATGCACATATAAATCTCCATATGGATTTGCTATCTGTGTGAGCAACCCAATGCTCTCCGGAGTATTCTAGTCTCAGTTTGCCAAATACATTTTGCCTGGGAAAAGGATACCCCCCTCCCATCACCTTGGCACTGAAATGCCAAATTTACAGTCCTGCTGCGCGTTTTATGCATTTGTTTTCAAAATGAAGTCTTTATGCTAATGTAGGGAAATACTTGAATCAGCCCAGTATGTGGCATTTATGTGTTCTGCTGCACTTCCGAGCAACATCAAAATATGATGTTTTGTAGGCCTTAATTTCAGTATTATACAGGGAACACCGCATGAAAATACGAAACAATTTGATTATCTCAGGACATTATTAAACATGGCATTCAATGAATCTTCTCTTAACCGTGTACATTTAATGTGCCATTCCTCAGGATAGAATCAAAGTAAAACAAATCAGTTACGTGCCAGATACGGAAATTTTCAAAGTGTACACACACTTTGCATTACACATATATAAATATGAGCACTTTCCCAATAGACTTTCCCCATCTTTATTCTTTCTGAATATATTAGTATAATGTGCGTCTGATACATATTTGATGTATTGCTATTATTGTGCCAGGAAGTTTACAGAATAATATAAACAGTGTAAAAACACATAACGGTTCTTCAGAATTATGGGAATGACTTTGAACTTACCCACTTCTCATCGTGCTAGACATTTTGGGGCTGTTTGCATGTGTGTGTTTAACTCACCAACATTATCCAGAATCATAACCCCTCCACACACACACACATCAAGTCCCTATTTGGAGTCATGATAAATCAGGCAGATCTAAGGATTTAAGTAGGCTCCAATGTTTACTGTGGAATCCTATTCCCAGTATTACCCACTGAATGGAGGCAGGGCTGCTACCCAATTCACTTACGCTGGCATAGCCAGGCTTGAAAGAGGTATTATGCTGGTGGGACAAGACCAGTGCAAGCAGGAGTGGGGATCATGATGGGATAGTCCAGAGGACTGGCCAGTACAGGCAAAAGCCTGTGGTCCCTCAGGTGTCGGTCCCCCCTCTTCTGCCAGCACAAAGTTAGATACTCAAAAATAGCTGTAGTAGCAAAGTGGAGGTTGGTGGCACTGATTTTGGTAGAGCTGTGGTTCCATTCTGGGTTTCAGTCAGAACCAGCCAGAACTCTAAAGGAGCTATCCAAAGTGCTGAACCTAGCCCCACCGAAACTGAAACCACCAGCGTCCATTCCTATGTCATGCCCATCAAAGACAATGAAGGTCACAAACTCCATCTTCCCTGTCCTGTTCCAGCCACTCTGGAGAATAAGGTTGCAACTAACCAAGGATTCCCCCAGCAAAATAATTCACGTTATCAAGATATACAGCACTCTAACTCCATAGCTATAGAGCGATAAATGCATAAAAGCAGAGCTGAGAACTTAGTAACAAGAGTGAAAGAGAACCGAGCACAAAAAGAGGACTTTGTGCAAACGAGCAGTTCTCAAGGCTAATGAAACAAAAAGCAAGGGAAAAGGGAAAGAGGAGGTGGAGGCATTCTCTCCCCTCGATGTGATGCTAGGTATATGGGGCATTGTGAAGGACGCGAAATAGGGCCCAGGCTGCCAACACAGCGGGTGCTGTTACCACTTGCAATGGCAGTACAACGATTTTTTAAAAAAAAACCTTGGGAAAAAAGGGGGAAAAAAGAATTTGTTCTGTAACCCTTACCAGTGGGGATGCCTACCTGTGAGGAATTGTTGGATCGTTTCTCCTTCCCCTGGAGAAATTCGATGAAATTGCACCTCCCCCCCAATTTCTCTACCCACAAATAGGGTGGAGAATTTTGAAAGGCCACTTGAGCACAGCTTTAAAACGAACATGTTGCCGACACAGAGCTTGATGCAACTAAGAGAATTGCAATCAATGGTCCTAAACACACCTAATGCTGCAGGATTATTGGGGTTACTATATTTTCAAATTTGGCGCAATCAAATGTTTCTTTCCTAAGAAAAGAACAAACCAAAAAGGCTAATTTATAATGTTGTTCAGCTACCAACACTCTTTGGTAACCTCAGTTTTTGTGAGCATCACATTTTGAATACCCTAGCAATCAATTGTATTCCAAAAAACAGTATGGAATAATGGAAATATAAAATATTACTTAATCGAACGGGCATTGTACAGTTGAAAAATGCCAAACCATGGACCTGAAATCATTAATACTATACAAATATCTACAAAGTTTGAATAAAAAGTATTAGCAGGACAAAATATAGTTCCCTTAAGACAGAGGAGAGAGGGAACATTATAGGGGTCCAGAACAGATGGATAAGAGACAAAGCGAAGCCACTCACTACACTTGAATACTGGAACTCCATTGTTAGAGACATCATATATAGAGGTATTCAGTAGAACTGAGTGAGCAGTGCAGTCAGAGACCGGACTGAGGTCAACATGCCTTCATTAAAGGAAAGAAAATGGCCACAATGACATTAGGAAAAATGGTTGCCATGGTAGCCAAAGCAAAATCCAAACCAAAATGGGTCAAGGATACTATAGTAATTCAGATAAGTGAACAAGTAGCTACCAGCTCTCTCAGTGATAAAGGAAAGGACAACAATGTTCAGTATCAAAAGCTGACATTTAACTATGTGATGTCTAACTTTATGGAGTCAAGGCAAATTACAGGAGCTGAGCACTCATGGGAAATGGTGTCATTGAAGGAATGAATAATTGGGATCCAGGTCAGCATTTGCTGCCCATGCTGACAAAAAGAAAAGTTGTTGTTGTTGATGTGGTGGTTTAACTTAAAAGCAAAGTGGGAACTTGTTGTAACTACCCAGGAAAACAAGATCTCAGGGTCATGGTGGACAGCACATCAAAAATGTTGCTTCCTTCAGTGGCGGTGAAAAAGATATTTTGGGGTTTGTTAGGAAAGGGATTGAAAATCAAGCCGCCAAAATCGTAATTCCATCATACACATCTCTAGTGTGGCTGCATTTGGAATACTTCTTGTGGAGTTCAGGTCACAACGGGTATCACAGAATCGGATTAGCAACAGCAGGGGATCACACCTCAAAAAAAGGGGTTTGCGTGTGCAGGGCTAAAGGTTACTTTATTATATGGCTTTTTAAAGCAGGTCTTAGGTGCAACAGCAAATGTCATTCAGGGTGCTGGATGCCAGGCACTGTGGGATTCTGTAGGCCATTAGTTGCCCACTGTGGAAACAGGATGCTGGACTGAGTCAGCAGGGGGCTTTTATGTCCTTATGCACTGCTGTATATCCATGTGAACTTCATTCTTAACCTCAGGCCCTCTGAACTCCTAGAAATATACAAATCTGACACTATAGTTAAGTCTGTCTTTTTCTGTTCTTAGCTGCACTTCTCTCACAACTGCTATGTACTTTGCTCTTTGTGGCACCTCTGATTTCTCTAATGGTGTCAGTTTTGTAGTGTGGGTGCCAAACTAAATTATTATTATTATTATTATTATTATTATTTCATCTCTTTCTTGCTCCTGGCAGTTTTTCTAGACGGACATGACGGGCTTTGCCAAGTCATGCTGTCTTTTACAGATTCTGGAATTTCCTGACAATTGAGCATGTTTTAAGTATGGCTGCTTTCTGGATGTTGGTGTGGATAGTTTGGTAGGCCCAGTTTCTGAAGGTTTTCTGTATAGTTTTTTGATGTGATGCCAGTGACTGGTGTGAGTAACAGAATAATTCTGACTTTTTTCCTGTTGCCATCATTCTTTAACGTCTATAGCCAGTGGTGTATACTTTTTTCTCTTTTCCTCTACCTTTTCTACAACATTTTTGTCATTAGGTATTGCTATGTCAATGAGGTGTTTTTTTTTCTTTTTTGTCTATGCCTGTTATGTCTGATTGGTTGCAGGGTATTGTTTTGTCCATCTGAATTGTTCTGTCCCAGTATATTTTATGATCTGCATTTTCCAAGAATGTTTTGGGTGAGTATATAGTATGGTGTAGGTTGTTTGATGAGGCTGAATTTGATGGCCAGATGTTTGTGAAATATTTTTGCAGCTGTCTTGTGTCTGTCCATATAGTCCATTCCTGCCAGAATTTTACATCCTCCTGTTACGTGGTCTATTGTATTGTGTTGTGATGCTTCCCATGGAGTGCTTTCAGTGCCCCTCCCCACTTTTTTTTATGCTACTGTGAGTGGTCATGTTTGGTCTTCATTCTTCTTAAATACCTCCAGGGATGGAGAACCCACAACCTCTGTAGATAGACCGTTGCACTGTTGTACAGATCTTACTGTCAGGAAGTTTTTCCTTATATTAAATTGGAATCTAGGTAGCTGTAGCTTATACACATTTTTTTTTCAGGTTGGAATTTCTGTAGCCATGGAAAATAGTTCTTAACCATCTTCTCTGTGGCACCCTTTTATGTAAATTAACATTGCTAACATGTCTCCCCTCAGTCTTCTTTTCTGCAGACTGAACATCCCAAGTTCCTTCAGCCTGGTACTCACAGGGCATGTCCTCAACTCCCTGTCTCATCTTTGTTTCCTTCCTCTGAACCTGTTCTAATCTGCCAATATCCTTCTGGAAATGTCATGCCCAGAATCATACACAATACTCCAGCTGTGGTCTCACTAGTGCTGAATAGACAGGAATAAGGACTTCATGTGTCTTTGATACAATGCTCCTTCTAATGTTACCCAGAACTGTGTTAGCCCTTGTGAACAGAGAAGAAAGCACATCAAATAAGACACGGACACCAGAGCTTGGGATAAACTAGGGCCTCTTTATTTACAGTGGGGTTTCTCCCCTCCTTGGCTTTAAGTGTGAACGTGCGGGGATCTCGCTTATTTATCTCAGGCCGCTAGCCTGCCAATTAGGGCGAGCCACTCCATTGAACCCAGGGCTCGGGGGATACCTGGCCCCCTATTCAAACAATACTTGGGTGTTTGGTGAGACATCTGTGTCATCCACACCCAGGGCTGCACAGCTTGGGGTAGGTAGATGAGACAAGCCAGTCCCCAATGGCGAGCCATATCCTGACACGGGAGTAGCATAGCACCCGAAGAGCAGGGCCTCTGACTTGCCAATCACCATAAAGGTGCCAGAGTGCTCACTGTTCCTATTCTCATCCCCCCCAAATTCCTGCACCATCCACCTAATCATTAAATTCACCTATTTATCCTCCATTTTAAGATTGAATCCAGTATGGAGTAGGCAAAACCTTTGCATTCTAATGCCAAGGAAAATTCCTACTCAGCCTCCTCCACAAAAAGGACGACTGGCTAATCCCATACTAGCCGATAGGGAGGGAGGGTGGCGCCAGAATAAAAGAGGCCATTTGGCTGCACGGGGCAGGCTTTTGTAGCCTGGCTCCACCCCACCCCCCCGTGCTAGGTTGTACATGTGCTGTGCATGCGTACAGTCTACTTCTGCTTCTTCTTCCCGCCCGCAAAAGCCGACCCCTCCCAAGCTGTTCCAGCTGGGTGGGGATCAGGCTTCCAGCAGTTTCCCACACTGCTGACTCATGTTCAGATTGCTGTCAATGACTACACTCAAATCCTTCTCCAATGTAGTGCTCACAAGCCATGAATCCACCATGTTGTTTGTGTGCCCTGCCTTTTCCTCCCTAAATATAGTTCCTTACATTTCTTCCTGCTAAAGGACATCTTGTTCCACTCAGCCAAGCCTTGCAACCTGTCAAAATCAGATTGCAGTTTCATTCTGTGCACTTCCACTAAAAACCATAATAATAATAATAATAATAATAATAATAATAATAATAATATGTCATTTCAGTCATATCTTCTCTCTATCTATGTAAAATTATTTAAAGGCCACCCATCTTCTATGCATGTGTCATGGATGCTTTAGGAAACAAAATGAACAACCCAGAAGAAAAGACAAGTACCACTCAAATTCAAAAACAGGCCACTAAACAAGAAGGTATACCTAAAAGAAAGAGATTCACTTTCACTGTAATTGAAATTTCAAAGGTCCCCTGTCTCAAGCAACTGTGGTAATTTTATTATATTAAAATGAAATCTCCTCTCCTCATAAAACCACTTGAGATCTCCAATGATAAGACTTGTCAGCGTCTTCACGCGGCAAAGGCTTCAAATAAGCATTAAAATATTTATTGAAATTGCAGAGCAAAATAAGTGAAGTAAAATGCTGGGTTTGTAGTCTATATTTGGGTCTGTTTGCATCTTTGTATTGAAAAAAACATCAAAGACTTGAAAGAAAGAAAAAAACCTTTAAAATATTCATCAAAATTTAGAGCAAAATAAATGATAAAAATGCTGTATGTTCCCTTTCTCTCTTAGCTTTCTCAATGCAGCATAATTTCAGCAATGGGTTTTATATATATATATATATATATATATATATATATATATTCAAACCAACAGTCCCACATTAAGGTTGAACTGTTGCCAGCCATGACTGAAAGAATGAAGTTATGCAATGTCAGTTCTCATATTGGGCCAGATCTATACTTTAAATAAGTTCCCCTCAAACTTAATCCATTATTTTGGCTCAAGGATGACTAAGCATGCAATCAAGGAGCCTCATTAAAAGGCCTCGACTGATATCTGGCCCTGTTTGTGTGCTATGAACAGAGTATAAAGAGGCATAAAATAGAAAAAAATAAGAGTGATGTTAACAATAATGAGCCCTGAACTCAAAAACAATTATGTAAACAGTCTTATCTATATTGGGTTGGATCTAGATTTATGTTAGATCCACGGCACCTACCCCTCTTTTCCATGGTAGTCCTTCCAGCCCCTTGAAAGAATAATAATAATAATAATAATAATAATAATAATAATAATTTATTTCTTACCCGCCTCTCCGTCCGGATCAAGGCGGGGAACAACAACATGATAAAATACATAAAACTGATTAAAACATGACACATATTATTAAAACTGCATTAAAACATCCTAAAACATCCTAAAAACATCCTTAAAACATTCTAAAATTCCACTGGATATGCCCGCCGGAAGAGAACAGTCTTTATAGCTTTCTTAAATTCTAAAAGACTGTTAAGTTGATGAGTCTCCTCCGGCAGGTCATTCCACAGTCTGGGAACGGCAGAAGAGAAGGTCTTCTGGGTACCGGTTGTCAGCCCAGTCTTGGCCGACTGCAGTAAGTTCTTCCCAGAGGACCTGAGCGTGCAGGGCGGATTGTATGGGAGAAGGCGATCCCACAGGTAACCTGGACCCAAACCATGTAGGGCTTTAAAGGTAATAACCAACACTTTATACTTCGCCCGGAAACTAATTGGCAGCCAGTGGAGCGATTTTAAAGCTGGCGTAAAATGGTCACTCCTAGATGTACCGGTGACCAACCTGGCTGCCATATTTTGAACTAGTTGAAGTTTCCGGACTAGGCACAGAGGTAGCCCTATGTACAGCGCATTGCAGAAGTCGAGCCTCGAAATTACCAGCATGTGCACTACCATCTTTAGGTCTTCCAACTCTAGGAAGGGGCGCAGCTGGCGTATCAGCCGAAGCTGATAGTAGGCACTCCTGGCCGTCGCATCTATCTGGGCTGTCTTTTGGAGTGACGGATCCAGGAAAATATATTACAGAGAGTCAGGAGACCCTGATGAATGAAGTGAGCTATGGTATTTGGAACTGTCACATATGCAGGGGGGATCCCCATATATCAGGTGGAGGTAACTTCTACAAATAGAGGCCTTGCTCTTCTGGAAGGTCCCTTCCTTTCACTCGAGGCAGATCCTGGATCGAACCCATTACATGCTAAAACGGAATTGAACAGCCCACAAAAATAATGAAATTGCTGCAGAACTAATACATGGTGATACTAAAAAGGACTAACACAACATATCTATCTGTAATTCCACACAATAACATAATGCATGCAGGTTATACAAGGTATGGGATTTACACAAATATATGCATTTTTATGTGCACTTCTCCCTAACATACGTGTGTGTGTGTGTGTGTTGTTCAGAGAATTGTATTGCAAAATTTTGAAAAGTGCAAGTACCAAAGGATAGCTCATTCCAGTCCGCATGTTAATTTGGGAAGTTTGAATTCACTAAGTTCATATCAAAATGCAAATAGAATGAAATGCTCCGCAGTCCCTAAGCTTATGTCCAGCTAGATGCAGGTATATTCTTGACCTGACAGTTAGGGATCTTTTAGAAATTGCTCCAATCAGGAGCCGCAGCCACGACTCCTACCCCCCCACCCGCAAATGTAATCTCCTGCCCAAATGGGCTTGGGGATTCTCACATCTGCATACAGTTCTTTTTCTTTTCCACTGACCCACTGTTCCAGATAGTGGAGGGGCTGAATTCAGTACCCCCTCCTGTATTCCCCATCAATCCACTAAGTGAAGGAATTTTAACCTTTCTGGAAGGGCTCCTTCGGCACAGCCCTGGCCGCTCCGTGCTCTCGCCTTTGGATTGCAGTGAAGAAGACACTGCTTGGTTCCTAAAAATGGGCTTTTAAGGGAAAAGGAAAGCAATAACATTTCAGTTTGTCAAAACTTAACCGATGGCGTCTGCAGTGACAATTGGCATGCAACATTCACATCCGTTCTCTCGGGAACATTCCTGAAACTCCTGAAACTCGCTCAGAAGCCTTGCCTGAATGTTGTTGATACTTTGAATGTCAGACTCGATCAAGTGTGTGTTCCAGGTACCTATCAACACCTTGCCATTGTGTAGTCCCACTTTGCTAAGCTTTCAGCACTCCCACCCACAGTATGCTAATTACAAGCACATGAGGTACCGGCATTGACACCTCTCCATTCCCCATGATATGATGGTTTATTTAGACACTTTTCCCTCTTCCACCTATCATTGATGTAGACATAAATGCAGAGTTGGTGTCTCACAGAAACCTCTCTTCCCTTGTTCACTGCTGTTTTCCTTCCACTTCAACCCAGCTTTTCTTTTCCCATCCCACCACTTCTTCCCTTTGAAACGTGAATATTCTACACTCAACTTTCCACACAGACTTTCCATTTAATTTTTTATTCCATCTATTTTAAAAACACTTTCTCCTCTCTCTTTCTCTCTCTCATGTACCTTTACACACACATACACACACATCTATATATATATGGGGCATTGCCTCTGTAGTTGAGAAAATGACCCTTCCCAGAAACTAATTTCACTTGGAAGGGGGGGGGAGTTCCCCCCCATCACCACAATACTTTGATTTCTAAATAACTCCTTTCTTTAGTCAAAGAGCCTCTATATATTCTTTATTAATAATAACCTTGTTATTATGAATAACCTCCTGTGTAGGATTTGTTTGGTATGATTGATTTGTTTTCATCTTCACATGGAAAATCACGACAGATTTGCTTTTTCAGTGTATACATGTACACACCAATTTGTATTTGGAGCTGCAATCTGTGTACAATTATGAACATCTAGGTGCAATTTATCTTAAAGAGATAATTGCAGCCTTGTACCTCTTTTTTTTAAAAAAAAAAGCACAAAAGTTTATTTACTTGGAAGTAAGCCCATTTTAGCTCAGTAGAATGTATTTCCATGTGAGGTCTAACTCAGATGTGGTAAGAGTAAAGTAGAAGACACCTCCATGGTCTGGCCCCATGCCCTTCTGGTGACATCTGAAGAGAAGAGTGGTGTTGGCCACCCATATTATATGATGACTTCCATTATATGATGTTTCCCTTCCCTGTGGTTAGAACCTAAGAATTTTCTTAACCAAAGTCCATTCAGTCCATCATTCCATTTCCAACGTGGAGGGACCATAGCTCAATTTTAAAACACATTTGCATCCAGAAGACTCCAGGTACAATTCATGGCAACTCCAGCCAAATGGATCAGGTAGAGATATGTTTCCAGTAGGAATAAATGGAACTGGGATAGAAAGACAAATAGTCTCCACTGATATAAAGCAGCTTCCTTTGCATGGTCAGTCAGTGACCAGCCAGATACCATGAGAGCACACACACAGTTATGGGTTGGCTAGTATGGCAAGAAAAGGAACCAATTTTAATTCTGTTCTCAAATCATGAGAATGTGTCTCATTCACAATGCCAAACAAAAACATAGCAGGAGCACTTTTACCCAATGAATGTTCACAAATTCTGAATTTGTGATTGTATTTGAAAAATGCACTGCTAATGGGCTTTTTTTCATGCACACTTTGAAAAGTGCATTATTTTTAAAATAAGTATTTTCATGCTTTTGTCAGTGGGGGGGAAAATCACACTTTTGAAAAATATGCACAGAAACTTCCCCATTTGAAATTCACACTTTTCTCCTCTGAACAAAAATGGGGAGTCAGCTGAAACGACATTAAAGTGAATTCCTGAGGACTTAGGTAAGCTCAGACATCACTGGTTCGCCATCCCTAGATGAAGTGAAACTACTTTCTGGGAAGGGTAGTTTTCTCAACTTTCTCAGACTCATATTCATATATAAAACCACTAATCTCTCTCTCTTTCTCTCTCTCTCTCTCTCTTTCTGGCGTTAAAACAATCAAAAGAATAAAAATAAAATGAAAGGCCTGTGAAGAATGTTCAGTATAGAAACTCATGCTGTGCCAAACCCTGCCCTCTATTTTGGGGAACTTTTTCTCTCCCAGCGAAAGAGGCATTGTTTTTACCTGCCTCTTTCAGAGGGAAGGTGAGAATTTCGGAGAATTTTGTCCTTGGGGAGGAGGACAGTGTTTCCACATACCTTCCAAATACCAGCTGAGGGACATTCTTTCCATAATTTATTTGTTGATAAATATGACCACACACCCAGCACTTGGAGGAGCCCAGCAGTTCTTCGTGAATGCCTACTGAAGAGCATGTGACCTTACCCTCCCCCAGCCTCCCCCAGCCTCCCCCAGCCTCTTTTGCCAGAGTTTTCATCACCCCCCCCAAAAAAAAATGCTGAAAATGAAATAACCAAAATTTTCAGCACAGCACTAATAGAAACTCTGCCTTGGACTTGGCCCTCAGGAAGCTGCTGTTATAGGAGCATATTTATCAGGCCACAGTAGGCTTCACATCATAGCTTTAATGTTTTTGGTGGCGCAGATTTTTAAACAGCATTTTATTATCTGCATTCTCTGTTGGGAAGTTGAGTGTTGGCAATTGAAGCATACAGCTTTAAGTCATGCATGTATAGAAACAGACTGCACTAAAAAATGGCCCTGTGCCCAAAAAATATATCCTGTGATAATTTCAAATATTCTCATGCCATGCGATAGAAAAGAAATTGCTTTTGAAAAGAAAGGTAAAGGAGAAGAAATTTCGGAGGAATTCTCATGAGTTTGGTTCAGGGTTCTTGTGCTTACTTTGCTTATGAGATGACTGAGGAGTGTGTGAGTGTCCTGTTTTTCCCTGTGCAGTTCTCTCTCTGGCAGCCTGTGACCTCCTTGGCTTCTTGCACTTCCCGCACAGGAATTAATTTATTCTTCCCATAGGGCTTTTTCAGATCAGGAAATGCAGGCAAGGACCTTTCCCCACCCTGCCCGCTGGGATGGGGAGAGGAGATTGCGGGCGAGGATGGGGAGAGGTGACGTGGGGGGCCACCATAGGCTGGCCCAGGGTGGTGCCACCGGAGATAGGAGGGGTCTGGGGCTATTTAAGGGGGACCAGGACCCCTCCAAATCTCCACGGAGTGCTGCGCAGCTCCCTCCCGCCCTCCCCTGTTGTCAGTGTGGGTTCGCCGGTCGTCTTTTTGAGGCCAAGTAGGAATTTTTTGCTCACAATCTAACTTGAGTGTGAGTTTTTTCGCCTACTTCACACTGCAAAAGCAGGATGGGTGATAACTAGGTCAATCTGGCAATTTGGTCACTTTATTGGCGGTAGGAGCGGGCATTTGATATGTTTTTAATGGTGAGCATTCACGGGCACTATTCAAGTGATTGGTAACGCCTGAGGGCCAACCACTGAGAGCCCTGCGGCATCAGTTGGGGGGATAAGGCTTACCTTTGGGGCCAACCCGTCTCGTCTACTCAGAGCCCTGTGGTGCGAGTGGAGACGACACTGGAAGGCCCCCCACCTCAGATTGGCGAAGCTCGGGAGGTGGCGAAAGCGCAGGCGCCACTTCCCGGGCTGTGAATGTCTCGCCCGACCCCTTCAATGGCCTGGCTGGCCATGCAAAATGCCCGCTTAGGTTACCTCCCCCCTTTATGCTTGCTTTTCTTGTAAATAAATAAAGTGGCCCTTGTTTAAATCCCAACTCTGTGTCGCCTCTTCATTTCTCATCCTTCGCTCCACAATCTGGAAGACTGTACAGCAATGGTGAAATGTGGAATAACAATAAAAAATATAGACTACCCTCAGCCACCTCACAGTGATTAGTTAGGCTGACCATATGAAAAGGAGGACAGGGCTCATGTAACTTTAACAGTTGTAGAGAAAGGGAAATTTCAGCCGGCATCATTTGTATGCAATTCGTACCTGGTGAAATTTCCTCTTCATTACAACAGTTAAAGTTACAGGGGCCCTGCCTTCTTTTGTATATGGTCACTCTAGTATAGTGCCTGCAACTTTAGCTGTTGTAATGAAGAGGGAATTTCACCAGGTACGAATTGCATACAAACAATGCCAGCTGAAATTCCCTTTTCTCTGCAACTGTTAAAGTTACATGAGCCCTGTCCTCCTTTTCAGATGGTCAGCCTAGATTAGTTAAGGTCAAAACCACTAACAATACACATTCCAAATAAATTTTAAACTGCCTTGATGGTGAGGCAGAAAAATGGAAGCCCCTTTCATGGGGAAAGAAAACTTTCAGGAAATGCCTAGGATTTTTCTTTTCTTGCCCCCTAGAACTAAAAGGACACTTTCAAGAATTTTCCCCGTATTTCCATATTGTTGTGATGGCTAAATTCCCTGCCCTCCATGCATTGGAGTGATGCTGGGTACATGGGGCATCGTGAAGGATGAAAAATGGGGGGCAATCTTCCAACACAGTTGATGCTGTTGCCGCTTACAGAGGCAGTGTAGAAAAACCAAATCCCATAGGAAATCAAGAAGAAGAAATGAGCTCTTCTACAACCCTTGCCAATGGTGATGCCTACCTCAGAGACATTTTTGGAGCATTTCTCCTCCCCTTGGAGAAATTTAGTGAAATTGATCCCCACCATCACCAATTTCTCTACCTCGAAATAGGATGGAGACTTTTGAGAGGTCACTTGTGCACAGCTCTTAAAAAAATAAATCGCATTGACATGATTTCGACTATGAGTTGATGTTTATCTTTCTGATACCAAGAGGGAACTTTGGCAAGGATCCCAAAATCATTGTAACTGGCAAAAAAAAATGTTCCAATACAGAAAAGCAGTGCCATCCTCATTTCCATATGAATCGATGAATCACAGGTTACCACTGCGTTTTGCATTTCTGTATATTAATGAAGTACATAGGGACATTCTTTATTGCAGGTGCAAACAGCTAAATAATGTTCCTCATGTAAATCAGGTAGTCTGAAAGTTGACCTTGAAAACACAAAGCAAGTGAGAAACCAAGTTGAAACAACAAAATGTGGAAAATGTAGAAAACAATGTACCATAGTAAACAAGCAGAGTGATTCATGGAGGACATATAGCCTGGTGCTGTATCAAATGACAAAAGCCGTTTTTTAACCACGTCACCTTGAAATCTGTGGTTTTGTCTTTGCTATGTTTTGTGAGCGAGGCAAAATTCTTTTATGGGAGGGAGAGGGAGTTTGAGTGGCCATCATTATGTTGTTGTTGTTGTTCTTCTTCTTCTCCTTCTTCTTCTTCTTCTTCTTCTTCTTCTTCTTCTTCTTCTTCTTCACAGAAAGCCCTATTCTTGGATCCTTTTTTTGAATTTGGGGAAGTTCAAAATGAATATCTATTAACTACAGAAAAACACACACCTTTACAGAGCGGTCAGAATGGTCCTCCATCAGCTTATTTTACTTGAGATGTGCAGTGTTCAATGTCTCTCCAAAGAATGGGCAGTGCTAGAAGCTTTTTAAAATACACAATGTGCTTTTCCATTAGAGAAGCCAAGGTGCATTTGAAGGCCTGGTCTTCAAGTGCTCCATGGACAGTGAGTGCCCAGCAGCTGTCCACTCTGGTACAGAGCCTCCATTGCTGTGCACAGAGCATTCATGCCTTTAATCTTGCGTAAATGACGCTTTCACGCCTGCCATTTATGTGAGATAGGAAATACGCCATCTCCAGAGGCTCCATATTTGCACACAATGGAGGCTTTCAAAATTACGTATCTCCTACCTTTACAGCTGCCATTTACGTAATGTGGGTAATGTGCAATTTCTGTAGTCTCCATTGTTGTACACAACAAGGGCGGATGGGTTCACAACCTTGTCAGGCGCTCACTGAATGCTGAAGAAGCTCGTGTAGCTCCACAAGAGGGGCAGGCAGCAGCATCTTGGTGAGCATTTGATGGAGTCCGATGCGGGTGAGTCCATCTGTCCCTACTTCCCATGCAACACTATTTTTTAAACTGAACTACTAGGAAAGATGTGTTGTTGTTTTACATTTTAATATTATTATTATTATTATTATTTAAAAAATAAGAATATCTTGCAAACTGCCATCTAAAGTTTTATTTTAAAGTAGACCCAAAGACTTAAAAGGTGTCCCATGAAATTTGCAGGAAGAGAGGATAACAGACTGACAGTGCAATGCTATGCATATCTAATCACTGAGCTCAGTGCTAAAGGATCAGTGAAACAATTTGGAGAAGCAAACTTGAGGGACAGACCATTTTGCAAAACTATTTCTCCTCAAAGTCATGGATCAGTTCCATGAATGCTTGGTTGAATCAATGTTTCTCCCCAGCAACACTCTAACCATAGCTCTTTGCCATGACAGCTAAATGAAGCCTCCATTTTCATAGGTACCAGGATGCTGATACCGAACAGCAGGAGATGGACACATCACATTTATATCCTGCTTGTGAGCTCCAGAGGCATCTGGCTGGATGCTGGTGGAAATTAGAACCTTGAACTATGTTGAACTTTGTCTGAGCCAACAAATCAGTTCTTAAGTTCCTAATGTTTTATGGTGCCAAAAAAGTTTTTTTCCAAAATGGTGCCGATGTACAGACATGAATAATAAGCATCATAAAACAGAAACTGTATGTGGAGTTCAGATTTACAATGCACTGCAGGCAAGGTAAAACCTAGTCTATCCTGATATCGCTGCTGCTCCACAAAATGTTGCAATCTCTAGCAGAAGATGAAGTGGAGAGTTTTTTGTGCAATTTGCTTCTACCTCATTTGAGTAGACTCCTGAGATTCTTCAGATCCTTTCGTAAGCAGGTAAAGTGATTGCATTTGCATACTAATGGCTTGAACTGTACCTTCAGAAACATCAACATAGCAGAGAGCGTAGCTGAACAGTTATTCTTCACATTAAAGGAGTAGGGGAGCTCTTTGGGTCACACTGGCCAGATCTACACCAAGCAGGATAAAACACGTTGAAAATGGTTTGAAAACTGTGAGCGCCATCAGACAAGCATTTTATTGTTTGCTCATTACTGGCAATCATGGATTTTCACTGGGCCTTCTAACAACATCATCTGCCTCCTGTGTGCCTCCCACCCTTTCTAGCCTTCTTTGAACGACAAAAGAGCACCCCAGTAAGTCTGACTTGTTCTTAAAGATGGAAGTTGCTACTATCTCCTGCATTGTGCAGGAGAAGCAGCGGGATCAAAACAGCCCACTAAATGGGCCAAGAGCATGTTGTTTACCTCCTCTTTCAAAAGAGGAAGTAATGAGGGACAGACGCATGGTAAGCAAACATGATTTTCCGGTGTAATGGCGCTCTGTATATGAAGTGTGTCATGGGCCCCAACAGTTGTCAATACCATTATAAACCATTTTAAAGCAGTAATGTAGATCCTGCCACTGTTACCGCCACCATTGCTTGTACCAGCGCAATTGAGGGCCACAGACTTCTAAGTAGCTTTGGGTAGAAGACCATTTTACCAAATATAAAACAGAGTTCCAAATCAATGCATTGAGGAACAGGATGCAAGTGCCTTTCTTTCATTTCCTGCACTGGGATATGTCATGAAGTAAAAGGGTTGGTGTTTCTATAGGCATTTATGATCATTCTGTAGACATTTATGATCTCTGCTAAACTGCAAGTCATCCTGGTGAAATTAGCGTGACCAGAATTTGAATCTCTAGGGACACTCATTTAAAAGCAAATGAAACAGAGTCATTGAGAAATGCTTTGTAAGATACACAGAGCACAAACTTTAGGTTTCCCATAATCACTTGGAAAGTTACACTAGAGATGTACAAATCAGCAAATTTTGAGCTTGGTGAAGTTCTCCAAATTCCATCTTGAAGCTTGTTCTGGCTTGAGTACATATCACATCGTGAGCTGTGATTTATTATTATTATTATTATTATTATTATTATTATTATTATTATTTTGGTATTACAAATGCATATTTCTGCACATATTTTCCCCAATATATGCATCAATTGTGTTAATTTTGGAAATGTAGGTATTCTTCTCCCACTGATTAAAGATTAGTTGTGCACATTTTTCAAAAGTACACATTTTTCATGTGCAATTTCAAATGTACTCATGTGGTGGAACACTTTTTTGGGGGGGCGGTCTACAACTGACATTGTAAGCACAAAAATGTATGGAATTTAACTGCAGGTTGCATCTAAGTCCGTGTTCAGTCTGGAAGGGGAGAACTGGGTAAATCCTGATCCAAAATTGACTGAAACAGGTTTCTCATACATTCCTAATTTACACCAGGAAAACCTTGTTTTCATGATCTGCATTAGTCCGTGTTACTTATTTGGTGCTCCCCACCAAAAATCAGTACCAATTCATAGTATACTGAAAGCAAAGTATAACAGAAGCAAAAATCAAAACTATTTAAATTTATACAAAACAGAACATTACAAATAAATATGGAGTGAATCCAAAGCCAAAAGTTGAATCAGAGACTCATAAATGATGGGGGGAAATAACAACAGGGAAAATAAAAAAATCCTTATTCTATTTATAGCTATAGGAGTAGTTTTCTAAAGATACCTCAAGGGATTTTGAGGTTTATACGCCCCTTTGCTCACAACAGAGCTGACTGCCAACAGGAGATGGAGTGTGTCCACATTTTGGCTGTTACTGAGCACACATTGTTCTCTAAAGATAGAGACCGTTTTCTATGGACATGATTCCCTGAGGTCTTATATATGTTTGGTTAGTGCATTGACTATTCTGAAAGACAACATACCGGGCTAGATAAACTACTGTTCTGTTGCAAGAAGGCAATTCCTATGTTGCTTAAAGGGGCATGCATTGCACACATGCCTGACTTGTGACAAGCTTAGTGTTCTTCATTGCAAATGATAGATGTGAATCTTGGGAAATTAGTTTTGCTGGTAGGTGAGTTGAAACTTAGAAGATGTGGTGATGGAAAAGCCTCTGGTGGGTCTCCTGGATTGGGGGGGGGGGAAGGGCAGACTTTGCTATCCCAAACTAATAGGTATGTGTGGTATGCTTCTGCCACACTAAAGATGGAAATCCTCTTGAGATAAATGATAAAGGAAGGAATGGTTTCAGGTCATGAAAATTCAACTGGGCAGATAATTTTAGGAGACAGTCACCAGGGAGGATGGCAATGTTTAGCAGCTAGATTGTTGAGATGCCAAAATGAGAATGGAGACAATGGCCCTGTCTACATCTACAGCCGTTTCGCAAGGGAGGAGGGGTGATTGTGAGTTTTCCCGCTTCCGCAATCAGCATTCATAAGGCACATGTGGGTGAAGTGTTCTGCAATTTCAGGAGTGCCATTGAGGAAGGATGCGTGCCCCGTGGCAGCGATTCCGCATGTGGATTGACAGAAGTGGGCAGGGCTATGCAGCTATGGGGGCTGGTTTTTTATGACTTGTGAGGGATGCTCACGAATGCAAATGCACAGCAACACATAGGCTCAATTCGGACAACACGATAGTCAACGGTGGGTCGACTAACCCTAACCCTAACCCCTAACCCTAACCCTAGGGGATATTCCCCACACAACATGGTAATCAATAATCAACTGTGGTGTGGATGAGGATCAGCGCTGAGTTGACTATGGCAGCATTCAGATGATACAATAGTCAAAACAACTGACAATTGTTTTCCCCACACCAGTTGTTTATTGTGTCGTCTGAATTGAGCCAGAGAGTGGATAGGAAGTTCATTGAATATGTGATGCTGCGCACAGATATGTTTGTAGATATAAAAAGAAACACACACTCTCGGGGCCAAAACATGCTGACACACATCCAAAATATGTGGCCAAAATGGCAGCTGGGTCCACCCCCACACATCCCTGAAAGCACCGGACACACCCTTGGCAGTTGATTGGGTGTTGGCTGAGCAACAGCTTCATGAAGGGGGGCACACCAGCCACGGATTTCAGGATTGCAGCGAGAGAGCCGGCGGGGGGAAACCATGACAACAGCAGTCAGCAATATGCCTGAATAATTGAGGGGTGGAACTGAGATCACCATGGAAGTAGGTGAACATCATGTGGCCTGCAAGTGACGACTGTGATACAATTCTGGAAAAAACAGCTGGTGGAGACACCCCTGGGTATCAGCCTTGGGGTTCTGGATAGCAACACAAGACTTAAACTTTGAATCCCAGTGTACTCAACCATGTTTGCAGTGCTGAATAAGGTTTGCTGTCTATTTGTTTCTCATCTTTAATAGCTACATGGCAAGGAGAGAAAACATGATCCTCTCCATGCTGGAAATTTAGCCAGTGACGATGGGCAAGAACTTTGTTCAGTCCATTTTTTAAAATAAGAATTTATCCCAACCTGCAAATTACTTCTTAAATGAAATGGAACGAATTTGAGATTTTAGAAAAATGGAATGTGGGATAAAGTGAAACTGACTGATTTTCCCATCCCTAACTACCAGAACCATGTCTCTCACTTCACAGGACACCGCTAGCAAGCCAGCCAACCAGCTGATTCCATTCCATGGCTACTGAGCATAGTTAGTCCTCATTGGGATCGTTGGGTTAATGGGGGCTCTAAGGTTTGGTTTTTAAAAACACTTCTTGTACTTTTCCAACCCTCAGGTTCACCTGAGCTTCCTTATAGCTTCATGTTGTTTCTCAATGCTGCTGCTTGTGCTACAGTCCTGTTGGCGCTGACTAGCTGAGCTTGCTGTTAGAAGAAGTGAAGATGATACTGTTGCGGGTTTCAAATATGTCCCCATTTATGGGGGTGCCCCTGGATCTGTCGCTCCAAATGACAGCTCAGATAGATGTGACAGCCAGGAGTGCCTACTATCAGCTTCGGCTGATACGCCAGCTGCGCCCCTTCCCAGAGTTGGAAGACCTAAAGACGGTAGTGCACGTGCTGGTAACTTCGAGACTTGACTTCTGCAATGCGCTGTACATAGGGCTACCTCTGTGCCTAGTCTGGAAACTTCAACTAGTTTAAAATATGGCAGCCAGGTTGGCCACCGGTACACCTAGAAGTGACCAAATTACACCAGCTTTAACATCTCTCCACTGGCTGCCAATTAGTTTCCAGGCGAAGTACAAAGTGTTGGTTATTACCTGTAAAGCCCTACATGGTTTGGGTCCAGGTTACCTGTGAGATCCCATACAATCCACCCCACTCAGGTCCTCTGGAAAGAAATTAATACAGTCGGCCATGACTAGGCCAAGACTAGGCTGACATCCCTTACCCAGAGGACCTTCTCTTCTGCCGCTCCCGGACTGTGGAATTACCTGCTGGAAGAGATCTGCCAACTTACCAGTCTCCTAGAATTTAAGAGAGTGATAAAGACTGATCTCTTCCAGCAGGCCTACCCAGTTGAATTTTATGACTTTGTTGATTTTAATAACATATTAACTTTATATGCTTTTAAACAGTTTTATGTATTTTATATGTATTTTATATTGTTTTTACTGATGTTGTTCCCCGCCTCGATCTGGAGGGAGAGGTGGGAAATAAATAAATATATTATTATTATTATTATTATTATTATTATTATTGGTTTTTAAAAGTAGGTTTGAGCTGAAATCATTTTTTCCCATCCTGTAGTAATAATGTTTGAGGCTCTTCCCTAAAACTAAGGGAAAAGTATTATTTCCCCTCCCTTCATAGGCTGAGACCTTTTGCTCAATTATCTAAAAGCCTCAGATGACAGTGCCAATAGAGAAACAGTTGAGCTCATCACACTCAGCAGCCTGACCTGAGTGTATAAGCAACTTCTGTTAAAGAGAGTTCTTCTTTTATATCTAGAAGACAGCCAGTATCTGTCCTTAGTGGCAGAAACAGAAGTTGTTTCTTCCTTGGAAAATATACAAATCTCTCTCTCTCTCTCTCTCTCTCTCTCTCTCTCTCTTAACCTCTGTAAATGCAGTACTCCCATTAAAATCAATGAGCCTTATGGAGAGACCAACAGTTAATTTAAGACTAGCATTCATTTTTGCTGAATTTGTGAAAAGTGCATAATGCCTTTGTGTATTTGGTCAAATAATGAGGTAATTGTTAAAGCTCATCTTGGCATGGGAAAAATCACCATGTGAAGCCACCATTTGACATTTCTTTTTTTGCTGAGCATGCCGATAAAAGTCTAGTTAAATATTAAGGGGAAAGGTCTTTATCTTTACAGTGAGGTCCCCTTTACAAGAATTTGGTTTGATGCCCGGTTGTCCAATTATGCGCATCTTCTTGCAATCGCTTTTACGCCTAATCCCTATACACGGGAGGCGGTGAAGTGCATTACCGGTTGTCTGAAACGCGCTTTAAAGTGTTTAAATGTGGAGAATTGCTTGTTTACATGGCCATAAGGCACTTTAACTCCCGCGGTAAATTAAAACTCGCTATTTAACGTGCATTCAATAATGTGCATAATCGGACAGAAAAAGGCGCCTCGACCCCCGATTTGCGCTCAGCTCTTGTAGAGGTAAATTTTTTAATGCGCCTTGAAAGAGCTTCAAATCACTCTTGTAAAGGCACCCTGAGTTAGAATTGGCAGCATCCAGAAAAAAACACAAATCCACCTGCTTCCATGTGTGCACGATCCGGGAATACATAACTTCACATGGAAGAGGGGATTGCCATAGTATAGTCTATTGCCTCTTCCTTACCCCACCAGCCCCCAGTCAGGCTCATGTTCTAGCCACAGCGCCATGAACTCAGTCATTGCTGTGAAGGTTATTTAGTTGTTTATTACATTTATATGCCCTTCTCTGCTTCTCAAAGAGTCACCCAACCACCTAGATCCATCCCAGGCCCTCAATGTGCAAGCTACTCATGTTCTTTGTGAGTACAAACTGCTAGTAGATACCTCTATATGAAGTGCAGAAAGGCCTCATATTCAGGTAGCAGCGGAAACATGGCCTCACACTCAGCCCAGCTCTAGGAAGGGATAGGTGCAGTTGCATTTATTTGCTTATTTTACCAATGTTCAATTATGTGATTAATCACATTCCAACTATTTATATTACTGAAGAATGAGAAGAGGAAAAGGTTTTAGAGGGGAAATGAAATTTTGGGGGGAAATGTTTTTTTGGCAAAAGTCAAATATATCACATATTTTCACATTGATGTGTCACTTTGAGATAGCGTTTAAAAAGAAAAGGGGGAAATACCTTTAATTGTTATAAATTTTAAGGCTGCAATCAGTTTGCCAGATTATATATTTCTGACATCTTATTATGTGAAGGATCTAACTATTGGATTACAGTGTGGGGGGGGGGAGGGAAATAAAAATCTGTATTTAAATTTCTGCAAGAAAATTCAAGTTAGGAAAATTTGCTTGCAAAACTTTGTCCCCAAATCAATCTCAGTGCAAGGTGAACCCCCTGTGGTTTTTTGAGGCCTCATGAGACGGTTCAGGTTGGGGCCATCACGGCATGGCATTCTGGGGCTGAGATCTGAAGAAGGCTTTCACAGTTTTGGAGTCATGGTTTGGGACTGCTCTGGCAGGAAACACATGTAAGATGTTCACTGGGTTAGATTTGGCTTGGTGTGTCAAAAATAAGAAAAAGTTTTACTGTATTATATATTACTGTAGACAGAAGTAATTTCTACTTGCTGCTGGATACCTTTTATCTAAGTTAGATATGACTATTACCAGGTTTATGTGTCCTCATCTGTTTCTAATCCTTTTGATTGAGTAGTAAAAATAAAATAAAAAATAAATAAAAGCAATATGAACCTGAACAATATTTTCAGAATGTTTAATAACATGTATCAAATGCAACAACCTAAACTAGACATGACATTGGAGTTCTGGGATTGGAGCTCCCAGGCCCTTTTTCTTTTTTAATAGTATCCACTCCAGGAAGGGGGGTTGGATGGAGAACATGGCATGCCGGACTCTTTGCACCAGTAATGATTGCCCAACTGAAATCATCCATGAACCTGTTAAATGTGGAAGGAGAGACATACAGGAATAAATTGTTTTCCTCCCCAGACCTAACAGCAGATTGTTGGGCTGAGGGATTTGGAATGGAGTCATGACAAAAGTTGTGTGCATTCTCAAGAAAGGTCCGCATGTTAGTTTTACTAAGGGATGACTGTAAAAATTGCCTTTTGCTGAGGAGATTCCACTGCCCATTGGATCCGGGGGCATAAAATACAAAGATGTCGCTATAAGAATGCAAGTACCAGCCACATCCCTTGCAGTTTTGAAGGTACTTTACTGTAAGACAAGGAGAAAAGTTAAAAACAGCACTTATACTGAAAGCAACAACTTAACAGAAGTTCAAAAATGATCTGATGAGTAACACTTGACTGTAAGCACTCAATTTAATGCAGGCAACACTGGGATCAAGTTAAGACAATTGAACATTCCTGACTAATGCTGGTTATTTCTGTATCCTGTCCAAAAATCTCAAGAGAGCCTCAGTGGGTGGTTTGTTCTGCGACAGTATGGACATACACTATAGAAATATCCCTCAGAAACAAAATTGATGAAGGGCAGACAATGCTACTGGCCATCTTATAGGTGTTAGCTAGTCCTACACTTGCAATGAATGTCAGCCTGGCTTTACTGCAGGCAAGTGATGACATTTCTATTTATGATCCTATTTCTCGAGGAATGGATAATATAGAATGGAGGGGCAAATGCTTTGTCACATGAGTAAATGGACGGACTCATTATAAAAGGAAGGATTGTAGGCCAGAATGAGTGCACCGCACTGTACTATGGGAGAACATCTGTCTAATAGCTTCTTCCTTCATTGTTCACTTCATTTCTTATCCTACCGACATCTTTGGTTCTTTTGCTTCCGTTATTTCTTTAATAAGGAGTTCATGGTCTGCCTGTTAACCCACAACAATGCCACCAGAAAACAAAGCAAAATGTCAGAAGAGATTTCAATGTGCAACAGAAAGCACTACTAGAGGTGAACCATTTTTTCCCCTTTTTATTGTGAATATCAACAAAACAGAACAGAAAATAAATTGTGAAAAAGGGAAAAAAACACATTACATATATAGGAATATCACAATTTTCCCATCAAGTGTACTGTTTGTTTAAAAAGAAAAGGGAGAGAGTTATACATAGCTTTCAAGAAAAGCAGACCAAACATCAATGTATTTATCCTATATAATACCTGTTCAAATGTTGATAGTGTTATTAAGTCCTCAATCCATTGCATTATGGGAGGTGAGCATTTGTCCTTCCAATGTGATTCTTTTAGCTGTCATGAGGGCTCTGAAGATCCATCTACATGGACTATGTATTAACTTCCAAGAAGCCAGTAGGTAATTTAGGAGAACTTGCACATTGTTCCATATTATAGATTGTTTCAGTACAAAGTTATCCTTATTATAACCTCCTCCTAAAATGGGGCAACTACAGGGCATTGCCAAAATATATGAGTTAAAGAAGCATTAGGTACATTACATCTCCAGCAAATGTGCAAGTTAGAAAGACCCTTATTGAAAAGGCATTGTGAAGTCCAATAAACCCGAAACAATTTTTTTTTGCTGAGTAAGATGTAGTAGAGATGGGTTAATATATAGTCTGCTCTATTGACTGATTTGCCTGCTCCATCATGATCAACGAACATAAGAAAGGAGTCATGTCCTGCAAGTTGGAGCAGGTGCAGTTCTCAGCGGCTATAACTGAACTCTGAGGGACAGATGCAGTCCAATACTTTCAGTGCATGTCTATTTTGCAGTAAGTTCCATTGTGTTTAATGGAATGTACACCAAGGAATGTGTGCATAGAATTTCAAACTTAGTTGAGATGGGGTAAGTTTTTAAGGTCACCATGGTCAGGAAGCAGGTTTAGGCCCTACTCCAAAGAAGACACCAAGCACAAGCCTTCACTCTCTCTTATATTACTTATAAACTATTCTCTAGCACTACTCATGCACATGAGCTTCTGCAGAGTAGTGCAGGCCAAATATAAACTTCTGCCTCAAAGTGCTTAAATGAAAGGCTGCCATTCACTTCTATGGATAAAACAACACATCTAGGCATATTGTTGAGGGGACGGTGTTGGAGGATGGAATCTGTCCTGCACCTCCAACATTGCATGTCCAGGGTTCAACAACCAAGGATCTTGCCAAGGAGATGCATCGTGTCATAGTTGATTCTTCCTTTCTTTCCATTTAGTATTTTTATATATCTGGACTCTTTTTTATTTGGGGTCTTACAAATGGATGGGTGATATTTGTTATCTTTACGATATTTGCCATTTCTTTCCTTAACATTGACATTGAAAGGACACTTTATGGCTATCACATGAGTTCAACAGTAGGAATGACTTCTACAGTGCTTAAAAAAAAGATTACATGTCAGGCTTGGCCGTTGGGGCTCCAGTATAAGGAGGAGGAAGCTGCTACTCACCCAGGTTCCTACCTCCCCCAATCTCGTGCAGAACACCATGATTAAATAAGGAATCTTCTCTGCCTTCTCTTCATCACCATTCCCTTTCCCTTAGTTCCATGTTTGCACCCTTTTACAAAAAGCATGGACCCCAATATCATCCTCTGCCTATTCCTACCTCTTAAAGTAGACCAGGAAGAGTGAACCAGCCCATCTGAGCTGCGGCACTAACAGACATGAACCTAGCCATCCTCACAAGAGCAAAAGCAAAACTTGTAAATTGGAACAGTGAGATTTTGCAGTTGTGGCTGAAAGATAATGAGCTGCCGAAAGCCACGGAGCAGGATTTTTAAACCCATGTCCTAAAGCATTGAATCACCCATATTGTAAAGCTTCATGATATTTTGATAGATATTTTAATAGATTCAGAACATTTAGAATGTTCGGAACATATTTGTAAAGGATATTTTTTGTTGGGATCTATTCAATAGGGCAAATGACTTTCCCTGTATAAACTCATAAAATAGGAACATAACAAGCAAAGCTCATAAATGGACAAAGGTGGGCTCCACATATATCATTTGCCTGAAAAGATTTGTGCATCCCAGGAGGGAAAATTAATAAAGCCCCAGCCTATATTTCCACTTGAATTCTTCTGTCCCGTTGGTCATACACATTTAATGGTAGCCACAGGCTATAGGCCCCATGAAAGCCACATGCTTGACGATGGAAAGCAACAGACTACCCAAACAACACAACATTATATGGGATAAAAAGGTTGAAGCTGCTGATGCAATTCATTGCCATGTAAGACAAGAAAACCTCTGGATGCAGATAGAGGAGAAACCTTTTGGTTCACATTTTAATATGAACTGACCAAATTTGCACTTTTCAAACCAAGACTAATATCAAAATTGCAAACCAAAATGCAATTATGCTTTATTTTTCACACTTCTCTGAAATTTGGGCTGTTACAACAATGTGTTTACTGGGGGAAATACTATACAAAAACTTTTTTTTTAAAAAAAATTAAATTGAAGAGCAGTATAGACATCTTCTGAAATGAATGACTGAAGGCAAATATTGAAGATAATGTTTGCAAAAATGTGTATGTTTATGGAAAACTGTATATAAAATTTTAAGCATGCAGAAATCTCCATGAAAATGCACACACATTTTCTTGCCTACTTAAAAAAAGAATAAATCACAAACCGATGCAGAATTGAGATGCTTGAAAACAATGTGAAAGTTATAGAAAGCAAAATGAACAGATTCATCCCTTCCTCTAAACCTTAGTGGAAGATATTTGATCTAGAATATCTTGGATGTTTCACAGTCAGCTGCACATTATCTGGGGTTGGGTAAGCGGTATGAAAATGGCTGCAGTCACCATATCTGGATGTGAGCTTTCACCGTAATCTTCCCCGACAACATAGCTCCAATATTTTTATAGCCTCTTTCAAGCACTCAAAGTTCCTCACACATTATTTTAGTGGTCTTGACAACAATGACCCAGTAAGATAGGCCAGGAGTACAGTTGCCAGATTGGAGGGAGCTGAGTTAAGAGCCAGTAATTTACCTAAGGCCATCTAGTTAGGGCATTCCTAAGGTGAAATTGGAATCATGGAATTCCACTAAATTCACTGTGGCTTGTAGTAGCAATTGTAACTGATGGGCAGAAAAAAAATTGCTATAGATCCTACGAGAGCATCCCACGGAACCCAGGATGTGTATGAGTCTCCCTTGTAAAGCCATAGACACTCGTATGACTTCAGAAAGGGGAACCCTGCATTCCAACACACCCCTCATCTCATCCCTGCCCCCTCTCGGTCACTGTGTAGAGAACCACAATGGCTGCTTCCACAACTCAGATGAGTTCAAGGAGGGAGAAAAGGGGATGTTCCAGTGCGCAGAGAGAGAGGCTGGGATTCTTTGGAGCATATGGCCTCTCAAGCTCTGCCACCAGCTGCACATGTCTTCTAGATGGACTCAGAGACTGATCTAGAGGGGGGAGGAAGGCAACGGAGGATAGAAAAGGAAAGATCATCTCAGTTTCTTGTCCCGCCCTGCTGGCAGCAGCCAGGCATGGCATACAATGCTCAGATGCCTCCAAGATCACAGGCTTCCATTTAGCAAGTGGCAATGTGGTAGGATTGCACCCTAAATAATTAAGTAACCATCTGATGCCATTAATGTTGGTTGTGGTGAAGGTTGGGCAAATATATGGAACATTGGGAAAGTTCCAATTGTTACAAACTGGATAATCAAGATTTTGGGGGGGGGAAACTACTGTCTAGATTAACTCTATGGTTGTTGCTGATGATAATTCAATACTGGTATTTCAAAATAAATGGAAAGCCATCATTATTTTTTGGAGAGGCTATGGACAATTATCTTGCCTGGAGAACCCTGCAGCACAAGGAGACATATATGATATTGTAATGTATTATTATAATATGGGTTCTTTTGTTGTTGTTAACCATGTAATCTATTGATAATAGTTGACATTGAAAATAAGGTCAGTGGAATTGTCTTCCTGGTGAACATGGGTAGGACTGGTTTGCTAGTTTCTCTACTTCAAATCTTGCCTGTGGATGGAGGAACCATAAACCATGAACAGTGTGATCCTATCCATGTATATTCAGAAGTAAATTCTGTTGAATTCAATGGGCTGTACACCTTCCTCAGTGTTCATAGGATTGTGCAGCCTTCTAACTGTCAAGTGTCAGCATGCTCAATGAAGGAATGGAAAAATGCTTTCATTTCTGTTCAGCAAATGAACATATATCATTTGGAGTAGTCAGCGAATGTCTGAAGTTACACAGCAACACTGCTGTGTTTTTAAAGAAATTGTTGAGCAACATTTTCATAATTTGGGGTATTTCTCCCTCAATAGGGATCTTTTTCTAGGATGTATTTCACCAGGCCTTCCTTCCACTAGGGTGGCCACTTAGCGATACATACTTTTTTACAGAGGACACTAATCTGTTTGAAGGCATCCTCAGTTTGAAGTGCTGCCTTGTCCAATTCCAATTTAAAGATCAGGAACCATAAGAACTGTTGCCCATTAACACTGGCAAAGAACTGAAACCTGAGGCTGAGGGAACAGCCATTTTGAGGTAAGTCACAGAAAGAGTTGCTCAGTGTTCAATAAAGTTTCATTTGCTTGTTCTGTAGTTCTGTTTCCTGTGGCATCATGTTTCAAAGTTTTTAACAGCCAGTGTCACAATAGGACCATATTGAAGAGGGGGAACCCAAGCTAAAGTACTAAACTGAATTTAGGTTGCTATTATTTCTTGTAGAACTACAGTAGGTCTGATGTACTGTGCAAACCTATGCATGATTACTCAGAAGTGTGTCCCACTGTGTTCAAGGGGATTTCTTCCTAGATACATGCATCTAGGATTGCAGGCTTAATTTGCCATTGAAAGGGCCAGAACTGTGGTTCATTATTGGGAAAAAGACAAGGAAGAGGGGTCGCCGCTTGGTTTTTTTCCTCCCTCACCACCCCGCCTTTATGGGTGTAGGATGGGATGAACCGAGCATTAGACCCTTGATAACAGTCAGACAAGATGCAATAGCATTCCCAGAGACAGATGTCAAAACAAGAAGAGATGAAATAAGCATTTCTCTGACAGGAACACGCTCTCTCTGTCTTTTTGCCTTCCCTCCCCCATGCTAACTGCGTCAAAACAATAAACAGGGCAATTTGCAAAGGGACTTTCTAATGTTTTGTAGGTGCGGAAATTTGACAATTGCCAGATTAAGAAGATCCTGCATTTCCCCTGTGAGACAAGCAAGCTTCTTCTGTATTTTTTTTTTTTTTTTTGCCCAGTAACATGAAAAGAAGACAGCAAACTAAAGCTCACAAGGCCCCCAGGTGACAGCGTTGCTTGCTAGGACTTCTTTTATACCTTCCAATCCTCCTCCTCCATTAACCACTGAAATTACACCCAAACTGCACAAATCTTGAAGCTGGTGCTTGAAAATATTGAGCTCATTAGGGCTTTTTAATATATATATATATATATATATATATATATATATTCAGGATATTTTCTGCACCCCTCCTGGATCCTGGCAGTGGTGTGGTTTTGTAATTTTAGACTGTAGACCCAATCCTAGGTTGTAATGTGTATTAATTACTTCAAAATGTGAAATGGGGAAGGGGGCTCCTGTTCATTCTGCTGAGTGGTGCCCTGGACTATTGCCCAAAAATCCCCCCCCCAAAAAAAATGACACCGCTGTTCATTAGATGCACATATCCCATTCGGTTCTGATCCTATTAACATGCGTGACCCAATTCCCTAAGCAATGAGAAGAGTGCAGTGTTAGCAATACAGGACTAAATTTCCTGTGTAGGGATAGGGCTGGAAACATAAAATATCATTCTAATTTTCATTTTATTTACCAATATACAGACAGAGTAAGCAGAGTTCTATATGTAGGCAGCAAAAACACATTTTTGGCATCAGTAAAGAGTCTCTGTATCCTAATGTGCTTCATATTCATCCAGTATTTCATATTCATATTCTCCAGTTAGGGCTAGGGTATCTCTCTCCAAAGACAGGGGAAAGAGTCCCTATCTATCAAGAAGTATTTACATTATTTTCTCAAGCCCTTTTGTCAAAGAAATATCTGCTGAACAAGGATGGCTATCCAGTAGGGGTGTGCACAACAAAAAATATCATTGTTTATCGTTATCGTCATTTCGAACCAAAAAAAATATTGTCTTCATTCATATCGTAGGTGAACCATATCGTCTTCACGATAATTATCGTGAAAAAAATGATATTTTTTGCAGCCCTATTTTTAAAGAAAAAAATGCCTATAGCTTCTGTATTTTAAAAGTTAGAGGCTTGAAACTTGGTCACAGTGCATATGACGTATGCCTAATTATGTGTATGAAATTTGAGATCGCCACGTACATTCATTCAGACCTGTCAGAATGGAAACGATCTTTAAAAAATGCATATAAAATCGAGGGTTGGAGGGATCGATCTC
The DNA here is from genome assembly GCA_029215795.1 of Anniella stebbinsi. Taxonomy (NCBI): domain Eukaryota; kingdom Metazoa; phylum Chordata; class Lepidosauria; order Squamata; family Anniellidae; genus Anniella; species Anniella stebbinsi. Next base: position 4,335,612 of record JARDYH010000006.1, read on the forward strand.
AAATTTCATCCACATACTTAGGCATACCCCATAAGCACTGTGACCAAGTTTCAAGCCTCTAACTTTTAAAATACAGAAGTTATAGGTATATTTATATGGTGGTCTGATAAATGATAAAATTGCCTGAAAATTATCATCTCCGATGATTATAGTAGGTTTTTCTATCATATCATTATCATTAAACACATGCACAATAATGACCTTATCGTATCGTTATCGTACATTTTAACGATACGATACACAATCCTACTATCCAGCATCCATGGTATGCTGATGTTCCTTGATGGCTAAGGTTAAGGCAAGCTGTGTTGCGTACACCACTGAGGCAGAAGCCAAGTGTGGGATTGTAGATGATGTTAAGTGTGTTGAATGTGCAGCTATAAGTACCGGGATGCTGCCAGCTTCATAATGTGTTCACTCTAACCTTTCCCTACTGTATACAGTGTCAGCTGGAGGAAGAATGATTGTGCTCATTCAAGCATATTTTTATTGTGAAATGATTCTACAGTGAAACAATTGTCATAGAACAGAAGATGACTTTTGTCTCATCGATCATTTATTGTTGAAGGGTCTGGTGTAGCCTCTCCAGGGATGTGAGGGGTGCCTATGGGAATTCTGAAGTCGAGGATGTCCCATGGGGTGTTTGGCATCATAATATCCAGCAGAGGAGGAGACTTCCTGGCCTGGGCCTAGGTAAGGCATGACAGTTTCCAAGGGTACAGGAGGTTAGGGCTAGGCTTAAAGTCAGTGACACCCTCTGTGAGCTGTCAAGGCCCCAGGTCTGAACGGACACCTGCTTTCCCCCTGTCAACACCATGTAGCTGGGTGCGAGGTGCAATTTGTATTTTTCACAATGGACCTGACATAGCATAACTCCAGGGCTTTGTGGGAAATGAAATGGCTGTTTACAGCCAGCCTCTTAGCACCAATACTGATGCCTGCTGCTTTCTCCACCACCACTGGGGACCCACCATTGGGACCCACTAGTGTAGGAGAGGGGGCACTGGAAGGGGATCTGTTACTGGTCCTCAAAATTAGGGGCAGTCCTGATGGGAGTATAAAATCCGCCGCTTGCCAAAGGAATTGGTATCTTGCGGCGGCTCGGTCCCATTCTAATGCTGAAGCGGATCCTCTTTCCCCATCTTTTTTGAGCCAATGGCATTCAAAGTATTGCTGCTTGTAGGTGTGCTAATATGTATGGTTACCACTGAGGATAAGAGAAGGCTAGCTGTATGCAGGAAGTTGCACTGACACATGAGGAATACACGGCAAAACACATGTTGCATTTATTTAGTATTGAGCTGTTGCATGTACCACTATACATGAGTTGTCTTTTCGATTAGCAGCATACTCCTATACCTGATCACTCAGAAGCAAGAACTAGTATGCTCAGTGGGGCTTTACTCCCAGTTACGTGTGGTGGATACAACTGCAGCCTGAGCAAATTTTCTTCGATAGAAACTAAACCTTGCCAGATGTCAGATAACTGTGTTTGGCATTGGCTTCTTTGTGCTGTCACTTCCTTGCAGAGTCCTGGAGAGTTTAAAGCATTTGTCATTAATTGAAAAGGACTTAAAGCAGCGACACGGGTTCATGGTTTTAGTAGGAAATAATGTTGTGTCATTACAATACATCGTCACAAGTCTCAGTGTTCCTGTTCTGGTTCTTCATTGCGGCTGCTTGTGGCGTTGTTGTAATCTTTCGCGATTCACACACGGGTTTTTGCAGCATGGATATGAATTCTAAATCAGAACTAAATAGTCATCGATGAAATCATGACTTGAAATCATACATGCAGTGACCATATAGTTATAATTGTGTGACATTTTCACATTCTAAAAGAAAAAAGGATGGGGGGAGTGTTACAGTCTCCCAAAAGGGAACAACAAAATAACTAAATGTGTGTGTGTGGGGGGGGCTCTGAAAGCATAAATATATAGATGGTACCTGTCACTACATCAGAAACAATTATAATTCTTTAGACTCAGATGCAGCACATTTCTCAAAAATTCAACGTAAAACTGGGAGAAACTATGAAATTTCACTGCAAATTGTGCCTATAGGGGAAAACATCTCTGAGGGATTCCTTCTTGAATTGGGCTAGACTTTTCAAGAGAGCTAAACAAAGTTTGTGATGGTCCCACCACCATACTCCTTCGGAATCACACACAGGCCATATTAACACATAATGATAAGCAAAGAATCCTGGTTTATTAAACCACGGTATGAACATGGCTCATACATGCAGCTTGTTCATTCCCACTTCACTCGTCCTGTTGCACGATCAGTTAAACTACCCAGGCAGGGATAGCTTTATGTGACTTCTGAAACCAGGATTACAGTTCCGTGTGCCCAAACAATCCAGAATTATAAGACAGCTCTAATCCATGGTTTGTCGTTGCTTTATGAATCCTGGTTAGTTCGTAATAAATAATGTTTCAGGGTTTGGATATCATACCAAAATATCTCTGCCTGCTTTATTTACCTGTTTTTGGAAAGGGAGGAGTGAAACAGGAGAAAATCGGATGCATTTATAAAACTAGCATGGTCATTTTGAGCAAACACAGCCATACAGTGGCACATAGTGCTCCCAACACCATGGCTCAGTATAGACAAAATGCTTTACTGCTATTAGTGATAACCATGACTTGTTAAAATTATAAATGCATGGTGAAACCATGGTGTGCTCAGGACAGGCATTCTATTACTTATGGTTAATGTACACCATGGTGTTACAATCTCAGTTCAAACAATGGTGTCACATCTTGGTTTGCAGGCAGTCCTTATCTATGGTTAAGGTCTTCAAATATAATACTCAGGAATGGTTAAGAAAAGCAAACCATGGTTAACCATTATGCCAGCATAGGACCATCTTTGTCAGGAACTCCAAAGCTTGGTTGAGTAGGGGGACCATTTGAAAAGGAGGACAGGGCTCCTGTATCTTTCACAGTTGTATAGAAAAGGGAATTTCAGCAGGTGTCATTGGTATGCATGCAGCACCTGGTGAAGTACTCTCTTCATCACAAGCTGTAGAATTCCTGCCCTCTTTTTTATCTGCTCAGTCTAGTATAGCTCCTGAAGCTTTAACTGTTGTGATGAAGAGAGAATTTCACCAGGTACTGCATGCATACCAATGACACCTGCTGAAATTCCCCTTTCCAATGCAACTGTTAAAGATACAGCAGCCCTGTCCTCCTTTTCATGTGGTCACCCTATGATTGAGGGACCTCAAGATCTGAGCAAGGGGCCTAGCAAATTGAGCTACCATGGAATGTGTGTGTTGAAAAACAAGAATGACGAGTCTTGTGTCTCCTTAAAGATTAGCAGATTTATTCCAGCATAACTTTCATAGCTACTTCTCTGGAAATAGAATGTCATGAGAACTCAAAGCCATTTAAACACATAAGACAACAGATGTGAAAGATCAGCCCCTATGGTCAGCAGGCAGAATAAAGTCTTTGCCTGGTTGTTACACTTCAGCACTCAGTTTCTGTAGTTGAAGCTACTAATGTCAAGGATCCTAAACTAGAAGCTCAAGATTTGAATACACTCCACAGCCCCAGCCTGGCCCTGGCAAGCTTCTAGATCTTAAAAGACAAAGAGGATATTTCTTCTCCATGCTGTTTTGCCTCCATCACAGATATTACTTATGTTGGGTTGAATCCAGATTTACACTGAATCTACTATTCTGTGGAAGTGGCCTTCCATGCCCCCTTCTTCCCATGGCAACCCCCTGGAAATGATACACAGGGAATCAGAAGACCCTGCTGAATGGCATGAGCTGAAGTTAGGGATGTTTGAGAAATTCATTTAAGCTAATTTTGGATAAGGATTTTCCCCAATTCACAACTTCCGTACTGAAAACGGACTCAAACATAATCTGTGCTAAAAGTCTGTACCTTTCTGAGCTTGCAATGTAATTAACATACCCCCTCCCAAAAGTGGTTGACAACATGCATGTACATTTAAAAAATGTATGTATTTCAAAGCGGGTACATTTCAAACATGGGTACATTTTAAAACAAGTACATTTCAGTAATGCATAATTTCAATAATGCATATATTTTAATTAGGGATGTGTATCATATCTTTAAAATGTATGATAATGATACAATATGTTCTTTATCATGTATGTGTTTAACGATAACGATATGATAGAAAAACCTCCGATAAATATCCAATCCCATAATTTTCAGCCATATAAATAAACCTATGACTTCTGTATTTTAAAAGTTAGAGGCTTGAAACTTGGTCACGATGCTTAAGGGGTATGCCTAAGTATGTGTATGAAATTCGAGATCGATCCCTCCAACCCTCGATTTTATATGAATTTATTAAAGATCATTTAAGTTCTGACAGGTCAGAATGACAGCTCACCACGTGTGTTCATTCAGACATGTCAAAAAGTTGCAGGATCTTTTAAAAAATTATATAAAATCGAGGGTTAGTGGGATCAATCTCAAATTTCATACACTTGCCTAGAGCATGTTGATACACATATGTGCCAAATTTCAGATCAATCCCTCCACCCCTGTATTTTATATGAATTTTTGAAAAATCATGCAACTTTTGACCTGTCAGAACTTAAACGTTCTTTAATAAATTCATATAAAATTGAGGGCTGGAGGGATCGATCTCAAATTTCATACACATACTTAGACATACCCCATAAGCATTATGACCAGGCTTCAAGCCTTTAACTTTGAAAATACAGAAGTTATAGGCATTTTTCTAAAAAATAAATTCAGCTCTATAGGGCACAATGGGGCTGCAAATTAAATATCGGATTTCTGATAATTATCGTGAAGATGATATGATTAACCTACGATATTATTGGAGACAATAATTTTTTGGGTCCGAAATTCCGATAATGATAAAATACAATATTTTCGGGCGTCCACATCCCTAATTTTAATAACGCACACATTTCAAAAATGCATACATTTCAAAATGAGTACATTTCAAAAATGCATACTTTAAAAATGAGTACATTTCAAAAATGTGCACAACTGAGATGGACATTTGGAAAATGTGCACAGATTTCCATGTGAAAAGGGGGGAAAAGCAAAGTTTGCAATCTGATACAGACTTGATTGGAAGAAGTTTCAAGATGGAATTCAGAGGATTTCGGTGAGCTTGGGTTTACTGATTCACACATGTGTGTTGGAGGGAGGAATGCCCTCAAAGTCACATGGAAGGACCTTTAGGCTGACCATATGAAAAGGAGGACAGGGCTCATGCCAGTGTCTTTTGTATGCAATTAGTTCCCGGTGAAATTCCCTCTTCATCACAACAGTTAAAGTTGCAGGCAATATACTAGAGTGACCATATACAAAAGAAGGCAGGGCCCCTGCAACTTTAACTGTTGTGATGAAGAGGGAATTTCACCGGGAACTATTTGCATACAAATGACACTGGCTGAAATCCCCTTTTCTCTGCAACTGTTAAAGTTACATAAGCCCTGTCCTCCTTTTCATATGGTCAGTCTAAGGACCTTGTACCTTCCCCTTGCAGAAAGTCCTTTCCTCTCATGGAAGGGAGCTCCTGGATCCAACCCATTGTCTTAAGACTGGAGGACTTTCCTTCTACTTCTTTCCCACTGCTTCAGAGAACAACAACATCTAAACCTCATCTGGAGTGCCAGCTACATTTTTATTACAGGATTCCTATGCTTTTCAAACTAGATCAGTGGAATTCAGGGCTCAAAAGAATGCTGTGTTCCAGCTGGAACCAATTTATGAGCCATCATACTCTATTTGTTTCAACTTCTCTTGATTAAAGCAATTACTTTAATTTAATTCAAAGACAGGGGCCTTATCTTTTGCAAAGGAGGATATGACGGCACTATGAGGGCCTGCTCTTTCATTCTCATTTTATTTGCCCAATCTGTTATGTGAATCAATCACACATCTAACCTTTCTGTGGTGCCAAATGAATAGCAAACAGCCTGCTCTTTTACCTAGCGCTGGGAAAATGTCTTTGGATCTGGAAAACAGAGACAATAACTACAGAAGACTCCTCTTGATGTGATACCTTTAGAACTGCTGACTTGTTGCTAGGGAAACCTAGCTCAATTTATGTTCCATTTAATTAGTACTTAAATAATAATTAATCTGCCTGTCAGACGATTGGGTTAAGTAACAGTTACTACATTGTATACAGTTCTAAGTAAAGGTTGGAACACACTGGCAGGATCTACACTACTGCTTTAAAATGATTTATAACAGAAGTGACAAATATTGGGGCCCAGAACACACTCCATATACGGTTTTCAACCCGTTTTCAAAGTGCCATATCTTGCTTGGTGTAGATCTGGCCACAATGCAAATAAACACTTTCAACAGGAGGGGTTTCCAGAGAAGGTTTATTTTCTGTATCCATTCCAATCTCGGAAGACTGCATTCTGCCATAGAGCCTACCCAAGCCTTACCATCCTCAGGGAAGTCAAGTTAGATCCGTCTCTATTGTCTTCCTGTCAGCAGGCTAGGGCAGGATCCACACTACTGCTTTAAAACAGTTTATAACAGTAGTGACAACTGTTGGGGCTCAGGACACGCTCCATATACAATTTTCATAACATTTTCAAAGTGTCATATCCTGCTTGGTGTAGATCTGGCACCATTTTTATATAAACAGGCTTTGGGGCTGATGTAGTGACTATCATTTAAGGCAGACTTCCTCAACCCGGTGGCCTCTAGTTGTTTCAGATGCCAATTCCTTGCATTCTGGACCATTGGGCATGCCAGTTGGGCAGATGGGAGTTGAAATCCAGTACCCTGGAAGGGCACAGGTTTTGAGAAGGCTGATTTAAGCTGATGTGTAGCTGAACTAGATTTTAATCTAATGAGTGCTGCATTACCCCCTGCCTTCCTTTTTATTGGTGTGCTTTTATTTGATATTTTTGAGCTTTAATGTTTTATTTGTCACTTTGTTATTTTATTTGCCTTTAGCACTAATTTTACTGGAAAGGTTGGATAATAACTATAAATAAATGCTCCCCCTAGATCTATGGAGGTGTCACATGTTTTACCCTCCCCAGTATTATTGTATTGCATTCTTTCCCAACCTGGGGCCCTCTGGATGAGTCGGATTACAACTCCCGTCATGGCCAGCTATCATGTGCATGGTGTCTGGAAATGATGGGACTTGTAGTCCAGCACATCTGGAGGGCACCAAATTGGGGATGGCTGCACTAAATCAGACTGTCTGCAGATTTAATTTGTTCTGCATATCTAGCAGGATTATCTCCTCCTCCATATCTCCTGATTCAGTGCACATGGTTTCAGCTACCAAGTACCTGTTCAGAGTATGATGATCCCACAATGAACCACAGAATAGTCCAGAGAAATTGCAGAAATCACAGAAACATGGCAAGAGTAGGCAACCTGCTGCTCTACAGATGTTTTGATCAACAACTCCCCTTATTCCTTTGCATTGGCCATGTTGGCTGAGGCTGATAGGAGCTGTAGTCCAAGATATATAGAGAACACCAGGTTGCACTCTGAATTAGGCCCAGAAAGTAGTATCTGAAATACTGGTCCTTCGTACACTTAAGGGTGTAGAGGGCGGGAGTGGGGAGGACCGCAGTCTTACCTGTTTCCGTGATCCTCCCTGGGCATCCAATCGGAAGTGCGATGTCCCAGAAGGAAAGAGAGATGTCCTGCCTGCTGCGCCCACCAGTTTTTTTTAAAAAAAGACCTGCAGCCGAGAGCACAATTGCGCTCCAACAAAAAGTGTGAGTTTAAAAAAATCAAAAAGCCCTGACCCCACTCCCCCCCCCCAATGCCCCTGCCCTCCCACGGACCAGCTCCATCCCTCTTGCTGACCTCCACTACTTGTGGGGAGGAGGTATGAAGCTGGGATGGGCATCCACCCTGCCAGTGGTCCTCAGGATTATCCCAGAACCGTGGGAAAAATCAGGATACCTGGTCCGTTTCTACACCAGACTGTTTGGCTGACATGGCCTCCATCTGGTCCCTGTGAGTCCAAATAATGCACAGGGACTCCCGGGGGTGGGGGTGGCCACAGGATTTGCCAGGGATGAGGGAACCAGGAAAATCCCAATTTTACCGCATTCCCGGGAAGTTCCCAGGACCACAGGAGATGTGGCTGCCCGTACCAGCAGCTGCCACGCTTACTTGCAAATGTGCACAGCAGCAGAAATGGGCATGGAGCCGCACCACGCACCTCCGTGGCCACCAGGGGAGAGGGCCCCCCAAGTTCACCATCCCCAGGATGGTGGGAGGAGGTTCCCCAGATTTCATGCACATTTTTCCCCCACTTACCTTTTCATTGGAGTGCTACTTCCGAGATCATCGCCCTCCACCTGTATGGTGTAGAAAGGGCCCTGGGCAACCAGTTATCCCGGGAAAAATGGAGGGGTCCTTCCTGCACAGGGATGACCCTGGGGAAAAAGGCCAGTGTAGACATGGCCTCTATATAGTTCTTCATAACTTAAAATAATGTGCATACATTCATTAAAATGTCAGGATTTGAGTTCAATCATTTGAAAGTCAAACCTTTTCAAATCTTGACTCAGATCTTGTTGATTTTTAAAGCAACAATGTTAAGTATCCATTAACCAGATCCAACTGTTTTACACCAGAAAGAAAGAAAGAAAGAAAGACAAGACCCATAATTGGGAATGCTGAGGAAAAATTTGGGGATATCAATTATGGCTTCAGCAAGCAAATCCAAATTCAGGAGCCCCCTCCCCTAGCTCATTTTAGCCTTTCATTAGCATTCCACTACTTTGTACAATTTAAGGTATAATGCTATGCATGTTTAGGCAGGAAAAAAGGCCTGAAAGGGGGGTGGGGGAAAGGCAGTGTCTGCTAGGAATGCTGGAAAGTGTTAGGCTGACCAGATAAAATCCAGGTCAGGGCTCATGTAACTTTAACAGTTGTAGAGAAAAGGGAATTTCATCCAGTGTCATTTGTATGCAATTAGTTCCTGGTGAAATTCCCTCTTCATCACTACAGTTAAAGTTGCAGGCACTATACTAGAGTGACCATATACAAAAGAAGGCAGGGCCCCTGCAACTTTAACTGTTGTGATGAAGAGGGAATTTCACCAGGAACTAATTGCATACAAATGACACTGGCTGAAATTCCCTTTTCTCTACAACTGTTAAAGTTACATGAGCCCTGACCTGGATTTTATCTGGTCAGCCTGCCTTTACCATAAGGCCACTGTCACTGTTTAGTGGATGTACACCACTCACTGCTTATATAGAGCCTTACACTTCACTGGTCACATAAGAAATATAAAGAGGCTCATGTTACAGTTAGGAAAAATGCGAAATATAAGGACAGACAATATGATGTGAGTGGAAAAAAAGCTCTAAGGAAGGGAGGGAGGTCAAGGAAGGGGAAAAAAGCATGTAATTGTATTTGTGTGGTACATATACATGGATAACACACAGACCATAAATTATTGCTGATAATAATTGTTTTCCTTAAGAATCTTGCTATCTTCACCAAAGTTTATTTTCCAGCCTTGACCACGTCCTCACATTGAACAGTTGTGTCCACAGGCATTCATCTAAAGAGTGTATTTACAGTATATTTTACTCCTTCCAGTTCAGGGTCTTTCATGCCCTTTTCTTTCATTCTTCAGCAGAAGCTACACAAGAGTAGATGGCCATCCAGTCCAATGAACATTCTCCAGTTACTATTTATTCAAGAGCTGAGGGATATGCAATGTTTTCTGTGTTCCGTTTTTAGCTTGGATTACCAGCTCCTTACCTGAGAGGGCTCCTGCATCTTTTAGCAACAGCACAGCAAGGGGAAATTCAACAGTTGCATCTTTTCCTCTTATCTGTTCTGGGGCAGAAAGGATAGCTGCATTTTTCACAGTACTGTCAAAGATAAATAGCCTCTGTAAGAAGAAGAGCTGCCCACATGTTAGATTGTTCATGTTGTTTTACATTGTTCCCCCCCCCCCCAGTAATGTCAAGCCAAGGAACTTAAAATTCAGTCACCCCATCACATGTTCAGTCACATTTTCTGTCCTATACAAACAATTCCAGTAAATTGGCCAGCCATTTTTTCCAGAATAACTACTCTGTTTAGGCAAGATGCAGCCAAAGTTCCCCATAGCATGAGTGGGGAGCAGGCAGCACCAGTTCCAGGTTTTTGAGGGCCCTTAAGCGAGGCACCCTCAATGCACCCCCTCCTTGGTGAGTCTACCAGGTCCTATTGCTTATCCTCCTCCTCCTCTTTCTCATCACTGCTACAACTTGCTTGCTTGCCAGGCCTAGATCCAGGGAGCAAGTAGGTAGTAGCATCTCCTGCTCCTCCTTTTCATCACAACTTTTGTGTGGACCAAGAGGCAGGGAAGGGTCCGGAGCTCAGTGTGATAGAGCACCTGCTTTGCATGCATAAAGTCACAGGTTCGTTCCCCGGCTTCTCCAGGTAGGGCGAGGAAAGAATTCTGCCTGAAACCCTTGAGAGCCATTGCCAATCAGTGTTGACAGTACTGGACCAGAAATACCAGTGGTCTGACACTGTGCCTCTACAAGAGCGATTTAAAGCTCTTTCAAAGCACACTACCGATTTTACCTTCACATGAACGGAGCGCAAATCGGGGGTTGAGGCGCTTTTTCTGTCTGATTATGAGCTTTATCGAATGCACGTTAAATAGCGAGTTTTAATTTACCGCGGGAGTTAAAGCACCTTATGACCATGTAAACAAGTGATGCTCCGCATGTAAACAACTTTAAAGCGTGTTTCATACAACTGGTAATGATCTAGACGGAGAGGCGGGTAAGAAATAAATCGACGGTTAGAGGAAGGTTCTACAGCTTCTGGTTGTGCTGGGAAGAAGATGAAGGGGGATGTTAGAACATATATATTTGGGGGAATATCAAGTCCAACTAGTCTCAGAAGAGTTTTCCATCCTTGCTGAAGCACACAGGCTCTGTTGGCTGGTGGTTCACAGAGAAAAATCAAGCGGTCTTTCAATTATCAAAGCAGGAGATAATCATAGATGCTGTTCTAGGTAATAAATACTTGCGGAGTCTTTCCAGGTTTATGATGGGCTCCTTTAAACAAACACGTGATTTGGAATTGAAAACTTCCCTTCTCAGCAATGCTATATATGTTCAATGAAACACCGCCACCTAGTGGCTGAATTACTACACACTGCCAATATAGCACCATTAACTGTTATTACAGCTCATCTCTTTTTGAAAGCAGGATAAAGGGGGAAAGCACCCGGGATGTCCTGGAGGTTGATAAAGGACCCACAAACTTTCATAAGTAACCAATCGCAAGTGTGCAACAAATCGCTTGTGTACAGAAGCTCTAGATTGGAGAAGGCTGCAGTGGATGCAGCACCACACAATGAACAATTACTTTAGGTAGTGAACTTGAAACCTGTGTCCTAACTGCTATAAAAAATAACTTCTACTTTTCAACAGGAGACTGGAGCTGTTGCCCAGGCACCTTTTCCCAATGTTGAATTCCCCAAAGGAATATATATAGAACAAGGAGTCTCAGTTACTGAAACAAGTAGTTTATCTGGCTGCTTGCCTTCACTGACAGTACAGAAAGTAAGTGCAACCATTTATCATCAGCATTGACACTATCTCCAAGGAAATCTTTAGAGTTCAAACATATCTGAAGTCTTGTTTTGATGAGCTGGATTTCTTTTCTGTCTTTCTTTTTTTTCCGATTCTCTCTTGTTCTTTCTTTTTTTCCAAGAACCTTGTGGACCTGTGTGAATGCCTCCCCATTCCCAAATGCATTATGGCCAGTTTATTTGCTGCTTTACTAATTATTTGATAGGCTGTTTTAAATGGAATGGAGTCAGCCAGAGAGATTAAAAAAACGCAATAGTGAAGAGAAGAAACTTGAGTAGTGGAAATGATAGGGATTAAAGCCAAAGTACAGACTACACAGAGAGGAGGAATCAGACCTAGTCAAGTTGGCTTATAGACTTTAACATTTTAAAATGGAAAACTCATGGGACTAGAGTGAATGGAAATCAGTTTTATCAAGCCCTTGGATTTACACAGGAATGAATTACTGAGAAAGAGAAATGGAGAATAAACTAAAATCAGATGCCACACTTCAGCCCCCTTTGTTGGTAGAGGGCAGAGTGGGGCAGGGTCTACACTACTGCTTTAAAATATTTTAAAACAATACTGACAATTGTCGGGGCTCAGGAGGATACGCTCCAAATGCAGTTTTCAAACTGCTTTCAAAGTGTCATATCCCACTTGGGGTAGATCTGGCCTGGGTTCACTTTGCTCATGGAGGACTGGAAGATGGCAAGTAAGAGGCTGCAAATGAATGGGACAGAAATATACCAAAAAAACCCTATTTCATCCCCTTTCCTCTGTGCTTCCCATCACTGCCTGGCAACTTATACATAACAGTATGTACATCCTTTGGGTGCATCCAATGGTCCTGTCTCATCTTGCACCGGGTTCTCATACAGAACTCAGGATATATGTGACTTTGATTTGGGTTTGTTAAACATCAGAACTTCCTGAATTTGCACCCCTGAGTCTGAACACGAGCACATTTTGGGGGGCAAAGCTTGCATATTCCTGAGTGCGCGAACACATTCATAAAACGTGTTTGCTAGAAAAATGCACAGTTTTTAAATGCACATGGGGGACATGAAGTATACTTTTCTACATATAAAGTGGAAAGTATGTTTGTGCAATGTATGGGCAGAAATGTTCACCCACTTTCAGATGAGTTAGAAACTAGAAATTTGGCATGTTAATAGGTCTGGTTGTACAATGCACCAGAAAAATCTAAGAACACAAAAGTTTGGGTTTAATTTTTTTAAAAAAAAACATTGGCTTATGCCTACAACTTCCAGCATGCTTTGGGTGGGAGGACAACCTTGCCAGCCTTTGGCGGTCATTGTGAGTGCATGGACGGGTGACTGCTGCATGCCATTCACAACCCCGACTCCTAAGGTCGGTCTCGCGTAGTCAACCCAATTCCACATAAAAGGAAACAACCCACATAAATGGGCTGCATCCATTCGTGGTGCCTCCTCCCATCCTCTGTGTGGTTTTAAAATGTAACTAGATGCAACAGCATGACTTTGAGGGGCTGAACATGCTCAAAGGCACTCCATCCTGATATCACTGTTTTCTCAGAATCTGGAGGAAGTTTGTGTGCAGCCTTTGCCCTTAAGAGGGAGGAAGGAAGTGGAAGCACTCTGTGCATTTTCAAAAACAGGCCTGATGAAGGGTGGCAAGTGCCCAGGCCAGGCCGGCACTTCAGTACAGAATCCTGATGGAGAACCTGGTAAATGAGAAGCACGGGCTGAGACTGTCCAGCAGGACTTGGCCAGAGCTGGGCACATCCACTGACAGCCCTTTACCTTCCCTCCTTGCTGATGCTACTCCTAGATGCTCTATTGAAGAGCAGCATCAGCAATGAGAGGAGGGAAGTGCCTCACAGAGGACACGGGCACCTGTGGGCCATGAAAGTCATGCTGGGAGGTATAGTACTGGCATGTAGAGTGGCTTATTTTAAATAAAGCATGGGTTAGTAAGCCAGGTCACTATCTCTCAATTCTAACTCAGCTTCCCCTTTCCTGACCTCTCACTACTCAACTTTATCCAACTTCCACTAACCCCACCCACCATTCCGTTCTAGCCTCAGCTATCAGTCATTCCTCCATTCACTGTTCTGGTTCAATGGTATAGTCAGGCTTTTACATAAAAATCATAAACTTCATTCAGTAATTCCTGCATCTATCTTGGAATGTTGTGGATTAGTTATGACAACCCCACCCCCTCCACAGCCTTCATCAAGTTAAAAGGCCTTGGGGAAAAATAAAATATTCTAGGCTGACCATATGAAAAGGAGGACAGGGCTCATGTAACTTTAACTGTTGTAGAGAAAAGGGAATTTCAGCCAGTGTCATTCGTATGCAATTAGTTCCTGGTGAAATTCCCTCTTCATCACAACTGTTAAAGTTGCAGGGGCCCTGCCTTCTTTTGTATATGGTCACTCTAGTATAGTGCCTGCAACTTTAACTGTTGTGATGAAGACGGAATTTCACCAGGAACTAATTGCATACAAATAACACTGGCTGAAATTCCCTTACATGAGCCAAGTCCTTCTTTTCATATGGTCAGTCTAAATATTCACTTGGCACTGTAAAGCCATTAATGCAGTCACTAGGCCCAGCCTTCCTGGGGAAAAGAAATCCATAAGCAGGGTGCCACAACTAATAAGGCCCACTCTCCAGGTGTCTCCTACCACACCTCAGATGGTGTTCAAAGATTAACACATCATTCAGAGACCTAGGCTTATGCCTGCAACTCTCAGCATGCCTTGGGCAGGAGGGAAAACTTATTAGGCTTCGGCAGCCATCATCTGGTAGTGGCTCACCCTCCTGGGCCTGAAGGGAGAGTGCCTGGGGCCAGTTGCATCCGTCCCTAGGCACCATTGAGAGCAGGAGGGAAGGAGGGTGAAGCTCTGGGCCCGTTGCCAATGGCAATCAAGCTAACCATCAGTCAGTCAGCAGGCTGGCTCCCTCACAGCCTACCTACGGGCACTGATAGAACAGTGCAATGTGAACTGGCTCAGCCAGACTTCACTTCCCGTGAGTCTCAGAGGAAGGACTCCCATTGGGAAAGTCAGACACTGTGGTGAAAGGCATGCTGGGAGTTGTAATTTTAGTCTTTTGTGGGGACAAGGAAAATCATGGTGGCAGCTTTAAGGCAGCCCTGGCCATGCATCAGGGGACAGAGAGAGAGAGAGAGAGAGAGAGAGAGAGAGAGTAAACAAACAAATTTAATTTGTTTTAAAGTTTATTTATTTATTTATTTTATTTTATTTCTAACCTGCCTCTCCATCCAGATCGAGGCAGGGAAAACAATAAATATAAATACAAGAATCATAAAATAGATAAAACATTTAAACAAATAAAAACAAATACATTATTTAAAACATCTTAAAATTCAACTGGATAGGCCTGGATCAGTTACTTCACAGGCCTAGCAACAGCCTACTTGCAGGGTTGTCATGAGGGTGAGAGAGGAAAAAAATAAACAAAATGTAATTTGATTAAGTTAACTCAGTCGCCTAGCACCAGTCTACTACTTTAAGATGATTAACCTCACAGACATATATTTTAGGGAGCCCAAGCAACACCGGGTATATCAGCTAGTTTCCTATAAAGCAGGGGTGGGAAACTTGAGACACTACAGATGTTTTGGACTGGAATTTCCTTTTGCCCTAGCCAACAGAGCCAAAGTTGTTGGATGATGGGAGTTGTAGGCCAAAATAGCTGGAGGTTCACAAGTTGCCCACTCCTGCTTTATAGGCAAAACATACTTCACTAGAGGCAGGGAATCATACAGCTTGAATGATGCAAAACCAATTGCAAACTCAATGATTCTAACTCACAGTGTATATGCCAGGCGGTATAAAAAATTAGCTGAGCTAACCCCCACCCCCCAATACACACACATACACACATAGTTCACTGTTTTTTAGTGGCTTCAATGCTGGAATGAAAATAACTATTATCAAACAGCTGCGAAACAAGAGTGCTCCATTCTTCCTTCACCTACATACCAGATTCCATCAAAGAAACATGATATTAAGAAGCCTGCAATGCTTCCCTGCTGAGCAGGATTACTACTGTAACATGTTGGCAGGTGGTCACAGCATGGGGATTTTGACTGAGCTGGGCTACATGCTCTGGAGTATCACATGAGGCAGCTTTCGCTGATTAGAGGCGCTTCAGAAATCCTGCTCATCTAAATTTCCTCCTGGATGTTGGAGTTCTGAATAGTTTCTGAAGTGGAATTGATGCATTATGAATCCATTGCTCCATATAGTTTGCCACAGTTTTCGGCTCCTTTGTGCCTTTTCTGACATATAAGAAAGGACTGCAAAAAAACATGGAAAAAAATTGGTGTGATTATACATAGAATTGTTTCAAGATTTGTTTTTGTCTGGCGTTTTATGCATCAAACACCACAGAGAAAGAATTTTCTGATATTCATACACACCATCAAATCAAGATTGCTTATTTGCACAAGTGTAGGGAGATGACATATTTACTATACTTGATCTAGGAAGCCAGCCAACTCCCTTATCTAAGAATGTCTGGGGAAAATGCCAGGCCTTACTTGTTTAAAGGGTTTTATTTGCAGTTCAAAAATCCAATTACAAATCGCCAGGGTCATGCCAATAGTTCCATCAGTCCAGTTGTCGAAGCCGAAGGTCAAACCAGGTTTCCAAATTCCAAGGTCCAAAGCAACAGTCAGCCGGGTGTTCAGTCCACAGGTTCTGATCCGAGATCACGTAGGAGGTCAAGAGCCGAAAACGTCGGTTGTTCTCAACAAATCTTAGCTTCTGCCTCCCTCCCCCTATATACTCCGTTTGAGCCTGTTCACAGCTGCGTGCAATTCCTTCGTTATCTTACTTAAGGCTTGCATCAGCTGTGCTCTGTTTTCTCAGTCTCATGCTTCGCCTTGTGGGCTTAGCTTTCTCCGCCCGTTTGAGCTGCCGCCTTTGCTGGGGAGTTACTGGACAAACTCCTTCAGGCCCTGAGTCTTCCTCATTAGAAACAGGGGGTGGGAGAGGGTGGCTTTCCTGGGGCTCTTCTGAGGACCCTCCCTGCTGTTCCTCCTCCTCCGGTAAGTCCTGGGGAATGGGTAAAGCTGCAGTTTCTGCCCCTTCTTCCTCCTCAGAGGAAGATTCTTCAGCCTGCCTCATGACAGGAGAAAAGTAAGGGTCTGCATGCCCAAAATTATCATATTGTTATCGGAAATCACTTTTCTAAAAAAAGAAAATCAGATTGGATTATATCGTAGGTTAATCATATCGTCTTCACGATAATTATCGGAAATCCGATATTTAATTTGCAGCCCCATTGTGCCCTATAGAGCTGAATGTTTTAGAAAAAAAATGCCTATAACTTCTGTATTTTCAAAGTTACTGGCTTGAAAAAGTTATAGGTTTATTTATAAGGCAGTCTGATAATCAAAGTTCATGGCTAGTAGAGCCATTGCTGATTGTTACAGAAGAAGATTGGAACTGGTGAGCAGGCTATATTTCATCTGTTCTTCTCATTGAGGAACAATGGAAATGCTTTCAAAGAACCCATGTTGTCCTGGAAAATCAGGAAACCACTGGAAGCCTCAGGGAAACTACTGCTATGTCTAAATTTGACAGCATTTGAAGGTTGGTGTATTGTACTATTTAACATAATTGACATGGAATGACAACTGACATGCAGTGGTATTTTATAGCATTGGCAGATAACATGCAATGGCAAGTAGTATTTAACAGTTGACCAATGCCAGATCTACACCAAGCAGGATTTAACACTTTGAAAGCAGTTTGAAAGCTGTATATGGAATGTGTCCTCGGCCCCAACAGTTGTCAATGCCTTTATAAACCATTATAAAGCAGTAGTGTAGATCCTACCCAGCTTATGAAATTTTAGTTTTGACACCTACCAGAATCTAGAAAGATATTCCAATAGGTCCCAAAAATATACATATTGACTTGAAAAATGTCTATCTCCACCCACCAAAAGATTTATGAATATTTGTTCCAGCTGTGTGGCCTTGTATATGCAAGGCGCTTTTCCAGAAGGACCTGCTGATTTTGTGCCTTGGCTTTCAGTTATTCCCCAGATTGTCATATGACTCTCCTCAACCATACACATACATGAAGTGTCGACATTATTTTGGCTTCAGAATAATCTGAACCATAAGCCTTTAATAACTTACATTATTCGGTGCTGTAGCTGAAGAATTTTCCATTGGTGTTTAATGGCATGAAAGACAAAAGATAAAATTATTCAGCCTTCACAGCTGAGTTTTTACAAAATCCAATCATCTGTCATTATGAGATCATTGTTTCACTGAACCACAAAATGATAACACTTGAAAGGACCACAGAGGTTATCAAATCTAATCTCCTGTCAAGGTAAGAGATCCGTAGCCCCCAAACCATCAGTGCAGCAAGGAGCCTATCAGTGGCAAGTTCAGAAAAGGAAAGAGTTGATCATTCCCGTACAAAGTCACTCCTTGCCATCTAGTTCTTCCATTTCTACATTCCAGAGATACACAGAAAAAGTGATTCCTACACCTCTACTGGTAAATATGAACTGAGCCTATGCCCCATTGAAATTAATAAAAAAATAATAAAGTGCACCATTAAAAGCTTGTGACAGTCACAATTAATTTTTGCTGAATTGTGCTGATTTAGGAAAGGGAAAGATGTAGAGTAGACCCCTTCCTCTTAACTTCTGCCAGATCCTTGCCTTCTGCAGTTCTACAAGAGAGAGATTAAGCAGCAAAGACTACGACTTGCACTCCTCCACCATTTATCAAGAAAACTATAACTCACACACAGCTCTTTCAGTAGTCACTCTTCTCAGGACTGGCCCGAATCAGCAGAGAGGAAGCTTAGGGTAAAATGTCAGCGTTACCTCTAGTAGTCAGCAGTACCATTGCATGTAGATTCATACCGTTGTGCACATTCCCTCTGGGTGAATCTAGTCATCTCTTCATAAAGATCTTGTATAAACATTTTGAAAGGTCAGTTTAGTGAAAATCTACAGCCTCAAGATGAAGTGAGAACCACCATCGTAAATGGCTTTATCAAATAATTAGACAAATTTATGAAAAAAAACAATGCACATTTTCCATAGGTTCGTCTAATTATTTTAGACATTAGTGCTAAAAGACAGTAGGTTTACAATTCTTCCTCTCCCCCCTCTCTCTCTACCTTCCTCCCTCCCCCCTCTCTCTTTAAATACATTTAAATGTGTATTTAAATGTGCGCTTTCATGCTGATTAAAACAAAAACAAAACACCGCAGATAAATGTGGAAATGGACTTATTGGAGAACAGATGTAAAAATGACCAGAAATAGAATAATTCATCCATTCTTGGAGGCCAAACCCCTCTGATAATGGCATGATGGCTACAAACATCAGGGGATTATTGTTTTCATCATATCCAGCTTGTGAGATTTCCAAGGGCATTTGGATGGTCCATGACAATGACTGAGTGCTTGGGTATATGGACCTTTGGTCTGATCCAGGGTGAAGGTCCTACTGTCTTATTAGTGATGGGCAAACGTTCCCCAAGTGAATTTGGTATTTCCTGGAAAATAACAAATTCGTCTTGGACAACAATTCCAAAGCTCTCTTGGATGAGAGTTCTCCTTTAATTCAATATCTCATTCTGTGTATATACAATTTTGCACATGTGCAATCACATAATGTGTCATGATGCCATTTGTCAACACATTATGTACCTGTTCCTGATTGGTTGTTTTCAGGTGATTTGCCTAATCATCAAATATAATCATTTTGTTTACTGGAGAGGAAGAAGGTTTGCCAGCTCGCCTTAACTATTGCCACATCTTCCATGAGTTTTATTATCATTGACACTACTCCAATCCCAGGAACTTACCTTGTTCTGAAACATTCCATTAAGATCCAGGTAAGCAACATACTACATCCACCAAAGCCGTACTACACTCCACCATTCCAGACAGCTGGACCAGCCTGAACCATGCCACGGAGACCTCCTCCTTCTCCTTGGATTCCCTTTCCAATATCCCTCTCACAGACAGACTCCAGTGCCTTTCACTACTGTCTCCTACCAGTACACTTTTACTTACCAAACCAGGAAAAAAAGTCATTTTACTAAAGGGTTAAAGTGAAGTAACTTTCTTAAGAAAGAAAAGGGTTAAAACAGCTCAGTGCATGCATGGAAATGGAGAAGTGTAGGTGTGGATTGTGAATGCTCTAAAGGTAAAAATCAATTCTGAAATTAGGAATAAATTTGTAAGGTAGCAAGCCAGGCTTGCTAAAAGAATGAGCATTATGAACACAAGGGTTTTGACCAATGAGCCAAATAATTATTAACATCGGAGGCATCACACATTATTATACTCATAGGGTTTCATGTAATACATACACAAGCTTGAGAAGTAGAAATAACTCTTGACAAAATTCAGATCTACTTTGTTTTATATATGAAATACTATGAGAGGGTGGAATCCTGAGGTGGTACATGCCATTTTTTTTAAAAATATTTCCCCATGTCAGTTTGCTCATATGCAAGGGCATGTTCACACACACACACACACTAGAGTTTGGTGAGAATTTTGTTTCAGTTCATGTTTGATAAGAATTTCCCAAAATTTGCAAAGTTCTCCACATTCAGATCAAAAAGAACTTGAGATTAGAAAATGTGGGAGAAACCAAAATCGATAGATTTATCCATCCAGGCTCAGGACATTGGGTGCTTTAATCTTCCAAACCTTGGTTTGAATCTCTGTGCATTTGACCATGTGAGTGCTCCTTTAGGGTTTCCTTCTTTTGTAGTTTTTTACAGGCTCCTCATCTTTATAGCTATATGGGAGGGAGGTACATCCTAATCCTCTCCATGCTTGGAATAGCTGTACCTGTTGAACTTGGCTGATGCAGTTGCGTGCAAAGTTTGCATTAGTTCAATTCTGATAAGAATTTACCAGAATTCACAAAGTTCTTCCTATTTGGGAGAGAAAGAACTTGAAATTTTAATAAACTGAATGCAGGGGACAGCAACACTGATGGATTTGCCTATTGCTTGCACACGTACACACATACATGTTCCCTGCAATAGATTTCTGTTCCCTGTTGTACTTGTTTTCTATTTTTTTTTTCTTTTAAACATGGGGTAGCACTCAAAATATGATTACTCCTCATCTGCAGTCTGAAGTGGTAAACTCCTTTCTTCTACCTCAGGACTGCCCCCTCATTCCCACCTCATTCTGCTGCATGTATAGAGCTAGGTTGACCCTATGAAAAGGAGGACAGGGCTCATGTAACTTTAACAGTTGTAGAGAAAAGGGATTTCATCTGGCGTCATTTGTATGCAATTAATTCCTGGTGAAATTCCCTCACAACTGTTAAAGTTTCAAGGGCCCTGCCTTCTTTTGTATATGGTCACTCTAGTATAGTGCCTGCAACTTTAACTGTTGTGATGAAGAGGGAATTTCACCAGGAACTAATTGCATACAAATGACACTCGCTGAAATTTCCTTTTCTCTACAACAGTTAAAGTTACATGAGCCCTGTCCTCTTTTTCATACGGTCAGCGACCAACCCATAACTCTAACCTTTATTTTAAAACCCACTGTCCAGAGAACTCGAGGCAGCTACTAAAAGGAATAACTATGAATTGATTACAATAGGCCTATGAAAAGGCCATTCCTCCCTTATTGGAAATTGGGCACTGATAGATTCCCCTGAGGGATGTATCAGCTGGGCTAGGCAGGCCCCCCATGCAACGTGTAATTCAGTATTACATTTGTACTCTGATTGAAACAAATGTTGTTCATGTTTTCCCAAAAAATATATTTAATGCAATCTCAAAAGGCAATAAGTGGAGCCAAGTGCTGTTGCTTTTCCTGCCCAGGAGTTGTACAGTTTGAGCGAATGAAACTCTCATTAAAAAAACAAAAACAAAAAAAAAAAACAGAAACCCTCCAAGCACATCCTGTGCTGCTTAAAGAAAATGAAAATAAGATCCAAAAGAGGTAAGGCAGTTTTTGATCTGCCTCTTAGCTTCTGTTTTGATTTCCTGCCTTTTCTTGTAAATGCATGTCTGCTTAATGAGGCTGGGTATTTCTCCCACCCCCCTCCACCCCATTTAAAGCCTTTTTTTTCTATAGTCAGAAGTGTGCCTTTTCAAATTATCAGTTTATCATTGCATATATATTTTACCATTTATGTTTGTGGTTGTATTCAGAGTGGAAATGTATTTTCATAGCGTAGCTAATGTCTATTTATCCTGCTCTTTCTCCTATGGGCTCATTATTTGTTGATGAGATTTTTTCTTTCTTGGTTGCTTGCATTTTGGGCTCCTTGCAAAGGCTGATTTCTAAAAATACGCATTTAGCAACCTTTCCATTCTTTGCTGGAAGTGAATGCTTCTAGGGCAAATTTTGTAAGGTGCTCAGCCCCCAGTCAGCTCAGTACCAGGATTACTATTCAGAATTCTCAGGTGTCTGGCCATAAAGGATCAAGCAATATACAAAGATCAACAACTTTGGAATCATAGGGTGAAAACCTTTTCAGTTGTGCTCTGTTAAGGGATTCAAGAAAATTGCATTAAGCATCAAAGTACATACTGGCATTGGTCCACGCATGCTCTCCCCAACTCTTATGTCTCTGGCATGTTGGCCTCACCCCCTCACTTCAGAGTTCATCATGTTGAATTGGTGAGGTTGTCTGAACAGGAGTTCTAGTCACATTGAATTGAAAATGGAGAGAACTGTCTGTGTAATTGCAAAACCTGCCTTATCAGGGTTCCTGAATGCCTGAACAGTTTTTTCCTGCTGTTATAACAGGTTCCATTAACAGAACCAGCAATAGAGGAAGCGATACACCCTCCCCTCGAGAGTCCAGGTATGCTCTTGATCCAAATCTACACCAAGAAGAATGTAGTGGTATGAAAGCTGTATGAAAGTAGTATATAAAAGGCAGGAGCCACACCACTGCTTTATAGCAGTATTGAAGTGCACTGACAACTGTTGGGGCCCTTAGACGCACAACATATACCACTATATCCTGCTTGGTGTGGTTCCTGCCTTTTATATACCGCTTTCATACCGCTACATCCTGCTTGGTGTAGTTCTGGCCTTACATTTTGCTCCGGAGAGTTGGAAGACCTTCCAGAGGAAATTTTCAGGGGGGCAGAGGGAACGGAGAGAGGGAGAAAATTCTACTACACTCATGCAACATTGGTTTCTGCCTCTAAAAAAAGTTGGTGTGGTCTGCATTTTTATTTAGAAAAAAAGTTTGTTAATAAGTTAAAATATAAATAGTACCAAAAGAAATAAAAGAGGGGAAAGAAAGACAATGCAAACGGTGATATTTTAACACTAATCTGTTGAGAATTCCCCATTTGGGGTAGGTACGCCGTCCGATGTCACTCCCCCTCAGGTTGCAAAACTCTGAGTGAGTGAGTGAGTGAGTGAGTAAGTAAGTAAGGTTGGCCTCAGAGGTAACCCTTATCCCATCAGCTAGTGCCACGGGACTCCCAGTTGAGGGCCTCAGATGTCACCAATCAATCACCATAATGGTGCCTAATAATGCTCACCAACTCTGTCCTTGCTCCCAATGCTCACTCGCCTGCCACAGGTGGCAACAAGTCTCTCACTTAGTCGCTACCCCCCACACCTGTAGCTCAGAGCCTCCATCAGCCACTTCCACAAGTCCTGCAAAAATAGATTGTTTCAAATGTCCAACAGATGGACTCCATCCTGCCTGTATAGCTCCCTCCTGGACTGAATGAACGCTGGGTGTTTAATGCTAAAATCACCCACACTATTTAAGTGGTTGAAAATTTCACTTTTAACTCTATGCCAGGCCCTTGCAAGGGCCCACTGATCATTCCCAGCCCTCCAGTTGATCCTGGGAATCATATAGGAGCAAATAATGACCACACCTGGCCACCTTTGTCGAATAATTTGGAAATCCGCTATAGCCTGAAGAACAAGGGACTTCCCTTTTTGAAGCCCTAAATCGTTACCTCCTAAATGAATAATTAACACCTGTGGATGAGCTGGGAACCAACACTGTTGAAATAAAGTGGGCAGGAGGCTCTCCAAATGCATGCCACTTCGGTCAAGCCAAATGATGTTGCCCTGATGGCTCAATCCAAGCTGGAATCCTTTGCTTGACCTGGAAGCCTTCCGTGCCGCCCAGAAGATCATACTGTGGCCACAGATGATTAGGTGAACTGGCCCACGCCTGGCCCACACATCCGGAATAAACACACAAACATAAGCATTCATCCAAACAGGAAGGAACTGCATGATCTCCAAAATAACTATTTATGAAACTGCCTAATGTACAATTGGAAAGCTTTAGATTTCCATCTTCCCACTGTTTTAATTAGGGATGTGTATCGTATCGTTAAAATGTACGATAATGATACGATAAGGTCATTATCATGCCTGTGTTTAACAATAACAATACAATAGAAAAACCTACGATAATCATCAGAGATGATAATTTTCAGGTGATTTTATCATTTTATCTGACTGCCATATAAATAAACCTATGACTTCTGTATTTTAAAAGTTAGAGGCTTGAAACGTGGTCACAGTGCTTATGGGGTATGCCTAAGTATGTGTATGAAATTTGATATCGATCTCTCTAACCCTCGATTTTATATGATTTTTAAAAATATCATGTCTGTTCTGACAGGTCTGAATGAATGCATGTGGCGAGCTGTCATTCTGATCTGTCAGAACTGAAACGATCTTTAAAAAATTCATATAAAACTGAGGGTTGGAGGGATTGATCTCAAATTTCATACACATACTTAGGCATACCATTAAGCACTCTGACCAAGTTTCAAGCCTCTAACTTTTAAAATACAGAAGTTAGAGGCATTTTTTTCTTTAAAAATAGGGCTGCAAAAATATCATTTTTTCACGATAATTATTGTGAAGACGATATGGTTCACCTACGATATGAATGAAGACAATATTTTTTTTTGTCTGAAATGACTATAATGACAAACAATGATATTTTTTGGCGTGCACACCCCTAGTTTTGATTTGCTCAGGGGAAAAACCTATTGATGCAGCTGTAGATGCTGCACTTATTCTAAATGAATGCATGCCAAATCCAGAGGCATCTAATCCTAAAGTCTGCAAAGCCCACTTCATCACGGTCCAGAATTGATACCTCGTTAGTGTGTCACATTCTGGTGGCATAGGAGAAATCCTGGAGTAGTGCCATGCTCCAAGAGAAATGCCCGCAGTGCCTGTACTGGGCATAACTCCGATCTAGGTGCAGGTGAAAGGGAGGTGAGAGAGCCAGAAGCATTCTGATCCGTCTTGGATTGGCTCAAACAAATCTGAATGTTTCGATCATTGATGTGTATATCTACAAATTGAAGTGCCCATCCGGACCCGTTGCTCCTTGAAGAAGCGAGAAGTTCCGATATAGGAAAGGCACCGAAAAAAGCTATAAGAGCAGCGGCCTGGAACAATAGGGTCTCATAGTGGTTTTGGCATAAAGATGGCCATACTTTTTGTAATCCTATTAATGTATCTGGTGACAATGGGCCTCTTGCATCTGGTGTTGCTGGTAAAAAATTTGACCAGCCATGTAGAGATTTCCTAATTCTAAAATCCCCCATATTTTACTCCACACCCTGCATTTTTGCCATAAATGCCAGGGCAGCTATCTTACCCGAAGTGGTTCTGGCTGACAGGCCCTTCCTCCAAGCCACCACACAGAACTGCAGTATTTGGTCTATGGGTATGGGCCACACCTGTGCAAATCCGTGCTCAGCCCTGAATGCCCCAAACTCACTATCTGTCCTCTGATACGGAGCCCTGGTGCTAGGTGCAACTGATCTATCTCACTCTGCCAATCTCCCACAATGATGTTGGCATGGCTTTGGGTAGCTGATGAGCCCAAGGAGCCAGCCTCCAGAACCTGTCGATCAGATGGTGCGATAAAGTATCAGCTCTTGGTTTGTCCAAACCTGGGACATGCTTGCACAAAATAAAATATTATGGCACAAACAATGGATAGTAAATACCCTCACTACTTTCATAACTCTGGGGTTCTGTGAGGATAGAGAATTAATAACTTGCACAGTGGCTTTATTATCATACAGGCTATAGAAATAGTGTTTCTATTCCTAAGCAGGAATAGAATTCTAATAAAGCTTCATAAGATGGTCCAGAGATGATGTAGGAATAAGGATTCTATGGCAGAAACCATAGAGTCTGTTTCTAGAGCATTTCCTGTTTTTCTGGGGGTTTCCTGGGGGTTGGCAACAGACAGGCCCTCAGAGGATGTTTGCAGCTCATAAGTGGCACTTTTTCCATCCCTGAATTGCAAAGCTCAAGGCAATCAAATGCCTTATCAACAGTTCTTTATTTTCCTCTCACAGCCAAGTCCACTAACACCTGTACCACAGGAGAGACCGAAGCAAGCCAAATTCAAGCAAAGAGTCCATGGTAGCCATGATGGGGGGAAATCATATACATTTGTATACAGTGTTTATATTATCATACATGACACCAATTACTTATATCTAACCTTGTTACATTTCAGATTCATTTCTTACATTCTACAAACATTAAACACTTGTTTGGCAACTATGTAAAAAGATCACTGAGGTGATCCCCAGTCCTCTAGCCCAGAATACATAAGAAATGTATAGATTACCTATGCTCTGTAATAGCTGATAATTCTATATAGAAGGAATGCCTTAAATGACACCTAGGACAATGATAATGAAATTGTGTAGAGAGACCCAAGAAGACATCTTGGGTTACAACTGTGGCTTGTCAGAGGATAGACAAGCCAGAGTTTCCAGTTCTGGGAATCCCTGGCTTGTTTAGCATTCCCATTGGCAGAAGGAAACAAGTGGGTCAATTGAGTGATGTACGCTAGCACAGTGGCTCGCTCATGGTAACAGAAAACACACACATACACACACACACACACACACACACACATATATATATATATATATATATTGGGTTAACATGAAGTCCAAACTGGGCCAATTATTCTGACAGCAGACCGGCATATAACCATTGCCCTTGCTTGAATTAAACCACGAAAATTATCACTAGATCCAACAAGCACATTTGTTTTATTCATCCTTATCTTTTAAACAATCCTTCTGGTCTCCCTCTTTTAGTATTGTTTTGATTTTGAGCTGTCTCCATTAGATGGAAAGGTTTACTATGCTGCCTTTGTGTTGTTTGTTGTTATATTTAATAATTTTGTAAATTTGACAATTTATTTATTTGTCTTGATCTGTTAGAGACCCAGTGAATATTTGTTGGTGGGCAGCCATATACATTGAATAAATCAATAACAAAACCATCAGCCAGATATGAAAAGCAACTGCCCCTTATACTTTGTCAGTATCTTAACAAGTAGATTAATTAATGCCTGCAGTATGGTGTTTAGTCTTATGCATTCCTTTTTTGGTAGGACATTTTCTGAAGATCAGTAAGTAATGGCATGCTTCCCATAGATTTCAATGTGTTGTAAGAACAACTGACAGGGAGATGAAGCATAATAATTTCAGAATAATGTGCTATCTTCACATATTTTCAATCTCCAGGTTATTATCTCCATATGCTCTGCTAGTGGAGTAATCAGTTTCATTAGGAACCTTCCACAAACAGTGTGTTGCAGCCAAATTAGGTGGCATCATCCCGAACGCACCGTCAAGACTGAACCTGATATTGCGGCGCTCCTCCAGGAGCTCCAAGCACATCCATTTTAATCAGCGATGCACCGGGGCAACTCGATTTGGACTCAGCTGTTAAATTGTTAATTAACTCACTTTTGAGAAAGAGATAATCAGTCTGAGAAAACAGCAGCTTCTCTCAATTGACTCACTCTGGAAAGTCATGGCCTCCTTAACCCGCTGGTGAAGAGAACTGTGATTCGCTGTTGGGATAACTCAGTGCGTTTCTGTAGGAACTCCTGCCTGGCTGTTCACTTTCCCTATTTTCATCTAGTATATGTTGCCCTCATTATGGTCAAAGTGGTACATTTGTAAACTTATCAACCAGCAGTGCCTCTGTGTTCAGCTATGGATGAACGAACCTCTTAATTTCAGTTTCTCGTAGTTTCTCATTTTTTCCAATCTTAAGTCTGGAAAAGTTCTCAAAGTATGGGAACACCCCAAACGTTGACTTAAACCCCCCCCCTGCAAAAATATGTACACATTTTTGTATTTATTTCTCCTTGTTGATGCATTTTTGTAAGTATTTGCCTAATATGTGCATATTTTTCCATGCAAATTTACTAACACAATTCATCTTTGAACATTATTTCCACTAATATGTGCATTTTGCATATACTTTGTCCTAATACACTCTTTTTTCTATTTATATTTCTTCTTCGTTTTGATTAGAGAATGCTATTGCAAAATTCGTAGAAGTGCAAATTTTGAAGGATAACTGAGTTTCAATTCACATATTGGTTCAAAAGTGTGAAATTAGGTAAGTTCACATTAACATGAATCAAATTCTGCCCTTCCCTACTATCACTCCAGTCATAACTTTGTCAGCTGAAATTCAGAACTTTGTTTCACATCTTGAGGCAACAAGGTTACACTTATGTTTATATGACATCAGCATTCAAAGGGTTGCTGCAATACAGAAAACTGCAAGCGAATCATGCCCAAACTGCATAAGGTGTTAATCATATAGTTACCCTTGAGTGTATGGCTTTTTCTTCCAGGAATAGGAAGGGGGATTCTGATTCAGACCGCAGTATGGAGCTAAGGGCACTTCAGCTTTTTCGAATGGGAAAAAGCTCCCATTCACCCCAGTCAGTGTATCACTGTTCCCACATCTGATCTCGGGGAGGGGGGCAGAGCCAGTAACCCCCAAGTGCTGTTAGATCTCAAATTCAGTCCTCTGATACTATATCAGCCCAGCTGCCCCCAATTCAAGTTGCTACTTTGTCCACATCTTATACAGGTAAATGCAGAAGAACACTTTTTTATAGAGGGAAAAAACCAAAGGGCTTTCTTCTTCCAGAAGAATCCTGCAGGTGGGAGCATTATCTAACAGAGCCAAATCTATTTGCCAAATCTGATCACTTAACCTAGCCATCCTCAAACCCATAACAATCTGAAGGCCAAAGTAAATGTTTGGTTTATTTCATCTAGTTAAAATGTGCATATGCTTAATTTGGATGGGAACCACAGCAATTTAGGAAGGGGGAGATTTAAGTTTTCCCTTTTGTTTGCAGCCCCAAATTCCATAACCCCCCTGCAGGGGGTTATGAGAGGGGGGAAATGGGGCTGGAAATGGGAGGAAGGAAGCTTAATCCCCCATTCCAAATTGCCAGAGTCCTGATCTGAATTTGGCCCATGTGTACTTACACTAAAGTAAGTGAGACAATCATAAATAGCTCTGCTGTATATGATTAGCAGAACATTTAGATTGGTCCTAAGGAATTTTGTGGAGAACATTTTAACATTAAAAAAAATGTAATTACTTTTGCCAGGAGGTAAGGATCTACTGGGTTGTCACTGAATTTCATATATAGTAAGAAAAAGAAGTGGAGATCTCAGAAAATAAAAGAAAAAAAAACTGAAGAATTTCAAGGAAAGCACAAACATAAAACAAAAATCTAATCCAGGTGAGTAAGATACTGTTTCCACTCACTTCTAATTATTATGTGTTTTTTTAAATCATTAATGTGTTTTCAATGCTCTGCATTTCCTTAGGAAAAAACAACCAACCTTCCATCTCTTGAACAAACATGGCATTGTGCTCCTTATCTTCCTGCATCTTTTTTGCTTTATTTTTTTTAATTTTATTTTTATATATATATACATATATAAATATAAACAACCAATAACACACACATACATAAAAAGAAAAAAAACCCACCTATTAACAATAATACCATTATGTGCACCCTTCCCCACCGGAACCAACTGTTCAAATATTTAAACATTCTTCCAAAACTGTAATGATTCTTGTGAGGGTTTACATCCTTTCCCTTTAATTAATACAAATTCTATGAATATACCCCATATTTTTCCAAAATCATTCCTGTTCGATAGTCCCCTTTTAAATTTAAGACCACATGTTAATTTAATCTTTTTTTGCTTTAGAAGAGAAGGTGCCATTACATTCAGAAGGTTGGCACATCATAATAACACATCTCTTTTTACATAATCAAAAAATCTGGTGTAACATTTGGTGAGAAAGCAATTATAATCTACTTTAACACAATTTTGTGGTTTGAAATTGATTGATAGGCCAAAGATTTAATCAAAGAGTGAGTTATGTTTGATGTCAGTCAATTTTGACAGAGTTCCCACTTACTGCATCTACCAGAAAGGTTTTGAGTATATTATTTCCCAACAAAATGTGCTTCAAAAATTCAAATTCATTGAAAATAAGTTCCATACTTTCTGAATTTAATGAATGTAGTATATCACATGCAGTTAACGAAGGACAAAATCAACTCCAATATGCGTCTAGGTCTGTCCTGCACAACTTCTGTCTCCGCAAGCTGAATACAACCTTGGATTGTATCGTGCCAGGTGCTGGACAACTCATCTCTTTGTCAAGCCCAGGCAGGCAAAACTGGAGGTTAACTTGGCTGTGATGGACTAATGAACTCAATTCATGTTGGTTTGATCTAGGCTAAATTTGCATCTGAAATAGTTATAATTTTAATTTAATGATAACCCCACCAGAGGATCCCCAGACAATGAAACAACCTGAAACGCACAATGACCCAAGAAACATGAACATAGAACAGCAACTGATGGAAGAAATTGAGACAAATCTAACAAAATGGAGAGAAACCGACCCAACGAAAAGAAACCCAGTACCTAGACTAAAGTTTAACAAGAACATGCAGAAGCTCATAAACATAATGAATAGTAAACTCACAACATACATTAACAATAATAGCAACCTAGAAGAAATCCACACAATCATCTATGCAGCAGCCACAGCACTCCTCACCTGTAACAAACAGGAACTCCCAGCAAACAGCAACACACACAGAAGATTAGAGACCAAACCAAAATGGAAAATCAGAATTGAAAACAAAATTGAAAAGCTACGAAAAGGTATAGGAAGAACGGCACAATACATGAATAGAAATCGTTAGAAAAATATCCTCAAAAATGCCCAACACATCATATCAAACAATAAAATTATTTACATAAAACACACAAATAATATATAAGAAGACAACATATATCTAAAAACAGACTCGGTAAACTATACCATAGGATAGATCCAGATCCAGACATCAGAAGACAATATGGAAAATTAAGCATATCAATGCACATTTGCTTAATTAGAAAGACTGCCCCAGTACTAATATCTGTCTAAGTTGGCCTGCTGAAAATGCCTTCGTTTTTTATTATCACTTTGCCCACATATCTATTTCAAATGAGGGAAAGCACAAAATATAACATTGTGGCAGCAATACGCTGAGAGCCAGAAAATTTGGTGGGCATTCTGTAGAATTACCTCAAGCACATTTATGCCACAAAGAAAAATCTGACTGCCTCAGCAAATCTTTTGGCTAATTTAGCCATGCTGGTAAAACTGTCAGTGGTAGCTGTGAGGTTATCCTCGACCACTAGCTGCTGCTGTCTCTGTCTCGCCTTTACTATTTAGGCCCCACAGCACCACAGCCCAGCAACCTGGCCTCCAGGTGACTTCTTTGTTCCACTGCCACCAGTACCTTCTCAGGTACACCTACAGACCACACCAATAGATAGAATTAACCAGAATTTATTCATAAGAAATTGCATGTCAACAAGCTTAATGGGTACTTCAGTTCAATTGCGTATCGGTTACAAGGTTTCAATGCTTATTGGTTTCAGTCAGAACTCTTATACTTCAACAAACTGTTCCTTATTTAATCTATGCTCTAAAATCTTATCTCAGTCTCTCAAATTTCTTTCAACGTCTCTCGCAAAAATCTCCCCCCAATCAACCCTCTCTTGTCAGCTCCTCTCTGTCGGACACATATATACACTCCACTCGCCCTCTAGCTCCTCCCACTCTTACACAGCCAGCCAATCCAGGCACTCCCCCACAACCAGCCAAGCACTCTATACTGACCAAGACCCTAACTACAAACAGTAAGTACATTTCAGCCTAGTTATTTATTTTACCTGCTATTGTTCTTAACGCTTTTTAAAGATATAAACAAATGCATATCACAAACAATGAACTTTGCAATATATTTACAACTACAAACAGTAGAACATCACAGTAGCCTTTGCTCAGTAATTGATTGGTGCTTAAGAATATTATGACCTTTGAAAATGTCAGCTTCTGAGATGAACCTGCTGGGGGGAAAAATATGAAGAAAGAAAAAAAAGGGGGGAATCAAGTAAGGAGATCCCTGTACAAGTTGGAAATTGTTGTGACGCTTGTAAGATTACTTACTGACTGACAGCAGGCACATTTTGCCTTTTGTTTGCCCATGAGGGTAGCATATTGTGCAAGGTTGCAGGTGAGAAGGCGTTTGAGATACTTATTTGATCATTTGTAGATGCAGGGTAGCATTTGCTTCCTTTTATATTTCCTTAAGGGCTTCAAACAGAAGTATAATGTTAACGATGCCCAGGGCAAATGGTTACCTCTTTTTCACCCATTAGGGAAAATGTATGAGTGGAGTTTCCAATTTGGGGAAAGACATCATCTGAAAGGGCATCAGAAAGCATGAGATCTTTTCTTTTCTAGTCACCTGTCAATTTGATAGGGAGGGAGTGGGGTCCAGCTCCTTCTCTCTCCCTCTTCTTCCCCTCCCAACTCCTCAGTCACTCATCTTTCATTCCTCATCAGTCAGGCTAGAGGATACTCAAATCGAAGCCTGGATGTTGTGCTATCCAGCTCAGAGTAGGGATGTATGAGAATTTAATTCCTGTCACAAATCATGCGAACATGTCCCATTTGCAACGCCGAATGCAGACAAGAATGCAATCCTTGGGAGATTTCCCACAATTTCCCAAACTTCCTTTCATGTTCAAAAGTGTGTTTCTGAAAGTACACATGTGTACATGTACACACTTCTGTGCGTGTGTTCATGGGAAAGTGTCCACATGGGCAATATGCATTTCCAACCCAAATCTACATCATCATGCTTTAGCCTATGAGGGGAATGTGCATTTTTTAAAAAAAAAAAACTGGGAAAAATGCACTTTAAAAAAAAAGTGTGCTTTTTTTCCCAATTGAGGAAGATGTGCTTGTGACGTCCACCTGTCCTTTATCCAGGCTTTCACTTGTTATTCCCTCATGCCTTACATAAGTCCAATGAGTGGGATGCAACAGTCTAGTCAGCTGTACCTCAGTCAATGACAACAGTGTATCAAAACTATCACCTTTACTATAATTTCTTATTTGGGAAATGTGCACTGGCTGTAAAGTTCTGTTGTATGTGGTAGCATATGCTACACATATGTGCCAAACTTGAGATCGATCCCTCCTACTCTTGATTTTATATAAATTTATTAAAGACCGTTTCAGTTCTGACAGATCAGAATGACAGCTTGCTACATGCGTTCATTCAGACCTGTCAGAATGGAAACGATCTTAAAAAAATTCATATAAAATCGAGGGTTGGAGGGATCGATCTCAAATTTCATACACATACATAGGCATGCCCCATAAGCACTGTGACCATGTTTCAAGCCTCTAACTTTTAAAATACAGAAGTTATAGGCATTTTTTTCTTTAAAAATAGGGCTGCAAAAAATATCATTTTTTCTCAATTATTATCGTGAAGACGATATGGTTCACCTACTATATGAATGAAGACGATATGTTTTTTGGTCCGAAATGACGATAACGATAAACGATGATATTTTTTGGCGTGCACACACCTAGTATATGGTATCAAATTCGGGCCACATTTATTGAAGATCTGCAAAGGGAAACTGGGCGGGCCCTAAACTATGCCAGTGACTAGCTAGGCATTTTATATCAGGTGAAGCATTCTATGCCTGGCGAGTGACGTCAGATGATCGCCACACCCAGGCCATACCCCTTTTGGGGAGGGTAGAACGAGCCATGCCACTCACCCGCCAGGCCACAAAACACCAGTTAGAGTGACGAGAGTCGCCTAACATGTGGCCTTATCCTCCCACTGGGGCCGCGGAACCCTCAGCGGAAGGCCTCCGGTATCACCTGTCACCAAACAACAGTGCCACAGAATGGTCACCATCCCTCTCCTCTAAGCATGCCCACCCTAACAGCCTAAGCCAAATGTGACCAAATTAACCAAGATCAGGATATTATAATTCCTAAGACACTCTCTCCCCACTTACAGTGTGAAGTAGGCAAAAAGTCACATACCCCAGGCCAATCAGACCATGTGCCAAAAATTCCTACTTGGCCCCCAAGAGGGCAACCAGTTAAACCCACACTGCATACAGAGAGGGAGGGAGACGTGCTTCAAAGAGCCTCAAGGGCTGGGTGCAGCTGCCCTATATATGTAGAGCCACCCAGCCCCCAGCTCAGTGGTGCCAAATCTGTCCCAATGGGGAGAGAGCATGTCTCTTCTCCCCTCGCCCACAACTACCTCCCCGCAGCCAGTGCCAGGACGTGGTGGAAGGGCATTTTTATTTATTTAAAATATTTCTTGGCTGCCTTTCAGGCAACCTATAAAGCAGAAGAGAAACTGGAGAATATATACACAACCATGATTAGGGAATGACAAGTGTATAATAAATGGCTCTTAGAACACATGGCTGCCATTTCAGCAGCAACCATGTGTTTACCTTTTAAATTTCATGTTTTTTTTTCATTTATCACAGTTCTATATCACCCAACCGCCAAAGCCCTCTGGATGGTTTACAGGAAATCAACTAGCCACCCTCCAACTGAAAAGTGGTAGTGATGGTTGAGGCTATGCCGTGACTGCACTATAATATATGAGTGGATTGGAGATGGTCCCATGGTGCTTCATGAAAGTGAAAGCAAGAACATGTGGTCTTAATTACCTAAATCCAGTCATTAGGATTATGGTTGTGGATAAGCACAGCGAGCTTTGTCATTATCCCTATTGCCAACATTTCCAAAAATACTTACATTCATCTCAGAAAAGCTCTAAGTATTTCCAGTATTTCCAAGAGATGTTTTTTTAAAAAAAACACACA
The DNA here is from genome assembly GCA_029215795.1 of Anniella stebbinsi. NCBI lineage: Eukaryota > Metazoa > Chordata > Lepidosauria > Squamata > Anniellidae > Anniella > Anniella stebbinsi. The sequence goes on from JARDYH010000006.1 coordinate 4,370,272, forward strand.
GAGAACAGAGAGAGATACTGTATCTATCTCTCTCTTTCTCTCTCTCTAATCCAAAGACAGAAGCAGTACAACTCATTGAATATACCAACTGCATTATCTCCAGAGCTGTTTCTCTATATTTCATGTATATATGCATGCCTTTTGTTCAATTATGAAACAAACAGGTTTCAATTTTGCCTTCTTTTCCTACTGTCAGCATCTGAATGCATGAGTTACAGACCTCGTTAATGACTCATCCCCACTAATCTTCATTCTATTCATAGCTTCACTGTGTCTCCTTGCCAGCCCTTCCATTGCCGAAGCTATCGTCTCAAATAAGGAAATAGGCTGTTTTGAGCTCCTGTGGTGCAAAGACAGGAGGGCATCTTGCCTTTTTCCAGTAATGTCCTTTGAAAACACTGGAAGATGTGGGAAAATATGTAATAAACAACCTTGCTAAGGTACATCAGGTTCAAAATAAGTGCCCTTCTGAAGCCAGTGTGATTATCTGACTCATCACATCCCTCACCGAGTATGCAGCATAAACATCGTCTCTCATGACCATCTTATGGTTCCCTATGTTCAACCACTCACATGTCTTGGTAATTCAGAAGATAAAAGTAATAAAACAAAAACTTTGGGATATTTTCATGCTGTACACATACCTTAACAAGAGGAGTTGCTCCCATGCCAATCCTGACCCTTTTAAAAGCTTCCACCTACATCGGCCATGGGGTATGTCCAGCCCACAGGCTTAAGCTAGGCCATGTTTGAGTTTGGATTTTTATAGATCCAACCTGCAGGTTTCACAACAGAATACCTTTTCCACTGTCAGATGGTGTCTGTGGACTCGCGGACCACTTTCCTAACCTTCAGAAATTTTGTGCAAATGTCATAGAAAAATACACAAAATTAAAAGAAAAAACAAAACAGCCAAAATATGCATTTCCCCCCCTAGTGTGAAAAAGCACATTTTGGGGGAACTTGTGCATTTACACACAGGCAGATTTGCACAAATTCAGAAACTGCGGGGGGGGGGAACCATATTCAGCTACTACTAAGCATCATCAGTAAAGTTTTGTCCTGCGAATTTTTGAATGGGCATGCAAAACTGTTTGATTTTGTGATGGTCTCTGAAAGTGCTGTTTGACATTGTTACTTTTGAGTAGACATGCAAAGGATTGGTTTAGCCATATTCTTTTGAAGTGCAGAGAGTCTTACATGGGCCTTCTGTGGACGTGTTCAGCCAAGCTTACTAGTAATGCCATTCCATTGGGAGGGTGGACACTTGCATAGTATGCAAAATAAATTACATCAAAGGAAACAAGTGGGTGGAAGCCTTGATATGGCCCCACACTGGCACTGAAGCAACCATGGAGATAGCAGTAAACCTGCCAGATATGGTGCCTGTAATGGAAGTTTTAGGAAGTTCTTGTATGCTTACATGATGATTATATCAAGGCACATGAATGACATCATGAGGCAACTGTCAGAACCAAAGGCCCCACTGCTGGTAGCTGCCCTGTGCCCCTGTTGAAAAAGCATCTGGGGCCAGGAACTTCCATTTAAATTTCCTACAGTGCCCCAGAGTGATATTACGTGGGGGCCAATGTGGGAAATGATAACAGTGGGTTGCTCACCCTGAGTAAAAAATAATTAATGGTACTTCACAGCCTGTTCCATGAGAAGTGGGAAGACGTGCCTGTCTGTTATGGAGGAAGATGGGCAAAACTCAGATCGGGACCCAGAGGGAGATGGAAGAATGTCTCCTGCTTCTAAACAACCAACTAAATCTTGGACTACAGGTTGAAATGGTAGGACGACTCTAGAAAATCCCAGTTTAATATTGATCAATGATGATTTGGGGAGGAGGAGGAGGGCAGGCACAGGTCATTGGGAAGTTGGTGGTAGTGGTGTTTTAGATTAGGCTGACCAGATAAAATCTAGGTCAGGGCTCATGTAACTAACGGTTGTAGAGAAAAGGGAATTTCAGCCAGGGTCATTTGTATGCAATTTGTTCCTGGTGAAATTCCCTCTTCATCACAACAGTTAAAGGTGCAGGCACTATACTAGAGTGACCATATACAAAAGAGGGCAGGGCTCCTGCAACTTTAACAGTTGTGATGAAGAAGGAATTTCACCAGGAACGAATTGCATACAAATGACACTGGCTGAAATTCCCTTTCCTCTACAACTGTTAAAGTTACATGAGTCCTGACCTGGATTTTATCTGGTCACCCTATTTTAGATATACCCTTTTTGGGTATACCCTATGACTATAATATTTAAGACAGGGGTGGGCAACATGTTTTTTCCCCTATTTGGGGCCATGTTCCCTCATGGGTAATATGTTGGATGGAGTGAACCAGGTAAAAAACAGTGGCGGGCTGAGCTAAAGCCAAAAGTGGATGGGTTATCCCTTTTTTCTTTCTGTCCCTCTCTTTTCACTCTCTTCCTCTTCCTTCCCATGCAGAGGGCTTCTAGGGAAGGGACCGTTTGCTCTTGCCAAGGGTCTGAATTGATTGTGTGCAGAGGGCATTTGAAATCAGGCTGAGGGATGCAAGACATTCAGCTGAGGGCCATGATCTCCTCTTCAAATCATCATTGGTCATTAGGGTGAGGGCCCTAGGACCATACGTTGCCCATCCATGATTTAAAAACCAAATTCTTTTGAGGCTGAATGACAGATCAGTAATTGTTGTCTCTGTCAAGGAAAGTTTACCCCCTTCCTTGCCCTGCCAGGAGCGTAACCCGGTCCGAAGACTCACGCTTCCCACCACCCGGTTCCCAGCCCAACTAGGGCTTGAGCCAGCATTGGAAATAACTATACACAATTTAGGGACTGAAGCATTTATTTACATCTACACACTTAGTTAAGGCCTCGGTCATTAAAAGAATAAAAAACGCTAGCTGGAGGTAAAATGGGAAGGGGAGGAGGGATGGGGGAAATTGGATAAGAAGAATGAGGTAGACCAAATCACAACAGCAATCCAAGGCAATAAACCAATTAGTCCCCAATCAATCACACTCCTAAGAGTGTCAAGACTTCCCCAGACCAAAGCAGACTGGAAAACAAAAAAACAACAACTTCTAACTAAACCATGGCGTTCCCTCGCATTCTGGGATCGGTCACCATTCCAAGCATTTGCTTCCAGAGAAGATGAAGAGGAATCACAGATCTCTGCTTTTAACCCCTCCCGGCTACTGGTACCATAACTATAGAAACCACCCTCCCGCTACTTCGCTCCGGCCATCCACCTCCTCCCTAATTCCCACAGCTGGAGTTCAGTAACTGCCTGCACTTCCCATATCTTTGGCCTTGGCAGCTCCTTGGGGGTTAAAGCACAGAGGCCCAGGCTGTAGGCTGGGAACCAGCAGTTTCACTCTATAACATCTCCCTCCAAGTGCCCCCCTCCTTGGAGGCCAATGTCTCTATCCCACCAACTGCTCTTGCAAGGTAGACCATCCCAAAAGTACTCTTTCTTCACAGTCTCTATCCAGGAACACAGATTTTCTCTCTCTCTCTCTCTCTCTCTCTCTCTCTCTCCCCCTTTCTCTCTCTCACACACACACCTTCACCTTCTTAATAATACTACCACTTCCCTAAAGTCAAAGTGTTGCTTCTAAAGATGTATGCATCCAAAGATGAAGGCACCATAGCACTGTTGTGGAACTAGTAAACCCACTTTAAGGGAGAGCATTCAACTGACTACTTTTTAAGGAAATCAGTTCCATAAAGCATAGTATGGTGTGGTGTCTCCACAACCCCTACATAAAGTTAGATATCATGCGGTGTAGAGAAGATAAAGAAGTCAAGCAAAATCGAAATGCAGTTTGATGTGTTATACCACTCTGAGTAAAAATATGTCAAATGTTACATTTTGCAATGATTTCCTAACCTGAAGAAACAAAAAGGAAGTAGATAACGATGAGTGATTCATCCACTTTCCCTTAATACAGTGCTACTAAAAATGTAGAGATATGTTTGAGATACAGAAGCTGGAGAGCACATTGAATAATATGGGAGAATGCATTTATACAGGGAAGAGTTCGTTAGTTGAAGAATTTATATCAGTAAAACATACAAGGTGCCCTTTAACAAATTTATACTGGATTCTGAAGGAGGTTTTTTCTAACTGCCAGAAAACTAGAACAAAATTTGCAATAGTCTGTCCACAACAGCCTTGGGAGCAAAGAACGTCCTAAGCACTCAATTTATACCATGACACCAGCGTAGAGATTGGATCGAAGGGAGAAAATTGGAGGAACTGGTGCTGGATTCTCTGGATTCATTTTTGCTGAAGGAAAGCACAACGGTTAGATACTTGAAAGTGCATTTCTAGACATATCTACTGAGAAGTAAGTCCCACTGTTAAGGCTTTCTGCCATGTAAGTAGGTAGAGGATTGCTGACTTAGAAGGGAGGTGGATCTTTGATATCAAAAACAGAGAGGAAAAAAGAGCAGAGTTCCACTCAATACTGAAAAAGAAATCACTCTTAACTCTTTAATTGCAGGCAGCTGGTCTTGAAGGTATGTATAATGTTTAGTTCTACAAAATGACATAAAACAATTTGTTTAACACATTGATACTACATCACTGAGTTCTTCCCATTTGAAGGAAGTTTATCACCCAGTGGATGTTCAAGTTCAGCTGCCTGCAATTAAAGCGTTAAGAGTGATCTGATGAAGAAACGAAACAGCTATGAATATCCAAAGTTCCTGTTGTGTACATCACTTGGACTGTTTGGCATTCATTATTGTATCTCTGTGTTCACAGTAATTGTTCAGTATATCATAAATAGTTGTCACTTACCACAATAGTGGGTTTTTTTCATGTATCATTGGTACCTTTTGATTCTTTTGTTCTGGTTAAGTGACCTCTCTCTTTTTCAGGATCTTTGATATTATCAACTGCTATAGCCAGTTTACCACACTATCACTACTGCTACCATAAGGCAAAGTGATGCAGTTGTCTCAGGCTGCAAATGCTGGGAGGTGACAGCAAAGTGTTGGAAGAGAGAGCTAGGTACCAAGCCTTCAGGTGCAGTGGATGGTATTGTCCGAGTCTTGGCATTGAAGAAAGATTCAACTTCCCGTCCAATCAGCTTTGGTCCATGGAATGGGAAGGGGTGGCATCTTGTTCTCTGCTTCAGGCAGCAAGATATCTTGTTTCAAGTATCTGGAGGGCACCATGTTGCCCACTCCTGAGATAGATAGTCTGTGCTTGAAGACTACCTTCTCCATAAAAGAATGCATCAGCCTAGCCTTTCTTGGCTTTTTGATGGAGCATCATGGCCGAATATGTCTGTGAGAACTCAAAATCTGTTCTTATGCATTTCCTTACGACCAAAACACACAAAGAAACAAATTGGCATCCGTTTAGTGGCTAAAACCTACCTGAGATAAAGGCTCTTGCTTATAAACGGATAGTGATGCTATTATTATATATCGCTGCAGGAGAGACTGTTTTGCATTTAATGATTATTTACAGGGCAGGTTGATGGACGATGATTCCTAGTTTCAGACCCCAGGATCCTGCACATTTCCATATGAATTTTTTACGTACCCTGAAATATTGTGGCGGAGCGACACTTTTCATGAGTAGTACAAGTTGTTATTTTGAAATGAAGCCTCGCAGCAGGGGGCAAGTAAGAGAGGCTTCTGCAGCCTGCACTCTGGAGTGCTCTCTCTCGGCTCTAATACAACCACACATTCGAATCCAGGCAGCAGGGGAAATGATGGGGCTTTTGCAATGATTATCTCCATTGACAGTCGGCATTGTTCAGGCATATTTCTTTCCCCCTTAATAAAGGTAAGGGGATACATGAAGGAAAGGCTGCTTCTTTGAAGAAACAACATCACTTCCAAATTGAGATTATTGGCACGGATGAAATGATATCTGGTAACAGCTCGGTCCTCTCGATCATAAAACATTTGTATAAATGACAGAAGGCATAGTCTGAAGAAGGGATCCCATTGGAGGAAACTTGTGAAGCATGTGCTATGAGCCTCCTATTAAAATTAATGGGACATGAACTGTCTCCACTTTGGCCGGATCATGCCCTTGCAAAATTACTAAAATTAGCCTGCTGACATTACTTTTCGCATAAGGCACAATTGATTTATGGAATTCATGAACACTGTCTTCCTAGTGAGGGCCCGTAATGTCTTTAAAAGGAGTCTGGACAAATTCAAAGAGGATGGGTCTAGCAATGTGAGTATCACATTTATTTGATCAGTTCATAGCACACTGTTCTTCCAAGGAGCTCAAGAAAACATATGGTTCTCCCCTCACCACTTTACCCTCACCACAACTGCATGAGGATGGCGAGACCAAGATATGGTGACTGGCCCAGGGTCATCCATTGACCTTCATAACTGATGTGGATTTGGACCCACCCTAGTCTGACTCTCTAACCTAGTGATTTCCAACCTTGGGTCTCCAGATTTTTGGAGTACAACTCCCATTATCCCCAAGCACTCTGGCCCTCCTATGATAGGACAAACCACTGGAGGGTGCTGTAGTCTTCATGTCCTTCTTGTGCCATTCCTGGAAGAAGATAGCTGACCACATTGTTAACCAGATGCTCCACTAGGTGGAAGCTTGGTTTGATCCAACAGTGTTTCTCTTCTGTTTTTTTTTTAATTACAAAAATAAATTAAAAAAAAATCAATGAACATACAAGGTATATGGTTACCCATAAAAGTGCACTGGAGCCAGGGCCAAGAGCTAGGCCCCTGCTCCACCCTCCACATGTTAGCCCTTCACATTGAGGGGAGTATGAGAATAGGGCTATGAATGAATGCTCCACCAGTGGAGCTCAGATGAACCTTTGCTAGGCTCCTATTTTACTAGAATCAAGGGGGGGGGGGAATAGGTGTCTCAAATGGGGGGGGCATGATTTCCAGAGGCCAGGGTGAAATGGTTCATTTCAGGAACAGGGTTGAAGAGCCTGGTGGCCAAATGTCGCTCCTGTATAGGGATGTCACAAGCATTCAACTGGGATCATGAGGACAGTGGATGCTTCCCCTGCCCAAGGTCAGGCCCTCATGGACCCAGTTGGACATGCTTGGCATGGGGGCAGACCCAAGCCTGAGTTCTCATGAGCTTCCTGCGAGTACTTGGGTGCGGGTCCACCCTGGCTTCCAACATCCATTTGTGGCATCCATTCACAGCAAGCCCGTGTGGGCAGTTCCTGAGTGCTCGTGAGCACTCGGTGGAGGCTCGCATGGCCCAGCTCCTGGGGGTGGGTACCAGCAAGGTGTGCACCTCTGGGGAGAGGACTCACCGATTTTGCCCACCCCTACTCCTGGGATTCCAATCTGGCCCTTCCCTTGGCATCACCCCTTTCTCCCAACCAACAATTGTCTGCTGGTTTTTCAGTGTTTATGCTGCTGCCGCCGCCCCCCGCAAAAGGTTGAAATGCCTCTCCTGGTGCTTAGCTCCTGGACGTAAAAAAAATGTAAGTTAAACTATGCTCCTATATTTGGCACTGCACCTGGGATTTGCCCCCCGAAAGCTTCTCTGAAATGGAACTTGGCCTTCAGTCCCTTTTCAATGCAACTGTTAAAAGATACAGAGGCCCTGTCCTCCTTTTCATATGGTTACCCTAGTCAATCAGAAACCTCTCTCTCTCTCTCTCTCTCTCTCTCTCTCTCTCTCTCTCAAAGGGGCAAGGTAAGATTCTCTCCCCTTTAAACATCCATAGGTATAGTTAGGATCCAAATTGAGCCTGCTAGTATTTTGCATGGCCTCTGCTAAGTCTTCTGAAGTTTTTCAAAGGGGTTTTATTTTTCTAGGGATGGCAAGGTCAAAATATGTGATGAGCCCGGAATGGTGGTGGTATATAGGTTCAAACTGTTATGAGCAATGAAGTGCCTAAAGATGTTTTTAATGTTGTATTTTTCTCTTGTTTTTAAAAAATTTTTTAACTGTTGTGATTTTTATGTTTTATATTGTTGTTGTTCCCCGCCTCGATCCGGAGGGAGAGGCGGGCTACAAATAAATATTATTATTATTATTATTATTATTATTATTATTAAAGATGTCCTTCACTAACATGCCAGAGGAGTAAGTATTTAGTGCAATAGGAAAGCTCGCCTGATACAACCTGAACCTGACCATTGAGTTTGCTGGTGAGGGTACCCTTTTCTGAACATTCTGGGGGAAAAAAATCTGCCCAGAAGTGCATGGGCTAAAAGCACCAATCCCCTTTGCAAAGGTCACTAACCATCTGCCTGAAGAAAATTAGTTTGCCCGCTGCTAGCCTGACCTTAACTTGAACTGCAGACCTGAAGACAAAAAGGTGCTTCAGCCCAGCCTCCTAGAAAATCCCATGCCGCTTGGCCCCTACAGTATACAAAATCTGTCGGCATAACCAGCTTCCCATCTTTCATTTCTCCGTTCCACCCTCTTTATAGGTCATGCACGGCAACAGAGAATGGCCCTTTATTTTTATTTTTGAAAGGCTCTAGCAGCTTACAAGAAATGTTCCTGCCTTCCCTTAGGATTTCGCAGGCAGCAGCTTCACAGTTTGATGAATTAACCATGCCAAAAACATTTAGGCTCGATGGCCACAATCCAGTGCAAAGAGAGAAGCGATGGCTCCAAAATGCAGATGATTGCCAGTGTGGTTCACCTTGCAATGGCATTAGATTTCCCCCCATTCTTCTCATTCTGTGCATTGTGTACAAGTGGCAATTTTCACAGATATAAGACCTCTGATGTGTAGCATTTTCAGGGAGAAGGAGGGAAGGAGATGGTTGCTGTAGGAACAGTTGATCTTATCAGAACAGTTGATCCAGCCAAAATGTGGATCCTGTGTTTTTTTGTTCAAAGCTAAGGCTAGATCTACACTACTGCTTTATAGTGGCATTGAAGTGCCCTGATAACTGTTGGGCCATATTACACATTCCATATACCACTTTCATGGTGTTATTTCCTGCTTTTTATTCTGCATTATCCAAGACCACAACAAATGTCACTGTGTGTCCCACAAAATGTAAATGCACAAGAGGGATATAGTGTCACCATGATGGGACAGTGTAAATCTGGCCCTGGAGAAAGCCAGCCTTTATATTTTCAAAAAAGGGCTCAGCCATTGCTGCTTTGTCCCAGAATCCTGGATGTAATCTGATCCATAGAGCACCTAGCAGCAACTGTTCAGACTGAGTCTAAATGTAGACTTCATGACCACAACATCTAGCCTAAGTTTGGGACTTGTTCAGATTTTCCTCTTAGTCCCCAAGCCCTGCTTTGTGTATCATCTAGCCTGATGAAGAGTTCTGAAAAACCTGAAATCTTGCTCAGAATTTTGGCTGGTCCTAATAAAGCCCAACTGTGGATTTTGGATTTTGATCTTTTTCGTGTCCTGCTGACACCCACCCAATTTGTTCACCATCCCAAGTCATGATGTATATGATGTAACCACTTTGCTGAAGCTAAGTAGGTTTGGATTAATTCCCTTTAGCCACTAGATAATACTACACTATTTGGCTTCAATTTGACTTTTGGGGATTTAGATCTGCTCAGTGCCTGGATGGGAGACTGTGTGGATACATATTTCCAGAAGTACACATTTGTGCAAGTGTGCACTTTTGGATGTGAATTTCAGTTAAGGAAATGGCAATGAATAAATAAATAAATAAATCCAAGAATAGTGTTCCTACTTGCCTATGGGATTACAAACTGGACATATTCACATGATTTGCGAACAGGAATGAAATTCCCATACATCCTCCTGTAACAAGGACTTTGACTCCCGCAAAATAGTCCTTGCTGGCCCAGCTTGGGGTGGGGTGGCCTATGGAGCAGACAGTTGCATGTTGAGGGGTATCTTCTCAATTTCCACTTTTTTTGTGAAACAAGACTAAGAGTCTATCTACACATGCAGGATACAACACTTTGAAAACTTTTTGAAAACTGTATACGGAGTGTTTCATGGGCCCCAACAGTTCTCAAAATTGTTATAAACCATTTTAAACCGTTTTAAAGCAGTAGTGTAGATAGGCTGACAGTTTTGAGAACTGTTGGGGCCCAGGACACGCTCCATATACAGTTTTCAAAACGTTTTCAAAGTGTTTTATCCTGCGTGTGTAGATAGGCTCTTAGGGTGTGATCCAGAGTTTATTTTCCCCTTCGTTTATGATCCTTTCAGTAAGTAGACATTCTAGAGCAAGATTTACAAAGGGGGAAATGCATTTTATAGTTCTCATGTGGATTCAACTAGATGTGCCTTTAACCGTAACATTTTCACATCACTCCCCACTCCTTGGCCTCCTCTCCGGAAGCCACAACCTGTCAAAATACTCATTGGATCCCAAAAGACAGAAGAATGAGATTGCTGGGCCACAGCAATATCTCAGATGCAATAGACTGCCCATTCACCAGGGACTAAACTTTTAAATATTATGTTTTTCCAAGACCTTTGGATTTGTCTGAAAAATCGTGATAATTCCAGATGTAATTTGTTGTGCCCTGGGGAGAATCTCCTCATTAATTCTTGACACAGTGTGTCATTAACGCAACAGGATGGTGTTCTGGATGTTATGCTGGGGGTAGGGGGGAAGAGAAGATATCATGATGCATCCACTAGACTTACTGAGAAACTTGCCTGAATTCTGTGGCATAAGACACAAGAGGCTTAAGTGATAAAAGTGGATTATTACAGGGAAGTTCTGTCTCATTCTCATAACTTCTTGATTCAATATTTTACATTGTATTTTTTGTTGCCATATAGTGGGTGTTAGCCAGCAGCTGCCACCCCCACCCCCCACCCCACTGCCATGAGAATGTCCACGCAACAATATTATATCATGGCGCAAAGACACAGTATCAAACTTCTGGAGGGGGTGGCTGCTGAAAATAGCTCCACTATTGCAAGGGAGTCCAACCTTTTTGCCACTGGGGGACACATGTTATGGTGGGTGGTGGGTTGGGGGCTACACACCAGTAATGTCCATGGTTAAAGATGGTTCAGGGCTGGGCCAAGGATATCCCAGCTCCATCTCTCTCTCTCCCTCTCTCTCTCTCTCTCTCACACACACACACTCCCTATAACGTTGTATACCTGAGGTTTTTTAAAACTCACTTCAGTTATATACAACGGTTTTACTTTTAATAAATCGTTTTAAGTAAAATAATGTGTCCTTCCTTACCATTTGTGATTCATGGGGGCAGTGCTTCATTTACCGGTGCCCAAATGCTTAGCCGTTGATTGGTGGGAAAGAAAGCGGGGCTAAGGAGGAAGTGGGCGAGTGAACTACAACACCTACAATTCTTAGCCCTATACTCATTGAAAGCTAAGGAATGACAGAGGAACTAAGGAGGAAGTGGATGACTGAACTACAATGCCCACAATGCCTTGCCCTAAACTCATTGTAAAAACGAAAGAGAAAGAGACAGGGCAGAAGAGTGTGTGATTGCACACACCACTTTAAAGACTGGAGAATTTTTCTCCTGTAACGTGAGTACTCAGTAATGTGGCCTAAGACGTTTTAGAAGGCATCTATTTGGAATGTTTTAAAATACTATTTAAAACATTCCAAGGGACTGTGTAGATAGGCTCACAGTCTTTTCCCCTCACTGTTTACTGTGTCTCTTTCGCTTTCTCTCTTATTACATGCACAAGCAGATGTCCCTCCACTCACATCCATTACCTGTTATAGATTAAACCTGCCCTCCCCTATGACTACCCTTCCCTGAGCATGGACGGCTTTCCTCTCCCAAATAGGTAAGGAGTGGGAAACACTCTGGCCTGCCTTATTTTGTGGTTTCTCCACAGGGCATCTTTTGCTGTGCTAGCCCACTGTACTCCATGGTTTCACTCTCAAGAATCAGAGAGAGAAACCCAGTAAGATAGGCTTGTTTGACTCCTTGTCTTGGACTATCTTCTCCTTGCAGTGAGAGAAAGCCCTTCCCTTCTCAGAGAGGGGACAAAAAAAAAAAAAAAAAATCAGCAGTGGTGGCTAGTGGGGAGGAGAAGAAAATAAGGGAGGCACTAGAGCACTGGTGGGATGCAGGGGGGACTCCCCACAGGGTCACAGGTCTCAGGTTGACTACATATGTACTACTGCCACTATCTCAGTCGGTGGCAGAAAAGCAATTGAAAATTAAAAGGACAGATACTGCCATCACATGCCACCAACCTTCCAAACTCTCCCTCCAACTGACAAAACATCTCCCAGTTAACCACCAATGAATCAAATGGTGAACTGAAGAGTTTTCACCATCAGTGTTTTAAGGGTGTGTGTGGGAGTGTGTGTGTGTGTGTGTTGCTGTAATAGAATATGGCACCTATTGCACTGGAAATGAGACTTCTTACTTTCAACCTGGAATAAAGTGTAGGTGAAACCATATGGGTAAATAGGAATTGATAGCGAAGGAGGGTTATCCGGCCCCTAGTCATGTCTGTCAGGAGCAGACCGGAAAGAGAAGGAAACAAACAAGTAGAAAAAGCTTTGTCTGTTTTGTACTGCTCCGATGTTTTTGGCCTATTACTGTCACAGTGAGAAATTAAGTTCTTGTTTCCCTTATAGGGCTTAACCTTTTCCTAGAGAGCTATAGGAAATCCCTAGAAAAGGAGGAACAGTTCTCCTTCTGTGAGGCCCTCCCTGTAGTCTGTCATGAAATGGGTGGAGGACCTGAGTTAGAACTAAGTGTTTGAACCTACACAGTTTTCTCTCATTCCCCAAAATTGCTTGAACTTGACTACAAAAGTCTTCAGACAGCTTCCACTGACCTTCAGCAGGGGACATTTCCTCAAAGTCTTTTCCTCCTTCCTGATTTTTTGTTGGAGAATTGAACACAAACATTGTCAGAGAGGTAGAGCAACGACTTTGCTCCAAGCTGCTGGAAAAGAATCCAAGCATTTTGTCATATATAAATTGCCTCCACTGTTCTTTTCCTTTGTTTTCTGTTTTACTCCTATACTAGAGTGACCCTATACAAAAGAAGGCAGGGCCCCTGCAACTTTAACTGTTGTGATGAAGAGGGAATTTCACCAGGAACTAATTGCATACAAATGACACTGGCTGAAATTCCCTTTTCTGTACAACTGTTAAAGTTACATGAGCCCTGACCTGGATTTTATCTGGTCACCCTAATCCTTGGTATATGATAGAACAGAATCATTGTAAAGCTCCCATTTCCCATTTGCCATCAGTTTGCAGAGGAAACCTCAGTAAAAGTAGCAATATAATTTTGAATATCAAAAACCCTTTTATTTTAACCTTAATGACAATATGGGATACTATAAAAAACATTAAGTTCAGTAGTATCCCCCTAAACCTCCTTCATTTTTTATTTTAAATCTGTTGCTGGCAAAGATTCATTGTGGGTAAAACATGGTATTATAACTTATTGGAACATGTTGTTAAGAGAAAGGAAATGTATGAGTTAGGCCCATGAGTTGGGTCCTGTAATGTTGCATAAATGGCCCATTTGATATTGCTGCCATTTACGTAACATTCGATTTCTGGAAAACTTCAGCCACCATTTTTATGGCTTCTCGCTAAGGGGATGGGCAGCGCCAGGGCTTTCCCCAGGTGCTCCCCAGGCCGTTCACCAGCTGACACGGTACACCAAGCGGGTGTGAGCAGCGGCAGCAATTCGGTGAACACTCAACAAAACCATACAGAGCTGAGTCCGTTCATCCCTAACTTAAAAGTTAAGTGACATCATTCCATCAGGACGAGCATTGCAAAATGAAACCACACAACTGACCTCATACACGACTGGTTGTGTTTACTAAATATCAGCCAACGGTGGAGGGAGGCCTGTTGCTCCCCCATGACAGCTATTTGTGCCAATTCAAGATTTCCTCCCAGGTCAGTCAGGTCCAGTCCTGATCCAAATTGTTCCCCTCTGGATATTTTATTTAATAAGCAAAACCGAACACACGAAGGCTGATCACATGCATAATGTCACATCTAGGTTGTTCCCAAGCTGATGATGGCAGCCCGCATCTTTCCCAAACCCTAGAAAACAAGGGCCGGATTTACACCAAGCAGGACATGACACTCTGAAAACAGTTTGAAAACCACTTATGGACTGTGGCCTGGGTCTCAACAGTTGCCACTAAAGTTGTGATGATATCTAGTTTGTTTTTTATGATTTTAAAGTTTGTAAATTTTTGTAAACCACCCAGAGAGCTTCGGCTATTGGGGGGGTATATAAATGATAATAATAATAAAATAATAATAATAATAATAATAATAATAATAGCAGTAGTGTAGATCCTGCCAATGAGGAGCAAGTTTACAATCTTTTCTAGCATCAGGATTGTCTCAAACAACAACTGGGTAATTGATTGATACATTAAATGAGTTAAGCGGGTTCAATTATATTTAAATAGTTTCTCCTCTCTTCCCAAACACTCATCCTTGTGTACACTGGCTACATTTTGCAGCTACCTTTTTATGATTATTCATCCTAATGTCCATGAACGGAACTCTATTAATGCTCATTTCAAAGGCTGCTGTAAATTCAGACACGTATAAACACCACACAGAATGCTGAGCATTGCAAAACTGTTTATATAACAGAGTTTTTGAAATACTTTTTTTAAAATTTGAAAAGTAAATCAAGGAACTTTTTAATGGGTTGGGAAGGAAGACATGAGCATAAATAAGTATCGTAGTTTGTCCGTTCTTTTAATGGTTTTATTGCCATCATAAACAAAAAGATTAATAATTTATCTTGTGTCTTCACTTTTTTCTTTTTTAAAAAAATCGCAGCTTACTGAGGAGTTTAACAGTGAATAGACTGAAATCTGACTGAGAAATTTACAGCCTTGGTACTAGCCAGTGAAAAATAGTGTCATAAAATTTCATTTACCATTTACCATTACACTGGTCCCAAGCAGTCAAAGCCTCTTTATGTGAGCTCATAAATGGTTTTTTTTTTAAGGACTTGTTTTTAGTATGTGGCACCATTAACTACTGCGTATGAATGAGCTGAAGTTATCACCTTTAATGTATAGCCTCATCAGGTCAGGTTTTATGCACACATATGAAGAAGAAATAAGATACACATGTATCTTTTGCACAGATAAAATTAGGCTCATCAGAACTCACATTGCAGAAGAAATCCAGTCAAATGACACTCTCCCAATTCCAGCACAATATCCAGGTCATGGAAATGGAATCTCAGCACCTCTTCTGAGAGAATGAATGTTCACTAGATGCACACAAATGAATTGGCAACAAAAAGTTGCAGCGTGGAGTGCTAGTGTTGAGTAGGTTGATCAGAATAACCAAAAATACCTGGAGACCTCCAGTAAAACGACGCCTCACTGAGGCAACTGAGGCTGCATGGCAAATTACTGGTGAACAGGGGTGCCAGGCTGTGACAGTCAGCCCTCATTTTGCCACTTCTTACTTTTTCCAGAAAGTACTAGCAAATCTCGCGAGACTTCCAGATTCCCAGAAGTATCACGAGATTTTCTGAAAAGCATGCCAAAAGACCCTGGCTGGCTATCTGCACAGCATCAGATTGGCCAGCAGCAGCAGTGGATGCCAGATGGACTGGCAGCAGAACAGCAGCGACAGAGGAGGAGGACTGGTGGTGGCAGCACTCAGTGGAGATAGGAGGTACATGGCAGCAGCAGCAGGGCATGTGGGCAGCGGTCTTAATTTGGGGCATCACTGGGCAGGCAGCTGAGCCTTCTCCAGCTCGGGGCTCCAGCAGGTGCTGGGCCGGCCATCCTCAGCCATGTGGCACACACACAGCTTGATTTGGGGCTGCTTGGGCCTCCTCCAGTGGTGTGTGGTAGCCTGCTGGCCTCAGCCACGAGGCTCACATGTGGGCAGCTAGTTCTGCTCCAGCTGGCGCTGGGCAAGTGGCTACCCCCACATGGCCTGCCTGCGGCTTGATTTGGGGCTGCTTGGGAGTTGGGACTCCTCCAGCTGGCACTGACCAAGCCGTGCAACATACATGTGGCTTGATTAGGCAAAATAACCCTTTTAAGGTTATTTTGCCTCATTTTCTTGTACTTCTGTGACTCTCAGGATTCCCCTAGGCCTAATGTTACTTGGGTGGTGCCATTGTGCCTGGGGGTACCAGTATGCATGGGAGGTGACATTTTGGCAACATAAACATTTATGTTTTTGTTCTTTTTAAAGAACACACTTTCCCCCAAAGTCTTTCTTATTCTTTTGAGTTACTTTTTTAAAATGTTCAATTTCTGACAGTGCATGAATTCTGGAGATTAAAACAAAGCAGAAGAGCCATAGTTTCTGACACTATCAGTGCTGCTCTGATTTTGTTTTCTTTTAAAATCTGGTAATGTGGAACCCGAATCCTGAGGAGAAATTCAGCAGGGGAGCAGTCTATAAACATCTCTAGAAAGAAACCTCCAGATCGTCCTTGCAATTGGAACATTCCAGCAGAGGTCTACCTAGCTCCAACTTTGTTTACATGTGAAAGAGTTCCTGACAGGCTGATATAATTTTATTTGAAGCTGCCTGAGGCTGTAGTCCTATATATACTAATCTGGAAGTAAGCCCCCTTGAGCAAAGTGGGACTAACTTGTGAATAAACGTGGACAGGATACTTTGCTAAAAAAAATTAAATGCCTCTTAGCTTTTGTACTCATATTGCTATTTATTATTATTAGTTTTCCCCCCATATATATATATATATATATATATTAGGGTGACCAGGTAAAATCCAGGGCAGGGCTCATGTAACTTTAACAGTTGTAGAGAAAAGGGAATTTCAGCCAGTGTCATTTGTATGCAATTAGTTCCTGGTGAAATTTCCTCTTCATCACAACAGTTAAAGTTGCTGGCACTATACTAGAGTGACCATATACAAAAGTAGGCAGGGCCCCTGCAACTTTAACAGTTGTGATGAAGAGGGAATTTCACCAGGAACTAATTGCATACAAATAACACTGGCTGAAATTCCCTTTTCTCTACAACTGTTAAAGTTACATGAGCCCTGCCCTGGATTTTATCTGGTAACCCTTATATATATCTATATATATATAGATATATAGATATATCTATATATATATATAGGAAAACATTAAAAGGTCTTGGAAAATTATAATAAAAACTCACTTAGCATTTAAAAGCCATTAATGGAGTCACTAGGCCAGCCTGCCTGGGAGAGATATGTCAGATAAAAGGCCCAAGTCACCAGTGGCCTAGACCATCCTAGTTTCCTGCCAAAACCTGTTAAATGTAGATGTTATACAGTAAATTATGCCAATAAAGTATTCTGTGTTCTGGCTGCTTTCCTTTTTTTCATAATAATAACTTCATGCATACAACAGTTCCTCACATCCACTGAGGTCCACTTCCCTACTACATGTTATTCAGATATCTGGGCAATGCTGGGTACATTTTGAAAATATATTTTTAGGTTTGCATCTTTTTTAGCTGGTAGAAAGGGTGTTGTATGTCCTGATTGTTTTTGAAGTTTAGACAGTTTCTCTGGTCAAGGCACGATGGGAGGTGTAGGCATTTCAGGTAAAACAGAAAATGTGGTTTATCATGAAGCTCTAATTTAAAATATAGTTCTTATTAACACAATTTTCCATTTATTCTAACAAAACAATTTACTAACTCAACCAAACGAAAACACCAACCAACCTAAAGACGAATAAGATGCAGAGAAATTTATTCTTTATTAAATAAATATTATAAACATTATTGATGGACCCGCAATGCCGGGCATATCAGCTGAGAGAGAGAGAGAGAGTTATTTTCCATTTAAAAGTTTTGGTGCTGTTTCAACAAGTATATTTGAGTACCGAATAGTGTCACAGAAATTCTACAAGTACTTATATGAAACTAACCACATGTACCAAGAGTAGGTCCCTCGGAAAGTCAATATGGCTCATTTCTGAGGACCTGTGCTTTCTTGAAGAATTACTAATGGATGAATTTACAAGAATTACAAATGGATGAGACCCAAAAGCCCATCCAACACAGATCAGCTTGCACACTGCAGAAACACAATTTGCCCAAGTTAGAGAGCAGGAAAAGTGGATGAAATGGTTATATCACCTGCCTTGCTCCATCACTGGTCCCATTGCCCTCCCTTATCTCCCCAATACAACATTTAGTATTTTGTTTTATTTTACTTTTGCTTCACAACGACAAGGAAAAGAGGATAGGCCAAGAGATCAGGGAAGCCATAGGTACAACAACTGCACCCAGGGCCACCCCATGAACTTTAGTTACCTGAGGTGAAATGCAAAACGACAACACTGCCCTCCCAACAACATTTCATGTACAGAGTGGACTGGCAGTTAAATCGTATTCCCTATGACATATTATCCTCCACCTAACTTGAGGGCAGCAAGCTGCTTAAAGGGGTGTATGACTGGATACTTGGAGCACATAGCCATGCTCTCTAACACAGAACAACTACTAGGGATGCTCTGGAGGAACAACTTGGGCTGTTGGCCACCCAGCATCTGTCACTTGCTTTAGAACTTTTATAGATATAAGCATGATGTCTGGGTTTACAGCTGTATGCCCGGGCTCAAGATTATTCAAACAATTTAGATTGCCTTCATTATTTCTAGCCAGGTTTAACATTATTGCTAGCCAGGTTTAAGCAATGGCAATAGTGAAACTAATTGCACTTCTTGTTATTAGCAAGAGTCTTAAACATTTTAGACATCATCGCACAACTTCTGTGTATCGGGTTTTATCTCCGTTCCTCTCTCTAAAGCTTTCCTTATACCTTAATCTCATCTGCTTTTATTTGGCCTTCGAAATCAGATAGTGATGGCAGAAGATTAACCTTTACAATGGTATGTCTTTTGTAAAGCATTTCTTTCCTGAGAAGCTTAACCTGAGGGGGCAGAGAAGGGGACATCGAAGGAAGACATATACATTTAGAAACCTGTAGAGCAATGCCATGTCTGACTGCTTCCAACACTAGAGGCAACATCTTCAACCTGAAAAGGGAAAGTAATTCATATATTTAATGGCTGACTCTTCACTGCAATGGTATGCCCATCAAACTGATGAAGGCCGTAAGTGAAAAAAGACCTGAACTTGGATAGAAGCAAAGTTAGCGAGTTGACAGGATTTTGAGCTGATGCTAAGGTCTGGTTCACATACGCATGAACCAGATGTCACATGATGCCTGGCAGCTGAATGCATGAATGGACTCCACTAAAAATGTGCCACCTTCACCATAGAGATGGACAATGGGCACCAGGAAGGTCTCATCACTGTATGCCTGACTTATAACTTATAACACTTTTATTGGTGTTTTATTGGTGTTTTAATGATGTACTGGTTTTATCTGCTTTTAATCAGTTTTTGTATTTTGTGTTTGGTGTTGTTCCCCGCCTCGATCCGTTGGGAGAGGCGGGTGATAATAAATATATTATTATTGTTATTATTATTATTATTATTATTGGGAAATCATTTCTGACCAAGAGGTCATCTGCTTTACTTTTAAATCTAGCACTATTTTAATGGTCTGTTTTTACCTTTGAGTGCCTGTTGGTCTTCCTTGTTTTAATAATAATTTAAAAATCTCACCTTGGTTTTCTCTTCGGAAAGAACCATTTAAGCATCCTACTGAGCAGAAAAATACCTTTATTAGTAGCCTTTTGGATTGTAAAAGATGGTTTTGGTATATTTTTACATTGGGAGTTAGATTTTTATTGCATTGTATTCATGTACTGGCAACCCCATAAAACTGACATCCAGCTGGTTTTTATCCAGAGAAATGTTCCCAGTATGGGCCTATAGCTCTGGCCCAGCCACATGGTTATCAGGTTGAGTAAGGCTGTGGCCTTGGACATCTGTTTCTTGGCTTTTATAGCACCTCCTGGGTCTGGGACAACAGAAGAGGTGAAATTACAAATCCATTAAAATCTTTCTAAAATGAAATGTTCTCCCTCATTTAACCCAATGGACCTAAGAATGCCAACTCTGTTCTGGAACATGACCACTATCATATATATATATATATATATATATATATATATATATATATTTAAAAATCCTCCCATCCCTATAATAAATGAAACCACCGTATACAATTTAAATTACTATGTGAGCCACTCATTATTTTACCTACTAACTCCAAGGATGTGGGGCAAGAGATACTGCCCTTCGGTCATTAGCTTGGACTAGACATTTGGGATGGGAAAATCTGCCTGTTTCTCTCTCTATAATGTCCAAAGAATAATTGTGTCCAGATATGCAAATTAGCTGGGATGGGGTGAGGACGCATGGAGGGACGCATGGTGGCCCCAGCTATGTTCCTAGCAGCCGCATCTTCCATTACAGGCACCAGACATCAATGACGGGGATTGCTTCAGTCGCACTTGCAGTGAGGGACAGAGAATGCTGGAATGAACAATGGTGGATGCCAAGGGGGCTCTTATTGTATCATGGAGGGAAGAGAGGCATGAAAAAGGAAGGATAGCAGCTTGCAAAGTGTGGCAGAAGTGCTGGTCGGGAATAAAGTATACCAGTAGTGGCAATTTGGCGACACCCCAGGGGCACCTTTGAGGGGTCGCAGGAAAGGCTGCATGCATGTTGCCTGGCCCCCGCTGAACAGGCTGACCCCTATTTTTACATTCATGTCCTCACATTGACAGAACTTGTGGAGTGGGATTCCATGTTAGCCATCCCTGCCCCCAACATCTGTACAATTGCCCAAAGGTATGAATGGGTTCTGTTGCTTTAATTCTGAAATAAAACATTATGCCACAAAGCATTACCAGTGAATGAAAGAGGCGGCAAGTGGCAGCAGTTGAACTATAAAGGCAGCCAGCTGAGAATGAGCCACTGCTAGCTAGCACAACACCTCCCAAAAATAGTAGTTGAGATGAATCAATTTTGCTACTCCTGTCTTGTGGAACAATGCACTCAGGCTGGGACGTACTTTATTTTACAGGCCTTCCACCACTCTGAGATGCTGTAGCTACCTTCCTACTTAATCCTCTGCACACCAGCAATACCATCCATCTTGATAAGCTCCAGTGATCCCTGATTTGCCTGATTTCTTTTTTTAGAAAGCAAAGTTGGGGCTGACCTAGATTTGCCAAATCTCAGGATTTGACCTGAGGTTTCAGGGGTTTAGTATCCTTCTCAGGATGTCTAGAAAACAGAGTTACGATGATCTTGACTTGATTTTTTTGGTATTAACTTCAGTCCTGAGCCAGGCTCTACCTTCAGTCCCACCTTCTGATTTCCCTGCACTGTGTTAATAGTCTCTGTCCTACCCCAATCAAGATCCATCTCTTGACTCTCAGGATCTGAGCTGAGATAAATGCCAAGTGTGGAGTAGGGCTGAGGACGGGAGCCTATAGGCCTGTGGTTCCCCACCCATGTAATAAAAGGAATAGTTTGTGCGGGGGGAAGCAGGTTTTATATTAGGGGTTAGATGGGAAGCCTCTAAGGCTGCTACATTACCAGACCAGAGGAGTTGAACCAAGGGCCAAATTCCATTTCAGGGAAACTCTTGGGGATTGCATTCCTGTGGTGAGTAGTGTCCCAAAGCAAAAGGGGATTTATTTTAGCTTAAAACTCTCACTGTCAGTAGCTCAGCCTTAGGAGAGGCATTTCAACCTTTGAGAATGGGGGCGGGGGAATTGCACAAAAGCCGGAAAACCACCAAATGACGAGTTGTCCGGACAAAGGGGTCATGGTCTTCTTGGAAACCAGAGAGGGCTGGATTGGGAGCTGAGGAGTGCTGGGTTTGGCCCATGGGGCTGGGGTTCTATACCACTGGATGGGACCATGGCAGTTTTATTACACTCTTATTCACGTCTCTGAAAGCTTGTCATCCAAAGTCATAGGTTTTAAACCTCCTATCCTTGAGCACATGAATCAATGCGTTTAATGTATTTTTCCCCCAGTACAACCTTTGCTCTTTCCCTCACAGTCAGCCACGTCTACCACATGTGACCGCACAACCTTCTGTTTGAAGGAGCCATTAGCAATCTCCAATTTTCTTCGGCATTTGCCCCCTCTCTAATAGGTGTCTTTTTTTAGAGACGAGGTTCAGAAATCAGTCACCTTGGTTGTTTGGGTTTGTTTGACCCCCTCAAAACTTCAGGGGTTGTGAGGAATAACTTCAGCAGTTGAAGAACCATCCACAGTTTATGGAAACTTCAGGGGGTTATGCTAGTTGAATTTGTGTTTGGGCCGAAGCAGAACTCAAAGGCCACAGAGAAGCTGAAGAAAACAATTGCCTTTTGTATTGATAAAAACTACAGTCGAGGCAAGATTTGAAAGAACTATGAACCCACTGTTGCTCCTTAAGGCCTGTAATCACTTCTCAATCATATTGGTTAACACCTCTCGCCCAATTGTCTCCTTTTCAGGCTCAACCCTTCCACATTAGATGGAGTGAGATGATAAACTCAGGAAGATGGTTTTGGGTGTCATGAATGTGCAGTAACTTCTTAGTTGTTTCATTGACCATTGTTACTTTTTCACTGCCAGGAAGGAAGAGAGGTGGTTCTGAGATTTTGTTTGGCTCTGGTGACAAAATAACTTGAACACCTTTGGTAATATGCACCCTAACCTATGTGTGTGTGTGGGGGGGTATATAAAATGGTTTGGGCTAGCCTTGCCTTCATTATTGGGACTAGACATGGGGGGGGGCAAGGGGGAAACAAAATACAAGTGATTTTATCTGAAAAGTGTCTTGCAAATTGTTCACAGCAGGCCTTTGAGGATTCAGGTTATTGTGTTGAAAGGCCTAGACATAAGAGACCTTTGACCACCCAAAAGAACTCTGTTGGCATTGATGGGGAGGTAATTTCATAATTAGGGGACCACCACAGAGAAGGCCCTCTCCCTTGTTGTCATCTTCCGGGTCTCTCTTGGAGTAGGCACCCTGGTTACAGGGATCAGATGGTTTGTTATTGTTTTTAGAATATTTTCTGCTGTTGCTATTTATTTATTTTTACTGTTTTTATTGCTGCATCATTTTTTTATTATTATTATGTGAGTTTTATGCCACCTTGGAAAGGCTTCTGTCCTGAAAGGTGGCCAAGAAATATAATAAATAAAATAAATTATATTTATGCTGGACTATATACTGGTTTAAAAGTTTGTTTCTATATGGCTTTTGGTCTCTGGCTATCATTGTCACTTGTGTTTCATTCTTCTTTTATACTAAAATTGCATTTTAACCTTGTAAGTTGCCTAGAGAGAACCTTGTCCTGTAGAGTGGATTAAAATGTTTTTAATCAAATACATACATGCTTTCCATGCAGATGGTCCCTAGTTTCAGTACCCATTATATCCATCTAAAAGGATCTCACTTAGAAGGACTAGAAGGATCCTGGAAAACCTCTGTTGATAGAGGAGACAATACTGAGTCAGATGGACCAGTGGAGTATCTCATCATTATAAGAAAGCTTAATATATACATGAACCCAATTCACAGAATACTACCATTCCTCTGACATCCTTAAAACTGGATTCTCCTCTATCGGTACTGGATCTTTAGCTAGTTCTGAGACTAAAGAGGAAGAAAATCAAGAACTGGATGATTGATCAGATGATAATGTAATTAAGAAAAGTTCTTGCTGAAAAGTTTTTTAAAAACAACAACAGCAACTAAACAACAGCAAAAGAACAGAGGGCAAATAACATATTCAACAATGTCATCTGAGGCCTCAAATGCCAGAGGCAGAGACCATCAATGCTTGCAACTGCTCTGAATATAGATTTGAAATTAAACACTTTCCATCAAATGGATTTTGCAAATACATCTGCTTGAATCTGCAGCAAACATTCTATTGTGTTTTCTTCTTCTTCTTCTTCTTCTTCTTCTTCTTCTTCTTCTTCTTCTTCTTCTATCTCCTTTCCCAGAAACAGACTCTGTGCAGTTCACACCAGGCTAGGATAAAGAAAAAAATGCCTAATTTACCAAGATTATAGTCCACAACAGAATCTACTGTTCATAATTGCCATGTAACTTTTCCCTCCTATCGATTCCTTTTGTTTGTTTTCTAAGGTTTCTTGATGTGCCCAGCAATCTGTTGAATGGCTTTGCATTGTACACTGCACACTGTAATCTAAATATGAGTTGCTGTATGGATATTTCTTTAATTCTAAAATTAAATTCTGTAGCTAAAAGCTCTCAAGGTGATATAAAATAAAACCGAATATAAAATCCAAAATCCATGCTTTAACACAAACAGTATGATAAACAATTGATTAAAAGCAGCAGAGGCTAGAAACAACCATCAGAAGAGAACGAAAAGTATAAAGGCAGAAGTACTTAAAACATAGCATAGCAGCAGAGACACAACGGATTGAAAGGCATGGAAGAATAAAAAGGTTTTGCCTAGGGCCAAAGAGGTAACAAACTTGGTGACAGCTGACCTCTCTGGGGAGGGCATTCCATACTGGGGAATCAAAGTGTATGCAGCTCTAAACCAAGTATGGCAGTTCACCAGACACTCATTAATCCTTTTGTTTGGGGGAGCTGACAGGGGTCACTGAGCACTTGGCAAGCCAGGATCCATGGCCAATAGACTTTGTTTGGCTTGCTGGGTTTCTAGTTTTGCCTTACGGGTTTTCATTCTTGTAGAAGCACCAAAAGGTGAAATTTCAAAGGTGCCCCAGTCAGTGACTTCCTGAGAGGCACTGATTGAACCAAGTGACCTTTCATTGAGGATGTTGCGAGCACCCGATTGCATCCAGGAGTCTGACAGACTCCCCTGCTTCCTCCATGGCCCCACTCACTGAATCTCAGGACACTCTCAGGCAAGCTTCTTGAGTGCCTTGTGGCTTGGAGAGTGCCTGCCAGAGCAGCCTACCTCTTGCTGAGCTGCCATTGTTGCACAAAATGGCAGCTGGGGCATTCCCTGTAAGGTCATGTTGTGTAAATGGCAGCCATAATGTTACATAAAGGACCACTTTATGGCTGCCATTTACACAATATAACCTGACCAGAAATGGCTGAACTGTCATTTTGTGCAAGATGACCTTCCCAAAAAATCCCAAGGCCAAGATAAGCTTGTGCACCACCGTGGGCTGGGAGGGCAGCAGCAGCTAATTGAATAACATCCAAGTCTGGACCCAGATGCCTTCACCCATCCCTACCTTCTATATCAGAGTCTATATGCTAAGATGGTGTAGAAGTCAGCTTTATTTAATCTTGTCAAGAGACACTGAAACAAAATGCTATGGGCTAAATAAAATGGGTTGCATCTCAACATAATTGCTGTGGGAATGGCAGGAACATCCATTCATAGAAGGAGAGTTGGACTCATGGATGCAACTGGATATTTCCAGTGAACCGTGGTGATTTCCTCTCATAGTTTGGCATCAATGATCTCTCTTGCTTTCCTCCTGTCTTCATCTTCATCCTTGTACACCGGAGGACAGGTATTTCCACAACTCACTTTTTATGCAATCATAAATGATCTTATAAATGGCTTTAATACAATAGTATTATCCATTTGTGTAGGCTCTCACAGAATGTTATAGTAGAAAAATCAAGCCATGGGGTTCAAACCAAAGGGCAGGAATGGGGGACCATTTTGAGGTTGGGTTCAAATTGCTCCCCAGTTGGCCCTCCACAGGCCAGATGATGTTAGTGAGTCATCTGATGTCCTCACTCCACCTCAACCATTTTGCCTTCCTCCATGCTGAGAGAGCCATGGGGGGGGGGTGCATTCTCCCTCCACATACTGAAAATGAAATGATTTGCCCCAGTCCTTCCTATAAGACTTCAATCAACCCCTAACCTATTTGGGAGCATCTTGCTTACTTGAAGCTTTCCGTGGTGTCGGAACCACCATCCTGCCATGCCTCATGAACATGTGCTATGAACACATTAGAACAGTTTAGGAAGGAATGGATGAAGAAGATGAGGAGTTGCTATACATAGAACAGAGAATTTGTGCCTGAGAATGGAGTAACTGCAGCTTTGCAAGGGAAAGCCAGAGAAGACCACCTGTACAAGTGGTGAACATATATCTCAAACCACTCTGAGCTTTCTTTATCTCTCTGGGTGACTCAGCTGCTCCAGCAGGCTGTTGAACAAAAATGTTTGCTTTCCTTGGAGTTTGATGTCATTCCCATAAACATGGGTGCATAGTCTGTGCTTGCTCTCTTGCTATCGGTTTTAATAGGAAGCAAATGCTGCAGCCAATTGGCACATTAATCAGAACAGCTGTTAACTGTAACAGTACGTAAATCTTTCAATGCACGTCGGCAAGTCTGTGGATTGCAATTATGCGTCGAAAAATAGTAGATTAAAAAGAATAATTTTGATTAGTTATCTTGTTAAACATGTATTCGCCATCTCCTCTGCTGTCTAGCTGCTAGAGTTTCATATATTCCAGTGTGATTGTGTCCTATATGATTGTATTGTGTCCTAAATAATTACTGTTAGGCACCAGGACCCATTCAACTGTAGACTCTTACAGAAGGAGAAAGAGAAACCTAAAACTTCATTTTCCTTCCAGTTCCCTTGTTTGAGCTGTTGTCCATCGGATCAGACTTCTTCAGGCACATGACAGAAGCCGCTTTTGAGATTCCACCTTCGTTTGGCTGACCAACCCCACACAGCCCTCCCCTCCCCTCAATTTATCTAGGCTATTCCTGTCTCCCATACCTTGCTGCCAATTACCTATGTTGACCTCTGACTTTCCATTCTTCATGCTGTTAAACATGCTTCTAGGGATGTTCTCCAGGACACGCAGCAGAATGGAAGAAATGGAACGCTTTTGTATTAGTTACCAGCTGATATACCCGGCGTTGCGTGGGCACCCAAAATATATGTCCGTGAGGTAATCGTATTAAAGTAGTAGGTCGGTGCTAGGGTGATGAGTTAACTTTTAATCAAATTACATTTGTTTCTTCCCCCCCTTTCACCTTCATGACAACCCTGCAAAGTAGGCTGATGCTAGGCCTGTGAGGTAACTTTAAAATGAATTAAATTTGTTTCTTTACTCTCTCTCTTCCCCCCCCCCCGCACCCGATGCATGGCCCGCCTTAACGCCACCATCATGATTTTCCTTGTCCCCACAAAAGGCTAAAATTACACCTCCTAGCATGCCTTTCACCATGGTGCCTGACTTGCCCAATGGGAGGCCTTCCGCTGAGACTCATGGGACATAAAGTCTGGCTCAGAAAGTCCACACTGTACTGTTCATTCAGTGCCCATAGGTAGGCCGTGAGGGAGCCGGCCTGCTGACTGACTGATGGTTAGCTTGGTTGCCATTGGCAATGAGCCCAGAGCTGCTACCTCCTTCCCTCTTGCTCTCAATGGGGCCAAGCAACTGAGGCATCTGGCCCCAGGCACTCTCCCTTCAGGCCTAGAAGGGTGAGCCACTACCAGATGATGGCTGCCAAAGCCTGATAAGTCTTCCCTCCTGCCCAAGGCATGCTAGGAGTTGTAGGCATAAGCCTAGGAAAAATGTGTTAGTCTTTGAACACCATCTGAGGTGTCGTAGGAGACAACTGGAGAGTGGGCCTTATTAGTTGTGGCACTCTGCTTATGGATTTCTTTTTCCCAGGCAGGCTGGCTTAGTGATTGTATTAATGGCTTTCCAGTGCCAAGTGATTTTTTTCTCTCCCAAGGCCTTTTAACTTGATGAGATCTTTTATGCTGCGGTTTTTGTTTTGCTTTGTCATAACTAAGCCACAACATTCTAAGACAGATACAGGAATTACTGAATAAAGTTCATGATTTTTATGTAAAAGCCTAACTCATCTGGAAGTGGGTAAATATTTCCAGACATACATGAAACACACATAGGCTGAATTCGGACGACACAATAAGCAACTGGGTGGGGGGAAACAATCGTCAGTTGTATTGACTAACATGTTGTCCGAATGCTGCCATAGTCAACTTAGCGCTGATCCCAATCCACACCATGGTTGATTATTTATTACCATGTTGTGAGGGGAGTACCCTGTAGATGAACAACTGTGAAGTTGATTATTACCCCACCATTGACTATCGTGTTGTCCAAATTCAGCCATACTTTCCACTTTATAGGTAGAGATACCACAACTGCTGTCTCACCTTTTGCATTTGGGAAGAGGCATTCAAAGACATGAGATGGTATATGCC
This sequence comes from Anniella stebbinsi, assembly GCA_029215795.1. Classification (NCBI taxonomy): domain Eukaryota; kingdom Metazoa; phylum Chordata; class Lepidosauria; order Squamata; family Anniellidae; genus Anniella; species Anniella stebbinsi. The sequence continues at coordinate 4,398,288 of JARDYH010000006.1, forward strand.
ACATCTATCCAAGAAAGCAGATATTCCCTGCCTGTATACTTCTTCCTTCTACAGTGGATTGATGGGGACAGGGTTTGCTGTCATGTGAATTCACCGTTCGAGAGCGCTAGAGGCTAGACATCTATACTTTAATTCAGATATTTTCTGCTGCTTCCATGTGGAATGGTACAATCCTCCCTGGAGATGCATGAAGCAGCAACATTTGACTTGGTGTGTCTTTAGAAATAGGAAGCAGAAATTAATTCACTTCACATTTGAATGTGAATATACCTAATTTTGAAATTTTGGAATCAATATGCAAACTAAATGTGCACTTCAAAATGTGCCTGTCTCCGAAATATGCAGCGGAGTTCTCCAATTACAAAAAAATGCATGCATAAACGGGTGTATTAGGGAAAATAACCTTTAAATTGCATTACATAAGGAAAAAGGGAAAATGCTGGCAAAAATGTGTAGGCAAAAATGCTGCCAGGGTTCTTTCTTTGTCCTGGACCACTTGAGCAACTCTTTAAGGAATTTCTTAAGTGGTCCACTTTCTCTCTTTTACCTTCCCCTTCCCCATATTGTGGCTTAGCACAACAGTTTACTAGTAAATTAAAACAACCAAGTTACCTTAAAGGTATTTAGTCAATAGAGCAAAGTGATACAAAGGCATTAACAGAAAATAAAAATTGCAAAATTACGAATTCTTTTACCCTAGCTGCATTTAGTCTTTTCCAATTGTTTCTTCCACATGCTCTCATCTTTTCCTGCTCTCTCGCTGGCTGTCTCCTCTCTTTTTATAACCTTCCCCCTCAAAAAAATGTACTGTTTGAAATTTAAATGAAACTTAACTGGAGAAATGAAACTTAACTGGCAAATGAAACTCCTCCTCTCAGGGATACCCCTCCCAACAGAATAACGCCAGACATCTAAGGTCTGACCTGTTTACTTTGCTTCTGTAGGCCTTAAATCTTCACAAAATACATACAGAATGTGCATGTGTTAGAAGAGATGCTTGTGAATTTTCATGTGAACTTTTTAAAACAGAATCCTCAAAGTTCAGGACAAGCTGAGCTTAAAAGTGGAGAAATTGTCAGAGTTTGAGACGAACTGAAATTAATATTTGAAAAATGAAGAACTGAGAGAAGCGAAAATTGTCATATTCATTCATCCCTATTAATGCCTCTAATTCCTGGCAGGCATTTGTGGAAGTACTCTGAGTATTACTCCCATTACTGTAAGGAAGTAATTACTGATTTCAGAGACGGGCCTGCTCAGATACTATTTCCTTCATATGACTGTGACTATGGCCCTAAGGAATCTTCAAACATTAGGATGTTTTAATGATGTTTTAGGATGTTTTAATGCAGTTTTAATAATATTTGTCATGTTTTAATTAGTTTTATGTATTTTATCATGCTGTTGTTCCCCGCCTCGATCTAGATGGAGAGGCGGGTAAGAAATAAATCGTTATTATTATTATTATTATTATTATTAAGTCCCTCTGTGCAGAACCCTGATAAGCAAGCAGTTTTAAGTAGGGATACATCCATCCCTAATGCTGGGTGGTATGGAGAGGGTAGCAGCAGCATCCCCAAGGCCAGTCTCTTCTGTTGGAAAACACAGCTATGTTCTGTACCACCTAAGCTAGCCCACTGCCCTCAAGTAGGTCGAGGATGCGTTCCAGTCACAAGCCTTGAAGTAAGATTCAACTGCCAGCCCAGGTAGCTTCTGCAGGGAGAGTGGGAGCATCTTGTCCGTTGCCTCAGGTAGCAAAACCTTTTGCATCAGCTTTGGTTTTATGGAAGACATTTTTAAGAGAAGGAAGCGGAGGAAAGTGCTCATCTTCCAAAGTGGGCTGCCATTAAGTCCCATTGCCACATCCACCTAGGGATGTCCATTGTTTGCAAATCCATTTTTTTGCTCCCAGTGGATTCTTGCTGCCCATCCGGATCAGCTTGCACTCACACCAGAAAACCCATGAGCTACCCCCACCTCATTGTAGACCAAGTTGGGCCAGCTCACAGGGAAGTGTGCCGAAGTCTGGGGATGGGCAGTTGATGAAAGCTCAGCAAGCTCCAACCACTGGATGGATTCCTCCGACATCCCTACTCCCCACATCTCCTCAGAGAATCAGATTTGGGTCTGTGGACTCTAGTTACTGTTCTCTAATAAACAGAAAGCAGCAAATGGCTGACCTGCCTCCATGTTGCACTAATGTTGCACTAATGATGAATTCCACATTGGCTACAAAGGGGGAGGGTGACCTCAAAAGGCATCACTCTCAGCACCTGGAACTGTGTTCCCTTCACTTCTGATAAAACATTAATCAGGTGTCACTAACTGCTGGAAAACTAAGTTCCATATGTTAGTCTGGAAAGTGTGGATCAGGTCAAGTTGTTTTGGGATTTGCAAAGATTGCATCCCTTGAGCATCTTTATTTAGAAGCTTTATGGATCAGTTGTTTGTTACCTGACTTTTGCATATTTGTGACATTGTTTTTATTGTTATCCCTCTTTTTCCGAGGGTTTTCTTTGGGGAGGGTTATGTTTCAAATTTATATTTCCACAGATTGAGTTTTGTCTTTGACAAATGTGCTACAGATAGTTTACGGGCTCATGACATTCTGCAGTATGTTGTGTGGGGATATAGAGGGTTGTACCCAATATCAGTGTAACTTAAGTCCTATTCATTTCAATAAGACTATTCTAAATAGGACTAACATTGGCTACAACCCATCAGCAGGAATTTCTCTATGTTCAGAACTTTTACAGCGCCTCAAAACCTCGGGAGACTTGGATCAACCAGTCCTTTGCAATCCTGCTCACCATCTTATTTGTATCTCATCACCATCATCATAGTTTTATGCCAAATACTGATTTGTTGTCTTTTATAGAAAGATCATTCCAAACAGCTTTGTGGTTGTACAGCTCCTTTTCTCTGAAATCCAAGCTCTTCCAACCAATAACATTTTCCCTTGGGAAGGCAAACTTCCTGATGGAACATATTCGTTGTAATTTGTTGACCAGAATGAAGTACAGATTGTGTTCCAAGAGATATATTTCATCATACTGTTGGTTTCAGTTGGATCATGATGATGTGCCTTGGGACAGAAACAGTTTCGAAATGAGCAAAATGCCTTTTCCAGTTCAAAACTTACTTAAAAAGCAAGCCACCCAGGCCAGCTGTCCATATGCAGCCAAAGAGTCCTGGTGTGATAGAGGGCACGGAAGCACAGTAGGCTGCAGGGGTGGAATGCCATTATTTGAATGCTAACTACTGAAGCATATGCTAAAATTTGACCTAGGTTTACCTTTTTAAAGGAGGGGGAGGTCTCCAGAGCGGAGAGGATCGATAAATCCTATTCACTTGTCTCCTCTGTTGGCTAGAAATTGTGACAAGTTTCTCTTACAAGCTCAGGGATAATATGATTGAACCTGGTTCAGATCCAAACGGACAATGCTGCAAGCCAAAGGAAGGAGGAACAAGGTTTTCATCATACCTTCAAGTGCAAAAATACTGCTGTAATTTGATCCTGTTTTAAGATATAGTGACTGTCGTGTAGTGTGTGCTGGTGAGAATAAATCAAACTTGTCAATGTGTGTGTGTGTGTGTGTGTGTGTGTTTTATTTGGAAAACAACAATAACAGTTCTGGACTGTTTTGGGGCATTGTCCTGCAAGCGCTACTGAGTGCTCAGTTTCTCTTAGATTAGCTCAAGTTGGCATTGTAGGTAACCCGTTCAAATAGACTACTCACTAAAATGTTAATAGCATCCAAACAGACAAGGAAGCAATTGAGATTGCCAGTCGTAATGGCAAGAAAGTGGCAGGGATCTGAAGGTTCTTGGTCATGTCCATGAACCTGATGCGTTTCTCTCCTCCCTCCCCGCTTCAGTTACCATTCTCACTGAAGCCCAACTGATCATTTGGAGGGCAGGTTACATGTAGGCTATGTGTCTCAACATAGGTTCAGTTAAGAATCACTTCCACACCAGCTAGCCCATGTCCTCCTTTCACTTGTATGTCGTGAATTTTCTTAAATTTATTTATTTCGTTTATATACTGCCCAATGGGCGACGCGCTCTGGGCGGTTCACAAAAATTAAAACCATCAACAAAACAATATAAAAACATGATATAAAAATACAATATAAAAACACAACCAGGGCAAAAAACTGCGCAGCAATGCAGATTTAACATATAAATTTAAAATACAGATTTAAATCAGCAGAGTTCAAAGACTATGATAATAAACTGCTAAAATATTGTGAAAATAAGGTCTTCACCTGGTGTTGAAAGGAGTATAATGTAGGTGCCAGGCGAACCTCTCTAGGGATCTCATTCCACAGATGGGATGCAGCAGCAGAGAAATCCCACCTCCTAGGAGCCACCTGCCTCACTTCCTTTGGCGTAAAACTGGGTAGGAACTAGGGATGTGTATCGTATCGTTAAAATGTACGATAACAATATGATAAGGTCGTTATCGTGCATGTGTTTAACGATGACGACACGATTGAAAAACCTACGATAATCATCAGAGACAATAATTTTCGGGCGATTTTATCGTTTTATCAGACTATGTAAATATACCTATAACTTCTGTAATTTAAAGGTTAGAGGCTTGAAACTTGGTCACAGTGCTTATGGAGTATGCCTAAGTATGTGTGTGAAATTTGAGATCGATCCCTCCAACCCTCGATTTTATATGCATTTTTAAAAGATCATTTCCGATCTGACAGGTCTGGTGAGCTGTCATTCTGATCTGTCAGAAGTGAAATGATCTTTAATAAATTCATATCAAATTGAGGGTCGGAGGGATCTATCTCAAATTTGGCACATATGTGTAGCTACCATACTGAAGGCTCTTCCCCTGGTGGACTCCACCAGGGGAAGCCAAAGAGGAGCTTCCTGTTACTGCTGTAGCTACTGCAGCTTCTCAGTCCTGGTTGCTTTTCTAGAACTGGAAACAGGTGTGGGAGCTATTACTACCCCACTGGCATGCCTAGGCTGACCATATGAAAAGGAGGACAGGGCTCATATAACTTTAACAGTTGTAGAGAAAAGGGAATTTCAGCTGGTGACATTTGTATGCAATTAGATCCTAGAGTGACCATGTACAAAAGAAAGCAGGGCCCCTGCACCTTTAACTGTTGTGATGAAGAGGGAATTTCACCAGGAACTAATTGCATACAAATTACACTGGCTGAAATTCCCTTTTCTCTACAACTGTTAAAGTTACAGGAGCCCTGTCCTCCTTTTCATATGGTCAGCCTAGGCATGCCCCACCTCTTCCAACCCATCTCAATTTGGCTGAGTGGAGCAGGGAGGCACTGCACAGGTCTCAAAGACATAGTGCTGTGCTGTAGGGAAAGAACACTTCCCTCCCCAAAATTCAAGATGGTTTGTTCCATTCCCAGTCTGGGAGAGCTTGTCTAAAGACCGGGAAAGTGGTGGCATCAATATCCGGTGGTGCTACACTGTTTTTGTTTTCATTGTTGCTTTTTGTTGTACGCCTGATTCAGAAGCAATGGTATCATTTATTAACAAGTACCTGGAGCCCAAGACTAGATAATTGCAGGTTACAATCACTTCTTCCCGAAATACACAGGCAGGAAGGCATGCACATTCTGTTTCCTGATCCTCACACCATCTTCAGAACCGGGTTGCTGATGTTGTAGCAGTTTATAGAAATCATATAGTCTTTCACTAATTCTAGAAACCTTTTCTGTTATATTGACAGACATGCTGGTTCCTGAGATTGTATATTAACATCACATTTTATTACAGATTTACTGGATAAATGTGTTAAGCTAGTGTACGATGGTGGTATTCAATCTCTGCTAATGGAAGACAATCAATTTTAACAACTTTTGCTGCAAATTCTCATACAGGAATCCCTTCTAGAATGTCTTGCTGTTTTGCTGTAAGCAAAACAAGTTTATTGCAGTTACTACAGTAGTAAGTTGTCTGTGTCCCCAGGGTGAGGGATGCTAATAATCATAATCATAATAATATCAATAACAATAATAATACATTTTCATTCTAGCCCTTGAAATAGAAGCCATAGACAGTTAGGACAGTTAGCACCTGAAATGAACACATTTTATTCAGCACAGTAAAAAGACAGCCATTTTGAAAGCTTCCAGGAAGTTAGAATACAAAAGACTTGATAAAAATGTAATAATTTTAGCTACTTATGGTGCCATCCTATGTGTGTTTAGACAGAAACTGGCTGGGACAAGGTGGGAGTTGTAGGACTCTTTTCTGTGTAAACACACATAGGATGGCACCCTTAATTAATGAAAAATCCTCCCCTCTATTTCCAGTGTTGAGGTGTGAGTGCTTTTGTTTATGAAACCAAGATAGCACCACCCATGCACAAAAGAGAAGTATCAATAGACCAGGATTTGCAGGAGAAGCCATGGGGAGGGGACCAAAATAGCCTAAGGAGGACTGAGCATGCTACAGTGGTTACAGAATGGTGACGAACTTTGGGCAGGGGGAAGGGGGAATGGAAAACACCAAGTAGGGCCATTTCTGCACCAGGTTTGTGGCCTGGGATGGCCCTTAGCTGGTCCCTGTGAGTCCAAATGATGCACATGGACTCCCGGGAGGGGCAGCCATGGGATTTGCCAGGGTTAAGGGATCTGACGTGTTTACTATACAGAATCCAGGAAGCCAGCCAATTTCCTTATCTACAAATGTCCGGGAAAAATGCCAGGTCTTACTTGTTTGAAGAGTTTTATTTACAGTTCGTGAATCCAATTATACATCACCAGAGTCATGCCATTAGTTCCATCAGTCCAGTCGTCTAAGCCGAAGGTCAAACCAGGTTTCCGAATTCCAGGGTCCAAAGCAACAGTCAGCCGGGTGTTCAGTCCACAGATTCTGATCCAAGATCACGGAGGAGGTCAAGAGCGGAAAACGTCGGTTGTTCTCAACGAACCTTAGCTTCTGCCTCCCTCCCCCTATATACTCTGTTTGAGCCTGTTCACAGCTGCATGCAATTCCCTCGTTATCTTACTTAAGGCTTGCGTCAGCTGTGCTCTGTTTTCTCAGTCTCATACTTCGCCTTGTGGGCTTAGCTTTCTCCGCCCGTTTGAGCTGCCGCCTTTGCTGGGGAGTTACTGGACAAACTCCTTCAGGCCCCGACTCTTCCTCATCAGAAACAGGGGGTGGGGGAGGGTGGCTTTCCTGGGGCTCTTCTGAGGACCCTTCCTGCTGTTCCTCTTCCTCCGGTAAGTCCTGGGGAATGGGTACAGCTGCAATCTCTGCCCCTTCTTCCTCCTCAGAGGAAGATTCTTCAGCCTGCCTCATGACAGGATCCCTGGAAAATCCCAAATCTTCCATAGTCCCGGGAACATCCTTGCAGTAAGCACAGCAGCACAAATGGGCACGGAGCTGCACCGTGTGGCTCCTTGCCCATCAGGGGAGGGGTGGCACCAGTTTCTCCACCCACGGGAGGGCAGGGAGGGGGCCCCTGATCACACCCAGTTTTGTTTTTTAAAAAGGACTCACTTTTTGCAGAGGAGCACTCCTGCGCTCTTCCTGGATTAAAAACAAAACATAACAAAATGGCAGGTGCAATGTGCAATTACCTAGGAGGAACCTGGGATGTCACACCCATGATCTGAATTGAAGGTGACAATCCTGGAAGCAGGTACTTCCAGGATTGCCCTCCCTCCCTCCCTCCCTCTACATCCCGTAGTATAGAAAGGGCCCAGGATATAGCCCAATGAAGTGGTATGAAAGCGGTATATAAAAGGCTGGAGCCACACTACTGCTTTATGGCAATACTGAAGTGCACGGACAACTGTTGGGATCCACAGACACATACCATACACTACTTTCATACCACTTTCATAGTGCTATCTCCTGCTTGGTGTGGCTCTTGCCTTTTATGTACCGCTTTCATAGTGCTAAATCTTGCTTGGTGTGGATTAGGCCTAGGTGGGAAGGTAATGAAATAGGGTATTGTGGAGGAGGGCACTGAACAGGAGTGCTCCACATGAGGTTATTATTATTATTATTATTATTATTATTATTATTTTGGTTTACTTCTTGGTTCACTTCTTGTTTTGATCTGGTCCTCAGGTCCTTGAGAAGATGTAAGATCTCATCAAGTTGTTTTGTACATCCAGCAATGGGAGCTAGTTTATCATTTATGGCTCCAAGAGTCCCAAAAATGTTAGTTTATTTTTTGACAATTAACAAGCACTGATCTGCCATAGTACCAAGAATCGCTATATTTACATCACCAAACTGCAGTTCGGTAGTTGCCTGCCTTTCCTCGTTTTTCCTCTCCTGGCACTCCACATTTTCCCTCAAAGGGGAAGCCAAAGTTGAGTAATGGTTAGTAGTAAGGATAGGGAATGCTGAGGTACCAGAGCCACCAAGCATGAAGCCATCAATTTTGGATTGCTTTGAAGTTGGAAATGTTGGAGACTCTGGCTGGTCTCTTTTTCTTACTACACATCACAGGCAGATGGTAGAAAAAACAGGCAACACTACTCTGCAGCGTCCTCCACTCGATAAATACTAGTAGAAGTTAGCAAAATCAACAAAGCAATGAGGCAGGAGTTCACATAAGGTTCTACTGCTTGAATATGTTTGTAAAGTCTATCAGAAAAATTCCAAACACAATCCAAATGCCAAGAGCTCTTGCAGGACCTACTCACAGCTGACAGGAACTTGAGCAAATTTGACCTTGAAGCAGCCAAAACATTTACAGCTTTCTTGGCACACACTTTAACTAAAGATGGAAGTTTAAACTAGGCAGTTTAAAACACTTTGTGGACATTAAAAACAATTTAAATTTAAAACAAGCAAACCATAGAGCCAAAAAACACGCTGCTGCTCATGTTGACCGGAAACCGGAAGTCAATCAGTGTCCGTTGGAAGAGCCCTTAATAGTTGGGCCCGATTATAACTCCTCTCTAAGCATTACGTTAACACTATTAGCTGGTATAGATTACTATGCATCATATAGGACTGCCAAGGATGTCAAAAGGGGTCTGGAGAAACAGAAGTCACTGGCTGTCATGAAAGACAAAATTTATCAACATAATATGACATGTTAGCAAATATTGTCCAAGATTACAAGATGGTTTTAACTTGCTCTTGTTAGCCATTTTCCTAACACTTTGCATTTTAGAATTCCTTCTGGCTGAGAGGAGTATTTTATTGTGTTTCTGTATGCGCATGGCCTGTCAGACCAATAAGCAATGAACTGTTGTTGAAATAAAATACGAATTATTATTATATTTATTTATATTTCACCTTTTCCCCAATACTGGGACTCAAGGCGTGTACAGTTAAAACAAATAGAGATATACAAAAAATTAAAATATAATTAAACATAGTACAATTTTAAAATATTTAAAACATTTAAAAACATTTTAAATGCAAATAATTTTTTAAAAATCCAAACTATAAGCATCACATCCACAGAGGTCTCAACTACTCCCCAAAGACCTGCTGAAACAGAAAAGCTTTAGCCTGCCTCTGAAAGCACACCAAGGAGGGAGCCAGTCTAGCTTCCCTGGGAAGGGAGTTCCAGAGCCCTGGGGCAGCCACAGAGAAGGCCCTCTCCCTCATTCCCACCAGGTGTGCCTGTGTTAGTGGTGGGAGGGATAGAAGGGCCTCCCCTGAAGACCTTAGGGATGGGCAGGCTCATAAGGGAGAATAGGTCTTTCAGATAACCTGGACTTGAGCCATATAGGGCTTTGTAGGTCATAACCAGCACTTTGAATTGTGCTCGGAAACAGACCAGAAGCCAGTGGAACTGTTTTAACAGGGGAATTGTACGCTCCCTGTAGCCAGCCCCAGTCAACAATCTGGCCACGGCTCTTTGAACAAGCTGAAGTTTCTGAACACTCTTCAAAGGCAGCCCCACGTGCAGCGCATTACAGTAATCCAAACGGGATGTAACTAAGGTGTGTGTCACCATGGCAGGGTCTGACATCTCAAGGAATGGGCGCAGCTGGAGCACAAGCTTTAACTATGCAAGTGTGCTCCTGGCCACCGCCAAAACCTGGGCATCCAAGCACAGGGCTGAATCCAGAAGTACACCCAAGCTGTGAATCTGTGTCTTCAGGGGGAGTGTAACCCCATCCAGCACAAGCTGAATCCCTATTCCCTAATTTGCCTTTCACCTGACCATGAGCACCTCTGACTTGTCTGGATTAAGCCTCAATTTGTTTGCCCTCATCCAGTCCATTGCTGCCGACAGACACCTGTTTAGCACTGAAACAGCTTCCTTGGAATTGGGTGGAAAGGAGAAGTAGAGTTGGGTGCCTTCAAGTCCCATCCCAGCGAGGTGGCCCAGAAGGATACCATGGTCGATGGTATCGAACGGCACTGAGAGGTGCAGCAGAACCAACAGGGACACACTCCCCCTGTCCAGTTCCCAGCATAGAGCATCCACCAAGGCGACCAAAGCTGTTTCTGTCCCATAACCATGTCTGAAGCCAGATTGAAATGGATCTAGATAATCCATCTCATCCAAGGAATCTAAACTAAATTAACATTTTGGGGAAAAGCCAGAAGGCATACCTTCATAGCTGATACTTTCTAAGTTATTGAAGGCCTGCTTTTTTCAAGTAGGGATGGGTGAACTCGCCTTTGCCCATCTTGTGCTCCATTCACTGGATCCCCGCCAGCTGCCTGATTCTGTTCCAGTCAGCAGGCCCCCGTCGAATGGTGCACAGTATCCTGCTGCTCCGGCAAACACCATTTGCACAAAATGGTAGCCAGGCCTTTTATATAAATCAGCAGGTGGCGCAAATGGCATCCGTAAATAGGGCTATTTACACAAAATTGCAAGCGTAAATGTTCTAATTAGACCATTCACACCTGTAGTCTTGCACAAATCGCCCCATTATGACTACCATTTGTGCAAATAGTCAATTGATATAACATGCTTACTTATGATTTCCCACAAAATGGTGGCTCATGGGTAAGCAGGAATCCTGGTGCTTACTGGACTTGGCAAATTCCAAATCGGGCAAGCGTGAGGGTCTGTGGACTGGGGCCCAGGATGGGCTGACCATATGAAAAGGAGGACAGGACTCATGTAACTTTAACAGTTGTAGAGAAAGGGGAATTTCAGCCGGCGTCATTTGTATGCAATTAGTACCTGGTGAAATTCCCTCTTCATTACAACAGTTAAAGCTTCAGGGGCTCTGCCCTCTTTTGTATCTGGTCACTCTAGTATAGTGCCTGCAACTTTAATTGTTGTGATGAAGAGAGGATTTCACCAGGTACTAATTGCATACAAATGACACCGGCTGAAATTCCCTTTTCTCTGCAACTGTTAAAGTTACATGAGCCCTGTCCTCCTTTTCATATGGTCAGCCTAGCCCAGGAGGCCAAGCAAGCTCAATCGGACTCTCACAACATCCCTATTTTCAAGTCAAGCTTTAAATATGATACAGTTCCACATACATATGCAGCCACATGCATATTCAGTCTGAGAGAAAGTCACTCCACCCAGTGAACTTCATGACTGAGCAGAGATTTGAATCCAGGACTTCCTGACCCAAGTAAAAACTCCACCCACTATGCACAGTTCCTTGCACAGACTAGAGCCATTAAAATACAACCCTCTATTCTATTAACCAAGAGGTATTCCCATACAGAAGCCCAGTGTATACGAAATGCATTTCAATGATCTTGACACACTAATGAGAGTAATATTGTAGTAACTGCTTGTTAACAAACTTAATTACATTTATTTCATCCCCCCCCCCACACACACACACCTTACTCTTCCACAGAGGGAGGGACGATTCCACTCTTTGATGAGAAATGATGGCTGGCTGCTGTCGAGGTCGATGAAAACACATTTGGTCAAAATATGTTCTGCTCGAAGACAGGAAATAAGGATAAAACCCACTGGAAGTTGAATGGTACTGGTGTAAACTAATGCAAGAGATGAGAATTGAGACTGTTTGAATTTAAAAGAGAAAGCAGGAGATAGAGCAAAGGAAAATCTCCCTTGAGGACAAACAACTCTTTATCTATAATGAAAATCAGAACGCTTTCCTTTTGGTCCTAGAAAGAAGGGCTCATTGTCTCGAGAAATGCCATTCCCGTTCATTACGATTTGAACAATGTAATCACGTTCATAAAATTTTTGCTGACATGCTCTCTCGTGTAGCCCAACCCCTCAGCAATTAATATGCTCATTGTTTGATACAGATAGCTATAAACTCCTGTAATTGCTGGGCTTGTTTGATGAGACAAGAAAATGATTTTCATTTTGTGAAGCCTGCGAAAGGAAGGGGGTTTAGATAGAACGGCGGATTTGTTCAACTTGAGCACACAATAGGCGAGAAAACATTTGGCACTGTGAAAAGCAGAGGGATGGACAGGGGTAACAATGGCAGATGTTCTCAGGATGTTGCCCAGCTCAGCTGAGGCATGCTTTAAATCACAGACTGTACATTATGAAAGCTGTGTAATTTATATCATAAGGAGGCTTGTGTTTCTTGCTTTACATCTTTTCTTTTTTCTTTTAGTCTATAGCAAAATTCAAGTCCAGGAGAATTATAGACCCTGTTCAGAAGACACACTAAGCCATGCTGGTTAACCATTTGGGGCTAACCATGAAGGCTTCGCGTGCCATGTGTAAGGTGTTTTCCCTAACCATGGTTGCTACATAACCTGTCAAAATGGCCACCAGCCTCAGCCAGGGCCGTGCATGCCACAAGAGATGCTGGGATGCAGGATGGACCAGTCAGAGGACTGAAGAGATGAGTGGAGAGGCACAGGGTTAGGTAGACTGCTCAACGGGCAGTTTAGATGTGGTTAGTGGTAACACGATGAGACATGGGTAGCATAACCACATCCTCCAAAGTGTCATCTGAACAGGGTCATAAACACTTTGGGACTGTAGCTTGGCAGTATGTTAAGAACCAAAATGGGGAATGGAGGATACCTTCAGTTACTGCAGAGAGTAACTTGGCAGAGGCGGCAGGAGGTTCCGGGCAGGGTGCCAAACCTCTTTCAGTAAGAGGGCAAATTCAATTTTGGAGAAGTTCTCAAGGGCATTCCAGTGATGGGTAGGGATGTAGGAGAAATTCATTTTTGATCAGGAATTACTTAGTCCTCATGTTTCAGATCAAACACAGACTGAGCTGAGGGGGGGGCACGAAGCAGAGCTGAGGAAGCACCAAGCTGAGCTGAGGGGGCATCAACATCACATCAGCACCAGGCCCCATAAATTTTCTGGGTAGCCCTGCAAAGGTGACCCCGGTGGGGCCACCAAAGACACTCCTCACCTGGGGTGCTATTTATCCTAAGGCTAGTCCTGCCTGGCACCATAGGCTGCTAGCCATTCTCCAGGCATGGTACTTACACCATGGGTCCTCCTACCCCTACTGCCAGATTAAACACCTTCTAGTAACAGCAGGGGACCCTTGTCCTTCTTGTTCATCAATGTGTGGCACCAGCCTTCTGGAGCATTCAGTTCACACATGCTCTCCTCCTGACCTTGGGCTTATGAACATGTTTGTAAATGTACATATTTATCTTAATTTCTCATCATCAATCACTTTCCTACCCCCACCATATTAGTCATCACTCACAATTATCACCTGATGTGTAAGACTTGCTTGTCATACAGGGTGGCCCTTATCATAATTATTACACAAATGTACCATTACGGGCCAATGTCTTCTCCCTGCACGTGGTAAAACTTTAGAAATCTGACCATGATGCAGCTGCTCCTGCTAGAATGTGAAAAGGAAGGCTGATTAAAGTCCTCCCCACCCTTCCCATTTCTTTGAAACAAAGATTGGGGGGGAAACAGTTCTCGAGTTTTGTATGGGTGTGGGTGTCGGAGAAATACTGGGTGGGAGAGTAATGAAATATGACTCTAGTATGATGTGATGGGTTGTTGTTGTTTTGTTTGTTTGCTTTGGATAGCCTGGCTGCTTTGTACTTTGAAAACAAGGGCAGCCATCTTTTAACCCCCTTACAATACTCCAGTATCAATGCTACATCATCACATAGCATCTCCCCACAGACACGTAGCAGACCCAGTTTCAAAATCTGAGGAAGCCATGTGAGTGATACGTACCCTGCTGAGCTGCAGCTTCCTTTTAATGTATACAAAGAGGAAATAGAAGAAAGAAGTCCTCAGACCACCTCATAACAGCAACCCTCACCCAAATATTTCCCTTAAATAGGGATGTATGGATTTATTAAATCCATTCCAGATGTGTTTCACAGGCACCTTTTGTTCCATTTCCGTGGTGATGGATTCTTCTTAAGGTTGTACAAGAATTTCATTCCATTTGAGAAGTATGCGTTAGCACTAATGCTTAATAACACGTGTGAATTTGGGCTAAAAAGCTGGTCCACTGAGGAATCCATAGGTGAGATTCATAGAAACTGATCTGAATCCATTGCAGATTTCTCTGACATCTCTATTGCTTCACCCAAATGTCTTCTGCCTCCCAATTTGGGGAGGGTTTTCACTAGAGCTGTGCACAAGCGGCCTCCCAAAATTCTCCATCCTATTTGTAGGCAGAGAAATTGGGGGCACAATTTCACCGAATTTCTCCAGGGGGAGGAGAAATTCTACATCAATTTCTCACAGGTAGGCGTCACTATTGGCAAGGGTTGTAGAACAGCGTCTTTGTTTCTTGACTAAGGGTTGGGGGGATTGTTGTTGTTGTTGGCAGCCTGGCCCAGTTTTGCATCCTCCACAATATCCCATAGATTCATTCCCTGGTATGGCAGGGGGTGGGGAAGGGAATGCAGCCAACAGACACAAAAATAATGTTGAAAAGAAATTGGAGGGAATTCTGCAAACTGTCCTTTTAATTCTAGGGATTAAGAAAAGAAACGTCTCAGGACTTTTCTGAGAAACATGCATTCTGAGAAATGGCTCAATTCTAGTTGTCAGGGTTCAGGGTTCAGCACCGTCCCTAGGGTCTTCCAAATATTACATTTCTGAGGGGTGATTGTGGATACATCTTGTCTCTAATGCTGGTGCTGGCAATACTTCTCCTTCCCCGAAAGCTCAGTTGCAGATGTGAGGTGGGTGGGGCAGTGTTGCATCCAGTTCCAGGGAAAGGGTGGAATTAACACCAAATCTGTCCTCCAGTTTCCTGGAAGTTTTCTTCCCCCTTGAAAAAGGCTTCCATTTTTTTCTGCCTCATTCTCGGGCCATTTTATAATTTACTTTGAATGTGTGTTGGTAGTGTTTTTGACCTTAACTAATCACTGTGAGGTGGCTGAGGGGACTGTCTGTATTTTTCTTTCTATTACATATCTCTTTATTGCTCTACAATCCCCCAGGCTGCCTGCACTTCCTGATCTGAAAATTCTCTGGGTGGGAAGTGTGGGAAGGCAAGGATGCTAAAGGCTATCAGAAATATGTTTGTATAATGAAAGACACGACACTCTCACACACTCCTCAGCCATCTCATAAGTAAGGAAAGCACTTGAACCCTGAACCAACCCCACGAGAAGTTCTCCGGAATTTCTTCTCCTTTGAATTTCATTTTGAAATCAATTTCTTTTCTATCAAATTGAATGAGAATGGTTGAAATTTTCGTGGGAGAAATTTTCGGCACAACACTACTTTTCACATAGATACCCCAAACAAACCTCTGAATGTAAGAAATTCAGCTGAAAAGTACAGCTGGAGGTGGAGGTGGGACATGTATCTGTGGTGGCTCATATCTCTTCAGCTCCCTCCATTGGCCATGGGAATCCCCCCTTCAATGGCACCTTATAATTTGGCTATAATGAATATAGTCTTTGACTATAGTGAAAAAGAGCCCATTTGCTAAAGAGGAAAAAAAAGTCTGATTTAAGCATTCTATTAGGTACATTAAATTTACTCTAGCTCACAGAAATGCTGAATTGTGAACTTGAAAGGGCCAATTGTAATGCCGATAGGATCATAAAGCCAATTTTCACATAATAAGAGTTTCAGTATATTGCCATTTTTTCTAAGCTAGAATAAATCATGCTTAATATCTTTATCATTAGAGGTTAGGTTAATTAGCCTGCTGTCTCATCTTAGTTATATATAACTACAGTTTGTCCTCAGGAAGGCGCTGTTGAGAATAGTTGAGGTCTGTTGTGAGTCATAAGAAAGGAATGAAAAAAGATGCATTTCCAGCTTTAATCTGCTACTTTCAGAAGCATTGTTCAGAGATGTGTTCAATCCAAACCACTGGTACCCTTCAGCAATTTTAGACTCTGGGGCAGGATCTACACTACTGCTTTAAAACATTTTTAAACAGTAGTGACAACTGTTTAGGCCCAGGACACACTCCATAAACAGTTTTCAAATGGTTTTCAAAGTGTCATATCCTGCTTGGTGTAGATCTGGCCTGAATGCAATGGTCTTTCACACCCACCATTTTTAGGTGGCAATGTGCATTTCTTCACTTACATCAAATGGCCGTATGGGAGGCTCTTTAAATGGCCATCTATATTACTGCACTTATTTTAATTAGTCTTGCGATTGTTTCAATTAGTTCATGGAAAGATCTAGGGCAAGGATGAAGAACCTTTTTATGATGGGAAAAGTCAGTTGGGGGCCATAGTAAATGGTAGGCAGAACCAGAACTTCTACACTCTCTTTCAAACGACTGAAATGACCAGAACTTGGATGAACAAAACTTGTGGAAGACTAGAAACTCTTCTTTTTTCAAGTTCCAATTCCCATGGAATACCATCGCCTTCTTTGGGAGCCAAAGATGTGGTAATTCAATACAGATTACTTGCTCTTGACGCCATTTAAGGACTCCGTCATACTCACAATCAGGATGGAAAAGGGGTAGACTTTCCCCACTCTTTTAATGCATGAACATTAGAGATTTGAATACAGAACCTACAGAGTTAGTCCTTCCACATTAGGAGTCAGAACTAGTCCTATGCTTATGCAGGATGAAGTGACATTCCTCAAATCGCAGATGTTTAGCCCCAAAACAGCGATATGCTAATTGTTCATGTTTATTTCATATTTTTAACAGTATGGTGATCATGATTTGGGTTTCTGCCTTGGGCTCCAATATGTCTTAGGGTGCCTCTTTTCCAGATTAATTAATGCAGAATACAGAATATGTCCTACTCCAGTTCTAGTATCATTTTTAGGATTAATTCGCTCCGGTTTAATTAGCTCTGGTGATATGCATGATTGTGAACTCCAGGCAACTGAGAGTAATTGTTGTTCAAGATCCATGCAGTTGTTGTTGAATCAATTGACACCCACTAATCCCTGGGTACCCATTTGGGAAAATATGTCCAGGATCTATTCTCAGCTCTTCAACATCTGCTACATGGCTATTGGGAAATAACCGATAATCCTTGAATTTCTAATAGTCAGTTTTGGAAAAACCTAGCTTTATGACGGAAAGATGCATGAGTTCTGACTCAAGTTTGGAAAAGTAATTTACAAAGAGTTAATGGACCCTATTTATTTTCTTGTTAATTGTATACATCCCCCCCATGTTGCCTGGTTGCATTTCATTTTCTAATCACCAATTTCATAGGCTAGCGTTATCCTAATACGTTTTGCTGGATCAGAGTGTTCTTTTGCATGTAAGATTCCTTTTGGTCCAATTTCAAATTAGCATCATCTACAGCATTTGATGGAGTTAGATGTTTTGGACACTGCTAATTGCTAAATCATCTGCAGCTGTGCACATATTTGATAGGCCTTATGGCAAACAAATTCACATCTTTATCATGACAGCCAAGTTCATAACAAGCAGCCAAAAAAAATCCTTCTGTTCCTTCTCAATCAGTTAAAGAAATATTAATTTCAACAAATAGATCATTACAGTTTTGCACATTGAAGAATACAATTTAGTACAATCTGCATAATGAAGACTTAATAGATGTCTCATACAAACATCTAAAAAATTATGAAATCAGAGAGTAGAATCCAACGTAAGTCTTACTTAGAGTAGATCCATTGAAATGAATGGAATGTAGGTTAGTCATGATTAACTTAAGTCACATTTGTTTCAATGGGTCTACTCTAAGTACCTATGTTGGATTTTACCCAGAATATCACAAACAAATAATAAAGCAGATGTAGACAACATTGGGCATGTGAACACCAATGCACCTCTGGACAATGTGCCATATCCCTCCCACTTAAAATAATAATAATAACATTTTGTTACCAGTAGCTGGGTTTGTGGTGAAATAGGCTTCTGTGGTGCTGAAAACTGGTTTCAAAGGAGGTGTTTAGTGTGTTGGGGGGGTTAGACCCCACTTCTACCTTGTACTCAGCCTTTGGGGTAGGTTACTTGTCCTTTGCCATACCTCCCATGGTAGCCATTTTGTGATGGTGCCCAGGACAGTTTCTCAAGTTACCAAATATACCCATGGCCCAAAAAGTTTGCCTACCCCTAGTCTACTCTACTAAATCGAATTCAACCATATGTATTGGTTAGGGGGGGGAGCTTATTTCTAAATACAGGAATAAACACCAATATTTTTATTCTCTTCTTTTTATTTTTTGGTCAAATGTAGATCAGCTATGGAAACATAAACACCACTGGCTTCAAACTAGAGTTGTATACTTTTGGAAGAATTTTGTATGTTTTCATTGTGATATATTTGTTGGAAACATTGAAGGAAGCAAAATATTTCCCCTTTTGATTATATATTGCCCCCTCCTGTTTTGGAACATTAGAGATTATCACAATGGTCATAGGGATGAGTTCACTCTAGATATTTTGTTGGAACTTGGAACACACTGATATCAGATGAATTAAAACAGTGATAGAAAATATGCAGTGGATGTTTAAATATATAGATAACAGAGGATAATTTTGAAGATGGAAGTGGGTGAGGGGATTGTAGAAATTAGAGATGGAAGAGAAATTAGTTTCAGTCCATTTTTTCCTAGAATTTATTTAATTTGCACCTCCTGGAACAGAACATGGAACTAAATGCATTCATTCATATTTATTCATTACATATCTATTCCACCCCATAGCCAAAGCTCTCTGGGCGGTTCACAAAAAAATAAAACAACATTAAAAACATTATTCTAATTATAAAAAGAAAAGCATTTACATAAAACCATATAAGCAGATAACACAGAGAGAGAGACAACATGTATCTAAAAACAATTTCTTAAACCATCAACCAAAGATGATCCAAAACCTAATTTATAGCTCATTATATGCTGCCAATTGCCTGAGAGAAAAGGGCAGATTTCCTCTGGTGCAGAAAAGATAACAATGTTGGCACCAGGAAGGCCTGATAAGGACTTAAGAAGAGCCATGCTGGATCAGACCAAGCGTCCATTTAGTCCAGCACTCTGTTCACACCGTGACCAACCATCTGTCCACCAGGGACCTACAAACTGGACATGATACAACAGCACCCTCCCACTCATGTTCCTGAGCAAGTGGTGTATACAGGCTTACTGTCTCTGGTATTGGAGGTTGCACTTAGCCAACAGGCTCTCTCGGGGTGAGTCAACTTCCGCCTGACCAAGCAGCATGCTGAGTAGCCAGGTGGATATGCTCTTTTAATCTTTTAATCTTTTACTTAGCCATCAGGACTAGTAGCCATTGATAGCTGCCTCCTCCAAGAATTTACCCAGCCCCCTTTTAAAGCCATCCAAATTGGTGGCCATCACCACAACTTGTGGTTGTGAATTACGGCTCAAGGAGTGGGGGAGCAGGAACAACGAGACGATACAACTGTATATGGTATACAATTTAGGCCACATTTATAAAAGATCTGCAAAGGGAAACTGGGTGGGCTCTAATCTACGGCAGCCACTATGCAAGCAACTGTTTGCTCCTAGCCCCCTTGATATCTTCATCTCTTTGTCCCTTGTTTTTGGTTCACGAAACAGAGGAGAAAAGACATAAACTCGCCCTACAGGATCTGTCCTCTGGTGGTGAGTATCAGAGGAGTGTAAGTTGCTTGAGGGGAGGGAGTCAGGATTGGCCATGGCATATGGCTCCTGCATAGCAGTTGGTGGTTGTGCCCAGCCAGCCATGCTGCACCATCAATGAGCAAGCAGCTGCTGCCAATGCAACCTGCCATGCCGTTAGCAGAGCAGCAGTTGCAGAACCAATGCCTGTTCTTGTTCAGACACCCCTGGAGAGGTAAGTGCTTCCCTGACTATTGGTGTGCCATTTCAGCCCCAGGCACAACAGAATGTGCTAAGTTGGTGCTGGGCATAGTGCCTGGGTCATCTGTAGGTCTCTTTGGGGTGGAGCAGAAGGCCTATTAAAACCAGACAACAAATTTGAGCCAACTCCATGGTCCGTATGGGCCCCTGTCTTTGTGCAGGGGTAGTGGGCCCCTGACCCTTCTCACCGTGTTCCAGCTTACTGTGCTTGCAGTTCCTAATGACCCTTCCTGTACCTCAGATGGGGATGGGAGGATTGGTGTCACCGGGGGTCTGTTTCCAGTGGGTGGATCTTCCAGAAGCCTTCATGTCATCCAGGCGGGCTGCAACAAACAACCAAATATCACACTGCACCTGCTTCCGAATTTTTTATATTAAAAGTTACAAAAGTTTTTCCACAGAGGTTTGGGCTGTCAATTGCACCCCCTCCCCCTCCCCCGCCTCCCCCTCCCTTTTTATCTGTCAAAGCTCCGTGTTGTTGTAACTTTTAATCTAAAAAAATCGTAGCCACCAATTGCCTGGACCTATCATTCTGAAATTTCTGATAGACAATTACCCCTAACCCATCTACAAAGTGAGCTACTGTCAGACTTCTAACTTTTAAAATAAAAAAGTTATAAGCATTTCTTTCCTCAATGTTTCAAAAATACCTTGCCACCACATGCCTGGACCTAGCTTTCTGAAATTTCACACACATATCAAGCAATGTGTTACCTGTAATGTGCCAAAGTTTCCTGTTTGTATCTTTAAAAATAAAAAAGTTGGAGGCATAACTGTATTTACCCCACTACTACCCATTTTTCTAAAATTAATTGCCACACAAGGCAAGCACCTACATTTCTGAAATTTCACACACAAAAGTGCCAGTGTACCTCCTACAATGTGGCAAAGTTTCATTTGTGTAACTTTAAAAATGAAAACGTTATAGGCATTCCTGGTTATTTATTAAAAAATTAATTGCCACAACATGCATGCATCAATCTTTCTGAAATTTCTCACAGATAACTACCCCTAACCCATCTACAAAGTACCCAAGTTTCATCCTTCTATCTTTAAAAATGAAAAAGTTATAGGTGTTTTTGTAACACAATACTTGGCTATGGGAAAAAGCATTCAAAATGGCGTCCGATCCGCGGATTGGACATCCGATCCACGGATCGGGATCCGATCTGATCCGATCCACCCAACCGCCAATCCAATCCAATCCGACCCCCCAGGTCCGATTCCGATCCGCTATCCGATCCGATCCAGGGGGGGCAGTGCACATCCCTACCATATAAGGCTTTATAGGTCAAAATCAGCACATTGAATTCTGCAGTCTATTTCTAAGCATGCAATGTGATTCATGCAAAAAGTGCACATGAAAAGTGCATGTATTTGAAAAATGTGCACAAACATGCTTTGGTCAATGGAAGAAAAATGCATACTTTTCAACAATGTGCAAAAACTGGTGCATACCTTTGGCTAAATGCACATGAAAATACACATGTGTGTTTTGCAGATAACCCTTACAATGCTTGCTATCCAATATGGACTCAAGTCAAAAGGAGCTTCAAAGTAGAAAATGGAAAATCTTGATGAGATGAAGTTTCACTGATCCACACATCCCTAGTAGAAATCACCGATCTGGGGAAATGTATTGTTGTTTGTCATTGTTCTGATCCAGACATACATATAAGGATGCTGACTTTTAGCTAACTAAGGAAATGCTAGAGCCCTTGCAGCAAAGTCATATCCGTTGCAAGGCTGGCTAAAGAAGTTAAAATTATATGCATCTTTCAGTTTGTTTTCTAAATTGCCTACATCTGTTGATGCTTTTATCTGTATTTACCATTCCAATAATTATAATTCTTGTGTTTTATATTGTTGTTGTTCCCCGCCTCGATCAGGAGGGAGAGGCGGGTTATAAATTATTATTATTATTATTATTATTATTATTATTATTATTATAAAACAAAAAAAATTAAAAATGCTCTAAATGGGTGCAGTTGTGCACATTCATTTATAGACTCACTTGTGTAGATGCTCAAGTAAAGGCACTGGTCTGAAGCGAGTGTGGCTGGAAAGACTTGATAATACACACAGTGGGCTTAATAACCTGCCCTAAAGTTTATCCCCCTGAGCAATTTTTCCGAAATAGATCATAGGGATGTGATGACAATGCAATATATCTATGGCAAAGCACTATTTCATCAGAATTCAAAAGAGTTAAAAGGAAGTGGTCCCAAAGCCCCAGGTGAGCAAGTTGTTTACGTTGATTTGTTTATTTACAGTGCAATCATATGCATGTCTTCTCAGAAGTAAGACCTATTGAATTTAATGGGATTTAGTTGCAGGTAAATTTGTATTACAGCCTATGCAAAGTTTCCTAGGGCAGTAGTTCCAAAGGGGGGTTGCCAGCACAGAAAAAGTCCCATTCCTATCATCTACTCATCTAACTCCTGAGAATGAGGGAACCTGGAACATTGTAGATCATAAATGATGGGCAGATATGTATGGGAGAAGGCAACCCTTTAGATACCCTTGCCCAGCAGGCAATGATACCCAGTCTAGAGTATACCCTGCTACATGTGTTTGGCTGATGACATTTGGGGAAAGTCCCATGGTTGTCATGAAGTCCATGAAGTCCTGACAAGGTGCCCTTATCATGAATGTTGACATCACCAGAGCCATCAGTGTGGGAGACCTCAACAGCACATCCGAGACCACCTCTGTCAGTTCAGAAAAAGAGACTGTTTAGCATTGAGGTGGGGAGTACACCAGTAGATCCCCAATCTGTTCTGCAGGCCCACCACAAGGTGGAAACACTCAGACCAGTACTCAGATGGACAGGGAGCCCACAGGGAGAGCCTGCCTTAATTACACCTCATCTGGATTACTGTAACATGCTCTACATTGGGCTGCCTTTGAAAACTGTTTTGAAACTTCAACCCATCCAGAATGCTGCAGCCAGACTATTGACTGGGGCCAGTTACAGGGAGCACATGACCCCCATCTACAGCAGATTCACTGGCTATTGGTCTGTTTCAAAGTGCAGGTTATGGCCTATAAAGCTCTATATAATTTGGCACCAGACTGCTTGAAAGGTTGCCTTCTCCTAGGTTTTAAGATCTTTCGGGGAGGTCTTTCCTGCAGTACTACTACCCTGAAAGGCACGTTTGGCAGGGACATCAGAGAGAGAGAGAGAGAGAGAGAGAGAGGGAGGGAATGAGAGAGAGAGAGAGAGAGAGAGTCTCCTAAGTGGCTCTTGACTTTCTCTCTGTTGTCCTTCCACTGGCTGGCAAAGACATATAACCTAGGCCCTTTCTACACCACAGTGATGTAGAGGGAGGAAGGCGGGTGATCTCGGAAATGCCTGCTTCTGGGATTGTCGCTGTTAATATACATCGTGGGCACGACATCCTGGGTTCCTCCTGGGCCATTGCGCCATTGCGGCAGCTTTTTTATATATATAACAGAGCCAGGAAGAGCGCTCTTGTGCTCCTTCGAAAAGGTATTTTTTTTAAAAAAAAATGGGTCAAAATCCGGGGGCACCTTCCCCCCACCATCCTGAGGATGGCAAACTTGCCCCCCACTCTCCTGATGGGCACAAAGCCATGTGGTGTGGCTCTGTGCCCATTTCTGCTGCCGTGCTTACTTGCGAGTAAGCACGGCAACAGCCGAGACTGATGGCCACATCTCCCGCTGTCCTGGGAACTTCCCGGGACTGCGGAAGAGTCAGGATTTTCCAGGGATCCCTTATCCCTGGCAAATCCTGTGCCTGCCCCCTGCCCTGGAAGTCTCTGTGCGTCATTTGGACTCACAGAGACCAGCCAGGGGCCATCCCAGGCAAACAGCCTAGTGTAGAAACGGACGACGTCTCTTGCTGAAGGGTCATTTAATTGGTTGCTGTTGTTTAATTCTTTCATTGTTATTCTTTAAATTATTTTAAATCTATTTTTATGCTACATTTTAGTTAATCTTGGTTTTAATCTCAGTTTCATTGTTAGCTGCCTTGAGCACCATTTTTTGGTGGAACAGTGGGATAGAAGTGGAACAAACAAACAAACAAAATGCTACATTTGAACGCATGACGCTGGTAGCCAGAGAACAGGAGTTAGTTGCAAAGCCATTAATCCTAGTTGCAGTAAGTGGTGTTATTAATCATTTTGGCATACAGAGCAAGCCTATATGGATGTGTAGAATTCAAAGGAACATATGAAGTTGAATCACACCACTGGTACATCCAACCGAAGATTGTGGACGGCTCTTCAGGGTTTCAGAAAGGAGTCTTCCTCACTACATGTGCTAGTGACTGAACCTGTACTCTAACACTGAACTCAGTTGCAGAGGAGCATAAGGCATATGCAAAGAGTTTCAAAATGCTACTGTAAAAACAGCAACAACAAGCAACCTAGGTGACAGTTGGAAGCCCTGCATGATGAGCCATTACATGTGAATTGAAGAGCAGTCTCCATGGGATAAAGCTGAAAGGTGACCAACACACAGTAGTCTGTCTTTTGGACCAACGTTTGCAGTGACAATTTAATGGTCCCATTCAGAAGACACCTTAAACCACAGCTTTAACTATGTTGGTTAAGCCAGAAAGCCGGGAATGTTCAGAAGACACCTTTAACCATGGCTTTAACCATGGTGAATAAGGCTTTCTGCCTTAGTCACTGTGGTTAGAGCCATGATTTAAGGTGTCTTCTGAACATTCCCGGCTTTCTGGCTTCACCGTGATTAAAGCTGTGGTTTAAGGTGTCTTCTGAGTGGGGCCAATGAATCTTAAAGGACAGGGACATCCAGAATTTTTGGATACCTATGAAGAGATTATTTCAGATGACATAATTCTATGCAGAGTCAGTAAAGTCAGGAGGCTATCAGGGCTGATGTTCTGAAGGCACAGCAAGCTAGCCAAGCAGGAGGCTTGTTGTCATAGGGTAGTTAGGGGTAGGCAAGGTGAAACAAGACAGCTATCCAGGGTGCTGGACTCATTTTGGGGATATGTTCCAGCACCTTGGATAGCTGTTTTAGATGTCTGGCTGGTTGTAACTAAAAACCCAGAATTGACTCTCCACTCCACCGAAACGGGATCTATCAGCCTCTCCTGATTGTGACCCCAGTCCCAGCAGGTGTCTTGCCTCATTGTTCTGGATGTTGGCAACAACAGGGATGCAATTAGTATTGTTTAATTTTGATATTCACTTTGAAAGTAATGTACTCAGGGCTTTGCAGAGCTGGCCATATGCCCAGGCCAGATGGGAAGTGTGTGCCCCCCCATTTCAAAAAAGGACAACATGGCCACCCCAAGGGGGCGTGCCCACCAATATGTCCGTTCTACATAACACCTTCATATTAAACCTGGTCTACAACACCTCAAAGCACATATATCCCTGCCCCACATGCAGCATGGCCCTCTGGAGTTTGTATCCTGACCGTGGTATTCACAACAGATGGCTTCTGTGCTGTTTCTGCAAGCCGGGATCCTTGCTTCTCAGTGGGCTGCTTATGCTATGGAAGCAGTAGCATAAGCTGGGGGGGACCTCCTTGTGGGCCCCAGGCCAACTGGTCCCACTGGCCCCACTCTGCATGGCCCTGACTCTATGCAGCTGAATAAATTAACCCCCCATTGCAATGTTTTACTGCTATTTGTCAAAACTATTTCCCCCCTGGCTTTTCATGTTTCTCTGCAATTTGTGCATAAATATCTGTAACATCATGATGGCCAACATGATATCATCAACAAAAATGATATCATCACCAAAATCACATGAATTCCTACTGCTTATCAGACTAAATAGCAGTGCAAGCAGATCAAGCTGAGGATAGATGAAGAAGAAGATGAAGAAAAACGGTCCCGAGAAAATGCCAGTGAAACAACACAAATGTATGCAGAAAAGTGCCAAATCCACAGGGCACATTTCAATATTCTAAAAAGAAAATAAAAATAAAGTGAAAGCCGTTTGGGTTCAACTCTATTAAAGGAGTCATTCTTCTAGAGGAGTGTCAAGGAGAAGATTCAAGAAGCATTGCTAAAAGAAACCAAGAACATCAAAGGACATCATAAATGACAAAAGCTGTATGTTTCTGAAGCTCTCTGTAGAGACATTGATTGCTTCCTACAACAATATTCCTAGCAATACTACACAATCTCTCACCAAAAGAAATTTCCGACAGAAATAATGCTCAGTGAAATGGGAGGCTTCACAGCTGAATTCACCTCCTTCAGTCTACACACTGCCTTTCTCAAAGGGTCAATCAGATCCTTGACAAAAAGCCTCTGAGTACACAAAATAAGAAATTACCCATGTCTCCTGCATTGAAAAAAAATCGCAATAACGTATGTTCTCTGATACCATATCATTATAGTATGGAAGTGTTTCCTCTTCCTTTTCAAAAGAGTTCTTTAACAGACAATGCTGGATTGCAATGTTCTATTTATTGTGTTCTAATAAATGGGTGCAAGGAGAGTTCTAGGGGGGGGAGAGAGAGAGAAAAGGATCTGTTCTCACCAAGGCTATTAGCATTTGCCATGACAGGAGTGTCACTTCATACAAAGGAAGTCAAGGTACAACCACACATATTTTTGCTGTACTTCTCCTTGTGGCTTTGTCAGACAACATATTTTAAATCGAGTGAATTATTTATGTTAGCTGTTGTGATCAAGCCAGAGGTGATGAATGTGTGGGAACAGATTTCCATCATGACATCCCCTCTTGATTTGAAAACAGTATGCTCAACCAGGTAGTAAATGCATCACTCCCAAATTGTTTCCAGATCCATGTGTGTGGCCAAGCCACTGCACCACAAACTGCATAGGAAGCCCCAGAGATGTATGATATTTTCTTTCAGCCCACAAATCACTCGAAAATGTCCCATTCGCAACCCCGAATGTAAACTGGAGCGCAAGTTCTCTGAAAATGTTTGCAAATCTTCAAACTTGTTTTCATGGGCATGACGTGTGCAGTTTTAATAATGTTCACTTTCTAGAATGGACATATGAAGGAATGCACTCATTGAAATGTGTGCATTTTAGATAAATGCACACCTTTTAAAGGGCTCAATTTGGAGTGTGCATTTTCAAAGTGTGCATGTCTTTAAATCCATATTTTCAATGGGAGAAAGGTGCACACTTTTTTAAAAGGTGCACTTCTACCAATTTGAACGAACCATCCACCATCACCCCACACAAAAACAGGTCATAAGCAAGAATATGAGCATGTTGAACCAAGCTTTGAAGTTCAAATCATTGCTCAAGGATCTCTGGTTCTACCATTTCCAGAAGCCCCGATCAAGAACACTGCTGCTGTTAATACTTATATTTTTTATGCCTCCTTATTTATTTATTTTATTTCTAACCCACCTCTCCATCCAGATCGAGGTGGGGAACAACAATAAATACAAATATAAAATCATAAAATAGATAAACCATTAAAACAGATAAAAACAAATACATTATTAAAAACAAGAACAAAAACAAATGCACATGAACTAGAAAAGTTCTGCCCCAGCTCATTTATTAATTGTTTTGTTTTCTTCTTTAATACAAGGGCATATTAAAAAAATAGCATCTCCCATCTACAGTCTGAAGTGATACAGTCTATTCTGCCACTGTAGGATTCTACCCATGATTCTACCCATTCATTCCCAATTCATTCTGCTAGTTTACTCCCAAGTATTATAGGATTGCAGCCTTCATATTTTCCTAGTATCTATTTTAACAAAGAACAAAGAACAACAAAAACAAAGTATACATCCCAGTTTAGGCTGCGTCTATGTTGACTCTTTACTTATGAAGCAATCTTATGTATGTTTACTCAAAAATATGCTACACTGAGTAATGAGTTCAACAGGCCTTACACCTGTATAAGCGTGTACAATGAACTGGCTTTCCTTCCATGTCTTCCATCCTTCCTATCCAGACAGTGAAAATGGGGGATAAACGCTCAATAAGGGGCAGGGATGACATCATCTTGGAGTTCTCCCATGTCATACCTTTGCTGATCACAGAGAGATGATTTCTATGATCTCACTTGTAGCTGAGGAGTGAGCACCTCAACATAAATCTGTGCAGTTCACATAAATGCTTCATTGTGTTCTGAAATCTATTATATTCGAAGCATAGCCCTGCTGGATCAACCCAAGCCCATCTAGTATAGCTTTGTGCTTCCCTTTCATGTGCGTCCAGATGCCTGTGAAAACTCATGATGGCATTCACTGTGCCCAGTTGTTTTTCCCTAGTATCTAGTACTCAGAGGTATATTGCTTCTAAAGATGGAGATTTCATTTAGCTATCATGGCTGATAGGAAACCTTCCTTTCAATAATTCCCCAGTGTACTACTGAAAGTGAAAAGATTAATGACGTGTAAGATCCTCATGCTGCACGTTGAAATAACTCAGAAAGAGGTTGCAGTTCCAAAAGCATCTGGGTGTGTGTGTATTGGAGGGGGGGACAACCCATCATCGCCAAAGATTGGGTTGTGTGAATCAGAAAAAAATGAGCTTGCCAATCTTCTCCAAATTCCATCTTGAAGCTCGTTCCGAAGTAAGTCCCTATCAGATTGCAAGCTTTGGTGTGTGTTTTTCCCCATGAAACTCTGTGTGTATTTTCATGCGTTATTTTCCCAAATGCACACATCAATTGTACACATCTTTGAAACATACACATTTTTCTCCCGCCAATTAAAGTGTATTTGTGCACATTTTTCAAATGTACACGTGCTGTTGAACAGATTTTTTGTTTTTCTGGTCCGCGAATCGCATTGCAAGCTTGGAAACTGTAGATTGTGTGTGATGGTGATACCATCAGCCTTACAAATGTTCTCTGCTAAGGTTCTATCACAACTGCTTTATGGTGCACAATTGTGTGCTTATAGTAATTTTACTGCTATGGAATCTACCCAAACAATTTTTTTGAGAAATGTTCTTGGTCTTCCAAGTTGTGTGCCTAATGTACTGCTACGTCTAGAGACAGGGCAAATCTCGGTTGAATCCCGTGCCTGGAGATATAAGCTAAACTTTTGGCTAAAAATGATATTTGCCCCTCAAGGCTTGGCCCCTTTGACCTTGACCGATGCATTCCAGTCTAAATGGAAAAGGGCTGTTGATGGGAAACTGGGAAACTGTGCAATATGGGTTTCTCGCAAAATGCCATTTTGGCCTTAGGTTTGTTAAAAGCCAAAGAGGTTATATGGCAGCGTATTGGGGACATTGAGCTACAAGACCTTATAACAGCAGCAACCCCATATCCTGAATTTAGAGATGGGGGCAGGCTTTTTTACCTGCAACCTATTTAACCCTTTTAACTATCCCAAAATACAGGAAAGTGTTTACGCTGGCTAAGTTTAATGTGCTTCCCTCTGCATTTTTGGAGGGTAAATACAATAATATTCCATACTCTGGCGCCTATGCCCTTGTAAAGCTGGTATGATAGAAACTGTGGGCCATGTATTGTTGTACTGTTCTTTTTATTGTGATTTTCGGCATATCTTTATTACTCCTATTTTACAAGGAATACCTGGGAGATCTGATGTGTTCTATATAGATTATCTTCTGGCTGACCAGAATTCTCAGATAACTTTTAAGGTGGCTAGATTTTGTGAATCTGCAATAGCCTGTCGGCGTGGGATAATAACATCTGATAGTGATAATGTTTTAATTTTTTTAAAAAAAATGTGGGGGACATGCATAATGTATACTCAATTAATTGACTGTTTATATACTACTACACATATAGTTCCACTCTACTTTGTTGTCTCTGGGAATACCATATGCGCCTGTAGTGTTGTTGTGTTTCTGCTGGTCTTGTGACCGTAATAAATATTGATTGACTGAAGTTTGTATCCAGTCTGGAAGGTGTGAACTGGGTAAATCAAAAACAAACTGAAACAAATTTCTCATACGTCCCAAACCCTCTTTCATTAAATGTCACCAGCAGTGGGTTGCTGTTTGTCCTCACCAGCTGTTAATCAGTTGGTTAAGAAGAGAAGAATAATTAGGGAAGTCCACTCCAGTTCATTTTTTAATCTGAGCCAGAGAAGAATTTGAGTGTTTGTGTGTGTGTGTGTGTGTCTTATGCTCATTTCTCCTTTGAGGCAACTTTACGGAGCCCTTAAAGCTAATTTCTGGTCCCATGTCCAACAAATGTGTGGGTTCCTCTAATCCCTTTGAGAGCTCCTGCCTATGGTTTTCTTAAGAATTGTTGCTGTATATTTAGGAGGTGCCCCACCAAGCCCTTTTACACCATTTCAAGATCTTTCTTTCTTTCCCTCTGCCTGCATTATTCTCTTCTTCCTCTTTGTTTTATTTCAAATCATTCACTCTCTCCTGCCAACTGAATATGTCGCCCATTTTGCACAAGCGAATCTCCGTATGCCGATGCATACTGATTGTGTCATTTGCATAAAGATATGCAACATGGTTTTCCTGTGGCAGAAGACGACACACAAATGAATGAGAAAGACAGATCTCTTCTGTTATTTGACATCAGATGGTGATAACACCGACAATGAAGGCAAGTAAAATGAATGTCCAAAATGTGATAAGCTGTTGAGATAATACAGAATTGAGCTTAAAACCTTGTATACATATATACAAGGACTTAACGTTCCTGGAAGAAATGTCCTACCCTGTGTTCAGGCTCTTTGGGGCAACCAGTCAGAGGAGGGGTTTACAGGGCAGAATTACCCCTTGGGCCCCCTTCTCTTGCCCTCTTTGAAGTGTGTCTCCCTCTGCCCCTCCCTGAATACAGTGGGGGAAGGTTACTGGTCACCCTTTTGAGGGCCAAGCAGGAAGTTTTGGCACACAGTTTGAATGGCTTGCTGTGCGTCTTCCCACTGGAAGTGGTAGATTTGATGGGTTTTCCTTTGGTTCAACTGGTCACATTCCCCTTGGTAGGCTGCTTTGGGCTGGCTATGTTTGCCTGCATAGGGATGGTGAACATTCTGAGGCATCATTGGTGGACAGGTGATGCCTGTGGGCCTTCTGCGGAGGGTTTTGTGGGATACGGACTGGCTGTGGGGATCTCTCCACTCGCACACCCAGTGTTTCACGGCCTAAGGGGATGCGACAGTGGATGTCTCCCTTTTATCCAAATGGGGAAATTCTGGAATTCCAATTCTATCATCAACATCCAGCAGGCAAAGAATGCTTTGTCCAATTTCACTGACCGGCTGGTGCCAGCATAGAGGAGTAGCCACCAATGATCCTCCTTGCAGATCAAATTGAATGAATATGGTCCAATTTTCAATCTGTTTAATTGTGTCATCTCTTTATTGTCTCCTTCACTTGCAATTACTGTAATTAAACTAAATTGTGGGTGTAGTCGTATGGGTTGTGCCCTTGCGGGGCAGAAGCCTATGAAATCCAAGGTTTCTGGGTATCCATCATCCTGCCAAGCTGCTGCCGGCAAGGTGGGAGGAGGGACAGAGAAATTTCCATCTCTCTGTCCAAATTTGTCATTTTTCTCTAAAGAGCCCTGAGTCTGTCTAGGGAGAGTGTGTTGGTAGAGGTAGGACTATGGTGGGAGAGGCCACAGGATGTCTCATATCCTGGCCTCTCCTCTCCCCTCCCCTCCCTGCATACTAGAATATCCCCTACAGAGGCTGCATTTGCAATCTCTATGGCTGCAATTGTGATCTCAGTTAGCACCCATTGCAGTTCTTTCCACAGTAGTTGCGATAGGGTGGGGGGCAGTGACCATTGGATACCAGCATCCCCCTTCTGAGATCATTGCTATATCTATCACCTTGGAGGGAGGCTCCCAAGAATTCTATGTTTTCTGGGATGCTCTCCCAGGCCACAGGATTGCTCTCTAAGTGTCGGATGTCAGGTGCTTCATAAACAATTCACTAGGCTGGCCTAGTGAATTGTGAATTGAAAGCTCGGCAATTGTTACGAGAAGATCTGTCTCTGTTCAGTGCTTATCTGTAATTGTGGGCCGCGGCCTTGAGTTCCTTGGGAACGAAGGCATGTTTTGAAAAGGTGGGGGCTATCTTGCAAGATGTCTCTCACATAGTGTCATCATCAAGAGGAGGTTGAACTGTGCCACCCTGTTGGCACATGAGCTTGGATTACAGGCCTGAAGCCCTGTCTGTCAAAGTAGCTTAGAATTAGCCAGCCTCTATCCTATATAGCTACAAGCAAAGAAGAAGTTCTTTGCTAGGAATTATCTGTTCTGTTTGCTGCTCGACTCTTTGCCTCTTCATCTGGTTCTATGCTTGCCAAGAAACTCGTGTTTGAGATTCTATCTTATTTGGAAATGTTAGATGCACTCTGTACATGTTCTGTTGCTATTTGGACTTGGAACTTCTAAGAACTATGCCATGAAAAGTGTGCTGTGGCTTTTCATAGATTTGGACTTGAGATTACTGTTCTGGATTCGTGTTCTATAGCCTGCTGTTTCCCTGCATGGAGCCAAAGTACGGGCACGGGGAAACTGAGGCTGATCGTTGCTGTCCTGGAATTGTGTGTGTGTGTGTGACCTGCGAGAGGACCTTCCTCAAAGCCAAAGCTACAAGCATTGGGAAGGCTCCCTGGGTTGAAGAGGTTCGTTCCCTGACATCTTGTTTCCGTGATCAGCTCAGTGTTCCCTGACAGGCTGAGTTTAATTTAGTTCAAGTTGATCTTATCCACTGTCAGGAGGTTTTCTCCTTTGAGTCTTTGCTCGTGTTCCTGATGAGTCAGTTTGTGTGGCCACTCCTGACCTCAAGGGACTGGGGCGAACTCTAAATGTCTCCTCCTGAGTGAGTGCTGTTCACATTAAGCCGTTGTACCTGAAAGCTATCTGGTCCGTCTTCAGCTTCAAGTGTGTGTATGCAGAAATGAAACCGTTACGCCTTGATTTCCATGTGATTTACAATAAAAGAAGTCTCACCGTTGTTGGAGTGTGTCAGTTTGCCTAAAGTTCGTGAGCAGAAGCTTGGGGTGAGCTTCAGTCATGACACTAAGACTTTTTTCTTATAACTAACAAAGCACATATTTAACTGCCTCTCCCACTGATATCAAGAGATTTTTAATAGGCTCAGCCTGGTGGATCATGTCAATGTGCACATTCCCTGGTTAAGTATTTTTTTTAATAGCTATCAAAAACATACTTTCCTCCCATTGACTACAGCATGAAAATGCCATTTCCCCCCAAAAATGCACATTTTTAATGTGCACATTTTTCTAACAAAAACATGTGAGCTTTGCCTGGAAAATGTACTCACATTCATATTCAGGGGTGTGAACAGCACAAGTTCTGATGCTCTGTGAGTGGAAATGAAACACTCTCACAACCCTTCTTGTGTGCTGCTGAAGATTGGAATCAATAGTCTGTTTTGGTGGTGGATTTCTGACATGGGCTTCTAATTCCTAAGCTTGCGAAGGAAACGTTGGCAAAAATAAGGGCAAGAATACTTCCCAGCTCTGTGAGATGGTTTATTGGATTGACTAAAACTACTCATATGTTGCCTTCCTTTGTAGGGCTAATACATGAAGGGTTAAGTGGGGGAGCCACTTCCTGTTCCTGCTCCCAACATCTGTGAGCTTGGCCAGCTCTGCCTCTCTGACCTCCACACGTTTGATGAAGGACTGAATGGGGAGCCAGCTGTATTTGTATTAGGAAGGGATGGACTCGCCTACACCCACACTTGCCAGGGGCTCACAGAGTTGCTGCTGCTGTCTGCCCCTGCTCCCCACTGGAGGGCTCAGTAAGCGGTCCAAGAGCACCCCAAAGTGCTCACTTCTCAATGTGAGCCAGCATTTTTATGCAAGATGGCAGCTCCATAATTTTCATATTTTAACATTGCACAAAATGGCAGTCATACGGTGCCATTTCTGCAACATTAGAGGCACAGAGAGGGCTTGCAACATCCCTAATTTGTATAGGCTTTTCTACTTAACCAGTAGTCCTGATCATACAGGGCTCCCGATTGCATGGTGGCGCCTGTGTGAGTACAGCCAGCTAACCTTTCTAATTTATTTATTCATTGTATTTCTATTTCTAACAAGATAAACTGATAAAGTTCTGAGAAAACAAAAAGGTCTTCTCCTGGCATTGAAAGGTGTATAATGTAGGTGCCAGGTGAACCTTCTGATCTTCACCAAATGCATGAGAATCAGTGGGATGGCGTGAGTCAGGTTCAGTGGTGGTGGAGTTGGCCAGGTGCACAAAAGATGGGGCAGAGCCAGGAGGCAGAACCTGTTATAGACCCTCCATACATGTGCCCTCAACTTGGCAGGAACATATGCAGATGATTTATGAGTATTAAGAATGAGCTCAGAAGCTCCCAGTTTCAAACTTGTCTGACAGCTGTGAACTCACTAAATGGCCTTAGGTGAGCCATGATGTCATTGCACGGCAATCTGCAATGTAATAGTGATCATACTGGATGGATGGTCAATACTGAAGGTTACTCATTCTCAGAGTACCAGTCAGGGTCTCTCAATCCAACATTTATTTATAATACGTTAGACCACCTTACAGACAAAATGATATTTCAGGGAAAATGGCATGATAAAATTGGCCCCTGAATGGGCCATGTGGTCTTCGTTTACTTCCTCTTTCTCCTCCTGGAAGAAAGAGTAAGTAATGAGGGACAGAAGCGAGGGAGGAGAAGTGACGGTAAGGAAACATGATTCCCCCCTCCCATGTAATGATGCTCTAAATCTCCACGATTAACATTGTTGTATCACATTTTTGTTATACATCGAAAACCACAGCCAAATGGTGTGAGCTTTGCACAAAGGAAGTTTCCAGTGAACCGTACAAGCCACCTAAGCTAGAACATAAGCCAATTTGAAAGGATGTTAACAATTTTCTGTTCAGTACATCACTGCCTGATACAGGGTTAATGTCAATAATAAAGCCAATAATGTTTCTGTTTTAATGGGTATCCTTTTGGGTTGCTTGATTAAACAGTTTCCACAGCCTCTTTCTGTGAATCAAAAAGTTGTCATTAATGGTATCCTGCCCAGTGTTGAAAGATTGTGTGTGACCTCACTTCCCCTTTGATTTTAGACAGAAGGGGTCCTCAGTAGCACAGTTCCACTGTGGTGACATTATTATACATCCTCAAATATGCCAGTCATGGCTCTGAACAGACTGGGTCAGAGAGTTTATAGTTTGTAAAAAAACAAAAAAAAAACAGCCAGGTTTCTTTTTTGGCTCATATCACATTAATCATCGTCAACAGGTCAAAAGTTGATGGGGTTGCAGCTACAGCAACCGTAGCATTTTAGCCCTCTCTTAGTAAATCTTTCAGATGAATGTGTCATATTTCCTCTGACCTTGTGTATAGTTCTTAATGTGCTGCCTTCCTCTTTTAGCTCTTACCAACTGGCAAATAGTTTTCTTCCTTGTGAATTAATGACTTTTTTTGGAATTGGAATCATCTGCCCATATATATATATATATATATATATTCTTGTAAATATCTGCCTTTATACAATGAGAAATTAAAAATGCATCACAATGTGGTAGTCATGACACTAAGCCCTATACTATTATATTATATTTCTGAATAACTATTAATTGATCCAAACCAATGCAATATTAAAAGGGATAAAACCAAATAAAACAGCAGTAAAACCAGAAATGAAAACAGCAGTAAAAACCAACGACAAAACCAGCAATAAAGCCAACACAACAACAACAATCATATCAAGGGAAGGCTAGAGTAAAATAACATGTTTTCAATGCCTTCTCAAAAGCCTGCAGTGATGGAGCATGGCAGATCTCCCTATGGTAACTTATTCCAGAGGCATGGGGCCACTGCAGAGAAGGCCCTGTCACTTTGGCAACCAGTGACTGCTCCACTCCTAAGGACAGGGCGGATTAAGGCGCACGTGGGGAGTGCCCCCCCGTCTTTATGCCAAACCTAAATCTAATCTCAATGCTGTTAAACAAAGATGTATAAATACATTTTTTTAAAGAATCATTAGTTATGATCAGTTATTGTTTTCTTCTTGTTTTCTCTAATTTCAGGAGACAACAGATGTTTTTCATCATCTCATTCCCCATAAAATATGGAATTGCTGAGCTGCAATTTGGAAGAATTCGTTATCAAACTGTTGTAGAAAGCTATCTGGAACCCATGAAGGAATGGCTGTCGCAAGTCAACGTACGTGACAATCGGCAAGACAAAGTTTTCAATCTGCTTCATTCATCTCCCTTTATTGTTGCTTCCCATTGTTTGCACACACACCTTTCTGCAGCAGCAGGAGTATCACTTTCTAGTCTGGCACTTGAATTTTGCTTTGCAACATCCCAGCTGTAACAACCAAATATAAAAAATGACTGCCCCCCCTTTTTGTGTTCCCAAAGAAGATTAAGAAAGAGCAATAGCTTCACCCTAATGAACCAATTCGGTGCATGTTTTATTCATCCAAGGAGCTGCTCTTATGGCATTGGTAGAAGCTTTAGTGGGGGGGGGAAGGGAAAAATGAGTATTTTGCTCTTGCCTCATGGCAGAGCTGGCTCTGGGTGTAAAAGAGCTTAGTGGGCATTCAAATCTATCACAAGGCACACTCCTGTCAATTCAGAGCAAAGGTAAGCAAGAGCTGCAGGCATTATGGTAAATAATTGGTGAAATTCCACAGGCCGGTGATTAGGGGTAGGAAGGAACAATGACTGAAAGCAATTGTCCTGTGAATTTGGGACAGCTTTCGCTCATTCAGCATTCAGTGTTGCATGTTTCATGGACAGGATCGAGTGTGATGTTGGGATTTCATGAAAGAGCTGGGGAGAAAAGCACAGAATTTATTACCGGGTAAACAGTTCAGCTTCCTTAGAATTTCAGCTTTCTGCCATTAAGGTTTTTTTTAAAGTCAGGTTTCTAAACCAGCCTTCCCGAACCTCGTGATTTAATAATGGAGGGTGGTATACACATATTTTAAATGAATACATAACAACTTGGTGCCCTCAAGGTGTTTCCAACTCTCCTCAGCCCCAGCCAGCATGGCTAATGGTCAGGAATTTGTTCGTCCGAGATATTGGGGGGGGGGGGTGCCAGGTTGGGGGTTGTCAAGGAAATTAACCCTTTCCCCACCAGGCAGGTGCGCAGCTCTTCCCCGAGTCTCACACCCCCGCCTCCCGGTTCCCCAGCCCAAAAAGGGCACCAGCCAACCTCTGGAAATAATCACACACCAGTAAGGTCTGAAGCGTTTATTTCAAAGCTAATCTCTAACATTTAAGGCCTCAGTTGGCAATAAGTCATAAAATGCCAGCTAGGAGAGAAGGGGGGAAGAGGGGGAGAGTAGCGGGGGGGATTGGAAGGAGATGTGAGGTAGAATTTAGCAGCGCAGTGTTAAAACAATAAAACCATTAACTCACAATCAATCACACCCTCAAGGACGTCAAGACTTCCCCGGACTGGGCCAGACTGAAAAATAACAAACTCTAGCTAGAAGCACAGTGTATCCTCACTGCACAAGGGATCCCTCCATTCCGCACGCTGGCTCTGGAGAAGATGGCGGCCGCCCAGTTGGTATCTTCTTTATCCCTTTTTGGGGCAACTGGTACCATAACCATGGGAACCAATCTCTTGTTACTCCTCTAAGGCCAACTCGACCCCCTCCCTATTTCCCACAGCTGAAGCCAGGTAACTCCCCACCAATTATCTCTGGCCTTGGAGCCAGGCCTTGGCAGTTCTTCCAGAGATAAGGGTGAGAGGCCCAGGTGTCAAGGGCTGGAAACGAGCAGTTCAAAATTCCCCAACATCTTCCTCTCTCTGAGAAGCCCCCCCTCCCAATTCTAAGGCCAACGCCTCAGTAAGGCAGGCCACTCCTGCAAGGCAGGCCACCCCAACCAAAAGGTAGTCTTTCTTCACAGGGTTCAGTAGTCTAAACCATAAAGATACACCCGAATGTGCATGGGGCAAGGCCTGATGAAATCTCAGATTCCAGAAGACTGGCCAAAGATGATTTGCAGTTGTGGGGAACTGGGGCTTCAAGATCCTATAAAGTTCCTTTCTGCTTTCCATAAGCAACAGAAATAGAATGATTCATGCAAACTAAGACGCGAAGGGCAGTATCCCATTGGACAAGAGCATGAATGTAAATTACACATTAGCCATGGTCCACGAATGACATTGCAAGTTCAGAAACATACAGGCTGAATTCGGACAACACGATAGTCAATGGTGGGGCAATAATCAACTTTACAGTTGTTCATCTAAGGGGAACTCCACACACAACAGGGTAATAAATAATCAACCGTGGTGTGGATTAGGATCAGCGCTGAGTTGACTATGGCAGCATTCGGACAACATGATAGTCAATACAACGGACGATTGTTTCCCCAAAAATCATCTGAATTCAGCTACAGACTTTGACCACAGACTGCTATGAGTCTCTGTTTCGTCTAGAAGACATGAACTGGGCAAATCCTAATCAAAAATAATCTGAAGCATATTTCTCATGCATCCTTAATTCTCCTCAGACCCACTCTTCTCCCTTTATTACTGGCTCCTCTTCAAGACAAAATTCTAGACGACTGAACTGACTGACAGAATACAACATTAGTTCTATTTGGGCACTCGCCCCACACACACACACACACACACACACACACCATGGCATGAGGGAAGAACAGGGCCGTCCATATTGTCTCTATCCTGCCCACCATATCTCTGTCGCCAAGCGCCAACACCTTCCATGCATTGGCGGGAGGTTGGAAGGAGATGTTGCACTTTCAAACAAATACATGAACCAAAATTTAAGGTATCCCCCAAATTCGTACTTCTTTGATATTTTCAATGGAGTTCTCCAATCAAACAAGGTGTGCAAAAACTGTGTGTATTAGGAAAGGTGCTCACAAATAAATGGATGGATTTGGAGAAAGGCTTCCAAAAAATGTGTAAGAATTCTCATGCAAACTGTAAAACAAGAAAAAAAGAAAAGAACGCCTCCCCCCCCCACACACACACACTCAAAGTGTGGGATGAACCGAACATAAGATTGGAAACATTCTCAATGTTTGTGACAATCTGAAACGAAGATGAAGAGGGGGGAGGGGGCCGGGAAACCAAAACCGACAGATTTGTCCATCACTAAATCAGAGTTTTCTTTGGGAAATATTAAGATTTGAATCTCATTATTCTGAAGGTCATTAATTTCATTTCATTTGATCCAGCATTTTAGTTCTTATAGTATATAGGCTAGTTCACCAATGCCTATCTATCTAGGCTGACCATACGAAAAAGAGGACAGAGCTCATGTAACTTTAATAGTTGTTTAGAAAAGGAATTTCAGCAGGTGTCATTGGTATGCATGAAATTCCCTCTTCATCAAAACAGTTAAAGCTGCAGGAGCCCTGCCCTCTTTTATATCTGGTCACTCTAGTATAGCTAGTATAGTATCCCAGAGGAAAGGTATGTGTGTGTGAAGTTGCCGCCGTGTGTATGCTTCATTTGAGAGTGAGTCCCATTGGTAGGCTGACCCTATGAAAAGGAGGACAGGGCTCATGTAACTTTAACAGTTGCGGAGAAAAGGGAATTTCAGCCGGCGTCATCTGTATGCAATTAGTTCCTGGTGAAATTCCCTCTTCATCACAACAGTTAAAGTTGCAGGCACTATACTAGAGTGACCATATACAAAAGAAGGCAGGGCCCCTGCACCTTTAACTGGTGTGATGAAGAGGGAATTTCACCAGGAACTAATTGCATGCAAATGACACTGGCTGAAATTCCCTTTTCTCTACACCTGTTAAAGTGACATGAGCCCTGACCTCCTTTTCATAGGGTCAGCCTACATCTATCACTTCATGAGTCCAATCACTACCTTCTCACTGGCCTTGTTGCCAGCTTTTGCCCCTGTGCCTGCTCTTCCTTATCAGTGCCACCACGGGCTTCCTTGCCGGGGACAAAGCCATTGAGAAAGCAGGCAGTGGCCATCACACGATCACTGTTGTCTGGGCCAGAGAGGCAGGTGAACAAGCAGGTCGCAATGGTGAAGAGGAGACACAGATCCAGCAGGCTCTTGTCACTGGGCCCCTACTCCGGTGTGGGCCCTCGTCATGTTCCTCACCATGCCAACCTATGGATGCTGGTCCTGAAAAGCAAACAGTCCAGCAGCTGTCACAGTACTAAAAGTATTATTATTATGATATTTATTTATTCATATCCTGCCTTTTTCCCGATACTGGGACTCAAGGCAGCTTACAAATGAAAACATGAACAGTGAAAAACAGATAGAGATATACAAAAATTAAAAATATAATTAAACAAAGTAAAATTTTAAAATATTTAAAACATTTTAAAACATTTTGAATACAAATAATGGAAAAAAAACACCAAGATATAAACAGCACATTGACAGAGGTCCAAACTACCCCCCAAATGCCTGCTGAAACAGAAAAGTGTTAGCCTGCCTCTGAAAGCACACCAAGGAGGGAGCCAGTCTAGCTTCCCTGGGGAGGGAGTTCCAGAGCCCCGGGGAAGCCACCGAGAAGGCCCTCTCCCACGTTCCCACCAGGCATGCCTATGATAGTGGTAGGATGGAGAGAAGACCTCAGGGGACAAGTAGGCTCATAAGGGAGAATACGGTATTTCAGATATCCTGGACCAGAGCCATATAGGGCTTTGTAGGTCATAACCAGCACTTTGAACATCAGAAAAAGGCTTGAAATGGCTGCATTTTCCCCACCACAGCTACCTTCCCTGTTTGTTTCTGTTCGCTCGTTACATTCACTGTTGATACATTGGGTTCGGTTTCAAATTGTTTGAGAAAATAAGGCCAATTCTTTCTGTCATGACCCCAGAAATCCTCCAAACTCCTCATTTTTAGGATGTTTTTACGATGTTTTTACGATGTTTTAGGATGTTTTAATGCAGTTTTAATAATGTGTGTCATGTTTTAATCGGTTTTATGTATTTTATCATATTGTTGTTCCCCGCCTCAATCCAGACGGAGAGGCGGGTAAGAAATAAAATTATTATTATTATTATTATTATTATTATTATTATTTTGCCAGAGACATACAAGGATGGTACTGTGCCTTTCTTGCTGTATGCCAAAATGGCAGCCAGTATGATAACCCTGAAGAGGGAAGTGGTTTCCTATGTCACCATGGGATCAGGAGAAAGAATAGGATGCACTCCAATGCTATCTGGAAGCTCGGTCTGAAACCCCAGCCTTTCAGCTTAATGGAAACAAATCCCTTTCACACAACCTTTAGGCTGCTTGAAATATCCCTTACACCTAATTAAACAGCATGAAGTCAATGTGGCGTTGCGTCTCCTGCAGGTTGGTGGCAGGCTAATTGCAGAGGCTTTACTTCTAGACTTGAAGGGGCTGACCGTGCTCAATATGCCTCAGAGGCGTGCATTTGGAGGAGAGGCCTTTTCATCCTACTTGTTTCAGTGAAGCAGGTGGATCTGGCCTTGAATAAAGAACCCAATTAGAATTCGCATGGAGATGTAGCGATGTTTCTAATTGCCCAAGTATGCACCCATTAATGCACAAAGATGTATCATTATGCTCGCTTTTTAGGCTTAGCTGCTGAAAAGCTGGATTTTAAAGTCCCCCCACGCACGAAAAGGAGAGAAAGAAAAGGGGGGAGTTTCAGAGAAATGAGGCACCATGATAAAAAGTGGCTTTGAATGTTTCCTTTGCCATCACTGCCAAAGATCCACCTTTGAATGGTCCCCATGGGGAGAGCACAGTAGTGATCATGAAGTAAGTTCAAAAGAGATAACCCTCACAACAAGGTGTGTGAAGTGCACACAGGGCTGTCAAACACGGCAGCGCAAAGTTTCGTCTTGTTCTGATACAAAGTTCTATCCAATGGGAAATGTAATTTTAGAAACGGATCATAGCAGGCCATCAGATTTTAAAGATAGTCTCCCCCACATCCCAACCCTCAAGCTTTATCTCCTTTAGAAAGAAACTGACAGGCACTTTTAAAAAGTGTGTATTTTTCTTGGTGTTTCAAAAGGTTATCTTTTAGATTGATTTTAGGTTCGGTGAAATGTTGATAACAGCCTGACAGAGCTGACAAGCTTGCACTGTGTGTGTGTGTGTGTGTGTGTTTGGATGAGGAAACTAACATCACCATCAGGTATTTTCCCACCCCCAATATTATTCCCTGCTAGATTACAGGAGGGGGGGGAGGGAAACCTTACGCTTATTATGTGATGTGCTCTCATTAGACCTGTGTACAAACTTGCACACATTGTAATGAGACCTACACACCAGCTTATAAGGAATCTTTAGACATTGGCAATAGAGTGTCTGTGGCTAAGTAAGGCGATTCTACCAGCAGTTTAATGCAGTCTCACCATGCCTGGTATCTGGCTTTGCAGCGCGGGACTCAAGGATGTCATCTCTGTCCTCCACACATTTCACCTCTTTTCCCCTGTTTTACATACTATTTTGGTGCAAGAAAATAGGGCTGTGAATGGACCCCCTGATCCGATCTGGATTCCAATCGGTCAGATCTGGATCAGGCCCTATCTGATCCATATTGGATTGGGCTTGATCCGATCTGACTTAGATCTGGATTCGGATCCAGATCAGACCCGGGTCTCTTCACAGCACTCCCTCCCGCTCTCCCCGCTCTCTCCCTCCCCCCCACTCTCCCTGCTGACCTGCTTACCTGCTGCCTCTTCTGCCATCGTCCTGCCATCGTCTTCAGTCCTTGCTGTGGGCCACCACATTTCCTGGTCGTGGCGGGTGATAAAGTCACCCACCACGACCGGCAAATGCGGCACTCTAACCAATTGGAGTGCCACATTTGCCAGTCATGGCGGGTGATGGCATCACCCACCATGACCAGGAAAT
Organism: Anniella stebbinsi; assembly: GCA_029215795.1. Taxonomy (NCBI): domain Eukaryota; kingdom Metazoa; phylum Chordata; class Lepidosauria; order Squamata; family Anniellidae; genus Anniella; species Anniella stebbinsi. The sequence continues at coordinate 4,441,148 of JARDYH010000006.1, forward strand.
GTGGGGGCCCAAAGCGAGGACGGAAGACGATGGCAGGATGATGTTGAGAAAAGCAGCAGGTAAGCAGGGAGAGTGGGGGAGGGAGGGAGAGAGCGCGGAGAGTGGGAGGGAGTGCTGTGTCAAGATCAGGATCGGATCTGGATCCGAATCCAGATCTAAGTCAGATCGGATCAAGCCCAATCCAATATGGATCAGATAGGGCCTGATCCAGATCTGACCGATTGGAATCCAGATCGGATCAGGGGGTCCGTTCACAGCCCTATTTTCCCCGGCCTGACCCGGGCCGATCCGATCCAATTCATATCTGGGATCCAGAGGCCTGGATCACCCTGATCCAACTCAGATTCAGGATCTGGATCTGCATCTGGTCACAGCCCGACCAGGAATCATTCGATCCCCTTGCCCTGTAGTAAAAACGATAGAAATTGCAGCAGGGAAACCAAGTTGTATTAATCTCCAACACAGTTATAGTTATTAGTTTTTGACTGTTCTTTGAACTAAGTAAAGAGCCTATAGTTAATTACCATTAGCTATTTGATATCTAGAGAGTTGCAAGCATGAAAGTCTTGCTGTGGGAGCTTAGAAGCTCATCTATGAAACTTGATTTTGCCATAAAAAAAAGTTCTCACTTTTTCTGGTGTTTTGTGTTACCTTGCCAGAATATGTTTGTGCCAAAAGATGAACCCATGACAGCCAACACTTTTTTTATCTAGCAAGGACCCTGATATCCTTTGCCACCTAGCACCCCCTTCAGAAGTCCCTGTCCTTTCTGAGCCCTCTCCCCTCAGAATTCTCTGTTCTTCCTGCATCCTTACAGTAGCTGTGGGGAGATGAATTTTCTCAGCAATAATATATTGTTTTTCGTATTCTGCGGTGCCTTGGTTTTGAATGGGCAATTAAGACCCATTTGCTAGTGGAGATGAAAATTGCTAGAACTGTTTTGTTGATATGGATCAACACAGCTGACTAAAATTTTGTACTCTCCTAGGGGGGCGTGGCTATGGGGTTTGTTGTGATGAGTGCCTATACGTCAACAGTGACCACTACGGTATTGGTTAAGCTACAGCCAGGTCTGATGGTCACACCACGTCTTTGAGCAATCTGATGCTAATGGCCAAATGAATAATTCATGACTGCTTTATTTACTCTAGAGTAAGTACCAGTATCAGAGGCAGTAACCTATGTACTTCTAAGCTTTTCCCAGTCATTCCATTCTAAAACGTAAATATTACATAATTTAAGACTGCAATCTTAAATGCTTTCTCTAGGGAGTAAGCCCCACTGAACAACGTGAAACTTATTGCCTGGTAAACAGGCATATGTTTGCCTAGTTTAACATTGATTTGATAACCACAAATATAGGTCATGGACTTTGATGCCCATTTCGTATAGGTTGCACCCAGCTCAAGTGGCCCTGTCACCAGGGTAAGTGAAACCAGATTCCAGGGCTGAGGCTGGATTCAAATTAAGCCCTGCTTGCTCCTATAAATGCTTTACCAACATTATCATATCCAGGTGATGCTGTCTACTTACTTTAAATCATCTTGTTTTAAAGTTTGCTGTTTTTTTCCTAGGGTATTCTACTCAGAAAGATGCTAAGGAGCTGTCAGAGGGACAGAAAGGAGTCACGGAAGCTGAAGTTTGCTATTATTTAACTGGATGACTTCTCTGGGTGAGATTGATGGTAATAGCTGCATGGCGTTACTTCAGCTTTCTAAAATTTCCTTTGCTTTCAAATAGTGTTTTTCAGCTATTTTGATGGATTTGGCGCTGAAGGAATGTGTGTCTTTTCTTATAGCAAATGGAGATACAGGTTTTTCCGGGGCATTTTACCACCACATCTGTCATCTTTAAATGCATGCCTCTTTTCGTCAAGAATGTCAAAGATATCTTTGTTTTCTCCTCCTCCATTTTTGTTTTAAATGGATTCCACTTTTTATGAGTTTCTGCCAAAGATGTGCTGCTATAGCAGCTGGGTTACGTAGAAGACTTCTGCATCACTCAGGTAATCACCACATAATTCCTCTGCAAGATCTTCCACAATAATGTCTCAGACATCTCTGAGTCTGTCAGCATTCCCCATCTGTCATGCTTTGCTGACATGAGTAGAAGAGGAATCACTAGTGACATCAGCCACCTTTATTAGAGATGAATGAGTGTGTCTGTTTCACTTTCTATGTTTCCCAATCACGTTTCACTTTCAAAAATGTTTTCAATGGACACGTTCATTCCATCCTGTTTCTGCAGCATCACTTTGTGGATTTTTTTAAAAAAATGTCAGCTTGAAACTCTATATGCATTTCCATGTGCATGAAAAATTATATGCATTTTTGCATGCAATTTCCCCTAATAAATGCCTTTCATGTGCTGTTTCTCAATGCATTTTTTTACATAAGTTTCCTTAATGCATGAAAGTATGTGTGTGTCTATCAGTCTGAAAGCTCTAGAGTATTGCATTCCAGTTCACAAACTAGTCCAGGAAATGTGAATAAGGTCTGTTTATTTCAAAACATTAACTTAATGAATTTCTGCCCCATCTTTCGCCACCTTATCAATTCCCTCTTTCAATTTAGATGTATCTGTATGCCTAGCAAACACTACATCTGTTACTAAGGATGTGTATCATATCGTTCAAATGTCCGATAACAATACAATAAGGTCATTATTGGACATCCGATTAATGATAATGATATGATAGAAAAACCTCCAATAAATATTCGATCCAAAAATTTTCAGCCCGATTATATCGGATTATTGGACTGCCAAATAAATAAACCTATGACTTCTGAATTTTAACAGTTAGAGGCTTGAAACTTGGTCACAGTGCTTATGGGGTATGCCTAAGTATGGGTATGAAATTTGAGTTCGATCCCTCCAACCCTCAATTTTATATGAATTTATTAAAGAACATTTAAGTTCTGTAAGGTCAGTATGACAGCTTGCCACGTGTGTTCATTCAGACCTGTCAAAAAGTTGCAGGATCTTTTAAAAAATCATATAAAATACAGGGGTGGAGGGATCGATCTGATATTTGGCACATATGTGTAGCAACGTGTGCTAGACATGTGTATGAAATTTGAGATTGATCCCTCCAACCCTTGATTTTATATGAATTTATTAAAGATCGTGCAACTTTATTGAGAGCTGGTTCACCAAGCCTCCGTAATGTCATCTTGTTGCTTTTTTCCCATAGGCTTGCATTGGGGAAAATGCATGCATAACTTTTTTATTTGAAATTATAATGACATGAAACTTGGGGAGCCAGGACTAGCAAGATCCAATCTGCAATGTCCAAAAAGTTTAATGTCTCTATCTTTTCAAATTAAAAAGTTATAGGGAGTCCCCCCAAAGCCCCACCCCCCGCTGTAACCCGCTGTAACTTCTTCATTTTTAAAGATAAAAACTTGAAACTTGTGGGACATTGAAGATGGATTTGGCTGGTCATTTGTGGGGAAAAATCAGACCAGTTACTCAAACCCTCAATTTTCTATACATTTTTTAAAGATCATGCTCGTTCTGAAAGCTGAGGTCAACCGGCTTTCAGAAGGAGCACGATCTTTAAAAAATTCAAACATTAGACGTAACATAACGTAGCATGAGAAGAGTTCAGGTTTGTTGGTGGGCTCCGACAACCACAGAGAAAGGCAAGCACTAGGAATCGTCTGGTTCACCTGAAAGCCAATGCACACCACTGGGCTTGCACATAGAGGTCATGGCAACATGGCCAGCAGTCAAGTGGGAGACAGCGAAAGTAAAGAAGACACGGAGGCCTAATCCACACCAAGCAGGATATAGCACTATGATAGGGTGACCAGATAAAATCCAGGTCAGGGCTCATGTAACTTTAACAGCTGTAGAGAAAAGGGAATTTCAGCCAGGGTCATTTGTATGAAATTAGTTCCTGGTGAAATTCCCTTTTCATCACAACAGTTAAAGTTGCAGGCACTATACTAGAGTGACCATATACAAAAGAAGGCAGGGCCCCTGCACCTTTAACTGTTGTGATGAAGAGGGAATTTCACCAGGAACTAATTGCATACAAATGACACTGGCTGAAATTCCCTTTTCTGTACAACTGTTAAAGTTACATGAGCCCTGACCTGGACTTAATCTGGTCAGCCTACACTATGAAAGCAGTAGGAAAGAGGTATAGAAGAGGCAGGAGCCACACTACTGCTTTATAGCCGCATTGAAGTGCACTGACAACTGTTGGGGCCTATTGACACATACCATATAGCACTTTCATAGTGCTATATCCTGCCTGGTATAGATCTGACCTGAGTCTCCAGGGTCAAGGAAAAAACCTAACTGGGCTACTGACCAGGCTATGAACCAACAGAGCTTGGTTCAGGCAAGCAGGGACATCAGAGTGAAAGAGAACTGAGTAGAATCTGGAGCAGCTCATTCGAAGAGGTCAGTGGAGAAGAAAAGGAGTAACACCATCCCCACCCTCAATTGTCACTGGAAAGACAAGAGGCAAAAAGGATGAGGAGAGAGCCAATGTTGCTTGCCTAGCCCTCCAGGTCAACCAGCAACATTCTCATGGGTCCATCCACTCACACCCACCATTTGCCTTCAACCAAGGCCCATCAGCAGGTCTGTGGTAGTCTGAACTCAGCCCCACAAACCTTCCAACTGGAGAATGCCCATAAGGCCTCACATCACTGCCCAAGAGCCCAGGGAAGCTCCTTACCTCAAACGGGCTGGTTTTCATTTATTCAGTTATTTTTCTATCTCTCCCCATCCCCCTCACTAACAATAGTTACTTCAACTTTCTAGTGTTGTTATCTGAGCAGCTGACGAAAGAGGATGGCAATGAAATGGGTCCAGAATTATCTGACATCGATTGCATGCATACCCGCTCTTCAGGATGGGGCATACCCTTGCGAGGTGTAGGGTGCAAATAACGAGTTGAGACAAGAAAGTTGGGTATAAAATGGGCCACTTTTATTCAAGATCTGCAGAAGGGAGTAAAACCTATGCGGGCATCCCCTCTTGGCCTCTTCCAGGCCAAATCTTAGGAATGGGCGAACGATTCTCTGACCTCGAGGTGGCAGCACACGTTCGCCACCCCTTGGTCTTACCCCATATGGGGTTGGAAGGCCTTCCTTTGTCACAACACCCATGCCGCAGGGCTCCGAATGTGTGAGTAGAGTTGGCCTCAAAGGTAAACCTTATTCCCATGATCTGGTGCCGCGGGACTCCCAGATGTGGGCCTCAGGTATTACCCTTTACGTCAATGGTTCCTGTGAATGTTCACCATTTGAAAACGCCCCTAAGGATGCCCGCACCTACCGCCAAATTAAAGTGACCGAATTAATACAAATCCACCTATTTAATACTCCCCAGCTGTCTTACAGTATGAAGTAGGCGAAAAAACTCCTAACCAAATTAGGATAAGAGTAAAAACTTCCTACTTGGCCTCCTAATGACAACCGGCTAGCCCATACTGTTTACAGGGAGGGGAGGGAGGGAGCTGCGCAGGGATGAAGAGGGCGGGCAGGCCCAGTAGCTGGCTATTTAAGCCGCCCGGCCCTGCCCCGCCCAGTGGCACCATATGGATGCTCCAATCGGGAGCCTCCCCCTCGACTCTTCCCCCCCCCACCTGCAAATATCATCCCCCGCCCAACTGGGCTGGGGATTTCACTTTCTTCTGTAGGAACAAAAATACCACACACTGTGATTGTAGCATGAAAATAATATAACTTTTTTTTCTTGAAAGTGCATTGGTATTCTCCATTTGAGCACAAATAAAATCTTTTAATGAGTTAAGTATCCTTGAAAATGGCAATTAAATGAAAACCTTTAGAACTGCTTCATCTAAAACAAGCATAATCCACTAGTGACATTTAGGATAGAACCATCAGAGATGAAAATGGACAGTCTGTATTAATTTCTTTCATTGTAGGCACATTTTTTAAAAATTACTTATTATCTGTGCCTTGACTTTATGCATAGCAGCAAGCAAAACGATGGTTTCGTCATCAAAACCACTTTGAGTTAAACATTAGTGAAGGTTTAATGAAGATAAAGCAACCTCTCTAATTTTCTAATGGACATTTTTTTTCTAATCGGAGCCCTCTTTATGTAACTTTAATAATGATTTATTTTATAAAGTTCCTAGGGATGACATCACTTGCTATGCTCAGTTCAAGATAAAGCTGTTTGGATCTCAACAAGAAGTCTGTGAGCGCATACTTTCTGGGCTCAATTACTATAAACTATCTCCAGCACATGTAAAAGCTAATTATAAGGCAGTAAGAGTAGCTAGATACAATATAAATAATATCAATGGTTCATGTTTTCCCAACGTGATTCATTTTAAACAATTAAACTATGAATAACTGAAGAAAGTTATTAATAATACTCTAGAGAAAGGTGAAACTTGTTTTATAGAATTAATACCTTGAACTATGTAAAAGAAAAAAAAATATGAATAAAACCAATATCTAAATTATAATACTCTTAAAATCAAAGTTTTGCTGCCTGAAGTCTGAGGGGCAGGCTCAGCGTAGTTCTTGCCTCCCTTTTGGGAGAAGAAGAGTCCTCTTTTCTCTTTTTGAACATGCTTTCCCTTGGCTTTGAGACTATTTTGGGCTATCTTTCCCCAAGCCAGTTTCTTTGAGCCAGGCATCAGACCCCTGAGCAGCTTGGTGTAGTTTTCACACACTATTTAATTTTGGGCACTGGTGAAGCTTGGGCTTCACAGCACTTTTCATTTTCAAATATTTTCTTCACTCTCTACCTGGATTAATTTTCCCTGTGTGGACTTTGCTGTGTTCTGCACCCTGGATTTTAGGAGAGAGATCTTTCAACCTTCCCCTGGATCCATGAAAGTTTGGTCTTCAGATCTTTCATTCCTTTTAATCTCTCTCCCCCCCCTCCCCCCCATATACACATATTGCTCCCTTCCTTTTTTTCTTCTATACAGTTGAAAGCTTCAAACCCTTCAATTAACAAGTTTGGGCTGGTGTAAGATTTAAGTACAACTTTGAAACCTTTCAAAGTGTTTCTGGGCCTACAACATTGTTTTGGGCCTAGTCACACTGTTTTTCTGATATCCCTTAGTAACAGTTAAACTGTAGTGTATTTTGCAAGCTGTATACATCATTGCATGTTTCACATTTCCCTTCTGCATCTGATGTTCTTTTGCATTTACTTTTCTTTATGAACCATTCATATCTTAAGTATAGACTGACCATACATCAGTTTTCCCTGGACAAGTCCAGAAACGGGGCACCAAAATGGCGTCCAGGCATAAATCTAGGCTGACCAGATAAAATCCAGGTCAGGGCTCATGTAACTTTAAGAGTTGTAGAGAAAAGGGAATTTCAGCCAGAGTCATTTGTATTCAATTAGTTCCTGGTGAAATTCCCTCTTCATCACACCAGTTAAAGGTGCAGGCACTATACTAGAGTGACCATATACAAAAGAAGGCAGGGCCTCTGCAACTTTAACTGTTGTGATGAAGAGGGAATTTCACCAGGAACGAATTGCATGCAAATGACACTGGCTGAAATTCCCTTTTCTCTACAACTCTTAAAGTTACATGAGCCCTGACCTGGATTTTATCTGGACACCCTAATAAATCGGCATATTTCGTCCATAGTCTAGGAATTGCCACCTTCCCAGGGACCATCCCAGGCTTGTCCTTGGCTGCCGTGGTCGCACAGGCCAAGAAAATCTCTGGATCAAACCAGGGGAGGGGCTGGAAGTTGTGTTTTGATGCATCCAAAACGTGACTTCCAGCCCCTCTCCCAGCGCTGTCTGGGGCTTGTACTTAGGAAGGGCTTTAGCCATGCCAAATATGAAGCAGATCCGTTCAGAATTTTAAAAGTTTTTCAGATTTTTAAAAAAAGTTTGAGGTTTTAAAATTATTTATTTTTCAAAAAATGTCATTTTGAAAGAAAAAGAGTTGAAACTTGGCACTTTGATAGATCTTAAGTGGGGCTTTATGTCAAGTTTGAAGCAGGTTTGTTCATCCACTGATATTTAGGACTTTTTAAAAAAACTGAGGATTTAAAATTATTATTTTTATAAAACCATCATTTTTAAAGATAAGGAGATGAAACATGGCATCATGATATATCATTAGTAGGGCTTTAGCCATATCAAGTTTCAAGCAGATATGTTTATCTGTTGATTTTTAGCAATTTTTTAAAAAAGTTCGAGGTTTAATTTTTTTAAAACAACAACAACAACAACACTGAAGCCATAACTTTCAAACTCAGTTTGCCAAACCTCCTCTTTGGGGTCTTGCAACATGAGCAGTTTCAGCCCTTGGCATCAAGGCGATCTTGAGTTTTTTGCTAAGGCGTGTTGGGTGAGCATGGCACCTTTCCTGCTGCAGATTTGGTGGGCAGTCGGGCACCTGGAGCTCAGCAGAGGTGAGGTGTCCACAGATCAAAATGTGGGAAAGGAGAGGTCAGTCAAAGCAGTCACGTTTTTGTGCGGGAAGTAGACAGGAGTTCAAAGTCTGGGTGTGAAAAATTGTGCCAACATACAAGCAAGTTGAATAATTTCACATTCAACTGTGCACTAAAATGTTAACCAATTAATTTCTCATCCATTCCTTCATAAGAGTCATTCCTACACATCAGTTGAAGCAGATGTGACCCAAATGTTCAGGCACCATGTTGCTGCAATTCCAGCAGTGACCTTGTGCAAACTCCAGCAAGAATTTCATGAGGGCCATGAAGTGTCTGACCCAAATCTGACCCTATTAAGTCATTAAGTGCTGGAACTCACATAAAGACAACAATAGATTTCCATAATAACAACAAAGAACAACAAAATTGCTGTCTCCTTTGATATTGATCTTTTCCTAGTTTTAAGGATCAAGTCAATCCTCATTCTGCAGTTGTCTTTCTATCATGTATGTCCTCATGTAGAAATTAATATGAGTTTTGAAGCCTAGCTAGGCTATATTTTAAACAAACATTCAGAGCATATGAACTGCCCTATGTACCCTCAGAGAGCCGACCCAACCAATTCTAATTATTATTTTTTTACTGAGGTGGCTTTTGCTGACACCAGTCTAATGAGAATTGTTCTATTTTGTTTTCCAAGGAAATTGAATTTCCAGGCATTTAATTTGCCCTGATCTATTTGCCTCTTGGCTTTCTCTTCAGAATTTTGGGGAAAGATTTGTGAAAAAAAAAGAAATGGCTTAGATGTGTGTATTTGTCCTCCTCACTGTCCCATTCAACACCTGATTTCCTATAAATTCTTGTCAAATGAGGAGTATTTTATTCCATAGATTTTACGAGAGTTTCATGGGATGGTAAGATATTGTAAATACAAATTGTAAAGAAGTGTTCCAGGTCAGTGTATAAAATCTCTCATATGAATGTGTAAATGTTGAATACTTTTGGTGTGTTTAATAGCAAAGGAATGTAAACTAAGATGTGTTTCAGTTTGATATGGATGTTGTTTCATGCTTGCTTAAGATAATTGTTAATGATTTTATGTTGTATTTTAGAGTTAGCTAAAATGTGGCTATATTTGTTTTAAGTAGCTCCTGACGAAGGTTTTGTAACCGAAACGCGTTGAGCAGACAGAAGATAGACTAAAAGAAATAAAGGAAAATATTTTTACACAGCACCAGAGCTTTGCTCTCCTTTTTCTCCACCATGGTAAGATAGAAGCCATTTTTTTTAAAAAAAGTGTCTATAAATAGATCAGAAATATACACTTTTTAAAAATTAAAACAATAATGCCATCTTCAAGTGGACAATTTTATCCTGTTTATATCCAGAGTTTACTTTTGGTCAACTCAGTCAAAAGGCAAGGAAAAAGTTTTATTGAATATGTTGCCCTATTTTTAGATGTGGACAGCTGTGATTGCTATGGAGAAAACCATTTCTGTTTTATACAGAAATTGTTATAATGGGTTTTTGTTTGTTTGTTTTCGCTAACAACAAGCATTTGGAAACTCTTGTATTATCTACAGTCCAGACACATGATGGACATCCAGAAATGGGCTGCATTCACCAAAAGTGTGGCTGTGACTGTCCCCAATATTCCTATCTGATGCACAGAGCACAATATAAGAAAGGTACCATAAGTAGGCTGACAGGGGTCATGATGGAACAGAAGGAAAAACAACAACAAGGTAGCCTTTGAGGGGTGTATTAGGGTCAAATCTTTATAGAGCTGGATATTCTCTGATTTTCCTAAGATGCATGAAGTAAGTAAAATTGTTTTCAAGAAAACCAGGGTGGTTTCCAGTGGTGTCCCACAGCTTTATTTATTATTTGTTAATTTATTCTTTTGCAACATTTATTTACCGCTCCACATCTAAACAGTTTCCAGGATGGTGACATTGCATTAGCATAAACCAGCGCTTGCACATTGGGAAAAAGTGGTGACTTTCTATCAAAATACAACGCACCTTGCTGGCATATTGTTGCAGTTTCCCATTGGGATAGTCACATTGTGAAGCGTTGGATTATGTTAGTAAAATATCAGTAACATGAGGGAAAGGACATCATTGGATACTCCCCACAAATTGGAATACATTAGGAAGTGAATTTGATACTTTTTCCCAGTTTCCACAATATATGGTAAATTTGGAGGAAAAATACATTTGTGGATATGAGATAGGATTCAGTTAAATAGTAGTGAAACATCAGAGCCTATCTACACACGCAGGATAAAACACTTTGAAAACGTTTTGAAAACTGTATATGGAGTGTGCCCTGGGCCCTAACAGTTCTCAAAACTGTCATTTTTATGCAGTTTTAATAATATGTGTCATGTTTTAATCAGTTTTATGTATTTTATCATGTTGTTGTTCCCCGCCTCGATCCAGATGGAGAGGCGGGTAAGAAATAAATTGTTATTATTATTATTATTATTATTATTATTATTATTAAATCATTTTAAACCGTTTTAAAGCAGTAGTGTAGATAGGCTCTAAGTGACAGATGCACATTCTCCTTACAGATTTATCTAGTTTGAAAGGCTGTTCTACAGAAGAAATGTCACTGATATCTGGATTTCAGCATGTAACTGATATATCATTATCCATCTCACTATGATATCGTTTCTCCCCAGTTTCTTATATCAGATCGTCTTCAATTGTTATATCAGAAAAATACAACTTGGAAAGGAGATTGAAGATACTCAGTTTGATCTTCTTGCTTTAAGATTGAATGGAAAAAAATTCTAATGGCAGACTAAACACCATGGACTACAGGTCAGCTACTCCACCATCTTCTATATCTTTTCAGTCAGAGGATTAAAAAGCAAATATAATTATCCACACTCTATGGAACCAACCTCTCTTTTCTACTACAGCTTGTGCCATTACCCTTAAATGACCTATACAATGGTAGAAAGAAATTCACACATATTTATTACTGGCTTTTTCTAGTTCTACATTGACACAAAGGGAGATGTAACCATTTACTGTGATGTTCATCTTTAAGGTCTTCTTCTATTGCCACCCACTGCATTCTTGCCTTTGGAACCAATTCTCCCATCTAACCAGCACTTCCACATGAAAGCATGTATGATATTTCCATACTATGGACAATGCAGAATCATTCCTGAAGAGTAGCCATGTTAGCCTTCTGCAAAAAAGAGAAACCTGAAGGCTAACACATTTATTTTATGTTTTCACAGCCAAGGGCTTGCATCATCAGATGTGCAAGAATGGAAGCAAAAAACCAAAAGGAGGAGAGCATCCACTTAGGTCAAAAAAGGAGAGAGAAGTGGTTTTCGGAATGCTGAGATACTTTATTAATTCATGCCCAACGCATTTTGACCTATCTTGTTTTTTTAAAGGCCTTCTTCAGGGGCTGATAAGAGAAGTCTGCGGAAAACTCTTAACAGAATGATAGTCTCTCGTGATATTCACTGGCAACTGTGATAAATTCCAAAATGGTGGAGGGAGAAGGCGGGTGTTTGTGTGTGCTATTTGACAGCTGTCAAACTTACCATTTTGGAACATATGGCACTTTTAAAGTAAAAAATTCATAGCCACAAAATGCCTGCACCTATTTTTCTGAAATTTCTCACACATGAGTACCAACATACCATCTGCAATGTGGCCAAGTGTCATGCTTCTATCTTTAAAAATAAAATAAAAAAGTTTAGGTTTTTTAACACAACACTAGGGTATAGGGGAAATAATTCAAAATGGCATCTGATTCTAAAATCAGAGGTCCGATTTTTGTATCGGAATTGGATCTGAAATGATTCAGGGGACATCTGATTTTACCTGATACGATTCAGGGCGAAATCAGAAGTCCTGATTCCGATACGATTTTCGTGGCCGTTGTCATGAGGCAGTCTGAAGAATCTTCCTCTGAGGAGGAAGAAGTGGCAGAGACTGCAGCTTTACCCATTCCCCAGGACTTACCGGAGGAGGAGGAACAGCAGGGAGATTCCTCTGAAGAGCCCCAGGAAAGCCACCCTCTCCCACCCCCTGTTTCTAATGAGGAAGACTCGGGGCCTGAAGGAGTTTGTCCAGTAACTCCCCAGCAAAGGCGGCAGCTCAAACGGGCGGAAAAAGCTAAGCCCACAAGGCGAAGCATGAGACTGAGAAAACAGCGCACAGCTGATGCAAGCCTTAAGTAAGATAACGAAGGAATTGCACACAGCTGTGAACAGGCTCAAGCAACTATAAAGGAGAAAGAAGGCAGAAGCTAAGATCCGTTGAGAACAACCGTCGTCTTCGGCTCTTGACACCCGGCATACTCCTGAATTGGAACCTGTGGACTGAACAACCGGCTTGACTATTTTGGCTCTGGACTTTGGACTGCTCTTGGTTTGACCCTCGGCTTGACATTCTTGGTTTGACCCTCGGCTTGACATTCGGACGGACTGAACTTTTGGCGTGACCTTGGCTATTGGTAATTGGATTTTGGAATTGCAAATAAACCCTTTAAACCGTTAAAGGCCTGGCATTTTTCCCAGACATTCTTAGATAAGGGAGTTGGCAGGCTTCCTATACTAAGAGTCGTAAATACGACAGCCGTGCACATCCCTAGTTAAAACCATGGTTTAAGGTATCGTCTGAACATGGTCCAGCTTTCTGACTTAACCACCATGGTTAAAGCCATGGCTTAAGGTGTTTACTGAACCGGGCCAATGTGGTGGTTGTGGTCGAAAGCCAATGACACCATACCTGTCAAACAAGTGAAGTAAAAAATAATAATCAGTTATCCAACCCAGAGTGACTGATTTTTCATTATTGCCATTTTCAAAATAAAGATTCAGGCCCAGATCCTGCCACTGTCAGGATCCCACACTGCACAGTTGCTGGGAAGACCTCAGAGGAAGAGGCAAGACAGCCTGTGGAGAGCTCCAAAAGAACTGAGGACCTGGAAGAAACCACCAGAGTCCCAAAGCATCCAGAAGTACATCTTATGGATATATCACTTTGGGCCCCTGGTACCCCCTCTGACCACATCCTGAGCCCCGCCTCAGTCTCTGCTGCTCCCTCTTTTGACCCTTGGGCCTCAAGAATGAAGGTGGAAGTGAATCCAGTGGAAGCCCAAAGCTGGAGATGGTATGCCTATTTGGGTGCCAGGAGGCTGTTTCTTCAGGAGTTTGTAGAGGAGGACTGAGAAGATCTAGGTGAAAATAATGACCCAGCAAATGTCCAGAAATAAGAGAAGTTGGCAATGAGTGGATATGCCTCTCAGTCTTCTCTGGATTGTTGTTGGGTTAATAGCCACCTATTGAGTTCCTTAGCTCCAGAATGTCATTGCCCTGGCCCTCACTTGCTCAGACCCAGCTCCCAAAGTAGGTGCTGATCATGGACAATATTTTTCTCAGGCCCTGCAATGAAAGTACAGCAAAGACCTTGAGAGCTGGATTTCAGGAGCCAGTTCCTTAGCTACAACTCTTTTAATATACTGCTGAGGCTGTTTTGAAACCTCAGGAATAGTTTTGGCCAATAAGGACATTTTCAACAACAGCTTCAGAAAATGAAATCCCTGTAATGAGAAAATTGCAGTTTAAACTGGGCCTTCTATTCAGGACACTGTGAAGGTTAGAGAAGTTGAGGGATTTGGAAGGCACTGTGGGGATTGTTGAAACTGCCAGAACCATTTGCTGTAAATTTTATTTTCCAAGGAGAAAATCTTGGTAACCATCTTAACTCTGGATGTTGCTATGGTCAATGAGCAGAACTGGGGAGAATAAGACCTTATCAGTGTACAAGTGAGAGGCGGATAAGTTTCAAGATAATGGCTTTCATTTTGCATTCTGGGAACATGGAAACAAAATCTAGGTGCCATCTTTACAAATTCAGCTCTTCTTCATGTAGAGATTCCACTGTGTTAGATGTTTACCCTTGGCTTGATTCATTTATCATATATAGTGATTACACTCAACTTCTATGCTACTACTGTGTTTACTAAACCTATGCTCTGTGTGTGTGTCTGTTCACATGTTTTCTTGTGTGATTTCACACATATGGGAAATTTGGAACCTGGTTAAATAGCACTCTATTGCCTCCATGAAAGAGTTGCCATATTAGGAAGCCATATAAAGAAGTCAAAATTGACATATCCTCTGAAAATTAGGTGATTTCCTACTCCCAAATAGGGCCGCTGTCCACTGAAGGTTCTTATTCATCTCAGATTCATCCTCCCATCCATTAAAAAGCAGTAAATAAATGAACAGATTAAGTACTCAGAAATAACCCAGCAAACAAATCTACATTTGGTGATTGGGGGCCTAAGGCACCTCATATGCTATTGCAGTAGTGGGGGGAGACCATTTCATCATGGCTTCATCCCACAAGTGTCCAGGATGGCCACATACTCACCCTTACCCAGGTGGCTGTAGACTTTCAAAGAGCAATTGCGTTATGATACAGACATGGAGAATTGGGATATATTCTCATGGAGAATTGACTTCCCCTTGACCTGATTTGAAAGAGAAGACCCCACTCCATTTACAGCTCCATCCTATGCATAACTTGGAGCATCATCAGACAGGGGGGCAATTGTGTTTCCTTACTGCTGCTTCCCCCCCACATCTGTCCCATGATACTTCCTCTTTCTTCACATGGGTGAAGAAAGAGGAAGTAAACATTGATCACATGGCCCATTCAGTGGGCATTTTTATTGCTCTGCTTTTCTTGTCACAGCAGGAAATGGCGGCACATTCGCTTCCACCCTCAAAATTGGATTTACCAGGGTCTTTTTTGTTGTTGTTGCAAAAAGAAGACCAGAAGGAACGGGACACACACAGGAGGTGGACGGTGTTGTCAAAAGGACCCACAAAAAACCATGAGTGGCCAGTAACAAGTGTGCAATAAAATGCTCGTCTGATGACACTCCAAGTTCATGGAGTCCAATGGGATTAAATGTTTTGCATTTTTTTAATGTTCTCTTTATGGAGTTAGTTTTGCTGTTTGTTGTTCACTGTCTTTATGGCTTTTTTTTGGTAGCAAATAAGGTGGTATATACATGAAAATTATAAATAAAATACGTGAATTTACTCCCAATGTGCACAGAATGGAAGCACTAGTCCTTTTACGAAATCATGCTTATTTGGGTTGGAATTAATAAGTGTTGTTGGCTTTGCAACATACAGGCGATTCCATTCACTGCCATTTGCAACTAAAGGAAAAGACACAATACCCATTCAAATGGAAATCATATTCTGTTGTTAAATACAATGGAAAAGGAAGCAAGTTAAGGGGTTTGGAAGACAAACATCAGAAGCATAAGTGTTTCCAAGAAACAGCCATAATCGACTACAATTTTACAAAACAGGTTAACGCACTTCCAACATGATGGCTATTTATTTCACTGTTAATACGCAAATAAACATTTGAATTTGAAAGGTTTGGTGTAACTTCAGTCTTCTCTTTTCAAAATAAGTATGGGTATTGTATGGTATTCCCCCACCCCCACATTATTAAGTAATTTCACACTAAAGGTAACAGCAATTGTGTAATTTTAGCAGAGCTGCCTGTTTTCTACAGCCTAGCTGTCTCAGGTTTTGTAGTCATTAGAGAACAAAATAGTAGCTCTTCTGCAGAGCAGATTTTTCAATAAACTAACTGAAACCTATAACCTAGCCCCAAAACAGGTTCAGCATCTTAGATAGCTCCTCCAGAGTCTTGACTGGTTCAGATTGAAACACACAGCAGATCTGGCACCTTGGATAGCTTGTCTAAGGCTCTAACTGGTTCTGACTGAAACCCAGAGTGGATTCACCACCCCGCTGAAATTGGAGCCATTAACCCCCACTGGCTGAGGCTTGTTCAGTCCCCCCCCCACACCCCTGTAGCTATGGCCATAATCTCAACTGATGGAGCACCAGCAGGATCAGGTGGAGACGGCAATGATGGTGGTTCTTCTTGCTTGCTTGCTCGCCAGTAGGTGGAAAGTTGTGTAGCATAGAGGTGAAAAGATCAATCTATGAAATAGGAAGTCCCGGGTTCGAATCTAGCCTCTGCTACAATGTGGCCATAGACAAGCCACATGCCAGTATGGGAGGTAATAGCATAGGGCTATTAGCCTTAGAGAGTTGTTGTAAGGATTCCTACTAAATAATATATGTGAAGCATTTTTAGGGATGGGCGGACCCACTACGTTCTCATTGGGTGCTCACTGAGCCACTGCCCACCCCCTTGCACTGCACTGTGCAAGCTGCTGGACAGCACACTAAGCTCCGTAGGGCTGCCTGTCTCCGTCGTGACCCAAGATTTGGAGTAAAAATGGCAGCACAGCATTTTCTGAAAATGTAAAGTTGCATAAATTGTGCTCAATGAACAGGTCCATTAAGTGATGGTGGTTCAGCAAACAGTATCCACTCTCTTCTTAGATTCCCATGACATCTCTAAGGACTTTTAAGAGTTGAAATGCGTAATCGTTTTGTGTACATTGGCAGTCCCCATTTCTTCCTCCTTGGTGAGTAATAACTCTAATGCAGGGTTGGCAACCTGGTGCCCTCCAAATATGATGGCTGCTTTCACATCTCTAAAATAAGAGGAAATGCATCAGAAGAGAGGACAGAAGACGACACAGATTTGCAAAACATTTCCAGTTGCTAATTTATAACCATAAATGTGAATTTGGAAATCATTAATATGATTTAAATAGAAATACAATGCATTTCATCATAGTGAGGAAGACTGTCCCTGTGACGTCTGAGCATGTGCAGACTGCTGTCCATGTGGAAACTGTTGATGGGCAACTTCAAGGCCTCTACTCTTACTATGTGTGGTTCATCATCTTTAAACCAGATTTGAACTGGATATACCTTCAACTAGAAGATGCCTTCAAACTGTCCTCTGGAAATTTGGATACGTGCTCATCCTACCTCCAGGTGTTTTGGACCGCAAGTCCCATTAGCCCCATTTAGCATGGCCAATGGGAGTTGCTGTCCAACACATTTGGAGGACACCAGGGCCAGATCTACACCTTGTTTCAAATTATTATGATCCCATCATGGTAATGCTATAGCCCTCTTGCACATTTATACTTCAAAGGACACACAATGACATTTGTTGCAGAATTTTGGATAAAGTGGAAGAAAAAGCAGGAAACAACACTATGAAAGCAGTATATGGAGTGTGTAATGTGTCCCAACAGTTATCAGTGCATTTCAGTACTGCTATAAAGCAGTAGTGCAGATTTATCCCTGCTCTAATCTAACCCAGGCCTCCATTGGGTTTTGACCCATCAAGCCAATTGCAGCCCTTTATTGTTGCCTGCCACCACTACCATCCCTCCCCACACGGCAGCAAAAAAGAGGAGCCTTATCAAGCCTTTCTGAGCTACAAGAAGTTCCACAGGCCTGCTGTAAGCATGGCATGTTTAGGCAAAGAGGAAGACGAAAAGAAAAGACGCTTGATATTTTTTGCCACTGACACTTGCTGTTGAAGAAAGGAGATAATTCTAACAGGGATGTTTAATATGTATTTAGAGATGGATAAGAGGTACACATCTCCCCCCCAGTCCAATCCAAAATGGAAGGGCTTAAGAAGCATCCATCAGCTTTTTAAAAAATTCCGAAGAGATTTCAAATATATCTGTCTCCTGCCTGAACGCTGCCTCCGATTTGTCAATGGGAGGGCGGGGGGGGGGGGGGGAGGGAGGATTCTGCAAAAACACAATATATTGTCAGATGCAGCGCATTTCAACAACCGTTGCTTTTTGAAAGAAAAGACAAGTAAATAACCCCCAATCTCACACTACTTTGCTTAATTTGTTTCCGCTATCTTGAAACAGGCTATTACTGTGTTTATATATCAAAACATAATGCTTCTTGACTGCACAGCAATATCAAAGGGGGCTGAATGACTGGGAGGGGGTGGATGGGATCTGCAAAGCTATAGACACATCTGCCGGGAAGGGATAAAGTCATGGAAATGTACAGAGTGGCAATTTGGAATGATTCACATGAGTTCCAGCAGTGAATGCAGAAATGGAATGTGAGATGGACAGGAATGTGACAGGAACGCCAACCTGGAACATGCATTCTCAAAGTGGGTGGTGTCATGGCCAGTGTGCTGGGTCTAGACCACGGAGACCCAGGTTCAAGCTCATCCTCAGCTGTGGAACTCATTGGGTTGCTTTCTCTCTCTCTTTCTCTTGGCCCACTGATAGGGTATTGTGAAGGTAAAAAGGGACCATGTACTTCACCTCAAACTCCTTGGAAGAATGCACATATGAAAGACAAGTGGCTCCAGTAATCAAAGCTGTAAGCCTTTCAGATGTTGATGATATCACTAGTAGGGATGTATGGCTTTGTAAAGTCTATTCTGTTTGTGTTTTGCAGAATGTCAGATGCCAATCTACTGCAGAATCCACGGGTCAGATTCATAGAAATCCAAACCTCTTTGATTCCGTTGCAGATTTCTATGACATCCCTAATCAATTAAAAATCTGGTATCATACAACAAATGCTCTCTTTACTGAACACGCAGGTCCATACCCTGCAAGCCCACAGGCCATTTCTTAAATGCCCCAGGTTTTTCATCTCTTGTGATGCATTTTAGAACTGCTTCACCTCAAGAACATGTTCATTGGACTCTGCACCTTATTTGTAATGTCAGTGATTCATTGAAGGGAAGAACCAAAATGTGCTATGACTGATTGCATTAGTAAAGCAGCTCAGGGGAACACCAAATAATAAAAAGAAACCTTAAGCAGCAGCCATTTTATATCAGGATAAGCTGTATAATATTCAATTAACAACCATTTGTAGTATATTCCAGTCTCCTGTCTCCATCGTTTATAAGGCTGCATACAACCGCACATTGAAATAAATGTTGTAACTCTCTGGAAGCACATTCATCATGTAATGAACTGTTCCTGTGACCTATTCCTCTCCAGGGTTAAGCTCAGAGAAAACTGGTTCTGTGGGTTTGCAGCAGAAGCTGACTGTGCATAGTGCTAATTGGCAGGTGTCTGTGCCATCATGATCCCGTTTCCCTTTGCAAATAGTAGGCTTGGAAATATATGCCCCCCTATCTAGGTAGAGTAAATCATGCACGATTACATGGGAGTAAGCCCCACTGTACATAGTAGAACCTACTTCTAACCAACAAGCATAAATCAAGTGAGTTACAATGATTTTGTTTTCATTGCTAGCAGTGGGACTTAATCATAACTAACTTTACTTAGAATGCGGATAGACACTTGGGATAAAGCCAGCCATAATTGTTCCAGGAAATTTCCCAGTCTAATGAAGAATTAAACTGTTCCATTAAAAGTGGAAAACCAAAAATAATATAATATAGCATTCTAGCAAAAATAATGAAAAAGTTGCTTGAAAGTATACCTTTTCTTCTTTAAGAGAAAGACACTTCCTTGAAATTTCATTTACCCAGCAATGCTACTGGGTTAGTGTCGTCTTCCTTTTAAAAAGCAAAATATGATAAATTGAGCATTATGATGATGAATTCTATCTGGCATCAAGCAATTGAAGAGTATGTTCCAATTAAAATTTTCTGGAAAGACAACTACATTATCCTTCTATTAAAGATTGATGACCTTGATAATCCTGGTAGTTTAGTATTCTGCAGTAAATTATTAAAATACTTGAAAAGTGAATTGATGTAAAGTTTCTAAATGGAAAAAAAAATATTGCAACTGAGCAACAGGAAAACAATGTTTACTCTATTTAATATGCTGGTTACAACTATCAAAAACTAAAGGCAATAAAACTTTTATGGAAACACATGCTTGTACAGTTGCTGTAATGGTGTGCTTCATAGAATGCACAAGTGTGAAGATGGATTTTTACATTTTCACCTCCATTTTTTTTCTTTGGCAACTAGTACATAAGATGGAGGCCAAACCAAAATAAATCCTGGGGTGGAATTTGAGGGGGCAAAACCCTCATTGAAGATCAGGGAAGGACAGAAATCATTCAAGGGTGTGAAGGTTCAGATATGGTAGTCACTTTAAGTTGGAACATAGGGACACATGAAATTGAGTCAGATCAATTACATTAGATACTATCTAAAATTAGTTGAGGTGGCCAAGGGTTTCCTGGGTTCTTCTTTAAAATAATAATAATAAAAAATAACAACCCAAGGCATGATCCTAAGTTGTGTCTTGGCTGTGTTTAGCAGCCTGACTGCTGCACACTTTGAAAATGAGGGCTAAAAATGTCCCCATGAATGCTGCTATGTGATGATGTAGCATCATCCACAGAAACATTCTTGTGGGGAAAGATGGCTGTCCCCATAAACTCAGCCATTTGTCTCTCCAAGAATGATTCTGGGAGTAACAATATATGATGATGTGGCATCTTTCCAGGGATGTTTCTAGGGAAAATAAGATGGCTGCCCCCAGCAAGCCTCCTGGGAACAATGTTACATCATCACATAGTGTTATTCATACCTCATTTAAAGCATGCAATAGCTAGACTGCAAAACACTGCTAAGCTGCTGTTTGGACTTTTTAAGAAACCCTGGAAATCTGCCATTTTAAGTTTAAAAATCTAAACAAAATGGAAAAAAACCACTTGGCCAAATACATACTCCGCTCAAATTTTTGTGACTTCTCCCTAAAAGTCCTTGAAATTCCTCTGCCTTCATTGTAAGGAATGCATACTCCAACCAATGTACAGGGGTGGGTGGATCATTCCCTGCCCAACATAAAATGAACCCACATTTTATATTTCCTAAACAATCATTATAGATGTCATTCAGTCTCTCAAAAATCCAAAAACTGATCCAAAAACTTGCAGCAAATGGAAATTGTAGTGGACCCAACTTACTAAAGCGAGAGACACCCCCTCCACCCCTATGTGCTTAAGATGAATTGGAAGGGTCTTTTGAGACTCAAGTCTCACTTTAATTTTGTATTCAGGTTTGCAAATGCAGCTGCAGAACATGTACCTGCTCTATTAAATGCAAAAGTGAAGCAGCATAGAGTTAATTATATATCCCTCCTCCTCCCCTGAATTTGGAAGGGGGGCATCTCAGTCTCTCCATGATCTTATGGCATATTATTTACACTATGATGAACTGATTTAACAGCCCTTTGAACAGGATATCCCAGGAACTATAATTGTGGGATGGGGGCTAAGGATCTAACAGAGATTTAGGGAGGTTGTGGGCTCTCCCACACTAGAGGCATTCAAGAGGCACCTGGACAACCATCTGTCAGGGATGCTTTACGGTGGATTCCTTCATTGAGCTGGGGGTTGGACTCAATGGCCTTATAGGCCCCTTCCAGCTCTACTATTCTATGAATCTATGAATTCTTGGGACTTTAACAAATCACAGTTCCCAGAATTCTTAAGGAGAACTCAAGACAGTGAAGGTGTTATGAATATAATAGACATTTGTAGTATTACATATGGCCTTAAGATATATGCACTTCATGGGAATGGATGTTAAGTCACTGTAAATCTGTATTGTGGATATACACTTGTTGAACTATTGCATTTAGGTTGGATTAGGGTGTCTGGTGTTAAGGGGGTTGATATGAGGTTGAAATATGTGTTATGTGTTTTTTTTTTTACCTTGTGTGTGTGTATGTGTGTGAATCCATTGTTCTATATATAAGACCTTAGCATTACAAATTTAAATAAAGGTTGTGTTACCCCTTCAGGCAATTGCTCATCTATGGGAAGCAAACACAGAGGTGGTAAGTTTATCACAGGCTTCCTTCAAACTAATGGAACATGTAAACTCACACACCATGCTATCCAAATGAATTAGAGCTCCATAGATGAACTCTGCTCACCTTTGGTAATTGTGCAGAAAAAAATCTATTATGTGAATCTCCCGCCCAACGGAGAATTGGAGAAAGGAAAATGTTAATCGAGAAGACAGAGAGTGATGGGAGATAGTCAGGAACGTATGTACACCCAGAATACCAATTAGAGACTAACAAAGCCAGAATAAATTCTGAGGAAAAGAAGAAGAAATGTATCCATTGCAGAAACAGACATAGGATGACAGATATTCTTTGTCCATCTTGTGCACCCAGGTCCTGTAGTATGCCACTTTGGACATGAAATAATAAGATGCATTTGTTCAGCACCTAGAAATATAATTCAATTACATACAACTAATATCCCATGTCATAAGCACATGAATAAGGTCCATCTCACACTGTATATTCATTACTCTTTGTTTGTAGCACCAACAGATTGCTTGCATGTGTGAATTCACCATGTAGATAAATCACCAATGGTATAATTTCCATATTACCCAATGTCAAAACTTTTTTCGATGAAGCATCATATATATTCATTAAACAAAACAAAACAAAAAAAACCCTACAGTTCGCAAAACAACATTAAGGCTCTACAGTTTTCAACCAAGCACCAAAAAGCAGGGAAATTGAGAGATAAGGCTCCTAAGCCTTAACCCCACATCCTCCCTAAGGAGGCAAAAAGTGCAAGTGAAATTCTCAATCTCCCAAAGCAGATAAACCATGAGGGCAGGGTGGCCTGCTATTTTTGTTCGTCTTTCTTACTCTGTGGTCTAGACCTCTTTAGAAGGGGGAATATTGTTATGTGGTTGAGGTCAGTCTAAATTATCTTCAGGGGCACCTTACTCAGTGCCTCTGATCTCAGAGATTGAGGATTCCCCCCCCCCAATTATTTTACTCTTGAAGTTACTAGGCCTGTTGTAAATAAATTTTATAACATAAATGGGAAAACAGTGAATACCCCTTTTTAACTTGTTAAACCGATGAAAACATGGCACAGAAGAAGTCTTAAGATATGAAATGTAAATGCGAGTAAATGTAAGTAAATAAAAGTAAATAAAAGTAAATGCAAAAGAACATCAGATACAGAAGTGAAATGTGAAATATTACTATTTGTGTTGTTGTTATTATTAGAGTTATTATTATTATTAATATATTTATTTGTATCCTGCCTTTTGCCCAATGCTGGGCCTCAAGGCGGCCTGGCAAAATTTAAACACATACAGCTAAAGTCTATAAATAGAAATATACAAAAGTTAAAATATAATTAAATACATTTAAATATTCAAACATTTAAAATATATAACGATTTAAAAGTCCAAGGTATAGACAGAGGTCCAGATTATTTGCCAAAGGTCTGCTGGAACAAAAATGGTTTTGCCTGTCTCCAAAAACACATCAAGGAGGGAGTCAGTGTAGACTGCAAGGATTAGAAAGAAAATCCATGTGTACGCTATGCAAAATGCACAACAGTTTAACTGTTTCTAAACTTAATTAGAAAAACTGTTCGATTAGGCTGAAACCAACATTGTAGGCCCAGAAGCACTTTGAAAGGTTTCAAAATTGTACTTAAAACTTACACCGGCTCAAACTAATGAAATAAAGTGTTTGAAGCTTTCAACTTTTTAGCAGCATGGACCAAATTCTTAGAAAAAAAGGAAAGGAGCATTGTGTGTGTATGGGGGTGGCAAGTTTTTTTTTTTTTTTTAAGCAATGTATAGCTACCTGTTCTAAGGGGAGATCTGAAGACCAGGTTATCATGGATCATCGAAAGCCTGTTCCAAAAGAGAAAAGAGAACTCTTCTTCTCTCAAAAGGGAGGCAAGAAGCAGGCTGAGTCTGCTTCACAGAAAGCCAGGCCTGCTTATGAACCAAAGTTTCAGTCCCATTCAATTCCATAGCTTCCTTGTGGTAGGGTCTGAAACCAGGCTGCTTAGTGGTTAAACCAAAACCCAACTATCATAAGGAATAACTAAGAGAATTCATAAGAACAAAAAAGTAAAGGTAGCATGAGCAAAAGTGTAGTACTTATTTTAATATTTTTGCCCTACTTTTTGCAGTGTATAAAGAGGATTACAAAAAGTTGTTAATTGTATGATTATTGTGCTGGAAAGGAGAGGAAATTCTCAGTAATGTCTCTCAGGCAATTTTTAAAAGGCTACAATCCCCATCACACTTACCTGGGGGTAACACCATTACACTCAATGGAACTTACTTCTGCGAAGACACTGATAATTCCAATAAGGCAATGGGAGGCATGCGGCCATTTTATTTTCAACATTCTAATCTAGCTGAGGCAGGAGAAAGTGGGAGAGCGATGCTACTGAGCTTGTGTTGCACAATGCTTGAAGAAGGCTTCTGCATTCACTCTAACAGGATGAATAAATATTCATTAAAAATCAACCGAAGGGAATTTTTTAAAAAAGAAAAGCTATTCCACAAACCACAAGCAAGGATGAAGATGACACCACCACTAGATTAATTAGTAAGGTCCTATATTTTCCTAAAATCCAGGACATAAATAATAGCCAGTCATTATCAGAATCATTCTGATTCAGAGAAGTTTTTTCTTTTATTTTCTAATTTAAACTAACCTTCCCTCAGTCTTTCACCAATCATCTTGAAATTTTGAGGTTATGTAAAACCAACATTTCTTTCCAGCTCTTGTAACTATCATGAAGATTGGTGAAACATTTTGATTTTATGAATGTTAGACTGACCCCCCCCCCCAATTACTCATTTAACATGGTGGAATGTGTTTTTCCTGTCGGACCTTAACTAAAAAGGCACTGCCGTGCCTATCTATCTATCTATAGATATAATCAAAGGATATGTCTGAGGTATGGACAATTCTGTCAGTTTTGCATTCTGCTACATTTTTTCAAAAAACAATTCTCTTCCATTTGTAAAGAAATTTATGAATTTTGGTAGGCTTTTATCATCAAAAACGAACCAAAGAAAATTCCTATCCATCTGCACCATCCAAATTCAATAGGCACAGCTATTCCCAGCATTGAGAGGACAATGATGTTCCTGACTACCACATTATTATTATTATTATTATTATTATTATTATTATTATTATATTTATATCCCACCTTTTTCCCAATACTGGGACTCAAGGCAGTTTACAAATTAAAACGTGTACAATTAAAAACAGATAGCGATATACAAACGTTTAATATATATTTAAACATAGTACAATTTTAAAATATTTAAAACATTTTAAAACATTTTAAATACAAATAATTGAAAAAAATCCAAGATATAAACAACACATCCACAGAAGTCCAAACAATTCCCCAAAGGCCTGCTGAAACAGAAAAGTTTTAGCTTGCCTCCAAAAGCACACCAAGGAGGAAGCCAGTCTAGCTTCCCTGGGAATGGAGTTCCAGAGCCCCGGGGCAGCCACCGAGAAGTCTGTTAAACATGAGCAGCTGTCAGAAAAAAGAGCTTGCAACCCGAATTCAGTGCTAGAGACATGACTGAATACTCAGGGACTCAAAGCTAGAATTTTAGCATCAAAGCCCTCTGTCTGTCTCGATGAATCTGTCAGTTGTGCTTTCTCCAACATTCTTTCTTTTAAAGATATCTCTTTTTTAAAAAAGATATCTCGAATTCTTCCCATCCCATTTGTGAAGAAATGTGCACACTTTGGTAAGTTCTTCTCATAAAAACAAGCCAAATGAAATCCTCACCCATCCCTTGTCTTTTCATGATGAGTATGCTGGTTTGTATATGTTCTCCTTCAATATACTAGAAGTGGAAGCATTTTCCACTCAGAGGTGCACTCTTACCACATCCTGCTCCCTGGCTGACTCCACAACATGATATTGACTGAAGAAGAGGGGTACAATCTTTGAGGATGAAGGTGGCATAGGTAGTTCAGAAGATGTGACACAGCAGGGCATATCAGCATCCACCAAAACAACACAACATCATTGACCCTGTTCAGATGACATGGTTAAGCATTTTGAGCTAAACATTGTGGTTTACGGTGTCATGTGAACCATTCCTAGCCATGGTAGCTACATAACCATGGTTTAAACATGCTCACCACCCATTTGCAGAAAAGGGTTAGCAGGCAAACCATGGCTTAGCATGTTGTCTGAACAGGCCCAATGTCTGTTTCATGACAAGCACAACCACGCCCATACCTTAATGCAGAAATGAGACTATTAGCTTTAGAAAATAATTGTTTGGGGCCTTGGGGGTTAATTTCCACCAGGTTTAAAGTTGAATATTCTCAACTAATTCTGTATAGGTTTGCAACCTTGGGGAAGTATCCAATGCTGACAGTCGGCCAGCGTTAAACTTACTGCACTAACACCACCCAGGAAACTAGCCCAAACTAGCATCATCAGAAATATCAGCAGAGCTCTCTTCTGCAAGCTCCATTGACTGGTCCCATTCCGGAAGTGCTAATTTCCACTTGCACAAGCAAGTGCTAACTTCCAGTTGCACTAGCATTCATTTCCACGATTATTGTGGCCAGTGCAGGCTGGCGGCTCAGATTTCAATGGGGTGGTGAATCCATTCTGGGTTTCAGCCCAAACCAGAACTCTAAAGGAGGTATCCAAGGTGCTGAATCCGTTTTGTAGATAGGGTTCAGCACACTGGACAGCTCCTTTAGAGTTCGGGCTGGTCCTGACTAAAACCCAGAATGGAATCACAGCCCAATCGAAATCGAAGCCACCAGCCACTGGCTGTGGCACCCCTGGTTACTGCCCTTCAGTTTTAGCTACTTTTCACATGTAAATCCCATCACGGTTAAGGTTGCCATAAAATAGCTGGTAAATCAGCAAGTAGATTTTGCCTTAAAAATAAATAAATAATAGACCTCTGCATTTGCCCCCTTAACCTTAAGTGTAGGGGAACATTAATGCTGGGTTAGTGCCTATGAGTTATAATGGTTACATTAATGCATACAGTGCAGAAATCTATGGACAACACACACTCCTTTCCAAAGCCCATCTGCTTTAATCCAGCTGATCAATTTGCTGCGGGGTCAGCTCAAGAGTGAAGTGTCAAGAAGCCTTGCTAAAAAGGGGCTGAGAGCTGCCAAACGGTGTTGTGGTGAACTCGATGAAATGAGGTCATCACGGATGCTTTGGAGGAGAGGTTGTTACTTTATGACACCAAGCATGACAGCTTTGAAAATGCTATTCTCCTTCCATATTTAAAGATGTCTCATGGTGATAACTAAGGTTTCCCCCACCCCCCTGCGCTTGAGAAACAACACATATGACAATATATGAATATATATATATATGAATTGCATGGACATCAGTACATCAGCACAAAATGCCAATGCACATCCTTCTGACACCACCTGTCCAGAACTTAACTGTTTGCTGCTGGATGTGTTTGAGCGTGGCTGTTCTTATATTAAATACACAACCCAATCCATTTCAAGAGTAAACATGCTTGAGCATTTTGTTTTAAGGCAAGGATGCACAAATCGACGCTTGGCCATTCGCTGAGAAGCCCACAACGCTGGCAGGAGACCACCCACTTTCCCCCCACAGTTGGGTTGTTGGGGTGCGTGGGTGGGTGGGTGGTAAAGCCGCTAATGAGATCACAGTTTTTCTCAGTAGTGGTGGAGAAACAAAACTCTCAGTGGCAATCTCTGGGAGGTGGGAGAGGCTTTGCTTCACAACTACCACCCCCATGTCAGCAAAGCAATCCCTAGATCGCAGTGGGTAGAGAGGGGAGGTTTAAACCTCCCCATCCCTGCTTGCTGAGAAGTGAGGGCATGGCAGGGGGAGGCGTGACTGTGTGTATGCGTGTGGATAGGCAGCCCTCACCCCCAGCCAACACCAGATGCTGCCCTTGGAACCAAACAGATTGCGCTCCCTGTTTTAATGGAATAAAATGAACACCTCAGTATTCTAATGGCCAAATAAGACGTGACACTAAACACGTCACTTGCCGCTGTTGTTTTAAATAGTTTTTAAAACATTGTTTTTAAAAAGTCTTGTCTCCTCCACCACAGTCATGATGAAAATCCTCCATGATTCTCATTAATACCAATGAAAGCTTACTGCCTGGGGATAATTTAGATTGATTGATTGATTGATTTAAACATTTAATACTGACTTTTGGCTCCAAGAAGGGGGCCCAAGGTGTTGTTCACACCAGTTGTTTACATAATTAGCACAGATTTGCGTGTCATCTGAATCCAGCGCATGACCTGGTGGGTGTGGCTTTTGTATCCACCCTACAACCCACTCTGTTGCACGTTGTGGGCTGTAGGGTGGGTATGAAGCTGTGCACAGGGTTCAGATGCTATGCCAACCTGCGCTGCAGCACGGGTAGTTATGTAAACAACTGGTGCACACACGGTAGTCACAGGGATTGGGGTGGGGGGAGAGAAGCCATATCTGAATCCCGTCTGATTCTCAGAAATAGGGCGGCTACTTATGTATCATCCCAAAAAAGATGAATTGCAAAAGGTGAGAAGAGACGATAGAGGTTTGCATAAAATTTGCATATGGGACATAGAAAGAGTTACTATAATTTAGACAGAAATGCAATACATCTCACCATAGCGGCAAGGACTGTGGCCGGGCAACCTGTGAGACTTGCTCAGACTGCTCTCCAGCTTCTAACTGTTGATGGGCAACTGTGAGGCCCTGGCTCTGCCTTCTTGTGGTTCCCAAAAGTGGACTTGGGCTGGGCAGCCTTTCAAATAGAGGCCTGTCCTCTGTAAAGTAAGAACAAAAGGCCACCCAAACAGTGTAAGGCCCAGTCTACACCAAGCAGGATATAGCACTATGAAAGCGGAATATAAGAGGCAGGAACCACACTATTGCTTGGTAGTGGAACTGAAGTGCACTGACAACTGTTGGGGCCCACTGACACATACCACATACTGCCTTCATACGGCTTCCATAGTGCTATATCCTGCTTGGTGTAGATCTGGCCTAAGAGCATTACCAATTAAATGGCTAAGTTAGCCAAGCATGAGTCAGCCACAATATGTATTTTTGTGGGGGGCGAGGGGAGTTTGCAAGGGTTTCTCTATTTAGAGTTGTGAAATATAGTTGAGGGCACATGCCCACACGTACATATAGGAAAATGCATGAGAATGAATGGCCCCAAAACAAAACACAGACACCCCCCCCCAAAAAAAAAACCTGGAAGGAAATGTAGGGCCCTCAACAAGGGTGTCAGGTCTGTAGCTTCTCCATTATTATATTTCAGTCACGATACTTCACCAAAGCACTTTTTTTTCCATTTAGGATTTCCAGAGAAATTGTGGTTCAGATAAGACCATGTGTTTTTCCCCCCTTTGATTATATTGATTCAGCCTTAGTAATATGAACAAGTTTCACACATTTTAATAGCTTCGATTGAAGCTTTATGATTACTATAATGCAGGAAATTGCTTACCTCACTAGTTACTAGCAAACTTTTAAGGACTTTCCCTTGGCATTTCCTAGGCTGTTTTCCTTCTTTCCCTTCAATTCCCTTCCCTGCATGGCAAGATTTTGCTTATTGACATATAAAGCGGCATTTCCACATGCTGAGGGCTACTTGGAGTTTAACAACCCAGTGTGACGTAGCACAAATTACACCTGGGAGATTATTCCTTCTCTTGGTATTAAAAGAAAAAGAAAAGAAAAGATGAGCTTGTAGAGATTAACATGATGATAGCGATCAGTTCACCGAAAATTACCTAAAGAAACAAATTTCACTCTCCATTAGCCTTAGTACAGGCAGGCAGAAGAGACAGACAGTATATTTACAGTAATTCTTCTCTTCAGATGGTATTTTACAAAAGTGTTTCTCTTCAGTTATTCAGCTATTATATACTCTGTACATCACACCAGCTAATTTTATTTCTAGGTCAAAGATAAACCTATCTTTTCTATTTGATGCAAAGATATATTTTTAAAAAAGCTTTCAAGGATCTCACAGTGAAAAAAAAAACACGTTTTTCAGTCCTGTTGCAAGCTCAAAAATTATTTTTCTTTGGTTCCTAAGGATCTAGCCATTGTTGGGCAATAGATTCAGGCAAGGCATTTAGGATGGGATCAAAACAAGACATGGTAATATTGGTTAGTAAGATTTGTAACTTGGAGAGGAATCAGGGTAACCGTCATAGCTCAGAACTGCCCAGAATTGGGATAGGCAACCTGTAATACTCAAGATGCTTTGGAATCAAATTTCCAACAGCACCAGCAAGCATGGCCACTGATCAGGGATCATGGGAGTTGCAGTCCAAAACATCTAGATGGCACCACGTTGCCTACCCGTGACTTCAAAAATGGTCTGAAGGCATGCTTAATATTTCATTCTATTTTCTGACTTTTCTCCAAGGAGCTTAAAGTGGCATATATGGTTCTCCCTACCCCCATTTTAAGATGGCTATAAAGACTAGTGTCTTCCGGCCGGCCGACCCAGATGAATTTTAAACCTAAGAATTTAAGATGTCCTGATCATTATTTTAATATTGTATTGGTTTTATATGCTCTTTTAATAGGCTGACCATATGAAAAGGAGGACAGGGCTCATGTAACTTTAAAAGTTGTAGAGAAAAGGGAATTTCAACCAGTGTCATTTGTATGCAATTAGTTCCTGGTGAAATTCCCTCTTCATCACAACAGTTAAAGTTGCAGGGGCCCAGCCTTGTTTTGTATATGGTCACTCTAGTATAGTGCCTGCACCTTTAACTGTTGTGATGAAGAGGGAATTTCACCAGGAACTAATTGCATACAAATGACACTAGCTGAAATTCCCTTTTCTCTACAACTGTTAAAGTTACATGAGCCCTGTCCTCCTTTTCTTATGGTCAGCCTACTTTTAATTAATTTTCTGTATTTGACTTATATTGTATTGTTGTACTAATGTTGTTCCCCGCCTCGATTCAAAGGGAGAGGCAGATAAGAAATAAATTATTATTATTATTATTATTATTATTATTATTATTATTTTGTTGTCACAACAACCCTATGAGGTAGCTTAGGCTGGTGGTGGGATTTGAATTTGGGTTTACTAGTCCAGCACTCTAAGCTCTATACCACCATACTATATTTGCACAATCCTCTTACTCCAGCTAAGCGTGTTGCCCCTGAATTGGAGATTATCTGCTAACAACGCACAGGCCTCCTCGAACTCCTTGAGAAGGACTAGGGTATGACTGGAATTCATCCCCTCTCTGGTCCCTTAGCTCCACAGCAGCCTTTAAGTATTTCTGTTATGACAGCAAGACTGGTTTGCAGCTATGGCAAGGAGCACTTTTCACTTGTTTAGTATAGTCCATGGGCAGGAAAGTTGTGGTCTTCCAGATGTTGTTGGAGTGCAGTTCCCATCAGCAATCCAACATCCAGAGGGCCACAAATTGTGAATCCTTGATATAGACTGAAGGCTGATACCTTTTCTATCTCATCAAGAGCCAGCAACAGAAATTAATTCAGCAATAGACCCTTCTTAATGAGAACAGTGTGCAAAAGGTTTCTCAGCATCTTCCAGCCTTCCATTTGTATCTCTGAGCCTATCTACACACACAGGATAAAACACTTTGAAGACGTTTTGAAAACTGTATATGGAGTGTGTCCTGGGCCCCAACAGTTGTCAAAAGTGTTATAAATCATTTTAAACCGTTTTAAACCGTTTTAAACCGTTTTAAAGCAGTAGTGTAGATAGTCTCTCTCTCTCTCTCTCTCTCTCTCTCTTTCTGATGATGAAGATGATGATGATGCAAATTAGGGTGACCAGATTGCCAGGGGTTTCCCGGTCCTAACCGGGAAAACTGGGGCGATCCGGGCCAACCGGTCCCTGGGGGCAAACCTCCGGGGAAACGGTCAGCTGGATCTGGAGCACTCCCCCTCCTCCCTGTTCAAAGCACCGCCGCGCCAAGCCCCTCGCAGGCAACACTCATCTGGGCTCATGTCACTAGCTCGCTCGCTCACACCGCTGCTGCTGCTGCTGCCCCTCATCGCCTTGCAGGAGTAAGTGAGGGCGCCCAGCTCAGGTGTCCCATCGTCCCCCCCCAAACCAGTCCTGGAGCCGTCGCTCTTGGGGCGGCGCCGAGGAAACTTCCCCCTGGGTGGGCGAGGCACTTCCTCCAGCCCCTCCTCCTCCCCGATGGCACAGGACTAAAAACTGCTCAGCTTGGCCTAGAAGAAGCCCCGGATCACCCGGAGGAGGGGCTGGAGGAAGTGTGCCAAGGAGGGGCGACAGTCTGCCTCGCCCGCCCAGGGGGAAGTTCCCTCGGCGCAGCCCCAAGCGTGCCGGCTCCAGGGCTGGTTTGGGGGGGGGACGATGGGACACCTGAGCTGGGCGCCCTCACTTCCTCCTGCGAGGCAATGCGAGTGAGTGACATGAGCCCAGGTGAGTGTCGACCACGAGGGGCTTGGCGCCCGGTGCTTTGAACTGGGAGGAGGGGGAGCAAGCGAGCGCTGGGGTGGAAGCTTTTTGCTCCTTGAGCAGCCAGAATGGGGGGGGGGTGCTTTTCTGGAGGTCCGGAGAAGACCCCTTCCTCTCTCACATGCTTCCAGCACCCTCTCTGGTGCACCCCCAACACAGGGCCTCACAAAGTGCTTGTTTGGTCAGATGCCATAGGGAAGAGTTTTTTTTCTTCCACTCACATGGTGGCCAAGCACTTTGTGAGGCCCTTTCTAAAGTCCAGGGATGCAGGGGCAGGAGCAGGTTTTTTTTCCAGAGGCTCGGATAAGCCCCCTCCCCCCCACGCCGTCTCTCACCTGCCCCTAACGTGCAGCATGCAGGGAGTTGTAGGCTGTTCATCATACAGAGGTTTCTGGGGAAGCAGGCAGTGAACAGCCTACAACTCCCAGCATGCACTGCCTTGGAGGGCTGCATTTACAGAAGCCTAGGACTAGGAGAACTCTCTGGGGAATCAGGCATCTGTGGGGCTCTTGGGAAAGGTGTGGTGCCAGCGACCCCTCCATGGACTGCCCCTCCTGTATTATGCCAGCAGGCATTCATATTGCTGTCTGTGCTGGCCACAAGTGCTGGCTGTTCCTTGGCTATGGTAAGTGCAGTCTTCCAGGCAGTGCATGCTGGGAGTTGTAGGCTGCTTTTGCTGCACAACATCCTCCCCCCCCCTTCTCACTTATATATAGTCTGAAATATAGAGTTTGAAATGAATAATTTGAATTAAATGTAGGTGTTATTTCCAATTTAAGCGCTTTTTGTACAGGTTTATAGTCACAGAGGATGTAAGAATCTGATGATTGTTAGGTATAAGCATTACCAGTGTGTTACCGCAAGAGCCCTGCCCTCTTTAGCTAGTGTGACCAGATGCAAAAGAGAGCAGGGCTCCTGCAGCTTTTCAGTGTTATGATGAAGAGGGTATTTCTCCAGGTACTGCATGCATGCAAATGACACAGGTGAATACACTGAACCACCTGAATAAACAATAGGACCATCTATACTACATTTAACAATATTTATATTTGTGTATTAGTGCAGTTTATACCCACTTCAAATATTTCAAGCACATTATTAATCAAACTTTTTTCACAATTCATGCTTCAGAATGCCACACAAAATTAACAAACTCCACAATTAAAACACCATAGTATACTAGTCACAAATACAGTACACAAATATTTTTTCAATAATATTACAATGAATCTGTAATGTTTTCTTCCATTTGTGTATAATTCTTTCCAAGTTCTATCAGCAAACTATTTAACAGAAATCCAGTATCATACATCTGTTTCTGTATGCTTCTTCAGAAATTGCTTAATCCAGCTGTGACCACAAGTTTGGAAATGAACGCTGTACTTTCAAATGATTTCAGGTGGAGGCTTTGTCCCCACATACAAGGCCATGGCAGTGACCCTGGATTTGAAATATTTGAACTGGGTATAAACTACACTAATACACAAATATAAATATTGTTAAACGTAGTATTGCTGGTCCTATTGTTTATTCAGGTGGTTGAGTGTATTCACCTGTGTTCTTGTATAATATTGTCAACCACTGCCTCCTGTTTGTTTAGTTGCATGCAAATGACACCTGCTGAAATTCCCTTTTCTTCACCACTGTTAAAGATACAGGAGCCCTGTCCTTCCTGTGATGCAACTTCCTTCTGAATAAATATGCATAGGTTTGTGCTGCTTGTATCAAAGCTTCTTCCTTTTGTGTTCAAAATAGAGGCAACAAGAAAAAAATGCACAGTTTTTATTATTAAAGGTAAATTAATTTCATGAGAAGGAATAGAGGAGGCCTGAGTCTCAAGCTTGCTTATGGATCCAAATGCTCCAGTATAGGCATGGAATATTCTTACCTACAAGAACATACTTAATTCATTTCAAAGGAGAGGCTAGATCCACATACACCTTCCTTTGAACACCCCAATTGGATCCCTTCATTGAAATGAAAAATGACCCCATGTGCATAGTTGCTTCATGTAAGCATCTGAGCATACATGAAGTACTGGACTGTGGGTTGTGTTTTTATATGCTTACCAGGAGTTTAAATCAAACTGCTATTTGACATTGTCATGAAATCTATATTGGTTGATTTTTTTTTTTTTAAAAAGTAGGGATGCAATGTTTAGGCGTTCAATAGATCTAAAACTTTTTAAATCTATCAAAAACTTAAGCCAAGGTGCCTTGGCTTAAGTAGGCAGCTGATTTTTAAAATAAAAAACTTAGCATTTAGACAGAACTTTAGGATGTTCATAGCACATCATATGCATGACATTATTAGAATATAATCATTACAACAACCCTGTATGGCAGGCCAGTATTGCAGGATGGAGGCTGAAAAATAGTGGTTTGCCTAAGGCATGCCATGAGTTCATACAAGTTGTGAGAGCTTATCTAGCGGTTTGAGCATGTTGCTGGGGATGATGGGACTTGAAGTCCCAACACAATCTCGTGGGCGCTGCACGCCCCCTTTGGGCGGCCATTTTGGACCTGGATTTTGGTTTCCAAAATCTGGTCACCCTAATGCAAATAGCAACACTAACAATGTTGTCAGCCTGTCCACCATTTCACATCATTCACAATGCCAGATTTAGTGTTGTTCTGGGGCATTGTGGAGGGCAGGGAGGGAGGAGGAGGGCTAGGCTAATCTATTCAATCTGGGTATAAATTCACATGCCTATCAAACCTAGGCTGACCATATGAAAAGGCGGACAGGGCTCATGTAACTTTAACAGTTGTAGAGAAAAGGGAATTTCAGCCGGCATCATTTGTATGCAATTAGTTCCTGGTGAAATTCCCTTTTCATCACATCAGTTAAAGTTGCAAGGGCCCTGCCTTCTTTTTTATATGGTCACTCTAGTATAGTGCCTGCAACTTTAACTGTTGTGATGAAGAGGGAATTTCACCAGGAACTAATTGCATACAAATAGCACTGGTTGAAATTCCCTTTTTTCTACAACTGTTAAAGTTACATGAGCCCTGTCCTCCTTTTCATATGGTCAGCCTAATCAAACCATCATGAATATTACTCATTTAACAGGTTCCCAGGATTTGAGTGTAAGCAAATAATTACATTCTTCAAAGTTGTCCACTTTTCCAAATTATTAGTGGAAAAGCATCATACAGATGGAAACATCATTAAGCACAGTGACATTTCCTTATAGATCTAGGGTTTACATTTAATTCATGCACGGACATCAAAGAAACTAAGATGAAAAGAAGAGTTAAGACACTCCGAATTTGTTTTATATATATTCACATCTTTAAGAAGTGAACAAAATGTTAACAATACCTGCACTTACTTTTAGTAAGTGAATGTAAAATCCTGTGTATTATGGGGGGGGGGGGAAATACACACACACATGCACACACATACCAGTAAAAATGATGGTCTTTAATCTCTTTTCCTTACAAGAAATTGCTTTTCCATATTGAAGTACTATCAGCTACGCTTCACCTTGAGTTAGTGTTTTACTCTTCTTTTTATCATTCTGCAGCTTAAAAGTCTGTTGCAATGGATATTACATGTACTCTCAATGAACCAAAGTCAACACGGGGAATGATTGTGCTTTTTGGAAACTAGGCCACAGAAATTGTACATTAAACTCTCCTTCTGTGTGGTAGGATGTGGCATGCAAGACACTTGAAGAGTTTTGAATATACATCCGAGGGCTTGCCTGATTCCACATGCTCAAATTGTCAGCTTGTATGTGATAACATCCTATGAAGCATCATGGGAAATGTTCTGTAAATGGGCCCTTAGGATATGTCCATATGACAGCTTCCCATGCTCCACTTCTTTCAAAAAACTGAAAGCATAAAATATGGGATGAAGCAGGTTAGAAATCGATAGTGCTGCCTGATTTCAGTATGAAGATGCTTCATGAATCCCAAAATTAACAATTTCAGGGCTGCCCAAAACCCCAGAGTGAATTATGACATCCAAAATGAGTTCCACAATTAACCCTGGCATATGAAATGACCTCCACATAAGTCAATCAAAGTCTCAATGCACCGGAGGTCTTGTAACTTCAGGCTCCCAATGTGGTGTTCATGATGTTATCAACTTCTTGCTGTTCTTTGAAACATGCAAGATGTGAACGAACAAGCCTGAGGATATTCCCAAATCCTGGCCTTTCTTCATATGTTAATCTAGGACTACATTGGAAATGGGTTTGCCCAGAAATTATTCCACCCCAACCAGGAATCAATCCTGAATTCCATTTAGGGCAGAATTAGGAAGTATCCCTATTTCTTGTAGGTTAAATTCATAGAGAATACCTCGATGACTTTATAGCCTGTAGTGTTTCCACAATCTATTCCTTGTATGAATCACATAAGACATGTCAGTGATCTGGGTGTTGTGTCCTGACTCTTTAAGTGGCAGGGCTAGAGAACCCAGCATGAGCAGGCTTTGTGAGTGAACTGGAAGAGGCAATTTCATTTTTGCAGCACAAACCTGGATGATTGGTTCGGCCTGCATAATTTCCTCAAGGGACAAAACAATCCTGGGCCTAGGTGAACCAGGAACCATAGAGAATTCTCAATTAAGTTTCACCAGTCTAAAATTTTCTGCCCTGGGTTTTCTCAGTAGGCTGCAATAATAAATAGTTGTCTTTTGGAAGAACTGTGGTGTCTGTTGCTATTGTCACGTACATAATACTAGCTGGGTGGATTGAATCTACCAGCATATATGATTTATTCTTCAAATCCAACATGCAGATGTGTCCTACGTAGCCTAATATGTAACTACGAAGGGACGCTTTCACACGTCATTTTGGAAGATGGACAGCTCTATCCAAAATAAAATATATAATATATCAGTACTACCTAATCTAAAATCAAACTCTACCTGGATGTCTTGAAATGAAATGGTACCAGTTTCTTTCAGCACATATGAAAAGTGCTGATTATCATGGTACAGCTGAATCAAGTTTTCCTAAGACCAGGGACATACAGATTTTATAAAACCTGTTCCATCTCCATTTTGTGGATTGTCAGGTGCATTTCATTCCATCCACTCATTGACAGAATCAGGTTTCCCCCCAGTTTCTGGAATTTGCACAAAGTTACATTTGCTCAAATTCACACTTGGAAAAAAATACAAATGCCCTCAAATGCCCCGCCCTAAAAAAAAATAATCACATTTTCATACTTTAGCCTAAGGAGAAAATTCACATTTTTGTCCAGGTTTTTTTTTTAAAAAAAAAATTAAGTATTTTCCCACAACTAAATTTGTATAAATTTCCAGAAAGTAAAGGGGAAAAAAAAACCAGTCTGCAAGTCCACAGATTCAATGCAACTCACGAAAAGCTGGTCAGCTGTGGAATCCATGGGCGTTTCGTAGAAATCTGAACACATTTCATTTTTTTGTGGATTTCTCTGATATTCCTCCCTAAGGCCCACAAGCATTAGAGTAGAGGGTCCATGTATGACAACTTGAACTCCTTGGAGGAAATGCCAACTAACTAAATAAAAATAATTTTAAATAACTAGGTGGAAATTACTCTTCCTGAAGAATTAATTAAAGGGGTGCAAGAGATGAGATGCAGAAAACAGGTTCCAGCATTATAAGCTTAAAAAGTCTACTGCTTATGAAATGACACTTGTTGAGTTAATAATTTGAAATGTGGCATCAGTGATCTCCCTGATGACTTCTACAATTATACAAAATTTAGAACCAATCTGAAACAAATTGCCACAGATACAGCAAGTTGAACGTGCTGAAAATTGATACATTTGTACCTTTTACTCCAATATATTACTTTCAAATTCTGGGGGAAACTGATGTACTTTATTCAGCCCTGTTGAGGAGGTAGACCTTTCATTGGTCTGATGTTTTTTCTGCCCAATGAAACCCTACGGCAGCAACTGCTGGCAAAGTTGTGTCAGTAGGCTGTTTTACTTGGAAACTAGAATGCTGTCAGTATTCCAGTGTTTTAAGAGGGATTTCAGTGTCCCTGTTTGCATTCTGACAGTGAAAGAGGGGTAGCAGGAAGCTGTCAACTGAGGTAAGATGGAGGTACTTTCGAAGGATGGGATAATCACGCTTACTGATTGACAGTTGATCATTGAACAGAGAGAGGAAAAGGACAAAAGCTATGCTGGAATCCTGAGCAGGCTTCAGAAGTAAGCTATTCTGAACATATAAGGACATATCTATTCATGGACCGATCTACACCAAGCAGGATACGGCACTTTGAAAACATTTTGAAAACTGTATATGGAGTGTGTCCTGGGCCTCAACAGTTGTCACTACTGTTATAAACCATTTTAAACCATTTTAAAGCAGTGATGTAGATCCTGCCCATATCTATTCAGTTAATGACTTCTTTGTGTTTTTCGTGTTTTTGCCCTTCAAAATACTCTAATAACACATTTCCTTCTTTTAAAAGCAGGGAAATTCAATGACAGAAAAATCCTCTGGCAGTTAAAGGCCAGAGTTAAGGCTTTCTCATATTATCTCAACCTCCACAAAGCCAGGAATTTGGAAGCTTAGACTGATTCCTTAACTGACATGCCCTGGATCAGTAATGATGTTGTGCAATGTCACGAACTGGGCTTGCTTACAAGTAAGAAACAGACAAGGGTCAACTCACAGGAAGATTTCTCTCACAAAACATAAGGCTCTGATGCTTGATAGGGCAATACAGGAACAGAACAACATGGGGTGTCTTCACTGGTCCAAGCCACTCCATCCTCTCTATCTGGATTTGGGCCTGAGGGACCTACGAGAAGTGTGGGTGCTTGGAGCGTTGTTTGTAACCAAGTACAAGGTGTTTTGATCATCGAATACCTTTTGTCTTTTAAGAAGTTTTTGCTTTTCTTTCCGTTGTGCTATAACAACCACAAAGGCAAAATATAAGATGGACTATTCTAAGAAATGAATTGTTATTGTGTGGAAATGTGTCTGAACCAAGGGAAACCAGAAGAAGCTGTCATCTTGTGGTGGACAATAATACTTCCATTAAATGTTCTATTTCATGTCTGAAAATCTCTGCGAGACATTTGTAATAGACTGCCACTGTGACAACTCATCGTGACCAAATAATTTCTCTATCTCACGGAAGGTTTAAAGGAGCCCAAATGCCTCGTCCTTATATCCCAATTTGCTTTGCAATCTGAGTTGGATGGTGGCAGGAAGCGGGAGGGAGAAACCCAGGCTTCATCCATGCTGCTGGCAGCAGGATGACATAAGGCCATTCATTTTTCGAAGAAAATCAGACCTGCCTGAAAACAAATTGAGGCCCATTACCCTTCATTAATTGCATGGCTGAACAAGCCATGCACCATTTAAGGGATCTTTATCCAAATGTGTACTCTTAAGAGCTGTATGTGTGAAGTGGGATTGATCAGGGATTTCACAACCAATCGTTACAAATGAAATAGATTTACCTCCTCAGATTTCCCATGGAACAACCCAAAACAGGAGCTGCAAAGAGATTAGGGCCGGAGCTGCAATAGTTTGAGAATCCACTCCTTTTGACAATTTCTCCAATTTAAAACTGCACTTTAAGCATAGGACTACACTGCCATTGATTAATACTCCTTTGGTCTACAGGATACATCCACCTTTAAGCAAGTTGTCTTTTAAAATGACAGCGATTTTCATATCAGTCAAATCAGATGTTTTCTTTCCAGGAATAAAAATGATAATTTTTGGAATGTGGATTAGGCTGACCATGTGAAAAGGAGGACAGGGCTCATGTAACTTTAACAGTTGTAAAGAAAAGGGAATTTCAGCCAGTGTCATTTGTTTACAATTAGTTCCTGGTGAAATTCCCTCTTCATCACAACTGTTAAAGTTGCAGGGGCCCTGCCTTCTTTTGTATATGGTCACTCTAGTATAGTGCCTGCAACTTTAACTGTTGTGATGAAGAGGGAATTTCACCAGGAACTAATTGCATACAAATGGCTGAAATTCCCTTTTCTCTACAACTGTTAAAAGTTACATGAGCCCTGTCCTCCTTTTCATATGGTCAGCCTAATGTGGATAACAGATTTTTCACAATTTATAAATACGTCATTAGCAGAGCGGTGAGTGCCTTATATGACAGAAGCCAAGGAATTCTAAGATTTCCAT
Source organism: Anniella stebbinsi (assembly GCA_029215795.1). Lineage (NCBI taxonomy): Eukaryota > Metazoa > Chordata > Lepidosauria > Squamata > Anniellidae > Anniella > Anniella stebbinsi. The sequence continues at coordinate 4,481,790 of JARDYH010000006.1, forward strand.
CTCAATTTGTTGACCAGGGAGCCCACAGGATGATTTTGTTGAGACTCTCTGATGTAATAGCCATCAATCATCAAGAATATTTCATGGCCAAGGGGAAAAGGGCTGTAATCTATGATTTCCCCTATTTGCCCGTGTATGGGAAATGCTGTTATGGTTGATTCACTAGGAACTAAACGTAACTAAAAATAATTCAATAATAAATAAATAAATAATACTCTGTGTGTCTAGTACTAGAAGTCATTTAAAAAAAACCCCGCATTTCTTGATAACATCTTATATTGGGCAAAATTAAGTGGGAGTGGTTAACTGGTAGGTTAGGTCACCCAAAATATTGGAATTCCATCTCACGCTGCCTTGGGGCATGATGCAACCATGACGTGGCCTAGACTGAATAGTGTGATCTGTGCTAGGCTGTTAGATGGGCAGCACTCACATAAGTAGTGTGGTGTGGTGGCTAAAGTGTTGGCCTGGGAGTCGTGAGAGCTGGGTTCTAGTCCCCACTTGGCCAAGAAAACCCATTGGGTGACTTCGGGCCAGTCACAGACTCTCAGCCCAACCTGCCTCACAGGGTTGTTGTTGTGAGCATGAAATGGAGAGGAAAAGGATATAAATGCAATCATAAATAAAATAAGCATTGGATGCCCAAGATGGCCTTTGGGGTTTGTTTGTTTGTTCGTTTTAACCCCCCTGCATCCATACGCAATATCTGTCCATGTGTAGTAAAATCTTATCATTTGATTTGGTTGCAGGTTGATTTGGCAACTTAGGCCCTTTTGGCACCAGCCATTTTTCCCGGGGCTGCCCTTGCCTGCTTGCGGAGAGTCCGCATGACGCACAAATCATCCCACAAGCAGGCAGGGGCCAGCCCTCCTTTTTCTTGGGAGTCCAGGGAACACTATTATCCCTCTTTGTTCCCTGCTCCTGGGAAGGCAGCGAGATGGGTGGCTGGTGTGGCCGCCCATCCCGGGTACACGAGTAAGCGCAGCTGCACCGATGACCACGGAGCAGCACCTCATGGCTCCGAGGCCATCGGGGGAGAGGGAGGACAGCTTACCCACGAGTAAGCGCAGCTGCACCGATGACCACGGAGCAGCACCTCATGGCTCCGAGGCCATCGGGGGAGAGGGAGGACAGCGAAATCGCTATCCCCAGGATGGCGGGTGGGGGGGTGCGAGTGCGTGGTTTTTTTAAAAAAAATATACGTCTATTTGTGCAGGAGTGCTCGTGAAAACCTCTGTAGATCTGTCACAAAAAATGGCCGGCACGAGTTGCGACTGCCCGGTAGAAGTCCGGGCCATCGCATTCTGGTGCAGCCTCTGTGTGCCGGACCCAGAAGTGGTTACTTCTGGGTTTCCCCGCTTCCCGTCCTCTCCTCCCCTATGGTGTGGAAAGGGCCTTTGTCAATGGAATTTGTTTTGGGGGGGGGGAAAACACCCAAGACTTTCCAAAGGCTGGCTGAGGTGGAGCCGAATGTTTGATTCTGATTTTTTAAATTTATTTCAAAGCTGACATCACACACACACACACACAATGCTTGCTGAGCCATTTTTAGTGGCTAAATTACAGTACGCCTGTACAATCAGCAGCATTCAGGCTCACAGCTTGAATAAAATTAGAAATGGTGTGAGGAAAGCCTCCAATTCCTAATGAAATATATACTCATCAAATGCAAGCCCATGCATGTGCACGGCCTAATAATAAACACCTTTCTCATTTGCTCAGGCCCCTATTAGCAGGAAATGAAGACAAGCAGAAGAAAACAAAACGGAAGTAGAAAGGATGCAAATGCAATTTTAAATTATATACAATGATGTCTCACTAGCAGGGCCAGGGAAGTAGTATAGTACAATACAATGCAATGCAAAGCAATGCAATGCAATGCAATGCAATGCAATGCAATGCAATGCAATGCAATACAATTTTCGGAAAGATATACGATGCCCTAGAACATCAAGGAACTCTGATCAAATTTCAGTAAAGAAGGAACAACTCTACATCAATGACTAGGGTTGGATCCAGAGCTGGAAGGGCTCATTCCCATTCACGGAAGGACTGCAGTCAAGAAGAGGCTCCCATTGGAGGAAGGAGGGGGGGGGAGATGATATTTATGGATTCCCCTTTCCTCCTGAAGCTCCCCCCCATGCCACCTCCCACACTCTTCTGGATGCCCCCCAGTCCTGCAGAGCAAAGTTTTAGGGAACATGGGTTTGCAAGGGGAAGGAGGAATCTTGGACAACTGCCTTCCTTCATCAGGAGCATCCTAGGGGAGAATTTCTTCTAATGGGAATTCTGTGTCAAGCCAGTAAAATCAAATAATTCCATTCTCCCATGCGTCTTGAAATGGCAATGTTCTAATCAACTGATATGAGCAAACCGAAAAACATGTTCAATTGTTGCATTCATATTTTTTCTTTTTACATAGTTTCAGAATGACTGACAACGGAAACCACTTCTGAAAAGAGGTAAAGCTCACAACATAGTCAGTACAAGCTGGAAAAAACAACAACACGGCTATTAAAACATTGCTGAGGAGGGAATACAAAAGCAAACAGACCCTAATGCTGCCAACCCAACCCAGTAACAACTCAGCAGTCTTATATGCACAAAGTGGGAAACATTCATGCATAGGGTGACCAGATAAAATCCAGGTCAGGGTTCATGTAACTTTAACAGTTGTAGAGAAAAGGGAATTTCAGCCAGTGTCATTTGTATGCAATTAGTTCCTGGTGAAATTCCCTCTCCATCACAACAGTTGAAGTTGCAGGAGCCCTGCCTTCTTTTGTATATGGTCACTCTAGTATAGTGCCTGCACCTTTAACTGTTGTGATGAAGAGGGAATTTCACCAGGAACTAATTGCATACAAATGACACTGGCTGAAATTCCCTTTTTTCTACAACTATTAAAGTTACATGAGCCCTGACCTGGATTTTATCTGGTCACCCTATTCATGCATATTTAAATGCTTAGCATTAGATAAAAATATTAAAGCTACAAATGGAGTACAAATGGAGTTACAAATGGAGTAACTAAACTGATCACATATTCCATTAAAGTACAACACAAACCATGATAGTGTTATTCATGTGTCTAAGGATAGCTTGGCACATGCATTTAGCAGCTATTAGCTACTAACACGGACACAGTTTAGTTAGGTCTGCTGGATGTGTTTATTTCTAATTGTTTTATTGCCTGATTGCTTTTATGGTTTTGCGTTGCGTGTAGGGAAATATGAGAATTTTATTTCTTTTTGAAAATCATGCAAACATATACCATTTGCAATCCTGAACATGAACATGAGCAGGAGAAGTTTCCCCCCGAAAAATGTTTGCAAATTCCTGAATTTGTGCTTGCATTTGAAAAATATGCCTTTATTTGTTTTTGTTTTTTTTAATGTGTCCTTTAAACATTTCGAACACAAGTATGAATTTTCATGCTTTAGTAAATGGGAAAAAGTGCACACTTTTGTTTTTCTGTTCAAAATGGGCACTTTTCCCATTTGAATGAGCCCCCCCCCAAAAAAAAACTTTAAAAACCAAAACGGGAGCATGTTGAAACAAGCTTTGAAACAATTTTTGTAAAATTTAGGCAAATTCAAAAAATGCTGCTTTCCCCATCCCTCTGTGTGTGTGTGTGTGTGTGTGTGTGTGTGTGTATTTATCTATTTAGAATTTTATAATCTTTTCCTTATTTCTTCACTAAATTTTAAAGTGTGAAATTAAGTGGTCTCTTTTCTTTTTGAGTACCCACCCAACATAGCCAAGCCATATAATAGCCAGCCCACACTATTTAAACAAGATACCTGAGAGTTTGATGGCTGGGTTCGTGGAGTCAGTGAGAGAATGAAAGGCATCTTACGTGGTAGCAACAGAAAAGTCCACATCAAGGAGTGGTACTCACTATTTTACCTGTTTCCCTTTCTACTCATGGAATAGGGTCTTGCCAGACCCTGACACGGAAATAAGTTTCATAAACAGCTTTAAGCTTTGATATGTTATTTAGTCTTATTTTTCCCCCTATTCATGGAAATGGCATTGCAACCTGGTTCAAGTGCTCCTGTGTCTTTGGGCCCCAGGGAAGTGTACTATTACCCCTCCTCTATGTTTGGGCCCTGGAAAGAGATAGAAGCTAAGCAGATAACATGTATCTGAAGCCGTGTTTAGAGCTCAAAAAATCTGCCACCACAGACAGTATCGGAGAATAAAGTTGCCAGTATTGCCCAATCAAGAAATGAGTGTGGCAGAAGAATATTCCCACCCAATACAGTAAGTGTATGAATCGGGCCTATGTGCTGTTTAACTTGTTGCGTACCATTGTGCAACTGTGCATAGAAAAGAGAACACCCATTGACTTTGCTTTCATGGAAATACAGCTAATACCAGTGCCAAGAGGATAAATAATGTGCTTAGCGTTGTTTGCAAGAGGCAGGAGGTCGGAATTTGCGTGTGAAGAAAATTAAATCACATCTGAATTTCCTTAGCCTGACAAATTACCTCCGTTACATCTTATGTCTCTATTCAATTTAACAAATATTCTGGTGGCCTGGCATTATTTAACTGCGATTAAACCCACTTAAAACAAAACAATCCTCCCCCAAACCAAACGCACCCTCCTTCAAAGACTCTTTGAGGACGTGTAATGCTTTTCCCGTCCCTTTCTTCATGTATTCCCCATTTGTGCCAGAGGATCCAAGTTTGGTTGCTACCTTGAACAAATTAACACCTGAGAATAATTTAAGAAAAATAAAGTTTTGATCACAGAGGGTGAAAAGTTTATAAAGAGATGTTGTCAGAATTTAACGTGTTTCGATAGAAATACAAATCCATGATGCTTGAAATGTTTTGAGTCCCCCTCCTTTTTAATGGGAGAGGGATCAAATGCATATTGCTTTTCACACTTGGGTTGTAATCATCACAATCTAATGGAGCTTTGCCAAGCATAGCCCCCCGCCCCTGCACACCCACACAGTAACTATTACAAGCCCACTCTTACATGACTAATTGAGTGCATCAGGACAACAGTATAAAAGCTTTTATGACCTGACCTTTTGGGCTGGAGATGAGATACCAGTCAATTATCCCCTACTCTGTTATTTCAGTGATCTAGTAATATAAGAGTTGGGGCGAGGGGGAGAGGAACCATTCCACCAGAATTGTGATCTGGAAACAGGTGCTGAGCTTAATTTGGATGTATTCATAAGCGGGTCTCCTTGCAACTGATATCATACACAGTGCTCAGTTTTCCTGTGCTTCAGTGTACATCTGTATGGACCATCTTTCAGGGTTGATCCTCTGTGCATTGGTACAGGAAATGGTACCAATAGCCTGTGTGGTCATCACAAGCCCTGCTGTCTGCATGTAACGTAGGGGGTCAGTTCATGTGTATATGCACATCACTTGATCTACCATCACTTGATTGCTCAATATTGGGACTGGTTTATATATGCATGCTCACATCACTTAATTTCTTTACACTTTCCTACTGTGCATTTGATTGGCAGCTGGGGAGAGACCAGCGCTCAAGGGCAGCATATATACTTTTATCAAGAAGGTCAAAAGTTCAGTTCCTGGCATCTTCCATTTTAAAGAAAAGTCTCTCAAGCTGCAGTTGATGGAAAGACCTCTTCTTCCTGAGAAACTGGAATTACGTTGCAATGGGAATATTTTCTGAAGTACTCTACCCATGGGGAGGGAGTGGATAGATTTGATTGTGCTGAGGATGGGGGGGGGGGAACCACATACTGCATTCACAGTAAGGGTCACCCCTTGTGAATCTGTAATTAACCAAAGCAAAAGGGGAGGCACACCTACACACTACACACAAAGGCTAATGTGTAGTTTGACCCTGAGATGGGAAGACTTGGAAAGAATCATTCTGAAGGGCTAAACCTGCTTGTGCAGGCCTATACAAAACCCAGACACACCCAACTGTAAACTGCACTTACACTCCCAATCTCCAGCAGTGTGAGGTAGGCTGAAAAAGGCATTCTGTATTGCCACTTGTGGGAAGTGCCCTAAAAATTCCTCCTAAAATGTCAGGGCTGGCTGGTTAATCCCATTCTACTAGATTGTGAGACTGGTGCTGTCATGGGGGGGGGGGAGCACTGCTGAGGTGTTGTGCTAGCTCTTGAAAAGGAAGTGGACCAGGCCCTTCCCATCAGCCAGTAGCTCCCCAAGGAACTGTTGGCCCATCTCATCTTCTGCTTCACCACAGAAGGCGTGGAACACACAACCCACCACCCCAAGCTGGGGACCACCTTTATAAACACATTTCAGAACAAGTCCCATGGCTTGAAACAGTATCCATCATATGGTGGTAGAGTCCAAGGGTTGGATCTACCATCTGCGAGAGGAAAGACTCCACTTGTGCAAGATTCATCCACTCATTTGAGGGGATCCCCCTCCCCCCCACACCATAGCTCCTGCCACACTGTGTAGCACTTCCAGGAGGCTAGAAAAAAGGCCATGGAAAGAAGTCCAACTCTGTCAGCACAGTTGATCCAGCTTAGATTTGAATCCAATCCCAGAGGCGGTTGAATGGACTGCACCACTTCAAACCATGTTTAAATGACCACCTTTAAAGAAAAACAGCATCTCCCCCAACTACCACATCAGGGAGAAAAATTCTAACTGAAGCCATTGCTTGCTGGTTTTCTATACTATTTATTAATATTTGCAGCATGGTTTTTTGTGTGTGTGAGGGATTATTAAAAAATAAAAAAATGAGATCCCTCCCCCCAGTTGCACTTTGGTGTAGTCCATTTTACCACCTCAATATTTTATCACATAATTCTGATGCATATTAGGGATGTATGAGAATTTCAGTTCTGTTCACAATTCACTTGAAAATGCCCCATTCGCAAGCCTGAACGGGAGCGAATTTCTCTGGAAATATTCACAAACGTACAAACTTTCTTTTGCGTTTGAAAATATGTACTTGGGTAATGCAAAACAAAATTCTCAAAATGCTCAACTTTTTCAAAATGCTCAACTTTTCATCCACACATTATTTTGTCTATGGGGGAAATCTGCTAAAAATTGGGAACTTTTTGCATGATTTTCATACCCGATAACACTTTTCCCATTTGTGCAAACGATTTGCCCAACCTTACGCATAAGTAGACCAGGCTGCACCCGTTGCCAGAGAGGTATGCAGATGCTGGTGAGTGAAGTATACATGCTATTCACCCAGGTCATGTGAGTTCTTTACAGATATTGCTAGAATGATGTGGGATCAGATTATATTGGCCTGCAACATTATACTATGAATCAACCTTCCTCTAGGTACAATTAAGGTGCATGACAGGTTAAGGTACATTGTTTCAGTATTTCCAAAACTCATCTTGTTTGGATCCACACATCACATCACGACAATATGAACACATGCTTCTTTTACCAGAATGTGAAAGGCATCGTGGCATTGGTTGTTGTTCATTTGCAGCAACAGACTACTTGATGCATTAATAACGGGCGGCCTACCACAATAGCGTAATTCAGAGAATATTCTCCACGGCCTTGCAGCAAAAGATCCAAGTCAGAGTGAGTCTATTCTTTTCTCTCACTGAGCCAAACTGACATTGGTCCTGAAGAGAAGACAACAGAGGGAATAGATGTGAATCAGGATGAACCATCCATATCGGCCCCACATGCTGGTAGTGTAATAGATATTGATGGGCTTCCACTGTGGGACGTTTTGCCATTCTTCTAGGCTCCACACTGTGGTATTTATGACACCTGCTACCAAGAGGAGGAAAGACTCTTATTGTTTCATGCCATCCTTGTCAAGAGGGGAAGATTGAGGCAGTCTCAAAGAGTGAAGAGAGACATAATGTTAAATTGCAATGGATTCTTCACCTCATAGTATGAGCCTAGCTGTGCAATTTATATCACTGACAGACATACCAGCACATTCAAATTCGGATTCAGCTGTGTAATCAGAAACCCAATGGAGGTATTGTGACAAATCTTGTTCCAATTCAACATGGCCTGACATACACATGGTCATGTTGGGTGGGGAACTGGGAGGGCCACGCTAGCTTCCTTGACCCCTTGTGCAAATCTTATTTGGTAATTGCAGGAAAGGAGGATGAGTTATGATGGGCTCTAGACAATTGACACACTTTGTCAGGATCAGCATCAAGGGTAGGCATCAAAGGTAGGCATCGCTGGCACCTGCTCAGGGACCCACACCCTGGCAGAGGCCCACTGTCAAGAATACCCCAAAGTTCCTCCTCCTCCTCCTCCTCCTCCTCCTCCTCCTCCTCCTCATTGCAATGTGCTTGTTCACTTGCCTGTTACTCTGGCTGAGATCACGGGGTGGTGAGAAAGAGGAACAGCAGATGCCGCTGCCTACTTGTTCACTGGTTCAAACAAGTAAGTGGTTGCAAAGACGGGAGAGACGAAGAGAAGCCATAGCAGCTGCTATGAAAAGGTAGATGGTGAGGAGAGGGTAGAGTCACTAAGAGAGAGGGCCCAGTGAGGATTCAAGGGCCCTCAAAATCCTGGAACCAGCATCGCAGCCAGTTTCTTCAGAGCTGAACACTCAAGACACAGGTGGAGATCGGAATTAAACATGGTGAGAGTAACTGGACCCTCCACTGCTCTAGATGGTATGTCTGTCTTCGCTCATAGTGTTCCCACAGTGGCTATTTATTTCTCACTTCAACCCTTTCAGAAATTTAGCACTGTTAGGTTGCAGATCTGTTTGGGTTTCCAGATCTGTTTGGGTGCTAATTAGTGTTGGCACTAAAGCTTACAATAATCAAGGGATGTTGCTTCATATATGGTGCTGTTATATCACTGTGCATTTTCCTTAGCTCATGATGAGTGTTCAGATGAACACCCCTCGCTTACTGAGGGAAGGGGAGGAGAGTTGCACTCACTGGCCATGTCCCTGCCAACCACACAGTCAGCATATGTGAGAAGCAGTGCAATGCAGGTACCAGTGTATGGACATAGAGCTCCTCCATGCAAACAGAGGTCCTGGGCCCATCAGGATTTCCCCTTGCATGGAGGAATTCTTTGCACATCCAGCAATATGCACATAGAGCTCCTCACCCTTGCTGAATACGGCTCATCTACAGCAGTGTGTGTGGTTGGGTGGGTTGCTGGGGCAGAGCCAGCCTATCTGGTCCTGCATAGGGATGTCCAGCATGGGGAAATCCAGCCCTTTTGGGGATCAACAGGTTTGCCCTTGGTGCGTAGCTTGGCTTGCTTTAGCAAGCTGAGCTGTGGGCTCCCTGCCAGAACTCCAGAACTCCCAGCCATGGACGGGTTGCTCTCCCTCCTGAGGCCCTTTCACCAGCCACTGTGTGCAAAGCCCTGGGCAGGCTTCAGCCAGGAGGAGGACACACTTGTGGCCCGCTTGCATTGGCTGCCTGTAGGTTTCCGAGCCCGATCCAAGGTGCGGTTTTAACCTAAAAAGTCTTACACGGTTTGGGACCACAATACCTGACGGAAAGCCTTTCCCAAAATGAACCTACCCGAACACTACGTTCAACATCTAAGGCCCTCCTCCGAGTGCCTACTCCGAGGGAAGCTCAGAGGTCGGCAACAAGGGAGAGGGCCTTCTCTGTGGTGGTCTCCCAATTGTGGAACGTTCTCCCTGACGAGGCCCGCCTGGCGCCAACATTGTTATCTTTTCGGCGCCAGGTCAAGACTTTCCTTTTCTCTCAGGCATTTGGCAATATCTGAGGAGCCTGGGTTTGTTTTTAGTTTTTGTAGCTTTTGGGGACTGTTGTAGCAGTTTTAAATGCATGCGTGTATTGTGTGTATGTTGTATGTTTTTGCTGTTTAAATTTTTGTATATTGTTTTTAATTGTTTTAATCCTATGTAAACCGCCCAGAAAGCTTCGGCTATGGGGTGGTATACAAATGTAATAAATAAATAAATAAATTAGCCAGGCAGCGGCAGGAAGAGCAGTACCACACTTCCTTCGCTCCATTGCTGTTGCCCTCTGGCCACTCTGCAAAACCCTTTCAAGCAAGAGAGTTGTGCAGAGTGGCCAGCAATGGAGACAACAACAGTGGAAGTCCATGAGCTGGCCTGAGTCAACACAAGTTGACAAACCGGCTGGAGTTCAGGGGGCTGAGCCACCAAAAGCTTGGTGGACTTGAGCCCCCGGATAGATTCCTCCACCATTACTAGTCCTGCAATTCTCACATGCCCATTCTTTTTATACATTAAGGAGATTTATCAGAAATCTTCATTGTAATTCCCGTCTATAAATGACCCTCTGGCCATACATTTGGTTTATCTGTCTTCTTTTTAGTGCCTGTATGTACCGATGAAATGTTGGAGCGGCAGAACTGGAAAAACAGGCACATTGAGGAGGAAGTGAATAGGACGCTGTTGTATGTGCCCAACAGTGCAATGCTATGCATGTCTACTCAAAAGTCTCTGCCATTGACATAATTTGCTCTATAGAAGTGTGTATAGCTGGGATATCGAGCCTCTTTCAGTTTGAGGACTGAGTCTTCAGGGACAGCTTTACAGTGGTGGGTGGGAGCAAACGTATCAGAATATTTTATCTTAAAGCTCCTACTGCTGCTAAGTAAATGCTTCAATCTTTTAGACTGGGGACCAACGTCTGCACCAAAGCTGGGAAATCACCAAATGATCCGCAGTCAGGAGAAAGATGTAGTATAAATCTACAGCTAAAAACAAATGAAACCATTAATCAAGCTAAAACCAGTATCGAATTTAAAAGCAGCAGAAACAATTGAAACGATTTAAACCACGTGCAACTTTGGTGAGTTGAGCCATCAAAGACTTTATTAAAAAGCCATGTTCTCATTTGGTGCTGAAATGAGGCCAGTGCTGGCACCAGTCAGGCCTCCAAGGGCAGGGCATTCCACAGCCGGGGTGCCACATCAGAGAAAGCCCTTCTCCCATGCCCCACCACAGTGTATGTCTCACGTTGGTGGGATGCAGAGGAGGGCTCCTCCAACAGATCTCAAGTCTCAGGCAGGCATATATAGGAAGAGGTGCTCCCTCAAGTATCGAGGTCTGCCTTTGTTAGAATTATAATAAGAACCAGAGCCACTCCATTTTGTTTTTGTCTATATTTAGTTCCTTGCTTTGCACTTAGCGCATGCTCTAATGCCAGCCAGCTTTTGAAACATAAGAACAAAGAGCATTTGATGTTGTAACACACTGTCTAATTATCTCTCTCTGTAACTCAAGAAGACCTTGGAGCAGTCTTCAACTGCGCTGCTTTGAAATATAACTGAGATAAAGATTCTGGGCATTCAGCCAGAAAACACTGTGTTTCAATTGTATTTAACTTGCCTGCATTCCTGAAACCGGCGGTCAGACTTTGTTTGGGACATGAGTCCGCATGGTCTGATCCTTCTCATGAGAAAATAGAAATAAAGCTTTCTGTACCTCCGCTTTGGTTCTGCTTCACTTTTCTGAGAAAGATTGGGACACCTCCAGAAAAGAACTCTAAGAGCAATTTATGCAACACCTTGAAGAATGCTCATCCATTGAAACAGCTCCATTGTTTCGTCATTCCTTTCTAGGCACAATTCAAAGTACAGTCTTTGAACTTTAAGCTAAAAGTGGAGGCCTTTATCACTTTAAGGACCACTTCTTCGAAATTAACCACTTCCCCATCCCCTTTGTGCATACACACAGATGTGTGCATGGAAGGTTGAACTCCAGCTTCCCTTGCTATATAATGAGGAAGGCAGTTCCAGCTGCAACACTTCCTTGCAGTTTTCTCTCCTTAGAGAGGGGCCTCTCTCTGGTTTGAGAAGAACTTGGAGACATGTATGCTACCTTGGTTGATGGCAATGTTCTTATTTTTCAACTTGTTGTTTTTAAAACAGTTTGAGGGTCATGCTGGTGTAGGAAGGAGAAACATCATGGACGTCTGTGTGTTCCAGGCCTTCTGAGGTTGCCCGAATGGCACACGAAGGAGCCACCGTGCTGGGCCTCCCATGCCAATTGGCAATGTCAGAATGAGGCCTCAGTGGCACCACACAATTACAGGCTGGACTATCTACAATTTGTCAGGTTAAACGGTAGACATTTTAGCTAGATATTAATTCTACAATGAAATGCAGATCTTCAGAGAGAAAAATCCCAGATCATTTGACGTGTAATGTCATCCTTTGGCCCTCTCCAAGAACAGTAATTCTATGAAGTATGTGCTATTTTATAAGTATTTGATGTTTTTATTCTCCCTCACCCTTTCCATACATGATGGGTTTTCAAAAGGTAGAAACCCAGGCACAATAACAAAATATGCACAATGGGTGACATCAATTAGAGATATCCACAGTGTATCTCTTCACTCTTTGTCCAGAATACATTGCCATGCCTGAGGCATGTGGCTCACCTGCTAAGCCTCCCGAATTCTCAGCTTGCTCTGTTTACTTCCCACATATTTCAGTTAATTAATTTTATCACTCAATAACTATTGCCCATCAGAAGCTGCCTCTGGACATACTTACCAGTCCAAACCTGCTGTTATTTTCTCTTTCCTGTATTTTGCTGGTTTGATTTTGTATTGGTTTGTGTGGGAGGGATGACACTCAAGTCTTTGCAAACTGTTTTATGAGGCAAAGGTTTGCCAAAAACACAGTGTTCTGGTGTCAGAAGATTCGCTTCTCTGAGGCTACAGTCCGAAGCAAAGGTTTTAGAGAGTTTGTCCTATTGAAAGCTGTGATGCTTACTTAGGAGAATTTGAGATGTTCATCAGATTCAGATGAAGCCCAAGACCTGAGCAGAACTGGATCACTCCAATCTGATTTTGCTGCTTCCCAAGGTGAGTTGAATAGGAGATGCTCCAAAATGAGGCTTCTTTTGGAATTCAAAGATGTGCAGACTATAGCCATGTGCAAATGTTTGCATGCTTCTATGTAGGGCTAACATGTGGAAAGGGACACGGGAGAGCACATAAGCCACACTCCCAGTATCCCCACATGTCCTAGGACTGGAAGCATTGGTAGAACAGAGTTCACTTTCACGAGAGCTGAACTGTCTCCAATAGGCTGACCATCTGAAAAGGAGGACAGGGCTCATGTAACTTTAACAGTTGTAGAGAAAAGGGAATTTCAGCCGGCGTCATTTGTATGCAAATAGTCCCTGGTGAAATTCCCTCTTCATCACAACAGTCAAAATTGCATGCACTATACTAGAGTGACCATATACAAAAGAAGGCAGGGCCCCTGCAACTTTAACTGTTGTGATGAAGAGGGAATTTCACCAGGAACTAATTGCATACAAATGACACTGGCTGAAACTCCCTTTTCTCTACAACTGTTAAAGTTGCATGTGCCCTGTCCTCCTTTTCATATGGTCAGCCTAGTCTCCAAGCTAAAAGTGCTTACAGACAGTTTTCAGATCTAACTGGCAGCAAGGTGTATGGGGACATTGGGGATGGGCTTAAGCGCACACCCACCTGCACACAGCCACACCTACCTTAGCCATCACTCAAGCAGGGCAATATCTACATTGGGCTTTATTCTCCTGCAAATAGCATATTTTGGTTTTGTAGGTGGGAGAAAGTGATACTGACAGATTTGTCCATTGCTAGTGCTTTATGGCCTAAAGTATGCACATACACAGAGAAAGAGGGAGAGAGAGAGAGATCCTTCCTTCCCTCTATCTGAATGTAGATAAAGGAAAAACAGAGCGGTGGAACGGGAGTGGCTGCGAATCTCACCCCTCCCCAACTTAATTTCTTCCCATCCCATTAATCAGAAAATGGCCGTCATAGAATTCTAATTTAATAGACGTCTTTGTAACAAGGAAAAAGAGGAACAGAATGAAGTAGGAGCAATAACTGGTTAACTCTCTCATGTAAATTTCAGAGGAGAATTCTAGATCTTGACTGGAAAGCCGCTGTACTTAGAGGCATCTGGCCTAGCCAGAATTCACAGATTTAATTACCTAAGGAGAAAAGCACTCATAAGAAATAAAAAAAATACACACTTCAGAGCAGGTTGAGCATTTTAATTCTAGGCCTGGCTTGGTACGCGTTCAAAGAATAATTTTGTATATTTAATAGGAGAGACCAAAAATCCACTGAAGGATTTTCCACCATTACAGCCAGAATGAGGAAAGGGACAATTTGTTTTAAAAGTTTCTCTGTTGTCTCAGGCTGGCATTTCAGTGTTTATTCCAGGGACCAGAAATAGGATATCTAAGAAGCAGATGCACAAGAAACTCTCTAGAGAATCCCTTTGATTGCAGAGGTTCAGCAAGTTTTTAAGGTTCCTGATTATTTTTTCATTAAAGGTGAACTGAAATTGGACTGGAGGTAGGGACAAGTCAGTGACATAGCAGGGTTCAAGCCAGAGACAGGACGAGAATGTGACCTTTATCTATTTAAGATGAAATTCCATACTTTTTGGAGAAAAACAATCTAACATCACATGAAGTCAACATGATCAGAAACATAACATGCCAAAGGGGCACTTCTGAGCATAGACGTTTGCCCTGCTCCTATGATTCTATATATTTGACTTGAGAAGGACAATCTACTAATTTGAATATTTATTAATGGATGACCCATTTATTTTAGTGCTGGGTCAAAATCGGTACTCCAATTAGTCTCTTCTAATTTTCTTCCTCGTTCTCAGGGCACTTTGATTTTGAATTTGTTTAGGTGGTATCTTTCAACGTATCATGGCGTAGTGGATGAACACACTTTGCATTTCTATTACACATTGCTCCATCACTCTGCAGCTTCACCAGCTGCCTGACCTTCCTGATTTGACAAGGCCCCGTGGGAGGAGTTGCATCATGACATCTTCCACTCTGATTCTCTGATTGAACCATAGGAACCTGGGAAACTAACAAGCCACTGGAGAGTTGATTCTAAATGAAAGACACCCCTTGGCCACCTCATACATAAGGTAAGCCCGAGAATCCTGAAACCCATTAATGGGAATGTCACAGGCATCTCATTTCCCATTTGAATGTTTTAAAGCCATTTATTTTCCATCTGATTGAAATAGAATGGTGGGAAAATGCCGAATACGTTTTCAGAACAGCACTAATTTATTTCCTCCAAGGAGCTTGGGGATTACAGGGCTGTCTGTAAAAAACACATTCTATCATTATAAAGGCATATTTGGGGGGGGGGTCATAAAATTGACAATTTTTCTCCAACCTTTCTGAAATTTACATGTGCCAAAAAGAAACATTGGTTTTACATAACCTGAAAATTTCAAGAAGATTGGTGAAGGATTGAAGTCAGGAGGGCAGTTTAAGGTAGAAAGGTTAAAGAATCCCCTGAAAATGAAACAGACATTTGAAGTGAGGGCTGGCAACTATTTTTGCGCAGCTCTCCTTACCTTATGGGAGCCTTATTAATTAATCCAGTGGCAGAGTCTACTTCCTCCCATTCTGGTATAGTTGGAACTGCTTTTATTTTATTTTTAAAAAAATTGCTTATGTTGACTTTAAATTAAAACTGTGCCTCTTTAAAAATCCGGTGGCCATTTTGAGTATGGCACATGCTCAGTAGAGTCTCATTCCCCCTCCCTCCTGCCTCAGCTACATTGCTGCTTCCTCTAGCAAACACATTGCCTTAGTATCTTGTCACAAGTAAGCTCCACTGACTGAATGTAATAGTCTTACTCCCAGGTAAGTGTGTTGAGGATTGCAGCCTTTAAAAAACAGTCTGGAACCTTGGAAGGCAGAGAGTGAAAGATGTTAGTGAGAATTCCCTCTCCTTTCCAGCACATAATTCTACAATTAACAACTTGCTTGCATGCTTTGTTTGTGTGTATGTTCATTTGATTATGGCTGCTGATCATTGATCCCACTACCTCCCTGGGTCATTGGTTCTATTGTTGTGCTGGGCTGACAGGAAGTTTTTCCAGATGTCCAGCACTGGAGCACATAGGGTGTGTTGTTATATTAATGATCCAGTCAGCACTCATTATGTGCAAGCTTTTGGCTGGGTTTGGGTAAACATTTTAAGGATGATTGTAGTGCCTTTGGTTCACCACTTGTGCCTGTTTGGCCTCCCTCCACTAAAACCTTCATTTCTTAGCTCTTCAATGGAGGCTGGTGGCTCCGATGTCAGTGAGGCAATGAATCTGCTGCAGATTTCAGTAGGAACCAGTCAGAATTCTAAAGGTGCACCTTGGAAGGCTCCTTTAAAGCAGGGGTTTTTTTAGTCTGCAGATGGGCACAAAATGTGCAGTTGAGGGGAAAATGTGCAGTTGGAAATCTGATAATGTGCAGTTGAAAAAAGTGGTGAAAAAAATAAGACACATGTTACATGTTATGTGGATGTGTTTATTAAGAACTAGGTATCCATATGGCCTTGTCAATCTGTCTTTAAGTTTAAGGTGCTACTAGTGTTGATGATAATCTGTCCAGTCGTGAAAGAGAAATAATGTGTTTGGCTTGGGCGGGGACGGGTGGGGGGTGTCTGAAGGGGCATTTGTGCAGTTGGAAAATTCGCTTTAAAGTTTAAAAACCCTGCTTTAAAGTTCTGACTGGTTCTAACTGATATCCAGAATGGATTTACAGCCCTACCGAAATCAGAGCCACCAGCCTCCACTGGTTCCATCTATTTAGCAAAAAGCCTTTCAGAGTTGAGTGACAGGATCTGCAAAATCACCTCACACAGCTCCTGTTCAAAAGTTCATCCTCTGGGCATTGAAAATAAGCATGCCAAGTACCATGGTCGGCTTTAGGCCAGACTGGGATCAACAGTCTCAGGATCTGCTTGCAAGCTTCGTATTGCTGCCTGCAAAAGGAAGTGGTAGACTTGCAATAGGAAAGTCCTTGTCCGTAGGATCCATAGACAGTCCATGCCCATAGCGAGCAATAGGAAATCCTCGCCCATAGGGATCCATAGGAACTAGTACCACACTTACTGTGTTGACATTAAAGAATCCGCATACATGGGTTCTTTAATGACAACACAGTAAAAAATATATATTTTACTATGAGATCCATAACTGTATTAGCACTAAGTTAGTTTGGAAAAAATGTATTAGGAAGGGCGAAAAGTGAGCATATCGTATCATTTCTCACAGACCTGTATTCACATGTAGTTTATGCCCATCGGGAGCAATAGACAGTCCCTCCCCACAGGAAGCAATAGGAAAGTCCCTGCCCATAGGGATCTATAGGAAGTCTCTGCCCATAGGAAGCTATAGGCATCCACATTTACTGGATTAATAAAGGCTAATTCACAAGCAGACATGCCACCAAAAAAAGGGTATGGGGGTAAAAAGGGCAAAGGGAAGGCACCACATCCCCCAAATAAGTGCCCCAGACCCAGGAAGGAATCGTCCTCAGATAAAGCTGATTGGTGGGAGATGTAAAAAGAGGTACTTCTTCACACAGTGCATAGTTAATATGCTTTTAAAGAACTAAGGAAATTCAATGGGTCTTACTTTTGAGTAAATATCTATGGATGGAAATGTGTCCTGTGCAGGCTTGAAATTTGACCACAAACTTGATCACAATCTGCTACTTTAAGATATTTTCCCATATCATCATGTGTGCTTCCCAAATTAATCAGGGATATTTCATTCCAGTAGAACAATTTTTCACGTTGTCTCCAAATACAGACATAAAACATGAATTGCTTCCTTTTTATTAGGCAGTCATAAAAAGCATTTATCTCTGGACACTGGGCTTTCCTTAGTTCTTGAAAAGCACAAATTAGACAGATGATTAGAAGTCAGAGACCATACCTACGGGGGCTCATTTATTAATCTGAAAAGTGAGTTCAACATATATCACTAGATTTGATTTAACATTGGGTTGGATGTCAACTGTATAATATCCAGACATCCATTACACAAAGCCATGAAATTCAATAAAGAAAAACCTACAGTTTACAAAACAACATTAAGGCTCTACAGTTTCCAACCAAGCACCAAAAAGCAGGAAAATTGGGAGTTAAGGCTCACAAGCCTTAATGCCACATCATCCCTAAGGAGCCAGAAAGTGGAAGTGAAATTCCTGACCATGGGACATACTGACTTGCAATGATGGGAGTTGTAGTCTAACACCTTTGGAGGGCACCAGGTTGGGGAAGGGCTGCTCTAAACAAAAAAAGAGAAGTAGGTGGCCCTAAGTACTTCATCATGAGTGTTCCACAACCCCACAGTCACCTCTGCATATCATATTCTCCACCCTGTCCTCATGGTTTATCTGCTTTGGGAGAATGATAATTTCAGTTGCACTTTCTGGCTCCTTAGGGACCATGTGGCGTTAAGGCTTGTGAGCCTTAACTCCCAGTTTCCCTGCTTTTTGGTGCTTGGTTGGAAACTGTAGAGCCTTAACACTGTTTTGTAAACCATAGGTTTTTTGTTTATTGTGGTGGTGGAGACTCCAACTTGGGCAGGATCTACACTACAGTTTATTTGTAACAGTTTATAACTGTTTTGACAATCTTTTGGGGCCATGTTTTCAAGCCATTTTCAAAGTGTTATATCCTGCTTGGTGTAGATCTGGCCTCAGATTGACTGAAGCAATGCAATAGTATGAGATTATTATTTTTCAAAAGCATTTCAAGCACTCAGGGCACAAAGAATATTTGCAATCCAACTTCTGTGAGGGAAGGGAAAGCTGAAGTTTGGTTTGGATTAAAACTTCATTCAGAGAGAGATGCATGGCATTGGACTACAAAGAAGTCCAAGAAGTTAGAAAAGTAGAGACAAGGGGGCTGAAGGAAGAGTTCAAAGTAAGCAATAGGCTGAGAAACAGAATCCCGAGGAAAGGATAGGTGAAAAAGGAGAATGTGTGAGGACAAGGGAAGAAACAGGGAACAGAAGCAAAAGAAGGCACTGAAGAAACTCCGTAGCGTTTAAGGTCAGGAATGGCTGTTTGCTTTGGAACAGGGAAGGACTGTTGCATGCTGCGGTCCCACATTCAGTCTCCAGATAGGGCTGGAAATAACTCCTTCCTGAACCCCTGGAGAGCTGCTCCCAGTCAGTTAGATAGTCTGACTTGGCATAAGGCAGCTCCCTGTGTTCCTATGAGAGAGACAGGAGAGCTAGAGAGTAGAGAGACTGGATGTCTAAAGGAAATGGGAGAAAGGCAGTGGTCTGAAAAATAGGAAATATGGGGGGGGGGGAGTATAGGGGAGACATGAAGAAAGCAGGAGACCAGACAAGAGCAGACCACAACTTCATTCTGAGGCAACAAGCATGTGGAAAGAGATGGGAAACTTTTGCTGGGAATATTGCAACGTTATCTGCAAGTTACAGAAAGGGAGCGGCATTGCATTTAGTTAGTAAATGCGTAGACACAACCAGTATTCATATCTGTATGGCCTACAGTGTGGTTGCTCCTTACTCCTCCTCCCCTTCATGCTCTCTGGCTCTCTGACTTGTCAATCGCTGGAAGCAGGTGGCTTTGCTCTCTTTCTCTCCTGCCCATGTAATAGAACAAAGAAATTGACTGAACAAACTCCTTTTGAAAGCCTATGCTGAACATGCACCTTTATGCAAAAATATGTCTGAGTAAAGCTTTTACCTTTTTTCCACTAACGGAAGATGTGGTCTCTTTTTTTATCCTTTTGTGTGCATGTAGTAAATGTTCATTCTATTCTGCCTCACCACCATCACCACCCCGAACTGCCTTTTTAACAGGAGACAGCAATACCAAATAATGCAATCTCTTTCTAAGGGTTGAAGATGAGAAGCCAAGGAGCATAGCGTTGTTAAACCTGGAGTCTAGATTATGATGAAGGTCAGCAACTCAGTACATTAAATGTTTTGTGGGAAGATCAGAATGGGTTTTATTTCCAGAGAAGGATTTTATTTATTTATTTTTTTGCCATGTTATACTTGTTTAAGTGAGACAAAAGATATTGTAGCCTTGTCCTCCTTTTCATTTGGCCACCCTAAGCCTTCCATGATACATAGAAAGTACTAATCTGAAAGCAAACATGTTTCTGAAATCAAATACAGAATATCCTGAACTATCTATCTAAAAGCGACTGTCTGGATTTCTGTCACATTCAGAAGTAACCAAGAAACAAAATCCAAGGTGAGCTTTTGCAGAGGAAGGGGCAGGGCAGCTTCTTTTGAGTTCTACGGAACAAAGTAAATGGGGTGCAATCTAACACATAGTTATGGTGTCCTGGGGCCCTTCCCATAGAAGTGAATGGGTTTCCTTCTTGGAGTAAAAATAAAACACTGCATTTGGAGTCAACACTGCATAGGGGTGGGGAACTGTTACTGGGTGGTGGTCACATGGGGTTAGGTGCAAGTGTCTGCATGTGGCGAATCCTTAAAATATACAAATCCTCTTTCCACTCATGTGACATCCAATGTAGTGATGAGATTTGACCCCTATGTTTACTCAATTGATGTAGCACTAGCATAAGTGGCCCCTAGCAGAACACCAGTCTTTGGATCTCTTTATATGTCCAAGTGATCAAATGTTAGCCACTTTAATTTCCTCAAGATGGAGGCTGATTCCTGTGGCAAGCTGTTTGGGCATGCTGAAAATCTGAGGTTCCCTGGAGTGAAAGGTCACCCACAAATGTCTCACCAGACAGAGCTGTTTCCACACAATGGTGCTTGAAAGTGACCAGCCACCCAACTATATTGCTGACCATTATATATTGTGTTTATGTTGTATGGTTTTATTGATTGTTTTATCTTCTTTACATTGTTTAACTTTGCATGATGTTTAGGATATTTTGTAGATAGGTGGGGTATAAATTGAATAAATAATGGTGGTGGTGGTAGCGATGATAACAACAACAACAACAAATGAATTGGCCCATATACACATGTATTCTTTTTGTGTGGGAATAGCCACACTTCTTCATGTTTTGGGTGATGTATCATCAATGTACAGATGCCATTTTAGAAGCAGTAACTTTCTGAAGTAGGTAGGGAGCCAATCAGAAATCCGGGAAAGCTAGAAATGTTAAAATTCTCCCCAACTTGTAATTGAAGGCAACGGACAACTGATTTCCTCGCTGCTTGACTGCCCATTACAGAAAATAACTACTTTATAAATTCACTTATTTATTTTTTGCCAGGAGGAACGAAGTGAAAACCAAAGATTTAACCCAAATTGCTCAGGTTGTATTCAGCCGCATATGCCTATGAAGCAACCAGGAAACCAACAGCAATATAACAAAAACCTTATCACCCAAACTAAAGGAAATAGGGGGTGACTTACCATTCCTGGAAACTACAACAAAACACAAGAGATTATTTCCCCCCTCTGCCTTCAGGTTCTTTTGCTCCAAAGCCTTGAGATCTTTGGAACAGGTGGTGACAGTCTCAGATCCTGGGAGGGGCAGCCAGGTTTCTGCCATAAAGGGAACTTCAGGGCTCCAGCCACCTCTGGACATTGATACTGGTTCCACCAGGTAAACCAGATAGGTCTTACTTCAGTATGTCCTGGCTTGGTCACTTCCTCTCCACTGCCACCTCAAGATGCTGACACAGAGACTTTTTATCACCTCTGATGATAGCAATGGGTGGTTCCATCCCTCCTGGCTCTGGTTGGCAGCTATTCCTAATTAGCTCAGCTGCATGCGACCGCCTGACATACCGTTGTCTCTTGGGTGGGTTCACTTCGCAAACTCAGGAATGTCTCAGAGGTACCTTTCCCAGTAGGCAAGGTAAACTGAAAGGACTGGGCTAAAGGGGGAAAAGGGTGTATGTGACCTCTCCCCACTACAGGAACTTTCTGAGAAGAACTGACCTGATCCTCTTGGACTAATGTCCTGGCATAATTCTTGGAAATGTCTATTTTGAGAGAAAATACATTTAAAATACTATTTAAATGCACATCTTTGAGCTCATTTTTTCACGCAGATTATTAAAGAAGCAGGACTGGATGGACTTACACGTGAACACATATAAAGGTGACTTGGACCAGAAGTAGGCTGATTCATCGATCCCTTGAATTGGGCAGGTGGGCTTCCCTTGATAGAGAGCTCCAGAGATGCCATTAACGAAAAGGCCTGATATCGAGTAAATGGCTGCCCGTGTTCATCATTCATCTTGTAAGTCTCATAGGATCAAGACAATATTAGGAATAAGGTGCTTTTACAAAGTCATCCTTTAAAGGCCATCCTCCTTCCTTTGAGCAGTGCCAATTATTCATAATTCACTCTAGACAGATGTTTATAGCTCCCTCCCACAAAACACTTAAACAAGCCGCTTGCTCCTAATTGGCTCAGGTGCTTTAACTGCAAGTAAGTGGCCTGCAGATTGTAGCCTTCATAACCTATTTTAGTACTTTCATAAAAACTCCCTTGGTAATCTCATCCATTACCTGACTATTTTTATGGTTATTAAAGCCTTCTTGATATTCAATCTGCATTTCCCCCCCACTTCTTAATTAAAGACAATTACCTCTTTTCTTGCACTCTGTGGCCATAATGGGCAATTGATCCCCATGGCTTTCCTTGACATTTTTACCTATTTAAAAGAGTATCCCATTTTAGCCATCTCTTCTCCAAGCTTAACCATTTTCTCACACAGTTTCTTGATACAGTCCACATCCTTTCGCGGCTCTGTTATTCTTCTGCAAATTCTCTCTCGCATTACTCCACATGCGGAACTAAAAACACACACGCATTTCCACCACCTGAGGCCCAGCAGCTGCCAAATTAAATAGAACAATTTCATTTGGTATGACAGATATGAGGCTCCCTCTACTTCTTATTTATACAACGGTATCATATGATTGACTTGGAGAGCCGGAAAAATCTCAGGTGCCTGGCCTCCTGAGCATCTCAAACTTTCATGCTGGTGGCGAGACATCTGAAGTTAGTCTAGCTTTGTTGATTCACATCTACTTTACAGCTTCTCCGATCTCTGCACATTTCAGAAATCTGTCCAGTAGTTCTTTTAATGTCCCTGAAGGGCTTTAAAATACTCAGGTAGAAAAAGATGTTCTCTAACTCAGCAATGGCTGCTTGGTGGCCTGCAGGCTGAATCCACACTAGCCCACACCCACCCACACCAGAAGCATTTGTGTCTACACCTCCAGTGGCCTGAGCAAATTTTAATTGAGATAAAGCAAACGGTTTGCCCACCATTCCAACCCATAGAAAAAAGGTTGTAGGAAAGAGAAAGATCCCACACTTGGATTCTGCAGCTTTCTTTTTGAATGGGTACATAGCATGGATGTTGTCTATGTAATGTTTGCCTAAGGATATGAATTCCATAACTGGAAAGCTCTTTCTGCTAGGAGGCAACAACTTTATTATGGAAGCTGAACACTCCTGATGCGATTAGTTTGTGAGCAACACACATTAAGGCTGCAATCCTACATACCGGGCATCATCTGTCTCTGCCTGCATGCTAGTGGAACAGAACAAAACTCCCCGCCCACTCAGCTGCTGAGAGCAATCAGTCCATGCCCCTTCATCACACCACTCAGGAGCACATGGTGAGCACACAATGGCTGAATTCGGACGACACAATAAGCAACTGGGGGGGGGGGACAATCGTCAGTTGTATTGACTATCGTGTCGTCCGAATGCTGCCATAGTCAACTCAGCGCTGATCCTAATCCACACCACAGTTGATTATTTATTACCATGTCATGTGGGGAGTACCCCCTAGATGAACGACTGTAAAGTTGATAATTACCCCACCATTGACTATCGTGTTGTCCGAATTCAGGCAGTGACTTATAATAGGCAGCCTCCTGGATTTACTTGAGGCCTCTCTCCTCTTTGCCTTGGTCTCCTCTTCCACTACACTCCCCCTGACAAACTTGTGATTGCTCTCCCTGTTCACTCGCCCTCTGGGAGCTCGCTTCCTGATGTAGCTTCTAGTCCAGCTGGGGCAGCTTCTTTGCTCTGCTCTGCTCAGCTAGGAGTCAGGAAACAGAATTAATTGATTAAGTTGAACACTACATCTTAATTCTAAATGAGGAATTGTTCCTGGGAGCAAGGAACCGGTGACATAGGGATGTATGAGAATTCCATTTTACTTCCAAAACACGTAAGCATGCCCCGTTTGAAGCCCCAGACATGAGAGCGAATGTGACCATGTGTCCACCGAAAACGTTTGCAAATCGTCAAACACATGCTTGCATTTGTCTCATTCCCAACTCCAAATTTGAATTATGCAAATTTCCCAATTTGCGCAAATTTCCCCATTAGACCAAATCAGCCCCTCTTTAGTCTGTTGTGCAAATTTCTGGAGATTTTCACAAATCTCCTGTTCAATCGCTGCTCACTTTGCAGAAATCTCCCATTCGCGCAAAGTGAGCAGCTGTTTCAAATGGGAATCGGAATTGAGCATGAGATGAGCCGCAAGATGATGTTGGGAGAATTCTAGTGATCTCGAACATCCCTTGTTTGCCCATCCCTAACAACCCAGGCGACCCCGTCTCTATCAAGAGTAGCTTTTTTGTGCAGTATTACATTTTGAAATGTAGGGACTCATCACCACAGTCCCCAGAGCCACACCAACCCCAAAGATTCAAGCAGCCGTGTTGAGCCATATCAACAAAATAGTTCTAGCAGTTTTCATTTCCAACATGAGCGGGACTTTGTAAAGGTAATGGCCCATACAAGTCTAAGCCACCCCAAAATACTTCAGGAGGGGAATGTAGCACCTAAGGTGAGAGGGAACAGGGAAATCAGGGGCAGATGACATCGGCATCCCTGCTAATAAAAAATGTGTTAGTGCTGCATCCCTGTGAGCCCTGGTTCCACTATACCACTGTTTTCATGTCACTGTTTTCTGTCCTTCTCACAAGGATGGCAGAGGAGGAGGAGGAGGGATCCCTTGGCTTAAGACTCAGACACAGCACCAACTCTCTGAGCACCATCCTACCACTCACCCGCTCTCTTTTCAAGGCACATTATGTCCTGGATTACATAGGCCAATCTGTGAGAGGGCTAGAAGACAGGCAGGTCCAACCTGCAGCAGTAGTTCGGACTGGATGACCTTGTGGCCTTCTAATCCTGATTCTGTGCCCACAAAAACCCAAGCAACAGGTGCTGTTCTCCCCTCTCACAATGAATGGCACCAACACTACAATCTAATCAGAGTATTTCATAATCCAACTATTACCGAACTCTGCCGAAGTCAGTAATTATTTTCTTTCAGTGTGAAGCTGGACCACAGACATTGTTTGTTGTTCTACATAATAGATGGTCTATTGAATAATACTTTATGAAAACTGAAGCGAGTTTAAGGAGTGTGTGTGCACAATAGCACCATTACTCTTTCAGAATGCTTAATAAATTTAGATTTCATTATATTGTGTACAATGAGATTTTCTCAAATAAGCAGATGCTGGCAGATATATGCAGGCGTACACACACACATACACAAATGCAAGCTATTTTGTTATTGTAGTCTGCTGGAACTAAGGGTGTATTTTATACAACTGGATGCATGATGGTGTGCTCACTCATCTATTTGATACAAGTTATTATTTTGCTAGATTGGTAAAACACTCAAGAAGCAGACAAATGAAAGAGAATGGAGACATTTTATGAAGATCTGTACAGGTTCCGTCTATGGAAAATCACCAAGAATTCAAAGTTAAACAATCAAGGAGACAATTTGTGACAAGAAGGGGGGGGGGAAGAGTAAGAGGTGGATAAAATAATTTGTCAAAAAGCACAGTGTGAAAATAATGAAGGAAAAAGGCATAGGGCACTTCAACAATAAAACAACCATTTCTACATTCATTGAAGCCAAAGTAACAATAATTTAGTGCCATTGCTCTGGTTTCTCTGACATGAATTGGATTAAAAATGGCCTAAAATGTAGGGTGACCAGATAAAATCCAGGTCAGGGCTCATGTAACTTCAACAGTTGTAGAGCAAAGGGAATTTCAGCCAGTATCATTTGTATGCAATTAGTTCCTGGTGAACTTCCCTCTTCATCACAACTGTTAAAGTTGCAGGGGCCCTGCCTTCTTTTGTATATGGTCACTCTAGTATAGTGCCGCTTTAACTGTTGTGATGAAGAGGGAATTTCACCAGGAACTAATTGAATACAAAGGACACTGGCTGAAATTCCCTTTTCTCTACAACTGTTAAAGTTACATGAGCCCTGACCTGGATTTTATCTGGTCACCCTACTAAAATGTGTTGTGTGTGTGTTTTAATTTGGAAGCAAGACCTGTCTCTTTGTGTGAGGATGAGTTGCAACAAACTAATGGGATACCTCTGACTGCAATGTAGTTTCTCTGTGTTCTCTAATATATTTTATATTTTAGAGGCTGGCAAAATGCTTGTGGCCAAAAGCATCAAATGCTTCAATGGCTCCTATTTACTTGAGGCAATCTTAATGTTATGGTAACAGTCCCAGGTAAGTCAAAGGGAGACTGTATTCCCTGATGTCTGAGAACTTTAGGCAAGTTAATGCTTTCCTACCCCTAGAGCAGTGGTGTAGTGTTTAAAATGTTGGACAGGGAGTTAGGAGACATGACTGCTAGTCTCCACTCAGCCATGAAACTCACTAGGTGAATTTGGGCCAGTCACTGGGCCTAAACTACCTCACAGGGTTGTTTTGAGGATAAAAATGGAGAGGAGGAGCAGCATGTAAACCATCTTTGGTGCCTTGCAAGAGAAAAACCACAAGATCTGATGATGGTGATGAATAATAATAATAATAATAATAATAATAATAATAATAATGGTGATAGAGCAGGGTAGGTTGAAAATACATGTATTTGTAGTTCATGTCAGATAAAATTTTAAATATTGGACACAAAAGATAAAATTGAGATGTATTGGCCTTTACTTTTGAATTCCTATTGATCTGAAGTATTGAGTATTTAATGGGAATACCAAAACCCCAAACACATTCATGAAGGTACCAGGAAGGGTGCTAACAAGATAGATGTCCACTCTAGGAGGCCTCTCTATTAAAAAAGAAGAAGAAGATGATCTCCACTAGAAAAGGGGGAAGTTCGCCAGGAGGCACCCCAACTGATGTCTCCTGTTTTGGGGTTGTAAAAACTCTAGGATATGGATGGAAGAGAAATTCATTCAGTTCACATTTTAATGCAAACGTAGCTAATTTTGTACTTTAGAACTACTATGCAGGCCAAAACTCAAAGTGCATTTTGCATTTCAAAAGTGCATTATATGGAAATGCAAACAAATGAATATCAAAATGCATTATATTTGGAAAATACATTACATTAGGAACATTGCTTGCAAAAAAAAATGTGACTGTTAGTCAAAATGCATACAAAAATAGGAGAAATGTGCATAAAAATGCTTATTAATTGTATTTATTTATTTATTTATTTATTTATCTCAGTTCTTGGGATGAACTGAAATGAAGACTGGAGAAATTCTCAAAGTTCAAGATGGACCGGATTTAAGATTTGGAAAAAAATGAGAAACAGAAAGAAACAGAAATTGCCAGATGGGTGAATGAGCAATGTTCAAGATCACTAAGTTTCTCCAAACATGAGGTCACATTTCCAATTGCTGTTCATTTTGTGCTAATGGAAAAATTGCACAAAATGAACAGCTATCAAATGTGAAATCCAAAATTTGCAGAAAGTTCCATATTTGCAGAAATTTTCCACCATAGACTATAGCATGGGTGATTTAAAAGTTGTGTATTTTGAGAAAGTTGTGTATTGTTTAAGTAACATTATGTGAATCCAGGAATTTCCAAACATTTTCAGAGAAAATATGCTCTCATTTGGGATTGAGAACAGAATGATTTGCAAACTGAAACAAAATTCCCTATCTATCCCTAAGAATCATCCAATCCTGGTCCCGCTCACTTGTCTTTGTAGAAATAGATGATGCTTGTGAGGATTTCTTGAAGGCCAGGTGGATAAAGGAGATAATCTTTCTCCCCATTTTTTTTTTAAAAAAACATACTGGCACTAGATGATAGCTTGAATACTATTTACAAACTTGTTTTCCACTCCTTCCACCCGATTTCTCGGGCCACCAATATGGCTCCCCCACTCATCCTTACCTGCAGACCATATTGGAAGGAAGAGGATAGCTTTATTGGAATTCCGTAGTACATTTTTACTAGGTGACTATGGCAAACCTCTCTTCCTTTTGCCTGCCATGTGCTGCTTCAAGTCACAATGGCTCTGCTTCCCCAAGGGGCAATGCTAAAGAGTAGCAAAGCAGTAAGTAGAGCTCTCAACTTCTCTGGATCCCCACAGTTGGCCGTGGTCTGGAAACAAGGATGATATGACAATCTTTAAAAATAATTAAAAGCAAGAAGGGAAGTGTCTGGGGCCTGCCTCCTAGAAGTAAATGAAAGCAAACCAACATCAAATAACAAAGGTGAAATGCATTCCCTGCTTCTCTGAGCAGTTGCCTTTGTCTTTTGCAGTCAGCTATTATGAGCTGCTTCAGGAAGCTAGGACGAGACGGAAGACAAAAGAGAGAGTTCAGGCATTTGCCGCAAGTCACTTGACAATTATAGGCCTCCAAGAACTGTATGGAGCTATTGAAGCACTCTGCAATCACAGCACAACTGGATAGCAAAAGACAATTTTGTCACACAACATACTGTGGCTTGGGTGCTCAAAGAAAAGCAAGTCAGAGCCTTCTGTTACACCACAGTGACTTTGGATTGGCTCCACGGAAGCAAAGCAGTATGGTGGGCTGTCACATTAGCAGTATATCTGAGAACAGAATCTGTCCATCCTCGCTTTTTTTTCTATTTCTTTTACAGGCTTCATTTTCAAATTTAAATTAATGAGCAGGGCTCTGTGTTCTGATTAGACCAGCACACGCAAAATGAACGCCACCTGAAGCCTGTGCTCACAATTATATCACATATTAGGAGCTCCTTTCTAGCATCCAGTTCTTAGGAATCAAATTCTATCAAAGTCTATTGTGCTCATAATCATTATAGCACAATGATTATGAGCAGTAAATCCCATGATTGACAGAGATCCTTCAGGGGCATTCCAAATTCCGCTATAGTTTCATGGATTAGTATAACATGCAAACGGCACTCATTCAGTTTTCAAAAATATGAGTGTCTGTTGATGACATTGAGCATTTTATTTTATTTTAGTCAAGCCAAGCTAAAGTCTGTAAACACAATGAAGTGATTCATTCATTTTGGAACCAAGCAGGATTTCCTTCAGTGTGGCTGGGATAAAGTCTTCCCTCCAATGAATGTGGGATTCTATAGCAATATTTGCTTTGATATTGGATATAGAAGGAGAAACAATAATGAGAGTGAATAGTAGTCCAAGGGGCAGGGCTTGTCCCTCCCACCTCCAAAACTGTGCACCCCATCCATTTGTGGAGGGCATTTGTGAGGAGTTATCTATGCATATGCAGAGAACTCCAACATTCAAGGAGACCCCGTGGCCAATCAGGGTGCCTGTGAGTGTAGTTTTCTGAACATGCACAGAACTCATTCTCAGAAATGTCTGTTGAACATTCATTTTTAGCTACCAATTTGCTGCCCTTTCAGGATGCCCAAAATGTGCTGCTTGAGGTA
Source organism: Anniella stebbinsi (assembly GCA_029215795.1). Classification (NCBI taxonomy): domain Eukaryota; kingdom Metazoa; phylum Chordata; class Lepidosauria; order Squamata; family Anniellidae; genus Anniella; species Anniella stebbinsi. Next base: position 4,511,175 of record JARDYH010000006.1, read on the forward strand.
GCTGTCTCACGATGTCTAAAAGTAGGGCCGGCCCTGCTACTCTATCCTTGAGTTGCAGTGGCTGTCCAAGCTCTCAGTGCGGCTGCTCCACCCACTGATCTATGATCCTTCAACTCATTTGGCTGCTTCAGAAACATGCACTATGCAGGGGAAAATATGTATTCCTCTAATCTCAACCAATGCATATTCTGAACTACTTATTGAGCAATGGGGGCCTTCCTTCAACATGTTTAGCATTCAGTTTATTAGAAAACCATATCAAAGAACTATGTACTAAATAGGCGTGGGGGGATTTACACAAGTAGGTTTCCATCTTCCCTCTAGCCAGTTTTACCTGAGGCACAAAATCACTTTCCTGATATGAAGTACTCCTCATATATTCTTCATCAGTTGATAATGGTTTAGTTGAAGATTACAACTATAATGGCTCTAATAAGCCCGGATCTAATGGGTTGCAGCACTTATGACAAATAATAATAATAATAATAATAATAATATAATAATAATAATAATAATAATAAAGTATTATTATTATTATTATTAATTACATTTATATACCGCCCCATAGCCAAAGCTCTCTTCTGTTCTTGAAAAAAATGCTTTCATTTTATTTGATTATTTTAACACAGCAATTCATATCATGTAATGGTTGTATATGGTAGAGTTTTAGTATGTTAAAGAATTCAGAATATTTTTATTGCTTTTCCTTTACCCCACCCACCCGCCCTTAACTGGAGTCTTACATAGTTCTCAGACAGTGCTGAATTACCCTGAATTCTGATTAACCAAAGAGGTCAACTTTCATTAGAAACTGCATAAAATCTAGTCAATTAAATTGTCCAAAAGAAGAAGAAGAAATTGTAAGAGTGTGGGTTATTTCCTTAATGTGGAGATGCTCAAACTGTTATTTTCCTAAAGGAATTAACATACATTTCCAGATTCCTACAAACAAATTGTTAAGACAAGGGGTATTTCTGACATAGAGACATTTGCAGGGAATTTCATTTATATTTCAAGGATACACTGTTCTATGAATTACTGGAAGGTTAAGCAACAAGTAGAAAGATTAAGCTCCTTGAAAACTGGGCTTTGTATTCTAAACATAACACAGGCTCCAGAGGCCTACCTCTACTGAATGAATCATGCACAAATTGTTTAGTTTATAATTGGGCCAAGAAAAAAAGTTCTCAAAGGACCTTTCAGTCATTGTTGATGCAATAATACTGACTTGAAAGATCAATCTTTGTTTACATGAGTAGAAGTGGTGTGCGTCCAGATTTCATGAAGATAGAAGGGGTGATATCCTCCCTACCCAGACATTTTGGGTTCCATATAGGTGGGGGAAGAACAGTTCAGGGTGCAATCCTCTGCATGTTTAAACAGGAAAAAGAGTCCTACAAATTCCAGCATGCCTTAGCCAATATTGCTACCTGGAGCATGCTGGGAGTTGTAGGATTTTTTTATGTCTAACTTACATAGGATTGCACCCTCATCCAACCAGAATGAAAAAGAGAGAGAGAGAGAGAGAGAGAGAGAGAGAGATTGAATTTGACATGGCTGTGACTCAAAGTACTGATGCTGCTGAAACTCAGAAATACCCATGTTGGAATATAGCCAACCAGGCATCTATTTCCCAATAATCCTTCTCCATCATAGATTGCAATCCAAGCTAGAAAATAACACCTCTCACCAATCCATCTGGCTTCTTCTGCTGTCATATTGTTATTGTATTTTGAAATTATTTTTACTAGTGTGGTTTAAATGTACTTATACTGTTATTGTAATTTAAATGAGATGTTAAATATTTAAATGTGAACCCGCTTAGATATTTTATATTAAGTTATATATATATATATATATATATATTTTAATCAGTGATTTATTATTATTATTATTATTATTATTATTATTTAATCTTTTTCTCTCTCGTGGCAGACATGATGGGCTTTGCCAAGTCATGCTGTCTTATACAGATTCAGGAATTTCCTGACAATTGAGCATGTTTTAATTATGACTGCTTTCTGGATGTTGGTGTGGCTGTATTTTGGTAGGCCCAGTTTCTGAAGGTTTTCTGTATAGTTTTTTGATGTGATGCCGATGACTGATGTGACTAACAGAATAATTGTGACCTTTTCCTGTTGCCATAGTTCTTTGACTTCCATGGCCAGTGGTTTATATTTGTCTCTCTTTTCCTCTTCTTTTTCTACAACATTTTTGTATTAGGTATTGCTATGTCAATGAGGTACATGCGTTTTTCTTTTATGTCTATGACCGTTGTGTCTGGTCATTTGCAGGGCATTGTCTTGTGCGTATGAATTGTTCTGTCCCAGTATATTTTATGAACTGCATTTTCCAAGATTGTTTCGGGTGAATATGTATAGTATGGTGTAGATTGTCTGATAAGGTTGAATTTGATGGCCAATTGTTGGTGAATTATTTTTGCAGCTGTATTGTGTCTGTCTGTATAGTCCATTCCTGCCAGAATTTTACATCCTCCTGTTATGTGGTCTATTGCTTCTTGGAGCTGATGTCGTTTCCTGCGTAGGTCTGTTGTTACACTGTTATCTTTAATGATGTATTTTTGGTAGTTCTTGGTTGCTATAACCTGATCCTGTATAGCTATTAGGAATCCTTCAGTTTCTGGAAATAGCTCCCCCTTCCTGAGCCATTCGTATGATTGTTCTTTGTTTATTTGTGGGTTCTGTATTATGTTGTAGTGCTTCCCATGGAGAGCTTTTTGTGCCCATTTTTCTTTTTCCTCTGCGAGTGGAAGTGGTTGGGTTTGGTCTTCGTTTTGTAGGGCTAGGTTGAGTGGGGTGTAATTTTTATCTGCTGTTACTATGGCATTATTATTATTATTATTATTATTGTTGTTGTTGTTATTGTTGTTATTTATTATTATTATTATTATTATTGTACTGCCCCATAGCCGAAGCTCTCTGGGCGGTTTGCATAAGGTTAAAATACTTAAAAGCAATGTATATATATTCACTAGAGTTTTTTTTTTTAAGCATTTAAACTTTTTTTAAAAAGTTGTACCTCTTCATGCAAAGTTTGCCAGAGTTCAAATCCAGGCAGTTGTCCAGTTTTCTTGATGGAGTTCATTATACCTTAGCACCATGAAAGTATACCCCATATACTGCTGCTATTGTTTTGAGTACTGCTGTAACAGAGGTGGAGCCAGTCAGCGACTTGACTTACTCCGATTGGGACAACACTTGCACAAGAAGATGGTGTGGTGGTGTGGTGGTGAGGGAATCCAACCTTTTCTCTAGCCATCCAACACACTCTACCTCTCATACTTTTGCTTGAGTCTCACTGGTCATACCAGAAGGAATGACTGTCCTCCTTAAAAAAAAAAAAGTCAGCTGGTTTCAACATTAGTGGTGCATTGAACACATTTTAATTCCTGTACAAGACTGCTCACACAAGTCCGTGGGCCTCACTGTTAGGGGAAGGCTCTTGCCTGTTCAGGTCAGGTGTAAGAAGTCACTTTTGAAAGGATTGTGATGCAGATTCTGAAGCAGGCATCAAAGTGAGGCAACTCCACATCCACCTGTGAGCCTTCCCCAGGGGGAAAAGAAAGGCATGCCCTCCTTCCTCTAAATTGCAGGATGTTGGGAAATACAGCCAGGTGTGACAAAAGGGGTTAAGTGTGAGCAGGCTGGCTGAAAGTATGAGTCATTCTCCTATTGCACTTCTCTAAAAAATAATGGCCATTTCTGGCTTTTAAAATGGCTGAAGTACTTTGCTAAGGCTGACAAATCCCGAGAGAGCCCTGAGGCATTCATTATCCTACTCAGACACAACTCTTCATAACATGGCTCGTTTTTTGCCCTATCTGCCAGGATCTCACAAAGAAGCGCTATACACCCCAAATGTAAATACAGTGTAAACAGTTTGGTTGAGAGAATAACAGAAGGGATGTAGAATTATAGCCAGTCCAAAAAAAAATATGCTTGTCTTCTCTCCCCCCCTCCCCCGCAACGCCTTCTATCCTCCCCTACCGAATTGTTGGTTCCTTGATTTAAGGCCTCACGGGCTCTCCACAGCTCATTAAGATTTAACAATATAAAACCATGATTACTCAAGTAGCCCAGTCACGCATGGAAGCTGGATCTGCTGTTACCGCGGGAGCACATTAGTTTAGAACTGGCACAGCAGGATTACCAGAAGGAAAAACAAAACTGCAGAAGCAGCCTATACAAGTCCTTTAAATGGCTTTCACCCATTGATTCTGTTTCTTCCTGGGTTTTTTAAAAATGCGGCTCCCTTTTTAAGTGGCAGAAATCTGTCACAACAATTGAAAGAGCACTATACCACCTGTAGGAGAGTAGAGACAGCCATTAGCACAGTCGCCAAGTGAATGCAAACTTCTACGACAGCCATTCCCCAATCTGGTGCCCTCTGCATCTTTTGGACTTCAACTCCCATCAGGCCCAGCTAGCATGGCCAATGGTCAGGAATATGTGGTGTTGTAGTTCAAAACATCTGGAGGGCACCAGGTTAAAGGAGGCTGTTCTTTGGGGACTTGGTGGTTCCTTCTTGGGCAAAACCTCTGCGGAGATTCAAGAGGGGCCAAAGAGGTTTTGATTACATATCTCACAGGACTCGAGATATCAAAAAGCCACATAACTCTAATGACATTTGTCCTGAATTTCAAGCTGCCATACAGTACACACCTTTAACTACATTAATACAAAGCTTTGTTTCCCTACAAACTTCGTGGTGGGATTCAGAGGACTTTGACCAGCTCAAGTTTTGCTGATTTTCTCATCCCTAGGTAAAAAGTTCTATCACCAATCCCAGGGCTGCGATAGATACTAATGTCACATTAACACTAGGTAAATGAAGTATCAATGTCCACACCACCGGAAGACAACTCACATAGTTTATATAAGGCTGCAACTCACATGTAGTCAATGGGTTTCTATCAAGTTGTCCCAAAACCATTCGCCACATTAGCACTCCCTGTTGCAATGGAAAGGTACTTGATGAAAATCGGGTTGTTTGACTATCAAAAACTAATGCATGCATTTCCTTTATAATGTTGCATTTTCACACATCCTTAAGCATAGGTGCAAAATCTGAGCATGTAGCTGCAGCCAGCTTCTGTAAGTTATATGGGGAATGTTGACATCCCCGGAGAAAAGTTAATAAGGAGCATGGAATGAATGTGAAGTGCAGGGTTAGGCAACCTGGTGCCCTCTGGATGTGTTGGACTATAATTCCCATCATTCCTGATATTGGCTATCCTGGTTGGGCTTATAGGAGTTGTGGCCCAAGTGTGTGTGTGGCCCTGTTCAGAAGACACCTGAAGCCACGGTGGTTAACCACCATGGTTAAAGCCTTAAGAACCATGGTTGAAGGTGTCTTCTGTACAAGGCCTGTGTATCTGTGCGTGTGCTTGTGAATCTAAGAAAAGCTACCGAAAATGCTGTACTGTGATCAAGTGGGCTCTCTGAGCCCGTCACTCAGTCACCCACAACTATATGTAAAAGACTGACTGGCAAAACAGAAAGAAGTGTATAATTTTAAAAAATGTGTTGACCTACTTTCATCAGTAGCACATTTGGATTACAAAACCAAGAACTGGGAGCCAAGGCAAGAGCTCTAAGAATGGTAAGGGTGGGGAGAATTCCCAGGACGGTGACAGGAGCTATAGAAGTGCAAGAGAGGTGTAGAAAAGAATTAAAGGCATGGGTAAGAGTGTAAATATTATCCTCCATTTAAGGCCATGGTATCTGAAAAAATGGTGGTCATCTAAATTCAAATACTTCACAGCAGCACGATGTTAAAGCTAGTTTGCTCTGATTGCTCACTAAATAAGATGAAAGAAAATGGGGGGTGGAGGGAGGGAGAGAGACTATTTTACACAATGGATACGCTAGGCTGACCATATGAAAAGGAGGTCAGGGCTCGTGTAACTTTAACAGTTGTAGAGAAAAGGGAATTTCAGTCAGTGTCATTTTTATGCAATTAGTCCCTGATGAAATTCCCTCTTCATCACAACAGTTAAAGGTGCAGGCACTATACTAGAGTGACCATATACAAAAGAAGGCAGGGCCCCTGCAACTTTAACTGGTGTGATGAAGAGGGAATTTCACCAGGAACTAATTGCATACAAATGACACCAACTGAAATTCCCTATTCTCTACAACTGTTAAAGTTACATGAGCCCTGACCTGGATTTTATCTGGTCACCCTATACCCAGCCACTATATTTTGCAGCTCCCCGTGTGAAAGTGTCCACAGTGCTCATGGTAGTATATGAATTTCAGAAGAATCATCATACCCTGAACATGTGTACAATGCTCCTGGACCAATTTCTAAGAATGCGGGTGCCCACTAAAATCAGCCCACAGGTTCAGGGCATCCCTTTCACTGCCCCCTCCAGTTTCAGGCCTCCACTGGGACTGTGAAAACTGAAGGGAGCTACACTTTGACCACTACCATTTGCTAGGGAGACCAGGAGCTATTGGCTAGAGGTATTCCTTTCCCCCAGGAAATATCATGGCAAGGGGAAGGTCAGTCTGGCCCCATCCATTGACACAGTCTGGGCCTGGTCAACAGCCGGAGGACTGAGGACAAGTGTCTGTGAATATACGTGTGTGATTATTATGGCCTGTTGCTTGTAAGCCACCCTGAGAATCATTTGATCAAAATATGGGATATACATCTGTAAAATGAATAAATAAACTGAAAAATCTACTTGGAGAACAAGTAGTATAATCTGCTATTATACTACTATTATATTATATCAGCCCTAGTATAATCTGCTATTATGTATGGATCAAGCTGTTGTTGATAGCTCTAATTTCTGGGTTAAGTAGATCCTTATTCTGAAACTATGGTTGCTTCATTGATTTTAATCAAGGATTGATTATGTTTACCTGCTGACAGTATACTCACTTCTAACTCTTATCTACTCATTGTAATTGAAATCTCTATGAATTTCATGAAATTGTGAATGGGTGTGGGCAAGTGATTTGAATTTGCCTTTTGTTTTATGTTCAGCAGCATCAGAGAATCAGAGAATTGTAGAGTTGGAAAAGGCCTATAAAACTATCAAGTCCAACCCCCTGCTCAATACAGGAATCCATCTTAAAGCATACCTGACAGGTGGCTATCCAGTTGCCTCTTGAATGCCTCTAGTGTGGGAGAGCCCACGACCTCCCTAGGTCATTGGTTCCATTGTCATATTGCTCCAACAGTTAGGAAGTTTTCCTGATATCCATCCGGAATCTGGCTTCCTATAACTTGAGCCCATTATTCCATGTCATGCATTCTGGGTTGATCGAGAAGAGATCCTGACCCTCTTCTGTGTGACAACGTTTCAAGTATTTGAAGAGTGCTATCATGTTTCCCCTCAGTCTTCTCTTCTCCAGGCTAAACATGCCAAGTTCTTTCAATCTCTCATGTTGTTGTTCCCCGCCTCGATCCAGACGGAGAGGCGGGTAAGAAATAAATTGTTGTTATTATTATTATTATTATTATTATTATTATTATTATAGGGCTTTGTTTCCAGACCCCTGATCATCCTTGTTGCCCTCCTCTGAACCCCCTCCAGCTTGTCTACATCCTTCTTGAAGTGTGGTGCTCAGAACTGGACACAATACTCAAGATGAGGCCTAACCAGTTCCAAATAGAGGGGAACCAGTACCTCACGCGATTTGGAAGCTATACTTCTATTAATGCAGCCCAAAATAGCATTTGCCTTTTTTTTGCAGCCACATCACACTGATGGCTCATATTCTGCTTGTGATCTACAACAATTCCAAGACCCTTCTCGCTTGTAGTATTGCTGAGCCAAGTATCCCTAAGGAATAGTCTGCAACTTAAATCAAAATCTCTAAGGCCTTTATTTTTTCATATATGGATAAAACATTACAGAATCTGCTGTTCCAAGAACCTTTCAGCCCATGAGACTTTACGAGCCACCAATCTGTACGTTTTGCAAGCTATGGTGTCTTAAATCTTCAGCTCCCTGTGGAAACTGGCACTTGAGAATCACTTTCCATTTTTGCTTTGACATGGAAACATCTAACTGTGGCAAAGATGTTGATGTTGTTGCAAGGATGAGCATCCCTTGACATTTGGGCATCCAGCATCAGCTGTTTGCCTTGCAGATATACTGAGTTAAACAGTGATCTATGTAAGTACAGATCTACCCAGACCTGTTAAAGAGACCCCAAAATCCATCTAATCTAACCCCCTTTTATATGTAATTTATCCCTTAGACACCATCCTAATAAAAACAAAGTGATGAGATTGATCACTTAAGATAACCTTTCCCAACTTAGGTCCCTCCAGATTTTGTTGGACTACAACTCCCATCAGTCCAATCTTGCATGGCCAATAGTCAGGGATGATGGAAGTTGTTGTCCAGCAACATCTGGAGAATCGCATGTCCCCCACCTTGCCTTAGATAAAAACCAACATGATACAAATTATTATCGTGATTAATAGACTACTGTATATAGTGCAAAACATGTCATACATACAAATTATTAAATAGACTTGTTAAAATTTGTAAAATTCAATATTGTCAATATAAATGCCAACCATAATGAAGACACCCCCAAAAAACCCCTTTAGCTCCCAAACATCAATAAATAACACACATTGGAGAAGCACACACGGTATGACCAAGGTCTTCTGTTCTTCTCAACAGAGACCAGTTAGAATTTGTCTCTATTGAGTACTTGGTGTCCTGGAACACATATTGTATCACGATACTGGTAGGAAAAGCCTGGAGTCTCCTGACTCATTCTAAAAACTAGGCAGGTGATTGAAACAGTTGATGACCTTACTTAGTGTTAGCTGTGGTTGTGTTAGAAGAAGGCTTGTCATGAAGAACATGGGCACCGAGGCAGTTGTTGGGTTTATTCAAAATCATATCATTCAGTATCACTGAATGATCTAGCATTGCCTTTGCTGGCTATGGATGATGGGAACTGTAGACTAAAATGTATGGGGGGAAATCCCCCCCCCCGATCTAGCTCAATAATTCTGACTAGTATTATCTCTCCAATGGTGCTTCACAGCCCTGTTAACTGAGTCTACATGGAGATAAATGTGATCTTCTACATAGCCTGTCACTGAACCCCTCCCTTGATCTGCAGATTAAATAGAACAAAGGAGTATTATTCATGCATAACTTGCATGATTACGATAAGCATGTTGAAAGGGACGGAGGGGGGCTGCCCCTAAAATCGTGCCATTCCTTCAACCCCTTCCTTCCACCCCTGTCGCTATCAACAAGGAATCAGAAGTTGTTTCCCAACCATGCAAAACTGTGTATGTCTCAAGAGTAGCTGTGTGGAAAGAATAATAGAAATTGCTTAAGTGTTGGCAATTTTAAGGCATGGTCTTAGAACGGAAACTGCAAGAATGAAATTACCACTGTAGGAGTTCTGAAACACCCAGAGAAGCCAAGGCTCCAACTGTTGCCGGACTGATATGACTAAAAATCCAGGTACTCTTAGCCACAGACATAGTCTGTGAAAGTGCAAGTAAAGATGTTGAACATGAATCACAGAGACATCCTCAGGGTCCTGTTTTACATTTCAACTGCACCCGAGAACCAGCAGCGCTTTGTTTGAATTCTAACATCTAGAGAATCTGTCTTGAAGTTTTACGGCACTTTAAACCTCCCAAGGTGTCCAAATTTACCAGGCTCAGTGATTGCACAGGCTGCTGCTGCTGTTCTTTTTGCTAATGTCCCCCACAACCCCCCATCCTCATCTTACACCTTTGGAATTTGTAGGACTTGGATTCCACATAGATTTGGTATAAATAGCAGAGCCTTGCAAATACGTTTTAAACGTGCAAACCTTCTATTCCATCTTCTCTCTGTTTGTTACCCCTGGTCAATACCATTGAGTTTGCTACTAAGGACAACCATTTACTCAGAGGTGGCTTACCAGAGTATGCCCACAACCACTTGGTAAGTCATTTGCTGTGGCTTCATTCACGTGCAATAAAAAGGAGAGAAGCAGGTTCTCAGAATGCTTAAGGTACTTGATTTTCAAGCCCAATGCGTTTCGGCAGTCTTAAGCATTCTGAGAACCTCCTTCTCTCCTTTTTTTGCCCTGAGTGGATGCTCTCCTCCTTCAGGTTTTTATCTTCATTCACATGCGCCAACAGCAGAGTGGGAGAAAATTCCCTACTAGGGATGGACAAAGCAATCCATTTCAGATCCGTGTCATGTTCACATGAGCTCACTCAAAAGTTTGTCCTGTCCTGTTTCCGCATGAATCAGCAACTTATACAAAAAAAAAAAAAAATCAGCATGAAAAGCCACATATTAATTAGAGTTGTTAAAAGTATGTTTCCCCAAAATGCACACATATAAATTATATTTCCTCTCAAGATCAGCATCTTTCGAAACATTTTGATACGCATTTTGAGCTGAGAACTGTGTCAGGACATTGAGGAAATGCAAAAGCCAGTGAATAACTAGGGCCCTATTCACACATTGTTAAATGGTACCCATAGAGGGGGAATGGGGCTATTCATCCCCACACACACACACACCTATCTCATGACCATCACTGACCTTATGGAGTTGAGTGGCAAGATCTGAAAAGACATTCTAAATGTATTTGGCTAAAAGTCCTCAGAATACACCCCATAGTTGCAAACTTTCAAGGCTGACCCAAGACATGTTGCTGCCTGAGCCTCCCCTCCCCCCACACACATAGAGAAAGCAACTGGACTCAGTTCATTTTTTACTTAAACACTGGCAATGTCATAGGGCATGTAAGAGGGAAGCAGACTAGTTTAGAGGGTGCAGGACAGGCTGCGTGGCACATACAACAGAGGGAATGAAGGAGAGTCTCAGGAGGAACAGTTGGGGAAGTGTGAAACAGGTCAGTCGGCATCAGAATTCACCAAGATCAACTTTCTCAAGCGTCCCCGTTCCTGACAGTGTCCACCCACACTGCTCAGAAGAATGAGGGAATGAAGCAACTATGTGTAGTGTTGTGCCCATCTCAGTTCAATCCTCCCCTACATCTTCCTTGGTGGTGATAGCGGTGGGGGATTTCCCATACCTCTAAGGCATGTCCAGTCACACCTATCCCAGTTTTCCTTTTTTTCTGCTTCATGTAACTCACATTCCATGAAGTGGCTAAGAGGAAAGCCGCTTCCTTTTACTGTCTGCACTACTCCGCATTTACGGGGTTATATTTTTTAATTATTTAAATGTCCTCATCAATAATAAAGTGAAACTACAAGGTCCTCTGTAGAACTGTGCTGGAAACATTGAGGGAAGCATGCAAAATTGATTCACAGCTATATCAAGGAGCTTGCTCACAGATGCATTTGTTTTCCCCAAGAGTGCAGAAGAAAAAGGAAGTGGGGAGGGTTGGGGGGGGAGCAATTCATTAAGTTGTCTTAAAACCAAAAGAAAAAAGAAAAAAGGCAGCAACATCTGCTAAAATCATGAGCAACCTGATTGCTCAAAATCAGCAAGAGACCTAAAGAATGAGTTGCGTGCTCCTATCTGTAGTGTTCCTTACAAATGCAGGGTCGCGATCCGCACTATGCTTGCAGGAACGCAGCTCAAAGCATTACCCTCCTCAGATGTATTGAATTAGAAAGGCATTTACATAAAGTTCTATTGTGTAAGCTCAGACAGCAAGTGTACGAATGCATAATTAGATGTTACCTTGCTTTCTTGTTTATGTTAGGAATAGTGCGTGCTAATCACAACATTTGGAAAGGCTCACTAAAATAAGACACGGGGAGAAAACGCACACCTGGTCAACTGCGGATTTTTATTCATTTTTACAAAATAAATAATGTAATAACTCAGATTGTGTTCTAAGAGCAGTAAACTAATTAGCACCACCGATGCACAGATTTATTAAAGAGATAATTAACCTTTACGGCGCTGTAAATGATTAGGGGGATGGTGTCGACTGCTGTGCATTCGATAAACAAATGTATTGCGCGACACTGCACACCAACAAAAGGCAACACGTTGACATTTTCCCCCCTCCATGTCACTGGATTCATTCATCCGGAGAGATGGCACAGCTGAGAAACAACTTTTCCATTCCTCTATGCTGAAAATAGCCACAATTTCTAAGCACTAATTGCCAAGAATTGGCTTTGCGAATGAGACAAATTGAACAATAAAGGCAGCCAGTGGGCACCTGAGATACTGCAAAACAAAATATTGCAAAATGAATGGCAAACTCTGGAAGTTTAAACCAGCACATTACAAGTTAACCTAGCAAAGACTGGTTCGTGTGCCTAATCTAAACCATCCTCTCCCTAACCATAAAGTGGATGTTTAAATGTTTGTGCACTTCCATTACAACTGCAATATAATGTGTGGCATGGCCATCTGTAGACATTGGCTGAATTCAGTTGACACAATAGTCAATGGTGGGGTAATAATCAACTTTAAAGTTGTTCATCTAGGGGGCACTCCCCACACAACATGGTAATAAACAATCAACTGTGGTGTGGATTAGGATCAGCGCTGAGTTGACTATGGCAGCATTCGGATGACATGATAGTCAATACAACTGACGATTGTTTTCCCACCCCCAGTTGCTTATTGTGTCGTCTGAATTCAGCCATTTAGTCTAAACACATCCTCTCCATTTTTGAGGGAAAGGGATTTTGTGAATACTCCACATCAAACTTCACATGAAAGCATACTTGGAGTAGGGAAGGGAAAGGAATTCATTTCTGTTTGGCTCTGATAAGAATTGACCAAAATCTGTGACGTTCACCATATTTGGACACAGAGAACTTGAAATTTAAAAGTCTGGGTTTGAATCCCTGTGTGTTCAACCTGATTGCTGTGTATGAAAGAGAGAGAGAGAGAGAGAGAGAGAGAGAGAGAGAGAGAGAGAGGTGAATGTTTGTACATAGTTTGTATGTTTTGCTCCTCTCTTTTTATTTTAGTTTTATGTCTTTGTATGATAATATATATTTGTAAGATTTATGTGACATACAGTGTTGAACATAGTGGATATGTGAGTCTATAAATATTACATATTGCTTTTTAGATTACCCTGAAGAAGGTTCTGTGGGTCCAAAACATGTTGAATTGTTTTCATTGAATTAAACATCCTTTTGGCATAAGCCTTGTCTTTTTGGCTTTTTGGGGGGCATTCCTTGTGGGGCTTCTTTGTTGTTAGCTTTGGATCCCTGTGTCTTCAGTATGATTGCAGGCTGAAGGGTATGTGTGTGTGAGTTATACTCTCACTCAAAATATGGCCTTGAATCAGATCTCTGATTTACCGCCTGAGAAATTGTATTTGGGAATCAATCAGGGGGAGGACCCTTCAGGAGAGGGGGCTTTGAGGGATGTCACCCAGGTTGAGACACCTTATCTGATGCGGCAGATTTCCCTGTCAAAATAGATCATCAGAAGAGGCCTTCTTATTTCCCCCCCCCCCCCCACCGTATGAATTTAAGTTGTAGAGTCTTTGCTGGGAACAACATCACCTAAACTGGCCAAAACGCTTTCTCTTCCAGACTTCCATCTTGTTTGCAGGATGATGTAGCTTCATCATTGATTACGCGCAATGTTTTCTTGGCTGGATTCTTCCCATGAACCTTCGTCTGTCTTGAAACACATAATGTTGAGATCATAGAATCTATCGTTGGGTTTCATGCACACTTTTCCATAAAACTTCTTCGTAGGATCATGAAAAGTACATGCAAGTAAGTCCCACTGAGCAAAATCTCACATTGTGTGAGCAGAAGGTCCACTTGTATGATTGGACTTTCTCCTCTTCCTCTTCTTCCCCTCCACCTGCACACCTTCCCAAGCTGTTCTATGGCATCCTCTAACTCTCTGGAGCAGATATTGAGGGCATGTGAAGGGGCTGCAGTGAGAGGGGAATCACCCCCCATACCATTCTGTTGAAAGAAACAGTTCCATCAATAGCGGGACTGAATTTCATGCCACCCACTGTTTCCAATGGGTCTTCTTGCCACATCTCGCTATCCCAGACTAAAGCTTTCAAAGGTTGAAAGTGCATCTAATTTGTAGAAAGCATTCGTTATTTATATTAAAAGTAAGCTCTAATGATTTCTATACACACAATTATATGGGGTCTTTGTTCAATGGAAGAATAAAAACGGATTGCGGGGTTTAATTAGGACTTGTAGTGCATGCGTTATGTTGGGCTTTTTTAAAGTTGTGTGTTGTTGTTGTTTTAGTTCAGCAATTACATGTAGCCATGGGCTAACTAGTTGGTTATGCTTTGTCCATCTCTAATGCCATGAACAATATATGAATAATACATGGCAGCATAAAAGAAGGAGCAGAAGAAGGAAGGAAGATTCCTGATCTGTAGCAAGTGTCTTTATCCATTTATATTCTTCCCAAACACCATGTTTGAATCAAGAGAACTTTTTGTTGTGCTTTATACTTCTTACCCAGAGTTTTTAAACCACCCTGACCTTGTTGTCACTGAATCTCCATGCCGCTTGAGCTTTTGCTTATTCTGCCTTAGTACTCTCAAAATCTTGAAAGTCATTTTCAGAGGTTTACTTTTAACTTGTATTTGATCATATAGAGCATGATCACATGGGGGGAAATCACGTTTGCTTGCCGTCGCTTCTCCGCCTGTCTGTCCCTCATTACTTCCTCTTTTGAAAGAGGAAGTAAACAACTTGGATGTGGCCCATTCAGTGGCCCAGTTTGATTGTGCTGGTTCTCCTGCACAAAGCAGGATATAGCGGCAACTTCCATCTTTAAAAATAAGTCGGACTTACGGGGTGTTTTTTGTCATACGAAGAAGGCCAGAAGGGGCAGGAGGCACATGGGAGGGAGACAATGTTGTGAGAGGGACCAACAAAAAACCGTGAGTTCCCTGTAATGAGTGTGCAATAAAACACTCATCTGATGGAACTCATAGTCAAGATGGGAAGGGGGAACAGAAGCACCAATGCATGCTTTTGGTCATCATTGACCATGAAAACCATACAATGTTTTTTCATCCACAAATGTCTATACAATAACCCCATCTATGTTAGCTACCAACAGATCTCCTTTGACATTTAGAAATAGGGCTGACCTAAGGCCATTCACCATCTCTGGAAAGTTTCTCCCTCAAAATACAAAACAAACAAGCAAACAAAAACCTGTTCTGGGGGCCCTGCTCATGAAAACATGTGCCTGTTTATTAACATTACCATCTCTCCCTTTCAGTTCATCTTTGACCTTGGTGATATCATTATGCAGCCAAATCTGATTGGCTATGTGGCACAATGACATCTTCCAATTAACTGCATATTCCTTGACTGGCTGGGATCATCCTTATGATTTAATCAGGAATGATTAAAAAAAAAGCATTTACCAAAGTGTGCAAACTGAACCAGAGGCAGATAAAGAAAACAAGGGCACTAAACAGGATTGTAAAGGTGATTATTCTTGTAAAGTGTTTTTGTGGTGGTGGTGGTGGTGGGGTTCTTTCCTACCCCACCTCCAGATATTTGCAGTCTGAAAATTGAAACTGCAAAATCTCCACTGGAGTTCTAGCTGAGATTTTTTTAAAAAAAAATACCTAAGGTTTTCCCTGCCCTTTGTACAAATAAATGTTTTACAGCTGACCTAAAAGAACCCTTCTCCTCCATTTATTTTTGTATTTCCTCTGTGTTCCTATCAAGATTTTAGAGCACACAATCATATTTCACAATTAGATGTTTTGTTATGATCTTTTTCATTCCTGCTAAGCAACAATACATTATAATTCGTCCTCCGCCTCCCAGTGGCTTCATTTCACCAACACTGGAATATTTTATCTACTGACAGTTTATTAATGTTGCTAAGTCAAACTCTTTGAAGACATCACTAAATGCAATACTAGCATTACCAGACACAAAAACATGGGAGTTAAAGTCAATATTGCTTGGGCTCAGATGACTAGGCAATTAGTGTTGAGGCAATCTCTAGGATATAATGGAGGAGATGATATACTACTTGGTTTGGTGACCTAGCTGAATTAGAAAATGGTTTTTAACTTCTAGATCCAAGTGCAAAATTTGCCATATTGTTAAATTTCTACTCATACTACAGTTTTATGACACACACACACACATGAAAGAGAGAGAGAGAGTCAATTTTAAAAATAAATAATTAAAAAAATACATGAACGTATTTCCAAGAAACTTTCCAAATGCCAGTCACATGGTATATCTCAGATTAATATTGTTGCTGATTGTTATATACTGGTTCTAGGATGTATTGTTTTTATTGTAGGGATTTTTGTTGTTGTTAAACTGTTTTTAACTCTGTATGCTGCCTAGAGTACTTTGTACATAGGTGGGTTAAAATTGAAATAACAATAACAACATATTCCATCAGATCATATTCTAATTAGAATGGCTCCACATGAATGGATTGAATGGCTTCTTGATTTTATCAATGGATGTGGGAGTTATCAGTGCAAAAGATTTGATCCATTCCTCTAATAAAGTATGTTCAAGTATAAGTATGTGTAAAAAGTAGGAATGCCCTATTCTGTTCACTCCACTTCTTATTCCATAGTGAATGTTCATTGATCTAATCAAGTTAATGCCATTGGTTGGGATGAAATGCAAACAATTTTTTTTTCCAGCCAGATATCCCTCACCATTACATTGTTCAGAAACTCATTCTTCTCTTTTCAATTCTGTTGCTTTGTTAAATGGATGTCTACATAAAGACATTCTGGGGGGTGGGGTTCAAGAAGTCCCCATGATAAATATATCCAATCAGTTCCTAAATATATAAGCATAACCCACATATCCTAATTAATTGTGAAAGTGGAGAGTTTTAATTTTATCTACAGTTATCACCAACTTGTTCTGATTACTGCTCTCACATGTTCTTCTTGTTCAAGATCTTTTTGCTTAGTTGTATTGTTGTTGAACATAACTAGTTGCATTGTCTATGAGACAGGACAAGGTGTTAGAAAAGAGATAATTGAATGCTAGACACACCCACCCACTACCATCCACACCCACCAATCTAATTTGGAATGGGTCTTATTCAATTGGCTTAATTTTGGAGGACAGCCTTTGGATAGCTGAAGCTAACCTCAGTTCTTAAAGGCCCCCTTCTAAATCGGAGAGTCCTCTAGGCCCTATCACATACCCAGTGACATGATCAGGAACACAATGGGGCTTGACTTAGAGACCTAACATTCCTTCCAACATGAACAGAACTCTCTCCGCTCAATTCCACTTCACACTTCTTTCCAGAGGCGAATGCAAAGGGTGCTGGGTGTTGGTGGGGCTGTCAAACTTGAGGCCATAGATGTTGTCCTGTAAATGGGCAGTGATATCCAAGGCTGAAGGAAATTATGGAAAACATTTCCCTGGAGTCAATCGTGAGGTGCACTGCAGGTGTTTCAGCTACAGAAGCTCTTCAGAGCCCCCTCTTGCTTTCCCTTCTCATTGGTAAGTTTAGGGAAAGTAGGCAGCAGGGAGGGCTCCACAGAACACTTGTGGATCCATTTTGGATTGGTCCAAACTTGTGTGTGTGTGTTTGTGTGTGTGTATGGTCCTGGTCTGATCTGAGAAGAACCTGAGAAGCAAGCACCAGAAGTCCAAACAGATTTCACCCCATCTTTTATTTTATTTTATTATTTGTTTGTGGTCTGCATTGCTTCTGGCCACAGGTGAGGGTTCCATATTTGAACATGAAAATAAACCTTCCCTTCATGACAGGGTGAAGCCTAATCACAACCATTTCCCCTGACTTTCTTGTTTCTTCTTTTCCATTGGGGAGAATTCAGGCATGCAATCCTCCACACATACCTTCCTAGATCTCATCTAGGAAAAGTTTTTGCTTTGATACTGTTGATAGCAGAAACTGTGTTAAAGTAGCTGAACAGCAACAAGAAATGAGGGTTTGTCTCCACTGGAGCGTACAAAAAGGTCTGATCCATTTGAAACCTTTTTGGTAGCAGGCACACTTGAAAAATCAGTTGCCTTCATTCAGAAGGAGCAAAAAGCAAATATCTAAGGGTGCCTCTACAAGAGCGATTTAAAACTCTTTCAAGGCGCATTAGGAAATTTACCTCTACAAGAGCGGAGCACAAATCAGGGGCCCAGGCGCATTTTCTCTCCGATTATTCGCATTTTCGAATGCGCGTTAATTAGCGAGTTTCGATTTACAGCGGGAGTAAGAGCGCCTTATGTCCATGTAAACAACTTTCTGAGGAGGCGCATTAATGATCAGGGGTTGGATCAGGGGTTGGACTGTGGTCGTAATGTCATGCATAGAACTGCCCCTTCGCTGAGAAAACCTCCCACTTTTTGGTTTAGTTTCCTTTCCTCTCTCCTCCTGGCAACTTCCTCCTTGTACTCCGTCTCTCTGGATGGAAGCTCCAAGAAGAGGTGACCCAACGTGAACCAAAAATAAAGTTTCTTTGAAGTACCCTGATGAAATATTTTTAACATGGAGACAAAGGGCCAGATGGAGGTGGTTTTATGAGAAGGAAAGGGGGTAGGAAGGATGTGCGGATGTGCGTATAATTAGCCATCAGCAGACATAACTTCCCCTCACTTCTTGCTGGGTTCCTGAGCTGAGGGGTGTGTGTGTGTGTGTGTGTGTGTGTGTGTGTATGTTTTACAATTGTTGAGCTCGCTGGGAAGTGGAGGGGGAAGGAACGAAGCAGCATCCCCCTGTCTGTTTTGGTATGTGTATGTGTGTGTGTGTGCGAGACACATTCCCATTTACATGTTAATCAGCTCATTCCTTTCAGGTAACCTAGGAAACCAAAGGCGGGAGATTCTGGTGGGTGGGGAGAAAAAAAGGAGGGAACCGGTTTGGGGAGTTTCTCTGGGACAAAGCGCATTACTTTCAGCAACATTTGCATGCGATTCTCAGCATGTCAAAAACTTTAAAATGCCTTTCATACAGCCCGTAATGCGCTTCAACGCCTCCCATGTATAGGGATTAGGCGTAAAAGCGCTTCAGAGAAGATGCGCATAATCGGGGAACCGAAATCTTGTAGAGGGGGGCTAGATTTCAATCCATAGGCATAGTGGTAGATTTTGAAGTGCAGGCTGTCATCATGACAGCCCCCATAGTCACCCCGCCCCACCAAGGAGAGTCCAAAGATGCAGGCATATCTCTTGGTCCATATCAACAAACCAGTTCTTGCAGTTTCCATCTCCACCCGGAGAAGGTCTTTTGCAAAGCTAATGGGTCAATTGACAATTCAGTTGCCCAGGTGACCCGAACAATACTTTGCAGTACAACTGGGATAACTTGCAGCAATATATTGTTGCTGGTAAAATCCACTAGGGGTGTGCACACGTTTATCGTTATCATCATTTCAGACCAAAAAAAATATCATCTTCATTCATATCGTAGGTGAACTGTATCATCTTCACGATAATTATTGTGAAAAAACTATATTTTTTGCAGCCCTATTTTAAAAGAAAAAATGCATATAACTGCTATATTTTAAAAGTTAGAGGCTTGAAACTTGGTCACAGTGCTTATGGGGTATGCCTAAATATGTGTATGAAATTTGAGATCGATCTCTCCAACCCTCAATTTTATATGAATTTTTTAAAGATCGTTTCCGTTCTGACAGGTCTGAATGAACGCATGTGGCGAGCTGTCATTGTGATCTGTCAGAACTGAAACGATCTTTAATAAATTCATATAAAATCGAAGGTTGGAGGGATCGATCTCAAATTTCATACACATACTTAGGCATACCCCATAAGCACTGTGACCAAGTTTCAAGCCTCTAACTTTTAAAATACAGAAGTTATAGGTATATTTATATGGCAGTCTGATAAAACGATAAAATCGCCCAAAAATTATCGTCTCCGATGATAATCATAGGTTTTTCTAGCGTATCATCATTGTTAAACACATGCATGATAATGACCTTATCGTATCATTATCGTACATTTTAACGATACGATACACATCCCTAAAATCCACCCACCCGCCCTACCTACCCACTAAGCTGCAGCTAAACTGAGAAGGAACAAAGCCAATCAATATGTCATGATACTTCAGGCCTGCAAACCCGTTCTCCACTATAACACTGTATCAACTAATGCTTTGGGGAAATGTAGGCTGGTTCCACTCATAGAGTTTGCTGGACATAGTCTATAGTTCCCTTACGCTTAGCCACATTTTCTTTAATTTCTTGCTTGCCTTCTCTGTGGGGTGTTCAAGTGCCCTCTCTCCCTCCCCCTTCTAGTTTGAGCTGTTGAGCGGAGAACCGCCCTCCCTCCTCTTTTGTCAGCGAGACCACCCTTCGACACACACGCCCCCAACAAATGCCAGGATGATCTGATATCACACAAGGACAGCAATACCTGGAAGGAGCGGCTTTATTGAGCACGAGTGTGTGTGGGGTGGAAACAGACTTTCCCTACTCCAAACTAAGATGGAAAATGGAAGAGAAGAGGCGATGCAAGATGAATGCAGGACAGGGACGACATCATGTGAGTACTGTGCTGCAAAAACACATACCAGGCATGGCCAGAGTGCGATAAATCGCTGGTGTGATGATTAGATGAAGGACCCAGTCCAGCTCTAGTAATGTGCGACAACTAGTGACCCCAAATGGATATTCACTTTCCTATCTACGTCAAACAAACAAACAAAAACAAAAACAACAATCATCCAGCTACTTCAATGGGATCCAGATTCAGATATGGAAGTGCAGTGTTAATTCCTGCTGATTGCTTTTATTCTGGTTGTGTTTTGTGTTTTTAGATTGTGGCTTGTTTTATATTTTTAAAATGATTTCATGGTTTTAATTTTTGTGAACCGCCCAGAGAGCTTCGGCTATGGGGCGGTATAAAAATGCAATAAATAAATAAATAAATGTTGCACAGGTACATCTTCACAGGCTGCGGCTGCATTCGGACACACGTTAAGCAACTGAGGGGGTGGGAAACAATCATCAGTTGTGTTGCTTATTGTGTTGTGTGGAGGGGAACACGCCGCTCACAAACTACTGACGGTATGCTATTCCGCCCAAATAAGCAACTGAGAGAAACAACTGGCTTGCAAGTTGTTTAGCTCGAAGCCAGTTATTTAAAGTGTTGTGTGGAGGGGTGAGTGTGTTAATGGCGTGTGGTGAGTGGGTTAAAACACAAGCCCATAGAGGCAGGCGGCAAGAGCAACCAAAGTGGCGGCTGCCACTCTGCTACAACTGGTGCAACTTGCAGAGGCTGCTGGGATAGAACTGGGAGGACTGAGGGAGGAGGGAGGGTGGGGAGAGGGGCGGGGGCTGTGTCAGTCAAATGCTGGGTTGACTATTAGTCCACTCAATGCCAGCCCCAACCACCCACAGTTGTGTGGAATATGTTGTGTGGGGAGTACCCACAAAATAACCAACGGTGAGTTGGCTACTCAACCCACCATTGACTAATGTGTTGTCCGAATGCAGCCTGTATGTGCTTCCACATGGTTCTAAGCTGTCACATTTCGTTTTTCACTGACCAGACCATATAACAATAGTATTTATAGACACATCCTCTCCCTCTAATAGCACCATACTGATCCAGGCATGAAGGAGGGATGCATGTTTAATGTTTTGTTTCCCTCTGACATTTGGTAGCAGGAGAGAAAGTGGCTCTCTGCTGGATCTGGATTCAGGCACAAAGATAGAACTGAATTGCCCAAAAAGTGATAATTGGAGTATTTATTTGTTTATTGTTGTTCTTCATTTGAGCTTGCTTATGGGAAAGTGGAAAAAGAACATAATTTGCTAGACTTTTGAGAAGACTGGCTTGGTGCATTTCTTCAGATGTTCATGAGAAGGAAAATTATGCTTTCATTTTAAAATTGCCTTTGCCACAATTTTCAGCCAGTGTTTCAGCATGCAAGCAGCATTTTCCCCAGAATAATGATTTCCTTGATTATTTGTGACTAAAAACACAAACACCAGAAGGAAAGCTAAGGTAATTTTCAGTGTTGAATGTGGTGAGTTTTCCCCACCTCAATTTAGCATTAGTTGTTCCTTGTTTGTAATGTTATAAAGTTTAACACCTTTGCTCTCAGGGTAAATTTCACGTTACATTATGTCTTAGAGCTCCATCACACCAGTGGTTTAATGCACTTTCCCCACGCCTAGTATCTGGTTTTGCAGTGCAGGACTCACATGACATTGTCCCTTCCCTGCACCCATTTCATCTCTTTTCCTCTGCTTTGCATAGTATTTTGGTGCGGGGAAAGTTTGGATTATTTCCCCGAAGCGACTTCAATGCGCCCTTCAGCCTCCATCTAGAGCTGGTCCCTCGCTATTTCCTTTGTTGGGGGCATGTGCTTTGAATGGAGTCTTGCTGACAAAGGGGGAAAGGGGAGGGCAGGGGGCTTCTCCTCCTCCAGCACTCCTCGGTGTCGAACATTAGAACGAATGGACTTTTTACCGCTCCAACCCCACTCTCCTTGCCCGCAGCTCCCTCATTTTTAAAGATAAAGAAATGAAACTTGGGGTCTTGAGAGCTCTTAAGTAGAGCTTTCAGCATGCCAAGTTTGAATCAGATACATCCATGCCTTGATTTTTCGGAGTTTTTAAAATGCAAATGAACCAAAATGCTTACATCTGCGTAATGTTCATAGATAAAGAGATGAAACTTGGCATGGTGATAGGTCTCCATGCAGATGCCTGTTTTTAACAGGAAAAAAAATGTGCCAATTTCTTGGCATTTTTAAAAAAAATTGTGTGCATTTATGTTCATATTCAGCCACTGGCAAAAGTGCTTTTGTCTGATTTTTTGAAATGTCCACACTTTTCTTTACACACATTTTAAATGTATGCATTTTATTGGATACATTTTTCCGGTTCTTCAGAATGCATTACAGAGTACATTCCAGATAGTGTAGATTGGGGAATTCTATCGGGGGGGCACTCAGTGGGGCTGATTCCTCTTACATCCCTAGATTGTACACAAAGTACATTGTGGCCATGTAGTTTCCAGGCATAAATGATGGTTACTGTGTCTACAATGGATATACAGGGAATTACTTTTCAGTTGTTGTGTGTCTTAAAATGTAGAAGGCAAACAATGCAGAGCTTCTGCAGGGTCACTGATCACTAAATGAGCTCCTCATAAAAATGCAGGACTTCGATAGATATCTTTAATTATCCCTAACAACACGTATAATCCTTAATTGAAATACTTTTGAGATGGGCTAGTTAAAAGACATGCTTCAGAAAGTAGCCTTTTAAAAGAGTGATTGATTTTGTACTTAAAGATTCACAGTTTTCTCTCTGCAGGATGTGAAGGTCCCCTCCTGTTAGAAAGGGGAAAGATAGCCAACATGAACCATTCATCCCCACCCAAAATGTAGCAAAAAAAAAAAAAAAAGATCATTTGTGGTAACACAATAGTTGCCTGGAATGCCAAACAGGAGTAAATACAAATGACAAATTGGTTGCTGGGCTCATAATAATTTTTGTATTATTATTTTGGAGCTTACATCTCATATCTGTCACTTTTAATATCCTTGTCAGTAATTACAAAAGCCCCGAAGGCCGTTTGTTAGACTCCGCACGATATGCTTTCCATGATACTAGCTTGAGGGAATATACATATATTGTTCCTGAAAGGTACTAATTAATCCTGCATAGTCTCATAACACACACTGTACAGGGGTGCCTCATTTATGCAAAAGGATAAAACAAATGAAAGTTGGAAACTAAAGAATTCTTTTTCTTCCTTCTAACACTGCTTTTGAAGAAAACATTTAGCTTGAGTGCAAATGTCTATTCAGAGCCTGAATAATGTTTAAAATGTCATTAATTTTTTATCGAACACTTCCTTCTGCTTTAAATTACGTCTAGCAAATCTATAATGCATTAGATGGATAACATTTTACGCATGGCTATACAAGAGGCGTAAAGGGAAAGAATGTTCCTGAGATGTAGGAGGTGGTGCAAAGTAGAGGAATCCTCCTACGTCATGTGAAGGAACACATACAAAAATCAGCCATGGTATAACTATGTCATCCCAACTTGCTCTCCAAAGTGAAAACTGTGTTATAGTTTATTTCCACTACAAATGTGCAAAGGCCCCTGAGAAATTCCATTATTGAAACTCTTTGCAGCTGGGGGTAATGTCTGAGGCAAAATCTTGTTAAACTGTGTTGTTAATATAAAAAAAATAAGAAAGTCTTTTGAAAGGTAATACCCACTTGTAAATAAAAGTAACACCAGGAAGTGAAAAGGCCAGTTCTAGATAAAGCCTAACTGCTACTTTGTATACTAAGTTTACTGTGGGACAGCCTGTAGCCAACAGTTGCTACAAACAAAGAACTGTTATGACCTTAGTGGTTCACATTTAGACCTGTCAGCTGATGCATTAGAAAAACAGATTCAAACGTCATGTTTGAATAGGTCATTGGCTTTCATTGGTTCAAAGTTATAGGCCAATGAGCTGGCAGATACTGAAGTAATTGCATAGTGGAGACAGCAGCTGAACAGGGCAGCCTGGGAAGACAGAGAATATGAGCTGAGATTGTTGACAGGTGGCGCGAGGCATGCGGGTGGGGAAGGAGGGCGGCGCAGCGCGGGGCGGGCGGGCGGGCGGCGTGAGGCATGCGGGCGGGGTGGGGCGGCGCGGGCGCACGGTGGGGGGATTGTTTTGGGTGGGTGGGGTGGTGGTGGGGTCCGGGATTTTCGTTCTCAAAATCTGGTCACCCTAAGCAAGAGGTAGTTGGCTCCAGGAAGAAGGAAGATACCAGAGGAGAAAACTGTGACATCTTCTTAGCTGTGTCCTGGTCCTAAGGCCCAGAAGGAAGACTTTAGAGGAAGCTAGTGTGAGTCTGCCAGAGAACGAGCATCAGTCAGAAGAAGCTGAGTGACAGCTGAGAGACTCTACTTAATCCTGTATCCTTTCAGTAAGTTCAGGACTAGAGGGAAAACTGTATTGATCTAGGAAGGCAAATTGAGGTGGACTGAAGGAAAGGATAATAAGTGAGTTTTATTAATGGAATGACACAGTTGCATATTGCCCTAGTGGAACACAAAAGCAGTAGTAAAACAAAATTAATGCCATTGTTGACCACCTTGACCCAAAACAACCTATAGTTTAAAGCCAGAATCACATTTGTATGCTGATTTGTCAAGTAAATGAGAAAATGAGACAACATTTCAGTGCCATCTTGGAAAATGGTGGAAGGAGTACTCTGACAATTAAAATGACATCTTCTTTGAACTCCTTGACCCCACAAACCTATAATTAGATACCAAACACAAGCTAGTAACTTCTGTGGTTAATGAAAGTTTGCGACTTAAAGAAAATTGTCCGCCATTTTGAAAATAGTGCCTAAAAAAGTTTTGCACAAGAATCAGACTGTCTACCCAAATTATTATGTTAATCCAATACCTCAAGATCACATATCAGCAGAGAAAATTTCTGGACCTCAAAATTTTTACGGGGGTATATTGTGGAGACTGGTTCAAATGGTGTCTGGGAGCTGCATGGTGAAGAAGGAATCAGCCAAAATGGCCTCTCCCTTTCCATTTGTGGAAGGCTTTGATGGATCAAAGCCTCTCCCATGAAAGGAAGGTCACCTTTGGATCCAATCTACTGTATGCAAATCTGATGTCAACCTTTGCCAGCTCTTAATTATTTCCAATATTCCTATCTTCTTCATGCTAACATGTCCAGCTCAGTGTTCTAGTGGAGCCAGGGCTCACATAGTGGAAACACCAGGTCTTTCTGGTTAGCAGGGATGATGACATCATCTGCAACTCCCTTCAAGCTTCCCTGTTCCCTCTGATTGGGTAACTGGAGGAGACACAATAACTGGGGGAGAAACAGATTTTCCTGGCAACAATATATTCTTGTGATCTATCCCTGTTGTACTGCAAAGATGTTTGGGATGATTTCATCTAGAATGGGCAATTAAGACCCATTAGCTTTACAACAGAGAGATGGATCAACCCAACTGCTGGCATGTTTAAACTCTCCTTGGGGGCATGACTATGGGGGCTATTGCATGAGTGCCTGGACTTCAAAATTTACCATTAGACCACCAGTCTAGTAGTAAATAGCATTTTTTACCACTAATAGCATTTTTTCTTCTTAACGCAAGACTCCACCCCAGTGTTGGGCATCTCTTGAAATTCACTGGGATCTAACACAATGTCGTAACTTGTTCCTTCCTTTTTTAAAACCATAGCTATGCATATAAGATCTGTGGTTGCTAAAACTGGGTTTAATGCATTTCAGACTGTGCTTTAAAAAAACAACAACAATCCTCCCCATTCTCTGGATTCAATTCAGATGTTTTGAATTTTTTGCCTTCCCCTTTTTAAAAATCCTTTAGGCTATGAGTACCTAAGGGGGCATTGAGGGAACTTGGAGTGTGGGAAATAACGATGCGGACACCAAGTTGGGATTTAAATAGGGCCACTTTTATTAATAGATCTGCAGAAACGGTAAACCTAAGCGGGCATCTTTTTTCCCTGGCCTCAACATTCGCCATCTCCCAGGCTTCCCCTTTTGGGGTAGGGAGGCCTTCCATGTCATCCCCCTTGTACTGCAGGGCTCCAAGTGGGTGAGGAAGGTTGGCTTCAAAGGTAACCCTTATCACTGCCAGCTGGGCCGTGGGGGTCGCACCTGGGGAACCTCAGTCATTACTGATCACTGCAATGGTGCCTCTGAATGCTCACCGACCCTATCCTGCCCGCACATACGTGACTGAATTGTTAACGTTGCAAATCCACCTAATCATTTCTCCCCACCTGTCTTACAAAAACAAAAAAAAACCTCATAACCAATGACAGGTTATGAGCAAAAAAATCTTACTTGGCCTCCGAAAGGATGACCAGCGAGCCCACACTGTCTACAGTAAGGCATTTGAGATAAAAAGGCTAAGAAGCTGCTTGTGAATTAGTTTATTACAACTAACTGAACATCATTTGTGATTAAAGAAAGCAAGCAAAAGAAAAGTTTTAATACAGAACTGCTCTATGCTGCTTTCTTAGAGAAATGTTTCAAATTATGGATGTTTCTTCCTGATGCAACAATAGTCTGGATCACTAGCCCTAATTTTGCCCTTTTAAAATTTTCTCTAAAACATCACATATTTTATTCCTTATTAATGAGCCCTCTGGAGATATTTTTCCTGTGATGTTTTAGAGTTATATTCTTACTAATTAAAGCAAGTTTTTCCTCATGATTGGGTTTAGGGAAGTAGTATAAAAAAATGGGAAGTCATTTTCACCAATGACCACTTGTGGGTAAAAGAAAAAATCTGGAAGGGAAAAGCAAAGAAGGGACAAAGTAGATTCTGAGAGGTTACCACTTGTTTCATATTAAAATCTTCCTAAAGAGAAACAACTTAATGTACCTTTTCTAATATCTACTCCAGGGTGGACAACTTGTGTCCTTCCAGATGTTTTGGTCTAAAATTCCCATCAGCCCTAGATAGTATCATGGGAATCGTAGGCCAAAACATCTGGAAGGACACAACTTGCCCACTCTATGGCCAGATCTACACAAAGCAGGATATAGTGGTATGAAAGCAGTATATAAAAGGCCGGAGCCACACCAAGCAGTATATAGTGGTAAATGGTATGTGTCGATGGGCCCCAACAGTTGTCAGTGCAGTTCAATACCGCTATAAAGCAGTAGTGTGGCTCCTGCCTTTTATATACCACTTTCATACTGCTATATCCTGCTTGGTGTAGATCTGGCCTACAAGAGCAAGCCTAGTGCTTATACACTCCCTTCTTCACTTCTGGATTGGCTGTGTGAAGGAAATTGGAAGCTTCCACTTCTAAATGTTATGTCCACATCTGTTATGTCCACATCTGGAGGAACTCTGGCTACTTTAAACAATGGTTAGTTAAAGCAAGCCAGTTTCAAGCCATGGTTTATGATCCTGGCCTGTTCACTAACCTTAGTTTAAATTGCCACAGTTTCCCCAAGTTCAGATGTAACAGAGATCTGAAATTAGTTTCCAATCTCTTTGTGGCTGCAGCAGAGGGGACAGATGAGTGAGCGTGAGCTTGTGCACATAATGCAAAATATTGTATGTAGGCTTTTGGCCTACCCCAGCAGCTCAGCCAAGCAGGTTGTTTTTCAGAGAGGCCAGTGATCCAATTTAGAAACATAATAGATGCATTATTTGCTCTTCTTCTGGAACACAAACTAGGCTTTCCTTCTTGAACCCTTATACACGTAGGTCTTCTTATGTCCAGAACCCTCTCTTGCCTTTTGGGCCTGCCTCTGCACAGACAGCTCTCCTACTAAGGGCTGCACTTAAAGATACATGAAGCATAAAGTAATTTTGTTACACTCCCTCCCTGTTTAAAAGACACAGCTTCACAGCTTCCCATATACAAAACAATACATTACACACAATTCAACATTCCATAGCCACAATATTGTGGCATACTGGCAGCATCAGATTTATTACAGGTCAACCCTCTGTAGGACAGTGTTCCACTGTGTCTAATTTGGATGGCATGTCACCTATGTCCTCCTTGTATAAAGGACTACAGCCATCCTCCTCAGGTGCATAGGTGACACTGTCTTCCTCAGCCTGTAAAAACCTGAGTGTTACTACAATATGGGCCTATCTACACAGTCCCTTGGAACGTTTTAAATAGTATTTTAAAACGTTCCAAATAGGTGCGTTCTAAAACATCTTAGGCCACATTACTGAGTAGTCACGTTACAGGAGAAAAATTCTCCAGTCTTTAAAGTGGTGTGTGCGGTCACACACTCTTCTGCCCCATCTCTTTCTGTTTCTTTTTTAGAATGAGTTTAGGGCAAGGCATTGTGGGTGTTGTAGTTCAGTCACCTACTTCCTCCTTTGTTCCTCTGTCATTCCCTAGCGAGTATAGGGCTAAGGATTGTGGGTGTTGTAATTCACTCGCCCACTTCCTCCTTAGCCCCGCTTTCTTCCCCACCAATCAACGGCTAAGCATTTGGGCACCAGTAAATGAAGCACTGCCCCCATGAATCACAAATGGTAAGGAAGGACACATTATTTTACTTAAAATGATTTATTAAAAGTGAAACCGTTGTATATAACAGAAGTGAGTTTTAAAAACCTCAGATATACAACATTATAGGGAGTGCGTCATGTGGCCGAAAGAGTTTTCATAACCCTTATAAAACGTTAAAAACCTAGCGTGTAGATCGGCTCCAAGTCATCATGACAAAAGGCAAGTGTTCATCCCAGTCATTCTGGTTAGAATTCACAAAACTGGCCAACGTATCCAGAAGTGTCCTTTTGAATCGTTCAACTACAGCATCTGACAGGGGGTGGTATGGAGTTGTCCAAGATTTATTTATTTGTAGCGCCTCACATAGCTCCTTGAACCAGTTCCAAATTACAGTCTTGATTGGTGTGAATCTGCAAATAATTTGTTCCACTAAAACCCAAGTTACAGTAGATGTTTCTTGACTAGGTATAGTAAAAGCCAGGGCTGTGTGCTATTTCGGGCCCAAATCCCAATTTCAAACCAAAGCTGGATGATTTAGCCTGCTTTGGTCCAAATCTGGATCAGGCCGACATGGTCCAAAATGTTTTGGGCCTCTTTGACGTGACTTGGAGCAATGGTGGGCTCTAGCCCCTGCCTGCTCATGGGGCTTATCTGACCAGTCCAGCAGTTGCCTGTATGTCAAGTATATCACAAAGTACCACAAGGCCCGGAGGCCTTGTAGGTTGAAAGTTGAAGAATTTGAGATTGTTTTAAGAAAGTCTGTTTCTCTGTGAGCTTTTCTCTGTCTCTGTTTCAAACGGGAGTTTGCTAGCAGAAAACTTGAAGTAGATATTTTCCCTGGGAACAAAGAATGTTTGGTAAAGGAGGGGGCTTCTCTTACAAACAGTCACTCACATTGTAGCATCATCAAAAGGAGGTTGAACTGTGCTGCCCTGTTGGCACATGGGCTTGGTTCACAGATCTGAGGACCTATCTGTCAAGTGACTTGGAATAAGCCAAGCCTCCAGTCTATAAGAGGGTGGAACAAGGATAAAAAACCCTTGCTAGGGATCATTTTTCAACGCTGGGCCTGAAACCTCTCGTGTTTGGATTTTACCTGTTTGGAGATTTTGGAAGCACTCTGTACATGCTCATTTGCTATTTGGACTCTGAATTTCTAAGGATTGTGCCGTGGAAAGTGCTATGAATTTTTTCATAGACTTGTGTTTGCTCTGCATTGTGTGTGTGTGTGGCCTGTGAGTGAGCTTCCACCAGAGCTAAAGTACATGCAGGGGTCATTTCCTAGGCCGACAAGGTTCGCTGTTCTGGATTGTGTGTGTGTGTGTGTGTGGCCTGTGAGAGAGCCTCCCTTGGAGCTAAAGTATGTGCAGGGGAGGTTTCCTAGGTTGACAAGGTTCATTCCCTGGGGTCTTGCTTACTTTGGTCAGCTCAGCATTTCCAGCAGGTTGGGTGTGGTTCATGCGAGACGGATCTGTCCCTGCCGGGCTTCTGGCAGCCCTGCCTGGAGCACTTCCTTGAGCTCTAGCCATGTTCTTGAAGAGTCAGCATATGTGGCCTCTGGAAATGCTCAGATAGGATAGGGGCTAACTCTACACTTCTCTCCCTCGAGTGATTGCCTACAAGATCAAGTCAAGACTGGAGCCTAAAGCTTTCTGGCTGTTATCAGCTTTAAGTGAATGAATGCAAAAATGAAACCATAATGCTTGTAACCGTGTGATTTTGCCAATAAAAGGAGTCTCACTGTCTTGAGTGTCTTGTCAGTTTGCCACAGTTCATGAGGAGAAGCCTGGGGATGGGCCTGCTTACGACACTGTACTCGATGAGTGCTGACATTTTAAATGAAGATAGGGGCTCTGTTGTTTTGTAGATCTAGGATCGCAAACTACAGCAGCCATAAAGAGCCATTTCTAGATAAGTCAGGTAAGTCCCACGGGCTGAGCCGGAGGCTCTGAGTTTGGGCGAGGTGAGGGGGGAGGGGGAAGTTGAACGGACTCTTGATTGGCCTTGCACTTGGCTTTCCTGGGCGCCCACTGAGCAGCTGCTCAGTGGGAGCCCGGGAACCCGCAATGACCAATTTTCTTTGGGTGTCCAGATCTCACTTTGGATCTGGACACCCAAAGCCAAAAATGGCCTGAGTCAAATCTTTTATTGTTCCCTCCTCACAGGCTTGGATTTGAGGAACTCATCATGATTTGTTAAACCGCTGTTTCCCATGTTATATGAACTGGGAAACTCTGGGCTTAAGTGCTACTTTCAAACCATGATATCAAATTAGGATCAGATCCTGCTTTATCAAACTGAGATAGCTATATTTGAACCTGGGACTCTGTGTCCTTAGCAGCAGCTTAACCTGCAAAAATAAAGCCAGTGGGTCTATCCCTCCACCTACTGAAGTATGCTGCTGAAGGCGCATGCAGAGGTTTGTATAAAAGGCAGCAACCTGAGACCTCATGGACAAGAAGGCTGGGTATTTATATTTTTCAATGTTTGCATCCCATAACACAAGGATCAGATGAGTAGATTGCTTTCTGGTTTCCCCTTAAGTGTAAGGTGCATAACTGAGACTCCCCCCACAATGCTTGTCTTGATAGTGATGTCCCAGCCATTATATAAAACATTAAGCTTTATTGCAATGCTGAAAACAATTATGTTGTTTTGCTTTGCAATAAACCTGGAGAAACCCCGCAAAATGCACAGATGTCGGAGGCTGTGCTGTGCAGCTAACAGGTTCACAAACATGGTTCACAGATGTCTTTAATGTCTTAAATTATGAGTATTGGCCATTTTATTTGTCTATATACTTCTTCAGGAAAGTGTGAGATTATGTGTTTAATTACTTATGAAATCATCACATACTTACATAGGACAGACTTCCTTAAAAATACAACCACCAGATGTAACCAATATGCATTGCATTACTCAAGATGTCATTCCCCACCCCACTTCCTAGCTCATCTGTCCCACTATGCTGAATCATATATATTAAAACTGACGTCTCAACCTAAACATCACAGAATGCACCTGTTTTGGTCACCTGAAAATTAAAGCAAGAAAATAGCATAAATGCCTTTTCACATTTCACATTTTTAGGTATATGTCTAAATAATAAATTAGTAAATAATTAAATGAGTGAATGTTAGAAAGAAATGTTTTAAAATGTGTATTGTACGTTTTATAGTGAGGATGATTGGCTGCTGAGTGAAAAATTAGAGGTGATCATGGAATTCTTGCTACATAATAGGGATGTCAGAGAAATCCACAATGGAATGAAGTGAGTTCAGATTTATATGAATCTGACCCGGAGATTCCATACAGGACCAGCTTTTCCTGAATCATATCGATTCTGTGGACTTGTGGACCAGTTTTTCTACTTCCTACAAGTTTGCCACAAATTCAATCATAGAAAAATCCATAAAATAAACATAATAGCAATTGAAAATGCACATTTCCCCCATAGTCTACAGCATGAAAATGCACATTCCCGGGGGGGGGGGATTTGCACATTTGGGGGAATTGTGTATTTTTGAAAGTGTGAATTTGCACAAATTGGGGAAATGGGGAAAAAATCTGATTCCATCAATGAGAGGATGATGGAATGAAAGGCACCTGACAAGTCGTGAAACCATACGTGAAATCCATACATCCCTGCTACATAATGTGTGCAATGGCCCTCTGGTGGCTACACAAACTGTATGGATCTGCTCAAGGGATGAAATAGGGAAGATACTGGAAGAAACAATGTGCCCACCCCACATAATTGTATTTCCAATATTTGGAAAAGTCCATACAAAGTGCTTATTTTGAGAAATACATATAAAAATTTGTTCATGGGGGGAGGCATGAATGAAAATTCAAACCACTTTTTGATCAGACTTTTAAGAAATTGCAGACTAATACAAAAAGGGTGGGTGGAATGAATGTAACCTTGGAAAAAAACGAGAAGCTGAGCAAAATCTAGCTCGACAGATCTGGTCATTCCTGTCCTTGACGTGTTGATCTCTGCCTTGTGCACAATAACTATGGCACAGGAACACATTCAAATACATGATTGCCCCATGTGCAATATGTGCGTAGGACAGCTGCCTTTCAATCAGCTCATAGAAGGTCTTTATCAAAAGCAAATCTTGGCATGGATTAACTTTTGTATAGAGACCCTGTAACGGTCGTTTGGTGTATACTTCGTGAACATCTAATGGAAGGGATAATGCCACCTGTTAGTAAGAACAACAGTTCAATGCAATATTCAAATAGTGCCTTCTACTGGTGCTTCTAAGGTACTATAGCTCTTGACATCTCTTCTTAAATACATTTGCAAATTGAAATTCCACAGTCCAGCCCATATTTCTCTGAAACAGATATCAATTAACATTTTTGCTTCTTGTGTTTTGGGAATATTGAGTCACCGCTTTTCTCCACTTGTCTGAGCATCTGGGAAATCACCATGACAACCAACACATGCCAGGTGTCTGTTTAGAACGTACTCCATTCCTTCAGCCTTCCTCACTAAAATTCATTACCTTAATTGCTAACCGAATACTGAAGCAAAACGAGGCTGAGCAGAAAGATTAAAAAGACATACTTCTTGATTAAAATCCTCATAACCCAGAATCTGTATAAGTTGTAAACTATACCAAATATATAAATTAGCTTCAGCGTGCAGGATGCCCATTAATATGCAGAGAGATAAAACAAGATAGCTCAAAATGACGATTCCTGTTAAATAAGGGAAAAAACCAAGAGAATAAGCAGTACCACATTATTTTCAGAAATGTTGAAAATCAGACTTGTGGGTAGAATGAGATTTTTTTTTCTTTTAGGGAATGCTTCAAGGAAACAGAGAATTCAATATAGAGATAACCCCAAGAGGTGGATAGATCCATAGGAAAGTGTTGAAGATTGTACAAGATCGGTATGAAAGATGTGAAGAAATTGCTACTGCATGGGCAAAAGGTTAAAAGTGACCTCAGCACTCACAATTGCCTCCTTGGCCAAGTATTGCAAACTGTTGAAGCAGAATTACACAGCCACATGGAACAAGGAGGATTAGATTGCGGATTAACCTCCCGAGTATTTATAACGGCACCCTAAAACATCTACATTGCTTGCCTCTTCATTTCTGGACCCAATTAAAAGTGCTACTTTTTTTGTGTTTAAAGCCAAATATGTGCTGGGACCACAGTACCTAAAGAAACTCTCTGCCATATATTCTGCCATGCGCATTAAGATCTCTCAGGGATTTTTCGGTCTGAGTGCCTCTGCCATTTGAAATGTGCTTGGTGGCTAAAAGCTCTAGAGCCTTCTCAGTGGTGGCATCCCGTCTGTGGAACTGCTTGCCCAAGGGGATTCTCATGGCCACTTCTCTGCTGAAGTGTAGAATACAGGTTGTTAACCTGTAGAAAATGATGAACATGGATAAGAGACAAGGGAACTGGAAAAGGGATGGCAGGGAGAGCAGCTAACTAAGTTCTAGAATAATGGGTGTAAGTTACAGGGAGCCAGATACCCGCTGGACATCAGGAAAATCTTCCTGCCTGTTAGAGCAGTATGACAATGGAACCAATTACCTAGGGAGGTCATGGGCTCTCCCACATTAGAGGCCTTCAAGATGCAGCAGGGTAGCCATGTTTCAGGCACGCTTAGAGGTGAATTCCTGCATTGAGCAGGGGGTTGGATTTGATGGCCTTATAGACCCCTTCCAATTTAACAATTCTACGATTCTAAGTCTACCAAATTGCCCTTGGCTCTTAGGTTGGCCATTGGACTTAATGGCAATAGTTCTAATTTGTCACACTGTGCTAACACACACTGAGATTTGGGTTCCCTGGATCCTAGAGCAATATGCAAAAGCTCTGTAGCTCCTATACTGCAGCTACACGCTCAGTGTGTGGAAAACTTGAATATTCCAGGTGGTCGATCAAACTCCCAGTGTAGTTGGGTAATGAAATGGACATCATCCAAATGCAGCAATGGGTCTACCTGGGCATACAGGGCAGCAAGCGAGCAAAAGCAAGAGAAGAAAGTTCTGGTCTGGGAAACATGGGTTTTACCCTGGAGTGAAAAATAGTACTAGGAGTAGATCACAAGGAATGGTCACCATGCTAGGACAACCCCAGGAAAATAACAGATCAACACCATTGAGTGTTTCTGTATTACATCCTGTGATAACACAGTGAGAGACCAGGTTCAGATCCTTTGGTCCTACCTGAGCAGGGGGTTGGACTTGATGGCCTTATAGGCCCCTTCCAACTCTTCTATTCTATGATTCTATGATTCTACCTGCCATAAATGCATTGTCCATGCAAGCTTTCCAGAACAAAAGACATATTGTAGGTAGGGATATTGCAGGTGCTCAACTGAGTCTGGAAGTTTGACAGACTCCCCCACATCTGCCCCCCGACCCCGTGTCTGCTCTCCCAGACCCAACGAGCATCCAGCAGCCATCCACCCAGGTCTGGAGGCTTGTCAGGTGCTTGCCAAGCCACAAAGAAGCTCAACTGGTGCCGGGCGACTGCTTGGCGACCATCTAGCACAGCAAGATGTGGGTGAATCCATCCATCCATGATTGTAGATATTAGACTAGGGGTGCAGCACCTCAGGCCTGGGAGTTGAATCCAATCTTCCTGACATCCAAATCCAACCCTCTTGGGTTCCCCAGATGGCAACATCACCTTCCCCGGACCTCATTTCCTTTCCCTCAAACACTAATAGTTTGATGGTTTCCAGCATTTGGACATTATTTTTCCATACTAAAAGATTGAAATGCCTTTCCTAAGGCTTACTTACTGGCAAGAGCTTTAAGTTAAAATATAATGGTATTTTGGTATTTCGACCTCACCTCTTTGTCCCCACCCCCTATATTCAGCCCCACCCATGACTGGAATATGACCCCCAAAAGGTTCAATACCTCCTTACTAAACAACATGCTAGAGTGAAGCTAACAAAATAATGGGCTTGTCCAGATGACACACTAAGCCATGGTTAAGCCACTAACCCTTTTGCAGCAAATGGTTAGTGGGTGTGTTTAAACCATGGTTATATAGCCAACACGGTTAGTAATGGTTCACATGATACGCATGTTTAGCTCAAAATGCTTAATCACTATGGTTTGACATGTCATCTGAACAAGGTCCATGTGTAAAAGTCATAATGGCTGAGCTTCTAAGTGGAGAGTTTTAAGAAGAGTGTTGTCCAGAATTAATTTAATACATTGAAGCTAAGAAATGGGGGGGGGGGTCCTACTTTCCCCAGAATGATAGTGCATTGAGGGCATACTGAGGGAAAGAAAATGGGGACTGAATGGGGAGCTCTTTCACTGTCACAGCCCACCTGAGACAGCAGCAAATCAAAGTTAAAAAATACAATCCAAGTAAGCTGCCACTAGGGATGTGTATCGTATCGGTCCGATGTCTGATAACGAACCGATAAGGTCATTATCGGACATCCGATTACCGATTACGATTATTCCCTAAAGAGGCCCTCTCTGATTGGATCCAATATCCATATATCTGATAACCATTTGACATATTGGATATTTGGACCGCCATTTCAGGTGTTTTCCCCATAGGCTTTCCCCCAATGCAAACCTATGGGGAAAAACACTGGGCTGGCACTCCCTCCCTCCCCCTACTTGCACTCCTTACCTGCCTCCACTGCCTCCACTGCCTCCACCACTGCATACTACTGCTAAACAGGCTTTCTGGTCTGTTCATCAGTACAAAGCTGCGCTGAGTGATGACAACATCACTTGACACTTCTCTGTATTGACGAACATGCCAGAAAGCCTGTTTAGCAGTAGTACGGACCGGCGGCAGCAGCGGCAGGTAAGGAGCAGGAGTAGGGGGAGGGAGCGCGAGTGGGGGGAGGGAGGGACTGCCGGCCCAGTGTTTTTCCCCATAGGCTTGCATTGGGGGAAATCTTTCTTTCCCCAAATGCAAGCCTATGGAGAAAACACCTGAAATGGTGGTCCATAATCAGATTGGAACTTCCGATATTTATCGGATATTGGATCCGATCAAATCCGGGTACTCCCCCGATATGATCGGATCTGATATTTTTAATATCGGAAATTCCAATCCGATTACGATTATGATAATTCTGGCCGTGCACATCCCTAGCTGCCACTGCTAAGGGTAAGCCTGCCTCTCCATGCCCATGATTGTAGTGAATTTCTCCCACTGCTGCAAAATCACTCATGGGGCTGGATTCACTTTTCTTTCCTGTGAAAAGTAATGGCATTATAATTCCAGCGACTTTTGTCTCAGCCCTAATGTGCATTAATACAGATGGCCAAGCTACATAATGTGAACAATAAGTCATTTGCATTCACTCACTAGGCCTAGTCAGTATTCTAGCCTTCATTCAATGAAGAGAGAGTGGGGTTATGATTGCTGGCCCTGCACCTTTCCATCATATCCCTGTCACCTGGCCCTGATGGCCTCCATATGTTGGAGGATGAAGGTCTGAAGTAGGTAGGCTGACCGTATGAAAAGGAGGACAGGGCTCGTGTAACTTTAACAGTTGTAGAGAAAAGGGAATTTCAGCAGGTATCATTTGTATGCAATTTGTACCTGGTGAAATTCCCTCTTCATTACAGCAGTTAAAGCTGCAGGGACCCTGCCCTCTTGTGTATCTGATCACTCTGGTATAGTGCCTACAACTTTAATTGTTGTGATGAAGATGGGATTTCACCAGGTACTAATTGCATACAAATGATGCCAGCTGAAATTCCCTTTTCTCTGCAACTGTTAAAGTTACATGAGCCCTGTCCTCCTTTTCATATGGTCAGCCTAGAAGTAGGAGCCTGTTCAACACAGCCTTCCTGCACAGTTTAGAATTTTGGATTCTATATTGTGTGTGGAGCCTATATGTGTAGAGTAGGCTCCCCATTACATGCCATTATTTCCATTGCCTGGGGAGGTCAGCAGGTCTGGGATGTGATGAAAGGACCAGTGAGTCCGCCCCTCCCTGCCCTAATGTGATTCTAATCATGAGAAGGCTCGGACACCTGAACCGTATCCCAGAATCCTCAGCATAAGATATCACTCTGAAGGTAATGCTGTTACCAGGTATGTGATTGCATCTTTAGCTAGCTTAAGACATGGCTAAGATTGCAGCAAAGTCACATCAAAGGTCCTTAAGCGATGAAGAAGAAAAAGAACCAAGAAAACTATGGACTCATGGAAGGCATGTGGGCATGGGAAGAATCCAGAGACTTTCAAGGAACAAGGAATAAAGCAAAGGAGTGCACAGAAGGAGAAAAATGGAAGTCATGGTAGGCAGGATATGTCTGGAGTTGCAACACCAGGAAGCTAAAAGTACAAGTATGAGAGAAAGAAAATAAGACTACATTCCTATACCTGGGAGTAAGTCCCAATGGAACTCATTAGATATGCACAGGATTGAGTTGTGTGGGGTGGGTGGGTGGGTAATGGAGTTAGGTTAGGGTGACCAGATAAAATCCAGGTGAGGGCTCATGTAACTTTAACAGTTGTAGAGAAAAGGGAATTTCAGCCAGTGTCATTTGTATGCAATTAGTTCTTGGTGAAATTCCCTCTTCATCACATGAGTTAAAGTTGCAGGGGCCCTGCCTTCTTTTGTATCTGGTCACTCTAGTATAGTGCATGCACCTTTAACTGTTGTGATGAAGAGGGAATTTCACCAGGAACTAATGACATACAAATGACTCTGGCTGAAATTCCCTTTTCTCTACAACTGTTAAAGTTACATGAGCCCTCACCTGGATTTTATCTGGTCACCCTAAGTTAGGTACTGCAGGGCAATGAAAGGCACAGGGTAATAACTGGACAATAAATCACCCAACAAATAAATAGTGGATTCTCTAACTAAGAGCTCTTTCAGATGGGGCGGGGAATCACATCTCCTTCCCTTGCTCTTGCTTCCTGCTTCTCTTCCTTGATAGGGATGAGAACAATCACAAGAGGAGAAAGGGGAAGAAAGCAGTGACCACATGGTCTATTCAGTTTACTGGTACAGCACCCTCTAGTGGGCATTTTATAGCAAAACTTCTCCTGCACGCGGCAGGAAATAGCGACGAATATCACAATAGCTCAGAAGAGTCGCATGTTTTGAGGATTATTTTACAATGAAAAAATGGCAGAAAGAGTGGGAGATCAGTAGGAGATGCACAGGAGGAACACAGCTTTGTCAAAAAGACCCGCGAAGATCCATGAGTGGCCAGTCACAAGCATGAAATAAAATGTTCCTCTGAAGAAACGATAATTAACTAACTTTTCAAACTGAATCAAGGAAAGCTACAAGTTCACCTCCTTTCGATCAGCTTTAACGATTGTACTAACTTTAATAGTCTTCAGTTGGGCATAATTATTATTAATCTGAAGTGTTTTGTTTTTCTTCTACAAAAAGAAAAAAACCCATCTGTGCATTCTGCTGTCATGAGATAATAATTGCAGAATATTTGGTTTTATTTGGGATGTCGGGCACTCCCCCTGCCCTCTGCTAAGAACCACATTGTATTGAATATGCATATATTTGAAAGCTGCTTCAGCATGTTCTGCTTTCTGATATTTCAAGACAGATTTTTTTTCTTTCACTTCACATCCCTAATCACGAGACAAAGAGACAAAGAAAGAACTGCAAACATTGGAATCTTTTACAAAAGAGTTGAGCTATTTTGATGCAAGATTTTTGGATAAGGCTTATCTTCTCTGGCAGGGCCCATGATTAGCCAAGAGAACAGTTTCATAGGGCTACCTGATACTGGAGTTTGGTACTGGTGAGCAGTGGTGTAGTGGAGGTGGAATGCAGAGGAATGCAGTTCTAGAGCTCTTTTCAAAGCAGGGGTGAAGATATAATCTGCCAGAGTACCGGGATTATTGATGGACACTCCTTGCTCTGGCAAGTGAATACGACTAGGGAGTGCATATGAAAAGGATGACAGGGCTCCTGTATCTTTAACAATTGCATAGAAAAGGGAATTTCTGCAGGTGTCATTTGTATGCATGTAGCACCTGCTGAAATTCCTTCTTCATCAAAACAGTTAAAGCTGCAGGAGCCCTGCCATCTTGACTAGATACAAAAGAGGGCAGGCACCTGCAGTTTTAACAGTTGTGATGAAGAGGGAATTTCACCAGGTGCTGCATGCATACAAATGACACTTGGAGAAATTTCCTTTTCTGTGCAGCTGTTAAAGATTCAGGAGCTCTGTCTTCCTTTTCATATGGTCACCCCAAATATGGCTATAATAAGGCTTTCAAGATTTACTATTTTTGGAAACAGATCTGAATAGAAGAAGACAGAGAATGAGGAAAATAAGCAGAGCCTAACTACTACTTTCCATTTCTTTGAGGGGGTTCCTACTTCATGGTAGCATTTTAAATAGCAACACATCCTTGCAAGATGGTTTGCATTTTGCAATAGAAGCTAAAGAATGCATTTCAGCCAGCTGGAGTTCTTTTCTTAAAGTTCATTGTGTTTTACAAGTTGAACACATCCATTCGGAAGTAGGCGCCACTGAGTTCAATGGAGCTTACTCCCAAGTAACTAACAATCATTTGGAAAGTTGGGGGGGGGAACACACACAGCCCATTTTTATTTATTTATTGCCCAACTACTTTGGTCATTCCATCAATGAGCAGATAACAGAATGAAATACACCTGACAATCCGCAAAACGCAGGTGGAACAGATTTTACAAAATCTGTACATCTCTATCTGGAATGCTGATTATCTTGCATTCCAGATCACATAGAGAGCACCCACGGACAGAGGAAGCGCTCTGAGCATCATCAGATGGGGGGGAGGGGAGAATGATTCCTTACCGTTGCTTTCCTCCCACTTCTGTCCCACGTTACTTTCTCTTTCTTCATACAGGGGAAGAAAGAGGAATCAAACAATGACCATGTGGCCCATTCATGTTTAAGCAACACCTTACTGAACACCTGAATAAGGCTATATTAGCAAGCTATTATATTCTGTTTCTTTTTGCAAACAGCTTGCATGCTTGAAAGAAAACTATTTTAGTCACGTCTCTAACTGGAGTCACACGAACTGGAGGGAAAAGCTTACAAAGAGTTCATAAAGTGAACCTGTTTAAGCTTGGCTTACTTAGGTTATGGAGTTTCACTGCATGCCGTGAAATTCCTTTGCTCCCAAGCCTCAGATTATGCCCTGTGGGCTAATATGTCAGAAAATCCCACATTTCCCCGAAAGGCATGGAGCCCCCCCCCCCCGAACAGTTCTGTGCCCATTTTGAAAGCTGTGTTTACTCACAAGGAGCTGAGAAGAAGCCATGCCCACACGCCCATGGAGCTTGGGATCTTCCCAAAACTGCGGGGATAATCGATTATCCCGGGGAAAGTCTCTGCCCATCCCTGGTTGCCCCTGGGGTCCCCTGTGCATCATATGGATGCTCCTGAGCTGATCCCGGAGAAAATTGCTGGTGTGGATATGCCCTCTGTCTAAGCAGTGATTAATATTCAGGATTTGGGCAGAAATAAATGTGTTAGTTTGTGCTGAGGACACAATTGAAAACATTACAAAAACAGGAGAGAAAATGTATTTACTACAGATGAGCCCAAATTTCTCAGAAAATATTTTACTGAGAACATTTCTGAGATTTTTTTATTTTTCTGACCTACCCCACCCCTAAAAAAAGGAGGAAAAAATATCCATTTTCTCTGGATATTATTCTCCATCAGTTATTTGGTGACAGAGCTAGGTCTAGGACATTATGGAGGATGCAAAATGACATCAAGGAGGACAATACAGTACTTGCTGCTGCTGTCCCTTGAAGGTGTCACCTGCAGCAGAGGAAAATCTTATGAAAGAAGAAAGAAGCTACCACTGATCATGAGATGCCAACCCCATGAGAAACCATTTGAGAATTTCTCTTCCCCCCAGAGAAATTTAATGAAATTGTCTCTCTAATTTATCTGCCCACGAATATGGTGGAGAATTTTGAGAGGTAATTTGTGCTCATAGCTCTGTTTCAACTCCTTTGCAGATTCCAGTTCAAGCTGAGGGAAGTGAACAAATGTGAGTTGACTGCCAGATCTACACCTCATGCCAAATCATTACAAATGTGGAATAAAAAGCAGGATATCACACTATGAAAGCGGTATATGGAATGTGGTACGTCATTGCATAGGGGGAAATCACATGTGCATACCATCACTTCTCCACCCGCACGTTTGTCCTTCATTACTTCCTCTTTTGAAAGAGGAAGTAAACAACTTGCATGTAGCCCATTCAGTGGGCCATTTTGATTCGGCTGCTTCTCCTGCACACAGCAGGAGATAACAGCAACTTCCATCTTTAAAAATAAATCGGACTTACTGGGGCATTTTTTTGTCATGCGAAGAAAGCTATAATAATAATAATAATAATAATAATAATAATAATAATAATAATAATATATTTATTTATAACCTGCCTCTCCCTACGGATCGAGGTGGGGAACAACAACAAATATAAAACACAAGAACCACAAAATAGATGAAATATTAAAATAAATAAAAATGAATACATCATTAAAAACATCTTAAAATTCAACTGGGTAGGTCTGCCGGAAGAGATCAGTCTTCACGGCTCTCTTAAATTCATGAAGACTGCTAATTTGTCGAATCTCCTCCGGCAGGCCATTCCACAGTCCGGGAACGGCAGAAGAGAAGGTCCTCTGGGTAACACTCGTCAGCCTAGTTCTGGCTGATTGGAGTAAGTTCTTCCCAGAGGACCTGAGTGCGCGAGGCAGATTATACGGGAGAAGGCGATCCCGCAGGTATCCTGGACCCAAACCATGTAGGGCTTTAAAGGCATGGGAAGTGTGCGGGAGGCAGACGAAGTCGTGAGAGGGACCTGTGAAAATCTGTGAGTGTCCAGTAACGAGCGTGCAGTCAAACATTCATCTGATGGAGCTCATGGATTGTGCCCCAACAGATCAGTGCACTGCAATATCGCTATAAAGCTGTAGTGTAGATCTTTCCTTGGTTTTGCCCCAACTTCAGGTGCAATATCCCAAAGGTAGCATCGTTGTCTTTTTTTCTAAAAAGAAGGAAGTAGAAGTAGTGAGGTGGGGCAGAGTGGGGCAGGGGTTAGGGTGTGGAAATGGATGTGTATGGGGAAAAATAGTTTCCTCCTCCCCCAATGTTGTAGGGTGAAACTAAACATAGGTAACCAGTCTGAAATAGCTGAGGGTTGCTAGTGAAATGGTTGATTTTTTAAAAACGACTGGCAAATTCCATTACAACAGTACAAATACTGGCACACCCTCCTTCTCCCAACAGTTCATGCTTGGAATCACCATCAAAGGGTCGAGGCAAGAACATTAATTTCTTTCTGTAAAGTAATGGCTCATGACCAATTTTAGATAATGGAAGTTCCTTGCTTTTATCTTAATCCTCAGTTATTGTTATGTCTCAAATGGGCACCATTTAATTCTGACATCCTGTTGAAGCTGATCTGGATCTTATCCTCTGGATATATGTAATTGCTGTGTGTGGTCAATTGAAAAGACTTTTAGCAAAGTGCTTTGTGGTGAATCCTCTCCTGCTAGAATGGCAAATGTCTGGTTGAGCAAAAACCATAGAATAAAGCTAGTAGTAGAACAAAGCTCGTAGGGATTTTTTGTTCTCCCCCCGACCTCTCCCCGCAAGCCTCAGATTATCATTTGGTTTTATAAATTGCAAATACAAGCATGAATGCACTGGTATAATTTTAAGATAGCAACAGCATTTAAGAAACTGCTGTGAGCACCACCATAAAACGGTTCCCACGGAGCATGTGGGTAGTCACATCATGGCTAGCGTGTAGGTCTGGCTAGTCAACAGTAAGCTAAAGTGGAGTGCGTGGAAGAGATAGTGAAGCTAGAGGCTGGGAGGGAACCAGCAAAGCAAAGGGGTTAGAGGGGAGTGAAAATGCAAGGCTATAGGGGGAGAGGGGAAAAAAAGAGCAAGGAGGCTAGAAAGGGAGAGAAAGAAGGGTGTTCTTAACATTTTGCAAGTTTCTTCGTTTTTTAAAAAATAAAATAAAATTGAAAGCCGCAGGGAGGGGGAAGCTCTGTGGGTGCTGCGTTGGGAACCCTTGGCATGATTTGACCCTAAATTTCACAGAGGATCATCATACAGAGAGGAGCCCCCTTCTTCCGGCAGTGACTCTCTACACATGGAGGCTGGTGAGAGAGGCTATGGAGGGGGCAGACCTAGAACTCTTGACCCACTTCCCCTCCTCACATGTAGACCCTACGTGCGTCTAGAGAGCCTGAAGAGAGCTTGTGTTTTCCTGGCCAGTGGGCGCATGCTGCTGGCTAGAGTTTGGCTGAGACTGATTCAAGTGAACAACAAAACGAAATGCAACCCTGAGGCATGGCCAGGATGTGTGATTCCAGGACTTTTCAGACAGCAGGCCTCCCTCTTTGATGGGTAATCCATGTTGCTGCATATGACACAAAATGTTCCGCAGCAGTAATTTCAGAGGGTTGCCAGTGCAGGCTGGTGCAGAGAGAACGGCCTCCTTGAGAAGGAACATTTGTTCTTCTGCTCAGAAATTGCAATAGTCAACTTTTGTTCCAAGATGCATTTCACTGAAATTTGCATAGCAGAATGCGCATGTATAGCTTTCCCCAATGCAGACGTCCGCAATCATGTTAGGATGCCCTGGAGGTGTAGCCAGTGCCTTGCAGAATGTTGTGAGTGGGGTAGCAATACAAGCTTACTCACTCCTTGCCCAACACACAGAGAACACCTGAACAGTGCACATATGTTCAATAAAACTATGAATGTGGAAAGGCAGATTGCTTGTTCAACAAGATGAATCATAGAATAGTAGAGTTGGAAGGGGCCTATAAGGCCATCAAGTCTGACCCCCAGCTGGATGCAGGAGAGAAACTTTTGCATAGGACAGGGCCGCACAGTTTACGACCTACCAAGCCAAATTCAGTTCAGAAACCATGTGTAGCAGCACACCAGTATATTTGGCCTGATTTGGCTGCCCAACAGAGATGATTTCAAAAATGAACAAGAGAGGGAACTGTGAGTACACGCCTCATGGACAGTATT
Source organism: Anniella stebbinsi (assembly GCA_029215795.1). NCBI lineage: Eukaryota > Metazoa > Chordata > Lepidosauria > Squamata > Anniellidae > Anniella > Anniella stebbinsi. Next base: position 4,556,118 of record JARDYH010000006.1, read on the forward strand.
TGGCTTGGTGAGCCACCAATCATGCAGGCCTTTTATAGAGAAATGGAAAGATGGGTAAAAGGAAACAATGTACTAAAGTCAAATAATGTACTGCTACCATGTCTCCTACAAAGATGCAATCTACTAGATTTATATACTTTCAGGCATTGTTAGAAAAGGTCCCATACACACTCCCACATTATTGCAAGGCATTAATTTTAATGTATACTTTGCTAGCACATGAGTCACAGGGGGTTCAAAACAGGTCTCAGGATTAAGATGATTTGTCTATCACTATTCAGTTTTTAGCCTTGAATCAATGCACCCTTGCTGGCTGATATAAGCCATGTAGAAGCTTTTCTCAAGGCAAAAGGAGACAAGCTCCATTATAAATCTTCATCTCCATATGGAGTGACATCCCGTGGTACATGTTTTAGGGAATTCTGCCAAGCCCCCATTCATTTCTTCAGGAGGATTGTTAACTTTTTAAGTTCAGAAATTACTCCGGTGATCAGATCCTTTGTCATGTCCTAATCTAATACCTCCCCACCCCACCCTACGCCCACTGCTACATCTAATGTGGACAAAGGCAGACTGTCAAAAACTCATCTCTTTCCTCTGGCTGTGCCTGAAGCTTAGTTTTATACAGGACTCTGTGGGAGACCTGGCAATATTGCAGGATTTTTCTTTGATCCTTTTTCCTCTCATTTTTTTTAAAACACACACACACACACACACACATATTCAGCCACCATTGTATTTTTCATAGACTCCAGATCATTTTCATGTTAGAATTCTCTTCTGTTCACATTTTCAGTTGCCCCATTTTTCCCCCCGCCCATGTAGGCAAAGAGCATTATCACACGGGGAAATGGCGCTTCCTCATCATCGCTTCTCTGCCGGCGCTTCTGTCCCTCATTACTTCCCCTTTCAAAAGAGGATGTAAACAATGTTCACGTGTCCCATTCAGTGGGCCATTTCGATTGTGCTGATTCTCCTGCACACAGGAAAAGACAGAGGCAAGTTCCATCTCTAGAAACCATTTGGACTTACTTTCTTTCGTCACATGAAGAAGGCTAGAATGGGCGGGAGGCACATGGGATGCAGACAACGTCTTGAATAGGACCTGTGAAAATCTGTGAGCGCCCAGTAACAAACGTGCAATAAAACACTTGTCTGATGATGCCCATAGTCTCCACGCATTTCAAGGAAGGCATGGTCAAAAATGCCCCCCTTCCCCTCAAGGTTTCACTAGTCATTTTTAGAAAACGAATTTAAATGTTTCAAATTCATAACAACCAACATGGATCTTTTTTCTCAGCCACACTGCAAACATACTGCACTGCTTTTGAAACTGGTCCGGAAACTTCAACTGGTACAAACAGGGCAGCCAGACTGTTAATAGGGACTGGCCAACGAGACCACATTACTCCAGTCCTTTTCCAGCTTCACTGGCTGCCAGTCCAGGTCTGGGCCTGATTCACAGTGCTGGTATTAACATTCAAAGCCCTAAATGGCTTGGGGCCAGGTTATCTGAAGGAACGCCTCCTCCCATATGTACCTGCCCAGGCCCTAAAATCATCTTCAGGGGTCCTTTTTTGTGAGCCCCTGCAAAAGGAAGTGAGGTAGGTGGCTACTAGGAGGAGGGCCTTCTCTGTTGTGGCACCCCGGCTGTGGAATGAACTCCCTAGAGAGGTTCATCTGGCACTTACATTATACTCTTTTAGATGCCAGGTGAAGACCTTTTTTATTTTCACAGTATTTTCACAGTTCATCGGTTTAATTTTTAACTTTGCTGCTTTAAATTTGTATTAATGTCTGCATTGCTGCTCGGTTTCATCCTGGTTGAGCTCTTATATTGTATTTTCTACTATGTTTTTTATACTGTTGTGTTTTTTATATATGTATTGAATGGTTGTCATGGCTTTAATTTTTATAAACCGCCCAGATAGCTTCAGCTGTTGGGCGGTGTAGAAATGCAATAAAACAAATACCTCAATCAATCAATATTAAACTCCAAATATAGTATTCTGTTTCCTCCCCACTTCGGTCCTCTATACCACTCTGGTTTAAAAAGGGCCTTAGACTCTGACATGATTCAGTCCGTTCTACCACCACAAACTGCTTCACGTGTAGACCAGGCTTTATTCTTTGTTACTAGTTGCCAGAATGTTCTTTTATGTCCTTTCTTGGCAGTCTTTCAAAACATATTGTGATTTTTTTTTCCAGGCACAGCCCACTGAAAATGACACAGTAGCATTACTGAAACATGAACTTATTAACCCCTTGTGGGAATACCCCATGTGATGTCTTTAAAGTCACAGTTGTTTTAATTAGTGCATCAGCATGAAGCATGGCTTACATCCAAACTGGCCATATGGTGCACCACTCGGGGAGTCTTTTTGTATGCCCAGAGGGCACAAATGTGTTTGTTGAAATTCCAAAATGTATTTACCAGTGAAGAAGGAAAATAATTCATAGTATATCCTCAGTGTATAAGGCAAGCAGTGGTGTGAGGCAAGTGGGCAAGTGGTCAGAAGTATTTCTTGCCATTTATGCTAAGGCACCCAGGATTCTTGGTGTTTGTTTTGTGAATGTTTTTGCCCCTGTGAAAATATTCCATGTTGTTGTTGTTTTTGGCATCTGTTTGTTCATTATGAACATTTATGCTGCACTTTTGTATTAAAAACGTTCAAGCCAGTGTATCAAGAAAGAGAATAGAATGTCAATAATAATAGTTAGGATATGGATGTGCATCAGATTTGGATGAAACCTGAAGCCTGAGCAGAATCAGGCCCATTTGGACCATTCTAGTTGCTTCCTGAGGTGAAGTGGGCTTCCCTTCAAAGCCACTGGAACCAAAGCTGGGGCAGGACAAGGGTTCATTTCCAATTCATGTCCTGAATTGCAAACAGCCGGTCTCCTTTCCAAATACCGTCTTTTGGTTTTGTTTCTCTAGAATGCTGATGAGTGCAGGAAGTACAGCTGAATGACTGAAAGGTCCATCATCTCATCTTAGGGCATGCTTTACTAAGGCTGCCAATCACTATGCTTTGGGGGAGGGCAAGGATGTGACCATGAGATGGCCAGTCTCCCAACACCACCAGGTTTCACGTAGCCTTGGACTGGTTTTTAATCATCATAACTCCCTAGCCCCTGCACCTAAAACTCTGCAGGTTTTTTTTTAATTTAGGGACACCTCTATGTTGTTTGTCATTTTCAGAACTGTGGTCCACAAGAAACTTAGATAAGTGCACATAAAACCCTGTACCCATTCATCTGAAACTTGGCAAGCCTGAACCACTCAGAAAGGGCAGGCAACTATCCCTGCAATTTTCATCCAATTCTTCTAAGAAATAAAATTTAAAAAGTCATTGGCAGATCCCTTTTAAAACAAAACATTATATAAAGGCCCATACCCCCAAATACATGTGCCTATCCCCCCCAATATCAACCAATTCTGACAAAGAGAAAAACAGTTATAGCTATTATTATTTTTATTTTCCATGATAGTCAATCTAAAAGTAAAGACTAGGTTTACTGAAAAGGAAAGGAAAGGGGGGGGAAGTCAATTGAGGAAAATTAAGAGTAAATTGATGTGGCTTAAGGAGATGATTTAATGTTTATTATATTTTATTTCTTTATTACATCTTTATCCTGCCAATCAGCCGAAGCTCTCTGGGCAGTGCACAATTAATAATCATAAAAAAATAACAATATAAATTTAAACATAAAAAAGTTAAAAAGGCAGTATAAAACGAGCTACATTTAAAACCAGGGAAAGCCTGTGTAAAAAGGTATATCTTCAGGAGGCATTTAAAAGATGTAACGTTTTCTGCCTCCCGACCCACACAACAGAGGATTTTCCAGAGGGTGGGTGCCACTACAGAGAAGGCCCACCTCTGAGGATCGTAGTTGTCATTCAGGTATAAGGGAAGGTGGTCTGCTAGGTATGCTGGTCCCAAGTTGTTTAGGACTTTGTAGGATAACAGCATAACCTTGTATGTGGCTCTGTAGCTAATAGGCAGCCAGTGCAGTTCTTTTAATACAAGTTTTATATGAGCAGAGCTAGCTGTCCCTGTGAGTACCCTAGCTGCTGCATTCTGAACCACACACATGGGTAGCCCCACATAGAGTGCATTACAGTAGTCTAGTTGTGAGGTTACCAGTGCATGAATGACCATGGCTAGGTTATCCCTATCCAGGAATGGGCGCAGTTGGCATACTAACCAACATTGATAATGGGCGCTCCGGGTCATCAAGGTCACCTGGGCCTCAGTGACAAAAATGGATCCAGGAGCACCCCTCAAACTATGTACCTGCTCCTTCGGAGGGAGTGCAACTCCATCCAGAACAGGCAAACATCCCAATTCCCGGACCTGGGAACCACCAACTCCCAAGGCCTCTGTCTTATTGGGATTCAGATTCAGTTTGTTGGCCCTCATCCAAGCCATAACTGTATCCAATCACTGGTTCAGAATGTGCACAGGCTCTCCCAATTCAGGTGTTACAGAGAAACAGAGCTGGGTTTCATCAGCATACTGGTGGTACCTTGCCCGAATCTCCTGATGACTGCTGCCAACAACTTCATATAGGTATTATATAACATTGTTAATCAGATGAAGGTAGTTGGATGCCAGGTGGAAGGAAACACATGTGATGAAGAACTGGGAGGGAAAAGAATACAGGTGGGGAACAAAAGAGTAGTATCAGGAGAATTACAGGTCTGAGTCTTCAAGGAGAAAGAAGGGGAGGTAGAAACAGAGGAGCAAACCCATGAAGATATTGAAAGTTTAGCATGAAGACAGGGGAGCCAATGAAGAGAATGGTACAAAGTAGGGATGTGCACGGCTGAAATTATCGTATTGTATCGTAATCGGAAATTCTGATATAAAAAAATTTCAGGTCCGATCATATCGGGTGGTACCCGGATTTGATCGGATCCAATATCCGATAAATATCGGAAGTTCCAATCCAATAACGGTGTTTTCCCCATAGATTTGCATTGGAGGAAAGAAAGCTTCCCCCAATGCAAGTCTATGGGGAAAAACACTGGGCTGGCACTCCCTCCCTCTCCCAACTCGCGCTCCCTCTCCCCACTCACACTCTTTACCCGTCACCGCCACCCCTGCCCCGTACTACTGCTAAACAGGCTTTCCAGCCTGTTTGTCAGTACAGAGAAGCACCGAGTGATGTTGTCATCACTTGGCATGGGTCTGTACTGATGAACAGGCCGGAAAGCCTGTTTAGCAGTAGTATGGGGTGGTGATGGCACTGGCGGCATGGAAGGCCGCAGGGAAGGAGTGCAAGTGGGGAATATGTATCGTTATAGTTAATCGGACATCGGAATGATACAATACACATCCCTAGTACAGAGGTGTAATATGATCCGAATGATGTGCAGGAAAAATAAAGGAATAGTGCCATTTATGGCAAAATGGAGGTGCTTCAAAGTAGGAGCAATCTACTGGAAGCCATTGTGTAGAACCAGTTTACATGGTCATTTTCAGCCATTTTTTTTTTAAAAAAATCCTCATATATCACTCCTTGGTGCAAGTCCTATGTGTACCAGAAGCTCATGGATGGCCTTTGTATGCCCACATTGAAGAAAAAGGCAAGTCATATTTGGTGAACTAAGGCCAAAACTTCAATTAAATTATTTACAATGTGCATGTCCTCCAAAATTACCTATCAGGTTCTTGGAAGTTAACACATGGTCAGTGGAAATGGATCTTCAAAGCCAATATGACAGCCAAATGACTTATATTATCACGTTGGAAGGATAAATTCTCACCTCCAATAATGCAGTGGACTGAGGACTTAACACTATCAACATTTGAACGGGTGTTATATAGACGCAACTTGCAAGTGGATAAATATTTGGAAATTTGGTCTGCTTTCCTTGAAACCTTTGTATAAGTCTCTCCCACCCACCCCTTTTTATGAATGGTACACTTGATGGGAAAAAAATGACGATATTCCTATATATGCAACTTTCTTTTTTCCTTTTTGTTTTGTTTTTTCACAACTCCCTTTTTGTTGTTTTGTTATTATTCACAATAAAAAAGGAGGAAACAATTAAATCTGTTATGATGCTAACCAGTTGTGTGGGAATGTAATGATGCTGGTGCCATGCTGGAATGTGCGCCTGACAGCAATGTTATAGGTGAACCCTCCCCTGCTACTGGTACAAACAAAATGTTTTCAGCTTGAACCTTTGGAATGAGGCTGTCCCGCCCGTCACAAAATGCCCCTATGCCTCATGACTTCAAGTGTGAACTCTAGGCCAGCTTCAAGGGGCTCCTAAACCCAGAGCCTACAGCCCAAAGGAAATATCTAGGGAATCCCTATTCAACATAAAAAGGGTGCCTCAGCATGCTGTTGGTGTGTACTCCACACTGCCTTGCTCCATGTAGAGTAGGCAAAACAAACTGGTCACCACTTCTATCTGCCAATCCTACTCAGCCCTAGAGTGACTAGAGAAGCCAACACTGGCAGGTGGGTGCCAAGGAAAAGAGAAAAGAAGGCTGGCATTAGGTGGGATGGGTGTATATAACTACTGTCCCATCCACATTCCAGATAGGGTGTCAGGATGCAGTGTGTGTCCAGAGTAGAAGGACATGGCCCTGCCTCCTTCTGCCAGTGTGTAGAAGCAGTCCCCTACTCTGCAGCTGCCTGGATCAGGCTCATCCTGGGGTGCTCCAACTGCAATGATGTCTGTTGTTCCAATGATAACAGAAAGTACTGGAGAAACTGCAAAAAATCACTCCGAAGTTGAGATGATAACTTTATGTGAAGGTATGATGTTCATGTGAAAGCAGGCACATGTGTGCCCAAGGACAATGACATATAGGAAATTCATCAGTGAAAAATAATTTTGTCTACCAGTCCTAAGGAGATTAATTGCAGATGAATTATGATGCCACTATTACACAAGTTATTACTTAAGGTGATTAACTGCAGATGGCTTCTTATAACCTTGATTATTAGAAATTGTTTGGGGCTATGTCGACCCAAGTAACCTCCCCAGGACTGAGAGGACAGAAAGTTGTTTTAAGTGTTATGTCTTCTCTTGCCAGAGCGTAAGCACACAATTTAAAAATAAAATAAAAGTTAGGGTGCTTCCAAATTGAGGGGTCCTAGCACCAACAATCGGATGGCAGCTCTTCCATCTTTTCTTGCTTGATGCGTTTCCTGCAGTAAGAAACACAACATGCAAAATGGTGAGGAAACAAGGGAGGATCAGAAGTGCAGGCAGGTGACGGGGTGAGAAAAGCTTCTGCTAATGAAAATGATGTTCTCTCCACTTTAGACTTTGTTCCTACACGTTGTGTCTTTTAAAATCCATTCATCCAGCCTCAATGGCCTTGATCCAGCTCTAGTTGTGTGCAACAAATTGTGACCAACCTGGAGCCCTGGATGACGAGCACATTCCTATCTGCATCAAAAGATTCAGTTAGCTTCATCTCACGTGTGGATTCCTTTGCTGGATTGAGGCAACATATATTCGCCACTCCATGATGAAAGGACTAGAAAGGTCTGCGTTGTGACCATGAAATAGCATCCTTCCCCGTTCCTCTTTTGTTTCCTTTTTAAACACGCAACAATTTATCTATAAAAATATTGAAACAGTTTCTATGAAAAATACATATTCATTATGCCAGATTTTAATAAACTGCGACAGGCAGATTTTTTTATTTTTTTACACCGCCACAAACAAGTGAATTTAATTAAAATGAAGATGAAAGAGTGGGAATTGACCTGAGCGTGTTTCATGCCGAGCGCCATAATAGATGCAAAATCCACCAGAGATCAAGAAAGACGAGAAGCATGATGAAGGAGACGGCTTTTGCTGGAGGGAATAGTTTTTTTCCCCTAGAATTGTGTGAGTGTGGGTGGGTGGCAGGGTTAATCTGGAAGGCCGGGGCACAGATAAACCAAGCATAAAATAAGGTTATTTTGTTTTAAAGAAACACAGGCAATGACACTTTGGAGTCATTGCCTAGTTCTCCTTACACATGTTGAGGGAGAAAACAGAATGGCTTCTTGGTTTAGCAAGACAGCAAGTGAGTATATACCCTGCTCTGTATCAGAGGCAGCGAAGACGAAGCAAAGAGCCAGGCATCTGGGTCTGCGATTTGGAGGTCTGCCCTTGGCTGTCAGTGAACACACCATATGATCAAACACATCCGCACCTGTGCAAACTGGCAAACACAAGCCAATTTTGCATCCTCGCTAGATAAAATCTGAATGGTCTTGTGGAGAGCTGAAATAAGCAAGGACAGTTCTCCGTCATTCCATGCACATTGTCATTTGGGAGTTTTTAAACTTCTCAAGCCACCCATGAAAGCAGCCTGGAGACGGATCTGACATGTGTTTTGCTCAAATGCAATCCGGCTACGATCAGTAGGATTTACTCCCAGGTTAGCCAGGAGGCTGATATTCCACAGAATTATCAAAGGGCGTAGAACTAAAATTAAGATGTAAAGTGAAAACTAACCAGGTCGGGCCCTTTAAAGTACTGGCTGGGTGGGAGATGTGTTGGGAAACATTATGTAAACGTCACTCTGTGCTTCTTGGAGGAGCATGGTGTATAAATAATACTAAATTCACATAGGATTGCAGCTGTGCAGCATGACCCTAAGCATGTTTACTAAGAAGTAATCTCCACTGAGTTCAATGGGGCTTACTCCCTAGAAAGGACTCTTTGCCTTTCATTCTTTTCTTTCTTTCCAAGATTTGAATAATTTAAGTGTATATAAACTGTTCTTTATTTGAAAGTGGAAATAAAACAAAGGCCACATCTACACCAAGCAGGATGTGACATTTTGAAAAAAGCTTTGAAAACTGTATATAGAGTAGGGTGACCATATGAAATGGAAGACAGGGCTCCTGTATCATTAACAGCTGCATAGAAAAGGGAATTGTTGCAGGTGTCATTTGTATGCATGCAAAACCTGGTGAAATTCCCTCATCATCACAACAGTTAAAACTGCAGGCGCCTGCCCTCTTTTGTACCTAGTCAAGATGGCAGGGCTCCTGCAGCTTTAACTGTTGTGATGAAGAAGGAATTTCACCAGGTTCTGCATGCATACAAATGACATCTGCAGAAATTCCCTGTTCTATGCAACTGTTAAAGATACAGGAGCCCTGTCCTCCTTCATCACAATTGTTAATAGCCACATCAGAGAAGGGGAGTGGAGGAGAGGAGAGGGAGCCCAGGGAGAGGTTAGTTCATTCCCATAGTTTAGTTAACAAAGCCAATGGGTGAAGAGGAATTTGAATATTGAGAGAGAGAGAGAGAGAGAGAGAGAGAGAGAAAGAGAGAGAGGAGACACCTTAAACCATAGCTTTAACCATGGTTACTAAGGCAAAAAGCCTTATTCGCCATGGTTAAAACCATGGTTTAAGGTGTTTTCTGAATGGGGCCATAGAATCATAGAAGAGTAGAGTTGGAAGGGGTCTATAAGGCCATCGAGTCCAACCCGCTTCTCAATGCAGGAATCAATGACCCCTCGCAATGTTGCGGAGTTTGCGGGGAATCAGCTAGCAAAGCGATGTCACACCTTATGAAAGCTTTGAGATATTTTCTGATTTATTTCCAATGGTTCAACAAATTCTGATCCTCACTCCTCTCTTTTGAGGTCGCTGTGTCTTCAATTAATTTTCTAGGACCTGCTGACAGGCTACCGTGTCTACGCTGTTCTTCAGATAGCTGTGATAATATGAGATAAAATGATATTGTCTTTATTGCCAAAGCAATAACACCATACAAACAGCCTGCTATTATTTAAACAGTTCTGCAGTTGAAGACCAGTATGTAACGACAGCATTTCCAAGGCAAAGTTAAGGGTCATTAGCATGAGCAAATCAAAGGGATTACCATTATCACAGCAGCACATCAAGAAGATTATGACTGTTGTAAACTGGTGCTCGAGGCTTGTTTTGTTTTAATATATAATTCTTAAAGAGACTACCTTATCTGGGAGAGTCAGCTAACCTCCCCGTTCTAACATTTTGAGCGCAATGAAATGGAAATGTTGGGTGTTAGAATAAGAAGCAAAACCACAACAGTTCTTGGAATGCAGCCAGCTCTTTGATTTGCCCCAGGAAATGTCATGTGCTGGCATCCTAAGGGTATTATGTGACCAGGCCACAAGCACTGTAAAGAAAAAAAGATGCAAGAGATTAAGGAGCTTTTTGGCATCCAAGCCTTATACTGCATGACAAAATAGGAACTAAACCCTGCTGAGGCTGAACTTCAAGGCAAAATGCATAATGGGCATCAACAGGAAAGCATCATCCAAGCATTGCAGTTCCATCTGGTTTGCCATGTGATTAGAACTTTCACATATTTAAGAATGCAAAGGCCTGCAAGTGGAAAATATCCAGAAGTCTGTAGGACTCCGCGCAACCTTGGGAGGCTTCTCAAGTGGATTCCACAGGTTGGCGTCTTAGAACTCCAAACTCCAAACAGGACATTGCAGCGTGGAGTGCTCTTGTACAAGGTTCCAGCAAAGGATGCTGGAGAAATATGCGATGGACTGAAATGAGTTTGGAGTTCTAAGACGCCGACCTGTGGAATCCACATGAGAAGCCTCCCAAGGTTGCGCGGAGTCCGCAGACTTCTGGATATATATATATTTTTAACATTCCTGAAATTTATGCCAATTCATTCTCAGGAAAATACACAAGTTTCTGCTGCGACATATTCCATGCTGGGAAATATAAGCGGGGGAAAGTTGAATGGAATGTGGGACATTACGCAAAATGTTATGTAGTACCGTTACGTAAATTGTTGCAATCTTTGTTACAGAATTATTTAAGTATGTTTCCTCAGAACAGGGGGAAAACACACACAGAATCTGTCTGTGAACAGACGCCAGAACAAACAACACCACACAATCCACGTAACAATGTCATGGGCTGCCCGTTCCCTCTGGCATTCAAACGTGATGGCAAAGTGACATGAGACGCTCATGTCGGTGAGACTTATTTTATTGTTCCCTGCCTCGATTCAAACGGAGAGGCGGGTAAGAAATATTATTATTATTATTATTATTATTATTATTATTATTATTATTATCACATGGTACAGGGCACAATGGTTACATTCTCCAAACAACACCCAACTTAAAGCTGAATAGTTAGAAAACTTTAGGTTCCTTTCCTGATAACGATTCTTCTGGCAATCACTCGGGGGTGAGGGGTGGGTAGAGTTTGCCACCATCCGATTTGAGCTTCTCCAGATGCTACATATGCTGGCACCTCAAGGGACATGGCCAGAGCCTAAACAACATCCCAGGGAGGGGGAAACACTTATGATGTGAGCCAGCAGAGCCGGACAGAGACGAAAGACAAACACAACCTGCTGAATGCTGAGCTGATACAGTACATGTGATCACAGGGAAGGTAAAACCACAGGAGTCTCATCCTTCTGGTAAGGACTGGCATCTCCCTGCCACCTGAGTCTGGCCACAAACACGCAATCCACAGCAAACGCAAGTTCAAGTCTCTGAAAAGCCTCCCAGTACTTTCCATGGCATAATCCTTAAAAATCTACAGTCCAAATGGCAAGTGAGAGAGCAGGTGGAGAGTGCTTCCAAAATCCCAAAACAGATGGAATCCAACAGGAGGGGGTTTAGGCCTGTGTTGAAAGATATCTCTAGCCTTGTTTCCCACCTCTTATAGACCAGAGACCTGGCCTATTCAAAGCCACTTGACAGATAGGTCCTCTGACCTGTAAACCATGCCCATGTGCCAACAAGGCTGGATTGTTCCACCCACTATGATGATGCTACAATCTGAGTGACAGCTTCCAAGAATGGCCACCACCTTTCCACCATGGCCAGGTTCTCAAGGAAACCTGCTACAGCTGCAAGGCCAACAACAGGGGGTGAGAGACTACTCCTGTGAGAAACTCTGACAGAGGTAAGCTTCCAGAGACATTGACTTTCTAAACCTATTTCTAATGCATCAGCTTACACATGTGGTACACATGATACACAGACAGAACAGATTTTACACAGTACATACATCCTGAGTTCCAGCTACTCAGCCATGCCCATTTCCAGGATACTACTTCCCCATGTTCCCATTTTTTTCCCTCTCAATCAGCATTGTGTGGCTACTGAACATGCTCAGTCCTCACTCAGCCCCCTCCCCCTATTTTAGGATGTATTTCCTTAATTTTTATCTATTTATTGTTTTGTACTTCTGCAAACTTTGGGCCCCTTCCAGACCTCCTGATACCTCTCTCTTGAGCAGCGATGGCGCCATTGTGACAACATAAACATACATACTCAGAGAAAGAGTTCACTGTTAGTGTATATTAGGTTGACCATATGAAAAGGAGGACAGGGCTCCTGTATCTTTAACAGTTTCATAGAAAAAGGAATTTCAGCCAGTGTTATTTGTATATATATGCAGAACCTGGTGAAATTACCTCATCATCACAAAGTTAAATCTGCAGAAGCCCTGCCCTCTTTTATACATGGTCAAGAGGACAGGGCTCCTGCTGCTTTAACTGTTGTGATGAAGAGGGGATTTCACCAGGTCTGTACATATACAAACAACACCTGCTGAAATTCCCTTTTCTATGAAACTGTTAAAGATACAGGAGCCCTGTCCTCCTTTTCATATGGTCACCCTAGTGTATATAACAGTAACTGAACTTCACAATCAGCAGGTGACACAGCAGTTCCAGGCTGTATTACTGGGTTGTGGTTAGAAAGCGGAGGGCATAAATGAAAACTGGGCTGAAAAACCCCACTCCCACCTTTGAGAAACTTAACATGCCCCCCAAAATTAGGTGGAAGATATTTCAGTTGCTTTTGGTGGGGGCAGAAGAAATTCAGGATGGGGGAGGCTTACATAGGTGAGACTGAGTGGCATTTTTATCATCATCATTCTTATTCTTGCTTTAACTGATAAATCCTAGTACAGCTGCTATTTTTTTTTTAAAAAAAAAAATGGGATCCAGAAAAAGTTATGAAGCTTTCTGGCTGCATTTCCAGGGGACTGGGTCAAATTTAGCATGGAAGTGGTTATGTCACATCAAGTAACAGTCTTTCCATTGATTCTGATTATAACTGTGAGCCTGAGGTCAGGGACTTTCTTATTATGGATCTTTGTAAGCCACTCTGAGAAAGAAAGAAAGAAAGAAAGAAAGAAGGCTGAAGAATGGAGTAAAAAAGCTTTCAAATAAATGAATGCTATCTAAATGAGATCTGGTATAAAGGGTTATGAATGATGATGCAGTTGGCTTTGGCCTAATCCACACCAAGCAGGATATTGCACCATGAAAACAGTATGAAAGTGGTATATAAAAGGGAGGAGCCACATTACTGCTTTATAGAGGTATTAAAGTGCACTGACAATTGTTGGGGCCCATTGACACATACCACATACTGCTTTCATACTGCTTTCATAGTGCCATATCCTGCTTGGTGTGGATTACGCCTTTGTGGTAGAGAAAAACCTTTCAGCTGGAGAGTGAATAGCTTCCACTTTTTGGTTTTGGTTACATTATATCACCTCCTTCCACTCATTTCCACCTATCAATTATGATTAACCAGGCTACCTGAAAGACTGCCTTCTCCCATACAAGTCTGCCTAGTCCTTAAGATCTGCCCTTCTTTTGGGACTGCCACCATCAGAGCCGTAATTGGTGGTGATGCAAGACATGGCCTTTTTGGTAATTGCTCCCAGGATCTAGAGCTCCCTCCCATGGGAGGCTAGGCTTGATCCTTCTCTGCTGGCCTTCCAATGTGAGGCAAGGACTGCTTTATTCAAGAAGACCTTTTGCCTGAAAGCAGTTCTATCAGCTGTGTGCTTGTTTTTATTCTGTAAAAATAAGTCCTCTTTGGGATATTTGTGGGTTTGCCCACCCCTTTAGGTTTTCTTCGACCTAATGGTTTTGTTTTGTACTTCTGAAAACCTTGGGGCTGTCCCAATGCCAACTGAATCTGATAACTACCTCTTGTGCGTGAATGGTGTCACTTTGTCTACATACAGATCAACACTCAGAGAATGACTTCACTACTGGAATATAGGATGATAGAAAAATAGGCTTTGTAGTAGAATGGGCCTTGTAGTAGCATGATAACTGAACCAATGCAACGCCATTCTAGACTAACTTTGCACCCTGGATGTCTGGCAAACCCTGTATGTCTCTTTGTTCTTTTGTCTCCTTGAAGTTGCAGCTTCTGCCTTATCAGCAGAGAGAGAGAAGGAGAGTTGAATTCCATAGGAATTAGCTCATAGTTTGAGAAAGAAGTATAAAAGGCATCAAGTAGCCATTTTCTCTTTGTTAGCCTTGGCTCATGGCGTTAGCCTACTGGGCTAACCTGTTGTACAACATTTTGTAATAAATCTGTTTTCCCACTGATTTGCCTGCTTCGATTCTGGTTCTGGATATTGGCAAGCCCGCCAGAATAAAAATCCACAAAGCGATTTAAGCAACAGGATAAGTTGCAGATGTTTAGAAACTGTTAAGGAGGGGAACAAAATAATCAGATAGATTATGTAAGAGATTAGTTAGCAAACTCTAGTTATGAAAGAAAAGCTGATAAATCCAAAACAAACTGTTTAGTGGCAACAAAGGCCTTGTAATTATATACAACAATAGATATAGTTCAAGGATTCCCACGAGGTTGGTAAGGAAATTAAAGCACAGTGAAAGGGAAAGATGGTATTTGTAGCCATCATATTCAGGGGTAAATCATGTGGGCTATTCCTCTCTGATAGAGAAGTCATTTGGTGTAGCTGAATATTTAATTTAACTGAAGCCTATTGCTGTATTTATTGTGAAAAACATGAACAATCTTTGTTCCATCTCAGCCCAGGCCTCACTTGGGTAATAAACCTGCCTGTGTTTGAGATGCACCATCTCAGACTGCATGTGAGACCCATGGTGGAATGGTCCCTTATTAATACATGTATATACATATACTCCACATAGAAAACTAGATGTTGTGGAGAAGGGCTCTAACCTAGCATTTTCCCTGACAAGCTTGCTTTTTGAGCGAGAGGATTTTTATATTATTTTTTAGGGTGACCATATGAAAAGGAGGACAGGGCTCCTGTATCTTTAACAGTTGTGATGAAGAGGGAATTTCAGCAGGTGTCATTTGTATGTATGCAGCACCTGGTGAAATTCCCTCTTCATCACAACAGTGAAAGCTGTAGGAACCCTGCCCTATTAACCAGATACAAAAGAGGGCAGGACTCCTGCAGCTTTAACTGTTGTGATGAAGAGGGAATTTCACCAGGTGCTGCATGCATACAAATGACACCTACTGAAATTCCTTCTTCATTACAACTGTTAAAAGATACAGGAGCCCTGTCCTCCTTTTTGTATGGTCACCCTATTTTTGGTGTGGAAGATCATTTAATCATCAGAGCTCAAATCTAAAATCTGAAGTGGTACAGCTCCTCCCAACTCAGTGAGAACTAGGCTGTTTGCTCCTTCCAGCAGTCTCTTGATGGGTTGAAAACACAATCTCTCAGAGACATTCATCTACTAGGCAACAGACAAGGAGTACTACAAGAGCTCTTGTTAGGGATGCTTTTTACAGTAAAGCTGCTCACTGCAAAGGCTGAAAACGAAATAGTTTATTGTGCCATGGTGAAACTATGTAATTGGTGTGGTGAGCTACTACACTTAAAATAGCTCACCACATGCTAACAGTTGCCATGTGGAGTGATTTAAAATGGCCTTGATATGGTGATTTTAATAAGTAAGTTGGACCTGAATTTGAATCCCATGCTGTGTGGAGATCAATTATACCTTCTGGGTTCCTTGGCAATTATCTGTTGTGTTTCATATATACTTATACTGACCAAGAAAGGTATGTATTTAACACTAGATCAAACTATTCTGAGTAAATGACAGACATACTGTTCTCACGAACCATTCAGAAAATTATCAAAATGGTCATGGCTAAACGATGAGATCAAAAAAGAGGTGCTATTTTAATGAAAGCACAGTTTGATGTGCTAATCTTAGAGGATATTGAATTTGCAGCAAATGTTGAAAATATTAAAAGAAATATATAAAAAAGATTAGTATTAGAAAACACATAAATATCATAAGAGTCACACAATCATACAGAAAACACAAATAAATACAGAGTCCTAAACACCTTAGAAAAAAGTGCAGGTGATGTTCTCCATTTTTTTCTAAGGTGTTTAGGACAACATACATATGTTGATTCAATTTTTTCCTCACAGTTACTGTTTCCTAGATTTTGATACCTGGGACACGATCCATTTTTGGATTAAAATTGGAGGCCCTGCAGAAAGGCCCACTTTCAGTTAAGTTTGGAGGAATGAGAAAGAGTGGGTGAGATTGGGCTTTTGGGAGGCATTTGGACCCAGTCACACTCAGAAAGACAATGCAATCTGAAATTGTACTTATTTTCTGGGGGGCTTGGGGGGGAAATAATTAATTTTATCAATTCGTAACTAATCTATTTCAAGCTGTTTTATCCACTATATCACAGTGCCTCACATAATGGTCTAATCTACACCAGATGTTTATCCCAGGGTCGTCTCGAGGTTGTCCCTGCATGCCCAAATGATGTACAGCTGATCCTGGGATGAATGGGGGATGACCTCCCCGTCTTCCCGGGATAGCTGAGACTGAGGTTTTCTGGGTTTTTCGGCCTGTCCAGGACCATCCCGAGCTCTGCGAGTGGTGTGGCTCTCCCTCCTGGGGTAGTCCCTCTTCCCTACAAGTAGCAAGGCTCAAGAGACAGGCAAGGAAGTGTGTGTGTGGAATTCGAGGTTAGACTTTTTGCCATCTTTGGGATGTCTCTCAGCATCTTCCAGCATCGAGTTTTTTTGTTTTTGTTTTTTTTTAAAAAAATCCTACCTTCATGCAGGATTGCACCCGTGCTGTTTTTTTTAAAAAAAACCCTTCCCCCCAGGACAGCGCTCCTCTACTTTCAGGACAACTTGCTGGTGTGTGGCCTGTGAGGGACGATCATGAAGCTGAAAACTTCACAATCACCCCTCCCCACTCCCAGAAGGCCTCCAAGTATAGATGAGCCCATGTCACCTTTAAAACTGTGTTAAACATTTTGGACACACAGGCTGGATATGACTATTACAAAATATGTGCAGTTGTGACTAAAACCACAGCCATGTGTCTAGTCTCTCTCCTACCCTACGTAACATCTGGAACAACATACTTATGTCCTGACATCATGATGTGCATTTTCCCCACTCCTTCATATCGATGGCAGAGGATGGGGAAACATACAACATTAAGTTGTCAGGGTGTTAGAGCTAGAGGAGATAGAGCTTAGACATGTGGCGGCCATTTTCTGAGGCAACCAAGTGTAACATCTAGTTCAGGCAAATCAAATTGGCAGTACAAGAAGACGGTGCTAATATTAGTATCATTAAAATCTTACTGTTGAGAAGTTCTTGTTCTGATATTTTACAAACGCTTTTACAATGGGGGTTCAGGAGTCCCTGCTATTTTTGTTGAGTTCCACTTGTGTCTTGGCTGCTGTGTTCTGAAAATCCTATCACATAAACTTCGCTGATTCAGGATCGTGTTCCTCGAGATCAGAGGAGATGGTGTTTCATTCTCCTTTTCATTAATCTTCCAAAAGCTTTCTTTGTGAGAATTTCTTTGCATTATACTTTATTTTACACCTGTGGGAAAACAACAGGCATGATGTCCTGGCATCAGGGGACATAAAAATAGAGGCACGATGTACCTCTGTGATCATTTAATGTGGCTCGTAAGAAGGTGAAACTCTCCCTCTGTCTAACAAATATCAAAGTAAGCTTGGATGGAGCACATATTTCAGCAGCAGACAAATGAAAGATATGTTCTGGCAGAGATGAGCTCCATGCATCATTATGACTCACCTGTTTTCTGGTTTCCTCAAAAGAATAGGTAAGTGCAGAGACTTCTGAAAAGCCTTCCTCAGGAGGGCCTGAAATCGAATGCTGTTTAAACAGTGTGCTGTTTAAATATATGCCTATGAAAATAAAGCAATATGCCAGTTTCTTAGAGATCCCACATGTAGAAATGATAGGATACCAAAGACTGAAGCCCATGATACAAAACTGGGTAACGGAGTGCAGACATTAATCTAAAGCTATTTGTAAAATATGAATCTGTGCTTGTGTTTCTTGAACAGGACTACACATCCTGTGACCTGCTAAGCTGAAAGTAGAGTGCCAGTCAAGTATGGTGGCTCACATGGAACTCCGTAAACCACATGGTTCTATTGCCTGCCTGGGATTGGGGTTGTCCACATGTGGTGGGGTTCAATAGACTGCAGATGATTAGCACTACAGCTTGGAATTTGGCAGACTCTGGGGAAAATGTCAAGGCTCCACTCGCAGCATAAGGTATGGAAGAATATTCAGTCATGGATCTTCCAGAACTCAACCTTGTGCAGGGGGGCTACATGAGTGGAGAAGCCTCCCCATTACAGAGGTTTAATGCCCGATATGTGGAGAGCTGTGGGGATGTGCAATGGGGATGTGACAGAGAAGGTGGGGCCAACAGGTGTGTCTCAGCAATTCTAATAATTTGGGGGTGAGTGACTGAACAGGGCTAATATGATCAGGGTATTCGTTCTGCTTTCCTAAGTTTATGGGAGATGGGGAAAGTGAGACAGGGCCCCCTGTCTTGACGGCAGCGTCTCTGCACCGTGAGGCCTTGGGCTTCCGCATTTGCACCCCTTCCCGGCATCTGCATGGGAAGGAGCGCAAGTACAGAGTTGCTGCCGCCACTCCTAGCACAGGGGCGGGGAAAAGAATGGGGAAGCCAGAGGTGCCCGAACCTGGTTCTCCTCCCTCTGACCTCCCTCTGGCTGCCCTGTTCCTCTCCCTTCATTTTTAAAAATACGTAAATACGAAGCTGCCGCCGCCACCATACCGAGCACCGGGAAGGGGGGAGGAACGTGGCAGCCGGAGGGGGAGGAAGCGAGGGACGCACGGCACCCGAACCAGCCCTCCTCCAGCCGATGGGGACCAATCAGCTGTCACCATCCACTGTGGCACACTCTGTAGGGGGAAAAAAACATAGGGGTAAGTGCCCAAATTTTTATATCGGAGTTTAGGGGTTTTGCCCCTCAATGGCTTCAGAGTGGCGGCTGCGTCTTGTACATCACCTGCCGCCACTCCGAAGACACTGCGGGGTAAAGCACCCGTCGAGAGGTACCCAGGGTGGCTTTTCCCATGGCAGTGATGGCCATACTGCAGTGCTAACCCATAGATCTAGCCTTAGAGAATCCTTCATTGCATATGTTATTGCGGTTTAGAAGTATATGGGGGAAATGAGGCCATCCTTTTTCTTCCCTCTTCATTTTTTTATGCTTGATCCAAATGAGGCATAACCACATGGTTCCCTTTGGCTTTCCTTTATGAGGAGTCATTTCCTGACACTTTATATTCATAAAGTAATCTAATTTCACACAGGGTTTTTTTTTATTTATCAGATGTGTCAGGTGTGCATGCAATCCATAAATGTCTAAGGACAGTTATATAAGAAGCACTTTAAAATGGGGGGGGGTATTGAAGCACCTATAAAATGGGGGTATTGAACCTAAAAGGGCTCATGGCACCACCCTACTGTCTTCCATACAACTTACTGAACATGGAGAGAAGCGATCTGCAATCTGCCAGCATTTGCAACCAAGGGGGAAAGAAGTGATGGAGTTGTTATATAAGAGCTCTTTTGTCTTCACAATATTCCTCAGATCCTTTGTACGAGGAAGAACGTTCAAATGTGCTTGGGTAAGAACCAGTGGTTATCTAGAGTTGCATGCCCCCCCCCCCCCAGAAATTTAACTATCCAAATCTTCTTGGCTACCCTCAGAATTCCTCAGATGTTTGTTGTGGAGAGGCACCCATATATTATTGTATAGGTATATCTTTTGGTTTATAGTCTATTGACTTTAATAAATTTGATGATGAAGCCTGGCAATGTGGAGGCTACCTCAGTTGGAGTTTGAGGGAACCGAGGTCCCAAAGAATGAAGAGATTATGAACACAGTTCTGAGAATATTAAGAAGAACTGATACATACATGACTTAGCAGAAGTGTGAAATGTAAGAACAGACCACTGGAAATAATTGTCTTTCAGGTGACGTGAGATGATACAGGAGTTTCATCTTTAGTGCAATGGCTCATTCATACATGCAAGCCATCACTGTGTGAATGGGACTATAGCTCAGTGGTAAAGCACATGGGCCATGACTACACCATCCATTTATCCTGGGGTCAGCTCAAGGTCATCCCTGTGCATCCAAATGATGCACAGGGGATCCCGGGTTCAACTGGGGATGACCTTTCACTTTCTCTGGGATAAAATGGATGGCACTTATCTCATTTTTTCCCTCATTTCTAGGACAACCCTGAGGACCGTGGGTGATGTGGTGCAGGCTTCCGGGTCTCCCTCCTTGCAGTGAGTAGTGAGGCTTTGCAAACAGGCACAGAGCTGTGTGGGGCGCTCTGTGCCCATGGGGGCTGGGAAGCAGCAGTTTCGCCATCTCTAGGATAGCAGCTGGCACTTCCCGGTGCCGACTTTTGTTTTTTTACTTACCTTTGTTCAGGATCAGGGCCATGCAGTTGCGCAACTGGCTCCTGCATTAAAAACAAAAAACACACCACGCCGGAGCATCCTTCCTGACTTCCTGGAAGTTGCGCTGGCATATACATGCTGGGGAACAATCCCAGAAGCGGGAAAGCCCGGGATCCTCCCCGACCCCATTCTGGATAACCAGTAGGTGTAGATGAGCCCATGGATTCCCTACAGAAGATCTCTGGTTCAGTCCCTGACATCTTCAGGTAAAAGGATCTCAAGTAAGAGGGCTGGGAAAGCTCTCCGGCTGGGGCCTTGGAGATCTGCTGCTAATCAACGCTGTCAATACTGGAGTAGATTTACCAATGGTCTGAGTCACTAGAAGGAAGATTCATACGTTCATGTTTACATTGAGTTGATCTATCATGATTGAAATGTGTTTCTCTTTCCTACAAACCACTAGCCTATTCCAGACCTTTAATGAATATGTAAGAGGCAACAGAAAGAGTCTGTCCCATGATACTTCCTCTTTCTTCACACAAGGGAAGAAAGAGGAAGTAAACAATGACCAGGTGGCCCATTCAATGGGCATTTTTATAGTGCTGTTTTTCCTGCACACCGCAAGAAATAGCAGGCGCATATCACAGATTTACCAGGGTTTTATTTGTGGCGGAAAGAAGACCAGAAGAAGTGGGAGATGTGCAGGAGGTGGACAGCATTGTCAAAAGGATCCACAAAAAAAATGTGAATGGGCAGTAACGAGTGTGCAATGAAATGCTCACCTGATGACTCTCTTAGGCTGTTTCTTCACCAGGCTGTTTGCCTGGGATGGCCCCTGGCTGGTCCCTGTGTGCCAATGGTGTGTATTAGGTACTTCCA
The DNA here is from genome assembly GCA_029215795.1 of Anniella stebbinsi. Lineage (NCBI taxonomy): Eukaryota > Metazoa > Chordata > Lepidosauria > Squamata > Anniellidae > Anniella > Anniella stebbinsi. Next base: position 4,577,530 of record JARDYH010000006.1, read on the forward strand.
GGATCTCCCTCCCTCCCTGTGCACCGATGTTGTGTATTAGGCACTTCCGGGATCAACCTCCCTCCCTGTGTGCTGATGGTGTGTATTAGGTACTTCCGGGATCAACCTCCCTTCCTCCCTCTACGCCCCTATGGTGTAGAAAGGGTCTATCACTCATACCTTGCTTTTCTTGTATATCCAGAGAGTACCATGATGTACCTCAAGAAATGTGCATAGGGTTCTCAGGTGGCCTTCCATCAAGGCACTGCTTAATTTCAGCAATCATGGATTGATGAATCATCGATCTCAGGCCAGGGCTTGGGATCATTGGTGTTCAGTGGAGAAACACTTAGCATAATGACTTTAGGAAATGGGGTAAGCTTTATGATACCGTAGAATGGAGACCGATACATGACATAGGTATATTGCCTTTAGTGATAGCCATTCTTTTATGGTGTAGAAAGGGCCTTAGAGTTATATTTGTTTGATAAGTTATAGCTACATAGCTTCACCATGTAATTGGTGCAAGGCAAGTACTATAGGAGGAAACCACCCACCTACCCCCCCCCCACACACACACGGCATTGGGAGTTTGTAGCACCTGGGAAAGAAATAGTATTTGAAGTAAAGACTGAGTGCAGCCATTGTGATGGCACTGTTCCAACAAAGGAACACTTACTACCAACGAAGGAGCAGGAAAGAAGTTAAAGTTTGTTAGTTGCAACCTACATCAAAGAATAGTTACAAGAAGAAACAAATGGAAGAAGGAAACAAGTTCCCTTTTCTGTATTGCCCCCCACTGGTTGGGATGACTTTACGCCAACATTTAGAACGCAGATTTTTCCGAAGTTCTAAATCCAGTATGGAAAATAGAAATAGCTCATTGCTTCGGAAGTTCACCCTCAACATAGGGATGGCAACCAGGATGGTGAAAGATATGGGGTGGAGCTAACACCTGATTGGGTTTTTTCGTGAGGCATTTGGTATATACATTAATGTTTTGACGAATTCTACAACAATCAACTACCCTGCCTGTGTTAATCTTTACATGGTTTACATCTTTATTCCAAAGCCTTTTATTCATTTTTTTCAGCTGGCTTCTTCTGAAAGAAGGCAGTAAAGATTATTCTAAACTTCACATATTTCCACAGAAATTCCCCCATGTATGGGAATTTCCACATACTACCGATAGTCTTTCTATCTCCATAAGTAAAGCAATTTCTTCTTCTTCTTCTTTCTTTGCAGTGGGCTAAGCACTCTCCAGTTGCTCAGCTGTAAATATGTCATAACATTTTTACAACCGAGTAACTCAGCCTTAGGCTTCAGATCCAAAGATCTACTTTAACCATCACCAAGAGTTTGGGCATGTCGAGTGGACTTTGCGACTGTCCTCTTTGAACATCCAGCCTCTCCCCTCCAATGACATGTCACAAACTGGTTTTAGAAGTTTTTCATGTGCGTGTGCATGCTCATTCATGCTGCCGCTTTTTGTGGAAAAACAGCCATAAAAATCACAACAAAAAATAGCTCTAAATCTTCAGCTGTCTGTTAAAGCAAAGGCAATACTAATGGGAAGAAATAAGCTGGAGAAAGAGAAGCTCACATGCCACCACAGCAGGGGGAATCCACGTAAACACTACAAAACCCAAAGCAGCTCTATGAAAGCTTGCCTGAAAGCAAAAGCCTTGACAAGAAGTACCCCAGCCCCAAGAGTGTGTTGTGTGGTGAACCTCTCAGGGCTTTAATTCACACCACAATAACAGAGTGGGAGCTGCTGCAATGTGGATCCTGCTGACACCACATAGATAATATCATCGTCACTAGGCTATGGGGTGCTATAGGGGAAAGATATACGACACAGGGCACACGGTCATCTTGACCCTGTGAGGAAGAAGCAGCGAGGGAGACTGGAGCAGGCAGAGAGAACATCAAGGACTGCTCCAGTTGGAGCCTCACCCCCACAGGGCTAGCTGTCCTCATGACCCTCTGGTGAAGAAGAAGGAGCTGTTGATCTGCCCCTCCATTGGGAGAAGAGAGGGGTGAGCCGGGCCTTCCCAACAGCCCTGCTGAACAGTCTCCTTAATTTCCTTTTCCCCCCCTCTTCCCTCCCCATCCCTTTTTCCTTGTGTGTCTTGTCTTTTCTAGAATGTAAGCCTTAGGGCAGGGACTGTCTTCTTGACTGATTAATTGTAAGCTGCTCCGGGAGCATGTGTGACTGAGAGCCTATCTACACTACTGCTTTAAAACGGTTTATAAGAGTTTTTATAAGGGTTTTAAACCAGTTAATAACCGTTATTAACCGGTTTAAAACTGTTATAAACTGTTTTAAAGCAGGCGTGTAGATAGGCTCTGAGGTACGGGATAAAAATGCTATAAATTAATAAATAAATAAATACACCTCTTCCCCAGAGTTCTCCAAGGCTCTGGGAGAACAATAATGGCACAGAGAAGACTGGCAACGTTGTCTTTTCTCAATATGCTCCAGGGCTTCTGACATCACCTTTGTGGTGCGGAAGGTGAAACAGGCAGCTGGTTCCTCAGCAGAGGTCCCTCCCTCTGCTTCGTAGTCTGATGGAATGTAAAAAGGATTCTTCCACATTTTCAAGTTTTTTTTCAATTTCCTTTTGTCATAGGCTAATGGAGTGATTCCCCATCAGAAAAGGCAACTGGATACAGTATTTTTTTTAATCCTGATTTTTGAAGCACAGTAGTATGTAAAGAACGGCAGACTTGACAAAGGAAAAAAGACCTACTTTTCACTGCATTTGAGCAAAACTTCTTCCAAGTTTTTTCTCTTTGGTGATGTAAAAGTTCACAGCTGACAAATAATTCCTTTAATATATTTATGTGAACAACCCCAAGCTGTCCAACATCCAATTATTATTATTTTATTGCTGACTGTATAGCAAAGAAATCAGTTCCCCAAGGTACAATGTCCCTGTGTTAGGCTGAGATGTAGTTTAAGGTATTATTATTATTATTATTATTATTATTATTATTATTATTATTTGTTGATAGATGAAAGTGGTGTACTAAAACCATAGCTCAGTCACTGAGTAATGGGATGATTTTTTTTCCATTGCACAGGGCTAGTCTGCAAGAGAGAAGAAGGAAAGTAGTTAATGAGAGTTTTCTCCAATATGTCACCAATAAGTATGATTCATGAACACTGAATGAAAATAGAGATGCTGCTGTAAGACTCTTGGGACACGAAAGCATGCTGTTCCAAAGCACAAAATTCCACAAATCTGAAGCATCAGATTGTTTCAGTAATAATGCTCCTCTTAACAGGCATTGCTGTTAGAAACAACTCTCAGATTTTTGCCAACAATTTTGGAAGTGCTGAAAAATGACTCCGCTGCATCGTTGATGGTTTGATACTCCTTTCAAAAATGTTTACAGTGCCTTCCCTTTTCTCAGGTCTACCATCACAAGTCTGATTCACTACATAGCATCAGAACATAATTCATTTTGTTGTAGTCAGCTAGGTTTGGCCATGTGACCAGCCCAGGACAGTGGAAGAAACATCAGCCAGGGAAAACCACACAGACCCAGAATTTCTGGTATGGACACAATAGTACTGAACTAGGCTGGAACTATGAATACTCTTGGAAACTAGTGATAAAAGCTATGGAATTGGGAAATTCCGAAATGAATGTTACTAGTACGGAAACCTAAGGCCATTACAAATCAAGGACAAAGCTTCAAAATTCGGATCCAATTTTGGAAAGATCCATGGAAGATACTGTTACTATGGCTCTGACAGATTTGTTAGCAGGATCAGTGAGAACTAGATCTTCTACAGATCTGCAGGGTCACAGTTATGCTGAAGCAATGATGGTCTAAGGGAATTTGCATGGTGAGGCCTCAGTATTACCAGGTAATATCTGGCCATTTCCACACTGCCCTGTTTACCCGGGGCTGTTCCCGGCTGGTCCCTGTGCGTGCAAATGATGCACAGGGACTCCCGGGCTGGGATGGGGATGGGCACAGGTTTCCCCTGGAATCAGAGATCCTGGGCAAAACCAAGAGGCAGGTGAAGAAGCAGGTTACAATGGTGAATAGGAGGAGAAACTCTAGGGAGCTTTTGTTAGTGGGCCACTGCTAGACTGTGGGCTGTTAGCAAGTGCTCAACCATACCTACCTTTGACGTCATCCCTGGTGGTAAGTAAGGTTAGGATGTAGAGATACCACATAAGCCCATCCTCCACCCAATGGCTCCTTTGAATGGGGCCAAGCCTAAAAGAGCTTGATTTCAGACTAGGGTGGGTAGAAATTCACATTATGCACTTTATTTCTTTATTGCATTTCTATACCACCTAATAACTGAAGCACATTGTGAACTGGAACACAGTTGTGCACTGTAATTTGCAGCTTTTCCATTTTGTGGGAATCTTCCGGCAGTCCCGGGACCATCCTGAGACCACGGGAGGTATGGGCGCCTGTCCCGCCTGGTGCCTGCTTGCCCGCGAGTAAGTGTGGCACCAGAAACAGGCATGGAGAAGGATATAGCAGTATGAAAGTGGTATGTAAAAGGCAGGAGCCACACTACTGCTTTATAGTGATATTGAAGTGCACTGACAACTGTTGAGGCCCATTGACACATGACCACATACCACTTTCATACCGCTTTCATCGTGCTACATCCTGACTGGTGTGGATTAGGCCTCGCACTCTACTACAATAATCCAATAATTTGCAGAAGAGCAGAGGCTGAGCACATAGAGCTCTTTCATCTTAGAGGCACACTACACACTTACTGTTCATTCAAAAAAATTGCTTTTGGACTGTAGAAGTGAGTAAGAAGTACCTAGGAGCCTGCTCCCTTTGTTTCTGGTTGTGTCACAGTCCTGGATGTATCTCCTCTGAAAGCAGCTAATTCTGCTGGGCTCCTGCACCAGGAAAGAAGGAGAGATGTGGAAGAATTAGCCCATCCCCCAAAGGAGGTTGACTCGAAGGAGATAAAGTTGGATCAGTGAATCATTCAGGGATAAAGTGGGCAGTGTGTTGTGTGGGTGGATGCTTTGGTCTCAGAGGAGCTTTTAATTATTTTATTTACTTATTCCTCAGGGTCTGTTAAGTTCTCTTGTAGCCCAGTTGGGGAATTACCTACTTAATATTTTCATGCCCTGCAACTGAAATATCCAAATGTAGTGAAAATGTGCAGGGAATTTAAATCATCATCATCATCCTCATCATCAAACGTTAGGTGATTCATTTATCTCTCACACCCTCCTCATGCTCTGTTGAAGAATTCTCTCCAGAGGTTTGATGGTTGCGTTGTATTGACAGTGTCAAATTACCTCTGGTCTAGTAAATGCATCATATTGTATCCCAGGTATTTAGGCCCTTGGGCTTGAGGGCCAAATCTGGCACACTGGGGGTTCTCTACAAGGCCAAATCCCCTTTCTCCAGCTACCAAACTTTGGGTGATTTCCCAGCTTTTGTGCAGTTTTCCCCCATTCTAAAAGGTTGAAATGCCTCTTCTAAAGCTTAGTTACTGGCAGTAAGAACTGTAAACTGAAATATGGTGGCATTTTTTGGTGGGGGGGGCACCACTGCTTTTGCCTTCAACATTACCCACCTCTGGAATGCAGCTCCTGAGAGCTTCTCTGAAATTTAATTCAGTCGTCAAGCTGAAAGAGGTTCTACACCCTTCACCCCTTAATTATGTTTTTTAAATCTTTTCTGTATTTCTGTATCTCAATCCTGAGGGAGAGGTGGGTCAGAAAAAATATATTATTTTTATTATTACTACTACTATTATTATTATTTTGTCCTTCTTTCCCAAATACATTTCTGAATGGAAAGGAACATCTAAGCAAACCCACCAACCATACTGGAGTTCTCAGTCTTGTTCATGTAGTAGGGCCTTCCCACCCTACATCTTTACTCAACTCTTGGACTCAACTCTTGGGCTCAACTCCATCACTGGAGTCAAGCCCAACATTCACCTAGGAAGGTGCCCTGGGACCTCCTGTTTCCTCTTTTCCTCAACACCACTCAACACAGCCACCCATCCCATTGCCTTTCCTAGCATGTGAGGTGAAATCCAGCCACAGAGGCTATAGAGGCTGTAAAGGATGAGTCTTCTTCACAGGGAGAGAAGGTAGGGCCCATCATTTTATTGTCCAGCTCTCCCCTTCTGTATTCCAGCAAAGCTACACACGATGGGCCAAAATGGTGAAGGCAGAGTAGCAGGAACTCTTCTGGAATTGTCCCACTTTCCTCTCCATCTACTAAGAGCGTGGGAAAGCAGAGGAGCCAAGCTCTTTCTCCCTTCAGAAAAGTCAGCAAGGAGAGAGGAGTACCTGAAATAACTCAGGACTCTCTTCTCCCATGCTCATTGTTGTTCCAAGCTGGTTGTTCATTTCCTATAGGTATTCAAACAAACAAACAAACAAACAAACCACTTCTACTCTTCCAGCAGGGCAAAGCAAAGATCCCATTACCTAACACTCAGATCAACAGGTAAGGATCCTGTTCTTTGTAATTACAACAACCTCTACATGCACTAGTAGGACTTGCTGTTAGTGCAATGGGAAGCGAGCAGTTCCCAAAGCAATCTGAAATGAGTGAAAATGCATGCTGCCAGAATGGTGCAGGTCAGTGGAATTCACAATAGAGGTTCCATTTTGAAACACTATTTCCTTTCCCACTGGCAGTGGGTCCTTTGTGCCCAATGGAACCAGTGGAGGTGGAGTGGCCATATTGGATGAAGCCCTTAGAATTCATGGCCAAGCACATATTTAAATAAAACAGAGTGTATACCACCTTTGTCTTTTTGTCATGGAATTCACATCAAGCCACAGATAAAACCAACAGAACCACAGTGACGACTTTGTGTCCTTCCATGACAAGAAGCTGTTTATTTTCAATTTTGGAACAGATTTTCTTTATCTCCGTATATCTAACCCGAGTTATGATCCATGACATTCATCACTCAAAGCGAGTGCACTTGACATAAGCAGCATCATTTCAGCAGTAACAGTCCAAGATATTTCTATAAATTTCTATGAAATAAACTAGATGCCATAAAACACTCGTGGCCCATATGCTGTGAACTCTGCGTCCCCTTACTGATGCCAAGAGAAAGAGATCAGGGACATAAAAAAAGAAAGAAAGAAAAGAAACTCACTTGGGGAAATGAAAGGAAGCATGGTCTTTGTTCTTACAAGGAAACCTAAAGTTCTCTGTATAATTGAGCAAAGGCCAGTTTATTTTCTTTATTTACATTTTTTTGTGTGTGTAAATTACCTTTCAGCAAAAAATGTTCACAACTACCCTTGAAATTAGTAGGGCTTAAATTAGTTGGACTGAATCCCTTTCATTGCTTTTACAGGGACTCAACTGTAGTTCTCACTGAGATGGTAAATCCCTATCTGGGTTGTACTATTTGAAACCATAGATACAGGTTCCTCAAACAAACAAACAAACAAACAAAACAACTATGTGTGCAAAAGACCCTTCTTCACCCCAAAGATCATAGAATCATAGAACAGTAGAATTGGAAGGGGCCTATAAGGCCACCGAGTCCAACCCCCCTGCTCAATGCAGGAATCCACCTTAAGGTAGGGGGACCAGATAAAATCCAGGTCAGGGCTCATGTAACTTTAACAGTTATAGAGGAAAGGGAATTTCAGCCGGTGTCATTTGAATGCAGTTAGTTCCTGGTGAAATTCCCTCTTCATCACAACAGTTAAAGGTGCATGTACTATACTAGAGTGACCATATACAAAAGAAGACAGGGCCCCTGCAAATCTGGTCAGCCTGCCTTAAGGCATACCTTAAGGCATACATTCTCCTCTAGTGTAGGAGAGTCCATTCATGCAAAATTAAGATGGCAGCAACTAAAGGCTCCCATTTTACTGTGAATCAATCCCACGTGCCAGCAAGAATACACAAACATATTTTTTAAAATTAAAATTGGGAGGTGTAGGGTGACTGAGAGCCTATCTACACTACTGCTTTAAAACGGTTTAAAACGGTTTATAACAGTAGCGACAACTGTTGGGGCCCAGGACACACTCCATATACAGTTTTCAAAACATTTTCAAAGTGTTATATCCTGCTTGGTGTAGATAGGCTTGCTGTGGGTATGAAGGAAGGGATCAGGAAGCACACCGGTGCCCATGGACACGTTCCCTACCCCTAACATTGGTAGTATGTAGCCAGAACAAGACACAACAAGAGCAGAGATTCGTGGTTGCTTAGACCAGCAAGCAAACGTCACACAGAAGGCTTTTTAAAATCAGGGTTTATCACCTTGACTATTCCAGCTGCTGTTGTTGAGGGGTTTCCTTATTGGTTTGGCTGGTCTCCTTGAAATTCCTTCCTTTTGGAGCTGCTGGTGTGCATGTTGAATCCTTGCTTGCTGCCCCTTCGTTTCTGTGTCACTATGACCATGAGTCCTGTCATCCATTCCAACATCACGAGTAGAACATGAATCTCCATGCTATTTCTTGTAGGCAATTTGAGTTAGCAAATTGTTTTCCCAGATAGAGCAAACAAGAAAGTCATTGTTAATGTTGTCGGTTGAATAATGCGGAAGAGGCATTCCAATCCCAGTCTACTCTATCTGAATAAGGCTGACTTCATAAAATAAGCAATCTGGAGGTTATACCATCTTTCAGTAGCAGGAAGCCAAATTGTTTTCTTTTTGAGGAAGTGGATAAATTCACACGGATACAAGAATGAGTAGCCTGTAGCATCAGTAAAAAGACAGAGCTTTATGGCTGATTGCAGAGCAATATAAGGATAGTAGCTGGAACCCTTTCATGAGCTCTTCTCAGAACTTGGTTCTCCCAGAATGAAGATTTACAATGCTATGTCCTAGAGAACAACGGCATGGTGAAGTCTCAAAATATACCGATTGTCATTGGACACCTAACCTCTATTGCATTTTGAATAGTTAGGTAGAAATACCATCTTTGAACAGCTTCCACTGTGGATTGATGGGTTCTTTAGTTTGCACTTAGGAACTAAAAATCTCACAGCTGAACCCTTTACTTTAGGGATCTCCAACATATGGTTCGTGGGCTCCAATGTACTTGCAGACACCTCTCTTTAGAGTATCATCACATGGGGGGAAATCACCGTCGCTTCTCCACACTTCCTCATTCTTTCCGGAGGGGAAGTAAACAAAGACCACATGGCCCATTCCGAGGCTGTTTATATCGCACCACTTTTCCTGCACACAGCAGGAAATGGGGGCACATTCCATTTTTTTAAAGAAGTCGGATTAAAAAGGTGCTATTTTGTTAAAGAAAAATGAGCAGAAGGAGCAGGAGGCACCCAGGAGGCAGACACGTGTACATCCATAAATGGGCAGTAGTGAGCGAGCGCTAAAATGCTTGTCTGATGAGCCTCTTAATGTCCACTAGGCTCCCTGCATCTCTTGATGTTTATTTATTTATATATATAAATATAAATTAAAAAATGTTTTACTGGTAGGCTGTCGTGCCACAACATGAAGTGATGCCCTCTTGCGTCATCTTTATTTGGGTTGTAAGGGTGTTTTCATATTTTGGAGCTCACTCACCTCTGCTTTGTACTTAGGTTCTTGGGCAACTCACTTTTCTTTTAGTTTCATGACTTTGCCTTCTGGGAAATGAATGTTTCATGACTGGCCATGCCCACCATTTCACAAATGGGCATGCTCTCTCCATGGCAGCCATTTTGTGTGAGCACCACAGCATTAACTCAAAATTCCAAATGTGTCCAGTGACCCAAAAAGTTTAGAAAACACTGCTTTACTTATTCTCCTTACCGACAATACAAAATGATCCTCAGTTAATCACACTGTATTAGGGTGACCAGATAAAATCCAGGTCAGGGCTCATGTAACTTTAACAGTTGTAGAGAAATGGGAATTTCAGCCAGTGTTGTTTGTATGCAATTAGTTCCTGGTGAAATTCCCTCTTCATCACAACTGTTAAAGTTGCAGGGGCCTTGCCTTCTTTTGTATATGGTCACTCTAGTATAGAGCCTGACTATTTGTGAAGGACTGATTCCAGAAGTGATGTCGGCCTCCCCCACCTCTTCTGCGTGGGCATCTGGGCTCCTCGGGGCTCGTTGCCATTGCAACAAACTCCGAAGAGGCCAGAAGCCACACAGAAGAGGCGGGAGAGGGTTGATTACATCACTTCCAGATTCAGTCCTCTCCCGCCTCTTCAGCGCTGCCTCTGGCCTCATGAGCCCGGCAGTGGCAGCGGTGGTCCTGGCGGGGGCGGACCTGGTGGCGGACCCGGCAGCGGTGGCGGCAGCGGACCTGCCACCGCCGGCGGACCCACCATCCAGGCTCCTTGAGGCCCGGTTTGCCCCCGTCGCCCCCTGGTAGGCCCGGATCACCCCAGTTTTCCCAGTTAGGACCGGGAAACCCCGGGTGATCTGAGCACCCTTTCCAAGCCTCAATATAAAACCCAAACCTTGCATCTCAGTCTCAAAAGCATTTTAAAAAATCATACAATGCCTGAATGTCTGTAAAGACAGGATTGTACTCCCTCGATGCCCCCAAATAGCCAGACTAAAGGGTCATTCCATTTTTGCCTGGCAGAAAGATGGTCTGGTTGAAGTGCTCATCTGATAGGACCAGACTGGAGGGAGAAAGAGAAGGGGAGGGGTGGAGCTGAGTGGAGCAGAAGAACAAAGGAGTGAAAGAGCAGTAATTCAGGTGAAAGGGATCAGAAGCTTAATGCACTGGTAAAAAACAACAACATGGAGACAAACCGGGGCAGGGGGGGGAATTAGGTGTGATGGAGGTCTTTAAGTCATGGGTGAGGACATGGCAGGCAGTGGGCCAGATGTGGCCCTCAGAAAAGATGCCTTGCCCATCTTTCCTGTGGCTTCTTCTCTTTGGCCCTGCTCCTCCACAAAGCTATTAGGATTTTGGGTGTTTTTTTTGGGGGGGGTGCAACTGGGGAAGGATGTATTATCCTCCCCTGCTTGTTTGCTGCAACCCCCCTCCCAAACCTGCCCATGCAGCAATATCCCTTTTACAAATCTCCCATTGCCATGAAGGCAGGCTTTGTTAAAACATAATTCCTGCATGCAGAGGGTGGGTGAGATTTTGGTAGGTCACTGCTGGTTAGGGAAAGGTTAAGCCTTCCTGCTGCATGCACTGTCAATGTAAATGCCCCCAAATCCTTCCACAAAGCTTTTTTTTAAGGTTACTTTTTGCCATTAGGAGCTTATTTTCAAAGGGTTATTGCTGCATGGGAGGGTGAGGTTGAGGAGGAGGAGGGGGAGAGGCAGCTAGAGAGGGATAGGGAGAAAGTGAGAGAGGAGAGAAAGATGAAAAATGAAGGGAGTGAGAGAGAGGGGGGGAAGGAATGGATTGATATGTGTGCCTGGCCACATTTGACTCTGGCCCTACTTTGGCTGACCATATGAAAAGGAGGACAGTTAAAGGTGCAGGCACTATACTAGAGTGACCAGATACAAAAGAAGGCGGGCCCCTGCAACTTTACCTGTTGTGATGAATGAAGAGGGAATTTCGCCAGGAACTAATTGCATACAAATGACACTGGCTGAAATTCCCTTTGCTCTACAACTGTTAAAGTTACATGAGCCCTGTCCTCCTTTTCATATGGTCAGCCTAGCCCTACTCCCATTTTGCTATAGCCTCATTCACAATAGGCACATGTCCTCCCCCAACAGTTTTTGCCTGAGGTAATCCTGACCACAGCAGGAAAAATATCCCCCACCCATGTTTTAAATGGACTAGCGTCCACCCATTCTAGGAGTTCGGGCAGTGAGGATTGCCACAACAAAATATACTCACTAGAGAATTTGAAAAGCCATTCCCTACCAAATATATCTGTTTATTTACTCTGCATTTCAAATTAAACAGAAAGCAAATTAATTTTTAATACCAAATTAATAGAGAGATTATAATAGGCCACTCCATCACTTTAAAATGATCAAAATGATTTCTTCTTCATATTGCACTCTTGAGAACTAGCACATGAGGATCTTTTTCCTCGTAAAAAATTAAATTAAGAATGCATAATGAGAATCAGACATAATAATTTGTTCAAAACCTAAAGCCAACAGGGAAATACTGCCTTCTTAAATGTTGACTATTGTTTCATTATGGCAAAATGAATGAACAAGCTTTCAGCTACAAATGGCATGGTTAACCATCCACAACTATTTCCTATTGTGTTCTGCTTGTGGCAGTGAATCCCAGTTTGTCTGCAAGGAATGAAGGGGGGCACTATAGAAAGTGACAGACAGACAACTCTGGCATGGCATTTGAGGGTGGGTGGTGGTCCTGCCAAGGTTCTAGATTAAAGGGATAAGGTGCCCAAGCCAACAGCAGCAAAGGAGGCAAGGAAGGCAACATCACAGTTGCAAGTGATGGGAAGGAACGGCCTTAAGGCCAGAACAGGCATTACTTGAAATCCATATCTAGCTGCTACCTCTTTTCTCCTTCTTTTTTAACTTTAGAGTACATGCAGGGTCCCATTCAGATCAGGGTCTTAGTGTGGGATATTGGGGGATTTTAAGATCTGAATCTGCCCTCTTCCCTGCATCTACTCTAGGGTAAAAAGGAAAATCCATATCTGCTAGATACATCTTTAAGGTAATGTCTAGGCTGACCCTATGAAAAGGAGGACAGGGCTCGTGTAAATTTAACAGTTGTAGAGAAAAGGGTATTTCAGCCAGTTTCATTTGTATGCAATTAGTTCCTGGTGAGATTCCCTCTTCATCACAACAGTTAAAGTTGCAGGGGCCCTGCCTTCTTTTGTATATGGTCACTCTAGTATAGTGCCTGCAAGTTTAACTGTTGTGATGAAGAGGGAATTTCACCAGGAACTAATTGCATGCAAATGACACTGGCTGAAATTCCCTTTTCTCTACAACTGTTAAAGTTACACGAGCCCTGTCCTCCTTTTCATATGGTCAGCCTAGTAATGTGTGTTTTGGTCCTTATTCAGATGCCTTGCTGATGGGGACATGTTCTGAAATTGTGACGAGGCTCAGGGTGGTTATAAGTGGGGGGTGGGCTGCCATCCCTCTTGTTTTCAGGAAGCAGAGAGCAAGAAGCATCTTATTTATTTATGTATTTATTTATGTATTTATTTATTTTATTTCTAACCTGCCACTCCATCCAGATCGAGGCAGGGAACAACAATAAATATAAATATAAAAATCATAAAATAGATAAGCCATTACAACAGATAAAAACAAATACATCATTAAAAACATCTTAAAATTCAACTGGGTTTGGCTGACCAGATAAAATCCAGGTCAGGGCTCATGTAACTTTAACAGTTGTAGAGAAAAGGGAATTTCAGCCAGTGTCATTTGTATGCAATTAGTTCCTGGTGAAATTCTCTCTTCATCACAACTGTTAAAGTTGCAGGGGCCCAGCCTTCTTTTGTATATGGTTACTCTGAAGAGGGAATTTTACCAGGAACTAATTGCATACAAATGACACTGGCTGAAATTCCCTTTTCTCTACAACTGTTAAAGTTACATGAGCCCTGACCTGGATTTTATCTGGTCAGCCTAAACTGGGTAGGCCTGCCGGAAGAGATCAGTCTTCATAGCTCTCTTAAATTCCAGAAGACTGTTAATTTGTCAACTCTCTTCTGGTAGGCCATTCCACAGTCTGGGAGCGGCAAAAGAGAAGGTCCTTTGGGTAACACTCATCAGCCTAGTTCTGCCTGACTGGAGTACATTCTTCCCAGAGGACCTGAGTGTGCGGGGTGGATTATATGTGAGAAGGTGATCCCGCAGGTATCCTGGACCCAAACCATGTAGGGCTTTAAAGGTAATAACCAACACTTTATACTTCGCTTTGAAACTAATTGGCAGCCATTGGAGTAATTTTAAATTTGAAGAAAAAGCTCATGAGGGCCAGGAAACCTTGAATCTGTAGCTTCACAGGGTGTGAAAGTCTGTCTGGACATAGAAGGTAGAAAAATGGAAATGGTTCAAGCTAATACAAAGCCCTGGTCCTGAAAACATAGGTTAGGCATCAAACAGGAAAGGGAGAATGCTTGGAAGAATCACGATGAATGGGCTGAGAGTCAAATGAACCCGATGCAGATTTTGTCACTGTGTGAAGACAGCCTGTCTACAACAGGCTTATTTACACAAACATGTTCAGCCATCATGGTTTGTGGCATGTGCTGTATGTCCGCAAGCATCCATTCCATAACCCAACCCCTGCTCATAAGTTGCCATGCTGTCTAAACCTGGTGAAGGTGGGTTTTTGGCTTGGTTAACCTTCCTGAACCCATGGGCTGTTTGAGGGTTGTAGGTGGTTTGTTAACCATGGTAACAGCCCACCCTTACTGGATTCGGATGACATGACAACCTACAAGTGAGGGTTAGGTCATGGAACGGGTGAAATTAGATGCCTGTTATGTGGCACAAACCACGGTAGCTTGTTTATGATCCTACAAACTAGGTCATAGAATCTCACAATTCAAAGGAATGCACTGGGTGCTCAAAGTGAAGGGTAGTTACAGATTTCAAGCTGGGAGTACAAAGGGGCAATGCTTTGGGAAACCTCAGGCTTGGGTAGAGGTTGACTTTTAGGATTGAAAGGGAATCTCAAGGAGTTTCCTAGCTCCTTGATTAAATTAGTGAACTAAGCTTTACAAAAGCTGTGCTTCTGAGAGACAGGTAGAGGCAATGTACCCCAAGGGGTTCCCAGTTAGTGCTTCAACCTGCTTCAAATACCATCTGCTTTAACCTGCTTTTATCTGTCTTGAGGTGAGGACTCTTCAGGATAGTACTAGGTTTCCTGCCAAGGTTATCGACTGGCTAATTTAAACTTTAAAGTTACTTGACTGGGGTGTTGACTTGGTAGTGAGAAGGTTTGCATGATTCTGGAGTCCCTAAGCTTTGCATACTGCAGAAGGACATCTCCTTTGTGAAAGTTACACTGGAGGGCACCCGTGAAAATGAACTTAAATTGACATAAGGGCAGGTCACCTAGCATATTATTCGTAGGATCCTCTTAACCCTAGGTGATATGAGGATCCTTCCCATGCAGAGTTTCTCAAAACAAAACAAATATTAGACAAAGGTGATGCAAGCTCAAATACTAATAATAATAATAATAATAATAATAATAATAATAAGTGTGTGTACAGAAGCCACCAGAACTGAACTTTTCAGCAATAAAACACCCAGTTCAATAGAGCCAAATAAACAATCAATGTGGATGCAGATGCATCCTAATCAAGTACATGCACAGAATGTAGATGTGGATTCCTTTGCTGGATCAAAGCAAGGGCATTTAACATCTTGTTGTGGTCCAGGTTGTTGGTGACCGTCACATGAAACAGAGGCTGTAATGCAGTATTCACAGTACAATCCTATAAATGTTTACTCAGAAGGAAGACCCATTGAGTTTAATATGGCTTACTCCCAAGAAAGTGTATATAGGATTGGAGCCTCCAAAAATGTACAGAAAGACTTATCTTTTTCAGCCAATCTGAAGTCCCAGATTTCAAAGTTTATTTTCCATTTCTCTAACAATTGACTATCATGTGGGGTTTTAGAATTTCTAGAATACATAGATGGTGTTATTTCTGCAATGGGTTGAGTTTGCCACAGGAGATCAAACAGCACGTGCAATACTCAATCTCTAAATTATTTTACTAAACCATTCCAGTTCGGGGAATTTTGCAACAGCCATATCAATTAAGTGCTGCTAACATAGCTTCATTATACTCCTATTTCTACCTGGTAACATGTCAAAATAAATGATGAATATCTAAAGCCTCTGATGTATGCCTAGTTAAGACGTTAGCCAAATTAAATTTTTAAATAATAGAGGAGATTATAAATATGCTGAGCTTGTACTATCACTTCTAAATGGATGTTGCCATCTGTATTCTTAAAATTATGAGAATAGGCCTCAGGGATGATTCTCATGCAAACAGATCCTCCTTTTTTCTCTATGAACATCACAAAGAGAAATGCTTTCAAATTCTTGAACTGAAGAATTCCAGTATTTGAATCTACAATTCTTGAAGCTGCCCTAGAAGATTGAAAACCTTGTGGAGATCTTCAGAGGGTCTCAGGGCCTAGGAATGGGGGCAAATTCAGCCCTCTCTCACACCCCAAATGTTTTTCAATATTTCTCTTTTTTTTCTCTCCCTCCCTCCACAAGTTCAATGAGTGTGATAGGAACGAAGTGGGAACCTCGGTACTCACTTTCAAATTTTGATTAGGTAAAATTTGGTGGGAACTCCTACATTTTAGCAACTGTACTCACTGGATGCTTTTTCACACTGGACTCCTAATGACTGACATATGTCACCAAACAGCATTTGAATAATTAAAAAAAAAACATGTATTCAAATCTGCTTTTTCCAAAGCAGGTGTGTCAAACACTTAAAAAAATAATATTCATCTCTTGGAAGTTACTCATCTCCAGAAACTTTCACATTTGCTTCCAAATTTTGCTAATATTCTGTGATCCCTTTTATGTGAAGGAAAATTAACACTCAATAGTTCATGTGATAATCTGATGTTCTGTGTGGAATTACAGTTTATGCAAACTTTAGATATAATTCCACACAGAACATCATTGTAAAGGATTCATGACTACCAAATTAATTATTTTAAAATATTTGAGAATATAGAGATTGTCTCTTCAACATGTTATGTTCTTAAAGTAGCTGAAATAAATACATTTTGAAAATTAACACCCTTTAACTGTGATAAAATTCTAACTTGAAATTTATCCAGTCTGTTTTCCCTTGACTTCTAGTCCTGGGAGGCTATGGCTTGGTTTGTACATCACAACAATTCCTGGCTTGTTTAACCCAGGAAATGTGGGGGCTGAGCAGTGAACAAGCACACTGCTTCCCACATGCTCATCACTTCTACTTTCTATCAACATTCCTGGGTTATTATTGTCACATCCGAACATAGAACTCTGGATTGTTTAAGGGTTAAAGAACTCAGAGTTAACCCAACTATCTCCCATGGGTTGTTGTTTGGTTAACTATGAATTGTTTAGTCTCTAAACAACCCAGAATTCTGGGTTTGGACATCAAAGGTGCTCTTGGTCGGTCGAAAGGCAGTTCAGGGAATAGGGAGTCAGCTTGTGCTGGATGGAGTTACCTCCTGAAGACACAGGTTCACTGCTTGGGAGTACTCCTGGATTCAGCCCAGAGCCTGGATGCCCAGGTTTCAGCAGTGGCCAGGAGTGCAATTGCACAGTTAATACCTGATAGAATGCCTCTCCCAACACGAACCTACCTGTACACTACGATCCACATCTAAGGTCCTCCTCCGGTTGCGTACTCCAAGGGAAGCACAAAAGGTGGCAACAAGGGAGAGGGCCTTTTCAGTGGTGCCCCCCCCCAATTATGGAATGATCTCCCCAATGAGGCTCACCTGGCGCCAACATTGTTATATTTTCAGTGCCAGGTCAAGACTTTCCTCTTATCCCAGGCATTTAACAGCGTACGTGGAGGGTTTTGTTGTTGTTGTTTGACCCAGTATAGTTGTTTTAAATGGATATTGTATTTATAACCTGTATTTATGCTTTTTATGCTTTTTAAATTTTGTATATCATTTTTTAAATGTTCAATGTTTTGAATTTTTGTAAAAAGTCCAGAGAGCTTCGGCTATGGGGCAGTATACAAATGCAATTAATAATAATAATAATAATAATAATAATAATAATAATAATGCTAGTGCGCCAGCTGCATCCATTCCTAGGGATGTCTGACCTGGCCATGGTGACACATGCCCTAGTTACATCCTGTTTGGATTACTCTAATGCGCTCTACGTGGGGCTGCCTTTGAAGAATTCGGAAACTTCAGCTGCTTCAAAGAGCTGCAGCCAGATTGTTGACCAGAGCTGGCTACAGGGAACATACAACTCCCCTTTTAAAACAGCTCCACTGGCTTCCAGTCTGTTTCCAGGCACAATTCAAATTGCTGGTTATGACCTATAAAACCCTATATGGCTCAGGTCCAGGTTATCTGAAAGACCATATTCTCCCTTACGAGCCTACCCGTCCCCTGAGGTCTTCAGGGGAGGCCCTTCTCTTGGTCCCACCACCATCACAGGTATGCCTGATGGGAACGCGTGACAGGGCTTTCTCGGTGGTTGCCCTGGGGCTCTGGAACTCTCTTCCCAGAGAAGCTAAACTGGCTCTCTCCCTGGTGTGCTTCCAGAGGCAAGCTAAAACTTTTTTGTTCCGGAAAGCCTTTGGGGAGTAGAGTAGACCTCTGTTTATGTTTTGTTTACAGATAGGATTTTTTGAAAAAAAATATATATTCATATTTCAGTTTTTTTCAAATGTTTTGATATTGTAGTATGTTTAATTATATATTTTATTTTTTTGTATATCTCTATCTGTTTAACTGTACATGTTTTAATTTGTAAGTTGCCTTGAGTCCCAGTATTGGGAAAAAGGTGAAATAATAATGATAATAATAATAACCTAGGAATGGGGTGTTCTTGGGTTGTTTCAGAAAGTGGAGTGGAAGTCATGAGCCGGTTGGGAGCGACATGTTTGCTAACTTCTGTGCAACTACAGACAGCACAGAACGGAGCAGTGTGGGTGCACCAGAAAACTCTACCAATCCATAGTGCCCGATTCAAGAACTGATAAAGCTGCTGTGTCAGGCCAGTAGTCTTGCTCTCCCTTTTCCCCCCTTGTAGCAACAGGTCATGGATTACTGACGTTTATTACTTCCCGTTTCCCCAGATGTTTGCTTTGGGACATAAACTTCAGTTTTTAAGACTTCTGCTAACATGGTAGCCTATAAACATAACCTTTATAAAGACCAAATGGGTACTAAAACATAAGCACTGATGTCTTGTCAAAGGCTGAATTGGTTTAAAGATACTTGCACTGGCTTATAAAGAACAGAAAGATTATCGTGCCCTGACACACTGAACTATCGATTTTGATACTCTCTACCTGTGGAGTCAGGAGCAAGTTTGTGGCTCCCACTGTGTGATGAAGGCAGGCATTTCGAGTTAGTGCCGAATAGCCATTTTCTCCTTCATAATTTGAGTCACTAAATGACAGCATAATGAGGCCCCAGTTTAATAGAAACAACTGTTCCAGTGGCCAAAAGGTTACGCATAGCAAGCCACCATGAACAAATTCCAGAGAGGTTGTGCTTTCTTGATGCCAAAATGATTAGGAGGTCCTCGGCACCACACGAAACTGTCACTGCGGTGAAAGATTGCTTTAATTTTGTAACATTTTGTCAGACTAGAGGCACTGAGGTCTAGATTTTACAGAAATGTCCTTCCACCATAAAAACCAAGTCCTTTACAGCTGTGGTCCATTATTTTCTCACTTTACTAGATAATTTAAACCCCAGAGGTAATTTTCAATTTGCATCCTGAAAATGCATGGATTGCTGTGTTAGGGAGAGCTTTACAGAAATTCTAATACAGATTAGGGATGCTTGAGGATTTGTTGGGTCCACATTTCAAAGTGAATTGATCCAGCCCATGCCTCCTAAACTAATGTCCAGACCGGAATCCAGTTATCCTTTGGATTTTGCACTGCTCTAAACTTTTCCAATGTAGGTCTTGACCACCACCACCACTCCAACCCCCCCCCCACCATACTAAAATTCATTTAAAATGTATATTTTAGGATAAAATATACTTCAAAAATAATTTGAGGGGGAAAAGCCACTTAGAAAGGTGTTTTGTGAGAAAATCTTTGGAGTTAGTGTGAACTCTTATCATAGGCTATTGTATGAATTTATGCATCGTATGAAGCCCCTTAACTTGTGGAGAACATGACTCTAGGTGAGGGTTCCAACTTACTTAGCTATAAATAGGATATGCTTTTCTGTCCCCCCAATAATGGCTGGCTTATACCCTCAACCAGTCAGGTTTATTGCGTTCTTCCTCTTCTTCTATCTTTCCCCACAATGTATTTGCTGTTTACTTCTCCTATGGGCTGCATTTAATAGACTTTAGTGCTTTCTGAGTCTATTACTATTTATGTTTTCTTGTATTTTTGTCTTTCAAATGGCTTGCAGACTTGCTTATTTCTCTTCTCTTATTTGTCCCTGTGCACATTCATTCCTGCCATCAAAAGGCTGACAATGGCATTTCCTGATCCAAATATATGGCTTCAAATGCAAAGTTCCAGCTATCACGGCAAAGTTCTGTACAGTTTATGCTGATATAGCTCTTTTCATGATTCAAGATGGCAGGGGCCTACTTGGAAGGTCGACAGTCTGCCACAGTGAAGACATACTGGATGTTCATGTTCACCAAACCATGACATTCTGATACAACACTTCAAAAGGTACCTTCATCATCTACAACAGAATTCCCAGGGCTTCTCAGGTCAACATTATTGACCTGAGCAGGGCCAGTCCTACTATTAGGCCAAGTGAGATGACTGCCTCAGGAAGCAAACAATAGGATACATAGAGTGTTAGCAAGGTGTTGGAGGGCATAGCTGCATATGCCACAGGCTGCCCTCCACTACCCAGAGCTATCCTGCTGCCTTCAGGTATGATGCAGTATGCTGTCTTGCCACCAGCATTGAGGTAATGATCAACTGCCAGCCCATTCAGCTGCACTCTATGAAATAGAAAAGGGCCATCTTGTCCTTCACCTCAGGCACCAACATGTCTTGCACTGGTCATGTTCTTAAGGAGCTCCCTCAAGAGCAAGGCCTCAATGGATTTTGCACAGTACAGCTTCAAAGTGGAATGTGTAACAGAAATCCTTTTCTTTCTCTGCCATCATAATGAAGGTTCTCACTACTAGTAAATAAGTAACAAGTGAATAAGTGAATCAGTACCAATATAATGTAATCCAAAAATCCATACAGTTGGCCACCATACAGTATTTTTGAAATTTGGTTGAGGTCACTTTCAATAATAGGACATTTTATCACTCAGAAAGAAAGGATTTTTTAATTGGTAAATAACAATGCATTCCTAGTCAGGTCTATTCAGAAGTAAAACCCCGTAAGAACTATGGGCTAATTGGACATAGGATTGAAGATTTAGTACATTATCCAGTTTTGCTGCATGACTTAAAATAGACATTTTGTTTTCACTACATCAATTGGGTAAGTGGAGCAGCAGCATTACATATTGTCCACAATCAAGTTTATCTTCAATTGATTCATTGGTAAAGATCAATGTTAATCAGGGAGCACAAAATTTTAGTTGCTAAAATCAAAGTAGTCTGAAAATAAGAGCCTATCTACACAAGCAGGATAAAACAATTTGAAAACGTTTTTAAAACTGTATATGGAGTGTGTGCTGGGCCAACAGTTGCCACTACTGTTATAAACTGTTTTAAACCGTTTTAAAGCAATAGTGTAGTTAGGCTCTAAGTGTGTCTTTTAAGAGGGATTTTGAGGCCATTTCATTTCTGGCATGTTTTCCTAATAAAACAATATATATATATATATATATATATATTCCATCTAACAATTATTTTATTATACTTGTTACACAGTAAAATCTTTCAGTATCTGAAAAGTCATCTATATTGAAGAACTGATCATATGGTAATAGGTCTATTTATTCAGCTAGTAAGCCTGAAGGCAGTGCCTGTGTGTTTTAATTACTCTTATGTACAGTGCTGAATTGCTGTAGCTGCTCTCCAAAGAAGAAAATATAATCGTATTGAATTAATTCATGAATTAATTGGTTACATGGTAGGTGATTAATCAAGAAATAATTTATTATTATTATTAATATTTATTTATTAATTAAAATCCAATATTCACCTTAATTAAGGAATTTGATCTGAGAGCAATTTATTCTGCTAGAAAGTCACCTTGTTAGAATGGGGCAGATGACCTGATTAGTAATGCTCTTTTTAAAAATTCATTTATAGGCCTCTTTTCCTGAGCTTGAAGGAGCAGCGTCATCCGTAGACTAGAGAGATGGCTAGATCTGTCAATTTCAGTCTCACTGAGGTTGTCAATATGTTATAGGTCAAACTCATTCTGTTCCATTTCTGCATGTGTGTGTGTGTGTGTGTGTGTTTAAACTGTATGAGAATTCAAAGATTGTTGTGCACATTTTTAAATGTACGCATTTTATTCAAGTGAGTTACTTTGTTGGAATGCTGTTCTGTGTGCACTTTTATGTAATATGCACATTTTTGTACACATTTTCCCCACGACAAGCTGTATAGGAAAGCTCACAAAAAATGTGGCTTTTGGAATGCAGGCCTGTCTTGGTTTGCTGATATGCGCAGTAGGTGCACGTTGGGTAAATCCATTAAAAAAACTCAATGGAACAAATTTCCCACCCATCCTTACTGTAGATATTAATCAGTGATAACACTTAACTTACTGTTTGAAGCCCTTCACCTGCTAATTTCTGCAGTTAAAGACACAGGAGGAGCAGAACACACTGGTGTTCTCCTCATAGGTATCAGCTCAAGACCAAATTAAATTTTGTTGCCTGAGTGGAAAAAAATGGCAGCTTCTCAAAGTGAATGCTAGGAACATGAATCTATTTAGAAATGGAATTAATGTCACTGGGAGAAGCAAGGACGAAAGGGACTTAGAAAAGAGGTACACATTTGACCTTTTTTATATAAGAGTTGGCAGCAGTTAAGAGATCCACAAGGAGACAAACGTATATATATATATATATATATGTATGTATATATATATATATATATATATATATGAAAAACTTGAGTAGAGAGGAAGTGGTTATAGATAAGAAGAAAGATGTTAGGCTAGAATGATGAAAGGATACAAGGGGTCATGAGGTTATTCACTGCATGGTAGGTGGATGGGTAAATGTCAAATCCCTGGGGGAAATGCACAGGAAAGTTGATTGGGGATGGAATTTTCTTAAATCTGATGTTGAAAACATGGCCAGCAAGATGTGATGATAATGGGTTCTCAACATGAGAGTGAGTGGTTAAGTTAGGTCTCAGGTCTCACAAAAATCGAGACCACACGTATGAACAAGATGACCTTAGTTATGGAAAGTAAGAAATCATTTCCAAGGGTTGCAAAGGGAAAATCCCCGAACCCTTGAAATGCTTTAGCCACAAGTGGGGTATAATGTGAATTTTGACCAGATTGAATCATTTATAACACAGATAATGGTAGCATTAGAAGCCAAAGCTGGCCTTCTGCTCCCCCAAGAGATGATAAAATCTGTGAACACAGAAAGAGGTGATGGCAATGGACAGCCATTTTTTTTCCTAATGAAAACTAGCTAAGTGGGAAGAAGGAAGGAGAAGAAGAAAAACCTGAGTGACATGCTAAGCCAATTTGAGGAGGGAATCAAACATAGCTGACTGTCAATCTGTGGAAGCCCAGGGCACGTGTCAATGGATGGACAAGCAGAGGGAGAGAAGGCCAAGTCACACAGACATAACTGGACACTTCTAATGGTATACTAAAAGCTGACACATGTGTGAGGCACTGTGTGCTGCCAGGCCCTGGAAACAGCTGGATATGCTAATTTACATGAGGTTCTATCTGAAGGGAAGAGCTGAGAGGAGAGAATTTCCAAACAGAAGTGACAACTAAAGTTGACAGTTGAAAGCTTTTTCTTGAGGACTTCCACTGTCCATGAAAGGTGTTTTTCCCGTCTTCTGATTAGCACCTTATACTGAGGGGAAGTCTCAGCTTCTTCAGCACTATTTTTCATTGCTTAAGGCTAAGATAACAGAGATATTGGTATGAGAAAGAACAGGGTGTATTTTATTTATTTTTCAAGGGGGCACCTCCATCCCAGGCATGGCTACCATGACCAAGGGTAGCTGCTTCCTTCAATCTTTTCAAAACTCTATGTTTCCAGCAGGTCTTCTGTGACCACCAACATTTTTCTCCCACAATGCCTCAGTTTAAGCTTCAGGGAAAGGGGCATTTGGGTTCACCACATATAGTTATTTTTATTTTTATTTAAAAATAATTATATCCCATTTAAGATAATTATATTCCACCTTAAAAAATGTTTACACTGCAAAGCAATATATGATTTTTTTAAAAAATTGCAATAATACAATAAGCAATTGGTGTCATCTAGTTCCTAAGGGGAGGCAGAGTCTGCCAGCACACTCCTCCTCCCCACTCATGCTTCCACCCCCCCATAAATGCCTGAAAAGTGTTGTGGATTAAATAGATATACTGTATCCTCCGTGACTGTGAAAGCATTCTCTTGCCTGTCGTCTGGATTATTTCCTTTTCTTGGTATTTGGATACCTTGTTTGCATTACCTTTTCTTGATGATTTCTGAACAATCGGGATGTTGCTATGGAATAATATAACTCAATTAATTCAAATAGCTTCTTCAATCTGGTCAAATTGTGTAAGATTATTGGACTGTCTCTGTGTTTTATTTCTTTTATGGGTGTTTATTAGGAATGTGTGTATCGTATCGTTAAAATGTACTATAACGATACAAAATGCTTTTTATTGTGCATGTGTTTAACGATAACGATACAATAGAAAAACCTCCAATAAATATCTGATCCGATAATTTTCAGCCCGATTATATCGGATTATCGGACTGCAATATAAATATACCTATAACGTCTGTATTTTAAAAGTTAGAGGCTTGAAATTTGGTCACAGTGCTCATGGGGTATGCCTAAGTATGTGTATGAAATTTGAGATCGATCCGTCCAACCCTCAATTTTATATGAATTTATTAAAGATCATTTAAGTTCTGACAGGTCAGAATGACAGCTCGCCATGTGTGTTCATTCAGACCTGTCAAAAAGTTGCAGGATCTTTTAAAAATTCATATAAAATTGAAGGTTGGAGGGATGTTTCATACACATGTCTAGCACATGTTGCTACACATATGTGCCAAATTTCAGGCCAATCCCTCCACCCCTGTACATGAATTTTTGAAAGATCGTGCAACTTTTGACCTGTCAGAACTTAAACGATCTTTAATAAATTCATATAAAATTGAGGGTTGTGACCATGTGTCAAGCCTGTAACTTTGAAAAAACAGTAGTTATAGGCATTTTTTCTAAAAAAAAATCAGCTCTATAGGGCACAATGTGGCTGCAAATTAAATATCGTATTTCCGATAATTATCGTGAAGATGATATTATTAACCTACGATATTATTGGAGATGATAATTTTTTTGGTCCGAAATTACGATAACAATAAAATATTATATTTTTGGGCATGCACATCCCTAGTGTTTATCTAAACTGTGTGAATAACTAAGACCACAACCCTATGCATCCTATGGCTGAGAAATTCCAAAAGTTGTAGCACTTTTTTCCTGCCAAACTAAACATGCATTGGAGTCCCCTCTAAGTAGTTAAACAGGGGCTCACACTTCATTTTAAATCCCCATTTAAACCTGGCTCACTCTGTTCCTACACATCGCATAGCATCAGAATTACACATGCTGAGTTCAGGATGTTCGAGAAGCGGAGACACAATGTCCTCTGTGTGTACTTGCAGAACTGGAACACAGATGTAGGGATAGACAAATTCAAAACGTTAAAAACTTCAGGTTTTTTCCCATCCTGACTATACAAAGATTTGTAAATTTGGGTACATTCTTATGAAAGATGAACTGAGACAAAATTCTCATCCACCTGCACTGGCCAAATTCAATAGGCATGTCTATTCCCAGCATAGAGAAGATCATGTTGTGCCTGCCTCCCTGCCATGTAGTTGTTAAGGTTGAGAAGCCGGTCAGAAAAAAGAAGTGGCAACCAGAATTCAGCACCAAAACCATGGCCATGTCTACACCAGGGATTTATCCCAGGGTCATCCCTAAGTCGTCCCTGTGCATCCACATGACACAGGGGATCCCGGGGGCAGCCGGGGCAGACCTAGGGATGACCCTGGGATAACCCCAGGAGATCGGAAACTGGGGATATCCTGTTTTTTCCACTATCCCAGGTCCTAAAAAGGGCATGGAGTTGTGTGGGGTGGCTCTGTGCCCATTGGGGGGAGCAATTCCACCATCCCTGGGATGGCAGGGGGTTACGAGTGGAGTTTTATTTTCACTTTCCTTTCCCTGGATCGGGGCTGCATGGCTCCTCTTCAGAGAAAAAATGGTGCCCACAATGTCCCTCTTCCCTTCCAGGGCATCACACGGTGGTTTAGACTCTGGAGGAGGATTGCAGAAGCAGGTAAGTCGGTGATCCTCTCCCACCATCCCTCTACACCCTTAGATGTAGATGAGCCCCAAGTCTGAATACACAGGGATTTAAACTCAGACTTTTAAGGGCTAAGGACTCAAAGCCCAGGACCAGGATGGCAGTTTCAGCTTCCAACATTTTTTTTTTAACTTCAAGTTCTTCCCATCTTGAATATGAAGAAATGTGCAAATCTTGGCAAATTATTATCAAACCCAAACAAAATTCTCACCTGCCCCTACAGTAGTGTACAGTTTGAGTATTTGTTGATGAGATTACGTAATTTGGTCCTTCAGATGGGCAGATCTTTCAGTTTTGCTTTCTCCTGCATTCATTTTTTAAAAAGATCTGAAGTCTTTCCTTCCCAAATATGAAGAATTTCACAAATATTGGTAAATTCGTAAAACCCAAACTGAAACAAATTTCACACCCAGCCAAATTCAATAGGTACAACTATTCCCAGCATAGAGAAAAGCATGTTGTTCTTACCTGTTCTTTAAGCTGTTCGAGATGAGCCTGTTCGAGATGAGTCTTTGACGTGGTTGAACACACATGACTTCAAACTCAGACTTTTATGAGGTAATCACTCAAAGCCCTGGAACTAAGTGCATGAATGTTTCAATTTTGGATAAGTCTGGAAGGAGGGCAAAATGCAGGAGATGAAAAAGGATGCATTTTCTCCCACTGCCTGGGAGAATGTAAAAGGATGAGGAGAATCTCTAGCTTGTGTGCCCTGGAACCCTTATAACAATGCACTATGTTTTAATTTTTTTCTATTTTCCCAGGGTTTAACATTGGTAATCCTTCATTAAGCTACTCTGATATTTCCCTACAAGCATGATATGGTAAGGTACAAGCAGTACCTTACCATTTACAAGCAGTAAAGCCAGTGAATTACATTTGGTGTACTATACACACCAATTTGGGGAGTGATACAATCCCATTATTTGGGAAATATTTAAATCAGCCCCGTTGTGAAAAACTTCTGCCTGGTACTCAAACCATTTAGTGATTGGGCCACTGAAGAAGACACTTTTGTCGAAACGCGTTTGGCCAGAATCATAAGAGCCTTGTTTTTACTTTGTTATTATACATATGTATGTTGAATAGTGTTTTTTTGGTGATAAATATATTTTATTAGTATTAAAATTTATTACATATTTTCTCCTTAACTTTCTTTTTTTGTTATGAAATCTACACAGCCATAATTTTGCGCTAATATCCAAAAATATGCAAGATGCCCAAGCTTCCCCCCCTTGTCCCATTGCTGTTCTATCTATCTGTCAATCTATGGGGGGAGGATACCACAACAACCGAACAGAAGGAAAGAGTGTCTGAATTTATTGGATATTTTGGGGATGTTGATGCAAAATCATGCCTGAATAGATTTGTGAGAACTACATTTCTTTTGTCCTTTTTATGTTTCATAAATAACATATAGGAAGGAAGAAAAGTCAGGTGGGAAAACAGAACAGTGCGATATCCGGGGAAGACCTGTGAGTGCTGTGCAAACCAGTAACAAAAATGCATTTATTGCTCAATAAATGGATTGTGTGGAAAAAACCTCAAATCAATCCTGGAATAATATTTGTTTGCCTCTGTGGAGTCATCTGATGTCTCAAAGAGAATATGACTCTGCCTGCTCTGTCTTCCTCTGAAGGGGGGGCACTATGGTAACCAGGAAAGGTAGGTGTGTTACCTAGCAACAGAAACCACTAGCCAACACTAAATATGAGAAAGAGCAGCGGAGAACAAGTTGGCACAAAGGAGCTTTAGCAACCAAGTGGACACTAAATCAAGGTGCCAGTCATTCATGCCATGGAACACTGACTTGGATGCTTACAATGATACTAGTTATACATACACAACAGAGGGAGATTTCAGACAGTTCGTCATGACTTTGCCGTGCTTTGTTACAGGAGTGAACGAAGCCTTAATGAGATTAAAGTAGCTCAGCTCAGTCGCTGAAAATAGGTGGTCCAATTTTTTGACTTTCAGGGAAAAAAAGTTAATTATCTGTTGGATTTTTTTTTTTTAAAAAAAAATGCAATACTGCAGACCAGAAACAAGCATTTCCTAGCATCATCCCTGAAGTGTCCCCAACTCCTAATTTTGCAAATGTCACCAATGTGAATGTTCAGCAGCACAATCTGCTACTGAATGAAGATTGATGGGCAGTGCGCCAGAATTTAGAGGAAAGTTTGAGAGGCCTGTGGCTGTTGATTCCCTTTTGTTGTCAAAAATCAGTGTTTTACAAATGGGGACAGCAGTCATGTACGCAAAATTCTAGGGAAGAATAGGATCCCACTCTCTTTGAATTCTGGAAGGGTGTCATGACGAATCTTTTTTTTTAATTAAATGTTATGTTTTATTATTATATTTATATCCCATCCTTTTTCACTTGCAAGGTGGCTTACATAGTCCTCCTCTTCTCCACTCCATCCTCACAGCAACCCTGTGAGGTAGGTTAGGCTGAGAATCAGTGATTGGTCCAAAATCACCCACTGAGCTTCATGGCTGAGTGGGGACTAGAACCCAGCTCTCCAGGCAACTACACTACACTCAGTGGTTGTTTTAAATGTTTTATTATGTTATGTTATTTATTTATTTATTATCATTCTTGTTTTTTGAACTGTTCTAAATTGCCTTGTTTGGTTCCAGAAAGTTGGTATAGAAATGTGATAAATAATTAAGGCATGGTTGCACTTGAAAGCCTTCTAGCAAAGGATCCTCACTTTGAATTCCCTGTTTTGGGAAGAGCTTCTGCTTTGTTCTAATGCTGCTTACCTAAGTGTGGTTTTAAGAGGGTTCAGTGATGTCTTGTTATATTTCTTTTTCTAGTGCCGATGTTGGATTAGTGCCTCAGCTCACAGATATTAAGCTTCAGCAGAAGTCTGAATGCACATGACCCAGTGCAAGGATCTTCTGATGGCTGCCCTGAGACCCCATTTATTTATTTATTTAGTTAGTTTCTCACCTAGACCTAGCCACCATTTTCATTTCCACATCACCTTCCAATGTAGAGTCACCCTAGGGCATTGTGGGAAATGAAAATGATGGCTCAATCTAGTGGGCTGAAGCTGTGCACAGTGCTTGCATGCTCAGATAGAGCCACCAGGCCTCACTGACAATATATATATATATATATATATATATATATATATATATATATATTTGCCTGAGGCCCCCTCAAAACTGGAATTCTCCCTGAGCAGAGAAGTAATGCTGAGCAAAGGGGGCAGAAGAAAGGGTAAGTTTAGAAAAGAAGAGGGAAAGGGAACAAAGTCAAAAAGGTTGAGAAAGTTGATCTTAACAATAAATGACAAAGCATTGCTCCCCCTTCATCCCTACATATCAGCCTATCACTAAACATTACTGAATGCATTTGATTTATATCTATTCTATAATGAATATGATCATAGAATAATAATAATAATAAATAATAATAATTATTATTATTATTATTTCTAACCTGTCTCTCCCTCCGGATCGAGGCGGGGAACAACAATAAATATGAATACAAGGACCATAAAATAGATAACATATTAAAAATGAATAAAAATTAATATATTATTAAAAAACATCTTAAAATTCAACTGGGTATGCCTGCCGGAAGAGATCAGTCTTCACGGCTCTCTTCAATTCAAGGAGACAACTAAGTTGTCGAATCTCCTCCGGCAGGCCGTTCCACAGTCTGGGAGCGGCAGAAGAGAAGGTCCTCTGGGTAACACTCGTCAGCCTAGTCCTGGCTGATTGGAGTAAATTCTTCCCAGAGGACCTGAGTGTGCAGGGTGGATTATATGGGAGAAGGCAATCCCACAAGTAACCTGGACCCAAACCATGAGGCCTTTAAAGGTAATAATTAATAGGGGTGTGCATCGGATCGGATCCACGATCCACGATCTGAATCCGATCCGCCCCAAAATTGGAAAAATCCGATCCGATCCAACCAACCCTCCGATCTGATCCGATCTGATCCGCTGAGGTCCGATCCGGATCGGAAAAAATCGGCGGATCGGACGCCATTTTGAATGCTTTTTCCCATAGCCAAGTATTGTGTTACAAAAACACCTATAACTTTTTCATTTTTAAAGATAAAAGGAGGAAACTTGGGCACTTTGTAGATGGGTTAGGGGTAGTTATCTGTGAGAAATTTCAGAAAGTTTGGTGCATGCATTTTGTGGCAATTTTTTAATAAATAACCAGGAATGCCTATAACTTTGTCATTTTTAAAGTGCCACACATGAAACTTTGCCACATTGTAGGTAGTACATTGGCACCTAAGTGTGTGAAATTTCAGAAACATAGGTGCTTGCCTTGTGTGGCAATTAATTTTAGAAAAATAGGTAGTAGTGGGGTAAATACAGTTATGCCTCCCACTTTTTTATTTTTAAAGATACAAACAGGAAA
Organism: Anniella stebbinsi; assembly: GCA_029215795.1. NCBI lineage: Eukaryota > Metazoa > Chordata > Lepidosauria > Squamata > Anniellidae > Anniella > Anniella stebbinsi. The sequence continues at coordinate 4,608,000 of JARDYH010000006.1, forward strand.
CTTGGGCACATTACAGGGAACACTTTGCTTGATATGTGTTTGAAATTTCAGAAAGCTAGGTCCAGGTATTTTTGAAACAATGAGGAAAGAAACACCTATAACTTTTTTATTTTAAAAGTTAGAAGTCTGAAAGTTGCTCACTTTGTAGATGGGTTAGGGGTAGTTTACTGTCAGAAATTTCAGAAAGTTAGGTCCGGGCATTTGGTGGCTACGAATTTTTTAGATTAAAAGTTACAAACATTTTTCCACAGAGGCTTGGGCTGTCAATTGCACCCCCCCGCCTCCCCCTCCCTTTTTTATCTGTCAAAACTCCATGTTGTTGTAACTTTTAATCTAAAAACATTGTAGCCACCAAATGCCTGGACCTATCATTCTGATATTTCTGACAGACAACTACCCCTATCCCATCTACAAAGTGAGCAACTTTCAGACTTCTAACTTTTAAAATAAAAAAGTTATAGGCGTTCTCTTCCTCATTTTTCAAAAATACCTTGCCACTTCACGCTTGAAGCTATGCGTCTGAAATTTCTCCACATTAGACATACCACTTTGGTTCACATGTGTGATAAATTTTAGAAGCATAGCATCTGCCTACCCCCTGGCAGGTGTGGGGTCTTGCTAAACCAGAGCTGCCCCCCTGAGGAAGGACACAGGCACCCACTCAGCGTCCTGCCTGCCCTCTGCATGTAGCGGGGCCGTTTTGGGAGGGCAAAGGGAGGCAGACTGTTCCGGACAGAAGCACAGGTTGGAGGGGGTGGAGGAATCTCCCCTGGGAACTCGGGCAGGTCCAGAAACCCGTTGGAATCAGAGCTACAAGCCTCCACTGGTTTGGGGAAAGCAGCCATACACTCAGCCTTTGAAAGATAAAACCTAACTTAACCATAAGATGGGTTGTTACAATCTCTCCACAGTACTATCTGGCTGACAATAAGAACATGTGAAAAATAAGTCAGAGGGATAAAAGTCGGGGCAGTATCCATTGTCGTTGTTGCTGCTGTGAATACTGTGGTCCATATTGCGCAAAACAGGCCGGAACGGCAGCTTCCAAGTGAGCCAACTCAACCAAACTCACCACTCACACATTACTGGGTGGGACAGATGCAATACACCAATAAACAGCCACGGAAACCACGTTCCGATGCCTGTTCTGGACCATAGTCGATATTGCGCAAAACGGGAATTGGAACGTGGTTTTTGTGGCTGTTTTGTGGCGTATTGTATCTGTCCCACCTAGTAATGTGTATCTGTTGAGTTGGCTCACCTGGAAGCCGCCTTTCCAGCCTGTTTTGCACAATATGGACCAAGGTCCGGAACGGGCATCAGAATGTGGTTTTTATGGCTGTTTCCTGGCTTATTCTATCTGTCCCACTTAGTATTGTGTGAGTGGTGAGTTTGGTTGAGTTGGCTCACTTGGAAGCTGCCGTTCTGGCCTGTTTTGCACAATATGGACTATGGCCCAGAACGGTCACCGGAACGTTGTTTTTGTGGCTGTTTTGTGCCGTATTGTATCTGTCCCACATAGTAATGTGTGATGGTTGCGTTTGGTTGGTTTCAGTCTTTCGGAAGTGGCCGTTCCGGGCCATTCATTCTGTTCTGGATAAGACCTAACTTAACCATAAGATGGGTTGTTACAATCTCTCCACAGTACTATCTGGCTGACAATAAGAACGTGCGAAAAATAAGTCAGAGGGATAAAAGTCGGGGCATTATCCGTTGCCGAAACGACCCCTTTATATTAAAAAAACACGCCAGAAACAGTGGAATGTGTTAGAAACACTTGAGAACAATATTTTAGGACTGAAACCATTACAATAGTATATTGTTATTAACCCCATAACTCCCAGCACAACATCCGGAACAGAATGGTCCATATTGCGCAAAACCTCCGATCTGATCCGATCTGTCTCTCCAGGTCCGATTCCGATCTGCTATCTGATCTGATCCGGGGGGTCAGTGCACATCCCTAATAATCAACACTTTATACTTTGCCCAGAAACTAATTGGCAGCCAGTGGAATGATTTTAAGATTGGTGTTATGTGGTCACCCCTAGGTGTACCGGTGACTAACCTGGCTGCCATAATTTGAACTAGTTGAAGTTTCCATACTAGGCACAAAGGTAGCCCTATGTACAGCGCATTGCAGAAGTCGAGCCTCAAAGTTACCAGTGTGTGCACTACTGCCTTTAGGTCTTCCAACTCTAGGAAGGGGCGCAGCTGGTGTATCAGCTAAAGATGAAAGTAGGCACTAGGGGTGCGCACTGGATCAGGTACGATCCATGATCCGGATCTGATCCAGGGGAAATCGGATACAATTATCAATTTCCAATCCCCCCGCTGGATCGTTCGATCCTATCCAATCTGATCCGGAAATGGCCTGATCCAGATTGGAATGGATTGGAGGATCAGCGGGCTCCTACTGGCGCCTGCCGCCGCTTCCATTGGCGGGCGCCAGTGGGCACTTTCCGATGAAAGCAGACAGTGGGGGAGAGCTTCCCTGGTGGGGCTGTCCGCCTCCATTGGCGGGTGCCAGTGGGTGCTCGCCGATGGAAGCAGACAGCCTGGCCAGGTGAGGATTGCGGGGAGGAGGAGGGAGGGAGGGAGGGGGTCCCACTCACCTTCTGGGGATGTCCACTCTCCTCCGCTGCTGGCTGCTACTGCAAGCAGGCTTCACGGACTGCCCCAAGGTAGCGCGCCAGGTGATGTCATCACCTGGCGCACTACTCAGGAGCAGGCCGCGAAGCCTGCTCGCAGTAGCAGCCAGCGGCGGAGGGCAGAGGATGTCCCCAGAAGGTAAGCAGGGGGGAGGGAGGGGGGAGGGGGGTGGGGGTCCCATGGGGTGGGGGTCCCATGGCCTGCTTACAAGCCAGGGCTGTCCGCTCCCCTCCGCCGCTGGCTGCTACTGCGAGCAGGCTTCACGGCCTGCCTGTAGGTAGCACACCAGGTCATCACCTGGTGCGCTACCTAGGGGCAGGCTGCAAAGTCTGCTTGCAGTAGTGGCCAGCGGCAGAGGGGAGCAGACGGCCCTAGCAGGTAAGCAGGGGGTGGGGGAGGGGGCTTACCCCCCCGGGGCCCTCCACTTCCATCCGCTGGCATTCGCACGCATCAGTGGATGGACACGGACGGCTCTGGGTGGTAAGGAGCATGGGGGAGGAGGCTTACTTGCTGGGCCCGTCCAGTTAGGCCCCCCTCACCCACCCGCCACCATTTTTTCCCCATAGATTTGCATAGGGGGAAAGCTTTCTTTTCCCCAATGCAAGTCTATGGGGAAAACAAAAATGGCGGCCGATCTAAAAATCGGATGTCCAATATTTGGATCGGGATCGGGTCCGATCTGATCCGAGGGACCTCTGATTTTGTCCTGAATGATCCAGGACAATCTCGGAGGTCCCGATCTGGGTCCTGATCTGATCCGGGGGTCCGTGCACACCCCTAGTAGGCACTCCTGGCCGTCACATCTATCTGGGCTGTCATTTGGAGCAATGGATCCAGGAGTACCCTCAAGGTGTGAACACAGTCTTTCAGGGGGAGTGTAACCCCATTCAGAACTGGTTGACACACCTCCAAACCCAGGTTGTGGCCTTTGACAACAAGCACCTCCATCTTGTCTGGATCCAGCTTCAGTTTGTTTTTCCTCATCCAGCCCATTACCGCCTCCAAGCATTCATTCAGAGGTGACACACTATCCTCAGTTGACGATGGTATCAAAGGCATAGAGAAACATATTTGGGTGCTATCAGCACACTGATAGCACCCCATCCCATGCCTCTGGATGATCTCTCCCAGTGGTTTCATATAAATTGTTGTGTCCACAGACCTGGGACCCTTGGAAGTAGGAATCTGGTTCCACACAAAACTTAGGTGGTAGACATTTATTGTAGTGCTCCTTCTTTGCAGGCAGCTACAGGCAGACTGGCCTTTGCATTGCCCGCCTGCTACAAAACCTGGAATGGATTATCTGTGCTTAATTGCAGGTCATTCATAAATCCTGGCCTGGCTCAAAGAATGGGCCTATCACAAACACTACATCCCTCCTTTCCTTCAAATATGAAAAACAGCAACATAGCTATAACGTTAGAGTATCTGAACAACAACAAAACTGCAACTGTATAAGGAAAATATACAACTAATGCACATATTAAAAATGCACATGCAAATCAAATTAGGTAAACAAGAACAATTAGCTCAATAGTTCACAAAACAGTTTTTTATGTAATGTAGTCCTGCAAATAGCTTGGAGCACGGTGGCTGGTCCTTGTTGGGTAACGTTGGGTAAGAATGGGCCTATCACAAACACTACATAAATGTTAAACAGCATTGGGGAAAGGATGGCACCTTGTGGTACACCACATAGCAGCTCCTTCTTTGAAGAGCAGCTATCCCCAAGCATCACCATCTGGAACCTGCCCAAGAGATAGGACCGGAACCACTGATTAAACATTCTACTAACATTCTAATAGCTTAAGTTGAGGGTTTTAACTGAATTTTTTGCCAGGTGTAAAAGTTTAAAATGTTTTAAATATCAACTGTTTTTTATGTTTTATGGTTTTAAACTTTGTATACTGACTTTTTAATGTTTACAAAATTTTAAAATTTTGTAAACTGCCCAGAGAGCTTCAGCTATGGGGAGGTATATAAATGTAATAAATAAATAAATGAATAAATAAATAAAACACTCTTACATCTTTAAAAAAACAAGAGCTCTTTCTGCAGAATCAGTGAATGCACCATACAGCAGGTGGAAAAGAGCCATTTGTCTATTTTCAGTCCATGTCCATTTTGCATGTATTCATTCATGAATCCATTTCATCCTGTTTCTACATTGATCTGATGTTAAAAGAAAGGAAGAAAAAGAAAAAAAAAACATGTGCAATCACATGGAAATTTGTATTTAAATCTGTATGTAAATACTGATTTTAACGCATTTTCTCTCAAAAATATGCATTTATAAATGTATTTTATCTCACAAAGTATGACTCTCCAAACCTGTTTTATCAGAAAATATGCATTATGAAATGTGATGAGGTTTGTTTGGTTTTTTTAGTCAGGAACGGCATTGCAAAATTCAAAGAAGTGGGAAATCCATAGGGTAATCACATTCCAATCAACACATTAGTCTTAGATATGTGGATCAGGCCACTTTATAGCAGAAATCACAAATATGAAATCCCTCAAGCATCCATAGTTTAGCAACATGGAAAGGGCACTATGCCTATGTGAGAACCAGGTCTGTTTAAAGAATGCCAGAGTGTTCTTGTTTTCATCTGGGAAATGTTGGAGGGGATGGTTGAAGTGAAACAGAAATGTTTATCTGGTGAAATATAAAGATGGGCACTCAGTAAACTGTGGGGAATTGTGGTCTGAAAATTGGGCTATAGATTATGTATTTCCTGTTGAAGGATGAGTGCCAACAATCTGAGGTGCTTTTGGATTTCAGTACTAAAATTATGGACCAGAACCAGACCTACCACACAGAAAGAAGCAGAATTCACTTCCTTTTTCTGAGATATATAGCAAAACCACCTGCTGTCTCAGTGTGAAATTCCACAACAAATAAGTCCTGACAACATTTTAGAGCAGTCAGTCAACAAGTAAGACAGCCAGCAAAATCTAATTTTAGAATAGGAACAAGAACAACCAAAAACTTTTTCTAAATGTCTTTTCTAACTTCATGCAAGCTAAATCTGGGCATTACTCTTTTCAAACAGTGAAAGGCCAGGTAAGAAATGATCTCGCCTATACTAGAATGTCTCAACTATTGTTTTTATTATTTCTTTTTACAGTGAATGACCCATTGAGTACATTCAGTAGTGGTAATCCTGCACAGTGGGAAAAAAGCATCTTGAGCAAAGCCGATATTAGTGCATTCAAATGGTTCAAGATTTATAATTGATTTTTAAATTATGTTTTGCCATTTAAATTGTCAGTTAATATATTTGCATGTTACCAAAATCACAATATAAGTTTTTTTTTGTTTTTTTTTTGTTTTGTTTTGTTATGATAGTAAGGGACTGTAAACTTCCAATGTAATAAACAAAAATCAATGAACAAAAGGAAAGGTCATCTTTAATACTTTCTTTTTCATTTTCTATTACGAGCAGCATTAGAAGTTTAATAGAAAGAAAACAAGCATGCCCTTAATTTTCAGCCTTCACCAATTAAAAGTAACCTGATTAATCAATTAAAACATTTATTGATTAATTTGCCAGTGAAATCAATTAAAATTTAGACACCTAGTAAATGCATACCTTCTAAAAATCCCTTATCGATCGTTTATTATTATTATTATTATTATTATTATTATTATTATTCTAAAACAAATGCAAATTGTCTCATGATTCCTTGTCCATATCAATAAGTAGAAATTCATCCAAATGTTTCGGATTATTCCCAAACTGGATGGTCTAACTCAGGATGTACTTTTTATTCCAATGTCTGTATTATAAATGCATGCAGCTGCAAAAATTCTTCATTCATCTGAAATGTATTATGTATTTATTTAAAAGTTACAAGGTTCATTGTTAGAGGGACACATTTACAAAGATCTTCTCTTCTGTTGATTCAATCCACCTGTTCTGGTCCAGCTTTTTAGGCTTCCATGGTTGTCCAAAGTAGTACTCTCTGCCTCTAAACAAGAGTCTTGTATCCCAATTTACTGACCAGACACCCTCTTAGTTACAAGCAAATTACTTAAATGCTGGGAACAAACCAAATAAAAGAAAGTGTCTGACTATGAAGTTCCACAGGGCAACGATTAGACAGGCTTGAGTGAAACGGAGGCAAGAGTATAACTTGCTAAAAAAGTGATAGATTGTGGGCAACTTTGGATAGGCTCCTTCTCTCCTCCATTCTTACTACAGTGACTGCACTTCAGGAGCCAACCTGATCACATCACTGCACAGCAGGACACATCTTCTTCTCACCTGCTTCATCCTCCCTGCTTCCTATGCTCATTCCCAAACTCTTTCTCCTTCTTCCCAAGAGTGTTAGGGACTCCTAATCTTTCTACCCCCCTTTGCAACCTCTCACCCAACAAGCCTTTCCTCCTGAACAATCAGTGGTCCAGTCTAGCCTATGAAGACCACCTCCACAAGACCTCAGCTAATGTCCCGCAAAAAATAGATTGAAGGTTGATTATTCTTGAATTCAAATTGTAATTGTACTCCCAGACTATCTTTCCCCCCAAATCAACTTGTGCATTTGAAATTTGTGTCTGTTATCAAATAGGGATGTGTATCGTATCGTTAAAATGTCTGATAACGATACAATATGGTCTTTATTGGTCATCCGATTAACAATAACGATATGATACAACATCCTATGATATTATTAGAGATGATAATTTTTTTGATCCGAAATTCTGATTACAATACAATACGATATTTTACGGCGTGTGCCTGAAATACATGTGCCATTTGGCTTTCACTGATGAAGTTGTGTGTGTGTATCATTTGGGATTACTTCCTTCACCACAGACATCCTATTGCCAATGTCTACAGATCCTTTATTTAGCTGATGAGTACCTTGTACAACACGCACAAGTTTGTACATGTATTTACGAGGACCACATTCTGTAACATGAGGGAGACCCAGGGGTTGTATCTTCACAGTTATAGGCATTCCCTAGAGAGCCCCAGTAGGAGGAAGGGAGAAGGGGGGGAAATAAATGGAAGGGAAAATGTAGTAACAAATAGGGTGACCAGATAAAATCCAGGTCAGGGCTCATGTAACTTTAACAGTTGTAGAGCAAAGGGAATTTCAGCCAGTGTCATTTGTATGCAGTTAGTTCCTGGTGATATTCCCTCTTCATCACAACAGTTAAAGGTGCATGCACTATACTAGAGTGACCATATACAAAAGAAGGCAGAGTCCCTGCAACTTTAACAGTTGTGATGAAGAGGGAATTTCACCAGGAACTAATTGCATACAAATGACACTGGCTGAAATTCCCTTTGCTATACAACTGTTAAAGTTACATGAGCCCTGACCTGGATTTTATCTGGTCACCCTAGTAACAAAGGAGTCAGGAAATAAACTGAAGAAATGTTTGCATTCAAACCTTGTTTCTGTGTCCCCCTTGCTGAGAGGAACATTGTAAATGAAGTTAGAGGTCAGTTCAGGTAGGCCTTGTTGAGGTACTGGAGCTCCAGCTGCTGCCCTGACTTCATGCTGAGCCACCCTTCTAAAGCTCCAAAATATGCAACTCAAAACCTTTGTTTGGCCTATTTTTTACTGTTGCTTTGCCATTTGAGATTTTTGTAAAACGTTGGTGATTTGTAAGTATTAGTACAGAAGGTTTATTTCATGGATTTAAAAGACATCATTACATTTAAAAAGTTCAAACTCCAGTGGATTCCATATGCAAAATAGAAAAATTGCAACTTTGAATATGCTAGTTTTATTATGTCACGTTTCTTTAGGAAGAAAAAGAAATAACGACTTCTCTTTCCCTGCAGCATTTCATGAAAACAAATGTGTATATTTTTCCTATCACATAACGAATTTGCCATGGGAAAACAAAATTCACAGTTACAGAGAGAATTGTTTCTTAGGGACACACAGTAGAACATATAGGCATAACTTCTTATCCTCTTGGGGCAGAAACTGTAAATTAGGTTTTAACAGGCCAAATGCAAGCAATATAAATTTGTATAGAACAAGTTTTAAAAAGGAGAGAGGCTGATTATGCATACCATGTTCAAATTCTGTCATCTAATAATAACTGAGTCCAGAGAAGCATTGGTTTTAAGCAAGACACTACGAACTGGATGTTTCAGGATTTATGAAAAATTAACATGGCCGTTCATATTTATGACCCATTCTAGCTGATAAGATTGAAAGCCAAACTATAAATGATGGGCAGTTCCAAGATTTTGGAATTCCACCCAAGAATTTTATGTTAGCTGAGTTCCCCCCTTTAATGCAGGGTGATGAATTGTGGGGGCACGCAGGCTGGCAGTGAGTCAGAAAGGCTGGTTGCACAACCCCAGCAGCAGCATCTCCTTCCCAGGAGGGGACTGCAGAGCCAATCAGTGCTTTGATGGGGTGCAGCCAAAGAGTGAGATCTCTCCTGTGTTCTGCCTCCAGTTCAACCTGAGGCTCCCAAAGGCAGACCTCCCATGTGGCTCCAGGATTGCAGTTGCTGACTTCCCCATCCACCCGCTCCTGGTAGTAAGATGTCTTGCAGTGGCAGAAGTAGTTGCCAGTTAATGGGGCTGGGAAGGAATTTTACCTGCACACCAATTGCCAAAGACAGTACAGGGTTTTTGCCTTCCCCATTGCAAAATTAATTCTACTGTAAATAAATTTATCAGGACTATCAGTACATTCTTTGTGGATGCTTCATTTGATAACATTTGTCACAAGTTATGTAGACATGATAGTCATTGGTCTGGATCCATTGGTGAGAGGGAGCGGGATTGGGCTCCCTGCTCCCCCACATTGAGGATTCTCATAAGAGTTCATGGGGATGTGGCACCAAGACCAGACCAGCATGGGAGCTGTGAGCGGGCCACGTCCATGGTGGTGGAAAGGGGTTCACATTAGTGGTCTGTGCTATGGTGTGCCCCTGGCCCTTTCAACCACCACCAGTGCTCCTGGCATGCGGGCCAGGAAGGGGAATCGGTCAGCAGGCAGGCTGGCTGATTACAGGATTCATATACCGTCAGCAAACTTATTCAAGAGCATCAATAAAACTGTGGCAAATTTATTACCCCAACTCTCATCCCTTCACCAACCAGCTCCAATTAAGCGCTGCCCACACAATTTGTCAGCACAAAATCTCCCAGCACACACACACACACACACACTTTTCTCCCGGTGGGGGAAAAGAGACAATATCCCCACTCCTTTCTCCCCATGAATTGGAAAGCATTTATGGATCATTTTGAGTGAGCAAGCGGGGTGGGGTGGGGTGGAGATTAAGTAGCTCTTCCACCTTCTGGGTTTTCACACCTGATTTCATTACCCCCACTCCAAGAAGAAGAAAAAGCATTATTATTATTTAGATGAAGAACAATACTACTGTATTTGTTTTCTCTGTGAACCACCCTTTTAGAGTTGCCCTTCCCTGGATTCTGAAACTGTTCTTTGATGTCCTCTGAATTCAAAATCCAGTTGGGCAAATGTTGCTTTAAAGGGGAGACTGGTGAGTTATTCCTCCTACATGTTATTCCCTCCTTGACAAATGCTCAAGTCTAGACCAACTTTGAACTCAAGAAATCAAAAAGCTGTGTGGGGCTACCTTCTTCCTCCCTGTCAGATAGCAGGTATGGTGCGGTGGCTAGAATGCTCCCAGGTGCAAATCCCTAGTCGTATATGAAGCTTACCAGGTGGCTTTATTTAGGGCTAAACTACACATTCAACTACTTATGGCGTTGCTGTAGTTGAGACTGCTATCTTTCTTTACTCTGATGTAAGTGCATGTGGTTCCAATCTGGATTGAGACCATGTTACTCTGGGAGGGGAGGGTTTTCATTTCCCCCCATCTATTTCCCCAAATTTCCACAGGTTAAAAAAAGAAAAAGAAAATAATCTGGGGGGGGTGGTGGTGAAGGAACTGGTGCTTGGAGGGGAAGGTTTGATTCTTCCCTCATAGAGCACCATATCCTGATTGGAAATGCACACACTCACCTGGGAGTAAAGAAAAATTGGCTCCACGACACCAGCATGATTACTAGAATGTGTACTTTGGTCCAAAGTCAAAATAACAAAGAGTCTTGTGGCACCTTAAAGACTAACAGCTGTATTATGATGTAAGCTTTCATGGACTTCAATAGGTGCATCTTCAGTTGACAAGATATATTACACATTGATAGTGGGGGGGGGGAGAGAGAGAGAGAGAGAGAGAGATGTGAACAGTTAAGCCAGAGGGTCAGTCACTATCACATAGCTACCATACCTTAAAGGTTTGTTAGAAAGATAATGGGAAGATGATCATATACCGATGTTCTCGGAGGAAAGGTAGAATACCATAATATATATCCTGGAGATGCACTAGAATGCTCACATTTTTGTTCCCAATAGACAACACATTTCTAAGATTTGACTAATAAACTTTTGAGCACTTTTCATGGTATTTATTCACTCTTGTCTGCCAGACGTTGACACATGATGAAACATACCTCTCAAAATGTGCTATGCCTTGAGATCAGATAGATTTCTACAACCAACGGAGAGGTTATCTGTAAGATGCATTTCCTGAAATAAAAGAAGCATTGTGTTTGCCAAGAGTCAGTATCAAATTGTCTGTTGATTTGATGAACAAGCTGACACCGTGAATACCTATCATTTTTTCATAGGTTCCCCCCCCCTCCAGTTGGGTAATTGTATGTTTCAGTGAGTCCTATATAACAGCTATAATTTTCTTTTGTAGGCTTATTACATGTGGGTTGTTGTTTCATAATGTGCATTGTACAATTCTGCCCTATGTATTCATGTGATACCTAATGCTATTATTTAGGGGGGAAATGTAAAAAAAGAAGAAGCAAGCATTAAGTTGGCAAATGCAATCAAATAATTAAAAGCATGTGCTCACAAATAAAGAAGTTCTCAGTGTTCTGCGTTCTTGATTTAGATATGTCAGAAACATGACAGGAGTACGATCACCATGGAATAAAATCTGAGGTGCAAATTTCAGTGCAAAGGACATGGTGAAGGAGCAAATGTCAGAAGCATAAAAGTTTCTTAACATGAAAACTACAAATGAATTTGGCTAGTTATATGTTTTGGCAAGTTTAGCCATTAGTTTCAAAAAGGGTTGAAATAGCATTACCAATCACATTGGTCTATATTGCCACCGACTGGTTTTGCCTCTACTATTTAGCAATTGTTAAAGCAATTCAAAGCAGTATCGGAACTGAAGGAAGTAAAATTTCGAGGATTCTACCAACTATACTGTAAATTGTGGTATCACCATAGCAGTTTTTGCTTCTGTGTCTCGGAATATGAATGATATTCACCCAGACGACATTTACAATAATCATAGGAGACCCTGCTCATCATTCCAAGATGAACAGAATGTCATCATAAAGAACCTTGACAGCGGGCCTTCTCTCTGGTAGCACCCACCCTCTGGAAAACCCTCCCTTGTGCCGTTCAGGAGGCGGAAAATGTACTATCTTTTAAACGCCTCCTAGAAACATATCTTTTTAGACAAGCCTTCCCTGGACTGTAACTTTATTCTGGTTTCATGTGACTTTTAAAGTTTCAACGTTTCAATCTGGATTGTTCTTTATTATTGTTTTGGTTGTAAACTGCCCAGAGAGCCTAGGCTGCTGGGCAGTATAAATATGCAATAAATAAATAAATTTCAAATCACTCACAAAATTCCTTTTGATTTTACTGAACACAGGTGACACCAGTAGGATGAACCGAAATGGGCCCGATGGCTATGGTGGCCAATCAACGTTAAAAGATCTTGCACTTTATTCTTATAATTGCAACGGTGCAACATTATAACAGCGTACAGGGACAATTTGGAGCTGAACATTATAATTCACTAACCATATTCCTGCCAATGCTCCTCCCCCAACTTCAAATGGCATGACTGTGGGAAGCATACAGAGATGTCAGCTAACTTTTTTCCCCAAACACTGACTCACATTTTCTCTTTTAATGTTTCCTGAATAAAACGGAAAGGGGAAACTCACACATTATTCATATGTGATGGTGATGATGATGATGATGATGATGAATGTTGCTTCTGCTAATGTTACACATGCATGAAGGGGGAGATATTTGTATTCCTCCTCCATGTGTTACACTAGAAGTGAGAAATTAAGGAGCATGGATTACTTGGGCTTCTTTAAAGCCCTACATGGTTTGGGTCCAGGTTACCTGTGGGATCGGCATACAATCCGCCCCGCATGCTCAGGTCCTCTGGGAAGAACTTACTGCAGTCGGCCAAGACTAGGCTGACAACCGTTACCCAGAGGACCTTCTCTTCTGCTGCTCCCAGACTGTGGAATGACCTGCTGGAGGAGACTCGTCAACTTAACAGTTTTTTAGAAGTTAAGAAAGCTATAAAGACTAGTCTCTTCCGGCGGGCATATCCAGTGGAATTTTTGAATGTTTTTAAGATGTTTTATTGCTATTTTAATAATGTGTACCATGTTTTAAAACCGTTTTTATGTATTTTATCATATTTTATATTTATTGCTGTTCCCTGCCTCGATCCAAACAGAGACGCAGATAAGAAATATTATTATTATTATTATTATTATTATTATTATTATTATTATTATTATATTCCCTACAGTTATTTGAAACATGCAAAGCCTCCTTAAGGCCCAAATGAGATATGATACAGGAAGTGTAGAAAGACTCAGATTTTGACATGAAAGGAGTGGGTTCCCCCCACCCCCGGGTGTCATCCAACCTAAGCAGTTTTTTTTTTCTCAAACCTCTCATTAACTCCGTGCTGGAAGAATAATCCTTCATAGGTAGAGTGTGGAAAAAAACAGAACTGTAATCCAGTTTTCTATTTGTTTGGTTTGAGGATACAATGGGGGTTAATATTTTTCTGCTAATCAGTTTCAGTCAAAGATCAGAGGAAAAGAGAGAGAAAGAGAGAGAGAGAGAGAGAGAGAGAGAGAGAGAGAGAGAGAGAGAGAGAGAGAGATGGTAATACTGAAGAGGCAGAGGAATAAAGTCATGATGTCTTTCCCTGGGCAGGAAGTGCGGAAAGCTAAGGAGACTACAGGCTGTCAGAGAGATGATTGTCCAATGAAAGCAGGACACTCTCATACACAATCCTCAGCCATTTCATGAGTAAGGTAAGCATGAGAACTGTTAAACCCATGAGAATTTCTCCGAAATTTCTTTTCCCTTGAGCTTCTGTTTGAATGCCATTTCTTTTCCATCAAATTGAAAGAGAGTGGTTGAAATTCTCACGGGAGACATTTTCGACACAGCATTAGTTTGGTGGAGAGAGCCAGAGGGAGAAAAAACATTTCCACCGGTAGAAGTAGACAATGCAACAGGAAGGAAAGGGCAACAAAGAGTTGGGAAACACCATTTTACCTGTTTGCTTTTCTATTCATGGAACAGGGCATTGCCAGTCCATAACAAAGAACATCTTTTAATTAGTTATGACATTTTTATCATGCATTTCCCCCTCGTGGCAGGTATGTAAGTTTAGGCTGACCATATGAAAAGGAGGACAGGGCTCCTGTAACTTTAACAGTTTGTAGAGAAAAGGGAATTTCAGCCAGTGTCATTTGTATGCAATTAGTTCCTGGTGAAATTCCCTCTTCATCACAACTGTTAAAGTTGCAGGGCCCCTGTCTTCTTTTGTATATGGTCACTCTAGTATAGTGCCTGCAACTTTAACTGTTGTGATGAAGAGGGAATTTCACCAGGAACTAATTGCATACAAATGACACTGACTGAAATTCCCTTTTCTCTACAACTCTTAAAGTTACAGGAGCCCTGTCCTCCTTTTCAAATGGTCAGCCTATGTAAGTTTCCAGGTGGTCTTCCATCTAGGCATTGACCAGGCCCAGACCTTCTTAGATACATCAATCTGGCTGGCTGCATCATTTGGCTCCAGAACATTTCCTGAGTGATATATGATATGATCAGATATCAGAAAGAGGCAGTTTCTAGACCAGGCTTTGGCCTGGTATCGTCCCCAGCTGGTCCCTGTGCGTTCACATGACACACAAGTACTCCAGGGAGTGGAGGGCGGGCACAGGTATTCCCCGGGATAACAGATCCCTGGGGAAACCTGAAACTTCCCGTGTTCCCAGGAAGGGCCCAAGACAGTGGGAGATGTGGCTGCCTGTCCTGGTTGCTGCCGTGCTTACTCGCAAGTAAGCAAGGCAGCGGAAATGGGCACAGACCGCTCCGTGCCCATCAATAGAGAGGGGGAGCAAGTCCGCCATCCCCAGGATGGTGGAGAGCCCCCGATTTCACGCACAATTTCCCCCACTTACCTTCGGCAATGGAGTGCAAGAGCTTTCTTCCCGAGGTCAGGTGGAAATGGTGGCCACCACAGTGCAACGGCCCAGGAAGACACCGGGACATTGTACCCATGATGTGTATTAAGAGTGACGATCCTGGAAGCAGGTACTTCTGGGATCACCTTCCTCCCTCCCTCTACACCCCTATGGTGTAGAAAGGGCCTGAGAGCCAGCATAGTTGTAGTGGTTAGAGTGTTGGACTAGGATTGGGGAGATCTGTGTTCTTGTCTCCACTCCACATGTGAAGTTCAGTGGATGACCTTGGGCCAGTCACTGGCTCAATTTGGACGACACGATAGTCAACGGTGGGGTAATAATCAACTTTACAGTTGTTCAACTAGGGGGCACTCCCCACACAACATGGTAAGAAATAATCAACTGTGGTGTGGATTAGGATCAGCGCTGAGTTGACTATGGCAGCATTCGGATGACACAATAGTCAAAACAACTGATGATTGTTTCCCCCACCCCAGTTGTTTATTGTGTCGTCTGAATTGAGCCACTGACTCTCACCCTACCTCACAGGGTTGTTGTGAGGAAAAAATGGAGAGGAGGATCATATATGATGCCTTAGGTTCTTTGGAGGAAAGGCAGGACATTCACCTGGTGAAATTCCCTTTTCATCACAACGGTTAAAGCAGCAAGAGCCCTGCCCTCTTTTGTAAATGGTCAAGAGGGCAGGGCTCCTGCAGCTTTAACTGTTGTGATGAAGAGGGTAATTCATGAGGTGCTGCATTCATACAAATGGCACATGCTGAAATTCCTTTTTCAATACAACTGTTAAAGATACAGGAGCCCTGTCCTTCTTTTCATATGGTCACCCTAAAATGTAACAAATAAGATTTTTCATCCATCTAAAACTGAATGAGAGACAATGTATTGTAGTGCTTAGAACTGCTTTCCTCAACCCAGTGCTCTCCAGATGGTTTGGAGTACAAACACCATAATCCCTTACCATTGACTGTGCTGGCTGATGCTTATGGGACTAGTAGTCAAAAACATCTGGAGGACATCAGGATGGGGAGTGCTGGAGAAAGACCTGAGAGACCTAGATTCAAATTCCCACTCAGCTATAAATCCCACTAGGTGACCTTATCTCTCAATCTCACCTAACGCATAGGGCTGTTAGGAAGATATAGTGTGTGTGGGGGGGGAGAGAGATAGAAACCATGTACACCATCCTGAGCTCCTTCAAGGAAGGGTGGAAAAAGGTGATAAGTATATATGTAGTAGGTTTGTTGGGACACTGGACTAGTTCATTTCTGCAAGACTTGGGCTACACAGGAGCATTTGAACTGTTCCTATGTGGATTGATCAATTTTAGAATAAATATCTGCAACAGTATCATACACTGGAGTGGTGTGGGGGGGTGATTTTGGGTGTGTGGGTGTGAGGGATTATACCACAAAATGAAAGGAATTAGATTAATCTGTTTTTAAGTTTTAGAATAAAGAAGACCACTAGAGATAAGAGCCACAATGCAGCACAAAATGCTTATATTGGTATAACAGTGCCAGGGAATCACACCAAATAATGGGACAGACTGAAAGGGAATTTGCTTTTGGGATTTTCAAAGCAGCTAATAGGTGCAGTGATAGTGGTCATTCAGGATGCCGAGCTAATTAGCAGGGCTGGATTCATTAGAGAGCCTTAAGTGCAAACAAGGGTCACAAGAGGAAGGAATGTTGCCTGGGTTTCTTGTGTATAAAAAGACTAGCACATTCAATATGTTTAGTAGTGGTGGTGGTTTCATTCTGATAGGATGCTGGCCTGGGCAGGATCTACACTACTGCTTTATAATGGTTTTAAATGGTTTAGACAATTGTTCGGGCCCAGGACTCATTACTTATACTGTTTTCAAACCATTTTCAAAGTGTTATATCCTGCTTGGTGTAGATCTGGACCTGATTTCCTCTACTGTTTTATACTCCTGACTGTTTAGTCAAGGGACAATCTGTTTATGACTTGGTCAAATTTGCCAAGCCTGTCATTTTCTGGATTTAGGCTGTTTCATCCAGTCCCTTCTGCTAACTGCTGAAGCCCCTTCATTTCAATGGCACTTGATTATGACCAATGCATAGCTTATGTTTTGAATGTATGAAATCCGTGTTTCAATTGTTTGCATTTCCTGTGAAAGGATATTTAATAACAGAACTTGAGAGGACCAGGTTCTTCAGTAGTAGATGAGATGGGCCAATAGCCTGACTTGAGTATATGGCAGCTGCTTATATTTCATATATAACCCTCACATTATATAAAGCGCAATGTGCTTTGTTTCTGCATGAAGTAATGAAAACTCTTGTTGTGACTTAACAGCATTTTAAGTTTTAAAAAATAATCCTGGCACTCAATACTGTTATATTTTCACATGCTTATCACAAGCTGCTATGGCTTCTGGAGACAATATTCACTTCCCATGGGAGGCCATGAAACATTCTAAATAATAGCTAAAGACTTCTTGAGAGATGCTCATTTCTCTGCAGCAGTGAATTCATCAGCCAAGATACCCAACTGGAAAGATGATGACATCAAGGACAAAATAGCCCTGCGAGAAAATTTAATGTCACAACAATTACATGGTGCATAGAGGAGGCTATGCGATAATTAGTAATCCTAGAGCAGATAATTAAATAAGTCAAAATGGCTGTTTAAACTAGTTTAATGAGCGGGACAACATGGCTTCTGAACAACCAGACAAGATAATCTGCAGAGGAATTGGAGAACAAGTAGGTCACTAGTTTGCTACGCTCTCCGATGCTGTATGCAATGGGATTGAACAGATATACTGTTCCTTGATGTTGAATGAAATGGGGGCGGAGTACCACATGTGCAACAGAGTCTCACAGGCCATCATGTCTGCCGACAAAGAGTGCTGGCAGCATTTGACCTGTCTTATCGTTAGAATCTCATTCTTTTTGTCCTGACCCTAGAAATGCTTTCTCTGAGCTCTCTGCCTTTTGGGAAAGAAGAAGCAAAGATCTATTTTTAAAATCTCCTACTCTTGAGTGCTCTTTACGCATAGGCTTCACATAAGAAACAACACACCATCAACATCAGAAGGCCTCCGGTGATGTTATTTGGAGACCAAACAAAAAGCGTGGAATGGGCAAATACAAGACAAACCTACAGATCTCTGTCAGTAGCAGCGCACACAGGCAGTTGCCTTTTATGGATATAGTAACATGTTGGTTTTAACAGTGAATTTTTAAAAATCACACACCACACTGGTGAACTCACCATTTGTTCACCAACACGATAAAACATTTACGTGTTTCTGGTTGCGATAACGTACTGGCTCATGGCTCAGCATTACTTTAAGATCACCTAGAGAGGCTCTTCTCATTATCCCGCCTGTGAGTTAGGCGGTGTGACCCAAGAGGGCAGTCTCTGCATTGACCCTCACACCTCTGGAATAAGTTGGCATCAGGGGTCTGCCATGCGACATCACTGCAGGTTTTTAAGAAGACCTGGAAAACATCTTATTTTACTCTGGCCTTCTAATATGATTGCTGTTGTGGCTGTTTTTGTGGCTGTTTTATTGCTGGTTTTGTTATTGGTTTTATTGCTATTTTTTATTTTTTCTATTGCTGTTTTACTGTGTTCTTACTGTTTTATTGTGTTTTCATCACTCTTAATATCATACTGGTTTTATGTTAGTATAAACCTTGGGAGGGCTTCAGCCCTGAAAAGTGACCAAGAATAATAATAACAACAACAACAATTGTATGAAGCTTCATGTTTCATGATCCCTGACATTACCAGCTCAAAAGCTTAAGGACTGGGAAAGATCTTTGGCCCTTTCTGCACCATAGGGATATAGAGGGCAGAGGGCAGGTGATCCTCGAAGTACTTGCCTCCGAGATCACTGCTCTCAGTGCACATCAAAGGCATGACGTGCCAGGATCCTCCAGGGTCATTGCACGTTGCGCCCGCCATTTTGTTTTGTTTGTTTGTTTGTTTTACCTAGGAAGAGCATAGGAGTGCTCCTCCACAAACAGTAAGTTGTTTGTAAAAAAAACCTCATGTGTGCGCCCCCTCTCCCTGCCCTCCCAGGGGTGGTGAAACTGGTGCCACCCCCTACCCTTATGGGCACGGAGCTGCGCGGTGTGGCTCCATGCCCATTTGGGCTGCCACACTTACTCACGAGTAAGCACGGCAGCACCCGGGATGCGTGGCCACATCTTCCATGGTCCCAGGAAGATGGGACCACGGAAGATTCAGGATTTTCCAGGGTTTCCTTATCCCTAGAAAATCCCATGCCCCTCCCACCCCCAGGAGTCCCTGTGCATCATTTGGACTCACAGTGACCAGCTGGGGGGCATCCTAGGTGAAACGCCTGATGTAGAAAGGGCCTCTCTCTCTCTCTCTCTCTCTCTCTGAGTCCTGGGGAACCACTAATATGCAGGGTTAGTGCTGAAGCATTGCCTTGAAATTACTGGGTTTGGTTGGGGGAAATCCAGGTATAAATCATTCCTCAGCTTTGAAGCTTCCCCGATGGTGATTGGCAAGTCACTATTTTCCAGCTTAAATGTCTATTGTGAGGTAAAACCACATTATGAGTTCCTTGGAGGAAGGCAAAGGGGAAATATTAGGCCAAGAGGTGGAACATTGGCCTAGCCTGGCTTGGCATAAGGCAACACTTGTAAAATAAATAACTATGGTTGGAGATCTTGGTCAAGCTTCTTGTGGGCAAAAAGGGCTCTTGCTACCAACCTTCTGAGCCAATGTCACTCATATGGAGCCACTGGAAGAACCATTGTTTATACATGGGGCTATCATCATTATGCCTAACCATGATTTGATAAGGGCTCAAGAAAAAAAGGCGGAACATCACAATCACATAAGGCATGGTGGGCACATAAATAGAGCTCAAGTAGAAACAGGTTCTTATAAACAAGGCCTCATCAGAGTGTTGCTAGGCTGCACGTCCACCAGTAGTCTATAACTCTCTTCAAATGCTCACTTGGGGCCACGGTTGGTTTTGAATTTAGAAGTTTCATAAATTCTGGTCAAATTATGACATGAAGAATGAAATTTGTGAATTTAACCTATTGTTTATTCTTACCTAGAAGAACATAATGCACTTCCTTATAGTGAGTCACCATTAGTTGACCTAACCCAGGACTGTCTATTCTGCCTGGCAGTGGTCTCCAGAGTCCCTGGCAGAGGACTTTCTCAGTCCTCCTTCCTGAGATCCCTTTTTAACTTGAAATGCCAGGAGACCTTCTCAATATGCACTACACATGGGCTATGGACCCTTCTCCTTTAGAAAGTTATGAATAGCACAACATTCTTCTATAGGGCAGCTTACAGGTCAACTGATTAGATTTATAAAATTGTACTCTCCACCTATGCTCAGGGTGATATACAATCAAACATTAATACTTCACATAAAACTCAAGGAACAAATGAGTAAAACTGTATGAGTGGTATTACAAGTGAAGAATAGCAAAAGCATGTTAAAATTAAAAGCCTGCAAAACAGGACAGTCTTAACTCCCTATCTAAAGCAATACAAGAAGGAAGCCATTCTTACATTCCTCAGGAGGGAACTCCACAGTCTGGACGCTGCTATCATAAAGGCACTATCTCAAGTACCACCCAAGATAGCCTTTCCAGGTGGTAGGACATCTGATGATGATTGTTAGTTATGGGCAAGTTTATATAGAACCCCTTTCTGTTTTGGATTCTGTAGACCATTGGTGGACACAGAAGGTAGATCTCCAGATGTTTGGGACTTCAACTCCCCCTGTTGAAGTCTGGGTTGGGTATCTGTTCCTATAGAACCCAGCATGAGGCAAGACAAATGGCAGACATTCCCCCTTGTGTGCCTCAAGAAACATGAACATGCAGCTAGCCTTACAAGAAAGGAAGACATACAACCATAAATAATGTCTATAGACAAGTTGATATCTTCATTTTAAACAGGATTGTGTGGACTCTTTCCATGCAATGTACTGGTATATTTATAAGTGCACATATAATCCCCCCCCCAACCAGAATTCTATATTCAGAATACAAAAGAATTTCAAATGTCAAAATTCAAAAATAAAGGTTTTACTTTACTGCTACCAAACTCTTATCCTGAGGTGATGGGTCAGGGAGACACAAGTTGGGGAACTGCCACTATCTAGCTCCCAATAGTAGCTCCTCCCTCCCCCAACTGCTACCATAAAGGCATCTAAGGAAATATCAAGAGTCTGGAGTTGCGAATGGGACATGTTCACATCATTTGCGAACAGGCACAAAATTTGCGTACAACTCTTAATTTGCATGATAATATGTACCCTATACTCCCTCTCATCCTATCAAGCTGCCTAACCTGCTTCCTTCAAACTCCACTATGGGCTCATCCTCGCCAGGACTGGACAATGTTACTTTTTTTAAAAAAAAAATACAGGACTTTGAGCAGTATCCAACTGTATCAATGATGTAGCACTAGCAGAACCTATTGTCCATCCGGTTGTGCATTCCACTTGTGCAAACAGCTGCACAACTGCTCAGACAAGCAGTAGCATAAGCATGCTGGACAACCCTTGCACAACTGAAATGTTTGGTGGAGCTCCAATAGTGCTATTTGAGTTTGTGGAATGACACCATTGAATACTGCCCTTCAATTCTTTTATACACATCGGTTTCATAGCTGACTTTTGACTTCCTTGCTCTGACTGGTGTGTGCTTGCATATCAATTTGAATATGGACCATAGAATTATGGCTCTTCCGTAAATGAGCTGATGCACTGTGTGACTGTTACTTATAAGGCTGCTGAAACACACGAAGGCAGTCATCCTCAAGTGAAGAGTATTACAATGAGAAGCAAACAGTTGAAGCAGTGAAAGATACACACAGAAAAGAATAATGTAGCCATTTTAATTAACAGAACAGCATGGCGCAGACATCTTGGTAATGCTGAGTGATATATATATATATATATAATGCTCAGATGAATGCTGAACTGAAGAAGGCGAGGCTGGGGAAAGCCAAGGAAATTATACAAGTGAAGAAACTGTGGGGTATATCTACTGAATCCATTGACAGAGGACAACGACATTAAAATTGCAAGTGCATTTTGTAGCAATTCCGACTAATTATTGGGAAAGATTATTGCTGCTGGGCTACATGAGGCGAGGCATTTGACATAATACATCACTTTTTGACAGCGTTGCCTTAATTTAAATACACGACCCAGAAATGCAATATCTGGTAGGGAACAATGATGTGGCAAACATCAGAAGATGGGAACCATCCCATTCAAAAAATGAACCCAATAGTGTCTCTGCGCCTCCATTACTATCCCAACTCAAAAGTAAAAATATATTAATAGTAAACTCTTTAGTATTCGTTGAATTCTAAAACTTAATTTGCACAAATTGGCAAACTGACTGAAATTCCGGCCATTAGGGCTAGGCACAGGGCCTGCCCAAGACATTTTGCTACCTGAGGCAAAGGACATTCCACAAAGTACCAACTGGGCTGGTAGTTGAATCTCTACTGGCAATGGACAGTATCCTCCACCACATGTAGAGGCAGCAAGCTAGTTTAGGGGTTCCAGGGCAGACCATATTGCCTACAGGTCTCTTCTCCAACACCTAGTACCACTTCCCAGCATCTGTCACCTGAGGTCACTGCCTCACTCTGCCTAATGGTAGGCTGGGCCCTGGTTGACCCAAATATTCTGCCCAGCTAAACAGCAGAGGTGCCTAAAGGTGGAGTAGAAACCCTTGCAATGTGTGTTAGATGGCCCCACTGCCACATGCTTTGAAAATGGGAGCCAGAAATACCCTTGGAAGTTATGTGATTATTATTTCATCTGATGTATTACATTTCCATACTGCCCAATGTCCAAAGTTGATGGTTTACAAAGATTAAAAACCTTAAAATTACAATATTTTAATCTAAGAATAATTGGCATACAAATTAAACACACACACACACACCAAGTAACAATAAGAAATACTAAGACCAGAAGAGGCATTTGGAGGAATGCTGGCCTGGGAGAGGTGATCCAACAGTTCCCAGGCTATGTAAGGCTTTATAGGTCAAAACCAGCACCTTAAATCAGGCTTGGAAACATGTAGGCAGCCGGTGCAAGTGAACCAGAATCACGGTTATATGTTCACACCTTCTGGTCTTTGTTATCAATCTGGCTGCTGCCTTTTGCATAATCTGCAGCTTCTGAATCATCTTCAAAGGCAGCCCCCTTGTAGAAAAAACTGCAGTAATCTATTTTAGAGGCTACAAGAGCATAGACAACTGAAGCCAGGTTATCCCTGTCCAGATAGCGGCATAGCTGGGCCACCATCCGAGTTGGTAGAAGGTACTCCGTGCCACCGAGGCCACCTGAGCCTCAAGCGACAGAGATGGTCCCAGGAGAACCCCTGAGCAATGTGCCTGGTCCTTCAGGGGGAGTGCAAGCCCATCCGTTCTACAGTTAATGTAGATAAGAATTATTAGTACACAGAAAGATCACCAATTCCTATTAACATTGCTTATTCGACATCACCCTCCACACCATGGAGTTTTGTCTCTTCATTGCAGGTGTCTGGGGCAATGCAGTGTTTTCCATGACTGTTCTAGCCTTTCCGACTGAGCTCATGAAATGGGAAGGTTAGCAGAGATTCTCAGCCACGGGATATGTTGTGATGAAAACAAGTACTTTTTGTGAATTACACAAATGATACACACTATGGTTCTAATGAATTTGGTGGGGGATTATAGTGGCTTTTGGATTTTCGTGGTGGTGGAAAGAGACAGACTGTGAATTTACCTGATGTATTTTTCTATTTGCTTTGGGATTTCTATACAAAATATCTTACAGTAATTGCAATCTTTAGCAGTCACCAGAATATAACTTTCAGTCTCTCCAGATCCTTGCTATCCCTCCCCCTCTCCCTTTGGAGTTTCTATCTCTATGACAACCTGCAATTCTTTCCATCTCTTTGTACCTTTTCTACAGATTATCTGATGGAAGACAAAACAGCTGCCCCACCAATTAACTTGAGGAACATGTGTTTATTGGACAAATTGCAAAGGACCTGCTTTTCCTGTTAACGGTATTTAAAAATCGCCAGCCTTTCTTGGTTGTTAAATTAACAACACCAGCATGAGTCTCAGTGGAACCATCCAAGACAAGTCACACCATCAGAACCAAATGACTCTGCAACTCAAATGTGGATGCATCTGCTTTGCTTGAATGGAGCACCTCAGCAGTCTTAGGCCATTTCTACATCGGGCTGTTTGCCTGGGATGGCCCCCGGCTGGTCCCTGTGCACCGATGGTGTGTATTAGGTACTTCCGGGATCGGCCTCCCTCCCTCCCTCCCTCTACACCCCTATGATTTAGAAAGGGCCTTAGCTTGAAGATCAATTATTTGTATAAATGGAGCCAATTTTCCCAGAGCTCAGAGTATATACGGCTATGCAAGTGTTGCTGTTGGCATGTGAAGGCCATCGACCTATCCCTCATGAAACAGTGAATCGCTGTAACTCCAGATTGAGTTACAAAGGAACAACCTCCAAATATCAGACTCTCCTCTGCAACGCGCCATCAGACCTCTTCCTAGAGACCGACAAGGCATAGGGTGGGTTGGCTACAGCCTATTTGTAAAATAAAAGCTGCATGAACTGTGTACAACAAGAATTCTAGTCAGGGTCAACTCAGACTTCAAAGCCTTCAGCCTGAGGTGGCATATATTTAAAAGCTCTATTTGGGCATTCTTAAAGTGGTTTATCTGTGCAAATGAGCAGAAGGTGAGGCTGTGCCAAGTAGGTCCTCCCTTCAATGCCAAACACAGTATGTTGATCCATGCCATGTGCAGCATGGTGATTAATCACAAACATCTGGAGGGGGAGACCCATGGATGTACAGCTATACATGCACAGGCTTCCCCTTCCAGATGTTTGTGGTTTATGCACAGATGCATGAGTGGTGCAATGACCCAGGCATCGTGTTAACAGCCGAGTGTATCCCTGCTCACATATGCAGGTTAGCCAAGTAGGCCCAATCTTCTCCATAACAATGAACTTAAAAATGTAAATAACAGCCACAGAAACTTAAAACAGAGCGGACATGTGAAGATGTACTGGAAGTTAAGGCCTACTCGAGAGCTTTTATTGTATATGTACACAAAACACCTGGGCCAAGAACACATGTTGAGCTGTTAAAGCCGTTGTGTCAACCATCCCTGTCTTCTCTCTCTGTGCCCAAGAAGGCATCCTGATAGTTTGAAGATCTCTGAAAAGGTTGCACTATCTCCCACAACATTATTGGCAAGGATAGGTGTGAGAAATGGAGACTGGAGATGAGAAGAGTCGAGACACAGTATGTGGATTTAAAATAGGGCCGCTTTATTTAAGATCTGCAGATTGGGTTAACCTAAGCGGACATCTATCTTTATAAGGCGAGCCATTCACCACCTGTTAAGTGGCGCTGACCCTCGCCACTACACAGGCTTCTTCGTTCGGGGTAGGGAGACCTTCCGGTGTCGACCCCTCCCCGCTCCGTATGGATCCGGGTGGGTGAGAAAGGTTGGCCTCACAAGTAATCCTTATCCCACCAGCTGAGGCCGTGAAACTCACAGCTGGGAGCCCTCAGGAATTACCAATCACCTGAATTGTGCCAGTGAATGCTCACCAGATGTCCGCACCTACCTGCCAGATTTATGACATGTCCATAAATTAATTAATAACCTATTTATTACTCCCACACCTGTCTTACAGTGTGAAGTAGGTGAAAAAACTCATATACATAAATGTGTTTTATGAGTAAAAAATTCCTACTTGGTCTTCTAAAGGCAACCAGTGAACCCACACTGTCTACAGGGAGGGAGGGAAGGAGCCACAGAAAAGGAGATGCCTAATATATTCACTTACTACCCCTCTACGTCACATCAGGCCCAGTTTGAAGCCGCCGATGTGCAGCTTCCATGCTACCTCTTCTTCCCAGCCCCCACCCGCAACAGCCCACACGTGACTGGACTAGCCAGTCAAATTGTGAGGGCACTTGTGTCTGTCAGCCCTGCCTCTAGGCAAGGGTGTTGGGGGAAAGCAAAAGATAAAGGGGAGGTCCCAAGATTAAATACTTAAATATCATCAAAAGTGACCTCATAAATGGTGCACAGGGCGGGGATGCTGACAGCAGGGAATAAGAAAGGCTGGAAGTGGAGAAGAAAGAGAGAAAAGAAAAAGGCATTTCCCCCCATATAAGAGCCTCTTCCCTAATTTTTCATTGCGGCTGTAGTGCATTGCAAAAGGGTGGAGGTTTTAATCAAACCACGATACCATTGCTCCATTGGTCAGGATATAGATAGAACTGCATCTAGAAATTAAAAAAAAGACTTGCCATTTATGAACCATATGTACAATCTTGCCTCTGGATATATTTAACAAGGCTATTGCACTAGGATATTCCCTTAGGATATTCCCTGACGTCTACAGGGTATATTACTTGCTCAGAACTCAAAAGAGAATAGAATCGGCCCCTTGATGATTTCACATGGAGACCTTGTGAATACATTCCAGTCTATTTGCTCCATTCATTTAAATCTATGGACATTTTCATAACTGCCGGGTGGGTGGGTGGAAGGGATGCCCTTGTGGAAAATGTGGAAAACCCATTTCATGTGTGTCATCAGTAAAGATGTGGAAATCAGCAGAACCCGAACCCCAACTTGTTCAGTCTGACTCTTCTCCGAAACAGATAATGAGGTTCTTTTTTCCCAGCATGAAAATTGCAAAATACTTGGGTACGTACTTGAATATGCACTGGAGCGCACTTTCAAAAGTATGATTTTTTTTCTCCCATTGATTAAAGCAATTTGTGTGCAATTTTTAAATATATTCATTTTTTCCATGCATTTTTTTCATAATGTACATGGTTTTTCAAATGCATCCCCTATCCCCGCCCCCTGTGAACAGCATCACAAGCTCTGGAATCTATGAGCTTTGAGAGGTGCAAAGAAGATAAATTCTGGTCACAATAAAACTGAATCAAATTTCTCATACACTCCTAGTGATCAATCAACGTATTTTGCATATTGGCACCATTACCCTAAAAATATGGGTAACTGCAATGGCACAGAGAATGGGAGGCGACATAATGGCAGATTTGCTTTTTGATACTGATACAAACCCAACATGCTACTGGAATAGGCTTTATGATGGTCTGTATGGAAATTGTTCTCTCCTTCAGTCTGTTCCTTTTTTTTTCTATTCCAGCTAATTATGAAAGTACGAGAATTTCATTTTAGCTTGCTAATCATCAGAATGTGCCCAAAATCATAACTTTAAAATCATAAAGATACAAGTAAACTATCAGTACAAACAATATAGAAACAAACAGATCACTTGCCTATACCCCCAAAGTTTGCAGGAATAAAGGGCTTTAGCTCCTTCCCAAACTACAGCAGACAGGTGCTAGCGGGATAGATGGATCTCTATAAGAAGGGAGTTCCATAGCCAGGGTGCCATCACAGAGAAGGCCCTGCCATGTGCAGTAGCCTTAAGGATGTGAAAATCTCTAAAACTGGAGCTCTGGGATATTCACTGATTTCTACCTTGAAGCTCATCCTGACTTGTGTCCATATCAGATTGCATGCTTTTGCCACATTTTTCGGGAAAGGCCCACACATTCCCAGATTTGCAATCATGTAAAAAAAAAGTGTTTGTTTTTTTTAAACAGACTTTAAAATGTGCCTTTAAAAACAGCAACAAGCCATTTTCACAGTATAGTCAACGAAGGAATAGTGCACACTTTTCCCATTCGAAAGCAGGAGCAAGGTAAGCCAAGCTTGAAAATGAAGTTCATAGGATCTCAGAGCTCAGGCATCCCTTGTTCTCTCTCACATCCCTAAACCAAAAGAGAACATTGTGAATTGCCCCAGTGGTGCGTCTACCAAGGATAGCTCTTCCTGGTGGAATGGCACCAAAGCATATCCTTACCCTGCTTTTTGATGCTGGTACAGCGCAACCGTATTAGTAATATTTTTATGCTGAAGCCATGATCATTGCATATAATCCTGACTATTTCAGTAAATTCCGAATGTTCTAAGCCAGCTATTGTTAGCAGGCTATGGTGACAAACCATTGATTGCTCTTCATGAGTAAAGGCTATTTCTGGCATGCATGTCAAAACATGATTTCACTCCACGTTACTGCCTGAAGACTAGCAGCGAAATGTGTGAACTGACTCTACTGAAAAACATTGACTTTGAGATGATATGGAACTTTTTTTCCCCTGATGTTAGTGTCAACTAGACTTAGGTACCATTCAGGTTGCTCAGAAGCAATGCCAGATGGCTTCTTCGTAATGACTCTACACATTTTAGGAAGCAAATGAAAACATTGGAATGTCAGCTTTGCAGCTGTAATCAGAAAAATTCTTTTTTTGCTCTGCTGCTTTGGGACTGCCTGCTTACTGTGTTATTGTGATTTTAATGTATTTTACTATACGTGTTTCTTATTTGTAGACCCTGGACAGTTTTCTCTGGAAAGGCAGCTAATACAATTTTGAAATAAATACATTTTGTTCCCAGTTTATCCGATTTATATACATTGAAAAGTGTGACTAAAAGCCATCCTTATTTTGAAATGACTCCATCAAATTCTGCACTCCGAGATCAATTATGTCCATACTCATTTTTAGTGTAGTCTAGGGATGTGAAAATCACTAGTTTGTCAAAGTTCTTTGAATTCCATCTCAAAGCTTATTTATTTATTATTTATTTATTTATTACATTTGTATACCGCCCCATAGCCGAAGCTCTCTGGGCAGTTTACATAGGATTAAAACAATTAAAAACAATATACAAAAATTAAAACAGCAAAAACATACAACATACACACAATCTGTACATTTTAAACCACTACAACACTCCAAAAAGCTACAAAAAACAAACAAACAAACAAACAAAACAAAACCAAAAACAAACAAACAAACCCAGACTCCTCAGATATTGCCAAATGCCTGAGAGAAGAGGAAAGTCTTGACCTGGCGCCGAAAAGATAACAATGTTGGCGTCAGGCGGGCCTTGTCAGGGAGATCGTTCCACAATTGGGGGGCCACCACAGAGAAGGCCCTCTCCCTTGTTGCCAACCTCTGAGCTTCCCTCGGAGTAGGCTCTCGGAGGAGGGCCTTAGATATTGAACGTAGTGTTCGGATAGGTTCATGTCGGGAAAGGCGTTCCATCAGGTATTGTGGTCCCAAGCCGTGTAAGGCTTTATAGGTTAAAACCAGCACCTTGAATCGGGCTCGGAAACATACAGGCAGCCAATGCAAGCGGGCCAGAGTAGGTCTTATATGCTTGAACCTATGGGTTCCGGTTATCAATCTGGCCGCTGCATTTTGCACAAGCTGCAGCTTCCAAACCACCTTCAAAGGTAGCCCCACGTAGAGTGCATTGCAGTAATCTAACTTGGAGGTTACCAGAGCATGAACAACTGAAGCCAGGTTATCTCTGTCCAGAGAGGGACGTAGCTGGGCCACCAACCAAAGTTGGTAGAAGACACTCCGTGCCACTGAGGCCACCTGCGCCTCAAGTGACAGAGATGGTTCTAGGAGAACCCCAAGCTATGAACCCGCTCCTTCAATGGGAGTGCAACCTCATCCAGAACAGGTTGAACACCTTCCATCTGGTCAGCAGAACCACCCACTAACAGCGTCTCAGTCTTGTCTGGATTGAGTTTCAGTTTATTAGCCCTCATCCAGTCCATTGTCACATACTGATGACAACACACTCCAAAACTCTGGATGACTGCACTCAACGGTTTCATGTAGATATTGAACAGCATGGGGGACAAAACTGACCCCTGCGGAACCCCATACTTGAGAATCCACGGGGCCGAGCAATGTTCCCCAAGCACCACCTTCTGGAGCCGACCCGTCAAGTAGGAGCGGAACCACTGCAATGCAGTGCCTCCCACTCCCAACTCAGCCAGTCGTTCCAGAAGGATACCATGTTATTCCAACTCATGTCATCAGACTGCAAGCTTTGTGGCCACAGGGTGTGTGTTTCACGTGAAAATTTGTGTGTATTTTTGTGTGCATTTTTGTAAATGTACACATCAGTTGTGCATGTTTTTGAAATGTGTGTGTTTGCATGTGTATTCAAATGTATGCATGGCTTTATCAATATTTTCAGATGTGTGCAATTTTTAACACATTTTTTGCATACAGATATCAATCACAGATTGTGTTTGGGTCTGTGTTCAGTTCAAGAAGTTCAAACTGGGTAGATTCTTGTCAGAAATGAACTGAAACACATGTTTCATACATCCCAATTCACACCACTCAGAAATGGAATACTTTACATTTGGGCTCATTTTGGGTTTGGAAATCTATACCTTTCTGCACTTGCAAAGTGTTCGGCGGGTCAGGAAAATATGTATTTGACAAGGTGCATACATTTGAAAAGTATGCAAAGAAAAATGTGCACATTTCAAATATCTGTCCAAACATGCTATATGGTCAATGGGTACATACAGTTAGTTATTAATTTATATATTACATTTTAAAATGTGTACAGTTAGGGGAAAAATCAGTAAAATATGAACATTTTAAAAAAAAATGACCAAAATTATGTATAGATTTTCTTCCATAAAAAATAAACATCTGCTTCCACACAGAACCAGGATGGAATAGACTGGAGGTGGGAGGGAAAGAGGAACTCCACAGAATTGGACTTGACAGATCTGCCCATCCCTAGAACACACCTTCTAAGTCCATTGTAGATAACTAAAATAGATAGGTAAATATTCACCCATTTCTATGGGGACGAATAAGGTACTGCACTTGGGAAAAGTATGCTGAGGACAAAACCTGTCTTCCAGTGCTGCCAAGAAGTGCCCCAGTGAGTGTTCCTTTATGTAGAACAAACAGGATTGTGCCACACTCACGGATTATTGCAAAACCACAGCCCTCCCTCCCAGTGGACGCTTTGCTAGTTTATCACAAACACATTTAGATTCACTTTAAATTATCTCCTGTATCGATCAATTTGTAAATTTATGAACAATTTCATGCACCATTATGACAGTCCTCTGAGTGGATTATGAAGCACTTTAAAGGCCTTAAAAATACAAGATTAAATCATGACAAATGCTGCAGCTCATGACCAAAGAACCTAGAAATGAGAAGGAACACAATGTTGACCCCAGACAGGAGGGATTAAAAAGGGGTGGGGGCGAGAGAGAGAGAGAGAGAGAGAGAGATTAAAGGAGTTTATTGTCAAGCATTCTCGTTTCCAGTAAACAGTATGCTTCTCTTAGTCTGACCCAGCTGTCAGAGAATATGGGCTTCTGAATTAAAATATTTCTAAATACAAACAAATATTGGGTGTATTGAATAGCTGGGATATGCTCATTTATTAATCCCCGCCTATTTTTCATAGAATTCAAGCTTGCTCTATTCCAATCCAAATACCGAAAATCCTCTCAAGTCATAAACGTGGCCTGTCGCAACCACCGTCTCTACGAAATAATATACAAATGGCTCAGATTTTTTAAAACATAAAATGAATAAATTTTCCCCATATGTATTTTATCTGTCATAGCAGAATGAAGGGAACTGTTCCATATTCAGTGTCTAGGATGACAGGAATAACCAATCAGATTTAGACTGTACTTTTCCAGTTTCCAACAATGGTCACAGTTAAAGCCTCGGTGAATAGCTTTGATTAATAACATTCTCTATATTGTATCATTTCATATGCTGAACCTCATCAAAATGAATAACTTCAGAAGGCAGCCCAGAAAGCCCAGAATGAATTTCAGTTTCCCAAAGAAAAGACGGGGTAATAAGTGTGTGTGTGTGTGTTGTGGCGGAGGGGGAGAGATAGGGAGGGAGAGAGACTTGAAATTTTACCAAGTTTTTCAAGACATAGTGAACCATCACACCACAAGATCAGGTGACATTATTTTGTTAATCAGTTTTCCAATGAGATGCAGGTCCAGAATTCAATCATAATAACAACCAGTGGCAACTGCCAGCCAAACTAAACTGGCGGCAACTGGTGATCATGCAACTAGAAGTTGTGTGTTTTTAAAAACTAAAGAAAAGCTGGGAGGGTTTGAAAGGTTTTAAGCGGGCCTTTAAGGCCACGATTGGGACATGAGGGAAGGCAAAGCGTACTTTCTGGGCCTCTGGAAGGTGCGCAATTCCCCTGGCCACACTAGTGGTGTGCTGGAGGAATTGCATCCTTTCTGGAGGCACCAGGAAGTCTGCGTCATGGAGCACTCGTCTGGGTCGGCTCCCTGGAACAGGGCCATAGGAGCAGGGCTCGGTGAATTGCCTGGGTATGTGACCTATGATCCTAGGCTGACCATATGAAAAGGAGGACAGGGCTCGTGTAACTTTAACAGTTATATTGAAAGGGGAATTTCAACAGGGGTCATTTGTATGCAATTAGTTCCTGTTGAAGTGCCCTCTTCATCACACCAGTTAAAGGTGCAGGGGCCCTGCCTTCTTTTGTATATGGTCACTCTAGTATAGTGCCTGCACCTTTAACTGTTGTGATGAAGAGGGAATTTCACCTGGAACTAATTGCATACAAATGACACTGGCTGAAATTCCCTGTTCTCTACAACCGTTAAAGTTACATGAGCCCTGTCCTCCTTTTCATATGGTCAGCCTATGCATGGCCTTGTTTCCATTTCAGACATAGATGTCATAAACAAATGGTGGTTGTTATTAGTACAACTAAGAGTGCAATCCCACTCAGAAGTAAGCCCCATTTAGTTCAATAGATTTACTCCCAGGTACGTGAATATAGGATTGCAAACTGGGGCTTAATCTACATTGCATTCCGGGGTTGTCTTAAGGTTGTCCCTGCATGTGTCCATATGATGTACAGCTGAATCTGGGGTGAACGGAGGATGAACACTCCATTTTCCCACGATAGCTGGGACTGAGTTTTTCCCATTTATTTCACCAGTCTCGGGACCAGGTGGAGTGGCTCTCCCTCCCGGGGTCGTCCCTGTTCCCCACGAGTAGTGGGGCTCAGGAAATGGGCATAGAGCTGTCCAGGGGGAGTCCATGGGCATCAGGGGTGAGCATTTTCACATTCTTTGGGTTGGTGCATGGCATCTTCCAGAGCTAAGTTTGTTGGTGTGTGTGTGTTTTAAAAAAATCATACCTTCACACAGGATCGCATCCATGTAATTGCACAAATGTCTCCTCTTTTTTTAAAAAAAATAAATGGTGCCCCAGAATGCCCCTCTTTACTTCCAGGACAACTCGTTGGAGTGCGGCCCCTGAGGGATAATCCCGGAAGTGGAAAACTACATGATCATCCCTCCCCACTCCCCAAAGGGCTGCAGGTGATGATGAGCCCCAAGTCTCCTTCATGCCTTAGTAGCAGTGGTATGACTACTCTCACACAGCTCCAAAGAATGTTTGAAGGAAACCAATTGTATAGGATAAATTAGCGATAGAGTTACCTCATTGCCAGTTCCCAGGGCAGGGGACATTGTATAGAAAGTAATTACATTGTTGGTAGCACTCACATGATTTAGTTCCTTTAGGCATCCATATCACAGTGGCTCTCATGCCACTACTTATATAAATATCCAGTGCCAGGACAGGTGTTGACCTAAGAACACTATCTATGTTGTCTTCAGTTCTAGCATGGAGAAAAAAAAAATAGGAGTGCCGGAACCTGCCTAATACTGAGTCATGCCAATGGTCCATCTAGACCAGGATTGTTTACACTGACTGGCATCAGCTCCTGGATTTCAGGCAAACTTCCTTCCTAGCCCTATCTGGAAAGGATGGGGATGCTATCTGGGACCTTCTGCAAGCAAAACAAGTGGTCTGCCACTGAGCTATGATCCCTCCCAGAGATGGTGTATAAGAGAAAGGAGGGATACAAATGTAATAAATAAACATACATATATACATACCTACCAATCCTACAATATTGGGACGGAATGCAGAAAGGCGATGAAGTCTATGGTATGCAGGGCCAAAGGAATTTAGGCTTATAGAGATTATTTTATTTAGAGCATATAGCAGTATAAACTGATCTGAAATGCTTTGTTTGTTTATATATATATATATATATATATATATATACTGACAGCTTGAAAAAACTGCACTTATCTAATGCATTAGCTCCTCTAAAAATAAAATAAAATAAAATAAAAATCATAATTCCATGTCTCCTCAAGTTCTCATATTACTCGAAATAATGGCATTTATACGTTTGCATGTTTCTTTCAGGAGACCAGTGCACAACATTTATTGCTTATTCATACATTTAATGCTGGTCCAGCAAAACTAGATAATAATTGTAATAAAAATCATTACCCAGCTGATAAATGCTCGGTTGCTCCCATAAAATGACCCCATGATCCAAATGCATTCCAAGTGGGCAGGTGGAACGAATCGTCAGGTAAAAAACAAATACCTATCAGCACAAACAATACCCTTGCTGGCAATTTTACCAGGGAAAACTAAATTGTCCTGGGCGCAGAGGCTGAAATATCATTCAATTTGAGGTCCTAGCAGAGACGTAGCATAGCATCTGTCTATGTGCAATCACACACACACACACACACACACACACAATGGGAGATGCATGTAAGTGGCAAAGGCTGCTACGGCCAACCATTATTTTGCTCTAAGGTATATGTTCACATCCATTATTTTGCTCTATACGTTCCTGGGTAACACAGTGATCATTACATGAGATATACTGCATATCCCAAAGGCCGGGTAAGTAAATATGCTTTTTCATATCCACAGCCCCCGCTTTCAGGTATAAATGAGAAGGGTAGAACAAAACTCAGCTGATTCATAGGAGCTGCTATTCACAGCTTTGGGGCTGCCAAAGAGTTTCACAGAAATTATTGCCTTACCTTCATAGCATGGCTACAGTGCTGCCTTAGATCTGGGTTCTGGTTCTGCCAGGTGCAAGTCATCAAACAGGTTCTTTTGGTTGCCAACATGAAACAAGTCACTTCTGCAAAAAGTTAACAGTTTATTGATAGAAAATGGATGCAGAACATATACAGGTAAAGAAAGTTCACACCTCCTTCTGCTAATCAAGCTCTCATAGTTGGGTGTCTATCGGGGGGGGGGCATGATAGATGGAAGCCATCCTTTAAGCCACAAAATTCTCCAGGCTGACTGTGCAAATTGCCCCTTGAAGCAAGTTGGATAGGACAGCAATGCCTTCAAATGGAAAACCAGGGTGCCTCTACAAGAGCAATTTAAAGCTCTTTCAAGGTGCATTACCAAATTTACTTCTACAAGAGCAGAGCGCAACTGAGGAGTCCAGGAGCTTTTTATCTCATACTATGCGCATTTTTGAAGGCACGTTAAATAGCAAGTTTTAATTTACCACGGGAGTAAGAGCGCTTTATGTCCGTGCAAACAACTTTCTGCAGAGGTGCATTAACGAGCAGAGTGGGCAGACTGTGGTCTTGATGTCATGCATAGAACTGCTCCTTTGCTGGGAAAACCTCCCACTTTTTGGTTTAGTTTTATTTCCTGTCTCCTGCTTGCAACTTCCTCCTTGTTCTCCGTCTCTCTAGATGGAAGCTCCAGGAAGAGGTGACCCAATGTGAACTGAAAATAAAGTTTATTTTAACTCCCCTGATGGAATATGTCATTCATGGAGGCACAGGGCCAGATGGAGGTGGTTTCACGAGAAGTAAAGGGGGTAGGAAGGATGTGCAGATGTTAGGCTGACTATATGAAAAGGAGGACAGGGCTCATGTAACTTTAACAGCTGTAGAGAAAAGGGGATTTCAGCCAGTGTCATTTGTATGCAATTAGTTCCTGGTGAAATTCCCTCTTCATCACACCAGTTAAAGTTGCAGGGGCCCTGCCTTCTTTTGTATATGGTCACTCTAGTATAGTGCCTGCAACTTTAACTGTTGTGATGAAGAGGGAATTTCACCAGGAACTAATTGCATACAAATGACACTGTCTGAAATTCCCTTTTCTCTACAACTGTTAAAGTTACATGAGCCCTGTCCTCCTTTTCATATGGTCAGCCTAGCAGATGTGCACATAATTAGCTGTCATCTTAGACATATTGTCCCCCTCGCTTCTTGCTGGGTTCCTGACATGAGGTGTGTGTGTGTGTATGTTTTACAACGGTTGAGCTTGCCGGGAAGAGGAGGGGGAAGGAATGAAGCAGCATCCCCCTGTCTGTTTTGGCGTGTGTGTGTGAGAGGCACGGTCCCATTTACTCCTGAGCAGTTCACTTGAAATGGCAATTGGGTGAAGTGGGTTGGGGGGGGAGAGGTAGCCGAACAGGTTAACCAGGCAAGTAACCCAGGTAACCAAAGGTGGGAGATTCTGGTGGGCGGGGAGAATAAAGGGAGGGAAACCAGTTTGGGCAGTTCCCAGGGACAAAGCGCATTACTTTCAGCAACATTTGCATATGATTCTCCGCATGTAAACAAATTTAAAGTGTGTTTCATACAGCCAGTAATGTGCTTCAAGGCCTCTTGTGTATAGGTATTAGGCATAAATGCGCTTATCAGAAAATGTGCATAATCGGGGAACCGGGCGTCAAAGCAAACTCTTGTAGAGGGGGCCCCATTCTCTGTAAAAGTGGTACTTATGGCCATCCTACTTCCTGTTCACAGACCTACTCAGCCATTGGCCTCCTGTGATAGCTGGAAGGAGGTACATGGGATAAGAAAGTACTTATTGACTTTAAATGTCCCATCAAAACATGGAAGCAATGCTCACACAAAAATGGCCAGAAGAACTTTTAAGAGTTGTCAAGATAGCCACAGATTATATTTGGATTGTATGAATAGGAAATTCTACACACACACACACACAAACTGTAAGTAGTTCTAGCATACTTTTCACAGGAAATGTTTGTTCATCAAAAGAGTAATTTTAAAACCTGGGGTGTGTGAGACTGGATGCATTCTCATCTCCATTTCTATTTGTAGCTTCCTCGTAAGAGTAATTAGCATGAGAAAAGAAGAGGGACTATACAGCCATCAAGCTGTTCCTTATAAATGTTTTCATTTCTCAGAATAACGATTCTCTTCTGAATAGGAGTCTTCAATGATTCTTCAATTAAGTTGAATGCTGCAACTAACAAAAGTTTCATTTTCATACAAGAAGGCTGGATTGCAATTTAAACTCTTTCGTTGTTGATTATTATGCATTATCAAGGCAGTTGTTCTGTGAAGCCTTAAGAACAGAGCAGAATTACATTTTGCCCACTTGTTTCAATTGTCAACACTCACATTATGACGCTTTAAATAACCATCGCCGTGTCTTCCTGCACTGTTTTGTTTTCATTTCATTTGCCCTTGCTGGAAATGCGCTTACAATGCATTTATCAGAATATCAAAATAAAAACATATAGTTGGGTCCCCACAGCAACAAAAAATGCAGTGTATTGCTGGTACATGTGTGTAGTTTACCTGAACTTCTGGCTGAGGGATTTGCAAAAACCAAAGTTAGCAGCAAAGAGCCCAGACCAGCGTGGTGTCGTGGTTAGAGTGTTGAATTGGGGGTCGAGAGATCTGGGTTCTAAATCCCCACTTGGTCATGAAAGTTCACTGAGTGACTTTGGGCCTGTCACAGACTCTCAGCCTAAACTTCCTCACAGAGTTGTTGTTATGAGGAGGAGGATTATGCACACTGCCTTGGCTTCCTTAGAGGGAAAAAAGGCATAATAATAATAATAATAATAATAATAATAATAATACAACAAAACAATTCATATGGACAAGACAATACCTTGCAACTGACCAGACATAACTGTTATAGACAAAAAAGAAAAACAACAATACATACCTCATTGACATAGCAATACCTGATGACAACAATTTTGTAGAAAAGGTAGAGGAAAAGAGAGGGGAAAAAATCCCACTGGCCATGGAAGTTAAAGAATTATGGAAACAGGAAAAGTTAAAAATTCTCTTATTAGTCACATCAGTCACCAGCATCACATCAAAACACTATACAGAAAACCTTCAGAAACTCAGCCTACCAAACTATACATCCACACCAACATCCAGAATATGTTCAATTGTCTGGAAATTCTTGAATCAGTAAAAGACAGTATGACCTGGCAAAGCCCATCATGTCCTTCTAGAAAAACTGCCACGAGCGAGAAAAGAGATTATTAATAATAATA
Source organism: Anniella stebbinsi (assembly GCA_029215795.1). NCBI lineage: Eukaryota > Metazoa > Chordata > Lepidosauria > Squamata > Anniellidae > Anniella > Anniella stebbinsi. Next base: position 4,646,073 of record JARDYH010000006.1, read on the forward strand.
ATAATAATAATAGCAACAACACAACAACAACTTGTGTCTTACTTGGTGTGCAAAATTTAGTTAGATCGTTTTTTTAACATTTGGAAGTTCAACCGGTCTTTGTACAAATCAATGGAGTATGAGAGTGTTCTGTGCAAATGAATTCCCTGAGAGGGAACCTGAAGGAGCAATTTAAGTAGGCTGACATTTGCTGCAACTTGAGAGGTATGGGCGATGTTTTGTTTTGTTATAACTGAGATTGTGAAGCAGCTTCAGCCCAACCTCTGACCCACAATAGTGGAGTGGGGCCAGATCTACATCTCGTGTCATATCAATATGATCCCAGCATGGTGATGCTATAACCTTTGTGTGCATTTATACCTTGTAGCACACACAATGACATACGTTGTGGTATTTTAAATAATACGGAATAACACTAGAAAACAGGGTACAGAACACATAATGTGCCCCAATAGTTATCAGTGCACTTCAGTACCAATTAAAAAGAACCAGTATAGATACAGCCTACATTGCATGGCTTCCATTAGCAGCTTTTACTCAGCACAGTCCCCGATCCCCTTATGGAGTATATCAGCAATCTACCCTGCAGGGTTGTTGTGTACTACACTCAGTCCCACCTACAAGGTGACTAGCGAAGCACTGAATAACGCTGGAAAAGAGTTCTAAACTCTTTTCTCAGCTTTAGCCCAACCTACCACCTGCAATAGTGGACGAAACTGCAAGATTGTTATATATGACTAAGAGACTGATCTTCAGTGTTCAGTCTGAACAACATTGCATGCCTGTCATAAGCCATTATCTCCCAGCTGCAGCCCCTTCCAACCTGTAACATGAAAACCATGAGCTATGCTTGCTTTGCACTTTGCACTGGGAAGGTTATTTTTTAAAGTTTCACCCTAAGGACTCCATCACACCAGTGATTTAATGCACTCTCGCCATGCCTGGTTTGCGGATTTGCAGCATGGTATTCACATGACACCATGCCTGTCCTGCTCACACCCCACCTCTTCCTCAGCCTTTCCTAGAATGCTAAAAGTCTAGATTATTTTTCCTAAGCACATTTAATGTGTCCTAAGCCTCCATGTAGTTTTAAAGGAACTGGGGGCTTGAATGGATTGCATCAGGTCCTGGCAGGGAAAAGCAATCTCTCCCAGCAGCCAGCTCCAAGCTTCTATGTAAAACCCAAACCTTGCATCCCAGGATCAAAAGCATTTTTTAAAATCATACAATGCCTGAATCTCTGCAGAGACAGAATTGTACTCCCTCGATGCCTGAAAGAGTCCTGAAAGAGGAGACCAATGGGCATCCTCTTCATGCCATGAGGTCTAATTCTAGCCGTGAGAATGATTGTCAGTTCCATCAAACCAGTACAATACACATCAGAAAACTAGCATAAATGTATCATTAGTTGCAGCATCTATTAAAGATTGGATAAATCTGTCAATTTTGGTTTCTACTAGTTCCTCATTCTTCCACTCTTAAGCAATTAAACTGTGTTTCTGACTGTTTTATTTATGTATTACATTTATAGCCCACCTTTTTTCCTCCATGGAACCGAAGGTGGCGTACATAATACCCCTCCCATCCATTTTATCCTCACAACAATAAACCTGTGAGGTAGGTTGGGCTCTGACTGACCCAAAGTCACCCAGTAAGCTTCCACAGCTGAGTTGGGATTAGAACCCAGATCTCCTGACTCCCAGGCCGTGTCTGCACTGGACTTTTTTTCCCGGGGTGCTCCCTGTACGGCCAAATGATGCACAGGGACTCCCGGAGGCAGGGGGGATGGGCACGGATTTTCCCAGGGCTAAAGTAATCCTGGGAAAGCCTGAATCTTCCAGCGGTCCCGGGACAATCCTGAGGACCGCAGGTGATGTGGGCGCCTGTCCCAGTTTCTTTTCTCTTCCCCGTGACTGGTGGGGGTCTGCAAGAGGGAAGGAGCTGAGCCGGGGGGGGGGGAGTCTAGGGGCATCGGGGTGGGGGGGAGCAGGGTCGGGATTATTTCTTTTTACTTACATTTGCATTGGAGTGCAAGTGCATTCCCCATTCTGTTTGCTTCTGGGATGCCATGCTTCCTGTGTAGAACTGGGCGACAGTCCCAGAAGCAAGTAAGTCCAGAATTGCCCCCAGGCCCTCCCTCTACACCCCAAGTCCAACACTCTAACCACTACACCACACTGTATCTCCCAATGGAGAACAAAAATAATTTTCCTCTGACCTGTAACTTATCTACCATACGTGCATACTGCCTTTCCTCAAAGTAACTCAAAGCAGTGTTGTAACTTCACAACAACCCTGTGAGGTAGGGCTAGTCTTAAAGATAGCAGCCAATAAGATTCATGGCTGGAGTGCAAAGGGATTGAGCTCAGGTCTTCCAAGTCAAAGCCCAATGCTCTATTCCTTCTATTGTACCTGCATAACATGTATACAAGATATAATATATTCCAGTTCTTTGAAATCAAATTTATTGGGCGTATCAATTATTTCTGTATATTGATTTGCAATAGTTTCTAGGATATATATATTTTTCTTGTAAGCACCTCTTTTTACCAATTCATCCTCTGCTTGTTTGTACTGCTTGACTTATTTTGGTCAAGAAGGCTGCTATCAATCATTACACAAACAGAACAGTACATCCCTACACAATTATAGCTTGGTCAGATGCATCTCCATTACAATTTCCTCCAGAGAGAATCTGTCAGTGTTTTGCTTTAATTCCAAGACTTTTATGAGAGATCACCTTAATTATAAGACTCTTGGCATAGTATTTATGTTGTCATTCAATATGACTGATGTGTATTACCAAGCTGTTGTCAAAGCCAAAATATATTTTCAGAAGTATATTTAATTAACTGTTTACTTCTTAGACAATCAAAATATGAAATACCCCTACAAGTGAGACATTTTGGAAGTATATCTATCAGAGACTTTAAGGATGAAAATGAATGTCAGTTCCATCATACCAGTACAATACAGAACAGAAAAAATAGCATAAATGTAGCAACAACTGCAGCATCTATTAAAGATTTTTATTCTGCTTTAATTATTTCACTTTTGCAACATTTGCACATACCTTCTTTTATTGATTGTTTCTCTTCTTTAACATTCTGTCAATTTTGGTTTCTCTTAGTTTCTCATTTTCCCAGTCTTAAGTTTGAGATTATTTTTATTTATTTTTTAAAAAAGTTCACATTAAAATTTATGCATTCTGAGGTTCACTTCCAGAATACAATCTTTGGCATCTGTCAGGACTTAGACTCCAGTGTTACAGCAGGTGAATCAAATGTGGTATCCAGAGCACAGGCTTGTCCTGTTTTCTTGGATGAGTTTCAGTTGGTGCAGCTTGAGGACACTGACAAGGTGCTTCGACAGGTTCGTGCAACCACCTCAGTACTGGATCCTTGCCTAGGGTTGCCATATTCTGGATCCACAAAACTGAGACAATTTTGGAGGGGAATGGGCTAGGATTTTTAAAAATATATATATGTAAAGATCTAGGGAAAGAAAGCTATCTAAGCTTTAGTTATCTAACAGCACAATCCTATGTGTGTCTAGTGAGAAATAAATCCTATTGAATTAAATAGGACTTATTCCCAGGTAAGTATGTATAGGATTGCAGCCTATACATTTATTGGTTTGAAAGTGTGAAATTAGGTTCTTATTATAAGCTTTTATAGATCAAATATTATCAGCAGGTTGCCCCATAGCATGAAAGGAGAGGAATGACCAACATTAAAATTCTAACTCAACGAATTTTGCTCCCATCCCTACTGACTGGACTGCTTTGGCTTCTTAACAAACACACCCAAACACTGTAAATAGTCATTAAGCTTTCCTTTAGGTTACTTAACTCAAACTGTCCCACAGCTTCACCCATGATATTCTAAGGACTATCATAAGTGAGTTTCCTTTTCCCCTTAACAGTGATCTTGTATTGTTGCATGTTCTTTTTTCCCCAGTTGTCTATATTTCAAAATAAAATCCCATGGTGTGTGTGTGTTTAAAGAGCAATGGTATTGCATGTTTTGGGAGAGCAAAGCACCTCTAATCTCTTGTCTCTATCTTCCATGGCTAGGTGAACTATTACGATTTACTTGTCACAAAACAGGTCCCTTGACAAACTCAAAGGGTTTGCCGGCATTTGAAGTGCCTTTGAGAGTATATTTGTATGTGTGGGAAAACCTACCCAAGTCTCTGGGTGGTTCTTTTTATAAGCTTCTATAGATCAAATATTATCAGCTGGTTGCCCCATGGCACGAAAGGAGAGGAATGACCAATTATTAGGGAAAGGAGTGGAATGGAAACCCGCTCAACACTAGAAACTAAATGACCGACATTTTGTACTTTGATATAGTTCAAATATAGAATTAGTAGGACGGGAGAAGTTTCTGCCTCTTTGTGTGTCTGCACATTAATTTGGAAATATGTATAGGGTGACCAGATAAAATCCAGGTCAGGGCTCATGTAACTTTAACAGTTGTTGAGAAAAGGCAATTTCAGCCAGTGTCATTTGTATACAATTAGTTCCTGGTAAAATCCCCTCTTCATCACAACAGTTAAAGGTGCAGGCACTATACTAGAGTGACCATATACAAAAGAAGGCGGGGCCCCTGCAACTTTAACTGATGTGATGAAGACGAAATTTCACCAGGAACTAATTGCATACAAATGACACTGGCTGAAATTCCCTTTTCTCTACAACTGTTAACGTTACATGAGCCCTGACCTGGATTTTATCTGGTCACCCTACCCTACATGTTTCGGTTAGTGGCATTTAAAAACACTCCTTTCCCATTCAGATTATCACCTTATGGCTATTTCAATGAGATATGGTACGTCATATATCATTCAATGCTACACCATATTTGAATGATATGATTCCACGATGGTATGAATGCCTCAAGGAAAAAAAATGGGTGTGTTAATTGTGCAGAAGTTCATGGGACAACAGCATGACATATCTGCTGTGATATTTGTTTGTTTAAATAATAAAACAAGAATATTAAAGCAACTTGCTTTTAAAAAAAGAAGCTTTCAAGAGCCAAGATGCTAATTTATCTTATTAGTCACAGCCAAAACAGAAAACATTTTGAGACTGCATTTTGTTTTTTCAAAAAAATAGAATATTGTATTTTCATGTTGTATTTTATTCTCAGCTCTATTCGGGATGTTTTAAAAAAATAAAAATAAAATAAAACTAACATTGTCATTTCACACAATCCACTATTTCCCCCTGGCTACATAAAGTCCATTTCTAGAACTATTTTACTATTAGGGCAAGATGAGCAACAGGGAGAAGCTTGTCGTAGGAAAGAGTATGGAGAATGGCCAAGCAAGAAGGCAGAGGAACAGAAACATTTAAGAGGGAACAGGATGTGGTAAGAGGGTGCAAGTGTTGGGGGATAGAAAGATAGAACACAAACACTTGGCCTTTTCTACACCATAGAGTAGGGTGACCATATGGAAAGGGGGACAGGGCTCCTGTATCTTTAACAGTTGTATTGAAAAGGGAATTTCAGCAGGTATTATTTGTATGCATGCAGCACCTGGTGAAATTCCCTTTTCATCACTACAGTCAAAGCTGCAGGAGTCCTGTCCTCTTTTGTATCTGGTCACTCAGGGCAGGGTTCCTGTAGCTTAACTGTTGTAATGAAGAGGGGATTTCACCAGGTTCTGCATGCATACAAATAATACCTGCTGAAATTCCCTTTTCAATACAACTGTTAAAGATACAGAAGCTCTGTCCTCCTTTCCAAATGGTCACCCTACGATAGGGATGTAGGGGGAGGAAGGGTGATCCCAGAAGCATGTAATACACACCATCAGCGCACAGGGACCAGCCGGGGGCCATCCCAGGCAAACAGCCTGGTGTGGAAAGGGCCCATGAGTAAGGGAAAATAGGAGGAATAAGGATCCCTAATAAGCCTTACCTAATTTACCTTGTAGCCTGCTTATTACGTCTGAATTTCTAAAGAGAGAAAGAGACTTTTTGTAGTCCATGGCCCACCCACTCTAACCCAGTCTGAAAGCAGCTGGTCTGACTTGTACACTTCCTTGAGTGTCTTCACTCATGCCAGTAGTAGCATTGGCCAGGTTATGCTAGCTGGTATCCCTCCCATGATACAGATGTCTTCCCAGAAGCCTCTGCATCATTGCTAAATTCTCCGACTCATTTCCCCATTTCATACAGGATGTCTAGTCTACTGTATCAGAAATAGCGCCTTGTTTAGTGCATAGCAGGCTGCTTCTCACGCAGATTTCACCAGTGCAAAATGAGAGGGGGGAACCCTCAGAGGTCTCTACATCATTGCAGAGGCCTATCAAACATCCTTTCACTTCATGACAATCTCTGCTGGATTAGACATGGTGCCTTGAATACTGCTTAGCACGAAACTGCCCCAACCCGTTCAACGGGGTATCTCATCCTTCAATGTAATGGTATTGTATACAATTTACTTCTTGGTATTTAGCCAACCGCAGCTCCAAATCAAATAGTCATTTATTTATTTATTTATTTATTTATTTATTGCATTTTTATACCGCCCCATAGCCGAAGCTCTCTGGGCGGTTCACAAAAATTAAAACCATGAAATCATTTTAAAATATATAAAACAAGGCACAATCTAAAAACACAGAATAACATACAATATAAAAACACAACCAGAATAAAACCAAGCAACAGGAATTAATACAGATTAAAATACAAATTTAAAACAGCAAGGATTAAAATTGAGTTAATTTAACTGTTAAAATACTGGGAGAATAAAAAGGTCTTCACCCGGTGACAAAAAGAGTACAAAGTAGGCACCAGGCGAACCTCTCTGGGGAGCTCATTCCACAGCCGGGGTGCCACAGCAGAGAAAGCCCTCCTCCTAGTGGCCACCTGCCTCACTTCCTTTGGCAGGGGCTCACGGAGAAGGACCCCTGTAGATGATCTTAGGGTCCGGGCAGGTACATATGGGAGGAGGCGTTCCTTTAGATAACCTGGCCCCAAGCCGTTTAGGGCTTTAAATGTTAGTACCAGCACTCTGAATTGGGCCCGGACCTGGATCGGCAGCCAGAGAAGTTGGAAAAGGACTGGCGTAATATGGTCTTGTTGGCCAGTCCCCGTTAACAATCTGGCTGCCCTGTTTTGTACCAGCTGAAGTTTCCGGACCATTTTCAAAGGCAGCCTCACGTATAATGCATTGCAGTAATCCAAACGAGAGGTTATGAGAGCATGGATAACTGTAGCTAGGCTATCTCTGTCCAGATAAGGGCGCAGTTGGTATATCAGCCTAAGCTGGTAAAAGGTGCTCTTTGCCACCGAGTTCACCTGTGCCTCAATTGACAGTTCTGGATCCAAGAGCACCCCCAAACTACGGACCCGATCCTTTAGGGAGAGTGCAACCCCCTCCAGAACAGGGTGAACATCACCTCGCCGGACAGACGAACCACCCGCTAACAGTACGTCCGTCTTGTCTGGATTGAGTCTCAGTTTGTTAGCCCTCATCCAGTCCATTACCGTGCTCAGGCACTGATTCAGAACAGCCACTGCCTCACCTGGGTTTGTTGAAAAGGAGAAATAGAGCTGCGTGTCATCCGCATATTGGTGACATCTCAGCCCACATCTCCGGATAACCTCTCCCAGCGGCTTCATGTATATGTTAAACAGCATAGGGGATAAAATAGAGCCCTGTGGAACCCCATGGCTTAAATGCCACAGCACAAAGCAATAATCCCCCAGCACCACCTTCTGAAAACGGCCATCCAAGTAGGAGTGGAACCACTGCAGTGCAGTGCCTCCAACTCCCAGCCCAGACAACCTATCTAGAAGGATACCATGGTCGATGGTATCGAAAGCCGCTGAGAGGTCCAAGAGAACCAACAGGGTCGCACTTCCCCTGTCCCTCTCCCGGCAAAGGTCATCCCACAGGGCGACCAAGGCAGTTTCTGTTCCAAAACCAGGCCTGAATCCCGATTGAAATGGATCTAGATAATCCGTTTCATTCAAGAGTGTCTGGAGTTGTCCTGCAACCACCCGCTCAAGCACCTTGCCCAGGAAAGGAATGTTCACCACCGGCCTATAGTTGTTCACATCTTCCAGGTCCAGGTTAGGCTTTTTCAGGAGTGGTCTGATCCATGAACCTTTGATCCTATTAATAATAAAGGCCAAATTCCAACAACCCCAGAAATGTGTGTGGTTAGAGGGGGTGGGGGAAGTATGAGGTGAAGTTATTGTTTCATCATTGGTTGCCAGTCCAGGGAGAGGGAGAAAGAGTTCCTAGCATGAGGAGACAACATCACATTGCTTTTCAACTACACATTATCAGGGAGATGTGGGGCAGAGATGGCTGAGCAGCACCAATGTGTCTACTCAGTTAGGCTGACCAGGTGGCTTGGGATTTCCCGGTCCTAACCGGGAATCCAGGGGCGAACCGGCCCAACCGGGGGGCGGGGGGGCAAACCGGGGTGGCGGGGGGTCACGCGGCGGTGGCAGCAAGCAAGGAGCGGCGGTAGACCCGGCGGCAGTGGCGGTGGAGGAGCCCGGGAAGCGGCCGCCCCCAGCAGGTAAGTGCCCCGTGCCCCGCGCCTCGCGCTCCTTACCCGCAGGGGCGTCCGCTTCCCTCCGGTGCTCGAATCTACTGAGAAACAGGCTTCACGGCCTGTACCTCAGTAGCGCGCCGGGTGATGACGTCATCACCTGGCGCGATACTGAGAGACAGGCCGCAAGGCCTGTTTCTCAGTAGATTCGAGCACCAGAGGGAAGCGGACGCCCCTGCGGGTAAGGAGCGCGAGGCACGGGGCACGGGGCACTTACCTGCTGGGGTGGCCCGGTCCGCCGGCGCCTCCGCCATCATGCCGCCGGCGCCGCCGGGTCCACCGCTGCGCCGCTGCCGCCGGGTCGCTGGCGGGTCCGCCACCGCGCCGCCGCCGCCGGGTCCCCCGCCAGCTCGTAAGGCCAGCGGCCGCGCGGAAGAGACGGGGGAAGGCCGATTACGTCACTTCCGGATCTGGCCCTCCCCTGCCTCTTCCACGCGGCCGCTGGTCTTACGAGCCGGCGGGGGACCCAGCAGTGGCGGCGGCGGCGGAGGCAGCAGAAGAGAACCTGGTAGGTCCGGGCTGATGTTTTTGGGGGTGGGTGGCTTGGTGGGGGGGTTGTTTTGGGTGGCGGGGGGACCGGGATTTTGGGTTCCAAAATCTGGTCACCCTATACTCAGTAATGTCTGGTTTGGGTCTAAACAGGGGCAATAACATCCGTTATCATTGCAGACTGACCTGAATGTACACCGGTACATCTAGGGGTGACCATATTACGCCAGCTTTAAAATCGCTCCACTGGCTGCCAATTAGTTTCCGGGCGAAGTATAAAGTGTTGGTCATTACCTTTAAAGCCCTACATGGTTTGGGTCCAGGTTACCTGCGGGATCGCCTTCTCCCGTACAATCCGCCCCGCACGCTCAGGTCCTCTGGGAAGAACTTACTGCGGTCGGCCAAGACTAGGCTGACAACTGTTACCCAGAGGACCTTCTCTTCTGCCGCTCCCAGACTGTGGAATGACCTGCCGGAGGAGACTCGTCAACTTAACAGTCTTTTAGAATTTAAGAAAGCTATAAAGACTGTTCTCTTCCGGCAGGCATATCCAGTGTAATTTTTAGAATGTTTTTAGGATGTTTTAGGATGTTTTAATGCAGTTTTAATAATATTTGTCATGTTTTAATTAGTTTTATGTATTTTATCATGTTGTTGTTCCCCGCCTCGATCTAGACGGAGAGGCGGGTAAGAAATAAATCGTTATTATTATTATTATTATTATTATTATTATTATAATGACACCACACTCAGTTTGAGCCACACTAATGACTAAAGCATGTAGTGAGATGGGCCAAAAACTATTGCTAAGGGACATGTTTTGTTTTAATCCTTTTGCTAGGGATCAATGTGCAGCTAGGGCTAGACCGTGTGGCCAAGGTCCAGGACTTCACAGCCTGGGGTGGGGAGAAATGACCATGTGACAGATGCATAAGCAAGCTCCATTTTATCCAAGTTCAAAATGCAAGACTGAACATGCTCAGAGTATTATTATTTTTTTTAAAAAAAGAAATAATCAAGGTTGGCAAACTGCAGCATTTGAAGCATGGTATGGCGGTTGATGTGGGAGAAGAGAAATGGTAGTTGTGTAGTTCTCAACTGAAGTACACACATGGTTGTCGAAAGTAGGGATGTAGGAGAAATCCAACTGGGGAGTGGATTTTGATGGGTTTTCCTAGGCTCCCAACCCCTAGAATTTGTTTATGTTCCCACTCTGCTGGTCTATGACTGTAATAAATTATATTTGGATTTGTATCACCCAACTTGATCTGCAGCAAGTCAGGCAAATTTGCAGATTTTATGGGAATTTTGCACATTTCGTTGTGATTCTGCAGTTTGTGCGATTTAATTACAGTTGAATTTGGAGCAATTATGCAAATTACAACCATATTTGTGTAATTTGAACAAATTGCTCAAAATTAGCACAAATTGGAGAATCTTCCAAAAAATGCACAAACATTTTCCCCAGAGTTCAGGGAACAGCCTGCAGCTCCACTCGCAGATGCAAAGTGAGTTGTACATACCACAGAACTCTGTCAGCCAAAAAAGAAATGTATTTCCAGCAACCAGTATTAGGGTGACCAGATAAAATCCAGGTCAGGGCTCATGTAACTTTAACAGTTGTAGAGAAAAGGGATTTTCACCCAGCGTCATTTGTACGCAATTAGTTCCTGGTGAAATTCCCTCTTCATCACAACAGTTAAAGTTGCAGGGGCCCTGCCTTCTTTTGTATCTGGTCACTCTAGTATAGTGCCTGCACCTTTAACTGTTGTGATGAAGAGGGAATTTCATCAGGGACTAATTGCATACAAATGACACTGACTGAAATTCCCTTTTCTCTACAACTGTTAAAGTTACATGAGCCCTGACCTGGATTTTTTCTGGTCACCCTAACCAGTATCCCTAGTCTAAACACACACACACACACACACACACACATACACCCTAGCTGTACACTGCTGAGGTAGCCATGCTGGTGCCCCTCAGATGGTTTGGACTATAATTCCCATAATCCCTAACCACCAGCCATGCTGTCTGGGAATTATGGGTATGCAGTCTAAATATGCCTATCCCTGCCTTGCACCATCTAATCTTTACAAAAAGGCATTTGTAAGTGAAAGAGGCCACAAAGTGGAGAATTGAATTCTTAAATGGAGTCTGGGAATTCAAGGACTGAATTGTTTGATTTAATGTCCCCATACTAATATGTCAGCAGTCACCATTTCCTCATGAGGTTTGTGTTTTTGATAAAAATGATCAACTTGTGTTCTTTTTTACTATCTGGCTTGTCACATTCACATCCATGTTATCCAGGAGCTTTTTATGCACAGCATAAAATGAAATCTGAGTTTGTGGCTGCTATTACTTGGCAGAATACTCAAAGGCTTTCATAATACAACCAGGAGTTTGTACAGCCACAATTTTATGGGTATTATAAAATTCATTGAAAGGGGCCTAACAGAGAGGGGAAAGGCAGGTATACCATACAAAGTAGTCTCTGCACACATTCATGATATTCCAAACTAGGGATGCTTGATGAATTTGATCTTCATGAATTCCAATACAAACTGACCTGATTACCACCTCCTGGTCTAATATATGGGTCAGAACTTAGTGATCCAACTGATTTTGCAATTTCCAAAAGTTCTGAGGCAGTTATTATCAGATCAAATAATGTGTGTTTAAAATGCATGTCTTAAGAGAACAGTTGTTTAGAGATACATATTGAAATATGCATTTGAATACACAATGTCACACAGATTTTTTTTAAATGCAGGCTAATGCAATGATGGGAAAGAATAGACTTACTTTGTACAGAAACACATCCAATAATTGAATGATGGCCAAAACAGACATTACTTTAAACCTGTGTTTAGCAGCTCTGTATTCTTTAAATTATTTTTATTCTGGGGTAGGTGAGAATCCTGCTCTTCAAAGCCCCCCTTATCCCTCCACACACACACCATGCTAGGGTCCTATCCTGATTGAGGCCATTACATCTGCTCTAAAGGAATGTGTGTTTTGACCCGGATTCATCCATCTCAAGTCCAAGCCTGTCTTCACATCAGAACTACTAGAGCGTTAAGAACCTATTAGTTGTGTCCCTTCTTCATGTCCTTCATCTGTTATAGCTACTTCTATTCCTGCGTACTACTGCCGTTTCCACTTCCAGATGCAGAAAATTAACAAAGCATTTTGCAGTAAGTTTAGGAAGAGGTGCAGGGCCAGTCCTACTATTCAACAGAGTGAAGCGATCACCTTTGGTGGAAGATGTTGGCAGGGGGAGAAAACTGATTTTTATGTGACCTGTTCTCCACCCCCTACATTAAACTGCTGCCTTCAGGTGCAGTGGAGGTCACTGTCTGTCACTGTTCCAAATCCAATGTAAAAGATTAACAGGTTAATCTGCTAATGATGAGCCTAACCCCCCAGAAACCTGTTGGAGAATTTCAGCTCTCCTAGAAGAAATTTGTTGAAATGACCCCTTCAATTTCTCTGCTTAGAATAGGACAGAGAATTTCAAGACACCATTTGTGCAGCGCTTTAATTTGAAAGGCAGGTCTGGAAGAAAGCTGAAATATTTGTCTTAACAGATATGTTATTTTAATTTTTTTAAAATCATCATCATCATCATCATCATCATCACATAGTGTTATCTTGTGCCTGTGTGTTCATACTACTGTATGCACCTCTACTCACAGCTGGTGTCAGCTTCTAGCATTCTTGGACAGTTGTTGCGGCATAAGCAACCCATCAAAGGCCCCCTACTTAAATTGCCACTGGCACCCACAGTGGCAAGCAGTGATGTCTGGCAGCTGCCCAATTTCATAGAATCATAAAATCATAGAATAGTAGAGTTGGAAGGGGCCTATAAAGCCATTGAATCCAACCCCCTGCTCAATGCAGGAATCCACCTTAAAGCATACCTGATGGATGGTTGTCCAGCTGCCTCTTGAATGCTTCTAATGTGGGAGAGCCCACCACCTCCCTAGGTCATTGGTTCCATTGTCGTATTGCTCTAACCGCCAGGAAGTTTTTCCTAATGTCCAGCCAGAATCTGGATTCCATGTAACTTGAGCCTATTATTCCATGTCTTGCATTCTGGGTGGATCGAGAAAAGGTCCTGGCCCTCCTCTATGTGACAACATTTCAAGTACTTAAAGAGTGCTATCACGTTTCCCCTCAGTCTTCTCTTCTCAAGGCTAAACATGCCCAGTTCTTAAGTCTCTCCTCATAGGGCTTTATTTCCAGACCCCTGATAATCCGCGTTGCCCTTCTCTGAACCCCCTCCAGCTTGCCTGCATCCTTCTTGAAGTCTGGTGCCCAGAACTGCAGGGAATACTCAAGATGGGGCCTAACCAGTGCCGAATAGAGGGGAACCAGTACCTCACACAATTTGGAAGCTATACTTCTATTAATGCAGCCCGAAATAGCATTTGCCTTTTTTGCAGCCACATCACACTGTTGGCTCACATTCAGCTTGCGATCTACAACAATTCCAAGATCCTTCTCTCTTGTCGTATTGCTGAGCCAAATATCCCCCCATCTTGTAACTGTGCATTTGGTTTCTTTTTCCTAGGTATAGTGCTTGGCATCTATCCCTATTAAATTTCATTCTGTTGTTTTCAGCCCAGCACTCCAGTCCATCAAGATCACTTTGGAGTTCTTTTCTGTCTTCCAGGGTATTTGCGATCCCACCCAATTTCATGTCATCTGCAAATTTGATAAGCATTCCCTGCACCTCCTCGTCCAAATCATTAATAAACATTTTGAAGAGCATCGGGCCCAAGACTGAGCCCTGCGGTACCCCGCTCGTTACCTCCCCCCAAAGTGAAAAGGTACCATTGATAAGCACTCTTTGAGTCCGATTCCTTAGCCAACTGTGGATCCACCTAATAGTTGTTTCATCTAGCCCATTTTACACTAGTTTGTGAATCAGAATGTCATGGGGCATTTTGTCAAAAGCTTTGCTGAAGTCAAGGTATACTATATCCACAGCATTCCCACAGTCCACAAGGGAGGTTACCCGATCAAAAAATGAGATCAGATTAGTCTGACAGGATTTGTTCTTGACAAATCCATGCTGGCTTCTAATCATCACTGCATAGTTTTCAAGGTGTTTACAGATTGACTTCTTTATAATCTGCTCCAATTTTTTCCCAAGGATGGATGTCAGACTGACTGGTCTGTAGTTCCCAGGTTCCTCCTTTTTGCCCTTTTTGAAGATAGGGACAACATTAGCCCTCCTCCAGTCATCTGGCACTTCACCCGTCTTCCATGATTTCACAAAGATAATAGACAGTGGTTCTGGGAGTTCTTCTGCCAGCTCCTTTATTACTCTAGGACACAGTTCGTCGGGCCCTGGAGATTTGAACTCATTCAAAGAAATTACATGTTCCTTGACTATTTGTTTATCAATCTCAAACTGCAATCCTGCCCTGACAGCTTGTACTTCACTTTTTCCAGGGGGGTCATAGACCTACTTTTGGAAGAAGACAGAACCAAAGTAGGAATTGAGCACTTAGGCCTTTTCTTTGTCATCTGTTACCAATTTGCCATCCTCATGAAGCAGTTGGACCACCATTTCTATCCTCTGTCTTTTAATGTTCACGTATCTGAAGAAAGCCTCGTTATTGCTTTTAGCATCCCTCACTAGCCTCAGCTCCTTCTCAGCTTTAGCCTTCCTGATACCATTCTGGCACTTCTGTGTTACTTGTTTGTACTCTTCCTGTGTAGCCTGGCCTTCCTTCCACTTCCTATATGCATCCTTTTTTTATTTTTAGGTCATCTGTAAGCTTTTTGTGGAACCATATTGGTTTCTTCTGTTTGCCCTCTATCTTTTTTCCTTGCTGGAATTGTTTGTAATTGTGCCTTTAATATTTAATTTTTTGAAAACTCCCATCCATCTTAGACTCCTTTTCTCATTAGGGTCACTTGCCATGGGACCTTACTTATCACAATTCTGAGTTTATTAAAATCGGCTTTCCTGAAATCCAGAGTTGGTGTATGGCTAAATTCAGGTTTTGCTTCCTTTAAAATCAAGAACTCAAGTACGATGTGATCACTTTCCCCCAGAGTTCCCGTGACTGTCCTGGACCTATGTTGGCACCCTGGGGCATTGCAGCATTTTAAAGTGATGGCTGGGGGGCCATTAATGTAGGAGGTGGTCCGACTTTGCACCTTCCTCCCTCAAACCGAGACGAGGTCCTGCTTACTCTAGTTATGCAACTTGGGCCCTTTGTACACCACGGGGTGTAGAGAGAGGGCAAAAGGATGATACCAGACTTACCTGCTCCTGGGATCATCCTCTTCTTTCGTCACGCTCAACGTGCCCACCATTTTGTTTTTCCTGGGCCCCAGAGCTTCGTGCACGAGCGCTCGTGCACCACAGTAAGTTTTGAAAAACCATGCATGATTGGGGCCCCACCCTCCTCCCTGCCCTCCCTGCCTGGTGCCACCCCCCCCGATGGGCACGGAGCCGTACAGTGCAGCTCCATGCCTATTTCTATCACCACACTTACTCGTGAGTAAGTGCAGTAGCAGCCGGGATGAGTGGCCACATCTCCCGCAATCCCAGGAACTTCCTGGGACCGTGGAAAAAATGAGTTTCCCCAGGGATCTGTTATCCCGGGAAATACCTGTGCCCCCCCCACCCCTATGAGTCCCTGTGCATCATGTGAATGTATAGGGACCAGCTGGAGGTGATTCCAGGCAAAAAGCATGGTGTAGAAATGGCCTTGGTTTCCTGGGTATGGCAGGTGTGTGGATGGATGTTGGATCACACATACACATATGCATATTCTACAGAGCATGGTAGAGGGGTTGTGTGGGGATCTGAGATCTGATCCTCCAAATGTAGAATCATGTTGTATGTAGGGATGTGATGAGAGTCTGTAGCGGGGGTGAAGTACCCCCTGCCCAGCCTCCTGGACTCCGTTCGTCAAGCCTAATGAGGTCTGGCAGCCATCTGTCCTATAACATGTCACTATAACACGTCATTATTTCGTAAAAATAATGTTGTGCAAATGGTGGCCATAAAGGGGCCATTTACACAATGTTTCAGACTCTTAGTTGTTTGAAATAGGCCGTATAACTGCTACTGCAGAAAATAAAGAGTCACATGTAAACTTGGAAAAGCGCCAGTTTCGGATGGATAATAAGGCTCTCAGAACAAGTGCTTCCTATTTGGCAATAGTTGAAGTTCTGGACCCCAAAGGCAGGAGCAACAGCTCTCCCAAATGTAATTGAGTTTTTAAAGGTTTCCCTAAAGTTCAGCGTGGATTTAAGATGAAGAATTTCAAGCCCGCATGGCTATAAATAAAATATGTTCTTCAATGTTTGAAGGAAGCATATTTTTTTCTCGTCAGCAGGAAAAAAAATGATCATCATTCGAGGAAAATGAAATATGACTGATAAGTTCAAACTAGTTTTCATCCAAGTTATGCTGTTTTATCATAAGTCAAAGCCATTATTATATTTCCTTGGCTTCTAGCTTTTATTTGAGGTTATCTAGCACAGATTAAGCTGTTTCAATTAGAAACTCTGTTTTGGAATGAGAGTTGAAGCTTCGGTTTCCTTTCAATTGTTGCAATTTTCCTGCTTTGCTATCCACAGCATTATATTAAGGAATTGTTGTGTGTGTGTTTGAATCACAACAGGGTGTTTTAATCACAACAGTATGAAGTCATTTGAAATGAAGTATATAATGTATTTTAGAAAATGAATAAAGAGTTTGCAAAGGGGAAAAAAACACATGGGAAATAATAGTCTGTTATCTACAGCTAATCCCCATAATGGGAATTTCCGGGAAAGCCACTTATCACAGTAAAATATCTCAGTATATGAGTCTCTGATTTACAGGTTGTAGGGACAGATAGACTCATTCATGTCTGGCTTTGCCATTTGTTCGTTCGTTGAGTTGCCGCTCACACCTGTTCGCAGCACTTCATGTGCTTCTAGGTGGTTTGGCGAGCCGACGATAAGGCTGCGGGTGGCCATCTGCCTTCCTTGTGAGCTGTCACCATTTTGTGCAAAATGGCATCTTGGCCTCTTCCTGGAAGGGAATGTTGTACCAGCTATCAAATCCTCGTGGTATTCTTCCTTGCAAGGGCTTGACAACTGGCGGGCGTAAGAGTCACCCACCAATTGGCAGCCACCATTTTGTGCAAAATGCTGGCTTGTCCTTTTCCAAGAAGGGAATGTTGTGTAAAGGGCCCCTTTATGCAACATTCCTTTCTCAGAAGAGGCTGAGCCTCCATTTTGTTCAAGATTTTGTTCAAAATAGTGGGTCACAATGAGAGTGGGCTGCTGCTAGGTGCTTGCCAGGCTCCAGGGCAGTCAGTGACTGGGTCTATCAGCACCTTGCGGCTTGCCGAGTGAGGTCCAGGATGTAAATGCTCCTCCAAGAAAGGACCTGTTATCATTTGCAACACCAAATACTGTGCCAATGCAACACTGAAAAACATGGTAATATGCCAGTATTTCCAGGGCCTCCTTACTGAGTGGTTTGCAGAGACCACATTACCACATGACTCCAGCAGCTGCACTGGCTCACAGTAGTCTTTCACGAACAATCTCATGGAGCCTAAAGCTGTTAGAGTCTGATTCTCCTTGATTGTTCCAGACTGCCTATTTTCACTATATCATCCATGTGTGACATTTGAACAGCAGTGGCATTCAAAGAAACAGGCCTTAATAGCAGCTGCTCCAGAAATAAGCTTAAATTCCCCAGACACTCTGTCTAAGGCCCTTTCTACACCATAGGGGTGTAGAGGGAGGGAGGGAGGGTGATCCCGGAAGTACCTAACACACACCATTGGCGCACAGGGACGAGCCGGGGGCCATCCCAGGTGAACAGCCTGGTGTAGAAACGGCCAAAGTCTGAGCCTGGATGGTAGCTTTCCCCAAACGAGTGCTCCTCAGTTGTTTCGGACTAAAACCCCATCGTCTCTAACCATGGGTTATGCTAGGACAGATGACAGTTGCTATTAGGGATGGGCAGTCAGTTTCACTTTCTCTCACATTCACATTTTTAAAATCTCAAGTTCTTTCTCCCCTGGACATGAAGAACTTTGCGAATTTTTACAAATTCTTATTAAAAATGAACTGAAAATAAATTCTCACCCATCTGCACCAGCCAAATTCAAGAGGTACAGCAATTTCTAGCTTGGAAAGTTCCACGATGTGCCTGCCTGTGAGATAGCAGTTAAAGATTAGGAGCCTATCATAAATATGAGGAGAGTACCCTAATTCAGTGCTAACAGAATTGAACATGCCAGAATTCAAACCCAGAGTTTTAGGAGCAAATAAGTCAAAGCCCTTGGCCTAGATGGGCAAATCTGTCACTTCTGTTTCTCCCATATCCAAAAATGTTTAATTTTGATTTGCTTTTGTCCGGAATATGGAGGGCTTTGTGAATTTTGTTAAATTTTGAGTAACCCAAACTAAATGGATAGTCTTATCTTTCCCTAGTTGTAGTCCCAAAACATCTGGGGGGTATCATATTGAAGAAGGCTGTTGTATATTTTCAGGAAGAGATGTGCAATCTTCCTTTTGGGGGTTGATGCTGAAATGTTAGGCTAGAGCAGTGGAGGGTAACTTTAATGTGTTGGCTTCCATTGTGTGTGATTTGTTTTATTTTTCATTGTAGCCATGGCAGGATAAAAACATCATTAAAAAAATTAAATCAAGATTACATGGCCACTATTTCGGGATGGAAGGATATACTACAAATAGCAGAGATATTTACCTTTGAGGACCTAGATTTATTTTAATTAGAGTTCTCAACCAATTAAACATTCTTTAGTTGGTTAGTTCCTTATACTTTAATTGATTAATCAATCCATTCATTGATTACATTTAAATACATTTGCATATTAACAAACACTCTAAATAGGTGCCCTTTTAAAATTTTGAAGCGGGTGTTCGGCGGGCAAGCATCTTTACTGGGTGTGTGTGTCTTTTTTCTTACTACAATAACATAACTGAAATAACAATTTCTGAACGAAACTGAAGCAAGTGTGCCCTTAATATGCAAGCTCATTGATTAAAATTTTCCTTCCCAAATTAAGATTGGCTGCCACTCGTTGACCAAATATTTAGTTGATTAATCTACCACAATGTTGCTGCAGTAAAACTCAAAATGCATTCTTTGGGTATGAAAACTGCTTTTCCAGAATCTGCAGATTAAGCAAACCTCCAATGTCAATAGATCAGTGTAATGGTGTTTGTTATATAAATGCCTTACTTAAAGAGGAAGAAAAAACTAACGCGGCAGATAATGGTATGGATAACTTAGCTGCTGGAGAGGGTAACAAGCCAAATGAGACCTACGAGGAATAAAAATTTGCATTCAAGTCAATGTTCCAAGTGCATAATCAAGTACTGTATGCAGCTAAATGAGTCTGTTGTCTTGCAGTAATGAATATCTACATCCATCCTAAGAGTTAATGAGGAATAAATGACTTATTATCAATGAATGGCAGTCATCTAAATAGCTGGGCAACAAAAACAGAATATTAAAATGTGTGGAGCTGAAATAGATCTTAAATGATAATGAACTGGCTCAGATTATTAATTATTTTAAAAGCCTCTAGTAAGTTTTACAGTGTTGGGATAAATTCAGCACTCTGCTCTTTCCAACACTCTTGCCCATTTGCAACACAAGTTACCAAATGGCTTTATAAAAATCATTCCCACTCGTCGCTAAAGGAAGGACTCCAGCCGAACACACAGCACGGGCCAAAATTCATTCAGAAAAGAAGCTCCGCCAGGTCCAAATGGTAGCACAGCACCTAAATTTTTGATCCAGAAGGGAGTCTGGCCACAGAACACATGCTTCGCATGTGGAAGGTCCCACGTTCCAATCTCTGGAATCTCCACTTAAATAGGATCCCATCTAAATGGGCTGAAATAGACCATGTGTTCGATTGTGGCAAGCCACTGTCAGGCCAGATCCACATCAAGCAGGATATAGCACTATGAAAGCGGTATGTGGCATGTGTCAATGGGCCCCAACAGTTGTCAGTGCACTTTAATACCGCTATAAAGCAGTAGTGTGGCTCCTGCCTCTTATAAACGGCTTTCACAGTGCTATATCCTGCTTGGTGTGGATTTGGCCTCAGCCTTCCCAACCTGGTGCCCTCCAGATGTTGGAGTATAACTCCAATTATCCCCAGCCAACGTATGGTAAATCCATCTCTTGTAAACAGGCGGTAGTTTAAGTAGGGATGTATGGATTTTGCTTATTCCATTCTGCCTGTGTTTCACAGATTGTCAGGTGCCTCTCATTCCGTCACCCACTCATTAGTGCCCATTACTGGTATAAATCACTGCATATTCCTCCTTTCCAAACTAGAGCTGTGGCTGCTATAGCAATGACAACAAGAGAAGCAACTAAGGAGATTGCTTGAAGAAGTTTTTCTGTTGGGATCTAGGTGATAGGATAACTGAAAATTCAGGGGGATCTATGTACTGCTTTCCTAGGCATGCTTTGAATAGTATATTCACAATACATCAATCAAGGCTACATGTCTAAGTATTACAAATAGACAAATGTCAACCAATGAGCCAACTAGTTATGTTTCTGTCCCCTCCAAAATAGACATAACTTACAATGGGGGGTATATATTAAAAACAAATGAAAGTGGTGTGTGTGTATGTGTGTGTGTGTGTGTGTGTGTGTGTGTGTGAGAGAGAGAGAGAGAGAGAGAGAGAGAGAGAGAGAGAGAAGAGAATTTGTGAAATCAAGTTCGGTTGAGAATTACAACTCCCACCCTCATAACATTACCCATTTTACAAAGTTCAGAGCCACACTCGTTCAACGCATTAGCTTCATGCATTTGAGCAAAACTGTTTCTTCTTTATCCTATGATAGAACAAGGGTTGTTGGTTTTATCTTTCCCTAGAAAAACGGAGGGAGGGGGCAAAATGGACCAAGAACGCTGACTGGTTTTGTCGATGGGAAAAGTTCACAACAGGGGTTCTAATAGAATATGTATTTTTGTGGTCTTTGAAGTGGCACATTAAGATGCAGCACATATCCGAATGCTATTGTGTGGATGTTTACAATGAAAAAAATGAATCCACTTCAATGCAAACGCTAACCCATCTTTCCTGTTCCGTTAATGCGCTCTCCACTAACGTCCATTAGAATGGAAGGGTACCTTATTGTGTTAGTTAGGGAGAATGTCCTGGTCAAAGCAATCTGCAAACACAGCAGCTATTTGACTCTAACCTGAAAGTAATTTTCAATGGATGCGTTATAGTATCTCACATAAAAATTGATTTAAGTGCAAAGGCCTGCTTGCTTTTAGATTCCCTTACGTGACTGAAGGCATAGTCAGAGTTGGTGTTATGCATAAAATTGACTATAAAAGTGGCTTCCAAAACTCTGAACTTCAATGGACTCCTTCCACAATGACTCTTGAGTTGATGGACCCTTGCATTATCCACCTGGGGGCTGTCTTGATGAGGGCGCATTGGTGCCTCGAGCCCCCCAAAACCTGTGTTTGAGTTCTTTCAGGTTGTCCCAACCTGAGGAGCGAACACAGGGTTTGCATGCAAAGAGGAATGGCTGCGGTAGCACGGAGGGGCCATTCACTCACTGGCCCATGCTCCACCGCACCAGGGCGCCTGCACCTCCTCGCGTCCCTTGTTTTTGTTTGTTTGTTTGTTAACCTTTTCTCAGGAGATTCTCCCCACGCCGAAGAAACACG
The DNA here is from genome assembly GCA_029215795.1 of Anniella stebbinsi. Lineage (NCBI taxonomy): Eukaryota > Metazoa > Chordata > Lepidosauria > Squamata > Anniellidae > Anniella > Anniella stebbinsi. The sequence goes on from JARDYH010000006.1 coordinate 4,667,861, forward strand.
GAGACAGCCATTTGCCTTGCTGGCCTGCCCCCTCCCCCCCTGTCTGGGCAGATGGCAATAAATCAGGGACTGCCATCTGCCCAGACATGCCTCTGCCATAACTCCAGAGCAAGGTGGCAAAGACAGATGCTGCCGTTGCCTCGCTGCAAGAGAAAAAAAAGTCAGGATAAGTCTCCGACTTTTTATTTCGGATCTTCGGGGGAAAGACCTGGGATGGCTCCCCAGTGGCTGCTGTGTCATATAAGTGACCTAATGACACTACGGAGCTACCCTGGGGCTTTCGCCTTGTCAAACCAAGCCCCTGGTAACTCCTGGAGACTATAGAATCTTCTGGGATGTGTTGTTGGGAGGACCCACCAGTATTTAATAGAACCACGGGGCAACACCTGCATTTCTGTACCCTTGAAAAGCACCCCACCCATTTGTTTGAAAGGTATAAATATATTTGCAGAGGAGATTTCTGGATTTTAAAACATCTTTTAATGTTGATTAGCACAAAGCACTGAGTGTTGCCAAACTTGAGATCGATCCCTCCAACTCTCGATTTTATATGAATTTATTAAAGATCGTTTCAGTTCTGACAGATCAGAATGACAGCTCGCCACATGCATTCATTCAGACCTGTCAGAACAGAAACAATCTTTAAAAAATTCATATAAAATTGAGGGTTGGAGAGATCAATCTCAAATTTCATACACATACTTAGGCATACCCCATAAGCACTGTGACCAAGTTTCAAGCTTCTGACTTTTAAAATACATAAGTTATAGGCATTTTTCTTTAAAATAGAGCTGCACAAATATCATTTTTTTCACAATAATTATCGTGAAGACGATACGATTCACCTACGATATGAATGAAGATGATATATTTTTTGGTCCGAAATGACGATAACGATAAACGATGATATTTTTGGCGTGCACACCCCTACACACAACACATAATCTAGAACAGTAATGGTTGACCTAGGAAACTTCCCTTATGCCTGTAACTTTGGCTCCATGCAGGGAAAGCTCTCTCTCAGGCCATAGAATACATGATCCAGAGCAGTAACAGCAAGTCCAATTCTATGAAAAGCCTCAGAGCACTTTCCATGTTCAGTCCTTAAATGAGGAGTTTCATGAAAGTGTAGAACTGATGATTCCTAGCAAAGGTCCTCCTCTTTGCTCGTTCCTCTTATAGCCTGGAGACTGGCTATTCCAAGCCACTTGACAGAGAGGTCCTCAAACCTGTAACCCAAACTCATGTGCCATCAGGGTGACACTGTTTAACCTCCTCTTGATGACGACACCATGTGAGAGACAGCTTGCAAGATAGCCCCCACCTTTTCCAAACATACTTTGTTCTCAAGAAAAAGCTCAAGGCCTCAGCTAGCAAGCCTCCCATGAGAAACAGCGACAGATGATTAGCTTACAAAGACACAGATTTTCTCACAACGATTCCCAATCTGAAACAAAGTCAGTTAAAACTTCAACTTAAGCTGTACAAATGCCTGGGAGAAAAGAAAAAAATTGACCTGGCGCCGAAAAGATAACAGTGTTGGTGCCAGGTGGGCCTCATTGGGAGGATCATTCCATAATTGGGGGGGGCCTCCACAGAGAAGGCCCTCTCCCTTGTTGCCATTCTCCAAACTTCCCTTGGAGTAGGCACCTGGAGGACCTTTGACGTTCAGCGTAGCGTATGGGTAGGTTCATGTCGGGAAAGGCGTTCCATCAGGTATTGTGGTCCCAACCATGTAAGGCTTTATAGTACCTTGAATCGGGCTCAGAAACCTACAGGCAGCCAATGCAAGTGGGCCAAAATCGGTCTTATGTGTTCAAATCTTCTGGTCCCTGTTACCAATCTGGCCACTGCATTTTGAACAAGCTGCAGTTTCCTAACTGTCTTCAAAGGCAGCCTCACATAGAGCACATTGCAGTAATCTAACTTGGAGGTTACCAGAGCATGGACAACTGAAGCCAGGTTAACCCTGTCCAGATAGGGACGTAGCTGGGCCACCAACCGAAGTTGGTAGAAGGCACTCCATGCCACTGAGGCCACCTGAGCCTCAAGTGACAAAGATGGTTCTAGGAGAACACCCAAGCTATGAACCCGCTCCTTCAAGGGGAGTGCAACCCCATCCAGAACAAGTTGAAGACCCTCTATCCGGTCAGCGGAACCACCCACTAACAGCATCTCAGTCTTGTCTGGATTGAGTTTCAGTTTATTAGCTGTCATTCAGTCCATTGTCGCAGCCAAGCACTGGTTCAACACATCCTCAGCCTTACCTGATGAAGATGAGCAGGAGAAATAGAGTTGTGTGTCATCAGCGTACTGATGACAACACACTCCAAAACTCTGGATGACCACACCCAATGGTTTCATGTAGATGTTGAACAGCATGGGGGACAAGACTGACCCCTGTGGAATGCCATACTGGAGAATCCACGGGGCCGAGCAATGTCCCCCAAGCACCACCTTCTGGAGCTGACCTGTCAAGGAGGAGTGGAACCACTGCAATGCAGTGCCTCCCACTCCCAACTCAGCCAGTCATGCCAGAAGGATACCATGGTCGATGGTATCGAAAGCCGCTGAAAGACCAAGGAGAATTAACAGAGTCACACTCCCCCTGTCCCTCTCCCGACATGGGGCATCATACAGGGCGACCAAGGCTGTTTCCGTGCCAAAACCAGGCCTGAAACCCTACTGAAATGGATCCAGATTATAATATTAATAATAATGGGGCTTACTTCCTAGTAAGTGTGTGTAGGATTGTAACTTTAGGGCAAGTATCCTAAACTGCCACTGTACCTCCACTACTTGTGTACCACCAGATAGAACAGACAGACTGCTAGAGCAATGGAGTTAATGGTTCTTGAAATAACCCCAGACATGAACAGAAATGCTTCTTTGCTTTCTGTGACCCACCCCATTCCAGTTGTTTGAGGATCCATATCTCTATCTATCTATCTATCTATCTATCTATCTATCTATCTATCTATCTATCTATCATCTATCTATCTATCATCTATCTATCTATCTATCTATCTATCATCTATCTATCATCTATCTATCTATTCAGTGCTCTACCACTGAACCATGGTCCTTCCCTGTTTGTTTTATTTATTCATATAGGGCATCAGTACGCAAGACGATCAGCCCTGGGGAGCTTGCAATCTCAGGAAAGAATATGTGATTGTTTCAGTTACATGTGCTTAGGGTTGGTTGCAGGCTTACTTACAGTTGGCCATGGGAACCAGGAACTGAAGTCAGTTCTTGCACCCCCCACCCCTGTTGAGACTCATTGTGATCTTTTTTGAGTCCCAAGTTATAATTATAGCTTTGTTTAATGCTTTGCAAGTGCAATCAACATTTTGTATTTATGATTCATCACAAGGGTTAGGGACAGTGCTCTCAGAACATGGAACTGAAGATGCAGCTTTTATCGTGAACGCGTTACAGCTTCCTTTAGTATCTGGCTGTCAGTTACTATCCATCAAGGAAGCCTTTTAAAAGCAACGTATGTGAAAGAATTCACATTCCTCTTCCAAGGAACCATATGAAAAGTGTGAACGTGTTCAACGAACCACAAAATGTGGCATGAAGGAAGCCATGCTTTTAAACCACATGAATCTCCCCCTGTTTTTAACCACTGTGAAAATGTATACTGTTGCTGTTCATATCTATGCGGAATATATTTCAGGAGCGCAGCCATAAAAAAGGATGGGGAGAGCATAGGGACATTTACATTCTGGCATATCCTTAAATCTTTGGGGATGTGAGAATGTTCATCAGTGTTTGCAAAAGGCACCCTTGGTAACTGAATTAGCAACTGTGCTTTGACTTCACACACACACACACGTACTGCCATTTTGATTTTAACTACTCTTCTGTAAATAAGGCCTGCAGTATTTGTGAGCCAACAGCCTAAACAGGAGCCCCCAGTCTTATCAGGGTCTATTGTGGACTAGATAAACCCTGTTTATAGTTTTCACGTTTTGATTGCCTAGGAGCCAGACTACAAAAAAAAAAAAAAAAAACCAGGAGGGAGGTTTTAAAGTACCTGACAGGTCCCAGTTAGTACTGGACTGAATTTTGAGATGAAAAAGAGGAAGGCTGGGTGGGGGGTGCAGTACCAAACAGGCTCTATTCTCCATATCTGACAATGGGAAAGGTCAGCAACCCCACAAGGAAGTTGTTAGCTTCATGCAAGGGATGTATGGATTTTGTTAAATCCATTCTGTCTATGTGAGGTTCATCAGACCAGTGTTTTATTGCACACTTGCTTCTGCCCACTTATGGATGTGTACGCATCTTTTAGATGACAGCATCTACCTCTCCACTCCTTCCGCTCATTTTTCCATCGCAAAACAGATCCCTTTCAATCTGACCTTTTTTTAAAAAAAAAAAAACACGGAATGTACCGAGATCTCCTGCTGTTTGCAGGAAAAGCGGTGCAATAAAAATGCCCCCCTGAATGGACCATGTGGTAGGCTGACCAGATAAAAGTTGCAGGGGCCCTGCCTTCTTTTGTATATGGTCACTCTAGTATAGTGCCTGCACCTTAACTGTTGTGATGAAGAGGGAATTTCACCAGGAACTAATTGCATACAAATGACACTGGCTGAAATTCCCTTTGCTCTACAACTGTTAAAGTTACATGAACCCTGACCTGGATTTTATCTGCTCAGCCTACCATGTGGTCTTTGTTTACTTCCTTTTTCCCCTTCAGGAAAAAAGAGGAAGTAATCAGGGACAAAAACGGGGTCAGAGAAGCAATGGTAATGAAATGTGATTTCCCCTCGTTTGATGAATGTGTGGAACTTTTGCTCCATTGTCCCCCTCATTGCCAGAATTGGAATTTTTTTAGGGATGTACAAGAATTTTGTTCCACTTTGTGCAAGTGTGCATTCATGCAAGTGCAAATATGTGTAAACCCCCTCCAAAGGTTTTTTTTTTTTTTTTTAAATCAGGTCAACAAATCCATGGAATCTGCAGGTTGGCTTCATAGAAATCTGAATTCATTTGAATCCATTGCAGATTCCTTTAGCATTCCTACTTCATGTTAATGACAGCTGGCCTTGAAATTACACAACATTAATCTCAAACAATGCTCAATCCAGTGTTGGTTTTCCAAAATATGAAACACAGTACTTTTAGAAGGGTTAATTCATCACAGCAGAGTATTGGAAAAACATTTCTAACTATGCCCAATTCATGGAAATATGGTTTCCATGTATCACCTTGATAAATGGGGGGGGGGGGTGGATCATAAACCCTGTTTGTTCAAAAATCCTTTTAAAAAGACCTGATATAAAGCTGAAGGGCAGAAGTCTAGAAAAACATTATCAGAAAATAATATCAGCTGAGTAATATGTTAAAAATGTGTTATACCAAAGAAATGGAACACAGTATGCATTTGTATTGTAGAGCTTATTTATTTGTTGTTGACAATGTCCACAAATAATAATTCAGTAAAAAATATATTGGTTAAAAAATAAACTTGCTAAAAAAATACATAGAAAAATGCTGGGAAAATGTTGCAGAATTATTCCAAGATTATTCCACCTGCCATTGTAATGGAAGCATATACTCATTTTCAAGGCAACAATATTCAAAGCTTAAGGTTCCTCCGCCTCCTAAGAATAGCAAGTGAATACATTAATATCGGTGCCTTGAAAAATAGTTTGCACATAAAATGTGTCAGCAATTTGGATCATCCCAGTATGATTTTGCAAATCAACATATTTTTTCTACTCCTAAAAGGTTCACCAGTTATTTTCTATGCAGAACACTTGGAATCCCAGATAACCTGCCATAATTTATTGGGGGGGGGGGGCGGTCATGCAAAGAGGATGGTGGTGCTCTATTTGCATTTCAAGGGGTAAACCTCAATAATCCCCTTAGAATGACACACCACATGTAGCACTTCCCCAAACAGCAGTTCAGGGAAACATAGCATCCCCTGCCCTTTTGGCAACCACAAGAGGAGGACATTTTTCCCTGGAATAATGCACTATGGGGATTTAAACATGGTGGCCAGCAGCAGTGCAGAGCTGGGAGGAGTGTGGTAAATTTTGCACCCCCTGCCCTCAAAATTTGCTCCATCCTCAACAGTCAAAATGGCACCACATTTCAGAAGCTTTGCCATCACAAAGTGTAGCTGGTGACATGCATTCCTCTTTGTGGGTAACAAACTGTCAGCATTTTTTGTTGTCCTAAAACAGAAAGCGGGCACTCCATCACTTAATCTCCAGTCAGTGCAAGCCGAGAATCCGTCTACGTGTTTAGGTTTTGTTTTTTGCCTACGTCTATTTTTGTCTTGCTGATCTCAAAGTAGTTATCACCTTTGAGGTGTCAGCCTGTGAAGGATCACCGTGAATATGATGTCATCAATGTGCCAAATAGGTGATCATATTTAACAAATGAAGCCAGTTCAGAGTGAGACCAATGCTTCCTATATTATACTGCCCTCATTCTGAAAGGGCGACAGTTAGGAATACATGCTGGATGGGGGAGGCATAGGAATGTGGCTGCTAATAAGGTTTGTAGCCCTCCCCTCCTAATGGAGATAGGCAAACCTCACAACCATGTCTGCAGCCATACACAACCCCCAAATTGGTGGAAATAGGGACCCATTTCCTCCTGCAGAGTGCCTTGCATTATGGATTTCTGCTGCCACAACTGCCTGTTTTAAAATATCCGTAAATTTGAAATGAAATAAAATGAAAACCTGCATTGCTTCTGCTGTTGATGCTAACCCCCCATCCCCGTCATAGACTTTCACACCCCAGAATAAATTTCCAAAATGACCACCCCAAATTGCTATTTATAAATAGTGTGGAGGAGACAGTGTTGGCCCTTCCATGAGGCAAGTTGAGGCAGCTGCCTCAGGTTGCAGATGGTAGGGGGGGGGTGATTGTGAGGAGTTGGAGGACAGAGCCATATGGGCCACGTGGCCTGTCCTGTGCCACCTAAAGTAGCCTGCTGTCAAAATAAGATTCAGATGCAGGTCAAATCAGCTTCTGTACATGAAATGGAGGACACCATGTTGCCTTTTACCTTGAACAACACTATGTCTTGGGCCAGCTCTGGGGGGAGGATTTCAGATTCATTTTTGGTTTGGTCCCTATTCACACTCTCATGCATTTCAGGGAATCCAGATTCCATATGATCTCATTGCAGATGCCTTTACAAGGGCCACCACATTATTCTAGTTCCCCTTTTGCAGAGTTTTGAGCTATGGCATACCAAAGATGCCTTATAAAAAAATAAATTGATTGGAATTCTGCATAACAGAGTGGAAAGGAAAAGAAGCTTCCTCTCAGCTGTCTCGGATTTTTGATTAAAAAGTTATCATAGCAGCTCTTCAATTTAGCGAAGCTTGTCTGTATTATCTGGGAAGAAGGAAGAGAAAACAATGTTAGATAAGATAAATAGTTCACATTTCATTTAGAGGTGTGTGTGTGGTTCCCCCCCCACACACACACACACTGCTTTGAAACAGCTTCTTTCTACACAGCGAGTGTGAAGCATTCAGCCGACTCCTTTCAGATGGTCTTTAAGAAGAAAGAACTATTTTCCAATATGAATTAGTAAATAACCAAAGCAGAACATTTAAAATGAATAGAATGTTATTATTCCAACAATGTAACCAGTATGCATATATTTAATTCTGTTTGAATTTAGATAGACAGACAGACAGACAGACCAATTCTCAATGTCTTTCCTTCTCTCTCTCTCTCTCTCTCTCTCTCCTTCCTTCCTTCCTTATTTTTCTCCTTGCAGTGATATTCTCTGTTGAAGAATGACTTACTAAATATAATGGTCCTTGATGTTATATCAGGCCTTCAGCTTTTTCCAACCAGTCATTCATCCTCAGGAAATGGCCTCCACTTGATCATTATTTCTTAAGGAGTCACTAAGGATTTTCATGAAATTGGCAATGTATCTGTGTTAATCCCAGGGTGCAAAATCTCTGTTATCAGGATACAGACTAGGAAGATCAGCAATTATATATATATATATATATATATATATATATATATGAATAAAATGAGGAATCTCCTCTGTAATAGTCCTGACCAACCAGGAAATATGCACAACCAGAGCAAAGAATACTGCAGGAGTGAAGGGGAAAGAAAGGACTGTTTGGGGGAATGGAATCCAAAGAAAATACAAGATAAACATACAAACAAGGTTTGCCAACTTTGGAGAAATCATGTTTCGCCCCCCCCCCCCTTTCCACCACTGGGAGCCTTAAAGGCTCTGATAAGGCCCCCATCAGTTGTGGGGGAGAAACACCAGATTTTGCCAAGGCTGGTGAAATCACATATTGTCCCCTCCACACTAATTAGGGTGACCATACAGTAGAAACCAAAGTATGGTAGGCTCCCAAGGGGGCATGCCCACCAACATGTCTGGCCCCAAAGGGCATGTCCATTACCAAGGGGGTGTGCCCACCTGAACATGGCCTTGGTCACATATCTGTTTTTACAGTACACAATTAAGACAAATCTGTTCTACATAACATCTTAATGTTAAAATCACTGAAATAAAGAACAATGTATCTGAAATTAACTTCACTTACTCCTACTTTTATGGCTTTTGCTGTACTTTGGAGCTTTTGCTATACTCTGTGTGATACATTCTCCCCTTCCCTCAAATATATTTTCTATAAAAATAAAGAGGGGAATGTCCAGTAAGAATGATTTTGGAGATGTATGGAGCCTATTTTTGGAATATGTATTAAGAACGGGGAAGGGGCAAATACCTTCAAAAGAGTCTTTACACTTTTGGAAAGAAGAATAATGTATAATTGAAGGTCTCCTGGGGGGAGGGGAGCACGGGGTGTGTGTGGTTATGTAGTGTATTTTATGTTGTTTTATGTTGTATTATGTTGAAAAATTAAAAAAAATAATATATATATATATATATATATATATATTCTGACTGTATCTTCACTATGCTGCAAACTGCTGCTGCTTCTAACAGGGCTTGATGCCAGCTGGCTGGCTGACTTTTTTATTTTATTTTTTTTAAAAAAACAACAACTTGTGTATGATTGTCACAAGTTTCTCTACTCTAACATTAGGGTGGGTGTTATGGGCGGCAGACACTACTTCACCCATTCACATTTCTCACTTATACACATTAGCTTCTCAAGGCTTGCGTATTGACACCACTTCTCACATACAGATTTTGAACTCCTGTCTACTTCCTGCACAAACATGAAACTCTGAGACCTTCTTTCTCATGCCCTGCATTGCCTGCCAGCACCATAGGGCTAAGTTACAACAGGTGTCTCTGGGTTGTCTGTGCAGCCTCTGTTTTCTCTCTCTCTCTCTCTCTCTCTCTCTCTCTCTCTCTCTCTCTCCCTCCAAGTCATTGCAGTCAAACCAAAGCCTCCAGGCTCAAACAATCTCCCTCTCTCTATCTCTGCCGAAGTCTCCCAATGATCCAGCCAGGCCTCACACTTCTGGCCAGGGGTATTGCTTATTGTTTGGTCATGTCTGGCGACTAGGCTGACCATCTGAAAAGGAGGACAGGCTCATGTAACTTTAACAGTTGTAGAGAAAAGGGAATTTCAACCAGTGTCATTTGTATGCAATTAGTTCCTGGTGAAATTCCCTCTTCATCACACCAGTTAAAGTTGCAGGGGCCCTGCCTTCTTTTGTATATGGTCACTCTAGTATAGCGCATGGTAGGGATGTGCACTGGATCGGACCCGATCCACGATCCGAGTCCGGTCCAGTGGGAAATCGGATAAATTATCCGATTTCCGATCCCGCAGCTGGATCGGCCGATCCAATCCGAACCGGTCCGAAAAAGCTCCGAACCGGTTTGGCGGATCGGCGGATCGGCGGGCGCCCACTGGCGCCCACCGCCGCTTCCATTGGCGGGCGCCAGCGGGCGCCCGCCGATGAAAGTGGACAGCGGGGGGGGGAGGAGGGGGGCACTTACCTTCTCAGCCCGGTGGCTCCCGTCCGGCGCCGGCGCCTACTACTACTAGCAGGCTCCGCGGCCTGCTCTAGGGTGGCGCGCCGGGTGATGTCATCACCCGGCGTGCTACTCTAGAGCAGGCCGCGGAGCCTGCTGGAAGTAGTAGGCGCCGGCGCCGGACGGGAGCCGCCGGGCCGGAAAGGTAAGGAGGGGGTGCGTGGAGGGGAGGAGGGGGCGCGCGGAGGGGGGAGGGGGGCCCTTACCTTTCCGGCCCGGCGGCTCCCGTCCGGCGCCGGCGCCTACTACTCCCAGCAGGCTCCGCGGCCTGCTCTAGGATGGCGCGCCGGTTGATGTCATCACCCGGCGCGCTACTCTAGAGCAGGCCGCGGAGCCTGCTGGAAGTAGTAGGCGCCGGCGCCGGACGGGAGCCGCCGGGCCGGAAAGGTAAGGAGGGGGTGCGTGGAGGGGAGGAGGGGGCGCGCGGAGGGGGGAGGGGGGCCCTTACCTGCCCGGCCCGGCGGCTCCCGTCCGGCGCCGGCGCCTACTACTCCCAGCAGGCTCCGCGGCCTGCTCTAGGATGGCGCGCCGGGTGATGTCATCACCCGGCGCGCTACTCTAGAGCAGGCCGCGGAGCCTGCTGGAAGTAGTAGGCGCCGGCGCCGGACGGGAGCCGCCGGGCCGGAAAGGTAAGGAGGGGGTGCGTGGAGGGGAGGAGGGGGCGCGCGGAGGGGGGAGGGGGGCCCTTACCTGCCCGGCCCGGCGGCTCCCGTCCGGCGCCGGCGCCTACTACTCCCAGCAGGCTCCGCGGCCTGCTCTAGGATGGCGCGCCGGGTGATGTCATCACCCGGCGCGCTACTCGAGAGTAGGCCGCGGAGCCCGCTGGTAGTAGCCGCCGGCGCCGGACGGGCCGAGAAGGTAAGCAGTGGCGGGGAAGGGGGCTTACCCCCCCCCGGAGCCGTCCGCTTCTATCCGCTGGCGCCCGCGGGCGCCAGCGGATGGAAGCGGGCGGCCCCAGGGGGGGTAGGGAGCGCGGGGGAGGGGGTTTACCTGCCGGGGCCGTCCACAGCGGACGGCCCTGGGGGGGAGGGAGTTAGGCCCCCCCTTACCCACCCGCCGCCATTTTTTCCTCATAGACTTGCATTGCAATGCAAGTCTATGGGAAAAAAATGGCGGCCGATCCAAAAATGTACGATTTTTGGGTCGAGATCGGACTCGATCCGGTCCGGGGGGCCTCCGATTTTGTCCGAACCGGTCCGGGACAAAATTGGAGGTCCCGATCCGGGTCCCGATCTGATCCGGGGGGTCCGTGCACACCCCTAGCGCATGGACCTTTAACTGTTGTGATGAAGAGGGAATTTCACCAGGAACTAATTGCATACAAATGACACTGGCTGATATTCCCTTTTCTCTACAACTGTTAAAGTTACATGAGCCCTGTCCTCCTTTTCATATGGTCAGCCTACTGATGACTCTTACTTAAGAAAATTCCAAGGCAAGCTGCCTCCACCTCCTCTCCTCCTGCACACGTCCTCAACTCAGATGCACTCTTAAAACACTTTGGGTGGCAAGCCAGTCTCTCAGGGCCAAGCTACAGGTTCATCTGGGCTGCCTTCAGTCGCTCTCTGCCTTATGCCAGTCAGCCGACATCTCCAGCTTCCAGCCTCAAACTATCCCACCCTCTCTCTCTGCCAAAGTCTCCCAACAGTCCAGCTAGGCTGTGCACTTGTTCCCTGTGGCTGGGGGTAGGGTTCCAACTTATAGTTTGGTCACATCTGGTGACTCTTGTTTTAAAAAAACTCTGCCACCAGCCTCCTCTGTCTGCACCAACACTGGACTCTGAGATGCTCTTAAAAGGCTCTGTGTGGCACGCCAGCCTCTCAGGGTTCAGCTACAGCTATCTCTGAAGTGTCTTCAGTCTAACTCTGTCTCTAGGAGATATGCCAGCCAGCCCAAGCCACAAATCTATCTATTTTTTCTCCAACACACACTTCAAACGTTCTGCATTGCCAGCAGTGCAGATAGAGCCTAGCTCACAAGTGAACAAAGTGAAATGGAAGGGAAGGGGTACAAAGCAAAGCATCAACATACCAGGTTCCAACATCCGCATCAACAGGACATCCGGAAGCCTCTCTCTTGACTGACACCTCACTGTTGGTCGTGAGAGTTTTTCTCTAAGGATGACCCTTCATCACCCATGATGTGGAACTCTGAGAAAAAGGCCTCTGGCCTGTTCCGTTTTGCCCTTTGGGCTGCTTTGACTGACTTCTACTTTCCCACAATTTGATCTGTGGATGCCTCACCTCTGCTGAGCTCCAGGTGCCCAACTGCCCACCAAATCTGCAACAGGAAAGGTGCCCTGCTTGCCCAGCACTTCTTAGCTAAAAACTTGAGATTCCCTTGATGCCAAGGGCTGAAAATTCTCAAGGTGCAAGACCCTAAAGAGGAGGTTTGACAACCTGAGTATGAAGGATATGGCTCCAGAGGGTTTTTTTTAAAAAAAAATTAAAATCTCAAATTTTAAAAAATTCCTAAAGATCAATGGATGAACAGATTTGCTTCAAACTTGGCAAGGCTAAAGCTCTATCCTAGAACTATCAAGGTGTTCTAGGACAGAATGTTTTACCTTTAAAAATGATTGCTTTTTAATTTTGTTTTAAAAAATAACCTCAATTTTTTTAAAAAAATCCTAAAAATCAACGCATGAACAGATCTACTTCAAATTTGGCATGGCTAAAGCCCTTCCTTAGGGCTAGCATGGTGCCAAGTTTCATCTGTTTATCTTTAAACATGGCAGAGAGGTAAGCATTTTTGTTAATTCTCATTAAAATAGAGCTGCCTTTTGGCTGGGGAGGATGGGAAAAATCTGGATTTTTCCTCAAATTTCATTATTTCCCCCCCCTTCCCGGATTTGTTACCAAAAATCCTGACAAATCCGGGTTTTTCCTGTCATATGATCACCTTAACTCTAATGGCAGCAGGCCACCATTAGAGTGGAGGGAGAAATATGTGATTTCCTCAGTGATGGGAGCCTTAAATGCCCTGTTCATGGGGCCTTTAAGGCCCCCATTGGTGGGGTGGGTGGATGAGAGAAACACAATTTCCCCAAGTGGAGGGAGTGGTGAGAGAAAACACTCAATTTCCCCAGCCTTAGGGAATTGTGTATTTTCCTCCACTGCGTTAATGGCAGCCATATTAATAGCAGGTCCACCAGACCTGTGAAGGCCAGACACAGGAGTGCCTGCTGCCCTCATAGACCTAGGAGGAATTTTGCAACAATACTAATCTATCTCCTAGTTCATTTCCGGGTCCAATTCAAGGTGTTACCTATAAAGCCCTTCATGGCTTGGGGGTGCAGTATCTCTTCCCATATGTTTCTGCCTGTGTCCAGAGATAATCATCTGAGGCCCTGTTCTGTGTGCCCCCACACACTGAGATTGAGTGGGTGGCTATTTGTGTCCTACCATTTTATGTGGTGGCCCCCAAATTGCAGAATATCCTCCCCCACTGCCAGATCATCCTTGCCTTATCCAGAGCAAAATACCAGGTTGAGGGTATGCCCTGCACTATGACAGACCCATGGTTTCATGACAGCCATGGCATTTTGATCAAGGCTGACGTGATGTGTATTAATGTGGAAATGAGAGAATTGGAACATTTTGCACATGTAAGCGATGTGGTCTGGAAATAGACAGATTGATCCATCCCTAATTCAACATGGTGGGTCCAGGAGAGGCTGTTGGCTCTGATTTTGGTGTGGCTCACCAGCTAGAACTCTAAAGGAGATATCCAATGTGTTGAACCCAAGCCCCCAAATAGTTTCAGCATCTTGGATAGATCCTTTAGAGTGCTGCCTGGTTCTGAATGAAACCCAGAATGGATTTACAGCCTCACCAAAATCAGAACCACCACCACCCACTGAGTGGGTCAGAAGTTGGACAAGCCTGCTCCTGGGGATTGAGATTGCATTCCGTTGGATAAGTGACGGTATGGGATAGAGCATTATGGCCTTTCCTGCTGATCCTACAGATAGCAGTGGTCCAGCCGACGGCACACTGTTTTCTGAGCTATTCACAATTAGTGACATTGCAGGACACACCTCTACTCAACCTTATGGACTTCAGTCTGCAGACCACCACTCTTGCCCAACGCAACATACACCGAGATGGGCAAGCTCATCGGCCCCCACTGGCTGGCTGAGCCACCATTTTGTGTAAAAATGGCAGCTTGCTCTTTTACGTAAAGGGCCTTCTACAGAAATGGCAGCCATAACACAGCCATTTAGGCAAGATTACAGGTATAAATGGACCTGCAATCTTGCATAAATGCCTGCAAAAGAACAATTAGCCCTTTTCATGCAAAATGGCAGCCCGTTGAAGGATTGGGTGGTTGTGCATTGCTGGCTGCCTGGTGGCTTACAACACACAGCCTTTAGGGGTCTGGTGAGCAGCATACGAGTTGGACTGGGTTGATTCCATACATCCCTATTCAAAACTGAACTATGTACTCTTGGAAGATGATCCTCAAACCATTTGCCTTTTGGGACCTCCTATGCCTTCAACACAAGAACATAAGAAGCTCCCTTATACAGAGACAGATCATTGGTCCATCTAGCTCAGTATTGTCTTCACTCACTCTCCAGAGTTTCAGACATGAGAGGAGTTTTTCCAACCCTACTGGAGAGGTCAGGGATTGAACCTAGGACCTTCTGCGTGCTAAGCATGTATTCTGCCATTGCACCACGACCCTTCCCCAAGAAAGGTAGGAATGGACAACTGCTTTTTCCGGGGAAGGATTTCTACCATTACTTATCCTCTTATTGAGGAAAGTTTCCAAGGAACTCCAGGATCCTTCAGAACACATTTAGGAAAACATTGGGCTAAGTATTGGCAGTGGACTGTCACCAATTAGGTTGACCTATTGGAACTCAGGAGAGGTGCATATGCAATCAATAGTTCTAGTCCCAGTGCAAGCACATGACAAAAGACAGCATACAGTATGGATTTGTCTATTTTCTAGCAGCTGTAACCAAAATAAAATTTTAAAAAGTGTGGGGGGGGAGAGAATGTCAGTCTCCACAGACGTTTAGTGTTGTCACCACCTCCAGCACTGATGAAATTTCCTTAAGCAATGTGACAGCTATTTCTCACTCCCTGCTACACGACATCTGCTCCAAAAATTTCAGAGTGATGCACAGGGATTAAGCTTTGCAACTCTTGTTAGAGTCAAAGGAGCAAGAGTCCTGTGTGCGCGCACACATACGCAGGCAGCAGAAAACACGCTGGAAATCTACCCTTGGGTGCTATGAGTAATGGCACGGAAATGCAAGATAGCAGCAACAGTATTACATTGCAATCTGGTAACAAACCGCCTGTCTATAAGGCTGCTTTGGTATGAATTTTAAATAGCACGATGTATCAGGTAACTGAGTGAACAAATATAGTTACCCACCACTGCAATTATTAGTCATATTGACGGGGTGCTGGAGCAAAGGTGTGGCGCCTACACTTTGGTGTTCATGTAAATGTTATGACAAAAAACGTATTGTTGGGGTAAAACTATAGGATAGATAGATAGATAGATAGATAGATTAGAGATAGATAGATGAGAGATAGATGAGAGAGAGAGAGAGAGAGAGAGGGAGAGAGAGAGAGAGAGAGAGAGAGAGAGAGAGAGATGATAGACAGATTTAAAAAAACAAAAACAAAGCAACAATAGGTGGGCATCCCACAAACAGCGCTATGGAGACTTAATGAATATGCTCAGTGGGTACAGAATGCTGACTTGATTGTGAGATGGAAAATGGGAAGCTGTGGGAAGGGGAATGGAATGGAATGGAGTATCGTGGAAGAGGGCATGCCTGGCTGGCTGGCTGGAGCCCTGAACAGGAGCCCTCCCTACTGCAACATTTTGTTCCTGGTCTTACTTGTTCTGCTACTCTTAGTGATGCAATGGAAATAGCTACAGCTTTTGATCTGCAAAGAGGGAATTAGATATTGATTCTTGCAGATAAATGCCCCAACTGAAGTGACAGGTTTATGAAAGGTTTTCGAGGTTCTATGAGGATAGGTGGTTTAAAAAAAAGTGTTAACCATGGCCCTGCCTTCATGGTACCAGGTTTCTGTCATATCTAAGGAAAACCCACACTTTCTCGGCTTGCTAGGCCCACCCTCTCCCTCTGACCAGGCAGATGGCGACCAATCAAGAGTTGCCATTGGCCTAGGAATGCCTCCACCACGATGCCGGAGCAAGGTCAGATGGTGGATGTGCTCTACTTGCCTCACTCCAGTGAAAAGGTTGGGTAAGTGCCAAACTTTTTTAATTTGTACCTTCGCGGAAAAGCCTCACAATGGCTGTGAAGTGGCTGCTGTGTCGTATAACTGATGCAGTGTCACCGCACAGCCACCATGGGGCTTTTGAAACATATAGACAGTCCCCTGTTGTGTTGAATGGAGAAGAATGTGTATACTTTGGCCCATGAGTTATAGAATATTAGGTATTTGCTTTGTCAGATAAATGTCCCAAACTTGTAATGGCACTTTTCAACATGGTAGAGATATTCATGGAAATGATAGTGAAATCTTAACAAAATTCTTTTCACCTTTCTCAATTCTTCTACACCTGACCAGAAACCTTAATATTTTATTTCAGGTGGGATGCCCATAGGAACTCCAATTCATGGAAATCTGACCAGAGGAAATATTGCTAACCTTACTGAAGTCATTTTAATTCCTTTTGATATTTCTATAGAAGATCCATCTCATTGGGACCTTCCAAATTTGCCTCAAATTTTCTTTCAGGCCAAGTTTAATAGCACCTCTTGAACATTAGCTTTGTTTTTTTACATTTCATACTTATGACTGCCTGACCCTCATTTTGAACACAAGAGGAGAAAAGTCTCAGGTTGTTGAAGACAAATTTATTGTGTAAAAGCCCTTCTTCAATAATTATGTAAAGAATTTCTGAAGACGTTGTTACAACCCCTTGAAGAAGGTGAAACCCTTTGGGCTTTTCTCTCTCTTTTTGTGTACATCTTAGATGCTCACCCACCTTGTACCCTGAACCTCATTTTGAACACAGTTTTGGATCCTTGAGATCTCTATGGCAGAAGCACTTTTCAAAGGGAAATGCCTCTCACCCTTGGACTGTATTGTCAGGAGGAACTAAATAGGCTTGATTTCCTTTGCTATTTTCTGCATAACGCCCCCCCCCTCCAGCAGAATAAGTACTCAAAACACAAGGCCTTTGCTCTTCAGTTTTTGCATTTGCCTTTTGTGATCAGTGGTTTGTTTTGCTTGTTTGTTTGTTTGTTTGTTTTGCATCCAGTAAATGTGAGTTGCCTTTTTGTTGAGAAAAATCCCGATGGCTTGTGTAAATGTAGTATTGCTGCAAAGTACAATTCCTTCACACAGAATCATAGCCTTGGAAGGAACCTCAAAGATCATCTTATCCAACCCCTTGCCAATGCAGGAAATCTACCCCTACAATACCCATAACTTGGAAAAGCTATTTCAGAGAGTTGCACAATGTGTGGATTATGATTGCTCACATGTCATAGACACCTGTGCCCATAACATCACTAGGAATGACTGACAACGTTCTTAGACCCTGTTTAGAAGATACGCTAAGCCACAGGGGTTAAGCATTTTGAGATAAACATTATGGCTTAGCGTGTCATGTGAACCATGACTCAGGGTGTCGTGTGAACCATTCCTAACCACTGTGGCTACATAACCACAGTTTAAACACACTCATTAACCATTTCCTGCAAAAGGGTTAGTGCCCTAACCATGGCTTAGTGTATTGTCTGAACAGGCCCTATCCCACTATCATGGCCGCATGATTTTGTGATCATCGTTTCCCAACTTTCCAAATGTTTTCCCATGGCTGCTTTTACAATTCAGGGCTATATAGGCTGACCGTTTGAAAAGGAGCACAGGGCTCATGTAACTTTAACAGTTGTAGAGAAAAGGCAATTTCAGCCAGTGTCATTTGTAAGTTATTCGTACCTGGTGAAATTCTCTCTTCATCACAACAGTTAAAGCTACAGGGGCCCTGCCCTCTTGTGTAACTGGTCACTCTAGTATAGTGCCTGCAACTTTAAATGTTGTGATGAAGAGAGGATTTCACCAGGTACTAATTGCATACAAATGTTGCCTGCTGAAATTCCCTTTTCTCTGCAACTGTTAAAGATACAGGAGCCCTGTCCTCCTTTTCATATGGTCAGCCTAGGCCTATACATGTCTCCTCAGAAGTAGTTAGTAGTATGCCCCACTGAGTTCAGTAGGACTTAAATCAAGGTAAGCAAGTATAGGATTGTAGCCTAAGATACTTTCTACACCATAGGGGTGTAGATGGAGGGAGGGAGGGTGATCTCAGAAGTACCTAATACACACCATCGGCGCACAGGGAACAGCCGGGGCCATCCCAGGTAACCAGCCTGGTGTAGAAATGGGCCTAAATCAGAGAAATGGGGAGGGTTGGTAAATGGTGGAAATATTCTATATAAAGGGAGCTGATATATGCAGTTAGGCAGCTTTACATTGGAACTCTACACATTGCAGCAGATTGTTTGCAGAGTCCAGTGCACACAGAGTAAGGTGCATACCCAAAGAAAATATAATTACCAGGAAGGACTGTATTACCACATATGGAAGCATGCTATAATACTTTTGCCTCAAATGCTAGAATACTTTGGTCATGTACTGTCTCTGCATCATCATGGCAAAGTGGCATAGATGTGACTGCCATATCTGGACAATGCATGAAACTGCCTTATATAAGCCTTCTCGTCATTAAATGTATATCTTTTTGCAGGGCTAAAACCAGGGATTTGAATGTGGTTGGAGGGAGAGGAATGAATATTAAATAAAATAACTTAAGAAGTAGATTTAAAAGAAAAGGCATTTTGCCAAAATCAGATCAACCTGATCATAAATAATTGAAGGATAAAAACTTGACATCTATGGCTGTTGTCCATAAGAGTTCGGGCTTTGATTGATTGAAACAAACCATCCCTAGCCAATGACTCAATTGTGAAAATGTTATGGAATGTTCATGAATATCCCAACTATTCAATAAGTAAAAAAAACCCAAAAAACACCACTGCCTGCATAAAAGGCCTAGGTGGAAGGGTACAACAGAAAAAAAAGAGTAATCAGCATTATTGAAGACCTAGTTTGGCCAACACTCATATTCTATAACTTCACTCTGTGTGATGGGGAGTAAGGCCATAAAGCAAATGGATGACTATTTTTTAAAATAAATTGCAACCCGGGGAGGGGCAGACCTGGATCAGACCTAGAGTGGGGGGAAGCCCTCCTATACCCCCCAGGGTCTTGATCTGGACCAGCCTCCTCCTACGTACTCTAGAGTAAAAATGAAAGTAATTTGTGTCTGTTTTGGCCAGGAATATAATATGTAAAGGTCAACAAAAAGATTACATGGCCTTTTTCTTTTACAGTGATGGGGTGGGGTGGATTTGGGTCAGGAGGACCCTGACATGGGAAAGGCTTATCTAAGCCTTTGCCCCTATGCCACTGCCCAATCCAAACTGCCCCCAGCTGCTATTAGCTCATGCTCATAGGTTTTCCACTCCAGAGTTAATAGTACCTTCATATGGGAGCCAATCAGTTGGTCAATCAGTGTGAGGGCAGAGGGTTGGATCCCTCCCTCCCCCCACGCCAAAGCCCAATTCGAATTGCCCTCTCCCATGGCTGCATTTTGTAAAATAAAAAAGACATGAGTTCTATCACAGAACACCCACCTGCTATGTTGCTTGAGCTGAAATGGCCACTTGCTTACTAGTCTATATCCAAAGGGATCATTCTCAGTTAGGGTTGTCAAAGAAATCTACCACAGTTTCAAATGAGTTCAGATTGCTATGAACCCGAGCTGCAAATTTCACTGCAGACCAGCTTTTCTGAGCCTTGGTTTTGTTTTTTACTCGGGGGGTGGGGGGGGGGTGGAATTTGGCCAAATTTGCACTTGTGCCAATGCAGATAAGCTTAATGGGCATTCACTCAAGTGGAATGAAATTCTTATAAATCCCTAAAAAAGTCAATGAACCGATAACAGAACAAAAGATGCCTGACAATCCATGAGACATAGACAGAATGGTTTTAACCAAATCTGTACATCTGTATTCTGAACTCTGATAATATGATGCTTGGCGAGGGGGGGATGTCCAGACATCATTTCTCAACGACATTAGATGCATTTATCAATTAACATGAAATGATAACATTAGGTGATCCACCCTGCCCTCCGTTCCCTCTTGCCCTGGACTTTTGCATGGACATTTCTTTTCTTGGTTGGTTTGCCAACCATCCGGCAAGAGTTGTACTACTGGGTTAATAAGAGAAGGGAGGAACAGTTAAAGTAAATTGATTTTAGTTTCAGAAGTTCAAACTCCTGACCTGAAGTGAATTGCAGAGCCTCACGTTATGTTACACTTGAATTATCTGGCACTAGGTCATCCGTTCTGATGTAATATGATTTGATCATATGCCACTCATTAATCAGACTTTGGCATATTCATTTGCTCGCCTGCTATCTCCACTACAATTTAAGGCTTTCATATTAGGGCAGGAAACAGGAAAAGAGGCTCAGAAAGAACTTTCAATAATATTAACATACATAGCCAAGTCTCTCGTAAAGTATTTGTTGGTTTATTTAAATCCTCTCTCTTTTTTCTTGCTCACTTTTCTCTAGTGATTATATTTGCATGTAGATTTCTTCAGCTAAGATACTGAAACACTAGAAGATATTACCTCCCACTTGCGTAACTTTGAAAATCAACAGGAAGAAATAGGAAAACAAACACTTTACTCAGTTTGTTTTTAACCTGAGAGGCAACATGAATATTACTTGAACAAAATAACTACTAAATTGGAATCTGTTTTGAATGTACATGGGTTGATTCGGATTGTAGTAGCACAGCCCTCTCCAACCTGATGCCCTCCATAAGTCCTAGCCAACATAGCTGATGCTCATGGATGATGGGCATTCTAGACCTTGTTGGAAGACATCAACAGACTGTGAAAGAAGAAACAGAACGTTTGTGGTAGATTTTTGGCTTTGCTGAGACGACCAAATTAAACAATTCATTGGGACTAGTTTATCTAAGGTGAAGGCATTTGATGCTTACTCTTTCCTAATCATTGGAATAGGCTTCTTGGATTTCAACAAATTCTTGTAGTTATTCTATTTTAGGGATGAGTAGGAATTTGTTTTCAGTGGGGTTTTGATAAGAATTCATCAAAATTCACAAAATTCTCCATATTCAGGAGGAAAAGAATTTGAGTGCTTATCTCTTAAAAGTCTGCGTTTGAATCCCAGTGTCTTCATCCATATTATTGCTGCATTAGGATTGCTGCCACCTTTCTTCTTCTTCTTCTTCTTCTTCTTCTTCTTCTTCTTCTTCTTCTTCTGTCACGCTCCTCATCTTTTACAGCTCTATGACAGATAAGGACTTTGTGCCCCCTTCCATGTTAAGAATAGGTGTATGCATTGAATTTGCAGATGTTCCAGTTTTTTTATCATAATTTACCAAAATTCGCACATTTCTTCATATTTTGGAGAGGAAAAACATGAGATTTTTTTAAAAAATGAATGTGGGAAAAAGGGAAGCTGACCAGTATTTCCATCCCTATTATATTTACTATACCACAGTTGGAAAGGATTGTAGTCTGCAATTGTACACTAACCTAGGGAGTAAGTCTCACTGCACTCAGGCCCATCACTTCTCATTCAGAAGCTCAATCACCCAGGGAATAGTGCCTGAGGAACACTGAGGACTGCAAACAGAAAGTATGGGTCAGGCTTGAGCACTGCCTTATCCATGAGACAGGATGGATGACAACGAAGAGCGGGACAAACTTCACTAGCTCTTCTTGCAGAAGTGAAGCCACCAACAAGGCCCGAAGGGAAGCAGGTAGCCATCAATTGCCACGACACTTATCAGTGGTTGAGGGGCTTGGAGAGCAGTGTAGAGCAGGTTTAATAGCCATTCGTGAACTGATTCACAATGGGTATATCAAACACTGTACAATCAGCAAATGGGTCATGAAAACTGGAAATGGCTGGCAAATAAATTGCTAGACTACCAATCTAGAACAAGAGCAGGAAACAGAAGAGGTCAGATAGCAGGTAGGTGGCCACAGTTCTGCCCAGTGGACCAACTCACCAAGTAGAAGGAAGCACCTATTCTGGCATGTGTAAGACCTTTTTGACAGTGGGGACAGGTTTCACCATATGTCCTTCTGTCTGACTGAGGAAATTGCCACAAATGGAGTGCTGCCAATCTTAAGTAGGAATGGATAGATTTGTCAATGTCACTATTGATGAGACGGTCACTTTTTTTAGGTCAAGCTCATTCCATTCCATCTCCACATGACCTTATGATCATTCCAAAAACAAAACAAAAAAACAAACCTGTACTGAAATTTGCACACATTTTTAGTAATGTATGCATTAAAATACACTTTAATGTACTCAGTTTATAAGAATTTTTAAACAAAGGCCTTTTTTGGAACTGTAAGGCTTTCCAACTAGAAACGTTATTCAGTTCTGGAAGGTGCAAATTGGCTAAATCCATTTTTTTTTTAAAAAACCCTCAATGAGTTCACCTCAATGAGGTGACCTTCTCACATATCCCTGGCTCTTAAAAAGTACCTGTGTGTTGTATGTGTGTCAGCACTAATGAGGCTCCAATTAGTATGAAAAACTACCAAAATTATATATAAGTCAAAGGAGAGGGGGAGAAGATGAAGATGAAGATGAAGAAGAAGAAGAAGAAGAAGAAGAAGAAGAAGACAATTAAAGAGGCAGGAATAAATCTAAGGTCCCCCTCCAGGTGCCTACTCTGAGGGAAATTCGGAGGATGGCAACAAGGGAGAAGGCCTTCTCTGTGGTGGGCCCCCCAATTACAGAATGATCTCCCTGATGAGGCCCACCTGGCACCAACATTGTTATCTTCTTGGTGCCAGATCAAAACTTTTATTTTCTCCCAGGCATTTTTAACAGCTTCAGTTAAAGTTTTTAACTGATTTTTTTGGCCTGGTTTAAAGTTTAAAATGTTTAAAATGTTAGGTGCTTTTATGTTTTATGGTTTTCAGTTTTGTATATTGACTTTTAATGTTCAATCTTTTAATTTTTGTAAACCGCCCAGAGAGCTTCAGCTATGGGGCGGTGTATAAATGTTAATAATAATAATAATAATAATAATAATAATAATAATAACAGCCTAGATTTCTGCTTTGATCTGAGGAGAAACTGGAACTGAAACTTCTGTCCAATGAAACTCCTGAGAAGAAGCAACTCAATGGGAAGGCAGGGACAAAGTCCCTTTGTGCATGTACTCGAAGGACTTGGGACTGGCTTCCCGCCAAAACTCTTTATTGTCTCGCAGCTAGGCCCTAGCTCTAGAAGGTCCTGAAGCTTGATCTGTGTTGATGCAGAATCCATATGTGTGACTGCAAAGAAGCCACGACAAAAGAAGGGAAGGTTACTCAACTTACAATATATTCTTCAGCATGGTGCCTAGACAACATGTTCTCTGCATTTTTAATTGGCATGGTTCAACATGGCAAAAATAGTCTATGTAGAAGGCAGGCTCTACAATTTTCAGAATTAAATAAACAGATGGATACTTTGAAATGCCATTTAGTTAATCCCAGGAATTGGGGAGACTTGTTTATTAATTTTAGTAGCTCCAGCATTCACTTTTGATTTGAACTGCTGTCTAAATCCAGACAGATGAAAGGGGAATAGATACCATGAGCATCGACTCATTGCTATCACATTTTTATGTCTTCCTACTCAAAGCCTTTCTAATGTCACATTGCAGCATCTGCACACTAACAATTGTAAAATGAATATGTAAATATTCCAAATATGCTTTAAGCTTCACTCTGGCATGTTGATCCAACAGGAAGTTATTGCACGCTCTGAAATCCGAGCATTAAGCTCCCTGAATTTACTAACATTAATCCAAACCGCGACAAGTACAGTAGCTTGAAAGAATTTCAATTAAAAACTGTTCCGTCTGATATAAATTACTATTATTACATAGTAGAAGGAACACTGAAAGTACCTCCTAGCTTGTTAGATGTGTGCTTTCACCTCACCTCCCTAACAGTGCTTTCACCTCACCTCCCTAACGGTGATTTCAGAAAATTGCCTTTAGTTATTTAAAATTCTATCATGAGGTGGTTTAAGAAAAAACAAGGAAGAGATGAGTAAATGCATAAACTCTTCTTTTTAAAAACTTAGCACTGTAATTGTAATCTATCTCTGAATGCTCACTGGAACAAACAATACCACAAAATCCATGAAACATACATGGGACAGATTTCACAGAATCTGGATTTCCCCAATCTCTCTCTCTCTCTCTCTCTCTCTCTCTCTCCATACATGCATACATGACTGATATTCATTTGCTCAGCCATTGATCTGTTTTATACATGTGTCAAGAACAATTTAACTGAGAGCACATTTAGGAATTCAAAGGCTGGGGATTCCCCAACCTTTAACATCTCCGAGTACCTTCATTAACTTCACTTTTATTATTTTGGATGATATAGTCTGAGTCTAGCTGCTCAAATGATTAAAAAAAATATCAATCAGATTTTCTTGGCAATAATTAAAGCTCTGTGCAAATAACCTCGAGAATTCTCATCATAGGCTGGACTCACTGCTGACAGGGCCAATATGCTTTGGTAGTTAAAGCACAGTATTTTCCCTTTTCCGTAAGGTTTTTTCTTCTTCTTTTTCCACTGCAAATGCAGGTGGGAATGCCAGCAACTGTGTTGGGAGACTGACCCTCAGTTTGCATCCTCCACAATGCCCCTTATCTAGTGGAATTGGGGGGGGGCATTGTGAGGGGGAGAGGGAAGGCAGCCACCACCAAAATAAAAAGAAGGAAATAAATGTTGTCAAAAATCCTTCAGATTGGCCTTTTATTTCAAGGGGGTAAGCAAACAAGCAAACAACAACAACAACAACCACCATCAGAACCTTTCTGAGAACAAAATGTCTTCTCAGAAATTTTGCCTCAGTTCTAATTGTCATTCTTCAAGGCTCAGCACCTTCACCTGGGTGTTCCAAATGTTGAATTTCTGAGAGTTGGTTGTGGATACATCTTGTCTCTAATGTAGATGTTTCTCTGCTACATCCCCCAAAGCCCTGAGGTTGGTGTAGTGTGCTGTTCAATGGAAGTGCTGTGCTAAAATCCATTCTCCAATTTCCTGAACATTCCTAGGCTGACCATCTGAAAAGGAGGACAGGGCTCATGTAACTTTAACAGTTGTAGAGAAAAGGGAATTTCAGCCAGTGTCATTTGTAAGCAATTAGTTCCTGGTAAAATTCCCTCTTCATCACAACAGTTAAAGTTACAGGGGCCCTGCCTTCTTTTGTATATGGTCACTCTAGTATAGTGCCTGCACCTTTAACTGTTGTGATGAAGAGGGGATTTCACCATGAACCATTTGCATACAAATGACTCCAACTGAAATTCCCTTTTCTCTACAACTGTTAAAGTTACATGAGCCCTGTCCTCCTTTTCATATGGTCAGCCTAAACATTCCCCCCTCTCCAAGAAATAAGCTTAGCTGTGCTTTAACCTTTGCCTGTATCTTGACCACTCCGGCCTTAGCCTGATCCCATACTGGACTGAAATTTTTGTGCTTGACCATTTCCCTGTAGTTTTCCCAAATGTGAGACTCATTCAGCCATAGAAGGGCACCTCCTCAACTTTGTTGGAAACAAAGGCCCAACAAAGTTGTTGGTGGTGGGCATCTTTGCATGGCCCTCAGGGAAAAATGCAAAACTTCCTCCTCTGTTGTGAAATTAATTAGCATCACCCACCCCATACTAAAACGAAAGGCAGGTTTTAGAAAGGAAAGGTGTGCATTTGAATGGCAGGTTCTTCATTTAATTTGGGGAGGTTCATGGGCATATGCCTGTGAGATTTTATTTGAAAGGCTTTCTTCAGGGGGATGATTAGATAGGTCTGCAGAACTTTCTTAATCAAATGGAAGTCTCCCACGAGAGACTTCCATATGCTTGGGACTGCAACTGTCTGTAATCCATCCAATGAACTTTGGTTATTGGGAGGAATAAAACATATTAAAAATACAAATAAATGCAACACCCACCAGCTCTAACAGCATGACCAGTGATCAGGGATTGTGGGAATTGCAGTGCTAAAGATCTTGCCAAGCCCTGTCTTATTCTGTCAACTGCTGCCTGAACACAGAATCATCTGGGTTTGGGCTATTAGGCTTAGCATGAATTGAAATATATTCCTGCTAGGAAATCACTGCATTTGCAAATAATATTAATGTAGATTTAAATACCGCAATTTGTACTTCCCTCATTCCTCTGGATTATGAATTACTTTGCTAAATGTATTTGCCTAATGGAGTTCTGTCACCTTGATGTGTTTGGTCAGATCCAAGCTGGTAAAGAACTGCATATATATGTGTAATGAGTGACACAAAGAGCTACAAATGACGGCTCGTGCAAGAGGAAAAGTAACTATGTATTTACTCATTTCCTTTTTAATAGAGCTACTGCTTCTATTACTGTGATAATTTGCATTATAATTAATTCAAGGATGTTTAGCCATCTGCAAGAATTGCATTACCTCCAGAGACAGAAACAGAAAAGAAATTACATCAAGCACTCCTTATGGCCCGATTAATGAACAGAATCCCTGAATTCTCAGATTTAAGGCATGTTATTTCATCTTGCCACAGTCCAACCTCCAGCATCTGTGAAGAAGGAAAGAAGAGCTTGGTTCTATATTGTTTTTATACAGAGAACTTAATGAAACTAATATTGTATATTCTTTTTGTTTGTTTGTTTTTAAAAACGAATAATAATAATAATAATAATAATAACGATTTATTTCTTACCCGCCTCTCCATCTAGATCGAGGCGGGGAACAACAGCATGATAAAATACATAAAACTAATTAAAACATGACAAATATTATTAAAACTGCATTAAAACATCCTAAAACATCATTAAAACATCCTAAAACATCCTAAAAACATTCTAAAAATTACACTGGATATGCCTGCCGGAAGAGAACAGTCTTTATAGCTTTCTTAAATTCTAAAAGACTGTTAAGTTGACGAGTCTCCTCCGGCAGGTCATTCCACAGTCTGGGAGCGGCAGAAGAGAAGGTCCTCTGGGTAACAGTTGTCAGCCTAGTCTTGGCCGACCGCAGTAAGTTCTTCCCAGAGGACCTGAGTGTGCGGGGCGGATTGTACGGGAGAAGGCGATCCCGCAGGTAACCTGGACCCAAACCATGTAGGGCTTTAAAGGTAATGACCAACACTTTATACTTCGCCCGGAAAACGAACCCTTTGATTGACTGGTTGATTTCAAATATTTTATTAGAGCAAAAAGTTCTTGGGGGGGAAATCACCAGAAAATCATGCAGAAAAGTATTTTTATCTCATTAATGGGGAAAAAACATTTCTAAATCATTCATCAGAAGTTAAAGGTTCTTATACATTATGCGTTGTTATATTCAATCTAACTTTTGAAAAGATACTGAGGTTGTATATTAGTCTTCGCCCTTCAAGCTAGCGTCAGATATATCATATGTTTAGATTTTATCCTGCCACCTTTTATAATGTGAAAACCATTAGTTTTCGGAGAGCTGCTAGAATCAAAATCTATAGCAGAATAAGGGACTCAAGGTCGACTGGCAGATGTGTTTTTAGATCACCTACCAGATGGAAGAAGGATGCTTGAGTTCTCCATGGATGTGGAGACCTGCAGATTGCCAAACACATACACACACAAACACAATCTAATTTTTGCAGGGCAACTTGTCATGAAGGGATGACAAAAGGTTGAGTTTGCTGATTCACAACACACACATCCCTATGTCTTAAGCAGTGATGCCATGCTATCAAATCATTCCGGTCAAGCTAGATAAATGTCTTAGGAAGGGTTTTGCATATGCTTAGATTGGGCAAAAGTGGAAGGAGTCCAGCAGAAATTATTTTATTGAACCTAAGTGGGAGAAGATATCAAAGGGTAATTCCAATGAAGGTGTTGTAGAAATTCAGCACTCGAAAAATATAATACTAGAAGAGACAGTAAGTATCATGTTAGAAAACAATTAACTTCAAAATGGACATTTCTCATTTTCCAGCAAGTAAACTTGTCCTATTTCTAAGCCTTAGCCGTTCACTAGCTGGGAGAAAATAAACAATTTTAATGCTTTGCTGTTTAAAAATACGCTGGCTGCTTGTTGGTTAGTTGGTTGGTTGGGATTTATTTATTTATTTATTTATTTATTTATTTATTTATTTATTTCATATCTATACCACCCAATAACCGAAGCTCTTATCTTCCCCCAAGAGCTGGTAATTACAGAAGAGACTGAAAGGCAAGTATGTTATTTCAGTAAGCTGTAGAACTGTTTCCAAGAATGTCTTAAGTTTCTCTACGGGTCTGTTCAGATGACACACTAAGCCATGGTTAGGCCACTCACCTTTTTGCAGCAAATGATTTGTGAGCATGTTTTAAGCCATGATTATGCAGCCACCATGGTTAGGAATGGTTCACATGACATTCTAAGCCATAACGTTAAGCTCAAATTGCTTAACTGCCATGGCTTAGCATGTCATCTGAAGAGGGTCTATATTTCATATAAATGTTTTTACATGGTTGTTGTTGTTTTAATCATATCAATGTTATCTTAAATCAGGTCTATATAGGAGCTACAAACAGAGAGAAGCAACTGAAGCAGAAAAAAATATCTCTGCTTCTCCTATATTCAACATGATTATTTTTTGCATTACATTTAGACACTTGCCAGAAGAACCACTCTCCTGGATGTTGTGGTACATCTAATTCTGTGTTCAGTACATGTATATCTCATCTCAGTTCGACCAGTGTAAATCCACCACAGTAGAAATGAATCTAGTTACCCCAATTTCAGTCAGATTTCTCCAGCATTGTATTTATATATGTCAATTGAAATTATGCTCTGTCGCCATTGAATTGTTTGCTGAGTCTGGTATTGACTCCTTATATCCTGGCACAGATCCCACCTCCATTATGGCTTGCCTTGTTGAGACAAGCAAATACTAGCTTCTGGCCTGAATTCAAACGTCTCACTAGCTTTGACAAGTCATGTCCTGCTCCTAATAAAATTTGTATTTATCTATTTATTTATTTTATTCCATTTATATACCGCCCCATAGCCGAAGCTCTCTGGGCAGTTTACAAAAATCTATTCTTTGCTATGTAACAGTCATGACGTCTTATGATCTATGCTTCCTTTCGAACCCGTAAACACTTGGTGCCTGACATCATGCTCCATCAGTAAAAAAATAATTAATAAAAATAAAAATGGTACTCAGGTTCTGTTTTCATCCCAGGCTCCATTGCTGGTCTGACGTTCATTGATGTAATAAATCTACATTGAATTCAATCGCTCTAGAGACTGCAATAGTACAATATGAAAAGTCACTTAGAGTGTAATCATATGTGTCGTCTGTGCAGAAGTGAGCTCCATTAAATACTGAGGTAAGCATGTAGGATTCCATCCTAAACTTCTATTTTACAGATTAACAATTTCTTCTTTCTCAAACTTCAGATCAGCATTTGGGTTGTTCTCCAACTATACGGTTTAGAAATGTTTCTTTGCTTTAATTTCATTTTCCGTTCTGTTTGTAAGGACCAAAACGGAATTACTGTGTCTAGAAGCTATGTCTTTTCTTTCTCTTTCATTTTCATTTTAGACTAGGTGCAGGGCTCAGTTCAGATCTTAAAAGCCCCACGACTATAGGGTGACCATATGGTATCTTTTAACAGTTGTACACAAAGGGGAATTTCAGCAGGTGTCATTTGTATACATGCGGCACCTGGTGAAATCCCCTCTTCATCACAACAGTTAAAGCTGCAGGAGCCCTGCCCTCTTTTGTATCTGGTCACTGGGAATTATTACAGGCATTCTTTCTCATATATGGAATGGAGAAGTTGCTTCTCAGGAATAGTTTGTATGCTCACGGCCTGTTACTCCCATCCCTCCCAGCTGATGGAGTCCAGGACCATTATACATTCCATTTAAACACCACCACCATCCAGCAGGCTTCTGCATGCATATCATAAGGAAGGACACAGGAAGCTGCCTTGTACCAGTCAGTGGAGGCTGGTAACTCTGATTTCGATGTGGGCTGTGAATCCATTCTGGGTTTCAGTCAGTACCAGCCAGAACTCTAAAGGAGATATCCAAGGTGCTGAACCCCACCCCCAAAATAAGTTCATTATCCTGGATAGCTATTTCAGAGTTCTGACCCAAGATGGATTCACAGTTCCTCTGAAATTGAGCCACCAGCCTCTACTGGTCCCAGGTCAGCATATTTGTCTGTCAAGCCCTGTATTGTCTCCTTTGACATGTAGCAACTCTCCAGGTTCTCAGGGTGAGGGCCTGTCCCATCTCATGCTATATGATCCCTTAAACTGGAGATAGAACCTAGGACTTTCTTCATGCAAAGCACATGCTCAACCACTGAACTAGGCCCGCTCCCTCTTATCAAGACAGAGAACCACGTGTGCAAATGGCTGCTGCATAGATAGGGATGGGTGAGCAAGTGATGTTCGAGCTCATCCACATTCTCGTAACATCAACTCACTGCTCATCCTCTTTCAATTTGTGCTTACACCTGCGTTCACAATTTGTTTGGCACAAATGGGGAAATGGTGAAAAAAAAAAACCAAACAGCTATCAAATGTGAAGGTTGTGTGCAACTGTTCCCAGATTTGTGGAAATTTTCCACATCGACTAAAGCATCGGTGATTT
The DNA here is from genome assembly GCA_029215795.1 of Anniella stebbinsi. Taxonomy (NCBI): domain Eukaryota; kingdom Metazoa; phylum Chordata; class Lepidosauria; order Squamata; family Anniellidae; genus Anniella; species Anniella stebbinsi. The sequence continues at coordinate 4,698,612 of JARDYH010000006.1, forward strand.
TAAAATTGCACATTTTCGGGGAAGATGTTCCTTTTTCAAAATTTGCACATTTTGCGAAAGTCGTGTATTTTGCGAACGTTGTGCATTTTTCAATTGTTGCGCGTCTTGAAAAAGTTCTGCCTTATTTAAAACTTGACCAGTTTGAGAAAGTTGTGTATTTTGAGAAAACTCTGAATTTTTTTAGAATGCATGCATTTTGAGACGCAGACACATTTTGAGGAAGTTGTGGATTTTTCAAGTATGCGTTTGGCAAACACAAACCCAAGTTCAGGACTTACAATTTTTTTTTTGGGAGGACATGCGCTCATGTTCACATTGCGAGGGGGGCATTCTCAAGTGATTTGTGAATTGAAATCATATATCATTGCACTACTGGATTCGGCAGCAGTGGAGTAGAAGTAACTGGTGATGTGCAGGCCTTTATTAGGACAATCCCTCTAGCTATGTTCCCAAGCTCAGCCCAAACTGCAGATAGCAAACCAATTCCAGCACTTTGCAAGCTAAATAGGACCCTTTGGGTGTCTGGGATAGCTACCGATCCCCAAAGGGGTTAAATTTATCTTGGGAATAATTTACATTTAACCCTGGTAGCACTCTGCAGTGCAATCTGCCACCAAATTTTAGTGGCAAACCATTAGGAGAGGGCACCATATGAACCTTGCAGTGCCCCATGATATGCAGCTTAGGGAGCAGGGAGATCCAGGGAGCATTATGTAAAAAAAAAAAAACTCCTCCATTTTCCCACCCCTGCTCTAAATACTACCTAACAGCTGTTCAGAATGGGGAAAGGCTATTCTATCCTCCTCAATGAATAGCATTCACAGTATCTAACCTGGGCTACATGGATTCAGCTCTGCCAGTGGAGTAGTTGTAGATTTGGATTGTGGTTTCTGTCTATTATTTTGACACCGGCTTACAAGCAACCCTCCTCTCCCACACCTAAGGCAACTGCGTGCCAGCAGAGGCAAAGAGTAGGCAACCAAGTCCCTGGAAGAAATCCCAGTGCCGGTTCTCTCTCTTCATCTGCTCTGCCTGAACCAAATCACTTTGGGCAGGACTTACTCCCTTGGGAATCCACTAATTTCATCTCTGTCCCCACCTGCCTGCCATGCCCTTCAGTAGTGTTCCATGGACAGATCAGACAGTTCCTATGTAAAATAAGAAATGATCTCAAAATGTGGTCTTAAAAACTGGAACATTCAGAAACAAGTGGGAGAAGGCTCAATATCCATGCCTGCCACTCTGCACACACTCAATAGGGAGTCATCTCTATTGAAATTAGTGGGGCATCTGAATAAACATGGTCATGGTTGTGTTGTCAATTTGCAGTCATGTTAAACATTTTAAAATCTCATCCATTTTAGGGGCAGAATTAAAAATGCTTACATCCCTGCTAGGGGTGTTGGACGAATCCATCCGGGGTGGGGAGAGAGTTGAGTCCACTGAACTTCTGGTGGCTTCCCCCACACCCCCGGACTTTGGCTCACGTGTCGCAGGTTGTCCTGATTTGACCTGTGCAAGCTAGAACAGCTCGCAGACTTCCAGTGTTACACCTGCGTGCAGATGCCTCCCTGACTCCGACACTGGAAAGTAGGGATGTGGGGGTTGGTGCATGGCAGTGGACAGCAGGCATGGAGGACTGTCTCCTGCAGGCCCTCTCCACCCGCTGCTGCTGCCCCTGCCGTACACAAACCCATCACTGTCTCCATGCAGAAAAACTCTCTGCTGCAAATTTGGCTGCCGTTAAATATGAATCTTTCGCTTTACCCGCAACCATCCCGCCAAATTCAGCAAAATGCCTCTTTTGAGAACATTTGGCCCAGCCACAGTGGTAGCGCACTGGGTTTTGCGATGGGAGACTTTGCTTTCAGACCCCATTTGCTTTCAAAGCTTCTCTGGATGCCTTTGAACACGTCATGTTTATTTTGCCTTATCCCTTCGGATATGTTTCCATTGATGATGTTAGTCCTCCTAAAACAATGCCCAAATGACTTTTACAGCCTTTTAAATGCTTCTACATCAGCAGGAGTAAAATATGACGTCTCCGTTAGTTTTCAGCCCCTTAAGGTTCCTGAAGCAAAATCAATGCAAAAAGCATCACACTGCTAAGTAATGCAGATAATTGAATTATCTTTGACATACATATGGCGTGTCTGTAAAATCCACCCAGCTCGCCTTAGATTGGACTTCATCATTATGCTGCACGCGATCATTACTTTTCCATCTCTTACATCGTCACATGGTACAGGTCTCTCCAAAGAGCTGTTTCTTTCTTATAAATTAATAAGGGGATCTGTTACTCATTGTTACATGATATCCCCAGTGAACGTCTTTGACAGGCAAAGTAAATGAAGAATAATAAAAGTTAAATTAGTTATTTGTAATGCTAGCTAACTAATGCTTACACTTCGCAAATCCCACTGGGGCAAAAAAAACCCTCTCTACATTCATGGAATTATTATATATTATTATATAAAGTGTCTCTTTATGCCTATTTGACTGGTTAACATGCCAAATGTATTTCTTTTTTCAAAAGGTTTGGGTTGCATGATGATATTATTTGGTAAGGCCAGCTCTACCATTAGGCAGAGTGAGGCAGCTGCCTCAAGTAGGTGATTTTAGGTGTCAAGGAAGGAAAGCAAGTTGTTAGTTTACATTGCAATCCTGTACATTTTAGAAATAACTCCCAAATAAGTCCTATTGAGTTCAATGGGTTTATTCTCAGGTAAGTGAGTACTAGACTGTCATCTCAATATATAATTATAATATTTTTAATGTCAGGAAGAAGGAGAGGCATGTGTGATTTTCCACCTGAAGTGACAAAATAATAATAATAATAACTTCACCACCTTTGATTTTGTACTATGCAACAAGACTTATGGGGGACATCATTTGATACTCTGCTTCAGGCAGAAAAATGTCTTGGATCAGCCTTGTTATTCGGTGTGACCCACCATTTTCGTCCCAATTTCAGTTTTGTGTGGATTGTGTAATGGGGGATAATCTACACTGTAAAACTTAATGGTCTTTTCATGTCCACCATCCTATGAATATCTTGACATGAAAAAAAAAAACATAATCAGTTCAATTCCCTTCCCCAAATGATAGGATTGTGTGAATAGAGTTTGCCAACATTCTACAAATTTCATTTCAAAGCTCATTCTGATTTAAGTATTTTTCCCCTTTTTACCTGAAAATTTGTGCATTTTTCCATCAGTATATTTCCAAATGTATGCATTAGTTGTGCACATCTTTGAAATGCACACATTGTTCTCCCATTGATTGAAGTGTATTTGTGCACATTTTTCAAAAGTACGCATGTTTCATACACTTTTTTCAAATGAAGAATTTGGTCCATGGATCGCAGGCTCAGGGATGTAGGAACTTTGACTGCAAGTTAGGTCTAAATCCATGTTCCTTTCAGAAGATGAAATGAATTTCTCCTGCATCCCTATTGGATGATGCATAACAGATGGCATGTATCCCCCACCCATTTGAGAGACTGCACCCTATGATGTTTTCCAACCATGTTGGATAAAACTGATAAAGAAGCTCCTACATCATGTGTTTCTTGAGGCTGTATGTGTGGGGGCGGTAAGGGAGACAAATGGCACAGTTAAAATTTTAAGCAGGAAAGCTTTCCAATCACAAACCTCTCCTGGGGCTGATACAGTCTAGGCAGAGTTATTGGCATGAAGCCTATCAATTTAGTAGTTGAGTAACTGTCGGCTGTATGGAGGCTAAATATGCTCCAGATTACTTTACCTAAGGGTCTGTGAACATTGGACATTAATTAGGGATGTGTATCATATCGTTAAAATGTACGATAACAATATGATAAGGTCGTTATCGTGCATGTGTTTAACAATGACGATACAATAGAAAAACCTTCGATAATCATCGGAGATGATAATTTTTGGGCGATTTTATCATTTTATCGGACTGCCATATAAATATACCTATAACTTCTGTACTTTAAAAGTTAGAGGCTTGAAACTTGGTCACAGTGCTTATGGGATATGCCTAAGTATGTGTATGACATTTGAGATCGATCCCTCCAACCCTCGATTTTATATGAATTTTTGAAAGATCGTTTCCGTTCTGACAAGTCTGAATGAACGCACGTGGCGAGCTGTCATTCTGATCTGTCAGAACGGAAATGATCTTTAATAAATTCATATAAAATCGAGGGTTGGAGGGATCGATCTCAAATTTCATACACATACTTAGGCATATCCCATAAGCACTGTGACCAAGCATCAAGTGTCTAACTTTTAAAATACAAAAGTTATAGGAATTTTTCTTGAAAAATAGGGCTGCAAAAATATTGTTTTTTTACTATAATTATCGTGAAGACGATATGGTTCACCTATGATATGAATGAAGACGATATTTTTTTTGGTCCGAAATGATGATAACGATAAATGACGATACTTTTGGGCGTGCACAAAAATGTCTGCATGTAAAATTTAATTAATTTCTGCATGTAAAATTTTGAACAAATATGTAACTGCCTCATGCTGAATCAGTTCACTACTCCATTCCACTCACGACTATCTGGTTTGATGTCTGTGGTTCTCCAAAATTTCAGGTTGAGAACTTCACCAGCTTTTTTATTTGGGATCCTTTCTACTGGAAATGACCAGGACTGAAACTGGGACCTTCTGCATGCAAAGCAAACACTCACATCACTAAGCTTTTGCCCCTTTCTTTGACATAGGGTGTTGTGGGAGGAAGTAGATGTAACAGTATACTAAATAGGCTTGTCACAGCTGTTATGGTAGTGCCCTTTGCAGAGGAAGGGCTGGGCAACAAGGGACAGATGGCTGCCGAAGGGCATCCTATTGGGATGAAAAGGGCATTATGGGGCTTACCCCATTTAGGATGGGCTGCATCATCTTATGGAAATTGCAAATTTCCTGCTTGCTTCAGCGCAGTGGCAGCTAAGGACCAGATCTCTTCAACGTCCCTCGACATTCAGTGCACTGGATGATAGGATTGGGGCACAGGACGTCAGAAACTGGAAAAGTTTTCATCATTTGCAGTTTTCACTGGTATTGCACATGGAAACAATGCACCTCTGCTTTCATACAAATAACTATAAGCAGTTTAGAACTCATGCATCTTTTCAAGTCTATCCCTTATAAAATATTGATCTCATAATAGCTGAATAATGCAATTAAGAGATGTAGACTTCTTATCAGCATGGTTTCTCCTGTAGCTACTTAAAGCCATTAAAATTGATTAAGATTAAGAGATGGGGAGTGTGAGTTGTGTTATCTTCAGTACAAATAATTTAGTTCCTTAAATTTGATCAAATTAAATGGAGAATCAAGTTAAGCGCCAGTGGAGGAAATGAGATAGAAGCTACTGGGTTTGAAATTTCTTTTATTATTTGTCTCATTTGTTTAGAACAAGATGCTTCCTGACTTATTCGCCCGAGACATTTACTTAAAGGGCAAAGCTCAGCTGACACTAAATAAGAACTAAATCCTATCAACAAATGATCATGGCCAGTTAGCTGACTAAATGACTGTATAAAGATATTTGAGTACCCTTGATATTACATGGGGAAACTATAATGTATCTAGGCCTTGAAGCTATCACAGATGACCACCTTATTCAGAAGATTCTGTTTTCCCATATTCTGGACATTGTCCCTGAAACCTTTAGTGCTTATTAAGACAAGTCTGGGGAATCCCTTCCCAGTTATGCAAAGATCCCTAGCTACCATCTTCCTTTCTTGCAGGCATATTCCTATGCACATATAAAAGAAAAAAAATGTCCTATAACTCCCAGCATTCACATCAAGCAAACATCTAATATGAGCCTGGGTTGGGTTTTTTTTTTCAATGGCAGAGTTTGGCAGGTATGATTCTACAGAGTTCTGGCTCCAGCTCTGTACAACCCAAGTTTAGATTTCAGGGCAGAAGCCCTCCCAAGATGGCATACAACAATGAAGCACATAAAACCGATACAATATTAAAAGCAATAAAACCCCAATAAAGCAGTAAGAGCACAAAATAAACCAAGAACAGAACCAGCAATAAAAACAGCAACAAAAATAGCAACAACAGCAATCATATCTGGAGATGGCCAGAGTAAAATAATAGGGTTTCAAGGCCTTCTTAAAAAGCCTGTAATAATGGAGAGCATGGCAGACCACTGATGGGATCATGTTTGAGCCATTATCAATGTATCAAGTGTGTGTGGCAATTATTACCTCACACCATTTTCCCAAATAGAAGCCCTTGAAATGGGACTTGTTCTGCATAAGGAGTCCAGGATTCAAACTTTTTAAGGATATGGGAAGAAGAGAGAGAGAATGTCACACAGAAAAGTCTTTTGTCAGCCAGGAAAGAGCTCCAAGCTTTTCTGTTTGCACAGATGTTCATCTGGGAAAGACAATTTCTTCCTGTTCTCATGGCTGTAAAAATAATAGCCAATGATAAATTATCCACAAAAGATTAGTATATACATGTACAATCACTCATCATCTGGTCTGTATCCCCCCCACCCCGGATATCATCTCTTATTCATATGAAATCCATCCAATACTGTTGGCCTACATTATATATATATATATATTTCCCTGGAAGACAAGCCTTGAAAAGTTGCTCTAATACTGCTGTTGATCACTGTGAGAGAGCTAAGAGCCATTCCTGTCCAAAACCTATACTATACTCACTTACCTGGGAGTAAGCCCCATTGAATTCAACAAGGCTTATTTCTGAAGAGATATCCATAGGATTGTTCTGTAAATGCATTTTGATCTGCAATCATGCCAAACTAATTACACATCTGATGTACTGCTTAACACTTTGTAGTGCTGCATGGTCTGAACAGCAGTTGATGCTCAGACTTTAAACTCAGACTTTACATTTTGGACAAAACTAGATGAAAGTTGTGGCCAACTGGAAACTCGGGATAGAGGGGTTTATTTTTCTGGAGCTTTTCGAAGATGGCTGTAATTGATGGCCCATTTCCAAATTGAGATGAGCAGAGATCAACCATCACTAGCAATAAAAAATAATAAATGCCTGCGGAACCCAATAGACTGGGAATGGTTTCGTATTCAGCTATTAATTGAAATAGCACCAGTGGCTTGTGTAAATCAGCTAGAATGTAATGTCTCATAGTTGCCCCTAACTTCAGGAATAACTGTCTTGTTGGGGCACAGATGCCTCTCCTGGGATGGGGAAGAAGACTAAGGAGGCTGGTGGTGCTGATTTTGGTGGGCTGTAAATTAATTCTGGGTTTTAGTCAGAACCAGCTAGAACACTCAAGAAGCTATCCAAGGGAATTTGTTTTGAGGATTGGTTTCAGAACCTTGGATAGTGATTTCTATCTGCTTCTGACTAAAAAACCAGACTGGATTTGCAGCTCCACCGAAATCAGAGCCACCAGCATTCACTGGAAGAGGTCCCACCAATATAGTGCATAATTGCATGGATTATACTCTGCACGAAGTAGGGATGAGTAAATCTGTCACACTGAATTTCGCTCAGGTTCTCATTTTTACAGTGCTAAATTCATTCCATCCAGATTTTTCATTGGTTTGCAAATTATTTTTTAGTCCCCCCCAGAAATATGTACATTTTTTAAAATTTACTTTTGCAATTGCAAGAGCCCGCTGCCGCCTTGGATAATGTGCAATTTTTGTACATGTGTACAATTATTCACATTTTTGTAAGTTTTTTTTTTTGCAATATATGCATTTATGTGAATATATATATATATATATATATATATATATGGCAAACTGGATCACAAACTTTAGAAATACAGATTTTGGGAGCAAACTGCTTTTCAGTTCATGTTTAAGTTGGGGAAAGCGGATTTGATTCATTCACCAAACAAATTTCTCCACATCCCTGAGGTTACTATACAAATATATGGTGTTTTGAAACATCTGCTTGTTGCATTCATACTTTAATTTTTAAGTGTGCATCTAAGTGCTTTTTTTAATGCATATCTAAAAATATAATGTGTGGAGCCTCTCCATGAAGCAACCATCACTTAGCCCCTAAGTTTCTTTGCCCATCAAATCCTCTACCCAGTCTTATCTCCAAGAGAAAATAATTTTGTGATGATCTATTTATAATACTGCATGTCCACGCTTCAATATTGTAATAGATTTTTAAAGTATTCTACACTATAGCAATGCACTCTTGGTAAAATAATAATAATAATAATAATAATAATGCCTCGTAAGGCCTTCATATAATAAGACTACAGAAGCCATAACTAGAGAAGAGGGTACAGTTTAATTTCCAGCCATCTGTTAGAGAAAAGTCTGATCAGTAATGTTTATAGACAGATACAGATTTCCCTTTACTGTGCATTTTTTATTATTGTAGTATCCAAATATTGCCAACAGTATATTTATTTTGGGTGAGTGGGAAAATCTAATATATAATTGACTGATGGAGCTGTCAGATTTTGGGCATTAAGCATATTTATAGCAAGTTAGAGCTACCTTTGCAAGCATATCACCAATTTACATTGATTGCCTTCTAGTTGAGATACTATTTTTTGAGGGGATAGGATGGCCTGAAGTCATAGTCAGTTAATTTGTATACCACATTTTCTGCAATACATTGTGCTCAAAGCAGTTTACCAAAGCAATTGCAATAGCCATAATTATAATGCAATACTCATTCAATTACCATCCATTTAAAACATTCAAAATTTAAATAAGCCCAAGACATACCAATAGGTCAGTGAATAACATCCAGGGCCAAGTATATCAACATCATACTCACATTAAACAATTCAGTAAACCCGTTAAGAGAACTAACAATAAAACACTTCATCCACATCAAACTCACGACAAAAAGGGGAAAGAAAAAAATAAAATAAATGATTAGGTGTTAATTAAGGGTTAATGGAAGATGATTTTGAAATTAGCTTCACTATGAGCTCTTCTATTCAAAGCTTTTATTCTGCAAATCTCTCACATCCAATACAAAGGTTTTTTTTTCATGGATGTTCAGATAGCACACAACGGCTCAATTCAAACGACACAATAAACAACTGGTGTGGGGAAAACAATCGTCAGTTGTTTTGACTATTGTGTCATCTGAATGCTGCCATAGTCAACTCAGTGCTGATCCTCATCCACACCACAGTTGATTATTTATTACCATGTTGTGTGGGGAGTGCCACCTAGGGTTAGCGTGAGGGTTAGGGTTAGTCAACCCACCATTGACTATTGTGTCGTCCAAATTGAGCCGTCATTTTTAACCCTCATGTGTTTCCCCACTGTTTCTTCCATCTGTAATTTTTTTTCTATCAGATTTTTTGTTGTTGTTTAGGAGTACAAAGCAGAATAAGTGCACATTGCCTTTGAGTTGGCACTGTGCACTAAGGGAAGGATCCAAGTGCATTATTTTGCTAGCGCAAATGAGATTGTGCTAAGGGAAACTAGGTTCCAAACTATGCCCAAGAGGAGAATCCAACCAAAGTTCTTTTGCACAAGTACAAGCGGTTGTGAATTCGGCTTGCACAGCCGGTGGCGCAACCTGCCGTGCATCATGCAGCATAACTGGTTGTGCATTATACTTGCACAACTGGTTGTGCAATCATAATATGCAACCACTTGAGCAATGGAAAGATTCAGCAAAGCCCCTCTAGCACTATTTGGGATTGTGAAATGACACCATTGGATCGTGCCCTAAATCTGCAATATCAACGGTAGACAGAAAGGCATAAATGAGAGCAGGGAAAGAGATCCAAACTCTATTTTTACCTGCATGTCTTAAATCAGGAGTGGGACACCTGTAGCTCTCCAGATGTTTTGGCCTACAACTCCCTAGTCAGCCCTAGTCAGCAGAGCTAATGGTGAGAGATGACAGAATTTGTAGGCCAAAACATCTGGATGGCCACAGTTTGCTGACCCTTGATTTAAATGATTGCATCTGTGAACATCGCTGCTAGTCAAAGAACAGCAATTTGCAAAGGGGTGGTTGTGTTTGTCTGTTGCAGGAAAAACAATGAAGAGTCTTAAGGGCAAACAGATTTATTCTGGCATAAACTTTCAAGGATACTGTACACTTCATCAGATGCATGAAGTGTTAACCTCAAATTGGCAGATCTGTAGTTATATACACACGTTAGGGGTGTGTTGGTGTGTGGAAAAGTAAACTGTGTTGTCAGAAGGAACTGAAATACAGGAAATGCAGATAGTGATAATTACCTTAACAGTTGCCATACCCGAAACGTTGTTGGGTGATAACAGAGACACCATTGCAATGGTGAGCAGACATGTCATATGGTGAAAAACAAACTTTTGTCCTCATTTAAATCCGAATCTCTTAAGAAATTGTACTTCAGCAATTTTACGTTGATATCTGCCTTTGGATAGGGATGGACAGACTCACCTGCATCTGGCTTCACTGGATGCCTGCCAAGCTGCCAGCACCACCTGCCCCATTTGTGGCTAGGTATGCCATGAGCATCCCTTTCTCCCCTCCACGCTAATGGTGGCTGCCATTGGTGTGAAAGGGCAAAATGTGTTATTTCCGGAGGATCCGAAAAATACAAATCTCCCCCTCTGTGCTAATGGCAGCCTTTACCTTTGGCCTTATTTCAATGGAGCTTTTAAGGCCCCCAATGGCACCGGGGAGAGGGAGACACATGACCTTCCAGAAATGCACATTTCTCCCCCTTCATGCGAATGATGGCTGCCATTAACACGGAGGGTGGTAATGTCAATTTCAGGATCTCTGGAAATCACACATTTTTCCCTTTCACACCAATGGCAGCTATCATAAGTCAAGGATGCCACTTAGGAATGTCCAGGTCCAAGGTCAGTAATCCAGTCCATCCGGCAAAAGCCGAAGACACTGTTGAAGTCCAGATGAAAGCAGTAGAATCACAAGATGTTGAATTGTAGTCAGGAAGCCACAGGGTCAAGATATGTCCGGGCAAGTCCAAGGTTTCAGGAATACACAAGAGAATAGTCAGGTCACAATCCAGGGGTCAGAATCCAAACTTGAATCAAAGGCACAAAGCTGAAATGCACCAAGCAAGGCACAGACATCCAAGATAATCATTGCTTTCAGCACTGGGGCTAAGCTCTGGCCAGATTTTTATGGGATGGGGATTAATGAGCAATTAGCATCAGCTGGCCTGAAGCCCATCTGGTCTCCATCAGCTTCTATGGAGTGTTCAGCTTGACGAAATACTCTGAGGAGCAAACCTTCTCAACAATAGTAAAGAAAGGGCTAGATCCAACATCACAAGCTCAGACTTCTGCTTGTGTGATGGGATTTTATTTTTTCCTCCTCTCTCCTGCAGCCCCTGAATGCTCCCAAAATCTTCTCTGTGGTGACCTACAACCACTCTGAGCAGTTTTGGAGGAGCTGCAGGAGTAGGAATGTGCTAATTGGCAAAAGTTATCAAATTCATCAAAATTCCACTAATATTAATAATAATTTATTTATTCATTTATTTCTTGCCTGCCTCTCCCTCTGGATTGAGGCAGGGTAAAACAACAAATACAACACACACACACACACACACACACACACACACATATATATATATATATATGAATGATTAAAAGCATATAAAACAAATGCATTATTAAAAGGTATTTTAAAATTCAACTGGGTAGGCCTGCCAGTAGAGATCAGTCTTTATGGCTTTCTTAGATTCCGGGAGACTGTTAAGTTGACGAATCTCTCCCAGCAGGCCATTCCACAGTCTGGGAGTGGCAGAAGAGAAGGTCCTCTGGGTAATAGTTGTCAGCCTAGTTTTTGCTGTCTGGAGTAAATCCTTCCAAGTGTGTGGGGCAGATTGTACGGGAGAAGGTGATCCCGCAGGTAACTTGGACCCAAACCATGTAGGGTTTTAAAGGTAATGACCAACACTTTATACTCTGCTTGGAAACTAATTGGCAGCCAGTGGAGTGATTTTAAAGCTGGTATAATATGGTTACCCCTAGGCTGCCATATTTTGAACGAGTTGAAGTTTCCGGACTAGGCACAAAGTACATTGCAGAAGTTGAGCCTCAAAGTTACCAGCACGTGCACTACCATCTTTAGGTCTTCCAACTCTTCCACTTCAAAGCATGTTCTGACTCATGTCCATGTAAGATTGTGAGCTTTGGGGAGAGGAGGTGGCATGAAAATTTGTTCACATTTTCCCAAATGTACTCATCAATTCTACACATTTTTAAAATATACACATTCTCTCCAATTTATTAAAGCGTATTTGTGCTTGTTTTCCAAAAGTACACAATTTTGACTTCATTGTTGTTGTTGCTGTTGTTGTTCTGTGAATTTCAACCACAGGTTGCATTTATGTCCAGGAGGTGCAAATTGGGTAAATTCTGATAAATGAAAGTAATTTCTCATAAATCCTCAGCAGGAATGGGGAAATTTGTTCTACTGGTGGACGGACAATAGTTGGATATAAACCAAGGCTTTTTCCTGTTTATAGTCAGGATTGACAGAAATCCCACAAGTCTCATTAAAACCTTTACTTCCCAAAACATACTTAGAAGTTCTACCCATGCAGGAACTTCTGCATTTTCTCTCATGTGATACTTCATGGCAACTTACAAATATGCACCACCATCCTGAGAAACATGACAAGTCCCAGTGGAGGTTCTTTGCTTCCCTCAGTGTTTCTGAGATGGTTTGGCCAAGGAGAAACCTCCACATTCTCCTTGATTTTTGCTTTCTTTGAAACTCTTGTCAACTCTAATTTTTTTTAATTCCCATCAAATGGGTACAGAATTGGACAATGAAGCCCCATTTCCTGTTGATTGTTTGACCAGTTTTCTGACATACATGAAGGTCTTCAAACACGGGTACAATGCGTGAATTGATCCTTCTGTACGCACATTGTCTCACTCTGTGTTGAAGTGAACAAAAGTTCTGCAGCACCCATGCAAAGACATCCAAATGACTTTTGTGGCTGGATCCAGACATGCATTTGATCATTTATTATCTGTATTTTATTATTCAATGTTGATTATGCTGCTAAGACATGTTATACAAATATTTGAATGAAAGAATGGATGAATGAATAGTATCATTGTGCCATAATGGAAGATTGAGTCAAAATAATCTGCCATAAAATCTTAACAGGATTCAGGTGCAAGTCTAAAGATACAAAGTCCATGCAGGTCTTTGGCCATTTCTGTTTTGCTTCAGTGACCCCAGGGCCAGCCTTACCATAAGGGACAGTGAGTCAGTTTCCTCAGGTGGCCAATGCTATGAGGTGGCCATCAAGTGTTGGAAGGGAGATCTGTGTGCTCCATGGTCTGACCTTTGCTCCCTATGCTAGACTGTTGCCTTCCAGTGTGTAGGGATGTGCAGATCAGCACAACCTGACCTCACTGAAATTCTCCAAATTCCAGGTCAAAGCTCCTTCCAACCTGAGTCCATATCCAATTGTGAACTCTTTGATCTTTGTCCAAATGTAAACTTCATTTCTGTGCATCTTTGAAATGTATGCATCTTTTCTCTTTGATTAAAACATCTTTGTGCACCTTTTTCAAAAGTACACATTTTGAATGTGCATTTTTCAAATGAATGCATCTTTCGAATATGTTGTGTGGACTCCAGCCACATACAGCATCTAAGGTCATGTTTGGACTGGGCAAATCCTGATCAAACTGAAATTTTGATTTTAAATTTCTCATACCTCCCTACCAGTCTGGAAGTGTTGAAGAAAGATTCAACTACCAATCCAGTTGGCTTCTGTACATACTGCAAGTGTGTGATCTAGAAGTGCCCTTCCCACGTCCTGGTCACATGGCCGCAGGGGGAGGCTGTTGCAGGCGGGGAGCGGACACAGAGACGTGCCTGCTCCTCATTGGAGGAGGCCATCTGGCGCCACAGGCAGGGGGCAGGGAAGCAGTGCCAATATTAGGCGGCTTCTTCCAGCCCCCAGCCTCTTTCGTTTGCGGCTCCCTCCCGTATGCAGTGTGGGTTCTCTGCTCGCTCTATTGGGGGCCAAGCCCTGATTGGCTTTGGTTGCATGTTTTTTCACCTACTTCATACTGTAAGTCTGGAGAAAGCGTCCTAGGTTGTCTCTTAACTGGTCGCATTTTAAGGAGTTAGGGGCGGGCACGTTTACCAAAGGGACGGTGATCATTCTGTGGCACTGTTACCTGGTCACAGGTGATGCCTGAGGACCTTCCGCTAAGGGCTTTGCGGCCTCGGCGGGGGGATAGGGCTCATTTGTGAGGACAACTCACCTTGCTCCACCCGGGTTATGGCCCGGGGGGGAGCAACACTGGAAGGCCTCCCCTCCCCAAAAGGGGTAGGCCTGGGGCTGGCGAGCAGAGTAACACCATTCGCCAGGCCTAGAATGTTTCACCCATTAATCGCCGTTAGAGTTATGGCGAAGTTAGGGCCCGCCCAGTGCTTCCTTTGCAGATTTCAATAAAATGTGGCCCAGATTTGAATCCATATATTATGTGTCGTATCTTAATTTTCCGTTCCTCCGTCTGCAACACACCTGATGCTTTCTGGCAAATGCACCTGGAGTGAAGAACTGATAGGCAGAGCTGTCTTTATGGAAGCTTGTTCACCATTAATGAAGATCTTATTAAGAATCCTAAGAAAGGTTTCCAAAGACCTGCAGTGTTCTTTGGAAAACAGTATGTGTGTGGGGGGGGGAGAAACCCAGTGATGAAACCAGTCTTGCCATCCTCTAAAGGCTACTAAGTTTTTGATAAAGTCCTAACAAGGCAGAATGGGTTTCTTTCCCCCTCCCTTTGTAATCAAGTCAGTGACACCCAAGGAAGTATGACCTGTGCCAACTGTGAATATGGATTGTCAAAATGTGGCCGGAGGCCCTCACTCAATTTGAGTTTCTGTGTTCTGCCTGTGGAACAGATTCCAACAAAAAAGGCTCTGTATTCCAAGTTTCCTCGATGTTCTGCCTATCCGGATGGGCAATATCCTTTGGCCACGGCTCTGCGTGGGGAAGGAGACTGCAATCTGCTCCCTCCCTCTTTTTTTGCAGTCAGCTACAGCCACTGGGTCTTGGCAAACTTCCACTGTGGCCCAGAGTCAGAGCCAGACAGAGCTCGGGTACATCTGTCAACCCTAGCTAAAATCTTAACAGTTTTGCCATTGCTTACTGATTCACTTCCAGCAGAAGCTATTAGTAAAGGGTCCATTCCAGTCACTGTTTTTCATCGTTGCCAGTGTTCTAATTGCTTGACTTTCAAATGCTGGAGATAATGGCATTTTTAATGTGATGACTTTGGTTATTTTTACTTGCCTTTTTTTTTCTTTTTTTTCCCCTTTCCTTTTTTTCCCTTTTTGAATGATAAAGGGCTCTTCAAGTCTCGCAGAACATATTAGTATTGAGGTGGCATGTACGGCATTTATCTAGCTTGCTGATAAACAGGAGGACGGGGGTCTCTGCAATGGTTTGATGCAATCCTACAAAGTGAAATTTGAAAAGGGGGATAAAAGAAAGGCAGTGGCAGAGCTTTCGACATGTAGTAAACAAAATGTGAAGAAAGGCCAAGAGATTGGCTTTGAAACTCTTTGAAGATGTGCATTATTGTTGCTTCTAAAAGTCTACAGAAAGAGGCAGCAGCTCACATAATTATACATGGCTAAAGATACCAGATTAGACCAAGAACGCTGATAACCTTTTAAAATAATAGAACTAACGGACTAGAAAGGCTATAGAAATAATCTATCCCAACCAACCACCCCTAGAATCTTACATCCCAAAACCAATTAGCCATATTCCAGAACCAATTAGCACAGGTTAGAATTGTCTTTAGCTTGATATAGAGAAGCCTTTAAGCAAACTTATACAGCTGTCAGAGTTGTACACATTGGGCCTGCCCTGCCATGGTCCACCCTTTAATATAGATGGAGCTGCCCCACAGCAGAGGGGAGGGGAAAGGCCTATAACTCAGCCTACTGGCTTCAAACTGTGCTTGTTCTTTTTATTCATGCTTTAACATGGTTCCCTTTCCCAATATTCAGGACCCCTTTTTAATGTCTAAAAACCATGAAAAAATATGAATGTTGCATGGTTAAAATCTGCTCACTGGAGTGCTGAATTATGATACAAAGTTTGGTTGAATAATATTGAAGCAGTATTTTTTTAATGATTTTTTGCAGCTGTTTTGGTTCAAAATGATGGACAAAATTTTCACTATGTCTAGAACCATCCCAGACAGAGGTAGAACAAATCCTAAAAGTTTCATAACAATCGGCTGTACAGTTTTCGAGTCCATCAAGGACACACAAACAAACACGTCCTTTTATTAATATAGATGTGCCAATCGTCATACGCTAGTGCCACAGCCCAGAGTGACCAAAACATGGGAACTGGACTATGCAGGTAGGAGCGGCTGTCATTTGAAATGCTTCCCGCTACATTCTGTAGGATGAAATACGTGGCTTGCAAATAAAGAAGCACAAAACTTACTCTCTTCACAACAAACTGGATTCACGAAGGAGGAAGGGATCTAAAATCAGGATGAGCGGGGATGGATGGCAATTACTTTGAATGTGACATGTTCTTTACCGCTTAGATGTTCAACAAGATTTTGTGACTAATTAACAAAAATAACCATGAGTAAATAAGAACAAAACATAAATAGCTCTCAAACCCTGAGCTGCAATTATTTACAAACAAAGTGCAGTTAACTACTGCTGCTAGATCACTACCAGTTATTTAACAGTTCCTCTTCCATTGCCGTTTGCGGGTTAGTCTGCTTGCCCCTTTTTTCCGCTGGCTTTATCTTCTTCCTGCTTCTCTCCTTCCCTTCCCCCCACTTTTTTATCTCCTCACCAGACCTTCACTAGAGATGGGAGAGGAAATTGTTCCGTTCATATTTCATTGCAAACTTAAAGAATTTGTACTTCCTGAACCTGAACCCGAACCAAACCGCAGTTAAGAAGCTGACATCTGTACTTTTCTGAAGTTTGTGATGCAATGCGCATACACATACTCACACTCCATGACACATTTCCAAAGCTTTTGGTTGATATGGCATGGGAAGGGGTCGACTATGCAAAGAATAAAAAAGTCAAACAACCCACTGGGAAATGCTCGAGCCTGCTTAGTGTATTTCTTCAGTACCGGGCCCATAAATTATATGTACAGTGTAGAACTCCAACAAAACGTCATACACTTGAGTAGTTCAGTTTAATGTTTCATGTTTCACAAGGCACTTCCTTCTCCCAAACAATTCACATTTAAAATGCATTACTCACCTAGTATCTGTATCTCTCTCATCCTTTCTCCTTGGCAAACAGGCTGTCTTTTTTCTT
Source organism: Anniella stebbinsi (assembly GCA_029215795.1). Lineage (NCBI taxonomy): Eukaryota > Metazoa > Chordata > Lepidosauria > Squamata > Anniellidae > Anniella > Anniella stebbinsi. The sequence continues at coordinate 4,715,882 of JARDYH010000006.1, forward strand.
TAATGGTTTCAATTTCAGGAAAATTGGGTAAATTTTAAGGAGGGTGTGGGTTGATAGCACCAGCAGAGGAGATACTAAGGCCCGTTCTACACCTAAGGGAGTAGAGGGAGGGCCTGGGAATGATCCCAGACTTACCAGCTTCTGGGATCGTCTCCCTCTTTCCAAACAGGAAATGTGATTTCCCGGCTTCCTCCCCAGTACGTTTCGACTGTGCACCTGCCATTTCTTTCTTCCTTTTTTTTTTTTTTTGCTTAAAGGCACAGGAGGCCCTGCCTTCTTTTGTATCTGGTCACTCTAGTATAGTGCCTGCCACTTTAACTGTTGTGATGAAAAGGGAATTTCACCAGGAACTAACTGCATACAAATGACACTGGCTGAAATTCCCTTTTCTCTACAACTGTTAAAGTTACATGAGCCCTGACCTCCTTTTCATATGGTCAGCCTACCAGGAGGGACAGGCATCCACACCTCCCATGGTCTCAGGATGTTCCCGGGATGGTGGGAAGAATCAATTTTTCCCATTTCCCTGTCCCCGGAGTCCCTGTGCATCATTTGGATGCATAGGGAGCAGCCAGGGATTTCCTGGGGGAAAAGGCCAGTGTAGAAATGGCGTAGGACTGAACTAATATGCACAGGATAATGAGAGGTGATGTTCAACTTCCCTTCTAAACATATGGGCTCTTTTTTTTCATAAACCATTATAAACACATTAATTACCCCACCACAAGAATTCTAAATTGGCTTGTAGCTTTGGGCATATATGGGCTTGGAACTGTAGTGTGGGATTGGATAGACAACAATGCATTGTGCAAGGCAGACACCTGTAGAGTGGTGTACATCCCCCTGACTGCAGCAATCCTCTTCTCCATGTGGAAGTGTAGCAGGACACTTGTGGCAGCATGCGTTCACAACAGAACCAGGAATTGCAGGGACAGGATTTGGATTGGGAGGTCATGTCTTCCTTCCACAGCAATGGGAATAGTAAGGGATTTTCTAGATGAAGCTTCTAACCCACCACTTTCCTGTGGCTTCTGCTTCCAGATCATTTGTGGGGTTAAGTTTGGATCCCCAACACATAGGGTTTTTTTGTTTTCCAGTCCCCCCCTTCTCTTTTTTATATGTTTTGCTACATAACCTCTAGGTAGTAACCACAAAAATGCTTGGAAAGCACAAGAAAGGCCCTGGAGGATGAAAACATAATCTAAGGCACTTGCAAACTACCGTCATCACAAATGCACAATAAATGCCTTGCGTAGAAAATTTCTAAATTGCAGCTGTCAAGAAGAATGGCACTATAATACTGAGAACATGCACAGACTCTCCCATGGTTCCCAAGCATTTTTGTGAGGGTTATTATTATTATTATTATTATTATTATTATTATGGAAAGTCTGGTATTTTGGGGAATGGGGAATTAAATGCTAGTATGGTTGTACAATTCTGTTATACCATAGCACCACCTAGAGGTTGTGTAGCAGAATATACAAAAGCCAGAATATATATAGCCTTCCACTATCTCGTGCCCTCCATATGTTTTGTACTACAACTCCCGTCGTCCCCACCCAGCATATGGATTAGTCAGGAATGATGGAAGTTAGAGTCTAAATCATCATCATCATCATCATCATCATCATCATCATAATATATTTGTTCCTAACCCACCTCTCCCTCTGGATCGAGGCGGGGAACAACAATAAATATAAATACAAAGACCATAAAATACATAAAACATATGGAAGGCACCAGGTTGGGGAAAGCTGAAATAAAGGGTAAAGTAAACAAATCCTCAGCTTATACCAACAGCAGCTCCTAACCTGGTGTGTAGAATGCTGATCATGCAGATGTGAAAGTGGGGCACTGGCTTCAAATATGTCTCATGGTTAATTATGAGTGGAGTGAGAATTTCAGGATAAGGGCACCCAACTTGTCAACGAGCATTATGAGCAGTGAAAATCCAATTTATGAGCCATTATTTGCAGACTCCTTCAGCATTGAAAGAGCTGACCCTTGAGGTAATTTTCATATCAGTGGTTCAGTTCTGTTGACAACATTTATGGAATCAAATCTCCTGAAGCTGTAATCAGACATCCCACAATTCCCTTTCTGATTTGTGCCAGCTTACATAGCATTCAGTCACCTAAGGACAAGTAAATTCCACCAATATATTTCAGGCAAATGTGCAAAAGTAGTATAGAAGTCTAGAATGGTACAGATTTTGTACAACCTCTTCTGTCTGCACTTGTGTATTGTCAAATGCTTTTCATTCCATCAACCGCTTTTTGACAGAATTGGGTATTTTTTTCCAAATTCCCTTTTGCACAAATTCGCACTTACAAAAATCCACCAATTTTTATGCTTTAGATTATGGGGCAATTCACATTTTCATTCATTTTTAAAATGAGTGTATATATTTTTCTTTGACTAAATTTGGATAAAATTCCAGAAAGTAAAAGAACTGGTCCCAAGTCTAGATGTGAATTAGGAAAAGATGGCCAGCTGCTCATTGATTCTGACATCCCTACAGAAGACCTGAAGCTAAGAGGAGCATTAGAAATCAGATCATTGATGATGGTCATACTTTTGAATGTCATTGAATGGACGTTCTAATCTAATTGTCAGCTCTATGTGTCAGAAAAGCTTGAAAAGTTTAACAGAACTTTGTTTTTGACCTCCCAAAGAAGAAGCCATAGAAAGGAGAAGGGAAAGTCTTTAGACAAGGTAATTCAGTAAAGCCATTGTAATAAAAATGAGAGAGGTATTGTGGTCTAAGAAGGGCTTGTTCTTTAAGATAACCCAATGGTTTTCAAATGACATCCCTTATGGAGAACCCTATTGTACTATGGAGGCTTCTCAGAGTTTTTTTTTCAATCGGACCATCAACAGTTGATGTTGAAAGACAGACTTTCCATCCAATAAGCATCTCCAGGGGACTTTGACTCATGTGCTGAGGAACCCCCATTGGAATTGACGAGGCCCAATGGGCTTAGCCAACACTTTGTGGACTGATGATGCACAGAGCACTCTAGCACATATTCCTGAATTTTCTGCAATGAATTGTCATTCCATGATATATTGGACTTTCATGGAAATGTGGAAATGGTTCTCCAAAAGCACTAAGGATGGCAGAGAAATCTAACCAGGGTGGGGTGTGGGGTGGAGTTTGCCAATATTTTAGCAACTTGACCTCCCTCCAGACTCCGGCTTGCAGATTTTCCATTGTTTTTTTCTTCTCATCAATAGAAAACCGTGCAAATTGTAGGTGCAATTTGCACGTATTCCAGGCATAATTTGTTGAATTTGTACAAATTCTGGCCGAAATGTGTGCAAATTAAGTGAATTCTGGCTGTAATTTGCTCAAATTATGCAATTTGCACAATAAGCTATCGATGAAGAAAAAATAAAGCATGGCAAAATGTTCCTGGATATCGAGAAATGCCTTGTGAACACAAACCATGCTAGACTGTGTGTGGCATATGTCTGCGGGGAGGAGTTTAGCAAAGACAGTGGTCGGCAGAAGCACACACACATAATTTAAGATGTAGGTAGGGTAATGGCGTCTTGTAAAACATATGTTTGAAATGTTCTGCATTCTGTGGCTTACTCTGGAATACTGGCAGAGTGGGATGAATTGTGCTCTCCATCAAAATTTTACAGAGGGGGAAATGGCTAGTCCTGCACATCCCTACTCTCATTCTTCCATCCAGACATTTGTGGGGTGGACTAGGGCTGAGCGAGAGGAAAGTGGCTCCCACTCCAATGTGATAACAGGGCCCCAATTTTAAACTGCTGCTCAAACTGAAACATTTGTTTCTTGGAGGGATCCCATTTGGAACTACGTCAGGGTCTTAGCAGCAGAAAATGGAGCAAAAGTCCTCCATTGCATTTCCCTATTGGATAGCGTAAGGCATACAGAATTATGCTGTATAAATGAGATACGGGAGCAAACATGCAAATTATGATTTAAACTTTGTCATGTTAATCAAACGTGGCAGAAGCATATTATGCTGCTAGATGAAGCTGCAGCCTTTTATTAGGTAGTTTGATTTCCATGAGATCTGGACGGATAAAACTGAAATAACGACAATCCGTGTTTTTCCTCCTTCTGAGACAGATCAAAGACAGTTGACCTGCAGTTTATTGTACTTGGCACCTTAATAAAAATGCCAAATACCTACATGATTGAATCACTCTCTCAGTTCCATTAGTTTTGTATCTATAAAAATTAGCAATTCATATCCCCAGCCAGACAAAATATCCAGACAACTAGACACAAGACTGTAAACATGACATTGAGAAATTAACAGGAAGAATATATTAGAGAACGGTATCTGTGCATCACTAAAGTTAATGTTGTGTCAAGAAGTTCCCCCATCTGGTGCAGGCTGAGCATTTTACAATGGCAGGCTGCACACCAAGGGGATCGTGAGAACGGCCCCTAAGTTGTGGTTTCTATCTAGCACAGAAAATCAATGTTCCTTTTGGCTAGTTAAAATCCTGGCTTATCTGCAGAGTTCTGGGGAACATAGGCATTCCTCAAAAGCATATCAGCTTTGCCACTACTGTGTCTCTTCCCCTGTAAAGCTAAGCCATGTGGGGGATGTTGTAAGGGCCCTTAACCCACACAAGAAAATAGGTAAGTCTAATGGATCTCCCTGTCACCTTGCATGAACTAAGACTGCTTCCTATAAAATGGCCCAGTTTCCTCTGCAATGGCAGGGGGGAGTTCCTTGATGGAAATGTTATTATTTAATATATTTATAATTCTTCTCTCAATGGAACCCATAGCAGCAAGCACCCCCCTCCCTCTCTCTCTCTCTCTCACACACACACACACAACCCTGTGTGGTAGGTTAGGCTGAGAGATATATTGTGACTGATCTAAAGCCACTCAATGAGTTTCAAAGAGAGGGATGTGTCAGAAATTCATTTCAGTTGGGTTTTTAATCAGGATTTACCCAATTCACACTTTTTGGACCAAAATTGGGCTCAGATTCAATCTGAGGTTGAAATCCATACACTTCTGAATTTGCAATGTGATTCACGTACCCCCCCCCCCAAATGTGCACATTTGAAAAATGTGTGTGAGAAAAATGCATACCTTTGAAAAATGTACACAAGTATGATTTTAATCCATGGGGAGAATGCATACATTTCAAAGTTGCACACGATTGATGAGTACATTTGGAAAGCTATGCATGAAAATGCAGATGGATTTTCATCTGAAAAGGAAAAAAAAAAACAAAGCTTATAATCGGATACAGACTCGAGTCAGAATGAGCTTCACGATGGAATCTGGAGAATGTTGACATGCTTGAGTTCTTCTGATTGGCACATCCCTGTTCAAGGATGAATGGGGATATGAACCTGGATCTCTTCAGTGCTAGTCTAACCTTTAAACCTAAAAATGCACAGCCCATGGCTCAGGGGCTGCCTGCACCTCTCCAAGGCCTCTATTGAGGCTCAGGCTTCTGCACTGCGACCAAATTCCCTCCCCCCCACTGATTCTGAAACAGATAAGTATTTCCATGCTTGTAGAAGCAGCAAGATAAGAGCAAGCCATATCACGATTGCTGGGGGACTGGTTGATGATAAGGCTTTCCACTCTCTCCCTTGCAGATTGCTCTTTTTTCCTCTGTTACCACCAGTGAGGAAAGAACCATCTGTATTAGGACTGCTGGTGTGTGTGTGTGTGTGTGTGTGTGTGCAACCCCCGACCTTTAAGCCGGCATCACATGGGGCCCAGGGGGCTGAAAAAGGTTGTGCACCCTTGGTCTAACCTTTCAGTGAAATATTATAAAAATGCTGAGGCAGCAGTTGTTTAAATAGTTTGCTCAACTGTAGGATAATATAATACAGGTACTATGCCTGTCACCCGTAAGTAAAGGGGAAGTTGTAAAAACCCCTATAAACAATGGAATATGCAGAATTTAAAGCTAAAAAGCTAGTTTTTAATTGCCAAACTATTTCAAATAAAAGAATGGCTGTAATGTACTATGCATGGTTAGAAATTCAAACATCCAAAGCATCCAAGAGCCAGTGCCTGCAGGAGGAGGGACCACCATCACCTCCATCCGGGGAAGAGGGAGTGCCGCTGCCGCTGCCCCCTTTCCCTGTGGATTTCTGCCCAGCAGACTACTACTCGTTGCAGGGCCAGGACCCCAGGTACTGAGCCAGCCATCACTGACTGCTTCCACCTGTCCCCTTCCCTGGAAGGGGATACATAAGCTGGCTGGCTGTGGGTGCCTGGGAGAGCCAGTGCCTGCAGGAGGAGGGACCACCACCATCACCACCCGGGGAAGAGGGAGTGTTGCCTGCTTGCTTGCCTGCCTTGGTTTCCTTTGTTTTAGCTTTCTGTGGGTCTTGAACTATGTACCTGGGAGGGAGGAGACAGAGCCAAGTGGGGGGATTTGAGGGGCCCAATTAATGTAGTGATGGGTAGAGGGAGATATGGCGTTGTGAGGAGGACTTGACAGGTAAGGGGAAGGCAGCCCACACAGTTAATGGCTGTGCCGTGTTCCAGTCCTCTCTGCAACCGCAGGTTTGTTGGTTACTCTATCAGCCAGCCCTCAGGTCTCTGGATGTTGCTTTTAAATGCTAGATCGGAGCATAATAAGACCTCCCTTATTCCTGACTTGATTCTGGATGAGGCAGCCGATCTGGCATGTAGAACCGAGACCTGGGTGGGAGAGCAGGGAGGAGTTAGTCTCTCCCAGTTATGCCCACCGGGGTATTTGGTTCAGCATCAAGGTAGACCTGAGGGTCGGGGAATGGGGGTTGCTGTGGTCTATAGGAATTCCATCTTCCTCTGCAGGCTTCCTGTCCATGTGACTACTGGTCCGGAATGTTTGCACCTTGTGTTGGGTTAGTGGGACAGACTAGGGATTCTGTTGGTGTACTGCTCACCACGCTGCTCAACAGATTCCCTAGGTGAGCTGACAGAGGTGGTCTCGGGTGTACTGCTGAGATCCCCCAGACTGTTAGTTCTGGGGGATGTCAACATTCATGCTGAGCACACCTTATCCAGAGCTGCTCAGGATTTCATGGTCTCCATGACAACCACGGGACTGTCCCAACATGTCACCAGCCCAATGCATGTAGCAGGGCATACTCTAGAAATGGTTTTCACAACTGGACATGGAAATGGTGATCTGAAAGTGGGGGACTTCACATCACTCCCTTTGTCATGGTCAGATCAGGGGTTTAGACTTAAATCAGCTTTTCCCCTCTGCAAGGGTGGAGGACCTATTAAAATGGTCCGCCCCAGGAGACTAATGGATCCGGATCATTTCCAAAGGGCTCTGTGGAGTTTTGCAGCTGATAGGGCTGGTGCTCCTGCTGAAACCCTGGTTGATCTGTGGAATGCAGAAATGACCCGGGCAGCTGACACGATTGCTTCTGAGCGCCCTCTCCTGAGTAGCGCTCGTGCAGGTCCATGGTATACTCCAGAGCTGAGAGTGATAAAACAAAATAGGAGACGGCTTGAGTACAGATGGAGAAGAACTCCTGGTGGATGCAATCAAACTCTGGTAAGTGCCTACAGTAAGGTATATTCAGGGGCAGTGAGGGCGGCAAAAAAACAATACCTTGCTGCCACTATCAAATCATCAATCTGCCTCCCAGTGCAGCTTTTCAAAGTTGTCTGAGGGCTACTACACGCTGGCCCCAAGGACATGGTAGAACCATCTGAGGCCTGTTGTAATATATTTGCTAAGCACTTCCAGAATAAAATCTTTGGCCAGCCAATCCAGGCACTCCATACTTACCTAGACCTTTAACCACAAACCGTAAGTTCATTTCAGCCTAATTATTTACTTTACCTGTTATTATTCTTACTTCTTTTTAAAGATATAAACAAATGCATATCACAAACAATGAACTTTGCAATATATTTGCAACTATAAACAGGAGAACATCACAGAGGCATTGCATTGCCTCTGTGATGTTCTTGGGGAACATTGCTCGGCCCCATGGATTCTCCAGTATCTGGTTCCACAGGGGGTCAGTTTTGTCCCCCGTGCTGTTCAACACGTACATGAAACTGTTGGGTGCGGTCATCCAGAGTTTTGGCCTAGACAATAGTGGTAGTGAGAAGGAGGAACAGTAGATACCACTGCCTTCAGGTGATGTAATGGCCCACTTTTGATGGAACTTTTTGCCCCTGGAGGCCAAGCAGGGGCCAAGTTGTGCTGTTTCCAGCACCTCTTGAAAACATCTTTATTTCTGGAAGGCTTCCTTGAGTGACTTCTCAGAATTCTGTTTCCTGTGAAAAAAGTGTAATGATTTTAACATGGTTTTATTCTTTTATCCAGAAACTTTCTAGGGCCATGTCTGCACCATCCATTTATCCCGGGATCAGCTCGAGGTTGTCCCTGTGTGTCCAAATGACCCACAGGGGATCCCAGAGTCTACCGGGGGATGACCATTCACTTTCCCCGGGATAAAATGACTACTTTTATCCCAGTGCTCCTGGGTCCTCCCTCCTCCCCGCAAGTAGCGGGGCTCTTTAAACAGCCACAGACTGCACAGAGCTGCCCATTGTGGGTGGGGGAGAGCAATTTTGCCATCCCCTGGATGGCTGCTGGCGCTTTTGTTTTAAGGTGTGTTTTTTTTGTTTTTTTTTAACTTACTTTTTCAGAGGGTCAGGGCTGTGCAATTGCATGACCAGCTCCTCCTTCCCCAAACAAATAATAATAATAATAATAATAATAATAATAATAATAATAATAATTTATTTATTACCCGCCTCTTCCTCCGGATTGAGGCAGGGAACAACATCAATACCAACATAAACTGATTATAAGCATATAAAATGCCTCTTTCCTTCTGGGCCATCACGCTGGCATTTGGTTGCTGGGGTAGGAACCCCAGAAGCCGGAAAACCTGAGATCCCCCCCCCCCCCGTTCTGGAAGACTCATAGCTGTAGATGAGCCCTAGATATGGAGTGATATACAAATGTTGCAATGCTCAATGATGGGCAATTTCTCATCATTGCTACCACGAGAAAGTTCGGGACCAAGTAAGGAACGGCATCTACTGTTCCTCCTTCTCACTGCCACTATTGTCTGGACCAGAACAAAGAGGCAGTTGAACAGACAGGTTGCAAATGTGAAGAGTAGGAGCAATGACGAAGAGAAGGAACATCTGCCAGGGCCCCTACTGGTGTGTGAGCCCTTGGCAGGTGCCCAACAGTGCCTACCCTTGATGCTGGCCATCACTAGGAGGGAGGAGAATGGAGTGAGTACCCTGGAAAACGGCATGACTGGGTGGGTGGAAACCTGAACAGGTGAACTCGATGCTGCAACAATTCCCACTTGTCCTTATTTTGAATAACAACATTCCAAAAATAATAAGAAAAAAAAACCTGTATGCGCTAAATAAGGTACAGCAATGTTCTTGAAAAAGAAGTTAAATTGAATTTATAGCCAAAATAAATCCTTGTACTAGCTGTCCCCAAAGTGCTTAATTGCAGACTTAATTGTTCGCATGCTGTTAACCCACTTAAAGTCTATTTAAAGTAAGGGAATACGACTGTGGGATGAGAATGTCCGTGCTGATTTTTATTTTACTTTGTCATAGCTTTTAAAGGATCCATTTGTGGGACGATGCAAACATGGGTAACAAGCCTTGGAAACTGATTTCTTAAAATGTTGTGAAAATGAAATTTTAAATCTAAAATGACAGAGATCTTCCCTTCCTCCATTATCACCCTCAAATTTAAAATGAACATCTCTCTCTCTCTCTCTCTCTCTCTCTCTCTCTCTCTCTCTCTCCACACACATACGCACACACACTTTTTTTAAAAAACATATATTGTCCCTATGGAGCACAAGGCTCTAGGAACACTGGTGTTTGATTTCTAGCCCTTTTATCTCTGATTGTAGATACGATAATTCCAACCTTAGCCAAGTCTGCTTTTAATTGAAGCTTCATAAGAAATTGCATTTCCCTTTGATACAAGATTTCAAAGTTACCAAGAAAGGTTCTGGCGTATAATTGAAGGGTCATGAAAGGAGAGGGCCCCGAAGTATTGCAGTGCTCCTGGCCATGATTATCAAAGGGTTTCTCTGTTTCTGGCAGCTACAGAAAAACCAGTTTGAAGTTCCATTAATGCAGGTGTTCTGAACCAACAGAAGTCCACAACTAAAACTTCCACTATCTGCTGTAACCATCTATGGCCACAGTTTGAGGCCCATGGTAGCATGAGATTTCTTTGTAGGAGAGTGAGGTGTTTGATCCATTGACCAAGGAGATTGATCCTGCATAGGTTTTGGTCAATAGATATGCCTCGTCAATTCTACCACTTCATATGAAAGCCTCAGCATCTCAAATGTTGTCCTGCTTTATCCACATTTTTCACATTATTGAATGCCATGCAAGTGCTTCTTTCTGCCCAGGTAGCTAGTAAATATCTGGGAAACCATAACTTTCCTTATGTTCCATTCTAATTACTAAGCACATTAAAACAAATCAAGACCATTCTCAAATCCATGAGAAAAGTGATGCCCCCTCAAAATGTTGAAGTTGAGGATACAGCCTCAAAATCACAAGTAGTCTCACATTCATGAAGAAAAGTGATACCCCTCAAAATTTCGAAGCCTATAGTCTCAAAATGTCCCCAATCACTCCACCCACACAGACAGACAGGCATCCTCTCTGGATTATCACCTTTCAGCCACATATGCCTAGAACAAAGATTGGATGAATCTGTTACTCCAACACTCACTTAAAAAATATAAATAAATCTCAAATTCTTTCCATCCTGTTTATGAAGGAATTTGCCTATTTTGTTTAAATTCTTATATATATATAAAAAATGAACTGAACAAAATTTTCACCCATATGCTCCACCTACATTTGATAGGTATAGGTATCCCTAGCATGGAGAGGACCATTTGTACCTGCCATCCAAAGGCTCTTAAATATGAAGAGAAAAGAAAAGAATAGGTGGCAACCCCAATTCAACATCACAGAGATTCAGAGCCAGACTTTTAAGTACCTGGAAGGACAAACCGGACAGTTTTATTTTTTCCCCGCATTCCCTTTTGTTTTATAACTTAAGTTCTTTCCATCAAGTAGTGAATTTTGGAAAATTCTTATCAAAACCCAACCAAACGAAATACTCACCCATCCCTACGTAGAAGACACTCTGCATTACCAGAAAAGGCATCACCTTAACAATAAAAGCTTCACAATCTCTGCCAGTCCCCCCAAAACCAAACTCAACTTTCTCCTGTTTTACACGAATCTAACTCTCCCCCCCCCCTCAAAAAAAAGCAAGTGTACCTGGCACTTCCAATCTAGCATCAGTTAATTGCACTGACCTTTTAAAAATAAAATAAAATAAAGCAAACCAAACCAGAACACTAATGGAGTAGATAGGGTGGATGAATTCCAGTTGTAGTAGGACATTAACTTCCAAGAACTTTTGATGGCATACTGTAGATCCCCTATGAACATATGAAGCTGACTCCAGTCAGAGTGTTGGCCCATCCAAGTGTATTCTGACTGACAACACTGTCCAAAGTTTCAGAATAGGCATATTTCCCCACTCTGCAAACTACAGATGCCAGGGAATGACCATGAACATACAATGCATTTGTTCTCTTAATGAAATGGCACACTATGAGAATAGAATCTATAGCCTTTGATTCTAATCCTGAAACATTGGCTGTGTGCTCTCATTCTATATCTAGATACAATACATGTGTAAAGGAGGGAGGAAGATCATGGTGATAGGTCCCTCTCTGGCCTCATGTACTCTTCATGCCGTGTGGTGGGGATGTTGGAGAAATCCACAATGGATACAAAGGAGTTTGGATTTTTTATTATTATTATTTTTCAACATAACATAATACAACATAAACCTAAACAACATAAAATACAATACATACCGCATACCCCCATGCTCCCCTCCCCCCAGGAGACCTTCAATTATACATTATTCTTCTTTCCAAAAATGTAAAGACTCTTTTGAAGGCATTTGCCCCTTCCCCGTTCTTAATACATATTCCAAAAATAAATTCCATATATCTCCAAAATCATTCTTACTGGACATTCCCCTCTTTATTTTCATTTTACACGTTAGCTTATAATTAAGTGCCATGTCCCATATTTCTTTATACCATTCTTCTATGGTATATATCCCTTGCCCTTTCCAATTTTTAGCAATCATTATTCTGGCGGGAGCCAGGAGGTTGTTTATTAATTCTCTCTTATTTATATTCTCAATACCTTTTTCCCATATTGCTAGTAGAGCCAGCTTTGGGTTTAATTCCAAATTACTTCCAATTATATAACTTATTTCTTTAAACACCCTTTCCCAAAATTTTTGTACATGTTTACAGCTCCACCACATATGGAAATACGTTCCAACCTCCTGACATCCCCTCCAACAATTCTTGGACACTTTTTTATCTATCTGATGAAATCTTACCGGCGTTAAATACCATCTCCATACTATTTTATAATAATTCTCCTTAATTCTAATCGACAAAAGCTTTAACATTCTTGCATCCCATATCTTCCCCCAGTCATGTTCATTAATTTGTTCTTTTAAGTCATCTTCCCAAATCATTTTAAACGAATCTCTATATTCAGCTTCCTCTGTCAGGATTTTATATATTTCGCTAGTTAGACCTTTTCTAACTTTAATTGCTTCCTTCTTTCCTCTTGATTCAATTAAATCTTCAAATCTTGTATTATTTCTACACCTCATTCATCTTTTTCCATTCCTGTGTCCATTTTTCCAATTGTAAACATTTGAACCAAGCTATCTTTTGTCCTTTTACCAACTCTCTAATTTGCTCCTTATCTGTCATTCTTTCCATCCAATTCCTGAACTTAATAATTTCCTGACCCTTCAAACTTCCTTCCAATTCTACTTTTAAATTCCTTGGGAAATTTCTCACAACTACCACTGGGGCGAGTGGAGAGTCTCCTGGTATTAAACTCCCTTTAACTTTCTCCCAGATCTCTAGAATGTTTTTCAGCAACGGGTTGACCAGTCCCCTCAAATCTTTCTTTTGGATTTTATTATTAAAAAAAATATTTTGCAATTTGAAATCTGGTTCCCCTGTTTGCGTTTCTAACCATTCTAAATCTTCCTCCCCTAATATACTATTTATAACATATCTTAACTGATTAGCACTATAATAATTCTTTATGTTTGGAAGTCCCAAACCTCCTTTCTTTTGTGTCTTATACCATAGCCGTTTATTAATCCTAGCTCTCTTTATCTCCATTGCAATAAGCATTAATCATATTTTGCCAACTCTTTAACTCTACATCCGATATTTTAATCGGTAGAATTCTAAACAAAAAATTAATCTTGGGTAATATCTTCATTTTTATAACCGCTATTCTACCAAACCAAGAATGTTTTAATTTCCTCTATGCCTCTAACTTTTCCCCTACCTGTTTTTTTCAAACTTACAAAATTAATTTCCTCTAACCTGTCTAAATCTTTTGCAATATTAACTCCTAAATAACGTACTATATTTTTAAGCCTAAGACCTAACTTAACTTTACCTTCCTCCATCTCCTCTTTGTTATAATTGAATAACATCATTTCTGACTTCCCCCAATTAACTTTTAGACCTGTGACCTCCCCAAATTCTCTCAAATGTTTCTTAATCAGCTCCCCCTCCTTCAGGGGGTCTTCTAATGTCAGTAATGTGTCATCCGCAAACATATTTATTTTAATCTTCTCCTTCCCTCCTATCCCCTTCAATCTTGAATCCTCCCTTATAACATTTGCCAAAATTTCTATTACTATCACAAATAATATCGGTGAAAGTGGGCAACCTTGTCTTGTTCCTCGGGCTAGTGTAATCTGTTGCATTAACCCATCATTAACCATTATTTCTGCTTTATTATTTTTATACAGTTGATCCATCACTCCCATAAATTTCACTCGAAGCCCAAATGTTTTCAAAATTAATTTAAGTGCTGGCCATTCCACGCAATCAAAGGCTTTGAATATTTCCAATGCTAATAATCCCGCTTTTAAATTCCTTTTTTTAATAATATTAATTATATTTAAAACTCTTCCACTTAAATTAGGCATTTGCCTTCCTGGGATAAATCCACATTGATCCTTTCTAATATACTTATGTATAAACGTACTCATCCTTTTTGCCATTATTGAGGAGTTTGGATTTTGATGAATCCAACCTGCAGATTCCACAGCACAGTGGCTTTTTTCTGAGTCACGCAGATGGCCAAACCATTTTCTTTTATTGTTGTTGGGGGGGGGGCATGTTTTTGCGCAAGTCCACATTTGCAAACAGTAATGAAATTCTCGTACATAACATGATTCCATCAATGAACAAATGACAGAATGAAAGACGCCCAATAATCCACAAAGCAGAAACAGGACACATTTAACAAAAGCCATGCACCCTTGCCTTGTGGGCAGAACCTACACATGTCCTGTGAACATATATAGGCTCCTGTATATGCAGTCCAGGCATAGGTGTGTGCAAGGGGTGTGTCCGGTGTGCCCAGGCATACCCTAATGTCTCAAGCAATTGAGGGAGCCATTAAGTAGGGATCCAGAGGGAGATCCAGATTCAGTGGGAATGGTCCTCCAACTGCCCTCTGGCTGCTCTGCTACTGCGCCGAAGAACTACTGCCTCTGAGAGAGCACCATTGCTCCCGGCAGCAGGAGCAAAAAGGGATTGGTCTGCTGGGAACCTCTCTGCTAGGAGTTGCTCTTCAAAGAGGTTAGGGGGAGGGACATCGAAGACTAGTATAGCCTCATAAGCCCCTCCCCCGGCCAGTGTCACCACAAAGCTCCACCAATACTGGGGCTTGAGGAGTGTCTCTTCATCCCCCACAACTCAATAGCTTGCCTGACCATGGGGTGGAGCATCCGTGTCTACAGTGTTTAATGAATGAATGAATAAAAATAGTGTCCTTTATGATTGAGTATTCAATAAATGTTCACCTTTAAAAATAAATAAATAAAATTCCTGGGTGCTCACCCTAATGAAATGTGCTGTGCATGCCCATGAGTCCAGGATCCTCAGTTTTCAACTATCACAGCTCACACATATAGGAATGTATGCGTTTGGCTCTCTTAAAGCACAATGAACACATCATGACTACTGACATGGCCTGACTGTTGCCACAATCCTTCTTCCCCACTCCAGGAATCTATCATACCTAGATTTAGTGTCTGCATAGGCTGTTTAAACCAACAGGGCCATTACCCAGTTGGACTGGACAAGGTTACCCTCATGAAGAGTGGCTTTCTGGTATACCAAGCAACAAATATAAATTGTTCTACAGTATTTGGAAGGGAACATGGAATAAAACGGAACAACCAACCAAAAACTAAGGGTCCAAAAAAAAATAAAATGGAAATCTTTCCCACCTGTCTTAAGCAGTTCCTTATACAAAGGGACATTTAATCAGCTATTTGCAATTATTTAGTAGGTTTCCAACTGCTTGAAAGAGATCCCCAGCTCAATTCAAATGCTAATATTAAGTAACTAGTTTCTCCCTTCCTAAAACCAAAGACAGCATAAAACTGTAATCCTGCAATAAGGTTTTTCATCATAGTTTTTTCATTAAAAAAATTCTCCCTGCACCAGTGTGTGCTCCTTTAAAAGACTAAACCACAGTAATCTACAAGCTGTCCTTCAACAGGCAGCACTAGCTACATTCCTATGCACCAATCTAAACAGCAAGTCTTCAGCAGGAAGCAGGGACTCATGAATCCTCATTTAGAGGCCACCAGGAACAACAACAACAACAACAACAACAAATCAAACTGAAACAGAATGAGTGACAATTGCAAGGGTAAGGGAGAACCATACCACCAACAGCTCAGGTAGTTGTTTGTTAAGATGTAAAGGTAGGCTGACCATATGAAAAGGAGGACAGGACTCATGTAACTTTAACAGTTGCAGAGAAAAGGGAATTTCAGCCAGTGTCATCTGTATGCAATTAGTTCCTGGTGAAATTTCCTCTTCATCATAACAGTTAAAGGTGCAGGCACTGTACTAGAGTGTCCATATACAAAAGAAGGCAGGGCCCCTGCAACTTTAACTGTTGTGATGAAGAGGGAATTTCACCAGGTACGAATTGCATACAAATTATGCCTGCTGAAATTCCCTTTTCTGTACAACTGTTAAAGTTACATGAGCCCTGCTGTCCTCCTTTTCATAGGGTCAGCCTATGTAAAGGGCATCCAAGATCACCTGTGCATCAACTGGAGTAGAAAGGGCAAAGAAAGCATCCTTGATGCCTCTTCCTCCTCGCCCACACTCTGACAGCGGCTGAATACGGACAACACGATAGTCAATGGTGGGGCAATAATCAACTTTACAGTTGTCCATCTAGGGGGTCCTCCCCACACAACATGGTAATACATAATCAACTGTGGTGTGTATGAGGATCAGCGCTGAGTTGACTATGGCAGCATTCGGATGACACAATAGTCAATACAACTGACGATTGTTCCCCCCCACCCCAGTTGCTTATTGTATCGTCCGAATTCAGCCAGCCTATTTTTTTTTTTTTTTTAGTGAAAATCTATTACCTTTGTTTGCCTGGCTTTGTGTAGTTAGCATCAAGCTAACAGATTGCAGGACTTTAATTTAATTTTTTTTTTAAATCATTTGCTATGGGCATTGGTACCAATGCAAATCTGGAAGGGAACAGACTAGGAATCTCATTTTTTGTTTGTTTGTTTTTTAATTGATTCCTGTGGCTATTTTGTAAAACATTATACGCATAACAACAGCAGCAACAATCATTTAGATTTTCCGCTCCGTAATGCAAATTTGGGAAGTTCACTGAAAAATGCAAGACAACGTGAACTGAACACGTTTCTCGCCTGTCTCTACACATACTGTTCCTAAGCCTATTCTGATCCTAAACATCCATGGTGGTATGTTGTGTGATGCTGGTATGATGTGCACAATCAATCCTGAACAACAGGCCTAATAGTAGTAGAAGTAGCAGCAGCAGCAGCAGCAGGAGTATATTTATTTATAACTCACCTTTTTCCCAGGGCTGGGACTCAAGGTGGCTTAAACCACAGTGTGTGACCCATTCAGCCAGCTACAGCCTATGAGCCAAGTATGGTGGCAAAGAAGGGGACTGATAAACCACAACATTTGTATGATGTCGTTTATCAGTCTACATGTGGTTTATCACACTGCGAAAAGGGTGTGGTAGTTGTGATTGTTTCTGTCAATACCTAACAGCTTGGTGGTTTAGATTGTGCAAGCTTACTTAGGGTCATCCAAAGACATTTGCTACCTGAGGTGAGGGACAAGATGGTGCCCCTCTCTTCCCATGTACGCAAGTTGGGCATACTTGGTTATATCCAATGTTAGTCTAACTTAAGTCCCATTCATTTCATTGGGTCTCCTCTAAGTAGGACTAGCATTGGATACAGTTGAATCTTACTTCAACACTGATGATAGGACAGTATCCTCCACCACACCTGGGCTACTTTTGTTGACATAGGGCAGGACACATGGAACACACAGTTCTGTCCTCCCATAAATCACCACCACTTCCTGCTTCTTCTTCCTAAAGTGGCCTCCTCCTTTTACCTAATGGTGAAACCAGCCATGAGCTTATTGTCAGTGGAACAAATCTTAGTTCTAGCCATAAGGAAGTTTTAACAAAATGAACATATACAGTTGTAACAAAAAATGCTGACTAAAAAACAAACAACCCCCTGTTGTTATTATTATTGTACGGATTATTATACTTTTCGTCCACTCGATAAGCAACATTTAAAACTATATTTTAAAAAGGCAGAATTGCCCTTTCCAAAACCATAGGCAGAATACTGTCAACCTATGAACATACATGCAGATAAATAATGCACAAGAAAATGCCCCCAAAACTTTTTTTTTCAATAGCTGGTAAAATATAATTAAAGGTTAATCATGTAGAAGCAATATTTCCCATCATTTCAAAGTGTTTTTGCAATACTGTTATCACCTTATTTTCATTTACTATATCACTCCCTAACAAGACTGCAAAATGGAAGTTACAGATTTCTCCACCTATAATTAAGATTTTACAGCCTAAAGAAAGAAACGGGGTTGGGGGCAGGGGAAATGAGAGCCACTTCCTGAAGAAACGTCTTGTGCCTTAAAGGAAATATCTGCAGCCAGTTGATGATTATTTAATATTCAAACTATTCTTTCAGATGGAACTCTGTCGGCAACGCTTGTTCTCGCAGTTGATGTTGCCAGGACTCAACCTTGGTCTC
This sequence comes from Anniella stebbinsi, assembly GCA_029215795.1. Classification (NCBI taxonomy): domain Eukaryota; kingdom Metazoa; phylum Chordata; class Lepidosauria; order Squamata; family Anniellidae; genus Anniella; species Anniella stebbinsi. The sequence continues at coordinate 4,734,124 of JARDYH010000006.1, forward strand.
TTTCCTTTTCAGTGTCAGTGTTGGCCTTTAAAATATATAATGTATAGATGAAAAGAGTTCTGAGCAGGTGCAGAGTACAAAGAATAGCAGAGTTGGAAGGGGCCTTTAAGGCCATCGAGTCCAACCCCCTTGCTCATTGTTTCCCCCTGAGAAACTACAATGTTTCCTCACAGCAAAGATTGAGGTGGAGGACTTCTAGGGGAAATGGTGGTATTTCCAGACAGGCATGAGCCATGGTGTCTCCTATTTTATGTTTTATTTTTTTTAGAAATGAAGCACTATCTTTCATTCTAAGCCCTGATCTCCACCAAGCAGGATAAAACACTTTGAAAACGTTTTCAGAACTGAATATGGAGTATGTCCTGGACCCCAATAGTTGTCAAAACTGTTATAAACCATTTTAAAGCAGTAGTGTAGATCCTGCCCTGCTGTTTTCATGGGGGCAATAAATAAGAGTGGTTAGAGGCCATTGTACAGAACTACTGTCCCTGACCAGTTAAATGGCTATTGGGCATGTACTGAATGAAAAATCTATAAACACCTGAAGTTATTTAGAACATAGATTACAGCATCCTATTTGGAAATATCTCCACTAACCTGATGGACCCTTATTATTTCCATTAACTTATTTATTTTCTATGCGTTTTTTTTTAAAAAAATAAGTGGATGTTAGGGGGTAGGGAAAAGAAGGGGTTGCGATGAAGGGGAAATATCTTAAAATTCGGAAAGAAAACAGCAATATTAATAAAAGAAGGGAATATAATCTTCAACAGCAACATGATCTAGACAGCACCATCTAAATGGAAAAAGCAGTACCATACACATGCCAACTGTTGGAGAGTGTGGTAAGACTTACAGCAGAATTGGATTATACAAAGGAAGTATGGTTGCATGCCATTTATTATTAGAGGGAATAAAGCACAGGCTAGAGCCAATCTAGAATAAGTTTGCATCAATTTACTGTACTGGTGTTTTTATTAGGGGTGTGCACGGACCCCCCGGATTGGATCGGGACCCAGATCGGGACCTCCAATTTTGTCCCGGATTGGATCGGACAAAATCGGGCCCCCCCCCAGACTGGATTGGGTCTGATCCTGATCCAAAAATCAGACATCCGATTTTTGGATCAGCCGCCATTTTTGTTTTCCCCATAGACTTGCATTTGGGGAAAGAAAGCTTTTCCCCAATGCAAGTCTATGAGGAAAAAATGGTGGTGGGTGGGTGAGGGGGGCCTTACTCCCTCATCCCCCCGGGGCCATCCGTTGTGGACGGCCCTGGCAGGTAAGCCCCCTCCCTTGCACTCCTTACCCCCCCCCCCGGGGCCATCCGCTTCCATCCGCGGGCACCCGTGGGTGCCTGCGGATGGAATCGGATGGTCCCGGGGGGGTAAGCCCCCTCCCTCTTCCCCTGCTTACCTTCCGTGGCCATCCGCTCCCATCCTCCGCTGGCCGCTACTGCGAGCAGGCTTCGCGGCCTGTCCCTAGGTAGCGTGCCAGGTGATGTCATCACCTGGCACTCTACCTAGGGGCAGGCCGTGAAGCCTGCTCGCAGTAGTGGCCACCGGCAGATGAGAGTGGACGGACACTAAAGGTAAGCGGGCCATGGGACCCCCTCCCCCCTCCCCCCCTGCTTTCCTTCGGGGGACATCCGCTCCCATCCACCGCTGGCCTCTACTGTGAGCAGGCTTTGCGGCCTGCTCCTGAGTAGCGCGCCAGGTGATGACTAAGCTAAGCCCCCTGCCCCCGTTGTCCGCTTCCATCGGCAGGTGCCTGCTGGCGCACGCTGATGGAAGCAGACAGCCCCGCCAGGGAAGCCCCCCCCCGCTGTCCACTTCCATCGGCAGGCACCCACTGGCGCCTGCCAATGGAAGTGGCGGTGGGTGCCAGCGGGTGCCTGCTAATCCTCCGATCCATCCGATCTGGATTGGGACCTTTCCGGATCAGATCGGATTGAATGATCCAGCGGTGAGATCGGAAATCGGATAATTGTATCCAATTTCCCCTGGATCGGATCCGTATCGTGGATCGGACCCTATCCAGTGCACACCCCTAGTTTTTATACACATTGTTGAAGAAGGCTATCTAACACTGTTCAGCTACAAACACCCTCTAAAGCTGGTAAAGCAAGTGAAGGCATGAGATATGGTTATTTGCTTCCCTCAGGGGAGAGAAGACATGTTGCCTGTTGCACAGGCAAAAAAGAATGAAGAGGAAGGGGAGGGAATAGGAGAAGGGGACCAATCAAGTTACAGGACATCGAGGGGGATGATCAAGTGACAGTTGATTCAACACCTTTACTATTGCCCCCTATAGTCTGGAAACATGAGAACAGGGAAACAAAAATTAGATGGATGTCATATTAAATGTGCTAGCCTTTATAGTGCTACCCTTCTCTTTGTTGTTTTGCTTAATTTTGAATGACAGGCTCTAATGAGAGCACACAGTTGCACAAAAATTGTACGGGGAAACACTGTGCACACACATTCCAACTTTATGGCCAACGTTTGCCTGGACAATGAAGTGATTGGGGAACTCCCGGAGCCTTCTGTTGCACTCTAGACTAGCTGTGTTGGAGCTGCTATCACTTGGAGGCCTGATACTTTTAATGGAACCATTATAGAAGTGATTTACTTAGTCATCTATTTTAAATAACAGATAATTGATTTCTTTGCTTAATGGTGCTCCAGGTCTGCTTAGTAAAGGAAGGCTTGTCTGTTGAATTACTCAACCTCTGCTCTTCTGAAAAAGCTATCTTGTTAGATTCATTGACAGTCAGTGTTGCCATGCCTAGAAGCCCTGCATTCCACAGGGCTCAAATACCTTTAGACCATCCATTTTCTGTTGTTGGTTCCTTCAATAATTGATTATATCTATTTTATACAATGACAAATGCAGTGCCTTGAACCAAAGTGCAGCGCATGCTGACAGGATGCAAAAACCAAAATTGAGATGCTGCTGAATAATCCTGTTTCCCCTCTGCTGGCTCGATTTATCATGCCAATGTTAAAGTTAAAGAATGGATTGAAACATAACTTTAAAAGCGAAGCCACACTACAGAGAGTATGACTCCTACAGCCTGGCCCAATCGTCAGTCAGATCCAGGGCTATATTTGCTTTGCAGTAACAGATCCGTCTCAGGAAGCAGAGCTATCTTGGGCAATTCTTCCATATGACATGCGAAAAGTAAAAAAAAAATCCTTCTAGATATTCTCTTTGTGTTCCCAGCCGTTGTTGTGAGATTCATCCCCAAATTTCAATCCTAATCACCTCCTTCTGTCTCTTATTATCCTTACAGAAGGCATGGAACTGCCACATGTCAGTTTATTTCTTGCAAGGCAAAGATGCCCAGTTTCAGGACAATCTTCTAGATCATCAAAAGCGGAATAGGGGTATATATATATATTTTTTTTGGGGGGGGGGTCTTAAGGTAGATTTACACAATGTAATGAATGTGACAATTATACATCACATGATATCCTGGTCTACTTGCGGGCATTCTGTAGTGACTGTATCCAACATGGTTGCTGCTTTTTTTCATAATGGCAGCTACCAATGGGAGGCAAACATACATATGCTGGAACTATCACCACATGATTTAGGTAGTTGCTGTCCACCTGGTCGTGGCACTCAGTTCAACCATTCTGCTCTAGTGCTTCTTAAATGGATAGATTTGGAATCAGTATGGCAATTCTAAGCAACATTGGACAATGCAAAGTACATCATCATCATCATCATCATCATCAGAGTTTTATGCATGCACGTTCTCACAATGCTGATTGAGAACTGCAGCGCATGGACATAGGAACTGCAGCACATTGCTTAATTTGTTCTTTGTGTTCAAGGTACATCATAAGTGATGATACGTAGTCCCATGATCAGCTGCTGTGCTTGTTTATGAACATGGAAAACATGGAAGGAGAAGCAGTAGGCAATGGCTGAACTTCAGCAGGAGTATCGGCCACAAGTGAAAAATGTTTACCATTGTAGGGATTTTTACATTCTTCATGGAGCTAGGATGAGTCAACTTCCAGTGATTCCTGTAGGATTAGTTCCTTTATTTCACATGTACCTGCATCAGGGATGGGGAATCAGTATATTTCCAGTCTGTGTCAGACTTGCATGTATACAGTCCTAAATCCATTCTTGTCTAATGTCTACAATTAAAAACAAACACACCAAAATTCACATTTATTTTCGTATGAGACTTCCCTCAATATATGCACCCTGTAGGCAGCTTTCCCTAATGTGCAATTTTCTCTTATGCAATTTTTCAGCTGAGGACTGCATCTCAAAGTACAATACATCACAGTGTACACTCTGAATAACTATGTTCTGATCTGCAGATTAGTCTGGAAAGTGCAAATTAAATTGGATCACTGAAAAATGTAGATTGAATCAAAAATTTCCTCATCCATAATCTGCAGAGGATTTTTTTTTTTATGGTAGCACCATTACTTTTTTAACTTTCAATTTGTTTAGGTTGTTGTTCGAGTGGTCAATACCACTACAACTAACACACCTCAAACTTTGGTTGAATTCGGACGACACAATAAGCAACTGAGTGGGGGGAAACAATCGTCAGTTGTATTGACTATCGTGTTGTCCGAATGCTGCCATAGTCAACTCAGCGCTGATCCTAATCCACACCACAGTTGATTATTTATTACCATGTTGTGTGGGGAGGATCCCTTAGATGAACAACTGTAAAGTTGATTATTACCCCACCATTGACTAATGTGTTGTCCGAATTCAGCCTTAGGCTCATACGTTTTGTTCAAGGTCATATTTACATTGGCCCTATTCAGACAATACATTAAACCATGATGGTGAAGCACTTTGAGCTAAACATTTTGGCTTAGTGTGTCATGTGAACCATGCCATTGACCCTGTTCTGTTGATATGCTAAGCTACGGTGGTTAAGCACTTTGAGCTAAACATTATAAACCATGAGTTAGCGTGTCATGTGTTCCATTCCTAACCATGGTGGATACATAACCACAGTTTAAACACTAATCACTTGCTGCAAAAGGGTTAGTGGCCTAAGCATGGTTTAGTGTGTTGTCTGAACAGATCCATTATTGTCTGCCAGTGGGATATATGTGATGTCTTTGTAACTTAAAAATTCCCGGCCCAATCTAGAGTTCTGGATGCAAGATATGGTTCTGTAAATTACATTTTCAATTTTTAAAGTTCTACTCAATTTTAGCAATTGAAAAATTCAACAAAAATGAGGCATTAAATTATCAGCTTCTGGGCATGTGTCAACAGCAGCTGCTGACTTGGCCTCTAGTCTTATTAAAGTGGATTACATAGGGGCACATCACGTTGACACACACATTCATGGTAATCTTGTTTCACATTATGGACATAGGAAGAATGTTCAATTAAAGAAGCTTTCCATAGAATACATCTGAGTATCAGGAGCAGGGGAAATTCATATGTTGAACCCATTATTTCCAGACTTTGGTGGCATCATTACTCATTGGGTACAGGTGTCAGAATTCCGTTTTGGCTCTGTACAAAATCTGATTGCCATCTGTTGCCACTGTTCAGTTAGTGATGATGGATAGGCATTCCTCATTCCCAGGTGACATCAAATGCAGAATTATAGCTTTTTAATGACATTTGTTTTATCAGGTCCCAATATCTCCTTGAAACTGTTTTTAGCAGTTTTTTTTAAAAAATTGTATCTTAAAGATTTTATATTATATTTTGCATTTTTTGAAAATCACCCAGATTGCTCTGGCTATTGGGCAGTATAGAGAATAAATAAATAAATAAATAAATAAGAATATCTCATGCTCCCAATCTGTCACCCACATTAGTTATAATTACATTTTAAACCACACTTGAAGCTATTCTGAAGGGCATTTGATAGATAGATAGATAGATAGATAGATAGATAGATAGATGATAGAGGCATACCCACACAACATAAGAGAGCAATCCCTAGACAGATTCCTCAATCCAAGATGGAAACAGCACTCTGACCTCAGACCCAGGAGTCCATGCTCTGCCCCCTGCTGGTGCAGAGAGAAACATGCTGGGAGCCTGTATGAGCTCAGAAATGCAAACTCAGAGAAAAGGGAAAGAGGGACGTTCTGTGGGTGGGGAGGGGAGGAGACCGGGGCAACCAGCTGATGAAGGATTCTCTGTCCGCCCCAGCCTCTTTCTCTCCAGCTCCACAGAACCCCAGCTAGATGGGCAAAATCACCTGTCTAGCGAAAAAGCAAGGTGAAAGGAACATGGACGTGATGATTGCCCCCATGCTCCTCCCAGTGTGCATAGGATGCCCATTAGTCTCCAACTTCAGAATCTGATGGGCATCTGGATAGGATTGTGCCCTCAATTATTTAAGGTATAGAATAGACATTTTTTTTTATTTGGACCAGTCACAAGCCATTGCAACAAAACATACGTATACAAGTGTGAGTGAACATCATGGGCAAACAGGATTCAGTTCCATCAGTGTGCTGATGATACACAGTTATATGCTTCTTGTCTTGTGAACCCTGCTCTTTCTGGCTCTGTCTTGGAGGAATGCTTAAATGGCACAAAAGCACCAGAGCTTTCTGAAGTACTTTGGGTGGTGATGTGGCACAGGGCCTTCTTTGCATTGGCAATGCAGCTATGGAATTCCCTCCCCCAGGAATGTTTGCCTCACTCCTTCCTTTTTGTACAGGGTAATAAAAAGACGTTTTAATAGAACATATGATTTTGTATTGTTTTAATTCATCTTGTTAGCTGCCTTAAATACTTTGGGTTACTAATACTGCCAGAAAGAAATAATATATGGGAAAGACTGAATTGATGCTTGCAGTGGATGGAACAATTATAAGCAATTATAGAGCAATTATAAGTCCTTGGGCATCGACCTCAACCATATCCTCTCCATGCAACCTTGGGCTTGAGGTTGCTTCACTAAGCTGAATGTTATACAGAACAAGAAAGCCATAACATTAGTTGGAACAAGCTGATTTTGCTAGATCAGCTCACATCCTGGTGATCTTGAGGCTTGGTTTCAGTAATTCCCTCTTATACAGGCATCTCATGAAATGAGCTGTAGTCTATGGGACTGTTCAGACAACACCTAAGCCATGGCTAGGTAATGAATCTTTTTTTGGAGCAAATGGTTAGTAAGCATGCTTAAATTGTGGTCATGTAGACATCATGGTTTGGAATGGTTCACATGACCATAATTAGGGAATGGCAAGCTCTCAGGGGCCCCGCCTCGCAAGCTCATTGAGTGCTCCCAGGCTAGCCCTGTTCTGGCCCAGCTGGCCCGGCCAAGCACTCAGCACTGCTCACGTCCAGGGCCTCCAGAAAGTGTGCTTTTCCTCCCCACCCATGCCCATCACTTGGATTAAAAGTCCCTTTCAGGCCCCAGTGGGTGAAGGAAAGGGAAGAGGCATGGAAAAGTGTGTTTTTTGAGCCTCTGGAAAGCATGCAGATTTCCCCAGCAATGCTAAAGCATGGCCAGGGGAATTGCACACCTTCCCCCCTCCCCCACACCCATTGGGGCCTGAAAGGGCCTTTTTAACATTTATAAAAGAGATGCCCCAAACCCTTCCACTCTAATGACAGCTGTGGTAATGATGGTCACCATTACCTTAGCAGTTGAAAAGGACAAAGGGCATGCACAGGTCAGGGCGGAAGTGAGTTGTCAAGGGTACCATGGGGCTAAAATCCACCAGGTGGGTTTGCTGGGGCATGGGAGGGCAGGACACAGGGGCCCCATCCATAGCCATAATGTTTAGCTCAGAATACTTAACTACTGTGGCTTAGCAGGTCATCTGAACAGGGTCAATGACAGCTTATGCCATAAATATGTTTGTTAGTCTTTAGGTTGCCGCAAGACTCTTGGTTGTTTAGGGCTCTAGCTGTATTTCAGCCATGTAAATAAGAATGTTCTTAATGGTCAAGTCCATGGAAGAATGGTACTAATAAAGGGGGGGGGGATAAGTCTATGACATTACTTAGTTGTGACAATGAATGAAGATATAAATTGCAACTTCTATTCCATTCGTAAGGATATATTATTTTTGAATGGATGTGGGGTGTTATTTGTGTTTCCATTTGTGTGTGTATTCTTTGTGTGACTCTATTTTCTAAGGCCTTGTGCTTCAGAAGCACACAGAGAATACATAGAACACACAGTCCTTCAATCCATATGAAACGCTAGAAGTGTTGCCCATAATGAAGTTATCATTGTGTGAATGTGTGGCTAATGGATTACACTAAATACTAGTACTGACTGCCCGGTCCCATGCATCTTTACTCAGAAGAAAGGCCAATTTGTTAAATGGGCATAGACTGAGGGAGGTGTACATACGATTGCAGCCAATGTGGACATTACTTTAAATCCATATCTAGAATCAGTATCTTTTCTCCCCCCCCCTTTTTTCATTTTACTCTAGTGTAGGTGCAGAGGGCCAAATCCAGATCTTAAAAGCCTCCCTACCTCCATGATATGGCCCAAACTGGATGTGTTCCCCTGTGATTATTCTGCAATAAAAATGGGGGGGGGGGAGAGACATAGCTGCTAGATATGAATTCCAAGTAATGACTGTTTTGGCCCTAAGTAGCACCATTTTGAAATATCCAAGCATCAGCCAGTTTGGGGCATCTCTTCTATAAATGAGCATAACAGAAAAATAACTGGAGGAAGTGGCTGGCAGCAGGGCAGAGTGATGGAACGGGAGGTGGGGGTCAGAGTGAGTGGCAAGTAGTTAAGAGTCAGTTGATTAAGTCAGTTAGCTGAGGAGTTGAAGAAGACAGGCAGATCAATGATTTGGGGACTCTTTTGGTCACCCTGATGGAAGACCTATGCTGGGAACTGGACAGGAGGACAATGTTCCTAGTGCTTCCATGGTTCTCAACAGCACTGAGAACCATGGACCATCAGAGATTGCCTGGCTGGGATGGGCTTTGGAGGAAAATAAACTGTTTTACAATAGTTCTGGTCATTCCTAGAGCGTTGTTTCTAGAAAGTGATGCTGGGGAATAGTACAGCAGCTCCACGGGTTACTGGTTCACTTCTAAGTCAAAGTTTTTATTGGGAGCATCCTTGAGCGATCCATATAATAACATGACCGGGATGGGGAAGAGGGAACTATGTTTTGCAAACGGCAAAAAAACCAACTTGAGTTTTTATTCTGCATGTTGTCTATCACTTCCCTCTGCCTTCACAGTGTTCTTTTACTTGATGAAGTAGGGCATTCCCCACAATAGCACAAAATCAAAAACGTAAACACTTCTGCATATAGGTGTTAAATCTAGCCTTTAACGGCATAAGCAATGGCATTTCTAGAACAGATCACCAGCAAATTAATATGGAAGATTCATTTGCATCAGGCAATTCCCACTTTCGGATATAATATGGGTTCTGTTGCTTCTTGATAACCTTATAATGTGTAAATGCTAAAAACAACAACAACAAAAAACATCGTGCCAAGATCTACCACTTTCCCTCCATGCATACTAATGGCCACTATCATAAAAGATCATTTATTTCTGTTAGCTGAAATCCAGCCAACCATTACATGCACTCAAATCTCACAGAGACCAAGACATGTGTAACTTTTCAGTGACTGAAGTAAAAAAAAAAAGGGGGGGGGGAGACACCCTGAAGATAAATCATGGAAGAAGCAAACAGAAGGGAGCAAAGCGGCTTTCAGAGTTGTTCCTGAAATTGTTGTTATTGTTATTCATTTATATCAGTACTGGTTTCAGGATGGGGGTGTCCCTCAGGGTCCCCATCCTTTCAGCTGGAAGAGATGGGACATGGATTTTGAGAATTTTCTTCCACTGCATCTGATCTTTTTAGATGTTCTGTGAAAAGTAAAGATGGTAGCACTTTTTGGGGCAATGAGCCCTCAGCTGGTCTTGAAACCCACACAACCCCCCTGGAGCCAAGCTAGATAGCTTCGTTAGTCACTGTGGAACTTTACAGAGTACAAGAGGTGACCTGAATGGCTGAAAATCTTGACTCACCCCACATCTTCTCTTTGATATCTGAATATGCATTAAATTTCTGAGATTATATACTTATGGGCATGGATCACTATGGCTGTGACAAAGAGTGTCCACATGTGTAGGGGCAGGTCTGTTAATTTTAACTACATGCCCAGACTTTCTACAATCTTTATATCACTAGCACGCACGCACACACACACACACACCACAACCATGACATGACATGACGCAATAGTGAAATGAGCCACAAGGATCTGGCTGTGCCTGCAAGAAGGGTTTACTGCATTATAAAGGAGTATACATTTAACACACTTACTTCAAACAACATCCCAGGTTTAGTTTAGCTGAAGTCACCTCCCAGCCAGCCTCCAGGTAGCGTATCTCTTCAGATGGAAAAGCTTCACATATTGTCCTTTCTTGGCCTACCCGAATGGGCACATATAAGCAATGGCTGCCTGCCAGAAATTCCTGAGGTGAAATAAATTTCTGTCAGATAGGAGAGGGGATTGGCAGCAAAGCATGTAGGGAGTGAAAATCTTTTGCCCATTCTTTTTTAAAGATAAAAATAAAAATATTGTCTCTTTTTATTTGGGCTTTTGTCATGGAGGAGGGGGGCCTTAAGAGAAGGAGGGCATCACTCCTACAAAGACGAAAATAATTCCTTAGACAAGAGTCCTTCCTTGGAGAAGACCGTCCAGACTGGGGGCCAAATGTGGCCCTCCTGGGATCCCGATCCGGCCACCCTAGGTTTCCCAGGTGGCCACACCACTTTTCCCCTGTCCACTGACTATTTAGTGGTTTCTCAGCCTTTGTGCAGTTTTAACCCATCCTAAATGGTTTGAAAGTCTTCTCCAAAGTTACTGGCATAGTTACACAGGTGAACTATATAGTTATATCTGGTATTTTAGCTCTGCCCCTCTTCCCCCTTTTCCCATTGGCCTCACCACTACAATGCAGCCCCCTGAGAGCTTCCCTGAAAGAGGTTCGACATTCCTGTCTTGGAGATGAACTGATAATCTTCTTGTACTGAGGATAAGGTGGAGGGCTTCTAGTAGCAATTCAGTCATTAGAGGCACACAGGGGTTTGCGATGGGGATGTTGATCTCATGGTGACTGGTCTGACTGGTGCAATACTAGCAGATATTACACTTCATCTCGATAGGCTGGTAGATAGTGCTGAGGAGTTCACCACCATGGTACACATCTTCACCAGTGATGTGAGGAAATGTAGTCATGTGATACTGGCACTAAAAATTTAGGTTGCTAGGTAGGGCACTGAAATCCAGGACTGCCAAGCTAGCACTCTCTGAAAGGATTTGAGGTTATTCACAATGGCAATAAAAGAGGCTCAGCTGGAATGCATACCGCAGTTGAAGAAAAGTACCACAAAGTCCCAAGAGGACACCACCTGACTAGTTAACAAGCAGACTCAAGGTAGTGATTAGAAAAAGAAAGCTTCCTTCAGAAAGTGGAAGCCTTGGCCAAATAAGGAGAACAGAAAGGAAAGCAAACCTTGACAAATGAAATGCAAGCAAATAATTAGGCATAGTGGGGCGGGGGTGGGATGGATAAGAAGAGCATATTGCTAAACACATAATGACCAACAATACAAAATTCATAACAAGCAGGAAAAGAATCTGGGGAGGTAGTTGGCTCATTGGATGACGAGGGACTGAAAGGTGGACTAAAGAAGGCTGAGGAGATTGCAGAGAACTGAATGAATTCTTTACACTTGCTTCAGCCATCTAGTCTTGTATTTATCTATTCTGACAGTCCGTAGCTCTCCAGGGTTTCAGGCAGAGGTATTCCCCAGCACTCCTACATGGCTGCTGGGAATGCCTGAGACAGAACCTTCTGCACATGAATTCTCCATTCATGGGGAGTTCCAGTAAAATGCTGGAGAAACATCAGCCTAGGAAATGTCAAGGGTGAAGTGTCTTGTTTTATCATGGTTGTTTGGATTATGTAAGCAGCACATTCCTCATCCCACATGGTGTTTCTGCGATAGCTGTGCTGACAATCCTCTGTAATATCAGCACGGTATTGAACAGTCTAAAGACTGGAACTAACTGTTACTGATTCAAGGTATCAGCGCTAGAACATGTCCTGATGAATTTCTTTATGAAATATCATTAGAGTTTTTGTTTCATTTTGGTTTCGAGACACTACCTGGTGGAGTGGCAAACACATTCATGCCTTCATTTAAAACTCAAATATTAGCCCAATAAGTATTTATGAATCATTTTTTTTAACATTCAAAACCTGCCCCCAGTGTTGACAGAACTTTTTGTTATACTAAACTTTTGCCATCACGTTTCTTTCTATCATTTCGTCTCGCTTCTTGTTATATGGAAAATAAGACTGACAAGTGGTGTCTCATCAATCAGCCCTCTTTGTATACCCGCTCCCCACGCACCCTGCACCACAGGCAGACAGCTCGAGCCCCACCGCAAATGCGAAATGATTTGGACTTATTTTCGGCTAGGAAAAGCACAGCTAATTTATACTGCAGTGACATGAGTTCCTGATAAATTACATGACTGCATTCCAGTGGAAAGACATAACTTGTCACTTCAGCTGCTGTGCAGACCTAAACTAGAGTGACACACCAGCTTGACATAAATACTGTATTGTGTTTGACTGATGTGTACCTGTATATGCTTTGCCTAATGAAAAATGGCAAACAGCCACTACAGAGGTTGGTTTGGGTTCAGACGTTTTTAGTAGTAGGCAGCTGTAGGCGACTGGTGTGAATTCCACGTTTAACTTTTGGAGCAAGCTCAAGTTAGATGTACAGTCAGTTCTAAAGCATGCTGTTATTGTTGTGAGGCATTGCAGTGGAGCTTGGGATGAGCCAGGTCGTACTTGAGATATGGGGTGCAGAACCTCAAGTGCCTGGGCCAAATCCAGCCCTCTGAGGTTCCCTAGATCCCCTTCCCTTAGCCCCACCCTCTTTCCCTTCCTACCAATCATTTGGTAATTTCCTGGTTTCCCTCCCCGCCCCATTCTAAAAGGTTGAAATGCCCATCCCAAGGCTTAGCTACTTGTAATGAGAGTCCACAGAAGGGTTGAAGTGTAAGTCGTGCCAATCAAATTAGGTAGGTTCCACCCTTCCGTTGTGCCCACCCTTCCTGCCTTCTGCGCACTCACTTCCCCTCTCAGCCTGGGCCTAGTTGACATGACTGCCCAAAAGGAGACAGCAAGAAAATTGGAAGCTGCTGCTGTTTCTCCTGGCTTTTGTCACAGCTCGCATGCGTGGAGGTGGAAGGTGATCAAGCCATGATGACAAAGTCAGGCCAAGGGGTTCTGAGCAATGGAGGCTGCTGGCTGTAATTTCAGTGGCGCTGTGGATCCATTCTGAATTTGAGTCAGAACCAACAGACGGCCGTTTGTTCCAGCCAGGCCTTGGGAGTGGGTCTCACCGCTTCTTTGCTCCCTCAGGTGTAATTCTGTCAATGGAGGCTGCTGGCTCCTATTTTGGGGGTGGGGGGTTCCCACTCTGGGTTTCAGTCAAAACCAGTCAGAAATCAAAGGCGCTGAATGTATGTTGGGGTTAAGGGTTCAGCACCTTGGATAGTTCCTGTAGAGTTCTGTCTGGTTCTGACTAAAACCTAGAATGTATTCATAGCCACCAAAACTGGAGCCACAAATCTCTACTGGTTCTGAGATTGAGCAGCAGGTCTCCTACTGATGCGTGGGTGGTGTTGATCCCGCATGCCAGGCCCTAACAGTGTGAATGTAAGTGATCAGGTATAAGAACTTTAGGAAATACTGGCATAGCTTCAATTTTGACAGCTGACAATGGCAAATCCAGCCATGCCTGCTTAAATATATCACACAGAGAACTTTATATCATGATAGCTGCCCATTAAGTGCTTCATAATAAAGTTTAATGGAACATTCACCAAAAGGTAAGGAAGTTTGTTAAAATGATAAATGCTGCAATTATCAACCAACCCTGTAGTCAAGAACTGAAGGCAACACATTTTTTTGTGCGTCTGTAGGATAAACACTGCAAGCAACTGTAGTTTCTAGATTAGGGTGACCAGATAAAATCCAGGTCAGGGCTCATGTAACTTTAACAGTTAAAGTTACAGGCACTTTATTAGAGTGACCAGATACAAAAGAAGGCAGGGCCCCTGCAACTTTAACTGTTGTGATGAAGAGGGAATTTCACTAATTGCATACAAATGACACTGGCTGAAATTCCCTTTTCTCTACAACTGTTAAAGTTACATGAGCCCTGACCTGGATTTTATCTGATCACCCTATTCTAGATGGGCTTCTGGGGGTTTACACTCTGGTGCTAGTGAAAATGTTTCGATGCATTCATTTGTAGGCAGACGTCAATTCCGTGTGTATGAATGAGGATTTTTTGAGTTGTATTTAATTAGTAGCCCTAATGTAACTGCTGCAACAGGCAGAGGCAGAGGACATTAAAATCATGTTTTGTTTTAATGGATCTAAGGGAGTACATATAAGTGCAAAATGCACAATCACACATGCACACACAATCCTAATGACACATAAACTGATGAGGTCGAAAGTGACTGTGAATATAGAGAGAAGAAAAGTCTTAGGATTTTGAGTTGCCAGCTACCAGAAAAACACACAACCAATAGCCTAGTCTAGGTTGCTCCTGCAGATATAAGCTGGTGGAACGTGTCACTAGAGACCAATCTGTCAGGCTAATTTTGTCAAGATTGTCTTTTATTTTATTTTATTTTTAAGATCAAACTTGCTCCATTCTGTTTCCATATGAGATTGCAATTTATTTATTTGTTTATTTTGTTTATTTAATTCAATACAGAAATGTGTACATTTTTTATTTACATTTTCTCTAACATATGCATTCTTGTGCTCATTTTTAACAGATACTTTACATTGCTGAAATGTCTTCTTCTTCTTCTTCTTCTTCTTCTTCTTCTTCTTCTTCTTCTGTGCATGTAATGCATATTTTGGCCTAATATGCATGTTTCCCCTAATATGCCCAATGTGTGCATTTTCCCAAGTTATGTTGCATCAAAAAGCTTGCAAAAATGCAGATTTTGGTATGCAACTCTATCTTGGGCTTGCTCAAAGGCTTGAGATATTGTTAATTTGCATAATGTTAATATGTTGTTGTTGTTATTTTAAACTCGACCAATAGGTTAGGAAGTTAATTCCTCACACATCCCTACTCTCCACTGCATACCTACTTTTCACTCACGAGTTATAGTTGTGTCCAACTTGCTGTTAAAGGAATAGAATCAAATATCCATTAAAAACATTTTTTTTGAGCAGGCCTCCATAGGGGTGGGGAATCATAGTGGTTTTGTCTCTTCTGTCTTTTATAGTTGATTCTTTTGAAAGGATTTGAGACTATGGTTGAAGATAATGGAGCAACGGATACGATTGAAAAGGCAAAGCCTCCATTCAGTTACGTTCCTTATTGACAGGTATAAGATTACTTCACAGATGGCGGTGGTTACTTAAATCTAAAACTATAACCAATCAGCTTCTGTTTTAACAATGGTTGCTATTAGATACCAGCTTCTTAATTCTTGATGATTCTAAAACTATTGAGGTAAAGAAGATGACTGCAGAAAAAAAGTGAACGAACACTTCACTGCACAACAGCCAGATACAATGCTGTGTCTCTGTGTGCGACAGCTGAGGTCCATAAAGGCCTCAATGCAAGACCCATCTCTCTAAGAACTGCACACACTGTATCCCAGTTGCCAAGTGTGTGGCAAGAGGATGTGTAGAGGGAATTGTGACTATCACAATGGGACTTGTTTGCAGACATCTTTGGGGGAATGGGAGGGGCCATGGCCCACCACCTCTTACAGCCCTTCCTCAGAGTAGCTCTGCCATAAAACTAGCTGTTGACCAAGAGCCTAATGCTTCTAAGAGTTCTGTTACGAATGCTAGTCTGCTAGAAAGTCTAAGAAGAGCAGGCCTGCAATTATCGAGGGCATCCTAAAATCCTTGTAGGGATCAAAGAACGGCTCCATCATAAGCTCTACAATAATTTTGCTCTGCAAAAGCCTGCAGGGATTTATGTAAGATTTAGTTCTTCCGCTCAGTGCTTTATCTAAACAAAGCTGTCTGATAAAGGGCTCCTGTATTGCTTGAGATGCCACAATCCTAGATTTGATGAGACTTTGAATATGATATAATACACATTACTTTTCCTCGGATTTAATATTGACTCTGCTTATATGAGCTGGGTCCCTGTCATATTTTTCATCATGTGTCAGACCACTGGGCCTTTGACAGTGGAGGCATTCGGCAACATATGGTATGCTTAGTAGATAGTATATTTATAAAGTATAAAATGTGGTATCCTGAAACGTATTCTTTTAAACACATTTCTAAACGGAAAGGAAATAAACCAAGGTAAAGAACAAAATTCTTACATGGATACAAGAAGCTCAATTTAAACATAACAAAGGATAGCCATATTTCTTTTTCTGGGGGGAGGAGAGATAAATTGAAGTAGACCTATACAATTTGTGGTCCACCAACGCACAAGTAGCCCACTAAATGGACATGGTAGCCTTTCAGCTGCATGACTGTCCTGTTTCTGCAGACTGAGGAAGGCTGGAAAAGCAGGAAGTTTACCAAGTTCCTGGTGAGCTTGCATGGATGGCTGGAGATCTGCATTTGCTTTGGATAGTCACAAAGTTGCATAGGCCTGCTTTGAAGATTCTATTATCTCAATCCAGCATTGTATTGCTGGAGTGAGTTCTTTGATACATACATAGATGTCCCTTGTCCACATGGCCTTCTGCATACACTTGAATGGAACACAGAATGACTACTCAGTTAATATGGGCGCATAGACTGAGTGATTCCCTCTTCTGAAGTGAGTGGGGAAGAGAGCTCCAAACCTTAGGTTTTCAGGGTCTTCACCTTCAGCTTTGTCACCAGCATAAATGGAAAGAAAACTGAAAAGCCACTTGAATTCCACCTCTTTGGGGTGCTTGGGATGGGCAAAGCAGTTGATTTTTGTAAACCGCTCAGAGAGCTTCGGCTATGGGGCGGTATATAAATGTTAATAATAATAATAACAGGATCAAGTTATAGCCACCAAGAACTACCAAAAATACATCATAAAACAGACCTATGCAGGAAATGCCATCAGTTCCAAGAAACAATAGACCACATAACAGGAGGATGTAAAATTCTGGCAGGAATGGACTATACAGACAGACACAATCCAGCTGCAAGAATAATTCACCAACAGCCGGCCAGCAAATTCAGCCTTATCAAACAATATACACCATACTATACATACTCACCCGAAATAATCTTGGAAACGCAGATCATACAATATACTGGGACAGAACAATTCATACCGACAAGACAGTACTTTGCAACTGACCAGACATAATGGTCATAGACAAAAAAGAAAGGCATACATACCTCATTGACATAGCAATGCCGAATGACAAAAATGTTGAAAAGGAAGAAGAAAAGAGAGACAAATATACACCACTAGCCATGGAAGTCAAAGAACTATGCCAACAGGAAAAGGTCACAATTATTCTGTTAGTCACCTCAGTCACCGACATAACATCAAAAACTTATACAGAAAACCTTCAGAAACTGGGCCTACAAAATACATCCACACCAACATCCAGAAAGCAGCCATACTTAAAACATGCTCAATTGTCAGGAAATTCTTGAATCTGTAAAAGACAGCAGGACCTGGCAAAGCCCATCATG
Source organism: Anniella stebbinsi (assembly GCA_029215795.1). NCBI lineage: Eukaryota > Metazoa > Chordata > Lepidosauria > Squamata > Anniellidae > Anniella > Anniella stebbinsi. The sequence continues at coordinate 4,751,811 of JARDYH010000006.1, forward strand.
TCCATCTAGAGAAACCGCCATGAGCGAGAAAGAGATGAAATAATAATAAATATTGCTTTGTGTAGGCAGACCTTCATTGGGTCTGTTTGGCAAATGGAAGAGAACACAGCACTGCTTTTTGTCAGAAGGCTTGATGAAAATATCTTATCTGAAGATTTGTTAGAGCTGTTCTTTCTTCTTTAGAAAGGTTATCGCAGACTGAGGTTGGCATGTGGTTCTTTATGGTTATGGGGAAGAGATGGAAGAAAAGTTTCTAAGACAGGATTTCTGTTGCTGTTTTTCATCCAGGCTTTTGGAGACATAACTTCTGTGTTACCTTTGCGGTTATCATGTAATTATTCTTTCTTTAATTTGTATTTTTCATTCATATATATGTGCATACTAACCCTTTTCAAAAGACATCTTGATGGAAAAAAGAACAATCAGCATTAACTCTGGCCTATGTCATTGACAGAAAAGCTAACAAAACAGGTCAAGCAGTATAGATCCAAGGCATATATCAATAATTTCTATGGATTCATTTAATAATTATGCTAATAGCAATAAAGACATTACTGTACCTCCATCAACTCATGGAACATGCTGGAAAGATCTGCTAGGATAAGAATTTGGGGCGGGGAACATTTTGATATATTTTTCTCTAGCTTTGAATATATCAATTACAATCAATCTACTGTGTCACCTGATTAATTTGGATCAATATTGTGTGTATAAGATGCATCCCATGTTTGATTGTTGTGTTATGTTTAATGCGACAAATGTAAAATTCAATTATATATATATATATATATATATATAGTCTAATATTTTAATAGGAAGCTCTTTCACATCAAAAGGGAGCCTCCATTACTTGCATTAATTCACTTCTAATCCGGATTTGGGAACAAAATATGCCAAATTGAAGCAGATTTCATTTTCTGAAAGACATTTAAAAAGAAAGAAAATTATGTTCATTATGTCAAAGGCAAGGTGCTCACCTCATTCACATTTTGTGACTGACAATATTCAAACGTGTTTTGGTTATTTATTTTTCTTCCATGTTAATTGTCAACATATCATTTGGTAGTTATTCTATGTAAACTGCATGCACCCTGCCTCTTTTCCAAAGGATGGTACATGCTGGGCCTGTTCAGACAACACACTAAACCATAGTTAGGCTGCTAACCCATTTGCAGCAAATGGTTTGTGAGCATGTTTAAACTGTGGTTATGGAGCTTCATGGTTAGGAATGATTCACATGACATGCTAAGCCATAATGTTTCGTTTAAAATGCTTAACCACCATGGCTTAGCGTGTCACCTGAACAAGGTGGCTGCTATTTGAAACACACATGAGGGCAGCCATCGTTAAAATGCTTATTCACGTAAATGTTCCATGTGTGCCCTTTCACACTTAAAAAGCATTTACCATGTGCAATGGTCCATTCATGTCTACCGTTAACATGTCAGTATCCAGCAGTCCATACAGGACAACTGCTAGTTTAGTTAGACTACACACAAATGTTGCAGTTCGTGCAGAATTGTGGCAATTTTGGTGCAGGTTTGTTTCATTATTTTGGCAACCAAGTTTTAAGCAAAGGAAAAAGTGCAGTAAAAGGGGATGCAAAATGATCAAGGGGTTGGAGCAACTCCCCTATAAGGAAAAGTTACATGCGGAGCTTTTGACTTTAGAAAACAGTGAGTAAGAGGAGACATGACGGAGGTATATTTAAGTATGAATGGTGTGGAGAAAGCGAAAAGTGGATCTCTCCTAATATTAGAAGCCAAAATTACCCCTGAACCTAAATGGTGGGAGGGGCAGGACTGATGAAAGGAAATAATTCTTCACAAAATACATAGTTAAATTATAGAATTCAGTTTCACACGATGCAGTGATGGCTGCCAACCTGAATGGCTTTAAATGGGGATCTGACACATTCTTGAAGGATTAGTCTGTCAATGGGTCCTAGTGATGATGGGAGTATGCATCTGAATGCCAGTTCAGTAGAATAATGGTAGAATAATATTGCACTCATGTCCTGCTTGTGGGCTTCCCATAGGCATCTGGTCAATCTTTGTGGGCACAGAACACTGAACTAGACTGCCTTTGGTGTGATGCAGCTCTCCTCATGGTCTTAAGTGTATGCGATTGCATTTTCTCCTCAATCAACCTTCTCTACTCTTGTCTCTCCCTGTTGTCTATTTTTGATTGTAAGCTCTCAGGGGCCAGGGGCCTTATGAAAGTCTGATTTGCCTATCAAAAAACAATCATGGTTTTGCCTATGAAACCCTGTCAGGTAGCATGTATGCTTATGGATCAACAGCAACAACACCACCACAGGGAAATAAATGGCATTTTGTGTTGCTTTTCTACAAACTCACTCTTAGATAGGAAAAGAGTTGGATCCAATTTTCAGTTTGGAAAGCTTGACAACTGTGTTGTTGTTTTTAAATTTCAATACCTGCATCAGTATCCGGTGCCTCCACTTCTCAATGCATGTACTGAAATGGGGGAAAGTCATTTCCATGCTACTAAATAAATAAATAATACATAAATTAAATGTATATATGAAATATAAGAATTCTTCCTCTGTCTGACATCTTTACCAGGCAAATTAGATTATAGATTTAGCATGACAGTTTGTTTTTGAGTATCTCCTCAACTGTTTAGCGGTTTCCTCATCATGGGGGAAATAGTAAAATGACATCTTCTTATCATCCACCATGGCCAGGAGCTGGGACACAGGAGGGAAGCAAATATTTGCCAATGTGGCAAGGAATCTCAGCTGTGTACGTCACTGAAAACTCAATTAAGAACGCATTTGCTCCCATCTTCTTTGGCAGTGGCTCAGAGAAACCTTCCCAGATTGGATTTATCTTTGTCTGCAGAGATTGTCTTTGATAGCTGGTATCACTCTGTTAACACTTGTACTCACTTTAGACACCTGGACTGGTTTGATGATGATGGGTGGAAAAACAACACCCAGGCATTTCCTAGCAGGCTGATTCAATCCTTGGGAGTCTATCGGCCTGAAATAATTTTGGGATGCCACCCAATGGGCAAAGTTTGATGGCCATATTCCTCCCCTCTTGCAGAAAATCATACATATCTGAGCGAGATTTATTTGGAGGATGGAAATATGATCCTTTTCGAACTGGGAAATTGAAACTGGCAACAGATAAACTGCACACTACCTGCCACAAGTTAAGATGGTAAATATGAAAAAAAAAAGTCTTGCCAGTTTTCAAATGGGGGAAGCAAAGCATTAATACTAGGACTGAGCAAGTCTCGGGCCTTGGATTCAGAAATCTGAATCACAGAGGCCATTTTATGATGGAAGCTCCATTTTATGATGGAACCACCATTGTAATGCACAGCCCTAGGACTCCATAAGGGAGGAACAGCCTACAACTCCCAGCATGCACTGCCTAGCAGGGCTGGACTTACCCAGGAATGGCAGGTACTCATAGCCTTGCTGCTGCCGCCACAGTAATTTCCCACTACCACTGTGATCCACGATATTCCAGTCACTGGAGGGGGTCACCACACATTCCATGAGTACCCTGTAGCTGCCTGCTTCCCCCGAGAGCCGCCCACACTGATAATTTTGTTGAAATTCTCACCCATTTCCACAATTGTGGATGGAATTTCTCTTTCTCCTGCTCCCAACAAATAGTTGAAAATAGAAAGGGGAAAAAAGCCAGCACTATGCTAATCTACAGACTTAGAAATGGTTTGATAGCCTATGGGAGAGAGGTGGGATTGTCTCTTATTTGTGACCAACGTTTCCAAAACGTTCTTCAGCATAAAATCATTTGCCTTTTGGAAGAATTAGGGTTCTATGTTTGGGCTAATATTTCAATTTACCTTTGGATTTCTGTGATTGGACATTCTATGATTGGATATTCAAACACCAACAACCCGTCTTCTCAGATGTCTTCTGTATCCATTGGGAACTTTTGCAAAGGAATGTGACCTAATATTCTAATAGCACAAGATAGAAAGCACCACCATACTAACCGGTAGTAAGGGGGAAAGTTTGACATAAGCAGTTTTGAGGTATGATGGATGTTTCTATCTTTTGCTATTAATCAGAAAGGCACCCCCCCCCCATTAATGGACGCTGAATGGACAAACCATCAGACAGCAGTTGTGACTTTACAGCCCAGCCTGGAGCATTGTCGCAAGGCACCAGCGACACACTTTCTCCAGTATGAAGCAGGCAATCCAGCCTTGGAAAATCAGGAATCCACTTTTAGAAATGCTGACGTCTCCAGGCAATTTGAGAGTTCAGATCTAAGAATCCATTAAAACCCATCTGTCTTCAGAATTATTTCTGCTGCTGTCTCTTACAATGGCTGGACAGCTTCTGATGTGCTAGCATGCTGAGGAGAACATCATCGCACCACTGGAATATGTTGTTTTTCATCCCCCAAATCCTTTTACTTCCTGCTGTGCATTACAGTTTGCTGATGGTGTTTCAGCTAAAGGTGCATCCTTGTACAGATGTGGAATGATAGGTGCTTTAATACCTTTTTGGTCACCCTGCCCTGAGATGCTGCTGTCCTCAAGAAATATATTACCTACTGTTCGGAGTAAGTGTAACTGGAAAGTGGAAGCTTCCAGCTGCGAGGAAATGCTATTTCTGCAAGATTTCACTGCCTGTCTTCCTCTCCATTAATCTAACACTAAATACTGAAAGATGTGGCACTCTTTGGCCTTCAGTGATCAAACTGAATTGAATTACTTTACTTTGTTCAGGGGAAAAAAAAGGACTTTGGGTGTCACTTATGAATATGCAGGGAATTGGAACGGCAGTAAGATATTTTCAGAGCCAAGCCATTGCAACTGGGAAGATATTGGGCCCAATGCCGTGTACAAGGATACAATGAGATACACTTCTAGGGAGGCATGCTCTGAGATGCAGCTACAATGGCAACAGAGGAATGAGGTGAAGGACCGTGGCATCTATCCCCTGCCCTAGGTCTGGATTTCTCTTTCCCCTTGAGTAGGGATGGGTGAATGAGTCATGTTTCAGATTGCAAGGATTCCCCAAACATTGCCTCACCACTTGTCTGGTACCTGATTCCTATTTGCATTGGCTATCGCCACTCGCTCTTCCCGAATTGGAAATTTGCACAAATTGAGCGGCAATCAAGCGAAAGATTTGCGCAAGTTTCTCCAAAATTCTGCAGGTTTCTTAACTTGTGCAACTTCCCCCCCCCCATAGGCTAAATCGGGGCTGATTCAGTCTACTGAGGAAATGTGCACAAGTTATGAAATGTACGTGAACCAAACTGGGTATTGGGAATGAGATGAGTTCGATCATTTACACAGGTTTTCGGCAGGCACATGCTTGAGCTTGCATGTGGAGCTTTGAACAGGGCATGATTGCATGCTTTGCAAACCTTTCCTCTGACAGATCCATGGTGGCATAGACATTCTTCCTCATCTCCATTTCATCCTCACAACAACCCTGCGAGGTAGGTTAGACTGAGAATCAGTGACCGACTCAAAGTCATCCAGTGAGCTTCATAGCTGAATGGGGATTAGAATCTGGATCTCCAGAGTCCCAGACTAACTACTATTAAGGATCTTCTAGCCTAAATGTCATTCTTGTTTGCTGTACACAATTTCAGCATTAGTTCCAGTTCCAGGTTTTTAAGGGCCCATTGGCAAGACCCTCTCCATGGGTCCCTTCCCTCATTGAGTCTACTTTCTCACTAGCATGGTCACCAGCAGGTGAGCAAGTAGACAGCGGCATTTACCGCTCCTCCTTCTCAACCCTGTCGTTTGGGCCAGAGGGCTCTTGTAAGTGGGCCCCTGTCGGCAGGAGCCCAGCCATGCCTACCCTCAATCTTGGCTTTGCTTACTTTTATGGAGCACCATGAAAACCAATTGGGCTCAAGGCATGCATCCATCCTGCTCTGGATGAAAAATTCAGACGTACTTCTGGATTGGAATCAATGGGGTTCTCACATCTGTAACTGAAGTTCAGAATATATCTGGAATATTGGTCATAGTGCCAGAGAGTTCCAAAACATCTGCCAAACATTATATACCTGAAAGGGTAATATTTCAACTGGTGAAAAACAATTTCAGAAAAAGAAAACTTCTCATCAAAAAGTGCCAATACTTTATACCGTAATTTGCTGCCAGGGAAGGTTTTAAATCTTGCTGCAGGGCTTAGATTATTTTGAATCAAAATCTATAATAAGAAAGAAACTGAGGACACTGCCATCTGGACTCATATATTCATTGTTGGGAGTCCCTGAATGCCTGGGGTGTCTTCAGCTTGTATTTTAATCGTAGGCCTTGCCACAGATCCATTTCCCACAACCACCTTCCATTCTCCATGCAATCAGAAAATCACTCTTTTTTCAAAGTGATGTTCAGTCCTGGAAAACTTTATCCTACTCTATCAATGACACAAGCCATCAAGCCTGATGTTGAACCTCCGCCCACAGTATGTGCCCAACAGAGGAATGTATATAGAGAATATAAGACCTACTCTGGCCTGCTTGCATTGGCTGCCTGTATGGTTCCGAGCCCGATTCAAGGTGCTGGTTTTAACCTATAAAGCCTTACACGGCTTGGGACCACAATACCTGATGGAACGCCTTTCCTGACATGAACCTACCCGAACACTACGTTCAACATCTAAGGCCCTCCTCTGAGTGCCTCCTCCGAGGGAAGCTCGGAGGTTGGCAACAAGAGAGAGGGCCTTCTCTGTGGTGGCCCCCCAATTGTGGAACGATCTCCCCGACGAGGCCCACCTGGCGCCAACATTGTTATCTTTTCGGCACCAGGTCAAGACTTCCCTCTTCTCTCAGGCATTTGGCAATATCTGAGGAGCCTGGGTTTGTTTTGTTTTGTTTTGTTTTTGTAGCTTTGTTGAAGTGTTGTAGGGTTTTTAAATGTACAGATTGTGTGTATGTTGTATGTTTTTGCTGTTTTAATCCTATGTAAACTGCCCAGAGAGCTTAGGCTATGGGGCAGTATACAAATGTAATAAATAAATAAATGTAATAAATAAATTTCAGGTTGTTAAATGTCAGCCCTTGCCCTGTTGAATGCAAGCAATTTTTCAGGCAAAGCTTACATATTCCCCATCTTGTGATTGTGTTTGCAAAATGTTAATCACAGTGCAGTTGGCCAAAGTTTTGAACTTGGCCATCTCCACCAGATCATGTATAACAGCCTCTTCACCCTAAAACAGTATTTTATAGATACGGTCTTATTCCACAGATCTATGTTTCCCCTGTACTTGTATTTTAAATTACATTTTAATGGTCTGTTGACTGCAAATAAAGAATTGATGATCAGAAAAACGCAAACTAAAAAAATCTGCATTTTGAAAAAAACGTTCATAGTTTAGTCAATAGGAAAATGTGCACCTTTGTCTTCCAACTCTATAATTTTATGTGAACGGTTGTCATCTGGGTATGTGGAATGACAGCTTCAGTTGCATAGACTCCATAGCCAATCCAAGCAAATATACAAATCTGGGACTTAGGTCCACCATATGCATATGGATAAGGGCATGGCCCCTAACAGCTGTAATTTCCTGGCATTTTGGAGCTTGAATTAACATGGAAAGCCCTTAACACAATATGTGAATCAAAAGTTTTTTGTTTATTTATTGAATTTGTGATGGTGCAATTTATAAGACCAGCCATTGTTGGGGTTGTAACATGGAGGATATTGAGGTACAAAGGACTCTTTATCAGGGAGACCAGAAAGGATTTTAAGTTATTTGTAACACAACGTTGCAGCATTTTGCAAAATGTCACTCGTCTTTACAGAACTTTCATAGGTAGTGGATGATCTCACTCAGCTTATAGCATTCTTAAATTCTGCATGCCTTCATATCAAGGGTGTTGAACTTCTTTCCATCCAAGAAACAGATTCCATTTTGGAGACGGTCTAGGGACCCATATCCCAGTGCTGGGTGGGGCCAAATGTAAAAGGAATTGGGCCAAAAATACCAAAAATGTCATCAGATTTTAGTTTAAACTCTTACTGCCAGTAACTGAGGCTAAGGGGAGGGGCCATAATAATAGGGCACGTGATTTGCATGAAGAAGGTCCCAGTTTCAATCCCCGGCTTCTCCAGCAGGGTGAGGGAAGAATCCTGCCTTAAACCCTTGAGAGCCACTGCAAGTCAGTATTGACAATACTGGGTTAGATGGACCAAGGGTCTGACTCAATATAAGGCAGCTTCTTATGTTCCTATCTACACTACTGGGTTATAGCGGTATTGAAGTGCACTGATGACTGTTAGGGCACATTACATATTCCATATGCCGCTTTCATGGTGTTATTTCCTGCTTTTTCTTCACAGTATCTAAAATACCACAACAAATGTCATTGTGTGTCCTATGACGTATAAATGTGCTATGTAGTGTTACCATGATGGCGTTGTAACGGTTTAATGCAAGTTGTCAATCTGGCCTGGGACTCAAGAGAGGCATTTCAACTTTTTAGAATGGGGCAGGGAATTACACAAAAGCCAGGGAACCACCAAACCATTAGTGGCCAGGCAAAGGGGAGTGTGGCCCACTGGAGAACCCCAGAGGGCTGTATTAAGGATGTATAAGAATTTTGTTTCAGTTCTCAAATCACTTGAAAATGCCCCGTTTGCATCTGTAAATGTGTACAGAGTGAATGTTCTCCAAAAATATGTGTGAATTCCCAGACCTGCATTCATGTCCACAACATATCCACTTGAACAATGCCCATTTTTTAGAAATGCACAACTTTTCCCATTTGAACAAATCAAAAAATAGGCTCCAACTGAGAAAGGGAGTGAGCCAAATCAAGCCGAGCTTTGAAGTAAAGTTCAGAGAGTTTCAGTGAGCTTGAGTGCTCCTAGTTCTCCCACCCCAAGGCTTGATACACACCCCAAAAGAGCTGGATTTGGCCCCTAGACCTGCTGTTTGGCACCCTTGTAGGTGGTCCCCCACCATTCTGCATGGATTATGACAACAGCAGGGATAGCGTGTAATGTCCTACCTTTACAGTGAAATCTTGTTGCAGGTTCCCCCATAAATTATCTCTCCTTCCTTTTCTAAATGAAAGTTCTAAATTAACTTCGAGACTTGACTTCTGCAATGCGCTGTACATAGGGCTACCTCTGTGCCTAGTCTGGAAGCTTCAACTAGTTCAAAATACGGCAGCCAGGTTGGTCACCGGTACACCTAGGGGTGACCACATTACAACAGCTTTAAGATCACTCCACTGGCTGCCAATTAGTTTCCAGGCGAAGTACAAAGTGTTAGTCATTACATTTAAAGCCCTACATGGCTTGGGTCCAGGTTACCTGTGGGATAGCCTTCTCCCATACAATCCGCCCCGCACACTTAGGTCCTCTGGGAAGAATTTGCTACAGTCGGCCAAAACCAGGCTGACAACTGTTACCTAGAGGACCTTCTTCTCTTCTGCCACTCCCAGACTGTGGAATGGCCTGCTGGAGGAGATTCGTCAACTTCATAGTCTTTTTGACTTTAAGAAAGCCATAAAAACCAATCTCTTCCGGCAGGCCTACCCAGTTGATTTTTAAGAGTTTTATCTGTATTTTAATAATGTATTAATTTTATACTAGATTTACTACTAGAGTTCTGGGGAGTGTAAAAATGAAAGAGTCAGGTTAAAGGTTAAATGTACGTCATTCCAGGGCAGGATCTACACTACTGCTTTAAAACAGTTTATAACAGTAGTGACAACTGTTTGGGGCCAGGCCACAAACAAACCGTTTCAAACCGTTTTCAAAGTGGCATATCCTGCTTGGTGTAGATCTGGCCACAGGCAGAGCAGGGAACCAACTTTAGGTATATATTCATATTTTTGATTTTATAGGTATTTTAGGTCTTTCACCGCATGAGACATAAAACACTAGCAGGTTTGTGCCAACCCTTTATACAGCATTCACATTTCACAGTTGATTTGGAGTGGATGATGCTATCCTCTATTTGATAAGCTTAGCACTGATGTGAATAATTGTAAGTCTTGGAGCAAATTCAGTCGCCTTGCTAAGATTGGTTCAAGACGTCCAACTTGGCTAATACTCAGCAAGACTGTCAAATTTACTCGGGATTGCAGGGATGGGGAAGTATGTGGTCTGCCGGATGTTATTGGACTGCACTTCTCAAAATCCCTCACCGTTGGCTATGCTGGCTAGGGCTGATGGGAGCTTCAGTCCAATAACATCAGAAAAGTCACACATTACCCACCCATGCTGGGAACAGAAAGTTACAAGGGTTCCCAATTTCCTCTCCTGCTGAGATGCCTAAAAAAGAAATGAGTAGAAGAAAAGATCTGATTGCCTGAGGCTACAATTCTACCAAGGCGCAATTGCCATTGAGCTCAATAGGACATCCACATCCATCTGAGTAAATATGCATAGGATTCCACTGTAAGGGTGCAATCCTTACTACACACTTATCTGGGAGTAAGTCCCTTTGGAATCAGTAGACATATTTAGGATTGTGTTGTGAATTGGCTTCCAAAGCCTAAACGGAAAACCAGAAAATCTGCTCATCATACCTGCCATATCCTTCCTTGCCAAAACTTGTAACAAGAGAGGAGGGATGTATGATAAATTCATTTCATTTCATTTTGATCATAATTTACCCACTTTACTCCTTTGCGGTCAAAGTCTGTACATTTCCGAGCTTGCAATGAGATTTACAACCCCCCCCCCAAAAAAAAGTAATTGACACTGACAGCGTGCAACCATTTAAAAAATGCACATAAAAATGTGTACTTTTTAAAACTCCACACAAATATGCTTTAAACAGTGGGCAAAGAATGTACACATGTCAAAGATGTGTACCAATGATGCATACATTTGGAAAATATGCATGCAAAAAGAAAATTTAAAAACCTCGAAGCTTTCAATTTGATAAGGACTCACGTTGGAATGAGCTTTGAGATGGAATTCGGAGAAATTTGGTAAGCTTGAGTTTTGCCGATTCACACATTCCTACAAGAGAGTAGAGGAGGCGTTTCCTGTTTCCAATCTTCAGTTTAGCCCAAACTTGGAGAACATTTCCAATTTTAAGTTCATTTTGCCCTGAATTGTGAGATTTTTTTAAGTTCACATGAAAATGTATGCATGTTTATACACAATTTTAGCTAATATACACATTTTTTCAAGCACATTTTGTAATATAATACATTTTAAAATGTTATTTTCACCAATATGTATACTTTTGCGTGCACATTTCTATAATATACACAATTTGTACGATTTTTTTTTTATTGGTGAACATTGCAAAATCCAGAAATGTATGGATTTTGAAGGATAAAATGTTCCAATTTGTATGTTGATTTGAAAATGGGAAGTTAGTGAAGTTTGCGTTGAAATGAAAATCAAACACGTTTCTCTAACAGGCTCCTTTGTTGTCTCATTCATGTGGTTTACTGAATGATTCAATGGCTTGCGAGGCATTGAGTGATAATCGTTAGGGCTGTGCATTGCTTCAGGCCAGAACCCTGAATACAAGCTGAAGCAGATTCCAGAAATCTGGAACTACTACAGTTTGAGATCTTAGATTTAGGACATTCCAGAGTCCCCACCTTTGTTGAAAATGGTGGCTTTCATGGAGGATGGGTGGCAGCCAGTCGACTCAGGCAAGTTCCATGGGTGAGTGGGGACAATGGCTCCGGGTTCAAAGGGAGTGGGGACTCCTCGTTGGCCATGCATCCAACTTTCCAGGGCACATACCGAGCACTTGTTTTGTGGGCGCCTGGGAACGCAGAACTGGCAACCTACTTTGGGTATCTACATCCAAAGTGGGTCGGCCTATGCCCAAAGCACCCCAAGTTGAATTGGGGCTGACATGGAACCCTTGAACTGGCCTCCAAAGCGAATTGGAGGGCTTGTGCACAGCCCTAATAATCATCCACTTGTCAGCCTGATTCAGGCATAACAGTTTAGTTCAGACATGACAGGAAAGAGAGTGAAAATAGCTGTGGCTTATATAATTGTATCAGCTCTGAAAGAGGGTCACCACGTTTATGCACAGGTTCATACAAATGGTAGTTCTGTGGGAGGATGCCCCCCCCCCAACTATGCACCAGGCTTCAACTGAGCTCATCCTGCATCCCCTCACATGGTGGCTGACATCAAATAATAACTGGTCCTGAGAGGACACTAGACCCGAAACCAAGCCAATCACACTTGTCAGCATGACGGATCTGAGATTGTGACTAACCCATTCAGCTCTAATTTTGATTCACATTATGCATTGGCTAACATCTCTAAGAACGACTCATGGATACGAACATTAATAGTATGACCCACAAAATATCTGATTAACACTCCCAGTGGCAGAGTGCATATGTGGTGTGTTAATCTGCTAAAGAGAGAGAAGGGGAAAAAAGTGCAAAACTTTATGGAGTTTATAGCGGTTGAGAGCTGTAAAGGCCTTGGTTTTAATTTCAGTTACAGGAAAGAAGAGTAATGGGTCTCAATTGGCACCCTCAGTTTCTTATAGCAGGACAAGTAAAAATTTATACCACTTGTCTTATCTGAAATTGACTGTCCTTGATGCTCTGCCCTGGTGGACTGCCATCATCAAAGCAGCAGGCAATATGGTGTAGCTGGCTCTGGCAGTACAGAGCCTTAATATATTGAATTATTTTTCTATTGAGGTTTCAGACTGTGGGAAGCTTTGCACTACTAAACTGCTAAGCCAGTGAAAGGAGAACTATTATCAATCAAGCTTGCATTTTAAGAGACACATGGAGAGACCATTACACTAGGGCCAAGCAAATCATGCAAAATAAATCACTGACTGGACAAAGCATATGAACTTAGAATATACTGTGATTTTGGGGGGGGGGGGCAATTCATTATAACCTTCAGTTCAGTGACTGATTGAATCTCTTTCTGCAACTATAGCAACAGAGGTTTGCAAATCTCCAGTTTCCACGATTCTTGTAAGTTTCAGAATGGAGATAATGGAAGTTCCTGCTTGGATATATATATATATATATATATATATATATCAGCAGACTCACCCTGCAGTTTTCCCCATCATAAAGAATAATACCATGCTACTGCCAGAAACCACCAGAAATGTCTGAGAATGGCATAACATTCTCCATTCAGTTCAGTTGAGCCACGTTGTAAACTCTCCTACATGGAGATTAGTTGAAAGTATGATGTGTGATACTTCAAAATGGGATTGCCTTCAGAATGGGGAAGAAATATGTTTAGATCCATCATAACATACATCTAAAAGTTTGTGCATTCCTTGCAGAATAAAGCCTTCTTCAAAGGCCCTTGGATATTCAGTGTATTCTGGACTTTGCATATTCAGTAAGCAAGTGTTTTTTCCTGGACAAAAAGAGGTAAAGACATGTTCAGGCATTCAGAATCTGTGTAGAATCAATGTGTTGCATAAATTATGCTATTCCCAAGTGTCCAAAGTCCAGATATGAAACACTTGACGAAAGACCTCCTGAAGCTTTGGAAACTAATTTATTATTCTGCGCAGAATAGGTGACCACTGGGCGCTCTCGCTGCCTTCCAGAGTCACACCCCACCAAGATTCAAACAGATACTTTTATACATCAGATGTCACATGACATTAGCCCTCATCCCATTGGTTTACAGCCCCCAAAACATCATTTCTGGCTATAGCTACTCTCGAGTAGACCCGAGTAGTGGCCAGACGTGGCATTGCATTGCCATGTGCTATTTTACTTGTACCCAGAGATGCTTTGCAACGTCTCTCCACTTCTATCATTCCCTTATATGGTCATTTTGTCTCTCCAGGTGTGCCAAGGTCACATCTGGATGAGTCACACTCCTGGTTACAATGGAGTCTGACCTGGAGAAGAAGGAGTATTGGCAATATTGACAAGCTCCTAGTTCTTGTGCCACCAAATCACTTGCAAGCAGCTTGACTTTTGCAGAAATGGATAGCACATGTATCCCCATTCAGGGGAAATTGACATGTTTTGTGGTGAAAATCATAGATCTGTTCAGATTTTTACAACAAATGCATGAGGTGAAGGGTACCTCTGACACCACCTCCTCATGTGTTTCTGTCATCCTGTACTTATGGAGGGAGATGGTATGAAGATGGAGAGCCTCCTGTATCCATAGAGGCTCTCCACATGAGCCACGACCCTGGAAAACCTACATTGGTATACGTGAGGAGGAGGTGGGCTTGAGCACCAAACCTTGGTAAGCACTGTGTCCTTGGAATTTCTCACAACTCAGAGAGGTGGAGTGAATGTCCAATATATTAGGTTATATTATATTGCATTATGGCAAGTTAGTTAACTATAAGAAGGAATGGTAGAAAAGATGGGCAAGCTCAGAGCCAGTGGATATTAAGGTTGCAATGTGTAGCTAACTGGTTATTTATTGACAAAATGTCATCCAAAGACAACCCGTAAAATATTTTATTTACGTTTCTAGAAGGCTTCTTTTTTTTTTTTTTACAGTATGTTCTTTAGCCTCTGAACTGAGGGATTTGCCATAGCTTATTTATCCCTTTCAAAATGGTGTGACCTAATCACAAAACCCACTATAGTTCAATAAAGTGGAAGGAAGCAGAGTGCTTTCTCAAATTCAGTAAGTTTCTTAGCCAGCAGTAAACCTGAACATGCCTCAGAGCATCAGCTTAATGAAATACGATGACAGTTTAACGTCATAATAAAAGTTCTGTTACATGTGTATCCTTTATTGCTTGCTTTCCGCTGCATAAGGAAACATTTTCCCAGCGTATAAAGTGAGCTGTGTCACTCTGTTAAAGAATTTACACCCACTGCTTTTGCAAAGTGGGATCTGATACACCAAAAACAGATCAAATACTACAGGAAAAAAATCTTGGAATAATTGGCTTCAATTATATATACCATCCAGCAAATCTAGAATAACCAAAATACATATCTTTTATTGGGTTGCATACATTGGCAACCCATTGTATTAATTTTATTAATAACTGCTATGTATATCTCACCCTTCAATAAAATTTATCCTGACATAACCCTCCTCCTATAAAATTGATTTCACATTTGAGTTTACAAGCATTATAAAGGTTGTAGATTAAAATGGGGTTTTCTTTGGATAATTATGAACAAGAACCTGAACTATCTCAGTGTCTCTGAGTGCTGATTTTCAAGTTAATGCCCTGATTTTATGAGTTGCTGTACTGGAAGAACATT
Organism: Anniella stebbinsi; assembly: GCA_029215795.1. NCBI lineage: Eukaryota > Metazoa > Chordata > Lepidosauria > Squamata > Anniellidae > Anniella > Anniella stebbinsi. The sequence goes on from JARDYH010000006.1 coordinate 4,766,975, forward strand.
TTATTATGGAATTAGGAAGAAATAGTCCAACCACTAATAGTCAACTCTTATGGTACTAGTCAGCAGAGTTGGGCAATTGGGCACCTACCGATTGCCCACACTCTAGCAGGAGGGCCACTGATAAGAGCCCCTGATTTCTGTGTGCTCAGCAGCCTCATGCTCTGGTTCAGTACTAGATGGGTGGATCAAGCTCCTGCTACCATGTGTCGCTGATGAGGCCATCAGAGGGAAAGGAAGCGGCAATCAGGCACCCATCCATTATGCCTGGATCTGTATGAGGCTATTAGAGGCAGAGGAAGCGGCAGCCCTTCCACTGTGTCCATGACCTCCTGAACTTTGCAATTAAAAATCTAGTGCCTAAATTTGCTTTTTTCCTCCTCCCTCCCAACCCCTTTTCCTTTTGTGTCATTTTTTTTTTAGATTGTAAGCCTGTGGGCAGGGACTGTCTTAAGAATTATTTTTGTAAGCTGCCTTGAGAGTCTTTTTTTGGCTTGCATGCTCATTGCTTCTTTGCCTGACAAGCAAGTGTAGCAATAATGAGGAAGAGGAGGAGCAGGAGCTAATGACAACATGGGAGAACAGGTAGATTCAATGAGGAAGAAGAGTGCATTGAGGGGGACTTGCACAAGGGCCCTCCAGAACTGAGATCCAGTACTGGTACTAGTTCCTGACATCATTGCAGCACCAGAACCCAAGAGCGGTGTCGAGGGGCACAAACATGTTTCAGTTATAAGGGATCAAGTTGTGCAAAAGGTTCACAGCAAACTGGCAAACTGGTTGGTAGGCTTTGCTTTGCTTCATCCTCATCAATTACAATTTAGGTAGTATTTTTGAGTATTCCAAGGTTTTACAATGTACATCGTAATTTTGAGTATTCCAAGGTTTTAACATACATTATCTCCATTGTTTAATATTAGTACTCTGTGAGTAAAATGCATAGGATAGGTGGTATGCCTCAAAATGCTTGCTCACACCCTTCCTCCAAGGAGCTCAGAGCAGTAGGCATAGGGTTTTTTTTCCACCCACATTTTATTTTATTTCCACAACAACCCTGTGAGATAGGTTGTTGCCACAACAACTGCATGAGTTATATGGTAGAGTAACTCATCAGAGGTCATCCTGGGAGTTGAATGTCTAATTACGTCCTTGAACACAGATCTCTGTCATTCTCATCCAATACTCTGAACACTGCACCAGTTCTAAATGGCCTTTGGAATAATTTGTACAGATGCCGGTTCAACTGGTGTATCTCAGCCCTCAAACGCAAAATTGGGATGTGACTGGAGCGCAGCAATCTCAGAGTCAAATGGCCACTTAATGGGGAAGCCATGATTGTTGTGAGAAGAAAATGAACCTGAAGTATGCTCAGATCCTTGGGTGGACAGCGGTAAACAGAACTGAATTTGCCTGTCTCAGTACTGGAGTATCTATAAATCTGGGGAAATGGTGAAGAGAATATGGCTCCCCTGATTGCAGGATCATCTGACAGGTTGAAGAGCTGTCCATTGCAATTTGCACTTGGCCTATCTTTACTTCCAATCAGTGCTTCCAGGGATGCCTCAAGGGCATTTGCTTTTCTAGATATGCTCAGGAAAAAGCAGATTTGTCCAAATTTCAGATTTGTATGGAGTATGTATTACTAGGATGTACCATTCATGTAACTTCAAAAATAGCAGCTTCTCACTCATCAAACCAAATGCATCCAATGATCCAACTATGTGGCCCTTCTATATGCTTCCATGTGGTCAATGTACACATGCCAGAACTTTGCAGATCAAGGTAGGTGGCCCCTGGTGTGCCGTTATAGACAGTGGTTCAGCTGTATTTGACTTAATGTTATTGCGTTGCACAAACCATTTATTCTGCAAGAACAGTGCTAAGAAATGGGTTCCTTCAGGCCAGAAGGGAGCAACCTTTTTCTGTTGAGTATTGCTTTCCCTCATCAGGGGCTGCATGTCAGTGGTGGGTGGGGCCAGAGCAAAAAGTGGGCAGGTCAATCCTATTCTCTTTCTTCCCCCTTTTACCTCTCTCCCTCTTCCTTCCCAAGCAACAAACTGCCAATGAAGGGACAGATAGCTCTTGCCAGAGGTCTAAACTGTTTACATACAGAGAGCTTTTAAAAATTAAGTAGAGGACTGCAAGTTGCTCATTTCTGCTTTGGGAAGAGCTCAATGCAATTGATTATAAAATCCATGTCAGATGTTATTTGACACCTTACAGACTCAACGGGCTATATACAGGAATGGATGACCGATGCTGAAGCTGTGACTCTAACAGGTTGGACATTGTTCATATTTTTGTTGGTCTTGTCCAAAGGTTAATAAATTTTGGAGTTCAATCTTGATGGAGATTAAAAAGAGTATGGGATATCTGAACAACACAGAACAGACAGAGCTACACACAACATATTTGACATAACATTGTTTAAACAAACAGAGATACATGCTATGTAGGGCTATGCAAGCTTCAGATTTGGATTCGGAATTCCGAAGCACTGGCGGCAATTTTGTGGGCAATCTGCCATTTCCTGCACAGCCCTGGTACCTAGCCCCAGTTAGAGGATGACAACTCCCAGCATGCATTGCAGCAAACCAGAGAGCATCATTTTCTTCTTCTTGGCAAAAATGGACTAAGCCTTTGAACTATGGTGTGTCATTTAGAGAATCATGGACTAAGCCTTTGTAGTCATTTAGATAATAGAAAGGGAAAGTTAAGAAAACTACAGGAACAAACTAATGTTGAGCAGCTGTGCCACTTCCCTTCTGGCATGCAAATTAGATATTCATGAGTTCTTGGATAAGAGAGAAAGAGAGAGAGAGAGAGACCACCCCTCCCTCCCTTCCCCTCCTTTTCTGCAGAATCTGAATCCAAAGCTTGCAGAGCCCTAATGCTATGTACTATTTAACATAATGCATAGTTTGACCCTCCATTTATCGCCAAAGGAATGTTGAGTTCCACTCACAGCTAGCTTGTCCCAGTGGGAATAAGGCTGTGTCATCTTCATAGCCTTCTTAGGCCATTTACAGGTCACTTTATGAAGTGGTTGGCAATTTTGCCACTGACTATTAAGGAAGTCTCCGGCAGTGATCCATTAACCCTGTCCTGTCCAAACCACCAGTCTTACAACAGCAAATAATAATAATAATAATAATAATAATAATAATATCCAGAGCTAGCTAAAATATCACTTGCAGCAGAAGGGGTGGGGGGGACTTTAAATCAACCCAAACTTTAGGTGACAAAGAAAAGGTCTTAAGAGTATGCTGAGAAGCCAATGAAGAGAGGAACAACTTCCTGAGGTTGGGAGCTTCCTGAGACAGAGGGATTACTACTGCCCAATTACATATATTGGCACATCCTTTAGACAAGGATGTCCACCTCCAGCTCCTTCTACTCATTTTTCTGTCACAGAATAGACCACTTTTAATATATATTTTTTTAAAAATGACTGTGCCACCATCTCCTGCTGTGTGCGGAAAATGTTGCTACACATATGTGCCAGATTTGAGATCGATCCCTCCAACCCTCAATTTTATATGAATTTATTAAAGATCATTTCAGTTCTGACAGATCAGAATGACAGCTTGCCACGTGCATTCATTCAGACTTGTCGGAACAGAAACAATCTTTAAAAAATTCATATAAAATTGAGGGTTAGAGGGATCAATCTCAAATTTCACACACATACTTAGGCATACCCCATAAGCACTGTGACCAAGTTTCAATGCTCTAACTTTTAAAATACAGAAGTTATAGGTATATTTATGTGGCAGTCTGATAAAACGATAAAATCACCCGAAAATTATCGTCTCCGATGATTATCGTAGGTTTTTCTATCGGATCATCATCGTTAAACACATGCACGATAACGACATCATATCGTGATCATACACTTTAACAATATGATACACATCCCTACTTAGAATTGTGCCCAGAAATGAATTGGTAGCCAGTGCAGATTGAACAAAACTAGATTTGCTGCCTGAGGCAAAGGACAAGATGCTCCAATCCTCTGATACTATTCCATGGACATGAGCTGACCAGACTGGCAGTTGAATCTTAGTTCAACACTCACAATGGGAGAACATCTTTCATGGCTCCAGCAATCAGCAGCTTGATTTGGGGACACAGTGTAGGTTACACGGTATAAACACCACTGTCCTGCAACACCTCACTGCTGCTCCCTGGACCCCCCCCCACCCTTCCAGCAACTGTTGCCTGGGTAGGTGCCTCACTTTGCCTAATGGTAGGGCTGGCCCTCTTCAAAGCATAAGCTTCAAATAATAATCTGGTGCCTATATTTTGTGCCATCTGAATGGCAATTTAGGAATATGTGACTTTCCCTGCCCCACAGCCCCCCAAAGAAATATCACTAATCTCATTTAGAGTCCCCCAAAACTCAAAATTTTGCCTGAGTAGGAATCTCCAAATTCTCCTCACTTTGTGTTTTAGATGACGACAACTCTAGATATAACATCTCTCTTGAAATGAGTTTTAGTTTTAGTTTTTCAGGCCATTGTTTGCTCTTATAGGAGAAACCTATTTTTTCCTCAAACAGTTCTCAATTTTTCTATCATGAATAGGCCAGGGTTCCTCTGGATAAAAGCAAACAAAGTTATAAACCAACCTGATAGCGTGCATTATGCCTGACATCTGTTGTGTACAACCAGCTCTTTGATACCCTTTACTTTAGGCTTTCTGTTTTCCTCTTAAAGTAAAGTTAATCATCAGGACAGAAAGAACGTCAGTATTTGCAGTTCTAGGAAAGCAGCTGGTGGGGACATAAGTGAATAATGGAAAATAAGCCCCAGTGGATGTTGGTTATTTCTGTTAAGTGAAAGTAATGGATAAGTCACAGGTATTTGGAACAAATGATGGTGACACACTTTCAAGGGGGAAAGGTGATGCCAATTCGCCAAAGAAGAGTAATCCAGGAACAGAGAGCATGGATCAGGCATTAGGGATATATATTCATTCTCCAGGCGGCTCACAGAATACAAACAACAAATTGGCTTTGCTTCTCTTTAAATTTCTTATATATTTTAGCTGAGAAGTAATCCCCCAAAATGGATGGAATTTTGGTGGCACCTCCAATAAGACCGATTTCCAATTCTATAATTTACGGTACAGAATTACTGCAAATTCGGGAATTGGGACTGTATCTTGGTGGCATTGCCACCGAAATTCCATCCATGCCATAATGTTTATGGCTTAGGCGTTGGTTGTTGAAGTAAGGCGAATGTCACAGATAATCTTTGAAGGGATTTTCTTTTCTTTTCTTTTGTTCTTTTCTTCTCAAACTTCAACTGATACAATGTAATAATTTGTTCGTCACCTAGAGGCTTGTGTGTGATCCTTGTGAGGGGGGGGGGGAAATGAAGTGTTGATTAGGCTGCTTGGAAATTGGAGCCTCTTTAATTTCCCCTAGTGTGAGTTCAGAGCTTCTCAGCTTCCAAAACGGAGGGAGGATGACACAATAAAGGGAGAGAGAAAAGGGAAGGGAGGCAGAAATGCTCATTCATGTATCATACAAAACAACGTCTTATCACAAACTTTGTGAAATGCACAGAACTCTTCATGTGCCATGCCTAAGAGAACACACACACACCCCGATCTCTTTTAAAACCTCACAGCCTTAGCCCTCAACAGGCAGTTATTCTTGTAGTAAGCAACAGCACCTTGTTCAGGTATTCACCAGATCACGTGAGGGCTTAAAGTGGGTGGAGTGATGGGGCTACACACACTGCCCTAGCCCCTACATCTCCCAGAAGAACTAGCTACAACCCCTCAGTTCATACCTTGCCACTTTGAATCAGCAAAGTCTGAAAGGGAGTTCTAATCATGTTCACTTGATGTGAGTAGAACGCTCTACACGGATCCTGAGAATGCATAGAGCATCCAAGTGACCACGAGTAGAACTGTCTTTCAGACTTTGCCTTTGTTCATTCTTCAAAGCAACAAATGATGGATGGATGCTCTTTATCTCATTGTCTGGTTGGCATACTTTTGGCTTGCGCCTTAAACAATTGTTTCTCATGAGAGACTCAGGGGATATGAATGCATACGAATGCACATCTTTATATTAGAGCTCAAATGGAATTCTGGATTGGAATCTCAGACATTGCTCCCTTCTTCTTCATTTTAATTCTTCTGGGGATATATGAGGTAGCCAATATACATATATTATGGTACTAAGAGAAAAAGGTGAAATGCATCCTGCAATTCCATGTGACTTACCTGGAAGAAAGCTCCATTGAACACAATCAAATTTCTTCAGAGTAAGCATGCTTATTTATTTAATTAATTAATTTGATTGGTACTCCACTGTTCTATCAAGACAAGTAATATTCAAGATTTCCTCTGTGTTATTCCTGTTGCACTTTTGCATGGTCTAAAAGATGGACTGTACCATTCTGGACTATAGATAACCCTATCCCCAACCCTTCACCCACTACACCACACTGGCTCATCACCACACTGATGATTCGTGTTTACTTAAGTGAGCCTAGAATCATAACCAATCTACATATTACAACTTTCCCTCAAGTAGTTGGTTATCATGACATACAAAAAAAGGGATTTTAAATTTCATTTCCAGCATATTTTTTCATATCAAAATGTAAACATCTCTACAGGAAAATAATATGTTTGGGTTTGTCTCTTTGTATTGTTTGCATTCAAGTGCTACATGGTGAGAGCAAGCCTCGGTTATTTGAATAATGAAAACACAAAGAATCTATTCTAGCTTGTCACAGCTTAAGATAAAATACTATCAATCATATCAGTGGACAAGACTCTGCAAATGAATACTACAATTGTTTCTGCTGACTGGGTAAGTAACTTTTTCCCTATATGTGTAGTAAACAAAACAAAAAAAACCCATAATGTTGTTGTTTTGGGGGGTGGGGAGATGTTTTAGATCAGCACACAAAAACATTGTCTACAAGACAGATGAAAACACTTTTTCAGCTTAATCGTGCTGCCAAAGGTAGCTTTCTTTGGCATGTGAATAGCATATAGAAGGGGGCCAAATTTCAGTTGGGACTATGGCAAGGGCAAAAGATTGAAGCTACTCTAATAGGGGCATCCGTTGCTGGGAAATTCATTTTTTTTTTTCCTTTTCCTGTTGGCTTGATGGAATTCTGTGATTTGACTCACTTCGCGTCTATGAGCTGAGCTGCAGTAGGGTGACCAGATAAAATCCAGGTCAGGGCTCATGTAACTTTAACTGTTGTAGAGAAAAGGGAATTTCAGCCAGTGTCATTTGTATGCAATTAGTTCCTGGTGAAATTCCCTCTTCATCACAACAGTTAAAGGTGCAGGGGCCCTGCCTTCTTTTGTATCTGGTCACTCTAGTATAGTGCATGCACCTTTAACTGTTGTGATGAAGAGGGAATTTCACCAGGAACTAATGACATACAAATTACTCTGGCTGAAATTCCCTTTTCTCTACAACTGTTAAAGTTACATGAGCCCTGACCTGGATTTGATCTGGTCAGCCTAAGCTGCAGGCTGTTTCCCAAACTCTAGGACGGTTGCCCAATTTGCACAATGTAAGGCCAAATTATGATTGCCATCAATGCAGTGGGGGGCAATGCGCAATTTCTCAAGCCTCCTGAAAGTGCGTGCCCCCACCCTGCCGCAATGAGGGCCTTCAAGGCTCTATTAACACAAGGATAAACATTTGCCCTTGCATTAATACAGCCTTCAAGACCCTCATTGGCAGGGGGGAACACACACTTTCAGGAGGCTCCAGAAACTGTGCATTTCTCCCTGCGGCATTAAAGGTGGCTTCCATTAATGCAGTGTGGGGAAAGTGTCGGAGCACCGACAGAAGGTTCACAAGCGTTCAGGCATGGGTCTGAACTCACACCTGAGCATGTCTGACTGGATCCATGAGGGCTGGATGTGGGGTGTCCAATCGTGCAGTCCCTACTTGAAATCTGATATGGACTTGATGGAGAACAAGCTTCGCGATGGAATTTGGAGAAATTTGGCAAACTTGAGTTTTGCTGATTCACACATCCCTAATCATTGCTCAGTGTAGATCAACATACGTAGTTTAAGTGTTTAGTATTTATCTTTAAAACAGTGCATTTAACTGTTATAGTATGAGTCTTTTCATTATATATATATATATATATATATATATATTAGGGGTGTGCATCGGATCGGATCCGATCCACGATCCGAATCCGATCCGACCCAAAATCGGGAAAATCCGATCCGATCCGATCCGATCCGACCAACCTCCGATCCGATCCGATCCGATCCGATGAGGTCCGATCCGGATCGGACGCCATTTTGAATGCTTTTTCCCATAGCCAAGTATTGTTTTACAAAAACGCCTATAACTTTTTCATTTTTAAAGATAGAAGGATGAAACTTGGGGACATTGTAGACTGGTTAGGGATAGTTATCTGTGAGAAATTTCAGAAAGATTGGTGCATGCGTTTTGTGGCAATTAATTTTTTAATAAATACCCAGGAATGCTTATAACTTTGTCATTTTTAAAGTTACAAACATGAAACTTTGCCACATTGTAGGAGGTACCTTGGGACCTATGTGTGTGAAATTTCAGAAACATAGGTGCTTGCCTTGTGTGGCAATTAATTTTAGAAAAATGGGTAGTAGTGGGGTAAATACAGTTACGCCTCCCATTTTTTTAGTTTTGAAGATACAAACAGGAAACTTGGGCACATTACAGGGAACACTTCATTTGATATGTGTGTAAAATTTCAGAAACATTGGTGCTTGCCTGGTGTGGCAATTAATTTTTGAAACAATGAGGGATTCATTGGACAGCACTTGCCCATAAGGATTCATTGGACAGTACTTTCCCATAGGGAATCATTGCATTGCACTTTCCCATAGGGAATCATTGCATTGCACTTTCCCACTGAGAAATACAGTTATGCCTCCCACATTTTTATTTTTGAAGATACAAACAGGAAACTTGGGCACATTGTAGACTGGTTAGGGATAGTTATCTGTGAGAAATTTCAGAAAGATTGGTGCATGCGTTTTGTGGCAATTAATTTTTTAATAAATACCCAGGAATGCCTATAACTTTGTCATTTTTAAAGTTACACACATGAAACTTTGCCACATTGTAGGAGGTACCTTGGGACCTATGTGTGCTAAATTTCAAAAACGTAGGTGCTTGCCTTGTATGGCAATTAATTTTAGAAAAATGGGTAGTAGTGGGGTAAATACAGTTACGCCTCCCATTTTTTTATTTTTTAAGATACAAACAGGAAACATGGGCACATTACAGGGAACACTTCACTTGATAGGTGTGTAAAATTTCCGAAAGCTGGGTCCAGGCATGTGGTGGCAATTAATTTTTGAAACAATGAGGAAAGAAACGCCTATAACTTTTTTATTTTAAAAGTTAGAAGTCTGAACATTGCTCACTTTGTAGATGGGTTAGGGGTAGATATGTGTCAGAAATTTCAGAATGATAGGTCCAGGCATTTGATGGCTATGGAATTTTTAGATTAAATGTTTCAAAAAATGTTCCACAGAGGCCAGGTCTTCCTTTCCTCCCCCTCCCGCTTCCCGCGAAGAAAAGGAAACACTGTCTCGTCTCGATCCCTTTGATCCTTGCTAGTATCCATTACAGGGCTCGTGTCTGCTTTCCTACTTTCACTTTTTTACTCAAGCAGACACGAGCCCTGTAATGGATACTAGCAAGGATCAAAGGGATCGAGACGAGAGAGTGTTTCCTTTTCTTCGCGGGAAGCGGGAGGGGAAGACCTGGCCTCTGTAGAAATTTTTTTGAAACATGTAATTTAAAAATTCCATAGCCATCAAATGCCTGGACCTATCATTCTGAAATTTCTGACACATATCTACCCCTAACCCATCTACAAAGTGAGCAATGTTCAGACTTCTAACTTTTAAAATAAAAAAGTTATAGGCGTTTCTTTCCTCATTGTTTCAAAAATTAATTGCCACCACATGCCTGGACCCAGCTGTCTGAAATTTTACACACCTATCAAGTGAAGTGTTCCCTGTAATGTGCCCATGTTTCCTGTTTGTATCTTAAAAAATAAAAAAATGGGAGGCGTAACTGTATTTACCCCACTACTACCCATTTTTCTAAAATTAATTGCCATACAAGGCAAGCACCTACGTTTTTGAAATTTCACACACATAGGTCCCAAGGTACCACCTACAATGTGGCAAAGTTTCATGTGTGTAACTTTACAAATGACAAAGTTATAGGCATTCCTGGGTATTTATTAAAAAATTAATTGCCACACAAGGCAAGCACCTACGTTTCCGAAATTTCATACACATGGGTCCCAAGGTACCACCTACAATGTGGCAAAGTTTCATGTGTGTAACTTTAAAAATGACAAAGTTATAGGTGTTTCTTTCCTCATTGTTTCAAAAATTAATTGCCACACAAGGAAAGCTCCAATGTTTCTGAAATTTCACTCACATATCAAGGCAAGTGGTACCTGTAATGTGCCCAAGTTTCCTGTTTGTATCTTAAAAAATAAAAAAATGGGAGGCGTAACTGTATTTACCCCACTACTACCTATTTTTCTAAAATTAATTGCCACACAAGGCAAGCACCTATGTTTCTGAAATTTCACACACATAGGTCCCAAGGTACCTCCTACAATGTGGCAAAGTTTCATGTTTGTAACTTTAAAAATGACAAAGTTATAAGCATTCCTGGGTATTTATTAAAAAATTAATTGCCACAAAACGCATGCACCAATCTTTCTGAAATTTCTCACAGATAACTATCCCTAACCAGTCTACAATGTCCCCAAGTTTCATCCTTCTATCTTTAAAAATGAAAAAGTTATAGGCGTTTTTGTAAAACAATACTTGGCTATGGGAAAAAGCATTCAAAATGGCGTCCGATCCGGATCGGACATCTGGTCCGATCCGATCCGACCAGCCTCCGATCCGATCCGATCCGATCCGACCCCCCAGGTCCGATTCCGATCCGCTATCCGATCCGATCCGGGGGGTCAGTGCACATCCCTAATATATATATATATATAATATCACACACCTGTGTTTGTGTATAGTCAGGCAACAGTAACAGCATTTCTACCTCCTTTCAGTGGTCTATTTTCCAATCAACGATTAAAGTGCAGCCCTCAAAGCTATCACATCTGTTGGCATATTTTCCCTGGTTGGCAGACCATCTGCCCAAACATTTATATCCTTTTTGCATAAACTGTTTTACTGTGCAATCCGATATAGGTCTACTTAGAAGTAAGCCCCATTGGCATCAACGTGATTTGCTCCTAGGTAAGTGACTGTAAGACTGCAACCTTAGATGGTAAAAGACACAGGATATGTGCATGCAGGGGTCAGGGCTCTATTTGAAGTACATCAAGGCACAGATTAATATTTTTTAAAGCATGGTTCACCTTGCTCCCATTTTCATTTGCGACCCATTTTTATTTTTGTTCTAAAAGGAAAAGTATGCATTTCAAATGGGGAAAGTGCACATTTCCATGTACATTTTTTTCAAACGTATGCATTTCCTCTCCATGTTGACTAAAATATAAAAATGCATTTATTTATTTATTGAAAAACACACATTTTCATATGCGTGCGTTTCAAAAACAAAACACGGGGTTTTCGAACACAATCACAAGTTCCAGACTGTGAAAGCTTTTTCTGAAAAATGTGTTCCCATTCATGTTCAACATTGTTCAACATTGCAAATCAAAAGTGAAATTCTCATACATCCCTATTCAGAACATGTAACAACAGCAAAGGCATATCTTGTTAGAATTCTGAATATATGCACTTTCATAGGCTGAATTTGGACAACACATTAAGCAACTGAGGGGGGAAAACAATCATCAGTTGTGTTGCTTATTGTGTTGTGTGGAGGATAACACGCCATTCACAAACTACTGACGGTATGCTATTCCACCCAAATAAGCAACGGAGATAAACAACTGGCTTCCAAGTTGTTTAGCTCGAAGCCAGTTGCTTAAAGTGTTGTGTGGAGGGGTGAGTGTGTTAATGGTATGTGGTGAGTGGGTTAAAACACAAGCCCATAGAGGAAGGCAGCAAGAGCAACCAAAGAGGCGGCTGCCACTCTGCTACAACTGGTGCAACTTGCAGAGTCTGCTGGGATAGAACTGGGAGGACTGAGGGAGGATGGAGGGTGGGGAGAGGGGCGGGGTCTTTGTCAGTCAAATGCTGGGTTGACTATTAGTCCACTCAATGCCAGCCCCAACCACCCACAGTTGTGTAGGAACATGTTGTGTGGGGAGTACCCACAAAATAACCAACTGTGAGTTGGCAACTCAACCCACCATTGACTAATGTGTTGTCCGAATGCAGCCATAGACTTTTCCTTGCCATGCTCTTTAGCTCATGAGCATTTGGAAAAGGGATCCATCTCTTTATTGGTATCTGTGATACCGTTACATACCCTCAGCTTTCTAGAGAAGGCAGGCTACACATTTCAATAGATTACTCATTATTTATATGCTGACATTAATGCACACGGCACTTCTCAGCATGACAGAAAAGGTGACATACCTCTGCCTAGAAGAACTTCCCATCTTAATTTCAACCTCCAGGTAGGACAACAGAGGGAGATGAAGAATGGCAAATCAAGGGTAATAAACAAAGGGAGGCAAAGAATTCGAAAGAGAGGGTAATTTGAAAAATGGCATGCTCCCATACGAGCCTGCCCAGGTTTTAAGATCTTTAGGGGAGACCCTTCTCTTGGTCCTACCACTATGGGACTTAGTGGGATGCAAGAGATGGCCACCTCCGTGGCTAAACCCCAGGCTCCGAAACTCCCTGAAAATGGTGGCTAGATTGGCTCCTTCTATGTTGCCTTACTGCCACCAGGCAAAGGCATTTTTACTCAGGCTTATGGCATATCAGCTAGTTTGCTCCTGGAGGGTTTTTTAACTGGTTGGGCGCTCTCAATTTCTTTTCGTTGCTGTGCTTTTAATTGCGTTTTACACTGGTTCCTGTTTTCACTGAGGTTGTTTTTATCTGCATTTTACTATTGTCAGCTGCCTTGAGTTCCAGTTTTGCCCAAAAGGCAGGATATAAAATCAAGTAAGTATATAGGAATGTTGGAGGAATGCATCCAGGGCCCAGGTTTTTGGTGGCTCGGATCTCTGGATTCCAGCTCACTTCCTCGCAGGCTTGAAGACTTCCACGGCTGCTCTCACCATTGTTGGCCACTCGGCACAAGTCTCTCACTCAAGAGAGTTGTGTAGAGCAGCCAGTGCATGATAGTGTCAGCAGAGGAGGGAGCGAAGGCACCATGGTGCTTCTCTTCCTGCCACCAAAGGTCATTGTGCGGAAAAGTCCCCCCCTCCTTGTCGGGAGGAGAAGGGCTACTTTTACAAAAAAATGAGCAGTGCTGGAATTGCCCGCTACCTCTCATTGTGCATAAACGTTTCCCTTCTCCCTGCTGGGGCACCAATAGAGAAAAGCGAGACTTGTGCAAAATGACCAGCAGTCAGCAATTCCAGAGCTCGGTCATTGCGCAGAAAAGCTTCCCTTCTCCTTGTCGGTACCCCAGCAGGGAAAAGAAGAGAAACTTTTACACACAACGACCAGTGCTGGAATGGCCTCTGCTTGTCATTTTGTGCAAGTCTCCCTTCTCCCTGCTGTGACGGAAAAGACAAAGAGATGGATGCAGATAGGAGCAGGAAGTCAGTGAAAAGATTCGAAGAGTGATGCTTCATGGCTTGAGCAACAAGAGGAGGCAATTATTTTGAAAGAGTGATGCACAGAGATTGAGAGGAAAGGGGTACGTCAAAGGGAGGCAAGAGCGAAGAAGGTTCGAGCTGTGTGAAGTAAAACTGTTCTCATATTTATTTATTTATTACATTTGTATACCGCCCCAAAGCCGAAGCTCTCTGGGCGGTTTACATAGGGCGGTTTCCCTTTGTTCACACGTTGATTTCAGGCTGTGAATGAAAACAACACATTGAATAAGAATTGAACAAGAATGCAGAGGATTAAAAAAACCACACAACTAAAATGTTAAACGAATGCAATTCCCATGCGAGAAAATGCACAGTGGGATAACTTAAGGAACAAACATAATGGGCTCCATCACACCTACTTTTTCCCCCGGTTTGCATCTGTGGGTGTCCCCTCCATTCCTTAGCGAGTCGAGCCCTGGACACTTTCACGTCTGTGCATTGTTGCACTATTTTAACTCATGTATCTTTTCACCTGCATCGCTACTATGCGGGCGAAATCTCCTGCATTGCCCCCCCCATGTTCTCCTTCCCCCTGCAGTTAATATATATATATATATATATATATACATATATATATATATATATATATACACACACATTTTTGCTAATACAATAGTATGGCAGCCTAAAACTGTGCAATTACAGTAAAACAACACACTGTGCTTTCCCATAAGATCATATTAAGCAAGACAAGTGAAGAGGAAGTATTGCCATTTGTTGCTGGAGGAGTTTGTGGTCAATGTTGGCAAGGCAAGGGGAAGCCTGCATTGTTCTGGTCAGGAAACCTAAACTTGCCTACTCAGGAGTAAGAACCATAGAGTTGAATGGGTCCAAGTCCTGGGCATGGGCAGCAGCAGCCTCTCTCGCCTACTCCATGGGGTGCTCTAGTGCCCTCTCCCCCCCTTCATGGTTGAGCAGTTGAGTGGAGAACCACCCCACCCTCTTTTATCAGCGAGACCACCCTTCGACACACATGCCCCCAACAAAAAACGGAATGGTCCGATATTGCACAAAGACAGCTATACATGAGAGGGAGGAGCGGCTTCATGGCACAATGAGGGGGGAAAAAACAGACTTTCCCCACTCCAAAATAAGAATGAAAATGGAGGGGAAGAGGCGAGATGAGTGCAGGACAGGGACAACATCATGTGGGTACCGCACTGCAAAAACACATACCAGGCACGGCGAGTGTGTGATAAATCACTGTTGTGATGGATCTCAATATCTGTGATATCGAATGGGAATTCTACACTAGTTCAAAGCACTCCCATTTACACAAGACAGGGTACCCAGCATTCACCTACTGCAGACATTCCCAACATATCCTAAAGTTTTTGAGAGCAGGAATGGGCGATTTCAGGTGATCTAGGGGTCAATGGGCTGCAGAGTTGTCACAGCAGTAGTGGGGTGGGGAACACCTGACTTGAAAACAAAAGGCATTTATCCTTCATAAGCCTTCATAGCAGCAGTTTCATCTTCTTCTACCTCATTTTAGGGGGTGAGGGGGACACACTGTGGGTTCACTAACCTTCAGGAGCAGCTTTTTGGGCCAGGTGGGATTTTAGGGGGTTGGAAGGGGTCAGGAAAAAGTGGGTGCCTCATCTTGTGGGAACAGAAATGCTTTCCACTAGCACAAAGCCACCATTGAATCCAACTCCGCTGAGATTGAGAGCAATCTAACTGTGTTTTAAAGTTGTGTTTTCATATACTAGCCGTATTGGCAGAACATTATATGTACAACTGTGAGGGTAGCAGAGTTTAAGGATGCTTAACAACCTATTAGATCAGCCAGTTCAATCCTCCTGCCAGCACGAGCTAATTCTCTCCTGAACATCCTCAAAGCACATGGTGAAGCAAATTACTCTATGGTTGGGAACTCCATCACTGCTGTTGCAAAGCCATTCCTTAAACTAACTGACTCTATTATTGAGAAGTCTTGGTTTAAATGCAGAAATTTGTCCACGTTTGTTCTTTCCTCTACTAGTAGATATGTTTGTGACTGACCTGTTATTATTTGGATATAAGGTCACAGGAAAGCCAGATCTGGAAACATTTCCATTCTGCTTCCAACCACAAGGGGACTATAGGAACTATAGGCGTACATAGTACACATAGGCTCAGTTCGGACAACATATTAAGTAATGAGGGGGGGTAAATCACGTACTGACTGTGCGTTAGGCAGAAGGAGCTCCACAGACGACACTCTGCAGCCGGCGCTGCTTGAAACCAACAAATGCCCCAGCTGCTACGAACTTGTGGCGGCCATTTTGGTTGCAGCCTCTCCTCCGTGTGTCCTCCAGCCGTATCCCAGCATGAACTGTGAGTTCTGCCAGCTGCATAGAGCGGCTGGGTTTTTTTGGCTGCTCTAGGCAGCAGAACTCTATTCCGAAACAGAATAGTCCACGGAGAGAGGGGGGGGCTGAATTTGGACGACACTTTAAACAACGGGGCTTCGGGCTAAACAACGTGCAAGCCCGTTGTTTTGCTCCATTGTTTAAAGTGCCTGATTAACGTACTGTCAGTTGTGTGTGCGTTATGTGTTGCCCTCCAGACGTCACAATCAGCAACACAACTGATGATTGTTCCCCCCTCCTCAGTTGCCTAATGTGTCGTCGGAACTGAGCCATAGAGTGGTAAATCTAAAAGCAAGTATGTTGCTTTTCAAGGATCAAGGAAATTCAATGGATCTTTTTTCTATTATTATTTATTACATTTATATACTGCCCCATAGCCGAAACTCTATGGATGGAAATGCAGCCTGTGCAGGCTTGAAACTTGACCACAAACCTGATCACAATCTGCTTTTGATCTACATGCTTTTTCTTCCAAAAAGAAAAAAGCATGTAGCATAAAATGAGCTATAATAATTAACATAGTAAAGTGTAACTTATTGTAATTTAGGATATTTTCCTGTATTATCTTGTGTGCTTCCAGAATTAAAAAGGGATTTTTAATCCCAGTTGAACAATTTTTCAAGTTGTCTCCAAATACAGAAACAAAACATGAAATGCTCCCTTTTCATGAGGCAGTCATAAAAAGCTTTTATCTCTGGACAGTGGCTATTGAAAAGTTCAAATGAGACCCCTCAGATTTTAAGTGAGAGAGCATAACTTCTGGGACTCTTTTATTATTTAGAAAAGTGGGTGAAACACATAACACTAGATTTGATTTTATATTGGATGTTAACATGGTGTAACATCCTTGCTAATGTTGGCTTGGTTGTCAACTATAATATTTGGACATCCATAACAAAAAGCCATGAAATTCAAAACAAAAAACCTACAGTTTATAAAACATCGTTAAAGCTCTACAGTTTTCAACCAAGCACTAAAAACCAGGGAAAAGCCTTAATGCCACATCCTCCCTAAGGAGGCAGAAAGTGCAAGTGAAATTCTCATTCTCCTAAAGCAGATAAACCATGAGGACAGGATGAAGATTACAGAATGCAGAGGCGATTGTGGAAAACTGATGACGAATAACTTAGGGCCACCTACTTCTTTTATTTGTTTAGAGCAATCCTTCCCCAACCTGGTGCCCTCCAAAGGTGTTGGACTACAACTCCCATCATTGCAAGTCAGTGTGTCCCATGGTCAGGAATGCTGGGACTTGTCATCTCAAACATCTGGATATGCAATATAATATGCAGAGGTGACTGTGGGGTTGTGGGAAATGATGATGAACAACTTAGGACCACCTACTTCTCTCTTTTTAAGAGCATCTCCTCATGTTGAGAGTTGCAACCCAACACATCTGATGGACACCAGGCTGGAGAATACTGTTCTAGAACAAGGGCAGGCAGAATGTAGATCTCCAGATGTTTTGGAATTCAACTCGTAAAAGCCCCTATAACATGGGTAGTGAGCAGGAATGGTGCAAATTGATGTCCAAAACATCAGGGTGGATCTATTTTCTGCCCACATCTGTTCTAAGGTATGATGCTTTCCAGCATTAAGATATGCGATTAATCAATGAACTACAACAGAGCTGCATCATTTTAAATAAACTGTATAAAGCAAATGAAGCAACAATGAATGAATCTTAAATACCTAATCCAGATAGTCCTTCAGACGTCAACATTAGTATATGGTGTGGGGGACTAACACAGAGGATTTCTCTTATGTGTTCAGCAGTGTGAGAGCAAAGGTACAGCTACCACCTAATACTTTCATGTGTAAGTATTATTTTACAATTAATGAACAAATGATTTTGGTCTTCCCCATAACACATAATATGGGAGTTACAATGGAACACATCTGGAGAGCCTCAGGCTGGAGAAGGTTGGGTTTTTTTACTCTTGAATTCTATACATGTCTTCTCAGAAGTCAGTGCCACTGAATTCACTACAGCTTACCCCCAAGTGGTACAGGATTGCAAACTAATCGCATCTGAAAGGAGTTCAAGACAGCCAAACTAAACCTGTTTTGCTCCTCTGTCACTTTAATGAGATGATGTATTGTGGAGGGATTGTGGGGAGTGAACAGAATATTTTGCAAAAACACATTTTAAGAAAACAAACAAACAAACATTGGCTCTTTGAAGAGCAGGATATTGACCGAAAGTTAAAAGTGCCTGGCACATACTCTGGTTCTAGATCTGTAATGAATAGTGCCCTTTTTGTTATAAAGCATGGTGCTATATGTGAACTTCGTGTGAGAGAAAAGTATTGGGCAGACCCTGTATTTGGTAAGGATAAAGAACAACGTTCCTTACTCCTGCTGTCCTGCAGATGTTTGAGATTACAAGTCCCAGCTTTCCTGACCATGGGACATACTGACTTGCAGTGATGGGAGTTGTAGTCCAACACGTTTGGAGGGCACCAGGTTGGGGAAGGGCTGCTCTAAACAAAAAAAAGAGAAGTAGGTGGCCCTAAGTTGTTCGTGATCAGTTTTCCACAACCCCACAGTCATCTCTGCATATCAGATTCTCCATCCTGTCCTCATGGTTTATCTGCTTTGGAAGAATGAGAATTTCACTTGCACTTTCTGCCTCCTTAGGGAGGATGTGGCATTAAGGCTTGTGAGCCTTAACTCCCTATTTCCCTGCTTCTTGGAGCTTGGTTGAAAACTGTAGAGCCTTAACGTTTTTTTGTAAACCGTAGGTTTTTTGTTTAATGATGATATATTTGAGGAATAATTGGGTCATCACCACAGAAAATAATAGATTGCCAATCCCCGATGCACCTGCTGTTTCGATGGGCATGGATGTCTGTAGTATTATGTTTAACAACATTTCTGTCCTCACCGACATCTTCAGGGATTTTTTTTCATCTCTCTCTCCATCCCATAGACTATGCCAATGCACAGTTCAATGCATAGGCATAGTAGACTGTCGTTGGTAATACCAGCAATGATACATACTATGAAATTCTTTACCATTTATATTTCTGTGGGTAAAATCCCAGTGGCTAGTAGGCCCAGCGATACAGGAGTGGTATTACCTGAGAAATAAGATGTTAAAGAGAGATTTTATTATGCGAATGCACAGGAGGGCAAAAATAATGTTCCTCAATCAACCTTCATTTACATTTCTTAACTTTAAATTCACAAACTTAATATTCATGTAAATTTTAATTAGTTTCAAGTCAGATAAAAGTGAGAAAGACAATCCCTGCACACTTCTAATGAACCAGCATGTTGTTCAAATAACTCAGCAAGATTAGCTAACTCTGCCAGAATTTAGAATAATTCATGCATTGCTGGTAGACTTTCCAGAATGTTCAGACTATTTCCACAAATACTAGAACCCTAATTATCTAATTAAATAGGATAGGCACTCCAATTATAAATCTTACAGTCGCCCTAGGAGTATAATTTCTTTCCTCCCTTTTAAGAAGAAACTTTAGTTTGGTTTTATACCTTTGACTCTTGCATTGGAGGGTCCCAAACCGATTAGCTTTACTTGGTAATTAAGCCTTACAGGGTGAATGTGGCCTTCATTAAGGGTTTTAACTCTGATATTTAGCACAGCCATGGATAGGAAGAAAGGCTAAATGAGAGTGTATATAGGTTCAGCAAAGCACAAACCATTTCATAATACTGGCTGTTCTCTCCTGAACAAATTAATACAGCGTAATAACTACTAGCCAAAGCACTAGAAGCCCCTAAATACTTAGGCCACAATACAGAAAAGCAGAGAAAGAATTTTGTGAGCACAGTCATGTCCCTGCCCCACACCACAAAAGCTCTTGCTCCTTTGACAAAGATGGCTTTTGAGTAGGATTATCTATTGGATTTGGCCAAATACCAAACCAAATTGTTCTGAATCTGACAGATATGGGAGCTCCTCCACTGCAGATCAAATAAATTTCCTGAAGACAGGGATTCAGAGTGACATAGAGATATAGACTGAGTGTCCCCAAAATTTCATACATTTTGTCCCAAGCTCTCCGCACATGTAAAACATCAGTGTGGGGAGAAAAGTACAGAGAGATGTTGGCATCATGATTCACAGGTCTAGTTTCTAAATCACAGTGAATGTTGTTGGTTTTTTTTTAATGTTTTTTTTATTTTGATTTGTTGTTTTTAACCAGGGCTCTCCAGTCTTAATGCTTTAAGGAGGGATGTTGAAGTACTATATTGCAGGATTGATCCAGTGTTCTGTTCTCTTTGCCAGTTCTCTCTACCAGAAGCAGGAACATTAAAAAAGACTTTGCGGAATCCTGGGAGTGTGTGTAGCATTGGGTGCTTGCTTGGAAAGTGCCACATGTTCGAGTCCTTCTACCACTGTATGCTCCACACCCTCATCGAGCCCTGTCCTATTGCACTTTCTGTGACTTTGGTACCAACTGAACAAAAAACAAGCATGTTTTAAATGTTTCTTTTTTCAAGCCTCTGTATCTATCATTCTGGAAGTTTGCAGGTTTGGGGCGTGGAGACACCTCTATAACTGATACCATTTTCATATAAATTGGGGTAAGGGTGGAGGGTAAGATGAAGTAAATCACTCACCCCCCCCAAAAAAAGAATTGAACACTCTGTTCCCCCCAAAAACACTGCACCTATCCTTCTGAAATTTTGCAGGTTTCTTAATTAGGAGATCAGGCATTGTAACACAGTCCAAAAGCAGTCAGGTAGAAGTTCAGTGGTCAATAGCACGAAGGGCCAAGCACATGGCAAAGTCAGAGAGAAAATGGGATGCAGAAACTAAAACTGAAGAACACACATTGTTTCTAGCAGCTTTCTGATTAAAAGTGAGAACTGTTATAGCTAGAGCTACTAGAGCCCCTCCCAGCGCTCAGCTGCACAGTATTAGAGGCTTGTCAGAAATCCTCCTCGTGAGGGAAGCCCAACTCATGAGTCATCCTCTTCAGTAAGTGAGTGCTCCTTTTCCTGCCTACCACCCTATCATGGATTTAAAGGCACCAGTGCTTTTAGGGCCCTAGCATCCCCTTCTGCCTCAGAAGCTGCATTCTCTGCCTCTCCAGGAAGCAGGTTTGAAAGCATCACATCTGAAGATCCCAGACCATCTTGAGTAGTGCCAGGGTCTTCTGAGGTGCCAATTGGCTCCAAAGAGTCTGATTCTTCCTTTGAAAATGACTCCAGTGGCTTTATGACACCAGGGACCATGACATCGTCATATACAATGCTGCTTGTGATATTGGCATAATATATTTTCTCACATTTTACAGGTACAGTTGTTAGCATACCCTATCCCAGTCTTCCTCAACCTCACACTCTCCAGATGTATTGGACTGCAACTCTCATAACTCCTAGCCAAAGGCCAGGCTGGCTAGGAATTATGGGGGAGCTGGGGTGAAACACATCTGGAGGGTGCCAAGTTGGGTAAGACTGCTCTACTCTAAGCAACTGTGCACCCAGAGTAACAACAGTCACTACAAACTGAACTGTACTAATTTTTGTCCCTCTATTTTGACCTGCTTTAAAATCCCTCCTACTTTTTCCAGTGGTGCACCCAGGATGGCTGAATTCGGACAACACGATAATCAATGGTGGGGTAATAATCAACTTTACAGTTGTTCATCTAGGGGGTACTCCCCACACAACATGGTAATAAATAATCAACTGTGGTGTGGTTTAGGATCAGCACTGAGTTGACTATGGCAGCATACGGATGATACAATAGTCAAAACAACTGACGATTGTTTCCCCCCCCACCAGTTGCTTATTGTGTCGTCCTAATTCAGCCTATATATATTTAAAGCAACACAGTGAATGTTAACACTTTTTTATAAGAAGATATGACCATAAAGGCCTGATTATGTCTCTTCTAGCAATTATGGTCTAGAAACCCACAGTCAATCGAAATATATTTGCTTTGCTCTATCTGCAGAAGATAGACTTTTCAAAACATATTGCAGGGGGAAAATGATTTTCTTTACCTGATTTTATACACTTTAATTCCCAATGGCACTAACATTCTCATTTATATTTATAATGTTACAAAATGTACCATCTGTCATGCTAGCTGTGGGAGGGCAGATTACAGTACGGAATAATATGATTCATTTTTAATAGAAATCACTACTGGTTAATTATAATGCGAAGTGTCTCTTGGAAATGGAGCAATTATTTCACTGGTATTTTTTGAGGCTGGTAAGTCAGACAGACACATACTTTCTTTTGTCATCTTTCAGGTTGGCTGAAAACGGCACAATATGATCCAAAATTAGCTTTCCCCCACTCTTTGAAAACTCAGTTTTCGATTTCTAGAACTGAGTGGTAATTTCCATGTAAACTATTCACACTTGGGTGACTTCATTGGCTTTCATAGTACCTGGTACTCTCACCGTATAGACAGATCTCAAATCTAACCATTCAGCCATGACCGCTTCCTTTCCTGCCGGTTTGTATTTCGTTGTTTCACTGATATCTCTCTGAGGTGAACTCGGATTCTCTTTTTTGCAAAATAATACAAGAGGACTATTCTCCCCTTCTCATGTTTTTTTCTCAGTTTGCCATCACACGAACTTTCCCACTGCTAGAACTGGAAGCACTGAACAGATCTCACACCATCAGCATGAGCAGAAATGTTTCAAACGAAGGTGTAAGAACATTTTCTCCAGGGGCAGAAACACCCTGCTCCACCTTTGGTTGTGCGAGGTGCTACACTGAAACACCACAACAAAGCAGTGGGGCCAGGATGTGGTAAGAAGCTGCCTCACATTGGAGGGAGCACATTCACAGCAAGACCACTTGATAGACCTCCCCCCACCTCTCTCTCTCTCTCTCTCACACACACACACACACACACGTGTCTAGTGATGGCTTGACATTGAACAGTCATGTTAATTAAGTCTTCCTGCCTTAACTATTGTTAAATGCCATGTCCTTGGAATTTTTTCAGCTAACATTTTAATACTGTTCTTGTTGTGGCTTTCGTTACCACTGTTTACTGTTTGTTTCTGATTCCTCCCTATCCTTCTCTCGATGAAGCTGGAGACATGGCAGAAGATTACTTTTGGATCTGTGAATAATTTCTTTTCCTCCCGCTTTCTTATCTTTTTTGTTTACAGCCATTCATTTTAATGGCCTGTTAGGCATGTGGATGAGCAATCCGGAAGATGAACTTGAAATCCCTACCATCAGTCACGGGAAGACAATGCACAACAGAGATTTTTCTTTGCCTTGGAGAACAGCTGATCACTTCAGACAGACGCCAAATAAAGCACTCACCAGCAGATGGTGCTTCAGGAAGAACCAGTCCCTTTCATTAACTGTCATCCATTTGTCATATATTGCTTCCATATTTTGCACAGACATCCCCATTTGACAAATGAAAAAAAAAAAAAAAAAACGAAATGAAAACCTATCTTATTGTTGTTAGGAATGCAGAGATTTGTGTGTCTGGTGAACATATCTGCTGCTCCATACCTAGGGTGGCCAATATCCAAATAAAAACAAAACAAGAAATTTCCTAGTCATAGGCGATAACTAGTGTTGAATATATGTCCTTGTCTGAGTCTCTCCCAGAGAACAGAGACCTCCCACAACATCAAACAGAGTGGCCATTTGACTAAAACACCAGATTCCTGGTGGAAGACCAACTGTGTTTCCTGTTGTCATGACACCAACATGTGAGGGAACAACATCCGGATTTTAAGTTTTTAATGCATTATATGCCACCTAGAGAACCTTGGTTATTGCACAGTTTGAAATAAAGTAAATAAATCCTATATGATATTACTTGGTCTTGCAATTATGGCAGGAGGGCCATTTTTCCTGACACCACCTCACTAGGAAATGACAGGGGAAGCTGGGGAGTAAACTGGAAGAATATTGACTGGGAAGAACTTCACTCTAGGGAGGGGTGAGAAATTAATTTCAGTTCATTTTTATTATAATTTACCATAATTTGTGAATTTCTTCATACCTGAGCCAGAAAGATCTTGAGATTTAACACATCTGAATGTGGGAGAAACCTAGGGCTCATCTACACCTGCAGGCCTTTCAGGGGGTGGGGCGATCATGGGCTTTTCCGCTGCCGGCATCGTCCCTCAGGGTGCAAATGAATGAGGACCGTTCCGGGGATAATTTTTTTAAAAGAAAAGGAGGATTACACAGCATTGATCCTGTGTGAAGGTAGGACTTCCAAAACAACAACAACTCTAAACAACTTGGCGCTTGGAGATGTCGAGAGCCATCCAGGGGGTGGTGAAAATGCTCTCCCTCTTGCTCCCAATGCCTGTTCACACTCCCTCTGGCCTCTGTTTGCTCACCCCTGCTACTTGCAGTGACAAGGGAAGACCCCAGGAGGGGTGCCCACACTGCTCATGATCCCCCCAAGGATCCTCCCAAGACATGGGGAAAAATCAGAACAAGTGGAGTCCAGCTATACCGGGCAAATAGAGAGGTCATCCCCGATTCACCCCGGGATCCGCTGTACATCATTTGGATGCTCAAGGACAACCACTTGACCAGCCCAGAATAAATGGCCAGTATAGACATGGCCCCAGACTGATGGATTCATCTATCCAGGCCAAGCTTTGAATGTTTAGCTCTTAAAAGCCAGTGCTGAAATTGGAATGCCACTTTGTTTTTCTGACAGACTTCTCATCTTCAACAACTATATATCATCTTCAACATGACTCTTTTCAACCTGAGAATATGTGTAGCTATTGAATTTGATCAACACATATGTGTGAATTTTGGTTCAGTTCATTTTTTTTTTTTATCAGAATTTACCAAAATTCACACATTTCATATCTGGGATGGAAAGAACGTGCGGTTTTTTTAAAATGCAAATGCAGGAGAAAGCAAAAGTGACTATTTCATTTCATTCCCCAGTGTGGCTGCCGGTAGAATCTACAGACTGGCGCGCCGAGAGTAAGAGGAGAAGCAACGGTATGATTCCACCCCTTCCCTCTTGAAAGTTGGGGCCTGAAGGCTGCAACAGTATTACATATAATCTGTGTACTAGGAACCCTACAGAATATTAATGTTGTAATTCCATTCCTGCTTGCCTGTGATTATATCCCATTGGATCAATTTGGAATTACTTCTGAGTAAACATACATAGGCTTAGCCTGCAGAAGTGACACATCCTCTTGCTCAGATGGCTTACTATCTACAATAGCTCAACAAATTCTAAAAGAGTTAGCCATGCTAGTCTTTTGCATCAAAGATGACGATGAAGACCCAGGGCACCTTAAAAATGAACTATAGTGGTCTACTGCAGATATAATTTCCCTTATCCCCTAACCACAGTTAAATCATGCATGTTCCCTCCCCTTCAAATATGATTTAGTGTCCCATCTGTTTCAATACTAGCCATTGATAACACTAACCAGGATAGTTCTGAAAACCAATAATGTGGGGTAGAAAATTTCCCCCAGTTTTTTTTCAAAATGAAAAAGTTTTCTATCCCCCCCCCACATTAGTGTGTACTTTTTCTGCAGATGCCCCCCCCCCATTTCATAAATTTATTAGTAACAATGAATGGATGCCAGCTGCAAATGCAATATTAGGCAAACTTGTCAGTTTCCAAGTTGTAGAGGAGTGATGGTCAGCATATTATGCACCGAGTTTTGGGTGCCTAAAATTTATTTATGTGTCAACAGTTTTCAGTACCTCTGTTTTGTTGTTCTTTTGTTCTTGAATTTAAACAATGTAAGAGAAGTATATAATGTTGTCTCTACAGTTTTTACAAGTATTCCAATAAAGATGTCTACATAATATAACACTGAAATCACATTAAGGGCACAATCCTATGGGTTGCATGCTGGGTACACATGCACTGCTGAACTCAAGGGTGTAGGAGTATCCAATGCAGGGCGGATGGTGGGGATCCTTTCCTCCATGCTCCGTCTGCCTGCGGTTGTTGCTAGATGTTCGATTTTGAACATCTACCTGGGGTGCTTCGGAGGGGGGGGAGGCCACATGTTGCATAGGAAGCTGTCTAAAGCATTTTCCATGGTTTCCTTCCCTCCTCCCTCCCCAAGAACACCACTTTTTTACCTCTCTGCTTGGTTTTATGAACACAGAGAGGTAGCTGCCATGGTTCACTCTACGGCTCAAAGGATTTTGGAAGGATCACATTGGATAACAAGTGGTTTGAAAGAGGTACACCAGAGGCCAGAGAACAGTTTCAGCTGCCCTCTGTGAACAAGAGATGTTGGTGTTTTGACAGAGGAATGCTTTGGTTTCAATTTGGCTTTGATGAAGTTTTGACAAAGTAATGAAATGGAATATAATCTGGATAGCTCATCAACAAACAACTATCATCATTCCACATGTACCACAACTGTAACCACTGATATATATATATATATATATATATATATATATATTACATTGTAGTGTATGTCATCCTTTTTACATTACTGGATATAACCTAGGCTGACCATCTGAAAAGGAGGACAGGGCTCATGTAACTTTAACAGTCGTAGAGAAAAGGGAATTTCAGCCGGTGTCATTTGTATGCAATTAGTTCCTGGTGAAATTCCCTCTTCATCGCAACAGTTAAAGTTGCAGGGGCCCTGCGTTCTTTTGTATATGGTCACTCTAGTATATGCATGCACCTTTAACTATTGTGATGAAGAGGGAATTTCACCAGGAACTAATTGCATACAAATGACTCTGGCTGAAATTCCCTTTTCTCTACACCTGTTAAAGTTACATGAGTCCTGTCCTCCTTTTCAGATGGTCAGCCTAATATAACCAGACAGAAAAGGGTAACAAAAGTCTCCAAAGACACAAGGTGCCTGCTTTCTGTGGCAGTAACACGTCTCACATGTCCAGTGCCAACCTGAGTTTATGGGATATCAGAAAGCTTTGTACATAACCACCTTGAAGGAATCTCAGCTTTCAGTTTTTGATACACTTCAGATCTTCATTATTTGCAGAGGATAGGCAGAAGATTGTGAAACTGGAAGGTATATGAGAAAAAATCATGTTCTGACAATTAGTTCCCTCACATATAAAACTAGCACACCAGGGAGAAGACTAGGGCAAGATCTACACTACTGCTTTATGATGGTTTATAACAGTTTTGACAACTGTTTGGGCCCAGGATGCATTATATATGCCATTTTCAAAGTGTTATATCCTGCTTGGTGTAGATCTGGCCCAGGCCAGAATTTTTTACACACTGACCTTTAGATGTCTATGTACAGAAAACTATGTGTTTGTTTTAAATGGAGGAAGAATCTATCACGTGATCCCATGGTTTCCTGTCTAAACCTGCATAGGATTATGCTGTAATGTGACATTTAGGGCCTGCATTCATTGAAATATTGTGGGTGGAACTTGTGTTAGGCTGACCAGATAAAATCCAGGTCAGGGCTCATGTAACTTTAACAGACGTAGAGAAAAGGGAATTTCAGTCAGTGTCATTTGTATGCAATTAGTTCCTGGTGAAATTCCCTCTTCATCACAACAGTTAAAGTTGCAGGCACTATACTAGAGTGACCATATACAAAAGAAGGCAGGGCCCCTGCAACTTTACCTGTTGTGATGAAGAGGGAATTTCACCAGGAACTAATTGCATACAAATGACACTGGCTGAAATCCCCTTTTCCCTACAACTGTTAAAGTTACATGAGCCCTGACCTGGATTTTATCTGGTCACCCTAACTTGTGTGAATTTCCCCTTCTCACTTTAAGCCATTATGTTTTCAGAGAAATGACTGAAGCATTTATTGACTCATTTGTGTTTATATTGTAGACATTTTATTTTTGAAAAAATCCCACATAGGAATCCAGATTTCTGTCTGATAGACTTCATGGATTTGTTGACAATTGGCTAACAATTGAAAGTTTCACTTTAAAGAGCGAAGCCACAATCTTCTGTTTTCTAAACAGATTTTCCCCCTTTTACTCCTGAGGCTAGCATTTATTAATAATGTTATACAAACAATACAATTCATTTCCATATCCCTCTCTCACTGAAATCAATGTGCTTAAACTAGGGTGACCATATGAAAAGGAGGACAGGGCTCCTGTATCTTTAACAGTTGTGTAGAAAAGGGAATTTCAGCAGGTGTCATTTGTATGCATGCAGCACCTGGTGAAATTCCCTCTTCATCACAACAGTTAAAGCTGCAGGAGCCCTGCCCTCTTTAGCTAGGGTGAACAGATACAACAGAGGGCAGGGCTCCTGCAGCTTTAACTGCTGTGATGAAGAGGGCATTTCACCAGGTGTTGCTTTCATACAAATGATACCTGCTGAAATTCCCTTTTCTACGCAACTGTTAAAGATACAGGAGCCCTGTCATCCTTTCCATATGGCCACCCAAGCTTAAACATACCTCTCTGTGTTGGTCCAGAGGCAAAGTCTTTTTTTAAAAGTAGTCACCCTGTAGTGGATTCCTTTGGAGCTGCCTTTTTAGAACACCATTTGGGAGTCTTACTATGTGCCAATTAGGGGGAAAAACTATGGGAAGGGGGAACAGAATGGTTGTCTGAATCCACCAATCCTCTGCATTATGCCTAACATTCAATATACTTGCAGGTGAATATAATCCCTTGTATTAATCCTTTTTCAGTGTAAAGTGATAGGAACAGTGCTTTAAAAAATGCCTCTGCCTCTGGACCAACTGATGTAAAACTGCTGTAAATATTTTTCTTTCTATGGCTGGATATAAAACTATTATAAATGACTCATTTTTGCAGGGATTGATTTTTAGGTGATTGACAGTGAAGGTATCATTCTTTGTGGTTATTAGAAAGCAGAAGGAAAGCCTGCCAGACCGTTGGCAGCCTTAACATAAGGGTAAAATAAAAAATGGAGGAAGTAGAATAAACTGACTTTTCCTCAGTATTACTTATTTATAAAGGTCATGAAGGGGAGGTCATGTCTTCAAGAAGCATTAATGTTGCCATAGCCCTTTATGTTAAAAGACAGGTTATTTCTCAAATAAAATTATGTACATCAGTTGATAACCCTTATATTTACTCAACCCTTGAAGGAGCGGGTTCGTAGCTTGGGGGTTCTCCTAGAACCATCTCTGTCACTTGAGGTTCAGGTGGCCTCAGTGGCACAGAATGCCTTTTACCAACTTCAGTTGGTGGCCCAGCTACGTCCCTATCTGGACAGGGATAACCTGGCTTCAGTTGTCCATGCTCTGGTAACCTCTAAGTTAGATTACTGCAATGCACTCTACGTGGGGCTACCTTTGAAGGTGGTTTGGAAACTGCAGCTTGTGCAAAATGCAGCGGCCAGATTGATAACTGGAACCAGTAGGTTCGAGCTTGCATTGGCTGCCTGTATGTTTCCAAGCCCGATTCAAAGTGCTGGTTTTAACCTATAAAGCCCTACATGGCTTGGGACCACAATACCTGATGGAACGCCTTTCCCGACATGAACCTACCTGAACACTATGTTCAACATCTAAGGTCCTCCTCTGAATGCCTACTCCGAGGGAAGCTCAGAGGTCAGCAACAAGGGAGAGGGCCTTCTCTGTGGTGGCCCCCCAATTGTGGAATGATCTCCCTGACGAGGCCCGCCTGGCGCCAACATTGTTATCTTTTCGGGGCCAGGTCAAGACTTTTCTCTTCTCTCAGGCATCTAGCAATATCTGAGGAGCCTGGGTTGTTGTTGTTGTTGTTGTTGTTTAGCTTTTTTGGGCTGTTGTAGCAGTTTTAAATGTATATGTGTATTGTGTGTATGTTGTATGTTTTTGCTGTTTTAATTTTTGTATATTGTTTTTAATTGTTTTAATCCTATGTAAACCGCCCAGAGAGCTTTGGCTATGGGGCGGTATACAAATGTAATAAATAAATAAAGTAAATAAATAAACATAGTGTTCAGATATGTGTCAATCTGGAGTAAAATTCCTTTCACTTGATGCATGATTTGTGTCATAGGGATGTTCATGTTGGTTTCTGTCAGTTTCTCGTCTATCCAATCTTACTTTCAATATATCCTTAACTTTGAGATTTTTAAAAAAACTTATGAAAAATCATATACATGTTTGTGTACACACATTTTTTATGCAATTTTGCCTAATTTACTGATTCCCCCCTCCACACCCATGCACACTTTTCATAATATTTTAATATTATTTTCACTTATATACACAGTTCGTGTGCTGGTTTCCCTAATATTCACATTCTTGTGTGTACATCTTTGATTGGAGAACTCCATTACAGAATTGGAGAATTGTGAATTTCAAAGGATACCTGAATTTCATTTTGCATATTGGTTCGAAATTGCAAAATGTAAGTCCATATTAAAATGTGAACTAAATTAATTTGTCCACTAACACTTGTGTGTGAGAGAGAGATTGACAGAAAAAGTAGTGCATGGATATACAGACATATGCTATTATCTCATTAGTCTACAGGTGCAAACCTGTATCCTATTCCCAAGTATTGTGTGCTTTGCACAAAGGTAGGTTGACCAGATAAAATCCAGATCAGGGCTCATGTAACATTAACAGTTGTAGAGAAAAGGGAATTTCAGCCAGTGTCATTTGTATGCAATTAGTTCCTGGTGAAATTCCCTCTTCATCACAACAGTTAAAGTTGCAGGCACTATATTAGAGTGATCATATACAAAAGAAGGCAGGGCCCCTGCAACTTTAACTGGTGTGATGAAGAGGGAATTTCACCAGGGACTAATTGCATACAAATGACACTGGCTGAAATTCCCTTTTCTCTACAACTGTTAAAGTTACATGAGCCCTGACCTGGCTTTTATCTGGTCACCCTACACAAAGGGGAAAAATCCCTAATGGCCTCACCAGTGCAAAGGCCAGTTGGGTGGCTTCCTGTCAGAGCATACAAGAAAGGTGGGCAATTTGTGACCCTCCAGATATTTTGGCTTACAACTTCCATCAGTCCTAGCCAGAATAGTGAATGATTGACAAGGGATTATGGGAGTTGAAAGCCAAAAGAGCTGGAGGACCACAAATTGTTCACCCCCTTGCATTCAGGAATGAAGTTGTTTGAGACTGAAAGGGGTTGAGACTCACATTGGCAGAGGATAAGGGTGGTATAGCAAGCAGGCCACGGAGAAAGCCCTTCAAGCTATGGCTGTGCGGTCTGAAAGGCAAAAGTTGAGACTGCTGGCAAGGAAGGGATAGTAAACAAGAAATGTAGAGCTGAAAAGAAAGGTGGCTGAGTTTACACAGAAGAGGTGACATTAGTTTGGGGGCACTTTGGCAGAGAATTAATAATACAGCAATAAACAAAGATTGAGGAGCCAGTTTCCCCAGAAACATGGCTGTCACCAAAGCTCACAGAACTGCAAGGATTCCCAGAGTTCGCTCCCCAGAGCCCAAGGTAGGCTGGATTCATTTGAAGGAGGAGTTAGTTTATGATGTTAAAGATAGGAAATGGTGGACCATTCAAAGTTCTTGCATGCATTTCTTGTCAGTACTCTAAAACTCTAATTCTAATCAAATTGGGTCAAACTACATGATAAATTAAATACATAGCACACAACTGGCACTCATTTTATTTTTTTCAAACAAGTAAGCCTGTAGAAGGCTGACCATATGAAAAGGAGGACAGGGATCATGTAATTTTAACAGTTGCAGAGAAAAGGGAATTTCAGCCAGTGTCATTTGTATGCAATTAGTTCCTGGTGAAATTCCCTCTTCATCACACCAGTTAAAGTTGCCGGGGCCCTGCCTTCTTTTGTATATGGTCACTCTAGTATAGTGCCTGCAACTTTAACTGTTGTGATGAAGAGGGAATTTCACCAGGAACTAATTGCATACAAATGACACTGGCTGAAATTCCCTTTTCTCTACAACTGTTAAAGTTACAGGAGCCCTGTCCTCCTTTTCATAGGGTCAGCCTAGCCTGGATCGGGACAACTGTGCCTGGGATGGGGAGGCTTCCACTTGCCCTCCAGCTATGTGTTTCCTGAAATTTGCAGGGGCTACAAGAGAAAAAAAGGCTTTCATTAGGGGCAGGTTTTGTGAGAATATACAGTGAAAGTTTTCAAAACTCAGGGCTCCACATTTTCAGACTTCCTTTCACGAGCAAACTCCCCCTGGCAGCAAGACAGGGACTGGTTCTGCTGGCTTACAGGTTTTCGAGGTGGCCAGCAGAAGTGAGTGGTAGTGAGCTGGGCCTCTTTCCATTGTCTGTTACCCCAGTCACCTCAGTGGTAAGGGAGATATATATAATAATAATAATAATAATAATTTATTTCTTACCCGCCTCTCCGTCTGGATCAAGGCAGGGAACAACAACATGATAAAATACATAAAACTGATTAAAACATGACACATATTATTAAAACTGCATAAAAATCCTAAAACAACATATATATTGTTCCAGAGGAGGGAAATAGCTAGGGAAAATTTGTACCTTCCCTCCCAAGGACCAATCCAGATTGGGCCGAAGAGATTTGGGCCAACTCAACAGTCACCTCAGTCTTTTAGAATATAAGAAATCTAGAAAGACTAATCTCTTCCAGCAGGCATATCCAGTGGAATTTTAGAATGTTTTTAGGATGTCTTATTGTTATTTTAATAATGTGTACCATGTTTTTAATCAGTTTTATGTATTTTATCATATTTTATATTCACTGCTGTTCCCTGCCTCGATCCAAATGGAGAGGCAGGTAAGAAATAAAATTATTATTATTATTATTAATTATTATTATTATTATTCCCAATGTGTTTTTTTCCTCAAGTGAGAGGATTCACATTTCCAGGGTCCAGTTCAATTCAAGTATTTCCCCCTTATAAAAATCACGACATGACAACCAATGAGCCAACTGTGGAGGCAAACATACCTGATATTGTTGGAAACAAGGAACTACAATTAAGAAAACTCTGCATATTTGATATTCGGGCTGTCAATTTTGAAGGGATGTTGTAGAAACTAGGGATGTGCACTGGATCGGACCCGATCCACGATCCGAGTCCGGTCCAGTGGGAAATCGGATAAATTATCCGATTTCCGATCCCGCAGCTGGATCGGCCGATCCAATCCGAACCGGTCCGAAAAGGCTCCGAACCGGTTCGGCGGATCGGCGGATCGGCGGGCGCCCACTGGCGCCCACCGCCGCTTCCATTGGCGGGCGCCAGCGGGCGCCCACCGATGAAAGTGGACAGCGGGGGGGGGAGGAGGGGGGCGCTTACCTTCTCGGCCCGTCCGCTCCCGTCCGGCACTAGCAGCTACTACCAGCGGGCTCCGCGGCCTGCTCTAGGGTGGCGCGCCGGGTGATGTCATCACCCGGCGCGCTACTCTAGAGCAGGCTGCGGAGCCTGCTGGTGGTAGCCGCCGGCCCCGGACGGGAGCGGACGGGCCGAGAAGGTAAGCAGGGGGTGCGTGGAGGGGAGGAGGGGGCGCGCGGAGGGGGGAGGGGGGCCCTTACCTTCCCGGCCCGGCGGCTTCCGTCCCGGCGCCGGCGCCTACTACTACCAGCAGGCTCCGTGGCCTGCTCTAGGGTGGCGCGCCGGGTGATGTCATCACCCGGCGCGCTACTCTAGAGCAGGCCGCGGAGCCTGCTGGTAGTAGTAGGCGCCGGCGCCGGACGGGAGCCGCCGGGCCGGGAAGGTAAGCAGGGGGTGCGTGGAGGGGAGGAGGGGGCGCGCGGAGGGGGGAGGGGGGCCCTTACCTTCCCGTCCCGGCGGCTCCCGTCCCGGCGCCGGCGCCTACTACTACCAGCAGGCTCCGCGGCCTGCTCTAGGGTGGCACGCCGGGTGATGTCATCACCGGCGCGCTACTCTAGAGCAGGCCGCGGAGCCTGCTGGTAGTAGTAGGTGCCGGCGCCGGACGGGAGCCGCCGGGCCGGGAAGGTAAGCAGGGGGTGCGTGGAGGGGAGGAGGGGGCGCACGGAGGGGGGAGGGGGGCCCTTACCTTCCCGTCCCGGCGGCTCCCGTCCCGGCGCCGGCGCCTACTACTACCAGCAGGCTCCGCGGCCAACTCCAGGGTGGCGCGCCGGGTGATGTCATCACCCGGCGCGCTACTCGAGAGTAGGCCGCGGAGCCCGCTGGTAGTAGCCGCCGGCGCCGGACGGGAGCGGATGGGCCGAGAAGGTAAGCAGTGGCGGGGAAGGGGGCTTACCCCCCCCGGAGCCGTCCGCTTCTATCCGCTGGCGCCCGCGGGCGCCAGCGGATGGAAGCGGGCGGCCCCAGGGGGGGTAGGGAGCGCGGGGGAGGGGGCTTACCTGCCGGGGCCGTCCACAGCAGACGGCCCCGGGGGGGGAGGGAGTTAGGCCCCCCCTCAGCCACCCGCCGCCATTTTTTCCTCATAGACTTGCATTGCAATGCAAGTCTATGGGGAAAAAAATGGCGGCCGATCCAAAAATTTACGATTTTTGGGTCGGGATCGGACTCTATCCGGTCCGGGGGGCCTCCGATTTTGTCCGAACCGGTCCGGGACAAAATTGGAGGTCCCGATCCGGGTCCCGATCCGATCCGGGGGGTCCGTGCACACCCCTAGTAGAAACCGATTCCACAATTCTTGTTATAAGTATCCTCAATGAACACTGACAGGTCAGACTCTTTTAAATGTTCTACCATGTTCCCTTTAAATGGGAAACAAATAGAATGTCCTTAAAAAATTGCATATTGCCACAAAATATTTTTCCCCAAGCTTTTGCTCATTGGCATTTTATTCTTTATTTTGCCAGTCATTTTGTCTTTACCCCTCCCTCCATGAAGCCACATCTTATTTTTTCTACATAAGGGCCTGTACCAAGTTAGAAAATGTAGGGCCCATCACAGTGTTTTATAGATTTTGCAAACAGCTTTGAAACTAGTACCTAAACATAGCTTCCCCTGAGTGTTTTTATGATTATAGCAGCTGATTCTAAATCTAGCCTACATTAGATATACTTCATTCAGTTTTGTTGTTTATAAGAAATGAAGCTCTGGTTCTCTAATTCTAGGCTGACCATATGAAAAGGAGGAGAGGGCTCCTGTAATTTTTCACAGTTGCAGAGAAAAAGGAATTTCAGCCGGCGTCATTTGTATGCAATTCATACCTGGTGAAATTCCCTCTTCATTACAACAGTTAAAGTTGCAGGGGCCGTGCCCGCTTTTGTATCTGGTCGCTCTAGTATAGTGCATGCAACTTTAATTGTTGTGATGAAAATGGGATATCATCAGGTACTAACTGCATACAAATGATGCCGGCTGAAATTCCCTTTTCTCTGCAACTGTTAAAGTTGCATGAGCCCTGTCCTCCTTTTCATATGGTCAGCCTATTAATTCAACACTTCTTAAAGTAGCCACAATCGTCTTATTTGGAGAACAGAGGTAACAGAAATCTCACCAAAATAAGAAGTCTCCTATGGATTTTCATGGGAATGAAAATTTTCATGAAATGGCTGATGAGACAACAGCAACAAACTACCATTTTCATTGGATGTCATCATATGTTCAAGTAACTAGGGGATGGAGAACTCACAGGGTGCCTACCCTGTGAATTTACTGAGTGCTACTTGGCCCTATACATTCAAGAGACTCCAGATAGTGTGCTTTGCCTCCCTCCCCACTGCACCAATCATAGCTTTAAAGCTCCTCTTAAACCAAGAGGGCCTTTAAGGCCACGATCAACACAGGTGGGGGGAATATGTAATTTTCCCTCCACTCTAATTGCAGTTGCCATTCCAACGTAGTGGATGGAGAAAATACACAATTTCCCCAGTCAGTATTTTCCCCTGCTGCGTTAATGGCGGGAAAGGATAAAGGGCACATGCAGGTCAGGGTGGAACTGAGCTCTGCCCGGACCTGTGCCCCCTTTGTCCTTTGGTAGCAAGGGGGCGAAAATCCACAGAGTGCATCCAGAGAGCATAGAGCTCCCACGCTATTCAGAGCACACTCTTGCAAACTACATTCATAATTTCATTCATCTTGCATCAAAAGGGTTCAGGGACAGACTACATATTACATGAAACTGTGTATACCAGAGCTCCATGTTCTTAAATAAAAAGGTGTCTCATGAGGCTACCATTTTGTAGGGAGGGAACGGCATGGGTGGATGGCGGGATAGGGGTGCTTTACTTTTTCTTTTTTTTACTTCCAAGAGTTTTTATCTGCTCAACCCCGCT
Organism: Anniella stebbinsi; assembly: GCA_029215795.1. Lineage (NCBI taxonomy): Eukaryota > Metazoa > Chordata > Lepidosauria > Squamata > Anniellidae > Anniella > Anniella stebbinsi. The sequence continues at coordinate 4,803,121 of JARDYH010000006.1, forward strand.
CCCCTTTCTGCTTTCCTCCATGAGTTTTGAGATGTATATGTAGATCCACACTTCACACTGCCCTTCTGTTCTGGGACCTCCTCAGGAGCTTTTCATAATAACAATTTTTAAAAAAGGGTGGGTGGGCTTCATTGCATTCATTTGTGTTAGGTTGCCTCTCAAATTTTGTGCCTTTCCCCAATAGTATAAGTACGCTTACAACTTCAGAGTAATTTCAGATAGTATGGGAGTGTTTGTGCTTCATATCTTTTCCCCAAACCCCAAATTCTGATGGGATTATTTAGTAATGTTGCCTCCCATTAGAAAGGCAATTAGCAGAGGAGGAGAAAAAGGCAAAACAGAATGTGTGTTTGCCAGCCCCATATGCACACAGGCTGTCTTAGAATAATGAAGTGGAGGAAACAGAACAGTTTTACTAACAAATACTCTTGCATACACAATGCAGGTACAACATACTGGCTGCATTCGGACAACACATTAAGCAACTGAGGGGGGGAAATAATCGTCAGTTGTGTTGCTTATTGTGTTGTCTGGAGGGTAACACGCCGCTCACAAACTACGGACGGTATGCTATTCCACCCAAATAAGCAATGGAGAGAAACAACTGGCTTGCAAGTTGTTTGGCTCGAAGCCAGTTGATCTAGATGGAGAGGCGGGTAAGAAATAAATCGTTATTATTATTATTATTATTATTATTTAAAGTGTTGTGTGGAGGGGTGAGTGTGTCAATGGTGTGGGGTGAGTGGGTTAAAACACAAGCCCATAGAGGCAGATGGCAAGAGCGACCAAAGCGGCAGCTGCCACTCTGCTACAACTGGTGCAACTTGCAGAGGCTGCTGGGATAGAACCAGGAGGACTGAGGGAGGATGGAGGGTGGGGAGAGGGGTGGGGGCTGTGTCAGTTAAATGCTGGGTTGACTATTAGTCCACTCAACGCCAGCCCCAGCCACCCACAGTTGTGTAGGAATTTGTTGTGTGGGGAGTACCCACAAAATTACCAACTGTGAGTTGGCAACTCAACCCACCATTGACTAATGTGTTGTCCGAATGCAGCCACTGTTTCTAAACAGTTTGTTTGGTCCATTTTGTTTTCCATTACACTGACAGGAGTGAGAGATCACACACATGTGCTCCTAGCAATGGTGGAGGTCAGAAACAGGGAGGAGGAAGGAGAGGAGGGGAACAAAAGGAAGGGATCACAGGAAACTACAATGTGAGCTACCTATGGTCAAAATTCCCATAAATTAACGAAACACAACACTGCCCCCTTTCCAATAACTTGCAATAACTCCCAACAAATCCTACAACATCTACAGTCAGTCTCAGTTGGAATATATTCCTTCACTATTTCATTCCAATGTTATATTGCTGAATTAATATTCACTTTGTAACAAACCATTGTTTTCTTGCTGGACACCACTTTGCAGAAAGCCCAGCAGCCCTCCAACCACTATGTCTGTCCTCATTAAACAGAGTGGAATTGATTACTTTTGAACATTGATCCAACAAGACAAAGGAAGCAAATTGCTTCAAAAGGAGCCATAAAGATAGCAAGATTAATTAATAAAACAAATCCAAAGAATTAGAGAGCCAGACTTGACATTTGCTTGCTGCCCAGGATATTTATAATGCATGTTCACCGTGAAGCCGTGGGCCTTCCATTTATCTTCAGGGTAGCCAAAATGAACACTTTTTAAAACACAGCAAACCCACCTGTCAGAGAAATAAGAAGTGTGCTTAGATCATCGAAGCAAGACAGATAATCTCAAACTACAAGATGCGAAGTTACATGGAAACCAATTTGATAGTCTTGTTTTCATAGCCTTTAAATGATTGTTGCAATTTGAGGACCCTCATTTGACTTCTGGCTCCCATTTAAAATGTATTAGATGCAATTGTGATGACTAAAAGGTAAAAGTCATTTACTTTTAAGTGGAAGACCAGGCCGTATAATCAAGAGGTTAATTGTGTTGGTTTTATTTGCCCTCCATCCTTCAAAAATTCTTTGGTATTGACATTTTCACATTTAAGTTAAAAGTTGTTGGAATTGTAAATTAATCCATTCTGAAAGTCATCAGCAATATCTCATCCTAGCTCTAAAAACTAGCCATTACCTTGTAAGCCAGAACTATTAATGAGTATTTTAAGAGTAAAGATGATTAAAGAGTAAAGAGCATTTTAAAAGCTCCTCAAAACAAAGCATATAAAATATAATAAAAGAACACACATCATCCCCAAACACTAGAGGCCTGCTTTATATAGGTTTCAGAATTCAGGAAATTCAGGAGCTCTAAAATTCAGGAGTTCCAGTCATTCCCTATGATACATCAATTTTGCTCATGAGCCCGAATACATTTTTTCCCCTATTTGGCCCACCTGCTTATTATTAATTTATTTAAAACGTGTGGATCCCACCATCCCATGATCTGTAGTTTATTTTTTAATGCTTTTCATGGTTTTCAATTTCATGTATTGGCTTTTAAACGTCCAATGTTTTTAATCTTTGTAAACCGCCCAGGGAGCTTCGGCTATGGGGTGGTATATTATAAATGCAATAAATAAATAAATAAATAGTCTGAAAACAGGAAATGACTTCCACACACAAAAAGAAACATGGTTAAAAGTAAGTCTCTTTTTTCCCCTGTGTCTTGCAAGGGAAGCCTCTTTATTGAAGACTTGCAGATGCGGAGTTGGCGCCCAGAAATCACTTGAGGCACCCCAACCCGGCTTCTGCCTTTTCCGTTTCATCAGGTTAGCAACTACAAACTCTGAGGTGGCCCCACATCCTGCCATTGCCTCCCTACCCCAGTAGTTCTGATATAAGGATGATTGAAATCCTTACTAGCTCTTCCCTCCCACAGGCCGCCTTGTTGCTTCTCTCCCACAGGCCTGCGTTAGTCTAACACCATCCAACTGTGAGCACCCTGCAGTCCGTTCTTTCTATTCTTCGTGTGCAAACAAAATACACCAAAGGAGACATTGACCAAACCTAGGGGCCATATGCTGAATAATCCATTAGAACAAGTGAGACCTGAATGGAAAAGTTGCAGCAATTCTCCATTCCGTTCCCCACACCCTAATTTTCCACTTCTGACAATCAGGCAGCATTCAATGTCCATTGAGCATGCTCAGTCCTCATTGGGATAACTGGGATGCCCACTTATGAATCACAGAAGAAGAAGAAATCCATCACCGAGAAAGAGGACAAAAGAAGATACAAGTTTGCATAATAGTTGCTGGTGCAAACATATATGTATAGGAGCAAATTTAGCAATACTTATTAGAATTTAAATCAAAATGCACTACATCTCACCAGAGCGAGGATGACTGTGAGCAGGTGACCTGTGTCCCTTGCTCAGTCTGCTGTCCAGGAGCTATCGGTGGGCAGCGTCAAGGCCCAGCTCGTCCTTCTGATGTTTTTTTAGCATTAAACTGGACTCATTTACACACTACTGCTTTGTAGCAGTATTAAAATGCACTGACAACTGATGGAGCCCATTGACACATACCATATGCCGCTTTCATACCACTATGTCCCGCTTGGTGTGGCTCCTGCCTTTTATGTACCACTTTCATACCGCTTTCATAGTGCACTATCCTGCTTGGTGTGGATGAGGCCTTGGACTGGTCAGCCTTCCAAATGAAGGATGCCTTCAACATAGTCTTCTGGCAGCCCTTCAAATAGAGGACTGACCACTGTAAAAGAGGACATGCGGCCATCCTATGGATAACTCTTATCAATTTAAAAACAAAAACTAAACAGGAGTGGCTGGAGGAGTCCCACGCACACACTGAAATAGCATCCTGCACCAAGGTGCTGGGTTGGAGGAGAATTCTCCCACCCAGTGCTCCAGTTTGGGTGGCTTCATCCACCCAGATCCTCCCTACTGGGAGAAAGTATGGGGCAGCTAAGCAGGATCCTCCACAGGGTGGCTTTACTTGCTCTGCAACCTACCCAATGGGAGAAGTGAAGGACAGGTGCCTTAGGCAAGGATCAAATGACATCAGTGAGCATGGGCATATCACCTGATCTCATCAAGCCTGCAGGGGGTGTCATTCAGTCTCCACCTTGCTCTACATTCAAAGTGAGTGTGCGTAAGCAAACTCCTCTGAAGCCTATAAAAAGGTAGCACATGATACTCAGTGGCTGAATTCGGACAACACATTAGTCAGTGGTGGATTGAGTAGCCAACTCACAGTTGGTTAGTTTGTGGGTACTCCCCACACAACATGTTCCTACACAACTGTGGGTGGTTGGGGCTGGCATTGAGTGGACTAATAGTCAACCAAGCATTTCACTGACACAGCCCCTCTCCCCACCCTCCCTCCTCTCTCAGTCCTCCCAGTTCTGTCCCAGCAGCCTCTGCAAGTGGCACCAGTTGTAGCAGAGTGGCAGCCGCCGCTTTGGTCACTCTTGCCGCCTGCTTCTATGAACTTGTGTTTTAACCCACTCACCACACACCATTAACCCACTCACCCCTCCACACAACACTTTAAACAACTGGCTTTGAGTCAAACAACTTGCAAGCCAGTTGTTTCTCTCCGTTGCTTATTTGGGCGGAATAGCATACCGTCAGTAGTTCGTGAGCAACGTGTTACTCTCCACACAACACAATAAGCAACACAACTGACGATTGTCCCCCCTCCCCTCAGTTGCTTAATGTGTTGTCCGAATTCAGCCAGTGTGTAAATGCCTTTCCCCCTTAAAAGGAAATACAATCTTACAAATCCAGTGTATACACAGTCACTTCCCCACTTGTTTTGTGGAAGTAGAAGTACTATCAACATCTGAAGCAGTCTAGTTGCAGCCTCATAATTTCCCAGCTGTACCTGATCATCACTCTTTCCAAATGACATGAATGCTCCCACCACAAAACTCCAGACTAGCGCATTTCATTAGCCATAATCAAGCGCTCTTGCTTTTGCTGATTTATTGTCTCTTTTTGTTCCCTCTCTCAAAATGCAATGCATAGGTTTGGTGCCAGGGACACTATTGCAGATTTCAGTGGAGGGGGCAATGATCCATCTCTCTTTCATTCTCACTCCTTTTCGGTGTAGTGGTGGGATTCAATAAACATCTCTTGAACATATTAAAGATGAAATAACAACCCCCCAAAAGAGGGTATATTTAAGAACATATATCTCAGATAATGTTTGGGGGGGGGGGTTGTTGCATTTTACAATTATAGCAACAATATCAACACAGGTTGCACTGCCTTCCCACCCCACCCACCCACCCCTCCCCACTACCATCACTACACAGACCCAGGGGTGGGGTGGAGTGGAAGAGCAAACAAGCGAAAACCCACATGAAAGGGACTGTGTGTGATGGTGCCCTTGACACACTTATGAAATGGAGGTAAAAAATGGAGCCCTATAAAGCCCTAAACTTCCAGCAGGCCTATCCAGTTGAATTTTAAGATGTTTTTAATGATGTATTGGTTTTTATTTGTTTTTAATATCTTCTATTTTGCGGTCTTTGTGTTTTATATTTATTGTTGTTCCCCACCTCGATCCGGAGGGAGAGGCAGGTTATAAATAAATGTATTATTATTATTATTAATTATTATTATTATTATTATTAAATGTGTTCCCACCCAGTAAGATTCTGTTGCAATTTATGTGTCACCTTACAGATTGTTTGGCTCCAAAAGTTCTATTTGCTGGGAAGGTGAGCTAGCAGGGGTTGTGTGTATGATCTGGAATCCCAAATTATGCTGATTTGGACAGATATAGGATTCATCCAAACAGAACTAAGGGTTCTTTGAATAGGGATGTGTGAGAAAACAGTTTCAGCTTCTCAGGATTTACTTTCTGGACTGGACATGGATTCAGGCACAGTTTCTGAGCTTGCAACGTGAGTCACGGACCAAGAAAAATGGCATTCAACAGCATCCATGCATTTGAAACATGTGCATACAAACGTGCGCTCCTGAAAAAAAATGTACATAAATACACATTAAGTAATGGCAGAAGAATGTGTACATTTCAAAGATGCACACAACTGACGCGTGCGCACGTGTGCCCACGAGGACCCGATGAGTGCTTGGCAGCTGTCAGCTCTCATCTGGCGCCTCCATCATGCACCACCATGGAGGCTCCTGAAATTACATATTTCCCCCCATTGCTCCAGTCATGCCTGTTGTGTAAATGGGGTCTTTATTTCCAGAGGATGGGCTGACGGCAGCCAAGTGTTTGTCAGGCCTTGCCGAGCCTCAGAAGAAAGTCGCATGGCCTGAAGACGGGGCGGGGGGGGGGGATGGCTGCAGTAGCAGGGCAGTTCGAATGCGGCTGAGGTTTTTTGACAGAACATGAAAGAAAGATAGGACAGTTTCTTGCCCTATTTTACTCTCATTCCAGCCTGCTCCAATCGGATGCTTTGGTCTTCAACTCCCATCAACCCAAGGCAACATGGCCAATATTTCGGAATGCTGGAGTTGCAGTCCAAAATATCTGCAGGGCTCATCAGGTTGTGGCAAAGTATTTTCTGTGATTACTTTTCAAATCGCAATCTCCCATTCCTCTTCCCCCTTAAGCTGAAATCACACTGCACAGCTGCTCTACTCACTCCACAACCCTGCCTTCTCTTTTTCTCTCTGCGACTGGAAACCTTCCAACAGCCCGCCACTTCATTGCTTATTTTGTTATACTCTTCCAATAAAAACCCACTTCTGGAAAATGTGTTTCATTTATTTATTACTTTTATCTGTTGCACTACTTTTATCACATTTCTAATCTGCCCGATAACCAATGTTTTCTGGGCAGAAAAATTCTGATCTTGCTCTCCAGAGAACCTTATGCTACCTAGGGCTTGTCTTGATGAGGGGAAAGCCCTGGGATGGATCTGCAGTGGTGCTAGGTCATTTATATGATGCAGCAGCCATCGCGGAGCCCGCCCCAGGGCATTCCTCCAAAGTTCCGGTTTAAAAAAGTCAGGGACTTACCCTTTTTCCTGTGGAGCAAGGTGGCACCGGCACATCTCCATCTGTCACCTTGCTCCAAACTTGCATTGGAGCTGTGGCTGGCAGATGACAACCACTGATTGGTCGCCATCTGCCCAGACCGGGGGGGGGGGCGAGCCAGTGAACTGAATGGCTACTGGAATAACTTCTCATCCCCCCGCTTCCAGGAGAAAGAAACAAATGACAGGCTCCAGGTGGGAAAAATGGAGGGGAGGGACGTGCGGATACGGGGTGAGCGTGGCGATTGTGTGGTGCCGCAGTGGTGCTGCACGGGCCGGCAGTGGTGGCTCCTCCTCTTCCTTTGCAAACCTCGCTCTTGCTCCGTGCAGTGGGGACAACCTTGCAGGATCGCAAGTGCAGTGGTTTGGAGGCTTGCTGTTCCAATGCACCATCGTATAGACAGCCCCCTAGTTGAAATGATCCAGAGTTACTCACATTTGAATCCTTTTTCTGTTACCCTTAGAAATTAGTGTGCTAGTTTCTGGGCCAGCTCTACTGGAAAGAAAGCAGTCTGTTTTATGGCAGAATAAAGCAAGGGGAAATGGTTCCCGTACCACACATTTGAACTACCCCCCCACACACACACACCCAGCCCCCAGTCTTCTATGCCTGAGAAGGACTTATTCCGTGAACACTCTGCATGTCCTAGAGATGCATGTCCTGAGCAGACGTGGTAACAAGTGTTTTTACCTCTCTTCACAGGGAAGGTGTTCCAACACCTCAATCACTTTAATTGCCCTTTTCCGTACCTTTTCCAACTCAGTGGTCTGATCCAGCAGGACATTTCTTCTGCTCCAGCATCTCAAGAACAGACACCAAATGGGAGCATTTTGATTACTGCACATAGACACAAAGCAAATGCCCTCCTCCTTTTTTTATTATCAATTTGACCATTAGTTTATGCTGTCAGCTTTCATTAAATTTAATCTGCCCGCTTCCCTATGCCTTATTACACATAGTTAAGCCAGTGCAGTAAAAAGAAAAGAACAGCAAAAAAAAACAAAACACCAAAAAACAAAAAGCATAGCTGCACACTTTAAAATGAAGATATCACCAAATGCTGGGTGACATTTCAAGTAGTTCTCTGTCAGGGCCCTTCCTTCATCTCATCATTATTCTGACTAACCTCTGCTCAGTTCCGTTCCGTTTGGGGGCATTCAAAGCCTTAGCGGTTTGCCTTCCATTTCCTCAGACTAATCTAGTTGTGATAACCTAAGGAGCAGGAATCATTTATGATGAAGCACATTTGCTTAGAATCGTTATGCTTCCTGCTTACCATCATGGCATATATGAGAAAAATGCAGTTGCCTCAGGTCAGGCCTGCAAAACTCACAATCCGCCAAGCCAAACACACCCCATTAGCCACAATTGGTGGCCTCTCTTATACTTGAACCGCATCTACCCCCTTTCTGCAATATCAGGAAGACAGTCAATAACTGAGGGATTATTGCACCCCTGTTGAACTGTCCTACGCTGCACTTGACTCAGTGGGTCAGGTGATATATAGCCCTTTCTGAGGTGATTGCCACTTAGGTAACTGCAAGCAAATGCTGCCAATCGTGTCTCTGCAGTGACTTGCTCTTTAAATACCGCGTGATAGATAGAAAGCAATGACTTTCGTTTGGCTGAAGCTCTCTTGAAACAAATAGCTCCCAGGTTGCTGATTATGTGCCCTGGCCCTGAGAATCTCTGAACTCAATTGATGACATGGGAGCTTTTTATTTCTCCCTCCAAATGCTAGAGATTAATTAAGCTGATGTACGAGATGGATGTTGTAGCATTCCACCGATAGTGTATAACATTGCAAAAATATGAACTAATAGACTGAGCTTATAAGGGGAGTGTAATATTCCAAATGTGCCTCTAATGGCACTCTAAAACATTACTAATATCTATTTAATTTTGATGTTCTGAGAAAATATGAAATTGTTGCATGGGGTGGTTGTGTAAATGCTTCATTATCCAAACCAAAGATACCCACAATTTCTAATTACCATGGTTCAGGGACACTGTCTATGAGTGTCAACAGATGGGCATTTATTGCACACCCGTTATTGGCCACTCAATTTTTTTGTGGGTTCCTTTTGATGATGCTGTCTGCCTCCTGCACGACTCCCGCTCCTTCTGGTCTTTTTTCTGCAACAAAATAAGACTCTGATAAATCCCCCCCCCAAAAAAAAAATGGAAGCAAAATATGCTGCCATTTCCTGCTGTGCGCAGGAAAAGCGGCGCGATAAAAACGTCCACTCAATGGGCCATATGGTCATTGTTTTACTTCCTCTTTCTTCCCTGTGTGAAGAAAGAGGAAGTATCATGGGACAGAAGCAGGCGGGGGGGGGGGAAACAACAGTAAGGAGATGCGATTCCCCCCCCCCCCGGTCTGATGACACTCTAAATGTAGCGGACATTCATCAATAGCCCATACTCACCAATTAACACACTGTTAAAGTTAAACACTTAAACAATCACAGGGTTGTGATTGTGATGTTTAAAATCATGTGGGGGGGGGGGTAAAATGAGGGAATGGTGCCCCCATCTGCTTGTATCTGCACAACAGTTTTCACCAGTATATGTCTATATCTGAGAATTGCCTCATCACTGAATGAGCGTTTCCAGAGTATTTCTGTAGCTATGTGCAAGCTCCTTTTTCACGCTACATACTTAGGGCTCCTTTCATAGAATCATAGAATCATAGAATAGTAAAGTTGGAAGGGGTCTATAAGGCCATCCAGTCCAACCCCCTGCTCAATGCAGGAATCTACCTTAAAGCATCCCTGACAGATGGTTGTTCAGCTGCCTCTTGAATGCTTCTAGTGTGGGAGAGCCCACAACCTCCCTAAGTAATTGGTTCCATTGTTGTACTGCTCTAACAGTCAGGTAGTTTTTCCTGATGTCCAGCCAGAATCTGGCTTCCTGTAACTTGAACCCATTCTTCCGTGCCCTGCACTCTGGGATGATTGAGAAGACATCCTGTCCCTCCTCCGTGTGACAACCTTTCAAGTCTTTGAAGAATGCTATCATGTCTCCCCTCAATCTTCTCTTCTCCAGGCTAAGCATGCCCAGTTCTTTCAATCTCTCCTCTTAGGGCTTTGTTTCCAGACCCCTAATCATACTCGTGATTTATAGGATGCTCATGACTGGACATTCACAGATGTTCATGAGTCATTTTGATGACATTGTGAGCTTCCTGCATGTCTCCCCGTATCTGAAAGTCCTCTTAATAGAAAGAGGCCCAGTTCATACACCCCCTTCTGCCACATGGCTAGGAGTTCTGTTTTTTTTTGGGGGGGGGGAACTCGGAGGGATCTGATCCACCAGTATCTAAAGTTTGCAAGCTTACCAGCTTATTCCTGCCTGCCTCTCTCAGGCCTAGTCTAATAGGCAGCAGCATGAGGTGGCAGATTCTGAAGGTGTGCCATCTTACACTGTAGGTGGAGGATATCCTTTGGGAAAGTTCCCCTACATTATGAACACCCATAAAGTAGAAAATTAGCAAAGCAGGGCTAGAATCCTTCTTTCTGATGTGCTTGATCTTTTACACATGGAGTGGGGGCATGTGTGGATTCTCTTTACATAAAAGAACGTTTTTTTTAAAAAACTGATGTTCCTCACCTCAAAGTTGTCTCCAGTGTTGCTTTTCTGATCTCTGTGGGGCTGGAAGAGAATGCTAATGAATAATGGCCAAGCAGCCAGTGAAAGGGGGGTATTTATGTGGTGAAATGGTTGCCAAAACCCAATACTGGAGCAAGGCTTCTGAGGCAAAATTCTAACCTCAGATCCCATCATTATTTGACAAGAGTTCTACCCTAGGTGAAATTAAAATCCAGAAAACACAAATAAACACAGTTGACATAAACTCAGGCCCTTTCTACACCCTAGGGCCTTCAGGGATGCAGGGGGGAGATTCCTGGGATTTCCAGCTTCCGGGATTGTCCCCCAGCGTCTAAATGACCATGCAACATCTCAGAAGGGAAGGGGGACGTCATAGCCAACATTTTTTTTAAGAAGAGAGGCCGGTCATGCAATTGCGATCCAGCACAAAACTGACTTAAAAACAAAACAAAAACCTCCAAACCCACCCCCCACCATCGCTGCGATGGCAAAATTGTTTCCCCCCTACCCCCATGGGCACAGAGCCTCCCCGTACAGCTCCATGCCTGTTTTGAAGGCCGCACTACTCGCAAAGAGGTGGGAGCAGAGGCCACACTTCCAGCTGTCCTCGGGATGGTCCCGGGACCACAGGGAAAATTACAATAACTGGGGAACAAGTAATTCCAGAAAAATGGAGGGCTCGCCCCTGCCTTTCCCCGGGATCCCCTATGCTAGGGTGACCAGATAAAATCCAGGTCAGGGCTCATGTAACTTTTACAGTTGTAGAGAAAAGGGAATTTCAGCCAGAGTCATTTGTATGCAGTTCGTTCCTGGTGAAATTCCCTCTTCATCACAACAGTTAAAGTTGCAGGCACTATACTAGGGTGACCATATACAAAAGAAGGCACAGCCCCTGCAACTTTAACAGTTGTGATGAAGAGGGAATTTCACCAGGAACGAATTGCATACAAATGACTCTGGCTGAAATTCCCTTTTCTCTACAACTGTTAAAGTTACATGAGCCCTGACCTGGATTTTATCTGGTCAGCCTAATCTATGCATCATTTGGACATACAGGGACAACCTTGGGGAAAAAAAACATAACATGGTATAGACATGGCCATAATCAGTATGTGGCTTGAATGTTCCATTAGTGCTCTCTTCAGATTCTAGGTAGCATGTCACGAAAACATTTCCCAGTGCTGTCTTCTATACTTATTAGAATGACAAAGCTAATGTTAGTGAAAGTTCCCCTCTGCCCCTTATGCTATTCTGAACTTCCATCACCTACTGTCACCTTACTATTGGTCATTATTTATAACAAAAGGTTTACCCTTGCCAAAATCAGAGATAGGTGGCTAATTCCATTGCCTGAAACATTCCAGTAGGAGTGAACCTTGGAAATTTGTTTACCCATAAACAAAGATGGGCACTTGGATATGATTTGTATTATTATTCATCTGCTTCCATTCTCCAAGAAAAAGTGTGATCAGCCATCTCCTCTATTCTTTATTCCTCTTTCCTCGAGGTTTTATAACCACTAATTTGTTTCTTTTATGGCAGCTAAAATTGGGAATGAGAGGGGAGCTCTCCCATCTCAGTACAATAAAGTTGGCAGTTATTTAATGTTCTTACTCGATATGGATGACTTTCAAGTCACACTTCTGGGGATGTTGACAGTAACCATTTTCTTTCCATGTGACAAAATACATCAATGAATAAATGTGACCTTTCCTAGTCTGTTAAAGGTGTGATGAAAGCAAAATATTCAAGCTACAAACATTCACACACATATCCTATGAACTGTGGGATTCGTTGCTGTAATTTATTTATTTATTTGTTACCCAAATTGATTTGTTAGGAGTTATTTATGTGCAAACAGGAAAATTGTCTTTCAACACCCCCCACGTATGCCTTCAAAACATTTTATACATATAAAGCCAACCTTCCGAGGAAATTGGGCAGACAACTGATTTCGTGGGTTCGTCAGGGTAAAATGGCAATCTTAAACAGTTTGTTGAAAATTAACTGCAAAAAAAATGTGGAAGCAGATATAACCACCTCAATATGTTAATGATTGCTGGATGTCTGCTTCTGAAGGGTGGTTGTAATAAAAAATGTAAAAACAAAAAAAAATGAAGCTTAAGAACATGAAGTGAGTTTTCTCTCTTGAAATAAGCTCAGCTGCACAAGGTTTTCACCCTCAAAACATTTATTGTATTTTATTTTTGCAGAGGAAAATGGGCTGTTGGGAAGTTTGAAGCATGCTGGACCTGTTCAAATGACACACGAAACTTGGCTGACCATATGAAAAGAAGGACAGGGCTCATGTAACTTTAACTGTTGTAGAGAAAAGGGAATTTCAGCCAGTATCATTTGTATGCAATTAGTTCCTGGTGAAATTCCCTCTTTATCACAACAGTTAAAGTTGCAGGCACTATATTAGAGTGACCATATACAAAAGAAGGCAGGGCCCCTGCAACTTTAACTGTTGTGATGAAGAGGGGATTTCACCAGGAACTAATTGCATACAAATGACACTGGCTGAAATTCCCTTTTCTCTACAGCAGTTAAAGTTACATGAGCCTTGTCCTCCTTTTCATATGGTCAGCCTACACTAAACTATGGTTAGGCCGCTTCCCTTTTGACCAAATGGTTAATGAGCCTGTTCAACCATGATTAAGTAGCAACCATGGATAGGAATGGTTCACATGACATGCTAAGACATAATTAGGGTGACCAGATTTTGAGGATCAAAATCCCGGACCACCACCACCCCCGCCACCCCACCCACCCAAAACAACCCCCCCCACTGCGCGCCCGCTTTTCTAATATTTTTTGATCAGGTTGAACAAAACTATTGTGTATTGTTATCTCCAGTACCAACATCTTTGACAGTCTTAATATAGGATTCATTGACCACAGGCTATTTTTAGAGCAAAAATATAAAAATAAAAATCCAAACTTGGATAGATTAAAATTAAATTGAGCAATATTTCTAAACACCCACATGGCTATTCTTGGTACTGGGTCAGATGTAGTGATATAAGAGGATGTTCTGACTCTATTTAGTTGATCAGTTGCAAAGAAGCCTTTCTAGTAAGGAGGAAGGGGAAAGCCCTAGACTGATCATTCTTTCAAGTGCCATATCTCCCCCCACAAAAACCCATGAGGTAGGTTAGGCTAAGAGTCTATGACTGGCCCAAAACCATCTAGTGAGTTTCTTCTGCTGCTCACTTTCACAGAAATGTAAAACAGATGTTTGGTAATGTTTGGGTGTATGGCATGTGCTACTTTTACCCTCACAACAACCCTGTAAGATAGGTTAGGCTGGAAATTTAGGCCTGGCCCACTGTCTGTCTATGTCTGTGAGCCTGCCTCTTTCATATATACACACAGAAAGGCATCCTTGGGTTTGTTCTTTACTTACTACATACCATAAACTATGTATGAATAGAGAAGTCTGTCACAAATTATGCAATACACTCACTTTTTGCACTTCCTAATACATTTGTTTCCCAACTAACTTACTGCTAATACAGTCATGAATCTAATACTAAAATATGTCATTTTTACTATAGTAAGATTAAAGAATCCACATACATCACGTGCAAATCAGAGAACCTACTATTTTTCATATTAGTGCTCAAGAATTAGGATTCTTTTCCTAATTACGCCTTACACGGAGGTTGCCTTTTTCACAGCAGCCGGATCAACATTTTCATCAAGCTGTCCACCTCCCTGCTCCAAACTCTTTCTTGGTCAGTCACCACTAATTAGCTCAGATCCTGTTAGTGTATATGTGAAATTGTGATCCCCCAATGTGCATCACTTTACACTTGCTTACATTGAACAGCATTTGCCCTTTTCATGGCCATTCTCTCGGTATGCAGAGATCTTTATGGAGCTCCTCACAGTCCTCCATTGTTTTAGCAAGACTAAATAATTTGGTATCATCACCAAACGTGGCTACGTCACTGCTCACTTCCACCCTCATTCTAATATTATGAGAAAGGGAGAAACTGCCTCCCTATCCACTTTCTTCACAACATGCATATAGGAGTGAGCAGTGAGATGGCCGAATTTGCTGCTGACCTCAAAATATTTAAGGTTTTTAAAATGAAGTGAGATTACCAAGAGCTCCAAAAGAATCTCTCCATAGTGTGAAAATGGGCATCAAAATGGCAACAACAGTTCTACGTAAGCATTTGTAAAGTGATGCACACTGGAGCAAAGCATCCCAACATCACATATACACTGATGAGATCTGAGCCTGCAGTGACTAAACAAGAAAAAAAAAAACTTGGGAATGTGGTTGAAAGCTCAGTGAAAATGTCAACCCAGTGTGTGGCAGCTGTAAAGACAGCAAACTCCATGTTAGGCATTATAAGAAAAGTAATTGAGAATAAAACTGCCAGTCTCATACTGCCTTTATACAAATCTATGGTGTGACCACACTTAGAATACTGTGTACAGTTCTGGTTAACTATAAAATTTAGTATCACAAGATGTTGTGCTGGCCACCATTTTGGATGGCTTGTCCTCCTTTCCATGTGGTCATCCTATAACATGACACTATTCCCCCTTCTGAAGAGGTCTGGACCTCAGACTACAAAAGACAAAGTGGCAGACCATAATAACAGTGTTTATATGCCCATTGATTTATGAGGCTTCTGCAGGCTACCAAACAGAGAACTATCAGGCCATAAAGTTGCCTAAATGGGTCTGCCAGAAACCTGACCTCACCATTCCTGTTAGGTCCATGTCCTACAGGAAATGCTCTCAGCTGAACTTGATGGAATCCCATCCTTCATCCCTTGGTTTAATTTACTGGCATCCCCTGGCCAGGCCTTGCAGGGAACAATAGGGTAGACACAGCAGGCATACATAGCACGCGCAGAGTGCTGAGAGTGGCAAATCTAAAAGCAAATACGTTGCTTTTAAAGAACCAAGGAAATTCAATGGGTCTTTTAAGTAAATATCTATGGATGCAGCCCATGCAGGCTTGAAACTTGACCACAAACATGATCACGATCTGCTACTTTAAGATGCAAACAGGAAAAAAAAGCATGTAGCATAAAATGAGCTATAATAATTCATATAGTAAACTGTAACTTATTCTAATTTAGGATATTTTCCTGTATCATCTTGTGTGCTTCCAGAATTAATCAGGGAGTTTTTAGTCCAGTAGAATTTTTTTTTAGGTTCTCTCCAAATAGAGACACAAAACATGAAATGCTTCTTTTCATGAGTCAGTCATAGAAAGCTTTTATTTCTGGACATTGGCTATTGAAAAATTCAAATGAGACCCCTCAGATTTCAAGTGAGAGAGCATAACTTCTGGGGTTCATATATTATTTTGAAAAGTGGGTGCAACACATATCACTAGCTTTGATTTTAGATTGGATGTCAAAATGGTGTAACATCCTAGCTGATGCTGGCTGCTTGTCAACTGTATAATATCCAGTCATCCGTTACACAAAGCCATGAAATTCATCAAACAAAAAAGCTATGGTTTACAAAAACAACGTTAAGGCTCCAGAGTTTCCAACCAAACACAAAAAACAGAGAAATTGGGAGTTAAGGCTCCCAAACCTTAACGCCACATCCTCCCAAAGGAGGCAGAAAGTGCAAGTGAAATTCTCATTCTCCCAAAGCAGATAAACCATGAGGACAGGATGGAGAATATGATATGCAGAGGTGACTGTGGGGTTGTGGAAAACTGAGAACGAACAGCTTAGGGCCACCTACTTCTCTTTTTTTTGTTTAGAGCAGCCCTTCCCCAACCTGGTGCCCTCCAAAGGTGTTGGACTACAACTCCCATCATTGCAAGTCAGTATGTCACATGGTCAGGAATGTTGGGACTTGTCATCTCAAAAATCTAGATATGCAATTTGATCTGCAGAGGTGACTGTGGGGTTGTGGGAAGTGATGATGAACAACTTACGACCAGCTACTTCTCATTTCTTAGAACATCTCATGTTGAGAGTTGCAACCCAACACATCTGACAGGCACCAGGTTGGGGAATGTTGTTCAAGAACAAGGGAAGGCAGAATGTAGATCTCCAGATGTTTTGGAATTCAACTTGTAAAAGCCCCTATCAGCATGGGCAGTTGTCAGGAATGCCGCGAGTTGATGTCCAAAACATCAGGATAGATCTATTTTCTGCCCACATCTGTACTAAAGTATGATGTTTTCCAGCATTAAGATATGTGATCAATCAAGGAACTACAAAAGAGCTGCATCATTTTAAATAAACTGTATAAACCAAATGAAACAACAATGAATGAATCTTGAATACCTAATCCGGATAGCCCTTCAGATGTCAACATTAGTTTTCAACACATGGCATAGGATGTCTGTTTCTTGAATATCAGATAAAGGATTTCTCTTACTTGTTCAGCAGTGTGAGATCAAAGGCAGAGCTACCACCTAATACTTTCATGCATCAGTATTATTTTAAAATTAAGTATGAATTGATTTTTGTCTTCCCCATAACACATAACATGAGAGTTAAAGTGCAACACATCTGGAGAGCACCAAGCTGGAGAAGGTTGACTCCTATACTTGTCTTCTCAGAAGCCAGTGCCACTGAATTCACTAGGGCTTACTCCCAAGAGGTATACGATTGCAAACTAATCTCATTTGAAAGGTGTTCAAGACAGCCAAACTAAACTTCTTCTGCTCCTCTGTCGCTTTGATGAGATGATGTATTGTGGAGGGATTGTGGGGAATGAACAGTATATTTTGTTTAAATACATTTTTAAGAAAAAAAACATTGGTTCTTTGAAGGGCAGGATATTGATCAAAAGTTGGAAGTGCCTGGCACATGCTCTGGTTCTAGATCTGTAATGAATAGTTCCCCTTTTGTTATCAAGCGTGCTGCTATATGCGAGATGTGTTTGAGAGATGTGTTTGAGACCCTGTATTTGGTAAGGATATGGAACAGTGTTCCCTGTCCTGTTGCCCTCCAGGTGTTTGAGATGACAAGTCCCAGCATTCCTGACCATGGGATATACTGACTTGCAATGATGGGAGTTGTAGTCCAATACCTTTGGAGGGCACCAGGTTGGGGAAGGGCTGCTCTAAACAAAAACAGAGAAGTAGGTGGCCCTAAGTTGTTCGTGATCAGTTTTCCACAACCCCACAGTCACCTCTGCATATCATATTCTCCACCCTGTCCTCATGGTTTATCTGCTTGGGAGAAAGAGAATTTCACTTGCACTTTCTGCCTCCTTAGGGAGGATGTGGTGCTAAGGCTTGGGAGCCTTAACTCCCAATTTCCCTGCTTTTTGGTGCTTGGTTGGAAACTGTAGAGCCTTAACGTTGGTTTTGTAAACCATAGGTGTTTTGTTTAATGATATCACTCTTGAGCCATCTCAACACTGGTATGATGGCCAGCTGCCATGGTAGCATACGGTGCCTGGAACCTGAATTGACCCCCCCCTCCCCCTCCAGTTCAGAAACAAGCACAAACAAGAAGTGCCATAAGAAGTGCTCTTCAAGGTTGTAACGAACATTGTTTATTAATCAGTAGCACAGAAGTGATTCATCATCATCATCATCATCTTTCTGATCTTGCTCATGGCGGATTTTCTAGATGGACATGATGGGCTTTGACAAGACACGTTGGCCTTTACCGACTCAGAAAATTCCTTACTATTAAACATGTTTTGTGTATGACTGCTTTCTGGATGTTGGTGTGGCTGTATTTTGGTAGGCCCAGTTTCTGAAGGTTTTCGGTACAGTTTTTTGATGTGATGCCAGTGACTGATGTGACTAATGGAATAATTGTGACTTTTTCCTATTATTGTTGTTGTTGTTGTTGTTGTTTACATTTCTATGCCACCTAACAGCCAAAGCTCTCTTGGCAGTTTACAACAATTCATAAGATAAGAAAATAATAATAATAGTAATAGTAATAATAATAATAATAATAAGATGATAATAATAATACATTTTCAACATACAAAATTTAAAACCATTTAGACAGCTAAAAACAGTTTCAGTACAATACTAGACCTGTTTAGACAACTGGTGTAAACGCCCCATCATATTCCATATTATAAGAGGAGTACAGAAGAAAGCTTATCTTTAGCCCTCACCTCCCTTCAATCCATCTCTTGTATGTTGGTGATTTTGATTTAAGCTCATTAGTGTGTGTGTGAGTTGTCCTTCTACACAATTCACAGGTTGTTGATTCTTAATGAGCAGGGTGTATCAATCTCATGCCAATAGTAATAGGCATTGTTTATATCTATCATCTCCTGGGGACACTACGTTGTTAAAAGAACACAACCGCACAAAGCAAACATCAAAGGCAATTAAAGCATTATCACAGCTAGAATGTATGAGATTCATTTCTAGAGTTTTTGTTTTCTTTTTAAGCAAGCATGGAGGCAGCCAAGGAGGAATAAGCAGAATTTGCTAAGAATTGATAACCAGGAATGAAATCCATTGTTACATGAGTAGACGTCCACTCACCCAATGGGACTTGCCCTTCTCCTCCTCCTCCTCCCTGTACCCCTCTCAAATTTGCTCTACTGGATCCCCCAACCATGCCGAGTAGATTTTGTGGGGGCATGGGGGGGGGGTTGCAGGGGGAGAGGAGATAGTATAAACTATGGTATGTGTGTTCATTTGTGTCCCACCTTTTTCCCAAATAATGCCCAAAGTTGCTAATAGCAGTAATACTATTGATCGATTGATCAATAGATGGAAAGATATAGTAGACTGCACAAAACCACAAAAATAGGTCTTTGTAATACATAAGTGACAAATATTATGTGTTCACCTTCACATCTTTCTCGGTATTTCTTTAGTTTGAAATAAGAGCACAGCAAAGGAAATAGTTCTCTAGACTGAATTGAGAAGCATATATATATATATATATATATATAATACAGCTTTGTGTACATTTATGCATGATAGAGAGAAAAATGAATAAATGAACACAATGAAACCTGTTCTGTTTGTTGGCATTGACCAGAATCTCTCTTAGGGCTCCATCACGCCTACTTTTTTATCCTGGTTTGCTTCCCAGATTTCCACCTCCATTTCATTAGTGTGCCAAGCTAATGGTCCTTTTCGTGTGTGTTTGTGGTATCGCCACTGTACTGGTAAAATCTCCTTTCGCCTGTTTGCTTTCCCACTCCACCCCACCCCACCCCTCCCCTTCTTCTTCCCCCTCCAGTTTATTGGTTCTTGTTATTGATGGACATTGTGATGGATGTGGGAGCCTCCTCCCCTCCTCGCTCTGGCTTTGTTGCCTAGAGTTTTACCGATTTAACATTTCATTGGCTGGGTCCATTTCTGTGGGCAATGAGAGTGAGGTTGGAGCATAAAAAGTCCATTCAACTGAGTCAGCACAAGTCCGTTCATTCAACATGGCGTGCTGGAGGAGGAGAATCGCCCCACCCTCCTCTTTCGTCAGCAAGACCTCTCTTCAAAGCATATGCCCCCAACAAAGGACATAGTACGAGGACAGCAATACATGGGGGCAGAAGGGCACTTTAATCCCAAATGGAGGAAATAAACCAGACTTTCACCACTCTACGGAAACACCCGACATGGAGGGGAAGATTTGGGGTGTCTAATGGACAGGCATGATGTCATGTGAGTACCGCGCTGCAAAATGGCAAACCAGGCATGACAAGAGTGTGAAAAAACGCTGGTGTGATGGAGCTCTTATTCTGTAACATCATTCCATTTTTATGTACTCACATGTATACCTGTAGGGGGATCTGAAGTTATTGGTTTACAAATTTCTTAACCATAATGCTTAGAGTTGGATCCAGATTTCAGCTCATCTGACCACACTGGTGAAAGTGGACTTCCCCCACCCTCCTTCTCATGGAAGAATAATGATTTTATAAGTATTTCAGTAAATCTTCCAACAGCCCTATAAGTAGACTCATTATTATCACTATATTGCATATGGCGAGAACTGAGGGAATGCTGGTTTGTCTAAGTACACTAAGTCAGGTCATGGACAGGACAAGTGAAGTTTAAATCTGAGAGACTTCCAGACTCACACATGCATCCAATTCCCATGTGTGTATACTCAGTTGCAGTATCACTTACTCACTGGAGAGTTCTCCCACAGGTGTGTAGGCTCATACATGCACTAGCAAATGGAACTTTCTTTCATTTCCCCCCTTGCTATGGTACAGCAGCCACCAGAATGATTTTATAAGATATGTATATTATTATTATTTTTAAAAAATCCTGCATTTCTTCAGTGTGACCCATGTTCAAACCTTACTTTATGAACCGTTTTGCAGGGCTTAGAAATACAATCTATTCTCCCTCTTGGACACCTGGTGGCAACCACATGCATCTGTAGAGGTCTTCCTTGCAGCTTCCTCCAGGTGCATAAGCCCCCACCACTGAATTCCCCTGGTGATTATACTGGGAAAGACAGTGTGTAAGGAGAGTGAACTGAGCCCCACATTAAAATGCTGTGCCTTCCCCTTTAGCTGAGTTGTGCTGGGAAAAGACGGCAGGCATGGTGGGATCTCAGCAAGCAAGGAAGGGAGGTTTAAAGGCTGAGATGGGGGGGGGAGGTGTGTGTGTTTGTGTGCATGCTAAGTGTCCCTGTGTGTGCAAAGGGTGTATTTCACTGTGTATGCAAAGTGTGTGTCAATCTCTGTGTGAGTATGAGAGAGAGAGAGAGAGAGAGAGAGAGAGAGAGAGAGAGAGAGAGAGAATGAACCTTGCTGTTTCCCCACAGTAAACCTAAGTGGATAGTCTCAGTAACTATTGCTTTCAGAGGATTTGCTCTGATGGTGTACCCTGACTGGAATTCACTCCTTGATTGCATGAGTTATATTCCAAATCTGTGATTAGTGCATTGGCTCAGCAGGGCTAACAGAAGAGAAAACAGATGTCTCTGCATATCCATAGAGAAGGATCTGCTGAGAAACAAGATGTCATTTTTCAACAAGAACAAAACTTCACATGCAAGGCAAAGAAATAGTCATGTTGGGAAAGACCTTAGGATATATGACTGGGGAGGAAAAATACAGTAGAGTCGACATCATCAGAGGGAAATCAGAAACTACTGATTTGCATTATCAATGAAACGTCAACAACAGAATAAGTTTGGTACTGGCACATAGAATGGTTGGCCTGCAGCCATTAACCAAAGCCATAAGTTTTGAGAGAATCCTAAATTCCCTTATAATGCATAATATGAATGCTTTTTAAGTATATGCTTGTGTGGTGGCTCATGCAGAAGAGCTCTTGATAACATGATGAGCACTAATTAGGTTGGATCCAGGCACAACATCTCACTGGTCATTGCTTTGAACGATGAACAATGATGCAAACTGATTAAACAGGATGAATGCACAATAACAAGAAATCTGTCTGCAAAATCTATCTAGGCAGCTCTGAGAAGGCTTCCTTTCCGATCAGAGGATCTGCTATGTATACTCTCAGACAGAAACTTATTTAACGTTATGGAGTTCTGAGATCTTGTCTAGTTAGTGCCCATCGGTCCCCCATTACACAAACTTTATTCCAGGCTGTTGAAGATTGAGTACCTCCATCCCCCCCCACACAAATCTCTCCCAAGAGCATCATCAAACAAGCTTTTTATCCCACGCTCGTGACTGTGGGTCATTTTGATGACACAATGATCCTACCATGGTTGTCCCACTCCATTTCCCGGGTTTTGCGTTTTAAAATAAGCCACAGAAAACCTGACTTTTTGGAAATAAGTCGGGATTTGTTGGGAATTCCTGCCACGTGCAGGGAAGTTCCACTATGAAGGACACTGTTCCCATTGTTCTGTAGGGGCCGCATGGTCTCTGCACACTCCCCCATGTAATTTGAGCTCATGCCCAATGCAGAAGTGAAGTCGGGAGCAGAGCGGCGGTACGTGATAGCAGGGAAACACGCTTTCCCTCCATCTGATATCTTCTAAAACTTTTAGAAAACTTGTTGCTTGCTCTGGACACTTATCTACTACAGCAGTGAAAATGAAAATAACATAGTATGGTGATAACCAAATCTTAATTTGCTCTGATTTTTACAAAAAAAGTTTTCATATTAGATTTCATTTTAGTTTCTTGGATACATTTATATAATCAATAATTCATTTTAAAGATCTCAAACTCTGAATGGGATCAAAGAAGCATTTTTCCCCATCAGTGGCTGAATTCGGACGACATGATAGGCAATGGTGGGGTAATAATCAACTTTACAGTTGTTCATTTAGGGGGTACTCCCCACACAACATGGTAATAAATAATCAACTGTGGTGTGGATTAGGATCAGCGCTGAGTTGACTATGGCAGCATTCGGACGACACGATAGTCAATACAACTGACGATTGTTTCCCCCACCCCAGTTGCTTATTGTGTCGTCCGAATTCAGCCAGTGTTTCTTCCTCTAAAGCATCCTCTAATTACAGCCATGACCTGCAATATTGTATCTGTGTACCTCTGGTTTGCACATTACATTTCCCACACAATTTTGGAATAATTTCAGTGACCCCCACCTTCCCGTCAAAAGCGTAAACCAGACCTGCTTTAATAGACTTTTGAACACTTTCCTGATACAGTAGCATTGGAATGTTCCTTGTCATATGCTCTGCATTTCTCATCTGTTTCATACCAAAACTAATAGGTGTAAACCCACACATGTTAATGCAATTTTAACAAACGTTTATGCATTTATACTGCAAATTTCATATACACTGTCACATTATATATTCCAGGGAGTTATTTTTTTTAATAAAATGTCTGTCTTCATTAAAAGTGCATTAAAATGAATGAGGGGAAAAATGATGTTCAGTGAGCAATTAGGCTGATTTAAGTGTGCTTGACAAGACTCTAGAAAAAAATAATAATGAAGCAGCAAGTTGGTGTGTTGTTGCATAGATGGATCATAACAGATTTGAATAGACACTGAAGCACAGACAGAAAAATGCACAGACTTAAAGGAACAGCTCCCTATTGCTAATTGCACTGTGTACTACTAATGTATTTTAATGGTAATACCACTCATACCGAGTGGGTGTTGAAGAGAAAAAAAGTAAGTTGTTTTAAGTGGCAGCTTTACATTAAATATCTTTGATATGTGCCGTTATTGCATATCCTCATACGGCACCTGATTGTTAATGAACTGATTAAGTTTGTGAAGGTAATTATTCTACTGTATAATAAAACAATATGCACTTGTAAAATGTTATTACCATAAAATAGTTATAAATGGAGCTTGTGTTACCATCACACTATTAATTATGTAGATGCATTAATGCTTATTTTGCTGGCATAACCAGCAGCCTTTCACAAATGCTGATCACTTACACTATTAGTTGTGGGAATGAAGATATATTGTAAGAAACTGCAAAATTATGTTACATTTAGGAGAGTTTCAGAATTACTTCACTTATGAAATGAGGCGCGTGTGTTTCTAGATAAGTATGTTTATGAATGCCTCGTATAGCAACATTCTGCCTGGTTTATTATTGTTGTTGTTATTATTATTATTATTATTATTATTCTGGCTGGTTTATTATCATCATCATTTACCATATATAAAAATATCTTCCATGCAGCCCAGCATGAAGGTTCTACACATGGTGCAATGTCGGAGAAATTCTTGATCTTTTGTGTACACAAACACTAGGAATACAATGTGTTGTGTGATCTCATACCTACACTTGTAAATCTATTTTTCAGTAGGAATGGACAATTCAGGCTAATTCCAATTCATGGCACTATCATATGAGTTAATTATTAAGTCCTTTCCATCCTGTTTCTACATTAACGTAGGGATCCATTTCCACATGACCATCTTAGTTTAGAAAGTACTTATGGTCAGTGGGCTGCCCTTTAATGAATTTTATCTCCTTCTTTTTATTTATAGGTAATAAACTCTATAAAGACAGGCTGCCGGTGTGGTGGTTGCCATGTGCAACTGAAATTCCAAATGCCTCTGGAAGCGACAGGACATGATGGCAGGTAATCTATCTCAGGGACATGGTTGCTGTTGTTTTAAATAATATACACACATAAAGTGTATACATGCATAAACTTGCATTTTCTTATATATGAAATACATATATATATATATATATATATATATGAAAATACAACTTACATTGACTTCAACAGAAGCAGACCAGATACACAAATAGGTAGTACTGTGCCGAAAATTTCTCCCACAAAAAAAATCTGACCATTCTCATTCAATTTGATAGAAAAGAACTTGCTTTCAAAAGGTATTCAAAGCAGAAGGAATTTCAGAGGAATTCTCATGGGTTTGGTTCAGGGTTCTTGTGCTTACCTTACTTATGAGATGACCGAGGGGTGTGTGTGTGAGTGCCCTGTCTTTGATTGTACAATCATCTCTCTAACAGCCTGTAGCCTCCTTGGTTTCCCGCACTTCCTGCCCAGGGGAAGACATCATGAATTTATTCCTCCCATTGGGCCTTTTCAGATCAGGAAGTGCAGGCAGCTTTGGAGACTGTAGTACAATGGCGAACTGTGTAATAGAAAGAAAAATATAGGCAGTCCCCTCAGCCACCTCACAGGGATTAGGTAAAGTCAAAAGCACCAACACACATTCAAAATAAATTGTGAACTGCCTTGAGAATGAGGCAGAAAAATGGAAGCCTCTTTCATGGGACATGAAAACTTTCAGAAATTGGAGGATGGATTTTGACACAGTGTTAGCTCTACCTTTTTCCCGGAGCTGGATGCATACTGCCCCCACCTCAGGCTTTCAGGCAAAGAGCAGTGTTGCTACCTCCTGCATTAGAGACAAAGTGTATCCAAAATCACCCCTCAGAAATGTAACATTTGGAAGACTAGGGAACATTGGTACTTACCAAGATGGTTCCTTCTGGGTTGGAGTGCGGAAGGCATCCCACAATGGGTTATCTCCCCCTATCACCCAGGAAAAAGCAGGGACCATGTGACTAAAACTTTTGAGTATTGTATTCGTCCTAGACTCCTCCTTGCCAGTTCCATCCATGGCTAAAGTTCAGAACAGAAGAGTACAGGTTGATCTCCTGGTAGGAGTAAAGGTCAGATATAAATAGGAACAAAAAATATAGTCAAACTTGTTGATGTCCCATAAGGAGGTCTGTCCAGTGAACACAGAGACAGATATGCATGCTGCTGAGATTAGAGGGTCAGTAAACATTGCAGGCTGTGGTTGGGATGCCTTCCGCACTCCAACCTAGAAGGACCCTTCTCGGTAAGTACCAATGTTCCATTCTCCAGGTTGGTGTGAGGAAAGCATCCCACAATGGGGTATGCTAAAGCTAACTTCCAATTAGGGTGGGTGCAAAATTTAGAGTGAACCAAGTTATTATGGTATAAGTATCTGTTAGAGAATTTTCCTTCCAAAGGAAGTGTCTGCTGAGGCATGTGTGTTGATTTTATAATGTCTGGTAAAATAATAGATGGTCACTTTCCATCAGGGTTGCTTCGGAGTGGTGGCAAGTGGATTACATGACTCTGCCGCCAATCCGAAGCCATCTAGGGGCAAAGCCCCAAAGCTCCTCACTAAAAAAGTCTGGCATTTAGCCTGACTTTTTTAGCTTTGAGCGACGCAACAACAGCTTCTGCCATTGGTCGCTATTGCTCTGGAGCTTCTGCGAGGCATGCTCAGTCTATGGTGACCACTGATTGGTCTCCATGGGCTGGGCAGGGAAGGGGTGGAACAGCGAGCCATAAGCTTGCTGCACCACCTCTGTACCTCCACAATCCTCTCCCCCCCCCCATTTTACAAAGTAAAACAAACAAACAAACACTAACCTTCGCACCTCCGGAGTCTTTCCCACCCCCATTTTGCAAATTAAAAAAATAAAAAACTAACCTCCGCACCTCTGGAGTCCTCCGCCCTCCCCCCCACCATTTTACGAAGTTAAACACAATAATAATAAAAAAAACTTACCTTTGAAGAGGTGCAGGTGCGGCAGCGATGCCAGAAAAAGCCACCATGATGCTTCCTCCAGTGTAGATGGCTGGAAGGAGCATCAAAGTGCGGCATGTCATGAAGAGAAGAGCTAGGTCACAGCCATGCAGATTTCTGCTAAGGGTGCATTGCTGCTTAAGGTCACTGAAGCGTCTGCTGACCTGGTTGAGTGTGCTGTCACCTAAAGATTTGGGGATGTGTGAAGCCATATATGCTGAGGAAATGGGTGCTTTTAACCATCTAGCATAGGTGGACCTAGATACTTCTTTACCCATAGCTGTAGGATGGAAGTATATAAACAGTGAATCGGATTGTCTGGAAGACCGTGTGCATTTTATATAAATTTAGACTGTTCTGCATATGTGCAGCTTCTGCCAGTGTTTCTCCCGGGGATGAGAAGGATTAGGACAGTAAAAAGGTAGAACCATCTCCTGTGACCTGTGAAACAGGAAGTTGGCTTTAGGTACGACTGTTGGGTCAGTCCTGAGAATGACCACATCCCTCCAGAAAATGATGAGACCTTTCCTAATTGAGAGGGCTGAAAGTTCAGATATTCTTCATACAAATGTGATGACAACCAAAAAAGACCTTTTGTGCTGAGAGGACAACCTGTAAGTTCCATAAGGGAAATCTATGGACTGAAGGAGTCCCAGTATTCCTGACCATGGGACATACTGACTTGCAATGATGGGAGTTGTAGTCCAACACCTTTGGAGGGCAGCAGGTTGTGACAGGTTCCTTAGTGGCACCACTTGAAGCAGCTGAACTGGGAATTTGAGTAGTGCTTCGTGGAGAAATCTCTTTTTAACTTAGTGGTGGTCATCCTGGTTTGGAGAGGACCAATGACATGGCTGATACTTGTCTGTGTAATGTGATTGGCTTAAGATCCATGACGAATCCTTCTTGTAAAAAGGCTATTTGCTCCTATATGCCTACTGATTGTATGTTGGCTTTCTTTTTCCTCTCCATCTGCAAAAACACTTTCTATATTGTCATGTACGAATCCCTACATGAAGGCAGTAGGGAGTTTATGGGTGCCTCTACAAGAGTGATTTAAAGCTCTTTCAAGGCGTATTAAGAAAATTACCTCTACAAGAGCGGAGCGTAAATCAGGGGCTCAGGCGCGTTTTCTCTCCGATTATTCGCATTTTCAAATACGCATTAATTAGCGAGTTTTAATTTACGGCGGGAGTAAGAGCACCTTATGTCCGTGTAAACAACTTTCTGAGGAGGTGCATTAACGATCAGGGGGTTGGACTGTGGTCGTGATCTCATGCATAGAACTGCCCCTTCGCTGGGAAAACCTCCCAATTTTTGGTTTAGATTAATTTCCTCTCTCCTCCTGGCAACTTCCTCCTTGTACTCCGTCTCTCTGGATGGAAGCTCCAAGAAGAGGTGACCCAACGTGAACCAAAAATAAAGTTTCTTTGAAGTACCCTGATGAAATATTTTTAACATGGAGACAAAGGGCCAGATGGAGGTGGTTTTATGAGAAGGAAAGGGGTAGGAAGGATGTGCGGATGTGCGTATAATTAGCCATCAGCAGACATAACTTCCCCTCGCTTCTTGCTGGGTTCCTGAGCTGAGTTGTGTGTGTGTGTGTGTGTGTGTGTATGTTTTACAATTGTTGAGCTCGCTGGGAAGTGGAGGGAGAAGGACCGAAGCAGCATCCCCATCTGTTTTGGTATGTGTGTGTATGTGTGTGTGCGCGCGAGACTCCTGAGGAGGTCATGGCAATCGGGCGAAGGAGGGGGGAAGACAGGTAGCCGAACATGTGAATCAGCTCATTCCTTTCAGGTAACCTAGGAAACCAAAGGCAGGAGATTCTGGTGGGCGGGGAGAATAAAGGGAGGGAACCGGTTTGGGGAGTTTCTCTGGGACAAAGCGCATTACTTTCAGCAACATTTGCATGTGATTCTCAGCATGTCAAAAACTTTAAAATGCCTTTCATACAGCCCGTAATGCGCTTCAATGCCTCCCATGTATAGGGATTAGGCGTAAAAGCGATTGAGAGAAGATGCGCATAATCGGGGAACCGGGCGTCAAACCGAAATCTTGTATAAGGGGGCTATGACAGAATCCGGGTAGGCTTTGTTGGCACAGACTGTCCTTTCAGTAGCCAAGCAACTAGCCAGAGAACTGGACCCTGAGATAGGAGGTCTGGCTCTGTGGTAGACACTATGGTCCTTGCTGAGCTAGGGCTAGGATTTCTGAGAACCACGGTCTGCAAGGACACTGTGAGGTTATTAGGACTACTGTTGCTCCTTCCTTTCTGATATTTTACAGTCCTTTGGCTAAGAGTGGAAATGGAGGGAAGGCACAGAGCTTTCTCTTTGGCCAGTTGGTGTTCAGTGTGTCTACTCCTTTGGTTCCATGACAGTGAAATCTTGAAAGGAACCTTGGGAATTTGTGATTCGTGAGGCACATGGGTCTAGAGTTAGTGGACCAAATTGTTTCTGAATAACTTTAGAGATTGCAGGGTGGAAGCTCCATTCCCCCTGGATCTATTGGTTGTTGACTCAGGAAATCTGTGGTGTGATTCAGTATTGCCTTGATGTTTTGTGCTGTGATAGTGGCCCAAATTACATGGTCTGGGCTTCTAGATGAAGAGAGAGTGATTTGGTACTCTCGGATGAGTTGTTTGCACCATGACAGTGGTTTTGTCTGTCCTTATAAGATGTGTGACTGTTGTAGTTGATGTGAGAAGTGATTCAGGGTGAGTTGTATCGCTTTCAGTTCTAGCCAGCTGATGCTATCTCCCCCCACCCCCATAAATGCCATTTGCTTTGAGTAACTTGGATGTAACAGTGGGCATCCCAGCCTTTGAGACTGGTGTCTGTTGTGAATATAATTCTGGTTGGTTTCTGGAAGGAAGTAGTTGCTGAGTTCACCACCAGCAGAGGAACATTTTAATGTGTTGAGATAGATATACTGAGTGGTGGTCATTCTGTGTAATCTGAGCTTGGAAGGGAAGAAGAGACTTGGCCCATGGGATGATGATGAGGCATGATATCATTAGGCCTAGCAGGTGTGCTACTTCCATTAGGCCCATTGTTTGTTGAAGCTGGAGGCTCTTGATAGAGTTTGGAGCTTGAGTATTCTTTCCTGGGAGAGAAATAGATTTCCTGTGGATGTGTTGATTAGTGCTCCTAGGTGTAGAAGAGACTGAGTGGGAGTCAGGTGGCTCTTCTGTTTGTATATTACAAATCCATGACTTTTGAGGCAGCTGATGGTCAGGTCCAGGTCCTGTAATGCTCTGTGACTGGAGGGGGACCTGAGGAGTAGGTAGTCCAGATATGGGTAGATGTATACATCTTTAAGCTAAAGATGAGCTACCAGGGACACTAAGATCTTGGTGAAAGCCCTGAGAGCTGATCTTAGATCAATGGCATTACTTTCTATTGAAAATGATGGTTTTGATATGCAGAGTGAAGACACCTTCTGTGATGTGGTGCTACTAGGATGTAGAGGTAGGTCTCCATCAGATCAATTGACATCAGGAACTCTCCTTGTGAAGAGCTTCTCTGATGGTTTGCAGTTTTTCCATATGAAATTGTCTGTACCTAACAAACCTGTTGAGTTGTTTGGGGTTCAGTACAGATTTCCATCCTCCATCCTGTTTTGGCACAATGAAGATCTAGTAGATGCCGTCATATTTTTCTTGTGGAAGTACTGCTTCTATTACTCCTATTTGCAGCAGGTGCTGAATGGCTTTGGTTATGGTGTATCTTTTCATAGTTGATTGTGATGTTGGTAAAGGAATGAACTTGGGAGAGGGTTCTTTCCAGAATTCTTTGTTGTAGCCATTGCTGATGGCGTCTAGAGTCCAGCAAGTCAATATAGACTGTGAGGGAGTGTTGGAACCTTCCTCCCAAGGATGAGTCCCTGGTGTCAAAATGATTGACATCCTGGTTTAGAGGGCTGAAAATAAGAGGTTGGTCTGACAAAGTAGCTGGAAGAGATAGCGTTCTTGGCCTGGAAGTGTGATATGGACCAAGCTGGTTTTGGTAATCTGTAGCTTTTGGACCCAAAGGACAATTGGTTAGTATTCCTGAAAGAGCAAAAGGAAGAGTAAGTTCTTGTGAAGGGATTTTTGTCTTCTCTTCTGTATGAGTAAGGCATGACCTGTTGTTGGATTGTTGTTGTTGTTTTTGTCTTTGGTTGCTATAAGGAGTTATCTTAAGGCTTTCTCTCTGAACAGATCTGCTCTTGTTAAGGAGATGGAAGCTAAATTTGCTCTGGAAGCAAGATTCCGGAGCTTGAGCCATATGGAGTGTCAAGCTACTGCCATAGAGTGGGCAATAAACGGAAGAGTGTCTTGTGTAATATCAACTTAGAAGGCAAAGGGCTTAGGGAGCTTTCCTTGGCTCCTACAAGGAAGCCTGATTTAGTTCTTTATGATTTATTATAGCTTCTACCCACAGAAGGAAAGCCCTGGCAAAATCGGAGGAGACAGCTGGGGCTCTTAGACCTAATGCTGCTGTTTCATGGGCTTTCTTTAATGCAGCATCAAACTTTCTCTCCCCCTGACGTTTGAGGGGATATACCCATCTTTGGGCATTATTGCCCCTGAAAGTAGTGCTGCTATTGGAGCATCTACTAGGGATGCTTTAGCACTCTTCCTACCTTGAAGGGGTGATTTTCACTCTTCCTTTATTATCTTTTTGAAAGAACTAGGAAAAGGTACCTCTCTTGTCACAGGCTTCAGTTCTAGGAAAATCCCCGCTCCTCTGGACAATTGTTGTTTTTTCTCTGTTTCTGCAGATTTAATGGCTAGGGAAGCGATTGTTTTGGTCAATCGAGGCAAAAACAATAATCTTTGTTAAAGAATCGATCACATGAATTTTCCTCAGCCATTTTTATGGCGGACAACCACCCCTCCTCCCCATCTGAATCGAGATCCTGATGGGAATGCATGGATGAATCACTGTGCGGGTGACGCTCAGTAAAAACAATTTGTGTTTTAGTATTGCTGCCTGTGGCTATCAATCTGGTGACTTGTCCCTTCAGTCTGCAGAAGAATGTGGACTGGTAATAGTACTAGGTTGACTTGGCTGTGAATTTGTAACTTTGGTTTTAACCTTCTTTTTTATTTCTAGTGTTTAGAAGAGGGGAGGAAGAAAATTCAGAGGTGTGTGAATTGCAGCTATGCTTTATCACCCCTCCTGTCCTTAAAGGTTTGTTTATCCAAGAGGTGATCAGTTAAATTATTCAGAACAGCTTTTATATACTGGGAGAGTACTGTGTCATTTAACTGAGACATGACCTTAATAGTGGAGGGGTGGTGTTCCTTATTCTCTTGCTTGGAGGGGAGGTTTCATTTTGGCAGTGTGGATTGCAGCTGCTATACAAAATGGCTACCTGCTCAATTTGGTGGGAAGCCTCCCAGTGGGGAGGGGATTGCGCCCACAACCTCACCCTTCTGGCAGTTTCGGCATCTGGTTGTTTTTGAGCTGATTCCTCCCTCCTCCTTTGATGACCAGCTCCACCTCATCTGGGAAGAGGGTGGCATGTTCCGAAGACTCAGATGCCCCAACTCCCTTGACCTCGGCCACTAATGAGGTTCCTGGGATCTTTGGCAAGAGTCGGCAAGCGGTATATACTTGCGGGCCAGTGATCTTGCTTCCCCTTCTCTCTAGCCCAGTCTGAGAAATTGCTGACCTGCTGGGAGGCGAGGATGCTAGGGCTTTTGTCTTTCAATGGTCTCCTAACAATCGTGATTGTTTTGGTCTTTCTTGCAGCGATAGAGGCCTTTTTCACAGCCAGAGGGGCCATGAGGAAAACAGAAGGCAGAGCAGAAAAATAGAGGATTTTTTTAAAAAAGGAGAAGGAATTACTGAGGAAATGAAGATTTAAAGTGGTAAGAAAGATTAAAAAAAAGCGTTTGAAGAGATCAGAAGTTTTGAGTAGGAGGAGACGAAAGATAGCTTTGTCCTGGGCGAAAAGCAGGGACAAACTGGCAAGGAGGAGCCTGTGACCAATACAATACTCAGAAGTTTTAATCACACGGTCCCTGCTTTTTCCTGGGTGATAGGGGCAGATAACCCATTGTGGGATGCCTTCCTTACACCAACCTGGAAAAGATGCTGAACCCTGAAGAATAACAAGTAGAGCCAAAATTTCTCAGAATACATGTTTCTCATAAAAGTCCTTTGGTTTTCTTTTTTTTAATCCCTAGAAATAAAAGGACAGTTTGCAGAATTTTCTTCACCATTATTTTTCGCGGTGGCTGCATTTCCTTCCCAATCCACTGCCATACCCTGGAATGATGCTACGAATATGGGGCATTGTGAAGGATGAAAAATGGCGGCCAGGCTGCAGTTGCTATTTGCAATGGCAGTGCAAAAATTTAAAAGTGCAAACCCCCCTCCCCCCCAAAAAAAATCCTTTAGGCAGAAAAAGAAAGAAGCTGTTCTACAACGCTTGCCAATTGTGATGCTTACCGGTGATACATTGTTGGAGAATTTCTTCTCCCCCTCGAGAGATTTGGTGAAATTGTCTCTCTAATTTCTCTGCCCACAAATAGGGTGGAGAATTTTGAGACGCCACTTCTGCACAGCCCTACAAATAAATACCCATTTGAAAGAGGTGTCTGTATGCCACCCATTCAAATGTTGAAAGTGTTATAAAGTCCTTGATCCATTACATTATAGGAGGTGAGTGTTTATCCTTCCAATGTTGAAATATCAGTCTTTTAGCTGTCAAGAGGGGGCAGACAACTCATTTACGCTTACCATACATTTAATTTCCACGAAGCAGGTTAAAAATTTAAATCAGCATGTACATCAATGACTATTAAAGAATGTTCAATTACAAAATGTATCCCGTATAATAATCTCTTCCCCAAAAGAACCAGCTAGTGGACATTGCCAAAACATATGTTTCAAAGAAGCATTAGCTGCATTGCACCATAAGCAATTAGCCAAATTAGACAATCCCTTATTAAAGAGATGTTGCAGTGACCTATAGACACAAAACAGATGTTTTTGCTGAATAAGGCATAGCCTAAGATCTATAGATGTGATAGCTATGCATGCCAAAGCAATGATCCACTGATTAGGCAGAAAGGGACAATCCAATTCCTTACCCAGTTCCTGCTTAAAACTCTGTATATCATATTTATTCACCAGTAACAAGCATTTATAGACATGGATCATGAGTTGCTTTACCTGATCAGCCTTGATAAATGCTTCCAAGTAGGATGAAGACTCTGATGATGTAAAAGCTATCAGGCCAAACCTAGATACTAACAACTGGTGCAAGTATTGCCGTTCAGCCATAGTTGACAAATCATATTCGGCATGTAAAATAGAAAATAACAAAAAAACATCAGCACTGACTAGATGATCCAAAGAAAAAATCATCTTATCTGTACATGTCCAGATAAGACGGCTGGACCCAATGGGGTAGCTATATTCCCCCCCTCCCCCAGTACAATGTCCCTGGGATGAAGGGCACGCCATTATGTCCTGCTGCTCCTAAAGGCATTTGTTGTCCCATTTTGAATATACATGGCAACCAGTGCCCATCATACTTCCCTAGTATGATGGGCACATATACCTTCAGTATAGTTCATATACTGAAGGTAGCAGCAGTAGGGAATTGAAATGCAACACCAGAAGTTTACAGAAGTTCATAAGAATAAACAATTTCAAATGATTTTGAAATGCCAAGCAAATATCAGCCATCTATATTACACTTCATTTGTTGACATATATTTCAAATGTAAAATACCTTCCTTAACCCTGGATGAATAAATGTAAGTTATGACTCTCTTCTTAGTGTGTATTCCAAGCCAGAATGCTCCAACTTCACACATATACGTTCAATCATTTGATGAGTAAAACCTCAAGTGATGGTATGTGTGCGTGACTGAGCCTTCATAGCTCACACTTTAATAATAATAATAATAATAATAATAGTTATTTCTTACCCACCTCTCCCTCTGGATCGAGGCGGGGAACAACATTAAATACAAATAATATAAAATACATAAAACTGATTAAAACATATAAACTAATACATTATTAAAATAACAATAAAATTCTTAAAATTCAACTAGATAGGCCTGCTGGAAGAGATCAGTCTTTATGGCTTTCTCAAAGTCAGAGAGACTGTTAAGTTGATGAATCTCTTCCATAGCATTTACCTAGGCTGACCATATGAAAAGGAGGACAGGGCTCATGTAACTTTAACAGTTGTAGAGAAAAGGGAATTTCAGCCGGTATCATTTGTATGCAATTAGTTCCTGGTGAAATTCTTCATCACAACAGTTAAAGTTGCAGGGACCCTGCCTTCTTTTGTATATGGTCACTCTAGTATAGTGCCTGCAACTTTAACTGTTGTGATGAAGAGGGAATTTCACCAGGAACTAATTGCATACAAATGACACCGGCTGAAGTTCCCTTTGCTCCACAACTGTTAAAGTTACATGAGCCCTGTCCTCCTTTTCATATGGTCAACCTACATTTACCTCACATCATTTTTACTCCTTTCCAGTGGAAAAGTCCTTTGGAAAAGATCCTGGCTATGAGGTGGAAAACTTGGTATATATGTGTTCCTTTACCATACATAGAATGTCACATGCAATGTGAGTAGTGTGCATATTCATCTCTCTGGATATATGCAGTTAGTGTGATGTTTCTCTTCCTTTCTCATGGGGGAAAGATTGCACAAATCAGATGTGTGCATGTATATATGTATGTATGCGTATACAATCTACCTGTCCAAAATATTACATCATATTATGGAGAGGAAGCATGTGTGCCTATTCCCCCTTAGTACATTCAGGTTCTCAGTCAGTGTATGAGTGAGCCAGCCCTACATTTCACATTTGGGAAAACAGAAAGGAAGCAGATCCCTGTCTTAAGAATAACTACCTTTTTAAAAGTCCTTTGGATGAAGAGTTGTTCTATTTCCCTGTGCATTGCATAAACAAAGTCTGATATCATTCCCCCCCCCCAAACCTGGCAGAGAAACGAAATGAGTTGAACGTTCATATTATTCTTCAAAGACAGTTCTCAGTAAAGTCCCATTATGTTTGGGATATGCAGAATCCCCCACAAGATAAATGACATCCGGATGAATGCTTTTTTTGGTATTTCCATTCTGATTTATAAATCCCCCATTCTCTCTCAACCCTGCACATATTTATTCAATTTGGGAAATGATCCTGGGCCTGTAATTGCCAGAGCTAAAAATCCTTCATGGGTCAAAGGACATTTACAACCAATATGCTGAATTTGGGAAACAGTTAATACACCTGTGATGAAGTTTATTCCAATATTGTGCTGGGTAAAGTGAACGGAGTGCTAAATCCTTTGTGATAAACAGAAAACATTTTGTGCATTTCTTGGAGGAAATAAATATATTTTTTTCACTCTGAGGGGCAAAAGGGCTATAGAGTTTGACACCAAGATGCATGAGATTAGATTAACATTGTAAAGAAAAAATGATTTCCATTTTTTAAAAAAATGAATGCTAATATTTTGAGAAGTTACCACTCAAGAATTAAATTTAAAAATATTCTTTCTGAAGGAGAGATCATTTGTGCACTTTATCAACTTGTCATTTTGAAATCTCTTTTGTTTTATCCCCATATATTGCTTACTACCTTTTATCCCAGTTCATTTCAAGTTGAGCTCGTCAGAGTGGCAGCTTCATTTGCAGCTTCAAATAGCCCACATTGGTCAAAATTCATGCTGGAAGCTAAAAGTTTCTTGGAAAGCCTGTATTATATAAAATGACCCAGAGCAGAGGGGGAGGCAGATATTTTAGCTTACAATAGCCAACAGCCATAGCTAGCATACCAAATGGTGAGGAATGATGGGAGTTGTAGGTAAAAACATCTGGAAGGCCACATGTTGCCTACACACGGCCCAGAGATCCATTCAAGCCTCATTCACATTTCCTTGTCACAACAGTTAAAAGTAGGCTGACCCGATGAAAAGGAGGACAGGGCTCATGTAACTTTAACAGTTGTAGAGAAAAGGGGATTTCAGGCAGGGTCATTTGTATGCAATTAGTTCCTGGTGAAATTCCCTCTTCATCACAACAGTTAAAGTTGCAGAGGCCCTGCCTTCTTTGGTATATGTATATGCTACCTCTTCGAAAGCCCTCTTCTTTGTTATTACATAGTGCATGTTGGTCAAGGCTCTAGTTTCTTAAGCAACAGAGCACTTTTCCAGCTAGCGATATAAGGACAATCTTTTAAGATCTTCACTTTCTCTAGTGACATTTAGCTCCATTGAAAACAGTTTCCTTCCATTGCCCTGATTTCTCCCCCCGCCAAGCGGCCCCCAACTTTCATATGTGATCCTGCTATTCCTTGAGTTATTATTTTTTTACTCTTTTTTATTAGCATACAATTTATGTCTCATACCTCATTAATATGACAGATGTTCAGAACGTATCACTGAAGATAAGGGATATAAAATAGGTGACAGAGTCAACATCACTGCTTGTGTAG
Source organism: Anniella stebbinsi (assembly GCA_029215795.1). Classification (NCBI taxonomy): domain Eukaryota; kingdom Metazoa; phylum Chordata; class Lepidosauria; order Squamata; family Anniellidae; genus Anniella; species Anniella stebbinsi. Next base: position 4,840,078 of record JARDYH010000006.1, read on the forward strand.
TTTGTGACTCATGGTGTTCTTGTTCAGCTATCCCTTTTCTGTCTTTGCAAACTACTCCTCACCTCCAGGATTAGACGCACAGGGAACTTCCATACAGTTCATAAAAACAGTACTTCAAATGTCACCCAACTAATCTGCTCTACTTTCGGTCAGCAAATGACTGAGAAGCAATGCAACATTACAGCAGGCCAAGAATCAGAAAGAAAGTGACAGAGGGAGCAGTTTGGTGATGGCACATTTGTGTTGCAAGCCTCCAAACCCCCACCTTTGCTAGGCTGACCATATGAAAAGGAGGACAGGGCTCCTGTAACTTTAACAGTTGTAGAGAAAAGGAATTTCAGCCAGTGTCATTTGTATGCAATTAGTTCCTGATTAAATTCCCTCTTCATCACAACAGTTAAAGTTGCAGGGGCCCTGCCTTCTTTTGTGTATGGTCACTCTAGTATAGCTCCTGCAACTTTAACTGTTGTGATGAAGAGGGAATTTCACCAGGGACTAATTGCATACAAATGACACTGGCTGAAATTCCCTTTTCTCTACAACTGTTAAAGTTACAGGAGCCCTGTCCTCCTTTTCAGATGGTCAGCCTACCTTTGCACTCCTTTGTGTTATCTACATGTGGAGGAGCCAGCATGGGGCTGGCATGCAAAGAGGAGCACCTCCTTGGATCCCTGTTTTCCCCCCTTTACTTTGGAGGAGTTGCCACACCATGCACAGGGTGCCCACACCTCCTCACATCCCCATTTTCCCTCCTTTACAATGGAGGAGGCACCATGCCCATGCACCGGGGCACCCATGCCTCCTCACATCCGGATCCTTTTTGAAAACTTTTGGGGGGCTTCTCCCCTTGCCAGAAAAGCATGGAGGCAGGCTAGTGGCCATTCAGCTCACTGACCCATCCCTCCCCCCTGTCTAGGCAGTCGGCGACAAATCAGGGTTAACTAGACTGACCAGATAAAATCCAGGTCAGTGCTCATGTAACTTTAACAGTTGTAGAGAAAAGGGAATTTCAGCCTGTGTCATTTGTATGCAATTAGTTCCTGGTGAAATTCCCTCTTCATCAAAACAGTTAAAGTTGCAGGCACTATACTAGAGTGAACATATACAAAAGAAGGCAGGGCCCCTGCAACTTTAACTGGTGTGATGAAGAGGGAATTTCACCAGGAACTAATTGCATACAAAGGACACTGGCTGAAATTCCCTTTTCTCTACAACTGTTAAAGTTACAGGAGCCCTGACCTGGATTTTATCTGGTCACCCTAGGGGTCACCATCTGTCCAGACACGCCTCCAAAGCAGCTCCAAGAAAAAAAGTCATGGTAACTCCCTGACGTTTTTTAAACCAGAGCTTTGGGGGAATGCCTTGGGACGGCTCTGCGATGGTGGCTGCGTCATATAAATGACCTGCCGCCACTGTGGATCCACCCCGGGGCAAACCCTTTGGCAAGACAGGACCAGAGATGTGTCTACTGACAAAAGAACATTGAATGCCATCCAGAGAAATGCAAGCATGCTTCAAAAGCTTTGTACTAAGCACATTTAGCTATTGGGATTTCCACCAGTATGGATTGGCAGTCTTAATCTGATGGACGTTTGTGTGGTTACATTTGTGAGAGATTATGTGGAGGTGAAGAACCAGCTGGACTTGCTCCACATGTTGCTGCATCTGAAGATGATGACAGGGTTCTGAAAACTGGGTGGGTGGAATGCCAGGGATGAGCAGTGATTCCAAGCCACAGAAGCTACTAAATGAATGGAATGGGAGAAACAATCAGGAAAGGAGCAGGGAAGGACAAGAGCTGGAAGACCTTGTTTCCTCGGGACTATACTGGTCACCCTGAAAGGAGGTAGCTTATTGAGCCAGGGAGGAGGTATAGTAATAGCGTTGACCTCTTGGTAATGAGTTTGCCCTCCCTTGGCCAATGGGGATGTGTGAATCAGTAAATATCAAGCTTACCAAAGTTCTCCAAATTCCATTTCTAAGCTTGTTATGACTGGAGCCCATATCGAATTACAAGCTCTGTTTTCCCCCTTTTCGCATGAAAATCCATGAATATTTTATGTGTATTTTCCAAAATACAGGCATCAGTTGTGCACATCTTTGAAATGTACACATTCTTCTCCCACTGATTAAAGCGTATTTGTGTGTAATTTTCAAACATATACATTCTTCATGCGCATCCCTTCCTTTCCACACACTGCAATGCTTTCCCCATTCCTGCATGACAATGAAGCTTGGGGGGAGATGTCCATTGGTTCCAATGGGAGGTTTTTTCCCCCCTAAGCTTAGGTAGCATGCATGGAGGGATTTCCAGGGGGATCTCATTGGGGGAAAGAATGGTTATCCTCACTTCCCTGTGCACTGCAACCCCAAAATCACCCCATGCATGACAATTAAGCTGGAGGGGAATTCCATTGATGCAAAAGGAAAGATTGGGCTCTGGATCTTTTCAGTGTCTAGCAATGCCCCTGCCACTGAGGATGGGAGGTATATAATAGAGCTGTGCAGAGTGGGTCTCCTCCACTCCAAAATTCGGGGCATCTCCCTTGCTCCGCCCCATTGGATCAACCGTAGGAGAAACTGCGCCATTTTCAGATAACCTCTCCATTATCGCCTATGGGAATTAACCAAAATGCTTACAGCTCCCTCATTTTTGAAGATAAAGAGATGAAACTTGGTATGATGATAGCTGTTAAGTAGTTAGACATGCCAAGTTGGAAGCAGATCCCATTATATCTTGACTTTTAGGATTCCCTCAAATCATCCCCCCCACACACTAACAGCAGGCACTAGGGGTGTGGGGAAAATGTAAAGTAGGAATGGAATGGATAGATAGATGATAGATAGATAGATAGATAGATAGATAGATGAGAGAGAGAGAGAGAGAGAGAGAGAGAGAGATTTAATTTTTTTATTTAAAAAAATAGTGTGGGTAAGAGTAAAAAGCATACACAAACACTGTAACACACAAATCTGGGTCTAAGGTGCAAGGAACTTGGGAATTGCAATACACAACTAGCACACAGATAAGGGTGGGGGGTAATAAGAACACACACACACACTTACATTATATCACACAAACTGTGAGTCTGATGTGGGTCTAAAGTGCAAGGAACTTGGGTAGTTGAATACACAACAAGAGGAATAATCTGCTAGCACACACACAAGAACCAAAGAAAACAAGAGACACAGACAGAGAATGTAAACAAATAAAAAGAATGCAAGCAAACAAGCAGAAGTTCTTTCCCTGACTCTCTTCTTCTCCTCCTTCCTTCCTTCCTTCCTTCCTTCCTCAAACTGTGAATACCTAGCAAAGGAATGACTTCCAGGGCAAGGACAAATGTGTAATATAATTTGCAATCCCTCCCCCTAAGCACTGGGATTGGAGGGGGGACAGAGAGGAGACTGTGGCTATTGGTTAGCTACAGATGTCAAGGAGTGTTTTCCATATATGGAGAATCTGTTCCATTGATTCCCAGCGACTAAATACAAGCCTCAGAGATACCCTAAAAAACGGTCAGATATTTTTGGGGCAGTTTGGAGGTCTGATGGCCGTCGCTTCACACCAAAGACCTCCAGAGTTTTTTTAAACCATCCACAATCTGCTCAGCGAGATCGGACTACCGATGGACCTCTGAATGGGTGGAGTAGAGCGCACACCTCAAGTATATAGCCAGTGTGGTGTAATGGCTAGAGTGTTGGACTAGGAGTTAGGAGATCCGGGTTCTAGTCCCCACTCACACATAGAAGCTCACTGGGTGACTTTGAGCCAGTCACAGACTCTCAGCCCAACCTACCGCCCAGGGTTGTTGCTGTGAGGATAAAATGGTGAGGAGGAGGATTATGTATGCCGCCTTGGGTTCCTTGGAGGATAAAAAAAGTGGGATATAAATGTAATAATTAAAATAATAAATATAGCTGTCTGGCAAGGACTACAGAAATGCTAAATTGATCCTGAAGGTTCTTATCAGTAAGGGAGTTTTTTTTTATAATATTTTAAAAACATAGTAGGGAGAAGCTTACAATGTTCTGCCTCAGTCTGCAAAAGTGTATGGACCGGCTGTGCCAACATTTTACATACAATGGCCAAACTGGAATTGTCGTTGAGTAGTAAATGAGGATTTTAAAACTTTTGTAAACTTTTCTGCACATAAAGATTGCTATAGAAATAAGTATTGACCAGCAAGATAAAGCAAAATAGGGTTGGCTTCTGTTGCTCATCTAAAATTTTCACTCAAGAAGGCTCTCTGTCATCCCCTCTTATTGCATTATACTGACAGCATTTGCAAAATTCTACACCTTTTTATTTCTCTGTCCATCGCCAGTGTTGCCAACAATGTGGACAAACACAAACTTAGCTCAGATCTAATCCTGTTGTCTTTAACTTTTTTTGGGGAATAGTTGCATAAATGCAAGCTGCATATTATAGTTATTCAGATTCCCTATTATGCTGTAGCATTTCAGAGGCTTCTTTTTTATTGCTGTATCCACAGATTGTGCCGCTGCTGAACGTCCCTTTTGGCAGAGTCTGTGCATGATGCTAATCTAGCAAATTAGTTCTGGAACCATTTTCTTCACATCTGTCAGAGATGGGGGAATGGCTAGAAGGAGAAAAAGGATCTAGAGAAATCTCTCATCTTCTCTGGAATCATTCAGCTTCTATAGATAGTCGTGGTACGAGGTCCTTTCTAATCAATTCGGCTGGTGGCCGAGCTATGCTGCTATCTGGACAGAGATGATCTGACTTCAGTAGTCTATGCTCTGGCAACCTCCAAGTTCGATTACTGCAATATGCTCTACATGGGGCTGCCATTGAAGACTGTTCAGGCACTGCAGCGTGTGCAAAAGGTGGAAGCCAGATTAATAACAGGGATCAGCAGGTCTAAGCATATAACACCAATTCTGGCCTGCTTGCTTGGCTGTCTCTATGTTTCTGAGCCTGATTCAAGGGGCTGGTTATAACCTATAAAGTCTCATATGTCTCAGGTCTGCAGTACCTGACAAAACGCCTCTCCCTATATGAACCTGCCCATACCCTAAGATCAATATTGGAGACCTTCCTCTGAGTGCCTCCTCCAAGGGAGGCTTCGAAGGTGGCACCAAGGGAGAGGGCCTTCTCAGTGTTGTCCCCCCCCCGCAACCGCAATTATGGAATACTCTCCCACTGAAGTCTTCCTGATATCAACATCATCACCTTTTGGCATGAGGTTAAGAAAGACTTCCCCCTATTCCCGGGCATTTAAAGGCATACTATGGGACATGTATAACAGGTGTTTTTATCAAGTCCAGTATCTGACTGTAAATTTTTTTTAGCTGTTTACATTGTATTCAAATTTTGTATGTTAAAGCATACTGGTATTTGTGGTTTGTAACTTTTGTAAACTGCCCAGAGAGTTTTGGCTGTTGGACAGCATAAAAATGGATGGATGGACATACTCTCGTCCATCCAGGGTCGATGGTCGCTCGCTGAGCTATCACCACCACCTGTGCCTGCTTGTTGCACCGCATGAACCCCTCGGTGGTTTGGTGAGCGACCAGCAACCACTGCTGTGAGCCCACCCGCTCCTCCCCGGAGCCATCGTTTTGCATAAGAATGGCAGCTCGGGACTTTTCCAGAACAATAATTTTGCATAGATTGCAGCTGTAAAGGGCAATTTATACACCCGAACGGGGATCTGGGGGTGTGGTGGTGAACAAGGGGGAGTCTGGCAGACTCTGCCACTGAATCAGATGCCTGCGACCTCCCTATATGAATGAAAATCATCATCATCATCATCATCATCATCATCATGATGTCTATGTGTTCCAGCAGTAGTATCAGCTTCAGTGGCTTAAAGGCACGATTTACTACCCAGAAAAAGTTGGACACTAAAAACAACAACAAAAAATCACCCACACCTTCTGCTTATAGAGTTCCACATTTCTTGCAGATGAGGTGAACTGAGCAATCCTATGCTGCCAGCCCACCACCACCCACGACACTGGCTGAATTTGGACAACACGATAGTCAATGGTGGGGTAATAATCAACTTTACAGTTGTTCATCTAGGGGGTACTCCCCACACAACATGGTAATAAATAATCAACTGTGGTGTGGATTAGGATCAGCGCTGAGTTGACTACGGCAGCATTCAGACGACACAATAGTGAATACAACTGACAATTGTTTTCCCTCCACCAGTTGCTTATTGTGTAATCTGAATTCAGCCACTGTCTAGGGGCCATAGGTTTGCTCCCTTAGTGTGTGTGTGTGTTTACATATTATTCTAGTATATGTCCTTTATCACTTTTCATTAGATTAATATATTTCCACCATTTTTGCTTTTAAGTTTAGTTGGCCTGAAGGGAGTGTTAGGATATTTTATTTCTTTGTTTTATCCCAGCTGTTATTTTGGCATGCTTTAATCATTTTAATGCAATGCACTTTGTACCATGTTTTCACTGATTTTACAAATAACTATGACTTTTCTCCATTTTCTCTGATTTCATTTAAAACTGATATTTTTTGGGGGGTATGGTTTTGGCTTAATGATCATTCTCTTTATGCTCACTGTAACAAACTTAGAGGGATATAAAATCCAGTTTTCATGGGGCATTGTGGAGGATGCAAAATGGCGGCTAGGCTGCCAACACAGTTGCTGCTGTTGTCACTTGAAGTAGCAGGACAAAAAAATGAAAACCTGTAGGAAAAAAAGAAAGAAGGTGCGCTAATGGTGAGCGCCACCTTTGAAATAGCGTAACCGTAAGTAAGGAATCTGGGTGAGGCACCGGAACTTAGTCAACCACAGAAACCCTTATTAACAACTTAACAATTGATATGCTGTGAGTCCCTAAGATGTCTCAACTTCTAAATAGCTGTACCAACAGGGCCCTGCACGTTGCCCAGGTAAACTTGATGCTGCTCCTGAAATGTTGTTCAACATAGCGGGCTGCCCAATTCCCTCTCCTTACAGACATTCTGTCCAATGTCACCTTCTCTTTCTTATCTTCTCAAATTCCCTTTAAAAACCCTCCTTTCCTTTTCCTTCCTTCCTCCTCTTCTTCCTCCTCCTCTCTCTGGCTCCTCCCCTAACTGCTCCCGACTGCCCCTATTATCCTTCTGTTACCATGACAACCATACCACATGGTGTTGGAGAATATGTCCTCCCCTTGGAGAAATTCAACGAAATGGTCTCCCCAATTTCTCTACCCATAAATAGGGTGGCCATTCTGAGAAGTCATTTGTACACAGGTCTGGGAAAAGGTCACTCAGATGGACTAGCAAATGATTAGAAAATTAAAGGTAAAACTTTAAATAAAATCCAGTGTAAACTGAAAATCTGTTTATTTATTTTTTTTAAAAAAATAGTAATGGCTTTAAAGATTCAATTTTTATCCACCCTGATCATGTATCTCTTATGTCATATCCAGTTTGGTCCAAGTCCTAAGTCTCTTTAACCAGAAAAAAATGGTTTCAGCTATTGAAATAGATCCCCCTGTTATACAAATATTGAGCTAATATTTCCCTCAAGGTGAGTAAAAAGCTAAAACTAAAATTTTAAAGACATCTCAACATTGATCGTACAGCATTCAGAAGAATAAAGTTAAAATTTACTATTTAATACAAAGAAGACCACAGCTACACAACACTTACTGCAATTATAAAAGGTTAGTACAACCTCTAGGGCTACAGTCACAGATATTAATTCTCTGCTGTATAATTCGTAATGAAGACTCATGGATAAATAAAGGATGTACCGCAACGTGTTGACTATAGAAACTCAATTATCAAAGTAAATAAGTCATTCAAAAGGTATAAAGCTGAAGAGTACTCAAAATATGCCTATGTTTTATCAGCTACCAAAAGACGAAACCTGCTGTCAATAGAACACATTGCTGAATTTGTTTCTTTTGGGGAAAATGAAATGGTATGTGAAATCACCATGGCAAGAAGGAAGCAATCTCTTTTCAGCAGGAGGGGTGGGGGAGTTACCCATCTGATTATTGTAGTTTCATATAAAGCAGGGCTCCTTTCACATCAAAGCAGATTTTTTTTTAAATATATTTATTATATTTCTGTGCCCTTCAATATTTGCAGCTGCTTCAGCTATTGTATAATGCACATATGAGTTACCGCAGTGGATTTTAGACTAAGTATGAAGGAGTCATCGAAACACAGAATTCCAAAATGAGGTCAGGAATGGCACACAGGTTGCCCTGAAAGATGGCTTACCCGTTGCTAGTGGCCTTTTTCTGTAATGTGTAGTTGTTTGGGAATATTGGATAAGTTTGAAGGTGTGTTCATATTGAGCAATGGTGAAACCTAATATGCCCATTCACCAGGATCACATTTATTAGGTACCAATTAGAACAGACCTATTTTTAAGGGGGGGGGGGTGCATTGTTCCTACTTGACCCACCTTAAGCCAGATGATGTCAGTGAGCATCATTGCCTCACTCCCTACTTTTTTCCCCTCCTCCTTGCTGGGAGAGGCATGGAGACATGGAGTCTGATGCCTCTCCCAGAATAGAGAAAAGGTCTCAGCAAGCACTATTGTGACTGAGCTCGCTGGCTTCACCTGGGAGCCTCATAAATGCCACATTTTTTTAAAAAAAAACTTTCTGGAATTGTACACAAATTTGATTCTCCAAAAATAAATAAAAAAAGCTGTGAAATTGGTAATGCATATGTCGCAAAACAATTTTTATTTATCTCTGATCTTCAGCTTCAGCTGTGTAGCAATCTTTTTGTGTGTGGCCTGTAACAGAGCAAATGTAACATACCAGCAGAAGAGCCATAAATTGTGGAAGATTTTTTTTGTGAACTTTTCCAAAGGGAAAAAAAACATCTGAATCAGTGGACGATGGGTCAGACGATGCCTGACAACCCGCAAAACACAGATGAATCCTTACGATACACCTTGTGGAGAAATCCCCTACTGTTACCTCCAATTTGGGATCAGGCGGATGGGAGCCTATCTACACGACTGCTTTAAAATGGGTTATAACAGTTTTAAAGCTGTTAATAATGTTTTAAACCATTTTAAAGCAGCAGTGTAGACAGGCTCACTGACTCTGTTGGCAGCAGGAACAGCAGTCGTTGTTCCCTGTACTGAAGGAGCACAAGCAGAAACCAATAACCAGGATGAGCAGGGCTGGGTGAGTTCATCCATATACAGGGTGCATATATATATATATATATATATATTTGCCCCAAGTGTTATCCTACTGCAGATTTCAGCTTCAACTGCCCCATTGTGTTGGACAGGAAATTTATCTGGTCAACTAGACTGGAAGGGTAAGTCCAATCCGAAATTACTGTGGTGCATAAAAGAAACCAAGCCTCATTTCTACAAACAAGAAATTATGTATTTGAATGTCTGACCAACACTGACAATTTCTGAGCTCCAGTATTGCCTCCAAACTATTATGTACCTTAGATAACAATGATGAAGATGATAGTGTAGAAGTGTACTAGAAGCTGAACATGCAGCATCAAAGACTTCTGATGAACGACTAGCATTTTATCTCAGACTTGCTACTGCCCACTTATGGATGTGTGCTCATCCTTTAGAGGACGACATCCAGCCCCCGCTCACCTTCCACTCATTTTTCCATTGCAAAATGGACCCCTTTTAATCTGACTTTTTTTTCCTTTTTCTTTGCAATGTAATGTACCACAATCTCCTGCTGTGTACAGGAAAAACTGTGCAATAACAATAGCCCCTGAATGGGCCATGTGGTCTTTGTTTACTTCATCTTTCCCTTCTGGGCAGAAAGAGGACATAATGAGGGACAAAAGCAGGCATGGAGAAGTGACAGTGAGGAAATGTGATTTCCCCCCATATGATGATGCTCTTTATCAGATGAAAAAGAAGAGGTGATGGGAATTAAAATAACCTGAAGGGAAACTAGAAAAGAGCCCAGCTGAGTAAGATCCCTCCATCATTGTACTATACAACTTGTAATTGATGGCTCCAAACAACTACAACTAAGATCTTACACTCAAACACAAAATGCAAGAATAAGTGGAGAAGTTTCAAAAAGAGGGTAGTTTGGTTCATATTGATGAATCAAATACGATGGAACAATGAATGCAACTTGCTCCTTCCGTGCAGATTTTTGAACACTTTTTGGTGCGTGTGCGTGTGTTCATTCGTTTGTGTGCGTGTGTTCATTTTAAAAAAGAAGTGAGGTTATTGACAGGGTTTTCTACCATTGTGAAAAAGAATGGCAAATGATACAGAATCCCAACTAAGGCTGTATGGATTTTCTTAAACCAGCTCCATAGGTTCTGCAGATTGTCAGGCGTCTTTCATTCCATTCTCTGCTCATTGGCAGAACTGGATTTTTAAAATAATAATAATAATAATAATAATAATAATAATAATAATATAATAAATACAAGAATTTTGTTCCTGTCTGCACTTGCAGAAATCCCCTCAACAAGTAAAAAAAAAACAAAAAAAACAAGAGTCTGCAATTCCCCATAATCCAAACAACCTGGAATAAGCTGCAGCTCGCTGAGGACTTCAGAGGTCAGCTTCATGGAAGTCCAATCTCATGTGCATGTGTTGTGGATTTCTCTGAGTTCCAAATCCCAGCAACTTGAAAATAGAATCACGTGAACCATGAAGTGTGATGTCTTCATTCAAAGCTAGTTCAATGAAAAGGTGACTGTCTCTCTCCATTCAATAAGTTTCTCGGCTATGGGGAGGGGGTTATGTCAGCAGAAGTAGGCACCCCCAAGACTGCATGAGCATTTCGTTTGAACACTTGCAAAGACTCTGCCCTTTTCAGGATGAACAGTGAGATACTCCCACAGCATAGGCATTAATTACTGAACTTCTCATTATAAGAGATTTAGAGCATCATCACATGGGGGGAAATTGTGTTTACTTACCACAGCTTTTCTGCTCCCACTTCTGTCCCTCATTACTTCCTCATTCTTCCTGGCTGGGAAAGAGGAAGTAAACAAAGACCATGTGGCCCATTCAGGGGCTGTTTTGATCATACTGCTTTTCTTGCACACAGCAGGAGATTGCAGCACATTCATTTTTTTTTTTAAAAAAAAGCTGGATTTTGAGGGGTCTATTTTGCAATGGAAAAATAAGCGGAAGGCGTGCAGGAAGCGATCATGTAAATGACATGCCAATCCATAAGTGGGCAGTAGCAAGTGTGTGACACAATTCTTGTCTGATTAATCTCTTAGCAAGGTATTTGGTGCAATATGGAGAGAAGCCGTTACCATAGGTATTTTAAACAATTGCTTGAAGTTCAGGTAATGCCTATGACCTGCTTCTAAAGCACAAATGCTGGTGATACAGCCTGAGGAATACATTTCAATTGAATGAATTTAGACCTCTAAAGCCCTATACAGCTCGGGTCCAGGTTATCTGAAAGACCGTGTTCTCCCTCACAAGCCTGTCTGTCCCCTGACATCTTCGGGGAGGCCCTTCTCTCTGTCCCACCACCATCACAGGCACGCTGGTGGGAACATGGGAAAGGACCTTCTTGGTAGCTGCCCCGGGGCTCTGGACCTCCCTTCCCAGGGAAGCTAGACTGGCTCCCTCCTTGGTGTGCTTTCGGAGGCAGGCTAAAACCTTTCTGTTTCAGCAGGCATTTGCAGGGTAGTTTGGACCTTTGTCAATGTGTTGTTTATATCTTGGATTTGTTTTTATATTATTTGTATTTAAATTTTTTAAAATGTTTTAAATATTTTAAAATGTTACTATGTTTAATTATATCTTTATTTTATTTTTTTGTATATCTCTATCTGTTTTTCACTGTACATGTTTTAACTTGTAAGCTGCCTTTAGTCCCAGTATTGGGGGAAAAAGTGGGAAATTAATAATAATAATAATAATAATAATAATAATAGAAAGAATATAATTTTGAAAAATATGCTCTCTGTCTTTTGCCAATGCTTTAGAACAACTGGAGACTTTCAAAGAAGATTTTCTGAAAATAAATATGTTTTTGTTGGTGTCAGTTGCTTCAAAACAAAGTGTGAGAGCTTGCTTGACTTTTTAAAAATAAAGCCACTCACAGAATTTGAAGGATGTGACATATGTAGCAGGGAAGCAGGTGAAACTCTTACAAAAAAGTAATCAAACACTCTGAAATAATGAAGAGCAAAAGTCCATGATTGACAGCTTGCTGCAGTTACATTTTTAATAAATAAATAAATGCACATTTGCTACCCATAAGCTACATAAATTAGTTATGTATTTATTTACAATACTTATAGTCAACTTTTCAACAATGTTGCATAAACATTATAATAAAGCAAATACAGCAGAGCAATGAATAAGATTTATTGATCGATTTATTCCATATTTATACTGCCCAACTCTGTACAGTTCAAAATTAAAACGATCAAAACTACAATTTACAAAGTCAAAATTTAAAACGTTATGTTTTTGAAAAAAAGTCATATAAAACCAGGAAAAGTTATACTCCAGGGAAGGCTTATCTAAAAAGATGTGTTTCCAGGAGGCGCTTGAAAGGTGTTATATTTTCCACCTCCCGAACCGCACAAGGGAGGGTTTTCCAGAGGATGGGTGCTGCTACAGAGAAGGCCCGCTGTTGAGCTTCTTCATGATGACGTTCTGTCCATCTTGGAATGATGAGCAAGACCGCCTCTGATGATCGTAAATGTTGTCTGGGTGTGTATAAGGGAAGGAAGTCTACTAGGTTTCATGGTCCCATATTGTTTAGGGGCTTTATAGGACAATAACTTAAACTTGTATATGGCTTAGTAGCTAATAGGCAGCCAGTGCAGTTCTTTTAGCACAGGTTTTATGAGGGCAGAGCTAGGTGTCCTGGTGAGCACCCTAGTTGTTGCATTCTGCACAAGCTACAGCTTCTGAACCACACACATGGGTAGCCCCACATAGCATGCATTATAGTAGTCTAGTTGTGAGGTTACCAGTGTATGAATGACCGTGGCTAGGCTATCCTTAGCCAGGAACAGGCATAGTTGGCCTACCAACTGAAGTTGATAATGGGTGCTCTGAGCCACCGAAGTCACCTGGGTCTCCATTGACAAAGATGGATCCAGGAGCACCCCTATACTATAGACTTGCTCCTTCAGAGGCAGTGCAACCCCATCCAGAATAGGCAAGCGCCCCAATCCCCAGACCTAGGAACCACCAACCCACAAGGCCTCTGTCTTATCAGGATTCAGCTTCAGTTTATTGGCCCTCATCCAAGCCATAACTGTATCCAATCACTGGTTCAGAACATTCATAGCCTCTCCCAATTCAGATGGTACAAAGAAATAGAGCTGGGTGTCATCACTCTCAGCATACTGGTGACACGTTGCCCCAAATCTCCTGATGACTACTCTCAATGGCTTCCTATTGATCTTGAACTACACTGGGGTTCAGCTGCCATGAGGCTGAAGTGCCATCACCCATAGCTTTTCTCTGGAACCGACCCCACAAGTAGGAGTCGAACCACTGTAGAACAATGCCTCCAACTCCCAACTCACGAAGATGGTCCAGGAGGATACGGTGGTCAACTGTATCAAAAGCCACTGAGAGATTGAGAAGAAGTAACAGGGTCACGGTCCCCCTGTCTCTCTCCCGAAGGTCATCCATCTGGGCGACCAAGGGTGATTCCATCCCGAAACCAGGCCTGAACCCAGACTGGAATGGATCCAAATAATCAGATAACATGCCAGCATAAACCCTCAGACATTTAAAAGGCATGGGAGTTTTGACCTGGACCTCAAGGGACAATATAAATGGTGCCCGGCATGCCTTTTGGGGAAAAGAATTCTGGATATCAGCTGCCACAGCAGAAAAGGCCCTGTTTGTTGTTGTCACCTATCTCATCTTACAAAGTGCAATTGAGCTATGTATTCCTATAACAAGTGTTTCATGTGGAGGAGAAAACAACATTTTTAGGCCTTTGATAGGTGAAAGATTAACTGAGGATCTGCATGACAAATGGTTGCCATGGCTGTTGAAAAATTGCATTTATTTATTTATAATGATTTTTAGGCTCCCTTAACGGGTAGAACTGTTTACTGCCCTTTCTCCCTCAATCTTTAACCAATCTTCCTGAAATGCTCAAGTTATGTAAAGTAGACATTCCTTTCTGATATGGGCAATTTTCAGGAAGATTGGTGAAACCCTTTCACTTTTATTAAGGTTAGAACAACTCACTCCCTGGTTTCTATTTAACCTCGTGGTACCCTTAGTTTACTGACCTCTTTATCTATTGGAGCCACAACGGTGGCTCCAATAATATTACAGTATCCACTTCTATTAAGAAGTCAACACTCTTTCTTTCTAGTCTATAATTTACGTATTTAAAGCATGTAGAAAAATTGCTGCTCCAATAATGGGGATCTTCACCGCACCTTTGCTCCCCTCCACACATTCGTTTTTTCCCCCTATATTACCCTATTGTGCTTGGTCTGTAACCACACTCTCCTTGGAAGCTATGAGCAGCTGGCAGTATTTCCCTAGGCAGAAAATGTGAAAAGCACTATGTAAAAATAAAGGCTCTATGTCTCAATGGGCAAAAATACAGAACAATTTAACCATCAAACAGAAAGTCAAGTTTATCCACATTATTTAGTGCAATAGCCTTAACTTTGTGTTTTGACACAAGATAATGAGCCTGTTCATTTTTATAGACAGCTCATTAATTGAACACCACATGTACAGTTTAACAAACAATTCAGTAGAACAATGGCTGAAATTACGTAGTTCTAGTCAGAAGTCATTCAGCTGCTATATCTGTTCTGCATTTCCCCTATGCGATATTAAGTGTGTGGTGTCAAATTGACTGTTATCTGTCATCATGATCAAATTTCCATGATTCTCACAATTTCAGCCAGAAATCGTTTCTACATATCATAGAGGTCTCAATAACTTCGGTTTGGGAATATGTGCTGCCAACACCCCCCCACACACACCCCACACACATTTCTAGCTCCATCTCGTTGTCTGCTTAGGCTCTAGTTTAGAGTGGAAATTAAAACAAAGGCAGCCTAGCTTGAATTTGGCTTTGAAAAAAGAATTAAACACATGTGCCAAACTCATGCATTTAGAGCTGTGTGCAAATGGTCTCTCAGAAACCTGCACCCTAGTTGTGGGCAGGGAAATTTGGGAGAGGGGGCAATTTCACCAAATTTATCCAGGGTTAGGACTCACCATTGGCTGGGATTGTTGAACAGTTTCTTTCTTATTTCTAATGTGTGTGAGTTGGGGGGAGGGTTGTTTTCATATATATTTTTTTGCACACAACAGCATTTGTGTTGGCAACCTGGCATCCCTTTTGTTTCCTCCACAGTGTTGTTTCTAGCTCCAGGGAAGAAGTGGAATTGGTACTGTGCCAAAAATCTGTTCTCCGATTTCTTGAAAGCCTTTTGCCTTCACAAGAGGCTTCCATTGTTCTGCCTCATTCTCAGGGTGTTTTATAATTTATTTGTGGTGTTTGAGCTTATGTAATCATGTGAGGTGGCCAAGGGTTCTCTATGTCTGTTTTATTTCTATTACACATCTCTCCATTGCTCTGCAACCTCCCAGGCTGCCTGCACTTCCTGATCTGAAAAAGGCCCATGGGAGGAATTACCTCATTATGTCTTTCCCAGGCTTTAATTGAATGCAGGTAGTCGAGGCTACAGGCTGTCAGAGAAATTATTGTACAATGAAAGACAAAGCAGTTATACTTCTTCCTCAGCCACTTGCAAATTAAATTACCTGAAACCTGAACCCAACCCATGAGAATATTTCCAAAATTTTTTTCACTGTTTCTTTTTGAAAGCAATTTCTTTCCTATCACGTTTAATGAGAACAGTTGAAAAAGTGTGGGAGAATTTTTTTGGCATATATATATATATATATATAGGCATATATATATAGGCATATATATATATATATATATATATATATATATAATGGCCAGCAGCCAAATGGGCCAGGAGAGTGACAAAATATGACGAAACACATTACTACTAGAACCTGAGGGTGGATTATAAACAATATATAATACCAGCACAGTACATGTCTACTCAGTAGTAAGTTCAACTGAGTTCAATGGGTCTTACTTCCATGTAAGGGGGTATAGGATTGCGGCCCAGCTGTCCTAAGACTTCTTCATATTTGCTCTGCCGGCAGTAGTTGCTCCACATAAATAAATGAGATTTGCTATTGAACTGACCTGCTATTGCAATTCTTAGCATTCTCTTTGAAATCAACAGCAGTTACCAGCATGAAAAATTTGTCTGCTCAATCGCCTCATACGGTGCCTGTTTTCAGACACCATATGAAAATGTTGACTTTGGTCTTTTCCAGATTAGGCAGTAATGGTAGCTATATAGTTTAAGGCCAACATAGATCTAGGATGTGCAAGGTCTAACTCCTTATTCTTTCAAATATTTTCACCATACACATTGACATTGCACATTCAAGAGTGGATATATGCTGTTTTCTGAATGAGCTCTGCATATCTCAAGTGAACTGTTATCTGAAATAGACTCGGTTCTGCATCAAGTTCCCCATTTTAAAGCACAGGCGTTCCTCTAAGCGATTCACTGCAGATCTGGTTAATTGCTGCACTTCACATGTACAATTGGTGTGACTGGGCATCATCCTGGGTATCCAATCATTGCTTTCTTTGCTTGTTTCCCCTTATAAATACAACCATAATGTTGTGACATTTGCTGCCCGTTCAGCATACTTATCTGCTATAGCAAATACACATCAGCAGGAGCAGAAAGCATCCCTAGCCAAAGCTAATCTTTTACTTGGCATCTACAGTTACTTGCAAGTGAAGTTAATATCACCTTGATACCATCCACATAATACCATCCTAACGCTTGGAAGTAAAGCAGCGGCATCAGGGCTTCTTTATTAGGGGCAGGAACAGGTGTCCAAATGACATTCTGCCTTGAGCCTGTGATTATTTTCCAGACAAATTACATTCAAGTGTTAGAGCAGCTCATAGCTCTGTCTATCACAGAGGCAAGATGAGATTAGAAGAGAAGTGTCTCAGAAGCGGTGTGTGCGGGTGTGTGTTTTGATTGAGGGAACAGAGAAAAAAGAATAAAGCAATAACAATCCATCTGGTTCTGTCTCCTTCTCCAAGACATTATGGAAGAACAGGATGGGGGAAACCCCAAACACCCCCTAATCATTTTTTAGCAGCAATGACAACCCCATTTGATACTATCAGCTCTGTAAGTGTAGTAAGGCTGTAAGGTTTTCAGGGTTGCCCAATGAGATATAGGGTTGAGCCAGGATTTGAACCCAGATTTCTATTTCTGTTACACCATACTAATTCTGCACCCAATTTCCTGGCCAATTAATTTAATTTACCCTTCTAGGTTTCAGGTGAAATCATGGAATTAAAAGTCCTAACATTGAAGTTATGATTAGGGTATGTTAGTACAGGAACATTCTACTTGCATAGTCTGGTACTTTTTTATTGCTGGTTGCTTGTAATTCATTGGTAAAGTCAGAGGGAGCCATCCTATGGCCACTAGACACTGCCTAGATGGCTGTAGGATTTTTCAGTTTCAGGTAACCGAGATTGGAGCCAGTGTGGGTGTCTAGGAAAACAGCAGAGCAGCAGGATCATGGAAGCAAGGATCCACCCCATGTGCCATCCACCCCGCACTGGATAGTTAGTAGCCTCCGAGTTCAGGGGGCTTCTGAATATCCTGATAGGATTGTGCCCTAATTTTATAAAAAGTAGGTTTCTCGTGCTTTTTAAGCCACCCTGAGAAGCAGTTTGTCCAAAGTTTGTCCTGGAAGTCTGATGATAAATGAATGTGAGTTCCTTTAAACAGGGAAATAAAAGAAAATCCTGTGTGCTGTGATGCAGAAGGTTTCTGTTTGTTTTCATGTTCATCTTGTATGAAACGCTGCATCTAGGGATGGACAATGTGAGACCTTCTCCTAGCCCCTTGCCACTGCTGCCCCTGACCAGCCTTTACTATTAGGCCCCACAGCTCAGCAAGCTGGCCTCCAACAAGCATCTATTGTTCCCGCTGCCACCAGTACCTTCCTCAGGTATGCTTCAATGGGTGAAATTAACAAGTTTTATTAACATCAAGTATAGTGCGTGCACAGTAAGCTTATTGGTTTCTTTAGTTCATTTGCGTAGCGGTTTCAAGTAGAATGCTTATATGTTTCAAATGTTCTTAAAGATCTATAAAGACTGATCTCTTTCGGCAGGCCTACCCAGATGAATTTTAAAGTGTTTTATTGGTGTTTTATTGGTATGTTAATGATGTATTGGTTTTATGTGCTTTTAATCAGTTTTGTATGTTATGTTTAATGCTGTTCCCCGCCTCGATCCGTTGGGAGAGGCGGGTAATAAATAAGTATATTATTATTATTATTATTATTATTATTATTATTATTAAAGCTAAACTGTTTCCTCTCACAATATCTATCAATCAAACACCTCAATAGATACTCTCTCTCTCTCTCTCTCTCTCTCTCTCTCTCTCTGCTCAACCCATAATCAACCCCCCTCCTCAATTCATCCCAAAACAACCCTCTCTCAGCTCTCCCTGTCTGACTATCTATCTATCTATCTATCTATCTATCTATCTATCTATCTATCATCTATCTATCATCTATCTATCATCTATCTATCTATCTATCTATCATCTATCTATCCCATTCGCTCTCTAGCTCCTCCCATTCTCCCACACTCCACCAATCCAGGCACTCCAAACAACTAATCAATCAGCACTCACTTACCACTCATTCCATACTCACCCAGACCTGCAACTCCAAACAATAACTTTTGCAACACATTCACATCCCTAAACAGTAGAACATCACAGGCAAATCTGCTCATTTCGACTTTTCCCAATTTCTTATTTTCCCCAGGTCAAGTTCAGTTCCTCCTGAACTTTGAGCATTTTTTTAATCATGTTCGGCTCAACTTTGAGAATTGTTTTAAAAAAAGTTTGCACAGACATTTCTACATACATTTTCTGCACATTTCCCCTAATAAATGCATTTTGTACACAATTTGAACTAGTATACACAATTTTGTAAGCATTTTTCCTAATACAATCAGTTTTATGTTATTTTTACAATTATGAAAAATTTTGTGTGCACTTTTCCCATATATATATATATATATATATATACACACACACACACACATACATACTGTATGCATATTTTGCATATTTTGCATATGCAAAATATATGCATATTTTGATTGGAGAACTTCATGTCAAAACTCAGAGAATTTTGAAAGATAACTGAATTTTTGGTTTGCGTATCGGTTCAAAAGTGCAAAATTAGAAAACTTATCATTAAAATCTGAATCAAACAAATTTCAATCCTAGCTGTAGCTGATTTCCAATATTTCCCAATCTGCCATGTGGATTACCAGCAAGTTAATCTGTGCTATGCAGAGGTATTGTGTGGTTTATGGGGAGTAGATAGGTATATGGAAGCTCAAGTCCTCTGCCTTCACAGTGGTTCAATTCGGACGACACAATAAACAACTGGTGTGGGGGAAACAATTGTCAGTTGTTTTGACTATTGTGTCATCCGAATGCTGCCATAGTCAACTCAGCGCTGATCATCATCCACACCACAGTTGATTATTTATTACCATGTTATGTGGGGAGTACCCCCTAGTTGAACAACTGTAAAGTTGATTATTACCCCACCATTGACTATCGTGTCGTCCGAATTGAGCCATAGTGTATTTGCCCTTAGACTTTAGATTGGTTACATGAATAACGTTAGGACTGACAGAACTACATGGTCAGTCATCAGCTGAACAGGGAGTCAGAGGAGAGGGGAATGGAAGGGATTAATACCAGAAATATACACTGAGGCACTCCTTCAGTAGCCAAGCCAGAGGGGTTTCTTGTCTTAGCTTGCTGGCAGAAGCCTCTTTTACCAGACACGAGCAAGGAGATCTTTTACAATTGACTCTCCAGTTACACAATAGCATGGAGCCTACAGAAAGGAACAGAGTAGAACGATACCCTCATCTCATGTCATCCAGCACGGGAACATTATTTAATTCAGAGGTTAAGCTCAGACACAATGTCCTGTGCTTCCAGGAATTCCTCTACCAGGAGGGTGTGGGGCCATGAAATGTTTGCAGCTGACTTCAGGATCTTTCCTACCAGCGGCTGAAGTTAGGGGGGCACACAAAATGGTAGGTGCTGGCCCTATTTTTCCTGGAGCACTTCCTGGCCATCAAAAATGAAGAAATGGAGAGCTAGATCATAGCGTGGCCTGAAGATCTGATGCCTAGTGTTGGCCCTGGAAGAAAGTTTCCTACTCAGTCAACAAGGGCATGAGACTGAGGTAGGGAGAGCAAGCGCTGGAGCCATTCAAGAAGATGACTCATCATTTCCCCACAACAGAGATGGGCACTTGGGAGAGGCTCCAACCAAGCAGAAGGGTGACAGAGGCCCTTTCTACACCTCCCGGCATTCCAGGAGGGAGGGGGGAGGCTCTCGCGATATCCCAAGAGACATGTATTTTAGTAATAATTAGAACAGCCAATTTTTCAACCACTTCTTGGGCAAGTAGAATATCATGGGTTGGATCCAGATGTAGCCACTTGCCTCTAGGTTGGTGGAAGGGGACTTCTCCATCTTCTCCCCATGATAGTCCATCCAGCCACATGCAGATGCTATACAGAAGATCAGGGTATCCTGCTGAATGTAATGAACTGTGGGGCAGGGAGCAGGGGCTACCTGTTGTAAGCAAATCCCTTCTACCTACAGAAGACAGTTCTTGGACCCAACTCATTACTTTGTTTTATTTGTAGACTATTTATCTAATTTTAGAGGATTTACTGTATTTCTTCGATTTTAAGACACCCTCGATTGCAAGGCACACCTTAATTTTAGTACCACCAACAGAAAAAAAGCTTGGATTCTAAGAAAAAATAAAATAAAACACTAAAATATATCAAAAAAACACTTTTTGACAACATTTTGATGGGCAAGAAGGGATCAAAATGCAATAACAGTCAAACTTGGAGGTGGGGTTTCCAAATAAACACAAAACATGTGGTGCCATGTGTGCAAAGTGCGGGAAAATTCGGAAAAAATTGGGCTGTGCATGCCACCCTCAACTCGGCACCCAGGGACATGCAAGGCCGGGCAGGAGTCCCCCTCCCTCCCTCCCTCCCTCCCTCCCCCTTCCCCACTCACCTCCATTGTTGCCCTGGTCCTCACCACCAGCACCGCTGCCAGGGGCCTCCTCAGCCTTGAAATGTGGCGCTAATGTGATCTAGGCCGCGATCCTGTGTGCGCACGGTGAGCAAGTGAGAGAGATTTCCTTCCCTCCATTACTTTTATCCCTCTGGGGACATCATACACGAGGTGTCTGCACATGCCCAGGGAAGGCACAGGGAGGGGGAGGGGCTGTGCATGCAGAATGAGAATGAGGCGTGCAAGAGGAAGAGAACGTGAGAGAGAGGGAGCAGGGGAGGGTCGCCCCTTGTGAGGTGCTCTTCTGCCCGGCTGGGCCCCTCCACTGCGCGTGCGCGAGGCCTGCTGCTGCTGCTCCCCCCGCAGCCCCCTCATCCTCTCTCACCTCACAACAAAGAAGATGACAAAGAGGAGGAGGAGGAGGAGCAAAAAAACCCCAGGCAAGAGGAGGAGGAGGAGGCTGCCGCCACCATCCTTTCCTGAGGAGAAGGCGCTCCTTCCTCAAGGTAGGTGCCGCACTTCCAGGCCAAGGAGGCACAGCCCTAAAAAAACTGTGATTCTAAGACGCCATCGTTTCTAAGACGCACCCTGTTTTCAGAGACGTTTATATGGGGGGGAAAAGTGTGTCTTCGAATCGAAGGAATATGGTATATTCCACCCTTCATCTACAAGATCCCAGTGTGCTTTAAATAACCATTTTAGTACAAAAGATAAAATAAAACCAGCAGAAATAAGAACAAAACAAAATTAGCATAAAAGCAAACAGAACAAAACACTAATTTAAATGTTAGCAAATGAGAAACTTATCTAGACAGCTAATTGAGAATTTAGGAATCCAACATTTATAGGCAACCTTGAGGAGACACAATTATATGGAACCTTCCCACGCATGTGAATGGACGTATGCACGCACATCTGTCTCCTGCCTGGTGTCCAGTTTTGAACCAACCAAATACTAGTAAAAAACATGTCATCCTAATTTCTGTGCATACCATTCAAGCTCTGTGAGTGGACTGTATTGCATATACTTATACTGTATTTTGTGATTTTAATTAGAGCCCTGCATAAGTAGCCACTCCAAATTCTCCACCCTATTTGTGGGTAGAGAAATCGAGGGGACAATATCACCGAATTTCTCCAGGGGGAGGAGAAATTCTCCAACAATTGTTCACAGGTAGGCATCACCATTGGCAAGGGCTGTAGAACAGCTTCTTTTTTCCCTAAGGAATTTGGGGTTTTCTTTTCTTTTTTTGCTCTGCCAGTACAAGTGGTAACAGCATCAATTATGTTGGCCCCATTTTGTATTCTCCACAAGGCCCCATATACCAAGCATCACTCCAAGGCATTGAGGGGAGGGAATGCAGCCATCACAAAAAGGTAATGAAGAAAATATGGAGAAAATTCTGAAAAATATCCTTTTATTCCTAAGTGGTAAGAAAAGAAAAATCTCATGGATTTCCTGAAGGGTTTATTTCCCCATAAAAAGGGCTTCCATTTTTCTGCCTCATTCTTGAGGCAGGATATAATTTATATTGAATGTGTATTGGTAGAGACTTTGACCTTAACTAATCAGTATTAGGTGTCTGAGGGTACTGTCTGTTTTTCCTTTCTATTCCACATCTCTGTAATACTCTATAGTCTCCCAGGCTGCCTGCACTTCCTGATCTGAAAAGGCCCCATGGGAGAAATACATTCATGATGTCTTCCCCTGGGCAGGAAATGTGGGAAGCCAAAGAGGCTACAGGCTGTCAGAGAGATGATTGTACAATGAAAGACAGGACACTCCTGCACACTCCTCAGTCATCTCACAAGAAAGGTAAGCACTTGAACCCTGAACCAAACCCATGAGAGTTTCTTCAAAAATTTCTTTTCCTTTGAATTTCTTTTCGAAAGCAATTGCTTTTCTATTGAGTTGAATGACAATGGTCGAAGTTTTCGTGGGAATTTTTTTTGGCACAGCACTAGTTTTAATTCTTCTGAATTGCTCAGAGAAATTTGCCCATTGGGCAATATAGAAAAGTACTTAATGAATAAATAAATTAAATATATCAAATCTGCCCTTAGACATAGGCCAGATCTACACCAAGCAGAATATAGTGGTATGAAAGTGATATAAAAGTGGTACATAAAAGGCAGGAGCCACACTACTGCTTTTTAGTGGTATTGAAGTACACTGACAACTGTTGGGGCCCACAGACA
Source organism: Anniella stebbinsi (assembly GCA_029215795.1). Lineage (NCBI taxonomy): Eukaryota > Metazoa > Chordata > Lepidosauria > Squamata > Anniellidae > Anniella > Anniella stebbinsi. Next base: position 4,863,428 of record JARDYH010000006.1, read on the forward strand.
CATACCATATACCACTATATTCTGTTTGGTGTGGCGCCTGCCTTTTATATACCACTTTCATACTGTTGGATCCAGCTTGGTGTAGATCTGGCCATAGTTTCTGGGGCCTCCTAGGCAGTTGGTATCACTTCACAGGGCTACTAATCCACACATCTAGATTAACAGCCATAACCTATACAAGATCCATTTTCCCCAGTGGCAGATCTCAGACTATGAGCGTTACACAGCTGACAGTCCCCCCCACACACACACTTGCATGCCAATACTACAGGTTCTTGACCCCCATCAGGGCCAGCTATGAGGGGGCCCTGGGAATGTTGCTCTCCAAACTCCCTAACACTACCTGGGAAATCTAGATAGAATTCACTGTTGCATCTCCTTCCATCGGCACTTCACAGGTAAATACCACCACCTGCGTCCCATAAGTTTAAAAGAGCAGTAACAGGGACCGGCAGTGGCACTTAGCCTGACTGAAATGTGGCTTGAGAAGAGCTAGTTGACATGACTGCAACTGCCTCCGCCATCTTTATTAACCCAGAATACTTTTGGGGCCAATGTACACTGGGGTTCAGAAACATTCTGGGGTAATTAAGATGGTGGCAGCTTTGACTGCTTCTATCGATGTTTCTCTTATCAATGAGCCAGAAAAAAGGGTAGTTGTATGTTTTAAAAGGCCCTGTAGGATGGCTCACTCTCCTTGTTTGTAATGTGACCATTTCTGTACCATCTAGATGTAGGGATTGGTAAGAATTTTGTTTCACTTTGGCCTTGAAAGGTATTTGCCTAAATTTGCAAAGTTCTCCATATTTGGAAGAAAAAGAAATTACCATTTAAAAGAAATGAATGTGAGAGAAACCAAAACTGACAGATTTGGTCCTCCAGGCCCTTGGCTTTGAGTACTCACCTCTTAAAATTCTGGGCTTTGAATCCAAGTGTGCTCAAGCATCTTAGTGCTTAATGAGGTTTGCTACCTCATTTTTTCCCCCTAACAGGCTCCCCATCTTTAACAGCTTCATGGCAGAGAGGAGCACCATGGTTCTCTTCATGCTGGGAACAGCTGCACCATTTGAATGTACCTGGTGCAGATTGGGGGGGGGGAAGAATTTCATTTCAATTCATTTATGATAAGAATTTAGCAAAATTCATAAAGCCCTTCCTATTCAGGAGACAACGAATGTGAGATTTACAAAATCTGAATGCGGGAGAAAGTGAGACACACAGATTCACCCATTTCTACATTGATCTCTATTTTTCACCAGGTGTCATTCTCTTTTTTCAAAAATCTTCCGCCTCTATTGTCCATAAGAATGATGGGCTACCTCAATCAAAGAGGAAGGGTGAAAGGGATACGCTAACTTCTTCCTTGCCTAAGGCACTGTTGATCCTAAGCACTGGGAAATCCTGCCACTTTTGAGCATTTATGTCAAAATCATAAGCTTGATACTTAGTAGAGCATCGTGGAAATAATCTCTTTGGGATGTACCAGTCTCAGCATGGTAATCAGAGCTTACTCTCCCATACAAGGCTAACACTTCAGATAGCAGTTTATTAAGGGGACACAACATGCGCACTGGCTTTAAACTGTGTTCTGTATAAATACGTTTCATTTTGCTAACAGTGTGAAAAAGCAAATGTTGGTGATCATTCAGATAGCACAAATGCTAAGACTAAAGGGGATGGGGACTGACTGAGCAGTATTTCTGTAGTCCTTACCTGAGTTAAAAATCAAATTATGTAAAATGCACAGATAGTCCCAAGAGCAGAAATAAACTTCCTAACGGTTCTTATCACAAAGGTGATTTGCATATCCAAAGGTAATCACAAAGTGCTTATAATAAGCATAGAACAGACATGATTGGCTGGCTGTTCAATGGCAACAGATTAGATAATATTAATGACTTATTTTTTAAAAGGCCAAATACACAAGAGCACAGTGTTATACTTATTGCAAAAATGCTGATGCAAGAGTGTTTGGCTCATTGTCATCAGAGGTGTCAGCTCTGGAAACAATGGGTACAGTACGATTAAATGCAATTTGAAGTTGTAGCATGTTTAACTATTCCTGTCTGAGATGTCAGCCCATACAATTTACAGGACGGAAGTTTTACGACATAAATGAATGAAACAAACCTTGGGTAGATATGGCAATATAACCTGAGAAAATGCCATGTATTTCTGTATGTTTCTGCTTTTCCAGTCACCTTCCTTTCACAGATTACATTTTTCAGGGAGTCACGCAGGAGGAAGGAATGGGGACCATCACCACACCCTGTGGTTTAGATCATATCAAATGTGTTCTCCCAAGTACCTATATCTCTGCACAGCTTGCTGGTCCAACAAGCTGAGGGACCATTGTTTTATATAATTAAATGAGCTTCTGTAAAATAGATGATAGATAGATAGATAGATAGATGACAGATAGATAGATAGATAGATGATAGATAGATAGATAGATAGATAGATGGTAGATAGATAGATAGATAGATAGATAGATGATAGATAGATGATAGATAGATAGATAGATAGATGGTAGATAGATAGATGATAGATAGATAGATAGATAGATGATAGATAGATAGATGATAGAGAGATAGATGATAGATAGATAGATAGATAGATAGATAGATAGATAGATGGTAGATAGATAGATGATTGATAGATAGATGATAGATAGATAGATAGATAGATAGATGGATGATAGAGAGATAGATAGATAGATGATAGAGAGATAGATGATTGAAAGATAGATAGATAGATAGATAGATGGTAGATAGATAGATAGATAGATAGATGATAGATAGATAGATAGATGATAGATAGATAGATAGATAGATGATTGATAGATAGATAGATAGATAGATGGTAGATAGATAGATAGATGATAGATAGATAGATAGATGATAGATGATAGATAGATGGTAGATAGATAGATAGATAGATGATGATGATAGATAGATAGATAGATAGATGATAGAGATAGATAGATGATAGATAGATAGATAGATGATTGATAGATAGATAGATAGATAGATGATAGATAGATAGATAGATAGATGGTAGATAGATAGATAGATAGATAGATGATAGATGATAGATAGATAGATAGATGACAGATACATAGATGATAGATGATAGATAGATAGATGGTAGATAGATAGATAGATAGATAGATGATAGATAGATAGATAGATAGAATAGATGGAAAATGAAATGCAGACATCCCTTTACTTTATACTTTTGAGGAAGCAGGTTGTTCTGGCCCTCAACTTTAAGTGGGCAAAAACAATGACAAAGAGTACACTCCAATCCAACTCCAACAAAAGTCCTGCCCCACTCCCTAGGTCTTCCAGGGTGAGGGGCCCTGCCTAGCCCCTGTCCACTCAGGCCTTGCCATGTTGAATTCGGAATACCTAAATGGGAACTCTTCTCACATTTGCTATATCGGAAGTAAAACTCTTTCCACAAAATCATAGACCCTGCCTTATCAGGGTTCCTGATCGCATGGCGAGTTCTACTAATGTTCAAGGCAATGTGAGCAGAGCTCCGTTTCAAACCTTGTTGGGTCAACAAGGGAAGACCTGCACGGAAGAGGTGGGGCCTGCATACCAGGAGACATAGAGGGTGGGGCCAGTGTGGATGGATGGCCCCATCTCTCTACCCCACTTTAAGTCCTCACACATTCAGTATATTTACAAAACTAGAAGTTGTACTGCAAGTCTTTTCTGTCCAATTTCTGCATTAATCTGTGATTTTTAAACACACACACACACACACACACTTAAATATGCATTTTCAATAGTGATTCTTTAAGAACATGCATTTCTAAAATTATTTTGAGCCATGGATAGTGTTGGAACGTTTGGGAAGTGCGAAAGCTGGTGGATAAATACATTCCCATGGATCCAAATAAATTCCACATTAGTCTGAGAGGTGTTGCCCAGGGCCATTTTTATCAGAATTTGCAAAGACTTATTTTGTCAAGTGTCCATACCAGCACTGCATCTCTCCTCTCCTCTCCAACACACATGTTCAACATGATGACTTCCAGCCAGGGAATTGGGCTACACGCTATGTTCTGAGACTAGGGTGATCATATGAAAAGGAGGACAGGGCTCCTGTATCTTGAACAGTTGTTCCAAAAAGGTGTAGGTGTCATTTGTATGCATGCAGCACCTAGTGAAATTCCCTCTTCATCACAACAGTTAAAGCTGCAGGAGCCCTGCCCTCTTTTATATCTGGTAAAGAGGGCAGGACCCCTGCAGCTTTAACTGTTGTGATGAAGAGGGAATTTCACCAGATGCTGCATGCATACAAATGACACCTGCTGAAATTCCCCTTTCTATGCAACTGATAAAGATACAGGAGCCCTGTCCTCCTTTCCATATGGTCACCCTACCTGGGACCTTGAAAGAAAGGCACAGGTCTGTGAGGGGGAAAGTATAAACTGCCCCTGACTTAGCATTCCCCTGCTCAAATGTGCAGCTGTTTGTTCTGAAAACTGTCGGAAGATTGTATGCATTTTGCATTACACCTAGTTCACCCAAAGAGTGGTCCCGGATTTCATTTGGATGTGGCTTATAAGACAAAAAGTGATAAAAAGTGTTCAATTTGAGACAGTCTGGCAACTAGATGTACTTAGAGGTCTTGTACTTTGGGTCTCCCTTCCAACTGGTGCCGTGGTGAGGCAACTGTTCTCCCAGGGCAACAGTGGTGGTGAATAGGTATGAACAAATCGACTAAATTCAGTTCCTCTTCTTTCCAACCTTAAAATTGTCCTCATCAGTTTGCAACTTTTTAAAAAGAGGTCCATACAAAACTTGAGGTGCATTTTTGTGTGCATTCTTCCTAATACACACATTTTTGTAGGCAATTTTGCCAAATATTTGTAATTTTGGCAAGCAGCTTTCCTTAATAGAATGCTGTTTTGTATGTTTCTTTCCTAATGTGTGCATTTTCATAGGCACTTTCCTTTAATATATACATTTGTTGCAAAATTCTGAAAAGTGTGAATACCGAAGGATACTTGCGTTCAGATTCACATCTTGATTTGAGAAGTCAGAATTTGTTAAGTTCTTATCAAAATGTGAACTTAACAGACTCCTCCATCCCTAAGGGTGATAGGGAAGCTAATAATAATAATAATAATAATAATAATAATAATAATAACCAGACTTAAAAACAGACTAGGAGCTCCTAAATGTGAATGTATGAGGGCATAACATAGTTTCCAATTTATGCTTTTACAAACAATGGTTCCCTTTCTTAAATTGGCATTTTGAGTTCTCTTTTGTTTGATTCACAGTCATATTTCTGATATGGATTTCTCCTTTTTATAAAAAAAAAATCAGGGGGATGCCTGTTCTTACGGTACGCCTGCAAACCTTTTTTTCTGGCAGCATTTAGAAAGCAAAGGAAAGAAATCAGATTTTTATTTTTAATGCACTTTTTAACATTATGTTCCATCTTAATCTACACTATTACCAGTTCTTCCAAGTCCAGTAAAGAATGCTTGGAAATAGGTTGACATTTATGCATTTCCCTTTTGACATTATCAGGGTTAATTAAATGATAACCTCCCCAGCAGTGGAAATTGTATGAGGCAATAATGTCACCTAGGATTGTAATAGTAGAAGCCATATGGGCAAGTGCTTACTGTGGTGTGAAATGTGCTGGGTGCCCTATTATGAAGCAATTTTTTAGAAGAGAAAAGGGGAAACAGTAAGACGATGTTTTGAGTAACTTTGGGTTGGTGAACTGCCAAGTGAGAGTCTCAAGCAATATAGTTTTATAGATGCTTTCATCAAGAACTGCATATACACTGATGAGCCTTTTTTCTGCAGCTGAGGTTAATACATGACATTATGTTTCACACCGGCCCCGGAAACCATGATTGCCTAAGGCGGGAGATGTGTTTAGCCCCCACCAAGAATTTCATTGTGTGGAAACTTTACTTTCTCCCAAATCTTTCTACTAGAAACGTTTCTACCCTGACGTCCACGCAATGAAGACAGTTTACCAAAGGGAGAAAAAAAACCATTGCTTTTTTTAGAAAGGAAATGGAACCCAATGAAAACAACAGTACCAATATTGCAGAAACTGTAGCAGCAGCAGAGAGCACCCTCACTAGTAACAAGCCATAGCTGCTCAAGAAGCCCAAGAAAGATTCTTGGTGGCCACTCCCAGGCTGGGGAACTCCCTGCGGTGGAAGGATAAATTCGCTCCCTCTCTTCTATCTTTCTACTGGCAGGCTAAGACCATTTATTTTCAAGCAGGCCTTTAGTGTGTACCTGGCTCTGTTGTGAAGCATGCATTTTTATTCTCTTATTGGCGTGTTTTAAATTGTGTTTTAATGTAATTGTTTTATTGTTTTAGTCAAGTTTCATTCATGATTCTAAGTCGCCTTGAGTGCCATTTTTCATGGTAGAAAGGTGGAGATACAAATAAAATAAAACTCATTCAATCAACTATTACAACCCTGGAGTATTTCAAAACAGGTAGCTTCCAGTCACTCAAGGGAAAAGACGGTGCTGTACTGTTGTATTAGGGCAGGGTTGGGGGACTTCTTTTCAGTTGAGTGAGGCAGCAGGAGAGGGCAATAAGTTTGCATGCATTACCAAACATCTGCATGGAAGGGGAATTTTTTTAATGCTAATGAATAGACTGCTTAGTATTAGGGTATCTCAAGGACTGTCACCACCTATGCAATCCTGGCCTTACACTAATATATTCCCCAGGGGTCCTGGAGTGCCCACTGTTAAGATCAATTAGGCTTGTTTGCATGAGAGACAAGATCTTCCCAGTGGTGGTCCCAACACTGTGGAACTGCCTTCCAATGGGTTTAAGATTTGTCCCTTCAGTTCTTGCATTTAGTGGGCCTTTGAAGACTTTAATTGTGGCTAGGAATAGCTTGCATGTCCAGAGCATCTTTTTCAAGTACGGTGTATGTTGTGGCTGTTTTATATACCGTGTATAGTCCTAAAAATTGAATACATTTATTTTAACATAAATAAATATTCATTTTAGATTTCCATGGAAAAGGAGCCACTGCTCAGGGAGGAAGCCGATGCATTACATTCAAAAGGGCCTTATTTCAATCCCTGGCATGACCAGTTCAAAAGATCTCTGGTAGGAAATTCTGAAAAAGACCTTTGTTTGATCCCATGAAAAGTCACTGCTGGGAGGCGGCGGCAATGCTGGGTTAGATGGACCAATGGTTTCTTTCAGTATAGGGTTTACATCTCCCTATGTCTTGCGCAGAGGTTCTAGAGTAAAATACCAAATCAGAAAATGCAATTTGCTAGTTTTGTGTTTAAAGCTAGCTATATTCTAGCAGTTGAAATAATAATAAAATGGTTTTTTTTTTCTTGGCTGCTTCCAAAAGGCATTGCTTTCAGGGATGTGATGAAGAGGTTCAGGCACAAAACCTTTAGTTTTGACATGTTTCACATTAAACAAGAAGTTAGTCTCTATTACATGAAACTAGATGTGTTCCATATTGTATAACACTGCAAAATGATGCCACTTCTCTTGAAATAAAAAGTGCCCTTCCCACGTCCCGGTCACGTGGCCATTGGGGGGGGCTGTTGCGGGCAGGGAGCGGACACAGAAACATGCCTGCTCCCCATTGGAGGAGGCTATCTGGTGCCACAGGAAGGGGGCGGAGAAGCAACACCAATATTAGGCAGCTCCTTCCAGCCCCCAGTCTCTTTCATTTTTGGCCCTCCCTCCCATATGCAGTGTGGGTTCTCTGGTCGTCCTATTGGGAGCCAAGTAGGAATTTTTCATGTACCCTGATTGGCTTTGGTTGCATGTTTTTTCGCCTGCTTCACACTGTAAATCCAGAGAGAGTGTCTAAGGTTGGTTGTTAATTGGTCACATTTTAGAAAGGCGTTAGGGGCGGGTACGTTTAGCCAAAAGGGACGGTGATCATTCTGTGGCATTGTTAACTGGTGACAGGTGATGCCAGAGGGCCTTCCGCTAAGGGCTTTGTGGCCTCGGCGGGGGGATAGGGCTCATCTGTGAGGACAACTCACCTCGCTCCACCTGGGTTATGGCCCGGGGGGGGAGTGACACGGGAAGGCCTCCCCTCCTCAAAAGGGGTAGGCCTGGGGCTGGTGAGCAGAGTAATGCCATTCGCCAGGCCTAGAATATTTCACCCATTAATCGCCGTTAGTGTTATGGCGAAGTTGGAGCCCGCCCAGTGCTTCCTTTGCAGATTTCAATAAAATGTGGCCCAGATTTGAATCCATATATTATGTGTTGTCTCTTTATTTCCGTACCTCTGCCTGCAAAGAAGCTCTATGGTGCTGCCCATTATCTTGAATGAAGAAGAACTATAGCCACTTGAATCTGGTTACAGATTGTTCATGGAGAATGAACAAACTCATCTTTTGGGCCTACTTGTTTGTGCCTAAAGCAACAGTTTTCTTCAGCTTTTCAATACTGCTTTGAATTAGAATATCTACAAATACAGATATTCACACATCTGTCCTTGGTTTCTACTAACTTTTTATACAGCGTGCTTTCCAGATTTAGCCTTCAGCCTTGTACATATAAGGGATCTGAGCTTTCATCTTCAAGTGTGTGTGTGTGTGTGTGTGTATGAATGAGTGCTAGAAAGAGAAAGAGAGAGAGTATTAAATAGATGAATTGGCTCCCATCCACACACACCCAGCAAAGCTGGCCTTGCAGTAGCAAGACGCTTCCCCCACACTCCTCCCAAACATTTCAGCAATTGACACACTATAGCTACAGGATCAAGGCTAGGACAACAACCACACTAGAGGGAAGCCCAGCCAATGATCTGAATAAAGAATAGCCCATTTCCAGCATATAAAATAAAGTGAACACAAAGCAAAACTGAGCAAATCTTATTAAGATGTGTTTGACTTCTTTTGACTTTTCCACAAAGCTTCCTTGAGTGGAGTATCAAAATTCACCTTGAATTTCGCTTTAGAGTGACATTTGGTGGCAACTCCATTTCTTTCCTATTCAGAATAACAGACTTCTCTACACACCATAAAATGCAGATATGAATCAGGCACCCCAATGGTTTGAAAGAATCTGTTTTTTATTTAACTTATATATGCAAATGGAAACTTAGTGAGTCATACACACACACACACACACACACACAATTGTACTGTCTTATATCCCAAAAGAGTTCTAGCAGGTTCACAAAAATTAAAACCACAAAATACAACAATGCAAATCCTTTAAAAACAACAATGACATAAAAGTGGTAGATAAAGCACAGAGTTTTAAATAATAAGGTGTTTAAAATGCCTGGATAAATAAACAGGTATTTGCTAAAGGATACTAAGGATTTCTCTAAATGAGCGATTTATAGCACACTCATGACTGGCTACTCATGGAAGTTTGTGGATCGGTTTCATGATGTTCTCGAACAGGATGTCTCCCAATGTCCCCCCACCCTTATTCCATTTTTAAAAAGATCAGAGATAAGCTGGAATAAACCCTTAAAGACACAAAATCAACATTGTGTAAAGCTGGCATTGCACTATGAACTTGCTGCAGGGACGTAGATGGTTCTGTAAGACCACAATAATAAGACCCTTCATTATTGTTGTGCTAGGGGCTGTCTATATGTGGGGAAAGCCCCATGGTGACTATGGATCTGTGCTGCATCAGTTCGACAACACAGGCGCAGGATGGGGTGGCTCCAGGACCTGGATGGCCATCCAGAAACCTCACACTTCCTCCTCAGTGTTGAGATTATCTGATGCCACCCCTGGAGAGGGAAAGCACAGAGTTGAAGGGGGAGGTGGTGCCAACCTGGTGCCGTGAAGACAGCCCCCTAGGTTTAAATCCAATGTGATTCTTTTTAATTACATTTTTCTTTCTGTTGGGTTTCCCATGTGTCTACTCAGAAGTAAATACTATCATGCCCAATGGGGCTTACTCCCAAGTAAGTGTGCTGAGTGTTGCAGACGTAGAGCAGATGAAAACAAGACTCCCACGCACTCCTTTGCACACATGCCAGGGAGGGAGGTGCTTCCTCGATTCAAACATGGCTGCTGTTTAAAGGAGCCCCGGGAAACAGCAGGATCTTCTCCCTTGGCGCCCCTCTCCTCTCATGTAATGCAGCCCATATCAATTGCATCAACTGACCAGGAAGCAGAACACTCCCAAGCAAACAATGTTATTTCCCTTAATGTAGAGACGCTCTAAGTTGTCACCAGGTGAACCTCCCAAGAGTGAGAATTGAAACACCATGATCAAAAGAGCCCTCTCTCATGTTACAACATCCCTCAACTCTGATAGAGAAGATAGTATGAGCAAGGCATCTGCCATTGATCTTAACACAGAGAGAGGTTGGTGTGTGCGGAGGCAATCCTTCAGATATTCAGGACCCAATCCATTCAGGGCTTCAAATGTAAGCACCAGTGGAGTCAGGCTGCCTTCACTCTCAGCCCAACACTAGGCTGACCATATGAAAAGGAGGACAGGGCTCATGCAATTTTAACAGCTGCAGAGAAAAGGGAATTTCAGCCAGTGTTATTTGTATGCAATTAGTCCCTGGTGAAATTCCTTCTTCATCACAACAGTTAAACGTGCAGGGGCCCTGCCTTCTTTTGTATATAGTCACACTAGTATAGTGCCTGCATCTTTAACTGTTGTGATGAAGAGGGAATTTCACCAGGAACTAATTGCATACAAATGACACTGGCTGAAATTCCCTTTTCTCTACAACTGTTAAAGTTACATGAACCCTGTCCTCCTTTTCATATGGTCAGCCTACCCAACACTCACTTCCATTTGGTTAGCCCTGTGGGTCAGTTCGTTCACAGTGCCTTGGAAAACAACATACATAACATGGTAGATGGAGATCACAACAAAGAACAGCCAAGGAGACGGAAGCAGCTCAGGAAACATCTGGTCCATCTGCCTTAAAGTTCTTTCCTTTTCACAGGAGGAGAAGGGGAGGATCAGCAGCTCACAGCATCCTCAAGATTTGACAAGCATCAATAGAACTTACCTGGCTGGAATAGCGCACTGAGAACCACCAACACCAGCAATACTCCTCTCCTCTGCCCCAATACCCACCTTAATGCTGGACTCCATCAATTGGCCAGATGGCCAGCCTCCCTCTGAATTGGAGTGGTGAAGTCAGACCTAATTGATTTGGGATGGGGGGGGGGAGAATAGAAAGAAAATAGAAGGCAGGTGAAGGCACCTGCCACAGCCCTTCTAGAACAAAGGCAAAAGTGACAGGGAGAAAAATACTAGCACATTTTAGCATAAAATTCTTACTGACAGTAACTAAGCTTTAGCAGAGCTGTTTCAATCTTTTAGAATAGGGAACAAATTGTTCAAAAGCTGGGTGGTTGCGAGGAAAGGGGTGGGGGCAAGGGATGTGGACATGACCATCTGGGGAACCACCAAGGACCAGAATGGGACCCCAGATGTGCCACAGATGTCACCCAGGCAGGAGGAACTGCACCCCTTCTCTAAAGATAGGACAGATCCAAGAGGCCCTTAAGCAATACCTTCAAGGAGCATGCAACTCCATTCAGAACTGGTTGAATCATAGAAACATGTTGTCAAGAATGGATTAAGCCTCCGTTTATTGGCCCTCCTACAACCCAATACCAAATCCAGGCACTGGCTTGGCCCCTCTACACACTCACCTGACTCAGATGACAAAGAAAAAATATATTTCTGCTGCTCGCAGACTTCTTACAGATGTTTCCCTTAAGTAGGGCCTCCTGCAAATTTGCCTCAGGTTTTTGGCAACGTGTAGGTAACCAGCTGCTAACGTATCTCAAGGATCTCTCATGAGGAAGGTGGATGACTTCCTTTTTCACCACATTTAAAGCATGAAAGGATGCAGGAGCCACTCACCCATCTGCTTCCCTCCAATATTCCATACAAAGCTAGTCTTAAATGCAGTTAAGAAGCCTCAGTCCATGTTTTGCTTATCATAAGAAGAATCTCTAAGGAGCTCTTATTTAATAGAATCAGTATTTGGGAAGCACATGTAAAAATATAGTGCCCCTAAATACTAATTTTTAAGTTCTCCTAATTTGCAATACTATCCTGGATTCAGAAAAGTCCCAAAATGCAGGCATATTTTAGGGTAAATTGCATACAAAAATGTGTTTTTGGCAGGGAGGGGGCATCACACATTACTAATAATGTGGATTTTCATGTGTTCATATCAGATAGGGGGATATGAACACATGAAAATCCACATTATTTTTAACCCTGCCAACTACACATTTTTGTATGCAATTTACCCTAAAATGAATATATCCTGCTTGTGGGTCCCTGGTTGACAACTGGTTGGCCACTGGGTGAACAGAATGCTGGACTAGACAGACCCTTGGTCTATTCTAACATGGCTCTTCTGATCTTATCAGATGGATGTGGAAACAGAACCAGCTTATGAATGGACACTTATGAAACTGACACAAAGCCAGAACTGACCCTAAGTTTCATTTGAGCTGGAGAAGAAATGTCCCCTCCCACTCAGGACCCTTTTCTTTCAGCTCTGACAAGGGCAGAAGGAGAATGAACGTGATGGGGGCGCTCGTCCTCTGTTCCCCTTCAGTCAGCACATTTTTGCCCATGAAGTCGCTCTGTTAAGAGCAAGGTAAGAGGGCTGGCTTGGGGAGGAGTTGGAGTCTTATTGTTGGGTGAGTAATGATGATGTCAACATGGGAGGGGGCAGAAGAATCCAATCTGGCTCATAAATAGGCTTGGAAAAGATCAATGCACTTTCCATGGGGCAGGGGCGGAAACAGCTCAATATATTCCAATTTAACTGGTTGGGGAAAGGTTGTCCTTTCCCCCATATTCCTATCTACTGTATTAGGGTGGAGATGGAGGGTTTTGTTTTGCTCAGAGAGTTGAAAGCAGAGTATCGTTGCTTGTGGTGTATAGACTAGAGCCAGATCTACACCAAGCAGGATAAAACCCTTTGAAAACTGTATATGGAGTGTGTCATGACCCCCAACAGTTGTCAAAACTGTTATAAACCATTTTGAAACAGTAATGTAGATCCTGCCCAGAGCTGTGTACAAATGACCTCCCAAAATTCTCCACTCTGTGTGCGGACAGAGAAACTAGGTGGACAATTTCACTGAATTTCTCCAGGGGAAGGACAAATTCTCTAACAATTTCTCACAGCCGCCAATGACACGCGTGGCCGCTGGGAGGGGTGAGTGGCTTAAATACCGCTCCAGTCCCCTCCCAGCGCCGGTGGCCCTGGGGGAACCCGCCAATGGTGGGCTCCCTTCTCGCTCGTTCTCCACCCCCACCGCAACACCCTTCCCGCGCCCAGGCAAGCCGGGCGTAGGAAGGGGCCCTTATTGCCAAGGGTTGTAGCACATCTTATTTATTTATTTATTTATTTATTTATTTATTTAAATACAGCACTAACTGCATTGGCAGCTTGGCCCCCATTTTGCATTCTCCAAAATACCCATAGCTAGCATCATTCCAGCCCATGGGGTGAGAGCTATGGGGGGATGGAATGCAGCCACCACAAAAAATAATAAGAATAATAATGGTGAAGAAAATTTGGGGGAAATTCTTCAAAGTGGCCTTTTATTTCTAGGTTGAAAGGAAAAAAAATGTCAGGACTTTTCTGAGAAAGAGGTCATCCTTCGGAGTTCGGCATCTTCCCCAGGGTCTTCTGAGAGATGATTGTGGATTCTTCTTGTCTCTGATGCAGCTGCTGATAATACCATTACATCCCTGTAAGTTCTGTAGATGGTGTGAGGGGAGGCAGTGTTGCATTCAGCTCCAGAGAAGAGGATGAGCTAGTAATGTCCCCAAATCTGACCTCCAATTTCCTGAAAGTTTTCTTCGCCTATGTTTTTTCTTCATCATTCTCAAGGTGGTTCTTCAATTTTTTTTAAAAAAATTGTTCTGATGGTGTTTTTGACCTTACCTATTTACTGAGGTGGCCGATGGCACTGTTTGTGAGTTTTTCTTCCTATTACTCATCTCTCTGTTGCTCTGCAGCCTCCCAGCCTGCCTGCACTTCCTGATCTCAAAAAGCCTTATGGGAGGATTTCCCTCATACCCTGTGTGGGAAGCCAAAGAGTTTACAGACTGCCAGAGAAATAATTGTACAATGAAAGACAGGATACTTGTGAGCCACCATCTAGGTAAGGTAAGCATAAGAAACTTAAACAAAGCCAATGGGAATTTCTCCAAAATTTCTTCTTCGAATTTCTTTCGAAAACAATTTCTTTTCCATCAAATTGAATGAGAATGGTCAAAAATATGCAGGATTCATCTCACTTTGGCTTTTGGTTAAAAAGGTTTTTTTTTTTTCCTTCCCCAGGTCTGTGCATCATTTCAAAATCCCCTTTGATTAGAGGAGTAACAGTACAAAATGAAATGTGTGCCTGTACGCAACGGGACGCAAAACATTTTTCATTTCATTTTCAGCTCACTTCAACTATTGTCCGTCTGCATCTTTAAAACAAAAAGAGTAGAGAAATTGAAATGGTTAAACCTTTCCTAGTAAGTCATGGTGCAGAAACCTTATTCAGTCAGGATAGATCAATGTTGACAATTCCTTCATTATTGGAGCCTTCAAGGCATTCACCAACTGGCCGTCTTTTTCAGCTAATTTCATCTAAGTAAAATTCCACCCCACCTCTTCCCAACCCCCCTCCACTCACCCCCCCCCTTGATAATAGCTCTTTGTGTGGTGAACATCAGCTGACATCAGATTCAAAAAAGAATCTAGTGGCAGAAATGTAATTCTAGGAGGATGAGCTCAGGGGGTTATTTAAGAATAGGACGTCTCCCCCACCCACTCTGCAGATGGGTGCTATAGGACATGCTCTGTCACTTCCCCTCCCTTGTTGCAATCCCTGCATCTTCCTAATTCTGCTAACTGGCTCCTCCAGAACTTAGGCCTGTACAGCTTGTGTATGACCAAGCTGTACACAAATCGTGCGTCATATATTTTTTGCCACGTGCTTAGCAGCTCCCACCACTCCCCAAAAAATGCTGTCACAGACCCACAGCAAAAAGTGACTCAGAGTGGATAGCCTGCAGGTCATGTGCAGTCCTTCAAACCAGCAACTAACCTCTGTCCACTTCAAGGCCTTTGGCAGTGGATAGAATGGCAATACTGAAACCAGGCCATGCCTCACTTGGGCTGACCAGAGTGAAAACTACAATTAAGAGTCTTTGCTCTGGCCCGCCCTTGTGGCCCCACCCCTATTATGCCGATCAGAGCCCTGATTGGCTCAGCAAGCCTCCTGTTGGCGGGCACTTCCTTGCGCCATTGCCTCGAGCCTGCTTCCCTGCCTCTTACAACCTGCTCCCTTTCTCCTTTGCTGCTGGATCTCTGTACACCCCCATAAATTGCTTCTCCCCAGTAAGTCAGGAATGTGGCTTGGGAGGAACTGAATGATGGCAGACAAACATGGCAGAAGCCTGGAGTTGTTCCAACCATCATTTTGAGCAGGGTCAACTGGAATTCTGGACCATATTCTAAATGTGGGCACAGCTCACGGCTGGTTCAAGAATGTATGGTTATCAATTGAAGCCCTGCATGGGCAGTTACAAATACAAGGAAACAACTTGAGAGCGGTCCTAGTTGATTAGATCCATGCTCCATCTAGTCCAATATCTGTTTCTAACACTGTCTCTAGAGAGATGCCCCTGGGAAGCCCACAAACGTGTCACAAAGAGCATAACTCAATAAAAGTTTGTAACACCTTACATCATCTGAAAGGCAGTGCTCGCTAATGGAGTCAGTTCTCATTCAGCTGTCATCAAGAACTGAGAAATCAAGACATATACCTGCACATGTCACCCAGAGCACAGATTTAAAGAAATGGCTATATACAGCCCCTTTCCTAATATTGATTTTATCCTTTTCACTCCTGTTGTACTCCGGAAGCCAACATTTTCTCTCTCTTATAATAAGCTTTTCTCACAGTGTGCCTATATTCACATAATGGCTGCTGGAAAACTTTGGAAGAAGCCTCAAGGCCTCTAATCTTTTACTGCTTTTCTCAAAAGCTCTTTTTCATATTGACCATGGTAGGGTTGTTGCTTCAATGAGCTAATTATTATGCACTTATCAATGATTTTGAGCAATGCATTGAGTTCTTATGATACCGCAGTGCCTGCCTGGTAAATTTCTAAACGTATCAATTTTTTAAAAAGCATCAGATGCCTATTGATAAAATTAGCTATGTATTTTAATCCACCAGACACGAATGACAATAAAACTAATCAACCATGGTTGATAAAGCAGTTCTACCATGTTATACCCAGCTAAACAGCTAAGCATTCTCTCTTACAAGTCATCTTCACAGTTTCCCCTCCCTATATCTACTCAGTGCCTCAAAGTGGTACTGATTTGTGTGTGTATATATATATGTTTCTGCATTACGTTTCAAGAAGTAAGGCAAACAAAACAGTTTACAAGAAAAAAATACCAATTGAAAGAGCGCCGTTTCCCTTACCAACCTGCCCAGTCACTGAGGTCATACTCCTGATGGAGCCATATAGCCCAATTGTTGGGTTGGAGTCTATCAGGAGAAAAACCTTCAGCGTGGTGGCCCCCTTCCTATGGAATTCTCTGCCTTTGGAGGTCAGGCAGACACCAACATTGTGTTGCTACTGCCGCCTCCTGAAAACATAGTTATTTCAGGAAGCCTTCCCTGAGTGACCAGCTGCAGTTTATCAAAACTCAGATTTATCAAAATTCTTGTTTCTTTTTTTTTTTTAACTATTTTAACATGTGGTTTTTATTCTGCTGTTCACTGCTTTGAAATCTTTGGATGTGGAGCGGTATACAAATATTGTAAATAAATAAATAACTTATGGCTTGTATCCAATGGTGCCCTTTTGCCCATGGAATGACCACCCCTGGAAGACTGTGTTTCTCCTCCCCACCC
Source organism: Anniella stebbinsi (assembly GCA_029215795.1). NCBI lineage: Eukaryota > Metazoa > Chordata > Lepidosauria > Squamata > Anniellidae > Anniella > Anniella stebbinsi. The sequence goes on from JARDYH010000006.1 coordinate 4,880,329, forward strand.
ATCTATTCCAGAAGCAGGGGGGATTCTCAACCTGTAGAGGGGAGGAGGGGAAGGGAAACTTGAAGTCTGCTCACATAATGTTGGATTTATCCCCCAGTAATAGCCTATTTTGGTTATTTAATTCATCCACGAATTCATCCGCCATCAACTGCCCTGTGAGAAGAATTCCAGGAAAGAAAGGGAGATAATGAAGTTCTCAGGCCTATTCCAGCAGGAGTCCCGTCCCCCATAGGCCATCTATCAACAACTACCCTGTGGGAAGGATTCCAGGAGACAAAGGGTGATAGATAAGGATCCACATTTCAAATGTCCCCCCCTCCAACACAAAGAAAACTGTAGGGGGCAGTTGATAGGGAAATGACAGAGGTGGCAAGACCAGCAAATGCAGCCTTGTTTCCCCCCACACCACACCCATGGAACTGGAAAATGTTTGCACGGAGACCTACTGTCTCGTCTCTTTCCACTGCATATCTAGACCCAGCTGGAACTAAGTGAGTAACTGTCTTTCCTCAGCAATCCAAAAGGTCATCTTTTCTGATGTGCCCAAACTCAGCTCGAAGAAAGAGTGGGGAGGGAAACCCTCACAAGCCTAGCAAAGCTTATCCTAACAAACAGAATTGACTTGAATTCTCACTGTAGGTTTTTGGGAGTCCTTCAAGATAAAAATGGTGAAAATGACCTTTACATTTATGCTTTTGTTGTTTTTGGAAAGTGCTAGCTTGGATCATCATTTTCTGCACTATTTATAATCCCGTTTTTATGGGAAAGCTGGCCTTTACGAAAAGCGTAGATATGGGCAGAATACAAATGCAAAAGCAGATTTGTTCCCGTTTAGCTAAAGAAAGGAAGCCGTAGAGGGGGGAGAGAGAAGACCCCACTGAAAAAAGAGGTCAGCTCTCACACGTCTACATCACTCTGACTGGTAGTAATTATTAAAAAAAAAAAACCAGGCTGCTATTACGTTGATGACTGAAAAAGAAGAGGATGTTACAAAAACAATACTGGATGTGGAAAAGAAATGCATTGACTTACTTAACTCTGCTGAGAAGGGAAATTTCAGGCAAATAAGATGAGGGGGGCATCCTGATCCCACTTCACCCCCCCCTCAGCCCCTGTACTTCTCTCCAACTCTCTCAGCAAACAATTCCACGTACAACTCAAAAGTAACCCCCCATTCATTTCAATGGGTTTGATCCCAGGCATCTATAGGGTTTTAGCTTTAAAGTAAATTCAGATGGGCAGTTTTCTATTTTGGATAATCTGATGAGAAAGGGATGTAATATAGGGATGTGCAAAATGATCCCTATTATTACTAGGAATGCACGAAGAAGTCAATTTTGCCAATTCGGATATGAACTGACCTGATCCATACCTCCCAAACGAATGTGTGGATAAGAGCATTGTTACCTGTCACACTTCCCAAATGTTCTGATGCAGTTGTTGTCTCCAGAATAATTCTATCAAAGTAAGTTTAAAACTCCATTTTGAGACAAAAAATAAATTATATATTTAAATGTGAATTGCAGATTCTCTCTCTCCCTCTTCAGATTATATATATATATATATATATATATATGAGATAATGAATTTATGGGTGAATGTGTGGATTGAAATAGAAAGATTTGTCCATCCCTATTTTTTTTCTGTGAATATTTCCACTTTGCTGAAAAATGGCACCCCATACAATTTAGAACCATGACCACACATAGTTCTATGCCATGATCCATGTGTAGAGAAGGATCCTCTTGGAGGGCAGTGGGGCTGGGTGACAGGGATATGAGAGGGGGAAGAGGGGCAGGCCCACTCCCTTACAGCCACAACTGTAATTGTGTAAAGGGGAAGAGCCGAATAGGATTCGTGTTTAAGTGATAGAATGGACTGTAGCACTTCAGTTGGCAGTTGGTAGGAATCCCAGTAAGCTCTCCCATGGAAAAAGAAAAAAAATCCCTGCTACTAGAAAACTAGCAACTCAAGGACAAAGCTTTCACTTCAGCCTTTTCCCTACTGGCAGAGAAATTTATCACTGGCAAGGAGCTTTCAGTGTGCGATCTCTCACCTGCAACATGATACCATCCATTCTCCCACCTCATCGTGCTACATTGTGTAGGCCACAATGTACATTACATTGATAATGATTAAGGTGGATATTATGAAATGTGTTGGGAACGTTTATGTCTATGTTTTTTGTTGTACTGATATATTGGTGATCGTCCCTCTGTTCTTGTGAGCTACTCCGAGCATAATTTGGAAATGTGGCATTTACATGAAAGTGGTGATGAATCTTTCTTTTCAAAGGGCAGTATCCAATGGGGTGCTGCATCCATGCTGATTTGTTTACTCCCCCACCCCCAATTTGGTTCCACAAGAGCCCTCTCCTACCGATTCTGTTATATAAGAAGGATGCACAGCTTGTGTAATGGAGATTTTACACTTCCTAAAGGAAGCCCTAAAATGAGCAGAAATGATCATTTCTGGATTGGAGCAGATCAACAGAGGTCCCTTATGTGAGCTCCGCTGACCTGCCCCATTCCAGAAATGAGTGCTTCTGTTGATTTTCAGTTGCTCCTGGAAGCACTAAATCTCCATTGTGCAAGTGCTGAGTTCTTCTTGTGGAACAGAATTGGGCTATGGAATCTGCTGGGATACTGCCCAAAATAGCCAAAGTTACATACACAGAGTGAAAATGATAAAACAATGCTTTCAATCAAAACAATTACTAGAAATGGGCGAGTAATCATAAAAGAAAACAGCCACAGTAGCTGTCAGAAAATGTAAGCCTAAACCCAGTTTACAGATCAGGGTTTTAGCAGCAAAATTAAAAGGTTAACAGATGGAAACTGGCAAAGAAATGCACTGAGAAGGATTTGAAGGCAGATCTCTCTGTAGAGTCCATTCCAAAGTATGAGTGCCACCACTGAGAAATCCCCATCCTGAATCCTAGCAGGTCTCCTCTTGGTTGGTCAAAGGGAAATGATGGAACAAAGTCTCCCCTGCCAAATGAAGCAAGTGGGGATGTACATATGGATGGAGGTATGCAATAAGAGATAGAGTGCATTAAAGATAAGATACAAAACCTTAAATTTAGCCTGGAAGCACATTTGCAGTTAGTGAAAATATGCTATCTATGATTCATCCTAGGGATAGGAACCTACTAATTTTCACCATGCAAACCAAAACTCAGTTATCCTTGGAAATACTATTTTTTTTCTGAATTTTGCAATGGGGTTCTCCAATCAAAAACTATGTACCAATATGTGTGTATAAGAGAAAATAATGTTCAAATGTGCATTATATTAATGAAAACATCTTGCAAAAACATGTGCATATTAGACAAAAATGTGTTCAAAAATAATAAAATAAACATACATTTTTTCATGCAAACCTTTAAAAACATTCTCAAAGTTGGGGATGAATTCAACTTAAGATTGGAAAATTAGAAACTGAGAGACACCAAAACTGACAGGTCCATCCTTCCCTACCTCATCCTAATAAAAAAGATATGCTGCAAAATTCTGAGCAAGCTGAAATTCTCAGACAGAGAGTCTCCGACTAGCAGGCACGAGACTACGGCAATATTTGACCCAGAAGGATATTGTAATTTTAACTTGTTTTTATGCTTTATGCTTTTAAATTTTGTATATCGGTGTTTTAATTGTTCAATGTTTTTAATTTTTGTAAACTGCCCAGAGAGCTTCGGCTATGGGGCGGTATATAAATGGAATAAAATAAATAAATAAAATAAATATCTTGGACTCTGAAGTCGTAACTGATTCAGGTACCAAGAGTAAAAGAAATTGGTGGCACACATCCTGAGAATCAGGCCACAAAGCAGGATCTAAGAACAGTCCCAGACCACAAACTTGCTGCTTCAAGGCTAGTATGATCCAAGCGAAGGAAATTATCATCATCTCGTCAAGCAAGCAGAGGTTGTACAGGGCTTGGCTGTAGAGGACAGGAGTCATGGAGGTGAACAGAAATAAGTAAATGTTGTGAAGGATGGCTAAATCTATAATCTGGTATTATGACTAGCATTTGCTACAAAAAAAATACAATTTCCCTGCCATGAGTCTAATTTGATCTTTAGCTAGCAAATTAAAACAGCTCCAGCTTAAGCTTTTAATTTAAACCTTTAAAGTCTGGGACAGGATCCAAACATATGGGAGGTGTGTGTGTGTGTGTGTGTGTGTGTGTGTGTGAGAGAGAGAGAGAGAGAGAGAGAGAGAGCATACTTAGCCTGGTTTCATCCAGTTATAGCTGTTCCCTCTGCTGAAGAGGGAGACATTTTGGTATTTTTAAACAGCAGTGGGAATTTCTGCAGGAACAAGCAGCAGCCAAGGCTAGAAGCACATCTCCCAAGCACACCTATTGCTTCTGTGGATCCTGGCCCAGGCCTATAGGAAAGAGTAATTGTCAATATTCAGCGACAATATAACAAGAGACACTGAGGACAACTTCCATGCTGTGCCTTGTGTACTGTTACAGATGCACACACCAAGAAAGGGAAGAGCTAGGCTAAGGCCTTTCTTCATAATGTGGTAGTTTTCTACATTCAACAAAAGATTTTCTGGGGAAGGCAGATGTGAGCGGGTGGGGGTGGAATAGAATCTAACCATGCAGTCATGGCATTTGGCTTAAAGCATATCTTGGTCCAAAAAAGCTAGGGTTAGATAACCCATGCCTCATTTCTAAGAATGACGGGATCCAAATTTGCCATTAAAACTATTGCAACTGAAGAAGTCAGTATTCCAATCCCAAGGCAGGATTTACACTACTGCTTTATAATGGTTTGCAACAGTATTGACAACTGTTGGGGCCCATGCCACATTCTATATACTGTTTTCAAACTGCTTTCAAAGTGCTATAACCTGCTTGGTGTAGATCTGGCCCAGGTGTGTGTGTGTGTGTGTGTGTGTGTGTGTGTATGCGTGTGTCTGTGTCTCTATGTGTTGGGAGATATGATTACTTGCTATTGGGGAAATCTGCACATGATCAGAATTGCTCTTTTCTTTAATATGACTTCACATAGCCAGAGAATGTCATCACTGGGGGGGGGGGGGATTGCGTTTCCTTACCATCGCTTTTCTGCCCCTGCTTTTGTCCCTCATTATTTCCTCTTTTTGTAAATAGAAATGTGCAGCAATAGCAATTTACATAATTCATGCAAATTTCAGCCACAGTTTGCATAATTTGCACAAATTCTGGCTGCAATTTGTGCATATTTCTATTTACATGCAAACAAACAAATAAACAGAAAAAGTTTCCAGATGGGGGGGGAACATGGCTCACAAATGTGAGACCCCGGCTATGTGAGTCCCCCACAAATGTGAACTTGGTCAAGTGCTCAGCAGGAGTCTGTCAAGCCCCCAAAGGCCAAACATGTGTAATCAAAAGTAAGAATAGATTTATCAGTCTAGCTCCACTTCATGTTAGTTTGACATGTACTCACTCCTTAGTCCATTCTGTCCAATTTCAACATCAATCTGCAAATTGTTTCCATTTATTTTTTTACTCAATTTACCCTAACATAGACATCTTTGTGCACAACATTCCTTAATAAACACATTTTATAATAGTTACATCTGTGTTCTGCAACTTCAGTTCTGTATTAGGAAAAACAAATGAATATTACTACTCTAAAGTAAATGTGCGTAAGATTGCAGCCTTGTTCAATTAATAATTTATCAGTGAATATTCTAGACAATTCTACATTTGGGGGAAAAAACCGAACAACAACATGACCTATTTTCATGCCTACCATTACATTTAAGGCTGTAATTCAAAAGAACCTACAATGGATGTCTTTGAAGAAACTACTGACTATTTAGTAGCCTTGCATTTCGAATTGAACTGTTTTTGGTTTTTCAAGTCACCCCAAAAGTACAGGTGTCCTCTGGTTAACATTTCCTACGGGGTTTTGGGATAGCAATTGAATCTTGATGAAGCATGTAGTGTAACATTTAAGGATTAATATAGATAACACCTCACCTTCACAATTTGCTAGGTGATGGAATTGCCAAGTAAGGTCCAAAGATATTTGAGAGAGAGAGAGAGAGATGATCAGCCAAAGTGTGAAATCTCATCCATATAAGTCCAGATGAAACCAACATATTCTGAAGGGTAATGGTTATTTTCCCATTCGATTCTAGTTTAGTTACTTCCTCTTTTGCTCAGTGCCCTTGAAGCAAAGGTAATTGGTTTTTTCCTCTACTGTGAGCATAATGTGGGAAGTGACTGCTCTCACCCCACATGGGATTCACAATGCATCACACATTAATTGTATTGGCAAATCAGGATCAAACTGTGTTAAGATCTGCAAGGGTAACGGCAAGTCTTTAGTCTCCAAAAAAAGCTTTGTCATATTCATCTGTCCAAGTCTCTCAGCCTTTCTCCTAAAAGGAAATCCATACAATAACTTTAACAAGAGTGCCAAGGGATAAAATTAATAACCTTGAAGTTTATAAACGCTATGGCCACAATCCAGTGCCAAGTTAAGGGCAGCTCTAATAAAAGGAAAGAGTATCATTAAATGTGTACGAAGTGACACTGTCTCACCATGGAGAGACATCAACACAGACATGGTGAATAGGAGAAATGTCTTTAATGAGCATGACTTCCAGACGGAATTGAGACTAGTGCATTTCATTTCAAAACTGAGCTGTACTAGATGGCACAGGTTCTTCAGTCCAGACGTTATTAAAAGAGGTCACACTTTGCCTAAAACCAAAACGATAAAAAAACACATCAACACTTTTAAAACACCGTGTTTTCTTGGTTTCATGCAGCTTTCTCCCCACAAAAATTGTATTCAATCTCTCAAAAATCAAACTCCTTTTCGTGTGAAGAAAAGGGTTTCACCTGAGCCAACCCCTCCCCACTCTGCAAGATCAGAACCTGTCTTCAATGGCATTGCTCAATCTTTGACATGGAAATGAATGTCCTCTTGCCACATGCAGAGTATCTCCCAGCTCCCAACTGACCTCCATATGTCTAGGATTAGAGATCATCACCCCGGCTTTTGAGGATAAGAGATCAGTCAGACACGTTCAGCTTTAGATGTTCGTTGACAATCAACTCCTTAAAATCATCCACAAAAAAGCCAGGCAATGGGCCGGTTCACACATGACAACCCATATATATGTATGTATATATATATATATATATATATATATACACACACACACACACACACACACACACATATATATATATATATATATATATATATATATATATATATATATTGTTGTCATGAATAAGGTAGCATGCTAGGACTCACTGCCCAATTGATCAGGCTGCATAAAAGATACCAGCCAGCTATTATTATAAGTAACAAAATGCTTAAGATGTCCCCAAATGTCAGTGGGATGCCATTTTTAAAGTCAAGCTACCTAATAAGGTGTATTTTCTGTTGGTTTTCGAAGAGTCCTAGGAAAGGAAAGATTCACTAGCTTTACAGTAACTGTGCTAAAATGTTTTATTTTACTTATTTAATAAAATTATTAACTACTTTCCCACTAAAACAAGCTCTTAAAGTTACAAACAACATTCGGTTAAAAAAAAAAAGGAAGGGAAAACACTATAAAATATACTATTAAACCACGCAACTATAGCTAAAACTGTAACAACTCAAACAGACCACAGAATTACTGCTTATGTAACAGCCCAGAAAAAGTCTTGTGTCAAGGAAGGGGTTGCATCCAGTTGGTGGAAGGAAGGCTCTTTGATCCACCAGAGATTTTTGTCAGTGCATAAGGGAAAGTGGCAATTTTTAGATATTCTCCTCCCCCCTTCACAGCTCCCACCCCAAAATCTGCTCCAGAGGGTCTGTGGCCTGCAAGGGGGATTGCCAAAATATGCCTTGCTCCCCATTCCATTGACGGAGAGTTCCACTGGATCAAAATGCTTGCCATCAGTGGGTGGCAGGGACACCAATAGGATACAACCCAACGTTTTCACCTGGCAGCAGACTTAATACAGGGGTGAGCGAATCCACCCATATCCACCCTGTCAGATGCTTGCCACATTGCTGCCACCAACCGCCACCATCTGTCAGGTGGTGTGAGTTTCTTTACCCTTCTGTAAATGGGGCCTTTATGGCCACCGTTGACATGGCGGGGGGAAGTGCACAATTTCCGGACCCTCATTTTGCGCACACAATGGAGACTCCAGAAATTGCACACTTCCCCCTGCTGTGTTCATGGCAGTGGGGTGACAGTGTGTAGTTTCAGCAGTGAGGGAGGAGGGCTGCCAAGCTCTAGATGGGGCAATGCAAGTGCAGATCTGGGCTCATGCCACAGGCGCCCGACTGGGTCGGGGGTTCTGACGATAGGGGTACGTTGGACTCCCAGACTCAGTCAGATGCTCACAACATCCCTAGAGAAGGAGTAAAATAAAGCAAAGGCAAGAAATTTCAGAGGTTGGACCCTATTTACTGCGCGACACTCAGATCTGAGGAAGACAAGAACATGGGGCAAGATCTCTCCTATTGATCTGATGGGGTGGAAAGGAATATATTGAGCACAGATGCATTGCTAAGGTATACAGGCTCCGCCATTTATAGCTTTAAAAATAAAGGAGCATTTTGAATTGGGCGGCAGAGCTAACACGCTGTCAGTGCAGATATGTCCAGATTTGTGTAGGGATGTCAGAGGAATCTGTCCACAGGGTGACGTTTGCCAAGCTTTTACCACCCTGGATAATAGCTCCCTTACCTGTGAGCTGGCCTGACTCAATGCAGATTGAATCAGGCCAGCTTGCAAATTTTCTTCTCTTTTTTCTTAACGCGACATTTACGCTGACATGTACACAAATTATGCAAATCCCATAATTTACAAATTGGCATGAATTTCAGCCATCATTTGCATACTTTGTCCAAATTGCGGCTGCCATATGATTAATCTATGCAAATTAAACAGACTACAGCCACAATTTGCAAATAATAAGAAAATTATGGCTGAAATCTGTGCAAATTACAGGGATTGTAAATTTTGCTTTAAGAAAAAAAAGAATCGGGAGTTCCTGGATTCCAGGAGAGAGCCCATGACTCAGTTCATAATCTCTTGATTCTTTTTTCTTAAAGCAAGATTTACACAAATTGTGGTAACATGTAATCTGCACAAAAGCTATCAATATTTTTTAAAGTATTTGCACAATTTTGAAGACACTCCCATTGTGCAAATTAACCCACCCACCCCCTCCCCGGAATCTGCATGTTGGCTTAACTCACTACGGATTGAGTTGACACTAGCAGGGAGAAACAGAATGAAATCTGCCAGGTCAAACTGGAAGAATCCATTGGCTGAATTCGGACAACACATTAAGCAACTGAGAGGGGGGAAAACAATTGTCAGTTGTGTTGCTTATTGTGTTGTGTGGAGGGTAACACATTGCTCACAAACTACTGACGGTACGCTATTCCGCCCAAATAAGCAATGGAGAGAAACAACTGGCTTGCAAGTTGTTTAGCTCGAAGCCAGTTGTTTAAAGTGTTGTGTGGAGGGGTGAGTGTGTTAATGGTGTGTGGTGAGTGGGTTAAAACACAAGCCCATAGAGGCAGGCAACAAGAACGACCAAAGTGGCTGCTGCCACTCTGCTACAACTGGTGCAACTTGCAGAGGCTGCTGGGATAGAACTGGGAGGACTGAGGGAGGAGGGAGGGTGGGGAGAGGGGTGGGGGCTGTGTCAGTCAAATTCTGGGTTGACTACTAGTCCACTCAACGCCAGCCCCAACCACCCACAGTTGTGTCGGAATATGTTGTGTGGGGAGTACCCACAAAATAACCAACTGTGAGTTGGCTACTCAATGCACCATTGACAAATGTGTTGTCCGAATTCAGCCATTGAGTTTGCACCCCTGAAATGGAAAGTTCATATATCCCTAGTGCTGAGTAGCAGGGTTGGGTTTATTTTCTGAAATAACTCACAATGGTACAATACATCCTGCAGGGAAAATGAAGGCATAAAGATTTATTTATATTGACAAAAGAGTGATCCTCTGTAATGCTAGAAAAGAAACCTACCATGATTTGTATATTGCTATGTGACTTCATTTGCAAGGGTGAAGGGAGCGAGGAGATCATCATAAGCCAGTGCAGCTTTTTACCCCAACAGAACTTTGGGGTGACCTCACCTGAATCCTTCTTCCAGCGAAACACATAAAAAGTTCCAATGTCTTTCATCTGGTCAATGGATCTTAAAAGTGTGCCAGAGGGGGCTTAGCACTCTACATGGAGACAAGAACATATAAACGGAAAACAAATCTGTTTGCATTTCAGCTGTGATCAATGGACAGCAGGAATATGGCTGTGGGGTTAACTTCACTTCACTCAGAGCATAATCACTGCTACCCAGGAGTGTCTAAACAATGAATCTCTTTGGAGCCCTTCTGTCTTTTTCCTGCTACACAGCCCTGTATTGCACTAAGGCACCCGGACAAAATAAAACGACAATTCTTCACTAAGCCACGGAAAGGGAAAGGGAATTGTTGTGAACTCTAATGGCATCTGAAAGTGGGCACTCACAAAGCTTACAAGATCTCCGCTTTTTCTGGTCATCGTTCTTCAACTTCGCTGTTTGCCCAAGGCAAAATCTTAGATAAAACACACCACAAGAGGAATGTCAGTGTTGCAGCTGTAAAGCAGAAAAGCTTGCATTGTTGAAGGAGTCGTATGGCAGGTAGTTGACAGCAGGAATAGCAAGTAATGGGGTGAAACTCTTTTGCCCTTAGTGGGATCATAAATTCTAGTAGGAGAGAGTGCAGGTGTTAAAGGAATGGAAATAACAGTGATGCTTACACCTCTCTGTTTGTTGCAACTGTGGTGGTAGCAAAACACCACCAGGTTCAAGGACAAACTAGACAAACTGCTTTGCCGGTCTGAGGCCCTTCATATTCTTGTCCATCCTGGCTTGTGAAAACTGCCAGGGCTGGGCTGAATGGACCTCTGGGGTGGTAAATGTCTCCTTGAGATCTGGTGAGGCCCCCACAGCTTTGAAAGAAGCTGTGTTGAAGCCATTGTTGAAGAAACCAAATTTAGATCTGATGGTTTCAGATAACTACCAGCTTGTGTCAAATTTGCCATTTTGGGGCAAAGTGTTGAAGCATGTGGTGGCCTCACAACTCCAAGCCATTTTGGATGAAACTGATTACCTAGACTCATTCCAATCAGGTTTCAGGCCTGGCTATGGGACAGAAACACCACTGGTTACCCAGGTTGATGACTTATACTGGGGAATGGACAGGGGAAGGCAACCCTGTTTGATCTTCTGGACCTCTCATCGGCTTTCAGTACCATCACCCATGGCATCCTTCTGAATCATTTATCTGAATTGAGCTTGGGAGGCAGGTCTTTAAAGTGGTTCTGTCCTTTCTGGAGAAGAGCAGGTGGTGCTGGGGGACTTCTGTTCCACCCCATGACCATTAGCCTGTGGGGTGCAGCAAGTTTTATATTGTCCCCAATGCTTTTTAACATCTACATCAAACCTCTGGGGGAAGTCATCAAGAGGTTTGGGCTGAAATGTCATCAGTATGCAGATGATCCTCAGCTCTACCTTTTGTTTCCATCTGCACAACCCAGGGAGGCTTTGGAACACTTGAACCTGCAGGCTGTTTTGGGATGGATGAGGGTGAACAAGTTGAAACTTAATCCACACAAGATGGAGATATTGTGGGTTGGAAAATTAAATGTTTTGGGTGGGGGGTTACAACTGGTCTTGGATGGAGTTGCACTCCCCCTAAAAAATAACGTGTGTAGTCTGGGATTCCTCCTAGACTCGGAGCTAACTGGGGAGGCCCAGATGTCTGCAGTGTCCAGGAGTGCATTTTACCAGCTTAGGCTGGTATACCAGCTGTGTCCTATCTGGAGAGGACAGACCTTGCCCCAGTATTCACGTCCAGGCTGTAGTACTGCAATGTGCTGTACGTGAGGCTGCCTCTGAATACAGTTCAGAAACTTCAGCTAATACAGAATGCAGCCACCCTTGTATTGGTGGGGGCAAGGCGATTTGATCACATCATGACTATACTGCAGGTTACCAGCGTGTTTCCGAGCCCAATTCAAAGTGCTGGCTTTGACCTTTAAAGCCTTAAATGGTTTGGGACCAAGTTACTTGAAGGGCCACCTTCACCCATATCAGCCTGCCACACTTTTAAGATCAGAAAGTGAGGCCCTTCTCATCTGCCCATCCATGAGAGCTATTAGGTAAGTGATCACATGTGAGAGGGTCTTCCCTGCAATAGGCAAGCTGCTATCGAAGGTCCACCATGCTCCATCATTGCAGGCTTTTAAGAAGGCCTTGAACACGTTATTTTACCATGGCCTTCTCTTGATATGGATTTTACCATGGCCTCCTCTTGCTGCTACTGCCTTAGTTGTTTTTGCTGGTTTCATGTTGGCTTTTACTGTTGTTTATATTGCTATTTTATTATGTATATTTTTATACTGCTTTTAAGATTTTAACTGTTTTTATGTATTTTATTGTTATAAGCCACCTTAGGAAGGCATCTGCCCTGAAATGTGGACAAGTAGTGTTTTAAATAAATAAGTAAGGACTTAGTAATTGTTCAACTGGGTCAAATCATTGGTTCATAAGAACAAAAGGAGAGAGCCCCACTGATCAGACCAAAGGCCCAGGTAAACCTGCTTTCTCACATTGGCCAACCCGATGCTTATGGGAAGCTCACATCAGGACCTGAATACAAATGCACCCTCCCACTCATGTCCCCCAGCATACGGAGGCATACTACCTTTAATACTGGAAATACTATATAGCCATCACTCCTGGTAGCCATTGATAGACTTATGCTCCCTGAATTTATCTAATGCTGTCATAAAGTCATCTAAGTTAGTGGCCATCATTACCACACCTTATGATAACAACTACGTAAACTAATGATATGCTGTACTTCATTTTTCCATATAGCTTTACTATTTAAGAGACAAATGGCCTGTCCCAAGGATATCTCAGGGAGAGTCTTCTCTCATGGCTCCCCCTCACCCCACTCAATTTCACGTCTTCAGATAGTCTGGCGGGGCCCTGCTCTGGATACCTCCTCCATTTCAGGCAGATTGAAATGGCTCACGGTAATCGGGAATATCTGGAGATTTATTGGAATGCCCACACAGGAGAAATTTGGGACTAGCTAACAGTTTTGGCAGTCCTTGGAGTCCAAAGAAGGTATGTTTAAGAACCATCTCCTTTAAGACAGCTGGGATTACCCCTCTTGCAAAGAGGCATAAATAACCTCCTGTCCTAGACAGTGATTCTCCTCCGCATAGATGTTATTATTAGCCATGAAGGACAGATATCAATTACAGAAGTGGTTGGATGACCCCATCAAGCACTTTGTCCACATCCTCAAGCTACAACTCCTGAAAATCGCACCACAGAACAGAAACAAACAATGCATTGGGCACATCTGTGAGACAGTGCCTAACTGGCCTCCAATCTGACACAGATGCAAATTTTTATCACACCAGGCAATTGAGGGTTCCCTTTCATCACTCCAGTGTGGAATAGGTCTGCACCGCTTGGTAAGTTCCACCAGGTGGCACAAAGAGGATGCAATGGCAGTAGAGAAATACTGGTTCTGTGCTGCCATCACGCCCACAGAATAGGCTCCATAATGAATGTTCAAATCTGTTTGATTGAATTCACCTTGGCATTTCTGCTCTCTCTGTTACAACTATTTTCCTAACTCGGGATGGGCAACTTGTGGCCCTCCAGATGTTTTGGCCTACAGCTTCCACAACTGTTTATGCTGGCTAGTGCTGATGGCAGTGTTTGACCAAGGTATCTGGAGGGCTGCAATTTGCCCACCCCTACCCTAACTGCTTCTTTGCACTAGCTCCCTGGTAAACAAAGGAGCTGAAGGGACACTATTCAACAGAAGATGATGCATGGGAATGATTGGAGTGCCAAGCATGCCAACTGGAAACTCTCTGATGGCTTTAGGAAATCATCTGGCTATCTTAGTCTCCAAGGGCTGACCATCCTAACAGGTGCACAACCCCTGTAGAGGGGAATGTTCACCATACATCCTCTAAACCTCACCAGGAATTGGTTATACCATGAAAAGGAGAGTCGACAAGAAAACACTCATTCTCAGAGCACCTGTTGGGTGTCAGGTGCTTCGTAGACAATTCACAGGGCTGGCCCTGTGAATTGTGGACTGAAGACTTGGCAATTTGTCATGAGAAAATGTATCTCTGCTTCTCTGTTATGTGCTTATCTCAAATGGTAGGCCGAAGGCCTTGAAAGTTCTCTGGGAATTAAACGATGTTTTGCAAAGGTGGGGGCTATCTTCCTCACACTGTGGCGTCATCAGAAGAGGTTGAACCGTGCCGCCCTGTTGGCACGTGAGTTTAGATTACAGGCCTGAAGCCCTGTCTATCAAAGTAGCTTAGAATTGCCCAGCCTCCACACTATATTACCTTTGTCCTGAGAGTAATTCCTTTGCTAGGAATTATCTCGTCAAACCTCTTGCTGCTTGTGTGCTACTCTGCTGTTGTGAGTTTCTATCTGATTTAGAATTGTATGAGGCACTCTGTACATGTTCTGTTGCTGTTTAGACTTGGAACTTCTACGAACTATGCCATGAAAAGTGCACTGTAGCTTTTCATAGATTTGGACTTGTGATTACTGTTCTGGATTCGTGTTCTATAGCCTGCTGTCTCCCTCCATGGAGCCTAAGTTATGGGCAGAGGGAGGCAGAAGCTGATTGTTGCTGTTCTACAATTCTGTGTGTTTGGGACCTGTGAGAGGACCTTCCTCAGAGCTAAAGCTACGTGAATTGGGAAGGCTCCCTAGGTCAAAGAGGTTCAGTTCCTGACGTCTTGCTTCGGTGATCTGCTCAGCGTTCCCTGACAGGCTGAGTCTGATTTAGTTCAAGATAGTCTTACCTTCTGTCTGGAGGCTTTCCGTGAGTGTCCCTATGTTTAGGCTGACCATATGAAAAGGAGGACAGGGCTCATGTAACTTTAACAGTTGTAGAGAAAAGGGAATTTCAGCCAGTGTCATTTGTATGCAATTAGTTCCTGATGAAATTCCCTCTTCATCACAACAGTTAAAGTTGCAGGCACTATACTAGAGTGACCATATACAAAAGAAGGCAGGGCCCCTGCAACTTTAACTCTTGTGATGAAGAGGGAATTTCACCAGGAACTAATTACATACAAATTACACTGGCTGAAATTCCCTTTTCTCTACAACTGTTAAAGTTATATGAGCCCTGTCCTCCTTTTCAGATGGTCAGCCTACCTATGTTCCAGAGGATTCCAGTGCAGTGTGGCCGCTCCTGCCCTCTAAGGACTAGGGTTAATCTCTAAATGTCTACCCCTGAGTGAGTGCTGTTCTCATTAAGCCGTTCTACCTGAAAGCTGTGTGGTCCATATTCAGCTTCAAGTGTGTGATTGCAGAAATGAAACCGTCATGCTTTGAATTCCGTGTGATTTACAATAAAAGAAATCTCACTGTTATTGTTGTGTATCAGTGTGCCTAAAGTCGTGAGCAAAAGCTTAGAGAGTTAGCCAGAGTCACGACAGCACCATTTCCAGCCCAGTCAAGAAGCCCAAGTGATGGGTAAGATCCAAAGAAGAAGGGAAAGAAGGAAGGACCAATCTATAGGCAAAGGGGGAAGGAACCTCAAAGTAAACAGATATGCATCAAAGTATTTGGAGAGCATAAAACACAGAGTGAGGTATTTTACACTGTCCTTGAGGGTTTTTTTTTCTTTGAAACTCATTGGGCCAAATAAACATTAATTTGTACACTGAGAGGTTTCCTCTCCTTTTGTCTCCAGAGTGTGTTGGACCAGTGCAGCCATAGTCCTGGGCCACCTCTGTCAAGGTGAATCTAACATGTATAACGAGGCCACCTCAGAATCATCTACATCCACTCAGCTGCCCAACATTGGCTACAAACACTCAAAACCAGGGCCCATGATATGCAAACAATAATAATAATTATTTATCTCTTTCTCGCTTGTGGCGGTTTTTCTAGACGGACATGACGGGCTTTGTCAAGTCATGCTGTCTTTTATTGATTCAGGAATTTCCTGACGATTGAGCATGTTTTAATTTTGACTGTTTTCTGAATGTTGGTGTGGATGTATTCAGGTAGGCCCAGTTTCTGGAGGTTTTCTGTATATTTTTTTGATGCGATGCCAGTGACTGATGTGACTGATGTGACTAATGGAATAATTGTGACCTTTTCCTGTTGCCATAGTTTGTTGACTTCCATGGCCAGTGGTGTATATTTGTCTCTCTTTTCCTCTTCCTTTTCTACAACATTTTTGTCATTAGGTATGGCTATGTCAATGAGGTACATGTGTTTTTCTTTTTTGTCTATGACCGTTATGTCTGGTCAGTTGCAGGGTATTGTCTTGTCCATATGAATTGTTCTGTCCCAGTATATTTTATGATCTGCATTTTCCAAGATTGTTTTGGGTGAATATGTATAGTATGGTGTAGGTTGTTTGATAAGGTTGAATTTGATGACCAGTTGTTGGTGAATTATTTTTGCAGCTGTATTGTGTCTGTCCATATAGTCCATTCCTGCCAGAATTTTATATCCTCCTGTTATATGGTCTATTGTTTCTTGGAATAGATGGTATTTCCTGCATAGGTCTGTTGTTATACTGTTATCTTTTATGATGTATTTTTGGTAGTTCTTGGTTGCTATAACCTGATCCTGTATAGCTATTAGGAATCCTTCAGTTTCTGGAAATAGCTCGCCCTTCCTGAGCCATTCGTATGATTGTTCTTTGTTTATTTGTGGGTTCTGTGTTATGTTGTAGTGCTTCCCATGGAGTGTTTTTTGTGCCCATTTTTCTTTTTTCTCTGTGAGTGTAGGTGGTCATGTTTGATTTTCATTTTGTAGTGCTAGGTTGAGTGGGGTGTAGTTTTTATCTGCTTTTACTATGGCTTTATGAACGCGGGTGTTTTTGGTGTGGAAGAATTCTCTGAGTGATTTGATCTGTTTAGCATGAATTCTGTTAATGTTCAACAGACCTCTTCCTCCTTCTGTCCTGCTGATTATTATTCTTTCAATGCATGAGTTGGGATGGAGCATGTGGTGTTTTGTGAGTCCCGTGCAATTGAGTCCGTTTATTTCTTCAAGTTCAGTGTATTACCAGTGTATGATTCTGAATGAGTATGGGAGGATGGGCATTGCGTAGGTGCTGATGGCTTTGAAAATGTTTTTTTTGCGTTGAGTTTAGATTTTAGGATTTGTGATAGGCGAGTTTTATATTGCATTCTTAGTTGAGTTTTTACTGTGGAGTGATTGATTTTTGTGTTTTGTTGTAATCCTCAGTATTTGTATGTTTCATTTTCTTCTATTTCATTATTTAGTGTTTCTGATGTTGCTTCTTCTTTCCATTTCCCTCTTTCTATGTGTAGTATCTTGCATTTTCCTGACCCAAAGTCCATTTTCATATCTGTCGTCAGTTCTTCCGTGATTCGCAGGAGGCCTTTTATCTGTGTTGAAGTTGAAGGATAGATTTTGATGTCATCCATGTACAGGAGGTGATTGATTCTGTGCTTTGCTTGTTTTTGGTGTTTTATGTCGATGCCGTACGTGGTGTTGTTAAAGGTGTTGGATAGTGGATTCAGACACAGGCAAAACCATAGGGCGCTGAAAGCGTAGCCTTGGAATATGCCAAGTTTGATATATATTTTTCTGTCTGTATATGGTCCTTGTCTGTTGTTAGATGTATTGTTGTTCTCCATGTCTCCATGATTCTTGTCAGAAAGTTTTAGATTGAGGGATGTATTTTGTATATTTCCAGTACTTTTTCCAGCCAACTGTGTGGGACAGAGTCGAAAGCCTTTTTATAGTCTATGTACCACGTGTGGAAGTTTCTTTTCTGTTTTTCTGTTTGTTTCATGATGATACTGTCTATTATTAACTGTTCTTTGTATCCCCTGCTGGTTTTTTTACATCCTTTTTGTTCTTCTGTAAGTATGTTATGTTGGGTGAGATGTGCTTCAATTTTCTGTGTGATTGTAGCAGTTATAATTTTGTCAAGTGTTGGAAGGCATGTTATGGGTCTGTAGTTAGTTGGGTTATAAGGAATAGGGGGAATAGGTGTGGGTATTTTATGACTGTGTTGATCAGTTGAGCGAGGTATTCATGTGTTGATGTGCGCTGTTTGTACCAGAAATTTTGAATTTGGTCCGGGCCAGGTGCTTTACAGTTGTGTGTCCTTTTTATTGTTTCCTTCAGTTCCTCCAGGGTTATTTTGCACTCTGTTTGCTGTGGTAGTTTTCTCTGTCTTTCTTCTTGTTGTCTTATCCAACTTGTGCTTTCTTTGTGTTGTACTGGTTCTGACAGATATTTTTCCAGAATGTGGTTATTTCTTCTTTAGTTGGGGGTGTAATGTTTTTTTTTCTTTTTTCTTGCTTATTCTTTAATATAATAGTTTCTCATTTCTTTTAGAGTGTTTTGGGCATTTCTTTCATTTGATTCTATGTATTTTTTTAGCCTGGTGGTCTGGACTGCAAGTTTTTGTTTCAACGTGTCGAGAGCTACTATTGCTGTTTCTTTATTGTTTGCTATGATGTGTTGGGTATTTTTGAGGATGTGTTTTGAGCAATTTCCATTTATGTATTGTCTCATTCTTCCTATATCCTTTCACAGCTTTTCAATTTTGTTTTCAATTCTGATTTGCCATTTTGGTTTGGTTTCTAATCTTCTGTGTGTGTTGTTGTTTGTGGGGAGTTCCTTTTTGTTACAGGTGAGGACTGCTGTGGCTGCTGCATAGATGACTGTGTGGATTTCGTCTAGGTTGCTATCGTTGTTAATGTATGTTGTGAGTTTCCTATTCATTATGTTTATGAGTTTCTGCATGTCCTTGTTAAACTTCAGTCTAGGTAGTCGGTTTCTTTTCATTCGGTCAGTTTCTCTCCATTTTGTTAGATTTGTCTCAATTTCTTCCGTCAGTTGCTGCTCTATGTTCATGTTTGTTGTATCATTGTGTGTTTTGGGTTGTGCTGTTGTCTGGGAATCCTCTGGTAGAGTTGTTGTTTCTTCTATGGATGTTCGTGTGCTTGTTGTGGTCTTTGCTTTTCATGTTGGTATTCTGTTGTGCTATTTCTTCTTTAATTTTTTTAAAATATCATGTTCTGTTAGTCTTTTGTTGTTGATTATAACTCTTTTTTGATCGATTAGACTTTGTTGTGTTACAGTGTCCATTTGGTGGGGGTAGATTTCCAGGAATAGTCTATGAAGTTCTGTTTGGTATCCTGATGCTATTGTTTCGAGTTGTGTTCTTTTATAGTAACAATGCATAACATTACGGTTCATTTCGTCTGACCAAGCTAAGTGTTGCCTTGGGTGTCCTGCCTTGGTGGTTGCCTGTGAGATAGGCAAAGCGTATCTGGGGGAGTTTGGGTGGCTGTGGTTTTACTTATTCATTGCCTATTTGTTTCCATTTTGGCCAACTGTTAGGTTCATGCAGTGTTTTTATTATTATTATTATTATTATTATTACTATTATTATTATATCCCACCTTTTCCCTAATACTAGGACTCAAGGGGGCTTTACAAATTAAACCATGTACAGTTAAAACAGATAGAGATATACAAAAAAATAAAATATTATTAAACATACTACAATATTCAAACATTTAAAATACAAATAAGTTTTAAAAAATCCAACATAAAATTAACACATAAGCAGCAGTCCAGAATCCTCCTCAAAGGCCTACTAGAACAAAAAAGTTGTAGCCTGCCTCCAGAAGCACACCAAGGAGGGAGCCAGTCTAGCTTCTCTGAGAAGGGAGTTCCAGAGTACCGGGGCAGTCACCGAGAAGGCCCTCTCCCGTGTTCCCACTAGGTGTGCCTGTGATGGTGGTGGGACCAAGAGAAGGGCCAAAGAGGGAGATGTGACTCCAAATCTCCAACTCCCTCCAGCCATAGTTACAGCTTGTGCTGAGGTAGGTTTAGCCATCTTTCCCATTGTAAAGTTAAGAGCAAACAGAAGGGATGGACATCAGAGCGGAAAATAAAATAAAGCAAAACTATGAATCATTCTAAAAGTTATTTCACCTGTGAAGCTCAGTCTAATCCTATTCTATTTAATAAAGGTAATCATTCAGCAGACCAGATGCCCAATTCCTGCTGCTTTCTAAATGCATGGACAGAAGCTCTTTAATGTTAAACCCTTTACAGCCACTGCATTCCTCATTGATTGCTGGGAAACTACATGATTTTCAAAGCCAGTTGTTTGTTAGGTTTTTTTGCAGAATTACAACGTTAATAAATATTTACTCCTAGCTCTCAAAGAAACTCTCACCGACTACTGCGAACTGAGTGATCGGACCACCTGACTAAGGAGCCCTCTCTTTGCTGAATATCTACTGTATTTGACTCGATTCTATTGATCGTTTCTCACAACCATTTTTATGTGGCTGCCGACCCTCAACCACATCTAGAAACCTCTCTGGTTCTTGGGTGTGTTTGTTCATTTGGAGGAAGGGCAGTCAAGCCTCAGTTCCCAGGGGGGGCAATATGATAAGGCACACGCATGCAGCACAATCAATGCATGTTACTAACATTACGCACCACGAGAGAACTCACAGACAACAGTGAAGGTTTTTCTGAGACTTTCCTCTGAGAAAGCCTATAAATGCCAACCCAATTGCAATTCAAGCTGCGGAGAATTCCCTGGTCACTGATAGAACCTACCATGGGAGCAACCTTCAGGGGTTGGATTCTGTAAGATGTTTCATGAATACAAGAAGATGCCGAGAAGGGTTCAAGTCAAACCAAACAAAGTCTGCTTTGATTAAAACAACCCACCCCTTCGTCACATTACGCTCCTACTTCTAGAGATATAGGTGATACAGGGGGAAAGGGATACAGAACCAGAAGTCTCCTCTGCCCAGTAAACATCCCCAGCAGTAGAGCCATCCAGCATACTTCCCCATGTATGCTCCTGCTTGAGACTTAGAGCCGATCTACTTGCTAGGTTTTTAATGTTTTATAAGGGTTATGAAAATTCTTTGGGCCACATGACACACTCATAACGTTGTATATCTGAGGTTTTTTGAAACTCACTTCAGTTATATACAACGGTTTCACTTTTAATAAATCGTTTTAAGTAAAATAATGTGTCCTTCCTTACCATTTGTGATTCATGGGGGCAGTACTTCGTTTACTGGTGCCCAAATGCTTAGCAGTTGATTGGTGGGGAAGAAAGCAGGGCTAAGGAGGAAGTGGGCGAGTGAACTACAACACCTACAATTTTTAGCCCTATACTCACTAGGGAATGACAGAGGAACAAAGGAGGAAGTGGGTGACTGAACTACAACGCCCACAATGCCTTGCCCTAAACTCATTGTAAAAACAAAAGAGAAAGAGACAGGGCAGAAGAGTGTGTGACTGCACACTCCGCTTTAAAGGCTGAAGAAGTTTTTTCCTGTAACGTGAGTACTCAGTAATGTGGCCTAAGATGTTTTAGAACACACCTATTTGGAACGTTTTAAAATACTATTTAAAACGTTCCAAGGGACTATGTAGATAGGCTATTACTGACCTCACAGGGTATTGTTGCCATCCTGACTTCCTAATGAATAGTTGGAGCTGAAGCAAGTGCTATCTTTCCTCAGCTCCCACTGAAGAGAAGTGCTATCTTACTTCAACTTCAGTCAGTGGAGGCTGGTGGCTCCAATGTCAGTGGTGCAGTGATTCCACTATGGGTTTCATTCAGAACCACTGAGAACTCTGAGGTGCTTAACCCAACTTTGGGGGATAGGGATATTTCCTTTAGAGTTCTGACTAGTTTTGACTGAGACCCGGAGCGGATTCACCACACCACTGATATCAGAACCACCATCCTCCACTGCCCTCAATTCTCATCCATTTGTTTAGAGCAGGAGTGAAGGACCTCAGGCCCAAGAGCAAAATACTCCTCTCCAGGGTTCCCCAGAAGACTCCACCCCCTTCCCCGACCCCTTCTCCTGACCATTCATGGTCTGGTGGCTTCTCAGCTTTTGCATGTTTTTTACCTCATTCTGAAATCTGAAATGCCTCTCCTGTCATTTAGTAAGAACTTCAAGGTAAGCAATGCTGATATTTTGGTCCTTTAGCCCTGCCCCTTCCCCATTGTTCCTGCCCACTACCGGAATGTGGTTCCTAGTAGCTTCTTCAAAATGGAACTCATCCATCAGGTTTATGAGAATGTGTAGGGTCTCATCTTTCAATAGCCCTAATCAAGCATTTTAGACTTGTGCAGAATCAACACACAGAGGAGAGGGAAGACCAGTGTGCTAGCTCTACCACCTGCTCACCATCCACATTGGCTTCCATAAGTTGGAAGGAGCACTTCTACCATGCAGAGCCTTTTCTACCCATGTATGCTCCCTGTGCGATTTGAGACCCTGTTGCTTCAGGTTCTTAACTGCACAGGGAGCCTCCTCAAGTAGAGAAGTTATCCATCAAACTGATGCGGGATCAGAGGATGACAACAGAGGGGGTGGAGCTAGCAGGCTCATCCCTGTCCTCCCCTCTCATGTGCTGATTCTACACACAGGTAGAACGCCTGAATATAGCTATAGAGAGCCATGGTATGAGGACTCACACATGCTTATGGATCACTGAGGCATGAATAAAATTAGCTTTGGCACTCCTCCAGCTTTCGGTATAGTAGAACTGCTACAAAAAAAATGTGTGAACCTTTGAATAGGGATTTACGAGAATTTTGTTTATGTTTGCAAACCATCTGAATAGGCCATGTGTGCAATCCCAAACACAAGCAGTAGAATGTTTTTTTTTTCCCAAGGAACTTTCACAAAAGGATGAAAATGGAGGTCGCATTAGAAAAAGGAGCATTTTTTAAAGGGTGTTTTAAAATGTGACTCACCCCCCCCCTAAAACGCACACTCTGTATGCTTTTTTTCAATAGGGGAAAGTGCACACTTTTGAAAAATATGCACATAAATGCTCTCGCTGCCCTACTGAACCACCTCCCATTGATGTGAGTTTGAAAAGAATCCCCCTCACGGTGGCTAAACACATACTCCTCCTAAAAATGCTTTAGGAAACATTAAGGCTTCAAGAATTGTGTCTAGTGGCCAATAAAGCATTGAAACTTTACACAACAGCAGGCAGCGTCAAAGCTCAGTTGTCTAATTGTTGCTCTTAATATTCCATTTAATTTAATATCTTACTCCTGAATACATCATGTTTGCCGGGAAGAGCCATTTAAATTTTTTTCTACCTGGCTTTGTGAAATTTCATTTCCCCTGAAAGAGCACAATATTTGCTTTATTGGAAGCTCTGTTTGTTCAAACAGAATGCACTCCAAACAACACAAACACACCTACGGAAGAAAAAAAATGCTGTAAGGCTGGGGCTCAAAAGGGTAGTTTTCTGGGAAAATTGCAAGGCTACAATTAATTTATTTTAAAATCCTCAGACCCCCACCCTTCCTTCAAAAGACACCCAAGGAAGCTTAGAATATTAATAAAAAAATGTACCGACAAAACAGCCACAGAATAGTAATTTTGTGAAATTATGACAATAATCATTTGACCTAAGAACACCCAAACCAACAAATCAGGAGTGTGTGTAAATGACAGTTTTTTTCAACTTACCTTTAAAAGTAGTCACAGCAGGAGCTAATCACCCCTCTCCAGGGAGGGGGTTACAAAAATGAGGTGTAGGAGCTAACACTGAGATGGCTGCTCTCAGGGTCAGCTCCAGCTTTGAGGCTCTGGACAAAGTGCATTCTGGTGGGCTTTGTCTTCCTCCTGTATGCCCTCATAAGCTTAATTAACAGCATTGCATAGCAGTGGGCCTAACTGTTTTCATTTGTCACAATTCCCTGAGGTGATGCTACATCAGAATTAGCTCTTTTCTTACAGAGTGGACTGTAGCAGCTGTTAGGCTGACCATATGGAAAGGAGGACAGAGCTGCTGTACCTTTAACTAGGGGTGTGCATCGGATCGGATCCGATCCACGATCCGAATCCGATCCGACCCAAAATCGGGAAAATCCGATCCGATCCGATCCGATCCGGCCAACCTCCGATCCGATCCGATCCGATCCGATGAGGTCCGATCCGGATCGGACGCCATTTTGAATGCTTTTTCCCATAGCCAAGTATTGTTTTACAAAAACGCCTATAACTTTTTCATTTTTAAAGATAGAAGGATGAAACTTGGGGACATTGTAGACTGGTTAGGGATAGTTATCTGTGAGAAATTTCAGAAAGATTGGTGCATGCGTTTTGTGGCAATTAATTTTTTAATAAATACCCAGGAATGCTTATAACTTTGTCATTTTTAAAGTTACAAACATGAAACTTTGCCACATTGTAGGAGGTACCTTGGGACCTATGTGTGTGAAATTTCAGAAACATAGGTGCTTGCCTTGTGTGGCAATTAATTTTAGTAAAATGGGTAGTAGTGGGGTAAATACAGTTACGCCTCCCATTTTTTTATTTTTTAAGATACAAACAGGAAACTTGGGCACATTACAGATACCACTTTCCTTGATATGTGAGTGAAATTTCAGAAACATTGGAGCTTGCCTTGTGTGGCAATTAAGTTTTGAAACAATGAGGAAAGAAACACCTATAACTTTGTCATTTTTAAAGTTACACACATGAAACTTTGCCACATTGTAGGTGGTACCTTGGGACCTATGTGTGTGAAATTTCAGAAACATAGGTGCTTGCCTTGTGTGCCAATTAATTTTAGAAAAATGGGTAGTAGTGGGGTAAATACAGTTACGCCTCCCATTTTTTTAGTTTTGAAGATACAAACAGGAAACTTGGGCACATTACAGGGAACACTTCACTTGATATGTGTGTAAAATTTCAGAAACATTGGTGCTTGCCTGGTGTGGCAATTAATTTTTGAAACAATGAGGGATTCATTGGACAGCACTTGCCCATAGGGATTCATTGGACAGTACTTTCCCATAGGGAATCATTGCATTGCACTTTCCCATAGGGAATCATTGCATTGCACTTTCCCATAGGGAATCATTGCATTGCACTTTCCCACTGAGAAATACAGTTATGCCTCCCACATTTTTATTTTTGAAGATACAAACAGGAAACTTGGGCACATTGTAGACTGGTTAGGGATAGTTATCTGTGAGAAATTTCAGAAAGATTGGTGCATGCGTTTTGTGGCAATTAATTTTTTAATAAATACCCAGGAATGCCTATAACTTTGTCATTTTTAAAGTTACACACATGAAACTTTGCCACATTGTAGGTGGTACCTTGGGACCTATGTGTGTGAAATTTCAAAAACGTAGGTGCTTGCCTTGTATGGCAATTAATTTTAGAAAAATGGGTAGTAGTGGGGTAAATACAGTTACGCCTCCCATTTTTTTATTTTTTAAGATACAAACAGGAAACATGGGCACATTACAGGGAACACTTCACTTGATAGGTGTGTAAAATTTCCGAAAGCTGGGTCCAGGCATGTGGTGGCAATTAATTTTTGAAACAATGAGGAAAGAAACGCCTATAACTTTTTTATTTTAAAAGTTAGAAGTCTGAACATTGCTCACTTTGTAGATGGGTTAGGGGTAGATATGTGTCAGAAATTTCAGAATGATAGGTCCAGGCATTTGATGGCTATGGAATTTTTAGATTAAATGTTTCAAAAAATGTTCCACAGAGGCCAGGTCTTCCTTTCCTCCCCCTCCCGCTTCCCGCGAAGAAAAGGAAACACTGTCTCGTCTCGATCCCTTTGATCCTTGCTAGTATCCAGGGCTCGTGTCTGCTTTCCTACTTTCACTTTTTACTCAAGCAGACACGAGCCCTGTAATGGATACTAGCAAGGATCAAAGGGATCGAGACGAGACAGTGTTTCCTTTTCTTCGCGGGAAGCGGGAGGGGGAGGAAAGGAAGACCTGGCCTCTGTGGAACATTTTTTGAAACATTTAATCTAAAAATTCCATAGCCATCAAATGCCTGGACCTATCATTCTGAAATTTCTGACACATATCTACCCCTAACCCATCTACAAAGTGAGCAATGTTCAGACTTCTAACTTTTAAAATAAAAAAGTTATAGGCGTTTCTTTCCTCATTGTTTCAAAAATTAATTGCCACCACATGCCTGGACCCAGCTTTCGGAAATTTTACACACCTATCAAGTGAAGTGTTCCCTGTAATGTGCCCATGTTTCCTGTTTGTATCTTAAAAAATAAAAAAATGGGAGGCGTAACTGTATTTACCCCACTACTACCCATTTTTCTAAAATTAATTGCCATACAAGGCAAGCACCTACGTTTTTGAAATTTCACACACATAGGTCCCAAGGTACCACCTACAATGTGGCAAAGTTTCATGTGTGTAACTTTAAAAATGACAAAGTTATAGGCATTCCTGGGTATTTATTAAAAAATTAATTGCCACAAAACGCATGCACCAATCTTTCTGAAATTTCTCACAGATAACTATCCCTAACCAGTCTACAATGTGCCCAAGTTTCCTGTTTGTATCTTCAAAAATAAAAATGTGGGAGGCATAACTGTATTTCTCAGTGGGAAAGTGCAATGCAATGATTCCCTATGGGAAAGTGCAATGCAATGATTCCCTATGGGAAAGTGCAATGCAATGATTCCCTATGGGAAAGTACTGTCCAATGAATCCCTATGGGCAAGTGCTGTCCAATGAATCCCTCATTGTTTCAAAAATTAATTGCCACACCAGGCAAGCACCAATGTTTCTGAAATTTTACACACATATCAAGTGAAGTGTTCCCTGTAATGTGCCCAAGTTTCCTGTTTGTATCTTCAAAACTAAAAAAATGGGAGGCGTAACTGTATTTACCCCACTACTACCCATTTTTCTAAAATTAATTGGCACACAAGGCAAGCACCTATGTTTCTGAAATTTCACACACATAGGTCCCAAGGTACCACCTACAATGTGGCAAAGTTTCATGTGTGTAACTTTAAAAATGACAAAGTTATAGGTGTTTCTTTCCTCATTGTTTCAAAACTTAATTGCCACACAAGGCAAGCTCCAATGTTTCTGAAATTTCACTCACATATCAAGGAAAGTGGTATCTGTAATGTGCCCAAGTTTCCTGTTTGTATCTTAAAAAATAAAAAAATGGGAGGCGTAACTGTATTTACCCCACTACTACCCATTTTTCTAAAATTAATTGCCACACAAGGCAAGCACCTATGTTTCTGAAATTTCATACACATAGGTCCCAAGGTACCTCCTACAATGTGGCAAAGTTTCATGTTTGTAACTTTAAAAATGACAAAGTTATAAGCATTCCTGGGTATTTATTAAAAAATTAATTGCCACAAAACGCATGCACCAATCTTTCTGAAATTTCTCACAGATAACTATCCCTAACCAGTCTACAATGTCCCCAAGTTTCATCCTTCTATCTTTAAAAATGAAAAAGTTATAGGCGTTTTTGTAAAACAATACTTGGCTATGGGAAAAAGCATTCAAAATGGCGTCCGTTCCGGATCGGACATCTGGTCCGATCCGATCCGACCAGCCTCCGATCCGATCCGATCCGATCCGACCCCCCAGGTCCGATTCCGATCCGCTATCCGATCCGATCCGGGGGGTCAGTGCACATCCCTACCTTTAACAGTTGTATTGAAAAGGGAATTTCAGCAGGTGTCATTTGTATGCATGCAGCACCTGGTGAAATTCCCTCTTCATCACAACAGTTAAGGCTGCAGGAGCCCTGCCCTCTTTTGTATCTGGTCACTCTAGTACAGCTCCTGCAGTTTTAACTGTTGTGATGAAGAGGGAATTTCTGTTTTTATTCTTTTATTCTGTTTGTCCACCAGTCTGAAATTCTTGAATGGGGAAGGGTATATAAATATTGTAAATAAATAAATAAAATTATTAAATCCAGGGCCCAAAATTACCTTGCTTCACCACTGCACAGATGTCACTACAGAGAAGACCCTTTCCTGTGCATAAAGGAGGTTTCTGGAACACAGCTTTGGCAGAAAATCTTATTGTATGGGTGAGATAATATGGGAAGAGGTGCCCCCTTAGGTATTTGAGTTCCGAGCCATTTAGGGTGTTTAAGGTAAGTATCGGGTAGCCCATGCAGTTCATTTAAGATGAAGTTCCTTACACAGAGAGCAAACTCACGGGTGTGCTTGGCAAGGAAACAATTTATCATTTCTTTGCTCAACTCAAACAAGGAGAAAATGTATTTGGGCAGGCACTTGAATGGGAAAAATCCATTTCCTTCTGCCATGCTGCCTCTCTGTCCACACCAGCTGCCAGCAAAGCACTATTCCAGGTGCTTGCTCTGACTGTTTAAAGATTTCTTAAAGACAGGGCTAGCAGCCGTTGTATCACTACATTCTACGTGGGGCTGCCCTTAAAGACGGCTCGGAGATTGCAGCTGGTGCAAAATGCAGCAGCTAGACTTCTGACCGGTACATCCCCAAAATACCATATAACACCGGTCTTAAAGGAATTGCACTGCCTGCCTATATGTTTCTGGATAGAATTCAAGGTGTTGGTAATGGCATTTAAAGACCTACAGCTTGGGACCTCGATACTTGAGGGAGTGCCTCTGCCTATATATGCCTGCCCGAGACTTGAGATCGGTTGGAGGAGCCCTCCTCCATGTCTCACCAATGTGAGACACAGGCTGAATTCAGACAACACATTAAGCAACTGAGGGGGGAGGGGGGAAACAATCGTCAGTTGTTTTACTTATTGTGTTGTGTGGAGGGTAACACGCCGCTCACAAACTACTGAAGGCATGATATTCCGCCCAAATAAGCAACAGAGAGAAACAACTGGCTTGCAAGTTGTTTAGCTCAAAGCCAGTTGTTTAAAGTGTTGTGTGGTGGGGTGAGTGGGTTAAAACACAAGCCCATAGAGGCAGGTGGCAAGAACGACCAAAGCGGTGGCTGCCACTCTGCTACAACTGGTGCAACTTGCAGAGGCTGCTGGGATACAACTGGGAGGACTGAGGGTGAAGGGAGGGTGCGGAGAGGGGCAGGGGCTGTGTCAGTCAAATGCTGGGTTGACTATTGGTCCACTCAACCCCAGCCCCAACCACCCACAGTTGTGTAGGAACATGTTGTGTGGGGAGTACCCACAAAATAACCAACTGTGAGTTGGCTACTCAACCCACCATTGACTAATGTGTTGTCTGAATTCAGCCATACACTATGGTAGGACATGGGAGAAGGGCTTTCTCTAGGCTGAGAAGTTAGTTCCTGGTGGTATTCCCTCTTCATCACAACTGTTAAAGGTGCAGGCACTAAGAAGGCAAGGCCCCTGCAACTTTAACAGTTGTGATGAAGAGGGAATTTCACCAGAAACTAATTGCATACAAATGACACTGGATGAAATTCCCTTTTCTCTACAACTGTTAAAGTTACATGAGCCCTGACCTAGATTTTATCTGGTCACCCTAGCTTTCTCTGTTGTGGCACCCCAACTGTGGAATGCCCTCCATTTGGAGGCCCAACTGGCACCAGCACTGCATTCCAGCGCCACGTAAAGACGTGGCATTTTAACAAAGCCTTTGAAGGCTAAATTCACCAAGCCTGCCTTTGTTTTAACTGTTTTAATTGGTTTACTGCTTTTAAAAAATTATCCTGGTTTTAGCTTGGTTAATGGTTTAATTTGATTTTAGCTGTGTATATTTATTGTTCTATATTGTTGTATAATTTTAACTGTACGCCGCCCTGAGTGATATAGGGTGGAATACAAATGTTTTAATAAAATGAAAAAGCATGGCCTTGTGGTTTCTTTCTTTGTGTTCTACCATGCAGAGCTACTAGCCCTTAAGAGCAGACAAGAAAGATTAAGTGGACACAAATAGATATTGCGAACGGAGAAGAGAAACACACGAAATAAGATTCAGACACCAGAGCTTGGGATAAACTAGGGCCTCTTTATTTACATTGGGGATGCTCCCCTCCTTGATTCTGAGCATGACGTGCGGGAATTTCACTTATTTATCTCAGGCGCTAGCCTGCCGTTTTAGGGCGAGCCACTCCATTGAACCCAGGGGTCGGGAATACCCGGCCCCCTATTCAAACAACACTTGAGTGTTTGGTGAGACCATCTGCGTCATCCACAGCCCGGGCTGCACAGCTCAGGTAGATGAGACAAGCCGGTCCCCAAAGGCAAGCCATATCCTGACACGGGAGCTGCACAGCCCCCGAGGAGCAGGGCCTCTGACTTGCCAATCACCTTAAAGGTGCCTGAGTGCTCACCATTCCTATCCTCATCCCCCCAAACTTCCCGCACTATCCGTCTAACCATTAAATCCACCTATTTATCCTCCATCTAAGATTGAAACCAGTATGGAGTAGTCAAAACCTTTGCACTCTAATGCCAGGGAAAATTCCTACTCAGCCTCCTCCCCAAAGAGGACGACTGGCTAATCCCATACTAGCTGGTAGGGAGGGAGGGTGGGGCAAGAAGAAAAGAGAGGCCGTTTGGCTGCACGGGTGGGCTTTTATAGGCTAGCCCGCCCACCCCGCGCCAGCCTATACGCATGCAGCACGCGTATAGACTTATTTCGCCCTCCTCTCCCCGCCCGCAACAACCGACCCCCCCCCCCAAGCCGTTCCAGCTAGGAGGGGATCGGGCTTTTCTACACAAGTCATTTAGTGTGCATTCATCAGCCCCTACTCACAGTTGCTTATAGGTTTTAAAGATAATGCAGCACCTGGTGAAATCCTCTCTTCATTCCAACAGTTAAAGCTGCAGGAGCCCTGTTCTCTTGACCAGATACAACAGAGGGCAGGGCTCCTCCAGCTTTAACTGTTGTGATGAAAAGGGAATTTCACCAGGTTATGCATGCATACAAATGACACCTGCTGAAATTCTCTTTTCTATGCAACTGTTAAAGAAACAGGAGCCCTGTCCTCCTATTCATATGGTCACCCTAGAAGCCCATTCCTTAAAATTAGCACCATACAGGATCCTCCAAGGAGTTGATTTCTAGTACTATACCGATTTGACATCTGTGAAGGAACAATCATATTTAGCTGCCATGTGCCGCAGCAAGTGCTGAATGCACACGACTCTATTTCACTTCAAAAGAGGCATGCGTGCTCATCTGCGTGTGGCTTATATACGTGAACATGATTAAACAAGAAAGCAATGCTTAAGAGGCTTACTTGACCAAAAGTCATTATATGAACACAGCATCACTGATGACAAACCCTTCATATATACAACCCTGAACATTCAAATTCAGCTCCATGATATAAATGGCTCCTTCGAATAGGCCAGCTTGCTACTAGTTATCACTTCAAAAGAGAAAAGACCCCCAAATTCGAAATTGGCAGAAGGAAGCCAGATAATAGCAGTTTTTTTCTTTTCTTTTTTGTGCTACTAACATTAATTTGGCAGCTTTTAATAGGAAGGAAAAAATACAGTTTTATGGCTGAATTATTTCTCTTTGGATGAATGAGTTTTCATTAGAGCTGGCCTTTAGGAATTTGGAAGATGGGCAAACACCTAGGAAAATTAAATTAGCGGATGCCCACTAGAGTTTGCATTGGCTGTGAATGATAACTGATTATTATGAAGAGCCCATTCAACAGTTTACCTAAGCAAAGAAGAGGTAGGTGAAAAGGTGCCTGTCATTTCCAGAGTCAAATGTATATCAAGAGTGAAGACAAAACAAAAAAAGCTTCCAACTGTTTAGCCCCATATATATATATATATATATATATATATATATAGTACAGGAGAAATCCAGTTGTTGAAAGGGATAAGGAAAAATAAATAAATAAATAAATAAATTTATTTTAGCATTATATCCCGTCCTTTAGCCAAAAAAAGGCTCTCAAGGTGGCTTACAAAAGTATTTCTTAGGACAGTCCCTGCCCACAGGCTTACAATCTAAAAAAAAAACCTGACACAAAAGGAAAGGGGATTGGGAGGGAGGAAGGGGGGGGGAAGCAAGTTCAGGCCCTCGATTCTTAGTTACAAAGTTCAGCAGCTGTTTCCTTTCTGTCTCCCTCTAATAGCCTCATACAGATCCAGGCACGATGGAGAGGTGCCTGGCTGCCACTTCCTTTCCCTCTGATGGCCTCATTATCACATAAAAGCTTGTGTTGTTGCCGAAAAACAAATCCGGGGGGTGGGGGATATACTATCAAAACTGCATAAAGTGAACCGAAAGCTGTCTAACCATCCATGCTATACCTGTGCACATGAGTGTACAGATCAGAACTATTCACCTGACTTTTTCCATACAGTAGGGTCTCACCAGCAGTCCAAATACGCTTCCTGGGTAGATTGAGAATGTGAGTATTGATGAATGACTACGTAGACTCTGGCTGCCACCACCACAAAATGTTGGAATGCAGTTTGGGATCCCTGTAGAGGCGGTCTACATTGGTGTGGCGGAGATGTTGCTACTCCTGTTGCAAAACTTCTAATAAGTGGCATGTTGCCCAGGACAGCCACCAAAATGGGCTGGGAGACCCAGCATTCACTTCGCCGCTTTCATATGTGTTATACATCGCTGTGTTGCATTTTTGTTTCGTTGTAATCTTACTTTGAACAACATTGTTTAATTCCACGTGTGTTTTACAATAGTGCCCTGAATGCCATTTTTAACTACCATCGTTACTGGACCACTGGTAATAGGACTAGATTAACCCTCAAGTGTTGATCAGTTAAAGAAATGAAACTGGTTTTGTTGATGGAAACCTAGTGAGAAGATGAACATGAAAGGATTGATTCTGTGCATGAATAACTAGGGCCAGCCTCATCATTAAAACAGGGTGAAGTGGCCTCCACAGGCAGCTGATTTGGGGTGACATGGGAGGGAAGCAAAAAATTATTTAATTTATTATCATTTAGCTTTTCTACATGAGGCTATTCATCTGCACATAAGCTGCTGTATCTACTTTCAGCTTCATCACAGAATTGAGATCGAAGCATTACGTGAGGACTGTTTCCTATCCTGCTACATAACCACTAGGTGGCACTGTGTTATATCAAAATAGGGTGGATACACAAGAAGAAATTGAGTTTTCTCTCACATTCATAATTAAATGCTACATCTTCTCTGCTCTAAAACAACTAGCTGAGAGTGCTGGTTAGGTGGTGAAGGGAAACTGGAAGGTCTTGTCATCATCTAAAGAGCCCATAAACAACCATGAGTAGGGAATGATGAACACATGTTAAATACTTCATGTAGAAAAGCCCATTGTATTTATAACCCACTTGTGGGATTTTCTGCCTCTAATGCCAAAATAACTTGGCTAACTTTGGGTATGATGTACCTTGACTTAGGGAGCCGTGCTGCTAGCCTCAGGCAGCAAAATGTCTTAGGCTGGCCAAGGGAATAGCTAAACAATAGCCTTCCATTTTTCTGCCTTATTCTCAGGGTGCCTTAGGATTTCTTTTGTTGGTGTTTCTGAACTTACCTTATTGTTGTGAGGTGGCCGAGGATGCTGTATGTGTTCTCTCTCTCTCTCTCTCTCTGCTATACCTCCCTTTATTCCGCTGTAGCCTCCAAGGGTTACTCCAGTCAGCCAGAACTAGGCTGACGAGTGTTACCCAGAGGACCTTCTCTTCTGCCACTCCCAGACTGTGGAATGGCCTGCTGGAGAAGATTCGACAAATTAGCAGTCTTCTTGAATTTAAGAGAGCCGCGAAGACTGCTCTCTTCCGGCAGGCCTACCCAGTTGAATTTTAAGATGTTTTAAATAATATATTTGTTTTTATCAGTTTTAATGGTTTATTTATTTTGTGATTTTAATATTTATATTTATTCTTGTTCCCCGCCTCAATCTGGATGGAGAGGCGGGTTAGAAATAACATAAAATAAAATAAATAAATAAGGTTGCCTGTGCTTCCTGATCTGAGGAAACCCTGTGGGAGGAGTTCCCTCAAGACATCTAACTCTGGGTTTTTGTTGAAGTGCAGAAAACCCAGGGAGCTTGCAGACCACAGAGAGGATTGCACAGTGAGGCAGAATACCCCCACACACCCTTTGGCCACCTCATAAGCAAGATCCGCACAAGAACCCCGGACCCACCCATAAGAATTTCGCAGATATTTTCTTTTTCCATTGGATCCACATGCAGATATGCACTGATTCTATTTGTTTGTGTGATTGTTATTTTTAACCTTCTCATTCTTAATGATATTTACAGAATACAATGGAGTAAATTCAATGCAACCAGAAAGAGCCAGGAAATAAACATATGTGCCAAAGGGTAAAATGAAAGAAAGAAAAGAATGCATATAATTCTAAGGTGAAGATTTGAGGAAATAATAAATATATCGATAAAAGTATAGAAGGACTGCTGTGAATCATTTTAAATCATAAATGTGACTAGTATATACTAATAGGGTTCAGACTTATTGTAATCCTACAAAATACTTAGAGGTGTCTGAAAACAGTAAAAAGCTAGACTTTTTTTTCCAGCCACAGTGAAGCAGATGACTCCCTGAAGTCCTGGCCTCCTACTGTAGTGGGTGTGGGCAACTATGTTATAGATGATACAAAGCCTAGTAAATGACTCAGCCAATACATGGCAGTCAGTACCTTGTTGCCATAGTAGCAGGGATGCATCCTAACCACTGAGACAACCTGGATGTCTCACAAAAGGCTTGTGAGACCATGCAGTCTGAAGAAGCATTGATAGCAGAAGGGTTAGAAGCTGAGGAAGAGATAGCTCTGGTCCTTTCTCCCATGATGGGTGAAAGGGAAGAACAGGAAGAATCAGGTGTACTTTAACTTCCTCCATTTCTGAGGTATAGCAGAGCTCCAGTGCCGCTACATACTCCATGCGTCCATTTTGGCACAAAATGCCACACAGAAATGGGTCTTTCTAACATGGGTCATCCATGCTCTTGAGCTAAGAAGGAATGTTATCCATAAGAAGTACATACTATAATTCTTCATAACTGTTTGTGGGACATGGAGATGTTTCCACACCTTTCTTTTCTTCACTTGACTTACAGTTAGCTATTTGCAGACTGCAGGGATTGCCTCTGAATTAAAATCCCTGGAGGATACCATCCATGGATCAAAATGAATTTTATACACAGTAATTCTTTCCATATGAATCTTCAGAACCTTCTCCCAGATTGTTTGTAGCTTTGGGCAGGACCACTGGGTATGCAGATGTGATCCAATCTGAACACAGATCTTTCAAAGAAATAAAAAAAATAAATATTGAGTGACTCTTAGGTAAAATATGTGATATATTCAGTAGCAGATACCATCTAGCAATGCTTCATAGGCCTCCCCTAGGTAGATGAGAAAAGCATAGAGGTCCAGATAGAGAAGTACTTACTGAAATCATGGCTTTTGCCTAGATGTCTGCCTCCCACCCCTTGACATATATGATGGTACATCATGCCATACAGAAGACTGCATCAATTGATAGTAATTTACAGAAAGACAAAATACAGTTAAAAATTAAGGAACAAACTAACATTCAAAAATGCTACATCATTTTATATATTAAGGAAAAGTGCACACAAAAATGTGCATATGAATGTAAGTAACATCAAAAAAGGATTTAATTAGGAATTGTTTGCAAAAACGTGTTTATTAGGCAGTATTGTGCTCAATCATGTGTGTATTAGGAGAAATGTGTACAAAATTGCATATGAATTTTCATGTGTCCGTTTTTTTCTCTTCGGGTTTAAAATGAACCAAACTGAATTGGAAAAAAAAATCTCAAAATTTGGGACAAACCAAACTCAACATTGAGACACTGAACAACGTAGAGAAACCAAAACTGGCAGATTAACCCGTCTCTGTTTCCTATGCACTGTGAGGCGGCTACACCCCTCACCTGTCTCTTGCTTGTCGTTCACCTCAAGATGACCATCCACAAATCTGCTCTGTTGCAGCCAATGGGGGAATAGTTGCTTCACAAGCTCAGTACTTATTCCAGCAGGTCTCAAGTTGGCACTTCAGCCAAATGGTCGTCCCCAAACCAGATGGGCCTAAGGAAAATTGGCCTCATTTTCTTTCACCTTTATGTAATGAAAGCAAGCGTTGGAAGCACTTTAGTGCCAGCAAAGGTGGAGAAATTGGGGGAAGGGGGAATAAACCTCCACTTGAATGCAAACTGAACATATAAACCCAGCTGCTCCCTGATACTTTGATACTAGCTCAGCGATGAGAAGTTAGCTGACAGAAGCTTTTTGACAACTGCAGCTAGGAGACCTCATATATGCTCATCCGGGGCTCAGTAGTGAAACTGTGGTTAAGGAAGAGGAATAGTTTGAAGTCTGGCTCTCCGACATTAAATGTCCAAATGACTCAGAAGTCTAATTTTATGCCTTTGGTTTATAGAGGTGTTAAATGCTGTTAAATGTCCATGCTCCTAATAAAAGAGATTAAGGAGCCACCTCAAAGCTCATTTGAGTACTCCTTAACCTTATTCTTGTCTCTTCTTCACCTTTTTCTGCCACTCCAAACACATCCAAGGATTTACTCTGACTATATATCTAAAGCTCATTTGCAGGGATCTTTTCCCCCAAGCAAATTAATGGACCATGGTGGCAAGAAAGTTAAAATTTCACCTCACACCCAAACATGAAAGATAAAAGAGATTTGTGAAGGCAAAACTAAAAGTTTGGAATATTTCATTTGCCACGAGGACTTCTGGAAGTATTTGTTAGTCGAGCAAATTAATTGCATCTTGTTTGGGTCCTGATAAGCCCTCAACTGCTGCTTCCTTGCAGTTAGTTTAAGGCAAATTCAATTCACATAATGAAGTAGATATACTGAGAGTATGGGTTGAACGAATCCATGGGGGCTGTTTCCCAGTTACATGCATGCACATAGCCTGATTTATCTTTGGATACTGTACACTTGAAGGCTGACAGACAAATGTGTGAGCTGACCCTGTTATATAATTTGAGACTGCGTTAACAATCTGTTTGTGGTTGTCTATCTGTGATGTTCACACATGCAAATCATCACTCCATCTTTCAATCATTAAGTGCCCAACCTGCATTTGTGAAGCAGACCACTGTTGAAACAGTCATGTGGCTGCTTTAGCATAATTCCAACTTGCACCCCAGACCACGTTCTGCACATTGTCGTGAAAAGGTGGCTCACACATGCATAAACACCATTTAATTATTAAACAGCACTTCCTGACTTGCAGATGTAAGGTGTGAAGTGACTTTCCTAAAAAAAAAGCATCTGTTGTGATTCCAAGCCCTCCCAGTGATGTGAGACAATAAAGATATCTGCTGTGTGATGTACAAAGTTTTATTCAACAAATAAACATCTCTTCACACTTGAAGGGAGTGTGAATGCTAGGAGCTATCCTCTGAGCTGAATTTAGTTAACAAAGCCTGGCAGTTGCCTTCAACTAAAGCAGGACTGTTTCCCCGCAGCCCAACAGACACTTATTTGAGAGAAGCTCCTCATGAGTCTCTACTCTAAGGTACTGTTTCCCACCTCCTCTCAACTCCGCCCACTTGACCCAGCTGTGGACTCTGTGATCAGTCAACTCTGATGTCCCCTCCCCTTCCAACAGAGGCTGAGTTCCCAGGAGAGGGGGAAATGGTCACAGTCTTTGGCATTCAGTCTGATAAGCTCTTGGAAAGATTCAGCTTTGACCACTGAAGAGTCTTGGAGAATCTCCTCCCTCGCTTCCTCTCCTGTCTGATATACTTCTTCAACTTCAGACAGACCCCAAAGTCCCTTTCCCCGCATTAGGGAGAACAGGCGTGATCCTGAGAGCATCACTCTACGATACAATGTGAGAAGATATGAAAGAACTGCCTTTAAAGTTGGATCTCAGATTGGCTCATTCACCCATGCAATTCAATTAGTGCTATGGACATTGAGCATTGAACCTGTACATCTGCACCACCATTAAGCTTCCTAAAGTGGATGGAGTGGTGAGGCAGTAAATGCTAACTGGGCTGTGAGCTGAGTGAAACAATTGATTCAATGGCTATTTATTATTTGCTACACTCTGCACAAATTTGCTCAACCCACATTTTGATTACAGAGGTAGCCTGTTGTGGATGCCAACAATGGTTCTGGGTACTGCTCAGTAATACTTTGAGAAATCTGGAGACAGATTCCACTAATTGAAGAACGAATCCTCTGCTTCTGGGTATTATGCAGAACACTGTAATACACAATCCAGTAAATCCAGATTTGGCAGGCATGACTTTTTTCACGTTGCATGTTTTTACAAATGCATGTATCGTACAGGTGGATTCAGGTACATGGGGGAGTTGTGATCAGCTACAGCTCCCCCTTTGACGAACACCTGGTGGCAAAGACAAGTTTGCCTCTCTGCATAATGTATGAAATGGTCTTTTGGGGGATAAAGCTGCAAAATGTGTGCAAAGGAAAGGGGATGCAGTATGGATTAAGAGAATAGGTGAATAGGGTGAAACTCTGTTATACTTGCTTCACCCGTCCCAGTAACAAGCCCTTTGAAACAACAACAACAACAAAACTATGTGCGTATTTATAGAACATGCGTGTAGGGGGTGTGGAGGTACACACACACACACCTCTCTTGACCTCCCTGTGCATACAGGCTCTGACCCAAACCTCTCCTCATTGAGTAGGAAGGTTTAAAGTGGGGTTCCAAGCATCCCCATTCTCAAGAATCCTGTGCTATCAAGGTTTCTCATTTCCTGTGCACCTCAGGTCAGACAAGTGACCTTCGAGTGACTTTCAGACTCATATTAATGCATTCTGCCCAGATGTCTTGTAAGAGCTTAAGGAGGAGACTCAATACGTAATGTGTTATTGACAATATTGTGAAATATGCTAATTATCTTTTGTAACTGCAGATGCCACCACCTAAGCACACCTAATTTTCAGGTCTCTCTCTCCCTGTCTTTCCAGTGCCACTTAACAATCAGGTTGCTCCCTCGCCTTAAATTAATAGGCTCATCTACAAGGAGCATCGCGAAGCTTTGCTTTTATCATGCCCTCCCTCTCCTTTGCCAGATCATATAAACAAATAATGCATGTAGTAAAGTGTTTCCTGTTTATGCAGGCTGTTCTTTTGAAAACAATTGCCTCATTAGCAATTCAAACAACCAAAACCACACCAGAGGCTGCACTGTGTATAGCCTTTCCACATTCATTAGGGGACTTGCTTAGCTAGCACTGAGATTTCAGTTACCAGCAGTCAGTCTGTCTCTAAATCCAGAGAAAGTCCTCAGAGACATGTGGCTGAGCTAATAAGCTTCACTGGGACACTGGACAATTCCTGTTATCTATGTGACTCTGCATTGTCTCTCTCAAGTCTAGTTATGTTCTTTGGCCTGCAAATGAGCCATCAACAGGTGGTTTGTGTACATGCCAGAGGGGACAGAGAGAATATTTTTCCTGAGTATTACAATGCCCTCCATCCTAATGAAAGAACCATGCTCTCCCAAGGTTCCTGTTACCTGGCTCTTTCTATACAGATCATTGGTTAAAGTGTTTCTCACTCATCGAAATGCAAGCTTGGAAAATGAAGTTCTCTAAAGTTTGGATCAGAAAGACTGCCTAAACACTGAACTCATGCAGGTAAACTCTTTAGAGATTGAAATTCCATCTCTAAAGGCAGCCAAACAATAACAGGATGGATATAAGAGATGGATATAAGAGACAGATTAACTGTGGAGTGA
Source organism: Anniella stebbinsi (assembly GCA_029215795.1). Lineage (NCBI taxonomy): Eukaryota > Metazoa > Chordata > Lepidosauria > Squamata > Anniellidae > Anniella > Anniella stebbinsi. The sequence goes on from JARDYH010000006.1 coordinate 4,919,909, forward strand.
TGTTGTACCTGCCGATGTTGTACCTTTTAAGAAAGACATATTGAGGTAAGGTAGACTTGCTCAATTTTTGTCTCCATGCAATGTTCCCAAGCACCCCCAGAAAGTATCTTATATCAACCAGAATCTTCCCCCTCCTCAGAAGTTATTTTAGCGATTGCAGTGGCACATTCCTCAACCTTAGCAATCAGCGGAATCATGCCAGAGAAGTGGTGGCTGAAAATGGTGTCCCACCTCATATGGACCAGGTGCGCCGACTCCTAAATTCTCCTTCATAACCTTAGAAATATCCACCAAGCTAAACCATCTATAAGTAAGGCAAACATAATTAAGCCAAATATGCCAAAATCAGTATTCATGTTGCATTCTCTTAAGGCTTCTTGAAAGCAAACACATTCAGGGATGGGTGAGAAATTCATTTCAGTTTGAACCATTTGCAAAAGAATCATAAAGTTCTCTATATTCAGGGCAAAAGGAACTTGAGCTTTTAAAAATACATGTGGGAGAAACTGAAACGTAGGTCAGATCTACAGCTTGTGACAAATTGTTACGTTCACATCCTGGTAACGCTCTATCCCTTTTCCACATTTATACCTCACAGGATAGACAATTACATTGGTTGTTGGATTTTGAATAATGTGGAATAAAAAGTAAGAAATAACACCATGAAAGTGGCCTATGGAATGTATAATGTGCCCCAACAGTTATCAGTGCACTTCAATAAGCTATAAAGCAGTAGTATAGATCCAGCCTGAGACTCTCTGAGAGATTCATCCATCCAGGGCCAAAGATTTAAGTGCTTAGCTCTCTGGATTTGAATTTCAGCGTATTCTGTCATATCAGTGCTCAATTAGAGTAGTCATCTCTATTTTTCTGATTCTGACCTGCTCCTAATCTTTAACAGGTATACAATGGTTCTCCCTATGCTAGGAATAGTTGTACCTATTGGATTTGTTTGGTGCTGATGGTTGAGAATTACATTCAGTTTGCTTTTGATCAGAATGGAACAATATTAGTGAAGTTCATCATACTTAGCAGAGAAAGAACATGAGATCTTTTTTAAAAGAAAAAATCTGAGAGAGAGTGAAGATGACAGATTTGTCCATCCATAAAAGCATTAAACTACTTCTGGGTTACTGATGACCATGTTGTCACATTATGTGACTAATTTTGCAATTCATTGCAGTTCATTGGATTCCAAAGCACCTTTTGTCGTCTGAAGGGTTTCATCATGTGTTTGGGCTTATTATGCAATGAACCCTTTGGGACAACATACCTCAATGGGAATTGCACTGCATGGAGGCTGCAAAAGGTATTGGGCAGTGACAAAATTGATGGAGCCATTTGAAGCCAGAAATGGGCAATCTGGCACTGAAGACTACTCCTCTCTCTCTCTCTCTCTCTCTCTCTCCCCTCCCCCCCCTTGGAATTAACTGAATTGTAACTTAAGGCTTTGGGGGGGAACTAATATCTTCAAAACAAATTCAGAGAGGAATTTTAATATGGTAAACATGTCATATGTATAATAGAAAACAAAGGGATAGCTGTGGACAGATATAGTGGCTAAGACTGTAATCTTGAGAGATGGGGAAACTGTTTCAAATCTGACCTTAGCCACGAACTCACTAGGCATACCTAGAGAACCGACTATCCTTCAGACTCACGTAGACTATAAGAATTTTTAAAAATCCATTTATCATAAGGTTGTTGCAAGAATTACTGAAGTAATTTATATAGAATGAACCACCACCACCACCAATGGGTTGGATCCAGTGGAGCCCTCCCACAAACAGAACAAGTCCTTCCATTCATAGAAGGGACTATTCCACAAACCAAAGAGGATTCAATCTCATGGCTTCCACTAATGGAAGTGAGGAGGTGATCTTCACTGATTTACCCTTCCTCCTACAACTCCTGCAATACTACCTCTCGCACTGTTTCAGAAGAACAAAAGAACATAAGAAGAGCCATGCTGGATCAGAACGAGGTGTCAAGCTCCCCAGTCCCTTGGGCAAGCGCACATCACACATTCTGGCAAACTGACATGGAATACCTAAATACCTAAATTTCCTAGCAAAGGCTCCTCATCTTTGCACCAGTTAAAAAGGGAAGCTAAGACATCTCCTCCAGACCATTTGACAGACAAGAGCTCTTGGCCTTTCAGCAATGCCCCTGTCCAAATGGATCATTGCTGCTCAGCCCTCCAGGATGACGCTTCAACCTGGATGACCCTTCTGCGAACTCCTCCCCAACTCTTTCAGATTCCCATGGAGAACTTCTTCTTCCCATGGCTGAAGCCAGCAGGTGGATGAAAGTAAGGTGACTCCTCTTGGCTCTGCTCTGAGAACACTGACAGTGATAAGTTCACACAGATTCTGATGTTTCACAGGCTGAAATAGGCCCAGACTCTTCCAGACTACTTTTAATTAAATCTTAGCTATAAACTACAAGGCACACTGCAGTGCTGATGCTGTTCCCTGACACAAGGGTCAACCTTGTTCAGCATTTTGTTTACACAGAGACCAACCAGAGGTAGCATAGAGGAATCAGGACTAGTAGCCGTTGATAGTCTTGCCCTCCAAGAATTTGTCTGACCCCCTTTTAAAGCCATCCAAATTGGCATTACATCTTGTGGTAGTGAATTCTATAGTTGACCCATGAAGTATTATGCCTCCCTATCCACATGGTTGCTCACCCTCCAGGGCACAGGGGGAAGGCATACTAGTGAAAATTCCTTCCTTCCTTTCATTCAGTGGCAGCTAAGAATGTCCTGTTCCTTGAGCAGAAGTCCACACATTGATTTTTGGATCCAATCGAATATAAAATGAAAGGATTGTTATAACTAGAGCTGAGAACAGCCCCCCTGATCCGGTCCAGATCCAGATTCGGATTTGGATCCAGAGACCCTCCTTTTCCCCACAGACTTGCAAGTCTATGGGGAAAGGGACTCACCACTCTTCTCCCACTGTCCCTGCTTACCTGCTGCCTCCTCATCATCGTGGCCTGGCTCTCAGTAGAGAGGAAGCAGTGGTGGCCAGCAGACATCAGTAGCGGACAGCGGCGGCGATGAAGCAGCAGGTAAGTAGGGAGAGTGGGGAGAGGGTGGTGAGTCCAATGGACTCACTGCCGGCCTGGTGTCCCTGGGTGCTGGCTGTGCAACTAGCACCCAGGGACTGGAAGGCAATGGGCCCTGGATCTCCGGATCAATCTGAAACGATCCAATCTGGAATGATCCGGACCTCCCCCAATCTGGTTTGGGATTCTGATCTGGATCTGTTCACAGCCCTAATTATAACACAGTTTTGAAGCAAAGCAATCTGATATGTTTTCTTCTGTACAGCCATTGCACTCTAAACTGAAGAAATCTTTCCCACTAATAAAGCAAAGGGTGTGTTGCATCAACCTCTTTAACTAGATAAAACAGCCTCATGAAGAAAAAAAATAATCTTTGCCAGCTTGATTTGTCTGAGCAAAACACTGAGTGATATATTAACTGTAGCTTTAGTTGTGGTCCCCCTCCCTGCTTTACTTTGAAAGGTCATTCCTGAACCAGCTTGACGTGCAATCTTCATGCTGATCAAACAATAGAAAGTAATAATGGTATGACTAAAAAATCTTGTATATCAGAAGTGATTTAGGTGAATGACTTGCTGATGAGGATTAATGACCTGCTCTGTCTTTATATATGTGAGCAGCAGGAGAGAGACATGTCTGTTGACAAAATGCATTACCGACTCTTGAGCAACATTCTGTATCATGAGAAAAGAACACCTTATCTAAGTTAGACCAAATGCTACAGGGGAATGGGAAGGAAAGAACTGTCCTCCATTTTTGTATTGAGTTTGGTTTTGGGGATGTTATAAGGTTAAATTTCTCTCTCTCTCTCTCTCTCTCTCTCTGTGTGTGTGTGTGTGTGTTTGTGTATTCATTCAAACTAGTCTTTTTCACCTAAAAGGTTAATAGTTCAGAGTTCAACAGTTTAGTGATAATGTAGAAGTCAGCATGGTGTAGTAGTTAGAGTGTTGAACTGGGAGTTGGGAGATCCGGGTTCTAGTCCCCACTTGGCTGTCGTGACTCCCGCTAACTCTCTAAGCTTCTGCTCACGACTTTAGGCACACTGACACACAACAATAACAGTGAGATTTCTTTTATTTGTAAATCACACGGAATTCAAAGCATGACGGTTTCATTTCTGCAAACACACACTTGAAGCTGAAGACGGACCAGACAGCTTTCAGGTAGAACAGCTTAATGCGAACAGCACACACTCAGGGAATGACATTTAGAGTTAGTCCCAGTCCCCAGAGATCAGGAGTGGCCACGCTGCGCTGAGTCCTCTGGCAACAAAGGGAGACTCTAGGATCAGGCCTCCTGACAGTAGAACATCGGTCATCTGGCAACTAAATCCTCACTCAGCCTGTCGGGCACACTAAGCTGACCACGGAAGCCAGATGCCAGGGAATGAACCTTTGTGACTTAGGGACCTTTCCCAAATCTCGAAGCTTTAGCACTGAGGAAAGGTCCTCTTGCAGGTCCCACACACACACGAGTTTCAGAACAGCAACGATCAGCCTCTATCTTCTCTGTGCCCGTAACTTTGGCTCCATGCAGAGAAACAGCAGGCTATAGAACACGAAATCTAGAACAGTAATCTCAAATCCAAATCTATGAAAAGCCACAGCGCACTTTTCATGGCAGAGTTCTTTAGAAGTAACAAGTCCAAACAGCAACAGAACATGTACAGAGTGCATCACACAATTCCAAATCAGATAGAAGCTCACAGCAGCAGCAGAGCAGCAAGAGGATAGACGAGATAATTCCTAGCAAAGGGATTTCTCTTAGGACATAGGCAAATATAGTGTGGAGGCTGGGAAATTCTACCCTACTTTGACAGACAGGGCTTCAGGCCTGTAATCTAAACTCCTGTGCCAACAGGGTGGCACGGTTCAACCTCTTCTTGATGATGCCACAATGTGAGGAAGAGAGCCCCCACCTCTCTTAAAACAACCTTCATTCTCACAGAACTCTCAAGGCCTTCAGCCTACAGTTATAGATAAGCAGAGAAGCAGAGACAAATTCTTCTCATAACAAATTGCCAAGTCTTCAGTCTACAATTCACAGGGCCAGCCCTGTGAATTGTCTTCGAAGCACCTGACACCCAACATCGGCCATGGAAACCCACTGGGTGACTTTGGGCCAGTCACAGACTCTCAGCCCAACCTACCTCACAGGGTTGTTTTTGTGAGGATAAAATGGAGAAGAGGATTATGTAAGCTGCCTTGGGTTCCTTGGAGGAAAACAGGCAGGACATAAATGTATTGAATAAAATAGTTTTGAACCAGAAGGCAGTGTATTATATACTTCCGCCTACAGTCAGAGTAAGAAAGTGGGGGGGGGGAGGGGGGAGTATTTACTCAGGGAACCGAAACTTGGTTTGTAAAAATGAACAAAAAAACGACCCTCCTGATTGGTTGGAGTTGTGGAGAGGAAAACAACATTTTGAAAAGTTATAAGTAAAAAGGCGATAGAGGGAGGGAGAGGGAAGGAGGGGGGAGAAAGGGCAAGAGCTGCTGGAACCGGAGAACTATCTGGGAGAGCCGGACCATAGGCATGAACACATTGCTTGAAAAGGAACTTGAAAAAAAGGAAACAGTTAGGAGAATATCTGGCATTCTTTGAGAGTGTCAATAAACGTGTAGGCGGGTGATCTAGTGAACTCTGTGTACTTGGACTTCCAACAGGCTTTTGATAAAGTCCCTCAACAAAGACTCCTGAGCAATCTTAGCAGTCATAGAATTAGAGGAGAAGTCGTCTGGATCAGTAACTGGTTAAAGAACAGACAGCAGGGAGTAGGAATAAATGGCAAATTCTCCCAAAAGAAGGAAGTACATTGTGGGGTCCCACAGAGATCGGTATTGGAACAAATGCTTTTTAATTTGTTCATAAATTATCTGGAATTAGGCGTGAACAGTGAAGTGGCCAAGTTTGCTGATGACACCAAATTATTTAAGGTGATTAAAACGAAAGGGATCGCGAGGAGCTCCAAAGGGATCTCTCCACGCTGGGAGAGGGGGCATCCAAATGGCAAACGTTGTTCAATGTAAGCAAGTGCAAAGTGATGCACGTTAGTGCAAAAAATCCCAACTTTAAGTGTGACCTGATGGGATCTGAGCTAACAGTGACTGTCAAGCCATTGTGCAGCTGCTGTAAAGAAGGCAAACTCCATATTAGGCACAATTAGAAAAAGAATTGAGAATAAAACTGCCAGTATCATACTGCCTTTATACAAAACTATGGTGCAACCACTGTGTACAGTTCTGGTCACCACATTTAAAAAAAGATATTGTAAAGCTGGAAAAAGTGAAGGGAAGGACAACTACAATGATCAAGGACTGTTTAGCTTGGGGAAAAAACAGAGAGACATGATGGAGATGTACAGATTCCTGCATGGTATGGAGAATGTAGTTGGGGAAACTTTTTTCTCCCCCTCCCATAATACTAGAACTGGGGGGTCATCCCATGAAGCTGATTGGTGGGAGATGCAGGACACATAGAAGGAAGGACTTCTTCACACAGCACATAGTTATACTATGGAATTCACTACCGCAAGATTTAGTGATAGTCACTAATTTGGTTGGCTTCAAATGGGGGTTGGATAAATTCATAAGAAAATAAGGCTATCAAGGCGCCTGTTCAAACAACACGCTAAGCCATGGTTAGGATGCTAACCCTTTTGCAGCAAAAGGTTAGTGAGTGTATTTAACCACCGTTCACATGACACGCTAAGCCACAATGATAAGCTCAAAATGCTTAACCACTGTGGCTTAGCATGTTGTCAGAACAGGGCCATTGGCTACTAGTCCTGCTGGCTATGTGCTACGTCCAGCATCAGAGACAGTAAGCCTAATACACCAATTGCTGGGGAACATGGGTGGAAGGGTGCTGTTGCACCTGTGTCCTGCTTGTGGGTTCCTGGTCAACAGCTGGGTTGTCACTGTGTGAACAGAGTGGTGGACTGGATGGGGACTTGGTCTGATCCAGCATGGCTCTTCTTATGGTCTTATCCTTCCCCTAGAACATGTTGTTATAACATCCATTTCAAGGCTTGATTACTCAGGAAAGTTACATTTCCCAGGGCCATCATATATCAGATAGAAGTTTCTTGGAGACGTTTCCAGTGAGATCTGACTACAGTTGTCACCATTACATCAGATAAGTGGGGAGGGAAGAAGGTAACTGGGCAGGTTAATGATGTGTTCCAGAGGATTGAGGGAAGATGTTTGGACCCAGTTGTATTATAAATGATATAATCTGGAGTGTGGTAGGATTTAAATTTTGAGTTGCCACACCCATCATTAGTTATTCCTAACTCTAATGAATGGATCACAACCACACACTTGCAAGGATTGCAACATCAAGTGATGTTTGCTTTTCATTGTTCTGACTCCATCTGAGAGCCTGCCTGCCTGCCTGCCTGCCTGCCTGCCTGCCTGCCTGCCTTCCGGCTTTCCTTATTTCTAATTCTTATTAAGAGTTCTGCAAACTGTTCCTTTACAGATACTGCAGTGTGGAAGAATAATTCACACTTCTCATCAAAGGATGCTTGATTCTTCAAGCACAGAGTGTTAGCGGGGTAAACAAAACCTTGCAAAATCACTGCGAAAATGTACCAGTCCCTTGAACATGACTTCTGCTCCTTTCGGCGACATTCACAGGAACATTATTGGTACCTCTTCCACTCTTGTCTGCCAAGCACCTGCCCACATTCCTTTCTTTGGCTATTGGCAGCTTAACACTCTCAGCACTGATCATTTAATGTTATAATACTGCTGAACATTTATATTGCACATTGCAAGGGTCTAAAGTGCACACTTGCTAGGAAGTAAGCCCTACAGAACACAGTGGGACATGCTTTCAGGTAAGCATGCATAGGATCGTGCTGCAAGTTGAAGCAGGAATCAGGGACTTATAGTGTGATCAAAAGGTTCTACACCTTACCCAACAGCCCCATCTGATAAATAAAATAATGCCAACAACAACAACAAAATATTATTTAATAATCATCACCCCTAAAGATAATCTTCGGAGACAAATCCCCAAATTGTTACAATTAATAATACCAGAAAAACTGATTCCTGGGTTTGAAAACATTATAAATCATATTTTAAAAGCCTCCCCCGTCTATAACACACTAACACTGCCACCCTATGCATTTGTATTCAGAAGTAAGTCCCAAGAACGTGTGCATAAGATTGCAGTCTTACTTCTTCTCAGTAAAGGGAGCTGAGACATTCAATGTTATATGTATTCATATAATTATAGGGGTTGCCCTTTGTGGTAACGAGCAAGCATTAGCCTGCTTGAAAACACTGTCAGTCGCAAAACTGTCTCCTTGACAAATGAGCAACCAAGCCTGGCTCCAAAGCAACCTGCAGCTCTAGAGATTCCCCTTTTGACATCTCTCTGCACAGATAGAACCAGTTCTCCAGAAACCAATAGTTGTCCCTGAATATTATCGGTCATGCCAGATCTCTGCAACTCCTCCCACTGTTCTGTGCCAATCAACATTCAGACCATTCAGCTTGACCAATCCTGGCCAGAGGTACAGAGGAGCAGGGAATGTCTCCTCCCTGTCTGGGTACCATTTTCTTTTGTTTTACAAATGGTCAGGCTTTGATTTTATTAGAGCAGCCTTTCCCAATTCGGTGCTCCGCAGATGGTTTGGACTTCAACTCCCATCAGCCCCAGTCAGCATGGCTAATAATTGAAAATGCTGATGGCTGTGATCCAAAACATCTAGAGGGCACTAGGTTGGGGAAGGGCTGTGTTTGAGCATACTGCACAGTACATCACTTTGAAAAGCAATTCTAACAAAGCACAGAGGAATAGATGGGGGAAATTCATTTCAATATCTATCTAATTGCTCTCCTGTTTTGAGACGTTCTTTTGCATACAGTAGCATGCGAATGGGGCTGCGCAGGCTACCCACACCCTGGCATCTGCATGCCTCTGGCCATGTGCCCTGACAACTGCACATGGAATTGAACATGGGAAAGTCCCACCATCATCACTCAATGTGCAAAACGGTATCCTAGGAACTTCCTATCAGATCAGCGTTCACAATTGCATGCACACAGCCATGTGCATGCAGGAGACATGCGTTCCACTGAGCTATTGTGATCAGCAGGACATGCCCCCGGGAGAAGTGAAATTAGCCAGCATCCTCTCTCCCTACATTCCCTACATACTCTCTACATACATACATTCGCTGAATGCATAAGCCCTTGTCTAATGTCTTTTCCTGATCTCCTCCCTTTCTTCCTGAACACGTTTATTTATTTTATCTCATTTTCCTGCCATATGCTTAATATATGGAAAAATAAGTGTGCTTTTATGCAACTAAGCTTCACAGCCATGTGCTCAGAAATCTCACTGTAGTTGTTCCATTTGTGAGATGCACCTTACGTCTTCGCCGGTGCTGTAGACACTCATATTTAGTATTCATGACGTGGAGGCAGAAAGAGTACCACTTTTTTTGAAAATTATTTGAGTTTGCAAGTTGAAGTAATTAATCTTCCTTGCCTGATTGCATTTTTTATTCTACACCTTCCATTTTTACTTCTCACAAGGCAGAATACCAAAACTCGACTTACACTCTAAGTACAATCAAACCATGGCAAAATGAGACAAAGGCAGGATCTACACTACCGCTTTAAAGTGTTTTAAATGTTTTATAACAGTAGTGACAACTGTTAGGGCCCAGGACACACGCCATATGCAGTTTTCAAAATGTTTTCAAAGTGTTGTATCCTGCCTGGTGTAGATCGGTCCTAAGACTCTTAGCTCATAGGCAATATTGTGAAATCCCCCCACCCAAATTGTGCAGGAAGCTTCTTACTTTCTTAATCAGCTGCTGCCTAGAAGTATGACTGTTTATTATTTGATCTGCTCTGACAATTGAAAAACACACCTTGTCATAGCAGAAACAATTCAAAACTATTAAGAAATTTTCAGGGAAAGCTGAGCTGTAATATACATGAGCCTTCTCCAACCCGATGCGCACCAGGTGTTTTGGAATTGAAGTCCCATCAAACCTACCCAGCATGGCCAATGATCAGGAATGCAACCTAAAATATCTGGAAGGTACTAGATTGGGGAAGGCTGAAGACATGCTGTCAATGAAAGAGACATTATCCTGAGCTCTTAGGATGAGCTTCTCTCCTCCCTTATTTTACGAATGTATACCCCATCTTTCAGTTCCCAGCATGGCTTAAAAACAAAATCAAAGTGCAATAAAACAAACCAAAAATGTAAAACATAGAAAATATAATAAAAACAGTAAATTCAACAGAAGAAGCATTAAAGCAACAAACCCAGTCAAAATCAAACAGAGCAAATTGAATGAAAAGGTCTCAGAAAGTGAAAAAGATCTTCTCCTTGCACTGAAATGACATCAGTGTAGGTGCCTAGTAACTTTCCCTTAGGAGAGCAGTCCACAATCGGAAGGCCCTTCTCCTGGTATCCCCTATCATACCTCAGTCGTCCTATGATTAAGATCTTAGTATATGAACGGGAATACATTTGTCTTAAAATTGCCAGTGCTTAACTCAGCAGAACTGAAGAATTATTTATTTATTTATATACCACCCCATAGCCGAAACTCTCTGGGCAGTTTACAAAATAAAAACATTGAACATTAAAAACCATTCTACAAAATTTTAAACCATAAAGACCATAAAAACAGGTTACAAATACAATATCCATTTAAAAACAACTATTCTGCATCAAACAACCGCAGCAGATAACCCTCAACATACGCTTTGAATGCCTGGGAGAAGAGTATTTATTTATTTTATTTAAGTCCATCTAGAATTCCTTAAAACAAAATGTAGTGATGGCCACCAATTTTGATGGCTTTAAAAGGGTGTTAGTCAAATTCCTGGAGGTGAAGGCTATCAATGGCTACTAGTCCTGATGGCTATGTGCTACCTCCAGTATCAGAGGCAGTAAACCTATGTACACCAGTGGCTGGGGAACATGGGTGGAGGGTGCTGTTGCACTCAAAGCCTACTTGTGGGTTTTGGCCGACAGCTCGTTGGCAGCTGTGTGAACAGAATGCTGGACTAGATGTACCCTTGGTCTGATCTTAAACCAATATCCACCAAGAAAACAACAAAATAGGTTTATGTAATTGTGGATAAAAGTACAACTACAACAAAACAAACTTTAATAAAATGACTAGTCTTAACATACAAAGTGTAAGGAATGCTTGTTATACAACTATGAAATTATACAAAAACAAAAACTTGACACTCCGGCATGTTGCATACACACTGGCTCAATTCGGACGACACGATAGTCAATGATGGGTTGACTAACCCTAACCCTCACACTAACCCTAGGGGGCACTCCGCACACAACATGGTAATAAATAATCAACTGTGGTGTGGATGAGGATCAGCGCTGAGTTGACTATGGCAGCATTCGGACGACACGATAGTCAATACAACTGATGATTGTTTCCCCCACACCCGTTGTTTATTGTGTCATCTGAATTGAGCCACAGTAATGGTACTGGTTTCACAATAGGCTTTCTGTAATGCTACTCTAATGCAGTAGGCTACACTAATGCATATTAGTCTAAACTAGGGATGTGCACACCTGAAAATGTCGTATTTTATCATTATCGGAATTTCGGACCAAAAGAATTATCATCTCCAATAATATCGCAGGTGAACTGTATCGTCTTCACGATAATTATCGGAAATCCGATATTTAATTTACAGCCCCATTGTGCCCTATAGAGCTGGAGGGTTAGAAAAAATGACTATAACTTCTGTATTTTCAAAGTTACAGGCTTGAAACTTGGTCACAATGCTTATGGGGTATGCATAAGTATGTGTATGAAATTTGAGATCGATCCCTCCAACCGTCGATTTTATATGAATTTATTAAAGAACGTTTAAGTTCTAACAGGTCAAAAGTTGCACAATCTTTCAAAACTTCATATAAAATACCGGAGTGGAGGGATTGAGCTGAAATTTGGCACATATGTGTAGCAACATGTGCTAGACATGTGTATGAAATTTGAGATCGATCCCTCCAACCCTTGATTTTATATTAATTTTTAAAAGATCCTTCAACTTTTTGACAGGTCTGAATGAACGCACGTGTCGAGCTGTCATTCTGACCTGTCAGAACTTAAACGATCTTAAATAAATTCATATAAAATTGGGGGTTGGAGGGATTGATCTCAAATTTCAAACACATACATAGGCATATCTCATAAGCACTGTGACCAAGTTTCAAGCCTCTAAGTTTTAAAATATAGAAGTTATAGGTTTATTTATATGGCAGTCCAATAATCCGATTATATCGGCCTGAAAATTATAGGATCAGATATTTATCAGAGGTTTTTCTATTGTATCTTTATTGTTAAATGCATGCATAATAAAGAGGATATTGTATCGTTATCGTACATTTTAACAATATGATACACATCCCTAGTCTAAACCAAATGTGTTTCGACCATTAAAGTCTTCTTCAGTGGGAATGTATTTCCCCATAACTATAGCCCAAAGAAAAGCAATACATTTTCTGGGACTAAATTCTCAAAATAGGACCTGTAAAAAAAACAAAAAAATAGAAAAAGTTACAGATAACTGAGGTATCCTTTATTGATTAAACTAGGCACAAAAATATAGTCTGGTAAGAGTTCTCTTTACCAGTAGCTCTCTACTTTGTAGCTTAGCTATTTTCCTGCAGTGGTTAGTATCTGCATACACCAAGGAGGAAGGGAACCCACCATTCCCTTCTGTTCCTGAGGTATGTAAAAAGATGCAAAACCATACAATGTTAATTAATTAAAAGTAACTTGACCACAAAGAAGCGAACCGCAAGCAATCCAAACCAAGGTGTTCTCACCAGAACAATGGCTTCTAGTTGAAGCATCCATGAGCCAACCCATAAAGTAAACAAAACTGTAGATTAGATCCTGTTCTTTAAAAAGTCTTCACGTTGCAGGTTTGAATGCAACACCTCCATTGCTCTGAGATTATGGCTGTTAAATATCAGCCATGGCCAAAACTAGGCTGACCATATGAAAAGGAGGACAGGGCTCATGTAACTTTAACAGTTGTAGAGAAAAGGGGATTTCAGCCAGTGTCATTTGTATGCAATTAGTTCCTGGTGAAATTCCCTCTTCATCACAACAGTTAAAGTTGCAGGGGCCCTGCCTTCTTTTGTATATGGTTACTCTAGTATAGTGCCTGGAACTTTAACAGTTGTAATGAAGAGGGAATATCCCTAGGAACTAATTGCATACAAATGACACTGGCTGAAATTCCCTTTTCTCTATAACTGTTAAAGTTACATGAGCCCTGTCCTCCTTTTCATATGGTCAGCCTAGCCCAAACCCTGTACAACTGTGTTATCAGCTCATTATGGAGCAAATAGTCACAGTGGTTTATGTGAGGTTTTCCGACCACTTGCTGCTGCTGCCCCTGTCTTGCCTTTACTATTTAGGCCCCACAGCACCCCAGCCCAGCAACCTGGCCTCCAGGTAACTTCTTTGTTCCGCTGCCACCTGTACCTTCTCAGGTACACCCACAGACTACACCAGGAGAGTGAATTAACAAGAATTTATTGATAAGCAATTGCGCATCAACAAGCTAAATGGTTACTTCAGTTCAATTGTGTATCGGTTACAAAGTTTCAATGCTTATCGGTTTCAGCCAGAAATCTTATACATTTATAAACTTCTTCGTTTGATCTATGCTCTAAAATCTTATCTCAATCTCTCAGTTCTCTCAAATCCCTTTCAATGTCTCTCTCAAAAATTCCCCTCAAATCTCCCCCCAATCAACCTGTCAGCTCTCTCTGTCAGACACTTGGGCCTGTTTCAGATGACACGATAATCAACAGAGGGGAGGGGAAACAATTGTCCATTGTGTTGCTGACGACATTTTAGGCAATGGAGGGGGGAAGAGGCAACGGACAGTAAGTTATTGGCAGCATTCGGATGACAAGATAATCAACACAACTGACTATTGTCCCCCCCCCCCATTGATTATCATGTCATCCAAAACAGGCCACCTATACACACCACTCGCTCTCTAGCTCCTCCCACTCTTACACAACCAACCAATCCAGGCGCTCTTAACAACTAGCAAATCAGCACTCACTTTCCATTCAGGCACACAGCCAGCCAATCCAGGCACACCATACTTACCTAGACCTTTAACCACAAACAGGAAGTAAGTTTCGGCCTAGTTATTTACTTTACCTGTTATTATTCTTCCTTCTTTTTAAAGATATAAACAAATGCATATCACAAACTATAAACTTTGCAATATATTTACAACCACAAACAGTAGAACATCACATTTCCCCCTTAAAATGAAGCCAAATATGCCTCTTTAGTCCTAAGTGGCATACACACCATCCAAAGTCCAAGGGTATGTGTTCTTGCGCATAAGCAAAGGTCAGTATCCCAATTCTTAGCAGCTTTCTCAAAAGTGGCTAAAAATACCTCAGGATCTTCTCCTGGATTAAAAGCCGTTCCTAGATGTTATTCTGGGTATTTTCATAGTGTCAATCTTAGTTTTTTCAATCTTCTCTTGCTTTTCCCGCCAGTTCTCATCTGCCTTAAACCATTCTGTTTCCATCTTAATCTTAGCTAATTCCAATTCATGAAATCTCTCTTTTTCCCTCTGTTCCATGGCCCTTTGTTTTTCTCTGTTTTCCAATTCCATTTTTGTCCTCTCTGATTCTATAGAACATTGCATTTCTCTGTCTTCCAATTCCAATTTTATGTGTTCTGTTTCCCTTGCTTGTTGTTTTTTATTCTTTTCCTATTCTGAAAGTCTAATCCTATTTTGTTCTCTTAGGGTCTCTATATAAGCCAGACCACTTGCAACTGGATTCTTATAACATTCCTCCTCAGTAGGGTCAGATACTTGGTGTTTGATTAAAATTATTTTTAGTTTTTCTGCGGCCTTCCCTTCATACACAATTCCTAAAACCTTGCACCTTTCAATTAGAGCATCCTTTCTTACTTCTTTTTAAAGATATAAACAAATGCATATCACAAACAATAAACTTTGCAATATATTTACAACTACAAACAGTAGAGCATTACAGTTTACTCTTAATTGGATCACTTGCAAGGTCCTAAAGCCCAAAAGCTGCATGTTTGAAACCATGTGAAAACTGCTTAAAGGGACAGTTGTATTCAAACAAACATCAATATACTCCATCAAAGTATAATACAAAACAAAACCAACACACTATATGTAAAACAATGTAGAATACAGAATCCAGTTGTTGTTGTTGGGGCCTTGGAGGCATGGAAGAAAGAAGAGGAGGGAGTAAGCAGGATTATAATATTGGCAGCCAAGTACATACCTTCTTATGAGGGCTCTTCTTATGAGGGTGTATATGTGTGTTGCGCCAAATCCTGCACCCTATTTTCAGGAACCATTTCTCTCCCTGCAAAAGAGGCATTGTTTTTTTTTCTGCCTCTTTTTCAGGGAGAGGGAGAATTTCAGAGAATTTTCTCATTGGGGAGGGGGACAGCATTTCCACATACCTTTTTAAAGTGTAGCTGGTTGCTGAGGGGCCTTCTTTCTACTATCATGATGTATCTGTTTCCCACTTGTGGCTTTTTTTCTAGACAGACATGACCGGCTTTACCAAGTCATGCTGTCTTTTATTGATTCAGGAATTTTCTGACTATTGAGCATGTTTTAATTATGACTGCTTCTGGATGCTGATGTGGATGTATTCTGGAAGACCCAGTTTCTGGAGGTTTTCTGTCTATTTTTTTGATGTGATGCCGGTGACTGAGGTGACTAATGGAATAATTGTGACCTTTTCCTGTTGCCATAGTTCTTTGACTTCCATGGCCAGTGGTGTATATTTGTCTCTCTTTTCTTCTTCCTTTTCAACAACATTTTTGTCATTTGATACGCTATGTCGATGAGGCATGTGCATTTTTTTTTGTCTATCACCGTTATGTCTTGTTGGTTGCAAGGTATTGTCTTATCCATATGAATTGTTCTGTCCAAGTATATTTTATGGTCTGTATGATCCAAGATTGTTTTGGGTGAATATGTATAGCATGGTGTAAGTTGTTTGATAAGGTTGAATTTGATGGCCAGTTGTTGGTGAATTATTTTTGCAGCTGTATTGTGTCTGTCCATATAGTCCATTCCTGCCAGAATTTTATATTCTCCTATTATTATTATTATTATTATTATTACAAACCTAGCACTTGGAGGAGCCCGTTAGTACTTCATGAATGCCTATTGGATACCATGTGTCCTCCAATAGGCATTCAGGAAGAACTCCTGGGTTCCTGCAAGTGCCAAGGGTGTTTTTTTAAAAAAAAATAAAAATAAAAAGAAGACCGGCTGCACTTTGAAAGGTATGTGGAAAACCTGCCCCCTCCCCAAGGATATTTTTTTTCTGAAATTCTCACCTCTGCTGGTCTTTTCACCAGAATTTTCACTTCCCCCCATCTCCCCCACCACTATGAAATGCCAAAAACGTAATAATAATTTTTTTTGGCACAACTTGTATGGTAATATTTGGGGCTTCTCTGCAAAACAGATTTTTGTTTCACAAATTTCTTTCAATGTTGACCCGATAAGGCAGTTTCAATCTCATTTATTAAAACAGTATACTAAAAGCAGCACATGGCATTTTATCACCTCAAAAGAATTACTGAGCAGATCCAGACTGTTAATAGTAATGCTTTCTGCTACGTATTCTCCTAAGTCAACATTCAAGCCGCAGGAAAAGCCCCAGGCTCAACATCATATAAAGAACACTCTACAGATTAAGCAAAGGCAATCCTGTGAAAGCAGTTTACAAAGCAGAATACCAAGCAGCTATCTCTGCTGGTGGCGCTCCAAGTGAATAAGCATATGGTACCACGATCAAAATGGAAAGTGTTCATTTGCAGGTGTTTTGTTTTGTTTGCAGATTTCATTGTCAATATTTCTTCTGATTTAACTTTCCTGCAGGTTTCCCTGAAATACATCTCTCTCCCCTATTTCCAGATGTGGAGAAGAGAAAGAAAAGAAGAGAAACCAGATTTCCCTACAGCATTTGATAAATGTTTATAATGCTATGTGTTATACTCACAACATTAACATCCAGCCACCTCAAAGAAAGATGAAGAATGAAAGCATGTACAATATATTGAGAGATCAATGTGAAAACTGCCAATAGTTCTTACGGATGTGTTTCTAACAGGAAATGAATTTGTTATTTTCTCACAAGGGGGAAATGGGGAACTATATCACAGTCTATGACAACAAAAGTTCGTCTTTATTTATATACTTCTGCTGTATCTTTCATTCACTAAGATGCTCAAGGCAGCTTGAGGCATGTTACAGATGCAAATCATACTTTGCTGGATCACCACGGCTGCTGATTTCCCATTTCAGTAACATTTGGATAACTGAATCATGTTGAGAATGTTAAGATCAAATGGGCTATTACTACGCCCAATGTTAAATAATAATAATAAGTGGGTTGGTTTCATAGCAGCCCATGCAGAAGTGCATGAAAGGTAGGCTATTTCAAAGGGCCCCATATTGAGGGAGAGGGCTGTCAACAGAAGGGAAGAACTGAAAAGTCTTTAGGCAAGAGCCAAAGGACCCTTGGTTTATCTGGATCCCAGTCATTATAAATTAACATAATATCAGAATAAACACAGTTGAGGTGCTCTTTAATCTAAATGTCTTCCATTTGTCAATTTTTGTGAAACAAAAGGAGAGGAAAGTAAGATCTGTTCATTATTATACTTCTCCACTCTTATATTTTTTCTTACTATATCTACTGTATTGAGTTTTCTAAGGTGAGCCTGGATATTAATTTTTTTCTTAGGCTCGGTTGTTAATCAAAAGCTATTAAGGGTGCAATCCTATCAGAATGATGGAGGGCTCTGATCTTGGAGCACTATGTCCATGCTAAGAATGAGAGAAGGGACCTCCCATACTTCCCAAACTGCAATTAATGTTAGATGGTCCCCTGATCCCAACTAACTCAGGTACCTGGTCAGGAAGGGGAACAGGAGCTGAGAGGTCTGTAGATGAAGCAGATCCACAACCTCACTAATACTTGCCTTGCTTTCCATGGCAATTAGGAGGGGAATCCATGTTGGATTTCTCCCACTTAGGTTGTAGCTCTGTCACTGCCTCATGACCTTCAACATTAGTTTTCAACACATAGGATGTCTGTTTCTTGAATATCAGATATATGGGATTGGTAGACTAACAAAGAGGATTTCTCTTATGTGTTCAGCAGTGTGAGATCAAAGACAGAGCTACCACCTAATACTTTCATGTGTAAGGATTATTTTAAAATGAATGATGAACATGGTTTTTTTTTGTCTTCCCCATAACACATAACATGGGTGTTACAGTGCAACACATCTGGAGAGCACCAGGCTGGAGAAGGTTGGTTTATACTTGAATCCTATACCTGTCTTCTCAGAAGTCAGTGCCACTGAGTTCATTAGGGCTTACTCCCAAGTGGTATAGGATTGCAAACTATTCTCATCTGAAAGGAGTTCAGCACAAACGAACTAAACCTTTTCTGCTCCTCTGTCACTTTGAGGAGATGATGTATTGTGGAGGGATTGTGGGGAGTGAACAGTATATTTTGCATAAACACATTTTAAGATAAATACATTGGTTCTTTGAGGAGCAGGACATTGACCAAAAGTTGAAAGTGCCTGGCACATGCTCTGGTTCTAGATCTGTAATGAATAGTGCCCATTTTGTTATCAAGCATGGTGCTATATGAGAGATCTGTGTTAGAGAAAAGTATTGGGCAGACCCTGTATTTGGTAAGGATATAGAACAGCTTTCCCCCCTTCTGCTGCCCTCCAGATGTTTGAGATGATGTCCCAGCATTCCTGACCATGCGACATACTGACTTCCAATGATGGGAGTTGTAGTCCAACACCTTTGGAGGGCAGCAGGTTGGGGAAGGGCTGCTCTAAACAAAAAAAGAGAAGTAGGTGGCCCTAAGTTTTTCATCATCAGTTTTCCACAACCCCACAGTCACCTCTGCATATCATATGCTCCATCCTGTCCTCATGGTTGATCTGCTTTGGGAAAGAGAGAATTTCACTTGCACTTTCTGCCTCCTTCGGGGTGATGCGGCGTTAAGGCTTGTGAGCCTTAACTCTCAATTTCCTGCTTTTTGGTGCATGGTTGGAAACTGTAGAGCCTTAACATTGTTTTTGTAAACCATAAGTTTTTTGTTTAATGGATTTCATGGCTATGTGTAATAGGTGACTGGATATTATACAGTTGACAACCAGTCCAGTATCAGCCA
Source organism: Anniella stebbinsi (assembly GCA_029215795.1). Lineage (NCBI taxonomy): Eukaryota > Metazoa > Chordata > Lepidosauria > Squamata > Anniellidae > Anniella > Anniella stebbinsi. Next base: position 4,939,259 of record JARDYH010000006.1, read on the forward strand.
GGATGTTACACCAACTTGACATCCAATTGTAAATCAAAGCTAGTTTTATGTGTTGAACCCACTTTTCAGATTAATGAATGAGCAACAGAAGTTATTCTCTGATGATACTTCTGTGAACGTTTCAATAGCAAGTGTCCAGAGGTAAACGGTTTTTTATCAATGCCTCATGAAAAGGAAGCATTTCATATTCTGCATGTTTATTTGCAGACAACCTGAAAAATTGTTCTACTGGAATTAAAAATCTCTGATTAATTGTGGAAGCACACAAGACGATACAGAAAAATATCCTATATTGGGAAAAGTTATAATTTACTATGTTAATTGTTAGGGGTGTGCGCTCCACCCACAATATCTGAGGGTCCGTCGGAGGTCCAACAAAGCTCTGAGTTTTTGGAGTAGAGAGGGGATGATTTCAAAACCATTGTATACCCATGGTGCAGGGATGTGCTCATCAGAGCTCCTTTCCATTTTCAGATAACCGCTTCATTATAGCCTATGGGAATTAACCAAGATGTTTACATCTCCGTCATTTTTAAAGATAAAGCGATGAAACTTGGCACGGTGATAGCTCTGAAGTAGGGATTTAGCCATACCTTGATATTTAGGAATTTTTTAAACTTTAAACTCAAAGCTCCTCCTTGAGGTCTAGGACCTTGAGAAGTATAAGGTGTTTTTTTTAAAAGAAATTAAAGATGAAGAGATGAAACTTGGCACCATGGTACACCTTAAGTAGGGCTTTAGCCATGCCAAGTTGGAAGCAGATCGGGTCATGCCTTGAATTTTAGGGATTTTTTAAAAAAATCAAACTTTAAAAACATTCCTAAAAATCAAACCATGACCCAACCTGCTTCCAAATTGGCACAGCTCAATCCCTGCTTAAGAGCCACCATGCTGCCAAGTGTCATCCCTATATCTTTAAAAATGACATAATTGTAAGCATTTTAGTTAATTTCCGTAGGCTATAATGAAGCGGTTATCCTAGGCTGACCATATGAAAAGGAGGACAGGGCTCATGTAACTTTAACAGTTGTAGAGAAAAGGGGATTTCAGCCAGTGTCATTTGTATGCAATTAGTTCCTGGTGAAATTCCCTTTTCTCTACAACTGTTAGTTACATGAGCCCTGACCTGGATTTTATCTGGTCACCTAGATCTGAAAACGGAAAACAGCAGTTCATCTGAGAGCAGGTGCTATAGAATATGGACCTGTCAGGAGTGTTGAGGCTGGATTTCTGGCAGACCCAGCCAGGCAACTTTATGGCCTGTTAGTCCCTCCATTTGGTAGCCCGCAGAGCACCTGCCTCATAAGGCCAATGGCCACATGAGAACTGTTATTATGGCCTGCTACTTTGTTTGTCTTTCATAGTCTGTGGTCCAGATCTCTTCAGAAAGGGGAATAGTGTTTTGTGGTTGGGGTCAGTCTAAATTATCTCTAGGGATCTCTTACTCAGTGCCTCTGATCGCAATGAGTTTGAGGATTTTCCCCCAACTCTGTTACTCTTGAAGTTACTAGGCCTGCTGAGAATAGATTTTATAACATAAGCAGGAAAACAGTGAATACCCCTTTTAACTTGTTAAACAAATGAAAACATGCCACACAAGAAGTCGTAATATATAATTGGTTTATAAAGAAAAGTAAATGCAAAAAAAATTGGATACAGAAGTGAAATCTTAAACATTACTGTTGTTGTTTTTGCTGTTATTTGTAGTCTGCCTTTTGACCAATGCTGGGCCTCAAGGTGGCCTTACAAAATTAAAACATATACAGCTAAAGCCTATAAATAGAAATATACAAAAGTTAAAAATATAATTATTTGTATATATTATACTAATATATAATATTTGTAGCTTTTTGGGTTGTTGCAGTGGTTTTAAATGTATGTGTGCATTGTGTGTATGCTGTATGTTTTTTGCTATTGTAATTTTTTAATATTGTTTTTAATTGTTTTAATCCTATGTAAACCGCCCAGAGAGCTTCGGCTATGGGGCGGTATACAAATGCAATAAATAAATAAATAAAGTCAAAGGTATAGACAGAAGTCAAGATAATTTTCCAAAGGCCTGCTGGAACAAAAAAAGGGTTTGCCTGCCTCCAAAAACACATCCAGGAGGGAGCCAGTCTAGACTGCAATGATTAGAAAGAAAATACATGTGTACATTATGCAAAATAATACACTGCAGTTTAGCTGTTTCTAAAGCTTATTAGAAAAAACAGTGTGACTAGGCCAAAACCAATGTTGTAGGCCCAGAATCACTTTGAAAGGTGTCAAAATTGTACTTAAAACTTACACCAGACCAAACTAATTAAATGAAGTATTTGAACCTTTAAACTTTATAGCTGTATGGATCAAACTCTTTGAAAAAAGGAAAGGAGCACTGTGTGTATATTGGGGGAGATTGAAAGGAATGTATAGAGCTGCCTCTTCCCAGGAGAGATCTGAAGATCAGGTTACCATGGATCCAGAGGAACCACACCCTGCTTCACCAGTGAGCAAAAAAGCGAACTGACTTCATGGAGATAGCCCCAAATACCCTCAAAGCCAAAGGAAAGCAGGTTCCAAAAGAGAAAAGAGAACTCTTCTTCTCTCAAAATAACTGTGCTAGAAGCAACGGCCATTTCTCCCCTGAAGCAAGAGTGAGGGGGAGAGTGATGCTACTGAGCATGTGTCACACTATGAGGGAAGAAGGCCTCTGCATTGACTCCAGTGGGATGAATAAATATTCATTAAAAATCAAACAAAGGAAATTTTTAACAAAGGAAAAGCACTCCACCAACTACAATGAAGGACGAAGAAGACCGCACCACTGGATTAATTAGTAAGGCTGTGAAAATTATGTAAATGCTGAGCACAAATCTCGCCAATACAAATTCAGGATACAAAATCAGTGAGAGAGGTTTGTTTTCCTTTTTTACTTTAAACTGCCCTCTCCTCAATCTTTCACCAATCTTCTTGAAATTTTCAGGTTATGTAAAACCAACATTTCTTTCTGGTTCCTGTAAATTTCAGGAAGATTGGTAGAACATGTTCGGTTTTATGAATATTAGAATGACCACCCCCCAATTACCCCTTTAACATGGTGGAATGTGTTTTTCCTGCCCAGTCTTAACAAGGGACTCACGACTGTGAGTCCCTTAATATTGAGTCATCTGAAGTTTTGCGGAGGGTAGGGTGACCATATGGAAAAGAGGACAGGGCTCCTGTATCTTTAACAGTTGTATTGACAAGGGAATTTCAGCAGGTGTCATTTGTGGGCATGCAGCACCTGGTTAAATTCCCTCTTCATCACAACAAGTAAAGCTGCAGGAGCTATACTAGACTGAGCAGATAAAAAAGAGGGCAGGGCTAGCGGAGGGGCATCTCACACACTAAAAAACACATTGAAATCAATTATTCTGAGAGGACAGGTGGTAACCCACACACAAGAGAGAGAGAGAGAGAGGGAATACTAAAAATGAACACCGTTAAACATTTAACAGGCATCAATGAGGTCATATCCCAGAATTACAGTGAGGAGCTATGGTAGCAAGAAGAGGAATTTCATTACAGAGGTAGTGCCTGTTGAGGTACCATCACTCTTTAGGTCAGGAGTGGGAAACTCGTGACTTTCCAGATATGTTGGCCCATAACTCCCATGATCCCTCGCTATTGGTTATGTTGGCCAGGGCTGATGGGAGTTCTAGCCCAAAGAACTGGAGGACCACATATTGCCCATCTCTGCTTTAGGTGAAATATTATCTCTTCTTTACTGGTTTTACCTAGCTTTTCATTTAACACTTTACAAACGTATCTCAATAGTCCCAAACAGAAAAGACAACACATATAGTCACATTATTTTAGTAACTGTGATCTGCATTTTGCATCTCTGTGTCACTTGCCCCAGGGCAAGTACCCCAGTCACCCTGTACTACTTATGCTACTGGCAACTGACTGGGGAGCAGGTTTGTGTCCCTTGCTGTCAGACCTCAATGACTGGCCCTGACAAGAGACAAAATATTTCTGAGTGCTTCAACAAAACAATAAAACCGCCATTTCCTCTGTAATAGCTACAATAGCTTTATAGTCTCGGTTGTAATAAGATGGGGTAGTCTCAAAGGTACCATGGTGCTTTTTTGTCTTCATACAATAAGGCAGACAGTTCTTAGCATTTCAATAAAACATGCAAAGAATTCTCTCTAAATTCTAAATTACCGTGCCGAAGCCTTAAGCGCTGGAAGTTTCATCTCAGTAATCCATATGATTCTTTTTCTTTGTATATCAACGTGTAATGCTAAAGAATTTTGATATTACCATTTTAGTTAGTTTCCATAGATACTTGCAATAAGACTGACATGTTATGGTAAACATTGTATTATCTTGTGAATGCAGTGAGCGAGACAGAAATCTGTATAACAAAAATCCGTCTGAAAGGGAGAACATACACCAAAGACCTGAGGGGTGGGGATTAAACTAGACATTATCTTGGGTAATGTGTGGTCCCCACCCCAAGATAATAGAGAATACAGGATCATTAAGCAGTTCCCTATGAAGATAGACAAGCAAGTATCTTAGCACCTACTGCCAATTCTACCCTATCCTCAAGCTAGGCTGATTTCTGAATGGGGCAAAAAAATTTTTTTTTAATGATCTTCAAATAAAGTTGGACAGCAGGGAAAGAGTTAAGCACCCTCATCGGCTCATCAATTCTCCTCTACAAGTGGCCACCATCCCTCACCTCATGGTGATGATGATGATGATGATGATGATGGAATGAAGATCGGAACCGCACATTTTCTTCACACTATCTAGTTTGGTCATTTCTCAGAGGCAGGCTATGAGTGACAAATTAGCACTGCTCCTCTTCAGCAGCTGTTAATGAAGCACAGCAGCGAGAGCAATTCTTTAAACCAAACCGATGGAAAGGAACTTCTGAGCCGGTGAGCAGAATCCAACAGGGTGCCTACGCCGCTTCCAATTCCAATGTGCAAGTGGCGCCCACTGCTTGCGCAATGGTGATTTAGTGCTACCGGGGCAACCCAAAATTAGCAGCAAGCAATGCTTATTTCTGAGAGATATAAGCTCACATTGTGTTGACTCTACTTGGGCCAAAGAACACATCATTCTATATCATTTCCCCCTTTTAAACTCTAGAGTAAGTTCATGGGTCCCAATATGGATTGGGATCCTAGTTTTATCTTTTCCTCCTGTTTGGCCCTGTACCGGGGCCCCAGACCTGCCTCCTGCCAGAAACCAGCATTTTTGCTCATTTGGGGGCTTCCCCAGGGAATACTAAATCTCCTTTGCATAAGAGGTGGGGACCTACTTGTGCAATGGATTGGCAGTACCCACCACTTGCAGAAGGGAATAGGTGGGGCATAAAGGAATCAATGAGGGCATAAGTGCTGCCTGGATTCTACCATACGTCTGATGCTTACATTGCCAGCAGTAGCATGGAAGCTGCTTTTGTATGAACAGGGCTAACAACATGGTATCACCTCACCCTTGGACTCAATTATGCTGTTATTGGTAGCAGACATATCAGTAATCAGTAATCAGCAGGCAGAGCCTTATTTCACACACTAATCCACTCCAAGCAGGATATTGCACAATGAAAACTGTATGAAAGCAGTATATAAAAGGCAGGAGCCACTCCAAGCAGGATATAGCGGCATGAATGTGGTATATGGTATGTATCAATGGGCCCCAACAATTGTCAGTGCACTTCAATACCGCTATAAAGCTGTAGTGTGCCTTCTGCCTTTTATATACCACTTTCATAGTGCAATATCCTGCTTGGTGTAGATTAGGCCTAAATCCATGCTGGGCAGGGTTTATGGAAGTTGGAGTTCAACAACAACTGGAGCACAAAATGTTCCCCATCCCTGGTTAGATTCTCTACTTCAGGCATGAACATGACATGGGCCATTTGTTACAAAAAGGGAAAAAACCTGGGAAGTACAGAATGTTAATAAATACCAAACCATACCATTGTTCTTAAACTATGCATTGCCCACTTCCCAGATGTAGCTTTTCAGTCTTTTTCTTTCATTTATATTCATCTGGAGGTTGCCCCATATCCAGGAAGAGTCATTAAATAAAGCCAGCAAATGACTAACCATGGTATCCCCTTTAATATGGAACTTTCTCATGAAATTTAATTATTGGTTTGAATTATTGATTTCTTGCTTGGATAAACTAATTCCTCTATAATCACTAGTAAAACTAATACGTTATAATTAGGGGACGAGATAAGCGATAGAGATAGGTTTCATCAAATAATTATGCCACTCAGTTTGAAATATATTAAAGTCGCATGTTTCCCACCTAATGGGTGACAAAAGAGATCATTTATAATAACGCAGATCTCATTTGCAGCTGCTTTATTATTAAGAAAAAAGGGGAGAATTGCTTCTAGAATCTCCCTGTGTGAGTTGGAAATGAACAACTTCCTTGCCATTAGCTCGAGCTACATATGGATAACCTTTAAGAAAAGTTTCCACTGGAAGTTATGGCGAACCACTTCATTTCGAAGGTTCACTCTAAATAGAAAGGACGTCATGATTAAGATAATCCCTCATGATTTCTCCTTTTGTGTTCTCAAGAACATTTTATATCTACCTGCTGCTAGTGATTGATTTCTACATGCCCCTTATGTTAGGGTGACCAGATAAAATCCAGGTCAGGGCTCCTGTAACTTTAACAGTTGTAGAGAAAAGGGAATTTCAGCCAGTGTCATTTGTATGCAATTAGTTCCTGGTGAAATTCCCTCTTCATCACAACAGTTAATGTTGCAGGGGCCCTGCCTTCTTTTGTATATGGTCACTCTAGTATAGTGCCTGCAACTTTAACTGTTGTGATGAAGAGGGAATTTCACCAGGGACTAATTGCATACAAATGACACTGGCTGAAATTCCCTTTTCTCTACAACTGTTAAAGTTACATGAGCCCTGTCCTCCTTTTCATAGGGTCAGCCTAGCCATAGTTAATACTAACCTTGTTTTGTTTCCTTATCCCTGGTTAGGATCTAAAATTTCCAGTGAAGCTATGCGTTAGCATGAATAATACTCCTCACTCCCCCAATGACATCTGATGACATTGGAATAGGGGCAGGCTTTTGCTCACTCCAGACAGATCAGGGACAGACATCAACTATCACCCAGTCCAGCCCCTTGACTGATAGTTTATCACTTATTTAAAGGAGGAGGTGGAGGTCTGAGCCAAGCATTTTCATTGCCTAAATTCTTCCAGTGCAGCATCACCCACCCCCTGCAAACTTGGAGCTCCACCTGACATTTCCAAAAGTAGAAGCCTGTATTTGAGGCTAATTTCAGAAGGGAAAATATTTCCAATTGCATTCATATGATGGTATTTTATGCCAGCTTCTCTACTTGGGCTCAGTGGGAAATTATCATTACGCGATCACCAATTACTGTTTTCAGCCTCGGCATAAAGGTAAAGCATATACAAAATAGAGGATATACAGCTGAAGAGGGCTATTTCTTTGTGATCCCTACCCCTTAGGCTTCAGTTTGAGTGGTCATAGGTATGTATAGCGCTAGAAAGGAAAAAAGAATAAAACAGAAGAAAGAAAGAAAGAAAGAAAGAAAGAAAGAAAGAAAGAAAGAAATTTCATATCCAGAAGCTTGGAGGGTGATGATTTCTCTAGGACAGGGCTCTAAACATTGGAGCAGCTGAAGGTTAAGGCATCCTGCTCTCCCTCCCTCAGATATGCAGAGGACACACACAAAAGAGTTACTGACTCTGCCTTTGCCAGTCTTTCCCCTCACTCTCTGGGTTGTTGTCTGAGCCTAGCAGGATCCCTACATGGACTGGAAAAGCAACTTATCTGGAAAAAAAACACACCTCTGTTATAGGGTGACCATATGTAAAGTAGAACAGGGCTCCTGTATCTTTGACAGAGAAAAGGGAATTTCAGCAAGTGTCATTTGTATAGTTTTATTCTGTTATTTTAATCTTTCTGTTGGTCTGTTGTGTATTGGTAGGGTGACCAGATAAAATCCAGGTCAGGGCTCATGTAACTTTAACAGTTGTAGAGCAAAGGGAATTTCAGCCAGTGTCATTTGTATGCAATTAGTTCCTGGTGAAATTCCCTCTTCATCACAACAGTTAAAGTTGCAGGAGCTATACTAGAGTGACCATATACAAAAGAAGGCAGGGCTCCTGCAGCTTTAACTGTTGTGATGAAGAGGGAATTGCATGCATACAAAATGACACCTGCTGAAATCCCCTTTTCTATGCAACTGTTAAAGATACAGGAGCCCTGTCCTCCTTTCTAGATGGTCAGCCTAGACTCTGTACACTATATGAAAGGGTTTCACAGCAGAGAGGTTCCTTGGCAAAGACTTTGATGTGGAACCAAGTATGGACGTATGACAAATTCATTTCAGTCTGTTTTTGATCAGGATTTATTCAGTTCACACCTTCCAGACTGAACACAGCCAGGGATGGAATCTGTGGTTGAAGGCCATGCAATGTGATTTGTGCCCCCCCCCCAAATGTGTTTGACAGTAGCTGTACATCTGAAAAATGTGCGCAAATACAGTTCAGTCAATAGGAGAAGAATGCATATATTCTAAAGATGCATAGAATTAATGTGTACCATTGAGGAAATAGGCACCAAAATATGCATGGATTTCCATGCAAAAAGGGGAAAAAATGTTACGTGCATATCTGATACAGATTCGAGTCAGAACCGGCTTCAAGATGGCATTCAGAAAACTTCAGTGACATCAAGTTTTGCTGATTCATGTAGGCCCTAGAACTGGGTCCCTGTGGGTGGGAAGTTTGAAAACCTGAGCACCCTCTGACTTTTCACAGATCAAGTTGATCATCGCACAGAAAGAAAAGGCTAGGCTCTCATTGATACGAGTGAGGTATTTACACAGGAGGCTAAAGGTTTGCATTTTCCCATCCCTCCTCCCAGACTCTTGGTTGTTAAGCATCATCAAAAATCAAACGTTTGTTTGTTGGTGGAATTTTATGAGTTTTGGGTGGATGGCATATTATACATTGACACCCAAATATGCACTGCCAGCATTGCACTCCAATTTCAGTTGCTGATACTGCTGAAACTTCAAATTGACACCGACATGTTGGTGGAAACTCATTAGTGGTTACGAGATTGCAGGCATCCAACGTGAATTGTCAGTAATAGTCCTAACGCTTTACAACTGTTGGGGACCTAATGGCTTGGCGCAGATTGCTAATAAGGATTGTTCCTAGGGCTAACATCAGTAAATGAAATTGATATGCAGGTCTAGGTGTATATTTCAAATTTTGCAGCTGGAAACAGGCCTGTATGAGCCTGTAGCTTCATTTTGCCTGTAATCTTCTTTACCCATAATTTCTCCCCAGCAGTTTAAATTAAAGGCAAGGTAGCCCATGCTTGGTTTGGGCTGCTAGCCTGCCCAGTTAGACTAATTAAATCCTACTGAAGCTTTAATAAGTGACCTAGCAGAAGTCATTTCCATGCCTTGCTGATAATTTGAAGATAAGGGAGAATTAGTACAGCTTTTACATGACTTCCAGGCATTTGAACACTCATCACTTGAAGGAGAAGGAAGTACATTCCCAGTTCTCCACTTCAAGACTGAATTCTGATTTAAAAAAAAACATGTACTTTCATTTCATTTGTTGTCATGCTCGGTAAATCCCAAACGTATGGAGATTTTTCTGTGGTATTCAAAGTTAACTGAAGTTCAACTAAATCTGAAGCTTCCCAATAGCACCCCAGACTTATAATTCAGTACACCAGAGCAGCCTACCACCATTTGTTGTGTGGCTTGCTTGGTGTTTGATCAGCCCAGGTAGAAGCAGGTTAAAATAGGGTGACCCTATGAAAAGGAGGACAGGGCTCCTGTAACTTTAACAGTTGTAGAGAAAAGGGAATTTCAGCCAGTGTCATTTGTATGCAATTCGTTCCTGGTGCAATTCCCTCTTCATCACAACAGTTAAAGTTGCAGGGGCCCTGCCTTCTTTTGTATCTGGTCACTCTAGTATAGTGCCTGCACCTTTAACTGTTGTGATGAAGAGGGAATTGCACCAGGAACTAATTGCATACAAATGACATTGGCTGAAATTCCCTTTTCTCTACAACTGTTAAAGTTACAGGAGCCCTGTCCTCCTTTTCAGATGGTCAGCCTAGTTAAAAACAACAACAACAACTAAGTAAACGGATAAGACCTGGTTTCCAGCATCTGCAAAAGGAAAGCAGGTAGGGATGGGAGAATCCATGAAGCTTGAGCTCATCAAAGTTCTCAGAGTTCCACCTTGAGGCTCTGTCCTCCTCATTTCCACACCCAACTGCAAGCCTTTGTTGGTTTTGTTTGAACAGAAAAGATATGGATTTTGCAGCACATTTTTTTTTTAAAAAAAACTATGCATCAAAATGTGTACTTCCCCCATTGACTAAAGCAGGCTTCCCCAACCTGGTGCCCTCTAGATGTGTTGGACCACATCTCCCAGCAAGTCCCAGCAAGTCACACTGGGAATTGTAGTACAACATATCTGGAGGACACCAGGTTGGGAAAGGCTGGTGCACATTTCCCTAATGTATGCATTTTCCAAATCAGCATTGAAAGTTTGGGATTATGAGAGTTTTGCTCTAAAAATACATTCTCATTCACATTTGGGGGTACAAATGGGGTAAATTCTGGTTTAAAAATGAAGCAAAATGAAATACTTGTCCATACCAAGGAGTGAGGATGGGGTGCTGAAATTCTTGGCCTCAAATCCACTTGTACCACCTCTTTGATTTATGCATGTCCCAGGATAGCTTCCTGTATAGGTTGCTCTGTCACTGTTGATAGAGATGTCCTCAAACAAATGCAATGGTTAGTCACATTTTACAAATCAGCACAAGGATTCTGTGAGTGTTTTCCAGATGACTCAGAAAAATGTGTATGTCTTTGACTTATTAAGTGGGTCAGAAGCATGATGATCCAATTGTAATATATGCAAATACATTAATAGATACACAACATAATTAGATGTCGTGATATGGCAATCAAATTAGAGCCCTGTGTACCTCCATTTATTTCACTGTTCCAAAAACTGGCATTACTTTTATAATTAAAACAATTGGGAGCTAGCTAATTAGAAAAAAGTAAATTATCTTTCAAGAATTTGTCACCAGATCAAGTATCATGCATTTGATATCAACTTATTGTTTTGCATTTTTAATTAGCATCACCACTGTTAAATCAGATGCCTGAAGTTTGACATATTACAACATCCCTTCATGTTAGCAATCGGATACAAAAGAATGGGCCCTCTATTTACACACACAACATCAGGACCTCCTAATTGTGTTAGACAATGCTTATTTATTTCTAATGTTTAGTGACATGCCAGGGTGATAGGATAAATCGGAAATCTCCCTCCAAGATCAAAGATGAATTGACTCTGCAGAAGGATCTGTGCCCCTCTCCAAAGCCAGAGAGAAATAAAAGGGGAAAGACTGAGCACATGGTGTGGGAAGAGCTCTGATCCAAAGAATCCAGGGTCCTCCCAACCCTGGACCATACCCCCAAAGTTTAGACCAAGCACAGGAGAGAAATGGTTTCAAAACACCAGACAAACGGAAGAAGACAAGCAAAGGCTGGACCTTCTTCACTTCTGCCCTGCCAGCAGGAGCCCAGGAGGGTTTTTGGAAATGTAGCTCTGACCTCCGACAGCTGTCATGCAAAGATAAGACTGCACCTTAAGAGCCTCAGCTACAGGGTTGTTGTTAAGGAATACAACTGGATAATGCATGTGGAACTCTTTGAACACTTGAAAGTGCTGCAGGATGATGATGATTTCAAGGAGTTTATTGACTAGTCTATATCTGACCTGTATCATATGCCCTGTCCGTTTTGCTTCTGCATGAATCTACATTTTTCGTTAAAGGAAACACATGATAAATACATATTAAGTACATATTTTAACACATTTCCTCAAAAATACAGATTTTGAAATGTATTTTTATTCTCAGATATGGATTTTGTACACATCTGGGAACTATTTCGGACTGCATCACACAAATTCAGACACATGCGGAATCCAAATAGTAGAACTATTTTCCCATCCACACATCAGTCCACTCATGCTACATTAGTTTGCAGAATGACATTTTTAGATATGGTCCCAGGTTGCCAGATTTTAATTTTGCAAATGACCGATTGTCCTGCCGTTCACCATATTAGTGAGGCAAAAAAGGCAAGTCAGCTATTGCCTTATTGTAACTCCAGTAGAATGATGGCTACTGATTCATATTGCTTAATATATATTTTTTTTCCGGTGAAATATAGCCATGGAAAAGAATTCAATAATATCTAATGGACATGTTAGCTTCTTAGAGCTCCATCGCACCAGTGATTTAGTGCACTCTCGCCATGCCTGGTGTGTGGATTTGCAGCACGGTACTCACATGACGCCGTGCCTGTCCCGCTGACACCCCGCCTCTTCCCCAGCCTTTCCTAGAATGCTAAAAGTTTGGGTTATTTTCCCTAAGCACATTTAATGTGTCCAAGCCTCCTTGTAGTTTTAAAGGAATTGGGGGCTTGAATGGATTGCATCAGGTCCTGGCAGGGAAAAACAATCTCTCCCAGCCTCAATATAAACTGCAAACCTTGCATCCCAGGCTTGAAAGAGTTTTTTAAAAAAATCATACAGTGCCTGAATCTCTGCAGAGACAGGATTGTACTCCCTCGATGCCCACAAAGAGCCATACTAAAGGGTCATACCATTTTTGCCTGGCAAAAAGGCAGTCTGGTTGAAGGACTCATCTGACAGGGGAGAAGGGGAGGGGGGAGTGGAGTGGAGCGGAGCAGAGCAGAGCAGAGCGGAAGAGCAAAGGACCGTAGGAGCGAAAGAACACCAGAGGCAAACCAGGGGGAAAAATAGGTGTGATGGAAGTCTTATTATCCTGCACCAAAATTTCAGTATTCAGACTAGAGTTTGGTATGCAACTTAACACAACTATGCATCAGAGTCCATGAACTAGCTTACACTTATTCTTATTTTTTTTAAAAAAATAAAATAAAGTATGTTTACTCTTTCAATTTGTACTTCAAGATTTTCTGGAATGCTGCCCAGTACAAGGTAAATGGGAGATAAAAGTGTCTTTAGGTGCAATCCTATATACACATACCTGGGAGTATGACCCATTGAACACTATGGGACTTACTTCTGCATATACATGTGCAGAATTACACCATTATTCATGTAAATAACTGGCACTAAACCCACCACAACACTCAATTCTCATTTTATTGCACTATGAGGTTATGTGATGAGGCTATTCTCAAATGGAGTTTTGCTTGAATTTTCTATTTGTTACTTGCAACTCTATTAGAATAAATACAGGGAAATGGAATTTGAAACAGATGCCTTCCACTTTACAACTTGTATTGTAAGGTATGGGAATTTCTTGATAGGACAAAAACAATGAATCTGATTAAAGTGAATTCTATGAGTTAAATTATACTAGTTTTTACTTCCCTGGGGACCACATGTTCTACAGATGCAGAGTTCTCCAAATTCCATCTCAAAGCTCATTCTGACTCAATTGTATCAGATTGTGAGCTTTGTTTTGTTTTTGTTTTTACAGGACAATCTGGCATATTTTTTGCAAATATTCCCATCAACTGATTATGTGTACATTTTTCAAAAGCGTGCATTTTTCCATGCACATTTTTCAAGTGTACAAATGCTGTCAGACACATTTGTTTTGGTCTGTGAATTACACTGCAAATTCAGAACTGTATGGACTTCAACTGCAGATCATATCCGAGTTTGTGTTTGGTCAGAAATGTCTGAACAGGGTAAAAATTCTTCAGGAACGAACTGAATTTTTTTTTCTCATCCATCCTTAGCTTAAAGTTCTTACTCAGCAACTGAATCTTAGGAGAAGCATTACAACTGTTTAGAATTGGACAGGGAGGACTGCACAAAAGTCAGGAAACCTCCAAACAATCTGTGATTGGGGGACAGTGGTGTGGGGATCTAGATGGGCTTTGGAGAACCTGGAAGATTGGATTGGGATCCCTGGAGTGCCAGATTTGCCCCACGCACACACACAAGGCCTGAGGTTCTGCAACCCTGAGCCTATCTACACACACAGGATAAAACACTTTGAAAATGTCTTGAAAACTGTCTATGGCGTGTGTCCTGCGCCCCAACAGTTCTCAAAACTGTTATAAACCGTTTTAAACCATTTTAAAGCAGTAGTGTAGATAGGCTGCCTGCCTCACATTATTAGTGTAATCTAATAAATTACTTCCTGATTCTGTACATAGTTTACCATTACATGCAAACTAGAAAACGATCACTTGTATTATTTATAAATTTAATCCATTTATATCCAGCCCTTACAATGTAATCACAGGCCCAAAGTGACTTTCTACTTTTATTCTAATAAAATAAGAAGAAAGAAATGAACAACAATAATAATAACAAGATAGATAATAACAAGATGGCAATTCCATCAAGGATTTAAAGCCAGTGAAGATTTTTTTTTTAAAAAAGCCTGTCTCACGCTGATGAATCAGGAATGTAGATGCCAACCAAGCCTACCTGAGAGAACATTCCACAAGTAGGGCACCAAAAGTCTTCTCAGTTTCCACCTACTTCACTTCAACTTCAATGCAGGTCAGGGTTATACCCATACAAGTGGGAGCAAAAACATAATGGTCCCCAATTATTTGGGGGGGGGGGTCAGTAAGCACATTTGGAATTTTGAGAGTGTCGTGGGAACTCTCATAAAATGGCTGCCATGGTGGGGATTGTGATGACTGGTCATAATATATATATATATATATATATATATGTATATATATATATATATATAATTTCCCAGAAGGCAAGCTGGGAAACTAAAAGAAAAGAGAAGAAAGGAAATTACCCTGCCCAAGGTGTTAAGTACAAGGCAGAGGTGAGATCTGTGCTCTAAACCCACTCTTTTGAACCCAAATAAAGATGATGCTTGAGGGCAACACTTTTCTTTGCAGCTTGCCAAGTTAAACACACACACACACACACACACACACACTTTTTAACAAATCCTAAGAAATAAATTAAAAAGCAGGGAGAATGGCTGGCATCAACTTCTGAAATGTTGCACAGAGCTTTTGAAAATATGTTTGGGGAATACACTGTATAAAGGAATATTATGCAATACATAAATTACCTGTGGTAAAACATTCATCTTAAGAATATTAACCTTACCCAAGAACCTAACTTCAATGATGTCCGTCTTTCCAAATCAAGGGATACACACTTAAATTCTATATTATCTTTTGAGACATATGGGAAGGACCATAGCTCAGTGGTAGAGCACCTGCCTTGCATGCAGAAGGTCTCAGGTTCAGTCCCCAGCTTTTCCAGGTAGGGCAGGAAAACCTTTGCCTGATACTCTCGGGAGCTGCTCCTAGTCAGTGGAGACAATACTGAGCTAGATAGACCAAGTTCTGACTCAGTATAAGGCAGCTTCCTATATATACCTAAATATCTTATAGACACCAGTGGAATTGTCATTTACTAATTAGATCAGGTAACTTAATACCTACTGCCATTAATTCAGACTTTGACCAACTGATATTATAACCTAAAAGTATACAAAAAGTATCAATTATTCTTACTGATTTTGGCATGGAAGACTTTGACCTGCTGATAAATAGCAAGTCATCTGCATATAAAACTGTTTAATATTCAACCTGCTCATCCTCAAACCCATCATTTTTCTCTGCTGCCTAATTGCACTCACCAAGGGTTCCAAACCAAACCCAAACATCAAGGAAGACAGAAGACAGCCCTGCCTTGTACCCATCTTTAAACAACAAACAAACAAACTTGAAAGAATTCAGTTTGCTATCACTCATGTCACAGGAGAGAAATATAAAATTCTACTCCATCTTAAAAAATCTTTAGAAAATCAATTTTTCCAGATAAATGGTTAGTGTAATTTGTCAAATGCTTTCTCAGCATCAAGTGAAATAGCTGCTGCTGAAACTAGGGCTGGAAACAAATCCGGATACAGATCCTGAATCTGAAGCAGATCGGGGTGATCTGGACCTCCCAGATCTAGATATGAACCGGATTGGGGAGGTCCAGATTGTTCCGGACTGGATTGGATCATTCCGGATCAATCCAGGGCCTATTGGCCTTCCAGGTCGCAGGGTGCCGGCTGCACAGCCAGCACCCACAGGACGCCAGGCCAACGGTGAGTCCATTGGACTAATTGCCCTCCCCCCACTCTCCCTGCTTACCTGTTGCCTCCTTGTTGCTGCCTCCATCCGCTGCTACCATTCGCCGGCCGCCGCTGCTTCTGCTCTACTTAGAACCAGGCCTCATGGACTAGTTCTCAGTAGAGCAGAAGCAGTGGTGGCGGTGGGCGGCGGCAGCGATGAAGAAGCAGCAGGTAAGCAGGGAGAGTGGGGGAAGGGCAGTGGGGAAAAGGAAGGTCTCTGGATCTCGATCTGGAGTCCCGGATCCAGATCTGAATCTGGCTCCAAACTGGATCTGGGGAGGTCCGATCCGGTCTGGATCAGATCAGGCCTGATCCGGATCATCCAGATCCAGATCCGGACCATATTGAGGGGCTGTTCATAGCCCTAGCTGAAACTATTCTTTTATTATTCAAAGCAATCAAATTTACTACAAGCTGTAACTTACCTGCACCCTGCCTTTAACATATCAATCCCACTTGATCACAATGCACCAATGTATATATCACACACTGAATTAGCAAGAATTGCTGTTACTATTTTAGCATCCAACTTGATTAAAGAAATTGGCCTATGGTTTGCACAGTTAGCATGATCTTTACCAGATAAAGAATAACAGAAATAAAAGCATCATAAAATGATGCTGATAAAGTTCCTGATTAGAATCCTTAGAGACAAAACCCCTTAGGATTAAAAAGAAAGAAAAAACAACTGCATGCACCTTATACAATTCTATAGGAAAACCATCTGTTGCTGGTGCTTTTATTCTTCATATTCTCAATAACACACTTATCCTCCTTGACCCACAAAGGCTCTGCAAGTTGTTCCTTTTGCTGCAAATCCAATTGTGGAAGAAGCAAACCTCAAAATAAATTTTCAAGTTCTTTATTTGTAGGATCCCTATCCATCCTATATAGTTGAGAATACAATTTCTGATACTCTAAATTTATATCCCTTGGGGTTGTGTATACATTGTGATGGTTATCTTTAATCAACAGAATATAATTCTGAATTTTTGGTTTTCAACAGAAATGCCAGAATCTTGCCAGGCCTTTCTCCCCTTTCCCAAAACTTCTGATGCACTCAAGTCAATGCCAATGCTGTTATAGAAGGTTTTCAGATGGGGGGGAAATCATGTTCCCTTACCATCACTCTTGCTTCCTGCCTCTCTTCCTCAACAGCGACAAGCCAAATCACATGGGGAAGAAAGGGAAACACAGCAGCGACCATGTGGCCCATTGGGACAGCACCCTCTAGTGGGTGTTTTATAGCAAAACTTCTCCTGCACACTGCAGGAAATAGCAACAAATATCGCTATAGTCTGGAAAAGTCACATTTACTGAGGATTATTTTATAACAAAAAAAAATGGTGGAAGGAGCAGGAGACAAGCAGGAGATGCACAGAAAGAACATGCAGCATCAAATCACTTGCGAACATCTGTAAGTGGCTAGTCATGAGTGTGCTATAAATCTGTCGTGTGAAGAAGCTCTTAGATTAATATAGTTTATTTAGCATGTTGTAATTTCTGATAAGATGTAGGAAGGAACAGGCTGCAAATTGACTTAATAGGGACTTCACAGTTTTATTCAAATTATCTTCTTGTTTCACCCTACTCTTTTCGTTGTGAGAAGCATACACAATAATCCATCCCCTCATATATGCCTCGGACACTTCCCATTCAATGGCTCAGGACATAGCTGAACCCTCCTTAGTCTCAAAATGTTCCTTAAGTTAAGAAGCCATCTGTGTTTTAAAGTTATTATCATTAAGAAGTGAAACATTCATGTGCCAAATGTCAAAAATGCTTAACAAAATTAGGCAGTCTAATTTCTAAATGAACTGGAGCATGGTCTAAGATAGCAATTGCATCAATATCACTTGCTGTCACACATTGAAATAGAGGAGAAGAGACCCAAAATAATATAATCTAAAACAATGTTGATGCATGGATGAAAAAAGAAGAAAAAATCCCATTCCAGAGGATGAAGCATGTGCCATACGTCTATCCAATCTAGCTCAGTCATATAAACCTTCAGTATTAAATTATAGACTGAAATTTGTGGTTACCCTTATCTATAAATTGGGCCAAGAATCTCATTAAAGACCCACCAATTAACAATAATCATCAGTAATAGCAGGAAGGTAACTAAAGCACTCAGAAAACATGGCCAGTGAATCCAAAATAGGCCCATATACATTCACCATGGTAATCATCATGTTCGTAAAATTGACCACCAAAGTAAGGAAGCACCCATCTGAACTAGAAATTGTTTGTAACATCAATATTAGTGCCTTTTTATGTATTAGTATAGCCACACCTTTAGCTTTCTTGGAATTACCACTAGTATCACTTACACAATTTTTGCAAACTCTGTCCTTATCTTCTAGCAAAAGGTGAGTTTCTTGTAAGAAAGCAGCATTAGTTTTAAATAGTGTTGTGCCGAATCCTGCCCCCTGATTTTTGGGAACTTTTTCTCTCCCTGCAAAAGTTGCATTGTTTTTTCTGCCTCTTTTGCAGGGAGGGGCAGAATTTTGGAGAATTTTCCCCATGGGGAAGGGGGCAACATTTTTATATACCTTTTAAAGTGTAGCCAGTTGTTTAGGGGATCTTCTTTCTATTTTTTATTTTTTTAAAAACCCAACAACCCCTGGCACTTGAAGAAGCTCAGCAATACTTCATGAATGCCTCTTGGAGACCATGTGACCACACCTTCTCTAACAGGCATTCAGGAAGAACTCCTGGCTCCTGAAAGTGCCAGTTTTTTTAAAAAAAAATAGGGAAAACCTGGCACCCTCCCCAAGGAGAAAATTATCTCACCTCTCCCAGCCTCTTTCTCCAGAGGGATCATTTGGACAACATATTAGGCAATGGGGGGGGGGGCGGAATAACACACTCACTGGCTCAGTTCGGATGACATATTAAGCAACGGAGGCATAAATAACGTACTGACCGTGTGTTAGGCAGGAGGAGCTCCACAGACGACACACTGCAGGTGGCTGCAAACGCCCCAGTTGCAAGGAACTTGTGGCAGCCATTTTGGTTGCAGCTTCTCCTCCGTGTGTCCCCTAGCCGTATCCCAGCATGCACTGTGAGTTCTGCCAGCTGCATAGAATGGCTGGGTTTTTTGGCTGCTCTAGGCAGTAGAACTCTATTCCGAAACGGAATAGTCCACGGAGAGAGGGGGGGCTGAATTCGGATGACACTTTAAACAATGGGGCTTCGGGCTAAACAACGTGCAAGCCTGTTGTTTCGCTCCATTGTTTAAAGGGCCTGATTAATGTACTGTCAGTTGTGTGTGTGTTGTGTGCTGCCCTCCAGATGACACAATAAGCAACACAACTGACGATTGTTCCCCCCCATCTCCGTTGCCTAATGTATCATCCAAACTGAGCCACTGTGTATTATTTTCCCACTGCCTGACAGATGACATGTTGCCCCTCCACCCATTGTGCGGCTGAAAGTCCCAGCATCCTTCTGGGTGACTGATGTTCCTTCCTCCCTCCTCCCTCCCTCAGTCCTCCCACCCTATCCCAACATGCAACTCAAGTTCTGTCGGCTGTATAGGAGCAGCCAGGGTTTTTTCAGCCGCTCCTGCTTGGGATCTCTATGATTGACCAGAATAGTGCATGGAGAGAAAGGGGATCCTTACACACGACACTTTAATCAACAGATTTCAGGACAAACAATGGAGCAGCCCATTGTTTTCCCTTGCTGTTTAATTCACCAAAATAGTGTACTGTCAGTTGTGTGTGTGTTGTGTGTTGCCCGACACATCCAAATGCTGCCAGAGTTTTTGTTTGCCTACCCCCCCACACACACACACATGAAATGGTGGAAATAGAATAATCAAAATTTTCAGCACAACACTAGTTTTTAACTTCTTGAGTTTAGAAAGCACTTGTTTTCTCTGATTAGGAGTGCCTAGCCTCTTAACATTCCAGGTAATCATGTTCAAAGGTATGATAATTCACAAATTAGAGTTAGTCTCCAGTAATTACATCTCTGAAACATTTATTTACACTCAACCATTCCACACCATTTGAACCACTTATAAAGCCTAACAAAGATTTCACATGTGTGAAATCCATGAACTATATAGATTTGAAGACAGCGCATTGCTCCCTCCCTGATACTACGAAGATGTTTCATTACAAGCCCTCTACGCATGCCCAGAGTTTTCAAGATGGTAGTTGTGATACTTATAACAAACCAAGTATGTGAATTGACCAATAAACCTTGCATTAAAAAAGGAAAACAAGACAAAACAAACCTCAAAGCAAAAGCCAACAGACGGGAAAAAAAACCTTAAATGGAAAGGGAGAAAAAAAGGGAAGGCGGAGGGGAAATGCAGTGTTTCCAGACCAGACGGCAGCATAACCCCTCTGAATGGGCCCTTTGCTCCCCCTGACAACATTTACTTTGATAACATTCTGGTAATATATAGTGATAATACTAGGCTAACCATATGAAAAGGAGAACAGGGCTCATGTAATTTTAACAGTTGTAGAGAAAAGGGAATTTCAGCCAGTGTCATTTGTATGTAATTAGTTCCTGGTAAAATTCCCTCTTCATCACAACAGTTAAAGGTGCATGCACTATACTAGAGTGACCCTATACAAAAGAAGGCAGGGTCCCTGCAACTTTAACTGTTATGATGAAGAGGGAATTTCACCATGACACTGCCTGAAATTCCCTTTTCTCTACAACTGTTAAAGTTGCATGAACCCTGTCCTCCTTTTCATATGGTTAGCCTAGATAATACTGAATAGCATTTAGAAAGAATGCAATTTAAATACAGCAGGTCTCCTAACTAATGGGGAAGAGACGGACCAATGGGGGAAAAGGAAAACAGTCCAAAAATTACCCCCAAATAGTCTCACAGTTGAAATATTTAGGGAAACATTTGCAGGAATTCCAAGGGAAGTGCAATTAATAGCGAACTTTTGGAAATGGTGTGTTGGTTACACATGTCAATTAATTTCAGAATAAAAATGGACAGGTTTTTCGCATGCACCAGCAGACATGTTGTCTACATGGAGATTGAGTGGAAGAAAAACTCAAACCGAAAAACACCCAGTGTGAAACATTCCTCAGTATTTCCATCCCTGCCTCACTTCTCATTCTTCATCCACACTCCCTCACTTCTTATTTCCTTTATGCCAATCTCTTTTTTTTTCTAGACGACCAAACCAGTTGGAGTGAATTGAAGAAAACACAGCAGAATCAGACCTTACGTTAACATTTCTGTCTGAACCATACTCTGTAATTGCACTTAATGTAAAATGGCTGCAAGCAAGCATAAACCGGGAACAATTCTACGGTGCCTCATCACTAAGTCAGAATGCCAGCTACAATTAGACCCTTTCACAACTCTTATGTAGTATTGAGAACAATTGTCAATTTCCTTTACCATCCTCTTTTTTATTTTTTGGCATCTATATCATCTGTATCATCATCAATTAATTCCCTCTTTAATAACACACCAACTCACGTTCTTGGAATTGTTACATCAGATCATGTCAAACTGAACATCCAACACTTTCCGGCTCTGCAAAAAGCTTTGATTCAAATTAATTTAATATCAAATAGCAGGTACCCTGTCTAACTGCTGGCAGGCTTTAAACTGATTATTTGATTACACCCATTCGTTACTTTTAAAATAGCAGATCTTTAATTGCAACTGTTGCACACCGCCTGTACCAAAAAGCCGCATTTCCTCTTGGAGCAGACATTGATATGACAATCAGAGTGATAGCTCAGTTCTTGTATGAGGGGAAGTGCTTTCTATAATTTAACCCTCACATAATGATAGATACTGCTGATAAAACTTCCGTGCATCCCATCTGCTTTTCTTCCGCCGAGAAAGGGTCCATAAAACAGACCGCTCAGATGAGGAGCAAAATAAATAAATAAATCTGCTACTTGGCAGACCTAAAGAAATTAGAAAAATACATTTTTTCCTGTTTGTGCCTTAAGAAAAGTAACCCAAACTAGGTGGGTTCATGTTGAAGACCTCTCATTTATATTTTCAGACGACAACAAACAGAAATCCCCAGGGGAAAAGGAACTGTAAAGTTAGATAGGTTAAATGCAGGCTATTTCTAAACTACAAACTTAAGCCAACAGTTTAAAACAAGTTTTAACTGGTGGTGGGTGAACTTATCCCAGATGAATTTGTTATTTCCTCAGAAAGTAATATATTCATTTGTGTAATCTCAGCTGACTGTTCCCCTTTAATTTGAGACCTTGCTTTGTTCATACACATTTTTTTGCATGCATAATATCAAGCTGCATTTTGGGAGCCATAGTTTGGAATTACTTAATGCATCATCAAATCATTTGTCACTATATTTGTATTTCTTTCTGATGGGTTATCCATGTCGCCTTTCTGAGTCATGTTTATTCACCATTGCCAATCAGCCTATGGAGGAGAGAGAGAGATCGGTAGATAGAGGTGTGTAGAACCAACATGACTGTGTTGTTTAAAAAACATGATTGGGTTGTAGAGAGAGTTCAAATGCCAACCTTTCCCTCAATGGTGAAAATGACACCATCACATTTCCTCTTGAAAGAAAAGGGTTAAACCAACCAACTCAGCAGACGAGCAGAAATCCTGCGGCACAAATGCAGACTGCCCATGCTCCAAAGCTCACATTCTATTCCTAAATTCCCAAGACAGCCATCCAGACTCACAACATAGGTGAGCGCAAGTTTCAAACAACAAACAGACTAATTTAAAACTGGCAGCACTATGAGTTTTAACTTTTGATTTGTTTATGCTGAGAAGGTGAAGGGGGAGGAGGAGGTGAAACCCTCTTCTCAAAGAACTGCAGTTTCCTTTGGGAAAATCATGGCAATTGGGCCAAATATTTGATTACAGTGTAGATGTGGCTTCAGTTTGCAGGGCAAAATCTGGGTGAATACTAAGACTGATGTTGGTGGCATCAAACTTCAAAACAGGGAGTTCTGACACTGGATTTGGGGATGGCAACAATGTCTCTATTACTCACCACAGCCTATGGATCTGAGAAGGAGAATTATTGAAGTTCCAGTCCAACTCATCTGGAGAGGACCAGGTTGGGAAAGAATGTTCTGACTGAAATCTTAACCAAAGGATGAGCCATGAATATTCACACTGAGCCCACACTGGGAATCCCTGAGCCTTTGTTATCGAACAAGCCCAGGGTGAACTCTCCATAGCTTGGTGGTCAGTATCCAAGGAATTCCTGTCATGATTTACAAAGTTCCAACTTATCACAGTATATGTGTAAGTATATCTTATTAGCAAGCTGTTCTGCTATACTGTGAGGAAAATCTTACCACACTTTTGTGCCTGAACAGAAATTCAGGGAAATGTGGAAGCAGTAAGCCACTCCTCACAAATTGGTGGGTCACAGAGATGAGCACCTTACCAAGCAGTTAGGTAGTCCTTCCAGGAAATAGGGATGGACATATGTGTCAATTTCATTTCTGCATAAACTTGGGAGTTAAAAACAAAAAAAAGTGTGGAAATCCATCCACATTTTTAATAACACATTTTTAAATGTATGCATTTTGGGGTGTGAACTTGCACACATTTTGGAAGTGTATGCTTTCTTTTGAGGAATGCATCAGGAGCTCAGATATGGATTTATGCCATCAAGGTTGCACTCAGGTCTACAAGATGTGAATTGAGTAAATAAACAAGCAAACAAACAAATGGACGAACTCAATGGAGCAAATTTCTCACACATGTAGTAAATTACTATGATTAAACAGTTGCCTGCATTAAACCATTATAAGTGGCAAGGAAGATTTTGCATCTGGTGCAGGCGTGTGGTATTCTTCTGCCTCAGATGGATCAGCAAATTTCAAAGTGCATAATACCCAAGGCAGAAAACTTAAGGAGGCTGTTTCCTTGGGAGGAAAAATACTTGAATGTATTTAGCCATTATTCAGCCCTTTCATGGTGCTCAAAGTCAACTGCTTGAACTGGTTGCCTCACTCTGCCTAATGGTAGGGACATCCTTACCACATTTTACAGGATGTGTGATAAAACAGTCATTTGTCTCTAACCACTGTTGTTGTTAAAGAGTGCGTGTGTAGACAAGCTGTATCTTTTGAAGCAAGATGCAGCAGGGCCCAGGCTTTGAGGTAACTCCAAGATATCAGAGAGAACTCTAGCAGCAAGTAGCAGGTAATGCTATAAACAGCAAGAGAACTGATGCACTTAAATACCTTTTAAAAACCATAAGTTTGCTACTAGGGATTTTATCCACTTTAGAAAAGTGCACCCAAAAAAATCTGCCAAAATTTTGCATATTTTTCTTAGCTCAGCATACGATCTATGGGCAGAACGCACATTGACAGTCAAAAAATGGCTGAAGAGAGATCAAAGATGTATAAAACATTGATTTTGAATGGTGTTTATGTTAGCATAGTTTTCAACAACTTTTGTATTTTTGTATGACTAAATTTGCATATAATTCAGGGAAGCAACAAACCAGTCTGCAAGTCCATGGTATCCATGCAACTTGAAATAACCTGTTACCTGCGGAATCTGCAGTTCAGATTCATAGAAATCCAAACTCATTTGAATCCATTGCAGATTTCTCTGGCATCCCTCCTTTCTACATAAAGTAATACTACAGGATCAGCACATCATTTTCCTGCTGTTTTCTATTTTCTACCCCAGTATGATCCAAACTTCTAATACATGTTGTAGGTTTTTCTTAATTAACCATCAGATTAGGTTACCATATCACAGTGCTGTTAATCATGATATTACATGTGGAAATCAACATGAGGGTAGGATGATTATTTATTTATTTAAAACATTTCTTGGCCACTTTTCAGGGCAGAAGCCCTCACAAGGTGGCTTACCACAATAAAATGCATAAAACGTTAAAAGCAATAAAATATTAAAAATATTAAAAACAATAAAACAGCAATTAAAATAAAACCAACAATAAAACCAGCAGGAACAACAATAGCAGCAATCATAACAATAACAGCAATAACAATACTCATCATGTGAAGGCCATGGTAAAATAGAATGGCTTTAAGGCCTTCTTAAAAGCCTGCCAGGAAGGTGCATGGCGGACCCACCTAATTGCCCTCACAGGTGGGGAAATGAGGAGGGCCTCCCTTTCTGATCTTAAAGTGTGGGCAGGATGATATGGGTGAAGGCAGTCCTTCAAGTAACTTGGTACCAAAGCGTTTAGGGCTTTAAAGGTCAAAACTAGCACTTCGAATTGGGCTCGGAAACACACAGAATATTACTGCAGCTCATGCAGTCTTGTGGTCAGAATGCCTTGCTACTGCCAGTACTTGGGCAGCTGCATTCTGCACCAGCTGAAACTTTCAAACAGTCTTCAAAGGCAGCCCCACATACAGTGCATTACAGTAGTCCAGCCTGGACTTGACTAGTGCATGGATAACTGAGGCCAGGTCTGTCCTCTCCAGATAGGGCCACAGCCGGCGTACCAGCCTAAGCTGGTAGAATGCACTCCTGGATACTGCATCCACCTGGGCTTCCCCAGTTAGGTCAAAGTCCAGGAGACTCCGAACTGCATACTTGGTCTTTTAGGAGGAGTGCAACCCCATCTACAACCAGTTGTAAACCTCCATCCAAAGTAGTTGGTTTCCCAAACCACAGTACTTCCATCTTGTCTGGATTAAGTTTCAGCTTGTTCACCCTCATCCATCCCAAAACAGCCTCCTGACACTGGTTCAAGAGTTCCACAGACTCCCTGGGATGTGCAGCTGGAAACGAGAGGTAGAGTTCAGTATCATCTGCATACTGATGACACCTCAGCCCAAACCTCCTGATGAATTCCCCCAGTGGGTTCATGTACATATTGAAAAGCATGGGGGACAAGATAGAACATTGAGGCACCCCACAGGCTAACAGCCATGGGGTGGAATAGAAGTCCTCCAGCACCACCTTCTGAGACTGCTCCTCCAGAAAGGACTGGAAACACTTTTAAACCGTGCCTCCGAAGCCCAATCCAGATAAACAATCCAGAAGGAAACCATGGTCGATGGTATCAGAAGTTGCTGAGAAGTCCAGGAGAACCAACAGGGTTGCACTTCCACTATCCATTCCCCAGCATAAGTCATTAACCAGGATGACCAAGGCTGTTTCCGTCCCCAAAACCAGGCTTGAAACCTGACTAGAATGGATCTAGGTAATCAGTTTTATTCAAAATGGCTTGGAGTTGTGAGGCTACCACACACTCCAGGACTTTTGCCCAGGAATGGTAAATTTGATACAGGATGATAGTTATCTAAAACCATCAGCTCTAAAAAAAAATTCAACAAGGGCCTCATCACAGCTTCTTTCAAAGCTTTGGGGACCTCACTGGACCTCAAGGAGGCATTTCCTACCTTGGAGGCCCAGATATCCAACCCAGCTCTGGCAGATGTCAAAAACCAGGATGGACAAGAATCTAAAGGGCAAGTAGTAGGCCTCAGTCCTCCAAGCAGTTTGCCCACATCCTCAGGTTGCACAAGCTGAAAGGTATAACATGACTAGCTGGTGCATCAGCCCCATCCATATCAGACTCTGGCAAAACAATGGCATCCAAGTTGGCACGAATACAAGTGATTTTATCTGAAAAGTGTCCCACAAATTGTTCACAGCGGGTCTTTGAGGGTTCAGGTTGTTGTGTTTCAAGGCCTACACCTAAGAGGTATTTAACCACATGAAAGAGCTCCTCTGGATGACACTGAGCAGATGCAATGCTGCCAGAGAAGTAGGGTTTCTTTGCCGCCATCACTGCCACAGCTGATGATGAATTTTTGGGGGGAATTTAAAACAGGTATGGTTGTTTCCAAGATCTGCCTTCCATGAGAGGAAGGGCTCCACTTGTGGAAGACCTGATATTTGGGAACCATCATTCAGGAGATTCTCCTGACTCTCTGTGTAGCATTTTCAGGGGGCTGGAGGGCCTGATGTAGGAAGGAAGGGCAGGAAAGTCTACTTCCATCAGTGCAGTTGACCCAGCATCCCTAATCCAGCATAAATCTGGATCCAATTTGCACAAATTAAGGAAACCAAGAAATACCCCCCATCAATGGCTAAAATAGTCATAATTTAGTCCTTCACCCACAATATTTCACACATGAACCAGAACTAAGCCAGTTGGTTCAGGGGTGCCAACTGGTTACAGAACATTTCTGGGCCAGAAGCAGAACCAAACAAGAATAACTTCCATCACAAATTAATCTGAAGCAGAACCATTTAATGCGTCGACTCCCTGCTATTCTTAAAACATACCCTTGCACACAATCTATGCTACCTGAGCAGGGACCAGAGAAGCTTAGTGTCTGAGGCTGCAACTTTATACACAAACACCTGGGAATGAGCCTAACTGAACTCAATGGGACTTACTTTGGAGTAGACTCATAGAAGAATGCAGAGTAAGAGAGTGGCCTGTGGAACTCTCTGGTTGAAATCTCACCTCTGCTATGATTTCAACTAGCAGGCCTTAGGCAAGTCACCCTCACTCAGTCCCAATCTGCAATTTGGGAATGATAACGCTGACCTACCTCACAAGTTTGATGTAAAATTGCTTTGACCAATGGGCTGTATAGAAATGTAATAAATGAGTTAAAAATGAAAGGGGTTATAAGAAGAGATGATGTGTAAAGTATTTGGAACATTCTGAAGTGCCATATGAATGCTATGTGTTTTGTTATCATACAGATGTATATACACCTTCTTCAAATATTTTCACAGTTCAGTTGGCTCTTCCTTCCACTGCAAAGGTACCACAGGCAAGCAGCAGGCATTTTTTCCCCTCTTCAATCTAGTTGCACAATACTTCAGCTGTTCTGCATCAAGAATAGAACAAGTTGAGCCTAGTAGAAGCCTAGCAACTGCCTGCATGAAACTGATTTTTTTCCCCTGCCATCTCTTCGCAAGAAATGCCAGTTGACGCCAAGACCACGCTGATAGCTTTTAAGTTTAGAAACATGATTTGAGGCTGCATAAAAGAGCTTACAGCTCATAAATATATCCCAAGAGAGCTTTATATCTGAAATGGAGTCAATTAAGGCAGTTTCACCTTCATTAATCAAACAAAGTACGTTATTGTACAGAAAGCGAGGAAACTGTGAAGGGAAAGAAAATCAAACATGAAGTAAATGTATATGGATTCTCCCGGCTAAAAAGGGAACTGAGAAAAGAGAGATGAAATGTGTATAGGGAATTGAACAAATACTGGAAATTGCTTCTGATTCTGCTCTCTGTGTTGAAAAATAAAATAAAAATAAAGAATCCCAAGTCCCATTTCCCTTAGCACCAACATGGATGAATAAAATCCTGACTCCTGGGAAAAGGAGTCATCTCAGAAATGTAATTTGATATCCTTCCTCAAACTACTTCAATTGGTTTGGTCATCCAAGGGCAAAAAGGAAATTGCTGCTGTCATAGATTCCTGTTACAATATTGCCCTCAAGACGCAGGAGATCACGGAAACCTTTAATAATGGCACAGCCTTATTGAGCATGCCACTTGACAGGAGTGTTGGATGCAACATTGTTGCAGAGCAAACGGGAAACATTTGTGCCCTCTCACTTCCTGTTTCTCCTCAATAGTAGCCTGATTCACATGATTCCCCCTTTCAATGTGTTCAGTGAATGAGTGAGGGGTTAATATTGGGATCCACATCCTGGCCGTGCCCCCTCCCTCACTGTCATACCCATTAACTACACACATCCTGGAGGCTGCACATTCAATGTTTGGATGAAAATATCCCTAAGATTATACAGGTCTTCCATGTCACTACGAACAAATCCAAGTAAAGTGCAGTGATGCAACCTTAAAAATATTTATTTTATAGTCTAAGGCCATTTCTCCACCAGGCTGTTTGCCTGGGATGGCCCCTGGCTGGTCCCTGTGCATCGATGGTGTGTATGAGATACTTCCGGGATCGACCTCCCTTCCTCCCTCTACACCCCTATGGTGTAGAAAGGGTCTATCACTCATACCTTGCTTTTCTTGTATATCCAGAGAGTACCATGATGTATCTCAAGAGATGTGCATAGGGTTCTCAGGTGGCCTTCCATCAAGACACTGCTTAATTTCATCGATCATGGATTGATGAATCATCGATCTCAGGCCAGGACTTGGGATCATTGGTGTTCAGTGGAGAAACACTTAGCATAATGACTTTAGGAAATGGGGTAAGCTTTATCATACCGTAGAATGGAGACCGATACATGACATAGGTATATTGCGTTTAGTGATAGCCTCACCATTCTTTTAAATGTGTTTGTCTTAAACCTGTGACCTGACCTAATCAGGACCCACACTAAACAGATTCAAGGTACCCATATGACTCATGTCTACTTGTGTGATACAGTTTATTGATGAAAAATGAATGCAGATAATAAAAGCAAATGAAATCTTACACACACCTCTCAACTTGAAAACTTAGCTGCTCTGGTTCCCTTGAAGCAGCACACATTGTCCCAAGGCTGTTTTCTTGAGCAGGTGACACAGCTTCACCCTCTCAGGTGAGAACAGGTAGCAGGCCCATAGGTCCAAGATTTTATAGGGTTTTCTCACTGAGTTAAGGATGGTCACCAAGTAGAAGAAGGCAGTTAATTTCTTGGCAGGAAAGTTTCTCACAGCAGAGAATGGAACATTCATAACACAAAGATATGAACTGTTCAAGACAACTATTGTTCATTTTCTAACTTTTGTTAGTAGCAAAAAGCACCGTCCTTCAATGTATAGCTATAAGAATCAACTTCATAATAGTTGCCAAAGGCTCTATCAAATAAGTATAAATAGTGCATGTGACTGTATAAGTTCACACCTGACTCCTCTCCATTCTTCTGAAACCAAATCCAATACAATGTTGTTATGGGCTCAGGACTGTTTCACCCCACAGGATAATTCAATATTTGTTGATAAATCATACTAGGGTGGTTCACCTCCCCATGTGTTGATAGTACATGAAAGGCATTTTCAGGGCCATGTGAGCTAACCCAACCCTTCACATGTGGTATAGCCATGCCCCCAGTGCTGACGCCAGCAGTGGACTTTCCCACTAACAGTGCATTCAGTAGTATATAGAACTCCTCCACCTATGGGTAGAGACCATTCCAATGACACTGGATGTAGGAATGCTGGAAAAGTGTTTTTGCTGGAGGCATTGGAAACACAGGCAGTGAACATAGCACATATCTGTTGTGGGATACGACTTAGTTTAGAAAAAGGGTGAGTCAGGGGAGACATGCTAAAGATGTTCAAAATTATGCATGGTGTGGAAAAGTGGATAGGGAGTCATTTCCCTCTCTTTCATAATACTAGAACCCAGGGTCATTCCATGAACCTGATCGGTGGAAGATTCAGGACAGATAAAAATAAGTACTTCTTCACACAACACATGATTCAACTATGGAATTCACTACCACAAGATGTAGTGATGGCAACCAACTTTTAAAAGGGATTAGAGAAATTCCTGGAGGAGTAGGCTATCAATAGCTATTAGTCCTAATGGCTATATGCTACATTCAGTATTAGAGAGGGCATGCCTATATGCTCCAGTTGCTGGGGAACATGAGTAGGAGGTGCTGTTGTACTCATATCCCGCTTGTAGGTTTTCCACAGGCAGGTGATTGGCCAATGGTGTAAACAGGACTAGATGGACCCTTGGTCTGATCCAGTATGGCTCTTATTTTTTATGTTCACATGACTAACCCAAGCTACTCCATAGCACCCCTCCCATGTTCTTTAAATGTGACATGGCGTGTGGGATGCTTTAGTCATCAAGTGATGAACACACATCTGCGACCCAGCCCTTCGAGACTGCAAAATTGCCAAACAACTTTTTCAAAATTTTCTTAGGAAATTGCTGTTGTCGCTGCTATTATGCTTCGGCATGCTTTCCATTTCAGCTCAAGTCTGTTTTATTTGCATAATTTCTTATCGACTTCTCCGGACAGCAAGATAGAGGAATATTACTTGGTTAGTAATGCTGAAGTTATGATTGAGCTCATCAAGATTAAGCCATTTAGCAACTATACACCTCATATTCATTAGACTCTTTTTTTAAAAAAAAAAAGAAGAATCAATACAAAATAGCAATTTTGACTGAACCAAAATCAGATCTGTTTGACTAAGCTTTTAATTAAATGGAACATAGCGCTGCACAATGGTTGTCAAATTAAGGGACGCCAGCGTATAGGCAGTTCCGTAAGTGTGATTTGTTTTGTATATTGGATTTTTATTGAAATGGGTCTGTTATTCACTTCTGATGAAAAATCAGTACAGGCAACAAGAATGTATGAGCTTTGGCGGAACAAAGGGATCTATAGGTGAAGAAACAGCTGCTTGTTGCTATTGTCACTGGAAGCAAATTTTCATCTTCTCTTTCCACTGGAAGTGTACACTGTTCTGCAGATTTTGTTTCTGTTCTGCGTGAAAT
This sequence comes from Anniella stebbinsi, assembly GCA_029215795.1. Taxonomy (NCBI): domain Eukaryota; kingdom Metazoa; phylum Chordata; class Lepidosauria; order Squamata; family Anniellidae; genus Anniella; species Anniella stebbinsi. The sequence continues at coordinate 4,970,885 of JARDYH010000006.1, forward strand.
TGTTTGTGATTTTGTTTCTCCCATTTCAGAAAGGCCTGCAAACAAAACAGAAACAAAATAAAAGCCACACATGTGCTTTTATCATTGGATGGTAGACAGTGATAAGTCACACAGAGATAGGGGAGAAAAGGATGCGTCTACAGCATTGTTACAAAACATTTCATGCTCTATATTGTATGTCTGCCTACTGTTGAACAGAATTTAAGCTACGTGCTTAAACCCAACTTTACATTGACGGAGCCAAAGTGGCATGCATGTTTGAGGGTAGACTCCAAGAAACCTGAAAGTAGAAATGGGCGAAATGAGCAATGTTTGAGATCACTAGGATTCTCTGAATGTTGCCTCATGCCAAATTCCTGTTTTGCATTTGTAATCACTGCTTGTTCCAAGCAAATGGGAAACATGCACAACTCTAGCAGTGATCAAGCAGAAGATTTACACATATTGAGCAGCAATTGAACAGGAGATTTGCGCAAATCCAGCAGTTATTGAATCTCCACAAATTTGGGCAAATTTTCTAAAGTAGCGCCAATTCGGTCTACTGAAGAAATCAGTGCAAATCGAATGAGCAATTGGGAACAAGGCAAACATGAGCACACGTGTGACAATTTGCAACTATTTAGGGATTATGTGAAAATATGGTGTTGGATCCGTGTTCTTCCTTCTGCAAGAGGAAGGGACATTTCACAACAGGAAAAGGTCCAAGTTGGGGAAGATCCCTCTGCCTGATTTTGAGGGATCCCCACCTCTCCCCATTTCACAGCACACACCATTCAGCAGGGTCTCCTGACTCTGGATATGGAGATTAAAGTGCCCTTATCTGGACTTTGAAAGACAGGACGTGAACTAACATATGGCAAACATTTGGAAAATTCTTCCTTTGCAAAACTTACACATCCATCTATATACAGTTTTGCAGATAAATATACCAAACACACAGTATCACTCATTGACAAGGTGGGAATATTTATGAAAAGAAAAGAGGTCTTGCACATTCCTTTGATGCCCCTTTTTGAAACAGAACCCCCCCCAAATGAATTTAGGACCTTCCTCTTCCAAGAAAAAAAAATAGATCCACCGGGTACACACAACCCCCCTGGCCTTATCTCCCAGCTATCTAGCTTGCTAATGCTATTTACTAAGTGGGCATTCAATCATGGAAGCCTCACTTATAGTTCTGGAGTTGTACGGAAGGAGAAACAGGTTTCCCACCTCATTTTTTTTTTTACATGTGCGAATGAAGTTGGTATGTCTGCCTGCAATATGACATTCATACCACCCAGTGGAGACTGGTGGTTCCAATGTCAGCGGGGTGGTAATTCTGCTCTGGGTTTCATTCAGAACCATTCAGAATTCCAAACGAACTATCCAAGGTGCTGAATCCTACCCCCAAAAATGGATTCAGCACCTTGGATAGTTCCTTTAGAAATCTCCACTGATACCCTCCACTGATACTGCCTGTATTTGTACACAGCGTACAAGGTACAATTAAGTCTGGAAAACATGTTGTCACTTAGAGATGCTGAAAAACTTCATTTTTTGTGTGTTTATTCATTCTTTTACTGTCACATACAATAACACATTTTCTCTGCTCAGAAAAAAAGGGGGAAATTGCGGAAACTGCTGTTTAAAAACAGAACTGAAACTTCAGGGTCATGACATCTAAAGAACCCATAAACAATGACGAGCGCACAATAAATGACTCATGTAGAAAGGTTTTCAGGTGCAGGGTCAGTGTGTGATCCTGGATCTTTGGGCCAGTCACTTTCCCTCTCAGCTGAACCTACCTCACATCCTTATTTTGAGGATAAATTGGGGAGCAGAGAAGTCTGTAGCCCACCTTGAATTCCTTTTGCTTATAACATTTGCTGTGAATTGGAACAGATTTTGCACTTCTCCAAATCTTTTCAGTAGTTTAAACATACCAAAAATTTTAAAAAAAGCAATTAAATATCATTTTGAGAGAAGCCCGATCCCCACCCAGCCAGAACGCCTTGGGAGGGGTTGGATTTTGCAGGCGGGAAGAAGAAGAGAAAGGAGACTATATGTGCGCATGGCATGCGTCTAGCCTGGCGCAGAGGTGGAGCCAAGCCTATAAAAGCTCGCCCTGCGTGGCCATCCGGCCTCTTTTTCTTCTGGCCCCTCCCTCCCTCCCTTTCAACTAGTATGGGATTAGCCAGTCGTCCTCTTTGGGGAGGAGGCTGAGTAGGAATTTTCCCTGGCATTAGTATGCAAAGGATTCACCTGCTCCATACTGGATTTAATCTTTAAAATGGAGGACAAATAAGTGAATATAAATGATAGGTGGATGTTGTGGGAAATTTGGGGGGATGAGAATAGGGACGGCAGCACTCTGGCACCTTTATGGTGGGGGCAAGTCAGAGGCCCTGCTCCTCGGGGGCTGTGCAGCTTCCGTGTCAGGATATGGCTTGCCTTTGGGGACCTATTTGACTCATCTACCCGGAGCTGTGCAGCCCTGGGCATGGATGACGCAGTAGGTCTCACCAAACTCGCAAGTGTTGTGGGAATAGGGGGGCCGGTTCTACCGACCCCTGTGTTCAATGAGTGGCTCGGCCTGATTGGCAGGCTAGTTGCCTGAGATAAATGAGTGAGATTCCCGCATGTTCATGCTCAGATCCATGGAGGGGAGAATCTCCATGTTAAATAATGAGGCCCTAGTTTATCCCAAGCTCTGGTGTCCGTGTCTTATTTCTTGTGTTTTCTTCTCCACTTGCAATTACATATTTAAATTCCAATTTCCAGGGAAAATGCACATTTACATTATAGATGGACAGATCAATCTATTTATGGCTTTGCAGGTGTTCGTCGAACAGTCCGTTCCATCACGTTTCTGCATTAATCAGTTCTTTTCCAATTTGAAAAAAAAAACTACATGAAAATCATGTTTGATTAATTTAAACATTAAAGATGTATTTTATTTTGAACGTATCTTCTCACACAAAACCCCCACACATTTCTAAATATATACATTTCTCAATGTACACTTATTTTGCCGTAAAACGTGCATTGTTATATGCATTGTGCTACTTGTTTTGCTCAGGCAATTTTGAAATCCAAATCAGAACTGCATTCTGATCTGCATATTTGACCAAGAGGTGTGGATCAAGTCAGTATGTATTGGAATTCACACACACACACACACACACACATCCCTTTAGCATTTCAATTGCGATGTGTAGGGTGTAAATAAAGAGTCGAGAAAATAAAATTGGGTTTAAAATGGGCCACTTTTATTCAAGATCTGCAAAGGGTAAACCTAAGCAGGCATCCCCACTCTTGGCCTCCTCAGGCCAAATCTTAGGATCGGGCGAACCATTCTCCATCCTCAAGGTGGCGGCAATCCTTCGCCACCCCGTGGTCTTCCCCCATATGGGGTTGGGAGGCCTTCCGTTGTCACCACTCCCGTGCCGCAAGGCTCCGAGGGGTGAGTAGAGTTGGCCTCAAAGGTAAACCTTATCCCAATGATCTGGTGCCGCAAGACTCCCAGATGTGGGCTTCAGGTATTACCCATCACCACAACGGTGCCTGAGAATGTTCACCACTTGAAAAAGCCCCTAAGGATGCCCGCACCTACCGCCAAGATTATGTGACCGAATTAAAACAAATTCACCTAATTAATACACCCCATCTGTCTTACAGTATGAAGTAGGCGAAAAAACTCTTAACCAAATTAAGGTAAGAGTAAAAAATTCCTACTTGGCCTCCTAATGACGACCGGCAAGCCCACACTGTCTACAGGGATGGGAGGGAGGGAGCCGCGCAGAAACAAAGAGACCGGGTGGGTCCGTTAGCTGGCAATTTAAGCCACGTGGACCCCGCCCGGTGGCACCACTTGGAGGCCACCAATCACGAGCCTCCACATTGACTCTTGCCACCCCACCTGCAAATGTCCTCTCCCGCCCAAATTGGGCTAGGGATTTGCACATTTAAATATATATCGAAATATGTATTTTGAAAGAAATGGTGTGTGCGAGTGTATGGGTGGTGGTGGTGGGGGGGGGGGGGGGTTGTGACGCAACCTGACATCAGATCCATCTGCTTCTCCTTTGGGTCATCTGAGCTCATTCATCCACAAGCTTCAGGTATGAGAGATACCCAACTGGTTCCCTTTACCCAAACAGGAGAAGTACCCAGGAAATACGTTCATCATTGGTCGTGCAGACAGATGAACAACGTGTGGGATTTTATTTTTTAAAAACAAACAGATTAACATTTATTTAATGCAAGAGATGTTATATCACATAATAAATCAGTCAGTCCTTGTTCTTGCCCTGTCTACTCTAACTCCCATTAACTCAGGCCCCGTCTTCACGCCACCGGGAATGCTGCGCCCTGACGCCTCCCTGGCTGCGTGCGGAGCATTTATGCCCCTTACACCAGTCCTGATGTAAGGGGCACAACAGCGCCTTTTCTTTTATTGCCGCCTGTTCGGCAACGTGGCAGCTGCTGGATGGGGGACTGGGAGCCTCGTCTCCCCCACTCCCAGGTTAGTGTTTTTATTTTTATTTATTTATTTATTTACAAAAAGGGAGGGGGAGGGGAGCGGAGGCAGGTTGGAGGGTTTTTCCCCCCTCTCAATGTTAAATTGGGGGGGGGAGGACTGCCCCAAACTAAAAAAGTTGTGTTTAATGAGCAACTTTTTTAGTTCGTGGCAAAGGGCCTTTGCCCCTGGATGTCTTTGCATTGGCAGCTGCATCATGTAACGCTACTGCCGCCAGTACGAAGACATGTCGATGGAAACTGTCCATCAAGAGGCACCTTCAATGTAGCTTTATCTATCCCTAACGGCCTATTTCTCCTCTCTCACCTTTCATCTTCTATCTAACTGACTAACAGTCTGCTCCTCCCCTTATATGACCTCAGAATCCTCTCTTACGCACAAGCCCCTCCCACCTTTCCCTCATTCTCTACCATACACTCTACCCTAACTTACCTGGGCGCCATTTAACATGGCAAACACATATAAACATTAGTACAGATACAACATGGCAAACATTGTGATATTGTCACAGGGTTCTTTTAAATTACAGACCAATGTGGAGATGGACTGGAACGTAATTATGGATAAGAGTGCAATACAAAGACTCTCATGTCTATCCTCTTTCCTCTCTCCTCTCTCCTCTCTCCTCCCTTCCCTGCCAACTGTCCCACCATCTTCCCTCCCTCCCTCCCTGACCCTCCTCTGAGGGTCACAAGAGTGAACTTTCTGTGGTGGCTGGAAGGAAAGATGGGGGGGGGGGGAATCCCACTTGACTGTTTCTATGATCTCTGGGGGATCTGTCCCATCCTATGCTCCCTGGGACACCCCTCCCCCAGGGACCATAGGATTGCTCTGTAAGTGAGACAAACCTCAGTGTCTTTTGGGGGTGGGGTGAGAGATTCATTTTAGTTCATTTTTTATCAGGATTCACCCCAATCACACTTTCCAGACTGAACATGGATTCGGACGCTAGCTGTAGCCCGGACATTTCTGAGCATTTTCACAATTTACAGACCAAAAAAGAATGTGTTTGACAGCATGAATACATTTTGAAAATGCGCATGCAAAACTGCACACTTTTAAATAATGCACACAAATACACTTCAATCAGTGGGAGAAGAACATATACATTTTAAAAATGTGCACAATAGATGCATACACTCGGAAGAATCATATGCACAAAACTACACATAAATTTTTATGCAAAAAAAACCAAAAACCAAACAAGTTCACAATTTGATACGGGCTCAAGTCAGATCAAGCTTTTTGATTTGCACATCCCCTAGTTTCTTTTCTTCTACCACTTATTTGCTCAAGAAAGAAAGAAAAAACTATGCGTGTTAATAATTTCATAACTCTCTGTAAACATTTTACTTATTGTCTTGAACTAAATAAACCTTCGTTTTTAATGCACTCCTGAAATTCACAGCTAGGGTACATAAGGGCATATTTGGATGGCTTCAATTTAGAAAATGAGATAAACTGCATTTATTTTATACTAAACATGGCTTTCTCCAGCCTTATTTTAATTTTAAAAATAACTCTAGAAGTTGCAGTGTCTAAATTGTAAGAGTTATTTGATTCTGGGGGCGGGGGGGGGGACAAGATATCCTTTGGATTCTATAGAGCTCTGGAATAATGGTAGCTCTTTCTATTGATTTGATTGTGTTTGCTTTTATTATGTATGCCACCCTTAGGTCTTTGGCGAGAAGATGAGATGATGGTAATAATAATAATAATAATAATAATAATAATAGGCATGTATCTAAAAATAAAGGGTTGGAGGTAACCCTAGACTGCTTTCTGATGCTCTGTGCCTTCCAGAAAATAAACACAGTCATGAATGTTGTAGGTAAGGCACACCTTTGTGTTAAATGCAAACGAATTACTAATTAATTCAGTATATTAACTGAGAACCTCTTTTGGTGTGACAGTGGAGAGAAGAACCTTCCTGTTTTTGCATTCCTCATAGCCAAAATTAATAATCCTCCCTATGTAGTGGCTCCTACTTGTGCTAAGTGGGCATTTGCAGATATGCAATAAAACTATCTCTCTCTCTCTCTCTGTGTATATATATATATAGAAATCTAGCTTTGACTTTGACTCCTGTCCTGTCCTTGTTCCACAATGGGACAAGATATGGCTGTAGTCGCAACACCATGGAAAGTTGCACATAAATTCCCTGAATAAAGTAGTAAATAAACCAATACAGACTGGATCCAGATTTAGTCATGCATGGGGAAGTATCCAATATTAGTCCTATATAGAATAGACCCCTTTCAATGAATGGGACAAATCAATTGTGACTCACAAATCTAATTCATTTCAATGGGTCTACTCTAGGGTAGGACTAACATTGGATACTACCCTTAGAGAAGATCCACTGCAATCAACTAAGTCCTATTGATCTGAATGGGTCTTCTCTAAGTATGACTAAATCAGGACCCAACCCATTGAAAGTGTGTAGGGGAGAGAGGGGTCAATGCAGCAAACCCTTCCCTGATGAACTTGCAGTTACTGGACCATCCGTATGACCTCTGCACATGTTCAAAGTATAAATGCATAGGTGTTGCATGTGTGGTTGGAGTACCTGACCTTGGTTGGGAATGTGCATAGGCTGGGAGGCAGGGCCTGTTGCTACAATCTCGCTTGGAGTTCACAGCAGCTTGGATTGTCTGAATAGTGATTTTGGCTCCCATATTCACCTCATCAGATTCATATCTAAGATCAGAGTCTTTATTACAAAAGTCAGAAGTGCAGGAAGTCCAGGGATGCTGGGCTCCTGGAATGAAAAACAACAACAACAACAACCCCATATCATCTTGAATATCAGAAACTCACACTTGTCTCTATCCTGGTGATTGGTAAAGCACAGATAAAGAAGGAGACAGGCTCTTTCTTAATGAAAGGAGAAAGATTTAGGGTGCAAAAGATTCAATGGCTTATTGCCCTTCTTGCGGAGCGAAGGATAAGAAATGAAGAGGCGACACAGAGTTGGGATTTAAACAAGGGCCACTTTATTTATTTACAAGAAAAGCAAGCATAAAGGGGGGAGGTAACCTAAGCGGGCATTTTGCATGGCCAGCCAGGCCATTGAAGGGGTCGGGCGAGACATTCACAGCCCGGGAAGTGGCGCCTGCTTTTTCGCCGCCCCCCGAGCTTCCCCAATCTGAGGTGGGGGTGGCCTTCCGTTGTCGTCTCCACTCGTGCCGCAGGGCTCCGAGTAGACGAGATGGGTTGGCCCCAAAGGTAAGCCTTATCCCCCCAACTGATGCCGCAGGGCTCTCAGTGGTTGGCCCTCAGGCGTTACCAATCACTAGAATAGTGCCCGTGAATGCTCACCATTAAAAACATATCAAATGCCCGCTCCTACCGCCAATAAAGTGACCAAATTGCCAGATTGACCTAGTTATCACCCATCCTGCTTTTGCAGTGTGAAGTAGGCGAAAAAACTCACACTCAAGTTAGATTGTGAGCAAAAAATTCCTACTTGGCCTCAAAAAGACGACCGGCGAACCCACACTGACAACAGGGGAGGGCGGGAGGGAGCTGCGCAGCACACAGTGGAGATTTGGAGGGGTCCTGGTCCCCCTTAAATAGCCACAGACCCCTCCTATCTCCGGTGGCGCCACCCTGGGCCAGCCTATGGTGGCCCCCCACGTCACCTCTCCCCATCCTCGCCCGCAATCTCCTCTCCCCATCCCAGCGGGCAGGGTGGGGAAAGGTCCTTGCGGAGCGAAGGATGAGAAATGAAGAGGCGACACAGAGTTGGGATTTAAACAAGGGCCACTTTATTTATTTACAAGAAAAGCAAGCATAAAGGGGGGAGGTAACCTAAGCGGGCATTTTGCATGGCCAGCCAGGCCATTGAAGGGGTCGGGCGAGACATTCACAGCCCGGGAAGTGGCGCCTGCTTTTTCGCCGCCCCCCGAGCTTCCCCAATCTGAGGTGGGGGTGGCCTTCCGGTGTCGTCTCCACTCGTGCCGCAGGGCTCCGAGTAGACGAGATGGGTTGGCCCCAAAGGTAAGCCTTATCCCCCCAACTGATGCCGCAGGGCTCTCAGTGGTTGGCCCTCAGGCGTTACCAATCACTAGAATAGTGCCCGTGAATGCTCACCATTAAAAACATATCAAATGCCCGCTCCTACCGCCACAGGGGGAGACAAAACCATTACACGGTCTCCCCCCCTCCCCCCGGAAGCAGAACACTACGTAGCCCTTCCTGAATAACTGCTAAAAATTAACTGGTTAACAGGCGGAGACCGGTGAACCCCGTCGCGCCTATAGAGCTCCCTCCGAAAATGGCTAATGTTAAGATGTTGAATACTAAAGTCCCCATGCTGCGCTAGGGCCTTAAACCTCTCAGTATTAACCCACTTTCTTGCCTTTCCAATAGCAAGGGGATGACTGGACACCCACCAGTTCATCCGAGGCAAGATGCAAATAGCAAGGGGATGACTGGACACCACCAGTTCATCCGAGGCAAAGTGTAAATAGCAAGGGGATGACTGGACACCACCAGTACATCCGAGGCAAGGTGTAAATAGCAAGGGGATGACTGGACACCCGCCAGTTCATCCGGGCAAGGTGCAAATAGCAAGGGGATGACTGGACACCACCAGTTCATCCGAGGCAAGGTGCAAATAGCAAGGGGATGACTGGACACCCGCCAGTTCATCCGAGGCAAGGTGCAAATAGCAAGGGGATGACTGGACACCCGCCAGTTCATCCGAGGCAAGGTGCAAATAGCAAGGGGATGACTGGACACCCGCCAGTTTATCCGAAGCAAGAGGCATGACCATATAATCCGTATGCCGGGCCAGCGCTGTCGTATGTGCTGAAAATCAGCCAAAGCTTGCAAAATGAGGGCCTTGCCCTTCATTAAGCCCAAATCGTTCCCCCCTAAATAAATAAGCAAGACCTGTGGGGGAAACCGAGCAGAATGCCTGCAGCAAGGTAGGGATGAGCTCATCCCACCGCATACCACGTTTCCCGAGCCAACGAATGGTTGCGTGCTGACTCAAGCCGAGCTGCGATCCAGAGCTGGAGTTGGCTGCATGCTTGCTGGCCCAGAAGACCATACTGTGGCCGCATACGGAAACCCACACGGGTGCAGAAGCCACTGGCAAATCTAGAACAAACATGAAAGCATTAGCATCCGCTGCGCATCGCTTAAGTGTTTACATGCCTCACACATGTTTTGAATGCTGTGGACCGCCATCTGCCTGGCGCCGGAATCTGAGGATAAAATCCTCAAGTCGCTGCTGTAGACCCTGCACCGATGCGAAAGGAATGCGTACCAAACATTGCTGCGCGCAGACCCATATGATCAAGATCCCGCATAGCTATTGCCCATAATAGGTATTTCGTGAGGGTCGTGCCATCCTGATGGCAAAACAGTAAAACCAGTATCCTTCCCACGCAGGGTTACGAAAGCTGCTGAAGCCTGCAGATGGCATAAGACTTCGTTGGTAGAGGGGAATAATGAAATCCCATGACCGAACCCGTCTGATCTGTGTATGAGTATCGAAGAAGCAAACGGGCCTCTGCGCTCTTTAAGAAGCAAATCAGAAAATTGCAACGCCCGTGTGGGAGTATCTAGCTTAGATGAGGCCAGAAACTCGGATATCCTGAATGCCCCAAAAAATGTTGTTAATGCTGCTGCGAGGAATAAGCCTGGTTCATATTGGGAGTGGCAAAGTAGCGGCCACTGTGCCCGTAGCCCGAATAAGATATCTGGGGATAATGGAAGCCTATGCATCGGGGTGCGAGGTGTAGCGTATGCCCAGCCACTAAGGGCCCTGCGTACCCCGAAATCCGAGGTACGATCCTCCAGGCCGTGAGCTTTAGCCCTAAAAGCTAAAGCTGCTAGCTTGAGAGAAACGATGCGTGTTGACAAACCTTTACGTGTGGCATGTACACAGACTAGGAGCACATGCTCCACCGGGATGGGCCACAGAAGTTGCAGCTGATTTGCCATGCGGAATGCCTGAAATTCCATACCTGCGTTTCGATAAGCAGCCCTGGTGCTAGGCGCCAAAGACTGCCCAAATAGCCTGCTCTATCTCCTCCTTCAAAGGAGCCAAAGGGATGGAGGCATGTTCTCCGGCCTTGTAAGGGCCCAGGAGCCAATTCCCGAAACCTCTGCACCTTAAGTCGGGACACAGCATCTGCTATATCGTTATTCAGCCCCAGAATATGCTATGCCCGAAAAAGAAAGTCAACTCAAGACAGTGAAAAAGGCTCTTACCAAGCTCCTGACATGGGGATTATGAGAGGAAAAGGGGATAGAGTACCTATACTGCGGCCTGGTTGTCACCCAGAACAATACAGTGGCGTTGGCTAAATCATGCACCCACACACGTGCTGCCACAACTATGGGGAATAATTCAAGGAATGTAAGGTCCCGGCATGTGCCGTCAGACTGCCATTTTCCGGGCCATTGTTCTGCACACCATCTCTTTCCCCAAAACCCCATGAACCTGATGTGTCAAAATGTACCCACCAGTCTGCCTGTACCAAAAGTTCTTGCCATCAAAATGATACCCTATTGAAATGTTCCAGAAAATTTAGCCATACAGCAATATCGGCTCGCATGGCCTGTGTAAGCCTAATGCAATGATGCGGCTTACGCCAGCCTGACATAGCCCACAAAGGTGTTGTAAAAAGGCCCTTCCAGGGGCGATGACCCTGCAGGCGAAATTAAGATGACCCAGTACTTTTTGCAATCTCCTCAACGACACCTTATATTGCCTAAAACGTTCAGAGGTTTACTGCGCAATATACCCAGCAGGAAATAGAGCATCCCATGGGTAGGGCATGATCCACATAGAATTGCCCTTGGAAGCAAAAGCCTAATAAATTAACATCTTCGGGGTGAATGGGCATAATGCGAAAGGCTGCTTTATATCGCATTTGCCCATCAACGCCCCTGGCCCATTTTTCGCACCATATGCACAACTGAATCAAAAGAAGCATACCTAACTGAACATAAATGCTCGGGAATTGCATCTTTTACGGATGCACCCCCTGGAAAGGACAGGTTGTGTATTAGCCGGAATTCACCTGGTGCCTTTTAGGCACAATCCTAAATGGTGACACTCGTAAATGAGGAATGGGGGGGGGGTCAGAAATGGCCCCCAAAACCCCACCTGCGCCGACTTCTTTCCCTATGTTTCCCGAGCGATATCCTCCATCAGACTGAAGGATTTCTGATTTGTAGACCATGAACTACAGCTAACTCCTTGCAAAGGGGTGCGAAAACCTTCCCTAAAACCTGAGCTAAGATACAAAGCTATATAGATAAGGAATCCTGGCAACCAATTAGCCCAGGAGTGAACAACTTTCTTCCTTTTGATCCTTTCTGCCTGTTGATCTATTCCCTTTTCCTTCTCTGTGCTCTCTTGCTCTCGGAATAGCAAGGAGAATATGTCAACATATTCCCCTCTGCATATCTTTTCCCTGGTGGCCGGGAGCAGCTGATATCCCAAAGGTGCAAATGTGCTTCCGGTAAGAATACTATCATGTGTAGCACCAGCGTAAGGATCCCTAACTGCCTGGGTGGCGCCGTTCCCTGCTGCACCGGCAGGTCCCTGCCATACCGTATTGCAAGCGACCATAGCGTCTGAGACTGGGGGCTGTGTTGAACCCTGTGGAATATTGTTGCCAGGGGCTTCCAGCTGCTGAGGCCATGCTGGCCCTATGGGTGAGGTCCCTGCTTGTTGAGGTGTAGTTAGAGCAGCCGAAGGAATACCTGGAGAAATGAGTGCGTGTGGCGACCAAAATGGCTGAGCTGTGTTTCCTGTCTGTATTCCCATGCGTGAGAACCACAGTGAGAAGCCCCAATGAGCGGGAACGAACCCTGCTGCTTGAGACACTGGTGTAGTAAAATGAGACTGGAGCTCACCTAGAGGCTTAGGCCCTGGACCCAATACCGGGGTGGTACATTGAAGAACCGGCTCCGAATTTGATGCCTTGCTCTGCTCCGTGTCGGATGGAGTGGGAATCGTGGCTGGACTTGCTTCCGTAGCTGGCACTTCAATGGTAGATCCGCCCGAAGAGCTTTCTATCACCTTCAACCGAGCTTGTAATGTGGACCAATTCCCTGGACGGAGGTGGTATGCTGAAGAGCAGGCTCAGATGTTGAACAGCCCCTGGCTCTGTGGTGGACGGGGTGGATGTAAGGATGGCACTTGCATCCGTTTCCAACACTTCACCGGTAGTACTGCCTGTTGATTCTTCCACCACCTTTAACCGAGCTGAAAGAACATCCCATAAGTCATCCATTCTTTTCTTACGTTTTTGCCTGCGCACAGCCTGCATGTGTGGTGAGTGCGGGATAGGGGTAGCAAGGAGACCTTTTTTCTTCTTTAAAGCTTGCAATCTGGCAACAATATTAGAAACCTGAGGGTCTAATTCTTCATCAGAAGAAGAATTTTCAGTAGGCCTACTCCATTTAGATGATTGTGCAGGAGCCTTCCCATTACCCTTTCTCCCGCACATTCCATTTTTGGGAGGCATGTTATAATAAAACAATGTCTACTACTAAGGCAATGCCAGTAAATTAGCAGAGGCATAACCCCTCCAGATATTACTATGTTAATCCTAAGATGTAGCAGTTGCCAAAGCGGACACAGAGGTCCCCTCTACAAGGATTCGCTTTCGCGCCTGGTTAGGTGATTATGCGCATAATCGCAGAAGCGCATTTAAGCCTAATCCCTCTGCACGAGAGGCGGCGAAGCGCATTAACAGATGTCCAAAATGCGCTTTACAAGTAGTTAATGCGCATAAGCGCTTATTCACACAGTCAAAATGAGCTTTAACGGACGGAGCGAAATAAAACTCGCGATTTAACGCGCATTCGATAACGCGCACAATCGGAGAGATAACGCGCTTCTACGCCCGATTTGTGCTCCGTTCTTGTAGATATATATATGTATATATATATATTAAGCGCCTTGAAAGAGCTTTAAACCTTTCATGTAGAGGCAGCCAGAGCAGCTTGTCAAGAATATGATCAATAAACAAAGAAGTAGACACCAAAAAAGGGGGGGGTGCGGTGGGTGTAAGTATTTATGTCCACCTGCTGCTATTTGAGACAATTAACCCTACTCCCCAAATTGGAAATACCACAAATTCAGGGGGGTAAAATAACCCAGAAATGGGATTCCCTCCTTTCCTCTTCTACCTTGGTATTATTAAATATGCAGTGCATTTGAACCTGAATCCGGGCTCCCAGCTACCCGCCCACCCCCCGTATACCCAGAACCTGTTGGCCCGAAGGCCCTGTAGGAGATGGGGCGTGAGTGTGCTGATGGCCGCTGCCGCCCTGATCCGTACACTGCCCTCTTGATGCCATACGCCCTGCCAATTAAAGTTGTGGCCGCCAAAACACGTCTTGCTGCTGCAATTCCTCCCTCCACGGCCTCCTCTGCCCGCGCTTGATCCGGCTCAGTCGAGGCCTCGCTGTTGCTGCACCCTGGCCGCCGCCTAACTCCTCCGCTGCTGCCAAGCCGCCCTATCTGGGGTCCTCCGCTGCTCAGCTGGCTGCCTCCCAGCCGCTCAGCTTTGCAGAGGCAAACCCCCCGCTGCTGGCTCTCCAGTTGCTAGGCGCCCCGCCAACTCTTCCGCGTTTGCAACTTCAGCCGCCAAACGTCTTCCCCAGCCTATCTTCCCCTAAAAGCTGCTTTATCAAATGCAGTCTCCCATCCAAAACCAGAACAGGGCTGACCCTGCTGAGCTATACACAAGGCAGAGAACCCTGAATCTCAGCCACTCCCCTGCACAGGGCAAGCTGGGACTGCCTCAGCCGAGGCCTCGTTGCCAGGGAGACCAGGCAGCCAATGAGGTCTTCTGCCGCAGCTAATCAGCCGCTGCTTCTGGCCGGGGCTCCTCGAAGGTTGCTTCCTTCCCGCCGCTGCTGCCTCTTCCTTGCTCCTTCTTTCAGCTCTTTTGCTGCTAGCTGCGCAGCACACAGTGGAGATTTGGAGGGGTCCTGGTCCCCCTTAAATCGCCACAGACCCCTCCTATCTCCGGTGGCGCCACCCTGGGCCAGCCTATGGTGGCCCCCCACGTCACCTCTCCCCATCCTCGCCCGCAATCTCCTCTCCCCATCCCAGCGGGCAGGGTGGGGAAAGGTCCTTATCATGCTGGACATAAAAGGCGATCCCTACAGCTCCTACATGTTATTTGAAAGATGCAAGGAGATAAGGGCTCTCCAAACGGTGGGCTGGAAGTTAGCAGAAACATGCCATAGTGGGGGACTGAAGGCTGTGAAGGATTCAAAGGGAATGTCAAAATGACTTCTGAATATGGCTTCATAAAAGCAGTAAGAAGTGGAAGAAAATAAGTTAACTTGAGCAATGGATTTCCCCCCAGCATATTAAAAAAAAAGATTTCTATTATTTGGGGATTTTTTATTTTTTAAAAAAATCATCTTTAGAGATGTTTTACCAGAACAACAAGACAGGGCTATTTGGGTATTTATTTATTTATTGCATTTCAAATTGCCAATAACTGTCATTTTCTGGACAATGTACAATGCATTAAAACATACAATACAAAAATTAAAGTTTTTAAAAATAGTGCAGAATAAAACCAAGATAAGTCCGGCAGGCAGCAAAGAATAAAACCATTACAACATTGTAAAACCAAATTCAAACCAACAGCGGACTAGAGAGCTATAAGCACTAAAAACAGTCCTTAAAATGCCTGAGAGAATAAAAAGGTTCTTCAGCTAGCACAGGAAACACCATAACAGGCGAGTCTCTCTGGGGAGAGCATTCCACAAATGGGGTGCCACCACTGAAAAAAACCCTCTCTCTTGTTGTATCCTCCTGCCTTGCCTCATTTAGCTAGGGTACGAGGAAGAAGGCCTCAAACAATTATATGTTGTAGGGATTAGAGGACCAAGGGTGCTTGAGATTAATGAAATTCTCCGAATTTTACTTCAGAACTCAGTTCAGCTCTCACCCATTCTCCTTTGCAACTCCCCCCCCCCCCCCAGTTTGTCTGAACAGGAATAATGCCCAGTTTTAAAAAATGCAGTTTCCCCTCATTGACAAGGGAGCTGTCTAAACATCATCTTTGCCCCATGGTGGCTGTGAATCGGTGCTGCATCGGTGATATGATGCAGCCACCAACTTGCATCCACCACGGGGCACAGAGACAAAACTGCACATTGAAAAAGCATTAGGATAGTTCTTGGACACAGCCAAGGGAATGCAAAAAGCTATAGTTCTATGTTATTCAGAAGGTCTGACAAGTGGGTCAAAATACCGCTGAATAAAACCAGCCAGGATGCAGCAAAGTCAGCACATCTACTCGTCTTACCAAGAAGTACAAAATCAACGATGAACAATCCTCTCGCAAACGATTGTTTTGAGGGAGCAGGCAGGCAGCCAACTGTGCTGAAAAGGCAATGTTGTTATTCAAGGTACACACTCCTGGGTGAGTGAATTCACTCTATTGCATTGTACTGTAATTGCAAACAGATGTGGACTAGAGGAGCAAAACTCCCCCCTCCCCCAGCCGCCCAGTCATGGAGAGTACCAGAGAGGTAGAACCACTTCCTGAGCTGCAATAGCCTACTTTTTTTTTCCTCTGGTATTTGCTACGTTTCCCTTCCCACTACTTATAAATTCACACATACCCAATTGTGACCTATATGTTCAGCCATCTTGGAATGATCAGTTATGAATACAGGACTGCCTGTGTGCCTGAAAAAGCTCCCCGTGGGTGGAATGTTAGTTCATTAAGAAAAGGATGTAGGAAAGTTGGAAGCTGCCTTAAACCAGGTTAGACTATGGCTCAATTTGGACGACACAATAAACCAGGTGCAGGACCAGGTGCAGGATCAGATATCCCTTTTGCCATCCAGCATTCATATTCTACTCAATTTTACTCCCACTTTTGCCTCTGGGGAATGCATTTTAGGAGGTCTATTAGGAAGTGACTTGCCTTATCTAACCCTTACATGATGGATCTCAGCCCCATTCCTGTGCCAGAAATGGGGAAAGAAGATCCCTTGGCTTTTTGGCTGCTTCAAAATGGAGTCAGTACTGCTCGTAACACTGGTATTTGGGGGCAGGTAGATTGGCTTTGCCCAGCCCCCTTTTGCCTTTGGCCCTGCTCACCACTGGGATTTGACCTCTAAGAGCTTCTCCATAATGGAGTTCAACACTCAAGCAGAAAGGGGTTCAACATCACTGGTCTATAATCAGGAAGAACCAGGTTCAAATCCCTGATCAGCTATGAAGCTCACTGGATGACCCTGAGCCACCCATTCCCTCTTAGCCCAACCTCCCACACAGGGTGGTTGTGTGGACAATATGGGCCTGTTCAGACAACACACTAAGCCATGGTTAGGCTGCTAATACTTTTGCAGCAAATGGTTATTGAGCATGTTTAAACTATGGTTTTGTAGCCGCCATAGTTAGGAATGGTTCACATGACACACTAAGTCATGGTTCATACAATAAGCTAAGCCATGTTTAGCTCAAAATCCTTAACCACTGTGGCTTAGCGTATCATCTGAACAGGGTCTATGAGAGCAGGGCAGGGTTTACACTATTGCTTTGTAACGATATTAAAGTGCGCTGACAACTGTTGGGGCCACAACACATTCCATATACCGTTTCCAAACTGCTTTCAAAGTGTTATATCCTGCATGGTGTAGATCTGGCCCAAGGGAGAATAGCAGTTCGCACCATGTCTTTCATAGGAAGGACAAAGACATTGTAAAAATGCAATAAAGGAATAAGTAAATAAATAAATAAACAAACAAACTAGGAATACAAGGAGTATTCTAGGGAAAGGCCGCTATCTCTTCCCATAGGATGTCCCTGTGGTGAGCTAAAAGAATCCAGCTGTGTGGGCTTCATACAACCTACTCAAGCAAATGCATATTAAATAGCAGTAGTGCCATTCAAATGAGTTCAAAACTCATTAAAACAATTTCACCCTCTCTTGCGCATAGCCCTCTCTCAGCATCGATAATGACTTTAAAGATATTTCTAGTGCCTTCAGCAGCAAATGCAGTCAAAGTTTTATAATCAGTTTTCCCTCGGGTCTTCCCATCCCACTCGTCAAAAATCTTGGCTGCTTCCAAAGTCTTTTCATTTAAAAGCTATCACTTCTAAGGTGGGCGCAGAATAAAGGCTCCAAACATAGTTTGTTATGTAAGTGCCGCTCCCTCTCAAGAACTTCCTTAGGGCTGCTATGCAAAAGGAGTCATAGAGTCCTCCCCAGAGATACTTGGCAATGAAGAGGCATATACAGGGCCGTGCAGAGCTGGTAATATGCCCAGGCCAGATGGGAAGTGTGTGCCCCCCATTTCAAACAAGGAGGACAACATGGCTGCCCCAAGGGGGCGTGCCCACCAACATGTATGTTCTACATAACACCTTCATATTAAACTTGTTCTACACACCTCAAGGCACATATATCCCCACCCCGCATACAGCATGGCCCTCAGGAGCATGTAATCTGACCGTGGTATTCACGATGGACAGCTTCTGCGCTGTTTCTGCAAGGCGGGCTCCTCGCTTCTTGATGGGCCACTTACACTACAGAAGCAGTAGCGTAAGCTGGGGGGGACCTTCTCGTTGGAGTGCCCCCTCAAAATCGTGGACCCCAGGCCAACTGGCCCCACTAGTCCCACCTCTGCACGTCCCTGGGCATATAATGTGATCAGCCAATAGTGGTGTCCTCTTGTTATTACAAGTCACCATGAAAACACAGTTGTCTTGCATTTCAGACCAGTTGGAAGGACAGAGAATGCATCAATGCGGCTTGCAGGATTTAGCCATTTGGAATTGATTCATTTCTGGTCGAGGGAAAGAAAATGCCAGAAATCATTTACTAACCACCAACGTGTACAGGTCCTTGCTAGAAGCTGTTTTGTCACCAAAGATATGGAACAACAGGCTCTCTTCATGGGTCGACATGACGGAATAAGACTACATCCTTCCAATAGGGTTATTATTGGGGATGGCTGAAACCTTACCCTTTAATTCTGTGGTTCAGGATAAGACTCCAGACTAGCTGAATAAGAACATAAAAAGAACCATGCTGAATCATGCCAAAGGCCTATCTAATCCAGCCATTTTTGCTTGGTCCACAATGGCCCACCAGACGACTATGGGAAGGCCCCCAGCAGGATATAAATGTAACAGGAATCTCCTGTTCATATTGCCCAGAGAGAGTCATACTGCAATACCTGTATATTTTCTCAGTATTTTAACAACCTAGTCTTTTAACTTGCTGTTTTTAAACTGTATATTTTAAATCTCTGCATTGCTGCTCGGTTTTATACTAGTTGTATTTTCTATTATGGTTTTCTATAGTGGTTTAAATTTTAGACTTAGTTGTATTTTTGTGAACCGCCCAGAGAGCTTCAGCTATTGGGCAGTATAGGAATGCAATACATACATACATACATACATACATAAATATCTGCATTAGAAATCAAACCATTTGTCCACTAAAGCTACAAGCTTTACTTAGTTGGAGCTGAAATCATACATTTACTTCCCTGGGAGCAAGCCCTACTGAACTTAATATCCCCTGCACCTGAATTCACAAGTTCAGGATTGCCCTGTAAATCTGAAGTGTCAGGTCCTGTGGAGGTAAAATTGGGGAATCTTGTGATCCAAGCAACAATTCTGTACTGGTGCAACCAGAGACTTTTTCAGAAGAGGTACTGCACCACAATCCAGAATCCTCCTGGCCTTGGCAATCAGATGATTCCAGAGAGCCAATCCTGTGCCACTGCCTACTATAAAGCTCCGAGCTCTTTAGTCTGGGCAACACTTCTGAGTGAGGCCGCCAACTTGCCTCCAGGCTCCAGGTACTTGCCAGTGCGTGGCACTGAACTGTGACCAACTCAGTCAATTAAAGCTTTCAGAGCATTTCTACTCCATTCCTGATCTTCTCATTGAGGAACCCCTGATAGGCCTCCAAAGCACACTGCAAGCCTCTTCCCTAAGCTAGGTAACTTGAACGGTTTTAAACTGCAGGAGTGATACAATGAAAAAAGAAAAAAGAAAAAAGAAGGGGGGCCAGTTACCTTGCATTTGGAGATCACACCACAGGGAGGCTTTATCCATGTCAACACCTGTGGCAGGGAATTGATAGCTGGTTCAGTCTCGCATTGGCTATCTCACACTGCAGCTTTAGGTTTGCTCTGCCTCCGGAGTGAAATGAAACAAATCAGTTAGAAAGCACCTTCTGCATCTCTGTCCCAACAGTTCAATATTCAATCATTCATTCCGAACATGTCACAGTCCCAGAACAAAGCGAACCAACAGTTTTTTTCCCCCTTTTCCACCTTTTCAATGACATCCAGCAGAAGGAAGACTCCAGTCGGTCTCCAATTGGAACTGATGGCCGTCCAAGCCTTTGTATTCCCGTTAGGGGCAATGCTTTCCCTCTCTGTGGCTGCAGGCGCATGGCACTGCACAACTATTTGTGAGCAAAGATGCCATAGGGATTCTCCTCTGCATCCTGCCAGTTCAGTGGCTAAGTACTACAATGTGGGTGAGCAACTGAGGGCACATGCGCATCCATAATATTTTGTTTCTCTCAGTTTCTCATTTTTCCAATCTTAAATTTGGTTCACCCCAAACTCTAGGGGCGGGGCAGTTAACATGTGTTTTTGTTCTCAATTTTGCCTAGTATACACATTTTGCAAGCAATTTTCCCAATCTAATGCATTTTCATTGTTATTTTCACTAAAAAAAACATGTTTGTGGGCAAGTGCCCCTAATAGGAACTTTTTTATATACATACCTCAATTGGAGAGCTCCATTGCAAACTTCTGTGCAGTGTGAATTTCAAAGGATATGTGAGTTTTGATTCACATCTAGGTTGGAAAGTGTGAATTTGGATTCAGTATGCATTAAAATGTGAGCAGAACAAGTTTCTCCCCTTCCCTACTTTGCACATACAAGCAACATTTCAAAGTAGACAAGTCACTACCTTGTTCCACCTTCCTCAACCTTCTGAAAAGCTTATCAGTGCTATTGGGGGGGGGGACTGCTCAAAGGAGCTAGGAATCAGGAGCTGTGGGGCCAGCCAGTAGTCAAGACTGAAGGATGAATCAGAACCAATAAACCAGGAGGGAACATCATGGCACAAGGCAAAAGTGCAGGAAAGCCTTTCTCAAGCAAGGCTCAACTGGAACAGTTCTACTGTTTTCTACCCAGGAGACTCCATTGGTCAGCCTAGGAAGGCTCAGTCCAGAGCCTGACAGTATTTCATTGAAAAGCTACCACCACAATCCTTTAGGCTGGTTAGCTCTGCCACCACACTGACTGAAACTTTGGGTGGGTTCACACAACACACTAAACCCACCCAGTGTGGGTTGTTGTTCAGCTATGTTGTCTGAATGCAGCACATTTTCCACAAGGTGGGTTATTGTGCTGTTTGAACTCTGCACATTCTCCACAGGGTTGCTCGTTAACCATGTAATGAGGCTTGTTAACCACCCTGAACAGCCCAACAAACCATGGTTTCTCAAGGTGGCTTGTTTGTGAAAAACCAAAACCAAACACTGTATTATTATTATTATTATTATTATTATTATTATTATTATCCCACCTTTTTCCCAATACTGGGCCTCAAGGTGGTTTAAAAAATAATAATCATATACAATTAAAACATATAAATAGAAATATACAAAAAGTTAAAACTATAATTGTGTGTGGTTCAAT
This sequence comes from Anniella stebbinsi, assembly GCA_029215795.1. Lineage (NCBI taxonomy): Eukaryota > Metazoa > Chordata > Lepidosauria > Squamata > Anniellidae > Anniella > Anniella stebbinsi. Next base: position 4,992,097 of record JARDYH010000006.1, read on the forward strand.
ACAAAAACTAGTGCTGTGCCGAAAATGTCTCCCATGAGAATTTCGACCATTCTCATTCAATTTGATAGAAAAGAAAAATGTTTTCAAAAAGAAATTCAAAGGAGAAGAAATTTCAGAGCAATTCTTATGGGTTTGGTTCAGTGTTCTTATGAGATGACTGAGAAGTATGTATATGAATTAGGGATGTGCACAGACCCCCTGGATCGGATCTGGATCATGGATCAGACCCGATCTGGTGCACACCCCTAATATGAATATCCTTGTCTTCCATTGTACATTCACCTTTCTGACAGCCTGTAGCCTCATTGGTTTCCCACACTTCCTGCCCAGGGGAAGACATCATGAATGTATTCCTCCCATAGGTCCTTTTCAGATCAGGAAGTGCAGGTGGTCTGGGAGACTGTAGGGCAATGGTGAGAAGTGTAATCGTAAGAAAAGTACAAGGCAGTACCCTCAACCACCTCGCAGTGATTAGATAAGGTCAACAATACCACCAACACACATTCAAAATGAATTATAAAATGCTCTGAGAATGAGGCAAACAATGGAAGCCTCTTTCATGGGGAATGAAAACTTTTAGGAAATTCCTGAGGCTTTTCTTTTCTTACCCCTGAAAGGACATGTTTCAGAATTCCCTCCATATTTTCTTCACCATTATTTTTTTTTGAGATGGCTGCATTCCCTCCCCTCAATGCCGTGGACTGATGCTAGGTATATGGGATATTGTGGATGATGCAAAAAAGGGGTCAGGCTGCCAACATAGTTGATGCTGTTGCCACTTGCAGTGGCAGAGCAAACCCCCCACCCCCCAAAAAAATGCTTAGGAAAAGAAAGAAAGAGTTCAACAACCCTTGTCAATGGTGATGCCTAGCTGTGAGAAAATGTTGGAGAATTTCTCCTCCCTCTGGAAAAATTCGGTGAAATTCTCCAACCCCATTTCTCTACCCACAAATAGGTTGGAGAATTTTGAGAGGCCACTTATACACAGCTCTAATTAAAACATAAAAAATACAAATAACTTTTAAAAAAAAAAAAAAGTCCAATGCATAAACAAAGTTCCAGGCTATTCACCAAAGGCCTGCTGGAACAAAAAAGTTTTTGCCTGCCTCTGGAAGCACACCAAGGAGGGAGCCAGTCTAACTTCCCTGGGACGGGAGTTCCAGAGTCATGGAGCAGCCACTGAGAATACCCTTTCCTGCGTTCCCAGCAGGCATGCCTGTGATGTTGGTCGGGCTGAGAGAAGGGCCTCCCCTGAAGATCTCAAAGCACAAGCAGACTTGTAAGGTAGAATGTGGTCTTTCAGATAACCTGGGACCGTGGAAGAATTGGGATTTTTACAGTTCCTGAGAACCAGGAAAAATCCCGTGCCCACCCCCACCCCCACCCCCACCCCCACGGATTCCCTGTGCATCATTTGGACACACAGGGAGCAGCTGGGGGCCATCCCAGGCATTTTGCCTGGTGTGGAACGAGCCATAACTAAGGCCCTTTCCACACCAGCCATTTTTCCCGGGGCTGCCCCTACTTGCTCATGGAGAGGCCACATGATGCACAGAGCATCCCGCAAGCAGGCAGGGGCCGGCCCTCCATTTTCCCGGGAGTTCAGGAAAAGCTTTTATCCCGATTTTCCCCCTGGTCTCGGGACAACTTCGAGATGGGTGGCTGGTGTGGCCGGTCATCCCAGCGCAGCTGCGATTACTCGCGAGTAAGTGTGGCTGCACCAATGACCTCGGAGCCACACCGCGTGGCTCAGAGGCCATCAGTAGAGGAAGGAGGGGGATATGATCCTGCACAGGGATTTTTTTTTTATACTTACAGTTGCGGAGGAGTTCTCTTGTGCTCTTTCATGGATCTTTGAAAAAAATGGCCACCATTGGGAGAAGCCCAGGCTTCAGCATGCCTAACCTGGAAGTGGCTCCTTCCGAGTTTGTCTGTTTCATCTTCCTGAAACATTAACTCTGGAGACATCTTCAGAGGACAAAGGTTGGGATTCTCTGAAGATTGGGGTTCAGGGTCTTGGTCTATGATACACAGTGAATTCTCCTCCTCTTGGAACCAAGGGGAGGGATTTTAAAAAGAAAGAAACTTCAAACCAGGATGTGGATGAAATAACAAGAACTTCCCAACACACCGACTTTTATTCTGGCTAGCTTCACATACACACACAGACATACACACTCTCAACCTGTGTAGGCCTGCTCTGTAAAACTGTCCATCGGACCCTAGTACTAGATTAATAAAGTGTTACTTCCAAGAGTAAGGTGGTTAATTTCAATATCTCCCCTCAAGTTTAAACTTGAAAAAGGGCATTTTCTTCCATAATTGCCGTCAACAGAGCAGATGCAATCTTCTCTAGATCATTTGTGATAAGTAGCTGGAATGAAACACTTCCTTTACTCTTTCTTTTTTAAAATAAAAACAACAACTTTGATAGCTCAGTAATGTTCGACAGTGCCGGTACTTAATATGGAAACTAGTCATGTACAAGCATCACATTATTTATTTTTTTCTGAAACATCTGGACAGTTGCAGAAATGTCTGCTGCTACACATTGAATCTAAAGTGCACCATCAAATCAATAGCTTATGATGATGATATCAAAGTTTTATATTTCATTAAAAATTCACTTATAGCCTGCCATATATTGAATGTTCAAGGCAGGTAAAAAGCGCTTCCTCACCCCAAATAAGTTTTCTGTATTACCCATGCCAAACAAACACAATTTTATCAAAATTATTCAGATTTTTCTCACCTTCTCTTAACTGGATCCTAAAAGCTATCTCACCCCAAACAGATAGATATCACAGCACTTCCAAAAGGTGCTCATTTAGACTTAGGTACATCTGTTGTGTGGGAGGACCTTGCATACTTTTGACTGAAAATGTGCTAAAGTATTTACTAAAATGGAACACACTGTCAAGATGGAATTACAGACTGAATTGGCATCGTAGTCTGAAATGAGACAAAACAAGACTATATTCTACCAGTCTTGAGAGAAACAGGAATCATGAATGGAAAACAAGAGTTCACTGAAGGCTGAGATTAGTTTTATTCTTTCTTGCAAACAAATGATTTTATGTATGCATGGAAATATGCAACCCAGAGTTGCTGAAAAAAGGATGCTTGGTCTGATCCAGTATAAGGCAGCTTTTAATGGATCAAACTTCAAAATCTGCTTTTCTAACCCTGACTTCCTTGCTTTCTGTTCAGTCTCATATCTCAGTTTGACCAACATCTCCTAATAATACTGGGAGATCTTCCTAGAAGTTCAAATCATTGTCTCATGTCAAAGATGACATAAACAGCTATACACCCATGGCTAACATTCCCTTTTTGGGGCAAGATGATCGAGAAAGTGGTGGCTAGTTGACTGCAGTTATGCTTGGAGAAAACTGATTTTCAACCTCCATTTAAATCAGGTTTCAGGTTGGGTTTGCAGACAGAAACTGCTTTGGTTACCCTGTTGGACAATCTTTGTTGAGAAAAAGATATGGAGAGTGTGCCCTTGTTGATTCTCCTAGAACTTTCAGCAGCTTTTGATACCATCAATAATAGTATCATTCTGGATAAGCCAGATTGGGCCTGTTCAGATGACAGGCTCTGTGGTTAGTGAAAGTGGCCCTGTTCAGAAGACATCTTAAACCATGGCTTTAACCACAGTGAATAAGGCAAAAAGCCTTATTCATCATGGTTGAAGCCATGGTTTAAAGTGCCTTTTGAACAGGGCCAGTGTGGTTCTCCGGGGTTAGTACTAATGACAAGCCATGCTGTGACACACAACACTTTAAGCCACGGTTATAGCCACTAACCCTGTTGCTTAACCAAAGACCTTAACGAGCAGGGTTTAAAGTGACTTCTGAACAGGTCCATTGGGTGTGAAAGGCATCACTTGGTGACAGTTCTGCTTCAGGGTCTATTTCCAGAAAGTAGAGCTGCGTGATTACCTCTCAACCCTCTGACAGCCATCTTTTATGGTTGCATAGGATTCTATTTTTTTTTCTTCCATAAAACTACTGGAAGAGGTCACCCAGAGAATTTGTCTGAGGTGTCACCACCCTGCAGAAGTCACACCAGTTTAACTCTCACTTTCAACAAATTCAGGTGAGGTTCATGCATTGTAATGAACTGGATGAGGGTGAACAAACTGTGACTCAGTCCAGATAAGATGGAAATATTGTTGGTTGGTGCTTCATCCACTTGGGTGATTGACTTTTAGGCTTATCCTTAAAGGTATCTCATTCCCTCTAAAGAGGGGTGGGCAAATTATGGCCCTCCTGATGTTTTGGCCTTCAACTCCCATCAGCCCTAACCAATAAATCCTGAAACAGCTTGGTACCAGCTTACCTGAAACAATTTCCTTCCATTTGTACCTACCTGAACGTTAAGATCTTCTTCAGAGACTGAACTTCATTTGCCCCCACTGATTAAAGAGATGCAGTTAACCAGCAGGGAGAGATGTTTGGAAAGCAAATTCCCCTGGTATGGAATAGCCTTTCCAGACAGGTTGCCTGGTACCATCTTTATGGTCTTTTTTTGGCTCCAGGTGAACACCTTTCTGTTCACCAGGCCTTTTAAATATTTCATGTAATCTGAGCCTCTCTGCTTTACAATCTCTGCTTAATTTGAGGGGTGCTGTGAGTTTCATGTTGTTGTGATATATTTGTCATATTTTTATGTTGCCTTTTGCCTTTAAATTGTTTTTAAGTTTGTTTATTGCTAACCTCCACATAACAAAGTTATAGGGCAGCATACAACTGTCATAAATACATAAATGTGATGAAAACTGAGTATCTAATATTTCAAAGGAATTGACAGATCTATCCATTTTGCTTTCTCTCAATTGCTCATTTTTCCCCTCAATCTTGAGTTTAGTTTATCCCAAAGTTTGAGAATTTCTCCAATCTTAAGTGAGAATTTCTCCAGCCTTAAGTTTGGTTCATCCTAAACTTTGAGGTGTTTTATTGCATGAAAAATCATTTTTGGATACATTTCTCATAATACTTGCATGTTTGGTACGCATTTTTGCCAGATATACACATTTTCGGCAAGCAATTTTCGTCACAATGTATTTTTAATGTTGTTTCCTCGAATACATGCATTTTATATGCATTTTTTCAGAACTCCATCGCAAAATTTGGAGAAGTGTGGATTTCCAAGGATAACTGAGTTTTAGTTTGCTTAGTAGTTCAAACATGAGAAATTAGCTAAGTTCACATTAAAATAAAAACTGAATGAATTTCTCTCCCATCCCTAAACTTCTTTCTAAAAACAAGAGCAACAAGAACAACAACAGCTGCACAGAGCAAGCTTTTTACAGCATTTTACCATCAAGTAAGAACGTGGTTCGTTCCAGACCTCCTAGCCTATAGGCTATGAACTCTCCTCTGCTTTACCAGTAGTTTTCAGTATGCAGGTGGGCCAAGGAAACTATTTTCAACTGTTCTTCGTTGGACAGGTTAATTAAAAAGCTGCAGCTAGGCTAGTGAGCTTACCGTTGTTGTAGTAAACTATGCAGCAAGCTTGAAGACTTCATTTCTCATGTTACTAAGTCAGGATGGATGACACACACCATGGTAAAACTACATGCAGTTATTATTTCTAGAGAGCTATCCATCATTTCCTTATGAGCAGGAATACATTCTTTCAAGACAAAGAACTGCATGTGTCAATTTAGAAAAACACACACACTTCACAACTGGTAGGAAGAATTACATATCATGAAACCAGCAACATCCAAAGGGTTCTTGAACACTGGCAGCTCAATGATGTACATAATAATTACCCTGAGATATTTTTTTTCAAAACACTCACGGCAGCTTTGTATTCAGGTTAAGTGGGGAAGAAGAACATGGTAAACAAATCAGCTGATTGACGATATCTTTGTAGTACCAAATCTATGGCAGAATCCAATGGGGTGAGTCTGCCCCCACTGATTGCCTTCCACCTTGCCAATTCCCTTCCGCAAGCAGTGGGTCCTGCTATTCCATTGCACAAAGAGGACCCACTGCTTACACCACTTCTAGAGGACAACCCAAAGTTAGCAGAATCACTCATTTCTGGAAGGAGGCAGGTTGGCCGAGCAACCTTGTGTGAACTCTGTTGACCTGCCTCCTTCTAGAAATGAGCATTTCTACTCATTTTTGGGTTGCCCTGAAGTGCTAAAGTGACATCGTGCAAGCGGTGGGGGCTGCTTGGACAATGAAATTGGTAGAGCGTAAGAGAATTGGCGGGGGTGTAAGCACCCTGTTGGATTTGGCCCAAGGTGCGAAAAGCAGCTGTGGTACCACTATCTTCTCCTTTTTCTTTTTACATTTTTGTCATTTTTCTTCAAAGAAATAATATAGACAAACCAAAGAAAATGAATGTCGGATGTCAGGTGCTTCATGAACAATTCACTAGGCTGGCCTAGTGAATTGTGAGTTGATAGCTTGGCAATTAATAATAATAATAATATTTATTTATAACCCGCCTCTCCCTACGGATCGAGGCAGGGAACACAATACACATACAAGCATAACAAGGTTAAAAAATTAAAACAAGAGAAACACATCATTAAAACATTTTAAAATTCATCTGGATAGGTCTGCTGGAAAAGAACAGTCTTCACGACTCTCTTGAATTCGTGAAGACTGTCAGTTTGTCTAACCTCCTCCAGCAGACCATTCCATAGTCTGGGAGCCATAGAAGAGAAGGTCCTCTGGGTAACACTCACCAGCCTAGTTCTGGCTGGCTTGAGTACGTTCTTCCCAGAGGACCTAAGAGTGCGGGGCGGATTGTATGGGAGAAGGCGATCCCGTAGGTAGCCTGGGCCCAAACCATGTAGGGTTTGTGAGAAAGTTGTTGTGAGAAAGTCTGTCTCTGTTCTGTGCTTATCTGTGGCTGCTAGCCGAGGCCTTGAGTTTCCTTGAGAACAAAAGTATGTTTTGAAAAGGTGGGGGCTATCTTGCAAGTTGTCTCTCACATAGTGTCGTCATCAAGAGGAGATTGAACTGTGCCACCCTGTTGGCACATGAGTTTGGATTACAGGCCTGAAGCCCTGTCTGTCAAGTGGCTTAGAATAGCCAGCCTCCAGGCTATAAGAGGAATGAGCAAAGGGGGAGGCCCTTTGCTAGGAATCATCTGTTTGCCTGTTTGCCTGTTCTACGGTTACCATCTGGTTCTACGCTTGCCAAGAAACTTGTGTTTGGGATTCAATCTAGTTTGGAGATGTTGGATGTACTCTGAACATGTTCTGTTGCTATTTGGACTTGGAATTTCTAAGAACTATGCCATGAAAAGTGCTCTGTGGCTTTTCATAGATTTGGACTTGCAGATTACTGTTCTGGATTCGTGTTCTATAGCCTGTTTTTCCCTGCATGGAGCCAAAGTACGGGCACAGGGGAACTCTGAGGCTGATCGTTGCTGTTCTAGAATTGTGTGTGTGTGTGACCTGCGAGAGAACCTTCCTCAGAGCCAAAGCTACGAGCAGGGGAGGCTTCCTAGGTCGAACAGGTTCGTCCCCTGACATCTTGCTTACGTGATCAGCTCAGTGTTTCCTGGCAGGCTGAGTTTGATTTGGTTCAAGATGATCTTGTCTACTGTCAGACTTCATGCACTGCTGTGCTGGGGTTTATCCTTTGAGTTTTTGCTCGTGTTTCTGATGAGTCAGTGTGTGTAGCCACTCCGGACCTCATGGGACAGGGGCTAACTCTAAATGTCTCCCCCTGAGTGATTTGCTGTTCGTATTAAGCCATTGTACCTGAAAGCTATCTGGTCTGTCTTCAGCTTCAAGTGTGTGTATGCAGAAATGAAACCGTTGTGCTTGACTTCCATGTGATTTTACAATAAAAGAAGTCTCACCATTTTTGGAGTGTGTCAGTTTGCCTAAAGTTTGTGAGCAGAAGCCTGGGGTGAGCTTGCGTCACGACAATGAACACACATAAATCCAAAGGAGACCAGGAAATGCAACACACACATCACAACCAAAACTAACCTTGTCTCTAATTAAAATAGACCTCCAAAGGGTTAATGGTCTTTTATTTTCTTCTCCTGAGTGCCACATGCCTTCAGGTGTAATCTGTTGGGGGCTGAGATTTATGGGAGTTGTAGTCCAAAACATCCAAAGGGCATCAGTTTGCCTAACCCTCCCCTGAATCATCAACTCCCCTGAATCATCAACGTGACTATCTTTTCTGATGCACCTTCCTTTCTAAACACCAGTCCAGGAAATGGAGTTTTGCCATGGAAAATAGGGTGACCATATGGAAAGGAGGACAGGGCTCTTGTATCTGTAACAGTTGTATAGAAAAGGGAATTTCAGCAGTTATCATCTGTATGCATGCAGCACCTGGTGAAATTCCCTCTTTATCACAACAGTGAAAGCTGCAAGAGCCCTGCCTTCTTTTGTAACTGGTCACTCTAGGATCGTTATCACATGGCCGGTTTTAAGCACACCCTCCTTGACTTTGCTCCACTTCTTCAGTGCTGGACTCACCTGCCATCATCCCCGTCCTGCTGTTCTCTCGCCCTGAGGTCGGGTTTTTTAGTTTCTGTTTCGATGTATCCCTGAATGGGCAAAGTCTGAAAGGCACAGGCAAGTATTGCAGGTATCACAGGTACTGCAGCAATACCGAGCATGTGTAAAACAAAACGCTAGACTTGCATAGGAAACAGAGGGGGAATCACCGAAGCAAACTGGGGGAAAAATGTAGGTGTGATAAAGCCCTAGTATAACTCCTGCAGCTTTACCTGTTGTGATAAAGAGGGAATTTCACCAGGTGCTGCATGCATACAAATGACACCTGCACCTCTTCGGTGCAACTGTTAAAGATACAGGAGCCTTGTCCTCCTTTTCACATGGTCACCCTAATGGAAAAGGACAACATTTTCAGACTCTCCTACGTGATCTTGCCTTTCTAATAGAACAGGAGGAACTTGGGACCAGGGGGAAGATCGTGACTCTGTAGCTCATGGGTGACAATCCTTTTTCCATCTCGATTTTATTCTGAAGAAGCACCTTCAAGTGCTGGGGTGGGGTGGAATAGGGTAGGGCACAGACAAAGTGGCCGTGGCCTGAAAAATCCACACACACCAAATTCCATCATTACCAATTTATAGTTGAAAGTAGGGGTGTGCACACCAAAAAATATCGTAGTTTATTGTTATCAACATTTCGGACCAAAAAAATTATCGTCTTCATTCATTTCGTAGGTGAACCATATCATCTTCACGATAATTATCGTGAAAAAATGATATTTTTGGTAGCCCTATTTTTAAAGAAAAAAATGCCTATAACCTGTATTTTAAAAGTTAGAGGCTTGAAACTTTGTCACAGTGCTTATGGGGTATGTCTAAGTATGTGTATAAAATTTGAGATCGATCCCTCCAACCCTCAATTTTATATGAATGTTTTAAAGATCGTTTCCTTTCCGACAGGTCAGAATAACAGCTCGCCACGTGCATTCGTTCAGACCTGTCAGAACAGAAACAATCTTTTAATAAATTCATATAAAATCAAGGGTTGGAGGGATCGATCTCAAATTTCATACACATACTTAGGCATACCCCATAAGCACTGTGACCAAGTTTCAAGCCTCTAACTTTTAAAATACAGAAGTTATAGGTTTATTTATATGGCAGTTCGATAAAATGACAAAATTGCCCAAAAATTATAGTCTCCGATGATTATCGTAGGTTTTTCTATCGTATCGTCATCGTTAAACACATGCACGATACTTATCATATCGTTATCATACATTTTAACGATATGATACACATCCCTAGTTGAAAGCATGTTGACCTAGAAGTAAGCATGAAGAACAAGTCCACTCACAAATAAGCATGACAAGTCTTATCATATCTACTCAGATATAAGCAGGTCTTAATCACTCAGCAGCTCTTTCAAATAATATCCCAAACATCAAGATTCTGCATGTATTCTCAGACATCAGCAAGAGCATCGCATCTACTAATGTAAGCGGGGCAAACCACCACATGTAAACAGGAAAGCATCACTCAGTAATGTGTTCAAAAAGCGTACCCCAAAATGTCTCCCTGTTTTCTCAGAAGTAAGCAGTACCAGCATCAGAAGCACAAGTCTCGGCAGTATGCAGGACTGAGTTACTCCGCATGATTTTCAACTGTAATTTATATCATTTATTATTTAGAATATTTTTGAATTGTCCTGCCACTCAATGAGTGTTCAAAGTGCTGTAACAAAAATACAAAGACTAAAATACATAAATGTAATGAAAAATAAAATAAAACATATTTGAAAACCAGAGATTGTCTAGAAGATGGGACATCCAACGACACCCCAAATGGCAAGTGCACATTTCAGGCATGAACATTCAGGAGGAGGAGATATTTCATATGCCCTATCCTCAAACCATTGGGGCTTTATAGGTGAGAACCAGAAACATATATTGAGCTCAGAAAACAATTAGGAGCCAGCACAGACATTTGAGACTGGTGTTACATGGTTTATAAAACACACATGGAAAAAGTCTGGCTGCTGCCTTTCACACTAACAGAATTTTCCAGACCTTCTTTGCTATCACCATCAAATGACCTTACTATTCACTGCAAGTAATTTATGAAACTAAACAAAACTGGGACACCACTGTTTATTTCCTTTGATTCCATATTCATTTATTCCTACCTTTTTGCATCACATATTTTTAACTGGTGAGTCCATAAGAGTATCGGACTTCTTTTCACATGACTTAAGAGATTTTGATGAAGGACTTTGACAAGAGCTTTTTGAAAATGGTAAAGTCAAGAGAAGGAACTTTATCAACCCAGTATCCAACACTGTCTCCACACCTAACTCACACAACACACACCTGAACTATGCAATTCACTTCTATAACATGTGTGGATGGTGACAAGCTTAGATGGATTAGACTAATTCATGGAAGGCCCTTTCAACACTGGAGGGGTGTAGAGGGCTCAGGGCATGGATCCCGGAAGTAGCTATTTCTGGGATCGGCGTGCCTAATACACCTTAGAAATGCAACTCGTGGCCGCTATTTATTTTCATCGACGGAGAGTGCATGAGTGCTCCTCTGAAAAGGTAAGGGTTTTTTTAAAAAGAAAACCTCTCGCGCTGGTCCCCACCCCCCTCCCTGCCCTCCCAGGGGTGGTGAAACTGGTGCCACCACCTCCCCTGCTGGGCATGGAGCTGTTCAGTGCGGCTCCATGCGCAGTTTGCAGCTGCGCTTCCTCGCAAATAAGCACGGCTGCACCCGGGCACATCTTCCACGGTCCCAGGAACTTCCCAGGACCTCAGAAGATTTGGGATTTTTCTGGTTTGTGTTTTCCCAGAAAAATCCCGTGCCTGCCCCCGGGAATTCCTGTGCATCATTTGGACTCATAGAGACCTGCCAGGGGCCAACCTAGACAAAAAGCCTGGTGTGGAAAGGGCCGAAGATAAGTCTGTTCACTGGAACCTCCATGCTCATTGTCCACATTTCTTTGACTAGCAGTGCTGAGGACCAAAAATGTGGATGAACTGTTACCTTCACTGTTAGAAACAAATTTCTGGAGTAGATGAACTTTTGGACAAATCGAGTTATTTTGAGTCAATGTGACTTTCATATATGTTAACCAATAAGTTCATTCCATTCAGTTGCCTCATTATTCTGCAACTTCTTTTGAATGTGCACAAGAAAGTCACTTGTAAATACATATATTATGCAGCAGACCATATGGAAAGGAGGACAGGGCTGTTGTATCTTTAACAGTGGTATAGAAAAGGGAATTTCAGCAGATTTCATTTCTATGCACGCAGCACTTGGTGAAATTCCCTCTTCATCACAACTGTTAAAGCTGCAACAGCCCTGCCCTCTTTTGTATCTGGTCAAGAGGGCAGGGCTCCTGTGGCTTTAACTGTTGTGATGAAGGAACACAGGCAAAGTCTATGTTACATATATGATCAGTGATGCATATTTTGAAAGAAAATACATTTGGGCCATATCTACACCAAGCAGGATAAAACACTTTGAAAGCTGTTTAAAAATAGTATATGGAATGCATCATTGGCCACCAACACTTCTCAGTGCAATACCATTATAAAGCAGAAGTGTAGATCCTGCCTTAGATTGCATCCTGTTTTCTTTCAAAATATGCACTTCTAAAATAATTCGCTCTTAAAAAAAAGTGGGGGGAGCCAAGAAGTGTGTCATAACATTTAGAAAGCGTGAAAGCTGGTGGATGACTCATTTTCAGACCGCACATTAGTCCGGAACATACAGATCAGGTCAGTTTGTGTTAGAATTCATAAAGTTCAGATTCTTCAAACATCCCTAATTAAGGTTTTGCTTGTGTATTCAGATATATTAACTGCAGTAAAATAAATGTCATAAACAACATCTAGTTTGCTGTGGCACAAATTTCCCAAACATTGAAATTCATTTCTGACCTTGTTAGAAGGAATATTTTTTTTAAATCTAACTTGTTATACAATTTTTATTCTCGCCTAACACATCACATGATAGTCAAATGTTAGCACACCCTAAATTTAGGATTGAAATCCCAGTCATTTGTGACATATAGGTAGAGATACATTTTCAGTGCCATATGTTACATTTACCCATATTTTAAAAGGGCAGAGGCGAAAACTTTATTCCTTACAATGAAAGGAATCTACAATGTTGTATGGGTGTATTATTATCATCACCATATTTTATTTTGTTTTGGTGAGATGCGGAGTTAATGATGTGAAGACAGTGCAGTACATCAGGGGTCTTTGAAGCTGCAACATGCTAAAAACTTTCAATTTCAGACTTAGGAGATGCCCTTTTAAGAGCCAAAACAGTGAATTAAATAATGCAACTAACTATGCAAAGCTATATAAATACGACACAAGGCTGAGTGGAAAAGAAATAGAGACAAAGCAACCATGAGGAAACTATTCCCACTTGACTTCTGTAAAGTTTTTTTTAAGATATTAATAACCACCTAAGTACAGAATTTACTTGGCATTGATTCATGTCTTCAAGATTTGAAAGAAAAGGGTCTACTTCATATTTAAGCTCAGAAACCTAATGCCATTTTCACAGCAACACACTGCTCCAATAAAGTATTTAACTGTGGGACCATGTGGGAATGACACAGGCAGGAATGTATTTGGGAGGGTGAAGAGTTCAATGTTTTGCATGCCGATGGTCCCAGGTTCCATCCCTGACATCTAGAGTTAAGAGGATCAGGGTACAGTGGTGTAGAGGAGCCAGGGTTTGCAGGTACACATTCCCGGAAGTTTTTATTGTTATTATTAGGGATGCCGGGGTCATCTATCCCCCCTCCCAAACTCCCCTGTCCCCTCTGAGCTGAGCTGCAATTCTCACAGTAGCTGGGTGGAAGGAAGGGATCTTCCTAACCATATATTGTTCCTTTTTGTAATGCAAAGCATCTTGGGATGGTTGGGTCTTGAGCAGGCAATTAATGTCCATTGGCAATTAATGTCCATTGGCAATTAATGTCCAGAGCTGCTTCTGGTGGAAATAAAGCTGGTAGAACTGGTTCGTTGATAGGGATAGTGGTGTGCCAAAAATTTCTCCCATTAAAATTCTCTCATTTAATTTGCTAGAAAAGAAATTGTTATCGGGGGAGGGAAATCAAAGGAGAAGAAATTTTGGAGAAATCCTGATGGGTTTGGTTCAGGGTTCTTGAGCTATTTACTCAGGCGATAGCTGAGGAGTGGGTGTCATGACTAGGCCTGCTCCCCTTAAGCTGGGGGAAGGAGTTTCAGGTGATCAATCACCAGAAACATACCAGCCTATACAGGGAGTGGGAAAGTGACTCTCAGGGGCTCTTCACCAGCTGGGAATGAACTTTTGCCAGACCTTATCTCTGAAAGTGTAAACAGCACACAGGCTCTGGGAAATCCGTATTCTTCTGAGGGGGAGGGGCACTGAAAGGCTAGTTGATCCTAGAGTCTGCTGCAGACTAAAACTGGTGGAGCTCAAGGAAGGGGAGAGAAGGTTGGTCCGGTTAGCTTCTCGCCAAAGGCTTCTTCAAAACCAGTCTCCCTGAAGTTAAAATGTACTGGGAAAAGTCTTTCCATTCTCCTTGAAAGGACAATTGTCTCGCTTAGTTTGCATAAGTTTGCCAAGAGGGAACTTCCTAGAGGTTGGACTCTTGTCAGGTGAGAAGAGATGTTTATTGCCTGAATAACGCTTTGTGGATTATGTGGCAGACCTCTTTATTGTCTCCCAATAAAGCGGGTGCCTTGTCTTTCATGGTACAATGATCTCTCTGACAGCCTGTAGCTTCCTTGGCGTTCCACGCTTCCCACCCAGGGGAAGACATCATGAATTTATTCCTCCCATGGGGTCTTGTCAGATGAGGAAGTGCAGGGAGCAATGTTGAGAAGGCTAATAGAAAGAAAAATAGAGACAGTCCCCTCGGCCACCTCACAGGGATTAGTTTAAGGCAAAAACACCACCAACACACATTCAAAATAAATTATAAATGAGAATAAGGCAGAAAAATGGAAGCCCATTTCATGCGGAAAGAAAACTTTCATGAAATCTCTGGGTTTTTTTTTCTTCTTCTTCTTTTACCTCATAGAAATTAAAGGACACTTTTCAGAATTTTCTCCATATTTTCTTCACCATTTTTTTAAAAAAAATATTTTGTGGTGGCTGCATTCCCTCCCCTCAATTCTCTGGAGTGATGCTAGGTATATGGGACATTGTGGAGGATGCAGAATGGGGGTCCGGCTGCCAACACAGTTGATGCTGTTGCTATTTGCAGTGGAAGTGCAAAAAACTAAAAATCCTTAGGAAAAGAAAAGGCTGTTCTACTACCCTTGCCAAGAGTAATGCCTACCTGTGATAAATTGTTGGGAAATTTCTTCTCTATCTGGAGAAATTTGGTGAAATTGTCCTCCCAATTCCTCTACTCACAGATAGGGTGCGGAATTTTGAGAAACCCCTTGTGCACAGCTCTAATTGGGAACAACACAGCTCTATGCATCTTTGGACTTTCCTTGGGGTTGTGCTGTCGTGATGAGGGTCTCTGCCGCCACCAGTACTGATGTTAGTGGTGATGGCAGAGACCTTGCCAAGATTCCTGGAGTGCTGCTTTCAGTCATACGGCCTGTTCAGACAACACACTAAGCCATGGTTAGGCTGCTAACCCTTTTGCATCAAATGGTTAGTGAGTGTGCTTAAACTGGGCTTATGTAGCCATCATGGGTAGGAATGGGCTCACATGACACACTAAGTCATCGTTCACACAAGGTGCTAAGATGTTTAGCTCAAATACTTTACCACTGTGGCTTAGTGTGGTGTCTGAACAGGGTCATAGTAGTCAGTAGGTACAGGAATCTGTGTATAACTCCCTACACACCAATATTGATAATTCCCAGGGATTTGTCTTGAAGCAACTTCCCATCTCTGTGAGTAAGGGTGCCATTTTAGTTTGGGGCAAAGAGATTATAGCAACAAGAGAGGAAAGGTTCTCAGCAATACCATTACACAAACATAACATTAACACATTTTCAGCACATTTGTTATCATTACTTTTTATACTTTATAATCAACACAGTGCTGGTGCCAGTGTGGTGTGGTGGCTACAACATCAGATTAAGTTTGAGGACCTTGGTTCAAATCTCTACTCAGCCATGAAGCTCATTGGGTGACCTCGGACTAGTTACTCTCTTTCTCAGCCTAACTTGCCTCATGAGTGTTGTGAGGATAAAGTTGGGAAAGGTGAGGAAAACCACACAGGCAATTCTGCATTACTTGGAGGAAGTGCAGAAGAAAAATGTTTTAATAAATATACAAAACTAAACTAAACTCAGGGCCTACAGCACCCTTTCCTGTAAAAACAGGAATCTGTACCTACTGGACACACAGGGCCATGCAATTGTTTATATATTTATAACCCCACTTCCTCAAAGGAATTCAGTTCTTCCCATGCTTCATTAGGAATGTCCATCACTTGGGAATCTGGTTCTTTTTTGCCTCGATGGATTTCCACGGTGTGTATGACATGCTTTGCATCTGCTAGCTGTGGAGTATTCCCCGAACTCCAGGATTTTTTAAAGGTTCTGCTATTGGCACACTTTTTTTAACAATTTGTGTATATTATAGCCAAATTTGCGCAACTTACAGAAATTCAGAAATAACAAATGTGCTGAAGATGTGCTGATTTTGTGGGTGTGAAATAAGAGCCTTTCAGATATTTGCACAAATTGAAGAAGTTTTTTAATATATATATATACAAAATTCCCAGAAAACTTGTGAACTGCTACTACTCACTGCAGATCAAGTCAGGTGCCACAGCGTGATCTGAAATGAAGTCTGGTGGGGCAACCCAGGAAACTGATTGAACCCCACCCCCCAAATGAATTTCTCTGACATTCCTACATTTTATCTTCATAGCAACCCTATAAGGTTAGTTAGGTTAGTGGGTCATTCATCCAGGGACATGGACATCCTGAAGCAGTGGCCAGGCGATTGCACCATTGAAGTCATCACTGTGCACCATTCCTGCCCCCCCCCCCCCGTAAATCTGTCCCTCCCAGGCAGTGCATCCTGGAAGTTGCAGGACCAACCCAACATACCAGGTCCCTTGGGCTGTGCACGTAAAATGGTGGTTCCATCATGAAATCGTCAACGGGCTTCAGATTTCCTGATCTGAATCTCAAGGCTTGCACAGGCATAGGTTAGAGGTTGGGATTGCTCATGGTCATTTACTGAGCATTTTGACAGACAGGGATTTGAACCTGAGTCTCTACAGTCTTCGTCCAACATTCTAACAATTACACCATGCTGGCTCTGTAAATATTAAGTATTCAGTATGTAGAGATAGTGAATTTGCTAGGAATGTTGGTACTACTGAAGAATAGCCAGATGCAGCCAAGGAATGAGCATATAAGCACATCTGAAACACAAGGAGGGGTACCCCCTAACTTCCTTAAACACGGTCCTTGCCTATATAATACTGGATCCAACTAAATGTGCTCAAACCCATCAATTTTGGTGGGCTTGTGCAAGTGTAATTCAGTGCTGGATTGAGGCCAGAAATTACTATTTGGACCAGACAGGCTTCCAAACCCAAACCCCACCCTGTGTCTCACTTGACTCATGTGCAAATGACAGCCATTTTCATAGTACTAAGTAGAACACAATACTAGTTAATAAGGTCACCAGTCTTTATGACAACTGCTCACGTCAATACAAAAATGCACCTTATTTAGATATTAAAGGAACATTGTATCCCATAGCTGTGTGAATACTTAAATGTATTATAGAAAGAAGTGGAGCATTGATAATGCAGAGAAAGGTCAGTGTTACATGAAATCTAAATAGTCTGCCTTAAATCTTTGGAATGAGAACTAGATGATAATAAAGCAGAGGAAAGGAAGACTGAAATACAGGAACTGCACAACCATTTCAATTGAAATGAAATATTAAAATAATTACTAATGAGCACAGGATGTCAGTGAAACAGGCTATGAAGAATAGTGATCATCTAAGGCCAAAGGAAAATGGGCACAGCTATAGCTACTAACTATAAAATGGCACTTGCTTTGCTATAATAGCCCAAAATTTGAATTGGGGGGGGGAATGCCTTTTCATAGCTGGTCAACAGTGCAAATCATGTGTTCGAACAGGATCGTCTTTCACTCATTATAACTCCAGACAGCAGTACATCTTGCACTGGTGAGCATGATATCCAGCAACAAGAGAGAGGGCCTTCTCTGTGGTGGCTCCCCAATTGTGGAACGATCTCCCTGACAAGGCCCGCCTGGCGCCAACATTGTTATCTTTTCGGCGCCAGGTCAAGACTTTCCTCTTCTCTCAGGCATTTGGCAATATCTGAGGAGCCTGGGTTTGTTTTGTTTTGTTTATGTAGTTTTTGAAGTGTGGATGTGGTTTTTAAATGTATAGATTGTGTGTATGTTGTATGTTTTTGCTGTTTTAATTTTTGTATATTGTTTTTAATTGTTTTTAATCCTATGTAAACCGCCCAGAGAGCTTCGGCTATGGGGCGGTATACAAATGTAATAAATAAATAAACAGAAAGACTAATTTATTTTCTAAAGTGCCCATCCTCGACCTGGTGCTCTCCAGATGAACTACTTTTCCCATGACCATTGGCCATGCTGCCTGAGGCTGATGGGAGCTGAATTCCAAAACTATATGGAGGGCAGCAGATAGGGTAGGTTGTCTTAAAGCAACAAAGTGACTTTCCATCTGTGAAGAGCACTAGAATAATAATAATAATAATTGCTTATTTTTCAATTTTTCCAAAATTTCCATTCCCCCCCAAAATGGGCCTCAACATTTCCATGGCCTCAAAATTTTACATCTCTAATCCTAAATTTGTTTTTATTCAACAGAATGACCTGGTTCCCAAGATATGAATTAACCGATGGGGGCTGATCCATGATGTCAGGTATGGGACCCATGTGCACCAGCTTGCCATGTCTCACCATGTCATGTGAACCCATCTTGAATCAAACTGCTGGCCTTATCATTTATGGCCCTAAGTGGTGTGAGACCAGGATATCTCAAGGACATACTTTAGGATCTCTCCATGTGATTCTGCCCAGGGTATGTCACTCAGGAATGAAAGACCTCTATTCACTTCACAGTTGTCGAACATTTTGCAGGTGGGGATGCTTGACACCAGAGAGCACCTATGCCAGTCTTCTCCAACCTGGTACCCTCCAAGATATTTTGGAGTTGAGCTCCCATCAATCCAGCCAGATGGCCAACGGTCAGGAATGTTGTGAGTTGTAGCCCACAACATCTGGTGGGCACCAGGTTCAAGAACACTGACCTCCATTGCGGAATGCTCGTTGTAAGGAGGTCCATTTGTCTACCACCCTGCTTGTGTGTGTGTGTGTGTGTGTGTGTGTGTGTGTGTGTGTGTTGGCAAGCAGCACAAACATGGACCTTTAAGAGACCTTTTGGCCGGATTGAATTACTGTTGCCAGTTCACCCCTGCTTCCTTTTTGCCTTGTGGCTGTTTTCAAACAGTTTCATTTTCATTTTAAACCAAGTGTTTTAAAATGTGGTTTTGCTGATTCACCTGCAGCATTTTTCAGTGCAAAAGAGGGGACATAAATGTTCAAACAAATCCAGAAAGCAGAACTGATGCTGCTGTTAAAACTTCAGTATGTCTCTCTCTCTCTCTCTCTCTCTCTCTCTCTCTCTCTCTCTGTGTGTGTGTGCGTGTGTGTCCCACTTTTCTGAGGGGAAATGGGGCTCAGGCCATGAAAATGCAGTTAAAAAACAACAATAAAATAAGTAAACAGCAGAAACCAATTAAAAACCCTTCAGCAAAAGAGCCAATATGCCACAGGCCTATCTGAAGGAAATGTATTTTCCTGCCAGTGGGAGGACAATAGAGATTGGAATACTTTAGCCTCCTTCAGCAGGGAGTTCCAGAGTCTGGGAACAACTGGAAGGCCCTCTCTCATGACCCATCAAACATGCCTATGATGCTGGTGGAACTAAGATAATGGTTTTCTCTGAAGATGTTAAAATCTGAGCAGATTAGTATGGGAAAATGCAGTCTTTCAGTTAGCCTGGTCCTAACACTAGTTGATATACCCAGCGTTGCTCGGGTCCATGAATAATGTTTATGACATTTATTTGATAAATAATAAATTTCTCTACAACTTATTCATCTTTAGGTTGGTTGGTTGTTTTTAGTTTGGTTGAGTATGTAAATTGTTTTGTTAGAATAAATGGAAAATTGTGTTAATAAGAACTGTATTTTAAATTAGAGCTTCATGATAAGCCATATTTTTTTGTGTTACTTGAAATGCCTACATCTCCCATCATGTCTTGGCTGGAGCAGCCATCTAACCTTCAAAAACAATCAGGACACACAACACCCTTTCTACCAGCTAAAAAAGATCCAAACCTAAAAATATTTTTCAAAATAAACCCAGCATTGCCCAGATCTGAATAACATATAACAGGGAAGTGGATGGATGTTTGGAACTATTGTATGCATGTGCTCTGAAGTTATTATTATGAAAAAAGGAAAGCAGCCAGAACACAGAATACTTTATTGGTATAATTTACTATATAATATCTACATTTAACAGGTTTTGGCAGAGAGCCAGAGTGGTGAAAGCTGCTGGTGACTTGGCCCTTTTATCTGACATAAAAATACTTAAAATCCAAAAAATCATGTTTTTAGATTTTTCTGGTACATTGTACAGCCAGACCTATCAGCATGCCAGATTTCAAGTTTCGACCCAGCGTTGCTTGGGCCCCCTAAAATATATGTCTGCAACGTAATAATCTTAAAGTAGCAGGCCTGAGTAAACCTTTAAACAAATTAAATATTTTTCTTTTTTTCCTCTCTCACCCTCATGACAACCCTTCAAAGCAGGCCAGTCCTAGTATGAGGTAACTTTAAAACAACTTAAATTAGTTTCTCCCCACCCCAGCTCCCTCTCACTTTCAATGCATGGATAGGGCTGCCTTGAAGCTGTCACCATAATTGTCCTTGTCCTCACTGAAAACAAAAAGTACAACTCCCGACATGCCTCTTGCTGTGTTGCCCAATTTGCTCAATGGGAGTCCTGCTGCTGAAAATGATGCGAAGTGAAGTCTGGCTGTGCCAATCTACACTACACTGTGCAATCGGTGCCCATAGGTAGGCCATGAGGGAGATGGTTGGCTGGCTGTCAGTTTGCTTGGTTGCCATTGGCAACGGGCTTGCTCTTGATGGGGCCCCAAGTGCTCTCCCTTCAGGCCCAGGAGGGTGAGCCGCTACCAGATAATGGCTGCCAAAGCCTGATAAGTCTTCCCTCCTGCCCAAGGCATGCTGGGAATTGTAGGCATAAGCCTAGGTCCCTTAATAACATGTTAATCTTTGAACACCATCTGAGATGTGGTAGAAGACAACTGGAGAGTAGGTCATCTTAGTTGTGGCACCCTGCTTTTGGATTTCTGAATAAAGTTTATGATTTTTATGTAACAGCCTGACTATATCATTGAGACAGAAGAGTGAATGGAGGATTGACTGATATAGCTGAGGCTAGAATGGAATGGTGGGCAGTGTTAGTGGCAGTTGGAGAAAGTCAGGTAGGAGAACAAAGACAGTTAGTGAGGGGTCAGGGTTTGCTCACCCATACTTTATTTTAAATCAGCCACTCTACATGCCAGTACTACACCTTCCAGCATGCCTTTGGCAGCCCACAGGTGCCCGCATCCTCTGAGACATCCTGTTGTTGCCGATGCTGCTCCTCAATAGAGCATCGAGGAGTAACATCGCCAAGGAGGGGTGGTAAGCGGCTATCAGTGGATGCACCCAGCTCCGGCCAATCCTACTGGGATTGCCTTGGCCTGTGCTTCTCACCCACAAAGTGCTACATCAGGAGCCTGTACTGGATAGGCTGACCATCTGAAAAGCAGGACAGGGCTCATGTAACTTTAACAGTTGTAGAGAGAAGGGAATTTCAGCCAGTGTCATTTGTATGCAATTAGTTCCTGGTGAAATTCCCTCTTCATCACAACAGTTAAAGTTGCAGGGGCCCTGCCTTCTTTTGCATATGGTCACTCTATTATAGTGCCTGCAACTTTAACTGTTGTGATGAAGAGGGAATTTCACCAGGAACTAATTGCATACAAATGACACTGGCTGAAATTCCCTTTTCTCTACAACTGTTAAAGTTACATGAGCCCTGTCCTCCTTTTCAGATGGTCAGCCTATGTAAAAGACATGCAGCAGCCACCAACATGTACACTCACAATGGCTGCCAAAGGCCAGTAAGTCTGGCCTCCTGCCCAAGGCATGCTGGGCATTCCGCCCAAGACATGCTGGGAGTTGTAGGTGTAAATTTATGTTTTTGTTAAATTCATTTAAACATACGGAAACCCCCAAAATTCATGGGTTTTTTTTTAAAAGATTTTTTTCTGGTACATTGTGTAGCCAGAGCTCTCACTGTGACAAGTTTCTAACTAATCTGAAAGTGGGTAAACATTTCCAGACATACGTGACACATGCATACTTTCCGCTTTATAGGTAGAGATAAACAGTATCTTGATATATGCCCAGAGTAGCCGGTGAGGTTGTTGTAACAATGGAGTCAATGTTTCCTGCGTAACGGGCCCCAGTCAACCGTCTGCCAGCAGCAGTGTAGACCAGCTGAAATTTCTGAACAATTTTCAAGGGAGCTGCACATAAAACATGTTACAGAAGTCCAAACATGATGCAACTACATGACTGAAAAATAATAGAAATAAACAGAAATAAATCCTAAAAGGAATGAGAGAAAGCAACCCATTCCAAAAGTCTGAAAACAAAATGGAGATGAGATATCAGACAATCCATCCACTCAATATTATTATTTTCCCACTGCTCCCTAAGATGTACTTATTTTATAATTTCAGTAAGAGAAAATGAAGCAGGTGCTTCACTTGCATCTTGAAAATAACAGGATTTAAGAACGTTTAACTTTGGCTGCATTGTGTCCTTATTAGTAACACTGGAAAAGAGCCTTTTGTATTGGGTAGATTTCTTGGAAATCTTTGATGATTCTGTCAACCTAAATACAGATTGAATAAAAAGGAAGGTTAAAGGGGAAAAATGATTGATTCTACATAATAATAAATTGCATAGCCATTTGTTGTTTAGCCACTTTGGGAATGGTAATAGAGAGCTCTAATGTTAATTAGCAAACCACTCTATTACTAGCAAATGACACAGATTTTTCTATGCTGGCAGAAAATTGGCACGTCATAAATGGCGGACGACACCATCATTTACATGGCCTCCAATTTTCTAATCACGTAAAAGAAATTGCAATCATCACTAGAGAAACCTATTTATTAAATGGAAACAGGGTACCATATTTATGTCAGTCATAAGTGAAAAATATGGAAAATGACTTATTACATTTCATTTGGTAACCAAGTAGCGCATTCATGAAATGAACTAAACAATAGACAACAAGGAGGAGGAGGGAGGAGGACCAGCTACTCTACTGCATCTTCCTACATCGGAGTTCTAATTAAAGTGTCAGGACATGAGCGTGAGATACCCTGACTGCTTTTAAATGTGGCTGTTTCTATTGTTTGTACTTTGATGTAAATGAATTTTGAAATCTACTTGCCTTGTCCTTTCTCATCCCAGTCATTCTCCCCATGATTTGGAGATCAGAACACGAATGATTCTGACATTCCTGCAGGCCCACTGAGAAAACATGACTGCATAATGGCTCTCTGTACAGGAACCAGGCCGTAATGTGGTAAGAGCACGGATTTAAAAAAGCACAAGGCACAAAGACCTCCATCACACCTAATTTTTCCCCCTGGTTTGCCTCTGCATTTTTTTTTACCAGCGCATTAAGTTTATGATCCCTTTCACCTGAATTGCTGCTCTCTCACTCCTTTGTTCCTTCGCTCTTCCACTCCACCCCTCCCCTTCTCTTTCTCCCTCCAGTCAAGTCCTGGCAGATGAGTACTTCAACCAGACCGACATTCCGCCAGGCAAAAATGGTATGACCCTTTAGTATGGCTCTTTGGGGGCATCAAGGGAGTGCAATCCTGTCTCTGCAAAGATTCAAGCGTTGTATGATTTTTTTTAAAAAAACACGCTTTCAAGCCTGGGATGCAAGGTTTGGATTTTATATTGAGGCTTGGAGCAGGCTGCTGGGAGAAATTGTTTTTTCCTGTCAGGACCTGATGCAATCCATTCAAGCCCCTAGTTCTTTTAAAACTACACAGAGGCTTAGGGCGCAGTAAATGTGCTTAGGGAAAATACTCCAGACTTTTTGCATTCTAGGAAAGTCTGGGGAAGAGGTGGGGTGTCAGCAGGACAGGCACAGCATCATGTGAGTACTGTGCTGCAAATCCACACACCAGGCATGGTGAGAGTGCACTAAATCATGGGTGTGATGGGCTAGGTACTGTAAGGTACTGTAAGGGTGACGAATATCACTCGGGAAGCTGCGTCACTTTAACTTAATTAACTAGCAGCAGGACTTGATTGGCATGATGAATTGAATATAAAATGTGGGGGCTATTAGCTACTCCTGCTGGCAGCTGCTTTAAGACAGGCATTCAGGCAACTCATGGAAGACTGTAAGTCAAACATATGTGATATGTATACATTATGTTTGAGCAAATATTTGATAAATATAAGTTAAGAAGATGTTTGGTAACATGTTGTTTACATCTTTTTAATAAGTAATGACTAATTGATGAATGGGAGAGATACAGGCTACCTAATTTAGGTCATTCTATCAGAAAACCCTTTATAGAATACTTAACAAGCTGCCTTTGGTAGGTTTACCACATTTTCTATTATATCTAAATTTGGGAGCATCTCAGTGGTATACCCTACTGTGTACCCTTTCCCCTTTTAAGACAATTTTATTATAAACAATGTATTTGATATGTATGTTTTTATTTCAGTTTTGGCCACTGAAGAAGACACCTTGCGAATCCCTTGTGAAGCCATAAAATGAGAAAAGAGTTCAGGTTGTAATTGTACGCTATATAAAGTAAAGGCTCTAATATTGTATGTTTGATCAGATGATATGGAACTTATATTTGATAAGGGGAAACAGAACCTATTTTGTTGCAGGACAATTCATGAGGCCTCCTAGGATCAATAACTTTGAGCATAAAATGAAGAGTTCAGGAATGCAGTGTGTAAAACATGTTTACTGAAAAACATAACCTAGAAGAGCTTAATAGCTACACTGACGGAGAACGGCTTGTTTTGGAACCAAAATGTCTAAACTCCTACAACTGGGTAAATGGCTAATTTTGCAGTGGGGAAGCAACATTTTAAACAGACTACATTCCTAGAGATTAAATCATAAATTAAGAATAAATTAAAGATATAGCTAGATCACAACAAAATTCAATGACCTGAGAATCTGGTTTTCTGAGCTTTACAGCCTCTAATAAAAATGAAGGTTCCTTCTAGCTATGACTAATCCACACTAATAAACATATTCACTGTGAATTTGTGTAATCCTAATCCTCTGTGAATTTGTCTGTCCTAAGAACCATCATTCATTTTGTTGCTTGGGATCTTACTTATATTGTAAAGTAATAATAATAACTTACCAAAAATTGCAAGTTTCTTTATACACAGGACAGAAAAAGCTTGAGGTTTCAATTCTGATGTGGAGACGTGAACCTGACAAGATTCGTTCATCCAGGCAAAGAGCTGGGTTTGAGTCCCTGTATATTCAACCATGTCTGTGGTACTGAATTAGGACTGCCACCTCTTTTTTTTGCAAACCTGTAATTGTTACATATCAGGTAAGGGACAACATGATTTCTCCATGTTAGGAATAGCTGTACCTATTAAACATGGCTGGCGTAGATAGTTGAGAATTTCATTTCAATTTGTTTTTGACAAGAATTTACTGATATTCACAAAGTTCATATCTGGAACTGAAAGTCTGAACGTGGGAGAAAGTGAAATTCACAGATTTGTCCATCCCTGCCTTTTACGGTAATGCAATCAATCAATTATGTGTTGCTAGATAAAGGGGGAGTCTACATCAGCCATTTACTGCAGTATTGTATCGCATCCATTGCTAATGGGGCACATGGCATTAACTGGCTTCTGTGGTGATCTCAGTTCCACCTCTCAGTTTTTCCGGAATATCCCTGACTCTTTTGTTACATTTTTTTGGCTCTCTTACGGTGTGCACCCCCTTTGCGAGGACGTTGCTGTTCACCATGAGTGACCTGTCTGCTATTGTTGCCACGTTTTCGATGAGTGTTCGATGAGTTTTACAGCTGAGATTTTTGTTTTCCGACTGAGTTCCTATTCCCCCATGTGTTGCTGCGTGTCTGAGCACATGTGGAAGCGCCATAATGGGGCAGATGTGCTCCCAAAACAGCACTCCTGACATTGTGGCAAAAGATCAGTTGCGTGTGCCCTGTGAGCGCTGATCTCAGAAGCGGGGGACATTCAGAAGCATCCCTCTTCCATAGTGAAAGGGCTGCAGATGTAGACTAGCCCAAAGAAGTACTTCATTTTGCCGGCCATGCTGAAACCCATCCTGTTTTTCAAGGTCAAAATATGAATTCTTAGTATTGGCCCAGTTTCCAATATGTTCCAAAAGATTATTTCAATTGTACAATCTGATGTTTTACTCTTATGTGCCCAATTCCTGATTGAATAACACCCAAGTATTATTCAGGTTCATTGGGAAGGAACTTACCACATATGTGGGGCTTTTCTCTGTCTAAACATGCATGGGATTGCATCCTCAGTAAATTAAAGAGAAAAGTAACTTATGCAAATATTTATTAGTGAGTTTTCTGGGTTTGTTGGCTGCACTTTTACTAAATTCATCCAAACAATGAAACTAGAACAACAGTAACAATGACAGCATTAAAAGAACTAGCAAAAACAGTAGTAACATTTAGATAAAAAGTTTCTACAGGTGCCAATGGAAATTTTTAAATCAAGCATTCTAGAGTAGAATGTTTTTTTTTTTTTTGGTGTGGCTTAGATATACTTGTGCTCAGAAGGTAAGAGAGAAGTAAGATTTTTTCCTTCTCCCCTGTAATTAATTAGAAGAATGTATGCAATATATAAAATGAAGCTCTAACTTGGCCCTCAGCTGAGAAAGTCAGTCACCTAACAGCGAGGAGTCTAGAACTGTGTGCCGATGCAACAACAGTTTGGCCAACAAGGGGTTTGGAGGTCTCAATGACAGTAAACAGCTGAAAAACTGAACTGTCTTATTGCTCATGAAGGCCATCGTCACTGGCAGTGTGATGTATTTTACCATCAGGCATTTCAGGCGTCATCTTTTCCAGCAAACCTTTTTCACAAGTGCTTTTTGGGCTGCCGCGACTTGTCTCGTGTGTATGTGTGTGTGTTTTCTGCAGGTTCATGAATGACATTGCAACGCAAAACAGGAAACAAAGCCCTGTAAAGACACTATGCTTGTGTAATGGCATGTATTCAGCTGGTACTGAACGTGTGACTCAAAAGAGGGATTCAGCATAGAAGCCACTAGCAAGTGAAAGAGGGAAGCTTTAGGCAGATTGGTCAGGAAGTTATTCGAACAGTAACAGGCATCACACTGTAGTGCTTGATTCCGACAAAAACTCCCAGGACAGACTAGGCGTGAGTAATACAGGGACTTTGCTGCTATGTTTCTGGGATAGTCTATTTTAATTCACCCTGACTTCGCTCTCATCCCTGCCACATGCCATTGGGAGCTGGTGCTCACAAAGAGTGTGGTGGGTGAATTACTGGTATAAGATTGCAAAAATGATAGCTAAAGCACTTCCCAGAAACACCATAACTGAGCACTAGTAACGTGCGAATCTGCAAAATCTGAGCTTG
The DNA here is from genome assembly GCA_029215795.1 of Anniella stebbinsi. Lineage (NCBI taxonomy): Eukaryota > Metazoa > Chordata > Lepidosauria > Squamata > Anniellidae > Anniella > Anniella stebbinsi. The sequence goes on from JARDYH010000006.1 coordinate 5,019,388, forward strand.
CTGAAGTTCTCCGAATTCCATCTCAAACCTTGTTCTGACTCAATTCGGTATGGGATTGTAAGCATGCGTATTCTTGTGCATATTTTCCCAAATGTACACATCAATTGTGCACACCTTTGTAATGTTAGCATTTTTCTCCCATTGATTGAAGTGTATTTGTGCACATCTTTCAGAAGTCCATATTTTTTCATGCACATTTATCAAATGTACACGTATTGTCAAATGCATTTTTTTTGCATTTAATAGGGATAAATGCCAAGTTCTACACCTAGGAACAAGAAACCAAATGCACAGTTAAAAGATGGGGGCTACTTGGCTCAGCAATACTACAAGAGAGAAAGATCTTGGAATTGGTATAGATCACAGGCTGAATATGAGGCAACAGATTGATGTGGCTGCAAAAAAAATCCCACAAATGCTATTTTGGGCTGCATTAATAGAAGTATAGCTTCCAAATCGTGTGAGGTACTTGTTCCCCTCTGTTTGGCACTGGTTAGGCCTCATCTTGAGTATTGCATCCAGTTCTGGGCACCACACTTCAAGAAGGATGCAGACAAGCTGGAGGGGGTTCAGAGAATGATCAGAGGTCTGGAAAAAAAGCCGTATGAGGAGAGACTGAAAGAACTGGGCATGTTTAGCCTGGAGAAGAGAAGACTGAGGAGAGACATGATAGCACTCTTCAAATACTTGAAAGGTTGTCACACACAGGAGGGCCAGGATCTCTTCTCTATCATCCCAGAGTGCAGGACTCGGAATAATGGGCTCACGTTACAGGACGCCAGATTCCAGCTGGACATCAGGAAAAACTTTCTGATTGTTAGAGCAATACGACATGGAACCAATTACCTAGGGCAGTCGTGGGCTCTCCCACATTAGAGGCATTCAAGAGGCAGCTGGACAGCCATCTGTCAGCTATGCTTTAAGGTAGATTCCTGTATTGAGCAGGGGGTTGGACTCAATGGCCTTACAGGCCCCTTCCAAGTCTACTATTCTATGATTCTATGGTCTGCATATCACATTGCAAACTCGAAAATGTACAGACTTCAACTGCAGATTGAGTCCGAGTCCATGTTCCATCCGGAAAGTAAGAACAGGATAACTCCTGATGAAAAATGAACTGAAAACAAATTTCTCATACATCCCCAGTAGGACATCATCTTCTGTTCTGCCCAAAGGTGAGCAGAAGAGCTGATTGCCAGATTATGCACTAGCATCTTGAGCCCTACATTAACCAGAGTGGGAGGAGGAGGAGAATTGGGGAGGGGGGGATGTCACAGGTATAGCTGCCCTGATCTCAATGTTTTGACAGTGGACTCCTTCTTTTCATGTCACACCTTCCCCTTTGGATCAAAATGTAAATTAGTTGCTTACCCATATAAAGAAAGAAAATAAATTGATTCCCAGAGAACAAAGATGCTAGTCCTTAAGCTATTAATTTCAGTGATGTTTCCTGCAGAACACTAGAAAATTGATTATATAAAAATTTAGCAAGGTGTTCAGAATGTATATAAATGATCCTTTGTTCTGGTGGATTAAAAGTTGACACTCTAATCTGCAAGTCGGAAATTCTGAGAAAATCAGCAAAGCTTGATCCCATTGAGTTTCTCTGAGTCCCATTTGGGCCCTTTTGCCTTTTTTATGTTCAAATGGGGGGGGGAATACATTTTTGGATGCACATTTTTTAAGTGCTCAACCAAATGCATACTTTCTCCATTAGTAAAAGCATGAAAATGCACATTTTTTTTCAAAATGCACATTTTTCTATTTATTTATTTATGTATTGATTTTTATTTATTTATTGCATTTCTATACCGCCCAGTAGATGAAGCTCAACCATTCAAAATATAAAAAACGACAGTATAAAAACATAATTTAAAATACAGTATAAAAGCACAACCAGGATAAAAACCGAGCAGCCATGCAGAAATCAATACGGATTTAAAATACAAATTTAAACAACAATTTTAAAAATCAAACTGAAGAACTGTTAAAATACTGTGGAAATAAAAAAAATCTTCACCTGGCGTCTAATGGAGTATAATGTAGATGCCAGGCGAACCTCTCTGGTGAGCTCATTCCACAGCCGGGGTGCCACAGCAGAAAAGACCCTCCTCCTGGTAGCCACCTGTCTCACTTCCTTTGGCAGGGGCTCACAGAGTACGCACAGTATGCACCGATATTGAAAGGGCACAAACATGCAAGCTTTGTCCAGAAAATGTGATCACGTTAGTGTTCACATTCAAGGATGTGAATAAGATAAGTCCTGGGCATAAATGAACCATAAGAAAATTTTCATACAGCCCGGGACATTAGTCCAAAACAGTTTCCCAAATGGTAAAAGTTAACAAAGCCCCAAATAGGCTTATTTGTCATCTCTCAAAAAGATACATTTTGTCAGCGCTCAGATTCAGTCTATAAATTGTTTCTCTAGCCAGAGTAAATGTCCTTGAAATCATGAATAGCAGAGATAGTGGTGATTGGCTGATTTACTTTAGTGAAAGCATGTGAGGACCCAATTTAGATAGGGAACATGGTGCTCTGAGAAGGGGGATTTACGCTTCTGCCCCTGAAATTCCACTACCTGCCAGGAGAGCATGGGGCTTAAAACAGAATAATTCCCCACTGGAATCAATGGAGACCTTTCCCCCCACATTTTTTTAACCATCTGCCGTCATGTGACATCGATACTGTGCCAGCTACATTTGCAGCCAGTGCATTTCTGAACCCAATTTAAAGTGTTGTTTTAAACCTTTACAGTCTTAAATGATTTGGTCTCAACTTACCTTCTCCCATACCAGCCGGCCCACACTCAAAGGTCATCAGCAGAGGCCCTTCTTACCAGCACACCATGAAGGGCAGTTAGGCTGGTGAGTACAAGGGAGAGGGCCTTCTCGGTGGTGGCCCCACACCTCTGGAATCAGCATCCCTCAAGAGATTGTCAGGTTCCTTCTTTGCAAGTCTTCAGGAAGTCTCTGGAGACCTATTTGTTTCCATTGGTGTTCACGTAGTGCCTTCAGCTGCTAGTTTTATTGATGTTATCTGCTTTCATAGTGTTTTTTAGTATTTATTGCACATATATTGATTATCTATTTGTTTTTGCTTATTTTATATTGTACTCTGCATTCAGACAGTTCTACCCATGAAGGTGGTTTAAAAAGAACTTTGCATACAATACACTAAAAAAATACCTTAGGTCTGGAATTTTTTGTTGGTTTCTTTGTTTTTTTTGGCTATAGTTCTGTGAGTTAGTCTAGTTCTTCTTTTCTTTGTTTCTAGTGCTTTATCGCAACTGATGCATGGTACACTGAGGTGCCTTTGTCAGCTTCTCATGTGCCTATTCCCACAGTTTTACTTTCCAGCTTACAGAAGAAGGCAAATGAACATACAATGATCCATCAGCATAATTAATCTCTTCCCCCACAGGAGGGGGGAGTTTCAAATGGAATCATGTATCATGGGATGCAGAAAAGAATTTATCAACATAGAACAAATTCCAGCAAGTTTCAGCTCTATCAGTTCTTCATCAGGGGATTCTGTGTGTGCAGTGAAGTTTTATTCTACGGAGAAAAAAAATCAAAACCCACTCTATGCATCGAAATTTGTTCTATATTATTATTTTTTCTCCATATCTCAGTCCTTTTTTCCCCCTTCTTTTTGAATATGACACAATGATTTTGTGAGCTTCCCTCTTGTCTTCCTGCCAAACCTATAATGTCTTAGATTTGAGGGAGGCGCTGTTAGCTTCCAGTTTGAAGGTTCACTTTACTGGTTTTTGCTCAATGCTCTTTCACATTCAATAAACTTTTTTTTTAATCAACATAGATTTTGCTGAATTATCTGCAATTAGCCCAGAAAATATGGCCATTTTTTCATATAATAGAATGAATGCATGAACATATTAACAGGCATGCTGCTATAAGTAATCACAGTTCCACTTATTTTGTTTCCATTAGAGAGCCATGACAAAAATTATAATTATACCTGAAATATTCAACCAAATTAGCTCAAAATGTTAACTCATATATTTAATTTATTCAGTGGTATCACATTCATTTATTTTCAGAGTTGTTGAAATGATGATATGCTTCCCCCACACTGTATATATGTATGTATGTATTTAAACACACACACACACACACACTAATTCAACACCTAGCATGTTGTTGCAACGTTTTGCAAGAGATCCTTTGTGATTTTCCGCTTTAAAAATTGAGATGATCGCTGAGAGAGAGAACCAGTCTAGACATTAAAGATACTTTCTTTCTGGATAGAATCCCTCCATTCACAGCACATTACCTAGCTATTTAACTATACAATTCTACTGGTCATTCAACAGAGTTGCATAGCTAACATTAACAGTGTCATCACACAAGGAAAAATTGTGTTTGCTCACCATCGCTTCTCCGCCCGTGCGTTTGTCCCTCATTGTTTCCTCTTTCAAAAGAGGATGTAAACAACATGCACGTGGGCTGTGTTGATAGCACTGTTTCTCCTGCACACAGCAGGGGATAGTGGCAACTTCTGCCTTTAAAAATAAGTTAGAATACTCGTGCAAACAGGCCTAGAAAGGGGGGAGCGAGGCAGACGGTGTTGAGAGAAAGACCCACAAAAATCTGTAAGTGCCCAGTAATGAGCATGCAATAAAACACTTGTCTGATGGAACTCGAAGTGAAAGTTCTGACATTGATAGACAGCCTCTGATATTTGCAAAAACACCTCCACTTTTCTAATCTGATCATAGGAAGAAATAGACATCAATTTACAGCACAATCAAACCAGCTCTCCCCAATTCTGCTTGTTGGAGGGGTTTAGGATTGAGCAGAGGTGCCCTTCCACTGGTTGGTGGAGAGGAACCCTGGCCACCTGGGGATGCCACCATGCTGAAGGCCCCTGCTGTGCCTGCAGAAAGCTCTGCTGGGGGGAAAGTACCACCCACACAAAGCCGTAAAATTGAGCATTCTGTGGGCATGCCAGGGATGGGTCCAGAGGCAACTTTGGATGTATTGGATCCAAAACCACCCCATTTCACTCACCCACATGAGTCAGTATGTAGGAATATTCCCTGCTGTTGTGTGCAGTGGGCTACTCATAGTCATGTTTGATTTCCCCCCCAGCATTTTAACTCGGGCTAATTGTCCCCAGTGCATATTTTAATGAAATCTTCACGATTAAAAACAACATAAAGGGAGCAGAGTTGAAACACTACACAATATTATTGCAGAATACATGGGATTGGATCCAGTCACTGAGAACATCTGGCTCTCTGCCTCATCTGCTATTACTTGTCGGCAAGTGTGACTTTATCTTTACCTTTTTGTTTTTTCTTTCTGTTTAACTATTGAAGCTTGCTGTCTGAGTGCTTGCAGCTGGGGACTGTGTCATGGCTGGACTACAACTAGGGATGTTGGAGAAATCCATTTGTGGGAGTAGATCACGACCACCCCAACTTCATTTCTGTTCCCACCGTAGCACCCAACTTAATCTTCAGGCCAGTTCGTGGATTTTCAGGGATTTCTGCACATTTTTAAGGTTCTGCAATTTGTGCAAATTCAGAAGTAATTTGCATAAATTACAGAACCTCCCCAAACCCCAAATGCAAAAACAAGACCCCACAGTATGGCAAACAGCCCGCAGGTCAGCTCAGGGACACAAATTATGTTGTACATGACACAGAACTCCATCATGCCAAAAAAAGAACTGGGCCAGATCTACACCTTGTATCAAATCATTACAATCCCATCACGATAACACAATATCCCTCTTATGCATTTATACCTCTTATGACACAGAATGACATTCGTTGTGGTATTTTGGATAATGTGGAATCAAAAGAAGGAAATAACACCATGAAAGCAATATATGAAATGTATAATGTGCCCCAACAGTTATCAGTGCACTTCAATAACGTTATAAAGCAATAGAGTAGATCTAGCCCCAGATTTCCCAGTGGCAGACATCCAAAATTGGAACATTTTTGGATAGAGGCTCATAAGAACCAGCTCTGCTGTTGGTGGCAGGGTCAGCTGTGGGTGGCCCTTCAGGCAGTCATGAGGTCAGGGACATCCCCACTGTTTGCTGGGAATTGAAATGTTACCAGGCTTCTGTGTAAGAGACAGGCCTGTAACTCTGATCTGAGAGCCTGGTTGGAACAAGTTGTGATTTGTGACAGGGAGGAATATAAGTTATAAGTCAATCAGTCAATCTTTATTTACTCTTAGTGAGCAGGGTCCAGGACTCCCAGACCCAGTTGGGCACCTGTGCCATCCCTAGCATCTCATTGCTGGCAATGGGATGCCACCGGAAACTATTTTGTCCCCAGTGTTGTTCAGCACCTATATAAAGCCATTGGGAGCAGTCATCAGGCGATTAGTATGCTGATGACACCCAGCTCTCGTTCTCTGTAGTCATAGGATGGATGCAGTCATGGACTGGATGAGGGCCAATAAATTGAAACTGAATCCTGATAAGGTAGAGACCCATTTGTTGAGTAATTCCCAGCTCTAGGAATTGAGGTCTTTGATCAGGTCTTTGATTTGAGCATGCTCCTGGATCTATCTCTGTCACTGGAGACCCACATTACCTCAGTATCCTGGAGTACCTATCACCATATTTGCCTGATGCAACTATGCTCATTTCTGGATAGGGATAGCATGACCACTGTGATTCATGCCACATGGTAACCTTATGATTAGATTATTGGAATGTGCTCTATGTGGGGCTGCCCTTGCACCTGGTTCGGAAGCTGGACCTAGAGCAGAATGCATCCAATCATGTTCAATTATGCCTGTGCTAAAATAATTGCATGAGCTGCTTATTAGGTACCAAGTCATTCTCACGTTGACAGCTGGATGTATAAAGGGGCAGGCGGTCTGCCAGGTATTATGGTGTCTAAGTAGCCCTAAGCAACTCTAGACCTGGATATCTAGAAGACTGTCTGCCTCTATATATGCCCAGCTGACCTTTGAGATCCTCAGGGAACACTTTGTGGGTTATTCTGTCACCAACAGAATTTTGCCACAAAACATCTCAGCAACGGACTTTCTCAGTAGTAGCATCCTCCCTCTGGAAAACCCTCCACCATTTGGTTCGGGAGGCAGAAACCATGGCGTCTTTCAAATGCCTCATGAAAATGACTTGTTTATGCACCTTTTTTTGGCTTGTAATTAATTGTAATCAATGTTGACGCTGCTCTATTTTGCTGGGGGGGGGGTGTAGAGTTTTAATTGTTATTACAGCTAGGATTGCTTTCGATACTGAATTTTAAGCTGTGATTTTAATATTATTATCCTATTTATACCACTTAGATATTTTACTATATTACATGATATATACATTAATAATAAATCCATAAATAAATGTCTAACACAGACCAACTGAAATAAATGGGACAAGTTAATCATGACTAACCGGAGTTGCATCGATTTCAATGGTCTACTCAAAGCACAGTTAAGTCCAGATTCTAGGTATGTATTGTATGTGAAGTAACCTGGGCAAGATCTACATCAAGCTGGATATAGCAGTACGAAAGCGGTATGAAAGGCAAGAGCCACACCAAGCAGGATATAACGGTATATGTGTAAATGGATCCCGACAGTTGTCAGTGCACTTCAGTACTGCTATAAAGCAGAAGTGTGGCTCCTGCCTTTAACATACCGCTTTCATACCACTATATCCTGCTTGCTGTAGATCTGGCCTTGGAGTCAGCCATGGCTGCAGAAGTACAGAAGGGCAAAAGAGAGGACAAAGCAATTCACAGCAGCTGTCCACATTGACACCATTTCAGTTTGAACACAGAAGTTAGCCAGGACTCTAATGTCCTCTCCAGTGCTCATAATCCCCCCTCCTCTCATCATAAATGTATAATTAGCACAGTGTGCCATTCCATTCATAAACGCTGTGGCGGCTTACTCGTTCCCAGGAGCACACTGCAGATATGAGTAGTGGCAGTGGAAATTATTTGTCCTGCAAAGACAGTGCATGTAAATATGCGAGCAAAAAGCTGATGGCAGCAGCTGTAAATCTGGTTATGCAGGTGGACTGAACTACCCAGCAGCCCACGAATACATGCATTGATCTCATGATGCCTTGGCCTCCAATACTTCCCTCTGCTAAGGGCTTCTATCCACAATCAACAACCCTATATCATTTTATCCAAGGCTGCTGTGGACCACTTCAGACTGCTACGTCAATGTGATTACATGACCGTACAATGCTGAATAGTTAAAATGGTAGTTCAGAATTTAGAAGGAGAAAGATATCTTAACGACATGCTAGGTTACATGGCAAACTCCCATTGAAATCGCCACAATTAATATACTTTGTGCCTGTCCTGAAATACTTTGAACTGCATCTTGGAACGGAGCCAGAAATAAAGTCTTTGAAAATGTAAGGAATTGAGTTTTAAATAGACAACTCCCATCATTAAGGTGTTTAACAAATAAAGCAAAAGGAATGGAGAAATGATATTATATGAAAGTCAATGCTATATTTACAAATACTATGTTTTCCATTACAGCGAATGGGTGTTTAAACATATATTTTTTAAAACAACAACACCCACAAGTGTGGTTATTTCAACACAGGCTTTCCCCTAACTATGGATAGTCAATGCCTTTTTCCAGTAGTTTATTAATGTATAAAATTTCATGGTTGCCTCCCCCAAAAAATAGCCCAAGGCACCATACAATTTCAATTTTAAAATGCAAAAGTTAATCAGGTTGACCAGATAAAATCCAGATCAGGGCTCATGTAACTTTAACAGTTGTAGAGAAAAGGGAATTTCAGCCAGTGTCATTTGTATGCAATTAGTTCCTGGTGAAATTCCCTCTTCATCACAACTGTTAAAGTTGCAGCGGCCCTGCCTTCTTTTGTATATGGTCACTCTAGTATAGTGCCTGCAACTTTAACTGTTGTGATGAAGAGGGAATTTCACCAGGAACTAATTGCATACAAATGACACTGGCTGAAATTCCCTTTTCTCTACAACTGTTAAAGTTACATGAACCCTGACCTGGATTTTATCTGGTCAGCCTAAAGTTAATACAAGTACAATCCGGGACAGCAGCAGATCACAACCTAAAAAGAGAGAAACAGAGCTATTGCATGTCTCCTACTGCAAGACTAGCTGCTTTTAGCTCCCCCAACGGACATTTAGCTGTTAGCTATTCTATCAGACTACCTAAAATGTTTCCATCCCAACTGGTTATGTTAAGAACTACAACTTTAGGAACTGGTGCCCTAGCTAGACTTTTCCCTCCTTCCTCCTAATCCTTTTCCCATGGGTGTCATATTTTTTTTAGACTGTAAAGCTGAGGGCAGGGCTTATTTTACTAACAGCATTTGTAAGCGGCTCTTGTAACCTTTTCAGCTAAAGTATGGGGTAAAACATTTAAATTTTATGGCTCAGGATTGCAATTCCTGGTAGAGCTCTTCTCCCAGTTTGAATATACCCATACACTATGTTCAACACCTAAGGTCCTTCTCCAGGTGCCTACTCCGAGGGATGTTCAGAAAACAGCAACAAGGGATAGGGCCTTCTCAGTGACGGTCTCCCAATTATGGAATGAACTCCCCAATGAGGCCCACCTGGCTATCTTTCTGGCACCAAGTCAAGACTTTTCTCTTTTCCCAAGCATTTAGTAGCATGTGATGAATTATAATCTATCCCAGATTTGTTTTTATGGTTTGGTTGATTGCTCAAATTTGCATTTAGATGTATATTATCTTTGTATGTACTGTCTGTTGTGTGTTTTTAAATTTTGCATATTGTTTTTAATGTTTTAATCTTTGTAAACCACCCAGAGAGCTTCAGCTATGGGGTGGTTTAGAAATGTAATGAAGATGAGAAGAAGAAGAAGAAGAAGAAGAAGAAGAAGAAGGAGGAGGAGGAGGAGGAGGAGGAGGAGGAGGAGGAGGAGGAGGAGGAGGAGGAGGAGGCTTTCAGGGGGAAATAATTAATAATTAATTAATAATTAACATAGTAAACTGTAACTTATTCTATTATAGGATATCTTCCTATATCATCTTGTGCACTTCGGGAATTAATCATGGGTCTTTAATTCTAGTATAACAATTTTTTCAAGTTGTCTCGAACTACAGACACAAAATGTGAAATGCTTCCTTTTTATGAGGCAGTCATAAAAAGCTTTTATCTCTGAACACTGGCTGTTGAAAGGTTCAAATGAGACCTCTCAGATTTCAAGTGAGAGGGCATAACTTCTGGGGCTCATTTATTATTTTGAATAGTCGGTGCAACACATAACACTAGCTTTGATTTTGTATTCATTGTCAACATGGTGTAACATCCTAGCTAACGTGGGCTTGGTTATTGAATAATATCTGGTCATCCGTTACACAAAGCCATGAAATTCATTAAACAAAAAACCTACGGTTTACAAAAAACAACGTTAAGGCTCTAGTTTCCAACCAAGCACCAAAAGCAGGGAAATTGGAAGTTACGGCTTACAAGCCTTAACGCCACATCCTCCTTAAACAGGCAGAAAGTGCAAGTGAAATTCTCATTCTCCTAAAGCAGATAAAGCATGAGGATAGGATGGAGAATATGATATGCAGAGGTGACTGTGGTGTTGTGGAAAACTCATGACGAACAACTTAGGGCCACCTACTTCTCTTTTTTTGTTCAGAACAGCCCTTCCCCAACCTGGTGCCCTCCAAAGGTGTTGGACTACAACTCCCATCATTGCAAGTCAGTATGTTCCATGGTCAGCAACAAGAAACTTGGCAGCATGGTAGTTCTTAAGTCGGGCTTTAGCTATGCCAAGCTGGAAGCAGATTTGTTTATGCCTTGATTTTTAGGATTCTTTTTAAAGTCAAACTTAAAAACAAAATCCTAAAAATCAAGGCATGAACTGATCTGCTACCAACTTGGAACGGCTAATTCTAGGGTGACCAACTGTCAGGATTTCCCCAGATTTGTCCTGTTTTTTGTTGTATCCTGGGTGTTAGGGGGATTTTCTGTAATTGTCTATAATGTCCTGGAATGGCATACTTTCCCCTTTAAGGCCACCATTAGCGTGGCAGGGGGGAATGACATGCTTCCTGGAGGTGTGTCATTCTCCCCCAATCAGGGCCTTAAAGGAGAAAGCATGTCATTCCCAGACATTATAGAAAAGGGCCTGATTGGAGCAGTGGGCTTGGGGGTGAGAATGACATGCTTTCCCCTCCTCTGCTCCAATTGGGGCCATTAAGGTTATCCCAGAAAGCCATTTTCCTGCCCCCCACTAGGTGTCCTTTTTTTGGGTTTCCCAAATATGGGCACCATACTCAATTCTTGCACAGCCTGCATTTCCATCCCTAGATATTTACTCAAATGTAAGACCCATTAATTTCCTTGGTTCTTGAAAAGCAACACACTTGCTTTTAGATTTGCCAGTCTCAGAATTCTATGTGTGCTATGAATGCCTGCTCTGTCTGTCCCTATAGTTTCTTGCAAGGTCCAGCCAGGGAAGCCAGTAAATTAAACCCAGGGGTGGAGGGTGGGATTCCCTCAAGCTCATCTGACAGCAGGTGGCATAGAACATGGACCTTCCAGGAGTGTTGAGGCTGGATTTCTGGCAGACCCAGCCAGGCAACTTTATGGCCTGTTCGTCCCTCCATTTGGTAGCCCGCAGAGCACCTGCCTCATAAGGTAAATGGCCACATGAGAACTTTTATTATGGCCTGCTACTTTGTTTGTCTTTAGTAGTCTGTGGTCCAGACCTCTTCAGAAAGAGGAATAGTGTTATGTGGTTGGGGTCAGTCTAAATTATCTCCAGGGGTCCCTTACTCAGTGCCTCTGATTGCAAAGAGATTGAGGATTTTCCCCAAATCTGTTACTCTTGAAGTTACTAGTAGGCTGACCATATGAAAAGGAGGACAGGGCTCATGTAACTTTAACAGTTGCAGAGAAAAAGGAATGTCAGCCGGCATCATTTGTATGCAATTATTACCTTGTGAAATCCCCTCTTCATCACAACAATTAAAGTTGCAGGGACTATACTAGAGTGACCAGATACACAAGAGGGCAGGGCCCCTGCAGCTTTAACTGTTGTAATGAAGAAGGAATTTCACCAGGTACGAATTGCATACAAATGATGCCGGCTGAAATTGCCTTTTCTTTACAACTGTTAAAGTTACATGAGCCCTGTCCTCCTTTTCATATGGTCAGCCTAACTATGCAAAATAAACAACAGTTTAACTGTTTCTAAACATTATTAGAAAAACAGTGTGACTTTGAGAGGTTTCAAAATTGTACTTAAAACTTACACCGGCCCAAACTAATTAAATGAAGTGTTTGAAGATTTCAACTTTATAGCACTAAAGACCAAACTCTTAGAAAAAAGGGAAGGAGCACTGTGTGTGTGTGGATTGTATAGCTAGCAATTCCAAGGTGAGATCTGAAGACCAGGTTATCATGGATCCAGAGGAAGGCTGAAAGAGATCTCTGCTGAGTTCTACACCCTGCTTCACCAGTGAGCAAAAAAGCAAACTGGCCTTATGAAGATAGCCCAAAATACTCTCAAGGCCAAAGTAAAACATGTTCCAAAAGAGAAAAGAGAACTCTTCTTCTCTCAAAACGTCTGTACTAATGGCAAGGGCCATTTCAACCCCACCTCAACATTCTAATCCAGCTGAGGCAGGAGGGAGGGGGAGAGCAACACTACTGAGCATGTGGCGCGCTATGATGGAAGAAGGCCTCTGCATTAACTCTAATAGGATCAATAAATATTCATTACAAATCAACTGAAGGGAAGTTTTAAAAAAGAAAAGCTGTTCCACCAACTACAAGGAAGGAGGAAGAAAATCCCACCACTGGATTAATTAATAAGGGTTAAGATTTTCTGTAAATCATGGGCACAAATCTCACCAATGCTAATTCAAGAAACAAAATGAGTGTAAGTTATTTTTTTCCCTTTCTTTTCCACTTTAAATTGCCATCCTTCCCTCAATCCTTCAGCAATCTTCTTGAAATTTTCAGGTTATGTAAAACCAATGTTTCTTTCTGGCACATGTCAATTTCAGGAAGATTGGTGAAACATTTTCAATTTTATGAATGTTAGAATGACCCGCCCCCCAATTATCACTTTAACACAGTGGAATGCTTCCCCCCCTCCCCATCCGATTTTAATGACTTAGAATGCAGCTTCCCTGCCTCTATGCTAGATACTACGGTTTCCATTAGGCCTCACTTGTAAGTACTTGTTATATTAAATATGTTTTAATAAAACCATATTTTGCTGAGAACACTTATCTCTACTTTCTTGGGTCCAGGTGTCAAGCATTCCAACACTGGAAACCAGTGGAGCTGGCGTCTCTGATTTGGGGGGTATGTGCCTCCTTTCCAGGGTGCTGAACCCATTTTGGGGAAGGGTTCAGTGCTTTGGATAGCTCCTGTAGAGTTCTGGCTGGTTCTGACTGAAAACCAGAATGGATGCACAGCCCCACAAAAATTGGAGGTACCAGCCTCCACTGCTGGAACCACCACCTTTCTTAGGTCACCACCCATGTGTGCTCTTTTACACAGGACAGTCCTCTATTTGAATGGCTGCCACAGGACTGCCCTAGGGTGACCAGAGAAAATCCAGGTCAGGGCTCATGTAACTTTAACAGTTGTAGAGAAAAGGGAATTTCAGCTTTTTGTATGCAACTAGTTCCTGGTGAAATTCCCTCTTCATCACAGCAGTTAAATAATAATAATAATAATAATAATAATAATAATAATAATAATAATTTATTTCTTACCCGCCTCTCCGTCTGGATCGAGGCGGGGAACAACAACATGATAAAATACATAAAACAGACTAAAACATATATTATTAAAACTGCATAAAAAATCCTAAAACATCCAAAAAAAACCTTAAACACCCAAAAGTTGCAGGGGCCCTGCCTTCTTTTGTATCTGGTCACTCTGGTATAGTGCCTGCAACTTTAACTGTTGTGATGAAGAGGGGTTTCCACCAGGAATGAATTGCATACAAATGACACTGGCTGAAATTCCCTTTTCTCTACAACTGTTAAAGCTACAGGAGCCCTGACCTGGATTTTATCTGGTCACCCTAGACTGCCCTCTATTTTGAAGACATCTTCTGTTTGAAGTGCTGTACAGGTCCACTTCAAAGCGAACGAGGCATCATAAAGAAGTTGCTCATCAACAACATCTGGACTGAGCAAGGCATACAGGTCACCTGTTCACAATTTATGATGAGATTTCGATTTAAATTTTAATAATCATTTCTAAATTTGCAATTATACGAATAAATCAGCATATGGAAATTTTATGCAAACTGTTGTCTTCTTTTATCCTCTTTTTGGCAATGAATGTCCACTTTTTTGGCAGTTTGTAAGCAGCCACACCAGATAACAGGGGTACTCAAAGAAAGGCCTCTGAGGCAAATCTAATACTTGCAGGTTTATGCCTGAGCAAACAGTCCTGGGTGTACATACATCCTAAGCCATAAAGGGTTTTAAAAATTAAGAAATTACATTTTGGATCACACTTTGAAGCAAACTGGGAGTAAGTGCAACTGTTTAAGACAGGGAGATATATATTGTGTGTGGCTCCAGTCAGTATAACAGAGCTGTAGTAATCTGCTCTAGCTGAAGCTTCCAAACGGTTTTCAAAAACAGCTAAACATACAAGATCTCATGTCTGATTGGGATCAGAATATCCACAACTCGTCCCAATGCCTGGGGGTATTTCATATGTGATAAGATGCACTCAAGTAAGCTTGAGGCCTACTCACATCCACACTCAGGGATGTCTCTGAAGTCATTTTCAAATGAGCCCTAGCCTTAGGAAGAGCTAGAGAACCTGAACTAATGAAAGTAGTCTGGAAATATTGTGCCTGGATTATGGATTTGAATACTCTAGATTGCTGTGCCATTAAGCCTATTTTCTATTGACATTTTAATAGGAAGTGTACATGTGCCAATGCAATTTAATGGATGCTTTTGCAGTGTTTAGAATGCAGCAATTCACAATGTGTTACTTGCGTCAAGGTCCTTCAGTGGAGAGTGGGCTGTTTAATTTCTTTTACAGCTACATAAGAAATATTAACAATGTCAGCTTTCAAATCAGCTCTACATATATTACACAGAGGCATACACTTCTGTTGTTCTATGTCCTTGATTCTCTGGTTTTGTAGTCTGTGATTTATGCAACAAGGTGCCAAAACGCGAAGTCTATAGTTCTGTTGCATTCTCATCTTCATTATTAGTAATGGATTCATTTTCAGTTTCATCTCTATTCAGTTCATTATCTGTAAAGACAAAATTATGTTCTTATGCATTTAGAAGTAATTGATTCTCTCAATTTATGATTTGGAATAAAAAATCGACCTCCCCCTCCCTCTCAAAGTGTGGGAATGAAAATGTATTCTTTTTCAAGTACAATAATATTATAGCGAAATTAACATTAAAAGTATTCCAAGGAATAAAACAAAGGATTTACTCTAGCAATATTTCAGATACTCAGGTAATAGTTTATGGTCAAATTTAGAAAAGGAAGTTTTAATTGCATCTCCTGACACTCCTTCCCTTTATCTCTTGCCATGCATTCAAAATCTTTCCCCTGTACCCAGAGTCTTTCATCTTGGATGATTGGCCATATTTAGTAACAAAATTTATCATGCTTAGTAAAACCCTGAAAGATCTGGTACTATCATCTGAGATATAGGGGTCCCTATTACTATTGTTTGTTATTGCTCAATATGGTACAAGATGGCAATCTAAATGTCAGTGAGATTAATTTTTTTAAGGTTGCATTGAAAAATGAGTTTGTTTTTAATGGCTCATTGGGTACACTCTTCTTTTTAATATATTTCAGACTTGTTAAACACTACTGTGGGATAAACTCTGTTGGTCTTAAAGATGAGCATACTACTAAATTTGTGGCAATAGGGTTTGTGCAGTACATTGAACTGTTTAATTAGATGATAGAGATAAGGAGTAGGATCCAATGGTGACGTACTGCTGGCGATGATCACCACTCGTTCCATGCTACTGGTGGCAGTGATATAGCACTTCTGGCGGCAAGCCCCCAAATGACTGAAACACAAAAGTTCTGGAAGACGTGACCTGCCCCTTCCAGAAATGTGCATTTCTGATCTTTAGGGGCTTGGCCTCAGAACTGCTCCCCAGCCAGCACCAGGGGGCACATGTGTATCAGAGGTAGGTCACCATTGGATCCTACACACTGGCTCAGTTCGGACGACATATTAAGCAATGGAGGGGTAAATAACGTACTGACCGTACGTTAGGCAGGAGGAGCTCCACAGACGACACGCTGCAGCTGGCGCTGCTCAGAACCAGCAAACGCACCGGCTGCAAGGAACTTGTGGCGGCCATTTTGGTTTCAGCCTCTCCTCCGTGTGTCCCCCAGCCATATCCCAGCATGCACCATGAGTTCTGCCAGCTGCATACAGTGGCTGGGGTTTTTTGGCTGCTCTAGGCAGCAGAACTCTATTCCAAAACTGAATAGTCCACGGAGAGAGGGGGGGCTGAATTCGGACGACATTTTAAACAACAGGGCTTCGGGCTAAACAACGTGCAAGCCCATTGTTTCACTCCATTGATTAAAGTGCCTGATTAATGTACTGTCAGTTGTGTGTGCGTTGTATGCTGCCCTCCAGATGACACAATAAGCAACACAACTATTGTTCCCCCCCTCCTCCGTTGCCTAATGTGTCGTCCGAACTGAGCCACTGTGTACAAATAGTTGAAAGCAGCATATCTTTTGCCTCTTAAGGAAAGAAATCTATTGGCCCTCCTGCATCAGATTAGTTCTAGAGTCTCCAGGACACTGTGGTAATGTTGAAAATAACAAATTACATTCAAATTTGAGAAGGAAGAACAATGAGGAACAAAGCATGTACAGATTGTGCCAAATCCATTCCATCCGTGTTTCGCCAGTTGCCAGGGGATTTTGGTTCCATTGTCGCCCATCAACAGAATTGATTTTTTTTGTCTTTGGTTTTAGTTTCCAAATTTGTGCACAGACTTTACTAGCATTTCAGTGCCAGGTCATGACTTACTAATTCAACCATACATTTAAAAGCTGGTGCATGGGTTTAATCTGTCCTGCTCTTTTTAGGTGCTCTGGTTTGGGCATGTGCATTATGTTTTAGCAGGATTCATTCCTTGTAAATCATCCTGATAACTTTGGATGAATGGTGGCCTAGCAATAATTTGAATAAATAATTGCATCTGGTGCTCACGTGAGAAAAGCTCAAATCTCCCTTTCTCATGTGGTAACCTGTGGCCGAAAGCAAAAGCACAAGACCCTGTGTTCATCCTCTTTCCCACACAAGTGACGAAGGCAACGAGGCAGCTTAATCCTTCTGCTGTTGGTATGTGACTTGAATATACACTCCCAACATTACAATACCAGACCTATTTTCTTTGGCTTTACCTTCAACCAAAGGAACATAACCATTAGCACCGTGGGAACTGGTTCATTATCCACAAGGCCTGCCTGTCAATTACAGAAGAGCTTTTGTTTCATGCACAGCTACCTTTTCCCCCATGCTTCACAGTGGCACATATTTCTGTTTTTACCGTTCAAATGGGAATGGAGGAGAGAGGAAAAACTCGGCACATGAAAACACACTTTTTTCCAGGTGGTGGCAGGAGAAAGGCTTGGGGAGGATGTAGGAAGCGCGCAGATGTGTTTGTGAAGCCTCAGGGAATGAGAAAGAATTGAATAAGGAAGATGAAGAGCTAAGTGGATAGGAAGTAAACAAAGATCAGAAGAAAGCTGAGCACATTCTGTGAAAGGTAATTATAAAAGGGGGTAAAAACAAAGTCACTCACTGAATTAATTTTGGGAAACCAGAATTCTTCGGTCCTATCACAGCATGAGACACACATTTCCACTCTGATTTCTAGAACCTTCCAATTTATGAGGATGTCTAAAGGGTAGCCATGTTATTTATTTATTTATTTTTATTTATTACATCTGTATACCGCCCCACAGCCGAAGCTCTCTGGGTGGTTTACATAGGATTAAAACAATTAAAAACAATATACAAAAATTAAAACAGCAAAAACATACAACATACACACAATACACACATACATTTAAATCCACTACAACAACCCCAAAAGCTACAAAAATGAAAACAAACCCAGGCTCCTCAGATATTGCCAAATGCCTGAGAGAAGAGGAAAGTCTTGACCTGGCACCGAAAAGATAACAATGTTGGTGCCAGGTGGGCCTCATCAGGGAGATCGTTCCACAATTGGGGGGCCACCACAGAGAAGGCCCTCTCCCTTGTTACCGACCTCTGAGCTTCCCTCGGAGTAGGCACTCAGAGGAGGGCCTTAGATGTTGAATGTAGTGTTCGGGTAGATTCATGTCGGGAAAGGTGTTCCGTCAGGTATTGTGGTCCCAAGCCGTGTAAGGCTTTATAGGTTAAAACCAGCACCTTGAATCGGGCTCGGAAACATACAGGCAGCCAATGCAAGTGGGCCAGAGTAGGTCTTATATGCTTGAACCTTCTGGTTCCAGTTATCAATCTGGCCGCTGCATTTTGCACAAGCTGCAGTTTCCGAACCGCCTTCAAAGGCAGCCCCACGTAGAGTGCATTGCAGTAATCCAATTTAGAGATTACCAAAGCATGGACAACTGAAACCAAGTTATCCCTGTTCAGATAGGATGTAGCTGGGCCACCAACCGAAGTTGGTAGAAGGCACTCCGTGCCACTGAGGCCACCTGCACCTCAAGTGACAGAGATGGTTCTAGGAGAACCCCCAAGCTACGAACCCGCTCCTTCAAGGGGAGTGCAACCCCATCCAGAACAGTTTGCAGCAAAAACAACAGAGTCTTGTGGCATCTTCAGCTGATGAAACAGGCTATAATTGATGCAAGCTGAAGCCAGAAAAAAAATGCTAGTTTTTAAGGTGCCACAAGACTCTTTGCAATTTATGAGGGTACCAAATATTAGGGATGTGCACAGCGGAAATTATCATATTATATCGTTATCGGAAATTCCAACATAAAATAAATTTGGGTCCGGTCATATCAGGGGGTACCTGGATTTGATCGGATCTGAAATCTGATAAATATCGGAAGTTACAATACGATAACAATATTTTCCCCATAGGTTTGCATTGGGGCCGGCACTCCCTCTTCCCCCCACTCATGCTCCTTCCCCTTCACTGCCTCCGCCTTTGCCCCGTACTATGAACAGGCCAGAAAGCATGTTTAGCAGTACTATGGTGGGACAGTGGGGAAGGCCCAGGTAAGGAGCACAAGGGGGAGAGAGGGGTCCCCCTTAACTGGGCCTTCCCCGCTGCAGTCATCAGCTGGCATATTGTCGCTCTACTGAGAAATAGGCTGCAAATCCTAGTTCTCAGTAGTCAGGAGCAGCGGACAAGGCCCAGGTAAGGAGCGCGAGGGGGGAGGGAGGGAGGGGTCCCCCTTATCTTGGCCTTGTCCACTGCCGTCCACTGCTAGGAACTACTGAGAATTTGGTTTTGCAGCCTAGTTCTCAGTGGAGCGATGACGCTCTGGGTGACATCATCACCCGGCATGTCATCACTCTACTGAGAACTAGGCCGCAAAGCCTAGTTCTCAGTAGTCTGGAGCAGCAGACGGCAATGGACAGCAGCAGGGAAGGCCCAGGGAAGGGGCACGAGTGGGAGGGGAGGCCGGCCCTAAACTGGCGGTCCGATAATCCGATATGTCCTATAGTTATCGGACGTATGGATTTCGGATCTGATCAGACAGGGCCTCCAGGAATGTGTATCGTCATTAATCAGATGTCCGATAATTACCTTATCGGTTCGTTATCGGACATCGGAACGATAAGGTAATTATCAGACATCCGATTAACGATGTTCCACATTCCTGGAGGCACCACCAAATATATATTTTTGAGACATGTGAATGTTAACTTTGACCATGTAGAGGCCATCATTAAGTGGTATACTTTAAATCTCTCACATTTTCCATATTAGAGTTATCATCAAATTTTGTCTGAAGTGAACTTTCTAGCGGAAACTGTATATGCTGACATACAGTTTCCTGTATGTCAGCACATCCCAGCTTGGAACCTTAATGTGGGTTGTTAGTCAACTTGTACTGTGAATGTCATTTAGTACTAATGTACTGCTGGAAATCTCATTTGGGGAAAATCCCAAAACCTACCCATATAGTTGGGCATAGTTGGTGTGACTAGATTTGTCACTGTATTTCATTCAAGCAATGGATTGAGGTGAGTTTGTCAGTTTTTACTTTGGAATGGAAAACATCTCAAGAATGATAAGAGAATAATAATTTAAAAAAAGTTTCAGGAAGACTAGGAAAAAAACTCAGGAGGTTCTTGCACATCCCTAAATGTAACTTAGTTTATGTGCCAGATTGACTGGGAAGGAGTGGCATTCACTTTAGAGAACAGGTGTGTGAGTTTCTTGAAAAGTGTTGTGCTTTTAAAAACAACAACACTACACTATACAGTTTTAATTCACTTTTATACTAAATGGACAAAGTGAGCTGCTCATTTCTACTACTATCCAGCAATGCAGCAATACTCAGCAATACTCAGTTACCATAGAAACATTTCAGAGGTTGGATTTTAACCCCACCTAAAAATATGAAAATTTTCTCACTCATTACAGAGTCTAAAACCTATAAAAGTCCTATAATGTGAGGATGGAGGGAATGAAAATTTCAAGTAGATTTTCTTTTCCCCTAGGCATTTTAAAAAGAAATCTTAAACCAAAAAAATTACCTTGAATAATCCAAGTTACTTTTCATCACCAGTTTTAAATGTTTCCCATTTTATACTTCAGCATTTTAAAGATAGTACGTATACGACCTGGAGTCATTCCAATATTAAGGGCACCATAATTGCCATCATAAACAGTCTGCACCATTTTGAAACAATCACTGTCAGAACACTCTTTCGTTCATTTTCTTCTGAGGAAGAAGTGGCTTTGAAGTGACGCAGATACAATCAGTCATTCCAATTGCACAGAGGTAATTAGCATTTCTGTAATCCAGGCTGCTTTTCACCACCTTAGTGAGACTCATGTGTAAAACTTTTTAAAAAGCTGTTCCTAAGGTTTCTTGTTTCAAAACATAAAGGTCTCAACATGAGGCATGTAAACATGATGCAGACCCAATATTGTCATATCCCCTAACCATGGCTGGGAGACCAGGATCATCTGGCCATCTCCCCTCCTCCCCTCCCATGGCCAATAACTTTTCCCTTTCATTTTTTTTGCAGGAAAAAGTAGTTTGTGTTATATCTGTGATGATGTTAACACTAGTGAGAGTTTCACCATGGGTCTGTATTCAATATGCCCATCTCCAGTAGAACAGACACTGCTGGAGTAACAGAACCCCCCCTTCCTTACCCCCGCTTCAGACAGTGGGCAGACCCTCTAAAGCAGATTTGGGTAAGTGCAGGGGGAGGAAAGGAAGGGAATTCCTATTGCACAAGTGGAAATCCAATCATATGACATTGGATGGAGTCTATGGTATGCAAACCTACCTTTAGCCATGGTTTACAGCCAACATTAACTCAAACAATGAAGGTGATGGGATGAGGAAGACATTTGTTCAGTTTGCACTTGAATGAAAACAAAAATGAAAAAATGCACTTGAATGAAAAAAATACTTTTAAAAAAACTTTTGAATCAATGCACAATTTGAAACTTAGTTATTCTTTGAAATTTGCATTTTTTCTGAATCTTGCAGAGGAGTTGTCCAATCAAGAACTGCAAACAAAAATGCATATATTATGGGAAACTGCACACAGAAATGCATATATTAGGGAAACTAACATTCAAAAATGCAGGGAAACATCCAAAAAAGAAATGTTAGGCCAACTTGCAGAAAAATGCACAAACATGCCTACAAATTTTCATGTGATTGGAAAATAATTAACATCTCAAAAGTTTGGGACAAACCAAATGGAAAATAGGAAAAGTTCTCAAAGTTTGGGATGCACCAGATTTAAGGTTGGGAAAATGAGACATGAAGTGAAACTGAAATTGAGAGAGTCATCTGTTCCTAAGGCCATGTGGTACTCCCAATTTTAGAGGAGTGGGCAGCATTCGATCTTCATTAGGAGATTCAGTGTGGCAGATTGACATCACACACCACAATCTTAAAATTGCTTTGTGGAGAGTTACGGATCTTACAATCCCATGGAGTTTAGGAGATAGAATTTATAAGTGGACGAGTCAACCAAAGGAATAGAGGGAAGGGAGGAAAGAGCGAAAGTGGCCACTGCAATCAGAGATGGATGGAAGCAAACACAGGCCAGATCTACATCAAGCAGGATATAGCGGTATGAAAGTGGTATATAAAAGGTGGGAGACAACTGTTGGGGCCCATTGACACATACCATATGCCACTATATCGTACTTGGTGTGGCTCTTGCCTTTTATATATTGCTTTCATACTGCTATATCCTGCTTAGTGTAGATCAAGTTACATGCTCTTAGACACACACACAGGCTGCTCAATCCACCTGGAGATAAGAACATGAGAAGAGCCAGGCTGGATCAGACCAAGGGTCCATATAGTCCAGCACTCTGTTCACACAGTGGCCAACCAGCTGTCAACCAGGGACCCACAAGCAGGACACAGATGCTACAGCACCCTCCAACCCATATTCTCCAGCAGATCCTTGCAAACCACTGTTCTGTACTGCGTATAAAGAGATTAGCATGAGCAGCAGGGTAGCCATATATATTATGGAAAGATGTAGGAAAGATGTAGGAAGAAAGATGTACAGAAAAAGTATTTTCTACAGAGTATTGCCAGCATTTCTTTGCCACAGAGTCCTGCAGGCACAGAAACACAAATGCAGGGATTGCCTTTGAAATACGGGTTTTGGTGGGCAGGCTGGCAATTTGCTCTATCAAACTGATGCTCAGGGTTGTTGTTTAGCCTGGAGCAAAGGCCTTTCAAAGCATACCACTTAGTGACGCCTCTGGACACCTTCACTGCTTCAACCCATACAACAGCTTCACAGAGATCTGCAGAGTTTCCATTAGGCACCATCCAGATGTTGGCATCACCCGGTGGCATAGCTTCCAAGTCACTCATCATGACATCTATGTAGAATTCCTACTGTTCTCCATTGATTGAAGAGAAGCTGAAGTTCAGGGCTCTAAAGGGTAGTTTCCTTTCAGATTAGCTATTTGAGATAGTGAACTCTCTCTCTCTCTCTCTCTCTCTCTCTCTCTCTCTCTCCCCGTGTGTGTGTGTGTGTGTGTGTGTCTGCATGCTGTGCTTTTGACCGACAAAATGCAAGGAAACTCTGAAGATGAATGCCTTCACACAAGACTCAATAATCTAACCCTCAACCTTCTCCCAAGGAACTCATAGGTTTCATCAGCACGGTCTGGCTTGCTTCAGTATAGTTGTATTATTTATCACATTTCTTTTATCACATATCTCAGCTCCTCCCACATCCTTAGACTCCACCTATATGTATATCACAGCTCCTCCCCCTCCATACCACTGGCCACTCCATTCAGCAGGGAGCTCCTGAATGCAAAACTGGAAGGGTTACTGTGAGAAACAGGAGGAAGAGGAGTCCAGTACCACCTTCGCAGTTGATATAGCGTAAATCTGGATCCACCCTTTACATTTAATATTTTGTAGATTTGCAAGAACTAACATAGTTTAGAGCAAATGACAATGGCTATTTTTTAATTTCTTTTTTTTACTACCTTATAAAATGTTATAGTACCTTTGTTATGACCATATCATCTCAGCAAGCATATCTTTATCTTATAGACTTATCTTAATAGTGTTTATTATGGATTTCTTTCTTTCTAAGATTCAGTAGTCACTATATAGCTAACAGTTCTCAGGGTGATGTATAATGAAAATATCAAAGCAATTGATATAAATCATTTTTTTAAAACAACAACAACAACAATGTAATAAAGCACTCAATTAAAACTGGCAAACATTTAAAAGTAGCAGAGGCTAAAACATGGCATCATAAGAAAAGCTATAACTATATCAGAGATAAAACTGCTTAAAAGCTAAAATAACATCGTAGGAGGATTAAAAAGCCTGAGAGTATAAAAACGTAGTTGCTTGGTGCTGAAAAGATGATAAATTAAACACCATGCAGACCTCTCTGGGGAAGGTGCTCCATAACCGGGGGGGGGGGCTACTACTGAAAAGGTCCACTCCCAATTAGGGACGGGGGAGAAATTTTGCACTTACCTAAGTGAGCAATTCTGTGGCCCCATAGACAGTGTCTGGGGGGGGGGAAGGATTGCTTGGTTTCTGGGCTACGAGGTCAGAGCCCTCTCCCTCATAAGAACATAAGAAGTGCCATGCTGGATCAGACCAGGGGGTCTGTCTAGTTCAGCACTCTGTTCACACAGTGATCTGCTGTCAACCAGCTGTCAAACAGGGACCCACAAGCAGGGCACGGTGCAATAGCATCCTCCTACCCATATTCCCCAGCAACTGGTGCACACAGGCTTACTTCCTTGGATACTGCCCCTCCCCTTATAGCCACACCGGCTACATTTTCATGCTTAGTAAATGGAATGTGGAGACAGGGGAAAGGAGGCATTTCTGGGGGCAGGGATGGGGGGAGACTGGGGCACCTGCCTTATGCTGCATCCTATGGCTCCCCTAGCCTCCTTCCCTCCCCCTCTGAAGCACTGCTGCTAGATGGGCAAAAATCAGGTCGGCCAGAGCATGGAGGCGAAGATCTGCATTGGATACTGGGCAGCCTCTGAACTTGGGGGCTTCCGACTATCGACATAGGGTTGCACTCTAAGTTTCCTAGTTTTGCACTTTCAATCCACTATGCGAAGCAGAACACAATTATTGTTTGAAATTCTCACTTTCCTGAATTTTGCAATGGAGTTCTCCAATTAAATAATTCATATGGCAATGTGTGTATTACAGGAAAATAAAGTTCAAATATGCATTACATTAGGAAAACTGATTTTAAAAAAATACCGCTCAGTTGGCTGCCCCAAGACAGAGGTCATGGTACTCTCTAACGGAATGCCCCCTGTATGCTGAGTTGAGGAAGCAATATTTTGAGCTCTTGTGCTCTATAGTATAACTCTGTTATTACTGGCTGGCACAGACTACTATGCATATTATAGGACTGCCAAGTTTGTTAAACAGGCTTTGCAGAAATGGAACCTATCGATTGGTTTAGAAGATTAAGCTTGCCAATATAACATGTTAATATATATTGCTTAGATTCTATGAAATAATGCTTCAATTCTAACCAGTGCTTGTAATAATTCTCTTCCTTAGCTTTGCTGTCATTCTTCTATAGAGAGGTATTCTATTATGTCTTTGTGTGCATATGGCCAGATTGGTCAATAAGAAATAAATTGATTGATGGATTTTTTTTAAAAAAATACATATTAGGCAAGACATGTATACAAAAATGCATGCATTAGGAGAAATATGCATAAAAATACTTACGAACTTCCATGCAAACTTTTAAAAAGGGATAAACTGAATTTAAGACTGGAGAAACTCTCAAAGTCTGAGGCCAGGTCAGCACCAAGCAGGATATAACGCTTTTAAAGCGGTTTGAAAACGGTATATGAAACGTGTCACAGGCCTCAACAGTTGTCAATACCATTATAAAACGTTATCAACAAGTAGCGTAGATCTTGCCTGAGACAAACTAAGCTTAAAATTTGACAAATCAGAAAATGAGAGGAACTGAAATTGACCGATTCCTGCGAGCAAGCCCCTCCCCTCCCCCCGACAAGAATCTCAGGGATTGGGCTGGAATATACGGCATGAGGTACTCCTTCAGATACTGTTAAGCGAATTGTTTTGTTGTTGCTTTGGCTCCCTATCACTAAATACTGGTAAGAGTAAACAATAACTAAATGGCAAGGCATCTGTCACCGGGCCCTACAGAATACACACTTTAAAAGCCCTCTCCCACCCTCCTTAATTATTGGATTTTTTTTCACAAACTGAGAAGACCTAATCAGCCAGTGGAGGGGAGAGAATCTACTGAAGAACAACACATCTTGCAACCTTCATTATATGCACGGCTCTCTCCAAACATCTCACATCATCATCAGAAAGCACTCAGACACTGCTTTTGTATATTCACCAGCAATCAAAGTCATTATGAAACCCCTTAGATAAAAGCATGAACAGAGCAACAGACAAGCCAGGCACTGCCCCTTTGTCATTTTGGCTCCAGCTAAAGCATGCATTTGACTCAAGCTGTGCTTTGTAAACAATTCTTTTAATCATGATAATGCATACAAACAGAGCATCGCTTTTTAAGATTAACCTCTTCTTGCTAAGCAATGTCTATCTAGCTGAATAACGTCTGCCGGGGGACATGCATCCCTGTTGGTTAAACAGGAGGCATGCACCCCTGATGATTCTACTGGACAACTGGCCATGGCATCCTTCTAGGGCATCTGTCTGGGATGGGAGTTGGGGCACTGCTTTGTTATGACTCCGATCCTATCTGGCTGGCAGATCACAAAGGAGGTGTTGGAAGACTCTTGATTGGTCCCTTGGCCATTGACCTGTGGTGGTTTCCCCTAACCTGATGCCCTCCAAATGTTTTGGACTTCAAAATCAGAGTCATTCCTATGTGTCCACCACTTTCAGAAGCATGATTGGCTGGGCCTTTTCTGTTGTGGCACTCTTTTTGTGAAACTCCCTCCCTAAAAAGTTTCCGCTGGCTCCATCTCTTTTAAGATTCAGTTGAGCTGTTACAGCCTTTGTGTTCTGAGCTTTTAGTGTGCATTAAAGTGCTCTCCATCTGTTCTGATACTGAATTCTTTTATTTTGCTCTAGGTTTTATTGTACAAAGATTAGGCTGACCAGATAAAATCCAGTTCAGGGCTCATGTAACTTTAACAGTTGTAGAGAAAAGGGAATTTCAGCCAGGGTCATTTGTATGCAATTAGTTCCTGGTGACATTCCCTCTTCATCACAACAGTTAAAGTTGCAGGCACTATACTAGAGTGACCATATACAAAAGAAGGCAGGGCCCCTGTAACTTTAACAGTTGTGATGAAGAGGGAATTTCACCAGGAACTCATTGCATACAAATGACACAGGCTGAAATTCCCTTTTCTCTACAACTGTTAAAGTTACATGAGCCCTGTCCTCTTTTTGATATGGTCACCCTAACAAAGATTTTAGTGATTTGAACTATTTTTTCCTGAGTTTTATGCATTATATTAACTTCTGTGTAAACTGCTTTGAGATTGTTTTATAAAGAAAAGTGAGGTATAATTCTTTAATGAATAAATACACAACCCAAAGTACAGAGTAGCAGCTGGTGGTTGTTGGCATTTAGCAGCATGTTTAAAATTTCCTTCCCAACTCTTCTGACAAATTTCCTCAGGTTGAAATGTAGAGATCCCTCTGGGAAGCAGGAGGTTACCTTGGACTGCTTTGTTCCATATTTTGAGCAAAGGTGGAAGAAATTGAGTCTGAGCTCTCATTTGAATTATTTTAGGTATTACATGACTATCCTGTCCTTCTTGTAAAGAGCTCAAAGCAGAAATTTTTGCTCACAGTAAACCTGTGAATTAAATTAGTCTGAGAGATGGTTACTTGATCACAGCAACCCAGAAAGTTTACACAGGAATTGAACATGAGCTTTAATACTCTGAGATTATGATACTGTTGTGATGGGTTAAGGTTTCCTTTGGCAAGGGTGACATACCTTGTAAAGAATAAATAATTTTTGAAGGTGGTCTAAAATGGCGGAATTAGACATGAAATTTATTAGAAACTTACAGTCACATTAAAATGCACCACACAAAGTAACACAAAAGACACATATTGGCCTACAAAGAAGTTCAATAATATATGGACAATCAGCAAAATCTATTGGGTGAGCTGGGGCCAACTGCAATTTGAATCCTCCTTTCCCAGAACTATTTTCATCAGCAGCCATTCCAGCTAGTGCTACGAGATCAAGCCTCTTCCCTCCCATTTCCTGTTCCCTTTTGTATTATGTCTATTAGATTGTAATCCTATAGACAGGGATTTTCTTATTCTTTAAACCTTTGAAACACACCTAGTAATTTTTAGGCACGTCAAGTGATTATTAATAATAATAATAATGATCACTTGAAGTGCCTAATAATAATAATAATAATAATAATAATAATAATCAGCATGTACCACCACCACCACCACATTATAATTACAATTCATATTATAAATGTTCTTGAATACTAAATTTCAAGATAAGGTGTGTCCATGTGTTTTCTTTTCTGGTAACAGTAGATTTTTATCTGTTATGTACATTCTTTGTAATTTTCTAGAATAAAAATAGTACCATATCAGCCATTCTACACATGATGCTAAATGGACTAATACAAAATTCTAGTAAATGATAGAATTCTGGATTCCGTCGCTTCAGACTGCAGGTGGGGCAGGGGTTACGTTTCTGAATGCTTCCCCCTGATTTAAAACACTCCTTGCATGTAGCACATCAGAGGTTATTTTTTCATTGGAAGAATTTATTATTTATTCCTACTCTCTGCTTTCTTGCAGGGAGGGTGTTAAAATAATCCAAAACTTAAAGAACATTAAATGGGGGGATTGCCTAAGGCATTGTAGACGATCCTTCGACTCTTCATTTTATCCTCACAACAATCCTGTGAAGTAGTTTAGGCTGAAAATCAGCAAGTGGCCCAAAGTCAGCCAGTGAGTCTCATGGCTAAATGAGGACTAGAATCCAAGCCCCCAAAGTCCCAGTACAACATTCTAAACCAGGAGTGGGCAACTCTGGGAGGTCTGATGGCTATTTCCCCCTAGCTCTCCTACAGGCAGCGCAGTGCCAAAAATTGGGGTGGGATTAAAAATTAAAATGAAATGGCATCTGCAACTGCTACTGAGCACCAAACAGATTGAATTTTGATTGCTTGCCAACTATTTTTCACCCTTAGGGCTCACCATAGCAATTCCAGATGCCATTTTGTTTCCCAAAATTGTGTGTGTGGGGGGGTGACCTGTGGTCCACATGTTCCCATCCCTTGCTGTAACCATTACAGCACCCTGTACATACACACACAACTCCCACAATATGAAGATTTCATCATGGCCTGCAAAATTCTATACTCTCTTTAACAACATACAAATCCCTCTGTGTGTGTGTGTGTGTGTGCTTGTGTTTGCTATAGGCCTATAAGTCTTCTGTCCATAATTGGGAAGCTTTATGCCAGTTCACTGAGGATCAAACTGAACAAATGGATCCAGGACAAGGATATTTTGGGTAGCGAACAGATCGGGTTTAAAGCTAGCTGCTCTACCAATGACCATTGTTTGGTTCTGACCCATCTGGCCTACAAATATACAGCACCAAAGGAGGCAAACTATTTACTGCCTTCATTGATTTAAAATCGGTATTCGATTCCATTTCATGCCCCCTCCTTTGGAGTAAACTAGAACAATTATCCATTGAACATAGATTATTATTTCTGATATAGTCTCTATACCGTAATACATCTGTTCATGTCCGGTGTAGTAAACTGGGACACCTTACTAACGAATTTACTTCCTCTCGGGGTGTCAGACAAGGATGTGTCTTAGCGCCTATTTTATTTAACTTGTATCTGGCTGACCTTCCAGCCTCACTGGCTTCGATACAATCTCATCCCCCCACAAGATTGGCCCACTGAAAGTGAATATCCTTCTTTACGCAGATGACACAGTACTGCTATTGTAAACCCATTTGGGTCTTAAGAGACTTTTAAATGACTTTGCAGAATACTGTGACAAAAACAAACTAACAATCAATTTCCAAAAATCAAAAGTGCTGGTTTTCTCCAAGAGCAAAGTGAGGTTCTCTTGGTCTATGGGGGTGGTAGAATAGACCAAGTTGACGCCTACAAATACTTGGGTATCTGGTTTCAAGAAAACCTAAAATGGAATGTACATGGTAAATATGCCAAAGCCAAAACCGAACAAATAGTGGGGGCACTTTCCCGATTCTTTTACTTAAAAGGGGGTAAATTTGTGCCAGCCAT
Organism: Anniella stebbinsi; assembly: GCA_029215795.1. Taxonomy (NCBI): domain Eukaryota; kingdom Metazoa; phylum Chordata; class Lepidosauria; order Squamata; family Anniellidae; genus Anniella; species Anniella stebbinsi. The sequence continues at coordinate 5,049,370 of JARDYH010000006.1, forward strand.
TATCATGGTATATAAAGCCAAATTGGTTTCACAGATCTTGTTTGGGGCCCCTGTCTGGTTTCCAGTGTCAAAGGATTCCTTTGAGGGCATCCAGTCTCTATTCCTAAGGCTAATATTGGGTGCCCCAAGGTGTGTGTCTGGTCCCGCACTTAACCTGGAGTCTGGTCTAAAATCTCTGAAATGCCTAGCTTGGAACCTCACTCTCCAATTCTGAGTCCGCCAGTATCACTCTCCTACTCCTAACTCTCTGGCATTCCAGGTTTTGCTGAATTCTTTTGAATCCTCCTGGACCAAAGCGAAGGTCTGGAGGGTTACCACGCTCGGGCTTTCCCTCCCTCATCTATTTTTTTTTTTACTTGGGAAGTGCCAAATGGATTTTCAACCAGAGATTGCTCAATATAGATCTCCAGGAGCTTCGGGGAGCTGCCCGAGGTCCATGTTCCCCTGCAACGCTGGGTCTGCCAGATAACGCTGGGAAAGGTGAAATGGCATACCTTGAATGGCTAACTCTCTCAAAGTACAGGAAAGCATTCACTTTGGCTAGGTTCAACGCTCTGCCCTCCAAATTGCTCGAGGGAAGATATAAAAAATTACCAGTGGAAAATAGATGCCGCCCGTGTAATAATACCGAGATTGAGTCAATTGTACATGTCCTATTTTGCTGTAACTTCTATAACGAGATCAGAAATGTTTTACTACGACCAATTACACAGGGTTTCCCTGGTTGCTCTATGGAGTCTATGACGATTAGTCTCCTACAGGGCAATAATAAGTATGTCACTATACAAGCATCAAAATTTCTCTACCTTGCTATCTGTTGCAGAACCCAAATGGCTGTTTGACCACAATCTTTCCCAATAAGATATGTACACTGATACGTATACTGTATACTGATTAATCAGCATGTTTTTACCTTGGAGAATGGTCTGTTGACTGTCAATAAAGATTGTTGTTGTTGTTGTTGTTGGGTGTTTTAAGCAAAAATAAACGGAAATGCATTAAAAAAAAACACCACAACTTCTCAGATTATGACCTCATTCTCATTTGACACTGCTAGTGCAGACACAATGCAGAAACTGGACAGCAAAGGAACTTTTTTTTAGAGCAAGGCTCATATTACAACTTCAAAACTGAAAGCACAGGCATTCCACTAGTAGAATATTTAAAATGGAACGTACAAATCAAGCACTCTTACCCAAAGAGAATCAGTGATCACAAGATGGAAATAAGAGGAGTGGACAAATTCAGTCAAAGAAGGTCTAAGCTCCTTTGCTCCAAAGTTGTAGGATACTGCTGTATCCTGAGAGTAGATTCCGTTAAAACATCTCTCCTTCAGATGATTTCCATGTTATTGTCTGAATCAGAATACCATATTTTGGCAACCTTTTAAATGGATTACATTTTGAAAAAAAAATGCTTTTAAGAGACACCATACTTGGAATACAAAAAGCTTTCAAGCAGAGTTGGATGTATTTTGTAAAAAAAGGGGGGGATTTATAACTCATCTTCTGAAGTGTCATTTTACGGAGGAGGAGGAGGAGGAGGAGGAGGAGGAGGAGAACAACAACAACAACAACAACAACTTCTGGACTCTGCGGCTAGGAAGGTGGGATCGAAAATACGAGGTCAATGCCTGCTGAATTCTGTGACAGTTTGCAGTGCAGTCATCATTGCTGCCAAATCCGACAAGGTTGTGAAAATTAATAGATGCTTATGCTTCATGTTTTCAACTCTGTGTCTGTTGTGCCCTTAAAAACCTCCATTTCATAGAAATGTTTCAAGATCTAATCACCTTTGGGCCATTTAGCAGAATGCATATTATTCTAACAGCAAAGCACTAACTCACCCAGATGCCAAGCTCGGAGGATGGCAACAAGGGAGAGGGCCTTTTCAGTGGTGGCCCAATTATGGAATGATCTTCCCCATGAGGCTGGCCTGGCACCAACATTGTTAGCTTTTCGGCACCAGGTCAAGACTTTCCTCTTCTCCCAGGCATTTAACAGCATATACTGAGTTTTTAATTGACCTCAGGACTATATTAGAGGTCACAGTTGTTTTAAATCTATACTGTTTTTATGTTGTCTGTTTTTATGCTTTTATGGTTTTAAATTTTGTATATTGCTTTTTAATGTCCAAAGTTTAAATTTTTGTAAACCGCCCAGAGAGCTTTGGCTGTGGGGTGGTATATAAATGTAATAAATAATAAATAATAATAAAAGCAGTCTGGAGGGGATCCCTCTCAGAACAATTTGCTTATTGTGCTCCAAGCCTTAGACCTGCCCTGTTGATCAATAAAGACTGGTTCTATTTTGTATCTTGCTGTAGAGCTCTGAGCCTTTTGGGTTGGCTCTTCCCCAATCCTGCATTATCTCAGATCTCAGCAATACCCCCAAGCCAGTATGAACCATCATTTTGTTTTCTTCAGAACATCTCCCCCCACCTTTCCGCCCTATTTTCCTTCCATTTTCATCTTGATGTTTATTCCACCCTCTTTTTTTAGAGCTGTGACTGGAAAGGTTTGGGTTCACATTTCTAAAGGGGCTACTAAGAAATGCAATTTATGTGGGGCTCACCAATACCACAGAAAGTAACAGTAGCTCAAACAACCCCCAAGCAGGCGCAAAATACATTTGTTTAGTTATAAGATTGACAACCCACCTTTTCATAGAATAATCCCCGGGGAAGCCTACGACACATTGCAATGACACAAAATGAAACTAAACCAAAACCAAGACAGACATACAAAACCTGGGCTGGCCTAGCAAGTTGGCACCTGAGGCAAAACAACAATTAGGGATGGACAGGCTTATATGCACCATTTCTGTAGGCCAGCCGCTGAACCACCGCCACCTACTCCAGCTCATAAGTGGCCCATTCACACCTTCAATGTTGTAGAAGTGGGGCCTTGATGGCCACCATTTCCGCAACTTTGAAAATACGCAATTTCCAGAGAGCCCATTGTTGCGCTCAGTATCCGCTCTAGACTAGGTCAGGTGCCCTGTGGCTTCATCAGGCATTTGCTCGGCTGTAAAGAAGTTCACTCAGCACTCCAAGCAGGAGCAGTCTGCTGGATTCCCAGACCCAGTCAGATGCCCAAAACATCCCTAACAATGAAAACTACAACAACTGCAACCACTAGGGATGCTGGAGAAATTTGAGACAGACTAATATGAGTTTGGATTTCTAAGAATCTGACCTGGGGAATCCCCTGTGGACTGGCCTCCTCAGGTCACGCAGAGTCTGCAGATTTCCAGATTTATTTTTACTTTCCCAAAATGTATTCATTCGCCTGAAAATACAACAGTTTCTGCCATGTATCCTGTAGTCCAGTTGCTCATCATGACTATCCCCATAATCAGAGTCCAAAATTTCAGGCGGCTGTGTTGATCCGTACCCACAAACCACTTCTAGCAATTTTCACCTCCACCAAGGGCAGGTCGTTTGTACAGCTAAAGGGTCTTCATTGTCAATTCCAGATCAAGCTACCCCAAAGTACTTCACATTGTAACAGGGAAGGATATATTGTTGCTGCACTCCCAGCTACTGCGAGGGTTGCAGCTAAGCTCCAAAAGACAAGGGAAGTCTGAGAGGGGAAGCAGAAGACTGCTTCCCTGCTCGTAAACAGCATCCCTGCTCGTAAACAGAGTCTCAGCACTGCACCCCTGTGAGCCCCGGCTCTACTACACTGCTGTTCCCCAGACGAACAATAGAATAATCTATTTAATAAATGAAAGCGTTCTTGCTTTTGATTGGCATCCAAAATCTGACTCCTGAGGCAGCTGCCTCACTCCGCCTAATAGCAGGGCTTGCTACATCATGACAAGCCTTTCTGTGAACTGTCAGCCATATGATGATGATAGACAAGAAGCAAGCACCTTCTATGGAGAATATTAAACAATTTCAACAGTTCCCCAGATTCAGCTATCGCCCATTTTTCTTTTTTTTTCCCCAGCACTTCAGATCATATACGGATTACATACACACTTCCTTGAGGTAGCTGTGAAATTTCATAACCTTTGCAGCTTACAACTGTGAGATGAGAGGAGCCCCAGTGCTGACAGCTACACTTTTCACCTATCCTCTGTGCTAGAGAGCTAGCCTTCTGCAGACCATTTTTATGTGCAAGTTTTCCAAACTTTGTGCCATTTTGCAATGCTTGACTTAATCCAACCACTTCACGAAAAATTGCCATGCGCTAACAGCTGCTGAAAGAATGCAACTGAACTCTCAGTTGTTTTATGGAGAAACAGGGCATTTATGCATCTTACCTAGAAACATTAACACACATATACTCTTGCAATGATTCATGCCAAAATGAAGACATCATGTAGGGTGACCATATGAAAAGGAGGACAGGGCTCCTGTATCTTTAAAAGTAGGGATGTGTATCGTATCGTTAAAATGTATGATAACGATACAATAAGGTCATTATCATGCATGTGTTTAACGATGACAATACGATAGAAAAACCTACGCTAATCATCGGAGATGATAATTTTCGGGCGATTTTATCGTTTTATCAGACTGCAATATATAAATATACCTATAACTTATGTATTTTAAAAGTTAGAGGCTTGAAACGTGGTCACAGTGCTCATGGGGTATGCTTAAGTACGTGTATGAAATTTGAGATCGATCCCTCCAACCCTCGATTTTATATGATTTTTTTAAAGATCGTTTCAGTTCTGACAGATCAGAATGACAGCTCACCACGTGCATTCATTTAGACCTGTCAGAATGGAAATGATCTTTAATAAATTCATATAAAATTGAAATTGGGTTGGAGGGATTGATCTCAAATTTCACACACATACTTAGGCATACCCTCTTCATCACAAGTTAAAGCTGCAAGAGCCCTGCCCTTTTTTGTACCTGGCCACACTAGAGTGACCAGATACAAAAGAGGGCAGGGCTCCTGTAAGTTTAATTGTTGTGACGAAGAGGGAATTTCACCAGGTGCTGCATGCATACAAATGACACCTGCTGAAATTCCCTTTCCTACACAACTGTTAAAGTTACAGGAGCCCAGTCCTCCTTTCCACATTGTACCCCTACATTATGCGTTTATTATTTAATTAACAATTTCTATCCCACCTTTCCACCAAAATACAGAACCTGAGGTGCAATCCTACGCAAGTAGAGGCAGCAAAAAGTCAGAAAATTCCCACATCCATAGACTGAACGCGGATTGAAAACAAATCTTATTTAAACCATAGCGTAAAAAACACAAAACACAAAAACACAATTAAAAAGACAACAATAAAAGAAACACAACCAATTAAAAGCCCCAGATGTGCTTACATGTGACTCCCTGTTAGAATTGGCTGCTTAGAGAGGCTATTTTATCTTGGATACCTTGGGTTTTTTCTTCCTTTTCTTCCCTTTTCTTCATTTCATGGATTGCTGTTGATTTGCATCCTTAACCTTGCTTGCCCTAAAGTAGTGCTCCAGTCTCTCCAAATACTCTGGCCAGTCACTCACTTCATCACATTCTGCCCTCACGCTTTACATTGCCATGGATGCCCATCACTTGAACCTCATTGCCGGTGTAATAATTCAACTAATGCCCAGTAAAACAGGGATTGAGAAATTCATTAGATCCAAAACCAGGCTCCTTCTGGTTCCTGCTTCGGAATAATGACTAAAAGACAGAATGGAAAGTGAAAGCAAGAGGAGAGAGAAATAGAAACTGGCAGATTTGTCCACCCAGGCCAGCCCTTTGAGTGCTTAGCTCTTTAAAGCCTGGGTTTGAATCCCTGTCTGTTCAATGATGTTAGAGCTGAATTAGGGTTGCCACCTCTTTCTTTTTCTGACAGACCTGTCTGTTACAGCTTTATGGCAGGCAGGTAAAACTTGGTTTTCCCCATGTTGAGAATCGTACCTATTGATCTTGGCCAGTGCAGACGGTTGAGAAGTTTGTTTCAGTTCATTTCTGATATGAATTTACAAAACAGCACACACATTTCTTCATATTTGGAATGAACTTCTTAAAAAAATGAATGTGGGAGGGAACCGAATATATTCCTCCATCTCTATCAATCACTTTGTTAATTACTTACTTCAGGACGGTGTTCAAAGATGCATGCTCTTCTAATGTTTCACGGCAATATTAACCCATGGCAGCTATTGACAGGTACATTCATGCAATCCTGTATTAGCACTAGCAATAACTCAGATTGCTGATGGAGGAACAATTGCTCATTCAGCATCCACTGTTTTTTGTATCACCTAGCCTGATGAAGAATTCAGGGGAGCTCAAATGCATGCACAATCTTTTGTGACATTTCCTCAAATGTGGATTTTTGAAATTGTTTTGGCTGTGATGTCATTCTGCAAACTCAAACAGCACTAGCAGAGCTCCGCTGAAACTTTCCCCTGAAACTGCCCATAACGCTCGCGCAACTGGTTGTGCAAACAGCTGCACAAGATTTAAGCACATCAGGTTGCACAAGTGTAATTCACAATTGCTTGCACAACCATGCTTGTGCAAACGTAACTTTAGTTAGAGTCTTCTCTTGCACACAGTTCAGAATCTAGTTTTCGCTAGCTCAACTTCATTGGCACTGAAGGAATGGGTTTTTGTCATTCTTTAAATGAAATCTCTCCACCCAAAAAAATAACTACTGTTCAAGAATTAAAGTGAAGTTCAGGTGGTAACCAGCAATGTCTTACAGAAGATACTTCTGCCTTATCTTTGGGGATTCCCCTTTCTACTCAGTCTCCCCATGCTGCAGCTCACCCCACCCAGGACTGTCCTCCAGCCCTTTGTGTATGAAACATTGGGTGAATGGGCTGTAGGTACTGCTGCCCTAAGTAGAAAAAAAAAGAATAATAATGCAACAATGTGACTATCTTTGAGCAACAGCAGCGCCTACCAGTGCAATCTGGAGAAGGCTGAAAAATTAGCACGAGTTAATAGACAATAATATATAGATAGTGTCAAGGAAAGTTAACCCCTTCCTTGCCCTGGCAGGACGCAACCCTTCCCTGGGTCTCTCACCCCTGCCACCCAGTTCCCCAGCCCGAACAGGCTTGAGCCAACGTTGGAAATAACCACACGTAAATTTGGGATCAAAGCAGTTTATTTACAATCTATTCTAAGTTAAGGCCTCGGTCAAAACAGAATAATATCAAGCAAGCATTAGGGAAGATAGGAAATGGGGATTTAAGGGGAGGGGAGAAAGGAAAGTTGAGGTAGGTTCAGTTTCGCAGCAGCCATCAAAACCATAAAACCCCAATCAATCACACTCTTAAATGTGTCTAGACTTCCCCAGACCAGCTGGAAAAACAATAAACTTCTAACAACACCCAGCGTGTGCCTCGCCGAAAAGGGATCTCTCCATCCAAGCGCCTGCTCCAGAGAAGACAGAGAGGGCTTCCCACTATCTTCTTTTAACCTCTTCTGGCCACTGGTACCGTAACCACATAGAAACCACCTTCCAGCTCCTCCCCTCAAGCCTCTCACCTCCTCCCGATCTCCCACAGCTGGAGCTCATTAACTCCACGCTCTGTCCGTATCTCTGGCCTTGGCAGTTCTTCCCAAGAGAACAGAGGCCTGAGAAAGAACTCTTCCACTCCACCAAAGCCCCCTCCCTTCGACTTGAATACCCATGCTTTCATCAGGTCAGCCACTCTTGCAAGGTAGGCCAGTCCCAAAAGTACACTTTCTTCACAGATAGTTAATAAACTAATAATTAACTGGTGAAATGGTTTATCGTACAGCAGCAGCCAACGAAAACGCTGCACAACAGTTTCTAAGCAGGAGCAGTCTGGGCAATAAGTGCCTGAGATGTTAGCAACCTTAACCAGAAGGGTTTTACAGAATTCTCCTAGGGCTTCATATTGAGGGCTTTTCCTGAGCATAGAAATGACCACACAGCTCTGCAAAAGTCCCTTGCAGTACAATGCTATTCAGATCTGCTCAGCTGTAAGCCCCATTTTGTTTAATGGGACTTACTCTCAGGTAAGTGGGTAGAGGATTGCAGCCTTAATGAGCTCTTACTGAAGAATACTGCAAATACAGCAACCTAGTTTTTCTGTTACCTGTTCTTGCAGGTGGACCAGTGAACAGAAAAGTCTAGCAATTCTTAATATAGAAAAAAAATGTAGTTTATTTCTATTCCGTTATCTCACATTTTCTATATTTTTCTGCTAATTGGTGTGACTTAATGAGTTCTTTGAACCACTTCAAAATGTGTAACATCTGGAGTATTGTATCAAAAGACCTCATTAGTAAGCTTTCGATAAAGCAAGCTTTCTACTTACTCTTTTCAAGTATGTGTAGGTGTGGACTATGTATACATAAAAGAATATCACATTCTAAAAGTCTGTTAAACAAGGCAACATACAACCTTAAACTCCAACTATCTATAACAGAACTGGGTTCTAAAAGCTGTTGTGAAGGGAGAAAGAGCGTAACAAAATGCAACTCAATCCTACTGAATTTTATGATGAAGACAATGGACCAAAGATCAGGCCTTCCAGTGTGTATGTATGTGTGTGTTTAATTAAAAAAGAGATACCCCCCCAAAGAGAGCACACATAGTATGATCACATCAATGAGGAGTGAAACAGGGGTCAATAGGTTTGATATGGAAGAGTCAACTGTCAAATTCTGGCTTCCTGAATAAATGCAGTCACTATTGTAGGCTACAATTTACAATAGTGGTTGCTGGCTCCAATGTCATGGGATGGTGAATCTACTCTGGGTTTCAGTCAGAGCCAGTCAGAACTCTGAAGAAGCTATCCAAGCTCCTGAACCCTATCTGCCAAATGGGTTCAGCAACTTGGAAAGCTCCTAGAGAGTTCATTCTGAAACCCCGAGGGGATTCACCACCCCACTAACATTGGAAGCGCCAGCCTCTACTAGTAGAGGGGAATTGAGGGTCCCCAATCTCCCACAGAGTTTCCCTGGGTACACACCTTCCTTTAAATCACCCAGTTACCACACCCACTTTCTTAGAAACATTTTCAACTATTCTTTGATGTTCCACCAGATTTGTTCCTTTTCCCCATTTCTGATATATATAGATAGATTAGGCTGACCATATGAAAAGGAGGACAGGGCTCATGTAACTTTAACAGTTGTAGAGAAAAGGGAATTTCAGCCAGTGTCATTTGTATGCAATTAGTTCCTGGTGAAATTCTCTCTTCATCACAAGTGCCATTCTGCCGCCCCCGGCCTCAGGCCTGGGGGCGGGGAGGCGTTTGCGGGTGGGAGGGGGAAAGAGAGGAGACGGGCCCGCTCCCGATTGGAGAGCGGGCACGAAGGCGCCACAGGTCAGGGAGGGCTGGAGGGCTATAAAAGCAGGAGCCACCCTCCCCGCCTTTCTCTTTCTCCATGCGGCTCCCTTACTTTCAAGGAGCCATGGGAACGGGTAGCCAGTGTTTCTTGGCTGCAGCAGGAGGAAGAGCAGGGGAGCGAAGAGGACGCTATCTGGCCTTTGGCCGCAGGTTTGGAGGGCAGGTTGGCTGGTCTCCAGCTGGGAGGCGTCGCTCTTCGGTGAAGTGGACGCAAGCCGCGCGGGTATCGCAGAGGCGACGGTGGCGGCTCCAATTTGAGCCGGCAGGCAGGCAGCCGGGCAGCAGGCCCCTGGGCGGGCGGCGGCAGTCGTTTTTGGCGGGCTAGGAGGCCCTGCAGGAGGTGGCGGCAGCACAGCAGGCCCCAGGGACGGCCAGTTAGGGGGCGGCTAAGCAGCCTTGGTGAGGCAACGGCGGCGGCTCCAACCTGAGCTGGCAGGCAGGCTGTTGAGTGTCGAATGCTTCGTAGACAATTCACAGGGCTGGCCCTGTGAATTGTAGACTGAAGACTTGGCAATTTGTCATGAGAAAATGTATCTCTGCTTTCTGGTATGTGCTTATCTCAAATGGTAGGCCGAAGGCCTTGAACGTTCTCTGGGAATTAAACTATGCTTTGCAAAGGTGGGGGCTATCTTCCTCACACTGTGGCGTCATCAGAAGAGGTTGAACCGTGCCGCCCTGTTGGCACGTGAGTTTAGATTACAGGCCTGAAGCCCTGTCTATCAAAGTAGCTTAGAATTTGCCCAGCCTCCACACTATATTGCCTTGGTCCTGAGAGTAATTCCGTTGCTAGGAATTATCTCGTCTATCCTCTTGCTGCTCTGCTACTGCTGTGAGTTACTATTCTGATTTGGAATTGTGAGATGCACTCTATACATGTTCTGTTAATGTTTGGACTTGTTACTTCTAAAGAACTCTGCCATGAGAAGTGCACTGTGGCTTTTCATAGATTTGGACTTGAGATTACTGTTCTGGATTCGTGTTCTATAGCTTGCTGTCTCTCTCCATGGAGCCAAAGTTACGGGCAGAGGGAGGCAGAAGCTGATCGTTGCTGTTCTGAAACTCGTGTGTCTGTGAGACCTGTGAGAGGACCTTCCTCAGAGCTAAAGCTACGTGAATTGGGAAGGCTCCCTAGGTCGAAGAGGTTCATTTCCTGGCTTCTGGCTTCCGTGGTCAGCTCAGCGTTCCCTGACAGGCTGAGTGAAGATTTAGTTGCCAGTTGACCGTTATACTACTGTTAGGAGGCCTAATCCTAGAGTCTCTCTATGTTCCAGAGGATTCCAGTGCAGCGTGGCCGCTCCTGCCCTCTAAGGACTAGAGTTAATCTCTAAATGTCAGTCCCTGAGTGAGTGCTGTTCTCATTAAGCCGTTCTACCTGAAAGCTGTGTGGTCCGTCTTCAGCTTCAAGTGTGTGTTTGCAGAAATGAAACCGTTATGCTTTGAATCTCCTTGTGATTACAATAAAAGAAATCTCACTGTTATTGTTGTGTATCAGTGTACCTGAAGTCGTGAGCAAGAACTTTAGAGAGTTAGCCAGAGTCACGACAGTATAATTCCTAGCCACAAAGCCAAGACCTGCTGTGTCCAAAAATCTCCCGCTGGAGTTCTCCCTCAAATTCAAAAAGACCTGCAGGTGATTCTCTTCAACACCGAGACTGTGTAAATTCTTCAAAAGAGTAAGTAGATCTCCCTGTTCCTTGGATTTTACAAACCTTTGCCTGCATTCCTGCAAGAAAATTTATGATCAGCCTGAAAGATTCACACACACCCCTCCACCGCATCGTTTTTGCTAATTGAGATCTATCTGCAAATTGTACTTTCATTTTCCTCGCCAATACAAGCCGCTTCAAAAAGGAGAAGAGAGGGGGGGAGTAAAGATAAAAAATAAAAAGAAAACCACCTGTCATCAGCTTTCGTTTTTTTTTTCAGAAAATTTAGAACTCTTTTTTTTCTCTCATCCTTGCTAAAGACACTGTTCATTTGATTTGAAACTTAGAATTTTGCTGTTATCTGCCTTATCATTTCTACAGTGATTTTATTCTGTATTATGTACCACATGTTTTGCTCTAATTCTGCCTTTTTAATGTTTCTTACCATGTACAAAATATTTTTAAAATGTCATTGTTGATTTTTAGAGCTTAAATCAAAATGTTCTGTATAGAAAGTTTTTTCTCCCTGCTTGGAGGCTTTTCTCTTTTCCCTTAGCTGTCTCCATTGCGCGCCGGAGAGAGTTGGGGGGAGGGGTATGGCTTTTCCAAGTTGGGAGGACATTTTGGGGAGGGGAAGATGTTGAGTGTCGAATGCTTCGTAGACAATTCACAGGGCTGGCCCTGTGAATTGTAGACTGAAGACTTGGCAATTTGTCATGAGAAAATGTATCTCTGCTTTCTGGTATGTGCTTATCTCAAATGGTAGGCCGAAGGCCTTGAAAGTTCTCTGGGAATTAAACGATGTTTTGCAAAGGTGGGGGCTATCTTCCTCACACTGTGGCGTCATCAGAAGAGGTTGAGCCGTGCCGCCCTGTTGGCACGTGAGTTTAGATTACAGGCCTGAAGCCCTGTCTATCAAAGTAGCTTAGAATTTGCCCAGCCTCCACACTATATTGCCTTGGTCCTGAGAGTAATTCCGTTGCTAGGAATTATCTCGTCTATCCTCTTGCTGCTCTGCTACTGCTGTGAGTTACTATTCTGATTTGGAATTGTGAGATGCACTCTATACATGTTCTGTTAATGTTTGGACTTGTTACTTCTAAAGAACTCTGCCATGAGAAGTGCACTGTGGCTTTTCATAGATTTGGACTTGAGATTACTGTTCTGGATTCGTGTTCTATAGCTTGCTGTCTCTCTCCATGGAGCCAAAGTTACGGGCAGAGGGAGGCAGAAGCTGATCGTTGCTGTTCTGAAACTCATGTGTCTGTGAGACCTGTGAGAGGACCTTCCTCAGAGCTAAAGCTACGTGAATTGGGAAGGCTCCCTAGGTCAAAGAGGTTCATTTCCTGGCTTCTGGCTTCCGTGGTCAGCTCAGCGTTCCCTGACAGGCTGAGTGAAGATTTAGTTGCCAGTTGACCGTTATACTACTGTTAGGAGGCCTAATCCTAGAGTCTCTCTATGTTCCAGAGGATTCCAGTGCAGCGTGGCCGCTCCTGCCCTCTAAGGACTAGAGTTAATCTCTAAATGTCAGTCCCTGAGTGAGTGCTGTTCTCATTAAGCCGTTCTACCTGAAAGCTGTGTGGTCCGTCTTCAGCTTCAAGTGTGTGTTTGCAGAAATGAAACCGTTATGCTTTGAATCTCCTTGTGATTACAATAAAAGAAATCTCACTGTTATTGTTGTGTATCAGTGTACCTGAAGTCGTGAGCAAGAACTTTAGAGAGTTAGCCAGAGTCACGACACAGGCGGCTGTGCGGTGGGCCCCCGGGCGGGCGTCGTCATCGTTTTTGGCGGGCTTGAAGGCCCTGCTGGAGGCGGCGGCAGCACGGAAGGCCCCTGGGACGGCCAGTTAGGGGGCGATTAGGCAGCCTGCAGGGAGGCGGCTGCTCGGCGGGACCTACACAGGCAGGTGCTTGCTGTTGAGGAGGCGGCGGCCATTTTAAGCAAGCCACGAGCTTGCTTGAAGCTATGGCCAAATAGACAGGGCGTGGTGTCGGCGGCCATTTTGTGGGGCAAGTGGGCTGCACAAAGACATCCATTTTGGCGGACACAAGGAGCGACTGCCATTTTGGAGAAACTGCGGGGGACTTCGGGAGGGGCCCCCTTTCTTCCCCAGAATGATATATAGTTGGCACAAACTGATAATTGGCAAGAATCATGCCTTCAAAGAAAGGGGTTGGGGGCGTCAAAGGCAAAGGAAAGGCCCCCCTGCAAAAAAAGCATGTGGTGGCAATAGGCTGGAGGTCATTGAGGATGAGTTAGACCCTGCCTTAGAAGTGTTGATAGCACGGGTACAGTCATTGGAAAATAGCAGAGGGCTTACTCCTTCCATAGCGCCCGGCCCTTCGGACAAAGAAAGTCCAGGCAATCGCCTGACGCGGAGACAAATGCACAATCATTTACTGCAATCTCTTTCGAGTCGCATAGATGTCATAGAGGTGGCAGCAGCACATGAATCCCATGCAACTCTGGCAGATGTCCAGGAAGAAGGCAACATCACCACCCCGGTGCTGGCGGCCAGGGAGCCAGTAGCCGTAGCAGCAGGAATCGATCTAGCGGCAAGGGTGCCCGTTCCTGTCACACCGCAAGGTAATAATCAGGTAACGGGTGATGGGGGCCAGGTTGGAAGTTCAACACCTACACCACCTACACCACACATGGTACCAGCACATCCATGGGGTTGGTATCTGTATTTCCCCAATGTGCAGTTTCAGCAGTTGGGGACAACGGATAGAAACATATCGGGAGAACGGCCGTTGCAGGTGGCTGCAGGTCTCCCGAACGTAACGGGCAGTGGAGCGCTAGTGTCGCAGAGCTCGGTCGTGAGGGCAGCAGAGGGCACAGCGACGAGTCCAGCGGTCAACACTGCTGCGGCTTGCGCCGCGGTATGGCAAGGCCCGGCATCGAGTGGTAGAGGGTCTGATCAGATAGCTGGGACAGCTGCAGGCGATCCTTTTGCGGGTGCAGATAGGAATGCCATCCCCAAGGGTAGCGCGGCAACCCCCTTAGGATATCATTTGCTCCCGGCCACGAGGGAAAAAAATTCTGAAGGGAGAATACATTGACGTTTTCTCTCTCCTGTTTCGGGAATTAGAGGCTAATGAGAAGGAGAAGATTGGGGAGAAAGAGGCAGAAAGAATTCAGAAGGGAAAAGTGGCCAGGACTTGGGCAAACTGGCTGCCAGGATTCCTGATTTACATGGGAATCATTCAGCAGCGTTTCCCAGAAAAAGGCTATACTCTGACCAAGTATCTCGATATGATATATCAAGCATACACAGAGTTCGAAGGCGGGGCGTGGTTGGCTTATGACGAATCATTTTGTCGTAAGGCAGCATTTGACCACACCTTACAGTGGGATACCCGGGATCATGATCTGTGGCTGCAGTTTATGACCCCAGCAAGGCCAGGGGTTGGCGAAAGGGCCAGTAGTGGGCATTTAATCGCCAAACTACAACCCGCACCCACATTTCGAGGGAGTGCGGGGCAGGGGGTTCAATCCCGCCTTCCCCGCTGGGATTACGGATCCAAGGGTTCGTGTTCCAGATCTCTCTGTAAATACAGGCATGATTGCACGGTTTGCGGGGGATTGCACTCAGCCATCCACTGCAACAGATATAGAGGGGGCGGGGAGCATCTAAGGATGGGCAAGGGGGCAAGAAAACTGGTGGGGCACAACAGCCACCTCCCAAAGGGCCCCAGTCCAATTAAGATTGCACCTTTGCAACGCTTGCTGGCTACCTATCCTAGGGCCGAGGATGCAAGATATTTAGAGTTGGGTTTTACTGTTGGATTCCACATTCCGTTTATAGGACCTAGGCTCCCCCTCTTTGCCAAAAAACAGAGGTCCATTTATGAGATGGAAGCAGTGGTTTTGGAAAAAATTAACAAGGAAATTGCAGCTGGGAGAGTGGTGGGCCCATTTCTGGAACCACCAATTCAAAATTTGAGGGTGTCGCCCCTTGGCATCATCCCCAAGAAGAGTGTAGGGGAATTCCGCTTAATACATAACTTGTCCTGTCCAAAAGGGGAATCAGTTAATGATCATATCCCTGAGCAGTTATGCTCAGTACGGTATACATCATTTGACTCCGCGGTTTCAATGGTTAGATTCTGTGGGGTTGGGGCTTTGATGGGAAAGTGTGACATAAAGTCCACTTTTCGAATTCTGCCCATCCACCCTGAGGATTTTGACCTTTTGGGCTTCTTTTTTCAGGGAAAATATTATGTAGACAGGGCTTTGCCTATGGGATGCTCGATCTCGTGCGCCATGTTTGAAACATTCAGTACCTTCTTAGAATGGGCTATCAGGGACAGAACTGGGTCTACTAACATTGTTCATTACCTGGATGACTTCCTGTTTGCTGGATTATCTAACACCAACCAGTGTGCACACCTAATGCAGGAGTTTCATCACTTAGCGGAGCAACTGGACGTTCCATTGGCGCACGAGAAGACCGAGGGTCCCCTTAGCCGGATCACTTTTTTGGGAATTGAATTCGATTCCGTCAAGCAAAGTAGCCGTTTGCCAGAAGAAAAACTGGTTAACCTGCGGATTAAAATAGAAGCTGTTCGCAGGGCAAAAAAGGTGACTCTGCTGCAGCTTCAGGAGTTAGTGGGTGTTGTGTCTATGTCAAACTCCCTGCTTCAAGGGGATGAAATCTCAGACAGCGATTCTGATCCTGGAGAAGGAATGCAACAGGCGGAGGAGTTAGTGCCAGAAGGAGAACTCTTTCCCACGGCAGACGCGGGAGATAATTCCCAAGGAGACGACCTTAATTGGCCAGAGAGTACTTTCTCTTCTGAGACAAAGGGTCTAAAAAATGCAGTAGCTCGAAGAAAAGCAAAAAGAAAAGACTTCAAACTAAAAACCGCCCGCCGTTCAGAGAGACTAGCAAACAAAGCCCTACAGGCTAATTCATCTTAATTATTTGACTCTGATCTCTTTTTCTCTCTAAGTAAACTCAACTGAACCGCTTGCTTATCTAACAAGCCTTGGGGCAAAAGGACCTTTTGGCTAACCTTGTTTCCTCTGACTGGCTGAGGAGAGAGAAGGATCGTCTTTTGCATAATAAAGGATTGTATATTCCCTCCAAGGGGTCTCTTTATTGTCCTCACCATTTCGTTAGAACTTAAAGAGTCACGACAGTGGGACATTTAAATTTCGCGTGCCGTGTGGTCGCCCCTGGTAGGGCCTTTTTGCGGCGCTTTTGTGATGCTATGAGGGGACTATCACAGCCCTATCATAGAACCAGAGTGACTGGAGCTATGTGGGAGGACTTGCAAGTTTGGCTCACATTTTTGAATGAATACAATGGGGTCTCATTTTGGAGACAGGAACTGACTAGCGAAGCCGAAATGCAAGTTCATTCGGATGCTTCAGGAGCCTTGGGATTTGGGATTATTTGGGGCAACAGGTGGTGTGCTCAGAAGTGGCCAGAGGAATGGAGTTGTCTACCATTCTCAGAGTCATTACGTTTTTGGAATTCTTTCCAATCTACGTCGCAGTGCACATCTGGGCACGGGAGTTTTCCAACTCCACCGTGCTTTTTTGGTGTGACAATCAAGCCATAGTCCAGGTCATAAATACGTTGACCTCTAGGAACATGAGAGTTATGGCCATGCTGCGTAAATTTACGCTGCATTGTCTCCGCTGCAATATTTTGTTTCGCGCACGGCATGTCCCAGGATTAGATAATTCAATTGCAGGCGCTTTATCGCGTCAGCAGGTACGGCGATTTCGGGATCTTGCTCCACGGGCTCGTCAGCTCCCGGAGAGCTTACCGGACACCCTGTGGGCGATTGGCGACGAGAAGTCGAATGCGCCATGTGGCAATCAGTAGCACCGAGTACAGAAGCGGCCTACTTGAGAGCAGGTAGAGAATTTGCAGATTTCAGGGAGGAGTCGCAGTTGCCTATGGCCTGGCCCATCCCAGTTGAGCATATCCTCCAGTTTTGTGTAGCTTACCATCGAAAGGGCCTCTCAGCTAGAACTATAATGGGTAAGTTGGCAGCCCTGGCATTTTTAGCAAAGGTAAGAGGGGTAGGTGATAACACCATGGATCCCAGAGTCAGGTGCATTCTACGGGGCTGGAATAGGGCGTCCCCACGCCCCACAGAGCCCTGTTTCACCTGATATTTTGTTAAAGTTAATGGAACAGTGGAAGCGGCTGTGTTTTTCCCATTACGAGGAAATTTTATTTCAGGCTACAGCCTCCATTGCCTTCTTTGGGGCATTTCGGGTTTCAGAACTGTTAGCATTTTCCAGACACGACCATTCGGAGCGTGCGCTTCAGTTTAAGGATGTGGAGTTTAATGAGCAGGGTATAATTCTAACCCTTAGGAGGTCAAAAACAGATCAGGCAGGAAAAGGGGTGGCTATTCAATTGAACCGGGCCCCGATGGAGGCATTATGCCCCATAAATGTGCTGGGACAATTCATTTCTCTGCGTGGGGACAATCCAGGGATATTTTTCTGCCATCAGGACGGGGACCCACTCATCAAGTTTCAATTCTGGGCAGTGGCAAAGAAAGCCTTGCATGCATTAGGCGTTGCGGAATCAGCCTTCATTTTTCATTCTTTTCGCATTGGGGCTGCATCGACCGCAGCAGCGATGGGATTTTCCCCTTCCAAAATCCGTGCAGTCGGCAGATGGCGGTCGGTGGCATATAAAACATATATCCGCAAATTTGCTATGTGAGGTTTTACCTGGCTGGATTTTAAAATTGTATGTGTTTTCTATAGATCGCGGGAGAGGCCATACCCCAGTCCGCGTGATCATCTGCGGCCACAGCTATGTCTTCTGGATGGGTAAGCGTGCCGCCAATTCCAGTTTCGGATCCCAGCTGGGCTTGAGCCGTCTTGCTAACATAAAGTGGTATGGCAGACGTGGTATGCGGTGGGAATGCCTCCTGCCCACATTGGGTCAACATCAGGTGACAGGCTTTTCACCCCAGGTATTATTAATACACCTGGGTGGCAATGATCTGGGGCTATTAAAGGGCAAGGCTCTAATACTCCAAGCGGTGGCCGATTTTCAGCACTTAAGGCAACGGTGGCCTGGCATTTCGATCGTTTGGTCATGTATCCTACCCAGGTTCGTTTGGCAAATGGGTGGTGACCATATGGCTTTGGAAAAAGCCCGCAAAAAAGTAAATACAGAGATATTTCGTGATCTGTGTAAACACGACGATTTCAGTATCCAGCATTCAGATATTACTCTTGCCAGGAGGGAGCTGTATAGGCCAGATGGGGTACATCTGTCTGACCAAGGTAATGATTTGTTCTTGCAGGATCTGCAGAGGGGCTTACGGGACATATTGGTAGCTAGATGGGGCGTGAGCGACTAAGCAAGTGGCTTGATGCTCCCACTGGCGGATAGGAAGGGGCATCCAGAGAGGCATGGGAAACCGGTGAGCATTCACAGGCACTGTTCTGGTGACTGGTAATTCCTGAGTCTCCCAGCTTTGAGCCCCGCGGCCTGGCTTGGGAGATAAGGGTTACTTGTGGGACCAACCCTTCTCACCTACCCAGAGCCATGCGGCCTGGGGGGAGGCGACACAGGAAGGTCCCCCTCCCCAAAAGGGCAGCACGTGGAGAGGCAGAGATATTCCGCCTACACACGGGCTAGAATGGCTCTCCCAAAATGGGGAAAACAGAGGCCTGTGGATAGGCCTATAAGGGATGCCCCTTAGGACTCACCCCTTTGCAGATCCTTTCAATAAATGTGGCCCTTGTTTAATCCCATTTTCTATGTCTCATCTCTTTATTTACTTCCTCCGTCCGCAACAGTTAAAGTTGCAGGGGCCCTGCCTTCTTTTGTATTTGGTCACTGTAGTATAGTGCCTGCAACTTTAACTGTTGTGATGAAGAGGGAATTTCACCAGGAACTAATTGCATACAAATGACACCGGCTGAAATTCCCTTTTCTGTATATCCCTCAACAGGCAAAGTCTGTTTCAGGCAAGTTCAGCCAAATTCAACAGGCTGAGCTGAGGTATGGGAGCAAAACTGACCATGTGTGATTCAAAATGCTAGATTCACATAGGAAATGGAGGGGGAACCCGCAGAAGCAATCTGGGGTGGGGTAATGGTAAGTGTGATAAAGGCCTAGGATTGTAATGTTAGATTTCCTTACAGCCTTTCCAGACAGAATATGACTTTCATTGGCTAGCACTTTACTCACATTTTCTTTTATTAGTGTGCTGTGCAGCACTTTCAAAATGCTAATTGATGACAAGATATTTACTGGCCAGAGCAGTAATTCCAAGTAAGTTATGTGTTAAATTTTGAAAGTGTGCAAGATTGGTTTGGGGGAAGGGGCTTTCTAGCTCAGGAGTATACCTACAATATGGCTTGTGACATTTTCCTTCCCCAAGGAACCTATCCCATAATAAGGCTGTGCTAAACACTTTGGGGGGAGCTTGGGAAGCATGATCACCACCCCCTGTTACCATGTGGCAAAGGCAGAACCACTGGCTGATGGTTGCCATTTTTATTGATTATTATTTCTAACAATAATATCCTACTATGATTATAAAACAGTTAAAACACAACAAAAATAATCCAACAGAAAAACACCCAAACCAAACAGTCAAGAGCCAAATGCTTCAATAAATAATAAAAAGTTGTTTAACTGACATTTAAAATATTCATAATGTGGTCCCATGGTAGAAGAAAATTTTACCTCCCCTCCAACTGGGTGGGTGTGGGGGAAGGTTTTCGCCTTTCTTATTGCAATTTGAGGAAATGGTCCTTTATGGTCACCATTGCGCACAACACAAGATGTACAAAAAATGAGAGTATCCATCTTGTGTTAAAGGGGCTTACGTTGGTGGGCAGCAGTGTCGGTGTCTTGAGCATCAGCCAAATGTGGACTTGGGTGAGTCCTTCCATCCCTACAACATGGTTATCTTTTCAGAGCCAGGTTGAGACTTTACTCCCAGGCATTTGATAGCATGTGATGGGGGCTTTTAATGTCAGTTGTTTTATCTGGTCCCAATATTTAATTGTTTGTTTTTCAATGTTTTGAATTCTTCAAAAAAGTACGTTAAATATTTTATATTTCATTATGTTTTTTTAGATTGCAATTCTTGTGAAGCGCCCAGAAAACTTTGGCTAAAAATGTGGGCAGGTAGCTCTGACTCCATGATGAAATGCTCCTGAACTGAGCTGAGTCTGAAGCAAGTGTAGGGCTGTCAATGTGGAGGTGTCTGTGGATCCTGTCCTCATGTTGGAAACTGTTATGTATGTCCCATGTCAAGTCTCTAGGGTGCTTCTGCTGTCTCTGTATATATCAGTGCAGAACAAGCAAGCAGGCAAGTAGGCAGGCAATCAATCAATATGTTTGCCAAGTAAAGAAGTTACTAGAGTGAAATGTCAATGGGACACACAGACATAACAGAAACTAGGGATGTGTAGCGTATAGTTATGATGGCCGATAACGAACCGATACGGTCGTTATCAGACATCCAATTAACAGTAATGATACACATTCCCTTGGGCCCTATCTGATCCGATCGGAAATCCATCTGTCCAATAACTATCGGACATATCTGATTATCAGACCTAGGGCCAGCCCTCCCTCCCACTCGTGCTTCTTACCTGGACCTTGTCCGCTGCCGTCCGCTGCTGTCCACTGTTATGAACTACTGAGGCTTTGCAGCCTAGTTCTCAGTAGAGTGCCAGTCACCCAGCACGTCATCACTCTACTGAGAACTGGGCCACAAAGCCTAGTTCTCAGTATTTCCTAGCAGTCCTCAGCAGCGGACAAGGCCCAGGTAAGGGGGACCCCTCCCTCCCCCCTCACACTCCTTACCTGGGCCTTGTCCGCTGCCGCCAGCTGCTGTCCGCTGCTAGGAACTGCTGAGAACAAGGCTTTGTGGCCTAGTTCTCAGTGGAATGCCGGCGCTCCGGGTGACATCGTCACCCGGTGCACCGGTGCTCTACTAAGAACTAGGTTGCAAAGCCTAGTTCTCAGTAGTTCCTAGCAGTGAATGGCAGCGGACAAGGCCCAGGTAAGGGGGAACCCTCCCTCCCCTCCCCTCCCTCCCCCCTCGATACTTACCTGGGCCTTCCCTGCCGCCCCCACCCCGTAGTACTGCTAAACAGGCTTTCCGGCCTGTTTGTCAGTACAGAGCCATGCTGAGTGATGACAACATCACTCGGCACTTCTCTGTACTGACGAACAGGCTGGAAAGCCTGTTAGCAGTATAAGGGGGGGGGGCGGCAGTGGTGGTGGGGGCAACGATGGGTAAGGAGCGTGAGTGGAGGAAGGGAGCACGAGTGTGGGGAGGGAGGGAGAGAGAGAGTGCCGGCCCAGTGTTTTTCCCCGTAGACTTGCATTGGAGGAAAGCTTTCTTCCCCCCAATGTAAACCTATGGGGAAAAACACTGTTATTGTATCGGAACTTCCGATATTTATCGGATTTCTGATCCAATCAAATCCGGGTACCCCCTGATATGATCGGATCCGAAATTTTTTATGTCAGAATTTCTGATAGCGATATGATAATTTTGGCTGTGGACGTCCCTAACAGAAACCCTACTGCATGAAGGTTCCCCATCAGGGTCAATTGATCGTACATCAGTTTGGGTGCATTTCCAGTGCATGCAGTATCATCAAGTGGGGGAAAACTAGCCCCATGCCTTCTCAGAGGCCCCATCACACATGAAGAAGAGACATGCTTGAAGGGGGATATAGTTCATGTGAATATCTTCAGGAAAGTCATATCTAATTCATGGTTGCTGTGAAATTTAGCAGTATCAATTGTCATCCCATGGCCGAGTGAATTGCATGAATACGTGGCAGAAGTGGTAAAGTGTCTTTTAAACAAATGAGGTATATAAATTACATGCTGAACAGATCATGGAATAGGGTAAAAGTTTATAACAGATTTGACAACTGTAGGGGCCTATTACACACTCCATATACAGTTTTCAAAATGTTTTCAAAGTGTTTTATCCTGCTTGTTGTAGATCTGGCCATGGTTGCCGTTTTTTGGGAATTTTGTATTGCAATGAGGTTGATATCCCTTTCTCATACAACCTGAAAATGTTGAAAGACGTTGGGGAAAGTGACAAACCATTGAAATAACTTTCAGAAATTCAGGAATAAAATACAGAGAACACATATTTGCACCTCACTTCCACGGAAGGGGGCTGTAACAAGAACATGATACAGTAGAAAAACTAGTAGGGATAAACAAGCTGGATGAAGCCCATTCCTGACTTTTTTTTAATAAACTTTTATTGGTGACATTTCTTATCCTATGCATCAAGGGGCATTTATGCCAGCTGTTTGAATACGTCTAGTATTTTACTGAAATTGTTTTTAACTGTTTAAATTGTGTTTATTATTATTATTATTATTATTATTATTATTATTATTTTGTGCATTTTAAATTTTCATGCTGTATTTTATCTGTGAATTGTGCCCAGAGAGCTTCGACTATTGGGTGGTACAAAAATTTAATAAATAAATAAATGTGTGGGCAGTTTTGGGGGGGGGGGGGTCAGGTGCTACCCTGCTGTAGGTTGCACTACTTCCACCGCAGCAGGAGCTACACTGGAAGTGTGTGGGGTGGTGCATTTGGCCCGTGGGGCACATGTTGCCTAACTTTGCTATACATCTTGGGGATTTTTTTTTTTTAAAGTTGTGCCTCCCAAGTCATCGTTAAGGTATGCTGGCATTTTGTAAGCAATTTTCCATCACTTCCTCCCTGAATGTGAATGAATAAGGCTTCACAACATGCGTCTACTGTCTGAAATCCTCTGTGGGCAGTTTAATTACAAAATATGGTGTTAATTAATCTCCCCTTATGCCTTCCCTATTGCCCTGCCCACTCATTCCAAGCTAATAGAAGATGATCTATGGTATGGCCTCAGACAAACATACTTTTCAAGTTGCCAGACTGACGTGTTGCGAACCTGGCCGTTCAACTTACTAATGATGGTTACAGCTTTACTCAAGAGATATGACTTCTCTGTACCCCTGGCATCTTTCTGCTGAATGGAAATGCTTAATAAATCTGCCAAGCTACAGAATGCTCATCTCCTTTGGATAAGTAATAATTACATACCTGGATGCTTATGTAAATGAAGATGTTTTCAATCTCCTGCTGTTCAAAACTGTTATTGAAATAGTTCAGAGAGAGAGAGAGAGAGAGAGAGAGATTTCAGTATCTCCGCCTTAGGTGGCTTCCTTAGGAATGGAAGCTGCTTCTCCACATTTGCAACACATTTAACATCTAGCAATAGCAGGAGCAACAATAAATTGAGTAGGCCATTCCAAGTGCTGCCCAGCAAGTAGCTTCTACTATAGGCCATACAGATTTTAAAAAATCTGGATTTGAATCCTTCTGAAAGCTCAATGGCTAGCCTTCTACACACTATTTCACAACCTAACCTGCTTCAAATGGTTTAACAAACATTGGGATATAAGGGGGGAAGGGAAGGAAATAAATGTTGGTGCCTAGTATGCAGACATGGAGACACTGAGAGGTGGATGATAGGACATTGAGATCTAAATGTTACACAAGCTCTTTAATGTTTTCTCAGATGGTGTTGAATTCAGAAAGGCTGTACATAAAATGAAGAAACCTAAACACTTGGTATCATAATATAGTTGACAGATGTCTTTCATGTGTCCTGTTTACAACACAGTTATGAGAATATACATTTATCTTTGTCTCTCTGATTACACATTTCACACAGGAGTGTGAGTCTTCACAGTATTGCCAAGGAAGCATTTTCATTTTCATTTAAAACTGTGCTTCACAACTTAGCAGGGCAGCTTTTAAATCACACCCTTTCCTTAAATTTACCAATGGACCAGCTAAGGATGCCAGGTGTTTTATGGACTGGCAAAAATACCACCAAGTTCTGGTTGCTTTTTCAAAAACAAACAAACAGACCTACATTGTATCCTGTGCTTAAGAGAAACAGTATTAAAAGCTACAGTAACTGCAGTGAAACATATATCCTAATCTTGTGCATTTTATCTAGAAACAAATACTGCTGGTATGAATTAAATGTATTCCTGAGCAAATGTGAGTTACAATCTCAGTTATTTAGGCTATGGTCCCTAGCACATTTTCTTGGAAGTAAATCCCACTCATATAAATGACACATACTTCTAAGTGTACATACAATAGCAGCCTTCATATGCCAAGACTTCAAATTATCTGTAACTTACACTGCAATTATTCAGCTACTTGAGTCATGCATGGATGGAGACTAACACTGTCAGCCACATAAGTGACCATGATTATCTCTCTGTTCCAATTATCCTCATGTTCTGATGGCCCAAGACTTATTAAGTGATATGCCCCCACAACTACAAGGCCCTGGACTTCTCATCTTCTTCTTGTACTCTTATCCCGCTGTATCTCATAATACAGAGATTTAAAAGAAAGCAGTGGCAGAGTTGAGCCTATAAGTAAACTAACATTCACACAGAATACGTCCAGTAACCAATCAGGTTCAGAATGCCTAAATAGTAAAATGTTCTGAATTGGAATGCTTAAGGGAAGAGAAACACCCATCAAAATGCCCAGTAAAATATTTGGCTATTCATTATGTATTTTTAATTACATATATTCATGACATACTGGTGCCATCAAAACAGGAAATTTGGGGAAAAGATCTCAGACCCCAATCTTCTGAATTTTCACACATTCACACACCTAAAATGAAGCAGGTTCCGCTTGCCACATTTTGAAGTAAGTGAAATCATACACATTGCCATCTAAAGAAGGGAGGGGCGGCATAAAGCCATTAAGTCCAGAGTCAAAAATTACCCAACTGCATCACTGATTGCTAACAAAGCTTTTACAAACCTACCATAGTTTCACAGATGAAAACAAGTCAATTCTTGTGTGCTTGTAATATCCATATTCTCATATTCAGCCCCCCATGACTAGGAAACGGTGAAAACTTAGTTGAGTTCACATTTCAATGCAAACCTACCTAATTTGCCCCTCCTAAACCTGAATGTGAACCAGAACACAGGTACGTGGAGACATTCACATTTTATCAGAATTTTGCAATGCAGTTCACGTTTTTTTTTAAAAAATAACTGCACAAAAATACATATAGAAGGGCAAAACATGCACATATTGTTATATTTGGGAAAGCAAATGAAATGACTTATATTAAGGGAACTCAATTGAAAAATGATGTGCATATTGGGGAAAATGCATAAAATGTGAATATTTGGGGAAATGCACACAAAAATATACATTAGTGTGGACATTCTAGGGGAAAATTGCAAACTGATGTTATCATGAGACTTGGGCAGGATCTACACTACTGCTTTAAAATGGTTTAGAATAGTTTTGACAACTGTTGGGGCCCATGACACTCTCTCAATATACAGCTTTCAAACCATTTTCAAAGTGTTGTATCCTGCTTGGTGTAAATCTCACCCTGGTACAGCCTAGTTTATGAGTGAAAGGGGGTCCAGGCCGAATAAAATGCCCCACTCCTGTTCATTCTTTCCTTCCTATAACTTTTTTACTGCCACTAGGTGGAATTCTTTATTTTTCCTGTCTGCCGCTACAGCCTTAAAACCCTCTGAGTCTCTTGTAAATATCTTTAAGTTGTAAAGAGTTTGCATTTTGGGCATGGGGTGGATAATCCAACAAGACCACAAGGTTTAAAGAACTATCTTTTCAAAATGTACACACACACACACAAAATGTTTATTATTAGCGGAAAGATTTGAACATCTAAATGCTTACAACACACATACAAAACCATAAGAGCAAAAGGATAAGAAAATTCCTAACTAGGCTGTATTCCTATTTTCTCTAAGGTCTTCCCAGCATTCTCCTACTGTCCAAGTTCTCAGCTTTTTCTAGCGATCAGCTTCTCTCCAGCATTTGGCTTTTACCAAAAGTAACTCCCTTATTTATTTTTCATTTTCTTTTTGACCCTTCTTTCCTTCCAACCTTCCTCTCTCTTTCAGCATTTCTCTACATTCTTAAAAAAACAAACAAAAAAACTTTTTTTTTTTTTGTCTTCAATGTAAAGCTAACTGGTGCACTTGTAGCTCTTGACCAATCTTGCTCCCAAATGTCTTCTGATGACCTTCTTGCAAACATTTCTACAGAAACAAAAGTACTTCTCGGAACTTGCAGACTTCCTGGCGCCATTTTGTAAACAAGCCCCCTTCTGCAGCCTTATTCCATACGTGACCACTTGATGAAACTACTGTCCTCTTGCTTGCTCTGTGGAACCTGTTGGTTTTAACTAGGCTGACCATCTGAAAAGGAGGACAGGGCTCATATAACTTTAACAGTTGTAGAGAAAAGGGAATTTCAGCCAGTGTCATTTGTATGCAATTAGTTCCTGGTGATATTCCCTCTTCATCACAACAGTTAAAGTTGCAGAGCCCTGCCTTCTTTTGTATATGGTCACTCTAGTATAGTGCCTGCAACTTTAATAGTTGTGATGAAGAGGGAATTTCACCAGGAACTGATTGCATACAAATGACACTGGCTGAAATTCCCTTTTCTCTACAACTGTTAAAGTTATATGAGCCCTGTCCTCCTTTTATTTTATTTATTTATTTTTATTTATTTCATTTCTAACCCACCTCTCCATCTAGATCGAGGCGGGGAACAACACCAAATATAAATATCAGCCTATTTTAACCAATAATGAACATTAGGGTCACCATATGAAAAAGATGACAGGTCTCCTGTATACTTAACAGTTTGTTAGGGAATTTCAGCAGGTGTCATTTGTATGCATGCAGCACCTGGTGAAGTTCCCTCTTCATCACAACCATTAAAGGTGCAGGAGCCCTGCCTTTTTTGTATCTGGTCACTCTTTCATACAAATGACACCTGCTGAATTTCCTTTTTCTATACAATTGTTAAGATACAGGAGCCCTATCCTCCATTTCATATGGTCACCCTAATTAATCCCATAATGTCCAAACTAAAATTAGAAGGCAGTTCTGTTCCTTCACAGATGTGGGATAGAATGAACTAAATGGGGTTGGGGTGGGGATAGAAACTGAGCAGAACTGAACTTTACCAATTTGCCCATCCTGGCTCATAACATACAGTTTTCTACATTTTGTTTCCTCCGCTTTCTTCTCCTTTACTTGTCTTGAACTGGGTTCTGAACCAGAGGGTGTTAGTATATTGATCATTACAATTTTTTATTTAAGAAAGAAAGACAAATGTAATAGAATGTTTACTTTCACAAGAGACGTATTTGTACATACTATGGAGTAGCTGCAACTCAAACTCACCAAGCAACAACAGCAAAGGGTCTTCAGACAGAAAATGTGGATGAATGTAATCACTTCTACAGAGGTAGCCATGTTAGCCTGTTGTAACAAAAACTGCTCCAAGCTTTGGAGCACCTTAAAAACTCACAAACTGATGATAGCACAAGGTTTTGTGGACTAGAGTCCACTTCATCAGATGCAAGACGAATGCAACTGATGAAGTAGACTCTAGTTCATAAAAAGTTGATGCCATCATCAGTTTGTTAAAACTGTTATTCTCAGGAATGCAATGCAGGGAATACTGCAGACAACCAATTATGTGGGGTGGCTGCAGAGAAAGCCATGGCACAATGACACTACATCAGGAATTGTTATCCCGTTGGAAAGTGGGAAGGGAGAGAGAAAGACGGTTCAGGTGACTTCTTGTTTCTTATAATGCCTAGCTCTATTCTTAAGGGAGCAAACATAGGGATGTACAAGAATTATGTGTCTGATTGCAAATTGTGCGAATATGTCCCATTTGCAAACACAAGCAAGAGTCATTTTGAGAAATGTTTGCAAATTCATGTTCAAAAAATGCATTTTAAAGAAATAAACACACTGAAATGCACATTTCCTAAATAAAAAGTGTTTCAAGGTATAGTCAATGCATGGGGAGCATATTTTGAACATATTCACAGAAATATGCACTTTAAGTTTGAACGAGCCCCCATAGAGGCTGAAAACAAAACCAGGAGTGAGCCAAAATGAGCTTCTCCCATCCGAAGGCAAACATTCAGAGAGATACATATGTGAAGAGACTTGAATCACAATGTGCATTTTGAGTAACTGTCATGGCAAATGCATTATGGAAAGGGGAAAAAAAACAGAAAAGAAAGGAAAGGCATCCCTATCTTGGCCAGCAGATACAGATTAGCCTGGGCATTTTGCCACTTGGCTATGGAAATGTTCATTGCCACAACAAATCTTGGGGGATGGGAAGTATACTTAATAATTAAATGTATTTAGTTGTGTCTTGCATAATGTAATATATGTAATTTTGAAGATATGGCAATTTAATAACTAATTGACTCCATGTAGTGTTCTTTCATAAAACTACATGATCTGTGTGTACATCGTAAGTAGCACTAGAACCGATGCCAAAAAGAATTAGTGAGTAAATGTGTTTAAAAGTGTGTGCATGTGGGGAGTGGATATTGCCAAGCCATGAAAACAAGCTTATGATGTTTGATTGTACACTGACCTGCACAGGCTTCCTTTAAAGTGGTCTGGGTGGAAAAAAAATAGAGAGAGATGAGGTGATTCCCTGTTAAGCTCACCATTAGAGGCTTTCACTCTAACTCTTGACAGAATTAGTTGAGTGGAGTAAAGAGCATTCTGTTAAAAGGTCAGCAGGTCAGTTGGGGCTTTTATCAGCTTCAGTCACACAAGATAAGTTCACACATTACTCTCACTCTGGAATAATTACAGCTATTATTTGACTATTTGCAGCTACATCTCAGCTATTACAAATCTTCTTCTCTTACCACCTCAGTCAATTACCAGGCAACAAAAGGCAAGTTGGAAGGTAATAAGGCAACATCATCCATTTGTTATTCAACCTAATTCTGCAAAGTCACCCTCATAAGAGAGCTAGCAGTGGTAAAACAATGTTTACAGTAAAGCAGGGGTGCAAAAGCTCAGCCCCAGGGGAAAAGTCCATTTTGAGGAAGGTCTAGTACTAAAAATCAACCAAGCAAAGAAAATACAAGACAAGTAAAGTAAAACACAATGAAAATCAATGGGAATAATTAAACAAATGTGCATGAAATGAATAATGTATGAAATGGTTGAGATTTTTACACATACATTATGAAGCAAAATCAGGGTATAATAATTAAGGGTGTGCACGGGAGGAAAAATTGTATCGGAATTGGAATTGGGACCTCAGATTTTGCCCTGGATCAAATCGGACAAAATCGGAGGTCCCACGGATCAGATTGGATCCAATTCTGATATGAAAATTGGACGTCCGATTTTCGGATCGGACGCCATTTTAGGTGTTTTCACCATAGGCTTGCATTGGGGGAAAAAAAGCTTTCTCCCAATGCAAGCCTATGGCGAAAACATGGGGGCGGGTGAGTGGGGACCTAACTCCCCCTCCCTCCCTGTCCCTCCCCCCACTTGTGTGCCTTACCTGCCGGGGCCATCAACTTCTGTCCGCTGCTGCCCACTGGTCCCTTCTACTGAGAAACAGGCTTTGTGGCCTGCCTCTCAGTAGAGTGCTGGGTGACATCATCACCCGGTGCTCTACTGAGACGCAGGCTGTGAAGCCTGTTTCTGAGTAGAAGGGACCAGCGGGAGGCAGCGGATGGCAGTAAGGAGGCAGCAGGTAAGGCGCATGAGTGGGGAGAGGGAGGGAGGGAGGTGGAGGTCCCCACTCACCCACCGTCATGCTTTCCCCATAGACTTGCATTGGGGGAAAGCTTTATTTCCCCTAATGCAAGCCTATGGCAAAAACACAAAAAATGAAGGTCCGATTTTCTGATTTTTCCTGATTAAAATTGGGGGAGGGGAATCGGATCGGAAAAAAACGGACCTCCATTTTTTGAAATTGGAATCATTTCCTTTCATTCCGATTTTGGCTGGATCGGACCCGGATCGTGGATCCCATCCGATCCGCTGCACATCCCTAATAATAATTAAAATGAATGACATGAGGAAACAAAAAAAAAAGCAAAAATATTGCAGATTGCTACTGCTTACCTGCATGGCATTAGAAGTTTGTAGTACATACTTAGGAGTAATATTTCACTAATGCCAGAAGGATCAGCAATGCTCAGCTTTTATCCTCTGCTGTGGAGAAAGCATTAAAAGTAGGGATGTGCACTGACCCCCCGGATCGGATCGGATAGCGGATCGGAATCGGACCTGGAGGGTCGGATCGGATCGGATCGGATCGGAGGCTGGTCGGATCGGATCGGACCAGATGTCCGATCCGGATCGGACGCCATTTTGAATGCTTTTTCCCATAGCCAAGTATTGTTTTACAAAAACGCCTATAACTTTTTCATTTTTAAAGATAGAAGGATGAAACTTGGGCACATTGTAGACTGGTTAGGGGTAGTTATCTGTGAGAAATTTCAGAAAGATTGGTGCATGCATTTTGTGGCAATTAATTTTTTAATAAATACCCAGGAATGCCTATAACTTTGTCATTTTTAAAGTTACACACATGAAACTTTGCCACATTGTAGGGGGTACCTTGGGACCTATGTGTGTGAAATTTCAGAAACGTAGGTGCTTGTCTTGTGTGGCAATTAATTTTTAGAAAAATGGGTAGTAGTGGGGTAAATACAGTTACGCCTCCCATTTTTTTATTTTTGAAGATACAAACAGGAAACTTGGGCACATTACAGGTACCACTTGCCTTGATATGTGTGTGAAATATCAGAAACATTGGAGCTTTCCTTGTGTGGCAATTAATTTTTGAAACAATGAGGAAAGAAACACCTATAACTTTGTCATTTTTAAAGTTACACACATGAAACTTTGCCACATTGTAGGTGGTACCTTGGGACCCATGTGTGTGAAATTTCGGAAACGTAGGTGCTTGCCTTGTGTGGCAATTAATTTTTTAATAAATACCCAGGAATGCCTGTAACTTTGTCATTTTTAAAGTTACACACATGAAACTTTGCCACATTGTAGGCGGTACCTTGGGACCTATGTGTGTGTTTCCTTTCCTACTTTCACTTTTCACTTTGTACTCAAGCAGACACGAGCCCTGTAATGGATACTACCAAGGATCAAAGGGATCGAGACCAGAGTGATCCTTCCTTGCACGCATGGCTGCAAAACTCAGCTAGGCTCAGCCGTTCTGCTTGATAAGTGAAAGTAGGAAAGGAAACACGAGCCCTGTAATGGATACTACTAGCAAGGATCAAAGGGATCGAGACGAGAGAGTGTTTCCTTTTCTTCGCGGGAAGCGGGAGGGGAAGACCTGGCCTCTGTAGAAATTTTTTTGAAACATGTAATTTAAAAATTCCATAGCCATCAAATGCCTGGACCTATAATTCTGAAATTTCTGACACATATCTACCCCTAACCCATCTACAAAGTGAGCAATGTTCAGACTTCTAACTTTTAAAATAAAAAAGTTATAGGCGTTTCTTTCCTCATTGTTTCAAAAATACCTTGCCACCACATGCCTGGACCCAGCTGTCTGAAATTTTACACACATATCAAGCCAAGTGGTACCTGTAATGTGCCCATGTTTCCTGTTTGTATCTTCAAAAATAAAAAAGTGGGAGGCGTAACTGTATTTACCCCACCACTACCCATTTTTCTAAAATTAATTGCCACACAAGGCAAGCACCTACGTTTCTGAAATTTCACACACATAGGTCCCAAGGTACCCCCTACAATGTGGCAAAGTTTCATGTGTGTAACTTTAAAAATGACAAAGTTATAGGCATTCCTGGGTATTTATTAAAAAATTAATTGCCACAAAATGCATGCACCAATCTTTCTGAAATTTCTCACAGATAACTACCCCTAACCAGTCTACAATGTGCCCAAGTTTCATCCTTCTATCTTTAAAAATGAAAAAGTTATAGGCGTTTTTGTAAAACAATACTTGGCTATGGGAAAAAGCATTCAAAATGGCGTCCGATCCGGATCGGACCTCATCGGATCGGATCGGATCGGATCGGAGGTTGTCCGGATCGGATCGGATCGGATCGGATTTTCCCGATTTTGGGTCGGATCGGATTCGGATCGTGGATCGGATCCGATCCGATGCACACCCCTAATTAAAAGGAACATTAATCCACTTTTAGCCTACCTTCATGGAAGAGCTTTGAGAATGAGGCCTATGAAGAGATACAATTGAAAAACATTGTCAAAATTGCTTATCCATATGGAGTTTTATTTCTCCCCCTCATGTTTATTATACTTTTAGCAAGGAACGTTAAACAAATAACAGCCCATAACTAGCAGAAGACAGCAGAAAAATACAAAGTATAGGTTCTTCATATCTTAGCATATACATGTAGTAAAGATGTAAGTGAATATGGTAAACAGCTTTTTTGGGGGGGGAATCAAAGTGTAAAATGATCTGCTTTAGGGGGGATGCAGGAAAGGTGAGAACATGCTAAAGTAGGCTGACCATATGGAAAGGAGGACAGGGCTCATATAACTTTAACAGTTGCAGAGAAAAGGGAATTTCAGCCGCCGTCATTTGTATGTAATTTGTACCTGGTGAAATCCCCTCTTCATCACAACAATTAAAGTTGCAGGCACTATACTAGAGTGACCAGAAACGAAAGAGGGCAGGGTCCCTGCAGTTTTAACTGTTGTAATGAAGAGGGAATTTCACCGGGAACTAATTGCATACAAATGACACCGGCTGAAATTCCCTTTTCTCTGCAACTGTTAACGTTACATGAGCCCTGACCTCCTTTTCATATGGTCAACCTATGCTAAAGGAATGCTGTTTTTTATAGTATCCCAATGGCAGACGTAATGTCTACTGCCATTGGGATATGGACTAAGGGTTCATTCGAGTCCAGCACGCTCTGTCCACAAACAGCAACCATATGCCTATGGGAAGGATGGTGATAGCCATGCTTTGTAGTTTGTCCTCT
The DNA here is from genome assembly GCA_029215795.1 of Anniella stebbinsi. Classification (NCBI taxonomy): domain Eukaryota; kingdom Metazoa; phylum Chordata; class Lepidosauria; order Squamata; family Anniellidae; genus Anniella; species Anniella stebbinsi. The sequence goes on from JARDYH010000006.1 coordinate 5,082,186, forward strand.
GCTTTGGGTCATCAGCGATATCATGCAACTTGGTACATCAAGGGTTCCATGACAAAAAGCCACATTGACCCAGTTCCCATTAGTCTCTGATGAATTTTTTCAAGTCATATTTTCATTGCCATATCTCATGGCAATGAACTCCCTAAATTAATAACGTATTATGTGACGTAATATTTGCTCTATTTGTCCAAGTACAGATCCTCAGAGGACCCCACTATTTAATCCTTTCATCCATTTCTTCCAGTTTTCTGCTCCTGATCTCTTACCCAGCTATTGGTCCAACTCTTCCATCTAAAGACAGTTTAAAAGCACTATTGCGCCACAACAACTTTGGATTTTAAATACAAGCAACTGAATTATAACACAAGAGGTATTTGTCTCTTTGTCTCCAAATATTCAAGGATCATGCTGGAAAAAATCCATATTGATATTTAATTCTGACGTATTTCTATGATCCCGCTTCGATGTAACTCTAAACCATGGTTTGGCATTACATGAATGAGTCTCAGACTTCCCCTTGTCCGCCATGAGAAGGAGACTGGAAGCCTTTGCTTCCATTTAAATTATCCACAGTTTAGCCTTTGTCCAAAGCCTTAATTCTGGTTTAGAAAAGCAAACCATGGTTCATGTAGTAAACTTGTTTACGTATACCTGAGTTATGATTCATACCAATTTAGTTCTGGAACAATACTGATTAGATGTCTTTGTGTCTCATACCCTATGGTTGCAATCCAATTATGTAAATCCAATTATCCACGAGGGCTTTTTCACTCTAATGGCAGGAGCCAGCCTGCTGTGGATGACAGCCAAACTGTTTTCAATACATATACAATGCATGCAACATATACCTGACTGTTGTAGTGTACAGAATATATAGTCATGGCTAACCTGGTCACCTCCACATATTTTGGACTTGACCTCCCATCAGCCCCAGCCAGCATGGCCAATAGTCAGGAACGTTGGTAGTTGGTGTCCAAAACATCTGTAGGTGACCAAGTTCAAGAAGAGAGGTGGAAGAAGGGATCACTCATGCCCTAGCCCATTTTCTATCCATACATTGTGCATCACTTTCAAATTGGGACTTACCCATATAGACCTCCATGTATGTCAGCCAATCCTCATCTTGCATGCTTTTTATCTAGGTCTTCATTCAAACTAGGGATGTTGGAGAGATCTGTTTGGGGGATGGCATTCAACGAGTTTTCCTAGGCTTGCCCTCCCGAACTTTGTTTTGGTTCCTGTGATGATGCCTGACTTGATCTGCAGCCAGTTGAGCCAGTTCTCAAATTTCCTGGGAAGTTTGTGCATTGTTGAAAAGCTCTGCAATTTACACAAATTTTTGAGCAATTTTCACTAAATACCATTGAATATTATTATTATTATTATTATTATTATTATTATTATTAATTACACTTATATACCGCCCCATAGCCAAAGCTCTCTGGGCGGTTTACAAAAATTAAAAAGATTGAGAATTAAAAAGACAATATACCAAATTTTAAACCATAAACATAAAACAGCTGTCATTAAAACACTTTAAAACATTTTAACTGTTAAGCCTGGCCACAGTGTCAATCAAAACCTCAATTTGAGCTGTTAAAATGCCTGGGAGAAAAGAAAAGTTTTGACCTGGTGCCGAAAAGACAACAGTGTTGGCGCCAGGTGGGCCTCATCGGGGAGATCATTCCATAATTGAGGGGCCACCACAGAGAACGCCCTCTCCCTTGTTGCAGTCCTCTGAGCCAGATCGGCTGCCTCATCCACTATTAGATCATGGATGAGGGAGGTCTTATTATGCACCTATTAGGGCCAAATTTGCACAAATTAGGGCTGAATTTGCACAAAGTACAGTCAAATTTGCATAAATTCAGATGTAATTTGTGCAAATTGTTTCCCCCCCAAAAGTGCACAGAAAGATTCCTGTAGTTTGTTAAACAGCTCACAGCTTGGCTTGCAAACAGAAAGTGAGCCGTGTACATGTGGCACTCCACCAAGTCAAAAAAGAAATGGCTTTCACAGTGATAAATATCCCTAATTGAAACACAACATCCAATGTGCAAATATCCTATGGATCTGGAGTAAGTGGCCACAAACCTCCATGCTTTGGTTAGAGCCACATCTGCATAGCGCAAGCATGTTGAGGACTATGCTTTGCTCTGGTGTGGAGAATACCAGCTCTTACCACCTGGGGGCATATTCAAGCAACATATTCACTCACGTAGTGGCATCTCCTTTTGGAGAAGTTGGTAGAAGGCACTCCGTGCCACTGAGGCCACCTGAGCCTCAAGTGACAGAGATGGTTCTAGGAGAACCCCCAAATTTATTTTACCAAATTAAAATATCACCAGGAACTAGATAAGAGCGAACTATTTCCTATTCATGGGAAAACACACACACACACACAGAGGGAGGAAGATGAAGATGGAGGTCAATGGTGGTGAAGCATCCCTGCCATCCCTCCTCCCTCTTCCTGCACCTGAAATTTGCAAATCAACCTTGATGATTTGTTTCCTTTAACAAATATTCAAATTTGAATTTGAACAAGCAAATGTGACTTGCCTTAATTTGTTTGACTGCTTGTTTAACCACATCTAAATGCGCTCAAATTAACCCAATTACAATAGGCAAACTCAAAGAATTAGTCAAAGTCAAAGCACATGACACAAATTATGATCGCATCCAACTAATCAAACATCTTTTTTGTTTGAATACAGGGACTGATAAATTAAGCTTTTCTTCTTCTTTTCTTTTAAGACATGTTTGTTTCTGTTAATGGCAGCACAAATGGAGCATTGGTGTCGCAAGGTATGTGAAGTGATAGATACGGACAGCAAGATCTTAAAGGAAAATTCACACAATGACTTGGCTCATAGCTGCCTGCTGTTCCCTCCCCCCTTCTCGTGGCATTAATTACATTAAATTGTTTGCCTCACTTCTGTGAAGCAAGCTCACCAAGCTCCCACTTGCAAGAAGGAGTGTGACTTTGTGTCCTCATTGACACATTTATTTAAAAGCATTTTTATAGTGCCACCTCCTCATTTCTGGCATCTTGGCACTTTACAATAATACATAAAACAATTTTGATTAAGAACCCTCAACCGACATAAAAAATTAAACCACCCCTCCCCCAAACTCTTGTAAAAATGATAACCCCTTACAGAGGAGTTTAAAACAATTGACGGTGGGAGCCTGTCTAATCTCCAGTGGCAAATTGTTCCATAATCGGGGGGCAACCACTGAAAAAGCCCTGGCAGCCGCACATTCCAAATTGTAGCGGGGGACGATCAGGTCACCCTGCCCTTGAGAGCAGGTCTACCAATGGTGGGACACAGGAGCAAGGCAAGCACTCAAGCAACCAGGGCCCAAGCAGTGCAGGGCTTTATACATCGTGAATAAAACCTTGTAGCGCACCCTAGCAGTGATTGGCAGCCAGTGGAGCTATTGAAGTACCAAAGTGATAGAGGACCACTTCAGAAGCCTCTTGACCAACCTGGCTGCCACATTTTGTACAGCCTGTAGTTGCTGGATTTGCTTCAAGGGAAGCTCTATATAGATTAAGTTGCAATAGTCAAGCATGGAGGTGACCAGGGCATGAACTGCGATGGTAAGATCGGCCTCTGACAAAAAGGGGCGAACTTGGTGGAACATATGTAATTGGTAAAAATAGCTCTGGACCACAGCCCCCACCTGTGAAGACATAGTTAGGGACTGGTCAAGAATGACACCCAGGTCTCGGGCCTCGGTCACAATCCTCGATCGGATTCCTGAAAAAGAAACATCTGCAAGCTCCTGCATTGAACCTGCCAGCCGCTGACCTCAACCAACAACCATCAACTCAGTCTTCTCTGGATTAAACTTCAACTTGCTTCTGGACATCCAATTACAAATCTCAGCCAGGCACCGAGACAGGACAGCAACTGCCCCACAGAGGTTTGAGCCCACTGAGATGTAAAGCTGGGTATCATTGGCATACATATGGTACTTCAGCCCGTGGGCTTTAATTAACTCTGCCAGCAGCCTCACATACACATTGAACATGAAAGGGAAGAGGATAGAACCCTGTGGAACTCCACAGGGGAAGGCTGTGGGGGAAGATGAACAAGTGTCCATGGTAACCAACTGAGCCCTTCCATCCAGGTAGGACTGGAACAAGGCAAGAGCCTGGCCCTCCAGTCCCACCTGGGCCCTCACCCATCAAATCAACAATTCATGGTCCATGGTGTTGAAAGCTGCTAAGAGATCCAATAACAGTAAGATGGACAGATGACTTTTGTCCATTGCTAAAAGAAGCTCATCACAGACCGCAGCAAGTACATGCACATGTACACAAACTCACATGTATACACCTGTCGTGACAGACGTGGCAATGAAAACATATTTTCCCAGAAGTGCTCACTCAGCAGAGTAAGCAGTGTGCTTCAACAAACTGGGGAATGAGCTTCTTCAAGTGGGGAAGACTACCACAAGAACGACTGTTCAGAGGAAGTAGTGCAACTTTATTTTATCACAAATACTTTACACAAGAGAAAAATAATTAGTTAGTACACCAACCCACATGGACTCTAAGAGTCAAGAGAGAGAGAGAGAAAGGCAGAGGAGGGGAATCAACATCTGCCAAATAAAGTGTGGGGAGGGCATTATGGGTATGCCAAGGTAGGGTTTGGAAGGCTCTATGCAGCAGAGCTCAGTGAAGGTGAAATAAAGTAGGCAATACAAGGGGCAGAATGGATAGACCAGAGGAGCAGGAAATATAGAAATGAATAAAATTGAAACAGCTGTATTTACCTTATTCCAGAATAAGAGGAATAAGCAGGACCTCCCTTCCTCCTGACTGACCATAGAAACTCACAGTGGGCACAGACTAGCCACCAGTCTCCTGGCTTTTGGTTATAATCACTCCATGCCACCTAGACATCCTTAAGTATGAAGTCATCCTGGAACAATGAAGTGGAAGAAATATTCTAGATGGCTCTGCTGGACTGGACTTGTGGTGCTGAAGGCAAGAGTGAATGGCTGACTAAGCCATTATCAGGGACTCCACAACCCAAACAATTTGATTGTTAACATGGCTCCCACAGCTTTAATGGTTGCATAGAAGAGGAAAATCAACAGGTGTAGCTTGCATGAAATGTCCTCTTCTACATCACCATTAAAGGTGCAAAAGCCCTGTCCTCTTTTGTATCTGGCCACCCTAACAGAAAAGTGGTGCTTCCCCAGCTGTCAAATCAGAATCGAAAGGGTATCTTTGAGAGAGAAAGCCTGAAAAGCATTGCTCTCGGGAGTTATCTGTGGGCAACTATATTAAAAAGGTAAGCTTGCAGCTACACATGATTAAATGCAGCAGCTAGATTTGTTCTGAGCGATCAGGAAGAGAAGCTATATTTAAGAGTAAACTGGTTTTTGTATGGCCATTTCTGACCAGAGGATTAAAAAATCTTGACCTGGCTGTGAAAATATTGTGAACTATTAGGCCAGAAAAGATTTAGGGAGTATGACTGATATGCTCACAGTACCAATCCCAGAATTCAGATATATTTTAGAAGTCGATTGGTTACAGGATTAAAGTTCCATGCTTAGTTTAACTAAAGAGTTTCAGAGTCACTTCACCTTTCTTTAAACAGTGAGCTCAAGGACAAAGTCAGGTGGAAAGGCAAACAGAGGTTGGCCTCTGGTTTAACACTTGAATAGCTCATCTTCTCATGTGGCCTATATATTGAAATATAATTGGAGATGAATTGTAAAGGTTAAATTAAGGATGGGGAAGAGATTTATTCGGTTTGCTTTTCAATGTGAGCTTACCTAATTCACCTTTCCCAGACCAATACATGAACCAAAACACAATTATCCTTTGGCATTCTTCCTTCCATGAATTTTGTGTTCCAGTTTTAAAAAAAATGCATAAAAACTGTTTGGTGTGGTCATCCGGAGTTTTGGAGTGTGTTGTCATCGGTACGCTGATGACACACAGCTCTACTTCCCCTTTTCATCTTCATCAGGTGAGGCTGTGGATGTGCTGAACCAGTGCCTGGCTGCGACAATGGACTGGATGAGGGCTAATAAACTGAAATGCAATTCAGACAAGACTGAGATGCTGTTAGTGGGGGGTTCTTCTGACCAGATGGAGGGTATTCAACCTGTTCTGGGTGGAGTTGCACTCCCTCTGAAGGGCAGGTTCATAGATTGTGGGTTCTCTTAGAACCATTTCTGTCACTTGGGCTCGGGTGGCCTCAGTGGCATGGAGTGCCTTCTACCAACTTCAGTTGGTGGCCCAGCTACGGCCCTATCTGCACAGGGATAACCTGGCTTCAGTTGTAAATTAGATTACTGCAATGCGCTCTAAATGGAGCTGCCTTTGAAGGTGGTTTAGAAGCTGAAAATGCAGCGGCCAGATTGATAAGAGAAACCAGAAGGTTTTAACATATAAGACTGATTCTGGCCCATTTGCATTGGCTACCTGTACGTTTCCGAGCCCAATTCAAGGTTCTGGTTTTAACCTATAAAGCCTTACACGGTGTGGGACCACAATACCTGATGGAATGCCTCTCCCAACATGAACCCAGCCATACATTACGCTCAACATCAAAGGTCCTCCTCCGGGTGCCTAGTCCGAGGGAAGCTCAGAGGACTGCAACAAGGGAGAGGGCCTTCTCCTTTGATGAGGCGTGCCTGGCGTCTACACTGTTATCTTTTCGGCACCAGGACAAAACTTTTCTCCCAGGCATTTTAACAGCTTAAGTTGAGGTTTTTAACTGACTTTTTGGCCAAGCTAAAAGTTTAAAATGTTTTAAATACCAGCTGTTTTATGTGTTATGGTTTTAAATTTTGTATATTAACTTTTTAATGTTCAATCTTTTAATTTTTGTAAACCGCCCAGAGAGCTTCAGCTATGGGATGGTATATAAATGTAAATAATAATAATCATGATAATTATAATAATTTTTCAAAGCCATCAACACCTACGCAATACCCATCTTCACATTCTCATTTGGAATCATACACTGGTCGCACACTGAACTCGAAGAAATAAACAGACTCAATCGCACCAAACTCACAAAACACCGCAGGCTCCATCCCAACTCATGCATTGAAAGAACAACAATCAGCAGGAAAGAAGGAGGAAGAGGCCTGCTAGACATTAACACAATGCATGCTAAACAGATTAAATCACTCAAAGAATTCTTCCACACTAAAAACAACCCCATTCATAAAGCCATAGTAACAGCAGATAAAAATTACACCCCACTTAACATAACACTACAAAACAAAGACCAAACACGACCTCTCTCACTCGCAGAGAGAAAAGATAAATGGGCACAAAAAGCTCTCCATGGGAAGCACTACAACATAATACAGAACCCACAAATAAACAAAGAACAATCATACGAATGGCTCAGGAAGGGGGAGCTATTTCCAGAAATCAAAGGATTCCTAATAGCTATACAGGATCAGGTTATAGCAATCAAGAACTACCAAAAATACATCATTAAAGATAACAGTGTAACAATAGACCTATGCAGGAAATGCCATCAAGTCCAAGAAGCAAGAGACCACATAACAGGAGGATATAAATTCTGGCAGGAATGGACTATACAGACAGTCACAATACAGCTGCAAAGATAATTCACCAACACCTGACCATCATTCAACCTTATCAAACAACCTAAACCATACTATACATACTCACCCAAAACAATCTTGGAAAATGCAGATCATAAAATATACTGGGACAGAACAATTCATACAGACAAGAAAATACCCTGCAACCAACCAGACATAACAGTCAGAGACAAAAAAGAAAAACACACATACCTCATCGACATAACAATACAGAATGACAAAAATGTTGTTGAAAAGGAAGAAGAAAAGAGAGACAAATATACACCACTGGCCATTGGAGTCAAAGAACTATGGCAACAGGAAAAGGTCACAATTATTCCATTTGTCACCTCAGTCACTGGCATCACATCAAAAAAATAGACAGAAAACCTTCAGAAACTAGGCCTACCAAAATATATCCACACCAACATCCAGAAAGTAGTCATAATTAAAACATGATCAAATGTCAGGAAATTCCTGAATCTGTAAAAGACAGCATGACTTGGCAAAGCCCATCATGTCCATCTAGAAAAACCACCACAAGCAAGAAAGAGATGAAATAATAATAATAATAATAATAATAATAATAATAATAATATATTACAAAATAAATGGGCACAAAAATGCATATATTTGTGAAAATAGCATACATGGGATTGGACAAGATAAGCTATATGATCCTTTTCAACTCTTATGATTCTACCCACTATCTACATAGTACCTTTACTTCTGACAGTTATATCATTTCCCCACCAACCAAATACAGCATCATGATTAATGGGGAAATGCAACTTCAAAGCATGGATCCTAAATGCCATGTCTATTCAATGATAAATTAATAATAATAATAATAATAATAATAATAATACACCTACCAGTTTAAGACCAGAGTTTAGGCTATCTCATGTTGCTCAAGTTGCACAATGCCAAGACATTTGAAGTAGTAATGTACTGAATATTTTGAGTCTTCCATTTTTGGCATGGGGGGGGGGGTGAAAACTCTGGAACAAAAGGTTGGGGAGGTGAGAATTTTGAATAACTTTCCTCTTGGGTACAAGGACAGGGTTTCCTCTTACTTTTTTAAATATAGGTGGTGGCTGAGGAGAATATATATATATATATTATATTATAATATAATATAAATTTAAAAATACCCCTTGCATTTTGAGCAGCCACGGACTCTTGAAAGACAAACTTCTCCAGCCTGGCATCTCTTTCTGAACTCCTATGAGACCATGTGACCTCACCCTCTCCTATAGGCAATCATGAAATGCTCCTGAGCTGCAGAAGCTTCTCTGCAAAGCCAGACCAAATGGACTTATGTTCTTCCTAACCGCAGCAAAGAGCAAGCAAGAGAAGAGTCTTTCTGAAGCTCCAAATTACCCATTTATTCTTGTTTCCAAAGGCATTTTTTCCCCACCTTGAACTCATGGAGGGTGACAGTCTGAAGATGAAAGCCTTCTGTATCCAAGTACGCACACCATGTGAGCCAGAACATTGGAAGATACACATTCTGACTACTGTGAAGAGACTCCATAGATACAGGAAGCCATTTATTCAGGCTGTTTCCCTCCACGAATTGAGGGTGACAAACCCAGTAAGGGAGAGGGACATGCTGAACTGTTCATTTTCCTAACATGTTGACTTTAAGCTTTCGTTGAATGCCTGAAAAGGGCTCACCTTTCACTAGAATTGGTTTCAGGTAGTTCACGCAATTAAAATATCAAAACGCTAAGCAGACATGATACCAACAATAAAACAGCAGAATAAAACTGAGTACTTGGGAAGGTTTAAAGATACCTAACTTGCAAATGCTTTGGAGAATAAAAGGGTTGCATGGTGTCTAAAAAGTTAGCAAGGAAGACACCGGTTAAGCCTCCCTAGACATAACATTTTCTAGATGGGGTGATACAGGCCAAAAGGCTGGGCGGGTTTGGACAACACAATAAGCAACAGGAGGTAAAAAGTCAACTGTCCGTTGCATTGCCGATTGTGTCATTTGGAGGGGGACAAACAACTCACGGTGCGCTAATTTTTGGAATTAAGCAACAGAGAAAAACAATGGGCTGCTCTGTTGCTTATCCAGAGACCCGTTGCTTATAGTGTTGTGTGGCGGGCTCCATCGCTTAATTTGACATGCTGTGTGCACTGTTTCAGAAGCCCATAGAGTCTTCCGGCAGGAGTGGCCAAAAGCACCCGGCTGCTCCTCTGCAGCCAGCAGAACTTGCACTGGCTGATGGGATAGCCCCGGGAGGAGGGAGGGCAGAGCAACGGACTGCTAGAAGGATGACAGGAGTTTCAGTCACATGCTGTGCGGGGAGTATTGACAAAATAACACACGGTGAGTTTGCTATTTCCCCCTCCATTGCCTAAAGTGTCGTCTGAACCCTCCCGCTGTCTCTCCAGCTTTCTCCTGCTTCATCTCTGACAAGAAGAGAAGGGCCTCAGCTGATGATGTGAGAGTTGGCCAGTATCTACCTGGGTCCAAAATCTGGACATTTAGGGCTTTAAAATTCAATATTAGCAGTTTGAATTAGGCTTGGAAGTGGATTGGCAGACACTTGGGAACTCTTTCACATGTACCTCTTTTGACATTTATTTATTATTTATCCATTATAGCACTTTTATCCCACCCTTTAGCTAAAAAAAAAACAACCTCTCAAGGCAGCTTAAAAAATAATTCTTGAGACAGTCACTGCCCACAGGCTTACAATCTTAAAACATGACACACAATGAAAGGGGATTGGGAGGGAGGAGGGGGAAAAAAAAACAAATTTAGGCACTGGATTCTTAGTTGCAAAGTCAGAAGGTTCAGAACATTGACAAGATATGAACCAAACAACTTCTACCAGACAAAATCCTGGCAGCTGCATACTGCACCAGCTGAAGCTTTGATAATACGTTTAAAGATGGTGGCACTGCAATCTTCAAAGGCAGCCTCACTATGTATGATGTATTAAAGTGAGCATCCCCAAACTTCCGGTCAGTGGGCACACTGGAATTTTAAGAGAGTGTAACTGGTGCTCTCGCAAAATGGCTGCTATGGGGGAAAACTTGCCCAATCATAAAATGGCTGCCATGATGGCCATGGCTGGTCACAGAACACTCATTTCCCAGAGGCAAATGGGTGAGTCTAACCCCCCACCCACCCACCCACCCACCACCACCACCACCACCACCACCATAATTCACCCAAAGCATTAAGCAGAAGGCAGAGAGATGGGGGCCTGATATAAAACAACAACAACAACAATAATAATAATAATAATGATAATGATAATAATAATCAATTCTTTTGAATCCAAAGGCAGATGGCATTGCAGGATAGCACTTTGCTTTTCAGCAAGCCAGATTTGTTTAAATCTTAAGAAATAAAATTGAAATAAAGTGAGGCAAGGAGCCTGGCAGGGACCAGGAGAGGTGTCTATGGGGACATTGACATGCACAGCAACCATGTTGGGAGACCCCCATATTACAATGATTCAAGTAGAAGGTTACCAGGATATGGATAACTGTGGCCAGACTACCCCTATTCCGTCGTGAATCAGCCCAAGCTGGTAAAAGCCAGTCCATGTGGCTGAGACAAACTTAGCCTCCAATGATGAAGATGGAACCAGAACAATCCCAAGTTCTACAGCTGAGTGTCACTGAGGATGTCCCTTCAAATAAAAAGAAAAAGAGGACCAGTTTGAACGACACAGTAGTGACAATTTGGGATTCTTTTAAATGCAGAGCTTAGCTGCGAGGTTGAGAGGACCTGGTCTGCTGGCTCACACTGCAGCATAGCTGATCCCTAACGTATTTGTGTCAGCACTGCTCATCAGAAAGAACGAGCTGCCAAAATCACCAAGCCATGTGCAAGCACCTCCAGGAGATTTTGCATATCAGCCTTCAGACCCGGTGGTTTTGAGCCGATGGCAACCTGTTTGCAGATACCTTCCAGTTCTTCATTGCAAACGTTAGAAGAACAAATTACGTCGCATCAGTCAGCGCAAAAACTAGATAGCCTTATTCTTCACTGAACAAAAGCTGTTCTCATAAAGTCTGTTTTAAAGCTAGAGGACGTTCAACCCCCACCATTTTTTTAAAAAAAATATACACACTTTACAAATCTTGATTGGAGAAAGAGCATACTCCAGGCAATTAGTCCCCACTCTTCATTAAGATTCCATATGTCTCTAATTATACAAGTGTCATTAAACACAGAGCTAGTGTAGCTACATACACAAACCTCCATGGAGCAGATCAGCAAATTACACCTTCTGCTCAAGAACAGCAAACACTAGTGTAAGAAGAAAGCATTTGGCATTGTGGCAGACACACAAATGCATTGCACAGGGTTAAGACCAAGGACACATTTGCAACCCCAGCTCCATTTTAAGAGAATAGATGTGCAAGCAACATGGCTCCTGAGCTCAGCCAGCCAACAGTTCTGGAGAGGCTTTGAGAAGACTGAGGGGAGACATGATAGCACTCCTCAAACACTTGAAAGGTAGGCTGACCATATGAAAAGGAGGACAGGGCTCATGTAACTTTAACAGTTGTAGAGAAAAGGGAATTTTAGCCAGTGTCATTTGTATGCAATTCGTTCCTGGTGAAATTCCCTCTTCTTCATCACAACAGTTAAAGTTGCAGAGGCCCTGCCTTCTTTTGTATATGGTCACTCTAGTATAGTGCCTGCAACTTTACCTGTTGTGATGAAGAGGGAATTTCACCAGGAACTAATTGCATACAAATGACACTGGCTGAAATTCCCTTTGCTCTACAACTGTTAAAGTTACATGAGCCCTGTCCTCCTTTTCATATGGTCAGCCAATTGAAAGGTTGTCACAAAGAGGAGGGCCAGGATCTCCTATCTATCATCCCAGAGTACAGGACACGGAATAAAGGGCTCAAGTTACAGGAAGCCAGATTCTGACTGGACATCAGGAAAAACTTCCTGACTGTTAGAGCAGTATGGCAATGGAACCAATTACCTACGGAGGTCGTGGGCTCTCCCACACTAGAGGCCTTCAAGATGCAGCTGGACAGCCATCTGTCAGGTATGCTTTAAGGTGGATTCCTGCATTGGGCAGGGGGTTGGCCTGGATGGCCTTATAGGCCCCTTCCCACTCTACTATTCTATTATTGTAATATAAACCCAGAATTACAAACATTATGCAGATTATGCAGATTATCTTCTAGGAAAAAATGCCACCAATTTAGAATATTACCCTTCGAAAAGTGTTGGTTTACACATTATACAGACCACAAAGTGGCCACACATGATTGTAAGAATAGCCTTGCTGGAGTCACAGCAAAGGTCCATGTAGTTCAGGCTTCTGCTGCCAACAGTGGTCAACAAAACACCTCTGAAAAACTCTCAAGCAGGACTTCCAAGCAAGAGCTTCCCCCTATTTATTTAGCCCATGCTTCTGGGACTAAGGTACATTTTAGTGTTGGGAGAACTAGAGATGCTCAAGGTTGCCAAGATTCTCTGAACTCTACTTCAAGGCTGATGGGACTGTTTAGTAATTGTGCCTCCTGTTAGAAAGGCAATTAGCGGGGGGGGGACCAAAAAGGCAAAACAGAACGAGTATTTACCAGCTGCACATGCACACATGCTATCTTAGAATAATAAAAAGAGATCACACCTTTCTTCCGTGAAATCAAAAAAACAGTTTCACTCACAAAAATTCTTGCATATAAAATGCAGGTACATTGTAGCATTTCAAAAGAGTTTGTTCAGTTCGTTCTGTGTTTCATCACACCGGCAGGGATGAGAGAGCATACACATGTGTTCCCAACAATGGTGGAAGTCAGAGAGAGAGGGGCAGCAGGGAAGGGGAGGAGCAAATGGAAAAAAAACATAGGAAACCACATCATAAGCCATAGAGATCCTAAGGCTAGCTGTGGTCAAAATTCCAATGAACTAACTGCAATGCTGCCCCCTACCTTGCAGACGAGGTTGCAATATTCCCAACAAAAGCTTGGTTCACCTCAATCCCATTTTTGTTTGCCCTGTTTTTCTTTTTCGTCAAATGGGGAAAATACATGTTTCCATTCCCATTTTTCAAAAGCATGCACTTTTCTCCCATTGACTATTACATGAAAATATGCGTGCGTGGTTTTTTTTAATCAATTTTAAAGTATGCCTTGTTTAAGAGAACAGAAAAAGGCTCCACTATGCACACTTTAAAGTCTCCACTGAGTACAACAGAGACATATTTTTATTTTGTTAACCTGTCCCCAAGGGAGAGTGGAACTTCGCACATGCATACATACACACGCACCAACAGATGGGGAGGAGCTTATATTCTTCTTTCCTGGTGTGTGCCATAGTACTGATCTATATTGAATCTGTGTGCACTTACAGGAGAGTAGAGAAAGCTATCATGCATAGCTCCACTATATGCATTTCTATTGTTTACTTTGGCCCTGGTGCTTGGACCCAGGGTGGAATCACCGATAACAGATAGAAACTGAAGGAGATATTCTCTAACCTCTCATCTGAAGTTCAGCTGCCCATACAGTGGGATTGTTAGCTTGGTGTTAACATGTTTATTCATTACTAATGTGATTGTTTCCCATTTCATGTCTTGTGTCTTCATTCGTGGTGGTGGGGAGTATATATACCTATAAAGCTGAAAGTATGAGTGTGGCCTCCTCCACACGAGACGTTTAATGAGCCTTGAAGGCTCATTATAAATTTTACCTACACACGAGCGGAGCGCAAAACGGGCGTACAGGCGCGTTATCTCCCCGATAATGCGCATTTTCGAACGCGCGTTAAATAGCGACTTTTATTTTGCTCCGGCCGTTAAAGCGCATTTTCGCTGTGTGAACAAGCGATTATGCGCATTAACTACCTGTAAAGTGCTTTTTGGGCATCTTTTAATGCGCTTCGCCGCTTCTCGCCGCCTCCCGTGCAGAGGGATTAGGCGTAAATGCGCCTCCGCGAAAATGCGCATAATCCCCGAACCGGGCGCAAAAGCGCATCCTTGTGGAGGGGGCCTAAGTCACGTATGTCCGGAAATGTTTACCCACTTCCAGATGAGTTAGTAACTTGACACGGTGACACAGTGATAGGTCTGCCAGTACAACGTACCAGAAAAATCTAAAAACACAGATTTTGGGGGGTTAAATATTTTTTAAAGAATTTAATAAAAACCAAGGCTTATGCCTACAACTCCCAGCACGCCTTGGGCAGGAGGCCAGACTTACTGGCCTTTGCCGGCCATTGTGAGTGCCCAGGCGGGTGGCTGCTGCATGTCTTTCACAACCTGACTCCTAAGGTTGGGCTCGAGCAGTCAACCCAATTCCACATAAAATGAAACAACCCACATAAATGGGCTGCATCCATTTGCGGTTCCATCCACCCACCTGCCATGTGTGGTTTTAAAACCATAACTAGATACAACAGTGTGTCTTTGAGAGGCTGAACTCTGGACATGCTCAAAGGCACCCCATCCTGATATCGCTGTTTTCTCAGAAACTGGGGGAAATGCACACACAGCTTGCACCCTAAACAGGGAGGGAGGAAAGGGAAGCACTCTGTGCATGCCCAGAAACAGACCCAACAAAGGGGGGAAGTGCCTGGCCCAGCCCTGACCCTTCAGTACAGGCTCCAGATGGAGCACTTGGTGGGTGAGACATGCAGGACAAGGCAATCAGTCATTCCTCCATTCACTCTTCTGTCTCAATAGTAAAGTCAGGCTTTTACATTAAAATCATAAACTTTATCCAGTAATTCCTGCATCTGTCTTGAAATGTTGTGGTTTAGTTATAACAGGAAAAAAAACACAGCATAAAAAGTCTCATCAAGTTAAAAATCCCTGGAAAACATATATATATATATTTTAAAAAATAACTTGGCACTTAAAAGCCATTAGTGCAGTCACCAGGCCAGCCTGCCTGGGAAAAAGAAATCCTTAAGCAAGGTGCCACAACTAAGAAGGCCTGCTCTCCCATGACACCTCAGATGTATTCAAAGATTAACATTATTCAGAGAGCTACAACTCCCAGCATGCCTTGGGTGGGAGGGAAGACTTATTGGGCTTTGGCGGCCATCATCTATAAGTAGTTCGCCATCCTGGGCCTGAAGGGAGAGTGCCTGGGCTGGGGCAAGAGGTCACCGCTCTGGGCCTGTCACTGACGGCAATGGCCAAGCTACCCATGAATCAGTGTAATGTGGACTGGCTCAGCCAGACTTCACTTCCCATGAGCTTCAGCAGCAGGACTCCAACTGGGCAGGTTGGGAACCACAGCAAAAGGAATGCCAGGAATTGTCATTTTTGTTTTCTGTGGGGGACAAGGAAAATCACGGTGACAGCTTCAAGGTGGCCCTGGCCATGTATTGAGAGTAAGAGAAAGGGGGGGGAGAGAAACTAATATAATTTGTTTTAAAATTACTTCACAGGCCTAGGACTAGCCTACCTTGAAGGGTTGTCATGAGGGTGAGAGAGGAAAAAAAAAAGAAATGGATTTAATTTGTTTAAAGGTTTACTCAGGCCTAGCACCACCCCGCAACTTTAAGATGATTACGTCACAGACATATATTTCAGGGGGCCCGAGCAACACCAGGTAGAAACTTGAAATCTGGCACTCTGGTGTTCTGGCTGCTTTCCTTTTTTCATAATAATAACTTCAGAGCACATGCATACAACAGTTCCTCACATCCACTGAGATCCGCTTCCCTACTATATGTTATTCAGATATCTGGGCAATGCCGGGTCTATTTTGAAAACGTATTTTTATGTTCGCATCTTTTTTTAGCTGGTAGAAAGGGTGTTGTGTGTCCTGATTGTTTTTGAAGTTTAGACAGCTTCTCTGGCCAAAGCATGATAAGAGGTGTAGACTTTGCTCTTTTCCCAGGCATTTAACAGTGTATGTTGAAGGGTTTGTTGTTGTTGTTGTTGTTTGACCCAAAATCGTTGTTTTAAATGGATATTGTATTTATAATATGTTTTTATGCTTTTTATGCTTTTTAAATTTTGTATATTGGTTTTTTGATGTTCAATGTTTTAAATTTTTGGAAACCGCCCAGAGAGCTTCAGCTATGGTGCGGTATATAAATGCAACTAATAATAATAATAATAATAATAATAATAATAGGCAATTGAGGTAAAACAAAAATGTGGTTTATCACGAAGCTCTAATTTAAAATCCAGTTCTTATTAACTAAATTTTCCATTTATTCTAACAAAACAATTTACGAACTCAACCAAACTAAAAAAAACAACCAACCTAAAGATAAATAAGTTGCAGAGAAATTTATTATTCATCAAATAAATGTCATAAACTTTATTCACAGACCCAAGCAACGCCGGCCATATCGGTTAGTATGTGTATATATATATATATATATATATATATATATCAGTTATTGGGAGCTGATCACAACGCACATCCAACTACACTGCAGAGCCAAGGTGTAGACTAGGACTAACATGGCAACTCTTCTGCAATTTGCCAGAAATGCTTATGTGCCCTTTTTAAAAAAATCCTCTTTCATTACTTTTTACAGGTGGATTTAAATTTTAAAGCATCAAGTGACAATTTCAAGGACGTTTCCCCCTTTCTAATCAGCTGTAAGTATGGACTCCTAACGCAATAAATTACTCTTATATGCATTGAAGCTTAACTATGGCAGAATTCCAAACGTTCTCTCTCTCTCTTTCTCTTGAGGTAATAGACAAGGTTCAACATTTGCCTTTCAAATGTATCATAATGTCAGCCAAGTTTTGATTTGTCATGCAGCACCAGCTTATTAATTGCCCAAAAATTATAAATTAAGATTCAACTAATGGACTAAACTGAGGCTGAAGTCCTACTGACATCACCCCCAGATAACTACAGCTAAATATTTTACTTTTTAAAGACAAAGTTTCCCTAGTAGCCAATCTAATAGAGAATTTCAGTCAAAGTGAATTATCCTCCTTTCTTTTCATGGCTTGTGGGTATTTAGCATCAGAAACACATTAACAAAATGCAAATGGACCTGAAATCCTATAATGGACTGTTGAAAGAAAACCAGTGCAGAACCAATATATATGACAAGATCAACTATATTGCCACTGAGCAAATAGCTTTAAAGCGAAATATACAATTTGCTTACAAACATGTCAGCTCTTAGATTGTGGCAGAGTAATTCTCTATTAATCAGCCTTATTGCCATTTCAGAGTGTGGAATTCTGTTCCAAATATCTGTTAGCAGTCTGTCTATAATGTGTGGGTGCAAAACACCTATTTTTAACCACTTGTACAATCAGTGATAGAGAGGTACAGCCTCCCCCCTTATGGAAGTTTAAGTTTTAAAATAATAAACCTCTCATTGCCACTAAAGTCTTGCACCAATTTCTCTGGAATTTTCAACTGAGTAGACACATCTAATCTCCCATGTGAGGGAGTTTCAACTTTCTACCTCTTAAAACAAAAAAGTTACCGCACATTATTTTTCTAAGCCCACAGTCAGTTTAAAACGCCACAAAATGGAGATCCGATCCACCAATTTTTTCTGATCTGGATTGGACCTTGTCAGATCGGATCGGATTGGATGGCTGGTCGGATTGGATTGGATCGTTTTCCTCCAATTTTTGGGTGGATCGGATTCAGATCATGGATCGGATCGGATCTGCTGCACATCCCTAGTAATCATGCATTATTGTTTAAGTATTGCATTTATATCCTGCTCAACCTTCAAGGAACATGATTCTTCCCCCACCACTGCCAATTTTATTCCCACAACAAGGTAGGTTATGCTGAGAAATGGTGATTGCATTAGTGATAAATGGGGATTTGTGAACCTGGGTCTTCCAGTCCTTGTCCAACACTCGAACCGCTATTTCACTCTGATTCTTAACTCTTCTGTGTTGCAACTTTGGCTAGACTGTGTCATATATATTTATATGAGTATTAGTAGTAACAATACAACTGGAGAAGGCCAAAAACAATGGCATGATTTCTATTTCTTTCTTTATTTTTTATTTTATTTACAATATTTATATACTAGTCCACATCTAAACATGTGCTTGCATGTAAATAAAAACAAACAAACATCCAGCTTAGATTTCTGTGATACACAAATAAAATTTTGCTATTTTTTATTTGTCCTTCAAAATTCTTGGAGATATTTGGGCAAATTCATCTTTAATTTTGCCTCAGGAGAAATTTATTAGCTATTCAAGGATCCAACGTGTTCCCTGAGACATTGTCCTGAGGAAAAAGAAAGGCCAAATACTTGAAGATATTTCATTTTAGAAGAGTCATACAATGGGACACTCCAAATCCACAACAAAACTTGCTTTTGCTGATTCAGTGGTTTTGGTTCCTTTCAATGTCCATGTGAAGAAAAGCAGTTTATTAATAACGAGTTGGATCCAAATTTAGAGGCATGGTTCAGGGTTTGTGGAAGAGGATTTCCACACTCTATATCCCCATCGTGGCTCCTCCAGCCACCTAAAATGTTACACAGTGAGCCAAGGGACACTGAAGGCTATGAGGTTCATCAGACTAGTGTTTTATTTCACACACACTACAGCCCATTTATGGATGTGCATGTATCCTTTAGACAACAACATCTGCCTCCCGCGCGCCTCCTGTTTTTCCATCACAAAATGCCCCCCTTTTAATCTGACTTTACAAAATGGAATGTGCCGCGATCTTCTGCTATGTGCAGGAAAAGTGAATAGGCCACGTGGTCTTTTCTTACTTCCTCTTTCCCTCTGGGAAGAAAGAGGAAGTAATGAGGGACAGGAGCGGGGGCAGAGAAGCGACGGTAGGGAAACGTGATTTCCTCACCATCTGATGATGCTCTGTGGTACAGGGGCTGAGGGGGAAAGGGTTTCCTCTACAATTGAGCAAAGACACATTGAGGGCAGGGCCCAGAGATGTGGAGGCTGGTGGCCCATCTGACTGGGGGTGGGGTGGATGGCAGGTCATTGGATGTGGGGCTAAGGAATCCCTGGGAGCAGAACCTCTCTGCCTATTTAAAGGCGCTGGGCTGACTCCTCAAAGTAAATAGCTACCAAGCAAGTGAGCACATATACACACATATGAACACACATCTCCTTCTTCTTCTCCGGACCTCTTTTCCAACTTAATGCTTAGCTGGCTTGGCCCAGCCAATGAGCCAGTCAGCAATGCCCTCATGGGTGACAACGAGGGGAAGGGGTCTTCTCATCTATCTATATCAAAAGTGCCCTGAGGCAGTGGGCGCATCCCACTGCTTGGTAGCCTGTGGGGAAAAGCTCTGCGCATGTGCATCAGAGTGTGTCTATGCACAGTCCTGCAAGTTATGCTGCTATGATGGACCAGGAGTTCTTGGTCCTGGCGTGGCAGCGCAGCAGCAGCTGATCACCACAATTGGAAAAGCCAGAGGCAGAGCAGCCAAGATTGTTCTTTTAGTTAAGTACAAGTAGGTGTGTGTGTGTGCGCAGTGGTGGCAGCTGCAGAGCAGCTCCCAGAGAGCCCATCTTAAAAGCATCAGTCCTGGAGAGGCACTGGAGCTGAGGAAGATAATGGCAGTAACTGTAGGTACTTTGCCTAGCACTTCTTTTTATAGCGTTGAGCTGAGCAAGCGCTAGGTGGCTGGAGCTGCCTTCCATCTCCGTTCTGTTGGATAACGGGAACAACTCTGCATGCTTCCAGGCACTAGGGGGCGATAGAGAATGTTCTGCAGCTTGATTGGTTTCTATTTCCTGTTCTCTCCCATCCTTTTCCTCTTCCACTGCAACAAGTACCATGTGGTCTCTCCAGAAAGGAAGCAAGTAACAGTACTGCATGCCTTCACATGCTTGCCCTCATGCACCCAGCTTGAAAGGCTGCTTGTAGTTATGCAGTGTTAGATTGCCTTCTTTGATGCTATGTATAAATGCACTAATAAAGTAAGTTAATCTGAACTTCTTCTTAATTGGCTGTAGCCGATGCTTATTGCCACCAATAATTTATGCCGTGTTGCCATGCTTTCTTTATATAAAGCAACTCTGTGGAAAGTCACAGCAGACTTTCCAAGCCATCCACTCCCTGTTAAGCTTTGGGGAGGCACCAGAGAGACACTGGGGGAACCTGGAGCTGCTACTGCTAATTTGGCAGGTGAATAGTCTTTGAGACTTCTGCTTCCTGCCTGAGAAACCATTGCCAAGCTTTTTCACTCTTTCTCATATTTTTTAAATATTTGCTGCTCACCCCCATTTTAAAACAAATAATCAAATGTTCCCTATTCTGTCTGCCATATATCAGCTCTTCAATTTGGTGTCAACCTCTACAGCCAAATAGAAATTTGCATTGTGGAAAGTGAAAGAAAAATTAGGGCATCCAGTTCTGGAGCTTATCTGCTCCTGCCAAGCCTTGCACTAAGGATCCCATAATTGCTCTGCTACTGCTGACACCAACACAAGTTGCTTAAACAATATGCCCTAGATTGCTGTTAGCAATGTCAGCTTTTCCAGGGAAATCGAGGCAAGTAGAAGAGGACTCAGCAGGTAACGGATGGAAGACTGGCTTATAGGAAACTTTGTTTTCAAAATACAAACTATTAAGGTTGCCTGATGTGTTCAGTTACTAATTCAAAACCCTGTTCCGTATAATGTGTTTCATCAAAAGTGGGAAGGAACTGAGAAATGACTCTAAGACATAGTATAATATGCCAATAGTAAGCATATGCTAACAAAATAATCTCGTTGCAAGATAAACAGACAGCCTTTCACAATCAGAATGAGCACCAGTGCTACATTACTTAAGCTTGACAGGAAAATATGGGATTGTTATCCTGTAAGGAAAAAAAAGAAAAGTTGGGATACACCTGTGCTGGCCCAGACCTAAACCCTGTGGTCAGGAAAATCATGGTTCAGATTTTGTGGAGTTTTCCATTTCAGACTGCAGGTGGAGAGACTCCATGTGCCTGAAAGTTGTTGTGGAGGAAAAAGTGCCTCCATATAGAACTCTTCCCCTCTCTTGCTACCTCATTCATATACAGAACGTTTGGGGTTTGTTGGGTGTATGGGTGTATGACGGAGTGTATGACGGAGCATTCAGACTTAAAATCCTCCAGTGAGATCTGCACATTTAAAGCTCTTTCAAGGCGCATTAAAAAATTTACCTCTACAAGAACAGAGTGCAAATCGGGCGTAGAGGCGCGTTTTCTCTCCGATTATGCACATTATCGAATGCACGTTAAACTGCGAGTTTTAATTTGCGGCGGCAGTTAAAGCGCCTTACCGCCGTGTAAACATG
This sequence comes from Anniella stebbinsi, assembly GCA_029215795.1. NCBI lineage: Eukaryota > Metazoa > Chordata > Lepidosauria > Squamata > Anniellidae > Anniella > Anniella stebbinsi. The sequence continues at coordinate 5,103,993 of JARDYH010000006.1, forward strand.
CGATTCTCCGCATGTCAACAGTTTAAAGCGTGTTTCGGTCATCCGGTAATGCGCTTCGCCGCCTCTCATACAGAGGTATTAGGAGTAAATGCGCTTCCGCGAATATGCACATAATCGGGCAGCCAGGCGCCAAAGCGAATCCTTGTAGAGGGGGTCTCTGTTCAGATGACATGCAAAGCCACAGTGGATAAGCATTCTGAGCTAAACATTATGGCTTAGTGTATCGTGTGAACCATTCCTAACTAAGGTGGCTATATAGCCATGGTTTAAACACTTCCACTAAGCTTTTACTGCAAAAGGGTTAGCAGCCTAACCATGGCTTAGCACATTGCCTGAACAGGCCCCATACGTTCCTTCTGTATTTATAGCTTGCCTCATAGTTTGTTGACTTCTTGATTTCCAACACTGCTGGTTCTACCCTCCTTCTCCATCTTTGAATTTTTCTCCACCTTCCCTTTCCTGCTGCAGAGATATTCCTCTTTTCTGGGCAGGCCCATGACACAAGCCTGGCTAAGATTCTTCTGTCCATCCATTGACAAGTATTATCTATTGTCATGGAAACACATGAACTAGTACAACTCTGTCAGAGAATCCCAGGGGAGTCCAAGTTGTATTGGTTCAGTATCAGGGTGACAGAGCAGATGTTTATTCCTAGGTTCTCATATGGTTTCAGCGATTTGGGCCCGAAGGCTGCTCAGAGAGCATGCAGGGGGCCTATCACAATGACAGAGCAAACTGTGATATGGTTCTCCTCCTGCTATTCCACACTGCAAGCTAAGCACAATTGAAACATGAAGGTTGATAATAGGGATATATGAGAAATTAGTTTCAGTTCATCTTTTACCAGGATTTACCCAGTTCATACCTCCCACCATGAAACATGGACCCAAACGCTATCTTCGGTGATGCATCGAACAACAAAAGGTAGGTTTTAAAAAATGCCTGAAAGAATGCAGGCTTGTGGGAAATGCACAAAAGTATACTTTATTCAATGGGAGAAAAGGTGTATGTTTCAAAAATGTGTTCAATTGATGCATGCATTTGGGAAATGTGTATGGAAATGTGCACAATTTCCTGGCTCTGTGGAACTTGAGCCAACATGAGATAACTCTAACACCGTTCTTAAGCTAGCAGTTTTTTTTTTTTATCATTTAATGCATTTTTGCTTTGTCGGTATTTGCCTGGGCAACAGCTACACTTTCCTGATCCTGTTCTACATTTCTCCACCAATTAGTGAATTTCTTCTATACCTGCTGGTTTTCTTCCCAGGGTGCTGGCGTTCACATCTGCCTACCTGTATTCTAGTCCCCCTCGGTCAGATCTCCCAGCTCAGCCCCTTAGTCAGTAATCAACTCTGAGTTGAGTCTCCTCTGGTTTCACCCAAGTGCTTCACAGAGGTTCCCACCTTCTTCTCTCCTTGTGTTTGTCTGTCTATCACCAATTGCTGACAATTTATTTCGGAATGTAGGTACTAAGGATACTACTGAGCCCATCATTCATAGCCCAGGAAAGCAGATAGACATGACTAGGTGGCAGTTAATCATAGGTATTCAAACTGCCCTGTATCACCTGAAGGGAACATTTCCTCCTTGACTGATTTGTACAAAGCCCTACAAATGGAAATGTATCACTGAAGCAATGGTAAACCAGTTATGAATAAGCATATATTGCGGGTGGGGGAAACATGGAAATGCTTGCAAAGAACAACATCAGTATTAGATGATTTGCTAAAGCAGGAACTGTGTAGAACATGTTTCCACACAGATTTTCAGATCGAATATGGCATTGTTGTTTTCTGCCACACACACCACAATAGGAAGTACCAGTTACTCAAGTCCCCGTTCAGCTACGGGTCAGTCAGTCTTTTGGAAAATACTTCACACAGTTATTCTGAACGTAAAATGAAGGAAATCTCATGGAAGCCCGTAATATACTTGGAGGAAGCATGCGACACAAAATAAATAAATAATTAAATAAATAGACTTAGGGCAGTATCCAAAGAGGTGCTTCCTCCCCAGTCAATTCTCTTCCCTCCTGGCAATTTCATAGCACAAGTGGCCCCCACTGCATGCGCTACAACAATTGAGTACTTCTGGGACTTGTTTCTGCAAGGAGGTGGGTTAGTGGAGCTTGCATATGGGAGCTCCGCCAACCTGCCTCCTCCCATAAATGAGCATTTCCACTTATTTCTGAGCTTACCCTAGGATGCGCTAAATCTCCCCTGCAGAAGTGGTGGATCCCGCTTGCTCAACAGAAGTGGTGGAAGCCACTGCTTAAGGAAGGGAATCAGCCGGGCAAAAAGGAATTGGCAGGGGTGTAAGTGCCCTGTTGGATTCTGCCTTTCAGTTTCACCCCATGGAGAAGCGATTCCCCTTCCCAGCACTTATTGTGAACAAATTAGCTGAGGATAAAAAAGTGGCCCATTTATTATAATTGTTAGACCTCATGTGATCTGCCATGAGGAATCAACTGGGATTTCATGGAGACATGAGCTGCAGGAAATGCTGCCTCCACATAAAAGGCAAGTCCATGACTCCCCAAGAAAGGTCCACCACAGCTGCACAATTGCTGGCAGTCATGTGTGCACCCACCATGTAGAGGCCATTGTTCATGTGACATATATTATTTTCCTTTTGCAAGCTCATCACCATTGGCTATTGTTTTCAGGCCAAGCACTCTCAGTTAGGCAGTCACAAGACAACACTGAGAGCTTCATCACATGGAAGAAGATTGTGTTGGCTTACCATCGCTTCTCCGCCCACACGTTTGTCCCTCATTACTTCCTCTTTTGAAAGAGGAAGTAAACAACGTTCACGTGGCCCATTCCATGGGCCATTTTGATTGCGCAGCTTCTCCTGAGCACAGCAGGAGATAGCGGCGACTTCCATCTTTAAAAAATAAGTCAGACTTACTGGGGTCAGGAGACGCATAGGAGGCAGACGACGTTGTGAGAGGGACCCGCAAAAATCCGTGAGCGCCCAATAACGAGCGTGCAATAAAATGCTCTCCTGATGGAGCTCTTTCAATAGCCCCCATCCTTTGATGGGAAATTACAGCTTGCCGTAATGGGTAGGGCAGGAGCCAAAAGTGGGTGGGGCCAGTATCTGAAGTGGGTGGAGCCAATGCCATACTACATTCTCTGTGTGTGTGTGTGTGTTCATATCTCTGTCCATCTCTCTCTCACACACACGCATACACACTGCATAGGTCATCTGTTCAATTCTCTCCCCCCTCTTTGTCTCCCATTTTTTTTCTCTCTCCCCCCCCCAGTAGCACTTAGGACTTTTTTTTTAAAAAAAGTTCCCATTGGCACATATGGGATTTTAAAAAAGTCTAATTGCTATATGGGGCGGGGGGGGAGAGATTGGGTGTATGTGGAAGGCTTTTCTCAAACTTAATTGCAGTCTGTGGGGCAGGGGTAATTTGTGAAAGAGTGTGTTGCATCATCATTTAGCAATGTGGTATCCTAGAATTGTACATTCCCTAACCCTTCCATATATATATATATATATATATATATATATATATATATATATAGCCAAGCAGGCAAACTCACAACAAAATGATACCACAACATTGCATTATTAATTGTTGGGGGGTCAACCAACTCGTTTAGCTCTGGCCTCAGTGTCAGAAAAAGACACTTCTATAACGTAGCTGCAAATGCTTCCTCTGTCCCATTCTGAAACATATCCGAGGCCTGAATTAAATAATGAAGACAATTCTCTTTCTTATTCTACCCCCACCCCACCCCCAGAGACCCTAACCTCCGGCCTCTGATGTGTACTATGCTTCCATCTTATTTTTAGAGGCATGATCCATTTTTTTTTCTTCCCAGGCAACTCAAGATAGCCAACATGATATTCTTTTGGGAAATGCACCATCAATAGCAAGCTGTAATTAGGCTTTCAATGTGGCTGGAACCCACAGGCTTGGTGTCAGATTTTCTCGTTTAATTTTGTTTCAAAAAGAAGTGATCTAGCAACTCATGAACCATGTTCTGCAACAAAACATTAAATCTTTCGGAATGTCACTGTACCTTTATTCAGAAAGCTTTTAGGGCCAGTTCTCATATTAGATTCCGCCACCACCAAAATATTGTAACTACTGTAGGCCATTCCCTGTGACTGGGAGCAAGCTCAAACCTATTGTCTTAAAAAAATGTGGCATGAAAAGCTGTCATCGGTCAGTTATGCGAGAAAATAGAGTATCTTGGACATTATCAAGTATGCTGTGGCTGTCATGCCCCCCACTGGAGGAGTCCTCTTCAGAGGAAGAGATAGAGGCCCAGAAATTCAGGGCACCCTAGACCAGAGCCTGCCATCAGACCCACAAGAGCCAGAGCCCTTGGGGGAGATTGTTGCAAGACTATCCTTGTCAGGAGAAAGGATTCTGCCTCTGAGGCAGAGATGGGAAACCCCCTGAGCCCCAGGAGTGCCATCACCTCAATCAACAGGCAAGTAAGGCTCCTGTGGCTGAGTTCAGGTGACAGTTTAGGCAACGGAGCGGGGGAGAGGCAACTGACCGTTATTTTTGCGGTGCTCCCCACATGACACATTGCCCCCCATTGCACGGCAATGGGTCTCTGATAAGCAACGGAGCAGCCCGTTGTTTTCCTCGTCATTAAATAATATACTGTCTGTTGTGTGTGTCCCTGACACACACAACACAATAATCAATGCAACGGACAGTTGCCTCTTCCCCCCCTCTGTTGCCTAAAGTGTCATCTGAACTCAGCCAGTGTGTAGGAGTGCTCACCTCCAGAAAAGGTCTCCTCATGAAAAATTGACTCCTCAGGAGTAAGGCTCTGCAAAGGGAGGCTTGATTACTGCAGCTGAGCTCTAGGTGGAGTCCAGAAGGCTTTGGGCTTAAAAGCCTTCACATAAAATTCTCTCAGTGTTGGAACAACTTGGTCCATCCTGCCTTGTATCCTGAATTATGCCTGGGACTGATGCCCTGTTTCCTGACCTTTGGACTTCATAATGTATCTGACTATGATTTACCATGTTTGACCTCTTGCTTGTTATCCTGCCCACTTCTGTTGTAGCCTGAACCCCATCAGCTAATCGGACCACCTGTAGGCTGGACTGTTTGCTAATTCTACTGCATCTCGAACCTGCTATAGCCAAAGCAGGACACTGGCCAAATCACAGTCTTTGGTTAACATTACTTTGAGGTCTTTGGAATCTGTAAACCCTCTATCAATCTCATGCTACTTTGAATAGCAGAACTAATATAGTTAAAGCATGGGTGGGGAACCTTCAGTCCAGTGGGTGGATGCAGCCCACAGAGCCTTCTCATCTGGTCCTCAGCCTCCCTCCTCAGCCTGTCTCCTCACAGCAATTAGGGTATGAACTCTATAGCAGAATTCATTACAGATTCCTCAGATGTATTCTAGGTTTTGGGGAGACCAGGATTGCCTTATCATGGGACCCATCAAGGCTCTCCAAAAGAAGAGGTTGGTGTGCCTACTCCTAATACCACACGTTGATGATTTGCCTGTTCCATGTGGGAAACCCACTTGTGTGATTCACACATAATAAATTATAAGCACAGTACTTCCAAGAAAGAAGTAACTTCCATGTAGGAATTGTTTAATGTTTGAAGAGCCCCCCTCAGGATGTCAGCTGATATGACATGACCAAAAATAATTTAAAAAGCAGAATATAAAGCTATGCATAGCCAACTTGGTTTTACATCAACTATCATCACTTCTCGATGGGTGTGCAACTTTTTTTGTGATGATTAAAAATGAAATATGGGTTCTTTACTACCAAGTTAGATACATGAGGTTGGATCTGGAGTCCCCCTTCCACTAGCAGAAGCGGTCCTTCCATTGATGTAGGAAACTGGAATCCAGCAGACATTAATATTTTGTTTAGTCTATTTCCCATAGCACAGATTGAGAGAAAAAGAAAATATGTAGTAGGAGTCTTTAGAATGATACACAGGTGGTACCCCCATGTAAACCTTTCCCAAGGCCATAACAAATTCCATTTTAGGCAAGTAACTATTTGCTGTTGTTGTTGTTTTAGAAAAAGTTTAGTGTTTTGTTGTCTTCCATCAGGGTTCCTCCAGTTTAATAATACATGATGTTTCATAATGAATAAAACAAAGTGAAGGTAACATCAACAAAAAACATTGACAAACAAAGAAAAGAAAAAAAAACATCAATATTTTAACAGCAACCTGAGCAAACCTCTAAAGCCAACATTATACTGAAATATCATATCTGAAAAGTCAGATGAAGAAATAGGCATGCAGGCTTGCTCTAAACAAATCTGCAGATAGAGCTATAACCTGTAATGAAATGTTCCTCAAAGTCCTCCATTTTGAAAGAATAATTTACAAATTTGAAGCCAATCCAATGGTTTTAATCCTGCAAAGCTTTAGTAGAGGTGGGGGATTTCTCAGCTGCCAGTACAGGCATAGGTCAAACCTAAGATGCTTTCTGAGGCTATCATATTGATGCCCATTTCCTGATGATGACAATATCATGGGAGGATTTCCCGGTGTGTGAATGTACCATCACAGACATAGCACCATAAGTGGAAATGTTATATCTTCTCCTTTCACCTCAAGATCAGTGGAGTCGTTTCATATTCAGTTGTCAGTCAACAGGTCAACAAGTCTGGAGGCATCAAGTAACACACTTGCATGAATGAACCAGACCCAAGTAATAGGAGATCAAGGGGACTTAAATGTACAGGCAGGCAGACTAACAACAACCATATGAGAGAAGCCAGTAGGGGAGCTTTAAGAAAAGAAAAGAATGTGCATCCCACATAGTGAGAAACATGTAGAAACTACCAGTAATACAATGAGCGAAATCCATTTTGGTACCAAATATTGACAAGAGGTTCTCTTCAGACATTACTTCCACCTGAGAACAGGCCTCAACCTCACACAAATTTATGCAATTCTTTTCCTGCTGTAGAGCTGGATTACCTTTCTCAATCTTATCTCATATTATTATTATTATTATTATTATTATTATTATTATTATTATTATAACTCAGAGAATTTTAGAGCAAATCCAAATGTTGGGGAAATTGCCCTTCCAGCCTTGCTTCCATTTCATTCCTCCTTTTCTTCCCAGGTCAGTGGTGGTGGCAGCAGAAGTGGCATGTAGGGAGAGAAGGGGACATGTAGACCCCTTTCCTTCTCTCTTCATCTCCCAGGTATGCTGACTAGCAGAAGCCCTGTGGAGGATTACGAGCTCCATTACACCAGCGATTTATCACTCTCTATGTCTGATATGTGTTTTTGCCGCACAATACTCACATAACGTCCCTGTCCTGTGCTCATCTTGCCTCTTCCCCTCTGTTTTCCATCTTATTTTGGAGCAGGGAAAGTCAGTTTTTCCTCCTCCATGTGCAATAAAGCTGTGCCTCCTTACCATGTATTGCTGTCCTTGTGCTATAACGGACCATCCCATTTTTTGTTGGGGGCATGTATCTCGAAGTGTGGTCTCGCTGACAACAGAGGAGGGCAGGGCAGTTCTCTGCTGAACTGCTCAACCATGAAGGGGGAGGGAGAGAGGGTGCCCAAACTCTCTCCCATTCAACTCTTTGGTTCTTACTCCTGAGTAAGCATGTCTGGGTTTCCTGACCAGAACAATGTGGCCAACATTGACCACAAACTTCTCAAAAAACTAATGGTAATACTTTCTCTTCACTTACCTTGTTTAACATGACCTTAGTGTGTTGTGTGCAGTTTCAGGCTACTGAACAATTGTATTTGCGTAGAAATATGCAACTACGGAAGAACTGTAGAGCTTTAAAACCCACATTTCATTCTGGACCTTGAAGTTGTTCTCAGAAGGCTAAGCAACTGTACTCTAGTCTCTTTACCAAAGGGAGGACTGAATACATCTGACCTGGGAGATCTAACAGGTATTTGAAACTGAGCTCTTCCCTCACACTGAAAGATTAAACCACCTTTAAAGTAAAGATAAGACACAATCCTATGCATGTTTAGACAGAGGGAAAGGTCCTTCAACTTGCCGCATTTCCCAGCCAGCATGGCTGGAAGTTCTAGAACTTTTCTTGTCCGTCTAAGGGCATGAACCTCTGCATTGTTAATCTCTGAGGGTTAGAGAGTAATTTGAAACATCTGAATAATTGCAGGTTCACCCAGTGTGGGTGTTCACCTCACCAAATGGTAAGAAGATAGTGGGGAGAAGAGTTGGGAGAAAGTAAGGGAAGATACCATGAGCACGTTAGCAAGAAAGCCTACTCTTAAAGTATACACAACATTTTCTTTTTATTCCCATGGCATAAGTACAAATATTCCCTGGGCTATACTTCACTTGAGCTCTGCGTATCACTGAAATAGTTAACAGCTTCAGAGAACGGAATTTTAACCTTAATAAAGAGAAGTTTTGAGGGTTTTGAGATGTGTTCAATACAAATGAATTGGTTCAAATGATGTATTGGCACCTTTAAAAATATACATCATTTTTTATAGCAAAACAACGGTATGCATGTCCTCACCACTTCCTTGTTCTACAGTTCAGAAGTTCTAAGAAATATAATCAAAAGGCACAGATTGAGCTTACACGTTTTAAAGATGCCTGTCGTTTAAAATGGTAAGCAATTAAGAGTTTCAAAAGCAAAACAGAAAACAAAAGAATTCAGCAAAGATGTTTTCATTTTCTATTTTCTTCAACACCACCTGGGTATCCCAGCTTCAACACAAATTACTGTTCTATGTTAAGAAGAACCAACACGGTACCATAAATTCTTCTCCAGAAAACCACAGTTTCAGAGGCTTTTGTTTGCAAGTGTGAAGTCCTAGGAAAAAACTGGACTGATCAATAGTTGAGAGGATTCCCCTTCTCTCAATTCATTCTGTAATTTCATTTAGGCAAAATGTGGTGGCAATGGAGGCTGGTGGCTCCAATTTCGGGCTGTGGTTCCATTCTGAGTACAATTCCTTTAGAATTCTAAAGGAGCTATCCAAGGTGCTGAAGCCATTTTGGAGCTATGGTTCAGCACCTTGGATAACTCCTTTAGAGTTCTGCCTGATTTGGACTATAACCCAGGATAGAATCATAGTCTCACTGAAATCAGACAATTTACTTTAGTTGAATTTGCCCAGACACCAACCTCCAGCAATATTCATGACCTGGCTCCAGGGCAATTCCAGAATGTTAATTGTCCTGTTTCTGTCTCTGAGCTATTTCACACACTATGTAGCAACAAACCCAGGTTTACCACAGAGCTAAAGTGGGAGCTACAGCCAATCACCTTTTACAATTTAGGTGTAAGCTTAAAAAAATGCAAATGCATAGATACTATTTTTAAAAAATAGGTCTGAAGAAGCCCTGATAAATCATAATCTGTCACTCTGTGAGAGGTGGGCTCAGACAGCAGAAAGTATATCATAGGAATAACATAGGAAGCTACCTTATACTGAGTGAGACTGTTGGTCCACCTAGCCCAGTATTGTCAACACTGACTGGTAGCAGCTCTCCAGGGTTACAGGCAGGAGTTTGTCCAGTCCTGTGATGGCTGCAAATCTGTGCTGCATCAATTATATGACATAGCCACTGCAGGGCTTTCCCACAAAGCTGCACCTTGAAAAAAGTCAGTGACTTATCCTGATGTTTTTGGTGGGAGCGACAACAGTATGGCCCTTCTGTCATCTGATCTCACTGGGGGGCAGTCCTGGTGGAAGGCGTCCAGCAATTGGTTGCCAGAAACTAGGAAGAGGGCAGGTACCCGGATGACCGCCGGAAACCCTGCACTCCCTCCTTGGCATCAGAATTACCCGACTCCACTCTGGGTAAGGGAAAACATGGGGTTTGGGGGAAAAGGCAGCACCAATGTGGCACCATGAAGACTACCCCCTGGAAATGCCGGGGATCACACCTGGGATCTTCTGCATGCAAAGCAAATACTATAAATGAGAGAGACAACTAACTCATTTAATGCTAAACCCAATCAAATGCTATTTGCAGAAAATGTATGAATTACGTGAGAAAAGATCTGTGAGGAGGGGTTTCCCATGATTGTAGAACAGCACACAGTTCGAATCGGATCCCTCATTAGAGTCCCTTCCTTCACAATGAAATGCACACCTGCTATGTGTAAAGGAATGTTTGGATTTTGGGTACCTTTCCTTTTAAAATGCACAGAATCAGTTTCTGATTTCACATATCTTAAACTGGATAGGAAGTGTGTGTGTGTGGGGGGGGGGGGAGAGCAGGGACCAGCAAAGTTCCTCACTCTTATTTACTACATTTCTAGATTGCCAATGGCCAAAGCTCTCTGAAATGACTATTTAAGCTGAGACAACATGGCGCAACAACTTTGCCACCTATTGACAGCTGTGAAGTTAGTGGGCAGTTCAGTCATGAGGAAGGGAACCAAGGTAAGGTAACCACCACAGTTACTGTTAGTGGTCACTTACTTTCCCCTGCCATCAAAGTTCCTTCTATTTTTTCCTAACCAGTCAAGAAGAGTAACTTCCTTTTTATGTCCTCACTTTGATGGCAAATCAGAACATGAGAAAGAAGAGGAAGTTATTTTTGCTGCCTTCACTTTGATGGCTTTTGGGTAGAAAAAAAACATGCCTTTTAGATGGTGAGTGGTATCAGCATGGTTTCAGGAAATCTCCCTGCTCACCCCGCCTAAATACGCACATGAACACACGCATATGCCAAAATCAAGATTTAAAGAACATTTACCTCAGTTCTAATATTTGTGACATGGCAATAAGAAAAGGGGAACTTCAGTTGGTGTCCAATTTGCCCCATACTTTGCCACCTTTCAAATTGTAATTTAAGGCTCACATGTTTTCCCCCTCACATTACGTCCAGTTTTGAAAGCTGCAAAATGTGTGGTTTTAAAAGAAGTGCCTCATACCCGCGCCCGGCACGCCTGGGCGGGGGGAGGCCAATTGCGGATGGGGCGAGAGAGCGACGCGTGGAGGCAAGCCATAGGCTGCTTCGTTTTGGCGCCACCGGGCCTGGGAGGGGGCATAGCTATTTAAGAGCTGCGCCTCCCTGCAGAGCCCTCTTCGTTTCTTGGCTCCCTCCCTCCCTCCCTTGTTGGCAGTGTGGGTTCTCTGGTTGTCCGTTTGGAGGCCGAGTAGGAATTTTTTGCTCATAATCTAACTTGGTTATGAGTTTTTTCGCCTACTCCACACTGTGAGACAGGTTGGGTGTATTAAATAGGTTAATTTGTGTTAATTGGTCACATTGATGGTGGTTAGGTGCGGGCATCTCGAGTGTGGGGAATAATGGTGAGCATTCTCAGGCACCATTGGTGGTGATAGGTAGTGCCTGAAACCTATGGTGGGGGGTCTTGCGGCACCAGCCAATGGGTGAAAGGTTTACCTATGAGGCCAACCTTACTCACTCCCTCGGAGTCTTGCGGCACGGGGGCGGTGACACCGGAAGGTCTCCCTACCCCAAATGGGGAGCCCCTGGAGTGGTGAGCTGTATGGCACCACTACAGGGGTTATGAATGGGTCGCCCAATCCTAGAAGATGGCCTGATTGAGCCATGTGAGAGATGCCCGCTTAGGTATTTACCCCCTTTTGCAGATCATTAATAAATGTGGCCCATGTTTAAAACCCATATCCTGTGTCGTCTCGTTATTCTCGCCTCCATTCCGCAATATCCTCATCCCTAGTCATAATTAGCTTATTCTGCAGTGGCCATGTAGTTCTATATTTATTTATTCAGTTGGGGACAGGATAAAGAGGTTAGCTATTGACATGAATGTACATTAATAATAAAACAAGTCTTCATATACCGCTTTTGGAGTGTTCAAAGTGATTCCCATCATTAGCTCATTGTAACCCTTACTGTGAATGTTAAGAAAGATGAGTGCTGTTATTACCCTCATCTTGCAGGTGGTGCATCACCTCTTGGAGAAGAACGGCTGGTCTGAGGGTTACCAAGTGAGCTCACAGCTAAGGAAAAAATTGGACCAGAGGTTTCCTGGTTCAGGCTCTAGCCCACACTTTGAGATACCGTGTCCCACCAGTTCCCAAGAAGATCAGTATTCTCAAGTGAATTGCTATTTAACTTCATACTGTAATTAAACAATGTCTTACTACTGGTTTAAAACAGCAGGCAAATTATTATGGGCTTGCTTCACTTCCAGTGAAGTAATGGGCAACAGTTCATTTGACTTCACTTATTCAGGATATACATTAAGCTTTTATCTGGTTCCTTGCTTGTAAAAAGTAATAGGGGATGATAAAGGATGTGAACGGTAAGTATGTTTGTCATTTAGGAGCCTTAAGTGGTTCTTTGAAACTACCTTTTTTGTTTTCAAAATTATCATTAAATTACCATCTTCACTGCCACTCAATGGGAATTTTTTTTAGTGTTAAGCAGCCAGTTTGGTTTTTCTTCTTTTTCTTTTGTGCAAGAAAGTACTTTCCTGCCACTAATGGCTTGCAGTTATTTACTGGGAACCAGCAGTAAAAGGTGAAACTATTTCTAGCTCATCAGCACTTCAGCAATTGCTTTCAGAAGTGGAGGACAATGGGAAATTCCTATAAGAACTCACAGCATAACATGACACTTGGGTTTCTTTCTTTACAGCTGCAGGAAATTCAGAGAGACAAAGCATGAGTGATATATGACAGATAGCCATACTCAACCAGAGACCGCCTCATGGGTATCCCTTGCCCATTCACAAATTGAGACAACACAAGATACCTTGGTTCCTCTCACTGAAAAGCCAAATGGTGTACCAGTTGAGCCCTTTTCATTTCTATATGAATGTCCCTGTAGGAATAAACAGATGAGTTTATAGCCTGTTTCAGTTTTGTATGTGTTCATTCTACAGCTGGCCCTAGACATGTTGTTGCCTGAGGCAAGATACTCCCCATTCCATGTACAGAAGCTGTTGACTTGCAGTCGAATATTATTTTGACACTGGTGATGACACATCATCCTCACAATGGCTTCTGGCTCCTTTAGATGGCATAGGGCAAGCCCCATGGTCCATATAACTCTGTCCTCCAACACTTCACAGCCACCACCTCTGGCATCTGCAGCTCGAGGCAGCTGCCTCACTCTGCCTCATGGAAGGGCCGGCCCTGTTTCATTCATCCACATGCTTCATCCTGTTCCCACATTATTCTGTGAATTTGTTTGTTTAAAACCTTCATGAAATTAATAAATATTTAAATACATATTCTCACAAAACACTCATTTCCAAATGTATTTTCTCACAAAATGCATATTTCTAAACATATTTTATCCTAAAATATACATTTTAGTAGGGATGTGTATCGTATCAGATCCGATATCCGATACCGATGAAAATCAGAGGAAATCGGACATCCGATTCACGATTCCAATATAGTCCCTTGTTGATCCGATTTTTTCCGATCCAATATTTTGGTCTCCGATTTTAATCGGAGAAAATCGGAAAAATCGGATGCCATTTTGAATGATTTTCCCCATAGCCTAGTATTGTGTTACAAAAATGCCTGTTACTTTTTTAATAGAAGCATGACACTTGGCCAAATTGCAGATGGGCTTGAGGTAGTTATGTGAGAGAAATTTCAGAAAGATAGGTCCAGGCATTTTGTGGCTATGAATTTTTGTTACTAACAAACCAGCAATGCCTATAACTTTTTTTATTTTTAAAGATCCATACATGAAACTTTGCCACATAGCAGATGGTATGTTGCTACTCATGTGTGTGAAATTTCAGAAACATAGGTGCTTGCCTTGGGTAGCAATTAATTTTTGAAAATTGGGTAGCAGTGGGGGAAATACAGTTATGCCTTCAACTTTTTTATTTTTAAAGATCCATACTTGAAGCTTTTCCACATTAGAGATGGCATGTAGTTAGTGATGTGTGAGAAATTTCAGAAACATAGGTTCAAGCGTGTAGTGGCAAGGTATTTTTGGAGAAATGAGGAGTGAAACACATTTAACATTTTTTATTTTTAAAGATATAAGCATGAAACTTGCCCACATGGCAGATGCATTTGAGGTACTTATGTGTGAGAAATTTCAGAAAGATTGGTGCAGGCATTTTGTGGCTATAAAATTTTTACTTTAAAGTTCCAAAAGTTCCAATATGGTGGGATTGATAGCTAACAGAGGGGGGAGAAGGTGGGGAGGGCTGCTGTTTGACAGCTGTTGATAAGGATTTTTGATCTGGGCATTGATATAAAATCAAAACCTGGAACGCTAGTTCCCCCAAGCCTCTAAAGAAACATTTTAAGGTAAAAGTAGGAACATATCTCACTGCACCAGGGTATAGTTCAAACCTCACATTCTAGCATTTCAGAGGTTCTATCATTAAAAAGAAAAAAGTTAAAGGCATTAATTTCTTACCCCAAATGCAACCCATTTTTTCAAAACTGCACCTACGTTATAATAATATAAAAGAATTGATAAACAATCTCCTGACACCAGCGAGATTAATGATAGCTAAAAGCTGGAAAATACAAGGGAATTATAGTATAGAAGAATAATATAACGAAGTGTGGGATATTGCAATTAATGATAGACTAACATGTATAATGAAAGTTAAGATGGGATTAACTAAAAAGAATGATTTTGGAAGTATTTGGGGAGTATTTCTAGAATATGTTTTAGAAAAGGGGAGAGGTTGTACACCTTCAAAAGAAACAATGCAATTTTGGAAAAATGTATAAAATAATAGAGAAAGAAGGTCTCAAGGGAAGGGGAGCACGGGGGGGGGGGGTTGTTGAGGGTTATATTTGTATTGTGTTTATTTTATGTGATATATGTTGAAAATTAATAAAATTATTATATAAAAAAACTGCACCTATGTTTCTGAAATTTCACACACATGAGTAGCAACATACCATCTGCAATGTGGCATGTGTGGATCTTTAAAAAATAAAAAAGTTATAGGCATTCCAGGTCACAGACACAAAATGCCTGCACCAATCTTTCTGAAATTTCTCACACAGAAGTAACTCTAACCCATCTGTAACATGGCCAAATTTCATGCTTGTATCTGAAACAACAACAAAAAAAAGTTATAGACATGTCTTTAAAACATTACTATGCTATGAGGATAATCGTTCAAAAAGGCATCCGATTCAAAAATCAGAAATCCGATTTTCATATTAGTATCGGATATGATACGACAGACCTCCCATTTTTCTGATACAATACTTTACAAATCTGAAGTTCCGATTCCGATTCCGATTCAATTTTTGCATCTGTGCACATCCCTACATTTTAATATGCATTTTAGTATATTTTGAGCTAAGAATAGCATAACAAAACTCGATGAAATGCAAAATCCAAAGCCTCCTTTGGCATGGAGTTGGTAGCAAACACCAAGAAGGATCTCTCTCTCATGTCACCCCCAAACAAGTCTACCAAATGAAGGTCATTTCCCAAAGATGTTAAAACTAGGGATGTGCACTGACCCCCCGGATCGGATCGGATAGCGGATCGGAATCGGACCTGGGGGGTCGGATCGGATCGGATCGGAGGCTGGTCGGATCGGATCGGACCAGATGTCCGATCCGGATCGGACGCCATTTTGAATGCTTTTTCTCATAGCCAAGTATTGTTTTACAAAAACGCCTATAACTTTTTCATTTTTAAAGATAGAAGGATGAAACTTCGGCACATTGTAGAATGGTTAGGGATAGTTATCTGTGAGAAATTTCAGAAAGATTGGTGCATGCGTTTTGTGGCAATTAATTTTTTAATAAATACCCAGGAATGCTTATAACTTTGTCATTTTTAAAGTTACAAACATGAAACTTTGCCACATTGTAGGAGGTACCTTGGGACCTATGTGTGTGAAATTTCAGAAACATAGGTGCTTGCCTTGTGTGGCAATTAATTTTAGAAAAATGGGTAGTAGTGGGGTAAATACAGTTATGCCTCCCATTTTTTTATTTTTAAAGATACAAACAGGAAACCTGGGCACATTACAGGTACCACTTGCCTTGATATGTGAGTGAAATTTCAGAAACATTGGAGCTTGCCTTGTGTGGCAATTAAGTTTTGAAACAATGAGGAAAGAAACACCTATAACTTTGTCATTTTTAAAGTTACACACATGAAACTTTGCCACATTGTAGGTGGTACCTTGGGACCTATGTGTGTGAAATTTCAGAAACATAGGTGCTTGCCTTGTGTGGCAATTAATTTTAGAAAAATGGGTAGTAGTGGGGTAAATACAGTTATGCCTCCCATTTTTTTAGTTTTGAAGATACAAACAGGAAACTTGGGCACATTACAGGGAACACTTCACTTGATATGTGTGTAAAATTTCAGAAACATTGGTGCTTGCCTGGTGTGGCAATTAATTTTTGAAACAATGAGGGATTCATTGGACAGCACTTGCCCATAGGGATTCATTGGAGAATACTTGTCCATAGGGAATCATTGGAAAGCACTTTCCCATAGGGAATCATTGCATTGCACTTTCCCACTGAGAAATGCAGTTATGCCTCCCACATTTTTATTTTTGAAGATACAAACAGGAAACTTGGGCACATTGTAGACTGGTTAGGGATAGTTATCTGTGAGAAATTTCAGAAAGATTGGTGCATGCATTTTGTGGCAATTAATTTTTTAATAAATACGCAGGAATGCCTATAACTTTGTCATTTTTAAAGTTACACACATGAAACTTTGCCACATTGTAGGTGGTACCTTGGGACCTATGTGTGTGAAATTTCAAAAACGTAGGTGCTTGCCTTGTGTGGCAATTAATTTTAGAAAAATGGGTAGTAGTGGGGTAAATACAGTTACGCCTCCCATTTTTTTATTTTTTAAGATACAAACAGGAAACATGGGCACATTACAGGGAACACTTCACTTGATATGTGTGTAAAATTTCAGAAACATTGGAGCTTGCCTTGTGTGGCAATTAATTTTTGAAACAATGAGGAAAGAAACGCCTATAACCTTTTTATTTTAAAAGTTAGAAGTCTGAACATTGCTCACTTTGTAGATGGGTTAGGGGTAGATATGTGTCAGAAATTTCAGAATGATAGGTCCAGGCATTTGATGGCTATGGAATTTTTAGATAAAATGTTTCAAAAAATTTTCCACAGAGGCCCGGTCTTCCCCTCTTCCCCCTCCCGCTTCCCGCGAAGAAAAGGAAACACTCTCTCGTCTCGATCCCTTTGATCCTGTTGCTAGTATCCATTACAGGGCTCGTGTCTGCTTTCACTTTTTACTCAAGCAGAACGGCTGAGCCTAGCTGAGTTTTGCAGCCATGCGTGCAAGGAAGGATCTCTCTCATCTCGATCCCTTTGATCCTGTTGCTAGTATCCATTACAGGGCTCGTGTCTGCTTTCACTTTTTACTCAAGCAGAACGGCTGAGCCTAGCTGAGTTTTGCAGCCATGCGTGCAAGGAAGGATCTCTCTCATCTCGATCCCTTTGATCCTGTTGCTAGTATCCATTACAGGGCTCGTGTCTGCTTTCACTTTTTACTCAAGCAGAACGGCTGAACCTAGCTCAGTTTTGCAGCCATGCGGGCAAGGAAGGATCACTCTCTCTCGATCTCTTTGATCCTTTGTTCCTCCCCTTCTCCTCCCCCTCGCCGGCGTTGTGTGTGCGCCCCGCCGGTGCCCTCGCGTGCGGGCCGGTTCCTGGGCAGCAGAGGCTCTGCCTGGCTGCTGTGAGGCTCCTGAAGGGCTTGCCTAATGCGGGCTGTTGTGCTCCGCTGGGCCGCGGGGGTAGGTTGATGATGAAGAGGATGATGGGGAGGGCGTTCAATGGCCCCTCCGCTCACCAACTGACAGCGCGTGCTCCGCTCCAGACACCCGGCCTCGGCAGCCAGGAGGATACGCTGCCAAGCCCGCCGCCGCCGCCCGCGCGCGCACACACACCACCCGTCCATTATCATTTGGGCAGCCCTAATTAAGGAGCGTTCAAAAAATGGCAAAACCCCCTCTCCCTTTTTCTTAATTCCTTGCAGCTCCCACGATTTAACCCTTTCCTATCAGCTACAATTAATTAATAGTAGGATGACCAGTACCAGGAGACTGGTGTGTACAAATTTTTTTTTTTTTAGGCTTGAGATCATAAAGAGGCAAATATTCTACCTACAGTATTGGAAGCAGTATGTTGGGAAACAAGGGTGACCATATGACAGTTAAAGCTGCAGGAGCTATACTAGAGTGACCAGATACAAAAGAGAGCAGAGCTCCTGCAATTTTAACTTTTGTGATGAAGAGGGAATTTCACCAGGTGCCGCATGGATACAAATGACACCTGCTGAAATTCCCTTTTCTATTCCACTGTTAAAGCCCTGTATTCCTTTTCATATGGTCATCCTACTAATTACATTTTTTAAAAAAGTAATAATACATACTGCTTCCAATACGGTAGGTAGAATATTTGCCTCTTTATGATCTCAAGCCTAAAAAAAAAAAACATTTGTACACACCAGTCTCCTGGTACTGGTCATCCTACTATTAATTAATTGTAGCTGATAGGAAAGGGTTAAATCGTGGGAGCTGCAAGGAATTAAGAAAAAAGGAGAGGGGGTTTTGCCATTTTTTGAGCGCTCCTTAATTAGGGCTGCCCAAATGATAATGGACGGGTGGTGTGTGTGTGCGCGCGGGCGGCGGCGGTGGGCTTGGCAGCGTATCCTCCTGGCTGCCGAGGCCGGGTGTCTGGAGCGGAGCACGCGCTGTCAGTTGGTGAGCGGAGGGGCCATTGAACGCCCTCCCCATCATCCTCTTCATCATCAACCTACCCCCGCGGCCCAGCGGAGCACAACAGCCCGCATTAGGCAAGCCCTTCAGGAGCCTCACAGCAGCCAGGCAGAGCCTCTGCTGCCCAGGAACCGGCCCGCACGCGAGGGCACCGGCGGGGCGCACACACAACGCCGGCGAGGGGGAGGAGAAGGGGAGGAACAAAGGATCAAAGAGATCGAGAGAGAGTGATCCTTCCTTGCACGCATGGCTGCAAAACTGAGCTAGGTTCAGCCGTTCTGCTTGAGTAAAAAGTGAAAGCAGACACGAGCCCTGTAATGGATACTAGCAACAGGATCAAAGGGATCGAGATGAGAGAGATCCTTCCTTGCACGCATGGCTGCAAAACTCAGCTAGGCTCAGCTGTTCTGCTTGAGTAAAAAGTGAAAGCAGACACGAGCCC
Organism: Anniella stebbinsi; assembly: GCA_029215795.1. Classification (NCBI taxonomy): domain Eukaryota; kingdom Metazoa; phylum Chordata; class Lepidosauria; order Squamata; family Anniellidae; genus Anniella; species Anniella stebbinsi. Next base: position 5,123,088 of record JARDYH010000006.1, read on the forward strand.
TGTAATGGATACTAGCAACAGGATCAAAGGGATCGAGACGAGAGAGTGTTTCCTTTTCTTCGCGGGAAGCGGGAGGGGGAAGAGGGGAAGACCGGGCCTCTGTGGAAAATTTTTTGAAACATTTTATCTAAAAATTCCATAGCCATCAAATGCCTGGACCTATCATTCTGAAATTTCTGACACATATCTACCCCTAACCCATCTACAAAGTGAGCAATGTTCAGACTTCTAACTTTTAAAATAAAAAGGTTATAGGCGTTTCTTTCCTCATTGTTTCAAAAATTAATTGCCACACAAGGCAAGCTCCAATGTTTCTGAAATTTTACACACATATCAAGTGAAGTGTTCCCTGTAATGTGCCCAAGTTTCCTGTTTGTATCTTAAAAAATAAAAAATGGGAGGCGTAACTGTATTTACCCCACTACTACCCATTTTTCTAAAATTAATTGCCACACAAGGCAAGCACCTACGTTTTTGAAATTTCACACACATAGGTCCCAAGGTACCACCTACAATGTGGCAAAGTTTCATGTGTGTAACTTTAAAAATGACAAAGTTATAGGCATTCCTGCGTATTTATTAAAAAATTAATTGCCACAAAATGCATGCACCAATCTTTCTGAAATTTCTCACAGATAACTATCCCTAACCAGTCTACAATGTGCCCAAGTTTCCTGTTTGTATCTTCAAAAATAAAAATGTGGGAGGCATAACTGCATTTCTCAGTGGGAAAGTGCAATGCAATGATTCCCTATGGGAAAGTGCTTTCCAATGATTCCCTATGGACAAGTACTCTCCAATGAATCCCTATGGGCAAGTGCTGTCCAATGAATCCCTCATTGTTTCAAAAATTAATTGCCACACCAGGCAAGCACCAATGTTTCTGAAATTTTACACACATATCAAGTGAAGTGTTCCCTGTAATGTGCCCAAGTTTCCTGTTTGTATCTTTAAAAATAAAAAAATGGGAGGCGTAACTGTATTTACCCCACTACTACCCATTTTTCTTAAATTAATTGCCACACAAGGCAAGCACCTATGTTTCTGAAATTTCACACACATAGGTCCCAAGGTACCTCCTACAATGTGGCAAAGTTTCATGTTTGTAACTTTAAAAATGACAAAGTTATAGGCATTCCTGGGTATTTATTAAAAAATTAATTGCCACAAAATGCATGCACCAATCTTTCTGAAATTTCTCACAGATAACTATCCCTAACCAGTCTACAATGTGCCCAAGTTTCCTGTTTGTATCTTCAAAAATAAAAATGTGGGAGGCATAACTGCATTTCTCAGTGGGAAAGTGCAATGCAATGATTCCCTATGGGAAAGTGCTTTCCAATGATTCCCTATGGACAAGTACTCTCCAATGAATCCCTATGGGCAAGTGCTGTCCAATGAATCCCTCATTGTTTCAAAAATTAATTGCCACACCAGGCAAGCACCAATGTTTCTGAAATTTTACACACATATCAAGTGAAGTGTTCCCTGCAATGTGCCCAAGTTTCCTGTTTGTATCTTCACAACTAAAAAAATGGGAGGCATAACTGTATTTACCCCACTACTACCCATTTTTCTAAAATTAATTGCCACACAAGGCAAGCACCTATGTTTCTGAAATTTCACACACATAGGTCCCATGGTACCACCTACAACGTGGCAAAGTTTCATGTGTGTAACTTTAAAAATGACAAAGTTATAGGTGTTTCTTTCCTCATTGTTTCAAAACTTAATTGCCACACAAGGCAAGCTCCAATGTTTCTGAAATTTCACTCACATATCAAGGCAAGTGGTACCTGTAATGTGCCCAGGTTTCCTGTTTGTATCTTTAAAAATAAAAAAATGGGAGGCGTAACTGTATTTACCCCACTACTACCCATTTTTCTAAAATTAATTGCCACACAAGGCAAGCACCTATGTTTCTGAAATTTCACACACATAGGTCCCAAGGTACCTCCTACAATGTGGCAACGTTTCATGTTTGTAACTTTAAAAATGACAAAGTTATAAGCATTCCTGGGTATTTATTAAAGAATTAATTGCCACAAAACGCATGCACCAAGCTTTCTGAAATTTCTCACAGATAACTATCCCTAACCATTCTACAAAGTGCCCAAGTTTCATCCTTCTATCTTTAAAAATGAAAAAGTTATAGGCGTTTTTGTAAAACAATACTTGGCTATGAGAAAAAGCATTCAAAATGGCGTCCGATCCGACCAGCCTCCGATCCGATCCGATCCGATCCGACCCCCCAGGTCCGATTCCGATCCGCTATCCGATCCGATCCGGGGGGTCAGTGCACATCCCTAGTTTTAACATCTTTGGGAAATGACCTTCATTTGGTAGACTTGTTTGGGGGTGACATGAGAGAGAGAGCCTTCTTGGTGTTTGCTACCAACTCCTTGCCAAAGGAGGCTTTGGATTTTGCATTTCATCGAGTTTTGTTATGCTATTCTTAGCTCAAAATATACTAAAATGCATATTAAAATGTAGGGATGTGCACAGATGCAAAAATTGAATCGGAATCGGAATCGGAACTTCAGATTTGTAAAGTATTGTATCAGAAAAATGGGAGGTCTGTCGTATCATATCCGATACTAATATGAAAATCGGATTTCTGATTTTTGAATCGGATGCCTTTTTGAACGATTATCCTCATAGCATAGTAATGTTTTAAAGACATGTCTATAACTTTTTTTTGTTGTTGTTTCAGATACAAGCATGAAATTTGGCCAGTCTACTGGCCCTGACCAGTCTACAATGTGCCCAAGTTTCATCCTTTTATCTTTAAAAATGAAAAAGTTATAGGCGTTTTTGTAAAACAATACTTGGCTATGGGAAAAAGCATTCAAAATGGCATCCGATCCGGATCGGACCTCGTCGGATCGGATCGGATCGGATCGGAGGTTGGTCGGATCGGATCGGATTTTCCCGATTTTGGGTCGGATCGGATTCGGATCGTGGATCGGATCCGATCCGATGCACACCCCTAGTTAAAACTAGTGCTGTGCTGAAAATTTTGATCATTCCACTTTCGGCATTTTGTGGGGTGTGGGGAAAACCCTGGCGAAAGAGACTGGGAAAGGTGAGGATTTTGAAGATTTTTCTCCTTGGGGAGGGGGACAAAGTTTCCACGTAGCTTTTAAAGAGTAGGCAGTTGGTGAAGGGTATTGTTTCTATTTTTTATTATTATTATTATTTTAAAACACCCCCTGTACTTGCAGGAACCCAGAAGTTCTTACTGGATTGCTTTTGGAGAGAGCAAGGCCACATGGTCCCCAATAGGCATTCAAGAAGTACTACAAGCCTCCATCAAGTGCCAGGGTGTTTGTTTGTTTGTTTGTTTAAAATAAAATAGGAAGAAGTTCCGTCAACAACCGGCTACACTTTAAAAAGGTATGTGGAACTGCTGCCCTCCTTCTCCAAGGAGAACTTTCTCCAAAATTCTCCCCTCCCTGTGAAAGAAAAAAACAATGCCTCTTTTTCAGGGAGAGAAAAAGTTCCTGAAAATAGGGGGAACGATTCGGCACAGCACTAATTAAAACCCAGGCAGGCTCCTATGGGAGAAGGCACTCTTTCATGTAGCCTGTTCCCAAGCTCTACCAGACCTTATAGGTCAAAACCTGCACTTTGACTTGTTCCTGGAAACAGACTGGTAGGCAGTGAAGCTGTTGTAATAAGGGAGTCACATGCTCTCTGTAACAGGCCCCAATAAACAGTATGGCTGCAGTCTTCTGAACCAGCTGAAGTTTCCAAACACCTTTCAAAGGCAGCCCCACATAGAGTGCATTACAGTAGTCCAAATGGGATGCAACTAAGCATGAATGTGGTCAGATCAGACATCTCTAGGAATAGGGACAGTTGGCACACTAGCTTCAGCTGCACACCTGAGGCTAGTTCTTGGATATGCCAAACCATACCCAGCATTCCCAATTTGTATGAGATTGGCATAGCACCATCCCCTTCTACTGTGCTGTGGATGCCATAAAAGCACAAGGCTCAGATTGAGATCTCAATCTTTATCCCTTTTCGGGAAAGATAAAACATGCATATAAGCTCCTTTCACAGCCATTTTATGGTTGCTTTTTTATTATTTGACCAACATCTACAAAAATTCCATATCTCTGCTTGTCTATTTGTGCTAAAAATAAGTGCAGAAACAAAAGAGAGATACAGCCAGCTATAAAATGGCACAGCAGATAGAAGAAATTAAAAAGGAACACCAAGTCAAGCGAACAGCATGTTTTATATTGCAACTTCAGCGTGCAAACCTGAAATGCCACATGCATGAGATGAATTCTTCTAAATGCTAGTGGAAATTATTAATTTCCCCAGAGTACAGAGTGATACTTAGACCACTATTTGTGATAGGTGAGGATTTTGCCTGATCTATTGGGTCAGCAACTACAAGTCACACTTCCTGAGGTGTCTGATAAATCACTCTACATTAACCAGGAAGTTGAACCAATACAAATTTAGCTTCAGTTCCCATTTTTTAGCCTCAGGCTCAGTTTTGCCTCAGAGTGAGACTATACAATCCTATCCATCCTTGGCCAGATCTACACCAAGCAGGATATAAAGTGGTGTGAAAATGGTATAGAATGTGTCATGGGCCCCAACAGTTGTCAGTGTACTTCAATACCATCATAAAGCAGTTGTGTAGTTCCTGCCCTTTTGTGGCTATAAGCCACATTGAACTCATTGAGGCTTTTTTCAGAATTGATGTGCGTATGATTCTGCTGTAACCGATACTATTGGTTTGGTAACAAGGGCAGGATCTACATGTCGTCCTCAATGCCCCCTCCCTGTGCCACAAGCCGCTTCGGAGTGCTTCACTCCGCCTAGTGTGGCTCAAGCCTCGGAGGCTCTGCCCGCGCCCGCGCCGCTGCGGCCGCCGCCCTTTCATCCAGGCCAGTCCCGGGGAGGGAGGAGGGAGGGGGAGGGTTGTAAACAAAAGCCAGCGATTGGGAGAGGGATTTCCAATTGCTAGCTTTTATTTACAACCCTCCCTCCTCCCTCCCTGGGACCGGCTGGGATGAAAGGGCGACGGTGGCGAGAGCGCGAGCAGAGCCTCCGAGGCTTGAGCCACACTAGATGAAGTGCAGTGCTCCAAAGCGGCTTGTGGCGCAGGTAGGGCGCATCGAGGACGATGTGTAGATCCAGCCCAGGTCAAACACATGTCAGATTGATTAATGCCATAAAAGATTACAAATGCATGCAACTTGTATTAATAAATAAAAAAGATGTGGGAGGGGGGACTCCCTTTCCCTGCACCACTATTTTAGCAAGGTGGTTAGTGACAGTAACCGGGGGGTGGGGAAAATAATATTTTAATAGAATTATAGCATTGATAGGTTGGGGGACCCTCCAGAGAAGATTTGGGGGGGGGGAAGACTGCGGGGGGGGAAGGGAAGCTACCCCTGTGCAAGCAGGAATTTACTTTCATAACATTGGATTCAATGCATGGGGTTATACTTGCATATTACTTCCAGGTACTTCTCTGCCACCACCTATGAGTAAACTGCTCCTTCACTGGACACTCCCAGCTCTAGGGTTTCTTATTTATAGCAAATGCTTTTTTTTTTCTGGACCTTCGGCAATCTCGGCCTCTATTACTCAGAGTTCCCCAAGCTGACTCTGTTCCACCGCCACCAGTTCTATTAGAATATTTAGTAGCTGATATAAGAGGCTTAGGTGTGAGATGGGCACCAAAACTAGAGACAAGATGATCTATTCAACAAGTTCATTTATTAAAGGGGTATTTTTGAACATAAGGGATGACTAATATTTACTTTTGGGGTTTCCAAAGACAGCTTAGTGACAATTCTTAAGGACTCAAGAGACTTACTCCGGATCTTCACCTTGTGTCAGATCATGACGATCCCATCGATACCAAACCTCCTACTGTTGTATTTCTGGCCGCCTGGACAGTATGTGAGTTTTTACTGCCTGCTTGTGTAACCTTCTTCTGGCAAGATCTTAGAGCAGCCTCCTGGCACAACACAACCACAACAAACCCACTGATCTTCACCAGCCACATATGGTTATCCCACAGAGGAAGAATAGTGTAAGGCCATAGATATTTACTTTCTCCTCAGCTTTCTCACAATCCTTTTATAACAACACACAAACAGACTTTCTCCCTCAACAGACTACTATAGGCTCCCTCTTAACTGTCATTTCCCACCTATCTAGAATCCCCAGCCAATCAGAATTGAATTTACCTGATCCAGGCCCCATCTAATAATATTCAAAGTGATTGTCTCGTTTTCTCTCCCCCTTCAGAATGTCCCTCAGCTACTACTACACAGGCAGTAACAAAACATAGCCTCAGGCCTCTTCGGATGCATTATTATTATTATTATTTTATTATTATTATTATTATTATTATTATTATTATTATTATATATTATTACATTTATATACCACCCCATAGCTGAAGCTCTCTGGGCGGTTTACAAAAATTAAAAGATTGAACATTAAAATGTCAATATACAAAATTTAAAAACTTAAAAAAATAAAACAGCTGATATTTAAAACTTGTTAAACTTTTAAGCCTGGGCACAAAGTCAGTTAAAACCTCAACTTAAGCTGTTATTATCGTATAGAGGCCACGCAAAGGAAACATTACTGAACAACAACAGTTTTACACAGGGCATTTCTTTCACAGTGTCATGGCCTCAAACACAACCCACAACATAGGAGCGTAAATCACTGTAACACTGTAATGCAATCCTGTCATTAAAAAAAAAACATTGGGAAAAGTCTCGTTTCCAGCCATTACCATTAACCACCTTGCTAAACTGGTGGTGATTTGAAAAATGGGAGGTCCCTCATCATTTTAAAGATTATATTGCATTTTTTTTTATTACATTTGTATACCGCCCCATAGCCAAAGCTCTCTGGGCGGCTTACATAGGATTAAAAACAATTAAAAACAATATACAAAAATTAAAACAGCAAAAACATACAACATACACACAATCTGTACATTTAAAACCACTACAACACTTTAAAAAGCTACAAAAAAACCCCCCAAAAAACAAAACATAAACAAAAAAACAAACAAACCCAGGCTCCTCAGATATTGCCAAATGCCTGAGAGAAGAGGAAAGTCTTGACCTGGTGCTGAAAAGATAACAATGTTGGCGCCAGGCAGGCCTCGTCAGGGAGATCGTTCCACAATTGGGGGGCCACCACAGAGAAGGCTCTCTCTCTTGTTGCCGACCTCTGAACTTACAAGGGTATGGCACAATACCATTTTTTCATATAAATGATATTTCACTATTTAAAAAATATATACTTGGACAAGTGTTACTTAAAATATTAGTGCCACTGAAAAGATTGATTAAAAATAAATGGGTGGTAAAAACAGCACCTGCTACAAATGTGTGCTGAACTGTGATTGCTTCTACTGTCTTATAAATCACTACTCACATCAAAACACACCCCTTTAAAAGGAGAGAAGAGTAACCCTAAGGGGGCAATATCCTCTGATAGTGTGGAAATACTAGAAGGAAAAGTTCCTGTAGCCCTAAACAGTTGCAATACTAGTTGTAGCTTATAGCAAAAGAGCAACTTATTTAGGGTGCCATCCTGTTGCGATGACCATAAGCCTAGAACCTCTCTTTACCCAGCACTTGTGTTAGGCAGGCTTTTTTTGCAAAAGCATTTCAGATGGGGAAGGAAGGAGGCTGGAGAAGCCTCAGGATAGCTCATGTTCTGTCCTTGGCCAGTTCTACACCAAGCAGGATGCAACACTTTGAAAGCAGTTTGAAAACAGCATATGGAATGTGCCCCGGGCCCCAACAGTTGTCAAGACAGTTATAAACCATGTTAAAGCAGTAGTGTAGATCCTGCCCTCTCCAGTCTCATCCCCTCCCCACCCACAGAAAAACCCCCTTTCCCCCCTCTCTGAGGTCACATTCTCAACCTTTGAGAGGCTGCTGGAGTGGTTCTTGCCATGCCAACTGTGGGTGCCTCTAGATGGGTGCTTTTCCCTGCAGTGGCTTCGGAGTGGTGGTAGGTGATGTACATGATGCAGCCGCCACTCCGAAGCCATCGAGGGGCAACGCCCCTAAACTCTACTTTAAAACAATTAGGCACGTATCCCAACTTTTTTTTTCTGCGGAGCCTGCCACAACGGGTGGCGACAGTTGATTGGTCGCCATTGGCTGGAGGAGGGCTGGTTTGGGAACCATGCATCTCTCTCTTCCTTCCCCTCCGGCTGCCCCATTCCTTCCCCCTATTTTTAATTTTTAAAACCTTTTTTATCTGTAGATGTGAAGGATTGCATTTACAGATTAATAATAATAATAATAATAATAATAATTAATAATAATAATAATAATAATAATAATAATAATACACAAACAGGGGAAGGAACGGGGCAGCCAGTTGTGGAAGAAGATGCATGGCTCCCCAACCAGCTCACCTCCCTCTGACCTCCCTCTGTCTGCCCTATTCCTCCCCTCTCCCCGGTGCTCGGTGCGGTGGTGGCTTCATATAGATAGATAGATAGATAGATAGATAATTTAAAAAATGGGGGGAGAGAACAATGGGGCAGCCAGAGGGAGGTCAGAGGGAGGAGAGCCAGGTTCGGGTGCCTCATGTCCCCTCTATTCTTCCCCCTCCGGCTCTCCCTTTCCTTTCCCCACCCCTATGCTCAGCATGGCGGTGGCAACTCTGCCCTCACGCTCCTTCCCATGCAGATGCTGGGAAGGGGTGCAAATGTGGAAGTCCAAGGCCTCACAACACCAAGATGCCACTGTCAAGACAGGGCCTGTGAGTGGTAGGGGGAACAGAGCTCTAATTCCCAGCTCCAAGATTGGAACGTTGTCTCTGACCTCAGATTTAGAAATCCAAACTATCCTATGCCCCCTTCTAGTATTTATTTATAGTATTTTTATGCCACTCGTCAACCAAAAATGCTCCCAGATTTTGATTCCACAAAATCATTTCAAGAAGGCCAACCCTGCCCCTCTACACATTCCAAATCTACTCCAGTTGGCTGTGGCAAATTCTTACCAAAATGAACTGAAATGATGCCTTCATCTATCTGTATTAGCATGGAGAAGATGGTTATGTACCTACCTCCATATGGCTGCTAAAGACGAGGAGCCTGTCAAAACAAAAAGGTGGCAATCCTCATGAAGTGTTAACATGGTTGAACACACAGGTTTTGAAGAGCAAAGCACACAAAGTGTTGGGCCTGGATACTAAAATCTTCCAGTTTTGGTTTATCCCAAAGCCGGATTGTTTTAATTTCAAGTTCTTTTTCTCCCAAACAAGGGGATTTTTTTTAAAAAAATGAGAAATTCCGATTAAACCCAAAATGGAACAGAATTTTCATCCATCTCTAATACGGAAAAGAGCAGTATCTAAGAACCATTTTTAATTATTGCCCTGTAATTCTTATTCTTGGATTTGTAGTCCATTTTTATCAGTCACATTTGCACCTCTATTAGTAGCATCAAAACTTTTCACCCTCTTATGCAAAATAGCTTCAGTTTTTCCCTGTTCTAGTTATCATGTAATTTTACTTTTTGAATCTAAAAAGATAATGGCCTTTCCTTACCCGGCTCGCTGGGTGGGGAGAGGTGGTTGCGGGCGAGGATGGGATGAGGTGACGTTGGGGCCTGCCATTTGCTGGCCCAGGGTGGCACCACTCGAGGCAGGAGGGGTCTACTGCTATTTAAGTCCCAGAACCCCTCCTCACCTCCACAATTTGTTCCGCAGCTCCCTCCCGCCCTCCCCTGTTGTCAGTGTGGGTTCACTGGTTGTCTTTTTGAGGCTGAGTAGGAATTTTTTGCTCACAATCTAACTTAGCTGTGAGTTTTTTTGCCTACTTCACACTGCAAAAGCAGGATGGGTGATAATTAGGTTAATTTGGCTATTTGGTCACTATGTTGGGCGGTAGGAGCGGGCATTTGTTATGTTTTTAATGGTGAGCATTCACAGGCACTGTTAAAGTGATTGGTAACGCCTGAGGGCCAACCACTGAGAGCCCTGCAGCATCAGTTGGGGGGATAAGGCTTACCTTTGGGGCCAACCCTTCTGGTCTACTCGGAGCCCTGCGGCACGAGGGGAGACGACACCGGAAGGCCCCTCACCTCAGATTGGGGAAGCTTGGGGGGGGGGGTGAGAGCGCAGGCGCCACTTCCCGGGCTGTAAATGTCTCGCCCGACCCCTTCAATGGCCTGATTGGCCATGCTAAAATGCCCGCTTAGGATTACCTCCCCCCTTTTGCTAATCTGTAAATAATAAAGTGGCCCTTGTTTATATCCCAATTCTTGTGTCGCCTCATTATTTCTCGTCCTTCGCTCCGCAATCTATTTCTGCAGTTCTAACACTTCAGTCATTTCATGAGTTAGTACCTGTCACTGCACGTTCCTACTGAAAACGACAGCTACTATCATATGATGTCAACAGTGGCACATTTACAGAGCACCACGCTAGGATCAAGTAGATTTAATGCTGCAAAGGCTATACCTGCTTGGCTGGGATTGCTGACAATATTTTATTTTGCTGTATTTATTTATTTATTTATTTACATTTGTATACCGCCCCATAGCTGAAGATCTCTGGGCAGTTTACATAAGATTAAAACAATTAAAAACAATATACCAAAACTAAAACAGAAAAAAACATACAATATACACATATATTTAAAACCACTATAATAACTTTAAAAAGCTATAAGCCTAAAAACAAAATAGACCCAGGCTCATCAGATATTATTAAAATGCCTGAGAGAAGAAGAAAGTCTTGACCTGGTGCCGAAAGGATAACAATGTTGGTGCCAGGCGGGCCTCGTCGGGAAGATTGTAGCTTCATGCTGACCTGAGACTTGGTGCCTCAAAAGTGCATTTTACGAGGAAATTCCCCATTTCAGAGAAGGCAGAAGGATGTTTCTCGAACTGTATTTGTATATTTTAAAGAATGGACCCTTTGTTTGGGTGATTTTCAGTCCTTCTGGCAAATATACGCATAGGTCTAGGCCAGCTGTGTGATTAGGCAGAGAGAGGAGACCACCTCAGGCACCTGACTCTGTGTGTCATTAAATGGCAGCAAAGTTATTGTTATTTGTTGTTGTGTATTTTTACTGCCAAAGAAGGGGAGAGGTACTTCTGGCTTTTTCTGCCTCAGTAACTTGGCTGGCCTTGGATACTATGCAACTTGACTTGGGGAAAGGGCACCATCATTTGCTGCTCTGTGTCAGGCAACAAAATGTCCTCCGCCAGCACTGAATACTTACATTGTTTTGATGCTGTTCTTCTTGGCACAATTTTCCTTCCCCTTTGTCATCTCAGTGCTCAACCTCATTTGCCCACACCACTGGTTAATCCTATTGGCTCTGGTGGCCAGTTTTATTTTGGCAATGATATCACAATCTGATGTCATGACTCTGCTTGTATCTTTCATTTGTACCCCACCTTTCTTCCAAGGAGCTCAAGGTGACAAACCCGGTTCTCCCCACTTTATCCTCACAACAATTATGTAATATCAGTGTCTTGAATTGCTTAATTTATGGGAGCCTGGTTGATTTGATTCCCATCTAAAATCTGGTTTGAGGATGCTATAAATGATTCAGATCACAAATGGATCAATTCAACTGTTTATTGAACGCACACAATATGATATATGGAGGTAGAAAGAATAAACAAAGAACGTTCATGTCCCTTCAGGTTACAAAGCTGTTGTGAACCTGGTTGTATGTCTAGATCCTCAAAACATATGGAACCTCTCTCCCAGAACCAAAGCAGGTTCTCCAGGCCAGTTGCACAATCTCTCCTGAAGCGAGACCAACTCAGAGCCTATCTACACAGTCCCTTGGAATGTTTTAAATAGTATCTTAAAACGTTCCAAATAGGTGCATTCTAAAACATCTTAGGCCACATTACTAAGTACTCACATTACAGGAGAAAAATTCTTCAGTCTTTAAAGCGGTATGTGCTGTCACACACTCTTCAGCCCTGTCTCTTTCTCTTTCGTTTTTACTATTTATTTATTTATTTATTTATTGCATTTTGATACCGCCCTATAGCCGAAGCTCTCTGGGCGGTTCACAAAAATTAAAACCATAAAATCATTTTAAAAATATAAAACAAGCCACAATCCAAAAACAACAAATAACATACAATCTAAAAACACAACCAAAATAAAACCAGGAATAAAACCAGCAGCAGGAATTAATACAGATTAAAATACAAATTTAAAACAGCAAGGATTAAAATTGAGTTAATTTAACTGTTAAAATACTGGCAAGGCATTGTGGTCATTGTAGTTCAGTCACCCACTTCCTCCTTTGTTCCTCTGTTATTCCCTAGTGAGTATAGGGCTAAGAATTGTGGGTGTTGTAGTTCACTCGCCCACTTCCTCCTTAGCCCCGCTTTCTTCCCCACCAATCAACTGCTAAGCATTTGGGAACCAGTAAACGAAGCACTGCCCCCATGAATCACAAATGGTAAGGAAGGACACATTATTTTACTTAAAACGATTTATTAAAAGTGAAACCGTTGTATATAGCTGAAGTGAGTTTTTAAAAACCTCAGATATACAACGTTATAGGGAGAGCGTCATGTGGCCCAAAGAGTTTTCATAACCCTTATAAAACTTTAAAAACCTAGCGTGTAGATCGGCTCTAAGTCTCTTTGTTTCCAAGTTTATATAGCTCTCATGCTGTCTTGGGAAATTAATTAGCTGCCTTGAGAGCCCTAACATTCCAAGTGAAAGGAGAAGAGTCCCAGGATAAGAGATGAGGTAATGCACCCACAGTTCTGATGTTTTTAGATGTCTTCTTAAAACTCATCTCTTCACATAGGCTTTCCTGAAGTGTGACTCAGCCAAATATGGTTTGTAGCACACAATACAGGTGCAGTTTTCTTGTTGATTAATTTGTATTGCCCTGTTTGTATTGTTACATTTATTGTTGTTTTGATGCCATTACATTTTATGTTCACAGCTTCAACGCTTCTGTCAAAAGCAGTATATAAATTCAAAGAATACATTAATAAATAATACGCCATGGTATGCATCTTCTCACTACCAGCAGCCAATCATTTGGAATGGAGCTGGACAGCACAGAATATAATATGCTATAACGTATGTAAATTTGCTGCCATTTACAAGGGAGAAGGAAACCTCAAGACAGGTATGGCATTTGTGGTGGCATCTCTGTGTTGCTGCTGGTAAAGCACAATTCCACCTTGAATGTCTTCTTGATGTAATCAGCTCATTTACTCTATGCTTTATTTTTCTGTGTGGTTTGAGAAAGGGAGAGTATCAATATAAAGCCAATAAACTCTGACAAGAGTTCGGGGGAGGCATAATCATATCTGAACAGGTGCACAGTGCAGAGGCTTTCCAAGCAGCTGGTTCACATAGATGCATGCCAAGGTAAGACCATTAAGCCCTCATTGCTTCAGACTTAATGAGCAGATACTATAAATACCAACAATATTTTGTCTTGTTTGGCACTCCTTGGTTTTCCAAATTCCTTCTAGCTGAAATTACTCTTTTGCTCGACTACATTAAGGAATCAAATTCAGTCTTTTGGCAACGAAGTTGCCCTGTTGTGTCAAAGAAACACAAAGTATAAAACAGGTATTTTGGTACCTCTGCCTTCTTTTCATGGTATTGGTGTATGCAAGCTTTGGGGATTTCGGAGGTCACACCTTCCACACTACAAACTTAAAATGGTCTGAAACTGGCATAATATCCAGGGCTTCCTACAAAGAATCTTAAGAACTGTAGTTGTTTGAAGATGCTGAGAATTCTTAGTTGGCGGTCCCAACCCTTGACTAATGACTTCAACTCCCAAGGAAGGATTTAAGGCTGCCACACTGCTTAAACCATAAACATTAAAGGTGTGTGCTCCACTCTGGAAAGATCTGATCGCCGCGAACACCTGTGATGAATTCGATCTTCCAGACCGGGGATTGGCCATTTCCAAACCCATCAAATAATGTCAGAGTGGAGAGGTGCTCAATCAGAGCTCCTAAATTCTCCGAAATTATCCTACCATTTTGTGTGGGTGGGTGTGTCCCAATAAAGAACATGACTGTTTTGTGTGGGTGGTATGTCTACATTGAAAACCTCCCAATAAGGAAGATGGGGTGAAGGGGTGGGGCAGTTTTGATAATTGATATTGACATCTGTGGCTAACCAATTAGGAATTGCCACAGCGCTGTCTGAGACCATGTTCTGTTCTCCTCCAGTTGCAGTGTTTGGGGGAGGGAATTTTCTCACGGTCCTTGATTCCACACGCTCATTGCTGTTCTTGGACTTGCTGCATTCGTTTCAGTTAGCGAGAGAGAGGGAGATTCTTGTATCATTGCACACACACTGCAAAGTGAGGTGGGGGCATCTCTCTGCAATGTGAGATTTTAGAGAAGGAGAGAGGGAGGGAGAAAGAGAGAGATCCACGAGATCTCGAGACGATTTTAGAGAAGGAGAGGGTGGGGGCTGTTTTCGTTTGGCTGTCTTTATTGGCTTCGTGCGTTTCACCTGTTCCACCCCCAGCGTGTGCGTGTGGGCATGCCTGTTCTATTAAAGTTTTTTCCTGCAATGTGCCTGTTCATCCTGCCTTCTAGGGCTGGGTTGAGCAATTATTATTATTATTATTATTATTATTATTATTATTATTATTCCCCTTAATGGTTAGATGTGCTGTGGCTCTCCTTCCCCAAAGCTGGGCCTTCCCAGCAGCACTTGGCTTCAAGGTTACAAGTGTCTTCTTCTTGTACTTGCATGCTTGTGTGTTTTAGGGTTGTGCAGTGCACACAAGCAGCACACAATTAATAGAGCACACTTTGAAAACATTCCACCATGAGGCGTGGGAAACATTGACTGTTGCTGGTGGTTCACGCTATGGGGGAGAGGAGGGCTGAGTAAGCTTCTAAACCTCAGTAAGGCAGGATGTTTTATTTCTCAGAGCCTATCTACACCAAGCAGGATGCAACACTTAAAACGTTTTGAAAACTGTATATGGAGCGTGTCCTGGGCTCCAACAGTTGTCACTACAGTAATAAACCGTATTAAACCATTTTAAACCATTTTAAATCAGTAGTGTAGATAGGCTCTCAGTTAAACTATTACTCCTGTTGACTGGCTAGCCTCCTACAGGGAAGCTCTTCTTGTTGCCTTGCCTTGCCTTGACTCACTCCAATGTGCCTGACCAACAGAGTGCCTCCTCATCCTGCAAGCCTAAGCACTTTTCCCGCTGCAGGGATCTGCTCCAAAAGACTTCTTTAAAAGCTTTCACAGAGCCAGTTTTGATGTGTTCATCTTTAAAACTGAGGGAGCTGTGAGCATTTCTGTTCATTCCCATTGGCGAGACTGTAGCGGTTACCTGAAAACGGTGCCGTTCTCTGATGGGTAAACTGAGGTTGCGGGGAGACAGACTCCCTCCGAAAATCAGAGAGGAGAATCACCTCGTTGGAGCTGTGCCCCTAATTTAGGGGTGGAGAAGACCCCCTCTGCACACTCCTAATAAACTTGCCAGCATAAGTGACCTCTAGCGTAACGGCAATTTTGTATACTGGTGCAACAAGGTTCCCCAGAAAATGATAGAGCAGTGTTGTGCTAGAGATCACTGATGCTAGCGTAAAGTCAATTGTTCTAGCACAGCTATTTAGACAGCAATATTGAGGGCCGGGTAATTCGGTGGCAGGAGCAGCAGCTTGAGCACCCACGGAGGCCTTCCATGTGGCCCATAAGGGCCAGAAGCTATCTGGAGACCATAAGCTTCTCCACGTAACTCAGATCTCAGTGAGATCAGTGGCTGCTGCTCCATTGTTGTCATCTGTGCAACTGACACACCCGTCCATTGATTAGTCATAAATCATGGCGAATACAGGGAGAGCCTTTGTGACACAATGCCTAGAGTGTTGGGTTTGGAAAGAGGTCTGCCATACCTGCTGATCCATAAACCTCACTGGGGCATCTCGCACAGGTCACATGTCACTTCAGATCATTCCTGTGAAACTAAACTGCCACCCTGGAAGGCAGGCATACACATGAGCACCTGCCACTGGATTTCCTCGACACGGGATGACTGGCAGCAGACCATACAAACTGACTCCACACGGAAAGTATTTGCATTTGAGGCTAGATCTGCTTTTTGATTCGTTCACGCCGGGAAATGGGCCCTTGATGGCAAACAAGTGCTGGGTGGCGTTTGTGTGGGACCCATCCCCAAAGCTCTTTAGAGACAGGGTCGGAGGAAGATGCAGTAAAGAAATCAACATGACCTGAACCTCCTTTCTTATCTGTTCCAATTCGGGGTGGGGATGGGGGGGCGGATTTCTTTGATGCTTCATGTTTGAAACTGTTTTGTGTTATATTTTTAGCAAGAGAGAGAGAGAGAGAAATGTCACAACCCCCTTCCTTCCTTCATTCCTTCCTTCCTTCCCTCCCCCTCCCCCTCCCCCCTCCCCCCTCCCCCCTCCCCTCCAAACCCACTTCACGTTGTTTTGCCTATTTTCATTAAAATTCAGGGCATTAAAAGCTTGGCTGCTTGCTCAGCTTCCATTATATTCGGGGAACTGTCCAATTTAGTGCCTCAAGAAAGACTTTTGCAGTACATCTCGAGCATTCTTATTATTTTTTCAGAGGGTAAAGCTCCTCTCTTCAAGCTGTCTTCAAGTTAATTTCTGCAGCCTTTTGAATGCCGAGAGCTTTTATTTTCATCACACGCAGCTCCACCCCCACCCATATTCCCATCCCCTCTTCATTTCAAGCAGCAAAAGGACACCGGGTTGAACGGGCTGTTCAGTGCCACAAAAGGAAGTAATTCTCCTCCAAAGTCACTGCACTCCACACATCCTGCTTGGCAGACAAAGGGGAAAAAAAACCCTTCAACTTCACTATCGGGAATAGAAAGAGGAATCATAAACTACAGGTTTTTGCCAACTGGATTAGAATAAATTTCATTATCTATAAAGAGCCATGTGGTATAGGCAGGCTCATGAATCTCACACGCTTGCACCTGTCTGCATTCCCGGATTTCTCAGCACGCTCTTCCTACATGCTATGGCCGATTTCACACATTACACTGGGGGAAAGAATGGAATAAAATATCCAGATTTGCCACTGAATGGATGTTTGGACAGAGAGCCACAGCCAACCCTAGCTCCCTCCCTACTGTCTGGTAAATGCCGCACCGTACAACGCATTTTCCAAAACCACTTTGCTGCATTGGCAATTTATATTTTTAGGTAAAGATGTAAATAATCTAAAACAAAATTCTTGCCTAAGCAATCGTATCATGCAAAGCACACGGGGACTATTTCATCTCAAGTTCCATATGGGGGGCATATTTATATAAGGGAAAATAAAGGAACAGACTGGATTGGGAATTAAGTATATTTCCTACCTAGTGGCATTTAACAGCGTATGTTGAGGGTTTTGTTGTTGTTGCTGTTGTTTGACCCAGTATAGTTGTTTTAAATGGATATTGTATTTATAATCTGTATTTATGCTTTTTATGGTTTTAGCAGAGTGGAGGTAGATAATAAAGAGATGAGACACAAGAAATGGTTTTAAATAAGGGCCACATTTATTTAAAGATCTGCAAGGGGAGTCCTATTGGGGCATCCAGTATAGGCCTGTCCACAGGTCCCTTTATATTCCCGAATCAGGCGAGCCATTCTTTCCCCGTGAGTAGGCGCTGTTACTTCGCCTCCCCACAGGCTGCCCCCTTTCGGGGTAGGGAGACCTTCCGGTGTTGCCTCCCCCCAGGCCGCAGGGCTCTGGGTAGGTGAGGAGGGTTGGCCTCAAAGGTAACCCTTATCTCCCAAGCTAGGCCATGGGGCTCAAAGCTGGGAGCCTCAGGTATTACCAGTCACCAGAACAGTGCCTGTGAATGCTCACCAATATTCATTTTCCCTCTGGATGCCCCTTCCTATCCGACAGATTAAAATGTGACCAAGTTCACGATTAGCCAAATAACCTATTTATCTACACCCTGCCTGTCTTACAGTGTGGAATAGACAAAAAAACCTCATGGCCAATTCAGACTATGAGTAAAAAATTCCTACTCGGCCTTAATAGGCAACCAGCGAACCCACACTGCCTACAGGGAGGGAGGAAGGGAGCCGCGAAGACAAAGAGGAGGAGGAGGAGGGGGTGTCTTGTGCTTAAATGGCCTTGCTACCCCTCCCCTCCTTGTGGCATCATATCCCACTTGTCCAATTGGGAGTGGGCACGTCTCTTTCCTCCTCCACTGCAAAAGCCTCCCCCCCCCCACTCAGGCACTGGGCCGGGTATGGCTGAATGGCCCTTAAATTTTGTATATCAATATTTTAATGTTCAATGTTTTTAATTTTTGTAAACCGCCCAAAGAGCTTCGGCTATGGGGCGGTATATACATGCAATAAATAATGATGATGATGAAGATAATAATAATAATAATAATAATAATAATAATAATAATAATAATGGCTCCCAACAACTGAGAATGAAGCCTACCTCTATTTGTATAACTCATCCTGGATTCTTTTTCTTGGTCACTCTGGAATGTGACAGAATATTGGCAGAGTGTGGCATCATCTTGGGAACAGGCTTTTAAATCTATGTAGATGAAAGATGGCAATGTGCAAATGACTCAAGGGGAACAAGATTAATATTCATCATCTCCTGTGCCCCACTTCAATCAGCGGTTCCCAAGACAGGCAGTTTCAAACAGGCTCCTGTCAGCAGGAATAAACAAACACCGTATCCATTTACTTGGCTAAAACGAGTACATATGGGAAGCTTGCCCCAGTGGAAAACATCTGGTTGCCCTACAGGAGATTTCTGCCTAATACACAACCAGATCTTGCAAGCGCTAGAGCTGAAGATAGATGTGTTAAAGGGTTCCAACAATAATTGCTGCAGGGAAACACTTGATGTAACTTTTAACTACCACGCAGCTACAATGATCAAGATGGGAGTTGAAATGCTTTCTTATATGCAGCCTTGGTAAGTAAAACCATTTAACAACCAATCACATGCTCTATAAATAAGACTAAAACGAGAACAATGTAAATTTCGCCATGATTCTCTCATTCTTAAACTTCATCTATCCCCCCCCACTGAATGAACGGCATTTGGGAGAGTCCCCCAGCCCCACACATACACAAGGCAGTGGAAGGATTGAAATAAAGGGGATGTTTATGTAACTAGAGCAGTCACGACATATGAAAAAGACACACTACTGATAAGAAAACAAATTCAACTGGAGTAAGAAATAACCCTTGAGTACCAGCAATGCTAATGTTTGCTCATCTATGACAAATTACCTGTCATTCTGTAAACAGTAGGGCCCTTGGAGATCTAGAGTTGAACAACCTACAAAAGAATCGTATACTGAAAACACAATCTATTTAAGTCTTACCACAGGAGTCTATAGTTCTCTAGCTTTTTGCTCTTAATTCATAGGCCATTTCCATGAACTTTTCTTACTTTAGCTCCATTTATTTATATATTTCATTTCTGTACCACCCAATAGACAAAGCTGCCTGGCCATCTCCTTTCTTGTCTAGGACCTAAAGGGGAGAAAATGGGCACGTCAAGTGGCTTGTGACTGGCCCCTCTCCACATGTTTTGTGTTATCCCAGATTAGGGTTGGATGGGTAAATCAAGTTCAATTCCACTCAGTTGCTCATTTTCCTACCTTACATTTGTTCCATCTCATTACTGCATCAGTTTTTGAATTTGTTTTCTAAAGTCCGCAAGAAAATGCATATATATTTTCATGTGCATTTATCTAAATGTACATATTTCTATATGCACTTCTCAAAATATATGCATTTTTGTCTCCCTTTTCTAAAACTAAACACTTTTGTGAGTGTTTTCCCCCTGATATAATGCTGTGCTATGCACATTCCCTTAATGCAATTTTTGTGTGCACTTGTGTTCCTATGTTCCTAAGGTCATTGATGCTCTGTACTTGTGTTAGTACTTCACATCACAATTTGCTGTCCACAAATATTAACAGCAGTGTTATCCATTAGTTTACCAGAAGCTTTTCCTTGCTACCTTTTCCCAGATTAAAGAATTAACTGTGCAGTCCTATCCGTGTTTACTCAGAAGTAAGTCTCATTGAGTTCAGTGGGCCTACTCCCATCTAGGTGGGTATAGGATTGGAGCCTAAATGTTTTTGTAATTTGCTTGTTGCCCATTATCAAATTGCAACATTTCCCACAAAACAAGCGAGCCAAGATTTAATAGAAAAGAAATATTTTAATTAACATAAGATATGCTTAGCCTGTGTGCAGTGTATTTGCCTCTAATTATGGTTATCTGATTATTTTTTATCTAATTGGAGACACATAAGTGATTGCATTTTGCAAGAAACAATTACTGTTTGGACATGCTTTATTACTTTGCGTGCGAGAGAGAAAACTTCATGATATAATCAGGTAAAACAGTTTGGCAGATTGTGAATGGTCCTGTCAATGACAGCATGCCCTGTTTGTATTTATGCCTCCTATCTCCTCCACCAAACAATATTATGGAAAGTTAAATCAGCATTGAAAGAGAATGCTTAAGGGAAAAGTTGAGAATTCTTGGTAGAGAGCCACACAGGGTAATCGTAGTGATGGCAACTGACTGGGGGTGGTTGGGATGACACCACCTGGCCTTTTGCAAGGTTGTTTCTTTTCAACTTTCGAAATGTTGTGATTTATTATAATTTATGTATAATTATGGCATTTTACCATGTTTTTGTAAACCACCTTGGAAGCTCTGCCAAAGAGTGGGATATAAATCTTTTAAACCAGTTGGTTCCCCGGAACACAGTTTGTGGAGTAAAAGGTACACAAGGAGTTTTAAATACAGCTGGAGACTTCCTTTCTGAGCAGTAACTAACCTTTGACTAGGTTACTTTTAACTGTAGGTGTTTCTTAATCCCTTCATGATTTGTTTACAGTCCAAATGGTACTTCCATATCATTGTATTTTAGCTGGCACCTATGTTTATAAATGTTTACAGAGACTTTTTTCTGTGTTCATATTTCATTTTGCTCCAGTTTGCAATTAATCATGTGTGTTTAATTACAGTTGACATTTTTTGATATTAATAACACTCGATAATACATTCTTATAAAAGATAGCCTAATTCTTTAAACAAAAGAAAAAAATAGAAATAAACCCCTGACTTTGAATTATAGTAAAAACCATTGTTATTCATGGAATAGTGTGTGTCAAGAGCTTCCCAATGAAATATGTTTTATGAGAATTGGTCACAGGAAGACAGTCAATAAGGGATGACAAACTAACTCCCAATTTTGATTTTTTTATATATATAAGATCATTTTTTAAAACAAAAATACACATTTTAATTCATTGTAGAGCTTACAGAAATAGAACCCTCAATGAGACCAGCCCTCAAACAAAACATACTTTGTGTTCTGCCTTCAATTTTCAAAGGGCAGGACGTTTTTGACTTTGGTTTCACCTGAAAAGTGGGACAATCCTTCAAGCTCCATAAATAAGATCTAGTTGAGAGATGCATGTCTATAGTATATATGAAGAGGCTATCCCCAGTGCAGGAGGGGGCTTGTCTATCTCACTACCACAACAGGCACATCTGACCTGTCTCTGGAGTCATCCACTTAACATGGATTAGGAGCCACATGTGTAAAGTGGAATATTCATGGGCCTAAACAGATCAATCATGGGTCAAAACTAGGGATGTGCACTGGATCGGACCCGATCCACGATCCGAGTCCGATCCAGTGGGAAATCGGATAAATTATCCAATTTCCGATCCAACAGCTGGCTCTGCCGATCCAGTCCGAACCGATCCGAAAAGGCTCCGAACCGGTTTGGCGGATCGGCGGGCGCCCACTGGCGCCCACCACTGCTTCCATTGGTGGGCACCAGCGGGCGCCCACCAATGAAAGTGGACAGCGGGGGGGGAGGAGGGGGGCACTTACCTTTCCGGCCCGTCCGCTCCCGTCCGGCGCCGGCGGCTACTACCAGCGGCGCGCTACTCGAGAGCAGGCCGCGGAGCCCGCTGGTAGTAGCCGCCGGCGCTGGACGGGAGCGGACGGGCCGGGAAGGTAAGCAGGGGGCGCCCAGAGGGGAGGAGGGGGTGCGCGGAGGGGAGGAGGGGGGCCCTTACCTTTCCGGCCCGTCCGCTCCCGTCCGGCGCCAGTGGCTACTACCAGTGGGCTCTGCGGCCTGCTCCAGGGTGGCGCGCCTGCGGATGGAAGCGGACGACCCCAGGGGGGTATGGAGCGCGGGGGAGGGGGCTTACCTGCCGGGGCCGTCCACAGCGGACGGCCCCGGGGGGGAGGGAGTTAGGCCCCCCCTCACCCACCCGCCGCCATTTTTTCCTCATAGACTTGCATTGCAATGCAAGTCTATGGGGAAAAAATGGCGGCCGACCCAAAAATTTACGATTTTTGGATCAGGATCGGACTCGATCTGGTCCGGGGGGCCTCCGATTTTGTCCAAACCGATCCATGACAAAATTGGAGGTCCCGATCCGGGTCCTGATCCGATCTGGGGGGTCCGTGCACACCCCTAGTCAAAACCAACACATGTAGGCTCTATCCAAACATTATATCTACACATGGGTGTCCAGTGAGTCAGTCAAATGTGATAGGAGAACTGAAACTAGAGATGAGACAATTAGTTTCAGTTCATATTTGATCAGAATCTACCAATTTGAACTGAACACAGACCTGGATGCAATCTGCAGTCAAAGTCCATTTATTTCTCAGCTTTGCAATGAGATTCACAGAATAAAAGAAAATGTGTTAGAGAAATGCATATGTTTTAAACATGGGCTTAAAAAAAACATACTTTTGAAAAATGCATGCAAACACACTTTAATCAATGGGACAAAATGTGTGCATTTTAAAAAGTGCACAATAAATACATACATTCAAAAAAATGCACAAATTTTTGTGCAAAAAAATGAGTAAAGCTTCATAGTCTGATATGAACAGAAGTCAGAACATGTTTTAAAGTGGAATTCAGAGAATTTTGATGAGCTTGAGTTTTTCTAATGCACACATCCCTAATTGTAACCCTGTTTTCCCTCTAGGTATAGCTTCTCTACCCACATAGTAATCCTCTTGAACTGGGCCTAGATCAGATGCATGATTATGTGGTGAAATTTGTGCCGACGTTGTGCCAACTAAGTGGATTTCATTTACACTCAGGCAAATTGAAAGTACTAAGAGACTGAAATCAATATTTATCCACACACACACCAATGGCTACTATGCTGATGGCTCTGTGCTACCTCCAGTATCAGATGCAGTTTGCCCATGTACACCAGTTGCTGGGGAACATGGGTGGGAGAGTACTGTTGCACTCATGTGCTACTTGGGGATTCCTGGTTGACAGCTGATTGGCCACTGTGTGAACAGAATGCTGGGCTAGATGGATGCTTGGCCTGATCCAGGGAGGCCCTTCATATATTAGAGATGTGCAGAGTTGATCTTCTCTGCTCCAAAATTCAGGGTGGAGTTCCACTGAGAGGGTTCTCTGCTGTGAAATTCAGGGTGGCTTCCTTGCTCTACCCCACTCCATTTTCGGATTTCACCTATGGTAGGGTGACCAGATAAAATCCAGGTCAGGCCTCATGTAACTTTAACAGTTGTAGAGAAAAGGGAATTTTAGCCAGTGTCATTTGTATGCAATTCGTTCCTGGTGAAATTCCCTCCTCATCACAACAGTTACAGCTGCAGGGGCCCTGCCTTCTTTTGTACATGGCCACTCTAGTATAGTGCCTGCAACTTTAACTGTGGTGATGAAGAGGGAGTATCACCAGGAACTAATTGCATACAAATGACCCTGGCTGAAATTCCCTTTTCTCTACAACTGTTAAAGTTACATGAGCCCTGACCTGGATTTTATCTGGTCAGCCTAACCTGTGGGAATTAACCAAAATGCTTGCAGCTCCCTCATTTTTAAAGATAAAGTGCCCCAACCCACGCCCGGCGCGCCTGGGCGGGGAGGGGCTATTTGCGAGCGGGGCGAGCGGGGCGACAGAGGAAGGCAGCCATTGGCTGCCCGGGGTGGTGCCACTTGGGGGAGAAGGGGACAAGGCTATATATAGAGCCTCGCTCCCCTAGCGCCCCCTCTTCGTTCTTCGGCTCCCGCAGGCGCAGCAGTAGCCAGGCTTGAGAAGAAGCCAGCGGAGAGCGCCGGTTTTGGGCCTTTTAGGCCCCAGGTTTGACGGGAGAGTCCCTGGGCAGTGTAGTCCCTGGGCAGTGCCCTTCAAAGTGAAGGGGTTGGGCATCGCGGGCCACGGCTGTGGCCTTGCTGGAGGCAGCAGAGGCTGGCGTGCGGCTGCAGCTGGCCAGAGCCGTTGAGGGAGCTTTGCCTGTGAGGGGACATGACTCCAGCGCCACCTGGTGTTCCTGGGAGGTAACGCAGGGAGCTGCAGTTTACAGGGATTGGCTTGCCTGTTGTCAGCCCAGCAGGGCTGCAGTGATTAAATAAATAAATAGGAATTAAATAAAAAATAGGAATAAGGAATAAAATAATATTAATAATAATAAATAATAATAACGGGCCTCGGCTGTGGCCTCGAGGGGCTGATCCGGGCCGTTGGGAAGGACAAAACAGCTCTTAAACGTTTGCTTGCCTGCTGTTGGCTCACTAGCCTTTAGGGGGCAGCAAAATCATTTATAATCATAATAGTAAAGAAAATTTTAATTCACTGATTTTAGTACGTATAGGTGGGCGTTGGGTGTGATTGTCTGGACCACAGTCCATTGGTCAGGGGGACCACATTCTGTCACAGGCTGACAAACATGCCTACTAAAAAAGGTAAGGGAGGTGCGAAGGGTAAAAGCAAGGCACCCCCTCGGCCCAAACGACCCAGACAGGTGAGTGGTTCATCCTCGGACGAGGACATGGACCCTCATGTTGCTGATTTACTGGCACGAATTCAGGCGGTGGAGCAGGACAAGGGGCTTGACTCAACACAGCAGCCAATTTTTTCTCAAAGTTCCCTCACGGGGAGGCGTCACCAAACTAGACAGCAGCGCCAGGGAGAGTTACTTGCATCTCTTTCCAGCAGAATGGAGGCCATCGAGACAGCGCAGAACCGGGCGCAGGCGGGATCAGGGCTTCAGGCTGGCGAGCGCACATCATCTGCGGTGACGGCACCTCCTGGGGAGCCAGATGGAGGCGAAGTCCACACTCCACCCATGCCTTTCTCACCTCAAGCTACGCAAATGTCCGGGATTTTGGGGCAAGGTGAGCAATTGATGCACCCGACACTGACCCCCCCGCAGGCCATGGGTAATTTCCCCCAGCCATGGGGATGGTTCCCATGGTTTCCGGGGATGAGTTGGACAGCTCCAAACACCAATGCGGCCGAAACACACACAGCTTCCACTAGGCCCATGTTGGACAGCCCAGCGGTGTCAGACAGGGAGGTCAGCAATACTCCTTTGCCGGTTTTGGCTCCATCCTCATGCAACCCCTCATCCACGTCCACGCATCCCCAGCCCCAAGGGGACAGGGGTGTGCAAGGGAATATTAATTTTACTCAGGAAGGGAGGTCGGCAGGGCCAAGTGCCCCGTTGGTGGCAGACACCCAACCAATAGCACCCGCGCAGGCTGCTTGCGCCGCGGTGTGGCAGGAGTCCTTGGCGCTCAGACGGCACGAACAGGGCTGCAGGTTGTGGACCCATATGCAGGTGCAGACAGAGCGGCAATTCCCTCGGGGTCCACGGCTGCTCCACTGGGATATCACTTATTGCCAGCCACCAGGGAAAAGATATGGAAGGGCGAATACGTGGACATATTCTCCCTACTATTCAGGGATATTGAGAATCCTGACAAGGATAAATCATATGACAAGGAGGAGGAGAAATTGAGAAGGAAAAGGGTGGCTAAAACTTGGTCAAATTGGCTCTCTGGTTTTCTCGTTTATATGGGCGTGCTGCAACAGCGCTTCCCAGAGAAAGGGGCCATTTTGACGAAATATCTCGACATTATCCATCGAGCTTATTCTGAATATGAGGGGGGAGCCTGGCTGGCGTACGATCAATCTTTTCGTCGTCGAGCCGCATTCGATCACGCCATACTCTGGGATGCCAAAGACAATGATCTTTGGCTGCAATACATGACTCCAGCCAAGCCGAGTTTGGGAGACAGGTCCGATAGCGGCCATATTGTGGCCAAGCAGCAGCCCGCATCCAATTTTAAAGGGAATGCGGGGCAGGCGGTTCAACACCGTCAGCCTTGTTGGGAATTTACTTCCCGCGGGCTCTGCACTCGGCCTCAGTGCCGCTACAGGCACGATTGTTCCATTTGTGCAGGACACCATCCAGCCTCCAGCTGTCCTAGGAGTAAGAAGGGTGGGGGACAGAATAGGCCCCCCCCCAGGTCCTAAGGGTCAGGGGGGCCAGCAGCCTACTTCCAAAGGGACCCAGCCCAATTAGAATCAAGCCTCTTGTGAGGTTGCTGGCTCGATATCCGAAGCGTCAAGATGCCGCTTATTTAGAGTCCGGTTTTGTAGACGGCTTTCGCATCCCTTTCCAAGGTAGTAGGTCTCCTTCAATTGCCAGGAATCAACGGTCTGTGCGTTTAATGGAATCTCTTGTGTGGGAAAAAATTCAAAAAGAAGTATTGGCAGGGCGGGTGCTTGGCCCTTTCGCCGAGCCACCCATCCCCAATTTGAGGGTGTCGCCGCTAGGTATAGTGCCGAAGAAAGCACAGGGTGAGTTTAGGTTAATCCACAATTTATCGTTTCCTAAAGGAGCTTCAGTCAACGATGCAATCCCGGAGCACCTTAGTTCCGTGAAATATGCATCTTTTGACTCTGCTGTCCACATGGTGCGCAGGAACGGGCGGGGGGCTCTGATGGGCAAGTGTGACATCAAGGCAGCATTTCGCCTCTTGCCCATCAACCCCGCGGACTTTAATCTCTTGGGCTTCTGCTTTCAAGGGCAGTTCTACATAGACAGGGCCTTGCCTATGGGATGCTCCATTTCCTGCGCTATGTTCGAGAGGTTCAGCTCTTTCCTAGAGTGGGCCCTCAGGGACCGGACTGGGGGACAGGAAGTGATTCATTATCTGGATGACTTCCTGTTCTCGGGGGCAATGGGGAGTGGCCATTGTGCGTTTCTGATGAGGGAATTTGAGGTCCTCGCCGAGGAGCTGGGTGTCCCGCTAGCGCAGGAAAAAACTGAAGGTTCCTGTTCCACTCTTAAGTTCCTCGGGATCGAGCTAGACTCTGTTCATCAATGTTGCCGCTTGCCTATGGACAAAGTGGAAGCGCTGAGGGAACGGCTGCTGTGGATGAGCCAGGAGAGGAAAGTCTCACTCAAGCAGTTGCAAGAATTGGTGGGCCATTTAAACTTCGCCTGCCGGGTAATTGCGCCAGGCAGAGCCTTCCTGAGACGCTTCTGTAATGCTATGGCGGGCCTTCGGGCACCACACCATAGGTTACGTGTCTCTGGACCCATGAGGGAAGACATCAGAGTGTGGCTGGATTTCCTGCAGCACTTCAATGGAGTATCATTCTGGCGGCAGGATTTACTGCTAGAGGCCGAGATGCAGGTGCAATCTGACGCATCAGGCTCGTGGGGCTTTGGTGTTATCTGGGGGGACCGGTGGTGCGCTGAACCATGGCCAGCGGATTGGTTAGCATCCGGTCTGTCTCGGGATCTCACATATTTGGAATTTTTTCCCATTTGTGTGGCTGTTCATATCTGGGCCGCAGAATTGTCTAACTCCAGTGTGCAGTTCTGGTGTGACAATCTGGCTGTGGTTCACGTGATCAATTCCCTATCATCTCATAACAACAGAGTGATGGCATTAGTTAGAGTGTTCACCTTGCACTGTTTGAAACACAATGTCTTGTTCAGAGCTCGTCATATACCGGGCCTGAATAATGACATTGCGGACGCTTTATCGCGTCATCAGGTGCAGCGATTCCGACAGCTGGCTCCCTGGGCTCGTCAGACAGCGGAGGTCATGCCACCGGGTCTGTGGCGGATT
The DNA here is from genome assembly GCA_029215795.1 of Anniella stebbinsi. Lineage (NCBI taxonomy): Eukaryota > Metazoa > Chordata > Lepidosauria > Squamata > Anniellidae > Anniella > Anniella stebbinsi. The sequence continues at coordinate 5,151,050 of JARDYH010000006.1, forward strand.
GGAGGTCCGAGGTAGAGCGGGCTATTTGGCAGTCCGTGTCACATAGTACCAGGGCGTCGTACCAAAGGACAGGTAGGGAGTTCGCGGAGTTCAGAAACGCGGAGCACCTACATCATTCCTGGCCCATACCGGTGGAGCAAATTTTGCTCTACTGTGTGGCACTACGAAGGAAAGGCTTGGCAGCGTGCACTATAAGAGGAAAGCTTGCCGCTTTGGCATTCTGGGCACAGATGCGAGGGGTAGCAGATACCACCAATGATTTCAGGGTCAAGCGTTCCTTGCAGGGTTGGCTTAGGGAGTCTCCTAGGAACAGGGACACTAGATCCCCGTTATCCCCGGAGACTTTGTTGGGCCTGAGGGAGCGATGGCCGTCTTTATGTGCTTCTGGTTATGAAGCAGGGCTATTTCACGCAGCAGCGTTGACGGCGTTTTTTGGGGCATTTCGGATCTCAGAGCTGGTGGCCTCATCAAAAGGTGACCGGTCCAATAGGGCATTACAGTTCGGTGATTTGCGTTTCAAGCCAGGGGAAGTTCATATACGGCTTCGCAAATCAAAAACTGATCAAAGAGGAATGGGCACGGATGTGAGGCTTTATCAGGCCCCCGTGCAGGAGCTCTGCCCGGTTAAGGCACTGCAAGAGTTTGTGTCTTTGCGGGGTGTTGGCACAGGCTACCTATTTTGTCACCTGGATGCCTCACCTCTGACGAGGTATCAATTTTGGACAGTGACTAAACGTGCGCTAATATCTCTAGGTTTAGGGAGTGTGCAGTTTGGGACACACTCTTTTAGGATTGGGGCCGCATCAACCGCAGTGGCAGCTGGTTTTACACCTTCTCAGGTACAAGCCGTGGGTAGATGGCGATCAGCGGCTTTTAAGACCTACGTGAGAAAGTTTGACGCTTAAGTGTAGTTCAAGGGATGTTTAACTGCCTCATGTTTAATTTGTAGATCTCCGTCCAGGGCACGGCTCTATACGTGTGGTCATTTGTGGCCACAGCATGGTCTTTTGGGCCAGCAAGAGGGCATCCAGGTCCAGTTTCGGATCACAGCTGTGCTTGAGCCACCTGGTCTCCATACAGTGGCTTGGACGCCGTGGTATGAGGTGGGAAGACCTCCTAACAACATTGCTACATCGGCTGGCGTCGCAGGCTCCCCCGCAGGTTGTGGTCATACACCTTGGGGGCAATGATCTTGGCCTGCTAAAGGGCAAAGCCCTCGTGCTGCAAGCGGCAGCAGATTTTCGCACGTTGCGTGCACAGTGGCCTGGAGTCCTGATTATTTGGTCCTGCGTGCTGCCCAGGATCAATTGGAGAAAGGGTTGCGACCCTCGGGCAATTGAGCGTGCCAGACGTAAAGTAAACAACGAGATCTACAGGGAGTTAATTAAGCACGGGGATCGCAGTATTAAACACCCTTCTATAACGCGCACTCGGAGGGAGCTTTACAGGAGTGACGGTGTACATTTGTCGGAAGCCGGCAATGATATTTTCTTAACAGATCTGCAGAGGGGTATACAGGAGGCGATCTTAGGTAGGTGGGGGGGAGCGACTAAGCAGACGCTTGTCACCCCCTGTGGCGGTTAGGTGCGGGCATCTCGAGGATGGGGAAATACTGGCGAGCATTCTCAGGCACCATTGGTGGTGTTGGGTAGTACCGGAGACCTATGGCAGGGAGTCTGGCGGCACCTGCTATGGGGTCAAAGGTTTACCTAGGAGGCCAACCCTACTCACTCCCTCGGAGCCTTGTGGCACGGGGACGGTGACAAAGGAAGGACTCCCTACCCCGAATGGGGGAACCCATGCGGTGGCGAGTTGCAGGGCACCACCGCAGGGGTTGAGAATGGGTTGCCCATTCCTAGATGATGGCATGAGGATGCCAAGGGACGAGATGCCCACATAGGAGTTCCCCACCTTTGCAGATCTTTAATAAATGTGGCCCATGTTTAAACCCATATATACTGTGTCGTCTCGTTATTTACTCGCCTCCGTACCGCAAGAGATGAAACTTGGCCCAATGATAGCTCCTAAGTAGGGCTTTAGACATGCCAAGTTTGAAGCAGACCCCTTCAACCCTTGATATTTAGATTCCCCCCAAACCACTGCCCCCCCCACACATACTATAACAAACAAAGGTGAGTCTGATGTGGGACTAAGGTGCAAGGAATTTGGAGACTGGAATACACAACAAGAAGAACTATAGCAGACACACAAGAACCAAAGAAAAACAAAGTCACAGAGAGATAATGCAAACAAACAGCAACACTCAGCAAGCAGAAGCTTTCTCTCTGACTCTCTTCTTCTTCCTTCCTAATGCAGTGAACACCAGCACACAGATAAGGGGTGTTTTAAATATATTTTAAAAAGCTTTTAGTGAGTGTGTGTGTGTGTGTGTGTGGGGGGGATAATAAGATCACCCACACACTCACAATATAACAAACAAAGGGGGAATCCGGGGTGGGCCTAAGGTGCAAGGAACTTGGGGATTTGAGAATAACTAACCTACTAGCACGCACACAAGAACCAAAGAAAACCAGAGACACATAATACAAACAAATAAAAAAACAATGCAAGCAAACAAGGAGAAATCTCTCTCTCTCTCTCTCTCTCTCTCTCTCTCTCTCTCTCTCTCTCTGACTCTCCTCCTTCCTTCCTAATGCTGCAAACAACTGGCAAAGGAATGACTTCCCGGGCAAGGGCAAATAGGTTATATCATTTGCAATCCCTCCCCCTAAGCACTGGGACAGGAGACTGTGGCTATTAGTTAGCCACAGATGTCAATCTCAAAACTTGAGCATTTTCCTTATTTGGAGAACTATTCCGTTAACTCCCAGCGACTAAATACGAGCTTCAGAGAGACCCTAAAAACTGGTTGGATATCTTCGGAGCACTTTGAAGGTCTGATGGCTGTCTGCTCTGCCCCAAAGATCTCCAGTGGTTTTAAAACCACCCAAGATCCGCTCCGCAAAATTGGACTACTGATGGACCACCGGCAAACCTCTGAATGGGCGGAGTGGAGCACACCCCCCATATATATACACCATATGCTTGGTGTAGATCCGGCCTATATATATAGGCCGGATCTACACCAAGCAGGCTATGACACTTTGAAAATGGTTTGAAAAATGTATATGGAGTGGTCCTGGGCCCCAACAGTTTCTCATTTCTCCAATCTTCAGTACATCCTGAAATTTGAGCATTTCTACTTAGTATTAACAGGATTATTCCTTAGATTTTGTAAATTTATCTGCGCATTTCTTCTAACACACATATTTGTGTATGCAATTTTGCCTAATATACACATTTGTCTAATGTAGTGCAGTTGTTCTATTTTAATACATATGTAATGTAATTTTTACAAATACATTTATTTTTGTGTTCACTTTCTTCTAATATATACCATATTTTTTTTACAATTTGGGAAATCCCTTGCAAAATTCAGAGGAGTGCAATTTTTGCAATATAACTTAGTTTTGTTTCCTGTAGTGGTTTGAAACTGCAAAATCATGTAAGTTTGCATTGTACTGTAAACCAAATTAATTTCTCCTGCATCCCTAATACTGACAGGAACAGTCTGTCTCTTGGGCCAATGAACCAACTTGAGGTAGCAGTGAGAGACGAACAACAGGGAAAATAGTATTTTCTCTAGCAACTCCTAGTACTTCCTTACTGTGGCCCATTTCATTCTTGCAAAGCCTGCAAGAACTTTACTTATTTTCCAAGTATTGCTATATTCTAATACAGACACAACAAGTAATAATCAGGCAAACAATGGACAACCCCCCCCATGCTATTTTTAACTTTCCTTTCCTCTATTTATATTCCAGACTAGCTGATATGCCCGGCGTTGCTTGGGTCCATGAATAATGTTTATGACATTTATTTGATAAATAATAAATTTCTCTGCAACTTATTCATCTTTAGATGGTTGGTTTTTTTAGTTTGGTTGAGTTCGTAAATTGTTTTGTTAGAATAAATGGAAAATTGTGTTAATAAAAACTGTATTTTAAATTAGAGCTTCGTGATAAACCAATTTTTTTGTCTAACCTGAAATGCCAACACCTACCATCATGCCTTGGCCAGAGCAGCCGTCTAAACGTCAAAAACAATCAGGACACACAATACCCTTTCTACTAGCTAAAAAAGATGCAAACCTAAAAATATGTTTTCAAAGTAGACCTGGCATCGCCCAGATATCTGAATAACATATAATAGGGAAGAGGATCTCAGTGGAAATGAGGAACTCTTGTATGCATGTACTCTGAAGTTATTATTATGAAAAAAGGAAAGCAGCCAGAACACAGAATACTTTATTGGCATATTTTACTATATAATATCTACATTTAACAGTTTTTGGCAGAGAGCCAGGATGGTGAAAGCCACTGGTGACTTATCCCTTTTATCTGACGTAACAATACTTAAAATCCAAAAAAATCATGTTTTTAGACGTTTCTGGTACATTGTATAGCCAGACCTATCAGCATGCCAGGTTTCACGTTTCTACCTGGCGTTGCTTGGGCCCCTTAAAATATATTTCTTTGAGGTAATCATCTTAAAGTAGCAGGCCAGTGCTAGGCCTGTGTAGACCTTTAAACAAATTAAAATCATTTCTTTTTTTCCTCTCTCACCCTCATGACAACCCTTCAAGGTAGGCCAGTCCTAGGCCTGTGAGGTAACTTTAAAACGAATGAAATTAGTTTCTCTCCCCACCACACTCTCTCTCACTTTCAATGCATGGCCAGTGCTGCCTTGAAGCTGTCACCATAATTTTCCTTCTCCCCACATAAAACAAAAAACTACAACTCCCAGCATGCCTTTTGCTGTGGTTCCTGATTTGCTCAATGGGAGTGCTGCTGCTGAAGCTCATGAGAAGTGAAGTCTGGCTGAGCCAGTCCACACTACACTGTGCAATTGGTGCCCATAGATACGCCATGAGGGAGCTGGCTGATGGTTTGTTTGGTTGCCATTGGCAATGAGCCTGTTCCTGATGAGGCCTAGCAACTGAGGCAGCTGGCCCCAGGCTCTCTCCTTCAAGCCCAGGAGGAAGAGCCACTACCAGATAATGGCTGCCAAAGCCTGATAAGTCTTCCCTCCTGCCCAAGGCATGCTGGGAGTTGTAGGCATAAGCCTAGGTCCCTGAATAACATGTTAATCTTTGAACACCATCTGAGATGTGATGGAAGACAACTGGAGAGTAGGCCATCTTAGTTATGGCACCCTGCTTTTGGATTTCTGAATAAAGTTTATGATTTTTATGTAACAGCCTGACTATACCATTGAGACAGAAGAGTGAATGGAGGATTGACTGATATAGCTGAGGCTAGAATGGAATGATGGGCAGTGTTAGTGGCAGTTGGAGAAAGTCAGGTAGGAGAACAAAGACAGTTAGTGAGAGGCCAGGGTTTGCTCACTCATATTTCATTTTAAAACAGCCACTCTACATGTCAGTACTACACCTCCCAGCATGCCTTTGGCAGCCCACAGGTGCCCGCATCCTCTGAGACATCCTGTTGTTGCCGATGCTGCTCATCAATAGAGCATCGAGGAGTAGCATCGCCAAGGAGGGGAGGTAAGCAGCTATCAGTGGACACACCCAGCTCCGGCCAATCCTGCTGGGGTTGCCTTGGCCTGTGCTTCTCACCCACCAAGTGCTACATCAGGAGCCTGTACTGAAGGGCTGGGGCTGGGCCAGACACTTCTCCCCTTTGTCAGATCTGTTTCTGAGCATGCGCAGAGTGCCTCCCCTTCCTCCCTCCCTCTTTAGGGCAAAGGCTACACATTTGCTCCCCCCAGATTTTGAGAAAACAGCGATATCAGGATGGAGTGCCTTTGAGCATGTTTGGCCCCTCAAAGTCATGCTGTTGTATCTAGTTACATTTTAAAACCACACAATGAGTGGGAGGAGGCACCACAAATGGATGCAGCCCATTTATGTGAGTTGTTTTCCTTTATGTGGAATTGGGTTGACTGCTTGAGACCAACCTTAGGAGTTGAGGTTGTAAAAGACACGCAGCAGCCACCAACCTGTGCACTCACAATGGCCGCTAAAAGCCAGTAAGTCTGGCCTCCTGCCCAAGGCATGCTGGGAATTCCACTGAGGGCATGCTGGGAATTGCACATGTAAACCTAGGCATTTATTAAATTCTTTAAAAAAATCGTGATTTTATATTTTTCTGGTACATTGTACAGCCAGACCATGTCAAGTGTCTAACTCATCTGAAAGTGGGTAATCATTTCAGGACATATGTGTTAGAGATTGTTAGCCAGAGTGAAGCCATCTTTGCTCACTCCCATAAAATGCTGGGATTGCTTGCTGGGAATGCTTGTTTAATGCCAAGAACAGCCTATGTATGTAGCAGATAGAAACAAGGAACAATCATAACTCGGCCTTGGTCAGAGCTGCAATATTCCTCAAAAGTAACAGGGGAAACAGATATCTTGTCCTAGCTGTAACTGCCCACTTTAGTTCCCGGGCGCAATAATGAGCTACTGATGAGAAACAAGTTGGTCCTTGGCCTTTTCAGTGGTGGCCCCCCAATTATGGAATGATCTCCCTGACGAAGCTCGCCTGGTGCCAACATTGTTATCTTTTTGGCACCAGGTCAAGACTTTCCTCTTCTCCCAGGCATTTAACAGCATATGATGAGGGTTTTTTGTGTTTTTGTGTTGTTGTTGTGCTTTGACCCAGAAGGATATTGTAATTTTAACTTGTTTTTATGCTTTTAAATTTTGTATATTGGTGTTTTAATTGTTCAATGTTTTTAACTTTGTAAACCGCCCAGAGAGCTTCGGCTATGGGGCGGTATATAAATGGAATAAAATAAATAAATAATAAAAATAAATTAGCCCAAAAGGCGGTGGCTCACATTGAGATGCATTGAGTTATGCTTGCGCGTGCGCTGTCTGTAGCTATGACATGATTTTTGCTGTATGTTATAAAAGTGGGTGCTTGTATGCTCTGAGGCGTGGCCTCTGGTGGCAAGAGTCCTGGAGGTCACCCATTCAGCTGACTGCTTTAATAAAACTGCGTTGGACTAAGATTACTGACTCTGTGCCTCTTAGTGGGAATATGGCTTTATCCTCCTAGGAGAACGAATCTGGACTTAGTTTTGTCCAACATATGTGACAGACACATACTTTCCTCTTTATAAGTAGAGATACAGCCATTATGTTTAAAGGGAACCTTGCCTTCATATGTTGCTTAGAGATTACTTGTTCATTAGTCCAAACCCAAGAAAGTTTCAGGCTCCTCTGCCAGTAGCACACAATGTGCAAAGATCCACCATCCAGCTATTTATTTAGATGTGACCATTATGTATCTTGCATATCATGATCACACACAAAGGTGATTACTTGTCATACCTCCCACAAGGGGGAGGGGGGAACTACCCTGTCTTTGTAGCTGATTAAAATAGTGCTATCAATGTACAACCATGCATCTAAAAAGTGATTTAAAAAGAGATGCACCTCTGACAGATACATAGATATTCATTTAAGGTAGATGCGTTATGAATCAGAGTTCTTATCTTACTTCTTAAGATCATACTGTTGCTTAAACATGCAATTTCTCTACAGCTGGGGTTTTTCTGGCAATACAAATGGTTAAAAAAGTGTGACTCTTCAGCTCTCACCTAATCAATTTCTTTTCCAGTGCATCTGCCTCCTGTTATATTTATCTCTCCAAAAATCTATTTTTCTCTCTTTTAACATGCATTAAATATATCAGCAGAATTGGAAAGCTATATTTGGAAATGCAGTTTATGAATATAAGTGCAAGGAAGAGGAGGGGGGAAATATCACCCCTCCACACCTTCACACCTTCCACCCCTTAGAACTGATACCTTAGAGCTGATGCAGCCCAAAAATTACCTATGCCACGCCATTTTACTGCTCCTTGATACTTTCACTGTAATTGGAAGTGTTTTAATGTTGTGTTTTTAATACTGAAGAGGCCAGAGGGTTTTCAAGTGAACAATGACAGCTTTCTGTTCTTCTTGTATTGCAGTTGCTGGAACACTTTTGTTGTTATTGTTATTGTTTTTCTTTCAAAGTTCCATTTAATTTAGCCTTTATAATGATCTTTTTTACACGTAATGATAGGCAACATGACTAACCATAAGGTCAGGCATGCTCAGTAGTGTTCTCTCTCTTTCCCTCCCCCATCACAACTGATTTAGAATGCTGAGAGAGCATGAAAAACTGCTATTTACCACATATTATTAGCGGCCAAGATGAAGAAAGAGATGATGTTTGGTGATTTGAGGGAGCTGAATCTGCTGGTAAAGATGGGGCGGTGGAGAGCCCCCCCCCCAATTCTGCTAGGAAACCAGCACATGGAGAGTACTCTCCTCACACTCCAATTTCCCAGAAGATTCAACCTCCTCCAACCATCCCACCAAACAGCCCACCAAACAAAACTTGATAAGAGCTGTCATTGGACTCCTCAAGTTCTACTGAAGGGAGTAATGTTCAGTGATTAGAGAAAAATGCCGAGTTCGCCTTGAGTCACAGGAAGTGATAAAAGGTGCCACAAGGAAATGCCAGCAAAAATTCAACAGGAAAGATGTATGAGATGGTTGGTATGAAGCAGGTAAATAGCTGCCTGTGTTGATCAGAGCTGGGTGAACTCCTTGGGTTCTACAGCAGGGAGTAAGACACAGTAGTTAAAGCAGCAATTGAGCATGAGTGTTAAGTCATGGGGTCACGTCAGTTGCCTCCAGGAAATGCAGGCAGAAATTTAACTGAGAAAGTTGTTAATTAACCCTACAGTCACCTCAGCATATCATATTCTCCATCTTGTCCACATAGTTTATCATCTTTGGGAGAATGAGAAGTTCACTTGCACTTTCGACCTGCTTAGGGAGGATGTGCCATTAAGGCTTGTGAGCCTTAACTCACAATTTCCTTGCTTTTTGGTGCTTGTTTATTGAATTATATTAGGCTTTATCAATGATCCCAGTTTTCCTTGGAAGGAAAGTTATTTTATGTGATAAAATGTTTGGTTTAAAGATATTTCCCTTCCTGACCTTAAGGTTCTGCCAGGCAAAAGGAAATGGAAGCTAGCATTAAAAAAAAAAATAAGTATCTCTCCTGGTCTATTTACTAAAATACAAACATCTCATGGCTTCATATGAATGTCTCATGACTGAGCAGGAAAACAGTGGAATAATTTACATGCACCAAAGCACTGGAGAAAGCCCCAGGGGTGGTCATTTCACAGGTTGCTGGAGTATATCTACAAATGAAAAGTTTTAAAATGTCTTTACCTCCATCACAAAATTTTTCAGTGCAGTTGAAAAATGGCCAGAATTATGTTTGCACTGTGCCAGAATGTATTCAAGCTCTCTTGTGCTGTTCTATTTTTTAAAAAAAGATTTGAAACCCAGTGCTCCAATTTAATCCTCCCTGGAACTGTCTTCAGCCAAGTAGGCCAAGTAGCACAATCTTTACCAACTTCTTTGAAATGCCTCCAAACTCATCTGTATGGATTGAGTCCTTGCTATCCATTTTCAATGTCACCAATTCACCTATCTCTTGTTATTGGTACAAATGAGAGAGTTGTTAACTATTATTAATTCAGTCCAGGTGCCAACACACCCAAGTCACATCTGTTGACTGAGCAGATGGGAAGAACTCTTTTAGCTAAATCATTTGGCAATCATCATTATTAGCTGAGCAGGTCAAACCACATGCCATAAATTATCCATTTACAGCTGTTTTGCATGATAAAATATTTGGTTTAGAGTTTCCTCCCCCTCTTGACCTTTAACTCCACTGTACCATGGGAGAGGAAACTTGAGTTAGCATCCAGAATGCCTTTATCAGACCTTTCCTGGCCTATTTAATCAAGAACAAATGAACATCTCAAACAATGTGATGGATTCTGACTTAATCATATGAAGAGTAGACCCCTGAAATGACTAGGTCTGAATGTATTTGTTATTTCTTCACAATCTGTCCTTCAGTGTTATAAGGACTAATACAATGGACATTTTTTTTGCAAATGTCCACTAACAATTTTTGAGAAGACTATTATGATGATAACATAGCAATCCTATAGTCTCTAGAAGAGAACCCCAGAGGTCAAAGGATATGGTGGATTTCCCACTCTCCCAAAGCCATAGATAAAGCTATGACCTCCAGGGTGGGGAAATCCATGTGGGGATGTCCCACCTCCCAGTCACCACAGAAAGTTGTGTCCTCGGATGGAGATGGGGAGGGTGGAAAAGGCTGTTCAGTGGATAGAAAGTAAAAGGGAGAAGATGGGGATAGGCAGACCCACAGCCTCTCCATTTCTGTCCCTGCCCACTGCCAGGTAAGTAAGTAGATGGGCTTTAAGTGCTGTTTTAAAGGGAAATGCTTCTATCATACCTCCTGCCCTGCCCAGTTCTTCCCAGAAGACCATGGAGTTTTCAGAGTACTACATCATATAGACTGGACACCCATTTGATGCCTGGTCCAATAGTTTAGAACTGAGAGCATTGTCAAGATTTCAGTTGGCTTCTTACTCCTATTTGACCACAGCAAGGTTGCATTTAGAGCCAAAGTACAAAACATCACATTAAATGCACCACTTGAAGTTGCATGGATCTGTTTATAATATCACCTAATAAGGATAGGAATCATAGAAGAGGATTTAACTATTACTCCCCTACCACGATCCCAATGAACATCCCCCTTTCAAAGCATGGGGGGGGGAAATCTCATTGGGTGCAAATGGGAGCTTCCCTACCAAACAGCAGTCCTGGGAAAGCTGCGTTGTCTCATAATTTTGTGTATAGCTTGGTTTGGATATGATGGGATTAGCTCCTTTCTGTGGCTGCTAAAACCAAAAGGCCAAAGTTTTGGCAGCTGCTAATAAGTATAGAGAACAAGAGAGGTGACCGGAGTTTCAGCTACAGGCCAGGAGCCTGCTCTGAGTGAAATATAGGTTTGAGTTCTGTTTCTGCAAGATGCATTTGGGTGTGGGTGTGTGCAGAGCTCAGCAGAAGGAAGTTAAGTCAGAAGTGAGCGCTCTCAGTTGGTTACAAGATCATAGGCTAGCTTTAACATATAGAAAGTTGAGGCAAAAAACCCAGCTTTTAGGTATAAGAAGGCTGAAAGAGAGAGGAAGGTTGGAAAGAAAGAATAATCAGAAAGAGAAAGAAAACCAGAGAACTGTTAGGAAGAAGGCGAATGCTTGGACTAGCTGAGAACTCTTAAGAATTGGGAAGAAATTAGAGAAAATAGCGACCCAGTCTAGTTAGGTATTAGCTGGATGTGTTTACTCTGGTTGTTTGCTCTTATGGTTTTGGGGTGTGTGTGTGTGTGTGTGTGTGTTGTAACCATTCAATGGTAAAAACCCTTTTCCTAATTATATTACATTTCCAGTAAACATTTAAAATAGGGATGGGGGGAACATACTCCCCCACTTCCGAACCCCCAGATCCTATTTGCTGAGATGCAGTGTGCTCATGGGAAGGTTTGCCAAGCACTTTGCAGGTTCGTGAGTGTCCAATGGGGCAGCCCACCCCCATGCTGATCTGCCATTTTGCTCAAAGTGGCGGCTGGGGCATTTCCAGTAAGGTCAGGTTGTGTAAATGGCTGCTTTACAGCTGCCATTTACACAACATGGTATGCCTGAGCCGCCAATTTATTCAAAATGGTGGCTCACTCATGTAGTGCCCCGGGTTGGAGCGGGTGGTGGTAGCAGCTCGCGGAGAAGGCACCATAAACATGTGGAGGTGAGTCCGTCTATCCCTAGTTTAAAATGTTTAAAACTTGTGGTCTCTTTTCTTCTTGGATTGCTCACCCCAAGACTAAAAGCCAAAGCCCACACTACCTAAAATCGGAATGGGAGAACCAGGGATGCCAGAGCTAACCAAAATTTTCCAAGCTTTATTTCAGAGCTGAATTCAGCTCATTCCCATTCTCGGTTGTGACTGCTTTTTGGCTCATTCAAATGGGAAAAGTGTGCACTTTTCAAATGTTGTTCATTTTTTAAAAATTGTACATTTTTTTTCAAACCTTTTGCATTTTAACAGTTGTGCATTGTCAAAGGTCAGAATTTTTAAAGTGTAGATTTTGTCAATACAAATGCAAATTTGGGAATTTGCAGACATTTTCACAGAGCAAGTGTTCCGGTTCATGTTTGGGGTTGCAAACAGGGCATTTTCGAATGATTTGTGAACCGAAATGAAATTTTCACATGTTCTTAATCTAGAGGTATTTACAAGAGATTTAAGTCTGGTTGGTGGAGACTGCCAGGGAAAATAAAGAATTCCACCTGGTGCCAATACAAAAGTATCAGGAAGGGACTGGAAAGCAGGAGGGGGTACTCTATGTGAACTTGTTTGCCAGTCCACGTTAACAATCTTGCTGCCATGTTTTGGACCAGTGAAGTTTACAGACCAGACATAAACTAATTTAACTAGTGAGGGGGCAGGGAATTAAGGATCTCTAGCAGATAATTCTTAGCACTCTCATGAAATGACACCCGTGATTATTTGATGGAAGTATCTTCACTTAACGTAACCATGTCAGGTCTACCACCAGGTATCCCACCTTGGATGGAAATAGCAGAATGAAGAAAAGAGTCTGATCTTCTATATTGTCTATTGTCTACACACACACACTCATTTTATTTAACATTTTATGGTTATTAATATCTGATGCTATTACCAACTTCAACACTAAAAAAGAAAAACAGAGAATACTTTATATAACAGTAATTCTCAAATTATATAACAAAAGTCATAAGCTAAAATGCCTACACTTAAAAATGAAAAAAGGCAGAAAGGATGTTTTATGTATGCTAAGTAGATCCTTAACAGAAGTAAGTGCATACAAGTGAAACATCAAACAGGATTTTGATACTTGAAATAAAACAGCACTTAAGCCACATGCACTTATTCTAAGCTCATAAACTAAATTCATGATAAAGTCCCAAGCTCATCCTAGAGAGAGGTCTAGATGTCTCCAGTCTCATCTATCCCATAATTGCACTGATGGTTTGTACCTTGAAACCAGGCCAATTCAGTCATCTGCACATCATTCCGATGGATTAAATTCTAAAATGCGAAAACAGTACATCAAGTCCCTCCTGGGTTTGTCTCATTCAAACTTGATTCTCACTTACTAATTGTTGTTCAGTGCATATCGTGGAACTTAATTAAATCTCACTTTAATGCATCAATTAGAAGAGCAAATTGCAACGGACAGCAATGATTTCAGGACTGGCTGGCAATATCCAAGTTGCAAATATCCAGATCCTTCAAAACAACCTGGGCCTTACCCATGTTTTCTCTAAAAATAGCAAAACCTATGCTATTCATCCCACTTACAGCCTCTTTGCAGACAAGAATAAATTCTAAATACAGAGAGAGAGAGAGAGAGAGAGAGAGAGAGAGAGAGAGAGATTTACGTACGACAGAACTCAGTACACATATCTAGAACCACCAAAAAAAGAAAAGAAAATGGGATTCAAGCTATTGCCTCCCATGGATTTGGGAAAACAGTGCCTAATGAAGATTAAGAAACCACTGTTACCAGTAATTAAAAAAATTCAAAGATAAGTTCAGCAGATTCTTTGAAAAGCAATGTGAGAGGTAGGATTTTGAGGCCCATTGAAAAGAAAACGTAGCAGCACCTTACCCTGATCCCATTTCACCCACATTGTAGATGTCAATTCTTAGGAATTGTACCATAGCCCTCCACTGAGGCATAGAATTCATGCTGTGATGCCATCTGGCTTCCTTGGAGCAGATTCAAAATCAATTTGCCACTGCCTCAGGGAAAAAATCACTATTTGGAAGCACCTTAAAGTGAGATTTTATATATACATATAGAGAGAGAAGGGGAGGGAGAGGGAATGAGTCAATCTCTCTCACATGTCCCCCCCCACACACACACATCTGCCAACAATAACACAATCTGTGGTACTAACCCTCAGAATAGAATCTAGAACACATGACTCCCCAAAACACCTCTGCCACCAGAATCTTCTCTTCAAAAAAGGGCAGATTAAATGCACATCCAAGCATTCCTTCTTGTTGCATCTGGAGCCTGAGGAAAAGCAGCTATTCAACGTTATTGTGCTGAGCACATAACTCAGCATATAATTCATGTGCTGAGCACATGAAAGAACGTTCTGACATGTTAGTTGTGATGTACCCCTTCCAATCCATATGAAAATGTTGCTAGGGTTCCGGTGCACAACTTTACACTTTATGAGAAACGGCCTGAATGGCGCACAATGCTCAGATTTGCGTCACGTATTCTCAGACAAGTATATCTTTTCAGAGTACCTCACGCTAAAATGGCTCCATTTGTGATGGAAGCAAGCATCGCTCACCCAAGTACAAAAGCAATATGGCTGGATCCAAAGACATACATGGACTCCCTCATGCCTGACGGAGTTGTGAGCTTGTGTTTTTCAATCAGCAGCCCTTCATGTCACATGGCAAACAGTTTGAAACTAATGATAATTTCAAGCAGTTTGTAATATGGCATGGAAAGCAGGACAGAAGCTTCAAAAGACAACAATATTTTAAAATTCCTTTGTGTGTAGGCCAGTCCCTTGATGCTTAAATTACTGCACTGGATCATGACCACAGCATTTTGAAGGAAATTATTTTCTTGGCATTTATGTATTCTATAACATAAATATCCAGCCAAATATGTAAGTATCCAGTGGCAATTTCCCCCTTTTGCATCTTCCCCACAAAAGGGTTACCTAAAATCAGGGTTCATAAAATTTGGGAGCATTTTTAAACATAGTTTTATATTAGTTCCGAAATAAATGTTATCTGGTGAAAACTTTCAGCTCGTAGTGTGTGTGTGGGGTGGGGAGAATTACGGGGCAATTGGAGAAAAACAGGACTCAGTTTGGCAATTTTGCGAGGGGCAAATTTTGGAGGTGGGTGATTTAAAAAATAAATAAATTGTTGTATCACAACAGTTAAAGTTACAGGGGCCCTGCCTTCTTTTGTATATGGTCACTCTAGTATTGTGCATGCAACTTTAACTGTTGTGATGAAGAGGGAATTTTACCAGGAACTAATTGCATGCAAATGACACCGGCTGAAATTCCCTTTTCTCTACAACTGTTAAAGTTACATGAACCCTGTCCTCCTCTTCATATGGTCAGCCTACATTAAACTGTATTGCAGCTGCACAAGACACATGGTCGCTTCTCTTCCTGCTCTCTCTCTCTGTAATTGGAGTTCGTTACTGTAGCAGAAGAGATGCAGCTTCAGAGCCAATGGTAAGAGAATGCGATTTCCCCCTGTCTGAAGGCGCTCCAAACATCAACTGCTGGGAGGACATCTATTGCTTCCACTACAGACAGTGGTGAAAAAAAAATGGCCTAAAGGAAACTGGCACCATTTTGCTCTCAAAAACTTCCACGTTTCTTTTTCTTTTTCTTTAGAGCCTCCCTTTAAAAATTGCTCGGAAGGCCACAAATTTACCATCTGCAAATGGGGAGGGAAATTTGGGGTGAAATTTTTAAATCGGCAATACTTTTATTACAAAACTGGAATTTGATTCAAACATGACAAAGTCTACACATTTATAGTTTCCAGGCCCCAATGGGAAAGCCAGTTTAAACTGGTGATTTAATTTGGCCTTTTTTCTAATCAATTTCAATCATGAATTATTTTAATCACCTTCTTTTAAACTAGTTCATTTTGATTCAAATACAACACTGTTTGGTTCCAATCCAGAGGACAGTTGTCAGGCTTAAGTACCATTGATTTCAATGGCACTTAAGTTAGCCGTGAGCCTAAGATGCCCTATTGATTTCAAAGATCATATACAACGAACGTTCTCAGGATGAAACTGGTGTATTTAGAGGAATCAGATTGAATGCCATAATTCCAAAATGGATTTACTGGCAGAATAGGACAAAGAACATCTCCCTCGTCTCTGCGCTACAGCTGAAAAGACCGGCTCAAAAGGTCAATGTTTCTTGTACCCTATGCATAAGGTGGAATAACTTCCCAATGTAAATTGGTTATTAAATCAAGGCCAAGAGGGAAACTCTTCTCTCAAGAAAACAGCTGTATTTCCCTGGGAATATTAAACCCTTTTTTCCAATGCATTTTAAACCAGTGAACTGCCGATGATAGTGGCTATCTTTTAGACTCAAAGAACTGGTACAGTGGCAGGTTATGTTGCCCTTGGAATTTATCTGCTTGGCACCAGGACAGGCAATTAAAGGGAGCTCCAGCGCCGCTATTAATGCAGTCTGAATTGACATGTCAAGCCAGGGAATCCCAGCTTAATAGCAAAGCAGTGAGCATGTGGCGAGGGGGTGGATTGATATCACTGACAGCCACGCTCCATTCGGCTTGACATTCACAGCCAATGACTAGCCTATTACCATTTGCCTCCTTAATAGCATGCATATTGAGGGCCCTATTCAAGGGTGATAAATCATGCTGCGACATCTAACTCGTAAAGTGGGGGGGGCTTCCAGAGAGCTGAGGGGAACTGCTCAAACTTCACCTTCCTGCCCCCTTAGCATGTAAGATCAATTAGAGGGAGGGAGGAAAGGTGGGTGAGGTTGATCGGCAAGGAGAGAGCATCTTTGCATGCTTTGCCTCTGCAGAGCTGGCTGGGAGTGCTCACTGGATCGCCAACAGTGGCTCTTTTATGAAAAGGAGCGGCAGCTCAGAGGTGAAGCACCGGATCCCAGTTGCAATCTCTGGTTAAAAGGACCTCAAGTTACTGGACCAGGAGAGGCCGAATTCTGATAAACTGCTGACACTCAGACTTGACAGTACTAAACTGGATGGATATGGCATTGCATGTCTGTCCATACTGAGTTTATGTTTATAGCTGTGGCTGTTTGTACACTGGCCTGTTTACCTGGGACCATCCCCAACTGGTCCCTGTGCGTGCAAATGATGCACAGGAACTCCCGGGGGCGGCGAGGGGGGATGAGGATGGGATTTCCCAGGGATACAGGCTCCCGAGACTGTGGAAGATGTGGCCGCCCATCCTGGCTACTGCCGCGCATACTCATGAGGAAGCGTGGCAGTGGAAATGGGCACGTTGCCGCACCACATGGGTCTGTGCCCATCATGGGAGGGGGGAGCAACTCCGCCATCCCCATGATGGCGGAGGGGAGGGCCCCCCCAATATCTGGCAGTCTTTTGAAAAAAACAAAATTTCTGGTGGGGCGCAAGTGTGCTCTTTGAGCCCGCTGTAAACCAAAAAATTGCAGGCGCAACGGCATGACGGCCCTCTTTCCTCCTGGGATGTCATGCTTTCTATGTGGCTTAGAGCGGTGATCCTGGAAGCAGGTACTTACGGATCACCGTCCCTCCCTCCCTCTACACCCATCTGGTATAGAAACAGCCTGTGTGTTTTTGTTATAGATCTATGGTTTGGTAAGTATCTAGGGTGAGAATGGTGGATTTGCAGGCATGAGCCTATTGGATGTGAGAGGGGGAGGGAGGGGGTTAGGTGTGTGGATGCGATATAAATTGGGCGCTGTGTTGTGTGAGGCAGACAGGGAAAGAGATGACTTGAGATAAGACGTGGATTTGTTGAGACTGGGTTTAGAGTTAGGATTGGGAGAAAGAGGTCTGTGGTTAGTGTGCCGTGATAGTTTCTGACAGTGATTTTAGAGTATCACGGATGAAAGAGCCATTTAAGAGTCACTTGTTTATTATTCAGCAACTTATTATTCTAATTTATACAGCTTTATTTATAATATCCTACACCTCCTGCTCATGGTGTGTAAGGGAGAGGTAATAAATGGAGAATATAAGGTTAAAGCATAAAGTCTATGCGCCCTTACAGAGAGAGGACTAAGTAAGGGTTGGTCCTGAGCCTTAAAGGTCCTGGTGGCAGCAAAATCCAGTGTGTGTGATAGAAGGTGATTTCTGCTTGGGGTGAGAAAGGCCTTAGAGGAGGGAACTTCTCACTGAGGAAAGGTGGACCCAAAGGTTCTGGCTCAGGTTGGCATCAGTTCAGTTCAGTTTATTTTGGTCATGGACCAGTACAACAGAAACCATCAGCAGTAGTGTTAATAATATTTTAAACCCCGATAAAATGCATACAATAAAATACATATACAAAATGCATGCATAAAAAGAGAACAGTCCCAACCTGAATCGAAAATATTATTGTTCATCAATAAAACTCTTCAACATTAATTTCCATTGGTTTATGGCAGCCGCACAGAAACCGGCCACTTTTGGAGTAACCTGAGGATTCTGTTCCGATAGAAGATGTTTTAGGTAGTATTCATCTGATCTACAGGGGGTTCATTGCAAGATAATAAATGTTTGGTGCAAATCCCTGTAAAAGGAGCAGTACAACAGAACATGGCCTACGGTTTCCACGTTACTCATCTCATATGGGCATACCCATTCTTGGTAGGGTATATTTCTAAACCTTCCATCAATAGGGCTGAAGGCAAAACATTAAACCTGGCTAGAGTGAAAGCTTTCCTGAATTTAGGAATATTCATATCCACCAGATATTTTGCACATGCAAAGGTCATCCCATTATTTCTAAATTCAAGGTACATTGTGGCCAGACTCAAATAATGTTGCAATTCCATATCCCACATATATGCTGTTGAATTGCTATTTTAGCTTTTTCATTTGGTGAAAAACAGAGTGAAGCAGCCATGTTAGTTTAAAGGGTGGATTTAAGTTTCTAGAGGCTATTACAAAGGGGGGACCCCCAAGGCTGAGCAAAATGAGGGGGAGGTAAAAAAAATAGCTACTGGATAAAGTTTTCTAAGCCAGTATAGTTAACGGGAATTTCATTTGGCTATCATCTGTTTACGAAATAAATGTATTGTTGCTTTCTCCTCAACAACAGGAGGAGAGGAAGGGAAGGTTCATACACATATATACATAAGAGGACTTGAGGAACTCAGTCTTTGTGAATTCCTATATGCAGTCAAATGACCTGATCCACACATCTTGTATAAAATGTGTAGGTTGGAACCTAGCTATCCACACTTCTCAGAATGTAGTTATGGAGTCCTCAGTATTGTAGACATATCAAAATGTGAATTTAATTTAGATATGTAATTTGTGAGAAAAATCACAATTAATTACTATTTTGAGAGAAAACACACATTATATATGTACTGTGCCTTGCATAAGTATTCTCACACACCCTTTTGACTTGGCCACATTTTGTTGTGTTACAATCTGGAATTAAAATTGAGTTGGAATGTTTACCATATGATTTGCACAACATAATTAACACTTTGAAGGTGCACAATGTTTTTGTTTATTTAACTTTTGTGCCACAGTAAAAATATTTTGCACATTCAAAGTGTTAAGTATGTTGCGTATAGCAAATGGTAAACATGCTAATTAATTCCATTCAATTCGAGGTTGTAACCTAACAAAAAGTGGACAGGTCAAAGGAGGGGGGTAAACACTCATGCAAATCACTGTATTATTAGAGATGGACAAATCTGTCAATTCCATTTTCTCTCTCTTTTTTCCACATCTCAACTTTGATTCATCTTGAATTTTAAGAATTTCTCAAGTCTTGTATTTGGTTCATCCTGAACTAGGGATGTCTGTCGCTGTGAATTCTGGCCATTTTCAGACTCGATGAATTCCCGCTGAAAACCTGATTCAGCTCACATTTGCAGGCTGAGCTGTGCGGCTTTTCCTGAAACCTAGGAACTCATTTGTTTTTATTTGCGTAAAAATAAATTTACACAAATTGCCCACTATACACATAAATTGCCAGCAATGTATCTAATACAATGCATTTTTAACATTGTTTTCTCTAACACATGTGTTTTTGTATGCATATTTGATTGGAGAACACTACAAAATTTAGAGAATTGCAAAATTCTACAATTAACTGCTTTAGTTTGTATAGTGGTTCAAAAATGCAAAATTAGTTAAGTTCACATTAAAATGAGAGCTGAACAATGTATTTAAGTAAGTAATTGGAGATATATATATATATATATATATAAATGGCATATGGAGGGGGAAATGGAGAATAGTATTATCGATAAAAGTTAGCAGATGTGGAAATAGACAGATTCACCCATGTACATAATTGATTACTTGCACCTGCATATGTAAGGTGACTTCAGAGAAAAGCATTGTACTTTGGGAGTCTTTCAACTATACAGAAGTCCTATGCATTGAGATTAATCTGTAATAACTCATCCACATGCAAGGAGTCACAGCTTGCTGCTACAGTCAATGCATGATGGACATTAGGGGGGTGCGCTCCGCTCCAAACATTTGAGGCTTCAATGAAACTGAGTTTTTGGAGGCGAGAGGGGATGGTTAAAAAAAATCCATCAAATACCCTTAGAGTGGAGAGGAGCCTCATCGAAGAATCGTTACGTTTTTGGATAATCATTCCATTATAGTCTATGAAAATTAACAAAAATACTTACAGCTCCATCATTTCTAAAGATAAAGAGATGAAACTTGGCACCATGGTAGGTCTTAAGTAGGGATTTAGCCATGCCAAGTTGGAAGCAGATCCGTTCATCCCTTGATTTTTAGGAATTTTTTTAAAGTTCAAACTCAAACCTCTTTGGGATCTAGCACCTTGAGGAGTTTCATACAAGTTTTTTTTAAAAAAATGACCAGACCTACTTCCAACTTGGCCCTACTACAGAGCTATTATGGTGCCAAGTTTCATCGCTTTATCTTTAAAAATGACAGAGATGTAAACATTTTTGTTAATTTCCATAGGCTATAATGCAACGATCATCCGAAAATGAAACGGTTCTTTGACGGATAATCCAACGAAGCAGAGCAAGGGGGCCACTCTGAAAATTGAAGTAGCAAAGCCGACCATCAGAACTGCACTTCGAATTTCAGAGCAGAGGAGACCCGCTCCTCACACCCCTAATGAACATGCATGTATTAAGGCTTCTTGAAGCATACATCTTTAAGGAACACAGCTGCTCACCATAGAATCCAAAGACAACTTGAGAGTGATGTATTTTTGGTGGCAAACTAGTTTTAAAGGACAAGAGGTCAGTCTGAGCCAAGTTACTATATTTATATTCATACATCTATTTTAATATGCCACAACTGTATTTGTCAAAATACACGCAGTCACAATTCATCTATTATGAGATCAGCAGGTACCTGCAATGGAAATGTAAGTGCAGAACACCATGAGAGATGGAAGCATATAAATCAATTACAAGGGCATATATGCATAGCTATATTATTTTACAAATGCCTGCCTTGATTGATGTTCTGACTGGGCTGATAAATACCATTGACTTTTGCAAATATTTTTATGCTATTTTTTTCCTGGAAATCAGGAATGAGACATTCGCTTTAGCAATATTTCACTGCGGTAGCAGAAATAACTCATGGATATAGTGTGCACCCAAAAGGTGAAAAACAAAATCCTAAAAATGTGGAAATAGTAAGCAAATACTCAGGATTAATTTAAAATATAACATGAGTTATCCCTCCCTTACAAACCATATTTATTTTATTAATTTCTATTCTACTTCTACAAAAACTTACCCTTTGTAAAAATCATAGAACCATCAAATCATTAAGGCACAGGACCATTTAAAAACCATTAAGTACAGGCTAATAGAATGGCTGAAGTTTATTAGCAACAATCAACAAATTGTATAATGTAGGACCAGTTAGATCACTCACTCAGACCTTTCTGAGGATGAAGTTTGGAAAGTCCCATGGATCTGAAAGTAATTTTAAACCATGAATTCAGATCCTAGTTTGTTACAATCCTGATAACCAGATATTTTAGTAAGTGGCTCAATTCGGACGACACGATAGTCAATGGTGGGGTAATAATCAACTTTACAGTTGTTCATCTAGGGGGCACTCCCCACACAACATGGTAATAAATAATCAACTGTGGTGTGGATGAGGATCAGCGCTGAGTTGGCTATGGCAGCATTCGGATGACACAATAGTCAAAATTACTGACGATTGTTTCCCCAACCCCAGTTGTTTATTGTGTTGTCCGAATTGAGCCTGTGAGTATTTAATTAGTCCAATACGACTTTTATGACGTTGGACCAAAACAGAAGGAAGGAAGGAAGGAAGGGGGTAGTTCAAGGCATCTTATCCCACAACCCTAGGCTATACTCCACTTAACATTTCTTTGTCATATCTATTGCTACACTATGTACATCACATGATAAGAGGGGTTATGGGGCTGCACCTCTGGGTCTGACCTAAGGTTGTAGGGCTTCCCCCAGCCCCACCACTGACAAGCAAACATTGGGCTGGATTTCTGAAGTAGGTAAGCCTCGGTGGGTAGGAATCCCAGAGATCTGGGACCTTAGATGATCAGCATATGCAAGTATGATTCTCCAGCTCAGACATCCATGCCTAATATGTGGATGTGGGTGCCCCTGCAGCCCCTGTAATTATGTCATGTGCCTTCAGGTGTATAACATGTAAAGAGACAGCTTGGTTCCTCCATAGTATTGAGTGCTGCTTTGTGCTTTATGCTCCATCCACAGTCAAAGTTAAGTGTACTTAATCCCAATGAAATCAATCATGTTATGATGGCTTGTGGCTCATTTTTTCCTCTCATGCAGAGATCATCTTCGGGTAGGCAACAGTGTGCACATGATCATGTGTGAACTGTGGTGAACATGTTTGCTTTGTTTGAAGAGCATAAGTTGGGCAAAATCTTCACAAATGCTTTGTGTGCAAGGGGGGAAAGTCATTATTTACAGTGTAAACCTGCTCATGTTTATTCAGAAGCTTATACTGAGTTCAATGGAACTTGCTCCTAAGGGAGTGTGCATAAAATTGCAACCTTAGCCTACAATCCTATACATACTTAACTGGAAGTATGCCCCACTGAACTCAAGATGATTGACTTCTAAGTAGACTTGCATGTGTTTAATCTCACTGTTGGCCTTCAGACTCATAGGGCCAATGTGGCCCAAAGCAATTGACTTCAGGCATGATATGTCGAACTGTCAGCAGGCTATGAGTCCAGGCAGGACTGTATGGAGGCTCTGGCTGCATTCAGACAACACATTGGTCAATGGTGGGTTGAGTAGCCAACATACAGTTGGTTATTGTGTGGGTACTCCCCACATAACATGTTCCTACACAACTGTGGGTGGTTGGGGCTGGGGTTGAGTGGACTATTAGTCAACCTGGCATTTGACTGACACAGCCCCCACCCCTCTCCCCACCCTCCCTCCTCCCTCAGTCCTCCCAGTTCTATCCCAGCAGCCTCTGTAAGTTGCACCAGTTGTTGTAGAGTGGTAGCTGCCGCTTTGGTCGCTCTTGCCACCTGCCTCTATGGGCTTGTGTTTTTACCCACTCACCCCTCCACACAACCCTTTAAACAACTGGCTTCAAGCTAAACAACTTGCAAGCCAGTTGTTTCTCTCAGTTGCTTATTTGGGCGGAATTGCATACCGTCAGTAGGTTGTGAGCAGCGTGTTCCCCTCCACACAACAGAATAAGCAACACAACTGACGATTGTTTCCCCCCCCCCCCTCAGTTGCTTAATGTATTGTCTGAATGCAGCCACTCATTGTATGAACCACCACTGTTATATCGGATGTGAACATGAAGCCTCTGCTTGCTGTGGCCCTCCTGGAAACTGTTGGATTCAGTTGTCGATCCTTCCTATTTGGCACATGCATGCTATAGGAACAAATCACAGATGATGAACTGGAACACATGTGATTGCAAGAAACAGCCAAATGTTCAAAGTAAGAGAAGCGCCATTGGTTTTATACAGGTATCATCCTCTTATAATATTAATACTGCACTTCCTTCATATGCAAAACTAGAGATCATGCTCCTTTGGCTTGCTATTTGTTTCAAAACAGAAATGAGGATTTAACACACACACACACACCTTCATGTAAAAGAGGGGGAAAGAAAAAAGTGATTAGCATCCTACATGTCAAGAGGACATGTTGAAAGCCATAATTTGTTGGCATTACGCAGAAAATTCCAAGAGCTATTGTAGCCATTAGTGTTTTCAAATAATCTGTGTCAGAGGTCTTTTCTTTGCTCCCTGTATGCAAAATGCGCTTACTAAATCACAACCTTTCTCACAATTGATGTCCCCTTGGGTTGATTCAGATGTTGTATTTCTGCACTTATCTTAAAAGATGTGAGAAGGGAACTAGGAGCTAGGAAAAAACATGGCTGAAGATGCAACTGTTTGGGACAGCTCAGATAGACCCTCAGCATGTAAACTCTTCACAAGACGGCAAAAAAATCATGTATGCCAGGCTTATGTGGGGCCTCCCCACCCACACATTCCCCACCCACACATGTACAACAGCTGTGCATATAAATAAGAACATAAAAGATTAGTAGCCATTGATAGCCTTCTCCTCCAGGTCTGGGTGGATTGTGCCAGTTACTCTTTTTACTTTTTTTTATTTTTTTGTAATATAACCTTTATTTCATTTTCATACCTAACGAACATCCATCTAACACAACAGTGTTAACAACAAGTTACTCTTGTACTCAGATGCATTTACATTCATGTGCTTCTCAGGCAGCCACACGTAACAGTTTGCAGACACGGTATGCATGTGATGGGGTGTGTGATGGCTTATGCGCCACTACATCTGCAAGTTACAAAGCCTGTGTAATCAAGTCTTCAGTCCTGTCGGAAAGTTATAACTACCAGTAATTTATACTAATAATTAATTGAGGGTATTATCAAAATGGGTGTTAAGAAAATAATAATAATAATAATAATAATAGCAATATTTCAAGTGTTTATCTTTTAGCCATTTCCCCCCCTGCTCAAAATCCCCCCTCCCGTAGATATAAGCATACCTATAATTTCTTCTGTGGATGGAAAAGCACTTCAGGGGAGCTATTTTGAATGGTAAATCATTCAGAGGAGAAAGGGTTAAGTACACTCATTCCCCCCTCCCATCCTCCACTCCCAATTGTAGCCTTGAACAGCTACTTTTCATTACTTTTGTTTGTTAAAGTCAGGCGGCTGGTAACACATATTCTATTGAAAAATCTAGTTTGGCTTTAAGGCAGGTCTTGAACTGGGCCCTTGCTAGCTCTCAGATCATACTAATAGAATCTCTGCCTACTCATATTTCTCACATAATGTTCTGTTAAACCTACACATTTCTGAAGTTTGCAATGTAATTTGCACAACAAAAAATGCCCAGTTTTTTTTTTAAAAATCACACAATAATGTGTATATTTCTAAGAAATGTACACAAAAATGGTTTGTTCAGTAGGGAAGTTGTGCAAAAATGTGTACATTCGGGGAAATGCATATAATGTGGATTTTATTATTTTTTATTTGTTAAAATGCATATGTACACATTTTCATGCAAACTGAAATAAATAAATAAATCACATTCCAATGTGGAATCAGGACAGAACACACTTAGCACTGGTGTGTGTGTGTGTGTGTGTGTGTGTGGATAAGAACCTGAGCAAATTTGAGCTCGACAGATTGCTATAATCAACTCCATTAATAGCACCCAGGAGGACTACAAACACACCCACTGTCTACAGAATGACCCCCCCCCCCATTGAGTTATTTCTCTGCTGCCCTTGAAGGACTATTCACTATAGAAGTCTTCCTTAAGCTGATGCCCTCCAGATGTTTTGGACTCTGACCCCCCAAAGTCCAAAACATCTAGAGTCCCAGCCAGCATAGGCAATGGTTGGGAATGCTCCGAGTTGTAGTTCAAAACATGTGGAGGGCATCAGGTTGGGAAGGCTGCACTATAGGATTGAGCTATGTACCAGAGCAAGAATTTAGTTTCAGTTTAACCAGCCAAAGAAACCCTTAAAACACCAATAATTTTAGCTATGCTGTTACACTGGGAACACATGAAAGCACAAGATAACTAAACTGCAATTTTGCCCAGCCTAACACCATTGATGAAGACAAAGGAGAACTAGATGTTCCTGCTGTGCTGTATTCATAGCCTTATTTTATCTGCACTAATAGCAAATGAGTAAGTGCTGTTACTGTCCAAAGATGCCGAATACAGCTTATACAAAAAGCCTCACGCTGTTGGTCCATTTACAACAAATGGCAAAATGGTTGCTCATTCACTATGGGACTGTTACGATGCGCCCATCTAGTTTACCGTAGAAAAGCTGTTTCCAAGGGGTTGTGCTCTTTTTATTCAAACATGATTGATATTTTGTGAAATTGAACATGTTTTACCTCTAAGTGGATAAGTAGCACTAGGTTCAAAAATCATCGACGCAGATAAGGTCAGTGTTTTTCAAACTTTCCACTATTATGGATATTAGAGAAAATATGAACTCAATGGGTGTTTTCAGATGGAAGGGCCCCAGCACAAACAACCCAGTGTGCATTTGTCTCATCTATTACTCCTTAATGGTAAGAAAAAAAGACGAATAGTAGGAGGACATAGGAAGATTATGAGTAGAAGATGACTTTCACTGGATCCCTGTAAAATTATGTGAATAAGGCAGGGCAAAGGCATGATTAACATCACTTTTGTGGTACTGGTTAAATTCTTCTTTGTCTCAGAACCTTTGAATTCTTGTTTAAGCATTTTTACTCTAGCATCTTGTATCTTCATTTTTTTAGGTTCTTGGTCTCTGAATGTTGGTAAAGTTAACAATCCATTGTTTAAAAAAGGCTGACCTTAAGATCCTTTCTTAGTTGGCCTTCACATACTAGCCTATCAAAACCATAGAGAGAATGCAGACCAAATGCAATTCTGCAGAACATCTTTGGTTCTTCTGATCGTCATTGGGAAGAAAGAACAAAGGATGGTCCTACAACATTTTTTCAAAATTCTCTGAGCTTATTGTCTTTTGTGTGTTTTGCTCTGACTGTCTCTTTGGGAACTTATTGGGGGGGGGGATCCTGACACTTAGTAAGGGTGTGCAACGGATCGGGTACGATCCACGATCCAGACCCAATCCGGACGGGATTGGATAAAATTATCCAATCCTGATCCTCTGCACCTGGATCAGCTGATCCGATCCGATCCGAAAAGGACCTGATCTGGATCGGAGGATTGGACCCCCTCCCCCCACTCGCGCTCCTTACCTGCCGGGGCTGACGGCCCCGGCAGGTATGGAGCACGGGTGGGGGGAGGGGGTTGACCTGCTGGGGCCATCCGCTTCTGTCCACTGCTGCCCGCGGGTGGCAGCGGATGGAAGCTGACGGCCCCAGCAGGTAAGGAGGAGCGTGAGGGGGGCTTACCTGTCTGGGCCGTCCACAGCGGATGGCCCCAGCAGGTGAGAAGCATGAGGGGGAGGGACAGAGAGGTGGGAGTTAGTCCCCCACTCACCCCCCGCCGTGTTTTTCCCCATAGACTTGCATTGGGGGAAAGCTTTCTTTTCCCCAATACAAGCCTATTGTGAAAATGGCAGCCGATCTGAAAATCAGACCTCCTATTTTTGGATGTGATCGGATCCGATCCAAGGGACCTCCGATTTTGTCCTGTCTGATCCAGGACAATCTCGGAGGTCCTGATCCAGGTCCCGATCCGATCCAGGGGGTCCATGCACATTCATAACACTTACACACCAGATCTACCCCAAACAGGATATAACACTTTGAAAACGGTTTGAAAATGGTATATGGAATGTGTCCTGGGCCCAAACAGTTGTTAAAACTATTACAGCCCATTTTAAAGCAGTAGTGTAGATTCTGCCCCAGGCACAGAATAATCTTCCAGAGGAGGATTAGCATTTGCATCTATTCGCTGAATGAGGCATGCGGGCATGGAAGATTTTTTTAAAAAACATAGTGGTGTCATGTCATTGATGTTACAATGGTGGGGGTTGAGGTTTACTCCCAGGCAGCACCCACCCTGGCTGACTTGCAGTATGGGTAATACTGATCGCTATGGGTCCAAATAGGATTGTTTAGTGACAATGGGCAAGCTGTGATTCTTATACCTTTCTGGATCTTAAAGTTATCTTCTTCGGCCCTTTTCTGGGTGCCTCTGCCAGGTAAGGTGTAGCAGGTGGTTACTTTATACAGGGACTTTTCAGTAGTGGCATTCCAATTTTGGAACAATTTCTCCAGAGAAGCTTGCTTGGCACCTACTTTTCAGTGTCAGGTATATACCTTTAGATTTTCCAAGGCCTTTTAATGTGTCTGAATTTGTGTTTGCTTTTAAATTGTTATTTAGCACTGCTGTCTGATTTTGTGCTGTTTTTATATGCTCTATTGCTGATTTGTTTTATCCTTTGTATGTGTTTTAATTGTTTTTAGTTTTGCTTATAAATCACCCTGAGACCTCTGTTATAGGATAAGTTATCAATGCTTAGAATAATAATAAAAATGCAGACATGGTAAATTTCTTCTTGCAGAACTCCAGAGTCTCCCCCAGAACATAGTTTGAAAATAACTAAATTAGGCTAGATGAAAGATAAATGGAACAAAGTAAGTTCTAGAATTTCCTTCAACAGAGTTTAATGGGTAAGTATATGTTCAAGACAGCTTGTATCTCAGAAATCCTTTAATTCAATGCAGAGAGTAAATTTTTACATACATTTCTAGTCAAGCCCACTCTGCCAGGCTATGAACAGGTGATGAATTATGATTATTCTTGTGCATAAAATATCTATATATCCATTTGTGAAATCAAAGTCAGTTTTGAGTAATGAGTTAGGCTTCTTGCTATGGTCACTGAAAGATGAATGAGGTTTCACGTTAAATTAAACACATCTCAGAAATTTGCAGAAAAAAACCCACAGTGGTTTGATTAAAAATCAAATAAAGTTACAACAACAGAAAATACATACTGCAATCTTTGAAGTTTCTGTAGATATTGGCTCTAAGACCTCTGGATTCAGTATACTGTAATGAGCCCTCCCTACCCATTGGCTCAGCTGATGAGGTGTACCAGAATGTTTATAAACATAGCAACTCCAAGTCTTCAGAAGTTTAAAACGAAATCAAAAAACACATTGTCACCACACTAGATCTAGGAACTAGATTGAATTGTATGGATTGGCTATAAAGATGGGAAGAGGCATCCAGAGAGCATCCCAGGGACCATAGGATTCTTTGGAGTCCCCCTGACAAGGCTATAGACACTGCTATGACCTCAGAAGGTAGACTCTGGAATCCAACCTCTCTCCCCATCCCTGCCCAGCCTCCAAGGAAAGAACAGTGCCGTCCGTTTCCTTCAGAAGGAGACAAAAGGGAGTGTTCCAGAAGGAGGGGAGGGGAGGGGAGAGGCCGGGAGACAGAAAATCCCACCAGCACACTTCCTCTAGATGGGCTCAAAGGCCCATCTAGAGAGAAAAACTGTAAAAAATTAGAATGGAGAGTTGAAAATCACCACTGTCCCCCTCCTCACCTACTGGCAACAGTCTGGCGGAGCACGGGATACTCAGAGACTTTGATTCCATAGGCTTCCATTTATCAAGGGTGCATCCCATAGAATGACACTCTGACTGTATGAACAGGGGAGGCAGATGCATGAATGGGGTGTGGGAGTAATGTAAACGAAGGAATTGTACCGCTGTGCCACTCATTTTTGCCACTAAAATTCCCTATCAACCTGTCCTCTCACTGAGGTCATCGGAGGGCATGCTCCTGGTGGTCGCACATAGAGCTACTGTCCGATTGGAATCCACCAGGGGAAGAGCCTTTAGTGTGGTGGCCCCCGTCCTATGGAATTCCCTGCCTCCGGAGGTCAAGCAGGTGCCAACTTTGTATTCCTTCCGGCGCCTCCTGAAAACGTCATCGTTCCAGGAAGGCTTCCCTTAAGCACAAGCCAACTGAAGATATCATTCATGTACTCTTAGAATGCTCATTGTATAATGATCTCAAAACCAAATATATTTATCCATTGTTAAGTTCACTAAAGGGTAGGCCATCTCTTGTTAAGGTTTGTTTCTTATTGTCTGATGTTGAGAAGTATGTATCATTTAGAACTTCTAAATTCCTCGTCAGTGCTCTACAAATACGTGCCACAAAGTTTAAAGATTGTATGGAAAATAATCCTGCTCTTATTGGTTTACTAGCAGAGTTTTAATTGTATAGAGTCTTTTTTCCCCTCCTTTGTAAGTGTGCATAATGGCAATTTGCTAAGACACAATAAAGTATGTATGTATGTAAGCACAAGCCATGGTTTTATTTCACTTTTGCTTCTTTGAAAAATGTGTTTTTAATGTGTTTTATTCTCTTTTTCTTCTTTTATTAAATTTGTCCACTGCTCCAAAATTCTTGAAAGGGGGGGCAGTAAATAAATATTGTAAATAAATACATGAATAAATAAATAAAATAACATTCAGCAGTGGCAAAAATTTCCTTAAAAACAAAGAATGTGGCAAGTGTGTGATTTCTTTCCAAGCAAAATTATACTCCTGGTAGGCTTGAAAAAGTCACGTGCCTTGCACACCTTGATTTGAAGGAAAATGCCCTCCTTTTTTTCTTTACTACCCCCAAATTTTAGCAGCAACCCATTGCTTTTTTTTTTGCTGCACCCACCAACTTTTGGCAATAGCGACAACCAGGCAATGGCCACAGGACTTGTCTCATGTGCTACACTACACTGTCACTGTAGGCAGATTGCTCCAGATAAAATATTTGTAAATCTTGGATTATCTGACTGATATGGGACTATCCTAAAATGATTAAGATTAAGGCTTTAGATCAATGAATTCAGCCCTGGTTCTCTGAGCTAGGAAGTAAAAAGGTGTTACCGCAACATGGACATCATTCATTGCTTTTTAATGAAACAAAAACGGCAGAAATTCCTATGTTTTAGCTAATTTTTTTTTGTCTGTTTGAATCTGGGCATATTTTGGGTACAGCACTTATTGGTCATGGGGAAATTATTTTAGGTTGCATTTAGACTTGCACAAAGCTTTAGACAGCTTCTGGCCCTCATAGGCATGCGCAGCACATTTCATTAGAGTGTGCACCCAGGGTTTTTTTTTTTTTAAAGGTGAACATTTATTGAATGCTCAATAATAAAGGACATTATTCATTTATTTATTAAACACTGTAGACACTAATGCTCTACTTCGCATTTGGCTTGCCTGACCGCAGGAGGGCTGTTGCAGTTGAGCGAGAGGGGGGAAGAGGAGACACTCCTCAAGCCCCAGCATCGGTGGGGCATTGCGGTGACACTAGCTTTCGGGGGCCCTCCTCCTGGCCTCATTAAAGTGCAGGTCCCAGCAGAGAGGTTCCCAGCAGAGCGATTCCTTTTTGCTCCTGCTGCTGGGAGCAACGGAGCTCTCTCAGAGGCACACTGAGAGAGCAGCCGGAGGGCAGCCGGAGGACCATTCCTGCTGCATCCGGATCCCCCTCTGGATCCCTACTCAAAGGCCCTCTCAATTCAGCACTTATTGCTTAAGATATTAGGGTGTGCCTGGGCACCCCCCGCACCCCCTTGCGCACACCTATGCTGGCCCTTTAGCACTTGATAATTACTGGCATTTTTCCTGAGCACTCCATGGGGATATAGGCAGAATTTTCGAAATAAAACCCAAGTCAGGGTATTAACACAGAAGAACAAATAGGCAGCATCTTGCTTTCTTTCCCCTTTATTGTAGGACTCTCTTCTTACTCATTCCAGGAAAATAAGTCAAAAAGTAAAACAAGTTATAAGTTCTTTCAGATGCTCAATGTATGCATTCTAACACTTGATAGAGCTACTTAGAAGTCAAATCCTTTCTTGAAATATTTCCCCTTCAATTAAAGATGTTCTCTAGATGTTTTTCACTACTATTTTCAAATGTATGTTGCATCCAATTACTATCATATTCCATTTTTTGTGTTTTTGTTTTTGCAGGTTTCAGTATTGTCAGGATATTTTGAACAATAATGCATCACCATTTGGAGTAAAGTTTCTCCCACAGGTGAATAAACCTATTCCACAGCTGCAACCTCTTTGTTTGCTTTACTGTGAATTTGACACTTCAAAACATTATCCTGAACTATATTTGTCCAGTGCCTGGCTATCTGATGGATGGACCACATAAATCAAATCATTTTATATCAGGTTTGCCAAATAATATTTGAACCTACCTTCTACCATCTAGAACATACACAATCTTTTGAGAAGAAAATTAAATTCTGGCTTCTTCAAAACACTCAATCTGATTTGCAGCAAATCTGACTGGCCACCTTGCACAGAAATGTGAAGACAACTTTGCAACTGGCCGTAGTATTGTTGATTTGTAACATGTAACCACAAAGAAATGACCAGGGGACCACTGGCTAGAACTAGGTGGCTGCTACCAAAAATATTAGACATGTGTCCTCTCCAGATGTTTTAACAGATGTTACTGGGAGAAAGTGAGACACAGAATTGATGTTTTTGATAGCAGACCTGTTTTTTCTAACATGATGTCTTGCGTCTGCATTTATTTCAATAGCTGGATAATTTAAATGGTGCTTCCCCACCAAACTCAGAAGGTGGATATAGCAGTGATGAGGTTAACCATTTTTCATATATTTAAAAACCATGATGAACTGACATTTGAAACATTTTGGTTTGCCTTTTTGATTGAGATTAATAAGAGTTATTAAATTAAGACATGTTTTAAAACCACAATGGGTAGCATCCAACAGGGCTGCTGTGCTTATGCAATTGATGTAGCGCCAGAAACCTCTATCACAGCACTAACAGGGGAAGTAAGGATGTTTGAAAAATTCCTTTCAGTTTATTTTTGATCAGGATTTTCCCAGTTCATACCTTCCCAAGAGGCGAAATCTCTGTATTTCTGAGCTTGTAATTCACATACCAATAAAAATGTGCTTGAAAGCATGCATACCTTTGACAAATATGCACATGAAAAAAGTGTACTTTGAAAAAACGCGCAAAAATACACTTTAATAAATGGGAGAAAAATGTGTACATTTTTTTAAAAAAGGGGCAATTGACGTGTACATTTGTTAAAATATACATGGTTTTCATGCAAAAAGAAAAACACAAAACTCACAATCTGATATGGACTTGAGTCAGAATAATCTTCGAGATGAAATCTGGAGAATTTTGGCAACCCCATATTTTTTTCTGATTTGCATATCCCTAAGTGTAAGCTAGCACAAGGAGTTTTCTGGAGAAACCTTTTGTACCAGCTTACACTATTAACATTGCACTAGAGGTCACTTATGTTAATAATACATCAACAACAACTTTATTTACGGTCTGACAGTACAATATCAAAAGCATATTGTCATGATTCTTACTATTACCCAGTGTATCTTAAATAAATAAATAAATAATTATTATCTCAGTCCAAGCTGAGATCTGGTTTGTATTACATAGGAAAAAAATACTTTGCTACTTGTAACATAAGGGGTTTGTCTGTACCCCTAAGCAGCTGTCCAACCAAGGAATCCCGAGACCACCCCAAGAAGCATTGAATTATGGGAAATAGCAGATCACACCTTGCCTTACAGTAAAAGCTACATTCTAGCAGCATATGGTCTAAGGACTCCATAACAGAGTCATCACATGGACATAGTCTATTCTCAACAGAAATCTTTTGATATCTTCCTTCTAACATGTTTGAAGGGAGAACATTGAAACAGGCCAGGGAAAAGGCTCTTCTGTATTTTGGTATATCCAACCAATCCAGGTAGGGTAGTTAATGCTACATCAATTGTGTAAGCACAACCACCTCATTGGATACTGCCCAATATTTGCTACATTGTCTGTTCTGTATTGAATCAAAGTTGTATGTCTATTGTGTGTCCTGAATCATGTTGGACATCTTGAATAAATAATGCAGTGAACAGAGTTACAGCATGAGATCAGCCTGATAGAGTTATTGTAATCAATGAGATTAGGCTGATCTGGTGCTGTAACCCTGTAAATACGAATGGTCCATTCAACTCCTTGCCTGTCTCTACTATCATCCTGATCTAGATGCTTAAGAAAACATTTAGAGCACTGAATACAAATCTAGCATGCAGTTTATCATTCACGGCACATCTCTACCAGGTAAAGCTTCATGGACAGGTCAAAATGTCATATTTACTACACTTGATCTAGGAAGCCTGCCAACTCCCTTATCTAAGAATGTCTGGGAAAAATGGCAGGCCTTAATTGTTTAAAGGGTTTTATTTGCAGTTCAAAAATCCAATTACCAATCGCCAGGGTCACACCAGTAGTTCCGCCAGTCCAGTTGTCGAAGCCGAAGGTCAAACCAGGTTTCCAAAGTCCAGGGTCCAAAGCAACAGTCAGCCGGGTGTTCAGTCCACAGGTTCTGCTCCGAGATCACGTAGGATGTCAAGAGCCGAATACATCGGTTGTTCTCAACGAATCTTAGCTTCTGCCTCCTCCCCCTTATATACTTGTTTGAGCCTGTTCACAGCTGCATGCAATTTCTTCGTTATCTTACTTAAGGCTTGCGTCAGCTGTGCTCTGTTTTCTCAGTCTCATGCTTCGCCTTGTGGGCTTAGCTTTCTCCGCCCGTTTGAGCTGCCGCCTTTGCTGGGGAGTTACTGGACAAACCCCTTCAGGCCCCAAGTCTTCCTCATTAGAAACAGGGGGTGGGAGAGGATGGCTTTCCTGGGGCTCTTCTGAGGAATCTCCCTGCTGTTCCTCCTCCTCCGGTAAGTCCTGGGGAATGGGTAAAGCTGCAGTTTCTGCCCCTTCTTCCTCCTCAGAGGAAGATTCTTCAGACTGCCTCATGACACAAAATGAGGATGGATTATTCGGACAATTTGAGCAAATAGTCCTACTTGAAGTAGTCTAGACCTTTGAAAATAACTGTTGTTGGCCATCATTCCGCGTACAGGTAGGCTTTTCTCATCAATTGTATGTGCAAGTCTCAGGCTAGGTACTACATTTAGGGTGCAATCCAATGATGTCCACCCTTGATACTTGCAAGCCTCTGAACTTGGTTATGAGCAACCAGTGCCGAGTGGGCAGCTGCAGCAATGATCACTGCCTCCACCCCACCTCCTGCTTTGCATTTTCGTTAGATAGGCTTTTTTGTCCATCTAGCTAGGGCATTCTCCAGGGGGAGGTAAGGAGGCTGGAGAGACCATGAGAAAGCTCATCTACCAGCATCTTCAATCCCCTCCCCTCCCTGCCAACTGGAATGCCCCTTTTGTTTATCTACACCTTCAGAGAGGCATGACGTTTCAATTACTCTGCAAACCTTTTATTTGATTAAAATCATTCACATCTTAAAAGACCACATCTGGTAATTTGCTCCATTCAATTTTTTCAATTACACTCTTGTTATATTGTTCTCTTTTACCCATAATTTTTGCCTCTTTAACTGACTGGGCCCATAACCTGTTAGAACAATGCTAGAGACAATTCTTTAATAGTACAGAACCAAAAATGAATCTGTTTATTCTTAGAACAAAACTGAAACATTAATAGATAGAATAAGAGTGGAGAGATAAGATTAGTTTATCTAGTCTTCTTGAAGACTTCTTATCAACTGTCATCAGAAAACATAATTGTCATAGAGAGAGCAGTGAGAACCACAAAGCAAGCCTGAGAACTGCATTACAGACACACTTAGAATCTTCAGGGTAAAGAGAGACTAACCAGTCAAAATGAAGAACATAGCACAAACATGTCTCTAACTGATTCACTATCTGATTCTCTGCTGCACTCCTCCCTGATGACAGGCTGAGTTTCTTTCACACTTGATGTTGATCACATCTAACAGCTGGAGGGACCTTGAGAAAGCTCATATCCCAGCATCTTCAATCCCCTCCCCTCCCCTCCCCTCCCCTCCCCTCCCTGCCTACTGGAATGCCCCTTTTGCCTCAGTTGAGTTCCTGACCTCAGAAAAGCAGACCGCATGGTTCTTTCCAAGTTGGCTGTGAGGGGAAAGAGGGTGGAGTGAGGATTCACAGGTCTGAGGTTGGAGCACTGGATCTTACCTCATATCAAGGAATCCAAAGTAACCTATGCCCCTCCTCCCAGACATTGTTCCCTTAATAAACATACAGAAATATAATTGGGAGCCATGATGGCCAGCTCTTTTTGATTAGAAAAACTGGAGGATAATTGTTTTCTCTTATAGTTCACAGCTTGGCTTCATTGTTTGAGTCATCCACAGCTAATCAATTTACATCTGTTCTCTCCTAGTAGCACAGTATATAAACAAATGTGTAAGTCAAGAGAACTGAGTACCTATATATCCCCTTCCAAATGCATGATTTTATTGCTAAAAAAAAGTTATTTTATCGTATGCCAGTTAAGGTCTAAAATGCCTCAATCATAAATCTATTCACTACCTTTGTTTTAATGATCAATAAAAAATGAGCATGTGACAGACAGCAAGTCCTTTTTATTTAAATGATTGATTAAAAGAAAGAATTTGCATTTCTTTCTAGACTTCTTTTTAAAAAGAAACACGCAGCAGACTTTGATCAAAAACTTTACTTTTCATCTTGATCAAAACATACTTTTAAGAAGGGAAAAAAGTATATTGAGGAATTCATTAAGAAAATATCCCCTAAACAATTCTATCAGAGGAGCAGTTCATCTTGCCAAAAGGACTCTTTTCTGACTTCATTTTGGATGGCAAAGGAAGAGCAAGAAGAACTCTGGGGGATAGTCCCATCCTAGAAATAGTTTGTCGGCAGTAATGCTAGCAGTCATGGCTTTGGTTTACTGCATTTCTGTAGATAGGCTCCCTAGATTCCTATCTGATATTATACCACTGAAAACCTCTGTTTGTGGA
The DNA here is from genome assembly GCA_029215795.1 of Anniella stebbinsi. NCBI lineage: Eukaryota > Metazoa > Chordata > Lepidosauria > Squamata > Anniellidae > Anniella > Anniella stebbinsi. The sequence continues at coordinate 5,187,634 of JARDYH010000006.1, forward strand.
TTTTATATAACTTCCCCTGAGACTTTCCGGCCGCTTTGGGGCTTGTTAACATGAAACACAGACGATAGGAGATGTCATAAGATTTGCATGCCTTACCTGGAGTGATCCTTTTCAAGAGCAGTTGCAAGCAGTAGCATATGGGCTGGGTGGGCGGGGGACAGAGACACCTCCATTTTAAAAATAATAATAATAAACTCAAATAGCATCATGGTGATCCTTAATTGCCATCAACCAATACAGTTATTATAGATTTCTGACCTGCTCCATCTCATCCCATCCTTAAGTTTGGTAACAGTCTATGTGGGGCTGCCTTTGAAGGTGGTTCGGAAGCTGCAGCTTGTGCAAAATGCAGCGGCCAGATTGATAACTGGAATCAGTAGGTTCGAACATATAAGACCTACTCTGGCCCGCTTGCATTGGCTGCCTGTATGTTTCCGAGCCCGGTTCAAGGTGCTAGTTTTAACTTATAAAGCCTTACACGGCTTGGGACCACAATACCTGATGGAACGCCTTTCCCGACATGAACCTACCCGAACACTACGTTCAACATCTAAGGCCCTCCTCCGAGTGCCTCCTCCGAGGGAGGCTCGGAGGTCAGCAACAAGAGAGAGGGCCTTCTCTGTGGTGGCTCCCCAATTGTGGAACGATCTCCCCGGTGAGGCCCGCCTGGTGCCAACATTGTTATCTTTTCGGCGCCAGGTCAAGACTTTCCTCTTCTCTCAGGCATTTGGCAATATCTGAGGAGCCTGGGTTTGTTTTGTTTTGTTTTTATAGTTTTTGAAGTGTGGATGTGGTTTTTAAATGTATAGATTGTGTGTATGTTGTATGTTTTTGCTGTTTTAATTTTTGTATATTGTTTTTAATTGTTTTTAATCCTATGTAAACCGCCCAGAGAGCTTCGGCTATGGGGCGGTATACAAATGTAATAAATAAATAAATAAATAAATAAATAAAGTAACAGTTTGATCATGTGTCTGACAGTTATTTAAAATGGCTTTGCTTTTTGAACCTCAGCCCTAAGGGACAAATGTTTCCCTGCCTGCAGTGCCAATCTAGCCCCACTGAGGGTCTCAAGATGACCATGCATGTCTCTTTCCCCTGGCCTCTCGCCCTTTTCCCTGATGACAGATTGTTTGGTGATTTCCTGAATTTCCACAGAGTTCCCCCCTTCTAAAACATTGAAATGCTTCTCCTAAAGCTTAGTTATTGGCAGCAAGAGTTTTAAGCTAAAATACACTGCTCTTCTTTGCTCCATCCCTTTTTGCCTCCATCCCTACACCAATTGCCCACCACTGCAATACTGATCCCAACAGTTTGCCCGAAATTAAATTTGGCACTGAGGCCGAAAGAGGTTCGAAAGCCCTGTCCTAGACCAAAATAAATAAATAAATAAATAAACAAACCCAAATGAGATCTTAAGAATAGTTCCAGACAATAATCAAGCTTTGACTTTGATGTGCATCCAAAGGAAGGGAGGAGTCATAAGGGCACTTCTCGATGTACTCTAGCATAAGGTTCAATAGGGTGCTCAAGGATGTAATGGTTGTGGTAGAACATAAGGGAGAAGATACTTGAAGTATAAATTTGAACCCCGATTTGCACCTGGAAGGTAAGAGGAAACCAGTTTAGGGCAGGAGATACACCTCTATCATAAGGAAGACCATCATTACTTTCTTCAACAGTGAGAAGTCCTGCATTTGCATGGTCAACATTCTGTAGGAGTGGAGACCTCCAAGACTATGGGAGGTATTGCGTAAAAGTACACAGGATGATAAATGTTCTCCAAGATGTGATTACAGCTAAATCGCAAATGAGGCATTCTAGCCCCTGAGAAACTTTAAGATGTCGCAACCAACCATGGGGCAAATTTAGAACTGAGCAAGGTAATCAGCAGAATCACACAGTATATCATTTTTGATGGACTTCAGTGAGCAGCTGGGAGTTGACACATTTGAATGCTTCTCCACATTAAAAAAAAATGTATCTGCAAAGAGGAAATTATCATGTAACAGAAAGTAGGCTGTCCAAACATTAGGTATATATAAGAATTTTGTTTGAGTTCAAGTCTGATACCTATTTATCAACATTTGCAAATGTGTTCAAAGCTGGGATGGAAAGAATGTGAGGCTGTTGTTGTTGTTGTTGTTAAAAAACTGAAAATGGGAGAAAAGTAAACTGAAATCCAGACCCAGGGTGTGCTTAGCCCTTAAATGTCTGGCTTTGAATCCTTCATGATCAGCCATGTTTGTCATGTAGAATTAGGATCGCTACTTCATTTTTCTGACAGGCTCCTCATCCTTAACAGTAGGCAGATACAGCATTATCTTCCTCGTGCTAGGAATAGCTGTATCTGTTGAATTTGGATAGTGTAGATGGGTGAGAATTACAAATGAGGAAGAAATTAGTTTGGTTCATGTTTGAATGTGAATGCACGTACCTTTTCACTTTCGAACCAATATGTGAACCAAAACTCAGTTGTTCTTTGACATTTGCATTTCTCTGAATTTTCCAATAGAGTTCTCCAATCAAATAATGTGTACAAATCCACACATTATGGGAAAATAAGCACAAAATGGCGTAAAATCATGAGAACAGCATTATAAAATGCAATATATTGGGGAAATTGCTTGCAAAAATGTTATTAGGAAAAACTTCATACAAAATGACATGTATTAGGAGAAATGTGAAACAAAATTGCATTCAAATTTTCATGTGAAGGGGATTTTGTTGTTGTTGTTGTTTTAAATAGCAACTCACAGTTCAGGACTTAAGATTGGGCAAATCCTTAATGTTCAGAAAAAAACAAACTTAAAGATTGGGGGGGGGGGGGAAATGAGAAGGTGAGAGAAACCAAAATAGGCAAATATATCCATCTCTAGTGAAAAAAAAGTTTTAGATTTTGATAAGAATTGGACAAAATTCACAAATCATATTGAGGACAGCAAGAATTTGAGAGTTTGAATTCAATGAAACCGACAGATTTGCCCATCACTTAAACCCTTCCCTCCATCGTGTTTGGCCTGTAGCACAGCTCTTACCTAGATGGAGATCATTACTTCCTAGAGGTCTATTGTGTGCATAGCCATCATGGAGTGTCAATCACAGCTATGCCCATCATAACAGCCTTTCTGCCTTTTTGGATTTGGAGCACTGTATATGTTGGTATACATTTATGTTTGGCTAATTCTAACTGAAAATCAGCAGCATTAAGCACACTAAACCTCGGATGGTTTTAAAATTTTACATCTATTGTCAGGCAGCAGATGCGCCAAGGTTTGCATATGTATTTTCAGTCCTTAGGGATCCAAGATAGTTGTGAGATTCAATTGCCCAGCAGAACAATTTGGTTCCCATGTTATTTGTTTTGCCAAATGAAGCTATCTTGCTGTAGCTGTAGTACAGCAGCTTTCAAAATGACTGTAGAATTTTACCACCCACTGTGCTTAATTTCGGGCCCCAGCATCACCATTATAAGACTTGCTACACTTTTCATCCCTGTGCAAACTTTCATCTAAAAACAATTGCAAATGTTTACTCGGAGGTCCAATGCCCCCAGGCATCAGTTAAAATTACTGATCCTTTCACCTTCCTTCGGTCTGACCTCAGACATGCCTGTAGGGCTGAAGACAAGGACATATAGGGTCTTGATTATTTTTACCACTTCTGATATTGTCCAATGATGGAGGAAGGGAAAATGCTATTTTAACCTCTCTTATGTCTAACAGATAATCTTGTTCTGGTGTGTGTTTTCCCCCTGTTTGCCTAATTTTATTGTTTTCTGTAGCCTGTCTTCCTTACTCATTCTAATAGCCAGATACCTGATCTGTAATGCAGACCATTAATATTAAAGCTGCATCTGTATATCAGGGTTGAGTTTTTTTGTTTGTTTGTTTGTTTTGGTGAAAGCCTCCAATCTCCCTCTACCATCCCTACCCCCTGTATATATTCCTGCTACTTTATGAGCAATGTGTGCAAAGGACGCAGGATCTCCCCTTCGTCTTGCCTCTGACACATAGTGCTCAGCTACCATTCTGTAGAGTACACATAGGACTGGGTAATGTGGTTTTTCCCCTCTAAGGCTACTGACATCCACAGTAGTCTTTGGGGAAATTACATTTTCCAGGTCTACTTGTCCCTGACACACTGCATAACAGAGATCCAGGCTCTGGAGGAGAGAAGGACCCCCTCCTCCTTCCCTCCCTCCCAATTGCCACTGGAAAAGCAACAGAAGATATATAAGTGATCTGGAAGGAAGGGATTGGGAAGAAAGGAGAAGGTTGGAGACACATGCTCTTAAGTAGAAAGGTAGAAGGAGGCGGATTCTGGCATGGCGTAAGGAACTGCTGGGGCTTGCCAGGTCTTCTGTTTCCCTCTGATGCCCCAGAAGCAAAATTGGGGCAGCTGTGAGCTCTGGCACCAGCCCCTAGCAGCACTCACAGGTGCTGGGAGTTTGCGAGTCTGCCCAACAGCAGGCTGGAGCAAGGGAAGGGGCTAAGCAGGGGAGGATATGGGGCTGGTCAGTGATGCAAGCCAGTCAAAAGGCCCAATGCAACAACCAGGGAGGAAGGGCTCCTCCAGGAGGAGGAGGAGGAGGAGGAGGAGGAGGAAAGAGAGAGAGAGAGAGAGAGAGAGGTACATCATGCTGAGGGAAAGGAAAATACTTCAGCTGTAATGTGTCTGTGTCGTGAACTTGCCCAACCCCGAGGATTATGCTCACGAACGTAGTAAACTGACAAGACACTCCAGACGATGAGACTTCTTTATTTGTGAAATCACACGGAAGTTCAAGCATGACGGTTACATTTTCGCATACATCCATGTAACGCTGATGACTGCCACAGCTTTAGGCTCCGAAAGGCTGAACCAGAACAGCAATCACTCAGGGGAAGAAGTGTTGGGATAGACCAAGTCCTATCTGAGCAATTACCAGACGTGACACACGCTGACCCATTAGGAACAGGCCCACAGCCCCAGGGAAAGCTTCAGCACAGGGATGCCTGAAGACTGGCAGAAGACCCAGTCTGCCAGTAAGCACTGAGTTGATCCAAGTAACCAAGATGCCAGGGAACAAACTTCGACCCAGGAAACCCCCCTGCCTGTAGCAAAGGCTCTGAGAGAGGCTCTCTCACAGGTCACACACAACACACAATCTAGAACAGTAACAGTCAACCTAGGAAACTTCCCCTGTGCCCGTAACTTTAGTTCCATGCAGGGAAAGATCTCTCTCAGGCCATAGAACACACGATCCAGAACAGTAACGGCAAGTCCAACTCTATGAAAAGCCTCAGAACACTTTCCATGGCACAATCCTTAGAAATTCCAAGTCCAAATAGCAACTGAGCATGTACAGAGTGCATCCAACATCTCCAAATAGATAGAATCCCAAAACACAAGTTGTTTCATGACAAGCGTAGAACTGGATGATCTCTAGCAAAGGTCCTCCCCTTTGCTCATCCCTATTATAGCCTGGAAGTTGACTATTCCAAGCCACTTGATAAACAGGTTTGATGGATGTTACAGATCATCTGGATTGGATGGAGGTTACAGAGCAAGTGAGAGGGGGCCAAGAAGGAATATTATTTCCTCCTCCTGGGAGCCAAGGAATGCTCAGTTCCAACCCAGGGGCTGGGGAACCTAGGGGCAGAAGCTACCTTTTCTGAGTAGGAAAGGTAAAAAGCCAGGAAGCAGCTGTTCCTACCACTATAGCCCCAAACCAACTCCTGCTACAGGAAAATCTGCTACCCCTAACAGAGAAAGGTGATCAACCTGTCACCCCTGCTGTCAGAGATGACATCCTGGGCAAAGAAGGATCAAGGACAAGGGTAATTATGAAGCTGTTGCTCAGGGTGGCTGTAACATACTCTTTACCTAGGGTATTAATAACACATGGATTTTGATCAAAGTTATAGGTTTCCAAGGCTTGCCTTCTGGAATGAGCACGTTCAGCCTCCAGGGCTTGTATTTCTGGGCCAGAAAATGCCAGCTTCAGCTACATCTCCAATTATGAGAGAACATGGTCAAGCCTAAAATATATTAGGTAATAGAATTGCTTTTCAGTAAGCAGTTTAATTGTCAGCAAAGCAACATTAGCACAGCTCTATAAACACCTATGTAGTTGTCTTGCTGAAACTGCAGGAAATGATCGTGTAATTGTGTGCTCATAATATCACACAACACATTAATGGAAAGGGCTGCCACACCATGGAGTGAATAATTCAATAGAAGTGGTTGTACGGAAACAAAATATGAACACTGAACAGAGTAAGGCTTACAGGATGTTCTCTTATCCTGGGCATGAGGCAGTGCTCCAGATGGCCTGAACATATGTGGAGATCAGAGAAGACTTAAAGATATATGGTTTGTAACACAAAACAGCTTACTTGCCCAGATGCCTAGAGTGAAGTAAATGAATATCTCCATGAAAACTAATTTGCTGGTAGACATTCCAAGAGACAAAATGAGTCTCTCAAAATCAGAATTTCTGATTCCACTGCATATATTAAACTGAAATTCAGATTATGGTCCTTAATTTCAAAATACTCCTGAGGAAAACTAGCAACACCAGCCAAGAACCATATATAGCTCAGTGGTAGAGTACATGTTTTGCATGCAGAAGGTCCCAGGTTCAGTCCCCGACATACCCTAGTAGGACTGGGAAACTGAAACTTTAACCAGTTGCCGTGGTCAGTCAGTGTAAACAGTATTGATCACAATGGACCAACAGTCCGACTCTGTATAAAGCAGCTCCTTAAGACATCCCATTCTTGTACCCAAAGCTTTATTTTCAGACGCCTCTCTGCAACAGCTGGTTATTTCTATATTATTTTATTTAGCTTAGGGCCCAGGGACTCCAACCTTTTGGGGTTAGTGGGCACATCTGGAATGTTGATAGAATGAAGTAGGCACTGTCAAAAAACAGCTGTCGTGGGGGGTAGTTCTTTCATGGTGGATATGGCTGGTCACAAAACTCTCATTCCTGGGAAGGCAAACTAGTGAAACTAAAAGAAAAGTAACTAGACCTAGGATCTAAATACAAGGCAAAAGTGTGGTCTCACCTCCAAACACAAAACCACTCTTTTGAACCCAAATAAAGATAGATCCAAAGGGCTACACTAAAAAAAAAAATCTTAAGAAATAAAATTAAAATGGGGGGGAGGGAGTCTGGTGGGTACCAAGATGGATGCCTGCGGGCTCATCGTCGCTCATGGGCACCATGTGGGAAACTGTAGACTCAGACAAGAAGTCTATTGTTCACTGAAAAGATCAAGAGCGTTGTTTAAAAGGAAATGATGAAAAGAAACATGAAAGGTTTTACTTCCCCTCATCTTCATTTTTCCTCCAGTAACTGTAACTACTGTAGATACTGGTAAAACATTTTTAAATTAGGTTGTTGCAATGTCTCGTCAGTAGCTAAAGTCATTAATCAAAAATGGGGGATAGAATTAAAATCGCATGCTGTTCTCCCATATCAATAAGTTCCACATCATTTCAACTGACAGGTATCAGATCTGACAGTTAGAGATCACGAAGGATCATCTCACTTAGTTTCAGATTCGCAGCAAGGGTAGCAAGTTTTGAAAGCTGCTCTTCCCCATTAACCCTCCATCCCAATTAAAGCAGAAGTCGCAGCGGGTTCTTTAAACCCCCGGTGAGAGCCCATTTTCGCAATTTACATAATAGACATGGCGAGAGCACTTTCCAGCTTACCCAAGATGTAGATTGTTTCCTCCATTCTTTTTTTTAAAAAAAAAATATGTGTAAATTTGTTATCTTTGTGATCAAAGGCATCACGCTCAGTGGGTGGCCTCAAAATATTGTTGTGCAAATAAAATGAGATAAATCATGTTGCGTGCAGCCCTGAGGTCACTGCAGAATGAGCAGGATGTTAAGATTTCCTTTGGAACTCTTCCAACAGGAAGTACAGAGTTTCATTGGCAGGAACGGAGTGTCGAGTGCAGAAGTATCTCAGCTCAGCCAAGTGGAAAATGTGTCAGAAGTGCATGCAACAAAACTGTGGTGAGTGAAGAGTTAATATTTGGAGGAGGGGCCATCTGCCTCCACTCCCCCCACAGGACATCATGGGAAAAAGAACCCTTTGTTGCTGGTTGTTATTATTAAGTTGGTTGTTTGTAGTTGGAAATGTCTTATTGGGCCTAATCAGATCATATGCTAAGCCAAGGTTAGGCTGCTAACCCTTTTGAAGCAAATGGCTAGTGAGCATGTTGAAACTGTGGTTATGTAGTCACCATGGTTAGGAATGGTTCGCATGACACACGAAACCATAATGTTTAGCTCAAAATGCTTAACCGCTGTGGATTAGTATGCCATCTGAACAGGGTCACTGTGGCCCTTTCTACACCTACAGCTCTTTCGCAAGGGAGGAGGGATGATTGCAAGTCCACAATTGGCACTCACGGGGCATACATGGGCAAAGTTTTCCGCAATTTCTGGAGTGCTGTTGCGGGAGGACATGTGTCCCATGACAGTGCTTCCACATGTAGATCAGCAGAAGTGTGCAGGGCTATGCAGATGACATGGCTACGGGGCTGTTTATTTTATATTGACTCCTTTTCAGTAAGGGTCTGTCTAACTTGCACAATTGTTGATGTAATGCACCTAATGTTCGCAGCTTGGGAGTAATCCTGGATCTGTTACTCCAAATGACAGCCCAGATAGATGCGACGGCCAGGAGTGCCTACTATCAGCTTCGGCTGATACTCCAGCTGCGCCCCTTCCTAGAGTTGAAAGGCCTAAAGATGGTAGTGCACGCGCTGGTAACTTCGAGGCTCAACTTCTGCAATGTGCTGTACATAGGGCTACCTCTGTGCCTAGTCCAGAAACTTCAACTAGTTCAAAATATGGCAGCCAAATTGGTCACCAGTACACCTAGGGGTGATCACATTACACCAGTCCTAAAATCACTCCACTGGCTGCCTATTCGTTTCCTGGCGGAGTATAAAGTGTTGGTTATTACCTTTAAAGCCCTACGTGTTTGGGTCCAGGTTACCTGAGGGATCGCCTTCTCCCATATAATCCGCCCCACACACTCAGGTCCTCTGGGAAGAATTTACTCCAATCAACCAGAACCAGGCTGATGAGTGTTACCCAGAGGACTTTCTCTTCTGCTACTCCCAGACTGTGGGATGGCCTGCCGGAGGAGATTCGACAAATTAGCAGTCTTCATGAATTTAAGAGCGCTTTGAAGACTGATCTCTTCCAGCAGGCCTACCCAGTTGAATTTTAAGATACTTTTAATAATGTATTAGTTTTTATTTGTTTTAATATTGTATCTATTTTGTGGTTCTTGTGTTTTATTTATTGTTGTTCCCCGCCTCGATCTGGAGGGAGAGGCGGGCTATAAATAAATTATTATTATTATTATTATTATTATTATTATTATTATTATTTAACTCATATTTTTTGGCAATGCCCTGTAGTCACTCCTTTTTGGGAGTAGGTTATAATAAGGTTAAACTTTGTACTGAAAGAATCTAAAATATGGAATGTTGTGCATGTCCTCCTACATTACCTAATGGCTTCTTGGAAGTTAACACGTGGTCAGTGCAAATGGATCTTCAGAGCCCTTATGACAGAGAAAAGACTTACATTATCACGTTGGAAGGACAAATGCTCACCTCCCATAATGCAATGGATTGAGGACTTAATAACACTATCAACATTTGAATGGATGTTATATAGGTGCAACTTGCGAGTAGATAAATACATGGATATTTGTTCTGCTTTTCTTTAAACCTATGTATAACTCCCCCCCTTTTTTTTAAAACGAACAGTACACTTGATGGAAAAATGACAATATTCCTATATATGTAATGTGGGTTTTTTGTTTAATGTTTTATTTTCTGTTCTGTTTTGTTTATATTCACAATAAAAAGGAATTTAAAAACAACAACAAAATATTGACTCCTGAGGGATGCGCACAAACGCAAACACAAAGCAACAAATGGGGTGGATAGGAAGTCCATCGAAAATGCAATGCTGCACACAGATATCTTTGTATTTTTTTAAAAAAATACACACTCTCAGCGCCAAAGCACGCCGATGCACATCAAAGACATGTGGTGAAAATAGCGCCGGCGCCCCCTCCCACACACCTCCGAAACCTCTGGACACGCCCCTGGCAACTGATTGCGTGTTCACTGAGCCGGAAACTTGCACCAAACAGCAACAGCTTTGCAAAAGGGGGGGGGGGCTACACCAGCCGTGGACTTCAGGATTGTAGTGAGAGAGCCAAAAAAAAAAAAATGACACAAGCAGTCAGTGATATTCCTGAATAACTGAGAGATGGAGCTGAGATCACCACGGGAGCAGGTGAATGTCATGTGGCCCATTAGTGATAACTGTGATACAATCCTGCTAGACACCCCCTGTGTTTTATACTAAAATAAGTCATGCATGTTAATTCATAAGAAGCTGTGTCTCTTCTTTGTGGAAAACACACAACTCTACTGAATCCACTGCAACATGAAGCAGTCATAGTCTAATCTCATACCACAAGATGGCATGAGGTTGGTTCACTTCAGCCACGCTTCATACACTTATAGCAAAAATAAATTAACAATGGGCTAGGCAGGGCTAGAACTTAGCCCTGCCTCATTCCCATTTAAATCAATGGGAGAAGTTAGTCAAGGCTAACTGTGGGTTCAATGGGATTAAAGTATGGCTACCTTCATCTGAATCCAATTCAGTAAATTTATCTATTTGCCCATATATATTAATTAACCCTATTTCACCTACTGTTTAGTTTCTGTCGCTGTGGAAATGGCCAGATCTCAAAGCACATGCTAGAGGTTGGTGGCCATCTGCTACTTTGTGCAGTCTTCTTCCTCCTTCAAGGATCCAAATCTGAGGGGTTTTATACCTACTAACCTAAAGTCCAAAGTGACCTTATGGACCATCTACATCTTGAGATAAGCATGCTTGTGGTCAGCAACTCCATATGTGGATTTTATCACACAACATTTGTGACTGAGAAACAGACATAAAAATTAAAGAACAGTGAGACCAATTGGCAGACATAGTTTGGCTGTAACCCTTAATGAATAAGCCCCATTGAAACTAGTGGACTTACATTTGAGTAGATATGCATAGGAGTAGACTGATTAATTTAGACTCGCCTCTCTTGTTCCAGTTTTGATCTCTACAGAAACCAGCAGCAAAAGCTGGTTCTGGACAGTGAACCGATCTACACTCTAGCTTTGTAACGTTTTATAAGGGTTATGGAAACTTTTTGGGCCACATGATGCTCTTCCTTGAACATTGTATACCCGAGGTTTTTTTAAAACTCACTTCAGCTATATACAATGGTTTTTACTTTTCATAAATCATATTAAGTAAAATAATGTGTCCTTCCTTACCATTTGTGATTCGTGCGGGCAGTGCTTCATTTACTGGTGCCCAAATGCTTAGCAGTTGATTGGTGGGGAAGAAAGAGGGGCTAAGGAGGAAGTGGGTGAGTGAACTACAGTGCCCACAATGCCTTGCCCTAAACTCATTGTAAAAACGAAACAGAAAGAGATGGACAGAAGGGTGTGAGACTGCACACACCGCTTTGAAGACTGAAGAATTTTTCTCCTATAATGTGAGTACTCCTTAATGTAGCCTAAGACATTTTGGAACACACCTATTTGGAACGTTTTAAAATACTATTTAAAACGTTCCAAGGTACTGCGTAGAGAGGCTCAGTATTGATGATTTGCTAGAACCAGTCACAAATCTGTTTCCTTCCCAATCCCCAAAACATACAGACACATATGCACACACACACCTTCTTCCCTAACCCCCAAAGCAGGTTTTTTTTTATACATGGGATCAGAGATTCAAAGAAACTATAATGACACTTTCCGTTCAAAAGTAATATGACCATACATGCGACAGAATCATTATGAAGTCTGGGGAAAGCCCTAGTCAAGGTCACAATCAGCAGGAAACAGAAGTCATGCATTAGTTTCAGGAGCCAGTGTAGTGTAGTGGCTAAGCGTTCGACCGGAAGTCAGGAGACCCGAGTTCTATTCCCCACTCAGCCATGGAAACCCACTGGATGACTTTGGGCCAGTCACAGACTCTCAGACCAACCTACCTCACAGGGTTGTTGTTGTGAGGATAAAATGGAGAGGAGGAAGGTTATGTACACTGCCTTGGTCTCCTTGGAGGGAAAATAGGCAGGATATAAATGCCATAAATACAATAAATACAACTTAAGTCTGCAACCTGTTGGCTGACATGGTGTTCAGCTTGTTCATATGTAATATTTTATGCAAATTGCAAAAGCAGCCTCACAGTGCTTTTGCAATTTGAGGTTTGTGAAAACAGGAAGTGCAATGGGCACAGATCCTGCGCCCACCCACACGCTGCATCCCCATACATGCATAAAGTGACCCTTTACTCTTATCATTGTTCAGTTACATTTGGGTTTTTTTTGGCACGGTCTATTTAATAACAAATCACAATAGCTCAGCTCAACTGGCACAGGACAAGATGGCAATTTCAAGTTCTATGGACAAGCGGGGATAGCTTTGTGAGAAAGTTCAAAGGTCTGCTCTTTGATATATTCAAAACTAGATTTCTATCATGTATGGCATTTTATGGACATATATTGAGGTTAATTTTCCTACCTCCTGATAATGAGAAGCACTTTTAAAGTTTCACTACATGCACTCTGAAATATTGGGAAGAGATGGTGCCTGCTTGCTGTCCCTAAAATGGTACCTGCCGTGTGGGCAATTCTGTCTTCTAGTTTTCTTACTCCACCTGCCTGGTTTGCTATATATTCTAAGAATCTGGACACTGGGTCTCAGTCAGCTTGATCTCCATGTCTTGTCCCAGTGAAACTTTTATTAATCTTGATTCCGAAAAAAACTTTTGCAGTCCTGGTTCAACAAGTGGCCCACCCTGCCTTTCCTTTCTGCATGTTCTCCCCACCTCCACCGTCCACCTCTTCCAAAGATTTAACCTGCAATAGATTACCTGTTGTGGTAAATTACTGTCCACACCGTTCAGTTGTAAAATGCACATAATCAGTCTGCTTGATGGATTGGAACGTACTTTTTGATATTCAGATGAATAATCCCATGCAAATAAAAAATGCTTCCATTATTTACTAACATGGTGCAATTCAAAAACGTAAAATCTAAAACAGATAGTAAATACATAGATTGTCAGACATTCAATGGCACTGAGTGGAAAGAATAATTAAATAGCTATTTGCTTTTCCCCAATGGTTTCCTTTCCTCCCATAGAAGACTCCGCACAACAAGTCTACGTTGTTCGAATTTGATTACATTTAATGCTTTCCTTTTGTTTGAAAGCTCCTAAACTATTTGGTTTCCTAAACAAAAAGCAATTATCTGTTCCTTGCTCAAATATCATGTTGTTTCTTCTTTCCGAAATGCATTATACTAAAGCTGAAAGTCACAAATGCAATTGAACTTTGCAGAAGTGGTTAACTTCAAATGTTAATGCTAATAAATCTGCAGGAAAAAAGCATACTTAATTACTATGTACTTGCCATGTATTTACAGAAACAGACGCTCCATGGTAACATGGGCCTGCAAAACTGAAGTGGCTTCCTCAGTCCTTTTGCAAGAATTTTCCATTGAAACAACAATTCCCCTGCAAATTTGTGTTCAACTATCAGGAAAAAGAAAAGGAAAAACAAAATCTGTGATGGAGGAAAAGACAGAATAGGTACACCTTGTCTTTCGATTGGTAGTGCTAGTTCTCTATCTGGAAGCACCCTGTAACTATTGTCAGCTACTCCTAATTGGACAACAATAGCCAAAAGGGTTCTTCCCCCCCCCCTTCGTTATAGAGCAGCAGGAGTAGTGACCTTGGAATTTAATCAACAATACCCTTGAAGTCCCATAACCACCGCTAACTGGTTTTATCAATTACTCCCTACAGGCGTCAGACCAGGAATAAATTCTGTTTTATGCTATTATCTTCTTTATCTATCTCATACAATCTCCCAAACTATTTGGGAATTGTTTGTTTGTTTTAATTGCATATTGCCTGATCCTTGCGGGGTAGTGGTGGAGGAATAGATTTGGGAGCCTTCCACTGGGCATAGGAACGACTCTTTCTCGCCCAGCCGGCCATTCGACTAGTAAGGAGAAACTGAAGCCTCTCTCCCCCACCCCCAATTAAAAGATGATATTTTCTCTGGGAAGGAGACACAAAACACAGAGGCCTGGATTTTAAAAGGCCAAGCACAACCACATTCCCCCAAAGGGGCCTCCCTCCCAGCTCTCTGTTTCTAAGCAATTTTGAGTCACAGGGCAGCATACCTTTTCTGTAATCTCTTTTATAGCTTTGCATGCCCTGGGAAAATGTACAGTCCCGGAGTTGCATTAAACCACTGAAGGCCATTAGCTTCAACTCTGCATCTTCACCATTTGATCAACAATATTTTCTTCTGTTAGTTCTCCCCTCCCCCTTCACAAAAGCATCCACCTGCCCACCCCCCTTTTCTGTTCAATGTGATGCACCCTTCAATGAACTCTCTTTTTCCTTATGCATCCCCTTTCTCTTAGGAGAGCACGACAATTGACTGGAGGGCACATTATGCAATCATCTTACTGAAGCTAAGCAGATTTTGGACTGGTCAGTATCTGGATGGGAAACTGCCTGAAGCCTCATATCTGCTGCCTTGAATCCCATGATAGAAAAAAGATGGAATATACATGTACTAATTTTAAAAAAAGTTTGTGGTTTGTTAGACATCTTTTGGCTGCTAATCCTGGAGGATGAACATGTCTTTGCGAGGTCATATAAGTAAGACTTATGCTAGATACCACACATTCTGTTTCTTTGTTCTTTACCCCGATGACATTTATCCTGATTGACACTAAGAAAGAGGTTTTGATCTAAAGACTACTTCTAAATTAAAGTTGTCACAACATAACTCACTAAAATCACAATTCTATGTATTTCTACTCAGAAGTACGATAGACTGTGTTTGATGGGACTTATTACCAGGCAGGAATGTCCGTCACTGGGAAAACCAGTGCTTTTTTGGGGTCACTTTGCATTTGTGAGGAGAGCTATGGTCTGTTTCCTGAACTCTGGGATTTTTTTTTGCACATTTTATTTTGAAATGTTCTGCAATTTGCACAAATGTCTGAGTATGTTGCACAAATTACAGCCAAATTTGGACAAATGATGGCCAAAACTGTACAAATTACAGCCAAATTGTTCAGAAATTCACACAAATTGCAAAACCTTCAAAAACTAAGTGTTTGGAAAATGCATGAACTGGCCCAACTCACTGAAAATCGAGAGGGGCACCACAGCAGGAACTGAAACAAAAGAGAAATGTGTACTTCCATCAAATTAGTATCTGTAGCAATAAGAAACTAGTTTAGAAATTAAGAGCAGAGGATGCATAGTGGCACAAAGGGTTAAGCATCTCCAGGTGAGAAGATCAGGTGGTCATTCCCTAAGGTGAATCCTAGTTAAAACACCAAGGGGAAAATATTTTAGCTTACCAAACATATAATACCTTTATTGGGACCAAGTAAAAATCACAATGAGGGCTAGTTTTTGTGTTTCACAGATTTCCCTCCCCCCCCCCCAGGTCTAATATTAAATAAAATGAGTGGGGGAAAGAGAAGATAGATGATGGATGGATGGATGGATGGATGGATGGATGGATACCATGGACAGCCCTGTCTGCAATATGTTCCACTCTTAAATTGGCAGTTTGTGCAGAAGCTCAGAGGTTACACTAAAGCATGCTGGGATTAAGAAGAAATGGCCATCTCCTTTTGAAAATATAAAAGCCTAGATTTATTCAGATATATAAAAATACTGGAACATTAAACTCAGGCAGTCTCGGCAGTCCCTACAAACATTTTCCCCTTCCCACCCCTTATTTTAAATCAACAACATTGATCCTGTGAGGTCTGGGAAGTGACCAGCTAGCTGTCTGTCAGGAGCTGAGAATCAAGAGCCATGAACAGAATCAGTGAGCATTTTGTTCCAGTTCAGTTTTGATAAGAACTTACCAAAATTTGCAAAGTTCTCCATATTTCTTTTTTAAAAAATATATTTTTAATTTCAACTCTTAACTACAATTATACCATTCTTTTCCATTCTTTATACACCAAGTGCCCCCCTCACCAGGACCAATTCCTCTTCATTACGTTTTCCAAAATTGTGATACTTCTTGCACAGGTTTGTGTCCTTTCCCTCTCAACAATACATGCTCTAAAAATAATTTCCATATATTTTCAAATTCATTTCTATTACATATTCCCTTTTCTACTTTAATATTACATGTTAGTTTGTCATTAATAGCAATATCCCATACCTCTTTATACCACTCAGCCATTTGATAGTTATCTTTCATCTTCCATTTCCTTGCTATTATTAATCTTGCTGCAGTTAGTAACATAGTAATTAAATCCTTAGTATTCTGATTACATTTCATCCCCTCATATATTGATAATAACGCAATCTTTGGGGATGCAATTCCCGTTATCTCTTTTATCTCTTTATATACCATTTGCCAAAACTTTTGTACATATTTACATGACCACCACATATGAACATACGTGCCCGTTTGTTGACATCCTCTCCAACATAATACCGAATATTTTTTATCTATTTGATTCAATCTAACTGGTGTTAAATACCATTGCCATATTAATTTATAATAATTTTCTTTTATCCTTACTAATAAAGTTTTCAAATTCCTTGCTCCCCATAACTTCGCCCAATTCTAATTACTTATTAAAATTTTCATATCATTTTCCCACACCAGTTTGCAACCATCCCCTTGTTCTTCTTTTACCATCAATATTTTATAAATTTCACTTGTTATACCTTTTAAAACCATAAATCTCATCTTTGTGTTATCATTTTTTTCAAATATCATATATTCTCTACATTTTTTATTTTCTTTTACTCACTTCTTTATCCACTGTTCCAACTCCATACAATTAATCCATGAAACTTTCTCTTCCCTTAATGTTTCTTTTATTTGATTTAAATTGTCCATCTTTATCACTCTTTCTAATCTATTTATATTTTGTTTTCTTAATATTTTCCCCATTACTTCTTTTAGATTTTCTGGGAAATTCTCCATCATTTCTACCTGAGTTAATGGGGAGATGGCGGGTATTAATTTAATCTTATTCTTAGCCCAAATCTCCAAAATATTCTTCAATGTTCTCCATATTTCTGACAAAAAAGTAATATGAAATTTTAATAATATGTGAATGTGGGAGAAACCAAAAATGACAGTTTTGTCTATCCAGGCCTAGGGCTTAACTTTTTAAAAATATGGGTTTGGAATCCCTATGAATTCAGCTATGTTTGGTTTCTTCCTTTTGACAAATGTAACTATACGACAGGCAGGTACACCATGGTCCTCTCCCTGCTGGGAAAAGCTGTATGTATTGAATTTGCTTGCTGTACATGGAGGCGAATTTTGTTTCACTCCATTTTTTATAAGAATTTGCCACAATTTGCAAAGTTCATGTTCAGGAGAGAAAGAACATGAGATGCAGATGCAGAACTAACAGAGCTGTCTATTCCTAGCCATGGACCAAACCAGTAGACACAATTAAAACAGTGGAGGTTGACGGCTCTGATTTTGGTGGGGCTGTGCATCATTCGGGGATTCAGTCAGAACCAGCCAGGATGCTATAGGAGCTACCCAAGGTGCTGAACCCATTTGGGGCTAGGTTTCAGCACTTTCAAGAGCTCCCTTAGAGTTCTGTCTAGTTGTGACTAAAACCCAGAATGGATTCAAAGCCCCACCAAACTTGGAGCCACCAACCTCCACTGGGCTGAAGAGTAAGTCAGACGCAAAGGACAAACCAGGAGCCAGGATCAAGGAGCCAGGACTGATGGACAACCAAAGGATACAGGGACACGCCAGAGCTGAGGAAGCCCTTGTGGTTCAAGCATGGTTTAACTGGAAGGTGGGGTGTTACCAGAACCCAGTGGAATCTTATTCGCCCTTGATCCTTCTGCACAAATTCCTCAGGAGTGAAATGGATTGTGGGATGCCAGTATACTCACCATTATGGCTCTTTGCTGAAGATAAGGTGAGCTTTGAATTTCTCAGAAGGATGGGATTTAATAGGCATGGGTTTTGTTAACTTTCAATTGGCTGTTGTTGTTTCTTTTTTTTTCTTTCTGTTACTGAATTACAGCATTAATTCAATCAGCAGTTCAAGTTCATTGTTACTAGAACCTCTCCGCATCCATGTTACATTGAGAGAGGCTTCTATTAAAAATTAAGACAATGCCTCTGTGTTGTACGAAAGCCCCACGGAGCTCCTGCTGGAGACCCGAACATTATGAGATGATTTTTTTTTCTGAGAGACAAAGGCACATGGTTGTTTTACAGATGTAAGCAAGAATGCCTTCTCTTTCATTTAAACTGAAACTGAAGCACAGCCCTTAGTGATTAGTGTGAAGCAGATGGAAATTGCTATCAGAAATTAAAAGCCTTTGTAACTGTCAGAGAGTATACACATGCTTCGTGATTGAGAAGCTGGGAGACGCAAGCCACCTTTTCTTCATTACGGTGCCAGAGCGTATGTGATGAATGATAATTCTCCCCCCCCCTGCCCCTGCCCCATAGATTTCCATTGTTACAGGGTCAAGAGGGGAAAGCGAAGATGTGAAGAATGGCTTGTGACGACCTGAGAGGTAATGACGGTAGTCCCAGCAGATGAATGGGAACGGAAGCAGCTGCTCTGTTCAGATGAGAGGAAAGCTATGACTGGGAAACACACACATGGACATTCCATAAACTAGATATTGGTAGTCCTGGAAAATGTGAAGTAAAATGGAGATACAAGCTGTTATGTTTGAGCTCCTTTTTTTAGACTTCCCCCTGACCTTCAGGATAACATACAGATGTAAATCTGCCTTGCGTCTTCCTTGCGTCTTCCTTTTTAGTGTAACAGCTGCACTCCTTCATGGGATTAAGACTGCCATTCATTGTGGAACCACTTTGTAGATAGTGAGGGAAAACTATGTGCTTACAACATTTAAACATAAACGAGCCATATGGAAATACACAAAAATTAGCCATTGCATTTTTAATTTTAAAAATTAGCCATTGCATTGGATTCCAGAAAGCCTTGGAGGGTTCTATGGCTGGTATCATCGACGATCCTGTAGAAGCCCTGGTTGATAGATGGAATCAAGACCTAACTAGGGCTATCGACACAATTGCCCCCAAACGTCCTCTCCAACCTGCTTCTAACAGGGCACCCTGGTATACAGAAGATCTCAGGGAGTTGAAGCGGAAAGGACAATGACTGGAGCGCCGATGGCGGAAAACTCGACTTATATCTGACAAGACATGACATAGAGAACATCTTCGTTCCTGTGGGGTGGCAATACGCGCAGCGAAGAAAGCTTTCTTCTCTGCGCGCATTGCGTCTGCGAATTCGCGTCCAGCAGAACTGTTCAGGGTAGTGAGGGGTCTAACCCGGGCACCATCCCCCCTGAATCTGATCTTAGAGCCTTCGGCAGTTCGCTGTGATGCCTTTAAAGATCATTTCACAGATAAAATCTCTCGGATAAGAGCCGACTTAGATGCCGTCGTTATAGCAGAGGCTGACGATGGAGTGTCCAGCGACTCCGCGAGTAGAATTACACTGGATCAGTTTCAGATGGTGAGTACCGAGGATGCGGACAAGCTGCTTGGACGAGTGGGGAGGACGACTTGCCCTCTCGATCCCTGTCCTTCATGTCTGGTCACCCAGGGAGGAGATGCAGTTAGATCGCAATTACAACATATTATTAATGCGTCTCTCAGGGAGGGGAGTTTTCCATCATGTTTAAAAGAAGCGGTGGTATGGCTGCTTCTAAAGAAGCCCTCCCTGGACCCCCTGGACTTTAATAACTACAGATCGGTGTCAAACCTTCCATTCTTGGGCAAGGTGATCGAGAGGGCGGTTGCCTTTAAACTCCAAGTCGTTTTGGATGACACTGTTTTCTAGACCCATTTCAAACTGACTTCAGGGCAGGATATGGAGTTGAGACTGTTATGGTCGCCTTAGTGGATGATCTTCACCTGAGTATTGACAGTGGGAGTGTGTCCCTGTTGGTACTTCTGGACCTCTCAGCGGCATTCGATACCATCAACCATGGTATCCTTCTGGAACGCCTGAGGGGATTGGGAATCGGGGGCACTGTGCTTCAGTGGTTCCGGTCCTACCTCTCGGGCAGGTTCCAGATGGTGATGCTTGGGGATAGCTGCTCTGCAAAGAAGGAGCTGCTGTGTGGTGTACCACAAGGTGCCATCCTTTCCCCAATGCTGTTTAACATCTACATGAAATCGTTGGGAGAGATCATCCGGAGGCATGGTATGGGGTGCTATCAGTATGCTGATGACACCCAAATATATTTCTCTATGCCTTCGATAACAGCGTCAGCTAAGGATAGTGTGTCTCCTCTGAATGAATGCTTGGAGGCAGTAATGGGCTGGATGAGGAAAAACAAACTGAAGCTGAATCCAGACAAGACGGAGGTGCTTGCTGTCAAAGGCCGCAACCTGGGTTTGGAGGTGTGTCAACCGGTTCTGGATGGGGTTACACACACTCCCTGAAAGACTGTGTTCGCAGCTTGGGGGTGCTCCTGGATCCGTCGCTCCAAATGACAGCCCAGATAGATGCGACGGCCAGGAGTGCCTACTATCAGCTTCGGCTGATACGCCAGCTGTGCCCCTTCCTAGAGTTGGAAGACCTAAAGATGGTAGTGCACTCACTGGTAACTTCGAGGCTCAACTTCTGCAATGTGCTGTACATAGGGCTACCTTTGTGCCTAGTCCGGAAACTTCAACTAGTTCAAAATATGGCAGCCAGGTTGGTCACCGGTACACCTAGGTGTGACCATATTACGCCAGCTTTAAAATCGCTCCACCGGCTGCCAATTAGTTTCCGGGCGAAGTATAAAGTGTTGGTTATTACCTTTAAAGCCCTACATGGTTTGGGTCCAGGTTACCTGTGGGATCGCCTTCTCCCATACAATCCGCCCCGCACGCTCAGGTCCTCTGGGAAGAACTTACTGCAGTCAGCCAAAACTAGGCTGACAACTGTTACCCAGAGGACCTTCTCTTCTGCCACTCCCAGACTGTGGAATGACCTACCGGAGGAGACTCATCAACTTAACAGTCTTTTAGAATTTAAGAAAGCAATAAAGACTGTTCTCTTCCGACAGGCATATCCAGTGGAATTTTATAATGTTTTTAGGATGTTTTTAGGATGTTTTAGGATGTTTTAATGCAGTTTTAATAATATGTGTCATGTTTTAATCAGTTTTATGTATTTTATCATATTGTTGTTCCCCGCCTCGATCCAAATGGAGAGGCGGGTAAGAATTAAATAATAATAATAATAATTATTATTATTATTATTATTAAATATGTTCTCTGCAATATATAATGGGCTGGATGCAAAAGGCTCCCTGTCTCTAACGGAAAAATGTGAGGAGGAGAGGGGCTTCCTCTATCAGAGGAAGGCTTCCATCTTTTGGACAGAGCTCACTCCATCAGAGGAAGCATCTTATTTATTTATTTATTTATTATGTTTGTATACCGTCCCATAGCCGAAGCACTCTGGGCGGTTTACATAGGAAGAGAACCTTTGGGCCCAACCTTATCTGTTTATTAATTACTTATATGCTACTAACAATTCTCAGTGTGACATACAACTAGCCATCATAGCATTTGAGGGGGGCACTCGCCCTGATTGATGATCTTCGTCGGGAGAGGGACAAGGGGAGTGTGACCCTGTTACTTTCTCTCAATCTCTCAGCGGCTTTTGATACCACAGTATTCTCCTGGACTGCCTCCATGAGTTAGGAGTTGGAGGCATTGTACTACAGTGGCATGATCAGTTTCAGAGAATAGCATTGGGTAATTGCACCACAGCCCTATAGCCCATCCTGTCCCCAATGTTAATTAATATTTCTTTGCAGCCGTTGTGAGGACATTTGGAGCAAGGTGTCATTAGTATGCTGACGACACCCAGCTCTGTTTCTCTGTGAATTGGGAGAGGCCACACACATTCTTAACTGGTGCCTGGATATGGTTATGGCTTGGATGAGGGCCAATAAATTGAAACTGAATCCTGATAAGATGAAGGACCTATGGAATTGGCAGTTCCCAGGTCCAGGAATTGGGGTGTTTGCCTGATCTGGACTCCCTCTGAATGAGCAGGTCCAAAGTTTGGGGGTGATCCTGGATCCATCTTTGTCACTAGAGGCTCAGGTGGCCTTGGTGGCCCAGAGCACCATTACCAGCTTTGATTAGTATGCCAACTTTGCTTATTATGCCCATTTCTGGATAGGGATAGCCTAAGCACAGTGATCTATGCACTGGTAACCTCGCACAACTGCAATGTGCTATATTTGGAACAGCCCTGGTGCATGGTTCAGAAGCTACAGATAGTGCAGGAAGCAGCAGCTAGGGTGCTCACTGGGACACCTAGCTATGCTCACATAACACCTATGTTAAAAGAATTGCACTGGCTGCCTATTAGCTACTGGGCCACATGCAAGGTTATTTTATTGTCATATAAAGCCCTAAATAACTTGGTACCAGGATACCTAGCAGACAGCCTTCCCTTATATATACGCTGGTGATCTTTAAGATCAGCAGATAAGGTCTTGATGGTCATTCCAAAGAACAGAAAGTAGTCACGAAGTACCCATATAGCGAACCAAATGGGGGGTTCTGGCACCCACCATCTGGAAAAACCTCTCTTGTGTAGTTCAAACGGCAGAAAATGTGCCCACTTTTAACACCTTCTGAAAACAAAATTGTTCACCCAGGCTTTCCCTGGGCTGTAAATAAATTAATCATGTTACTCCATTTTACTGTATTATTATTATTATTATTATTATTATTGTTATTGTTATCTCTTTCTCGCTCGTGGCGGTTTTTCTAGACTGACATGACAGGCTTTGCTAAGTCACGCTGTCTTTTATTGATTCAGGAATTTCCTGATAATTGAGCATGTTCTAATTATGACTGCTTTCTGGATGTTGGTGTGTTTCTGGAGGTTTTCTGTATATTTTTTGATGTGATGCCAGTGACTGATGTGACTAATGGGATAATTGTGACCTTTTCCTGTTGCCATAGTTCTTTGACTTCCATGTCCAGTGGTGTATATTTGTCTCTCTTTTCCTCTACCTTTTCAACAACATTTTGTCATTCGGTATTGCTATGTCGATGAGGTATGTTTTTTTAAAAAAATATTTCTATTATTATTATTATTATTATTATTATTGTTATTACTGTGGTTGGAAGTGTTTTAAATGCTATGTTTTAATATTGTGTTTTTAATATTGTATTTTAATATTGTGAACCTCTGAGAGATTTTATTATATTCAATGCCACAAATAAATAATAAACAAAATAAAATAAAGTATTGTAAAGCTGCCTTTGAAGGGCAGGGCATAATCACTTAATAAACTATAATAAAAATAGAATAAAAATACCATTACAGATGGTCTCTGTAAGGTGGTAAAAAGAGCCAGTGTTGTGCAGTGGTTTAAATATTGGATCAAGAAGATCCAGGTTTAAATCTCTGTTCAGCTTTCATGATTACTCGTTGGCTTGGGAGAAGTCACTCTCCCAGTCTGATCTATCTTGCAGGATTATTCTTTGGATAAATTTGGAGCCAGCGAGACCTTATGCACTACCCATGGGGGAAAACTAGCATTAAAATGTGATGTACAAATTCTGTATCCATATATCTTGGTAAGCACCATTAAAAGCATATAAAATGCAGTACCACACATAGGCTCAATTCGGACAACACGATAGTCAATGGTGGGTTGACTAACCCTAACCCTAACCCTAGGGGGCACTCCCCACACAACATGGTAATAAATAATCAACTGTGGTGTGGATGAGGATCAGCGCTGAGTTGACTATGGCAGCATTCGGATGACACAATAGTCAAAACTACTGACGACTGTTTCCCCCACACCAGTTGTTTATTGTGTCGTCCAAATTGAGCCAATGGGTAGTATCCAACAAGGTTCTTATGCCCCTTCTCCTGCACCTCACATATTCCTTTCTGCACGTGGTCCCCACTGCTTATGCCAAGGAGATTTAACACTTCCAAGGGCAACCTGAAACAAGCTAGAACACTTGTTTCTGGAAGGGGGCATGACAGCAGGGGTCATGTGTACCACGATGTTGGAGGCCTTGTGGATTGAAAGTTGAAGAATGTGAGATTGTTATAAGGAAGTCTGTTTCTCTGTGAGCTGATCTCTATCTCTGTTTCCCACGGGAGTTGCTGGCTGCACTCCCTGCCGTGGCCTTGCCAAGGCAAAAGGTTTCCTTGGGAACCTGGATTTGGTGGAAAGGTGGGGGGCTCTCTTACAAGCTCTCACCCACATTGTAACGTCATCAAAAGGAGGTTGAACTGTGCCGCCCTGTTGGCACATGGGTGTAGTGTACAGGTTAGAGGACCCGTCTGTCAAGTAGTTTTGGATAGTATATAATAGCTAGCATGGCTGAAAAAGCCTTGCTAGAGATAATCTTTCGATGCCTGGCCTGAAACCCCTTGTGTTTGGATTCTACCTGCTTGGAGATTTTGGAAGCACTCTGTACATGCTCGCTCATTTGCTATTTAGGCACTGAATTTCTAAGGATTGTGCCATGGAAAGTGCTCTGAAGTTTTTCATAGACTTGGACTTGCATTTGCTCTGGATTGTGTGTGTGGGCCTCTGAGAGAGCTTCCCTGGGGCTATGTGCAGGGGAGTTTCCTAGGCCCAAGAAGTTATTTCCCTGTGGTCTTGCTTACCATGGTCAGTTCAGCATTTCGGCAGGCTGAAATTGACTGGTGCATGATCTCTCTCTCTCTCTGCCAAGCTCAAAAGGCTGCCCTATGCCTTGAGCGCTCTCTCTCCCTGGGATTTTGTTTGGGCTCTGGCCAAGTTCATCTGAAGAGCTAGTGTATGCGGCATCTGGAGATGTTCAGATAGGAAAATGGCTATGCCCAACCCTACCTCCCCCCAGTGTTTGCCTGGAAAGTTTGTATCAAGGAATGTGCTTAAAGTGTTCTAACTGTCCTTCAGCATTAAGTGGTGTTGTACGAAAAATGGAACCGTTAAGAGTAGAGCCTAAAGCTTTCTGACCGTCCTCAGCTTTAAGTGGTGTTGTACAAAAAATGTAACTGTTATGCTTTTTGACCGTGTGATTTCGTCAATAAAAGAAGTCTCAGAGAAATGAGTGTCTTGTCAGTTTGCCAGTTCATGGGAAAGACTGAGGGAAAGGGCCAACTCACGACAAGGAGCTTCAATGAGCTGCCTCCTCCCAATGATGAGCATTTCCTCTTGTTTTGGGGATTCCTCTAGGAAGTGCTACATCTACCTTGCATAAATGGTGGGTCCCACTTGCACAAGAGAATCAGCAGGACCCACTGCTTGTGGAACGGAATCAGTGGAGGCGTAAGTACCCAGTTGGATTCTGCCCATAGACGATGATTATATTTATATCCCAACTTTTTTCCCAGTGCTGGGACTCAAGGTAGCTTTACAAAATTAAAACATATACAATTAAAACATAAAAAATAGCAATATACAAACATTAAAATAGAATTAAACCAACTGTAATATTAAAACATTTTTAAAAGATAAATAAATAAAGGCAAATAATAAAAATCCAAAGCATTAACACAGGTCCACAGTATTCTCAAAGGCCTGCTGGAAGAAAAACACTTTTGCCTGCCTCCGAAAACATAGCAAGGATGGGGCAAGTCTAGCCTCCCTGGGAAGAGGGCCTTGGAGCAGCCACCGAGAAGGTCCTCTCCTGCATTCCCACCAGGCAGAACTGAGAGAAAGATCTTCCCTGAAGATCTCAGGGCACAGGCAGGCTTGTATGGGAGAATACAGTCATTCAAATAATCTAAACCCAAGCTGTATAGGGCTTCATAGGTCATAACCAGCACTTTGATTGTGCCCGGAAACAGAAACCAATGCAAACGGATATGTAAATGGGACAGAATGGACTTGTGCTTGAAAAACTGTAAACACTGTAGAATGCAAAACAGATTTGTCCATCCCTTCCCTTAGGTAAGCATGTAAAGAACTGTACTGTAAATTATACTTAAGGTAAAATATGCAGGTTTTACATTACGCTTCCATTAAATGAGAATTGGACAAAATTCTGCAAAAATATAATGAGCTATTCAAAGAACTGAACACTTTTTTAAAGCACTCATTTGACACTGAACATTGCCTAGTGCAAATGCTCAGGGTGTAGGGCTTGATATTCTTTCAGGTGAACCGCCAAAATGTTAGAACGAATTTTCTGAAATGGGATTTTTAAAACCTTTATATCTATGCTTCCCTTTTAAAGAAAAAAAAAATCTAGGTTTTTATCGGTCATAACCAAATGAGGCTATATCTTCTTTACACCACCTCCCCCAGATATTCCTCTTGTCTTCGTTGCTCCTAAAATGAATTTCTCATCGCTCTCTCTTCCCTACCTTTTTCATTATATACACTCCATCTGCCTTCTGTCTTCATACACTCGTTTTCTGATGTGCCACTCTTCTACCAGCCAAAGATTCTGCTGCCAACCTGCTTTCAGTTCTACTGTCCAAAAAACCTCCTCTCTGGCTGTTTTACACTTCCTGCTGCGCTGCTATTCCCAGACAGCTCGACCGCCACAGCTACATGTCGCTAGTCACAACTGTAGCAGTGCCGGGAAATGGCAGCTAACAGGCATTTAATAATACAATATCCCTTTTCTGCATTGTTTTTCCTCTATTTCCCCATTGCTCAGGCAACTGTCCACATTTTTTAAAATAAATAAATAAATCTCAAAGGATCTCAAGGAAAGTGCACCGCCCTGTTTTAAGCACTTGAACCAATTTTTGCAATGACTAGGGATGTATGGAAGTGGCCAAGGGGATTCCGCCATGAAATCTGCTTACCTTTTTCATGGTCACAGATTCTTTCTAAAAATTCACCTGACCCATCAGAATCTCGCTACTCTCTGCTGTCATGCTTGTTAAT
The DNA here is from genome assembly GCA_029215795.1 of Anniella stebbinsi. Taxonomy (NCBI): domain Eukaryota; kingdom Metazoa; phylum Chordata; class Lepidosauria; order Squamata; family Anniellidae; genus Anniella; species Anniella stebbinsi. The sequence goes on from JARDYH010000006.1 coordinate 5,214,655, forward strand.
TTAATTTGCATTTGGATATCTTTGCACTACAGATGGGTGGCTTTCTCCCTCATTCAGTTTTTTTTAAAAAAAATATCTCAAGTTCTTTCCATTGTGTTCATGATGAAATATGTGAGTTTGGGGAAGTTCTTTTCAAGAAACGTACTGGAAAAAAAAACACTCGCTCATCTCTACTTCATATGTGTCTCCTTTATTAGAGGCTTTTCCAGCAATGGGCGAACCACCTACCAAGGATGCTGTAGTACTGCTTTTCCTACATCAGCAGGGGGTTGGACTAGATTACCTTTGAGGTCCCTTCCACTTCTAGGATTCTGTGATTCTAGTCTGCAGTTGGTGATGCTTTTAAATTTACATCTGCATAGCAGATAACTATGTCAAAGAGGCAATGCTTGCATTCAGAAAGCCAGATAGAAATATGCACAAAATTGTGTGTGTGTGGGGGGAGACATTTTGTACATTCCCAAGTGGGTTTTCCACAGTGATTAATAATTCCTCTCCTGCCACTCCCTCCTAACATCCTCCTGTCTGTTGTCTTTCAGTTGTTCACTTGGAGGGACAATCTTTTCCATGCCTCTTTTTACAGCACCTCCTTTTAGATCCAGCTAATAATAACAGTAATAATGCACCAGAGTACAATGCATGCTTTTCTCTTCCAGCAATGGGCTTTCTAGTCACAGATGCCTAACACGTGAACATATTGACACTTTTTCACTGTTAGATAATATAATTCATAACACATCGGCACAAAGAATCCCACTACAAAAGAGAAAGTGTTTGGATTGACTGCTAAGCAAAGTAAGAGCCTATCTACACATGCAGGATAAAACACCTTGAAAACGTTTTGAAAACTGTATATGGAGTGTGTCCTGGACAGTTCTCAAAACAGTCAGCCTATCTACACTACTGCTTTAAAACAGTTTAAATGGTTTATAACAGTTTTGAGAACTGCTGGGGCCCAGGACACACTCCATATACAGTTTTCAAAATGTTTTCAAAGATAGGCTCTAAGTAATCCTCATCACAAGAAGAACTACTAAGCACACAAGCAAGTCTCTTGTCGATTCCTAGAACACTTTGTATCCTATTAGCCAGGGTTTTAGATAGGAATATTTCCCAGCCCTATTTGGAGATGCCAGGCATTGAACCTGGAACTTTTTGCATGCAAATCATATTCAAATCTACCACTGAAGCTCAGCCCAGTTACCCCTCAATGAAATCTTCAGGATCTCTTAGGCAGGAGCTACACTATTGCTTTATAATGTTATTGAAGTGCACTGACAACTCCTGGGGCCCATGTCTCATTCCACATAGCTGCTTTCAAACCACTTTCATGGCGTTATATCTTGCTTGGTGTAGATCTGGCCTTAGAATCACTGCCTTCCACTATGTAGCGACAAAGAAAATACTCCATACTCCAGCTTATTGTCATGCTTTCTAACCCAAGGAGTCCTTTAGCTTCTACTTATTTTTAAATGCACATATCAACACGGGGGCTCCATGAACTTCCATAAAGGGAGCTCATTCAGAAAAAAATTCACACACAAATATACTCCTTTGTCAATGCACTGCAAATTTAGGACATTTCTACTTCCAAAGGATGTTGAAATGTTCTAAATTAATGTATGATTGTTTTGAAGAAGACTATGCAGAAGAGGGATGGAATGATTAAATCAGCATGAAGTTATATTTTATCCTGAAGTCTGCATTCCTTGATCCCTACAAAAATGTGTGCCCTTAACTTGGAAGCAAGTCCAACTGAATTTAATAGAAGTTCCATCCAAGTAAATATGTAACGGATTGCCCTGCAGGCCAACAATTAAAATAAGAAAACAGTTTCCTCTGGTCATCAAACCAAATAGAACAAAGGCAATGGAATACAGAGTTACATGCAGCTTGATAAATTTATTTCCCATTGAGCAATGCTCCCAGGGAACCTAACTGAAGGAATTCACTGAGCATATAGCTGAAGTTGTCAGAGCTGTATGAGCAGACAGTTTAAATTATTTCAATATTGGAAGATGTCATGATGAGAGTTACCATACAATCTTAAAAGTAAAATTGTTTTAATCCTGAATGTGCTCACATTTTCTATAATTATTGCTCTGCCTTCATCTTGCTTTGCAGTTTGTAACCATCACAGCCCATTCTGAACATATGTAAAATGCTGTAAAGGCCCAAGATATTACAAGTGTAAGGTTTTCTAAACATAATGTTTAATCACAAATGTCCCAATGCATTTATGTAGAGAAGTGAAGGGGGAACAGAAAAAGGGGGAATCCAGAAAATCTAGGGGAAAAAAATTTAATTCCCCCCCAAGGGCTTTTGGATTCTTGGGGGGTTCATTACTCCCCTCTCTGGCCTTCACATAACTAAGTTTCCAGCATCCATTCAAGTGCTGGATGACTGTTTTGTAGAATGGTGAACTAGGTGTGCATATGGGGACTTCCATGTCCATAATAGCAGTGAATTAGGGTTTAAGTCTATACTGACCTTCTGGGGGAAACAGAGGCAACACTCTATCAAAGTGTAAAGAAGCTGAAGGCCGTGCTCTGAATAGCAGTTGATGAGCATGAATGGGAGGCTGGCATTGCACCCATGTTTTTCGACCCCCTGGTCCATAATAATTATAGACCAGTATCAAACCTTCCATTTTTGGGCAAGATGATCGAAAGGACAGTTGCCTTACAACTCCAAGCAGTCTTGGATGGTACAGATTTTCTAGACCCATTTCAAACCGGCTTCAGAGCAGGATAGGGACCGCTATGGATGCCTTAGTAGATGATTTCCGCATGAGTATTGACAGTGGGAGTGTGTCCCTGCTGGTACTTTTAGATCTCTCAGCGGCTTTTGATACTATTGACCATGGTATCCTTCTTGAACATCTTTTTTTTTTTTAAAATATTTTTTATTAATTTCAACATAAACATACACAAATATAAACAATAATATAAAATAAAATAAAATAAAACAAACTTCCCCCTTCGACTACCCCCTGTGCACCCCCCCCATCCGAGACCATCTCATAATCCTTCATCCTCTTTCCAAAATTTTAATGATTCTTTTGAAGGCAATTGTCCCTTTCCCGATCTTAAAACATAATTCAAAAGGGGAGTCCATATTTCCCCAAAATCACTCTTCCTGGACATTCCCCTCTTTATTTTCATTTTACAAGTCAACATATCATTCAAAGCTAAATCCCAAATTTCTTTATACCACTCTTCTATTGTATAACTTCGTTGCCCTTTCCAATTTTTAGCAATCAGTATTCTAACAGGTGCCAGGAGGTTGTTTACCAGTTCTTTATTTATTATATTCTTGTTCCTACTATCCCATATTGCTAGTAGAGCTAACTTCGGGTTTAATTCCAAGCTACTTCCAATTATATCGCTTATTTCTTTACAAACCCTTACCCAAAATTTTTGTACTTGCTCACAGCTCCACCACATATGAAAATATGTCCCAACCTCCTGACACCCCCTCCAACAATTCTTGGGCAATTTTTTATCAATCTGGTGAAATCTCACAGGTGTTAAATACCATCTCCAAACTGTCTTATAATAGTTCTCCTTAATTCTAATCGACAATAACTTTAACATTCTTCCATTCCATATCCTCCCCCAATTATCTTCATTGATTTTCCCCCTTATATCTTCTTCCCAAACCTCTTTTATAACCTTAAGTGAGTCCTGAAATTCTACCTCTATTAATATTTTATATATCTCACTAGTGAGTCCTTTCTTAGCTCTAGCTTCTTCTTTATCCCACAATTGTTCAATTAAATCTTCAAATCTTGTATTATTTCTACATTCCTTATTCTTTGTCCTCCATTCCTGTGTCCATTTTAACAATTGCAGACACTTGAACCACGCTATCTTTTGTCCTTTAAATAAGTCTTTAATATGCTCACTATCCTTCATCTTTTCCATCCAATTCCTTAATTTAATAATATCTTGTTCTTTCAGACTCGCTTCTATCTCTGATTTTAATACTCTTGGGAAGTTTCCCACTACTACAACTGGGGCAAGCGGAGAATCCCCTGGTATCAACTTTCCTCTATACTTCTCCCAGATCATTAATATATTTTCCAACAATGGGTTGTCCAGTACTTTCAATTCTTTCTTTTGCATTTTAGTAAAAAATATATTTCGCAGTTTACATTCCACCTTTACTGTTTGCGATTCTAACCATTCCAGGTCTTGTTCCCCTATAATAGCATAAATAACATATCTTAACTGGTTAGCAATATAATAATTCTTAATATTCGGAAGTCCTAAACCTCCTTTCTTTTGAGCCTTATACCATAACCCCTTATTTATCCTAGCTCTTTTATCCCCATTACAATAAGCATTAATCATATTTTGCCAACTTTTAATCTCAGCTACTGAAATTCTAATAGGTAACATTCTAAACAGAAAATTAATCTTAGGTAATATCTTCATTTTAATAACCGCTATTCTACCAAACCAAGAATATTTTAATTTTCTATATATCTGTAATTTCTCCCCTACCTCTTTTCTTAACCTTACAAAATTAAGTTCCTCTAATCTATCTAATTCTCTGTCTATATTAACTCCTAAATATCGTATTATGTTTTTATATCCTAATCCTAGATTAGCTTTACATTTCTCCATCTCTTCCTTGTTATAATTGTACAACATCATTTCTGACTTCCCCCAATTAACTTGTAATCCTGTAATTTCCCCAAATTCTCTCAAATGTTTCTGAATCAACTCCCCGCTTTTTAGGGGATCTTCTAATGTCAATAACGTATCATCCGCAAACATATTTACTTTTATCTTATCATTACTACCTATCCCCTTTAATCTTTCATCTTCCCTAATTACATTTGCTAAAATTTCTATAACTACTGCAAATAAGATCGGCGAGAGTGGACATCCTTGCCTAGTTCCTCGAGCTAGATTTATTTGTTGCGTTAACCCATCATTAACCATTATTTCCGCTTTATTATTTTTATACATCTGATTAATCACTCCCATAAATTTATTTCCAAACCCAAACGTTTTTAATATTATTTTTAACGCTGGCCATTCCACGCAATCAAAGGCTTTGAAAATATCTAAAGCTACTAATCCTGCTTTTAAATTCCTTTTTTTTATAATATTTATTATATTTATAACTCTCCCAATTAAATTCGGCATTTTCCTACCTACAATAAATCCACATTGATCATTTTTTATATATTTAAAAATAAATGAACCCATTCTTTTAGCCATTATTGCTGAAAATATTTTTGCATCCTGATTTATTAAAGATATTGGTCTATAAGATGCTGGATCCGTCAAGTCCTTGCCTGGCTTCTGTATTAAGATAACCATGGACTGATCCCATGATGGCGGAGTCATTCCTCCTTCTATTATATTATTATATAATTTTAATAATCTAGGTATTAAAATATCCTTAAATATTTTATAAAATTCCGGCCCCAATCCATCAATCCCCGGAGACTTACCTCCTTTTAGTTTTGCAATAATTCCCTCAATTTCTTTCTCAGTAACCAAGGCTTCCATACTCTCTTTATCTTGATCATCCAGTCTTATTTTCCAATTTCTTTCTACATATTCCTGTATCTTATCTTTTGTAACCGCCTCTGATGCATATAATTCTTTATAAAATTCCTGAAAAATTATTAATTTATCTTTCATTAAATTACATCTATTCCCTAATTTATCTCTAATTGTCCCTATCATATTCTTAGCCTTCTCTGACCGCGTGGATCTAGCCAGCATTTTGGAATTTCTATTATTATATTCAAAAAAATCTCTCTTTAAATACAACAAGTTCTTCTGAACCTGTTCTATTTCTTCTTTCTCCAATTCCTTTTTCTTTGCTTGAATTAAGGCATATAACCGCTTATCTTTTGTCTCTCTTAATCTCTCCTCTAGTCTCCTTATCTCTTCTTCAACGTTTTTAATAAGTACTTCCTGTTGCTTTTTAAGTGTGGACATTTCCCTAATACACATCCCTCTTATTACTGCCTTCATTGTGTCCCATAATAGTCCTTGCGAATTAACTCTTTTTTCATTTATCTGCCATATTTCCTGCACTTCCTTTTTTAGTTTCTCTACTATACTTTTATTTTTAAAAATTCTTCCATCCAGTCTCCATCTCTTTGCTTGTTTATAATCCTTCTTCCTCTTCATCTCCATCATCATTAATGCATGGTCAGTGATCTTTATTACTCCTATATCACAATCTATTAAGTTTGATAACATATTCTTTGATATAAATATATAATCAATCCTTGAGTAGCTCTTAAATCTAGGTGAGTAAAAGGTATATTTCCTCTCTTCTCCTTTTAATACTCTCCATACATCCATTAATTCTTTCCTCTCCATTAGTTTAGCTAGTTCCGTCTTCCCCCCACCTCTAGCATCTCTAATAATGTTATCCCTATCTTTCCCTTTATGAAGTACCACATTAAAATCTCCTGCCATCACAATATTTTTATTCCCTAAATCTCCCACCATATCAAACACTTCTTTAAAGAATTCAATTTGATTCCCATTTGGAGCATAGACATTAATCAACACAAATTCTTCCCCTTCCATCGTGCAGTAAATTATAAGGATCCTTCCATTCTTATCTTTCTTTACACTTTGAATATCAATACCACATTTCTTCGATATTATGGTTGCCACACCTCTCGCTTTAGAAGTACCACATGACTTTTCATACACTCCTATTTCCCTCATTCGTAACTCATTTACCCCCTCCTTTATCTGATGAGTTTCCTGCAAGAAGATTATATCAATTTTTTCTCTTTTCAACATTGTTTCAATTCTTCGTCTTTTTACCACCGTTCCTAGCCCCTTAACATTTAACGTTGCACATCTCAATTTATTTTCCATCTCTTAGTTTCAGCCATATGTATACATTGATCTCAGTCAGTGAACCCCATACCCCCCCTCCCTTCCCTCCCCCCACACACCCTCAGTGAACCCCATACCCCCCTCCCTTCCCTCCCCCCACACATATCCTCATTTTTACCCCCCTGCTCACCAGACCTCTGGGCACTGGTCCCAATTATTTTAGAACTCTTCAGGGGGGGGGAACCCGGCCCAACCCTCAGAGCGAAGTCTGAACCTCCTCTCCTTTCCCCTTTCCCCTCTAATCCCTTTTCATTGACTAGAACCTCCCACCACTCCTTCTTCTTGGACTACTTCTCCCGGATCGTTAGGATCAATTATGCCCAACTTCTCCAACAGCTGGATTCCTTGCTCACACGATGTTATTCTTTCTTGCTTCCCACACCAAGCAAATCTCAAAAATACTGGATATCCCCAGTTGTAAGTTATCAATTTCTTCCTCAATGCTGCTGTGCAAATCTTAACACTTTTCCTCCACTGGATGGTCTGCGGGGAAAGATCTTGATAAATCTCAATTGCTTTTGCTTGAATCTTTGGTTGAGGTTGTTTTCTGATTGCTTGCATCAATTTTTCTTTTTTATAATAATTTGTAAATTTAACAATTATGTCTCTTGGAAGCACTCCTCTACCTTTGAAACCAACTCTATGCACCCGTTCTTCTTGAACATCTGAGGAGTTTGGGAATCGGGGGCAGTGTGCTCCACTGGTTCTGGTCCTATCTCTCAGGTAGGTTCCAGATGGTGATGCTTGGGGATAGCTGCTCCTCAAAAAAGGAGCAGTGTGGTGAACCACAAAGTGCCGTCCTATCCCCAATGCTGTTTAACATCTACATGAGACCACTAGGGGAGATCAACTGGAGGCATGGGGCAGGGTGCTATCAGTATGCCGATGACACCCAAATATATTTCTCTATGCCTTCGATAACAGCATCAGCTAAGGATAGTGTGTCTCCTCTGAATGAATGCTTGGAGGCGGTAATGGGCTGGATGAGGAAAAACAAACTGAAGCTGAATCCAGACAAGACGGAGGTGCTTACTGTCAAAGGCCACAACCTGGGTTTGGAGGTGTGTCAGCCAGTTTTGGATGGGGCTACACTCCCCCTGAGAGACTGTGTTCGCAGCTTGGGGTGTTCCTGGATCCGTCGCTCCAAATGACAGCCCAGATAGATGCGATGGCCAGGAGTGCCTGCTATCAGCTTTGGCTGATATGCCAGCTGTGCCCCTTCCTAGAGTTGGAAGACCTAAAATCAGTAGTGCACGTGCTGGTAACTTCGAGGCTTGACTTCTGCAATGCGCTGTACATTGTGCCTCGTCCGGAAACTACCTTTGTGTGCCTCGTCTGGAAACTTCAACTAGTTCAAAATATGACAGCCAGGTTGGTCACCGGTACACCTGGGGTGACCACATTACACCAGTCTTAAAATCACTCCACTGGCTGCCAATTAGTTTCCGGGTGGAGTATCAAGTGTTGGTTATTACCTTTAAAGCCCTACATGGGGCAGATCTATAAAGCACTTTATAACAGTAGTGACAACTGTTTTGGAGTGTTTCCTGGGCCCCAACAGTTGTCACTATTGTTAAAAAGTGCTTTAAAGCACTTTAAAACAGCAGTGTAGATCCTGCCATGGTTTGGGTCCAGGTTACCTGCGGGATCGCCTTCTCCTGTATAATCCGCCCCGCACTCTCAGGTCCTCTGGGAAGAATTTACTTCAATCAGCCAGAACTACACTGATGAGTGTTACCCAGAGGACCTTCTCTTCTGCCACTCCCAGACTGTGGAGTCATATGCCGGGAGATATTCGACAACTTAGCAGTCTTCTTGAATTTAAGAGAGCCATGAAGACTGATCTCTTCCGGCAGGCCTACTTAGTTGAACTTTAAGATGTATTTATATTTATTGTTGTTCCCTGCCTCGATCCAGAGAGAGAGGCGGGTAAGAAATATATTATTATTATTATTATTATTATTATTATTATTATTATTATTAATGGACTTCCCAAAGGCCTCTGGTTGGTCATTGTGGGAACAGAATGCTATCCAACACAGATCTTCTCAGGCCCTTAGAATATAATGATTCAGCTGATATTTGAAACATCATTTCTCATCTTAACATACTTTTTGCGCAATTAGTAAAGATGTAAGTGCACAGTTCCTTAATCCCACTTATCCTTTGATTGAGGAATATCTGCAGCACTCTGTCCTCCAAATTGCTCTTGGAAACTTCAGCCCTTTCTAAATATTTGGGCCAGAATTACATCTCATTGATATCCTCTGGATATGATTCTGTTTAATGAATGGAACTTTCTTTTTTTAATTTAATTCAGTAACTTGTACCACATCACACTTAACAATATTTTTCTTGTATCATTCTTTCACTGTAAAAAGTCAAGGCACCACAAGAAATACTGCATTTGTGGCAGGTTGCTTCAACTTTCCAAGTTCCAGGTACCAGACAAAAAGGCATGAACCAATTTTTGAATACACAGTGGCTTGAGGGCTACTTCAACGCATGGTTTTCTTACACAGTGATTTTATTTTAACACTTAGGAATTATGTAAAAAAAAAGTATACGTCATAAATGTGTCAACAGTGTACAATTTTCATTTTTTGCAGTGAATACATGTGTTGCTGTGATTACACTTATCAGTTTGTGTAATTACGGCATCCTTCATACCTCACGTTTTTTAAATATGTTTTCCCCCTACATGTGGCCATTTCCGTAAGCAGATATATTCAATAAACAGAAAAAAAAACCTACTGTTTACCAAAAGTAATACACAACACAGGTTAAGTCTATACATCTTTCAACCAAGCACTAAAAAGCAGAGAAACAAGCTTTAACACCACATCCTCCCTAAGGAGGCAGTAAGTGCAAGTGAAATTCTCATTGTCCCAAAGCAAATAAGACACATGGACAAAACGGGGATTATGATATGATAGGGTTGTGAAAACCTATGATGAACAACTTAGGGCCAGCTATTTCTCTCTCTCTTTTTTTAAAGCAGCTGTCCCCAACCTGGTGCCCTTCAAGAACCTAAGGTTACTCATGTCCTGCTTGTGGGTCTCTACTCAATAGCTGGTTGGCTACTCTGTGAACAGAATGCTGGACTAGATGGACCTTTGGCTCTTCTTATGTTCTTATGCTTAACAGACATGCCTCGGGATCAGCGATGATGCCATATAAATTGTGCTTGCTTACAACTTACCCTCCATACACTCACACCTTTCCCCAGTCTTTCAGACCCAAATCTAGATGGGGAGAAAGAACTGCCTTGGACCAGCAAAGGTGCTCCGCATTGTCCTGGTCCTGTATTGCCTTATGATAGGCTGACCAGATAAAATCCAGGTCAGGGCTCATGTAACTTTAAGAGTGGTAGAGCAAAGGGAATTTCAGCCAGTGTCCTTTGTATGCAATTAGTTCCTGGTGAAATTCCCTCTTCATCACAACAGTTAAAGTTGCAGGGGCCCTGCCTTCTTTTGTATCTGGTCACTCTAGTATAGTGCATGCACCTTTAACTGTTGTGATTTTATCTGGTCAGCCTACCTTATGAAGCATGCTGGCAGGAGATGATAGGAGTTGTAGGGCAACACATCTTGAAGGAAGTGGGTTGGGGAAGGCTGTTTTATTGCAACAAGTTCCAGCAGTTATCCTTACAGGGCCTTGTCTACATCCCATCTATAGAAGTAGTGCATTATGCATGTAGAAAACAGAGGGCTTTCTACATGCGATGCCCTGAAAGCAATACCCCTGTTAAACTATTTTTTTTAAAAAAAAATCCCAATTATTTAAAATTAGTCTTTAATAACTTATACAATAATTTCATAACTGAGATCCACCTGGCACTGACTTTTCAGTGGCAGGTCAAGACCTTTCTCTACTCCGTTTGACAACATATTTATATAAAAAAAGATTTTATTTTTAACGGGTCCTGGAATGTTTTATTGTTGATTGTTTAAACTTGTCTTTTTATATATTTTTGTTGTATTTTTATGGCTTTATATTATGTTATTAAATTGCATTTTTATGGTTTTAATCTTTGTAAACCATCCAAAGAGCTTTGACTATTGGATGGGATAGAAATGTAATAAATGAAAGAATGAATGCTTGATATTTATCCTGCTGGTTGAATAGTTTTATTTCAATCCATTTTTTGGCTGTGTGGTTTTTATTGTTCTATGTTGTTTTCACATTGTATTGGTTTCAAATTTTTATGTGCACTGCCTTGAAATCTACTTTTTGGATGAAGGTGCAGTTTGTAAACCCAGTAAATAAATAAATAAATAAATGTCTCAGCATGTTGCAAAACAATTAAGTGCTTTGTTAAAGGAATATTATCTCATAGTGTGAATTATACATGGGCAGGATCTACACTACTGCTTTAAAACGGTTTATAATGGTTTTGACAACTGTTGGGCCCATGGCACACTCTATATACAGTTTTCAAATCATTTTCAAAGTGTTATATCTTGCTTGGGGTAGATCTGGCCATGGTTTCAAATCCTAGTTCAGTGAAGCTATCACTCAGACATTTGCCAAATCTTCCTGCTGCCTTCCACCCACTCCAACATGACTAGATCTTTTCTAATAGACTCAATATCAGCATCTGAAGTCAGGTTGTGTTGCAACTAAATTAATTCACGGTGTCAATTGATATGCATGCTAAATAATTATGTTGAAGCTAAGTTCATAGGTTGTTTCGTATAAAGATGCCATCATGGATAGGCGTGCTGCCAGATTCAAAATCAGCCAGTTTATAAGTTAAATCTAATTCAATTCCGGTCTGTGATTCTCAAAAAGTTTCGATAAAACTGAGATTGATTATGACTTCATTCATATTTTCTGTGCCTGAGCAGAATGCAGAGCTGACATGATTAAGCAGCCTAACTCTGCCATCTTTGCATGTGCTCATCGCTTGTTAATGTAACCCTTCCATTTTTGAGTTAGTTGGGCACACATGGTATGATTAGCCTTCAGGCTTAGGTGCTGTTTGCCAAAGGAACCAATCAGAAATTTTTGATCTGAAACCATTCAAAAACTAATCATAATGAACAGGCTTCTCCATTTTCTGCTTCTTCAACCACTGCCTTCTCCTGTGGCTCCAAGTTGACCTACCATTGTAAAGTGGCTGTCATCACGCACACATGATGACAGCCAATCAGAGAAGGGATGCATAATGACACAAAGCATCTAGAGGAACTGGGCAGGAAACTGCACATCATGCATGCCGTCTTCCCAAGATGCACTTTAGCGATGCTCATGGACAAAAATGTGACGATACTTTGAAATCTCAGTATAATAAGAGAACTTCCATCCAAGTTTCCAAAACTGGATTTCTAAGGCAGAATGCAAATTATGAATTATAATGGGGTCAGTTCATCCATCACTAATCACAGTCCCTAATGTGAGTTTTTGGCAGGTCTTTCCCCCACTTTCCATAGTTAACTTTCATTCCTAATTTTTCTTTCTTGTTCTACATAAAACACTGTCATAACTAAATGCTTATTTAATAAATGCAGCAGGGAGCAAAGGCTTGTTGAAGTGGTCCCCGGTTGTCTGGTAACACTCTTTCCATAGAGACCATGGCAGAGAATGGACAGCACACCTCTCCCACCACTCAAAGGCACAGGCACAAGCAATTCCACAGTTACTGTGTGTCAAGCCATTGATGAATACTGGCAGGTGTTGAAAACTCTAGAGATCAGCCAATTAAAATTGATTGCCACTGGGGCATGACATATGACCAAAAGACCAAAAAACAAAATAGGAATTGGTTAACAGAAAGGATCTCAGGCAGCACCTGGCTGATGGCACACAGTGAGATTAAAAATTAAAAAGTGGGGAGAGGAAGGCTGGGGGAAGGAATCTGATTACAAATGTCTTAACCAGTAGTTTCCTCTGCTGCAAGCACAGAAACAACACAATGCATGATTTACCAATAAAATAACCATTGCAGTCAAACATTCCAGGAGAGAAGTGTGAAGGAAAAGTTCTCAATTGATTCATAGAGCAACTGAGCATGTGACAGACTTGGAATCTTTAAATACCAGCACCCTTTGTACGATTAAATTAATGGGTGATTGTAACTTTCTAGATTCCGAGGAAAACTACAGAAACAGGGCTCAGGACCGTTTAGAAACGGGTCAGCCCTCTGCAGTCTGTTCGGAACCTGAGGCCAAACATCACCCATCATAATGTCACATGAATAAGTACAGTTTGCTCACAAGTTAGAACTGCGACCACATTTTGCTAAAATTGACATTTAAGCCAAATCTGGAAGTTTTTCTTCTTGAGATGGGTTTGGAGAGGACTGATATGCATTTCTTTGAAATTAGCAACATTATCTGTACCTCTGACACACATTCGCACACACAAACGTGTGCGCACATCCCATCAATGTGGATTATTCATGTCTTGATTTCATGGTTATACTATTGCATTGTACTCTACGTGGGGCTGCCCTTGAAGGCCATCTGAAAGCTTCAGTTAGCGCAAAATGTAGCAGATAGACTGCTAAGCAGTCCACAGTATCATGATCATATGACCCCAATACTGAAAGATCTGCACTGTTTGCCAATTGTTTTCGGGGCTCAGTTCAAGGTATAGGCTTTAACATTTAATCTCCTAAAGAGCTTAGGGCCTGGCTATCTGAGGGACTCCCTATCTCAGCATGAACCTGATCCACTATTAAGATCAGAGGTGAGACCCTTTTGGAGACACCCTCTTTGCAAGACATGTTGAGCAAGAGGGAAAAGGCTTTCTCCTGCATTGCTCCCAAACTCTGGAACATGCTGCCTTCGGAATAGGGATGTACGAGAAATTCGTTTCAGGTGGTATTTGATCAGGATTTTGCCCAGTTTGCACCTTCTGGGCTGAACACAGACTCGGACATAATCTGTGGTAGAAATCTGTACATCTCCAAGCTTGCAATGTGATTTGTAGACCCCAAAAAATCAGTTTGACAGTATGAGCACCTTCGAAACATGAGCATAAAAAAATGTGTACTGGGCAGGGGGGAATGCATACAAATCCGCTTTAAACAATGGGAGAAGAACGCATTAAACAATGGAAAAATAAACACCAAAATAGGCATGGATTTTCATGCGCAATGGAAAAAACAATGCTCACAATCCAATACCGATTCACGTTGGAACAAGCTCTGAAATGGAATCCAGAGAAAGTCTGCATGCTCGAGTTTTGATGATTTGCACTATTATTATTATTATTATTAATAATTATCATCATTATTTACATTTATATACCGCCCCATTGCCGAAGCTCTCTGGACAGTTGCACATTTGGAGTTGTGACTGTCCCCCCCCTTTCTGCATTCAGAAAGGGAGTCAAGACACATATTTTTGATTTGACTGTTTAAATTATTACAGTTTTTAATGGGTTTTTTTTTTACTGTTCTACTATATTTTTCTGTAATTATGCTAGTTTTTTTTTAAAAAAACGGACCTTTTGAAAACTGCCTGGATTGGTCAAAAATCTTGGTACAGATATACTACAAGTAAGCAAGCAAGCTGTGCTGTGGCTGTCAGATACCTTCTTGGGTGTTTTTGTATGCAAAAAATGCCACAGATGCCATAGGCATTTCCTATAAGATACACATTTTTTTTTCCCAAAACAATTTCCCCTCATACATGCCTTTGGGTATACTATTTCCCCATACCTATGCATTTTAATGCAATTTTCCCTAATGTACACATTCATCTAAGCCTTTTTTGATTGGAGACAGCTTCACAAATTTTGAAGAAGGGGGAAATGAAAGGATCGTTTGCACTCCAATTCATAGATGAGTTTCGGAGGTGCAAATAATTTCGGTTCATATTAAAAAGTGAGCCAACCTAATTTCTCCCCTCCCCCAATCCCTAATTGAACTGTCTGTCAAATTAAGCCTGGTGGTGTGAAGGAGGGTTAATGGTTCCATTTAGTATGATTGTACACTGCTTATTACCAGGGCACAATGCACATTCCATCTTAAGTTCCCCACAGATAGCTGAAGCTCAGAGATGTTGGGATGCAAATGATGACAGTTTCTTTGGAAAGCAGTTGTGTAACCCCTGGAAACGTGTTACAATTGCAGACAACGAGGTGGACTGCTTGAGGCGTCTGTCAACGGTGACAGTGTCAACGGACTCCCGCACCACTACGAGAATGGAGCCTTCCTGACAAGCGGAGGAAACAATGGAATAAAGAAGTGTTTATTGTAATACACACTCTCTCACGCACACATACAGCAATAAATTGGGAGAAGAAACCACATTCCCGCTGCATTGTCAAGAATGGATGAAATGTATTTGAATGCATTGGAATCAATAGGCTTGATGTATGCTTCCTTCCTTTTTAGAGGCACCATCTAACCATCAACCTCTGCTGCTATGCAGCCGCCCTTCGTTCTCAGTCAGAACTACCAATGAACTTTTGTATCACTCTTCAACCACTTGTAGCAGCTGTTCAAGGCCCTTGACATATATAACCAACAGCATAAAGCTTCAGCTGGCAGGTAAGTGTGTGAATACATGAGCTAATGGGACCCCAGGAATGCCGAAGTATTTGTCACCTTCTAGGACATGTGAGTGCCAACTGAACAGAAAAACCATTGCAAACGGCCCTGTTCATGTGCTCATATAATACACTCATTCCTGCACCCCCAACCCTCCAGGGAGGTATTTTGGGTGGACAGAAAACTCCTTCCATGAATTTCCTCATCTTTGGGCCAGTATTTGTAAGTAATAATGCTACTGATGGTTAGGGATGTCATGGGTGCCCAACTAGGAGTCCAGTGGGCTCCCCCACATCCAACCTCCCAGACCTAGTCAGGCACCTGCAGTGCATTTGCGGACCCACACTCTGACCTCCCGCAAGGGCCCAAAGAGCTTGCAGCAAGTGTCCACCCTCATCCAGAGCCTCCATTGAGTGCCACAATGGAAGCTCTGAAAATTATGCCTTTCCCCCATTGCGTAAATGGTGGCTGTAAAAGCCCCATTTATGCAAGAGCACTGCTGACATTTATGCAAGTGGGGGAGTACATAATTTCCAGAATGAGGGCAGATGGCTGTTGAGCACCCATTGGGCCTTGCTGAGCCTCAAAAGAAGGTTGCATGGCCCAACGGGCAGGGGTGGGTGGTGGCAGCAGGACAAGCATCCAACAAATCAGATGTGGATGAGTCTGTCCATCCCTACTGATTCAAGGGATTGCAATCCCTTGGATTGTAATGCAAATCCCAGTGATAAATAATGCTCGCCTTAAATATGTGGCAAGCATCACGTCCACCGAGCTCTGATTTTAATCTGAATCAGAGAAGAACTCCTCTTTCATCTCACCCCTTTCTGTCCCCTTCAGCCATCTGGACTTGAGTATCAGCATTAAGAGAGTGCAGTGAATCCTGCTTGTCGTCAATGGCACAGTCAGTGGAATTGTGATGGACTTGTTAAAATTCTAAGCCAGCATCCCCTTTCTATCATGAAGTTCAGCGCTACCAAGGTAGTCATGAGTCTGAATGATTACATTATTCCTCAAGGTCCTTGTAGTTGGATTCGCATGAGGCCTTCATGAAGCTGCACCATCAGAAAAATAGCCGAGGGGGGAGGAAGAAAGTCCCATTGTACCGGAGAAATCTATCCCACAATTCCACATGAGTGTGATTGACTGATAACCTAAAGCGCCTTCATTAGTATTAAATGTGTGATTGGGCTTGCAATATGTGGACAAAGGCTTTCTACCTGAGATAATGGGGATGGGAAGTGCCTTTTATTATCTTTTCTCTGCCTTCAACAAGTGCTCCTGGTCTTAATATTCTGCAGACTCTTTACAATAGGAAGGAAATTAATCAGAAAAGTAACCTCTCAGATATTAGTGGACAGAAGGCATAATGATGAGATGGGAAGGGAAATGAATCATAATGACTCTTTGCCAGGTAATATCTTCCACTGGAGTCTAATCGACCATTGCATGTTAAAGGGTTCTTTCAGAAAAAGGTGGGGGGGGGAGGAAGCACATTCTAACGAGCAGTGATGAGGCTCACCTCATTAATGACCTTAGCAGATGAAACTTATATCTCAAGTTGAATTTTTATCATGAGAGATTGATTAAATTGATTCAAATTGCACCAGGTTACATGCTAATTTGAAACACATTTTTTGGTGAGCTGTATGAAGAGATTCGGTTTTAAAGACTATAGCGTCGACACTATCTATGAAAAGCCATTTGCTCAATTCCTTACTGGGTTTTCCCCCCCTGCTTCACTTTTAAAGATCAGCAATGTGTAAGAGGGGGAAAATGAAGAGTGCACACCTTTTGGGGGGGGGGGAGTTTATATACCATACCATTACGACAGTGTTTCTGAAGCTTGACTTGGTTTAAGGAAATTTCTCTTGCTTGTTCAATTATTCCTACCAAGTTTTTCTCCAGGGTCATAGAACTTGACCACATTCACCAGCAGTCCCCATGTAATCTCCTGTTCTGTTGTTAACAGACAACCCTCTAAACAAATGGGGACCAGGATACCTAACAGACCACCTTCCCCTATATACACCAAACCAACCTTCTAGATCATTAGAAAAGGTCTTCTTGATCATTCCATAACCAACAGAATATCACCATGTGACATCTTGAAAGCAGGGCCTTCTCAGTAGTGGTGCCCACCTTTGTGAATTCCCTTCCCCATATAGTTCAGCAGGCAGAAAATGTGGTGAGTTTAAACACCTTCTGAAAATGTACCTCTTCATGCAAGCTTTTCTGGGCTTCTAAATGATTATTATTTGCTCTATTTGATGGTTTTCTATGGTTGTTGTTTTCAATTGTTTCTGTTACTTATTTGTCTTTGTTGTAGCTGCAACTGTTTATTATTGCAGGATCTTAACAGTGATTTTTAACATTTTGGTACATAAACCACTTAGATGATGTTCTTATATCAAGCGGTACAGAAATTATCATCATCTTCATAATCATCCATATAAACAACCACCACCATATAGGGAGAACATGGACCCACTGGAATTGGGGAGTGAAACTTTGAGGCTACATGCACATAGGTTCCATTCACATAAACCTGTTTCTCCACAGGCCCACTGCCATTTTTGTGAAATCTCCAAGCCACCAGTTTCAAAGATCTCAACTATCCCACAAATACAATCCTCACATAGAGGCACCAATTTACATAAATGGTATTTCCATGCAAGCAACACAAGGGATGTACGAATCAGACTATATCCAGCGTATGTCAGTTTCACATGTATTCAATCATATATCCTTTCCATCCAATTTCTACATTATTCTGTGATTCTTCAAAAATAAACAATTGCACAATAGCATGCAATCTTTTTATATGATCCTTTCCCCTAGTATGCATATATTAGGGGAAGATACATACATTTTGCATGTATCTTCCCCTAATATATGCATTTTTGTTCACAACGTTCTGTAATATACACATTTTTGTATGCAGCTTCCCCTAATATATGCATCTTGAATCAAGTACTGCATCACAACATTTGGAGAAGTGCAGAATTTATTTATTTATTTATTTATTTATTTATTTATTTATTTATTTATTATTACTGTTATATCCTGCCTTTTTTCCTCCAAGGAACCCAAGGTGGCATTCATAATCCTCCTCCTCCTCTCCATTTCATCCTCACAACACCCCTGTGAAGTAGGTTGGGCTAACAGTCTGTGACTGGCCCAAAGTCACCCAGTGAGCTTCCATTGCTGAGTGGGGACTGGAACCCAGATATCCCAACATCACACAATCTGAAGGATAACTCCGTTCTGATCCACATATTAGTCTGGGAAGTACAAATTAGGTTCGTTTACTTAATAATACAAACCAAATTCTCCAGCACCCCTAACTGCATTGCCTAACTACTAATCTGTTGCTGAGAGTACGGAATTCTGAGTCACTCACATGGGACTAGAGGGGCTTTGTACATTATGGAAAAAAAATGCTTTTCACATTTTCCATAAGCACTGGGATAGGATATACAAGTAATATCCACACCCACTGTTAGCAATGTGTTAAGTTCTCATTAGAAGCTATTCAAGAATACTAATCTAGTCAAACCTTTTGCTACAATGGAAGATACCCACCCATCCAAAGAGAGGTTGGAAGATTTAGCAGATATCCAGATGAAAAATCTAGTCATCCCAATGTTTTTCTAGAGCAGAGTCAAGTGACTCCACCAGTATTAAATCATTCTCCTCTAGATCTGTGTAACTATATGAATCTGCTTCAATGCTTGTTTTAAAAGCTGACTATCGGAAGAAAATACTTTTAGCCGAGTTATTCATTTTTACTCTCTTGTATAACCTTGGAGCAATTCTAAGTATTTTCATTGACACACAGTACAAATGACACTTACTGGGAATTAAGTTCCATGGAAATCAATGGGACCTACTTCCACGTATTAGAGAGGCTTAACAGAACCGAGAGTTAGAATCTGTTCTTTAGGAAGTAATTTTCTATCTAAATTAACCACCTCTCATGTGTTTACCTTTCTGCTTATGGCACAGATGTTCTCATTCTCTAGACACACTTTCAAAAATTACAAGCAAACAAGATTGCTAACTGACATAAGAAAAGTAGCTTCTTATCCGATAGAGATGATCCCATAGAGAGTATAGAGCAATAATTCTTGCAGGCTACTTTGGAAATTATTAAAAGTATTTTGCGTAAGCAAGGACTTTATGACACATTGGCCATATTTGGATGATCAAATTTCAGTTTATCACACTATATGAACATGCCTTTTGCCTGTGCAAGCAACCCCATTGATCGTCCCTTTCTGAAATGCACCAAATGAGGAAGTCTGTAACCATAGTTTCTTATTTCATCAGAACCAAGAAATCATAGTTACACATTTTGATCTAAGTCAGGATAATAAGCCAACTTCAAACTGTAGTTTAAGATCCTGGCTTGTTCCAAAATCAGTATCCATAGTTTCCCAGTTTTGTTGAAAGTATCGTTAATTTGAGAATTTCTTGTTTTATCATGCAAAAGAAAGAGAAAAAGGGTTGTGTGCAAAAGGTATGTTCAAACCTCAGCTTAACAATTATTTACATTTAATAGTCATCTATTAACCTAGTTATCTACATTATGTACAAGAATGTCATCAACAAAAATTAAACACAAATCAAATAATAATAACATAACAAGAACCGTGCTGGAGCAGAGCTATATAATACTGCCTAATTATTGGGGTTTTTTTTGGGGGGGGGGAAGAGTATTTTATTTCATAATTTCAATTAACATTACAGCAAATAACAATGACTTGTCTTTTTTTTCCATTACAAGATGTTACTACAGGATTGTCCTTAACAAATACTTTCCCCACCTTGTCCATCTCTGCAACATTACATCTCTCATCACAATATACCTTAAGAGTCTGTCCATCAGTTCACAGTGCAGTGTATCCTTCCACCTTTTCACAAACACAAACCTTGCTGCAACCACTAAAAAAGTTCCAAGGCCTTCATGCAACCAATTAGTTTTGGTCTCATCAAATATACCAAGTAGAGACAATTTAGGCTCTAGGTCACCTTCCTGTTTTGTAATCCATTATATTTTCTTAAAAAAATGAGTTCCTAATAATATTTTTTCCTCAGGCAACTCCACTAAATGTGGTAGTATGTGCCCTTTACTGCCACTTCCCCTCCAGCGCAAAGATAAGTCTGTATGAGTGAGTAATATGTACAACAGTTTCGGTGAGGTAACCTACCATTGATAGATCACCTACCTTAAGGGAAGATTCACAACTATGTGCAGACTAATTGTTGCAGTCTCTGTTTCCAGATAATAATCAATTTGCCCTCATCAAGTGTTTCTTCTAAATTATTTCTCTCAGACTGCCTTAAGACACAAACACATATGCCCCAACAATTAGTTGAAAAGTGCAATAAAATCTGATATATGCTGGAAACTCTCTTAGGAAGCCCACAAACAAAACATCAGCCCAATACCACACACCCACTCATGTTCCCCAGGAACAGGAATTCAGAGGAATACTGCCTCCAATACTGTCAGTAATAGCCATCATCACTACTTGCCACTGATAGCCTCAGCCAGAGAGTGGGCTCAATAATGAGCTTGTTCTTGTGTTTCATTGGATTCATCACAAGTTTTCCTCCATGTACATTTTAGATGTCTATCCGTTCATGTCATTGCCCACAGCTCAAGTGTAAACCAAGGAGCTGCCTGGGATCTTCTTAATAAGAGAGGTTGCTTAGGAATGATCATGTCAATCCCAAGGCTCATCCCTCTGCATTCTACAGATCAAGGAAGGATTTGACAAGAAAAAGCTGGAAAATCCCCCAGAGCCCTCTAGAATCCATTAGCCTCAAGGCAGGCCTTTCAAACTCAGCCCCTGTGATGTTAAATGTACATATATTAATAACTGTAGGCATTATATATATATATATATA
Source organism: Anniella stebbinsi (assembly GCA_029215795.1). Classification (NCBI taxonomy): domain Eukaryota; kingdom Metazoa; phylum Chordata; class Lepidosauria; order Squamata; family Anniellidae; genus Anniella; species Anniella stebbinsi. The sequence goes on from JARDYH010000006.1 coordinate 5,235,964, forward strand.
TATATATATATCTTTTAATGATTCTATGTGTTTTTGGTGAGTATATCTAGAGTGGGATGAGTGACAGGAGGAATGGTGGATTAGCATATGTGAGATGATTGGCTTAGTGAGTGAAGGGGTTGAAGTGTGCATGATACATAGAACATCTTCGGATGAGTGTTTTATAGCATGCTCATTACTGGTCACTCATGGTTTTTTTGTAGGTCCTTTTGATGGCACCATTTGCTTCCCACGAGTCTTGAGCTCCTTCTGGTCTTCCTTCCATGAAAAAAAATAAGACCCTGGGAAATACAATTTTTTTTGGGGGGGGGGGTAGTGAAACATGCCACCAATTCCTGTTGTGTGCAGGAAAGCAGCACAATTAAAACACCCACTAAATGGGGCACATGGTCATTGTTTACTTCCTCTTTCTTCCCCATGTGAAGAAAGAGGAAGTATTGTGGGACGGAAGCCGGGGGGAAAGTGACAGTAGAGAAACGTGATTTCCCCCCATCTGTTGATGCTCATAAACAGGGTGCTATGCTTCTGTGAGTCAGATAGGGCATAGATGAAAGGGAGGTCAGATCAGATATGGTTCAGAACACAGATGGCATTTGTATTGGGTCTGTGAAGAATTAAATTGAAGAGAGGAGAGAGAGAGAGAGAGAGAGAGAGAGAGAGAGAGAGACTAGGGTTTATGTGTATGTGAGGATATACGTAGATAGTAGCTTTAAAGGTTACAGATTTACTGCTGAACGTCTTAATTAATAAACATTTCTTTGTTTTACAAAATCCTATGCCTTCTGCTCTTGGCTACATCAGGGTTAAAGTCATAAAGGAATAATACAGGTTACAGAAGGTAGCAAGTGTGTCTTCATAGCTCGAGAACAAAGCAAAGGGTTGGACTTGAGCCTAGAGGCCTGGTGGCATCATGACTGTGTGTAACACAAATCTAGCATGTGTCCTACTACACCTGATGACTTGCTTGAATAGCCCCATACTTGCCATGATGGCCATGAAGTCTTGAGCCATGTTACATCCAGTGGACAGAAGGAATGTTGAGATCCCACAGGGCAATTAACTGAGAAGTTCTTAACATCAAGTCCACGAACACCTCCATCAGCTCAGACAGGGAGCCTGATGAGTAGCATTGTAGGCAATATACCAGCAGAATCGCCAATCTCTCTCACCTTACCAAATACAAGACACCGAGTTGGGTGCTTACCAGTACAGAAAACCTGGAGAGAAAGATGGCATTTCTATAGATCACCAGCGCTAAGATCCAACCACCCAAACTAGGAAGTAAGAATCATTACCCTTCTCCTCTCAGTATGTCAAATGAGGATCCCCTCACCTTCATTACACCTCCAAACTAGCTCTCCCAAATAATAATAATAATAATAATAATAATAATAATAATAAATATATTTATTTATCACCCGCCTCTCCCAACGGATCGAGGCGGGGAACAACACCAAACACAAAATACAAAAACTGATTAAAAGCAGATAAAACCAGTACATCATTAAAATACCAATAAAACACCAATAATGGGATAGCCCTTTAGCATTCTTGCCTTCAGTGGCAAATCTGCTGCCTAAGGTAACATTTGTATGTGTGTGTGTGTGTGTGTGCTCTCTTATCCCAGGAAGATGATACAATCTGGCAGAAGCAGACAAAAAAAAAAAAAGAGTAAACATTTCATTCACTTTCTTTCTCTGGACAGAAGGACTCTCCTTCTCTCTTTCTCCCACTGATGGAACTGCTGCTGGTGCTCCAGGGACCCAAGAAGGTGATTCACTCTGGCAGGAGGCCAAATTTATGTTTGTCTAAAATGGGTCATTTTCCATTTGGTGCCTGATAGACAATTTCTAGACCCTGGGCGAAAATATCTTGAGGCTTTTCTAACATACTTTCGTTCATAAAAAACATGAAGACCCTTGCCTAATCCTGATTTTCAGTCACGAACCTTCCATATGCAGAAATCCCAGGAGTTATCACTGATTCCAGGCAAACCTATGTGTACTTTTTCTCCATTGCATTTTGTTCTAATTTCTAATATGGAAAAAGTTTTCTCCTCTTGCAAATTCTGCAGTATCAGAAAAAAAAGTAGGACAAAACAGCTGATGGCTGGGCACTCAGGAAAACCATACATCATTCCAAAATTCATTTTTACACTGCCTCATAGCTGATGGCTCAAAGTCCCACTATTTTTAGGAGCTGCTTATACAACTATTTGAGACTAATGAAAACATACATCCAAAACAAACTTCTCATCATGAGTCATGTTGACCCAGTTTTCATCATTTCTGACACTGCATTTAAAGATTGCTTACACCCAACTCATGGCAAAATTAATCTCGGTGACCTATGTGTTTCGATGTTTAAGCTGCCCTATTTCAAAGTCTCAAATTAGGCCATAGAATTTAAGAACCAGTTATATACTACTGGAATAACTGTATCTATGTGTGTGTGTGTGTGTGTGTATGCATGCCAATTCTTAAGTTTGTATCTAGTGTGACATAAGTAGAGCCTTGCTGGATTATTTTATTTGTTTATTATTATCTGCTAAAAAGCCATCAAGGCAATATCCAAAAAATTAAAACAATAAAACCATGCCAATAAAATAAAATTTTTAAAAAACATTTAAAACTATACATTTTAAACAGCAAAATTGAAAATATGTATCTTTACATCTTTTCCTAAAGGTCAAGAGAGTAGGGGCCAATCGTAATTCTTGAGAGAGCGCATTCCATAGTTTGATAATTTTCAATGCCCTCTTCTGTACTTTTTCCAGCTCTATGATAGCCTTTATTTTCAGATGAGACAACAAGAACTGTACATACTATTCCAAATGAAACTTCACCACAAATTTGTATAAAGTTGGCAATATTATTTTCAATCTCTTTTCTAGTAAACCCTGGCATGGAATTTGTCTTTTACACCACTGTTGCACATTAAATTTATATTTTCGGTGATCCAACCACCGATCTATCTCTTGACTTACCTCAAGATCTCTTTTCCATGTATACATGAAATATGTGTAAAGTAAGGAAATATAACTTCATATGTAAATATGAAGAGACCCTTTTGGAATTTTTAACGGTACGTTTGGGTTTTCACCGCCCTGAGTATTTGGTGTTATCCACAAACTTGGTCATTCTGCTGCCTACCCCTATGTAATTTATGAATAGTTAAAGATAACCAGTCCCAATACATATGCATGGGGGAACCCACTTCCATTCATTTACTCCTACCCGGTTTTTCTTTTTGCTTAACTAGTTACTAATCCATAAGGGGACCTATCCTCTTATCTCATTACTGCTAAGTCTACTCAGGAGTCTTTGATGAAGGAAAATGTCAAAATATTTTTAAAGTCAAATTGTATAGTGTTTACCAGATCACCCTTATTCCCATGTTTGCTGTCAAAGGATCCAAAATGTTGGTGATACAGGAGTAACTTTTTCAGAAGCCATGCTGATTCTTCTTCAGCAAGACTTGTTCTTCCATATACTTGATCATTTTAATTAATTAATAAATAAATAAATAAATAAATCTTTCCATCAGTTCACACGAAATAGATGTTAAACCAACTAGCCTATAATTTCCTGGATTCCTACTGAATCCATTTTAAAAAAAAGAATGTGATTACAATGGTTACTTCTAATTCATAGCACAGAGAATGATTTTAGTGTCAGGTTACATATTTTATTGTTAGATGATCAATAATTTCACAAGTGAGTTCTTTTAAAGTCCTTGAGTGGCTGCCAACTGGACATGGTTTGTTAATTTATTTTGTGTTTTTCAATAAGTCTTAGAATTTCAGCTCTATTTGACTCAGTTGTTCACATACCCTTCCTCTAAAAGTTGATTCAAGCAGAGACATCTTCTCAATATACACTGCATTGAAATCAAATAATTCAGTGTATCTACAAACTTCCTATTCCCCTTTAGCATTCATTTATCATCTAAGGGTCCAATTGTCTCCCTGAGTGTCCTCTTTCTGATTTACTTAAAGTTTTTATTACTTGACTTGATGTTTTTAGTGATATGCACCTGTCCTGCTCTAAATTGAGTCCTGGCTGTTTACCAAACAAATACTGGGACATATATGATTAGACACAGGCAAACGTACCATGGCTCAGTCCACACGCTGCTCAAAAACCACTTGACCCTGCTACTTATGTGTAGTGAGCCACTGGGTGGTCCACAGACACCCAATGAGCGGCATGCATCCCCTCGTTAAGCCACCATTTTGTGTAAAAATTGTGCTTTGGCCTTTTTGTGTAAAGGTGGCTTCCTTGCATCCATGTATGCAACATTACAGAAACAAAACTGGAGGTCCACAACATCATTTCAAGAACTCATAAACAGCCATGAGAACGGTAATGATGAGCCCACAATAAATTAAGCTGACCAGATAAAATCCAGGTCAGGGCTCATGTAACTTTAACAGTTGTAGAGAAAAGGGAATTTCAGCCAGTGTCATTTGTATGCAATTAGTTCCTGGTGAAATTCCCTCTTCATCACAATAGTTAAAGTTGCAGGCACTATACTAGAGTGACCATATACAAAAGAAGGCAGGGCCCCTGCAACTTTAACAGTTGTGATGAAGAGGGAATTTCACCAGGAACTAATTGCATACAAATGACACTGGCTGAAATCCCCTTTTCTCTATAACTGTTAAAGTTACATGAGCCCTGACCTGGATTTTATCTGGTCACCCTACAATAAATGCCTCATGTAGAAAAGCTCTGAGAAACTTCTAGTTTATGAGCCAGCTCTATTGGACTGACAACACCTTGTCCTCAAACCTGAAAAGTACCAGGGCCACAGAGGGAAAACATACCTCTAACACCACATCTTAGTCCCTTCTGTCATCCATTGTTCCTGAAGGACTTACTCCCTGAACTTGGAAATAGTTCTGAGACATGCATAGAGATACATATCCTGAGCAAGCGTAGTAACATGGATCAGATTAGTTTGCCTGCTCGTATCTTTGATGCTACGCTGCTGCATGTCCTCTGAGCTATATCAAAGTAAGAATGACTGCAAATTTATGGCAGTATGGAATGACATTCTTTCACATTTAGTCTGCACTTTACTTGTGATGTAATTGCCAGAAAGGATGAATACACCTGTTAGATGTTGCATGGTGCAGTGAATTGCACTTAAATACTTCTGCAGAGCAGGGAGCAACTGAAATATTTTGCTAAAACAAAAGGGAGATCACAGCATGGCAGTCTTTCACTGCCATTGCATACCTAACCATATTGTCTTCTATTTACCTTTAGAACTTTCCCTAAACCCATAAAATCCAACTGATACATGAATATCCTTCAGTTGCCTACATTGCTAGTATCCTCTTGATGATGACAGCCAATACTGAAGTTGTAGAGGAAATTGTTTGGGCAGTTTACTGAGCAGAAGTCCTTAGCATTAAATCTCCTCTCTCTCTTTCTCTCTCTCTCTCTCTCTCTGGCAACAATACACAGCTTAGAGTATTTTGAGCTGAATAAATTGCTTAGGACATTGATCTTTCATAAAGGCTTGCTGAATCAGAGCCTCTGTTGAGATTGAAAACAAATTAAAAACTTGTTTCACATATTATATTAAAATATTTTGCAGCACTTGTGAGAGGTACAGCAATATTTAAACCTGAATTGCATGCCTTGAAAGTCATGTGTCTCAAAAGGGAATCTACAGAAAAACCAGGCATACGTTTACTGTGGGAAAATAACTTTGCAAATGTGGCAATAAACAAAACCTTACAGTTCTATCTATCTACCTTTGTAAGAGTATCACATGTCTCCTGGAGAAGTACCCCCTTTGCCTTCAGAGCAGAATAGTAGGTTGTGGAGCTGAAGAAATTTGAACAAATCAGTCACAGCTGCTGTCACACCCCAGAATAAAGACATGAGGCAGTAAGTGGGTTTTAAAGGACCATGACCATAGTTAGTAACTAAACATGCATTTGCTATGAGATAAACCTGGAGTGGGGAACCGTTTTCAGTTTGAGGGCCAAATTCCAATCAGGGAAAGGGAACCACATTCTATCAGTGACTGAGGCCAAAGAAAAGATGGGGGTTCCAAAGTAAGAGTGGACAGGACCAAAATGCAGTTTTTACTGGTTATATGCCTACTCCAAAGTAAGCAGGACAAGCCTCTTCATGTCTACTGAAAAGTAAGCCAAAATGAATAGTCAGCAGCATTTTCAAATAGCATCCCAAAGGCCAAGCCTCTGCATGTCTCCTCAGAAGTAACCATGAGTTTCCTGTTTACTTGCAAGTAAGCAGGACAGCCTCTGCATATCTATTCAGAAGTAGGCAAGAATGAATCAACCAACCCATACCTGCTGGTCAATGTCTGTCATGGACAGAGCTTCTAGGGCCCAAGAGCTATGAGAAGTGGAATGGGAAAGCATCTCCCCCATCATAAAGATGCTTCCAGGTAGGGTGACCAGATAAATTCCAGGTCAGGGCTCATGTAACTTTAACAGTTGTAGAGAAAAGGGGATTTCAGCCAGTGTCATTTGTATGCAATTAGTTCCTGGTGAAATTCCCTCTTCATCACAACTGTTAAAGTTGCAGGGGCCCTGCCTTCTTTTGTATATGGTCAGTCTAGTATAGTGCATGCATCTTTAACTGTTGTAATGAAGAGGGAATATCACCAGGAACTAATTGCATACAAATGACACTGGCTGAAATTCCCTTTTCTCTACAACTGTTAAAGTTACATGAGCCCTGACCTGGATTTTATCTGGTCACCCTACTTCCAGGGCACCGACTAGGGAATGTGAGAGCCTAGGTTGCACTAAATAGACTCCCTTATCATTATTCATATTTTGAAAACACACAGCACATGGACATGCTCACAGACACACAAACACAAACAAATAAATAGAGAACAGCATACATGTAAGCTGAAAATGTTTTAAAAAACCCAGAATGAACACTTTCCGTTTACTGCAACAATGCAAATGTCAAGGGCATTTGGCCTGTCCTACCACTACACAAAATATGCCAACAGAATCTGGGACTATACCAGACATGAAACACCATCAATGGAGCTGGTTACAGAAGGAAAAGAAAGCAGGAAAAAAATGACATATTAGATACTGCCCATGAACTTTTTTTCCTGATAGCAATCTGTTGTTGCAATAATTTACTACCCTAGTAAGTTAATGAATGAGAATGTCAGTCTAAATAAGATGGATCATAGCAAGAGTCCTTTTATAACATTGTCAATAAAGGTTACTACTACAAGAGACCCATGTAAAAACAACAAAATATTATCAGGTATCAACACACACCAGGAAAATACATGTTCCTTATGAGACAAGAAAAAAAAGCAACAATAGTGATTTTTATTAATTTATTAGCCCTTACAGCCTCCTGATATATTTATCTTGACAGCTCTGAAGTTTATTTTTTTATTGATATTATTTTGGACCTGCAGAAATGCACGTTTAAAGAAAATTGGGACTATATTTAGCAAATGCAGTTGCTAGGTGGCCAGCAGAGCCTAAACATCATTTTTCTGGTGACCGTCTGATCCTAGATGACCAACACAAAGTGAGAACGCCTTTCCCTGTTTCACATTCTCTGCACATTCCAGAGATGTGCCAAGGGGTTGGATCTCTCAAATTAAGTTGGGTGAAAGAGAGAGAGAGAACCTCCACCGTGCTCTCTAGTTCTGTTGCAAGCACAGAAAGGGCTCAATCTCACTTCAAACCTGGCCTTGGAGACTCTCAGAATCAGCCAGATTCTGTTATGCTGCTTCTGGGTCGGGATCCCAGAGGAATGCAGCTGAGCGGTGGAGCTCGATGAATTTTCGTCAGCTCGGCCCCCCAGACTGTTTCATCTTCCAACTGCTGGCCTGACATGGTCTGCAGTAGGGGGGGTGCGCTCCGCTTCGTAAATCCGAGGGACCGCCGGAGGTCTGTGGGAGCCCTGAAATTTCAGTGCAGTTAGGGGATGGTTTTAAAATTGTCAGATATCCACAGGGTGGACATGTACCTCATCGGAGCTCCATTCTGTTTTCAAATAACCGCTTCATTATAACCTATAGGAATTAACCAAAACATTTACAGCTCCCTCGTTTTTAAAGATAAAGAGATGAAACTTGGCACCCTGAGAGCTGCTAAGTAAGGCTTTGGCTATGCCATGTCTGAAGCAGATTGAGTCATCCCTTGATTTTTAGGATCTTTGTTTTAAGTTTGAGGTTTTAAAATTATCGTTATGAAACACCGCAGTCATTTGAAAAGATAACGAGATGAAACTTGGCAGCATGATAGCTCTTCAGTAGCGCTTTCGGCATGCCAAGGTTGAAACAGCTCCCTTTATCTGTTGATTTTTTAGGATTTTTTAAAATCCCCTCAAACCATTCCCCCCATACACACAGGCAGGATCTACACTGCTGCTTTAAAACAGTTTAAAATGGTTTGTAACAGCATTGACAACTGTTGGTGCCCAGCACACACTCCATATACAGTTTTCAAAACATTTTCAAAGTGCCACATCCTGCTTGGTGTAGATCTGGCCTTGCTCTCTAAAGCTGTATCTACACTGATTGGTGTAGATTGGTCCTGTACCTACGCATGTACACACACACACACAATTCTGCATTAATTCACCCCTGCGTATTTATGGAGGGTGCAGGCAGAGGGACTTTGGTGAGTGCTTTCCCCAAGCTGAGGGAAAATGGCGGTGCCCCCGGTCTCTTGTTTTAGCATTCATGCTTTCCACCCCTTGGTTTCATGGCTGCTTTGCAATCCCTATGTGAGCAAAAGGGCTTCCCCTGAAGGAAAGGGAGAGAAATGCCTGTTGGCCACAGGAGGAGGTGGAGGAGGATCGTAGCCACAGCAGCAGCCTGGGCAGCACGAGGCAAGGAGTGAGCAGGGACCTTCTCGCTGCAACAAGATGATCGTGGTGATGCTGGGGTAAGGTGACGCCGGCTCCCTGGAACAATAACTGCCCACGCTGCCACTGCTGCTGTTACAAGAGCAAACTTCGGACAGTTTGGGGTAGGCCGACCAGATAAAATCCAGGTCAAGGCTCATGTAACTTCAACAGTCGTAGAGAAAAGGGGATTCCATCCCGTGTCATTTGTATGCAATGAGTTCCTGGTGAAATTCCCTCTTCATCACACCAGTTAAAGTTGCAGGGGCCCTGCCTTCTTTTGTATATGGTCACTCTAGTATAGTGCCTGCACCTTTAACTGTTGTGATGAAGAGGGAATTTCACCAGGAACTAATTGCATACAAACGACACTGGCTGAAATTCCCTTTTCTCTACAACTGTTAAAGTTACATGAGCCCTGACCTGGATTTTATCTGGTCACCCTATGTATGTGTGTGTGTGAGAAAGAGAGAGAGAGAGAGAGAGAGGTGGTTGCGATGCCACTTATAACTATTTGGGTAAATAGATGTGTGGTGTGGGGGAGAGATATAGTTTTCTACTTCACATAGAAATGCACAAGACATTCACACAAGAAATGAAGGGGTTAGGCTAGACCAGCTCAAAGGTTCATCCAACTCCACATTCTGTCCCCCGAAACCTGTCAGCCAGAGTTCAAAACAGCAAGAGCAGTGACGTATTTGTCAGTTAGCACTTGGGGATAACACTGGTGGCAAAGCTAAGGATAAAAGGTCCCTCCATAAATGTGCAGTGGTGGATGAACGCAGCATCAGAGAGGGGTGTGTGTGTTTATGGGGGGGCATGGTTAGAGGGATTAAAAATAACTTTAAAAATCAGAGGATGAAGGGATCTGCTTCAATCTTGGCACAGCTAACTCCCTACTTAAGAGCTATCATTCTGCCATGTTTCATATCATTATCTTTAAAAATGACTGTGGTGTTTTATATATATATATATATATATATATATATATATATACCTTACACTTTAAAAAAAATCCTAAAAATCAGCTGATGAAGAGATCTGATTCAACCGTAGTGAGCCTAAAGCCCTATGTAGGAGCTATCATGGTGCCAAGTTTCATCTCTTTATCTTTAAAAATGAGAGAGTTGTAAGCATTTTGGTAAATTCCCAGAGGCTATAATGAAGTGGTTATCCGAAAATGGAAGAGTTCTCCAACAGGTAATCCGACGGTGTGGAGAGACTGAGCCCATCCAAAAATCAGAGTGGAGAAGCACCTCATTGGAGCTCCACTCTGATTTTCTGGGCGGAGAAGCCCGGCTCTACACACTGCTAGTCTGCAGTGAATTGGGCTAGCTGGCGGATTTCCCATTTTTTTTTAATTTGCAAAAATAGGCGTGTGCGCAATTACAGCTGCAACTTGTGTAATGTGCACAAATTGTGGTTGAAATTTGTGCAACATGTCTGTTTCCACAATTTTTAAAAAAACATGGAAAAGGTTCCCAGAATTTGGAGAAACTGTGCAGCTCAGTTTGCAAATGCAAGCTAAGTCAGGTACACTGTGAAAGTCAAGCGAGTCCCAAAAAGGATGGATTTCCTAGCGATGGGCACCCAATGAGGAAGGCTTGGGTGCCTACAAAGCCTGGCTTGTTGACCCCTCCCCTCCCTCAGGTCATGGTTCAGGGTAGTGGCACTTATAGATAATGACCTTCTTTTGGTTCCAGCTAAACCTTGTGGCCTCCTGAAACTTCAAGACTTATGGACAATCAGCCAGACAGAAAATTGGCTAGAAGCTTAACCAAAGAAAAGAAAGAAGTCATAATTCCCAATTAGAGTTAAAGCATGCTGTAATTTGATTTTTCTTCCTTTTGCTTTGCCACATCTGATAATTATTTTCTATTTCCAGCTCCAGCTTATTTCTGCTTAGTAATTGCAATGTAACATTTCCTCATTAATATACAACATCTCCCCCCCAAAAAACCTAGCACAATAATATGATAATCATGGATTTTATTTTTAATTTCAAGTCAGAAAAAGAAAACAAAGTGCTCAGTAAAAAGGTTTTCCGTCATCCAAATACACGAAATAAAAATTAAGTCTTGAAATTTTGATGTGTAGAGATACTATCAAATTCGTATAAGTCGTATAAAAATTCTCAGTGGGGTTTCACACGTTTTTGAGCATTCTCAGCTGGATGTAAGTCTAACTGAAAGCAACAGGACTGAAAATAAATGTAGTTTGGATTGAGCTGTAAGAGTGAGGCACTTCTCACATGCATGCACTTTACTTAATTTTTCAACTCTTGTTGCCTGAAATGCTGAATATGTGATCTGACTTCATCGAAATTCATTGTGATAAAATCACATCTTGCTTCAGACAAACTCAGACATATGTTTGAGAGATGTAGCCTTGATTCGACAACTGCATTGTTAGGAAATGCTATGAAAGGTCATTACCAAAACATGTCAGGAATCTCATTGTTTTAAAACAGGTGTGCAAAAATAAAAGCCCCCCCCAACTAAATCCCACGGGGGGGGGGACTGAGAAAGTGGGGAAATGCTCCAGGAGGGGACTGTCTGGTTCTACCATATAATTCTCAATGCGTCTACATTCAGACACCTCATAATGCCCTCAATGCCCCAAAGCTTATGCACCACAGTATTACCAGGATATTTTACAACTGGCTTGTTTTTTTTTTAAAAAAAAGAATTTGAGGTTTTGCCTCTCTTATTTGTTTCCTTTGGGAAATATACTGAGCCATTCCCCCCCCCCCCAAAAAAAAACCCCAACTAACAAACAACACCACAAATGGAACATTTCAGAGCCAACCTGAATTTGTCCTGGCCTAACCCAAACCTCCTCCGTCTGACAAACGCTCATATTTTAATCCAAGATGGAAAGAAAAAAAATCAGTGGCCGTAATACTCTTCTGTCCTTTGAGGCAAACATTATAACCTCAAAAATTGAATCCAATCTCCAGAGGTATGAATTCTGCAGCATTTCTATGATAGGCTGACCAGATAAAATCCAGGTCAGGGCTCATGTAACTTTAACAGTTGTAGAGAAAAGGGAATTTCAGCCAGTGTCATTTGTATGCAATTAGTTCCTGGTGACATTCCCTCTTCATCACAACAGTTAAAGTTGCAGGCACTATACTAGAGTGACCATATACGAAAGAAGGCAGGGCCCCTGCAACTTTAACTATTGTGATGAAGAGGGAATTTCATCAGGAACTAATTGCATACAAATGACACTGGCTGAAATTCCCTTTTCTCTACAATTGTTAAAGTTACATGAGCCCTGACGTGGATTTTAGCTGGTCAACCTATTCTACGAGGTGAGTTTCAGTATTCCAGATGACCAATTCACACATGCAAAACATCTCTTGATGTTGCAGTCATTAAATGAATGCACGTGTGAACAGAACTCTGGACATGTCTGTATTGTTTTGCCATCACTGGAGGTACACTTAAAGTGCAATCCTATGCATGTTTAGATGAGGGTGGGGAGAAGTCCTAGCAATTTATTCTGTCTAAACATGCATGGGATGTATGTACCCAAGATTTATTTTCTAGATTAGGGATGGATGAATCTGTTTTCAGTCTGTTTCATTTTTTTCATGTCTTTACCCATAATTACATGTTGTTCAGTTTCCATAATAATCTGTGATATATATATATATATATATATATATATGTGTGTGTGTGTGTGTAATGATCATCTCAAAATAGGTTTTTAAATATGTATTTAAATACATACTTTGATGCACATTTCAATATGTATCTTCTCTCAAAAGAAATGAATGTCTATTTTGATCTGTTTGAAGTGTTGAGAGCTATATCACGACATTTGGAGAAATGCAAAAGCTGATGGATAGCTAAATTCCCGTTAATGCATTAGTTCAAGAAGTATGAGCAGATCACTTTTTTATTGGACAAGGTCTATAGCATAGATTAAAAACAAAACAAAACCGTATGCTCTGGAATAATTAAACATCATAGTAACTTCATAGCTTATATTCAGCAGTTGTGTTTGCTGAGGATAAGGCAAATTTCAGTACGAACTTGAAGATATCCTGATTCGGTTTTCGGTTTGTGCTACAACTAGGGATGTTGGAGAAACTCGAGACGAACTAAAATAAGTTTGGAGTTCCAAGAATCTGACCTGTGGAATCTACTGTGGATCAGCCTCCCCAGAACTTTTGGATTTTTTTTTTAACCTTCCCAAAATATATGCAAATTTATTTGCCGGCAAGGTGAATTTCACAAAATCCAGACATCCTTAGTGCAACTGTCAAATATAAGAGAATTCCGATCCTTGTACTCTGACTGGTCAAGTCAGATAAGAAGGTGAGATGCTGAGAGGTTACACTGACTCAGCTATCCTGGGGTTGCCAGAACAATACCTGTTTTTATTATAGATTTATTGCTGAAACTATCAGCTTTCCTCAAATTTCTTGAATTTCACAATAGGCAGAATTCCAGCAACCTGGCCTCACAGCAATCCAATGAAAAATGACTGTCTTAATAAACAGAATGTGTGTATCCCAAGTTTGAAAGTACATAATATATGTGCACACATGAGTCTACATGTTGTAGATCACACATTGTATGGAAAAGTGAATAATTGGTCATTTCTCATCCTATAAATCCTTTACTAAAAATTGAGAGGGCATTGATATTTGACAGTTTGGAGAAGTTTTTCCAACCAGATTGACTCTCCATCCCCCAGGACATTTGCTCCAGGCCTTAGCCCCAACCTTGCCAATCTACAATGACAGTAGCCAAGTTCAGTCCTTGTGAAAGAAAATCCCATTCCTGGGTCATCACCAAAAGGTTGCATGCTGCCTAATGGATTTACCCATGGATTTAAGAGTCTAGCTACAACACTCAAGCATTCTGCATCTAGCTTTGTATATTTTAAAAAATCAGTTGTTTATTGCACCACACTCAGGGCTATCTACCTTTCATTCTTCTCAGGGTGCCTCTACAAGAGCGATTTAAAGCTCTTTCAAGGCACATTACCAATTTACCTCTACAAGAGCGGAGCGCAAATCAGGGGTCCAGGCGCGTTTTATCTCCGATTATTCGCATTTTCGAATGTGTGTTAAATAGCGACTTTTAATTTACCGCGGGAATTAAAGCGCCTTATGGCCATGTAAACATGTGATTCTCCGCATGTAAACAACTTTAAAGCGTGTTTCATACAGCCCGTAATGCGCTTCAATGCCTCTCGTGAATAGGTATTAGGAGTAAATGCGCTTATCCGTATGCGCGCATAATCGGGCAACCGGGTGTCAAAGCGAAATCTTATAGAGGGGACCTTAGACGATAGAACAATCTGCAAGAAGTGCCACAGGCAGAAGGCATTTGGGGCACACCTAGAGAGGAGCAGGAAGGCATTGGACAGAGTCAGGCAGAGCCAGAGCCTTCTGCAGCTCATGAGATGGTTGCTTCTTATTCTCCAACTCACCAACTTAGAGGGATAAACCACCCTCAAAGTATGGGGAGGGCAGCATATAGACTGAAGCGTGTTAAATAACTGTTCTTTGAACTTGTCATCTTCAGGAAAATCTTTCAGTGTTGATTTGTAAGTTGAAGCATCCATGTGCATTGCAGAGGATGCTAGGTCGGGTTCGAGGGCCCACAGACCCAAACTCACATTACTTTTAAAAAAACCTTAGCAACTTTTTGTTGTTGTTTACTCCAGGGTACATGAAGGGGTTTTGATCTGGACCAGACCTTAGCGTAGAGGGTAGGAGGATTCCTTTCCCCCGCTGTGGTCCTGATCCAGATTCCCATGATTTATAATGCCAAGCAGTATTCCATCAAAGCAAAGGAATTGCTATTTGGCGATACAAATTGCAGGCGTGGGACCCCAATCCAAATTGGGACTGCAAATGGGTGGGAATGTTAAAGCCCCTGTGCTTCCTCTAGAGTAAAAAGGAAAAAGGAAAGAAAGAAAGTGTGATTTGGTCCACAATTAATACAGAATGTCAGCCAGGCCTGCAGGATTTGTAGACCTACATGAACTGAATGCCCGGCCTAAGTCACATCAAAACATTCTGCTTGAGCTGTACATTGCAGGGGAAGACCAATGGTGGTAGGAGAGCAATCTTTTGGTCATCCTGCCCCCACTGACAACCTTCTCATTGAAAAACCCCTGGGGTCCCTGGAGCAGAGTTGGAAAACCACTGGTTTAGACCATATCCGTTTTTATGAGACACAACTCTGGACTGAATATCTCTCCCCATTTCATAGGGCCATTCATGCCCTTCAAAAGTGAGCAGCCACATTTGCTCACTTTCAGGGATGTCCAAAATTATTGAATTGTCACTGGGGTGGGGAGTTAGCTACCTTTGTCTAAGATGAGGCAGCAGACAGTTGTGTCTTTTTTGTTTCTTAAATCAGAGCAAAACGCCCAGCGGTGTCCCCATTTGAGTAGAACAGGCCAAGGGGCACACAATGCTGTGTCATCCTGATTTACAAAATGGGGGGAGGGCAAAACCGTCAGCCACCTCATCTGAAATAAAAGATAAGCCTGCTTCAGTGGAAATTAATATATTTATCACAATCTTCGGGTGTCATTTTCACTCAAAAGATTTTTTAAAAAACAAACAAAACAGTTTATTGATTTTTATTTATTTATTACATTTCTATACTGCCCAGTAGCCAAAACTCTCTGGGCAGTTCACATCTTAGTCTATCCAACCTCACTAAATATTTCAGTCATCTCCAATCACTTCGCTAGCCTGGAATTGCTATAGTTAACATAGAGTTTAAACCTAAGCATTTTAGCTACCATACACATTAACAGATGAAACGAAGAAATGGGCCCATTAAGGCACTTACATAGTTTCATATTCTCAGCTCGGTATTGCTTCTGCCTCAAAACCATCCCACACCTTTGGAGAGAAGATTGAAAATGGCATGGTGGTTGCATATATATATATATATATATATATGTATATATATATATAGGAGATAAATGCAGGCAGTTTTTTTTAAAAAAAAGTCTTCAGAGTTCATAATTATGGTTTTTTAAATGCATTATTTTGGAAAAAAGTTAACCATGTAATAAGATGCAGAACTTTGCTGCCTGCTATTTTTTATTTTCATAGTCTGGTCATATGAGGCCTTTATATATAGTGCAGTATCATTTTATGGATTGTTTATGAGTGAACTCGGTAGGAACTGGAACAGTCAAGTAATAACAAGAACAGCACATTGAGAAATCAAACTGTAAAACAGTATTTTAAAAAGCCTCACAAGGAACTGAAATGCTAAACACATTTGAGACTGAGAGCTAGGCTATAATCTTGAGCCAAGCATGCATCCTTGTGTCCCGTGGAGTTTGAGGGGGCAAAATGACACAGCACGTCCCTGCCTCAAATCCAGAACCCATACGTTGGGGGTGGGGAACCTGTGGGCCTTCAGATGTTGTTATACTATACCTGCCATCATCCCTGACCATTAGCCATGACGGATGGTGCTGATGTGATCTGGGAGTCCAACGATATCTGGAGGGCCATTGCTATCCCTCTTTGCCCCAGGAAAGTAATTCATTGTGGATATGGAAGCTCACCTACCCACAAATATTTCCCATTCACAATGTCATGGTGCTCATGAAGTTGGAGGCAGAACAAAGACATTGAGCGTCCTCAGACAAGCATTTTATCACGCACACACTACTGCCCACTTACGGATATTCACATGTCCTTTAGATGACATTTTCCACCTCCCACGCACCTCCTACACCTTCCACTCATTTTTCCATCACAATTTAGACCCCTTTTAATCCATTGGGTTTTTGTTATAAAAAATGAAATGTGCCGCCATTGCCGGCTGGGCGCAAGAACAGCAGTGCTATAGAAATGGCCCCTGAATGGGCTACGTGGTTGTTGCTGCTTCCTCTTTTTCTCCCGTGTAAAGAGACCATCACTATTGTGGGACAGCAGCAGAAGGCCATAGCGAGGGTAAGGAAACATGAAAATCCACCTGTCGGATGATGCTCATTGAGAACAAAGCTGGATTAAAACTGGATTGAAACAGGTCACAATTAGGGAGGTCAGAGAAAACTGCAATGGAATCAAATGGCTTCAGATTTCTATGAATCTGACCCATGGACTCTGCAGCAGACTGGCTTTTACCAAGTCACAGAGATTCCATTATTATTATTATTATTGAATTTTATGTAAATTTAGTGATAGAAAAATACATTAAAAAACACTATCCAAAAATGTGCATTCCCCCCCATAGGCTAAAGCGTGAAAATTTGTATTCTGAGGAGGATTTGCACAATTTTGCAACTGCACAAATGTGAATTTGTGCAAATTTGGGAACTGGGAAAAATCTGACTCCACTAATGACTAGATGATGGAACGAAAGGCAACCATCAAATGAAATGCAGACAGAATTGATTTTACAAAATCTATACATCCCTAGCCACAACTTTAGTAATAGGGCCACCAGCAAAGGGTCAGGTGAGTTGCTTCTCTGCAGTTGGTAACAGAGATTCAAAATGGTTATGCCCCATTAAACAGAAGAAGGCATAAGGTCCCCTGAGGTAGAACTTGAAAGATTTGTAAGCATAAAGTAAGCAAGCACTGCCTATGGAATTCTAGGGTGACTTACGCAAAAGGCATATGCAATTTGAAGATGAAATTTGCAAAAGAATATAAAATTTGAAATAGATACTGGAAATGCTACATATCCAAATTAGAGTCGAATCATAGTTATTTTATACTGTGGCATTCAATTATGAAATGTCCACATTGGTTTACAGCAAACAATAGTCAATTGCAACAAAAACTACTAAAAATATTCAAAGTACAATAAAAAATGTAAAATTATTAAGCAAGCCTTAGAAACAGAAAAGTACCATAACAAGAAAACAATTGTCAATAATAATAAAGATCAGCCCAGGTAAATATCATTGTCTGGCACTGGAAAGATGTCAGGTTTGGAACCATGCGAAGCTTTATGATTTATCATAGGAAGAACCTCTCTCCAGTCACCTCCTTTGAGAGCAATGGAGCTACAGAAGAGCTTCCAATCATGTTCGTAACATGCAGGCAGGCTCCTATAGGGCAAGGCCA
Organism: Anniella stebbinsi; assembly: GCA_029215795.1. Lineage (NCBI taxonomy): Eukaryota > Metazoa > Chordata > Lepidosauria > Squamata > Anniellidae > Anniella > Anniella stebbinsi. Next base: position 5,253,919 of record JARDYH010000006.1, read on the forward strand.
TCCTTCAGCTATCTAAGTGTAAAGTGCTGGCAGATGGGTGGGAAGGACATTTAAAGATCAGGGAAGGAAACAGCAGTTTTCCCCCTGTCCCACCCTGAGGCCCGCTATGCTATACAGCACTACGGGATATTGGTTTTCAGGTTGGGTGTCAGCCCTGAATCTCACCATTATATTGCTATATTTAGGGTGACCAGATAAAATCCAGGTCAGGGCTTCTGTAACTTTAACAGTTGTAGAGAAAAGGGAATTTCAGCCAGTGTCATTTGTATGCAATTAGTTCCTGGTGAAATTCCTTCTTCATCACAATAGTTAAAGTTGCAGGGGCTCTGCCTTCTTTTGTATATGGTCACTCTAGTATAGTGCATGCACCTTTAACTGTTGTGATGAAGAGGGAAATTTCACCAGGAACTAATTGCATACAAATGACCCTGGCTGAAATTCCCTTTTCTCTACAACTGTTAAAGTTATGTGAGCCCTGACCTGGATTTTATCTGGTCAGCCTAGCTATATTATTATAGCTGAGTAGGGTGGCTCTGGAGAGTATGAAAATGAAAATCTGCCCCCTCCTCCTCCTCCTCCTCCTCCTCCTCCTCCTCCTCCTCCCCCCCAAAACATTCCTGGGGAGAGGATTTTTTTAAAAACCTCACAACGGCCAGCCACCAAGCCCTAATTCCTCTCCAAGTTATTACATTTTCAGGGACTTAAGGAAGCTCCTATCAATCTACCAGCTCCAGTTTCTTTATTTCTTTTCCCTGGGTGGGGGGAAGCTGATTGTGGATGGGGGGGAGACAGCTCGGCGTGGAGGTAGGCCATTGACCACTTCGTTTTGGTGCCACTGGGGCAGGGAGGAGCATAGCTATTTCAGGACGGTGCTCCTGCCCAGAGCCCTCTTCGTCCATTTTTGGCTCCATCCCTCCCTCCCTCCCTTGTAGACAGTGTGGGTTCGTTGGTTGTCCTTTTGGAGGCTGAGTAGGATTTTTTTGCTCACAATCTGAATTAGTTGTGAGTTTTTTCGCCTACTCCACACCGTGAGACAGGCTGGGTGTATTAAATAGGTTGATTCGGGGTTGTTTGGTCACATTTGATTGCGTTTAGGTGTGGGCATCTCAAGAGGGGAATACTGGTGAGCATTCTCTGGCACCATTGGTGGCGATGGGTAGTGCCTGAAACCAATGGCTGGGAGTCTTGCGGCACCAGCCAGCGGGTGGAAGGTTTACCTTTGAGGCCAACCCTCCTCACCCCCTCGGAGCCATGTGGCACATGGGCGGTGACACCGGAAGGCCTCCCTACCCCAACTGGGGAACCCATGAGGTGGCGAGCTACACATATGTGCCATATTTGGGATCGGTCCCTCCAACTCCCGATTTTATATGAATTTATTAAAGATCATTTCAGTTCTGACAGATCAGAATGACAGCTCGCCATGTGCGTCATTCAGACCTGTCAGAACGAAAATGATCTTTAAAAACTTCATATAAAATTGAGGGTTGGAGGAATCAATCTCAAATTTCATACACATACATACAGAAGCACTGTGACCAAGTTTCAAGCCTCTAACTTTTAAAATACAGAAGTCATAGGCATTTTTTTCTTTAAAAATAGGGCTGCAAAAATATCATTTTGTCATGATAATTATCGTGAAGACGATACGTTTCACCTATGATATGAATGAAGATGATATTTTTTTTGGTCCGAAATGACGATAACGATAAACAATGATATTTTTTGGCATGCACACCCTTACTGTACAGTTATCCATACACTATGATCCACATTAAAGGTCCTCCTTCGAGTGCCTACTCCGAGGAAAGCTCGGAGGGTGGCAACAAGGGAGAGGGCTTTTTCGGTGGTGGCCCCCTAACTTTTGAACGATCTCCCCATCGAGTCTCACCTGGCGCCAACACTGTCAGCTTTTCAGCTCCAGGTTAAGTCTTTTCTCTTCTCCCAGGCATTTAACAGCAATTATGGAGCTTTATTTTTAACTGAACCCTGGATAATTTAAATGATGTATAGTTTGTTTTTAGGCTTTTATGGTTTTAAACTTTGTATATTGGTTTTTAAATGTTTTTTAATTTTTTTAAACCGCCCAGAGAGCTTCGGCTATGGGGCGGTATATAAATGTAATAAATAAATAAATAAATATTCCTAAATATGCTTATTCAGAAATAACCCCAACTCTGTTTAGTGGATTTAACCCCAAGTAGTATGTTTAGAACTGCAGGCTAAAAATAAAATAATAATAAAAAAACCAATAGAAAAGTAAACACACACACATCAAATCAAAATAATAGAAATTTACAAACAGATTATAACATTATGTTAGAACCCAGGTAAGGCCTAACAAAAAGGGAAAAAAGGAAAAGGAGAGAAACATATTGTCACCTTACAAAAAGGGCCAATGAAACACAAGATGGGGCAGGTCTCCTTTGAAAAGGAACGTCCTAGTCTTCATCTCTGAAGACGGTGGCACACATATGATGGCCACACTTCCTAACTGCAACACGATATATGAGTGTATGTGAGAGGGAAGAGTAGTAATAAGGTTCATATGGAAGAAGATGCTATTTGAAATATCCCAGACAGACCCAGGGCTCTCAATGCTAAAACAGTACCGGTGTAATATGCACCCTGTCATCAAAGGGCTAAATAGTTTTCTTTATGTGGGCAATTTTCTACCCTTGGCCAGAGAGAAAATCTCAAACCTTGCTCCTTCATAGGCTGCTCCTTCGATCCATCCCTATTTATGAGCCGCTCAGGTATTGTAGCGATGAGTACTTCAGAAAATCCCATCAATAATTGTAAATCACGCTCTGAACCCCAGACAGGAGATCTCTTTAGCTGGCTTATTTATCACACACATGACCTTTCTTGAATTGTTTGCCAGTTAACTACTGTGAGAAGGAGGTCTAAAGCTCAGCATCACTGAAGGAATTAATGCTGGTAATCAAGAGGTATTTATTCGTTTTGATTCCTCACAGACAGGAAAAATAAGATTAAGTCCAAAGCCAGTGAGGTTACTGGAAAAGAACTCAATTCTCTTTGATATTTTATCTGCCAGAAAAGTCAATACTCGTGATTTGAGCATTCCTCGATGAATTGATAGTTTTGCAAGGCCTCTGGGTTAAATTCCTGTGTAACTCTTTGGTTTTGTTAATAAAATTGTATAACGAAGAGTAAAAAAGGAAGTAAGACATACTAAGTGAAAGACTTCAGATGTGACGGTGAGCAAAAGTGTCAGGAGGATTATGAGTAGACTTAGGAGCTGCCCGTACCTCTCTGTCATTTCATACTTTATTTCCAAATGAAGTAACATCTCTTTCATTCTAAACTTGTTGTTAATGTAGGTTGGTTAAAAGTTAAGGAAGGGAGCCCTTCCCTTCCTTCTTATTCTTACTCCTTACGTATGCCAAAGCTTCTTGCGACAATGAAGTTCCTCCCTCTTCCTCACCCTAGAAAGAAGATGAGTGTGAACTACACACTTACAACAGCACATTTTTCATGTATCCTTATCAGGGTCAATGCTATCATTGGTTACCTTGGCAGCCCTATAAAAATGAGATCCTATTGCCTGAAAAGTAAATTTAAAAATGGTCCAATTTAGACAGTAGCCTTTAAACGATGCCCTCTTATACAGTGGTGAGAAAACATTTGTGAACCCTAATGATAATTATGGAAATTCCATAGTTTTATCATAATAGCCTTCATGAATCAAAACCAGCCTTTTTCTAAATATCCAATAGAGTTTAAATTATCCAATTCCATGACTTGTGAAATAAAACAATGTATACATTAGGCAAATAATTACTTCAGAGTCAGGGTATGTGCGAAAGTAAGTGAACCCCTGGTTGAATCAGTTCAGTTAAAGGGAATAATGAGAATTAGGTGTTTATGTAATTAGGTCGATCTTCAGGGGTGAGTTTGGAAGGCACTGTCCTATAAAAGCATCAGAAACTTTGTGAATTTGGTCTTCATCATATGGTTATGTGGAAACACATCATGCCATGATCAAAATACATCTCTGTGGACATCGGAAAAGCAGTTATTGCTGCTTATCAGTCGAGAAAGTGCTACAAAACAATTTCTAAGGATTGTAGACAGTCTATAAATGGAGAAGATTCAAGATCACAGTCACTCTACCCAGGAGCAATCATCCTACCAAACTAGTGCATGCATGGTTTTTTATGTAAAACAACAACAACCTTGAAATCTGATATGGGCTCAAGTCAGAATGAGCTTTGAGATGGAATTCAGAGAACTTTGGAGAGCTCAATTTTTTTCTGATCCACACACATCCCTTTCAAAAAAAGAAAAAAAAAAGATGCATCGTTTGTCAGTGTCTCCAGTTAGTGGAGGACCATGCAGGTCTAAGAATTACAACCATGCTACGGATGCCAATTTCTGTAACTGCAGGACCTAAAGAAAATGTAGCTGAGTTCAAAGAAATGGCTGCTGGCTGCCTTCATTTACCACCCAGATTACAAGAATGTTTCTTTAAATTTTTGTGGAGGAAAGAAGAAGGGCTTCTGTCTGTGAGCCATGCATAACTCGTGAGTAACCATGTGATGTATTTTATCCTAGAAAAGTCTTACATTTCTGAGACAGCAACTGCAGCCATCTTTGTAGCCATAGCAGCTCTACAATCACCTATGTAGCCAAGTCCTTTGAATGGCTTATGTATAGTCATATGTATAGTCAATGCTGAACATTACATGAACAATGAGCATACAAAGCTAAAGCAGAGAATTGTAGGGACGTGTCAGGAGTAACAATGCTTCCAATTTTCCCTTCCTCGTATTTATTACAAGCAGCCTTTCCCGACCTGTGGCTCTACAGGTATTTTAGAACTCAACTCCATCAGTCCCAGCCGGCATGACCAATAGTCAGGAATGCTGGGAATTGCAGTCTAAAACATCTGGAGAGTGACCAGTTGGGGTTCCTAAGTTAGAGCACCCCATTTGCCATACAGTTGTTGTGAACTGCCACTGATGACTTAACTTTCTAGCCACCTTCTGCCTTGGCTTTCCATTTTGGTAAGCCATGCATACAAAACAGACAACCATTTTCAGCAGGCAAATATGCATGTCATCCCTTTAAAGTGGAAACATTGCTTTCAATTAATGGAAAAAAAATATTGAATTGTTAGTTTGCATATTAGTGTCACCCCTAGAGTTCATTGTCCTCCATACATGACACATCATTATTATTATTATTATTATTATTATTATTATTTTAATTCAAGCTTATATGTGCAATGAAATAACTGGGAATAATATGCACTAGGATCCATATTAACATGTTAATTAATAACATTTTGGACTTTTCCATCCACTAAAAGCAAAATGATTGCCGTTGTGTACACCCTTACAGGTGTGTATGTGTTGGGGGGAGGGGGTATCCATGTTTCACTGTGCATTACTGCTGGTGTGAATGGCTTACTTAAATGCTCTAAAAATACTAGTGATGGGCAAACTTATCCTAAGTGAATTCCTGATTTCCTCAGAAATGAAGGCATTCATCTTTGTAATCTCAGACAAGAGTTCACCTTTAATTCGAGAGCTTGTTTTAGGCTTATGCATTTTTGTACATCTTGGGAGCTGTAGTTTGGAATCACACCATGCATCATGTGTCACCACATCATGTACCCCTTCCTGACCAGTTGCTTTCATCTGGCTTGTCTGATGGTCAAATCTCTTTTGCTTATTGCAAAGAAAACAGGTGGGTTTGCCAGTCCACCTTCACTGTAGCTCCATCCTCCATGAGTTTATTATAATTGCTACCATCTCCATCCCAAAAACTTATTTTGTTCCAGAAAGCCTAGTTAGTGCCTGAGTAACCCACAAACAATATCTACCAAAGTCCTGCACTCCACCATGCCATCCAGCTCTACCAGCCTGCACCACACCACAAAGACCTCTGACTTGGATTTCCATTCCAGTGTCCCTCTGACAGACTGATTCCAGTGCCAACCACCAGCACTCACCAAAGTATACTTTCACTTACCATACGAGGAAAAAAAGTCCTTTCACTAAAGGGTTAGAGTGACATCATCACATTTCCTTAAAAATGAAAAGGCTTAAACCAACGAACTCTGCACATGTGCAGAAATGGCATAGTTTAGTTGCAGACTGTGCATGCTCCAAAGCTCGCCATCAATTCTGAAATTAATTAAAAGCCAACTTCTGAGACTCACTACAAAGGTGAGCATTACAAACATACATGTTTTGACCAATGAACCGACTCATTACGAAATTTGCTGGCATCCGTAACAAACACGAATGAAAGGAACAAAAATTATGCCAAGGACAAACTATGCGTGCACCATTTCAGAAATTAATTCTATGAATTCTCATTGAAAACATGGGAAGGCAGACAGGACAGAACACAGGGCGGAGCCAACCCACAGAAGAAATATTTAAAAAGGGGGTGGGGGAGGGAATCCTATCAGAGATTAAGCAGAGCATGAAGAACTCTAGCAAGATCAGCTCTAAACCAGAAGCCAGGCAGAAGTGGATCTACAAATGGCAGGACAGGGAAGATATTCCGAGGATGCAGCAGAAACAACTGGCTACAAGGAAAGGCAGGTTCAAAGAGCCAATTGAGGGTGAGGTGCGGTGCATTCATGGTGACCAAGTCGATCAATAAAGCTTCTTCCTTCTTTTGTTTGCAAGGGGTGCTGGGAGGTTGGGATAAGATAGTCCTGATTTGGCTGCCATGGCTGTATCTCATTCTGGATCAGTGGCAGGAGGGAGGGGGCAATGCCAAAAGGAGTAGCTGAACAACAATTATAGGGAAAGGCATGATGGGTGAAGAAGATGGCAATAAATTAAACTGCCACTTAAACAGAGGGGTTATTAAGGTCGTACAGTTGTGAGTGCTAGAGAGACTCCCTTGAAATCTCCTCTCTTCATCCTGACTTGCTGTCTTGCTTTGGAAGGAACAAGGCTCTTAAATTTAGGTAAGGCAGAGAAAGAAAATGGATAAATTGTTTCCAACAACAGAGGAGACTGTCTCACTCCAGGGCTAATTTATTGCCCACACAAATCGGGATCAGATACTTAAATGTCTCAGGTAGAGGGCAACCAATTTGAAAAGATTTGGCCCATGACCCTGAACACCACTTACATACAACGCACAAATGTCTCTTTGCATTAATGAAGTATTCTCTCTCAGGGCCATCCTAAAAAGCTGCTAACTTTTGTTCCTGTGAGGTGATGTTTAGAAAAGCTTTGCTCGTGTCTAATTTCTCCACAAAATAAACCATGCCAACAATAAACTTTTACATCGCCAAGGTGTCTTATCGTGAGTGATTCTGTTTTTCGCAAATGGAGCTTAGGGATCCCGAAATTCTCTGTAAGGCAATTGCTTCTTGACGACTTTTGGAGGGTGAGTAATGCGGTTAAAGCAACTCCCCGAGTAATCTAAATGACGAACAACCTCTAGGATACCTGAGGCAAGTGCAGTTCCCTTCTCTGCATTCCAGGGTCAAAATACAATGTCATGTTTTATCAAATCTGGTTGCTCTAAAGCTAAACCAATTCCTGATTACCTGCCACTTTTATACACATAGCAGTTATAATAAACTGTCCATTCACATTAGTCTGGTATTCAGTTCACAGATATCCACGGGCATGTAACATGTTATGAGAGCAAGAAGAAAAAGTCCTCCAATTTACCACTTCAGATTTTCAACGGATAAAGTATCACAGGAAGCATATGAGTGACCTTCTATTCCCCTCGCCATGCTTCTGAGGTCATATCTACACCAGCCATTTATCCTGGGATCAGCTCAGGAGCATCCCTGTGCATCCATATGATGCACAGGGGTTCCCAGGGACATTCAGGAATGGGCAGAGACTTTCACTGGGATTACTGAAACCTCGGTTATCCTGATTTTTCCTGCAGTCTCGGGAAGATCCCGAGCTCCGCAAGGGTGTGGCCACCCATCCCAGCTTCTTTCCACCTCCTTGCAAGTAAATGCGGCTTTCAAAATGGGCATGTTGTTCAAGGGGCTCCATGACCTTCAGGGGTGGGGGAGAAGCAATTTCACCATCTCTGGGATGGGGGGTTGGCACAGAGTTTGGTGAGTTTTTTAAACTTATTTATTCTCCAGATTGGGGCCATATGACCAGCTCCTCTTCTTAAAAAAATGGCACCTACGACATCCCTCTTCCCTTCCAGGACATCACATGGCCATATTGAAGCTGGGGGAGGATCATGGAAGCAGGTAACCCCCCCTCCATCCCGCTAAGCCCTTAGGTATAGAGGAGCCCTGAGTCTCGGACAAAGGGGGAAGATGCACATTCTCCTAATGGAGGGGGAAAAACATATGTCTCCACTTTGGATGAGACAGGAGGTCTTCATGCAATCTAGAGGTACTATATAGCACATTGGCTCAGAGATTGAGGGTCTAACGTCACATGATGATGTGAGATGCAATCTTGTTGGTTTGTTTGTTTCAAATTAAACATCAGGAGTACAATGGGAGCAGAATTAGTCATCAGCACCGCAGTACACAGGATGACCATCTCCACAGTAAACATAATCCTCACATTATGGCAATTAGTATTAGAGGGAAAAGCTGCCATTGGTGGGTTTTTTCTTCCCTAGTGTTAATTGTCATGTGAGTAGGAATATTTTTTATTGAGATTCCTACTGGGAAGGGAAGACTTATACCTTCCCTTCCCATGTGCTGTATTGCCAATGACTAAGCCCCCCTCCCAGATGCATATATATACCTTTTTAAAAAAAAAATGACATAATTGCTAGTGACATTATTATTCTTTTTTATTTATTACATATATATACCGCCCCATAGCCGAAGCTCTCTGGGCGGTTTACAAAAATTCGAAGACTGAGCACTAAAAAGACAATATACAAAATTTAAAACCATAAACATAAAACAGCTGACATATAAAACATTTTAAACTTTTAAGCCTGGCCACAAAGTCAGTTAAAACCTCAACTTAAGCTATTAAGATGCCTGGGAGAAAAGAAAAGTTTTGACCTGGCGCTGAAAAGATAACAATGTTGGCGCCAGGCGGGCCTCATCAGGGAGATCATTCCATAATTGGGGGGCCACCACAGAGAAGGCCCTCTCCCTTGTTGCCGTCCTCTGAGCTTACCTCAGAGTAGGCACCTGGAGGAGGACTTCTGATGTTGAGCATAAGTAGACCCTGAGCTGAGCATCAACAACTCCCTGCTTAAACTCTGGACTTGTTCACATCTCTGTGTTGGCAAGCTACTATTTTATTTTCAACTTCAATACCACCACCGCCATCCATGTACAATATAGACATCATCATAATATTAGCCTACCTAACACAGTTATTGTAACTATTACTAAATTAATGCATGTGAAATACTTTGAATACTATAGCTAATTCATTAAACAAAAAACCTACGGTTTACAAAAACAATGTTAAGGCTCTACAGTTTCCAACCAAGCACCAAAAAGCAGGGAAATTGGGAGTTAAGGCTCCCAAGCCTTAACGCCATATCGTCCCTAAGGAGGCAGAAAGTGCAAGTGAAATTCTCATTCTCCCAAAGCAGATAAACCATGAGGACAGGGTGGAGAATATGATATGCAGAGGTGACTGTGGGGTTGTGGAAAACTGATAACAAACAACTTAGGGCCACCTATTTCTCTTTTTTTTGTTTAGAGCAGCCCTTCCCCAACCTGGTGCCCTCCAAAGGTGTTGGACTACAACTCCCATCATTGCAAGTCAGTATGTCCCATGGTCAGGAATGCTGGGACTTGTCATCTCAAAATCTAGATATGCAATTTGATCTGCAGAGGTGACTGTGGGGTTGTGGGAAATGATGATGAACAACTTAGGACCAGCTACTTCTCATTTCTTAGAGCATCTCCTTATTTTGAGAGTTGCAACCCAACACATCTGACAGGCACCAGGTTGGGGAATGTTGTTCAAGAACAAGGGAAGGCAGAATGTAGTTCTTCAGATGTTTTGGAATTCAACTTGTAAAAGCCCCTATCAGCATGGGCAGTTATCAGGAATACCACAAGTTGATGTCCAAATCATCAGGCTAGATCTATATTCTGCCCACATCTGTACTAAAGTATGATGTTTTCCAGCATTAAGATATGTGATCAATCAAGGAACTACAAAAGAGCTACATCACTTTAAATAAACTGTCAAAACCAAAAGAAACAACAATGAATGAATCTTGAACACCTAATCCAGATAGCCCTTCAGACATCAACATTAGTTTTCAACACATGGCATAGGATGTCTGTTTCTTGAATATCAGATAAAGGATTTCTCTTACTTGTTCAGCAGTGTGAGATCAAAGGCAGAGCTACCACCTAATACTTTCATGCGTAAGTATTATTTTAAAATTAAGTATGAATTGATTTTTGTCTTCCCCATAACACATAACATGGGAGTTACAGTGCAACACATCTGGAGACCACCAGGCTGGAGAAGGTTAACTCCTATATATGTCTTCTCAGAAGCCAGTGCCACTGAATTCACTAGAGCTTTCTCCCAAGAGGTATACGATTGCAAACTAATCTCATCTGAAAGGTGTTCAAGAAAGCCAAACTAAACCTCTTCTGCTCCGCTGTTGCTTTGATGAGATGATGTATTGTGCAGGCATTGTGGGGAGTGAACAGTATATTTTTTATAAATACATTTTAAGAAAAAAAAATGGTTCTTTGAAAGGCAGGATATTGACCAAAAGTTGGAAGTGCCTGGCACATGCTCTGGTTCTAGATCTGTAATGAATAGTGCCCCTTTTGTTATCAAGAGTGCTGTTATATGCGAGATGTGTGTGAGAGAAAAGTATTGGGCAGACCCTGTATTTGGTAAGGGTATGGAACAGCATTCCCCATCCTGCTGCCCTCCTGGTGTTTGAGATGACAAGTCCCAGCATTCCTGATCATGGGACATACTGACTTGCAATGATTGGAGTTGTAGTCTAACACCTTTGGAGGGCACCAGGTTGGGGAAGGGCTGCTCTAAACAAAAAAAGAGAAGTAGGTGGCCCTAAGTTGTTCGTTATCAGTTTTCCACAACCCCACAGTCACCTCTGCATATCATATTCTCCACCCTGTCCTCATGGTTTATCTGCTTTGGGAGAATGAGAATTTCACTTGCACTTTCTGCCTCCTTCGGGAGGATGTGGCGTTAAGGTTTGGGAGCCTTAACTCCCAATTTCCCTGCTTTTTGGTGCTTGGTTGGAAACTGTAGAGCCTTAACATTGTTTTTGTAAACCATAGGTTTTTTGTTTAATGAATTTCATGGCTTTGTGTAATGGATGACTGGATATTATACAGTTGACAACCAAGACAGCGTCAGCCAGAATGTTATACCATCTTGACATCCAATATAAAATCAAAGCTAGTGTTATGTGTTGAACTCACTTTTAACATTAATAAATCAACCAAACTGTTTGCATCTCCCTCATTTTGAAAGATAAAGAGATGAAACTTGGCACCATGGTAGCTCTGAAGTAGGGATTTAGCCATGCCAAGTTGGAAGCAGATCCGTTCATCCCTTGATTTTTAGAAATGTTAACTTCAATTTAATTTTTTTAATTAACTAAAATGCTTACAATTCCATCATTTTTAAAGATAAAGGGATGAAACTTGACAGCATGGTATCTCTTAAGTAGGGATTGAGCCATGCCAAGTTGGAAGCAGATCTGTTTATGCCTTGAGTTTTAGGATATTTTTTTTAACTTCAAACCCAATACTCCTCTTTAGGGTCTAGGGCCTTGAGCAGTACATTAAAAAAAATAAAGTAAAGATGAAGAGATGAAACTTGGCACCATGGTACCTCTTAAGTAAGGCTTTAGCCATGCCAAGTCGAAAGCAGATTGGTTCATGCCTTGAATTTTAGAAATTTTTTTGAAATCAAACTTTTAAAAACAACTATCCTAAAAATTAAGGCACAAACCAATCTGCTTCCAACTTGGCATGGCTCAATTCTAGGGTGACCATTAGGGTGTGGCCTAGTGGCTAAATTGTTGGACTGGGAGCTGGGAGATCTGGGTTCTACTCCCCACTTAGCCATGGAAACCCATTGGGTGACTTTGGGCCAGTTGCAGACTCTCAGCCCAACCCACCTCACAGGGTTGCTGTTGTGAGGATAAAATGGAAAGGAGGAGGATTATGTATGCCACCTTGGGTTTCGTGGCAGAAAAAAAGGTGTGATATAAATGCAATAATAATTTTTTAAAAAAATTGTCATGATTTCCCCAGATTTCTCCTGGTTTTTGTTCTATCCACTGTGTCGGGGGATTTTATGGAATAGTCTATAATGACCTGGAATTACACACTTTCCCTTTTAAGGCCACCACTAGTGTGGCAGGGGGGAATGACATGCTTTCTGGACGTGTGTCATTCTCTCCCACTGCTCCAATCAAGGTCTTAAAAGGGGAAAACGTGTCATTCCCAGGCATTATAGAAAAAGGCCTGATTGGAGCAGTGGGGTGGGGGTGAGAATGACATGCTTTCCCCTCCTCCGCTCCAATTGGGGACTTTAAGGTGGCCCCAGAAAGCCATTTTCCTGCAACCCACTAGGTGTCCTCTTTTTTGGTTTCCCAAATATGGTCACCCTACTCAGTTCTTGCACAGGCTGCATTTCCATCCATAGATATTTACTCAAAAGTAAGACCCATTGAATTTCCTTGGTTCTTGAAAAGCAACACACTTGCTTTTAGATTTGCCAGTCTTAGAATTCTATGTGTGCTATGAATGCCTGTTCTGCCTGTCCCTATAGTTTCCTGCAAGGTCCAGCCAGGGGAAGCCAGTAAATTAAACCCAGGGGTGGAGGGAGGGATTCCCTCAAGTTCATCTGACAGCAGGTGCTATTGAACATGGACCTTCGAGGAGTGTTGGGGTGGATTTCTGGCAGACCCAGCCAGGCAACTTTATGGCTTGTTAGTCCCTCCATTTGGTAGCTCGCAGAGTACCTGCCTCATAAGTAGTAGTCTGTGGTCTAGATCTCTTCAGAAGGGGGAATAGTGTTTTGTGGTTGGGGTCAGTCTAAATTATCTCTAGGGGTATCTTACTCAGTGCCTCTGATAGCAAAGAGATTGAGGATTTTCCCCAACTCTGTTACTCTTGAAGTTACTAGGCCTGTTGAAAATAGATTTTATAACATAAGCATGAAAACAGTGAATACCCCTTTTAACTTGTTAAACCAATGAAAACATGCCACACAAGAAGTCTTAAGATATGAATGGTTTATAAAGAAAAGTAAATGCAAAAGAACATCAGATACAGAAGTGAAATCTGAAACATTACTAGTAGTAGTAGTAGTAGTAGTAGTAGTATCCTGCCTTTTGCCCAATGCTGGGCCTCAGGGCAGCCTTACAAAACTAAAACATATACAGCTAAAACGTTTAAATAGGAATATACTAGGCTGACCATATGAAAAGGAGGACAGGGCTCATGTAACTTTAACAGTTGTAGAGAAAAGGGAATTTCAGCCAATGTCATTTGTATGCAATTAGTTCCTGGTGAAATTCCCTCTTCATCACAACAGTTAAAGTTGCAGGGGCCCTGCCTTCTTTCGTATATGGTCACTCTAGTATAGTGCCTGCAACTTTAACTGTTTTGATGAAGAGGGAATTTCACCAGAGACTAATTGCATACAAATGACACTGGCTGATTCCCTTTTCTCTACAACTGTTAAAGTTACATGTGTCCTGTCCTCCTTTTCATACGGTCAGCCTAAATATACAAAAGTTAAAAATTTAATTAAATACTTTTCAATATTAAAGCATTTTAAACATTTTAAATACATAACAACTTAAAAGTCAAAGGTATAGACAGTGGTCCAGATTATTTGCCAAAGGCCTGCTGGAACAAAAAAGGGTTTGTCTGCATCCAAAAACACATCAAGGAGGGAACCAGTGTAGACTGCAAGGATTAGAAAGAAAATCCATGTGTGTACACTATGCAAAATAAATGACAGCTCAACTGTTTCTAAACCTTATTAGAAAAACAAGGTGACTAGGCCGAAACCAACGTTGTAGGCCCAGAAGCACTTTGAAAGCTTTCAACGTTGTACTTAAAACTTACACCGACCCAAACTAATTAAATGAAGTGTTTGAAGCTTTCAACTTATAGCAGTATGGACCAAATTCTTAGAAAAGAGGGAAGGAGCACTGTGTGTGCATGGGGTGGGGGGGATAGAAAGAAAGGTATAGCCACCTATTCCCAGGAGAGATCTGAAGATCTGGTTGTCATGGATCCAGAGGAGCCACACCATGCTTCACCAGGGAGCAAAAGAGCAAACTGGCCTTATGAAGATAGCCCAAAATACTCTCAGAGCCAAAGGAATGCATGTTCCAGAAGAGAAAAGAGAAACTCTTCTTCTTCTTCACTCAAAAGGTCTGTGCTAGAGGCAGTGGCCATTTCACTCACCCACCCCACATTCTAAGGCAGGAGGGAGGGGGGAGAGTGTGTCACGTTATGAGGGAAGATGGCCACCTCATTGACTTGAATGCGAGGTTAAAATAGTCCTTAAAAGTCAACCGAAGAGAATTTTAAAAAAACGAAAAGCTTTCCATCAACTACAGTCAAGGAGGAAGAAGACCCCACCATTGGATTACTTAATAAGGCTCTAGAAATTATGCAAATTGAGAGCACAAAAAGTCTCAACCCGGAAGTAAATTTTACAAATGCAGGGAGAGAGGTTTGTATTCCTTTTCTACCTTAAACTGCCCTCAATCTTTCACCAATCTTCTTGAAATTTTCAGGTCATGTAAAACAAACATTTCTTTCTGGCACCTGTAAATTTCAGAAAGGTTGATGAAACATTTTCGATTTTATGGCTGTTAGAATGACCCCCCCCCCCAATTATCACTTTAACATGGCGGAATGTGTTTTTTACTGACGGCCCTTAACAATGGAGGCACAGCTGTGACTCCATTAATATTATTGTTATTGTTAATAATAATAATTCCTAGTGCAAGAAAGAAGAAAAATAGAGAAGTTCCTATATTTTTTAATAAAGCCTCTGGGACCAGAGCTTTCATAGCCCAATTTTTCTTGTGGTGTTATGTGGTTCACTATCAGGACACTTGGATATTTCTTGTTTAGTAGAGAAGATAGAACCCTTAATCAACTTTACACACTGCAATGTAAGAGAAAATTACTAAGATCAAATATATTCCGTCCACGGGGACACAATGTGCTCAGTTAACTTCTTCATACAATGTGATGTAATTTCTGAATTATTCATCATTCCTATGCTCTGTAGCTGGTTGCAAGCTTTTTGCCATAATGATTTTTTACTGAGGCAAATTATTATGCTTTTTCATTTAATTTATTTTTTAAAATAATAATAATAATAATAATAATAATAATAAGGCAGTCAATTGAACGAGGAAGGAAGAGAACCATGAACATAGAAACAGTGATGCACGATCAGGCCAAAAGTTCATCGCGTGACGGAAGGCGAGAAGAACGAGATGACACAAATAAGCTGAATTTAAATAGGGCCACTTTGATTAATACTGCATGAGTTGATGGAGGCCTAGGTTGGCATCCTGTCTATGGCCAACGTCTTGGCCCTAAAGGGATTGGGCGAGCCATTCATATCCTGTCAGGTGTGAGCATAGATATCGACAGCCCCCAAGATTCCCCAATTGGGGTAGGTAGGCCTTCCGTTGTCACTCCCACTCAGGTTGCACAACTCTTGAGTGAGTGAGTAAGGTTGGCCTCAGAGGTAACCCATATCCCATCATCTGGTGCCGCACGACTCCCAGTTGAGGGCCTCTGGTGTTACCAATCACCTACAATGGTGCCTAGGAATGCTCACCAACTCTATCCTTTCACCCGATGCCTGCACGCCTGCTACAGGTGGCGACAAGTCACTCACTTAGTCGCTACCCCCCACCTGCAGCTCAGCACCTCCATCAAACCTCTCTGCAGGTCCTGCAAAAATATGTCGTTACCAGCATCAGACAAACGGACGCCGTCTTGTCTATAAAGCTCCCTCCGCGAACAAAGCAACGCTGGATGTTCAATGCTATAGTCGCCCTGACTATTTAAGTAATTGTAAATCTCGCTATTGACCCGTCGCCGGGCTCTTTCCATAGCCTTATGATTGCTACCCATTCTCCAGTTAATCCTGGGAAGCATGCAAGACCAAATTAAAACAACGCCCGGCCATTTGTGTTTGATTGCCTGAAAATCCTCTATAGCTTGCCAAATAAGGGCTTTTCCTTTCAGAAACCCCATGTCATTTTCCCCAAGGTGAATAACTATAACTTGCGGTTGGGCCGAGTGAAAACGCTGCTGGAACAGGGTGGGCAAGAGGCGCTCCCATCACATGCCATGTTGACCAAGCCATACGACATTGGCCTGACAGCTCATTCCCATCTGGGATCCCGTGCTTGATCTGGAAGCCCTCCTAGTGGCCCAGAAGATCATACTGTGTCCACAGATGATCACGTGTATTGGTCTCGGCCCAGCCCAAACATCTAAAATAAACATGTAAACATGTAAACGTTAGAATGGATGAACAGCACAACTATTTCTTCAAATGTCTAACATAAGTCTGAAAGGCCTTGGATTTCCACCGTCGAACCGCCGTGATTTGATCTCGTGAGAAACCCGCCGCCGTCGCAGTGGATGCAGCGCGTATCCGGAAGGAGTGGGTGCCAAAAAGGCCAGGATCCAACCCCAAGGCCGACAATGCCCATTTTGTGATAGACCAAAACTGATATTAAGTCAAAGGTGATGAGTTCTGATGGCAGAAAAGATACCCGTTCAGGCTGCCGCGAACCGTAAGAAATACCCTCATCGCCTGCACCGGGTACACTTCTGCTCTAGGGGCAGGTAAAAGAGGAATCATAACCCCGTGTGCTCCCTGATCAGTTTTTGATTTCCACAAATGTATCTGTAAGCCCAAGTCAGTTAACTGTACATCCACCAATTGAAGGGCCCTGCCCGACCTGTCGCTCTTAGAGAACGCTAACATTTCTGATATCCTGAAGGCCCCCCAAAAAGCTATGAGTGCAGCCGCGTGAAACAATAATGTTTCATATTCGCTATTGCATAGGGATGGCCAAATAGATTGCAAACCCAACGAAGAGTCAGGGGACAGGGGACATCTATAATCTGGAAAGGTTAAGCCTTGCCCATCCTCTGATTGCTTTCCTGATTCTAAAATCACCCGTAGTAACCTCTATCCCTTGAGTCTTAACTATGAATGCTAATGCGGCTAGTTTACCCGAAATGGTTCTAGCAGACAGGCCCTTTCCTCGAGCCGCAACACAAAATTGGAGGATGTGATCCACTGGAATGGGCCACTCCTGCGTTAATCCGTTTTCCTCCCTAAAATTTCTAAACTCACTGCCTGACCTTTGGTACGTCACCCTGGTGTTAGGAGCAATAGAGTGCCAGACGGCTCGATCTATCTCACCCCGCCAATTTCCCAGAGTGATGGTGGCAAGGCCTCTGGTAACTGTCATGCCCACGGAGCCAGCATTCGAAATCTGTCGATCTGACGGCGTGACAGAGCGTCAGCGATTTGATTGTCTAGGCCGGGTACATGTTTCGCGCAGAATAAAATTTTGTGTCTCAAACAGTGGATTGTAAAAGCCCTGACTACCGCCATGACCCTATTATTTTGAGAAGACAGGGAATTGATTATCTGAACTGTGGCGAGGTTATCGCACCAGAAATGCACAGTCATGTTTGCTAACTGCTCAACCCATATATGAACTGCCACATATATGGGAAAAAATTCCAGAAATGTCAGATCCATACAAACCCCGGATCTTAGCCATTCCTCCGGCCACGGCTGTGCACACCATCTGTCTTGCCAAAAGACACTGAAACCAAAAGAGCCAGATACGTCCGAATGTACCTGCATCTCTGCCTCCAGTAGCAAGTCTTGTCTCCAAAAGAAGACACCATTATAATCATCTAGGAACTGCATCCATGTATCCAAATCTTGTCTAATCTTATCCGACACTCGGACTCTGTGGTATGGGTGTGTCAGCCCTTTCATGGCTCTGCATAATTGGCGAGTAAAGGCGCAGCCGGGCACGACCACCCTGCATACGAAATTGAGGCTGCGTAGCAGCTCCTGGAGTTGTTTCAATTAGTGATGTGCACTGGATCGGACCCGCTCCATGATCTGAGTCCGGTCCAGTGAGAAATCGGATAAATTATCCGATTTCCGATCCGACAGCTGGATCGGCTGATCCAATCCGAACCGGTCCGAAAAGGCTCCGAACCGGTTCGGCGGATCGGCGGATCGGCGGATCGACGGGCACCCACTGGCGGCCACCGCCGCTTCCATTGGGGGGCGCCAGTGGGCGCCCACCAATGAAAGTGGACAGCGGGGGGGGGGAGGAGGGGGGCGCTTACCTTTCCGGCCCGTCCGCTCCTGTCCGGCGCCGGCGGCTACTACCAGCGGGCTCCGCGGCCTACTCCAGGGTGGCGCGCCGGGTGATGTCATCACCCGGCGCGCTACTCTAGAGCAGGCCGCGGAGCCCGCTGGTAGTAGCCGCCGGTGCCGGACGGGAGCGGACGGGCCGGGAAGGTAAGCAGGTGGCGCGCGGAGGGGAGGAGGGGGGCCCTTACCTTCCCAGCCCGTCTGCTCCCGCCCGGTGCCGGCGGCTACTACCAGCGGGCTCCGCGGCCTACTCCAGGGTGGCGCGCCGGGTGATCACCCGGCGCGCTACTCTAGAGCAAGCCGCAAAGCCAGCTGGCGGTAACCGCCGGCGCCGGACGGGAGCGAACGGCCCTAACAGGTAAGCAGTGGTGGGGAAGGGGGCTTACTCCCCCTGGAGCCGTCCGCTTCTATCTGCGGGCGCCCGCGGGCGCCTGCGGATGGAAGCGGATGGCCCCAAGGGGGGTAGGGAGCGCGGGGGAGGGGGCTTACCTGCCGGGGCCTTCCACAGTGGACGGCCCCGGGGGGGAAGGGAGTTAGGCCCCCCTCTCCCACCCGCCGCCATTTTTTCCTCATAGACTTGCATTGCAATGCAAGTCTATGGGGAAAAAAATGGCGGCCGATCCAAAAATTTACGATTTTTGGATCGGGATCGGACTCGATCCGGTCCGGGGGGCCTCCAATTTTGTCCAAACCGATCCATGACAAAATTGGAGGTCCCGATCTGGGTCCCGATCCGATCCGGGGGGTCCGTGCACATCCCTAGTTTCAATGTCACTTTTTTTGCTGTTCTAACCGTCTGTATTTTATAGCGCAGAGTAATCAATTTATCATGGAGGAGTCTGCAACATTGCCTTATGGAATCTAACTCAATTCCCAAGAACATAATTGAGTCAGCAGGGCCCTCCATTTTTTCCTGTGCCAATGGAACGCCCAGCTCAGCACATAGTGCCTCAAAGTTGTTCATAAGCCATGCGCACCTTGTGGAATGGGCGGGGCCAGCCATCAAAAAATTATCGAAGTAGTGAACCATGTCACTATGACCCGTCCTGTAATGTAATGCCCATTCCAGAAATGTGCTAAAGCGTTCGAACATGGCACAGGAAATGGAGCATCCCATAGGCAAGGCTCTATCTATATAGTAATTATGTTGAAACTGGAATCCTAACAAGTGAAAATCATTGGGGTTAATGGGAAGAATGCGAAATGCTGCCTTAATATCACATTTTCCCATTAATGCCCCACCCCGTTAGACCGCACCATCCGAACAGCCGCGTCGAATGATGTATACCTAACCATCGCTAAATGGTCGGGTATGAAGTCATTGACTGACTCTCCTGATGGGAAGGACAGGTTATGTATTAACCTGTATTCCTCAAGTGTCTTCTTAGGTACAAGACCCAATGGAGACACTCGAAGATAGGCAATAGGTGGTTCTTGAAAAGGTCCGATTACTCTCCCTGATTTCACTTCCTTCTCTATTTTTTCCTTAACTAGATGCTCCAGAAAAATCACAGGTTTAGGATTCCTAGCGAAAGCTGTGGTGTGGGGACCCAGGAAGGGGATCCTAAAGCCTTCCCTGAACCCTGATTCCAGATATGTTGCATCCGCCTGATTTGGGTAACTCTTAAGTAGGCGTGATAGGGCCTCCACATTAATTTGGCTGGGACCCTTTTGGTGGTGGCTGTTGATTACCAGGCTTCTTTCTTCCCTGACCATCACTAAAGTTACTGCGACCCCCTCTAGTCTTGGGGCAGTTTGTTGCTGGGTGAGGACCATTGCACACCGGGCACACGTGTCTATATCTGCATTGTGTTCGATTGCAGATTCCCCTGGAACTATATTCCCAACAGGGCAGGCAGGATTGAACCCCCTGCCCCACCCCTCCTTTAAAGGTGGGGGTGGGCAGTTGTTTTGCCAAAAGGTGCCCACTATCCAATCAGTCTCCCACGCCGGGCCTAGCAGGCGTCATAAATTGGAGCCAAAGATCATGATCCTTAGCGTCCCAGTGTAAGGAGTGGTCGAAGGCCACTCTACGATGGAATGATTCATCATAGAAGAGCCAAGCCCCGCCTTCGTATTTGGTGTGAGCCCTATGAATCATGTCCAAATACTTGGTCAAAATCCCACCGCGCTCTGGGAAACGCTGCTGAAGCACTCCCATATATATTAAGAAACCTGGCAGCCAATTGGCCCAGGTTCTTGCAACTTTCTTGCGGCGCATCCTTTCCAATTCCTTGTCACTTCCTTTATCCTTATCATTCGATTCTATTTCCCTAAAGAGTAAGGAAAAAATATCCACATAATCTTCCCTCCATATTTTTTCCCTAGTGGCTGGTAGGAGATGATAGCCCACTGGGGCTGCTATGCTGCTGGTTGGCATAGCATCACGATCCACACCCTGCAGTGGGTCTTTCGTTCCAGTAGCTGAGTCCTGCCTAACCGTGACAGTCCCTGCCAGTCCCTGCCATACAGCAGCACATGTGGAACTCACCGAGACGGCCACCTGACTGCTCTGCGTTGCTGAATTCGAATCCACAGCCTGATTAACAGTCAATGGGTCTGCATTACCTTGTGACTGTGTTGTAGATATACCAGTTGTGGCTGTCGCTGTGGTTGTTGTTTCGAGAGATGAAGGAGGCATATTTCCTTCAGCTAAAGCGGTGTCCGATACTGGTGGCCTGACCAATGTGTGTGGTATGTGTAAACCCCCTGCATTTCCGGCTAGTCCGGGAGCCAACCAACCTGTCCCTGCAGGCCAGGGGTAGAAGCCCCATGGCGGCATAACTCCCCATTGCCAGCCTGGTTGTTGTGTCATTTTGTGTATCCTCTCACCTTGTGCTCCTTGTGGTACTTGTCCTGCTAATGCTGAGCTGATCGAGTCGCTCCCGTGTAGCTCGGATGCCGGGGCCTGCTCAATTGAGGTAGACACCACCCTGTTCGGAATTTGAGCACTCGCACTCTTCGCGGGTTCCCTGTGGGCTGTCTCCAAGCTGAAAGCTGCTTCAATAGCATCTAATCTTGCAGATACAGAATGCCAAAGTTTGTCATGAGTTTGTTTACGGGTCCGACCACACCCTTCACTCCCGGACCCCGCTACAGGGGCCTCGGAGGTGTCACACCCACCTTTTCCCCGTTCCACCCTCTCTAACCTTTCTAAAATTGATTTGATGTAAGGTGACAATTTGTCTTCAGATGCAGAATCCTGATGCTCTCTCAGTTTTTTGGCTGGAGGGCGGGGGGCCTTGCCCTTCCCTTTCTTGCCACCCAAGAAAAGGAAGGGCCTTTCTTTGGTAGCATATTAAATTAACACCGTTTAATCGCAAAGTACAAATCAATAGGACTAATCAGGATTCGCACTCAGCTCTGTGAAACGCCCAATAAATTTCAACCAGTACTTTACCCGCAGAAGCAACTTAATCATGTATTGTAGAGAGGAGGGGGGTTACCTGGGGTACAGACCCAGTGTATCCTGTCTGGGTTCTGGGGTGCTCACCCAAGCCCCTGTTTTTATCACCCACTCGATACAAGAATTCTAAAATGAGCACCCAATTGCCCTATGGAGGCCTCTTTACTCACGTGAACGCGCTGTAAAGCCCTGATGGCAAAAAGGGAAGGGTTTTTATATCCCCGTGATGGGCCTTATCCCCACAAAAACAGGCGTTACACCTCCCCCTGCCCCAGGAAGACCGTCCGGTCCTCCCTCAAACCTGCGCCTTGTGGGCTAACGCCTCCGTTGGCGTGCCCACAGGCGGATGGCTCCCTGCTCTGCCACTGCCGCCCGGGACGCGAGATGCAGAGTCAAGTTCTGTTATCCCTGCGCGTCTACCGCCTCTCCGCCGCTGCCGCGCGGTCATCCTCCTCCTCCTCTTCCTTCATCTGCCATCGCCGAGGCCGTGAGTTCCTCCCGCGCTCGTCCGTCTGAAGCAGCCGCAGAAGAGTTGGAAGTGGAGGGGGGCGAGCAGCTACAGCCATATAAAACGGCTGCAGACCACTCCCCCTCATCCTTGGCCCGGCGCGCTGGCAGCCAATGGCTGTCCACCATGGGTCTCTCTCTCCTCCGCATGCAATCGCCCCCCCCCCACACCCAGACAAGCCGGGCGCGGCCGGAAAGCCCTTTTAGGCTGCAATGTTATCTTTACTTACTTGGGACTAAATCCTAATGAATTCAAGGAGACGTACTTCTGAGTAGACTTGCTCCAACATCCTGTTTCCAATAGGTGCCATCAGGATACTTCTGGGAAGCCAAGAGCATGTTTGCCCCTAGTGTTACGTAATCATTCAATGTTAGACCCCCATATGGGCAAGGGAACAGTAAGCTTGGTGGTGGTGTTTGGTTGTTTTCATTCTTTCTTTTTTTATCTTTTACCTCTGGCCTTGGCTGAAGTACAAAGACACAGGCAAAGGGACAATCCTAAACTGCGATGTCATATATGTAAGGCTCGATTAGAATCCCATGTGGCCACCTGAAGTCCTATGGTAGAAGAAAAGTGAGATCTAAATATAATAAATACATGTACTATGAATAATTATATTATTAAGGTGAGATTGTAGCCCAGTGTCAATGCAGTTGCTTTGCATGTGGAAAGTCCCAAGTTAGGGGCCAGAACTCAGCATTTATGGGCCAGAACTCAGTTTGATAGAGCATATGCTTTGCATACAGAAGGTTAGGGAAAGGAAATAATCCTTCCTGAAACTCACCAGAGCCTCTGCCAATCAGTGTTGACAATACTGGGCTAGATGGACCAATGATCTGACTCAGTATAAAGCAGCTTCCCATGTTCCTATAATCAGATTCTAATCCAACCTCCAAAGATGCCTATGCTCTCAAGCAGGAAAAGTCTCTGAAACTGAGCAAGGTGTGTATGTCTCACACATACAAAAGAGGGCAGGGCTCCTGCAACTTGAACTGTTGTGATGAAGAAGGAGTTTCACCCGGTGCTGCATGCACACAAATGACACCTGCTGAAATTTCCTTTTCTATGCAACTGTTAAAGATACAGGAGCCCTGCCCATCCAAGCAAGGCTCCATGTCGAAATCACAGGGCCGTTTTCTTTGGGAACTGGTTCCAGGAATGACTGATTCAGTACCCTCTACAACCTGGACATTCTCACCACAGCAACCTCCTTGGCATTTCTCTCCATCCCACTCGGGCAGGAGTTTGGGGGCCAATATTCTGAGGGAGAAAGGCAACCCCGGCATCCGCCTGCTCTCAGACAAGCTGGGATGGAGAGCCCCTGCAAGGGTACTGGATATTGTGGCTCTGTTGGTCTCTTCCTGGCAGATTTTGACCCACCAAGCTAGTAGTAGGATAGGCCTCAACTTTAGTCCAAACTCCTGCTACTGTTTTCTTAGTATAATGCAGAGAACCTACCATCCGCTGATTTCTGGGTGAAATGGCATGATGCATTTCATTCAACTCACCATTAACACAGGGCCACAACTGTGACCCTATAATATATATATTTTTTAAAAAAACAAAACCTATAGACTGATGAGTACAGAAAGAATAAAATGAATACAAATTGGCTTTGGGGAATTAAAGAAAAATAATAATATTGTCTTAAGATTTCTAATTAAGGTGGCAACTTTGTGCACATTTACCTGTGAATGGCTAACTTTTGAATAAACATGCATAGGCCTACATTGACATTGCAAACCAATAAACTTCCCATACAAATGTTTTAAACAAAGATAACAAATACATTATTATTATTATTACTACTACTACTATTACCAACCAATTCCCCAGAGCAAGGACTCAAGGTGGTTGACAAGATTAAAACATGTACAATTAAAATATATATATATATAAATTTTAAAAAGTTGAAATAGAATTCTTCCTGCAGTAAAACTAAAAATATTTTTAAAGATTCAAACAGTAACAATCTATCTATCTATCTATCTATCTATCTATCTATCTATCTATCTATCTATAATCTCCCCCCCTTAAAAAAAAAAGAACAGTACCTATGATGGAAAATGCAATATTCCTGTATACATAATGTGCTTTTTTTAAAAAAAATCCCTAACTATGTATTTTCTGTTCTGTTTTGTTGATGTTCACAATATAAGGGGTAAAAATAACACAGGTCCAGAGTAGTTCTAAATGCCTGCTGGAATAAAACAGTTTTTGCCTGCATCCTGCAGGCATTATTTGAGGTTTAGGGTAGAGCTGTGCACAAGGGCCCTCTCCAAATTCTCCACCCTATTTGTGGGTAGAGAACTTGGGAGGACAATTTCACTGAATTTCTCCAGGGAGAAACCACTGGCAATGGTTGTAGAAGGAGATTCTTTTTTTTTTCTTCCTAAGGGTACCTCTACAAGAGACATTTAAAGCTCTTTCAAGGTGCATTAAAATTTTGATCTCTACAAGAGCGGAGCGCAAATCAGGGATTGAGGCGCGTTTTCTCTCCAATTATGCGCATTATCGAGTGCACGTTAAATAGCGAGTTTTAATTTACTGCGGCCGTTAAAGCGCATTATGACCATGTGAACAAGCGATTCTCCGCATTAAACACCTCTAAAGCGCGTTTCGTACAACCGGTAAGGCAACCAGTTATGTGCTTAACTGCCTCCCGCGTACAGTGATTTGCCGTAAAAGCGCTTGCAAGAAGATGTGCGTAATCGGACAAACAGGTGCCAAACCGAATCCTTCTAGAGGGGACCTAAGAGTTTTTGTTTTGTTACCTGCCACTGCAAAAAGAAACCTGTCTAGAGTCTTCCAAATGTTACCTTTCCCATGGGTGACTGTGGATACTCAGGAGTGATTATGGATAATGCAGGCACTGGCAACACCACTCCTACAGCCCAGTAGCAGGTGTGATGTGGGGGGGGGGGGGCAGTGTTGCATCCAGCTCCAAGGAAAGGGTGAAGCAAATGCTGTGCCAAAATTTGTCCTCCAATTTCTCTGAAAGTTTTCTTCCCCCATGAAAGAGGCTTCCACTTTTTTCTCTATTTTCATTGCATTTTATATATTTTTAATATAAATGGGCATAGGTAGTGTTTTTGACTTTACGTAATCACTGTGAAGTGGCTGAGGGTACTGTCTATATTTTTCTTTCTATTACACATCTCATCATTGCTCTGCAATCTCCTAGACTGCTTGCACTTCCTGATTTGGAAAGGCTCTATGAAAGGAATAAATCCACAATGTTGTCCCTTGGGTGGGAAGTGCGGGAAGCTACACACTGTTAGAGAGATGATTGGTCAATGAAAGACAGGACAACCATCCACATTCCTCAGCCATTTCATAAGTAGGATAAACACAAAACCCCTGAGCCAAACCCATGAGAATTTCACCGAAATTTCTTCTCCTTTGAATTTCTTTTCGAAAGCAATGTCTTTTCTTTAAAATTAAATAAGAATTATCTGAATTTTTGCGGGAAATGTTTTTGGCACAGCAATAGTTTGGTGACAGTTCAGGCTAAATCGTAACTTCTCTTTTTTTGACTCAGACCTTGGCTGCATGAGAAAAATCAAGTTCATTGCTGCAGCCTGCATTCTCAGACATGCATGTTAGGAAAAGGGCAATTCTGGAACACAACAAGATCTCAGTGTTCATAGATGACTTTTTTGAAATAGTGAATGCCTAATGTTGTACAATAGTAAAACATTAGAGCAAGAGTTAAATCTACAGAAAGTGGGTGGGAAAACCAGTCTCAAACAGCACTGTAGCCTGCCCACCAATCGAAAGCATAAATGTTCAGGGTCAATGACATTCAGGAATGAGGGCAAAGCACCATAGAAACATGAGAGGAGCAGAAGAAGAGAATAGCTCCCCATGTCCACATCTCCATCATTCTCCTGCCCCATACATGGCTCTCCCAGGGCTAGAAGTTAACCATCTCCAGGTTTCTACCTGAGTTTTTGGATTAACTTTAACCTAGAGCCTATCTACACACGCAGGATAAAACACTTTGAAAATGTTTTGAAAACTGTATATGGTGTGTGTCCTGGGGCCCAACGGTTCTTAAAACTGTTATAAACTATTTTAAACTGTTTTGAACCATTTTAAAGCTGTAGTGTAGATAGGATCTATGGCAGATGTCTCTTTCACAGGGGAAAGAAGCTTTTGGGATATTGGAGAACACATTTCAAGTTAAGTAGTGTAAATCTGAAATTTGGTACATAGATATGGAAGGGCTTGCAAACGGAGGGATTTGCACAAAAGTGGGAAGGCTGAATGCAATCTTACAGCCCAGTATTTCCTCAATGAACTCTCATTTTATTTGTAAGTCTGACAGGAGCCTAATGGAAAATCAATTTTATTGCAGGCAAGCAAAGTTCAAAGTAAAACGAAATATACGATAAAAAACATTTTAAAAAATACAGAATACGTTGACCCAAATTCAGAGATAGTCCGTCATGCTGAAATCCCACTGAGGACAATTGAAACTAATACGTCCCATTAATTTCAATGGGTCTTTAGTGTGACTTTCTTTGGATTTCGCTCTGAGACACACACATGCACACATTGCACACAGAGACATATAACCCACTTATACCAAAGACCATAACACCAGTTCAAAGCAAATTAGAGGAAACAGCGCTAAAAGCAAAAAATGCAC
Organism: Anniella stebbinsi; assembly: GCA_029215795.1. NCBI lineage: Eukaryota > Metazoa > Chordata > Lepidosauria > Squamata > Anniellidae > Anniella > Anniella stebbinsi. The sequence continues at coordinate 5,280,870 of JARDYH010000006.1, forward strand.
ATGTCTTGTCCATATGAACAAGTCAAGACTGTAATGGTTGTCTCCTGGATCAATATATCATAAAGAACGAATGCATAGCTTTACACTCCGGGAAAAGTAAGGTCAGCAGGGTGAGCACAAAATATGCAAAAGTTATGCAATGTATCAATAGCTGTTGAAGTCATGCTAGATTTTGTTTTGGTTTTTTTCAGTTTGAAATAAGTTTGACATACTTGCAAGGAGACAGATAAAACCCAGACATCTATTAGCTCCATCCCACCAGTGATTTACTGCACACTCGCCCTGCCTTGTATGTGTTTCTGCTGCGAGGTACTCACATGACGTTGTCCCTGTCCCGCTCTCATCGCGCCCCTTCCGCCCCTGGTTGCGAAGTATTTTGGCGCGGAGAAAGTCAGGAATTTTCCCCATCTTGCTTTTTCCTTTGTTGGAGGTGTGCTGATGAGGAAAGGGGAGGGCAGGGCGTTTCTCCTGCACCAGCGCATGGGATTCCCCCCCCTTCGTCTTTCCCTGCCTGCCCCTTCCGTTTGTGCCACCAGGAACAACCCCCTCCACCCGTAAGAGCCCATAAGTGAAAAGAGAGGCTACGATCGCGAAAGGGAAATGGACCTCAAAACTGCGTGTACATACCAATAATATCAAAAAAGTAGGTGTGATGGAGCTCTTAGTGAGGGCAGCAGGTCAGGCTGAGCAAGACTGCGGCAGCATCTGGTTGGCCCTGTGCATGCAGCCAGTCACAGCAAAGCACTTTCAGCCGCCGAATGCTGGTGTGGGAGACGATAAAATCAGATATGCAAAACTCTGTGCAGCAGCCAGCATGTTTGTTCTTGGACAAGAGCTTCCAATTTCACTTGTGGGATGATAGCTGGAGAAGTAGGAGTTCCATCATACCAGCAATTTAGTGCCCTCTTGCCATGCCTGGCGTGTGGATTTGCAGCACAGTACTCACATGATGCCATGCCTGTTCTGCTGACACCCCCGCCTCTTCCCCAGCCTTTCCTAGAACGCTAAAAGTCTGGATTATTTTCCCTAAGCGTGTTTAATGCACGTTTAATGTTCCATGCAGTTTTAAAGGAATTGGGTGTGGGTGTGCTGTGATGGGAATCTTGCTGTTGGCTTGAATGGACGGCATCAGGTCCTGGCAGGGAAAAGCGATCTCTCCCAGCAGCCGGCTCCAAGCCACAATATAAAACCCAAACCTTGCATCCCAGGCTCAAAAGCATTTTTTTTAAAAAAAAATCATACAATGCCTGAATGTCTGCAGAGACAGGATTGTACTCCTTCGATGCCCCCAAAGAGCCAGACTAAAGGGTCATTCCATTTTTGCCTGGCAGAAAGGCGGTCTGGTTGAAGAGCTCATCTGACAGGAGCAGACTGGAGGGAGGAAGAGAAGGGGAGGAGTGGAGCAGAAGAGCTAACGAGCAAAGGAGCGAAAGAGCAGCTGTTCAGGTGAAAGGGATCATACGCTTGATGCACTTTTGCATCAGAGGTAAAAAAAAACAAAAAACGCAGAGGCAAACCAGGGTGGGGGAATTAGATGTGATGGAGCTTTTTGCGTGAGCAGTTAGCTGTAGTACCCTTAAGGGTCTACCACCATCCTAGAGGTTACCATCACTCTCCATAGGCTCCACTTCAGGAATAGCTCATGTTTTAACTTCTCTCCCTCATATGCTTAAACACCAAGGCTATTTAGTTGTGGGGTGTTGGGAGTCATTGCATCAGGGCGTGTGCAAACCTCCAGCTCCCCTCTTGGATGGCAAAGCCTGCATCTTTCAAAATTCAAAATTCAGCCACAGGGGAACTCTGCACAGCCCCAATTCCAATTCATTTTCATCTTACCTACTGTCACTCTATCTAAATTAGCCTCCCCACCTAATCACAGAAGGGATTCAGATACTGGCTTTAGTATAACGAGCTAATTTCAAATTGGACTATTCAGTGACTACTGCCACTTCATTAAGTTTATAATGTTAATATACGTACAGTCCAATGTGTAATTAGTTTTAATAGTTGCAGTGACTGCAAGATTAAAAAAGGAGATGAAAAGTTATTTTTTCCCTTTAGTTATTCTTTTCAGCTTCAAATTTGTTCCAATTAACCTCTCCCTTTAGTGTTGAAGCCATTCCATTCATTCCTTTTAACAGTTGGCACATGGAAATATTACTGCAATGCTTGTTCACTTAAGCAAAAATTTGCATATTACTGAGATAACTATTATCCCTTTTTTGTTCATGGTTGTTTGGCATCCGTACATAAGCTCCCCGTAAAAATGTGCTGTCTGCCATAGAAAGCAGTTGCTGCATTTCACTTATGGTAGCTACACCATCTCAACTTTAAAAATTAGAGGCAAAGCAACATATCCACATACTGCAAATTTGCAAAACTTTCCAGATAATTTCTTTCTGCAAATATTCTCAGCCCTTCCTACATGTTTATTAAACTCTTTAATGCATTATCCCAAACTCCCCCCACCCCCACCCCCCCAAAAACACCCTGTGTGGAAACAATCAACAATGCAAAAAATAAAGATCTCTTTTTCCTTCACACAAATCAACACACAAACTAAATTGACATGTCTAATCCTGCTCTTGGGTAATGGCATTTTACTCAATAAGACCTCTAAAGTGAGCAATAAAAAGTAATTGGGATACTCTGGATATGCGCCAGGACAATATATTCCTATTATTTATTATTAGAATCACAATGACATCATCCAGATACCTTAGGAACAAACTACAGTATTGGAAGTGTATTTTGTAACATGCCAAAATTATATGTATGACATACCCATGGTAGTTTCCAGTTCATAGTGAACCCAAACTGGGTAAGATAATTAATCTATAATGGGTGGGCAACTTGTGGCCCTCCAGATATTTTCTGAACATCATCATCATCATCATCATCATCATCATCATCATCATCATCCCACTAACTGTTGAGTGTTGTACAAGTAAGCCTATAACACTGGGAACTGGATGAGCAATTTCAAGCCATATGACTGCACTTTCACGAGCAATAGCCCAACATCCTGCATGGCATCAGTCCAGTCAATAATAGTACAAGGCTCATTATGGAAACCACTCACAGTTAAATGTATAAAAGCACCATTGAGAATCTACTTAGTAGGGCTGTGCAAGTTCCGAGCCTCGGATTCTAAGTCCGAATCATGGAGGCCATTTTCTGGCGGATCCACCATTTCTTCTCACCAACCCTAGACCCCCGTACAGCTTACAACACCCAGCATGCAGTGCCTGGGAGGGCTGAACTTACTGGGGCCCAGGAGCAGAGGTTATACATGTCCTTGCCACAGCCATTGGCTGCTCCTCAGAGTGATCACCACCTTCCCAGCTGTCATGGCCGCCTTCCCTGTGCAATTGCCAGCATCTTCTCATGCAATTGCCAGGAAGATGAGGAAGCCTTAATCTGTTCTGTCTAACTTGGGTTAGCTCATTATCTGGTTAAAGATAAAGATCACAAAAAAATGACTGTGTCTTTGTATACAACTACAGCAAAAAAATGGTATTGTGGGTCTCATTTTTAAGCTTGTATTTTTAAAGTAAAGTTTTGTTGTTAATTTTTTTTTAAAAAAAGTTTAGTTAAGTTTTAGTTTCTTTAGTTTGTTTGATGAATAAAAATAATGTCCTTCATGACTGAATATTCAATAAATGTTCACATCCCTGGGTGCACACCCTAATGAAATATCTGTGAGCTGATAAAAATGAAATATGAAACTGTGTGTTGGTCCATAAGAACAATGGCGAAGAACAAAAATGATGATGCCCTCACTTAGATCACCATGAAGACTAGAGCGGGAGTTTAGGAACTAAGCACATGTTTATCAATTTCAAATTCTGCCACTTATAGCCATAGTTGTCAAGAAAATTATTCACACACACAAATATCACTAATAAAACACAACAGCATTAAGATTAGCATAAAACTATTTATCTATTAAAAAGATGAGACAATAATAAAACACCTTCCAGAATATAAAGCAAAGGTAACCGTGTTAGCCATAAAGCCATCTTTATTTTTTTTTGGGGGGGGGGGGAAATCCAAACACCATCTTACTCTAATACCACTATTAGGCCAACAGTCTTGGGTTTTCTTTTCCAGAATAAAAATAGTTTTAGCATCTAATGTTGTTCTTAAGGCTTGGGCAAGTTTATGGTCAAAGACAGTTCTTAAGATACCTCAGTTGTAGTACATTTAGGCTTTAAGGAAAGCCATTCAAATCCTCACATAATATCATCCACTCAAGTAATTTTGGATTATGTCAAAGGTATTGAGGAAGATTACGGGGATCTCTGCACCAGGATTTTGTTGTATGACCATCATTCCTCATGCCTGGTATTTTCCAGGAGCTTTACACGACATCATAGCCCTCCAGTCATTTTCCCATGCCATTCCCCTGCTTCTCCCGTGTTATTTCTGAATGAGGAAAATGCGGTATTTTTTTGAGTCACACCAATAAACCTCCATCGCCTACCCATATACCTCTGCCATTGCACAATGAACCACTTTTTGTAGGTGGTTCTTGGGGGGCGCAGGTCTGATAATGTCACCAATGATGATGATAGGGTGGGAGTATCACCTCAGCCTGCCACGCCTGCACCCTATTGCTTCTTTGCCATTCCGCAGTAGAGCATATAAAAGACCATAGCAGGGGCTGCTGTGACTACTGAGACTGTAGTGCTTTATAACAGGATGGGGAGGAGATTGTAGCTGGTCTGCTCCGCAATTGTTGCTCAGAAAGGTTTGACCTGTTTCTGCTCAATCCCCACATATACACAAATAGGAAAAGTGAAACTGATTGCTTTGTGTATGTGTGGGTGGGGAGGGGAGGGGAGATTTCTGAAGTCACAAAATTACTGCACATTCTATATGGGCAACACCTTTCAGCTGCTGGCCTGCTCGTTTGAGCGCTTCGCAATGGGATCGGAGGATAGCTCTGCTCTGCAGTTGCTGTCCAGAAAAGTTTAACCTCTTTCCATTTAATTTTGCCATGTACACACCCAACTGAGAAAAGTAACTGTTTGCTTTGATGGGAGAGCAGGGAGGGAGAGCAGAATTCTGAAGTTGCGAAAGAACTGGGGATTCCATATAGAAGTGGCCAAGGTAGCGGAGGCAGCAGAACTCAAAAGGGAAGGAAGTTGAAATGGAAACGTTCATGCCAAGTGTGGGGAGGGGCTACCCCAAAGGGATGGATCGAAGGCATACAAAGCTGCTAACACCTGATGCTATCCCATTCACCTTCACCTAGCAGTGTAAATGACAGGTAGAGTTATGCGTTTAAGGAAAAATGGGTTGTGTAAAGAACCAATCCCGCAGAGAATCCAGAAGCAGGAGGTGCGGTAAAGATGCAGTATAAAAGCCTAATGTAGGAATACGCACGTTCCAAAAGGCAAAATTATAAACGGTATAATTAATAATTTGGACTCAGCTCAGCCGGAAGTCTTTCTTTACTCAGGGGAAGTTTACAGAAAACTAATGTTATAGGAAAGCAACTTGATGTCGATACATATTAAATCATAAAATTGGGAAATAAAGCATATATATCTCTATAGAGTTGGCATGCATCACAGATATACATAAAAGGCATTCAATTATTAATACATCCATTTAAATTTTGTCTTTTTTCTTTAATGCAAACACAGCTATTTTTGCCATTGAGGCATATTCCTATATTTTATCTAATCATTCTTTAGCAGTTGGTATTTTCATCCCTCTACCATATTCAGAACACACCAATTATGATGGTTGCCAATCTGTCTCTGGGTTCCATTTAAAGTGCTGGCATTCACTTTAATTTGAAAATATAGAGGTAGACTGTTTAGCTACAACGACAGCAGCATTCTGAGTTACTATAAATCTTGCAGATCACTCTTTTATGTTAATCAAATCAAAATCACACATTTCTCTACCGCAGGGTGAAAAGATTATTTCTAGTGAATTGGTAATAGCATTTTTCATTATCTAATTTCTCAGCCTTGATAAATTAAATTAGTTCGCTAACTCTCAATTGACATACCACAAAACCTAAATTCAGTTTATGTCCATTTCTAGACAGTGTTATTTTGCTATACCTTGCAATTATGCTTTCAGAAGCTACAAGCATAGTGTGGAACACAGAGTAACACAGAACAATTGGGGATAGGATTGATTCCAGACAGCATTTTTTTGTCACCCATCACTGCCCTGGAAGGTAGGGAACCTAGATGGGCCCATCTAGGTCAAGACATACAAATCAAAGGAATGGGAGGCTGTAAAAGCCTTAGACCTCCTGCATGGTTCTTGCCAACTGGACTTTGGAAAGACAGAGGGCTCCAATATTGCCTTAACTTCTAACGCAGGGAGCTGTTCATGGGATATTTCTTGCCATTGTACACAAAGATGATCTTGTAAGCTCCATTAAATAAATGGAAAAGGGGCAATAAGCCACAGCACGTGGTTCTATTCCATGTGCAGGACAAGGCAGATTGGAATGGCAGTTTCCATGGAGAATTCAATGAAAGCAAAATAAGGAACCATTGCTAATGAGGTCACAGAGTCATCACTGTGAGCCATGGCCTTTACAGGTGGGCCCTGCTCACCCAATTTCTCCACCATGAAAAAGAGCAGGCCGTTCATGTGAAAGGGTATGTGTCATCCCAAGGAAGACACATACTCATGTCTTGTCCGCGTTGAAGGTTCTACACATTGGCTGCGCTTGTACATAATGCTGAACGATGGTGTAGAATTACATGTATGGGCTTCGAGCTGATGAGCTCCTCGCTCCCTTCTCCTGTGGATAGACAGAACCACAGCAAAGTATGAACACAGCCCAAGATGATTTTAAAACAAATACCAGCTTAGAAGTTACATGTCTGTTCAGTGCCAGTAATAAAACAATTTGCATAAGAATTATTTCGCACGGCTCTATTGTTTATAAAAAATGTATAATACATGCATTTGATAAATATGTATTTAATTGACAGAGTGTAACAGCTGAGCTGTTCTTTTCCTAAGGGCATGCATTTCAAAAACTAGCTGCCTAAATATGCACAAGCCGTGTTCACTTTACACAGGTAAACGGATGCATATTTTATAATCCACCATGAAGCAAATAAATAAGGAAACAAGGATCTGAAAATGAAAGTACTGTACTTTGAAAGAAATAACGTATTGATAAAAGTGGAGGCAGATGGAAGACTACTTTTTGGTGAACCTTGTGTGCCGCTCTTGAATTTGAACAGATGCAAACATTCGCCCTGCTCAGACATTTGCCTGGGTGCAAGGGGACTTAATCTGGGCAGGGGGTGGAACTGGGCACGTTGCCCCCACCCCCTGTGTCCCCATATACACCAACCCTCACCCCTCTATCGCTGACCTTGCCATTTTATGTAACAAGGTCTGAAGGAGCATTCTACTCTCTTTTCCTTGAATGTGAGCAGAACTGCACTTGGGAACTCTGCTTTATCAGTGTGCCCAGTTGAAGACCTCACACATTTGGGCAAATGTCCGAAGAGGGCTGAATGACTCTTCTGGGGCATATATGAACTTTACGAGGACTGTCCGATAACTCCGTGGAATGGATTACTGGAACTGGCTAACACCTGCATGGAAATCACATGATGTCAGCATGAAGACTTGCATCTGTGTAAATGGGCCATCACATTTGGGAATTTGGGCCATTTGGCCTCGGTGGCACTTCGGTTGGTGGCCCAGCTATGCTCCTATCTGGACAGGGATAACCTGGCTTCAGTTGTCTATGCTCTGGTAATCTCTAAATTGGATTACTGCAATGCACTCTACGTGGGGCTGCCTTTGAAGATGGTTCAGAAGCTGCAGCTTGTGCAAAATGCAGCGGTCAGAGTGATAACAGGAACCAGAAGGTTCGAGCATATAAGACCTACTCTGGCCCGCTTGCACTGGCTGCCTATACGTTTCTGAGCTCAATTCAAGGTGCTGGTTTTAACCTATAAAGCCTTACACGGCTTGGGACCACAATACCTGATGGAACGCCTCTCCCGACACGAACCTACCTGTACACTACAATCCACATCGAAGGTCCTCCTCCGGTTGCCTACTCCAAGGGAGGCACGGAGGGTGGCAACAAGGGAAAGGGCCTTTTCAGTGGTGGCCCCCCAATTATGGAATGATCTCCCTGACGAGGCTCGCCTGGCGCCAACATTGTTATCTTTTCGGCGCCAGGTCAAGACTTTCCTCTTCTCCCAGGCATTTAACAGCATATGATGAGGTTTTTTTGTGTTTTTGTGTTGTTGTTGTGCTTTGACCCAGAAGGATATTGTAATTTTAACTTGTTTTTATGCTTTATGTTTTTAAATTTTGTATATTGGTGTTTTAATTGTTCAGTGTTTTTAATTTTTGTAAACCGGCCAGAGAGCTTCGGCTATGGGGCGGTATATAAATGGAATAAAATAAATAAATAAATAATAAAACACCTGAGATACATCACAAGATGTATCTCAGGGGTTGTTGGGATGTACAAGAGGGCTTCCAATGATGGTCATACTTTGGAATATGCTTTGGACAGCATAAGTAGGAAACCAAAGATATTCTTATTGCCTCAGTATATTTATTTATTTAAAACGTCAAAAATTTTATGCCCTATTTTATCTACAAAATGTTTTAGGTGCCTTACACATCAAAAATTTGGTGATCTAAAGCATCCTCCCAATTTAAAATATAAAACATAAAATCATCAGCAGGAAACCACAGCAAAATATTCCCCCCCCCCAAAAAAAGAGACTGATTAAAATTGCTAGTTAAAATTAAACTCAAAGAGACCAATGCTATGGTTCCTGGGAAAGCATCACAGGGAACACAAGAGTGTTTGGAGTCCCCCTCCCAAGGTCATAGACACTGCTATGACTTGGGGAAGGGGACTCTAAGGGCATGTCTACACCAGCCATTTATCCAGGGAGAGCTCGAAGTTGTCCTTGTGCATCCAAATGGTGCACAACTGATCCTGAGATCAACCAGGGCGACCTCTCAGTTGTCCTGGGATAAATGGTACTGCATGTATCCTGATTTTTTCCATGGTCCAGGGACAACCCCAAGAACCACGGGTGGTGTGCCACTTGTTCCCGGGTCCTCCCTACTCCCCGCGAGTAGTGGGACTGAGCAATCAGGCACAGAGCTGGGGGGAGGACTCTGTGCCCATCGGGGGTGAGGGGGTAAGTATTTTCACCATCCTAAACATGGCTGTCAGGGTTTTCCAGCACCGAGTTTTCCAATTTTTTTTTTTTAAAGAAGAACTCACTGAGCTGGATCGGGCCCCCACAATTATGCGAACGTCTCCTCCTAAAACACACACACACATGCCATGCCAGGAACATCCCTCTTCACTTCCAGGATGATGCGCTGGTGTTGGCCCGCTTGCATTGGCTGCCTGTATGTTTCCGAGCCTGATTCAAGGTGCTGGTTTTTACCTATAAAGCCTTACACGGTTTGGGACCACAATACCTGATGGAACGTCTTTCCCGACATGAACCTACCCGTACACTACCCTCAACATCAAAGGTCCTCCTCTGGGTGCCTACTCCGAGGGAAGCTCGGAGGACGGCAACAAGGGAGAGGGCCTTCTCTGTGGTGGCCCCTCAATTATGGAATGATCTCCCCGATGAGGCCCGCCTGGTGCCAACACTGTGATCTTTACGGCGCCAGGTCAAAACTTTTCTTTTCTCCCAAGCATTTTAACAGCTCAAATTTTAACGGTTAAAATGTTTTAAAGTGTTTTAATGACAGCTGTTTTATGTTTATGATTTTAAATTTGGTATATTGTCTTTTTAATGTTCAATCTTTTTACTTTTAGTAAACCGCCCAGAGAGCTTCGGCTATGGGGTGGTATATAAGTGTAATTAATAATAATAATAATAATAATAATAATAATAATAATAGGGTGACCAGATAAAATCCAGGTCAGGGCTCATGTGACTTTAACAGTTGTAGAGAAAAGGGAATTTCAGCCAGTGTCATTTGTATGCAATTAGTTCCTGGTGAAATTCCCTCTTCATCACAACAGCATACTAGAGTGACCATATACCAAAGAAGGCAGGGCCCCTGCAACTTTAACTGTTGTGATGAAGAGGGAATTTCACCACGAGCTAATTGCATACAAATGACACTGGCTGAAATTCCCTTTTCTCTACAACTGTTAAAGTTACATGAGCCCTGACCTGGATTTTATCTGGTCACCCCAAATAATAATAGATGCAGGGAAAAGATCCTGGAAGTAGGTAAGCATGGTATCTTCCCCCCCCCCATCCCAGAAGACCTCAAGGTGTAGATGAGGCCTAAGTTTCAATCCCCCCTCTCTCTGTTGCAGCAGCTACAGAAAGAACCGCTCTGGCCACTATCCGAGCTAGCAAATCCCATCTCAGATGGAGAGAAAAGGCGGCATGTTGGTGAGTGGGGAGAGGAGAGGAGAGGCCAGGATATAAGAAATCCTATGGCCTCTCCAGCCCCAGCCCTCAACTAAGTGTGCCTCATTTTGAGGGATGGATGAAGCTGTCAATTTTGGTTTTTCTCAGTTTCTCACTTTCACAATGTTCAGTTTGATCCATACTTTTTCCACATTAGCTCATGCAACTTTGTCTGGCTTTGTCCTTCTCCACATGTTTGCTCAACGCATGGAAAAGGTGTGGATCAGATGTAGACACACTGCTTTACTGAGAATCAGTGGAGCTATGTAGATAAGAAGGGCGATTTTCCACACCTGCTACTGGCTTTGGAAAGTCAGTGCCAGCTTCTTGTTGGATAATAGGACTCTGCATGCTTCCAGACACTAGGGGGTGATATAGGATGTCCTGTAGCTTGATCGGTTCCTATTTCCTGTCCCTCCTCTTCCTCTTCCTTCTTCACTCTACTGGAGCACCCACTTGGTCTCTCCAGAAAGGAAGCAAATAACCATATCTCATGCCTTCATTCACTCACACTCACACACCCAGCTTTATGGGGTGCTTGTAGTTAAATAGTGTTAGATAGCCTTCTCTGACGATGTGTATAAAAGCACTAACGATAACGAAGTTAGTTGATCTGAACTTTAAAGCTGGGTCTAGCCAGCGTTCATTGTGTTGCCATGCTTTCTCTGTATAAAGCAGCTCTGCTGTAAGCCACACCAGACTTTCCAACTCTTATCACCCTCAGTATAGGGGAGCAATATATAATGTTCCGCCACTTATATATTGTTTCTTTCTTTCTATGGTTTTGATTCTCTTCTTTAAAGGTCTGCTTTAACATGCATTAAAATGCCTAAAAGGAAACAAATGCATTCATTCCTGCCTTTATCCACCCAAACATAAGTGCTGCTAAAACCGCTTTGCTTTGGTTTTAGTACAAATCTGCTAAGAAGAAAGCTTGTTAAAACCAGACTTTAAAAGATAAAGCTAGAGGGCTACTCTATAGCCTCCTTTCATTGACTGTGCTGCAATAAAGCAAAGACTCTGTGCCACAGGGTTACAAATTCAGAGAAACTTAATGCTGAAGGCATTCATATGCCTTGCTAATCCCCCATTCCCATGAGTTTTGAAAATGCAGGCTTAGAAGCAATTCTGCTTCCTTGGAATCAACAGTGCTACACTCTACAGAACAATCTGTAGAGAAAAATCTATTAACAGTAAAGGGTGGGGGAATACTCATACCTTTTTGTGGCTTAAAAGGAAATGCAAATAAGAAAACCCCTTTAGCCCGGAGCCAGATCCTTGGAGAATATTGTCAGGTATGCTGTGCATGCTAAATTCCCCATTAAAATGATTTCACATTGGGTAGGAGCAATCAAATTCTATTCAGATTCCCCTTGCAACACATGGTAGCGTCAGGGTTGTCATCTGTAAGTGATCCCCTCAAGAGCTTGTGGCATGCCCCTCCTGGTTATATGACAAGAGACTCTCTATATACCTACTTCCTCATGACTTATTGAGCATCAAGGGTGTATGAATTGCTGTGTTGAAGCAAGAAACCATAGGATCCTACAATGAACCCTGTGTGTTTAAGACCATGTTGGATCTTTCTCCATTTGGTGGGAGCTAGTTCTACTCCCTGCATCAAAGGCAGGGTCCACCAGGGCCATGGGAACCAATGACGCTGCCTAATACTGAATCAGATATTTCATTTAGGCTGTCCTGTATGGATTGTTGGTTCTGACTGGCAGGAAGAGGTCCATCCTAGGGCATCTCTACATTGAAGCAAAAATCTTGTGCCATTACCAGAACGTCTCCCAGAGTCTTTGCAGGGTTGCAACCTAAACAATAGTCATGTTTCCCTCACTTTTTGGGCCGTTTGCTGGTTGGGCAAGTTTTTTGCATTCCATTTATACAGCCAGTAGATGACACGATTCTGGGAATATTGCTGCATTTTAGTGAGTTAGAAATTGTGGAATAAAGCTTAAAAATGATGGGAGGGGCACTGGAGGTTGATGACATCATGGAAAGGACCCACAAACCTCCATGAGTGACCAATCACAAGCACATGATAAAGGCCTTGTGTGAAGAGGGCCCTAGTCCTCCTGTCTAGCACTTAGAGATGCTGGAATTGATTCTGGTATCTTATACATGTAAATCATGCACTCTACCAATGACTTATGGGGTTTCTGACAGCCCTGAGTAGCACAGCATGCATGAGTGCTGTCCAAGGGATGTATTTTCATATGGGGTGGATTTAGAAAATATTTGCGACCTTCAACCAGCTTTGTCTCCATCAGGAACTCTACCTATCTACCTACTCTACACATTCAGCATAATGGGCTCCATCACTCCTACTTTTTCCCCCTGGTATGCACCTGCAATTTTGACCTCTGTTTCATTAGTGCGGCAAGTGCTGGTCCCTTTCACGATTGTCGCTGTTGTTTACTGTCCTGCTATTGTGCCCATCCCTCCTCTTTCCCCCTCCAGTTCATTGGTTCTCATTGGGTGATGGATGTGGTTGCCTTCCCCCCCCCTCAACTCTGTATTTGTTTTTGAGGGTTATACCGATTCAGCATTTAATTGGCTGGGCGCCATTTCTGTGGGCAACAAGGGTGAGATCGAAACAGCAAAAGTCTGTTGGACTGGCTCAGCACAAGTGCATTTGTTGTTTGACCGTCAGACTCAGCAAGCTGGAGGAGAACTGCCCTGCCCTCCTCTTTTGTCAGCAGGACCCACCCAACAAAAGCGACTTAGTGCAAGGACGGTAATACATGGGACAGAAGGGCACTTTTATTTCACTTGGAGAAAATATATCATACTTTCTGGGTGTTTTTTTGTGGCGCGAGGAAGGCCAGAAGGGGCGGGAGGCACACGGGAGGCAGACAACGTCATGAGAGGGACCCACGAAAATTCGTGAGTGCTGAGCAATGAGCAGGCAATAAAACACTAGTTTGATGGAGCTCAATGACAGAGAAACTAAACGTTCTGCTCTGCTATGCATGATTGGCTTACTTAGTGTAAGCATGCACAAGCCCAGCTCGGGAGAGGGGATTTAAACTTGCCCATTCCTATTTTCCACTGCCACATGGGATAGAGTTAAAAAGGGGGGATTCTCCACTGGAGATAGCAGTTTTGAATGCCTTGCTTCCACCCCTGCAAGTAGAAAATTAGCATAGCAAGAAGTGCGCTGGATTGGAATTTTCCTGCCCCGTATCCTTGGTAATTTTACTCACATGGATTCCAACCCCTAACATGGAAATTAATTAAAAATATTATCCCTCACCTGCAGTTTGACGTGGTATACTCCATTCTCCCACCTTAGGATTCCACCACTCCTTTCTGTTGTATATGTAGAAGAGGCCAAAATGGAGATTCCTCCTGTAATCGGAGCCCAGCGGTGCAGAGTTCTTCAGCCTTCACTAGCTTCACAGCAGATGTTGCTGCAGCTATGACATTACGTCCACGTGCTACAGGAGCCACAACGGTGGGGGTGGAGCGGGGTTAGAATTGGGCTGACAAACTGCATTACACCTTCTAGACATTATCAGGGTGATGCTGCCCATGCACAGGACAAGCGTGACTCAAGACAGCAGAGCTGGAAGGAGAAGCAAGCATGAAGGAGGGTAAGGAAGACTTAATGGCTAGCAGAAGAGAGAGAACAAACATGTTGTGATGGTTCAGAAAGTAGAGTTGTAATAGGAAGAAAGGATTAGTTGCTCCAAAACAGGAAGAGGTGGGTACCTCTGTGGATCTCTCTCTCTCTCTCTCTCTCTTTTGATATTAGACACCAACAGTGTTTCATTTTAGGCACCTGCTTATGTAGGCTGACCATCTGAAAAGGAGGACAGGGCTCATATAACTTTAACAGTTGTAGAGAAAAGGGAATTTCAGCAGGTGTCATTTGTATGCAATTCATTCCTGGTGAAATCCCCTCTTCATCACAACTGTTAAAGTTGCAGGGGCCCTGCCTTCTTTTCTATATGGTCACTCTAGTATAGTGCCTGCAACTTTAACTGTTGTGATGAAGAGGGAATATCACCAGGAACTAATTGCATACAAATGACACTGATTGAAATTCCCTTTTCTCTACAACTGTTAAAGTTATATGAGCCCTGTCCTCCTTTTCAGATGGTCAGCCTAGCCTTATGATACATCTGTTCACTTGGGCTTTCCCTATTATGCAATCCAGCTTAATCAATCTCTATTTGCTTAAAAATGAAGATCGAACCAAAACAGGAGAGAAGGAGGAATACCATAAAACAAATCCACAATAAAGGAACAATTCAGATAATCTACACCACCAATAAATATGGTTGTATACAATTCCATCGAATTTTAAAAGCAGCCATTGCAAATAGTGAAACTTGGAACACAGCATGTTTGTTCTGATCAGCTAAAGCATACACAGATTTTCTCAAAATCTGACATCTCAAGGAGCGGTATTTGAGCTTATTGGGGTTCTCCAAATTCCTCCATGAAGCTTGGTTCGCCTTGTTTGCATTCCCAAACATGAATACAAATGATCAGGGGAAATGTGTGCATTATTATTCAGTCAGGGAAAATGTGCATTCCCCACAGGCTAAAGCGTGAAAATGCTGATGGGTATGGGTGTGGGTGGATGTGCACAGAAGCACAGAAGCACCACAAGGTGCCTTCCTTTCCCCAATGCTGTTTAACATTTACATGAAACTGCTGAGAGAGATCATCCGGAGGCATGGGGCGGGGTGCTATCAATACACTGATGTCACCCAAATATATTTCTCTATGCCTTCGATAACAGCGCCAGCTAAGGATAGTGTGTCTCCTCTGAATGAATGTTTGGAGGCGGTAATGGGCTGGATGAGGAAAAACAAACTGAAGCTGAATCCAGACAAGACGGAGGTGCTTGCTGTCAAAGGCCCCAACCTGGGTTTGGAGGTGTGTCAACCAGTTCTGGATGGGGTTACACTCCCCCTGAAAGACTGTGTTCGCAGCTTGGGGGTGCTCCTGGATCCGTCGCTCCAAATGACAGCCCAGATAGATGCGACGGCCAGGAGTGCCTACTGTCAGCTTCGGCTGATACGCCAGCTGCGTCCCTTCCTAGAGTTGGAAGACCTAAAGACGGTAATGCACGCACTGGTAACTTCGAGGCTCGACTTCTGCAATGCGCTGTACATAGGGCTACCTTTGTGCCTAGTCCGGAAACTTCAACTAGTTCAAAATATGGCAGCCAGGTTGGTCACCGGTACACCTAGGGGTGATCACATCACACCAGTTTTAGAATCGCTTCATTGGCTGCCAATCAGTTTCCGGGCGAAGTATAAAGTGTTGGTTATTACCTTTAAAGCCCTACATGGTTTGGGTCCAGGGTACCTGCGGGATCGCCTTCTCCCGTACAATCCGCCCCACACACTTAGGTCCTCTGGGAAGAACTTACTCAAGCCAGCCAGAACTAGGTTGGCGGGTGTTACCCAGAGGACCTTTTCTTCCATCGCTCCCAGACTATGGAATGGTCTGTCGGAGGAGGTTAGACAAATTGACAGTCTTCATGAATTTAAGAGAGTCATGAAGACTGTCCTCTTCCGACAGGCCTATCCAGATGAATTTTAAGATGTTTTTAATGTTGTATTGTTCTCTTGCTTTTTAAAAAATTTAACTGTTGTGAGTTTTATGTTTATATTGTTGCTGTTCCCTGCCTCGATCTGGAGGGAGAGGCGGGTTACAAATATTATTATTATTATTATTATTATTATTATTATTATTTCTGGAAGTGTACACTTTTGAACACAAACACAAGGTTCATGAAATTGCAAACATTCCCTGGGAATTCCATTCCTGTTAGTGTTTGCATTTGGAGTTGTGAACAGGACATATTTGCAAGATTTGCAAACAGGAACAAATTTCTCGTACATTCCAAATTCTCAGTGCAAGAAAGAACACAGATTATATATATATATATATATATATATATATATATATGGCTGCCCTATACAATGGGCAGTACAGCAAATAATGATGGATACATTGTCAATATCCAGCTATGTACATTGATTACATCATTATTTTATCTGTATTTTAATGGTGATTTTAATGTTTCCCAGAAAATTGGAAAAAAAATGAACAGTCTTGGATTATGAAATACATTCATTTAGAATGATGAATAAAATATTTAAGACAAAGTGTTTATATATTGCTATTCAGCCTTTACTTCCCCCAAATGATTTCTAAAAATGATGTTAAAAGAAGGCTTTTATAGAAAGACTAGAGCTGTAAAATTTTGGCAATACTAAAGCCATGGGGGAGGGGGATTCTTTTTTAATCCTCTCTGTTGATTCTCAGCATAGTTATTTCTTCCATTCCTTATTAAAACTATTGACATAACATTGAAGCAACAATCCTGCAGACTTCTTCTTCTGGAGTCTTTGTAGGATTACAATGAGCACAATACTGATGCTTTCCCAAATTTTGGGAGGGAGGGGCATTTGTTGTTGGGCAAGTTCCATATGTTCAATTTATACAGCCAGTATATGATGCTACTATATTGTGCAATTCCTGAAATCTTACTGCATTTTCAGTGAGTTAAAAAATGGTTGAATAAAGCTTAAAAGCAACAGGAAGGGCACTGAAGGTTGACGCCATCATGAAAAGTGCCCACAAACTTCCGTGAGTGACTGACCAGGAGTGCACAATAAAAAAACATATGTGAAGAGGGCCCTAGTATCTTGTACTGATAGACATTTAGGGATGATCTATGTCATGCTCAATTTCCCAACGTGAGCAGAGTCATCATCATAACATAATATGAAAAATATGTGGCATCCTTGTCTGTTTAGGTTTTGTTATGTCCTGTGTTTCTGATTAGATGCTTTAGAAGTCAATTAACGTAGTTCTAATTTAAAACTCACATGTGAAAGAAACTGTAGGTTATTCTGCCACTGCCACCAGATGGGACACAACCTATTTAGGGGGATGGGGTTTAGCATCTTAGATAGCTCCTTCAGCGTTCTGGTTAGTTTTGACTGAAACCCAGAATGGATTCACTGCCTCATTGAAATCAGAACCACCAGCTTCCACTGGGGAGGATTATGCACATTAGGCATATAGCAGTTCAAGTGTTATCCTTATGCCTCACATTATATCAACTGCATGGTAGAGAGTAACTTGAGCATCTGCTGTTCATCAATGCAAACAGGATTGTTGGGTGGGCAAATATGAAGGCTTTTGAAAAGGCCCATAGGTCTCATATGGTTCTCCTAAAACATAGGCCATTCACACTATTACTAGCTCATTCTTGGAATAGCCACCCTGAGCGAAGTAGTAGTGTGATTATGTATTGCCAGAACTTTGAAACAACGACATCGTAAATTGTGACGGGAGACTCAAAGGATCACATCACCAGGTCATAATTTTTTTACTCCAGGTTGATTTGATCACGACAAAAATGAGCCCCAAATGGTCCTTCAAATTCACCTTCAGAGAAAAATAGGGAATTTTGAAAACTGCTGGGAAAAAAAACCTTGCATTTATCTTTCCATAATCGGTAGTAACATTGCAGAAAAGGAAAGGAGTTATGACAACAGACAAAGGTATATGGCTAGCCAAATCTTCTCAAAAATACATGTCATTTAGTTAAAAGGGCTTCTGAGATTCAGTATATAGAAACCAGTTGGTCATACTGTGTGATTCCGCTTCTGCATTAATAAATATGTAAAAGTAATCGAAGACAGTATCCCACAACTTAATGGTGCTGGTACTTTAACTATTCATATTCAGTTTGTCACATCTCTGAGATTAGAGCATCAAATTTCATAGAGAAGCAGTTCATCAATAACAAACTAAATCTAGGAACATATGTTTTTCCAGCTCTGGATAAGGTCACTAATGCTCAGCTGGAAATACTTTAGATGAAAAAGGGGAACAGTGGAACCAAATCATAGAAAGGATGTTTACTCTGCATTCAGACAGCTACCAGTAGGATAGGTGAATATTTCCAATCTGTATAACTTTAGCAACTTCTTTTTCAGATAACCGCACTATTATCGTCAATGGGAATGAACGAAAATGCTTACGTCGCCATGTTTTTTAAAGATAAGGAGATGAAACTTGGTGCCATGGTAGCTCCTAAGTAGGGCTTTAGTCATGCCAAATTTAAAGGAGATCACTTCATTCTCTGATTTTTAGATTTTTTAAAAAATCCCCCCTCAAACCATTCGCCCCAGCAGCAGCGGCAGAAGCAGCAGGGAAGAGGGTGCACCTAATTATTATTATTTTGGGGGGGGGGGGACTAGAAATTACACCTCTCCCTCTCCCAACATGGCCAGGGCCAGCAGCACCCCCCATTGCATACCTCCTGATGGAATCAAGCTTTATGAATTGAGAAACAAACTATGTGCTGCTTCTGCGTGAGTTTTGAAAACGTGCTGCAATGTGCAGAACTTGGACACAAACAGCACAGAAAGAAAAGAATATTAATATTGGTGGTGATGATGGTTTTTCTTTTTTTTCTTTTTTTTAATGAAACCTGCACCAAAAACTTCCCCACTGTCTGCAGTCTTTCCACTTAGGGCACGTGGGCTGATGGGAGTAGCGGGCAGGAGCTGGCTGCTGCTGCCACTACCACATCCTCCTCCGCCGCCAGCTTCAGCATCCCCACTCGGCTGTTGCTCCTGACCTCAGAGCAAAGGGAAAAGTCACGGTAAAGTGAGAGTTTCAGGAAGGGAAGCCAGATGTGGCTGCGAGTTGGCGGCTGCATCATATAAACAATGCAGCCCCACCGTGCAGCCACGACAGGGTTAATAGAGTGTATAGATACTGTCCAGACAATCATGGAGGCCACTGATAACTTAGATCCATTCCATTCTGGTTTCTGGCTTAGGTTAGGGATGCTGCAATGTGCGGAACTTGGACACAAACAGCACAGAAAGAAAAGAATCACAAACACAAACTAGACAGACTGTAGAAAACACAACACAGACTCACAAAAGATTATTGTGTTATGTGTGTGTGTCTGTGTGTGTATGTATATACACACACAGACACACATTTAGTCATCTATATATGACTAAATGTGCGCACGCAACACACACACACAATAACAGCAGGCACTGGGGTTGTGGAGTGAAATGTAAGATAAAGGATTGGAATGGAAAGAAAAAGATATATAATTTTTATTTTTATATGGTTTTTAGTGTGGGGGCAGCAGACTACAGGCACACACATAATAACAGCAGGCACTGTAGGATGAAATGTAAGGTAAAAGATTGGAATGGAAAGATAAACAGATTTTAAAAATATTTTTATATAGTTTTTAGTGGGGGTAACAGTAAAACATACACACTCACACTCATCAACAAAGCAGGAGTGTGGGTTGCAAGAACTAACACTGACGGAGACAGACAGACTGGGATTTAAAGAAAGGTTGGAAAGATCAAGGATTTATTTTTATTTTTTCAGTTGGGGTAATAGGATAGAAAAAGAACACAAACACACACACTCAATAACACACAAAGGGGGAGTGAGTGTGGGGTGGTACTATAAGGTGCTTGGAAGAACAATCAAGAAGCAAATAAAAGCAGACAGACACCAAGGAATTTTCATACACATGTCTAGCACATGTTGCTACACATATGTGCCAAATTTAAGATTGATCCCTTCAACCCTCGATTTTATATGAATTTATTAAAGATCATTTCAGTTCTGACAGATCAGAATGACAGCTCACCACGTGCGTTCATTCAGACCTGTAAGAATGGAAACGATCTTTAAAAAATTCATATAAAATCGAGGGTTGGAGGGATCGATCTCAAATTTCATACACATATTTAGGCATACCCCATAAGCACTGTGACCAAGTTTCAAGCCTCTCACTTTTAAAATTCAGAAGTTATAGGCATTTTTTCTTTAAAAATAGGGCTGCAAAAAATATCGTTTTTTCACGATAATTATCGTGAGGATGATACGGTTCACCTCTGATATGAATAAAGACGGTAATTTTTTGGGTCCGAAATGACGATAATGATAAACCCCAACTTGTTGCACCTCTGCATGAACTTCCTATGCAGAGATGCATGCAAAAACACAATGAGGTGGACTTCTCCAAGGAATTGTTCTTATTCATAGATGCTCTCTTAATAAACCCCTTTCCACTCTAAAAGTGAGGTGTGCCTTAGCTGCCCAATAGTTGATAAATACTGTTTGAAGAATGGTACAAAATACAAAGTGATATGAAACAGGTATAGAAAATAAGACAGAGTTTGTATCCATTTCCTCCATCCCACAGGAAGTCCTGAAAAGCTATATACACAACAGCAGCAGAAACAAACTGAGCAGATGCCTCTATAGTCTTGAATGGTGGGATGGGTTCTACTGCTGTAAAAAATTTAAACCAGGCCCTATATAAAATAGTTATCTCCATAAATTAAGATATTTTCTACCTCAGTTCAATATGCAAACTAAAGAGCTGATTTTATTTATTAAAAAGTAAGGACAACATAAGGTCGAACCCTTAAAATCATGATTCACTTCAGAATATGAAAATGTGCCAACTTGAAAATACTTCCATCATTTTAGAGTGTCCATTTTAAACATATCTGGAAATGTTTACTGTTTTCATAATATTTCTGTTGCTGTCCAAATTCCTAGCGCAAAATTAGCAGTTTTTCAAAGCATCCCTGCAAGTCGTTTGATTATAACATATACACACTGATAAAGAAAACACTTGAACATGAACAATTGTCTTAACTTTTTAAATAGCAAAGTAATCTGGGATTTTTATTTGAACAGTTGCTTTTTTTGCCATATATAGCAAAAAATAATAATAATACTGTCTTCCTCTTCAAACATCCTTCAAACGCTCTTCAAACAGGATGTGATTCTGCAGAAAGCGTACCACTGTATTAAAAAAAAATGGATGGAGAATGCTTGATTAGCATCACATCCATTTTTGGTGCTACTATTCTCCTGTAGTTATATAGTCCATCATGACTGCACAGTTTCCTGTCAGAACAATAACATAAACAAGTAATTAATTTCCTTAGGAAAAGCAAAAAGACCTCAGTAGTAAGATCCAATTCAGACTTTTTTTTTTTTTAAAAAAAAATAACCTCAGATGGATGCACAACTATCCTGAATTCCTGTTTTTCATAATTTTGATAAAATCAGAGATGTTATTAGAACATTGTCTGGCCATATTGTTACGGATACTTTTTGGCTTCTGCCACCTGAAGGTTGGCTTGCAGAAATGGAACCTTAGCTCCTGTGCTTTGGGTAGTTGCCCTTCCTGACTAGTGAAACCTGCCAGGACTGGGTTTATCATTTGGATTTGTAGGTGGTAGATTCTTCATTAAGGGAGGGAGTAATCTCTGCTGTTTTGAAGGGAGCTGTGGTAAAAATAACTACTGCAGAAGCTAATTTAGATCCTGGGGGTCTGGAAAACCATTGGCCAGTTTTCAACCTTTCATTTTTGAGCAAGGTCCTAGAACAGATGGGGTCTTGTCAATTCTAGGGGGGGGGGGGTCTATACTACCCTGTGTTGATTTCTGATTTCCTCAAATCCCCCGCTGCATCACTGTTATGAGGTGGAAACAATAAAGTTAGATGGCAGGATGGGCTGGGCATGTGCTGCGCAGGTTTATAACCCAAGAAGGAGGAAATGCAACTCTCTCTGGCAGGAAATAGGAGGGGAGGTCATGGATGAGGGAGAGAGATGCACCCAAAACAGGGAGGTAAAATGGAAGACTCTTCAGGAAGCCTCTCCCCAAATATTAATATTGGTGGTGATGATGGTTTTGCTTTTTTTTTCTTTTAATGAAACCTGCATGCACAGACAGACACAATTTCACCAAAAACTTCCCCACTGTCTGCAGTCTTTCCACTTAGGGCACGTGGGCTGATGGGAGTAGCGGGCAGGAGCTGGCTGCTGCTGCCACTACCACATCCTCCTCCGCCGCCAGCTTCAGCATCCCCACTCGGCTGTTGCTCTTGACCTCAGAGCAAAGGGAAAAGTCACGGTAAAGTGAGACTTTCAGGAAGGGAAGCCAGATGTGGCTGCGAGTTGGCGGCTGTATCATATAAACAATGCAGCCCCACCGTGCAGCCACGACAGGGTTAATAGAGTGTACAGATACTGTCCAGACAATCATGGAGGCCACTGATAACTTAGATCCATTCCATTCTGGTTTCTGGCTTAGGTTAGGGATGGAAACCGCCTTGTTCGCCCGATGAATGTGGATGATATATAGCTCTCTTGCCCTGGATTGGAAGTATTGCTTAGTGGTTGTTTTGGGATGGATTAGGGCAAGCAAGCTGTAACGTAATCCAGATAAAATGGGAGTACTGTGGGTTGTGAAATCTGCTGATCTGCATGGAAAGTTGTGATTGGTTCTGGATGGGCCTGTGCTCCCTTTGTGAGGCCAGGCACTCATTTTGGGAGTTTTCCTGGACTTGGTCCCATTTATGGAGGCACAGGTGGTGTTGGTGGCCAGTCATGCTTCCTACCAGCTCAGATCATGTTATACCAATTCTTTAGCGATTCTGTACCAGCTGCTTGTTCATATGTAAGCCCAATTTCAGATGCTGCTTTTGACCTTTAAACCCTTTAACAGTTTAACACCAGGCTATGGGAAGGATTGCCTGCAACCATATGAGCCTGCCGAAGCTTTAGTATTTGAATCTGAGGCCCTGCTCTCTCATCCATCTGTAAGAACTTTTAGATTAGTGGTTACCAGGAGACTATTTGAGTGGTGGCCCAGCACCTTTAGAATTCTCTTTCCAGGGAAATCAATATGGCTCCATTAGTATTGGCTTTACAGCAGCTTTTTATTGTGCCCTTTGGTTATGGCTTGGCTCTGCAACTTATCTTTGCTGTTCATGTGTAATGTTTGTTTTTATATGATTATGTGATGATTATGTATGTGTATGCTTTAAACATTTGTAAATAGCATTTTGAGGGTAATGAACCCTGAAAGGCAGCTGAGAACTTCTTCTGAGAAACAAATAAATAAATCTCTAGTGGTGAATCTTGACAATATTCCCAAAAGCTTTTTTGAAGAGTACAGCTTTCACCTTCATTCTGCTATGCCTGGGGGGTGAGGTTGGAAGGTTCTGGCCCCCTCTCTAAAAATTATTCCAGTGGTGACATGATTTCTGAGACCATGCCATCCACATTTGTCCAGCCTTTTCTTGGAAACATTCCAGAAGAAATCTGCACTTTGCATCAAGGCAGCTTAGTCATTTACTAGACTGGCTTAATGGGATTTTGGAAGACTCTTCCTACACAATTGCTGTGCTTATTCTGGGAATTTTAGTCCCACAGCATTTTAGATTTGAAGAAGCAAACACTGGAGGTAACTTCACAGTGCTGAGTTGGCGCCATGTCCCATGGAAACCCCGCGGCTTCACTCCTCTGAGGTGGTGGGGGGTAATCCCAATGTCGAGGAGGGAGCACAGGGTTTCTGGGTGGCTATCTTGGGATTGGAGCTGCCCCCACACTCTTCCTGGAGGAAGGTGACCAATAACAAGTCGCCTTCCACTAGGTACCACTTGACCATGCCTCCGCTGTGACTCCGGAGCAAGGTGAGGGGCTGTCTTGCCATCATCTTCTATGTTCTCACCTCACTGCAGGGGAAAAAGTCAGGATAAGTCCTCACCTTCCCCCCCCCCCCACAGCTTTGATGGAAAGCCCTGGATGGGTGGGTGATTGCAGCATTGTCATATAGTCAATGCCTCACCACTGCAAACCCACCCTGGGGCTTTCCAAGTGTTTAGACAGCCTCATTGTATGTGGCCATCAGGGGCCTGTTCGCTTACGAAGCAATCCTATGTCTGCTTAGTCAGAAGATCCATTGAGTTAAATTGGACTTGCTCTCAAGTAAATGTGTATAGGACTGCTGCTGAACTAATTCCCTTTGACTTACATTTTCCTCATGCATTTGATATTGATTCAAAATCAGATCCAGGACACATGGAATACCTACCATCAGCTGACAATTATTTCAATGAGACAGTAGTTATGTATGCCTGTGATGGAACAGACATTGATCTTTGCCGAAAGCAAAATTCTGTGGAAGGTTTGGGAGGATCCTTCTTGAGAAAAGTTTTGATATGACCAGGGATATTTCTGTGGAGGATTTCACACAACATTATCCAGGATCCACAGAAAATGTTACTGTGGGATTTTAGTCAAGCAGCGCTGTGGATGCCATCTGCATCTTACCAGGTCTGGATGTTCTACTGGCTATCCAACCCTGGTGGGAAAAAAATAATCTCCCTCTCATGGGAGAAATTGATAATATCTGGGATGAGTGTTACCATCAAATTTCACCCTAATGCAATAGACAGTCCACAGGCAATACCCCCTCCTCCGCCATATTGTCCCTCTGGTTTGAAACCAAGCTAAATTTGTCCTTCTAAAGCTTCTGTAGCAGTCTGCTGCTGAGTTTGAACAATAAACCAGCAATAAGCGCAGATGTGAACACAACCTGTAGTCTGATGTTCATACATATCCAAACTTGCAAAGTAGTTCCTGTGACAAAAAATACACTCAAAAAATGTGTCCATGTAAAGAACCAAACATGGTTTGGTCAATGAGGGAAAAAATGGATACCTTTCAAAAATGTGCATAACGGATGTGTATATCTGGGAAAGTGTGCACAAATGTTCATTCAAAACCCCCACAAAGTTTTCAGTCCAATACGCAGTCGAGTCAGAATGAATTCCGAGGTGGAATTTGGAGAACTTCTATGAGTACGGGTTTGACTGGATCACACTTCCTTATTCTTTCACACTGCACAACACAGAAGTAAAGTAAGCTGCCTATGGGGGAAGAGATGGCTCCCTTTATTAGGGATGTGCACTGCCCCCCCCCCGATCGGACCTCAGCGGATCGGATCGGGTCAGATCGGAGGGTTGGTCGGAGCGGAGCGGAATTTTCCGATTTTGGGGCGGATCGGATTCGGATCGTGGATCGGATCTGATCCGATGCACACCCCTACCCTTTATCCATGGACAGCTCTGAGAGAAAGTATGTATGGTGTGTGTGTGTGTGTGTGTCAATAGGGAGGCTGAGGAAATGTGTCCCTCAGCGGAGGGGAAGGAGCTAAAGAACTACATTATCAGTGGGGGAAGCTCACCTTTTGAGGTTTGCAAGTGACCAAACAGAGGCAGATGAGAATGCAGTGACTGGTGCAGAAAACGTAGATTAAGTTGGCTGGCATAGGATAAGATCTGGGTTAGAGGAGCACTGTGGAACTACTCAGAGAAATCTGATCACAACTGTGAAAGTTGAAAGGATATTGACCGATTGACTGATTGATCGATTGAGTTTGAGAGGTTATTAGTCACTTGCACTTCCAACCAAAAATTGCTCAAGGCAACATACATAAAGTAAAAACAAAACAAAATAAAAACCATAATAATCTCCAATTAAAACCCTAAAAGAAATCAATAAAACATCAGCATCTCTGCTACATAGAGAGGTTTTATGAAGTAAAGAGTAAAGACTAACTATCCATGTAGCAATATATCCTCATATGGCCTATGGGCAGAGGTTTATCAATTAAGCTCCATAGCTTTCCAGAGGAAATTCAGGCAAATGTTATTATTCTAAGCAAGTACAAAAACCATCAACTTTATTACTGTGCCTCATTCTGAGCCTTGGAGACAGGGAAGTACATAATGATTCTTTTAAAACACATGTGGTCAATATCGTTGCCACTAATGTTGTTTGGACAAACTCTTGGCTGACCGGCATGTTTAACTACACTCTCTGACAGCCCCTCACCCTTTGTTTATAAAGTCAGCCAGGCAGAGGTCATTAAGGTGACGTTCAGAATAATTTCCAAACCATATAAGGCAAAGAGAACTTGTCGCCTTGTTTATTCAAATCTCACTCTTTGATTCTTCACCGTGAAAGAAAAGTTTTTTTTTTTTTTGCAATATGCATGATGGAAATTATCTTTATTTCCCTTTTTGGGAAATTGTTCTCTAAATGCATTTTGTGATGACCTTTGGACGTGATTTTTATAATACGACTTAATGGAAAATGGACATTTAACATGACAGACTTAATGCCTGGCTTTCCTCTCTCTGATGACCTTGCAGTCTTTGCCCTAACCTGCACTACACCTTTAAAGGAGTACCTTGAAATCACAATTCATGTAATTGCCATGGAGGAATGGCTGTAGGCTAAGACAGACCTAAGGTTGTTGAGTTATTACAATAGTCAGTAGCCCCCTGCTAGTCAGTGCATTTTCTGTTTGTGTGCTAAAAGCTTTGAGGGGAAAAAATGTCACTATCTGAAATGATTGAAGACATTTTGCATTTTTGTTTGTTTTGTTTTGTTAACGTGATTACATGCTTCTGAACACTACCTGCACACAGCTTTTGAGGACAGTGCAAGCTAAATAAATAAATAAAAAAATCCAATCAATATATGCACCTGATATTGGGCTTCTTGTCCCATGATGCCTCATTAAGTTTTATGTGAGTCTGAAGGCAGTGTTGTTATTAAAGCATGAACTGGAAGTCTCTAGTTCACATTTCAGTTCTGATGTGAACATGACTTTAAGCAAACCATTACTCTTAGCCCTAGGCCCACATCTGAAGTATGGAGATAAAAATTCTGGACTACCTTTTAGAATTATTACAAGGGTTACTCTGCATATAAAGTCAGCAATAAGTCCCACTGAATTCAATTGGGCTTTCACCCTGGAAAGTATACACAGGATT
The DNA here is from genome assembly GCA_029215795.1 of Anniella stebbinsi. NCBI lineage: Eukaryota > Metazoa > Chordata > Lepidosauria > Squamata > Anniellidae > Anniella > Anniella stebbinsi. The sequence goes on from JARDYH010000006.1 coordinate 5,307,977, forward strand.
GTAGCCTGAGAGTGTGTCTATTCAGCACACTCAAAAATGGTAATTCGAAAGTCAACATGTAATCAACTCCCCTTCTTGGTCCTGTTTTCCACACCCATTCTCTGGCAGCATTCGGATGACACAATAATCAACGGGGTAGGGTGGGGGAATCAACATCAGTTCTGTTGATTCTTGTGTCATGTGTCGGGCAACACACAACACACACACAACTGACAGAACGCTATTTTGGTGAATTAAACAATGGGGAAGAAGAATGGGCTGCTCCGTTGCTTATCCCAAAACCCGTTGATTAAAGTGTTGTGTGTCGGGATCCCGCCTCTCTCCGTGTACTATTCCAGTCAGTCATAAAGTTCTCCAGCAGGAGCAGACGAAAAATCTCAGCCGCTCCTATACAGCCAGCAGGACTTGAGGTGCATGATGGGATAGGGCCGGGAGGAGGGAGGAACACCAGCCATGCAGAAGGACACCAGGACTTTCAGCCGTACGACAGGGGAAGGGGCAACATGTCATCTGTTGGGCACCGGGAAAATAATACACAGTGAGTGTGTAATTCCCCCCTCCGTTGCCTAATATGTCATTTGAATACTCCCTCTGACTCCTACTTCCTCCCCCTTTCTACTAGGTGCCTTTGCTCTTCTCCCCTCCATCTGTCTTCTGTTCATTCACATATCTCCCTATACCTCCTGCCAGCACACATATAAGAGAGCTTCTGAAATGGCTGTTGAAAGCCTGTTGCAGAAGCCCTGGTCTGAACTAGGGGTGTGCACGGACCCCCCGGATCGGATCGGGACCCGGATCGGGACCTCCAATTTTGTCCCGGACCGGTTCGGACAAAATCGGAGGCCCCCCGGACCGGATCGAGTCCGATCCCGACCCAAAAATCGTACATTTTTGGATCGGCCGCCATTTTTTTCCCCATAGACTTGCATTGCAATGCAAGTCTATGAGGAAAAAATGGCGGCGGGTGGGTAAGGGGGGGCCTAACTCCCTCCCCCCCCGGGGCCGTCCGCTGTGGACGGCCCCGGCAGGTAAACCCCCTCCCCCGCGCTCCCTACCCCCCCTGGGGCCGCCCGCTTCCATCCGCTGGCGCCCGCGGGCGCCAGCGGATAGAAGCGGACGGCTCCGGGAAGGGGTAAGCCCCCTTCCCCGCCACTGCTTACCTTCTCGGCCCGTCCGGCGCCGGCGGCTACTACCAGCGGGCTCCGCGGCCTACTCTCGAGTAGCGCGCCGGGTGATGACATCACCCGGCGCGCCACCCTGGAGCAGGCCACGGAGCCTGCTGGTAGTAGTAGGCGCCGGCGCCGGACGGGAGCCGCCGGGCCGGGCAGGTAAGGGCCCCCCTCCCCCCTCCGCGCGCCCCCTCCTCCCCTCCACGCACCCCCTCCTTACCTTCCCGGCCCGGCGGCTCCCGTCCGGCGCCGGCGCCTACTACTTCCAGCAGGCTCCGCGGCCTGCTCTAGAGTAGCGCGCCGGGTGGGCGCCACTGGCGCCGATCCGCCGAACCGGTTCGGAGCTTTTTCGGACCGGTTCGGATTGGATCGGCCGATCCAGCTGCGGGATCGGAAATCGGATAATTTATCCGATTTCCCACTGGACCGGACTCGGATCGTGGATCGGGTCCGATCCAGTGCACATCCCTAGTCTGAACAGTCTATAACAGAAAGAGGGCTGGGTGAGGCTGGTATGCCCAGCCTGTTATGTTACAGAGCTGTGCGCAAAATTCTCCACTCGATTTGTGGGCAGAGAAATTGGGGAGACTATTTTACCAAATTTCTCTAAAGGGATGAGCAATTCTCCCAAGCGTTTCTCAGAGTGGGGTTCCCAATTAGTAGTGGCAATAGCACAGTTCCTTTCTTTTTTCCCCAAAATTGGAGGGGGGCATTGGCAGCTTGGCCACCATTTTGCAATCTCCACAATGCCCCAGTCCCAGTGCTATTGTGGGGAACTGTGGGGGTGGGGAGATAGCAGCCAACACACACACACACACAGTGGAAAGTATTTGAAAGAAATTCTGCAGTGTGACCTTTTAAATTCATATAAAATCAAGGGTTGAAAGGATCGATCTCAAATTACATACACATACTTAGGCATACCCCATAAGCACTGTGACCAAGCTTCAAGCCTCTAACCTTGAAAATATAGAAGTTATAGGCATTTTTTCTATATAAAAAAAATCAACTCTATAGGGCACAATGGGATTGCAAAAATAAATTAGGGGTGTGCATCGGATCGGATCCGATCCACGATCCGAATCCAATCCGACCCAAAATCGGGAAAATCCAATCCGATCCGATCCGACCAACCTCCGATCCGATCCGATCCGATGAGGTCCGATCCGGATCGGACGCCATTTTGAATGCTTTTTCCCATAGCCAAGTATTGTTTTACAAAAACGCCTATAACTTTTTCATTTTTAAAGATAGAAGGATGAAACTTCGGCACATTGTAGAATGGTTAGGGATAGTTATCTGTGAGAAATTTCAGAAAGATTGGTGCATGCGTTTTGTGGCAATTAATTTTTTAATAAATACCCAGGAATGCTTATAACTTTGTCATTTTAAAAGTTACAAATATGAAACGTTGCCACATTGTAGGAGGTACCTTGGGACCTATGTGTGTGAAATTTCAGAAACATAGGTGCTTGCCTTGTGTGGCAATTAATTTTAGAAAAATGGGTAGTAGTGGGGTAAATACAGTTACGCCTCCCATTTTTTTATTTTTAAAGATACAAACAGGAAACCTGGGCACATTACAGGGAACACTTCACTTGATATGTGAGTGAAATTTCAGAAACATTGGAGCTTGCCTTGTGTGGCAATTAAGTTTTGAAACAATGAGGAAAGAAACACCTATAACTTTGTCATTTTTAAAGTTACACACATGAAACTTTGCCACGTTGTTGGTGGTACCTTGGGACCTATGTGTGTGAAATTTCAGAAACATAGGTGCTTGCCTTGTGTGGCAATTAATTTTAGAAAAATGGGTAGTAGTGGGGTAAATACAGTTACGCCTCCCATTTTTTTAGTTTTGAAGATACAAACAGGAAACTTGGGCACATTACAGGGAACACTTCACTTGATATGTGTGTGAAATTTCAGAAACATTGGTGCTTGCCTGGTGTGGCAATTAATTTTTGAAACAATGAGTGATTCATTGGACAGCACTTGCCCATAGGGATTCATTGGACAGTACTTTCCCATAGGGATTCATTGGACAGTACTTGCCCATAGGGATTCATTGGACAGTACTTGCCCATAGGGATTCATTGGACAGTACTTTCCTATAGGAAATCATTGGAAAGCACTTGCCCATAGAAAATCATTGGAAAGCACTTGCCCATTGAGAAATACAGTTATGCCTCCCACTTTTTTATTTTTGAAGATACAAACAGGAAACTTGGGCACATTGTAGACTGGTTAGGGATAGTTATCTGTCAGAAATTTCAGAAAGATTGGTGCATGCATTTTGTGGCAATTAATTTTTTAATAAATACCCAGGAATGCCTATAACTTTGTCATTTTTAAAGTTACAAACATGAAACTTTGCCACATTGTAGGAGGTACCTTGGGACCTACGTGTGTGAAATTTCAGAAACATAGGTGCTTGCCTTGTGTGGCAATTAATTTTAGAAAAATGGGTAGTAGTGGGGTAAATACAGTTACGCCTCCCATTTTTTATTTTTTAAGATACAAACAGGAAACTTGGGCACATTACAGGTACCACTTGCCTTGATATGTGAGTGAAATTTCAGAAACATTGGAGCTTGCCTTGTGTGGCAATTAAGTTTTGAAACAATGAGGAAAGAAACACCTATAACTTTGTCATTTTTAAAGTTACACACATGAAACTTTGCCACATTGTAGGTGGTACCTTGGGACCTATGTGTGTGAAATTTCAGAAACATAGGTGCTTGCCTTGTGTGGCAATTAATTTTTTAATAAATACCCAGGAATGCCTATAACTTTGTCATTTGTAAAGTTACACACATGAAACTTTGCCACATTGTAGGCGGTACCTTGGGACCTATGTGTGTGAAATTTCAGAAACATAGGTGCTTGTATTGTGTGGCAATTAATTTTTGAAACAATGAGGGATTCATTGGATAGCACTTGCCCATAGGGATTCATTGGACAGTACTTGCCCATAGGGATTCATTGGACAGTACTTGCCCATAGGGAATCATTGGAAAGCACTTGCCCATAGGGAATCATTGCATTGCACTTTGCCATTGAGAAATACAGTTATGCCTCCCACTTTTTTATTTTTGAAGATACAAACAGGAAACTTGGGCACATTGTAGACTGGTTAGGGATAGTTATCTGTGAGAAATTTCAGAAACATAGGTGCTTGCCTTGTGTGGCAATTAATTTTTTAATAAATACCCAGGAATGCCTATAACTTTGTCATTTTTAAAGTTACACACATGAAACTTTGCCACATTGTAGGTGGTACCTTGCGACCTACGTGTGTGAAATTTCAAAAATGTAGGTGCTTGCCTTGTATGGCAATTAATTTTAGAAAAATGGGTAGTAGTGGGGTAAATACAGTTACGCCTCCCATTTTTTTATTTTTTAAGATACAAACAGGAAACATGGGCACATTACAGGGAACACTTCACTTGATAGGTGTGTAAAATTTCCGAAAGCTGGGTCCAGGCATGTGGTGGCAATTAATTTTTGAAACAATGAGGAAAGAAACGCCTATAACTTTTTTATTTTAAAAGTTAGAAGTCTGAACATTGCTCACTTTGTAGATGGGTTAGGGGTAGATATGTGTCAGAAATTTCAGAATGATAGGTCCAGGCATTTGATGGCTATGGAATTTTTAGATTAAATGTTTCAAAAAATGTTCCACAGAGGCCAGGTCTTCCTTTCCTCCCCCTCCCGCTTCCCGCGAAGAAAAGGAAACACTGTCTCGTCTCGATCCCTTTGATCCTTGCTAGTATCCATTACAGGGCTCGTGTCTGCTTGAGTAAAAAGTGAAAGTAGGAAATAGGGTGACCATATTTTGGAAACCAAAAAGGAGGACAACATGGCCGCCCCTCCAAGGGGGCGTGCCCACCCAAACATGGCCTTGGTCACACGTCTGATTTCACAGCACATAATTAAACAAACTTGAACTACATAACATCTTAATGTTAAAATCACTGAAATAAAGAACAAGTGAGACATTCAAAGACATTTGTAGCTTTTGCTGTACTTTGAAGCTTTTGCCATACTCTGTGTGATAAAGTCTCCCCTTCCCTCAGGTATCTTTTTTGACTGCAAATCCTTCACTGGATGACCATAGTCTCAACTTCCCTAACATTTAACACTCTTTCCCCATCACCTTTCTCAAATCCATACTTACAGATTCAGCATACTGCTACCACTGAATAAGTGCAGAAAAACCGAGTACAACAAACTAGCATTCAGAAAGAATATAAAATACTATCCCCCTGCAAACAAAAGCCATGGAACAAAATGGACTAACGGCTTCCCTCCTTTTATCCAAATATCTCCTGAATTTACACTGCCTCAGTGTGCAGAGAACAGAGATTCCAATCAGGGACCCAAAGAAAACTGGCCAAAAAAACCTCAGAAACAGGTCCCTTTGATTTCAATGAAGCTTACTCCCAGATAAATGAATATAGGATTGCAGCCACTTAACATCTGTGCATCTTTCTCTAGCAAGTGCAAGCCCCTTCTGTCAAGGACAACTGTGCACTCACAGAACCTGGCCTCATGGATCATGCAACCAGCAGGTGCTCTCCAGAAAGATGCTTTCAGAGCCTAGGAGATCCAGACACATTCAGACAAGACACACTATGCACTCACATATTATCTTGCTGGGACAGAACAATTCCCAGAATGACCAGATACAAAAGAGGACAGGGCTCCTGCAACTTTAATTGTTGTGATGAAGAGGGAATTTCACCAGGTTGGGGGGAGGGAGGAATCCACAAAGCCACACTGTAAAATAATCATAATCACAATCTCAAAGCCATACAGAAAAGAAATGTCTGGAACCGAGCTGAAAGTTGTGAGTACATATATCCCTTCGCATGTAGTATAATCATCATCATCACCTGCATCAGCACAAAAGCAGTTTTGGAGCCACATTTTTTGAAAAAAAATCATCATCATCCACACACACCTCACACACGGTCACCAAAGGCAATAAAAAATAAAATCTACATACCCCTGCATACCCACCCAAAGTGGGGGGAAACCCCACCCTTCCCCAAGATAATTTTTAAAAAAACTCCCCACACACACTTAACCGGGGGGGGGGGGGAGAATAAAAATCCACCCCACACTCATCCAAGGCAAAATAATCATAATCATAATCATAATGGCTAAAAATAGAATACAAATCCACCACACACCAACATACTCACCCATGGCAAAACTGATAATAGTTTTTAAACTCACCCAAGGCAACCCACTCTCTACACACATTCACCCAATTAAGAGTCTATCTACACTACTGCTATAAAACAGTTTTAAATGGTTTAAAACGGTTTATAACAGTTTTGAGAACTGTTGGGGCCCAGGACACGCTCCACAGACAGTTTTCAAAACGTTTCCAAAGTGTTTTATCCTGCGTGTGTAGATAGGCTCTAATTCATCAAAATCAGTACCCAAAGAATGGATAGAAAATCAGTAACAACTTATTTCATCATTGCAGCCAGAGATAAAATCCAATCTACCCCCCAACACCCCACTAGACTTGGATTGCAGCTAGAGACAGTTCATTTGGCCTGCATTACTTTAACACACACACACCACACACACAGGCGCACACAGGAGCAGCAATTCCCAGGTGGGCGCAGAGCAGAGGAACGTGCCAGTCCTTCTATTTTAAAAAGGGGGGAGATTAAGTTGAGGTAGCGCACTAGGTTAAAAAAGTCAGTTGAAGCCAAACCGTATTACCTGGTGGTTGGAGGGGATGAGGCACCCTCAGTGTAAAGCCCCCCTCTCTCTAGGTCTAGGGAGCAGGAAAATAAAATACCATCAGCTGCCTCAGCAGCCCCACTGGCCAGGCCCTGGCTAAGCAAACAGGGAGGGACCACGTCGGCCCAGGTGGAAGCGAACCCAGGCAGCGGCTGCAGCCGTAATAACTCACATGCTGGCCGGAGGCCCGAGCGCCGGGAAGAAGCCCGAGCAGCGGCTGAATCAAGGCGCGGCTGTGGAAGACGAGGAGGAGGACGGGGCAGGCGGCGCTGGCTGGAGGCCCAGGCGCCGGCGGGAGCAAGTTTGGGCGAGCCGCATGCAGTGCACGCGGAGGCTGAAAACGGAGGGGAGCTGAACAAAGAGCAACCAAATCACCATGTGCTCATAAAAACGGGGAGGAGGCGCCCTAACTGGCCCAGGCAGGTGCAAGGTGAGCCACAAGCACCGCCGCTGCTTTACCTCCTCTGCTGTGGCTTCTCTCTTCATGCCCCACTGCTTCAGCATCTTCCTCTGCTGCTTCTCCACCACCAATTCTCCGCTGCTGCTGCCACCGCCACCGGTTCTCCTCCTCGGGTCTCCTCCTCTTCCTCCTCCTCCTCCTCCTCCTCCATCCGTCCGTCTTCTCCTCCTCCTCCGTCTGTCTTCTTCTTCTCCTCCTCTGTCTGTCTTCTTCTTCTTCTTCTCCTCCTCCTCTGCCGTTGCCGCTCTCATCGCAGCAGCTCGGGCCCTGCTGCTGCTTCTGCTGTAAAAAGCCCCTGATCGGCCTGGGGAAGGGGCTAGAACGATGCGCACCCGGAAGTGCGGGTGTGCGTCGTTCCAGCCTCTTCCCCGGCCGATCTGGGCCTTGTTCTTGGCCAGCACAATTGCGCTAGCCAAGAACAAGGCCCGGATGGCGGGGGGGGGAGGCTGGAACGACGTGCACCCGGAAGTGCGGGCGCGCGTCGTTCCGGCCTCTTCCCTCACTGATCTGGGCCTTGTTCTTGGCCAGCGCAACCGCGCTAGCCAAGAACAAGGCCCAGATGGCACGGGAGAGGCCCAATTTTTCTGGACTTTGGGGGATATTTTAAAATTTCCCCCCCGGACTCAAATTTGGCCCCTTTTCCCTGACATGTCCGGGGGGATCCGGACGTCTGGTCACTCTATCCAGAAATATTTAAAGCTGATTGATAGTCAGAAAGCTTTAGCCTCCAATATAACGTACTTTCAAAATGCTATTCACTACAATAACAACTTGGTTTCCCAGTTACCATCTCAATGGTTCCAAAGATGGGTTCCAGACCCGATCAAGGGAGGGGAATGATTCTGGTCTGTTCCATCAGGTAATCACAATGGGACATTCTTGAAAGTCTTAACAAACCATCCCTGGGGAGCTGATCCATACACAGGTCACACATTGGCAGCTCAAGGGAACATGGCCAAAGCCTAAACAAAATCACAGGATGGATAAAAAATCTCAGGCACAAGTACTCCTGTGCTTATATTTAGCACTGGGAACTCCCCACCACCTGAGTCTGCAGAGAAAAAGTCCAACAATAAAAGTCAACCCCAATTTACCCTTTAACTGAGCAATTGATAACACACAAGATCATAAGGAAGGTAAAACCTCAGGCACAAGGGGTCCCCTGCTTCTGCTTTAGCATTGGGAACTCCCCATCACCTGAGTCAGCAAAGGAAGGGTCCAACAGTCAGAATCAAGCCCAGCCTGCTGCTATACTGAGCTGACCACAAACGAAAACACACAATCCACAGCAAATGTGAGTTCAAGTCTATGAAAAGCCTTAGAGTACTTTTCATGGCACCATCCTTAGTAATCCAAAGTCCAAATAGGAGAGAAACCATGCACAGAGTGCTTTCAGAGTCCCAAATGGTGAAGGATCCAAAGAGGGGTTACAGGCTATGAGTTGAAAGGTGACTCTTGCAAATGCTCCTCACTTTTGCTCCAGCTTACAAAGAGAAGTGTGGGCCTGTTCAAAACCACTTGACAAACAGAGCCTCTGTCCCATAAGTCATGCCTAGGCTGACCATATGAAAAGGAGGACAGGGCTCATGTAACTTTAGCAGTTGTAGAGAAAAGGGAATTTCAGCCAGTGTTATTTGTATGCAATTAGTTCCTGGTGAATTTCCCCCTTCATCACAACAGTTAAAGCTGCAGGGGCCCTGCCTTCTTTTGTATATGGTCACTCTAGTATAGTGCCTGCACCTTTAACTGTTGTGATGAAGAGGGAATTTCACCAGGAACTAATTGCATACAAATGACACTGGCTGAAATTACATGAAACATTAAAGTTACATGAGCTCATGCCTCTGTCCAAATTGGGTGGCAGTGCTCAACCCACCAAGATGATGCTACAAACTGAGTGACTCATCCAACAGCCCCCCCCCCACCTTTCTAACATTCTTAATTTCCCAAAGAAACCATGTAGCTTCAGGGTCAAGACAGGGAGTGAAAACTCTGACAGAGATAAGTTTGCACAGATCCTGACATTCCAAACTAGTTCCAATAAAATCTAACTACAAATGGCAAGGCCTCATGGCCTTGCTGAGACGTATACTTGACATTAATTGTTGTGATAAAGAGGGAATTTCACCAGGTGCTACATGCATACAGATTACACCTGCTGAAATTCCCCTTTCTAATATAACTGTTAAAGATACAGGAGCCCTGTCCTCCTTTTTATATGGTCACCCTACTATTAGATGGGGTGATATTGAGGCAAATTATTCTACCTAAAGGAAATATCAAATAGGTTATTTTATATAAATTGGATTATGAGAATATTGATCGATAATGAACCTCACTGCTCAAGAGTTTGAGTATAGTCCCCCTTCCACCCCGTTAGGAGTTGGGTGAAAAGGGGAAAATCCCTAGCTATTTCACAAACTCTCACACACCACAAAACATGCGCTCTGTATGGACTCTTCGAGAAAGGCCAAATTTACACACACACACACGCACACAAACTTTCTCCTCAGAGTGCAAGTATTGAATCACATAAAGCAGATATTTGCTGAAGTCTGAGAGCACTGTAATTTCATACTGCTCTCTGCACTATGAAATACTGAAGCACTGAAATCATAAAACTGAAGTAGTATAAAAGAAGGAAAGCCCTCTGTGTGTATATTAAGACAAATGGAAACAGTTCTGGGACTTTAAGAACATGAAACACTGCAGTGGTCCCAAAGATATCTGCAGGTCAGGGTTCAAATAGAAGCAAACTGCTTTAAGTGACAGACCATACGAGACCATATTGGGGGTTGGGGATGTTCCACGCTGCTTATTTCTACAAAATCCATTTCTTTCTAAAATTTTGAAAGGCATGGATACTTATGAAAAGCAGCCCAAAATCCACTCTCTTATTTTAAAGGACGACTATGTTTTGAAAAGTAGAACACCAAAAGAGAAAGTACCAAGAAAAGGCAACTTCTTAATTTCTTTTTTTTAATAGTTTTTACAAATCATCTATTCTTTATAAGAATAAATTGTTTATTCTGACCAATGAAATGGTCCATACATGTGAAAGCCTGGGACATTTAACTGTACCCCTCCTCCACCTTTATTTTGGAGTGGAGAGATATTTTATTTCATTTACTTTACTATTTGTTTTATTATTGGTACTAGCTGATATGCCCGGCATTCTTGGGGTCTGTGAATAATGTTTATGACATTTATTTGATACATAATAAATATCTCTGCAACTTATTCATCTTTAGGTTAGTTGGTTGTTTTTAGTTTGGTTGAGTTCGTAAATTGTTTTGTTAGAAGAAATGGAAAATTGTGTTAAGAAGAACTGGATTTTAAATCAGAGCTTTGTGATGAACCACATTTTTTTTTTGTTTTACCTGAAATGCCTACACCTCGCATCATGCCTTGGCTGGAGCAGCCGTCTAAACTTCAAAAACAATCAGGACACACAACAAGCAGCCAGAACACAGAATACTTTATTGGCATAATTTACTGTATAACATCTACATTGAACAGGTTTTGGCAGAGAGCCAGGATGGTCAAGGCCACTGGTGACGCGGCTCTTCTATCTGTCATAAAAATACTTAAAATCCAAAATTTCATGTTTTCAGATTTTTCTGGTACATTGTACAGCCAGACCTATCAGCATGCCAGATTTCAAGTTTCTACCCGGTGTTGCTTGGGCCCCTTAAAATATATGTCTTTGAGGTAATCATCTTAAAGTAGCAGGCCGGTGCTTGGTCTGAGTTTACCTTTACACAAATTATATTCTTTTTTTTTCTTCTTTCATCCTCATGACAACCCTCCAAAGTAGGCCAGTCCTAGGGCTGAGAGGTAATCTTAAAACAAATTAAATTAGTTTCTTCACCCTCCCTGCTCTCTCTCACTTTCTGTCGGATGTCAGGTGCTTCATGGACAATTCACTAGGCTGGCCTAGTGAATTGTGAGTTGAAGGCTTGGCAATTGTTGTGAGAAAGTGTGTTTCTGTTCTGTGCTTATCTGTGGCCGCTAGCTGAGGCCTTGAGTTCCTTGAGAACAAATGTATGTTTAGAAAAGGTGGGGGCTATCTTGCAAGCTGTCTCATGAGTTTGGATTACAGGCCTGAAGCCCTGTCTGTCAAAGTGGCTTGGAATTGCCAGCCTCCACCCTATAAACTGGGGCAAGTGAGGGGGATGCCCTTTGCTAGAAATCATCTGTTCTACTGTTACCATCTGGTTCTATGCTTGCCAAGAAACTCCTCGTGTTTGGGATTCTATCTGGTTTGGAGATGTTGGATGCAATCTGTACATGTTCTGTTGCATTTTGGACTTGGGATTTCTAAGAACTGTGCCAGGAAAAGTGCTCTGAGGCTTTTCATAGATTTGGGCTTGCAGATTACTGTTCTGGATTCGTGTTCTATGGCCTGAGTGAGAGCCTTCCCTTCATGGAGCCAAAGTACGGGCACTGGGAAGTTCTTAGGCTGATCGTTGCTGTTCTGGAATTCTGTGTGTGTGTGAACTGCGAGAGAGCCTCCTCTCAGAGCCTTTGTTACAGGCAGAGGGGTTTCCTATGTCGAAGAGTTTCATCCCCTGACATCTTACGTGATCAGCTCAGTGTTTCTGGCAGGCTGAGTCTGGTTCATGCAAGATAGTTTTGTCTTTGCCGGGCTTCATGCATCCCTGTGCTGGAGTTTCTCCTTGAGTTCTGCTCGTGTTCCTGATGAGTCAGTGTGTGTGGCTGCTGCTGACGGTTCACATGGGACAGGGGCAACTCTACATGTCTCCCCCTGAATGATTGCTGTTCGCATCAAGCCATTGTACCTGAAAGCTATCTGGTCCGTCTTCAGCTTCAAGTGTATGTATGCAGAAATGAAACCGTTATGCTTTAATTCTGTGTGATTTCACAGTAAAAAAGGAGTCTCACCATTTTGGAGTGTGTCAGTTTGCCTAAAGTTCATGAGCAGAAGCCTGGGGTGGGCTTGGGTCACGACACTTTCAAGGCATGGCCAGGGCTGCCTTGAAGCTGTCGCCATAATTTTTTCTTGTCCCCACAGAAAACAAAAACTACAGCTCCTGGCATGCCTTTTGCTGTGGTGCCTGACTTGCCCAATGGGAGTCCTGCTGCTGAAGCTCATGGGAAGTGAAGTCTGACTGAGCCAGTCCACACCACATTGTGTTATCGGTGCTCATATGTAGGCCGTGAGGGAGCTGGCTGGCTGGCTGACAGTTCACTTGGTTGTTGTTGGCAACGGGCCTGTTCCCAATGGGGCCTAGCAACTGAGGCAGCTGGCTCCAGGTGCTCTCCCTTCAGGCCCAGGAGGGTGCGCCACTATGAGATAATGGCTGCCAAAGCCTGATAAGTCTTCCCTCCTGCCCAAGGCATGCTGGGAGTTGCAGGCATAAGCCTAGGTCCCTGAACAACATGTTAATCTTTGAACACCATCTGAGATGTGGTGGAAGACAACTGGAGAGCAGGCCATCTTGGTTGTGGCACCCTGCTTGTGTATTTCTAAATAAAGTTTATGATTTTTATGTAAAAGCCTGACTATATCATTGAGACAGAAGAGTGAATGAAGGATTGACTGATAAAGCTAAGGATAGAATGAAATGGTGGGCAGGGTTAGTGGTGGCCCATTTATGTGGGTTGTTTCCTTTTATGTGGAATTGGGTCGACTGCTTAAAGACCAACATTAAGAGTTGGGGTTGTAAAAGACATGCAGCAGCCACCAACCTGTGCACTCACAATGGCCACCAAAGGACAGTAAGTCTGGCCTCCTCCCCAAGGCATGCTGGTAGGTCTGCCCAAGGCATGCTGGGAGTTATAGGTGTAAACCTAGTTTTTATTAATTTTTAAAAAAGTACTTAACCACCCCCACCCCCCAAATCCATGTTTTTAGCTTTTTCTGGTACATTGTACAGCCAGACCTATCACTGTGTCACCATGTCAAGTTTCTAACTCATCTGGAAGTGGGTAAACATTTCCGGACATATGTGACACACACATACTTTCCGCTTTATAGGTATCAATTATGTTTTTATCCCATCTTTCCTGCAAGGACCTCAGGGTGGGGGGGTTATTAATCACTATCACACCACCCACACTACTCCCAAAACAACCCTGTGTAATGGTGAAAGGCTTTAGGTCACCCAGTGGGCTTCATGGCCAAGTGATTACTTGAACCTGGGTGGAGCTTGTCCTAGTCAAATCCTCAAACCACCACAACACGTACAGTTCTCAGGAAAGGCTGAGGCTTTACTTACTGGTAGACCCCTTTTTGAATAAGGGTCACTCCCCCACAAAAAAATAAATATGATTGGTTTATTTATTTATTACATTTTTATACTGCCCATCAGCTGAAGCTCTCTGGGCAGTACACAATGTAAAAAGTGCACAATTAAAAGCCTGCCACCAGTCGGGCTGGTCCTCCTGACCAGGGATGTCTGTCATTGGGAAATCCATTGCATTTTGGGCTTGATGGATTCCCCTGGTGTACTCAGCTAGCATTTCTGGGCCAAGACATTGGTTTCCCCCCAAAATCTGGCTCTTGTTTTTTTATTATTATTATTATTATTATTATTATTATTATTATTATTATTATTATTTGTGCAAAAGAAATTGTGAAAATTCTGGCCAAAATTTGTGTAATTTCCACAAGCTGTGGCCACAATTTGTGTAATTTGCAGCTGAATTGTGCACAAATCACTATTTGTGTAAATTAAAAAAATGTGAACATCCCGGAATTGGCCAGTTTGTGAAAATGAGCCAAAGCCCAGGTGGGCACAACCCAAGCTCCAGCCCCCAAACAGATTTCTCTGACATCCCTAACCTCAGCAGAACTACATCTCCCATGATAACCCAGGGTTTTGTGGCCTGCCATCCTGCTACCCATCAAGTCATGATGACAGACAGGAGGGGAGGGAAAGAGAAAAAAACCTTTTCGTCCTTTATCTCTCTAAGTGGCTGTTGCCACTGCATAAAGAGTAAGTAAAGGGAAAGAGAGGTTGTGCCGTTTGGGATATGGGAGTTGGAGGGGAAAGCATTGGAAGGATCTGACTGCTGCCAGGGAAGGGTGGAGCATTCTCCTAAGCCAATCAATCTTTTTTTTCTAATCCAGTCTTCCAGGGGAAAAATAGAAGAATTGTGAGGCAACCTTGGGAGGGCTTGTTATTTCTATACACATCACACATTGCATTATGCATTATGTGGTGAAAGGGAAGGGTTTGCATTTGCACTTCCACCATTGTGCTGTCTAGGTAAACATCTGAACTCTTGGCCATGTTAAACTTCTGATGTGTGCACACTCTGGCCATGTTCAAAGATGTTGGGCACAAAGATGGGGGTCGACAAAATGATTTAGATAAGGTAACTGGGTGTGAGGGGGGCGATGCATGGGGGAGTCTCTTCTTTTTAACTAAAAGAAATGCCTTGTGGGGACTGGGTGCCACCACAAAGCTCTTCCCACCTCCTCCCTGCTGCATGGAATTTGGGTGGGATGTCGTTGGCTTACCTTTAGATGAGGTGACTGAGGCAATTCTCATTTCTGTTGATTTTGGGGATCTGGACCCAGACACATTGGGGTGATCTGGAGGCAGCTGCAAGGCTTTTGCGTGAGATATATATGTATATATTCTTTAAACAAAAACCTACGGCTTACAAAAACAATATTAAGGCTCTACAGTTTCCAACCAAGCAACAAAATGCAGGGAAATTGGGAGTTAAGGCTCCCAAGCCTTAACGCCACATCCTCCCTAAGGAGGCAGAAAGTGCAAGTGAAATTCTCATTCTCCCAAAGCAGATAAACCATGAGGACAGGACAAGCTGCAGCTTGTGCAAAATGCAGCGGCCAGATTGATAACTGGAACCAGTAGGTTCGAACATATAAGACCTACTCTGGCCCACTTGCATTGGCTGCCTGTATGTTTCCGAGCCCGGTTCAAGGTGCTGGTTTTAACCTATAAAGCCTTACACGGCTTGGGACCACAATACCTGATGGAACGCCTTTCCCGACATGAACCTACCCGAACACTACGTTCAACATCTAAGGCCCTCCTCCGAGTGCCTCCTCCGAGGGAAGCTCGGAGGTCGGCAACAAGAGAGAGGGTCTTCTCTGTGGTGGCTCCCCAATTGTGGAACGATCTCCCCAACGAGGCCCGCCTGGCGCCAACATTGTTATCTTTTCGGCGCCAGGTCAAGACTTTCCTCTTCTCTCAGGCATTTGGCAATATCTGAGGAGCCTGGGTTTGTTTTGTTTTGTTTTTGTAGTTTTTTGAAGTGTTGAAGTGGTTTTTAAATGTACAGATTGTGTGTATGTTGTATGTTTTTGCTGTTTTAATTTTTGCATATTGTTTTTAATTGTTTTTAATCCTATGTAAACCGCCCAGAGAGCTTCGGCTATGGGGCGGTATACAAATGTAATAAATAAATAAATAAATAAATATGATATGCAGAGGTGACTGTGGGGTTGTGTAAAACTCATGAAGAACTACTTAGGGCCACCTACGTTTTTGTTTAGAGCAGCCCTTCCCCAACCTGCTGCCCTCCAAAGGTGTTGGTCTACAACTCCCATCATTGCAAGTCAGTATGTCCTATGGTCAGGAATGCTGGGACTTGTCACCTCTGCATATCATATTCCCCATCCTGTCCTCGTGGTTTATCTGCTTTGGGAGAATGAGAATTTCGCTTGCACTTTCTGCCTCCTTCAGGACGTTGTGGTGTTAAGGCTTGTAAGCCTTAACTCCCAATTTCCCTGCTTTTTGGTGCTTAGTTGAAAACTGTAGGGCCTTAACATTGTTTTGTAAACCTTAGGTATTTTGTTTAATGAATTTCATGGCTTTGTATAACAGATGACTATAGATTATACAGTTGACAACCAAGCCAACATCAGCGAGGATGTTATACCATGTTGGCATCCAATATAAAATCAAAGCTAGTGATTCTATCCTCCTCCCATATGGGTCTGCCCAGACCCTAAGATCATCCTCAGGGGTCCGTCTCCATAAGCTCTTGCCAAAAGAAGCGAGGCAGGTGGGTACCAGGAGGAGGGCCTTCTCTGTTGTGGCAACCTGGCTGTGGAATGCGCTCCCTAGAGAGGTTCACCTGGCACTTAAATTATACACCTTTTTATTTTCTCAGTATTTTAACAGGTTATTAGCTTAATTTTTAACTTTGCTGTTTTAAATCTTTTTTTAAAAAAATTGTATAGATCTCTGCATTGCTGCTCGGTTTTACTCTGGTTGTGCTTTTATACTGTATTTTATATTATGGTTTTAGACTGTTTGTTTCATATTGTAAATGTTTTTAACTGTTTTAATTTTTGTAAACCGCCCAGAGAGCTTCGCATATTGGGTGGTATAGAAATGCAATCCAATCAATCAATAATAGTGTTATGTGTTGCACCCACTTTTCAAAACAATAAATGAGCCCCAGAAGTTATGCTCTCTCACTTGAAATCTGCGGGGTCTCATCTGAACTTTTCAACAGCCAGTGTCCAGAGTTAAAAGCTTTTTATGACTGCCTCAGGAAAAGGAAGCATTTCATGTTTTCTGTCTGTATTTGGAGATAACTTGAAATCAAATTAAAGATAAAGACATGAAACTTGGCAGCATGGTAGCTCTTAAGTAGAGCTTTAGGCATGCCATGTTGGAAGCAGATTGGTTCATGCCTTGATTTTTAGGAATTTCTTTGAAGTCAAACTTTTTTTAAAAAAATCCTAAAAATCAAGGCATGAACCAATCTGCTTCCAACTTAGCATGACTCAATTCTTGAACAGGCTGCTTTTCCACCCATAGATATTTACTCAAAAGTAAGACCCATTGAATTTGTTTGTTTTTTGAAAAGCAACATACCTGCTTTTAGATTAGCCAGTCTCATTACACTATGTGTGCTATGAATGCCTGCAAGGCCCAGCCAGGGGTGGCCAGCAAATTTAACCCAAGGGTGGAGGGTGGGATTCCATCAAGTTCATCTGAGAATGGATGCTGCAGAACATAGACCTTCCAGGAGTGTTGAGGCCGGATTTCTGGCAGACCCAGCCAGGCAACTTTATGGCCTGTTACTCCCTTTGTTTGGTAGCCCACAGGAGCAATGTGTGCATATGGGGGGGGGGGGGCTAGGAGGGATTAAAACCCTATTCCAAGGGGAGATCTGAAGACCAGGTTATCATGGATCCAGAGAAAAGATAGCCCAAAATACTCTCAAAGCCAAAGGAAAGCATGTTCCAAAAGAGAAAAGAGAACTCTTCTTCTTCTCTCCAAAGGGAGGCAAGGAGCAAGCTGAGTCTGCTTTTCAGAAAGCCAGGCCAGCTTATGAACCAAAGTTTCAGTCCCATTCAATTCCATAGCTTCCTTGTGGTGGGGTCTGAAACCAGGCTGCTTAGTGGTTAAACTAAAACCCAACAATCATAAGGAATAATAACTAAGGGAATTCCACTAAGGCTAGAGAAGGCAGGCGGCCATTTTATTCTCAACATTCTAATCTAGCTAAGGCACGAGGGAGGAGGAGAGTGATGCTACTGAGCATGTCTCGCACTATGCCTGAAGAGAAGAAGGCCTCTGCATTCTAGGGTGACCAGATAAAATCCAGGTCAGGGCTCATGTAACTTTAACAGTTGTAGAGAAAAGGGAATTTCAGCCAGTGTCATTTGTATGCAATTAGTTCCTGGTGAAATTCCCTCTTCATCACAACAGTTAAAGTTGCAGGGGCCCAGCCTTCTTTTGTATATGGTCACTCTAGTATAGTGCATGCACCTTTAACTGTTGTGACTAAGAGGGAATATCACCAGGAACTAATTACATACAAATGACACTGGCTGAAATTCCCTTTTCTCTACAACTGTTAAAGTTACATGAGCCCTGACCTGGATTTTATCTGGTCAGCCTACTGCATTCACTTGAATATGATGAAAAAAATATTCATTAAAAAATCAACTGAAGAGATTTTTTTTAAAAAGAAAAGCTATTCCACAAACTGCAAGGAAGGAGGAAGAAGACACCACCACTGGATTACTTAGTAAGGGCTTATTTTTTTTTAACAAAAATCCATGACATAAATAATCGCCAGTCATAATTATTAGAATCATTCTGATTCAGAGAGGGTGTTTTTTTTCTAATTTAAACTGCCATCCTTCCCTCAAACTTTCACCAATCTTCTTGCCATTTTCAAGTTATGTAAAACCAACAATTCTTCCTGTCACATGTAAATTTCACGAAGATTGGTTAAACATTTTTGATTTTATGAATGTTAGAATGACCCTCCTTCCCCCAATTACCCCTTTAACATGGAGGAATGCTTTTTTCCCGGTTCCTGCTTAACAAAGGAGGCACTATTGTGCCTCCGTTAATATCCACTGCTTGACTAAAGGCAAGCCATCCCCACTAATTCAGGTTTATTTTAAAGTGACATTTTAAAAAACGAAAACAAGAATTAGGTAAGCACCTCCACAAAAAATCTTCAAGAAAATCTCTCCCTCTCCCTCAAAACAGCAGAAAATCCCCACTCCCATTATCACTGGTCAGTGGGAAGAGGGGAGGGAAAGAATGTGGGTTTGTTTTGGAACAGCACTAATTGTCTGGTCTTGATAGCAGGAAACGGTCACGTTTCAAGTCTCCAAGTTAACCCATCACTTGGTGATAACGGAGTAAATACCGATGGAGAAAGATTTAAAAAATATCATTAATAAGGATGCTTGGGAAATTCAATCTTTGCAAATTCTTCACTCCTAGACTAATGTGTGGGTTGAAACTTAGTCCTTTGCAGTTCCGAAATGTTCTGACACAAATCATGGCTAAACAAGCATATCAAAAGCCATATAAAAATGTAAAAGTGTTTAACACAAAAGGCAGAACAAAATACATCTTTTGAGAGAAAATGCTTTTTAAAAAGCTCTTTTAAATGCAGATTTTAAATGTCAGGATATATTTGTTTTTTAAAAAATCCTAGATTGATGCAAAATGCCAGATGGAATGGACAGTTCAACACCTGTGAAAGTGAAACTGAAAGGAAATAAACTGATTTGTCTATCCCTAGTAACTAATACTTCCCTGGAGAATGGAACATACAGGTGAAGAGACCATAAACGCATAATTCAAGCAGCTAAGGGCAGGTCAGGTGCTGTTAAGAAAAATGATAATGTCAATAATACAATACTCCACAATGCACTGAGCCCTGTTTTTGTTTTCCTGGCAATGCACTCACATGGAGAACTAGTGTGTAATTGAAAACTTCCACAGATATAACCAAAATGTACCAGAATCACAGCTGCAGGTCTTATTTTATTTTGGCTGCTGATTCTCTCTGGGGCCATTACCACAATTTGTATGAACCAAATTCCTTGAATGTCTGAACTGGCACAATGAAGTGGCTCACCAGAAGATGAAGATAAAGAAGACCTCAAGGCCCACTCCAGCTAGACTCCCCACCCTGGTCCAGCAACAGGGCCAGTTGCAATCATCTGCCCTGTGGAAAGGATTCCAGAGACAGGAAGGTTGATGAGGATAACACCAAACGTTTCACTCTGTTTCAGCTGGTCACTCCCCATCCCAGGGCCATCTTCAACCAAATGCCCTGAAGGAAAGATCATCATCATCATCACATTCGTAATACTCTTTATTGTGATTTTATTATTTTTATGGTCCTTGTAAGCCATTTTGGTAGGATTTGTAACCTGAAAGGTGGCCAGTAATTATCGTAGGAGACTTATCATCCTGTTAGGAGTATTTCTGCAGACATTTCTTATCAACCCCCTGAAGAAGGCCTTAAAAAACAACACAGGCTGAAATGCGTTGGGCTTTGAAATAAAGTATTTTAGCATCCTGAGAACCGTCTTCTCTCTTTTTTTTGTCCTATAAATAATGGCAATATATACCAAAATGAATAAACATAATGGTGTGCTAGAATGTGTTACTTTATACATTGCTATCTCTAGTAGGGATGCTGGAGAAATTCTAGATGGGCTAAAATGAGCTTGGATTTCTAAGAATCCGACTTGGGGAATCTGCTATAGACCGGCCTCTTTAGGCTCTGCAGAGTCCACGGACTTTTGATTTTTTTTTTTTTTACTTTCCTGAAATTTATGCACATTAATTTGCAGCAAAATACATACATTTCTGCTGAGACATTTACCATGCTGGAAAATATACGCAGGGGAAAGTCAAATGGAATGGGGGGAAAAGACACTAAATATTATGTACTAACACAAATTATGTAAATTGTTGCAAACTACCTTGCAGAATTATTTGCGTATTTTTCCACATAACAGAAAAAGAAATAGAATCCATCTGTGAATGGACCCAGA
The DNA here is from genome assembly GCA_029215795.1 of Anniella stebbinsi. NCBI lineage: Eukaryota > Metazoa > Chordata > Lepidosauria > Squamata > Anniellidae > Anniella > Anniella stebbinsi. The sequence continues at coordinate 5,328,645 of JARDYH010000006.1, forward strand.
ACAAACAACATCGCACAATCCATGAAATGCACGTGGGATGGCTTTCACAAAATCTGGACATCCCTAATCTTTAGTGGCATCAACAAACATTTTGGTTGGCTGCAATGTAGAACATGCCGCTGCCGCATACAAAAATGAGTGTGTCTGCAGTTTGCTCAGCTATTAGGAAGCTGAACAAATTAGATGTGTATTTCCACACACATTATTGCATGGAGGGAGAAATCTTGCAGCAAAGTGAAACAGGGATTACAATTCAAGCAGCAAAATAGAGGCGTAAAGAAAATGAAGTGAGCTAATGGCCGAGCTCTCTGTCACGACACAGCCTTTTCATTCATGGGAAAATCCTTTCTAATTAACCTCTTTTCTACATGCAGGGTCCTGGCCCACTTTAAGGGACTATCCATGAAAAATTCCTTGTGGAAATCCTTTGGATTAAACCTAACTGATAGGGTACCCCAATATGGAGGACCACCATGTAAATTGGCTTCCAAGCTCCAGTTATAGCATTGACAGCAGCCATTAGAGTCATTTGGCAAGTAGCAAGAACCTTTTCCTTTCCTTTCCTTTTAACTTTTCAGAGCTCTTCTTCCTCTTTTTGGAAGTGTAGCACATCTCACCCTATCTTTTTGTTCACGGATGCTATCACGTACACCCACACTGAGCAAATATGATGCTCAGTCCTGATGACTTTTGCATTAAGGTGTAAAATCGCTCTGCATTAACAGAAGTGTAGACTTGTCCATGTTGAAACCTTGAAAATCCAAGCCTGGAAGTGAGGGGGGCAGGAATACAGAGAGGGGCACAGAGGACAGGCCATGTTCATAGTAAAACCTCCCCTGCGCTCCACTGCAAGTAGACTTAACAGCAGTTCAAATGAAATCAGTGCAGCACAGTCTTACACAGCATGGTGTAACAGCTGCTGAAAGTGCAGTCATTTTCTCCTGTAAATAGGGATGCTTAAAACCAGCAAGACCAGCTTTGTACCTCTGAGAAGCAGGTCTGCAGGGTTTAAAAATATTCCCCACTGCTGTTCCCCCTATTATGTTTTCAGATTGGCACAATAAATCTCTCCCTGACCCTGCTGGGATTCATTGTTGTCCACCTTTTTGCTGTAGGAGCCAACAAATCCAAATATGTATATATCAAATTGAGCTCTAGTAATCCAGTAAACAGTCAGCAGCCCATCATCTAGTGTCACGTTTCACAAAGCAGGGCAAAACTGGGGGAGCGTGAGGACTTCGCTTGAGTTTGTTTTCGATCAGGAATTACCCAGGTCACACTTTCCAGACCGTAAACAGACTCGAATATAACCTGCGGTCGAAGTCTGTACATTTGTGAGTGAAAGGGGTGGGGGGATGAAGAGCTGAGGCACAGATATATGGTATCAACTTGGTCCACATTTATCTAGAAGATCTATGGAAGGAGATTCTGTGCAGGTTCTAATCTATGCAGGCAGCTAGCATGGCAGTGTATCAGGTGAGACATTCTGTTGAGTGGCGTCTGTGAAATCACCCACCCTCAGGACTACCTCATTTGGGTGTGGAGAGGCCTTCCTGTTTCAGCCCCTCCTGGGGCTACAACACTCTGAGGCTGCCTCTACACGAGACGTTTAAAGCTCTTTGAAGTCTCATTAAAAATTTTACCTCTACAAGAGCGGAGCGTAAATCGGGAGTTGAGGCGCTTTATCTCTCCGATTATGCGCATTATCGAATGCGCGTTAAATAGTGAGTTTTATTTTGCTCCGGCCGTTAAAGCGCATTTTGCCTATGTGAACAAGCGATTCTCTGCATTAACTACTTGTAAAGCGCATTTCAAACAACCGGTACGGCCACCAGCTGTGCGCTCAATTACCTCTTGCGTACAAGCATTTACGATAAAGCGCTTCAGCGATTATGCGCATAATCGGCTAACCAGGCGTCAAACAGAATCCATCTAGAGGGGGTCTGAGTTGGTGAGTTAGGGTTCCTCTGGATGGCCTGTTTCTGTCGATAGGCCCTCGCACTTGCAGCAGTTCATTTACATGACGCTGCCATGAGTGCGAAGGCATCTAGTGCGACTTTTTTGGAGCAGGGCGGGCAGCCCAAAGAAAGGGGATGGAGCAGCGAGCCATAAGCTCGCTGCACCACCTCCACTGTCCTTCCCCCCCCCCTCCATTCTTTTTTTTTTTTAATCAAAAAAATAACTTACTGGAGAGTAGGGGAGCCGATGCTCCAGCCGCCCCTCCAGCTGGCGCTGTGTCGCACCACGAGTGGCGGTGCAGCCAGCGCCAGGAAAAGCTGCCATCGCGCCTCTTACATCAGGACTGGCGTAAGAGGAATCGATTCGCAGTGCAATGCCGGGGAGTCGCCACTGCGCAGAGCTCCCAGTGTCGTGAAGATGAGGCCTTAGCCTCAGAGGGAATCCTTTTCTCTCTGCTGAGTCTTAGGCTTTACCTATCACTGGGAAGCATCAAGCATTACCTATCTCTGAGAAATTGTCTCAGGATGCTCACCAACTTTGACCTCATTAAAGGTGCCTGCACATACTTGCCAAAGAAAATATGACCAAATCAACCTAACACACCATAATTGAACCAAATTAATCTATAACACCACACTAACGCCTTCCAGCTTACACTGTAGAATGGGTGAAAAAAAGACCCATTGCCAAGAAGCAATCAGACAATATGCCAAAAATTCCTACTTGGCACCAACAGGCAACCAGCAAAGCCCACACTGAATATAGGGAGGGAGGAAGCCGAAAGTCAAAGATGGTGAGGGGATAAGCCATGAGGGCTAATATTGCCCCGTGAGCTCCACCCCTCAGCTAGCACAGTTTGCATGGGGACCCCGCCTCATGCTCCTTTCTTGCTGCTTCTCCCCCACCCCCAGCCCCCCAATGTCCTCCTCATACCAAGTCAAGCCAGGTGTGGGGGGAGGTATTGCGGTGCTTGCAATGTGATTCATGACTCCCCCCTTCCAAATGCATTTGACAGCATGCATACATTTTGGAAAAAAAAAAAAACCCCACGCATGATAATATGTGTACTTTGGGGAAATGCCTAGAAACATACTTTAATCAAACTGAAAAGAATGTGTACATTTCAAATATGGATGCAACTGATGCGCACATGTGGAAAGATATGCACAAAAATGCACGCCCATTTTCAAAAAGCAACAAACAAAATCCCAGTCTCTGATATGGATGTGAGACTGAACAAGCTTCAAAGCGGGATTTGGAGGACTTCGACGAACCCATATGCACATCTGTAGGCCGAACTAGATGTGACTGCGAGGGCAGTAAACCTATATATACCAGTTGCTGGGGAAGATGGGCAGTGGGGCACCTATGTCCTGCTTGTGGGTTCCTGGTCAACAGCTGGGTTGTCACTGTGTGAACAGAGTGCTGGACTAGATGGACCGTTGGTCTGATCCAAATGGTTCTTCTTATGTTCTTATTTGCAACCACATAATTGCCCCAATGGAAGGAGGCATCTGATTTTAGAAGCAAAAGGGGGATGTGGCTTTCCGCCCTACAGTCCTTCTTTTTAGATACCTTCTCCTTAGCCAGGATACTGGAGATCTGTCCCCAAGGCAAGTGAATTGGGGGGGGGGGGAAGAGAGAGAGATTGAGAAGAGAGAGAAAGGTTGCAGGACAATAACTCACAGGCAGAAGGCCCCTCTGTTCTTCAGCCCCCGTTGCTTTTAAAATCACAAACACACACACACACACACCACACAGCCTTCCTTCTTTGACAGTTCTGTGTGTAAAAAAAAAAAATCCCAGTGCTGTTGTTTTTTACCAGCTTGAATAAATAGGGCCTAGACAGGTCAATGGTTTGACTTCAGTATATCACAGCTCCATACGTTAGCATGCAAACTAGTGTAACACAATCTACAGATTGCTCCAAAACAGCTGAAGCCTGCTCCACGGGATCATTCTGCGAGTCTATTTAGAGGCCATGACTGATTTATTGATTGGACTTGGCCAAATCCTACAAAAATTCCATGTCTGATGACTAGCAGGAAGCACACAGTTCACCTCCTGCTGCTGGGAGATGTCAGATTCACACTTTTTGAACAGAAATGAAATCTAATCAAAGGGGCAATCTCTCCTCCAATTTACTTCCAAACCCAGGATCCTCTTATATTAGTAGACATGACTTCTGGGCATTTGCTATCGGCAATTCTCACTTAATCCATTAAGAGAGAGGGGGAAATGTTTTGCAGATATTTAGTATACGTAACACCTTAAAGTCTAACGTTTCCATCACCTGCTGAAAGGTTATTTCAGCTTGCTACTCAAATAGGAAACTATAAAATGTAATGTAATTACCTTTCGGCAAATACTGAAACAGAGTGAAATGCCCTTAGCCCTGGAAATCTAAAACACCCAAAATAAAGATGACCTGACTGACAGCAAACCCTTAATTTATTTCTTCTCCTTTTAAGGAGATCCACCACCTTGCCTGGAGTGACTGACTGACAAAGTACAGATCAGAGGTCACTGAAGAATAGTTGCCACCCAAAATCATAGGTTATTATACTTTCTATCACTAAAGAGACAACCCAATTACTTTTGATGAATACCCCCTTCCAGAGCAAGGTTCAAAATTATTTAATGATTGTAGCATTGAAAGGGATACTAAAGGTCACCATTACTCCTGAGAAACCATGCTTAGTTTAACATACAGCCGTGTGAGCAAATACCTTTTCCATCCAGTGATACACTGGAGGTGGGACAAGCATTCGAAGCAGGGGCTGTCTGACTATGCAGAACCAAAGCAGGCCCCCTCTCCTGATTATTCTGGTTTCCCTGGAGCACCCAACACAGCCTCCATCTTCCCCAAGGGAAGGAGGGTTGCTCTAGGAAAGGGCAGATGTAGGTGGATATTCCCATAGGTTCTATGGGATGCAGAGAGCACCATCTTTTCACACTGGGAATCTGGGACTTGACTTCATAGAGTTCATCTGTTCCTGCTATGGAAACTCTGCAGGTGTTTATCAGTGGGAAGTAACATACAGAACATCAGTTCCCATCAGGGATCATTGGACATTTATTTATTTAATTTATTTAATTTATTTATTATTAAACAACCTTCATCCAAGGAAACCTTGGTGGTATACAAGAGGCATAAAAGGCAAAATATGCCACAAGTATAATAAAACAAAGCAACATCACAATAATAATAATAATAATAATAATAATAATAATAATATCCAAAGCCACAAAAACAGAATGAACAAAACATAACCCAGCATCACACTTTAATTTGCCCAGACATTTTAGTAAGCTTTAATGTGACACTGAAATGATAAGAATACACCAATCAACTTGGAGGCCATGCCAAAGATGGGATGTCACTACTGAAAAAGGCCTTCTCCTTTGTTCTTACCCAACAATGTTCCCCCACTAAAAGAATATGGGGAAGAGCCTCCTCTGAAGATCCTAACACATGAGTAGGTTTTTGTTGTTGTTTATTTGTTTGTTCTTTAATCACAGAGTGATGTTGACATGGGATGGAGTGGACCTATGGCTGAACCTATGTGAAACTGATATGGGCCAGAAAAAGATGGATTTGTCCATCCCAAATTCACAGCTTGTGAAAGCAATAAGGCATTTTCAGCGCCTTTCCTGAGGGCAGAAGAAAGCCACAATGGAGCAGGAGAAAGTCAGAAAGAGGACTAACCAGTAAAGGCAGGAACAGCAGCATCTTTTAACAACAACAACAACAACAACAATCCTCTAACAAAAAGTCTTCCTGTAGCTTCAAGTGGCACAGTTCAGCTATATTTGTGAGATCATCAGGCTGTCATATTTCCCCACAATGCCTCATCTTTTCTCCCAAAAAGTGAGGAACCCTCCCTCCCCCCACTCGCACTCCTTACCTACTGCCGTCCCCTGCTGTCTCCGCTGGCCTCTGCTGCTTCTGGACTACTGAGAATTAAGCTTTGTGGCATAGTTCTCAGTAGAGCAACAATGAGCAGGGTGATGACGTCACCCGGTGCAGTGTTGCTCTACAGAGAACTAGGCCGCAAAGCCTAATTCTCAGAAGTACAGAAGCAGCGGAGGCCAGTGGAGGCAGCAAGGGACGGCAGCAGGTAAGGAGCACAAGTGGGGGGGAGGGAGGGCCGTCCCAAAGTTTTCCCCATAGACTTGCACTGGGGGAAAGCTTTCTTTCCCGCAATGCAAGCCTATGGGGAAAACACTTGAAATGGGGGGGGGCTGTAATCGGATCGGAACTTCCGATATTTATCAGATATTGGATCTGATCAAATACGGGTACCCCCCGATATGATTGGATCCAATATTTTTAATATCAGAAATTCCAATCCGATTCCGATATTTCTGGCCGTGCACATCCCTACTTACAGGGGAATAAGCCCCAGAGCACCTTCAGATGGGGCGGGATTGTGTTCCCTTACTGTGGCTCTGCTTCCTGCTTCTCTTCCACATTTGCAATGAGCTGTAATTATGCACAGAAGAGAGCAGCAATCACATGGTCCATACAATTCAATGGGACTGCACCCTACCTAGTGGGCATTTTAGAGCACAACTTCGCTTGTACACGGCAGGAAAACCCAACAAATACTGATGCATTTTCTGGGGTTTATTTTTTTACTGCTAAAACCGGGGAATGGAGCAGGAGATGTGCCAGAGGCTGACGTCGTCGCCAAAATGACCCATGAACAACCGTGAGAGGCTAGTCACGAGCATGCTATGAAACACTCATTTAAAGAAACTCCCACTGAACAGAGCAGAGCTTCTGAGTAAACATGCACAGGATTACTCTGCAAGTTGTCATTTTATAAACTAAAAGCAATGGAGTCTGTGGCTTCTAAAGAAGGAGCTCAGACAGACCTGTTGATGGATTGAATTTTTTGAGCTCTAAGATATCCTTTTTGCAATGGGCTAGAATGGCAAAGACCCAGAATGCTCCAGCCATCTGCTTTCCCCCTTCTGTATGTTAAAGCTGCCTGTTTTCATCCTGTCTCTCTCCCCCCACTCCACCCCGCTGAATTCCTTTTAACCTCATTTCCCCCTGTCTCTGTGCCATTGTCTTCCTTGATGTGGCTGCTGCATTTGCATCTTTAAAATACAGGGCAGGAATGAAATGTCAGAGCTCCCTGACGTTTTATTCTTGCCATGTATTTCATTGGGAGGAGTAAAATGTCAAGTAAACGGCAATTACACAATGAATACATGACATTTTATATAGTTGATGGATAAGCAGGGGGGGAAATAGCTAAAATTGTGTCTTTACTGATGAGAAGGCAAAGAGGAAATTACAAAGGAATGGAGCAAGGGAAACACTGTACCTCTGTTTTGTTTTTTGTTTTTTTATGAATTGCCCTGGGTTCACTCAATATTCCTGATACAGACCTCAAATTACTTGATGTGTGGCATTTCGGGAGCATGAAGTTGAGTGATTGAAGGGCAAAAAAGAGTGGAAATGATTTTTTTTTTGTATGGATTTTTAGCACTCACCCTTGATTGACAATGTTGGCAACTGAAATCCTTGGTATTATCTATGCAACTGCCGACTCTCACTCATCACATCCTCACAGCTGAGTTCCTGGTTCCTGGGTGACCTACAAATAACCTTTCGGAAGGAAGGGTAATATAATAACATTCATTTCCTGAAAGGGCATGAGTGACAAGTTGGTGATGATGGGTATTTTTCTTGGAGAGATACCTGTCCACAACCACATAGATCACAAACCATTCAAGATGACCAGGGCCAGGTCTACCATTAAGAGAATGAGGTGTCTGCCTCAGGCAGTAGATGCTAGGGTCAGGTTGGGGTAGAGAACAGCAGCAAGGTGTTGGAGAACAGAGCTCTAAGTGCCACAAAACCTGTCATCCATCATGTAAGTCAGGCTAGGCAGAAAGTAGACCTCCAGATGTTTGGGACTTCAACTCCCAGCACTCCTGATCATTGGCCATGTTGGCAGGGGCTTCTGGGAGTTGAAGTCCAAAACATCTGGAAATTACTTTCTGCCCATCCCAAGTCCAAGTAAACCCGCTGCCCTTGGGTGCAGTTGATACAGATAGCACCCCCTCTTGCATCTCCTTCACGATGCTTCACCCACAGCTAACGGAGCCAACTAACTAATATAGAAAGCAAAATGTGACCTTGTTAAAGAAGCCTGTGTACATGTTGTGATAAGATAGTTGCTGTATGAAACTTGCAAAGTTGGTCGAAGGGCATGGCCCACTTACCCTACCTGGAGATGGACATGCGTAGCAGAACTGGGAATTCCCCAGTGTTGGCAATAGTTCACTTGACATTTAGCTGATGCAATTTTCTTAGTAGTTACATGTGGCTAACTTTTGTCTATAAAAACCTCACCCACTTCTTCCCAGGCAGAGTAGTTCGGACCAGACCCCTGCTGGAAAGTCTATTCTCCTGAGCACTCAGCCCTTCCTTCTTTCCCCTTTTCTAAGCTTTGTACTAAGACCAACGCTTCTGGAAGAATTGTTTCTTCAACACAGCGGAGGATGCTGTCCCATTGCCAGTATTGAAATGAGATTAAACTGCCTGTCTAGTCAGCTATTGCACATGGAATGGGGTGGTGGTGAAGGGGTGCTATCCTGTCATTGACTTCAATCAGCAAAATGTCTTGGACTGTCTTGAATCAGATGAAAATAGTCTGAACTGGTACCACCTACCTTTTTATTCCACACTTTGGAGTAGGCTGCATATTTAGTGTAAATCTAGAGTCTCCCTTCCTCCCTACGAATGGTCCATTTATTACACATGCACTGGGGAAAAAAAATGAAGCCGATTTGTAACTCTTGATTTAGCTGTTCCATTTCCTAAAAATGTAGGTCTAAATATTACAAATGATTAAAATTTTTCTCCTCTTATTTGAAAGGGGTTCCATTAGTATGATGCCAGCATCATGGAGGATGATTGATGATCCACATGCTTGTGATTTCTTTCCTACGGCACATCCTTATGTATACAGCAGACTGGTTGTTACACACTAGACCATTGCTCGGTGGTTAGGAGAATCATCCACAATTTTCTCATTTAATATTCCCATTACAGTGCTGTCAAAGTGATGGACACTAATGAAATTGCTAGTTAAGGCTGAATACCGGCTGCACTTTTGTCAATGAAGCTAATTAAGGCGGACAGTGGCCAGCGATCACGTGCGTGGGTGGATCACATTTCTCCTTATGCGTTTCTCTGCATGACAGAAAAAATCATCATGACAGTGAGTTCTCTGTGCACCCTGAGCAGAACAGCTTGCTTAGAGATGCTGAAACATGGAGGGCAGGTTAATAAATATCACAATTAAATCAACATGTACAATAGCTGTGATTATTTAAACTTCCAGTGGTGGTGATTTATCTGCTGTTAGTAAAAACAGCTAGTTTTAAAAATAGACCATAATTTCATTTCACATTTCAATTTATTATTATTATTATTATTATTGTTATTATATTTAAAGCAGTTGCATTGCATTACAAGTAGGGCTGTTTGTAATAATGTGGTGTTACAAGAGCTATATCTAAACTACAGAGGGATTGAGTTGGTCCACACTTAGAGCCTATCTACACCAAGCAGGATACAACACTTTGAAAACGTTTTGAAAACTGTATATGGAGTGTGTCCTGGGCCCCAACAGTTGTCGCTACTGTTATAAACCGTTTTAAACCATTTTAAAGCAGTAGTGTAGATAGGCTCTTAGTCAAGCTTAGATGCATTGAAATCAATGGAACTTATTTGGTTGTGACTATCTCTCCCATTTATTGCAATGGGTTTACTCTAGCCATGCTTAGGTGTGGATCAAATATGTCAGACTTCTAACTGAACTGTTATGGCTCCCCCTCCCCCATATCGCAAAGGTGTTGTGAAACGTAGCTTCCTGAGAGTGTAGGGAAATTTTGTTTGTTAAGAGACCTCTTGCTCTCCCACTGAAAACTACAGTTCCCAGGATTCATTATAGAACAATTACAACTACTTGAAGCTCACAATTCACTGTACACTTTTGTTCTGAATCCCATCAAGTTGAATGGACCCAAGCTCTGTAGTCATTGTGTATAGACATGAATATGCCCAGTACTCGTTTGTCTAAAGTTAACACAGGACCAGTTTATATATATCTGCATGAAAATAAAACAGGAAAAAGCAGCTTATGCTTAGAATGTGAGGGAAATTCAGCAGTACCTGCATCTTTCTTGAAAACAAACACCTATATGAGTAAGCCAAGGTGATGTACATGAACAGGATTGTGTGTACTGGCATTCATTGTATTAAAACAAATGAAACTTTTCATTGCGACTGTGTTTGTGAAGCTATAAAGTAACCGGACAATTTACAACAACGCTATTTGAGAACTTCTGCCTCAACAGCAAAAATCAAATATTCACAGCACCGTTAAAAAAAAAATACAAATAAAAATGCCGTTCCGAAGTAATGCACTGGTCCTTTGCATCTATTTTTTATTTATGCAAACGCTGCAGAGTTAAATATGTCTCAAAAATATATATTCCATTGTGGAAGGAAATGAAAGGATGAAGCTTGTGGTAAGAGTTTTCAATTTAAACATTTATGGAGTTGGTCAAAGCCTCACTTTCATATCACCAGTAGTCCGAGGTGCAATCTTTCAACATGATTCAACAAGCACCTGGGGAAGCAAATGCATTCAGCACCGGTAATCACTGCAACTATAAACATTGCAGCAGACTACTGAAGAATATATACTTTCTTACAACAAAAATCACACCACCAACCAATTGCGGGAATGGACGGCAAAAATAAAGAGGCAACACAATAATTGGATTTTAAACAGGGCCACATTTATTAATATTCAAAGCTAGATGGAGGCCTAGGCAGGCATCCTATCTTTGGCCAACATCTTGGCCATAATTGGGATTGGGCGAGCCATTCGTAACCTGGAAGGTGTCGCTGGTGCGTCGACACCTCCCAGGATTCCCCATTTGAGGTAGGTAGGCCTTTCCTAGTTCACCTCCCCTCAGGTTGCAAAACTCATAGTGGGTAAGGTTGGCCTCAGAAATAACTTTTATCCCTACACCTGGTGCTGCAGGACTCCCAGGTGAGGGCCTCAGATGTCACCAATCACCAACAACGGTGCCTAAGAATGCTCACCAAACCTGGACTTGCTCCTGATGCCCACACACCTTCCCCCAATTAAAATGTAACCAAATTCAACTATTAATCTATTTAGCTCTCCCCCGCTGTCTTACAGTGTGAAATAGGTGGAAAAAACCCAAATCAAGTTTGAAGGTAAAAAATTCCTACTTGGTCCCCAAAAAGGCAGCCAGCAAGCCCACACCATCTACAGGGAAGGAGGGAGGGAGCCGCAAAGCAAGGAAAGAGGGGGAAGGAACTGCAGCGACCATATAAATAGGCCTGCGGCTCCACCCCTGACCAGTGGCGCCATATGGAGGCCGCCAATGGTGAGCCTCCATGTGTCATCTTCTCCGCCACCCACAATTGCCCCACCACCCAGGCACACCAGGTGTGGTAGGATTGGCTTATGTATGCCTATATTCATTCAGCAACAGTGCCTAGCAAGTTGATTCCAGGAAGTCAATGAGTGTGGATTGAAGACATCCTTATCTTGTCAAAAGACCAACCCACCATGAATTTGTTAACTCTCTTTTGAATGCCAACTATGCTAATGGCCACCACCAGACTTTGTGACAGCGAATTCTGTAAGTTATAATTGTGTTCTGTGAAATGCCTCTTTTATTTGTCCCAAACTAAACTTCCCCACCCCCAACCACCAATTTCCAGTTTGGTGGACTGAAGTCAATTAGAATTTCTATTTACTCTCTCTAAGACAGCAATCCTATGGTCCCTCAGCGAACGTTACAAGGATGATAGGATGAGTCAGAGGGGGGAGTTGGAGATCTGACTCCCTCCCCCCACACACACACACCTTGCAGCTGATGCAGACAGAACCATGCTGGCTGCCTCTCAGAGGTTAGAAAAGAGACCTTGGAGAAGAAGGAAAGGAGACATTCTGATGGGTGAGGAGGGGAAGAGACCTGAGAGGACAGGGTACGAGATATCCTGAGCCTCCTCCAGCCTCCTTCCCCCCCCTCCGAAGCACCCTCACCCACGTAGGGAAAATCACCTAAGATGGAGGATCTTCACCTCAGCATGGCAGTGCAAGGGAAACTCAGGGACTTCCAAGCGGTGAAGATGCAATCAATAGGATTGCGCCCCAATAGTCTTTTTTTACAAGTTTTGATTGACTACTTTGTTATTTAATGGACTCCCAGAGAGGCTGCCTGGTGGTTTAGAGTGAGTTGGAAAACTCTGTCCATTTGAATGTGCAAACACATCAGAGCTTGAGGGCATGCCTCCCATGTTTAGGGCAGGGGACAGATGTGTCAAGAGTGAAACAGAAGTTTTGCAGTTGAAAAGGGACAGCGACCAAGGTGTCAGGAGAGAAACATCAAGAGGGCTTCAAGGTGACTGAAGACAGAAGGGTACAGGGCCTCTTCTCTGGGTATATGAAGTGGGGCAAAAGATTGCCTGCTTTGAAGGACTACCTGGTAACCCAGAGAGCTATGCTCCAGAATATTTAATTGCTCTATGAAAGGGGAAGTGCAATGACATTATTATAAACCTCTGTCATGTCTCCACTTATGCTTTTTTTCTAAACTAAAATGTACCCAGCCCTTTACTGTTTCCTTAAAGGAACCACCCAATTCTTGGCTTCTCGTGTTTCTATATATTTTCCAACTGTAAGATATCCTTTGTCATATCTGTAGACCGCATTCCAGATGTGTGGTTGCACCACAGATGATATCGTACTATTGTCCCTGGAAGGATGTCCAAGTTTTTAATGTTAGGATAATATGACATCATTATTCCTTGGTCATCAGCCCAGCCCAAAAAAGATTTCTGTTTGCCAAAAGAATCAGTAGAAGATCATGAGGCTTTAGTTTCAACTGCAGTGATGCGTCAGCCGTACTTTCTGCAGTCTAGAAATACAGTAGCAAAGGCTTTGTTTGCCCTCAGACTGGATTTGCTTTAATGACATATGTTAATTTCCGCTTGCCACTTTGTATCTCTCTGGAAATGGAAACATGAAATGAGCAGTGGTGAGGTGTAGGGACACATTCCCATTACCAGCAGAAATATGTGTTAAAAGGATATTTTATATGAGTATTACTTCTATCCCCAAAGGAAAAGGAAGGAGTATATACGGCACTCTCTCATGTGAGGTATTTCACATTATGTCTTTCATGACCCATAGCAGGGACCATTCCCCAGGAACTTTTCCAAATGTTTCATCACATTTCTCTCCTTTGCCATGTATGGGTGAGAATTTTGTTTCAGTTGGTTTTTGATTGGCAGACTTCTTCGTATCTGGACAGAAAGAATTTGAGATTAAAAACCTGCACGTGGGAGAAACGGAAACCTGACATATTTATCCATCCACACCTGGGTCTTTGAATGCTGACTGTGGCATTCAATATTTGAACATGATTATGGTACTGAACTGGGTTTGCCACCTCTTCTTTTCTGACAGGTTCCTCATCTTTAACAGAAATATGGCAGACAGGTACATCATGCTTGGAATAGTTGCAGTGTCCAGTAGTTGCTTCGTTTTGGGAAGAGGTTATTATTACACAGATAAATTTTCTACTGGAATAGTCTATAACGTTCACTGATGTACACACTCTGTTAAATTATTTACCTACTCCTTGGAAATTAATACATGTTCAGGATAAATGGATTCTCTGCACCTTTGTGACAGCTAAAAGAATGCTATTTCAACACTGGAAGGATTAAACTCACCTCCTATAATGCAATAGATTGAGGACCTTACAGTGCGTTCAAGTATTTGAACGTTTGGCATATGGGCACCACTTACAAATAAATACATATATTAATAATAATAATAATAATAATAATAATAATAATAATAATAATATATTTATTTATTACCCGCCTCTCCCAACGGATCGAAGTGGGGAACAGCATTAAACATAAAATACAAAACTGATTAAAAGCACATAAAAACAATACATCATTAAAATACCAATAAAACACCAATAAAACACTTTAAAATTCATCTGGGTAGGCCTGCCAGAAGAGATCAGTCTTTATAGATCTTTTAAATCCCTGAAGACTGGTGAGTTGGCGAATCTCTGCCGGCAGGTCATTCCACAATCTGGGAGTGGCAGAACAGAAGGTCCTCTGGGTAACGGTTGTCAGTCTAGTTCTTGTTGACTGTAGTAAATTCTTCCCAGAGGACCTGAGCATGCAGGGCAGATTGTATGGGAGAAGGCAATCCCGTAGGTAACCTGGACCCAAACCATGTAGGGCTTTAAAGGTAATAACCAACACTTTGTACTTCACCTGGAAACTGATTGGCAGCCAGTGAAGAGATTTTAAAACTGGTGTAATGTGGTCACCCCTAGATGTACAGGTGACCAACCTGGCTGCCATATTTTGAACTAGTTGAAGTTTCCGGACTAGGCACAGAGGTAGCCCTATGTACAGCGCATTGCAGAAGTCGAGCCTCGAAGTTACCAGCACGTGCACTACTGATTTTAGGTCTTCCAACTCTAGGAAGGGGCGCAGCTGGCGTATCAGCCGAAGCTGATAGTAGGCACTCCTGGCAGTCGCATCTATCTGAGCTGTCATTTGGAGCGACGGATCCAGGAGCACCCCCAAGCTGCGAACACAGCCTTTCAGGGGGAGTGTAACCCCATGCAGAACTGGTTGACACACCTCCAACCCCAGGTTGTGGCCCTTGACAGTAAGCACCTCCGTCTTGTCTGGATTCAGCTTCAGTTTGTTTTTCCTCATCCAGCCCATTACCGCCTCCAAGCATTCATTCAGAGGAGACACACTATCCTTAGCTGACGCTGTTGTCAAAGGCATAGAGAAATGTATTTGGGTGTCATCAGCGTATTGATAGTAGGGATGTGCACTGGATCGGACCCGATCCACGATCCGAGTCCGGTCCAGTGGGAAATCGGATAAATTATCCGATTTCCGATCCAACAGCTGGGTCCGCCGATCCAGTCCGAACCGATCCGAAAAGGCTCCGAACCGGTTTGGCGGATCTACGGATCGGCGGGCACCCACTGGCGCCCACCGCCGCTTCCATTGGTGGGCGCCAGCGGGCGCCCGCCGATGAAAGTGGACAGCGGGGGGGGGGAGAAGGGGGGCGCTTACCTTTCCGGCCCGTCCGCTCCCGTACGGCGCTGGCGGCTACTACCAGCGGGCTCCGCGGCCTGCTCCAGGGTGGCGCGCCGGGTGATGTCATCACCCGGCACGCTATTCGAGAGCAGGCCGCGGAGCCTGCTGGTAGTAGCCGCTGGCGCCGGACAGGAGCAGACGGGCCGGGAAGGTAAGCAGGGGGCACGCGGAGGGGATGAGGGGGCGCACGGAGGGGAGGAGGGGGGCCCTTACCTTTCCGGCCCGTCCGGCGCCGGCGGCTACTACCAGCGGGCTCCGCGGCCTGCTCCAGGGTGGCGCGCCGGGTGATCACCTGGCGTGCTACTCGAGAGCAAGCCGCAAAGCCGGCTGGCGGTAGCCGCCAGCGCCGGACGGTAGGGAACGGCCCGGAAAGGTAAGCAGTGGTGGGGAAGGGGGCTTACCCCCCCCAGAGCCATCCGCTTCTATCCACGGGTGCCCGCGGGCGCCAGCGGATGGAAGCGGATGGCCCTGGGGGGGGTAGGGAGAGCGGGGGAGGGGGCTTACCTGCCGGGGCCATCCACAGCGGACGGCCCCGGTGGGGGGAGGGAGTTAGGCCCCCCCTCACCCACCCGCCACCAGTTTTTCCTCATAGACTTGCATTGCAATGCAAGTCTATGGGGGAAAAAATGGCGGCCGATCCAAAAATTTACGATTTTTGGATCGGGATCGGACTCGATCCGGTCCAGGGGGCCTCCGATTTTGTCCGAACCGATCCATGACAAAATTGGAGGTCCCGATCCGGGTCCCGATCCGATCCGGGGGGTCCGTGCACACCCCTAATTGATAGCACCCCGCCCCATGCCTCCGGATGATCTCTCCCAGCGGTTTCATGTAGATGTTAAACAGCATTGGGGATAGGATGGCACCTTGTGGTACACCACATAGCTGCTCCTTCTTTGAAGAGCAATTATCCCCAAGCATCACCATCTTGAACCGGCCCGAGAGGTAGTACCAGAACCACTGAAACACAGTGCCCCCGAGTCCCAATTCCCTCAGGCGTTCCAAAGGATACCATGGTCGATGGTATCGAAAGCTGCTGAGAGGTCCAGGAGTACCAACAGGGACATACTCCCCCTGTCAATACTTAAGCGTAGATCATCCACTAAGGCGACCATACCAGTCTCAACTCCATATCTTGCTCTGAAGCCAGTTTGAAATGGGTCTAGAAAATCTGTATCATCCCAAACTGCTTGGAGTTGGGAGGCAACCGCCCTCTCGATCACCTTGCCCAAAAATGGAAGATTTGATACTGGCCTGTAGTTATTAAAGTCCAGGGGATCCAGGGAGGGCTTTTTTAGAAGCAGCCGTACTTCCGCTTCTTTTAAACATGATGGAAAACTCCCCTCCCTGAGAGATGCATTAATAATATATTGTAATTGTGATCTAACTGTATCTCCTCCCTGGGCGACCAGCCAAGAAGGACAGGGATCGAGAAGGCAAGTCCTCCTCCTCACTTGACCAAGCAGCTTGTCCACGTCCTCGGTACTCACCAACTGAAACTGATCCAGTGTAATTCTACTCGCGGAGTTGCTGGACACTCCATTGTCAGCCTCTGATATAACGACGGCATCTAAGTCGACTCTTATCCGAGATATTTTATCTGTGAAATGATCGTTAAAGGCATCACAGCGAACTACCGAAGGCTCTAAAATCGGGTTCAGGGGGGAAGGTGCCCGGGTTAGACCCCTCACCACCCTGAACAGTTCTGCTGGATGCGAATTCACAGACGCAATGTGTGCAGAGAAGAAAGCTTTCTTCGCTGCACGTATTGCCACCCCATACAAATGAAGATGTTCTCTATGTCGTGTCTTATCGGATATAAGTCGAGTTTTCCGCCATCGGCGCTCCAGTCATCGTCCTTTCCGCTTCAGCTCCCTGAGATCTTCTGTATACCAGGGCGCCCGATTAGAAGCGGGTCGGAGAGGACGTTTGGGGGCGATCGTGTCAATATCCCTAGTTAGGTCTTGATTCCATCTATAGACCAGGGCTTCTACAGGATCATCGACGATACCAGCCATAGATCCCTCCAAGGCCTTCTGGAATCCAGAAGGATCCATCAGCCCTCGAGGGCAGACCATCTTAATAGGTCCACCACCCCTGCAGGGGTGGGTGGTAGCCGTGATACTAACCCTGACCAGAAAATGGTCTGTCCATGACAATGCAAAAGTCCACTTTTGCTGAAATCCATGTATAATTGCTAGAAAGTTGTATGCATTTCATACAAATCCATATATATATATATATATATATATGAACCAAATTTTAGGAGTCCGACAGGCATCACATTGGAGATCTATTCATGGCCACCACTGGAGGCGCCCACAGGTGCTATGGAGCCAACAGGTGCCATGTTGGGGGACCCTTCTCCAAATAATCTATCAACTCCATATGGACATCAGAGGACTGGGATCTCTGCCCCCCAAATTTAATGGCATCACTACAATTCTTGTGTCTTTCTGAAAGCCTATACTATTGGCTTGCTATTCAGATTCCCATTTCCAGAGCAGTGCAAACACAGAATCTCATGTGAAACCAATCTCAAGGCTGGGACGTTTATTATTAATTACTCCATCAAGGCTTTAGAAAATTCCTTGCTGTATTTTTTTTCTAAACTGATACACCACAGAAAAAAGTTGACTGCTTCCAGTATCCAGGAACTGTCCTAATTTGGAGAGTTACCAACTGTCCATTAGGATCAAAGTTTAATTTAAGAATTGTATGTGGTGAGAAAGTGGCCCGCTCCTTGCCTACTGAACATGCTGAATTTGCAAATGCAAGATGGAATGATAATGCACAATGTTGCATTGAATTCAGAAGTGTACATAAAAGAGCCCATCAGGCTCTTTATGCTTTATAATGGTTCAGTGGCTCACACAGTCATTACGTTCAGAACTAGTATTTCTCCTAACCTCAGCAGATCTTGGACTATATCCAAGTCAGTGGGATGGGGTGTGAGAAGGAAAGAGACCCTTTTCCTTCCAGGTAGGTGTGGAACTCTTTAGCCGAGTTCCCCTCAAGCCCACCTCCTTATCCCAAGGCCAAATAGCCCCAAGCCAGCTGTAAGAAATAACCACACAAGTTAAGGACTTATTGAGGTCCTAATATCTAACCACGTACGGCTCCAGTTGGTCCAATAAGCCATTAAATGTAAGCCGGGAAAGAAAGGGAGGGGTAGCGGGGAGTGGGGGAAGGTAGGATGAGGTTTGAGGTAGAAGTTAGCAGCAATAAAACAATAAAACCCACTCTAATTCACACCCAAAGGGTGACAAGTCTTTCCCTGGAACGTGCCAGACCTGAAAGCAATAAATCTATCTATTCCCCAGCATCACCTTGCTGAGTAGGGATCCCTCCTTCCACGTACCAGTTTAGGATAAGATGGCTTCCGCCAGTGGGTATTCCCTTTATCTCGTTTTGGGTTAGCTGGTACCATGGCCAGCCGAAACCAATCCTCGACCGTACCGCTCACGCCACCAGCCCCCTCCCTGCGAACGGCTGTTTCCCACAGCTGAAGCTCTTGCAGCTCAGGCCTCCCAAGACAAGAGTGAGAGGGCTTGTAACATTTCTCCTTAGAATTCTCCCCTCCCACTCCAAGGCCCCAGTCCTGCAAGGTAGGCCAACATTGGCCATTCCAGCCAGACTGTAGCCTTTCAGGCCCCTTTCTTCACAGGGGGTGGTGGACTGATTAATTGGTTGATTGTATATAGCCTGGGAGAGTCACCATTCCATCTTCCATAAAAGAGTCACATAATCAAATACCCTCTCTGTGAGTTGGCTAGATCTGGCTGGCTAATGGCATTTTGATTAGGAGGGAAACCACACCAAGCCTATCAGGCTAACTAACCATCATCCCTGTCAAAAAGGTCTGGCTAATGATAGCATTCGTAATGAGACCCCGAAGGGAAGTTTTCCCTGCTGTGCGATTTTTCCCTTGAAGCAGTCAAATAAGCAAGTTTGGTTAAGGTGAGCAACAAACATTTTGCTATCAGACTGCTTCACTTTACATGGAGACTCTTACACACTGGGGAGCTGAAAACTCCCTGAAAGAAATCATTATGATCCCCCCCCCCTTTATCACTGGTTTATTGGAGACATTTACATTTGGCCCTTCAGCGTAACCTACACACACAAAGAGAAAATGAGAAAGAGAGAGGGGTATCCCAAAACTGATTGTTGCTACCCTTTTGCAAAATACTCATTTCTACAAAATGCAAAGGCTGTAATTCCAAGGGTGACTCCCTTTTTCTCCCGAGTAATGATTTTAAAATTCTAAAACATTCTGCTAGGAAAGAGCCTCATTTTGTGATTAACTACTGTATTTAAAATACGAGCAGAAGTCATGAAAAAATTATTGCAGCTTTAAATTTTCAACAGATTACTATAAACATATGAGGTTATGTGTTGCTCTTCTGTGTTTAAGAACTCGGTAGGAAGGTATGCATAGTAATAACATGCTACGTTTTAAAGGGATTGAGATTCTGGCAGGATTAAAGCAAGCCCTGAGAGCTCCTAAACCCAGTTCATAAAATACAAGTTTAACATCATTGGCTGTGCTCATGCCTAGATTACACATTGGGCCAATAACGTTTGAAGATCAGATGCATAGAAAACATGTGAAGTTCCCACATCTATGATACCAGCTCCCAGGGAGCTAATATCACACAATACGCTAACCCACACTCAGTGGTTGAGTGTGGGTTGTTGATGAGCCATGGGTTAGTGTCTTGTCTAAACCCAGGATATGTTATTATTATTATCCCACCTTTTTCCCAATACTGGGACCCATGGCGGCTTACAAATTAAAACATGTTCAGTTAAAACAAATAGTGATATACAAAAATAATATATATATAATTAAACAGAGTACAATTTAAAAATCTTTAAAACATTTTAAAACATTTTAAATACACATAATTAAAAATCCAAACTATAAGCAGTACATCCACAAAGGACAGCTTGTAAACCATGCAGTGGGGCTTATTTTTCTTGAACAAGCCACCTTGAGAACCCATGGTTTGTTGTTGGGTTGTTCAGTATGGTTAACAAGCCACATTGCCTTTTTAAATGTTTTTTATTACAAGTTTTAACAAAATAAAACAATAAAACTAAGTATTCAAGTGTAGCCACATAATTCAAAGGCCTAAAATATTACAACGTTCTAAATGAAAAATGAAAAAAGGAGAAAAGGCATAAATTACACATAAACTTCAGTAAAGGCAGACCAAATATCCAAATATAAGTCCACTCATAAATGGCGCTGATATACCATTCTTTCAAATGTTTCTAGTGTTGTTAGTTCTTCAATACATTGCATTGTAGGCAGTGAGCTTTTATCTTTCCAACGTTGAAGTAGCAGTCTTTCAGCAGTCAAGAGGGTGCAAAAAATCCATTTACACTAACCATGTGTTACATTCCAAGAAGCAGATCATTTAAGACAATATGTACATCAGAAAATATTAAAGTGCTTTCCCTTACAAAGTTGATGCATCTAATGATTTCCTCCCCAAAGGAAATCATTAGATGCATCAACTTGGCCATTTCTAGAAGATATGAACAAAAGAAGCATTAACTGTATGATACCTCCAACAATTAGCCGACTTAGAGAAATCTTTGTTAAAGAGATGTTATGCCATCCAATAGACCTGGGAAAAACAGGTTTTGCTGAATAAGATGTAACTGGAGGTCTATAGACATATCAAATACCAATGCCAAAATGGCAGTCCATTGATTAGACAAAATAAGACATTCCAATTCCCTGTTCCATTCCTGCTGCAGACCACATGTATCATATTTATTCAATGATAATAAGTATTTATAAACATGACTCATGGGTCAATATACCTGGTTAATGTCAATAAGTGTTTCCGAAAGCAAAGGAGACTGTGAGGCAGTCAAATCTGCGGGGCCGAATCTATATTCTAACAAATATTGCAATTGCAAGTACTGCCATTCAATTTTAGCAGGCAATTCAAATTTATTTTACATAGCTGAAAACTGCAAAAACTCATAATCAACACCTAGTAATTGATCCAATGTAAAAATCATTATGTTTGTCCAGGTCCGCCACAAAAGCATTATCTTTCCAATTTTTAAATCAGGATGTTCCCATAATCTCTAACCATCGAAATTGTGGGAAGAGCCCTGTCCACCTTAATATGTCGAGAACCTAATGCCATCCATTTGGAAAGAGGCTCCAGACAGGAAGATTCCAAAACAGACCAAGGTGGAAAATCAAATCTAAGTGGAAAAAAACAAAGTTTGGTACAGGCCAGCAGGTAAGCCTGTAGGTACACATCAAGATCCGGAAAGCCAAACTCATCTTCTTTAATTGGAAATTGCATCCTTTTCAGGGATATTCTTGGTGGAGAGGAATCACAAAATAATTTGTGAAACAAAGCATTATGTTTTTGAAAATATTTGCCAGGTATAAGTAAGGAGATTCCACATATGGCATAAACAATTCGAGTCACACTGCATGTGTAACAAGCTACAGTTCAACAAACAACCCATGGTTCAGCCATAACCCATACTCAACCACTGATGTGGGTTAGTGTGTTGTGTGAACTTGTTTTTATAATATATAAGCTGGTCTTTAGAGCGTTCTAGCTACATGGAACCATTTGAGTGCACTTAATGTAATGGGCTGGTTCTGATGCAGTATAATGTTTGAGGCACTATATATATTTATTATCATTTATAATACATGCTTATATTCCTCCTGGCTTTTCTTATTCTCTTTTTCGTTTGTTGTTTCCACAGTTCTGCTCAGACTAAGTCAGAATTTACCCAAGTCCTTCTGAAAGTAAGGGGAAAAAGGCATAATAACTTAAGTAATTTCTCTGAGGTAAGCTGAAGCCTCAGAAAAAAGAAAGTGACCCCCTCAGGAGCCTTTCCTGCTCCATGGGCAACTCCATATGTTTTGGCCAACAACTCCCATCAGTCCCAGCCACCATAGCCAGTGGTGAGGGATCATGAGCTTTGTAGGTCTAAACTTCTAGAGGACCAGAAGTTGACCAACTCTGACCCATGCAGATGGGGAAAAGAGGCCTTTCTCTTCCTCACAGAATGCATCCCTGTAGCCTCTTTACCCTCCCACATAGGATAGATTGGCTTCATTTCATTAAGGTCTGGAGAGCTCAGTGCAGACAGGGGCTGAGAAATTCAGCACACACAGAGCATAGGTTCCACATCTTCAGAATTTGCTCCTGCAACCCCTTCCAACCCCCATGCCCAGCATTCTCTCCCCCAGATAAAAATCTTGGATCAAAATCTGAGCCAGAGAAAAGTTTGGGGGCTTCTTACAGCTCACTTCAGCTTTCAGGCCAGCTTCAATGAGTCCCTGAAGTTCATTCCCAAACCTGGCAAGGGCAAACTTTACCAAGGTCCCAAGTTGTTTCATCCCCACTTTCAACATATAGATTGTAAAGTTGATGAGGCAGGAACCTAGCTTTTTTTCTTATGTTACTCTGTAAAGTATCAATGGAGAATGAATTAGAAAAAAAAATCATTTAAAAAATAAAATCAAAGAGCCATCATCATAAATATACTCAGTCAATGTATTTCTGAAGGGCTAATCCAAAATATAGCAATTGACCTTGAAGTATCCAGTATCTCTAATGGGTTTCTCACACAACAAACCACTCACATGATGTGGGCGCAAGCGGCAAACCACAAGCACAGCTAACCACATAGAATGAATTGTGATTGCAGCAAAATATTCCAGCAGATTCAAGGACACCAGTTTACTACGTGCATATGCCGGAGAACTCCTTGGGGCTGACTCTGAAACTGTACAGCATCCTCATCCATGAAGACAGAGGTTAGTATCTACACAGTCCCTTGGAACGTTTTAAATAGTATTTAAAACATTCCAAATAGGTGCGTCCTAAAACGTCTTAGGCCACATTACTGAGTACTCACGTTACAGGAGAAAAATTCTTCAGTCTTTAAAGCAGTGTGTGTGGCACACACTCTTCTGCCCTGTCTCTTTCTCTTTCGTTTTACAATGAGTTTAGGGCAAGGCATTGTGGGCATTGTAGTTCAGTCACCCACTTCCTCCTTTGTTCCTCTGTCATTCCCTAGCGAGTATAGGGCTAAGAATTGTGGGTGTTGTAGTTCACTCACCCACTTTCTCCTTAGCCCTTCTTTCTTCCCCACCAATCAACTGCTAAGCATTTGGGCACCAGTAAATGAAGTACTGCCCCCATGAATCACAAATGGTAAGGAAGGACACATTATTTTACTTAAAACGATTTATTAAAAGTAAAACCGTTGTATATAGCTGAAGTGAGTTTTAAAAAACCTCAGATATACAACATTATAGGGAGTGCGTCATGTGGCCCAAAGAGTTTTCATAACCCTTATAAAATGTTAAAAACCTAGCGTGTAGATCGGCTCTCTGTCAATTAACAAACTGAGGATTCCACTTGATCAGGCTGCTGCTCTTGGACACTGGTCCCATATCTGGCTTATGTGGGATCCTGTAGCAACCCTATTGCTAGGAATCTCAGTACGTAAACCATCCTTATTGTTAAAAATCAGAAAACTGATAGCACTTGGTCAACTCTGTGCAGGTGGTCAGTCTGATCCAGCTGGGATTTCAGTAGCCAATAAAGCAAGGGTCTTATTTGACTGCCTCAACATCGCTGTTTGATTTTCCCTTACACAGATCTTCCTCCGAAGAGGGTAAATATTTTGCATTCATGTGCTGGCTCCATATGTTGGTTTAAGCAAACAGTTAATGAAAAACAAAAATAATTCCTTAGTCGAACCACTGAAAGGACTGAGCACAGCGTAACACAATCTGAAAAGGCAGAAATATTATAGGGCAGAGAAACATCGAACAGAACCAGCAGTGCAATCCTATATGTTCCTACTTGGAAGTAAGCCCCATTGACTTGAATGGAGCTGACTCCCATTGAAGAGGGCATAGGGCTGCAGCTCAAATCTTACAGCTGTGAATTATAGTGAATACACTAGCTAAGCTATTCCAGTGGCAGGGAAAGATCAAAAAGTGGTTTGTAAGTACCAAGGCTTAGGAAAGCATTTGAAACACAATGATAAACACAGATAGTAAGCAAGGATGTAATTTGGACTTTAAACTCTGACTTTGATCTGCTGCCTTGTCTGGAATGACTTGCTGCAGCAGAAATGGTTTCCACTCAGATAAAAGTCCTGTTTACACACAAAACAAATCTTGGCTGTGACACATGGATTTTATAACTAATGCATGCTCATTTGGAGAGCTTCTAGAAACAGGAGACATGGTTAGATAAAAGTGGGCAAGCTTTCATTTGCTGACCTCTTCCAAGGCACCAGAATCTGTAGATATTTGTAAGTGATCATAGGTATCATTAAATGGACTGGCCCAAACATGTGGTCCAGCCAAATTTCTGTGGTTGAAAACCCTCCCAAAGAACAAGAGAAGAAGTGACTAATTTGGAATAGCAATGATAGGGGATCGCACACACACAGAGCAGGGGCTTGCTGACAGTTCATTTGTTCTTGGGAGTTTTTAAAGCAGATAATAGGCACAATAGTAAGGGTCACTCATGATGCAGTGCTAATTAATAGTTCTGGATGCATCACAGGGCCTTGGATGCCAACAGGGATCACAAGGGGAGGGGACAATGTTACCTTGCAATCCGGTAGAGCCAAATAAGCTAGCTTCCTTTTAGCCTGGGTTCTCTTGAGTGGACTGATTTTCTCTGCAGTTTTATGCTTATGGCTGGTTAGTCAGGGACCTATCTGTTTAGACTCGGGAAAGTTTGCCGAGCTCTTGTCTTTTTGAATTCAGTCTGATTTATTCAGTCATATTTGCTAATAGAATATTTGGGGTTGTGGAAAGAGTTCTTACTACTATTACATAAGGGGCGCTTCCAGGTGAGGCTTTCATGGCACCATTGTTCTGCCTCATTAATGGAGGGGAGGGGTCCAGATGATGCTGGTTCCATTTCTAACTCTCCCATGTTTACCCACAGAAAATCTGTGATGGAGAAAAATGGAAAATAAGAGGATTATGTATGCCACCTAGGCGCCTTAAGAAGGAAAAAAGGAGATTATAAATGCAATAAATAATAAATTAATAAAAAAATGGAATAGCCACACAATACCTTCTAATTAGTAGCAATATGAGCCCTCCATCTGGAAGCCCCCAAGGTGTGTGTGTGTGTCTGTATGTCCTAACTGCAAAGGCAAACTCAGGGGCTGCACACCTTAAAATTGGAGCCTCACATGCTCCTGGGGAAAAAACGTATGCGATAATGTTCCATAGTTACTAAAGGCATTTGAGGCTCCACATTCAAAGCTCATAGCTGTGGCTTGCCTTTCCCTAGAAATGAAGTTTAAAACCACCGCACAAATTAAAGACCACCCTCCCACCTTGTCTAATAGCAAGTACCCCTAGTGACTGAAACCTGCTGCATCGTTCACAGAGTCCCCTCAAACTCGCAGACATCCCTCTCACCTTCACAGGGGACAAAAGTTTCTGTGAAGAAGAGGTAGACATTCAGCCCAGCTCTAATTAAAAGCATCACAGAGTGATTTCTGCAACTCAAGCTGCTGTTAAAGGCACAGAAGCGGATTAGGAGACCAAGAGACAGTGTTTCCCATTGCTGTGGGCTAATACATAACCGAAGCTGCAGAGATAAGTGAGTACTGATGGAAAAAGAGAAAATATGCAGAAGTGATGTTCAGAGAGTTTGCTTACCCCTTTGTGAACTGGAGAATCTTGATGCACCGGAATATTGCTGATTTCCACATGCCTAATTCAGACGACCTTCCTTCCTTCTGGGCATGTACACTAACTAGGGCAGCCAAGTTGTAAGAAACCAGATACCATACAATTCCTTCATGCCTCAATTACCTTGATGGGAATATCCAGCCAGGCCTTTGCCTCCCTTGATGCACACGCAAGAGAAGAGGAAGAGACCTAGTTGCCTGACCTTCTGGCATCTGAGAATGCTCTCTTTGGCTCTGGGATCTCTCAGAGCTCTTTCTCGGATGCACTGTCCATGGCCCTGACAAAGATCACAAAGAAGAAAAAAGGATGGTGCATCCCTGTCCTTCAAGCGTCATTTTTCACCATGACATCTATACAGCTGTATGGAGGAAAAGGGCTATAGCTCAATGATAGAGCATGTATTATTATTATTATCATTATTATTATTGTGATGATGATGATGATGATGATGATGATGATGATGATGATGATGCAAAAGGCCCCAGGGTTCAGTTCCTGCATTCCAGCTAAAGGTGCCTCTACAAGAGCAATTTAAAGCTCTTTCAAAGCGCATTACCAATTTTACCCCCACATGAATGGAGAGCAAATCGGGGGTTGAGGCGCTTTTTCTGTCTGATTATGCGCATTATCGAATGCACGTTAAATAGCGAGTTTTAATTTACCGCAGGAGTTAAAGCGCCTTATGACCATGTAAACAAGTGATGCTCTGCTGTAAACAACTTTAAAGTGCATTTCATGCAACCGGTAATGCGCTTCACCACCTTCCGTGTATAGGGATTAGGCATAAAAGCGATTGGGAGAAGAGGCGCATAATCGGCCAACCGGGCGTCAAACCGAAATCTTGTAGAGGGGACCGAAGACTGGGAAATACACTAGTTTGAAGCCCTGGAAAGGGACTGCCTGTCAGTGCAGACAACATTGAGCTGGATGGACCAAAGCTTTGAGTCTATATGAGGCAACTTCCTATGTTTCTATTTGCTGTGAAAACATAAATCTAAAAATGTTTGATCCTATACTATTAAACTTTTGTGCAAATTGTTAAGACTGCTAAAATTAGGAATGTCAGCAAGTGTTTGGCACCGCCGTTTCATTCTGCACTCCACTCTGGAGCTGTTAAGCCATCTTTAATGAATGCTTAGAGAAATCAATAAGCACAATGAGCTTCGCAAGACAGATGCCTAAGCAAGCTACGTATCTGGGCATTGAACTGTCAACAAAACCCTCTCCATTTTCCCTTCTGCAAAATGATCATAAATATCTCCAATAGGAAGAAATTGCGTATGCTGCTTTCATGCCTTCGTGATGGAAAATCATTCTCGGGGTAAATATTTGCAATCTTAAAATTCCTTAGATAAAGACACGGCATTAAGCGAGCTATCTGCAGCTCCAAGGGGTACTTTGGCATATGCATAATCATTGCTTGCATGAGCAACGTTTCAAACGCTCTTTGGGAGACACGCCTTTGGCATCTTAGGGTTAGCCTGCACCTTCCTTTCTCCACAGGCTGCAGCAATGGGGTTTGAGGCTAAAAACAAAGAACAAGGCACTCTGCAATCCACTGGCAAGGGAGTTTCCTCATTTCTTCTTACAACCAGATGAACGGCCACTTCCTGTACAGTAGATTAAACAAGCATAGAGAAAGGGGCTGAGGCATGGGGGAGGTAACTCAAAAGCCAACCCAAGGAAAACATAATCATTCCTCTTGCGGTGATCTGTATGTTTAGGATTAGCATATTTTTTTTCATCTGAGAGACTGAGTCATCCGATGCACTTACGAATTCTTAGTATGTACATATTTGACAGCTGTTACATGGCGAAAAGCAAAGCAAAGATACATACGAAGAGGCATGTTTTCTACAGACATCCTTCTGACCAGTGGAGTTTTGCCCGGCATCTCCCCACCACCACCACCACCTTCGGTCAGAACTACATGTTATTGGGGAAAAGGGATTGCAACTGCTGGCATAAGCCACCTCTCAGGTTCTCTCTCCTCCCCCATGATATTTACAAGCACTTTCCCCATGTTGCGAACTCTTCACATACGTTTCTCTTTCATCGTTCCACTGCATTGGCTGCCACTGGGAGGGAGGGCAAAGAACCTAACAACATGAGGACATCATGACATGACCTAAGTTGATGGGGGGTTTTGAGGTCAAGCTCCTTCTGCCCTGGTTCCACACAAGCTGATGAGATAAGTTTGTGCCTTTTTTGTGCACATTTCCCCCAATGTGTTAACATAAACATTTCTGTGCACATTTTTAAACATGCACAATTTTACTTTATTTAGTTTTGCTAAGTGCCGGATACATATAATTGTAGTTTCAGCATTCCCAAACCTCTTTGGTACCAGCAAGTAGGTTTTATCTTTCATCATCCTCCAGTTTAATTCAAAGAGCAGAATACATCAATTGGACTTCCACAACCTGGTGGCCTCCTGATGTTTAGGACTTCAACTCCCATCAGCCCCAGCTAGCTTGGCCCATTGAAAACATCTGGCTGGGGAAGACTGCACTATAGCTTTCATCTCCTTCCAAAACTTTGTCTTTGGCACCTTGATTCAACTTTCTTTGCCTCTCACCTCCTACTCGCAGCAAATTAAAGTCTGTGCAATTACAAATAGTTCAGATCTGAGAGTACCTGCCCACCTTCAGAGAGCCTAATTCTCTTCATTATTTGGAGGCAGCCTGGTGAAATCTTTAAAACTTTCAGGAGCGGGGGAATTACTTTCCTGGGAGTCAGCAGCAGAAATATCTTTTTTTTTTTTACCTTCCCCCCCCCCTCTATTTTAACCTTCTCTTCCCTCCCAGACCACTATTTTCCTATCTGATCCATTCCCAGGCAGGGCGGTGCGAGGTTCTTCCCTGCCAAAACTCAGTAGACAAAACCTGGCTGTTTCCCCCCCCCCTCCTTAATATATTATATTTTATAACTATATTCCTTACAATTCCAAAACAGGCATTCAGCTGGGCTACAATTATCAATATCCTGTGATCTGAATGGCTATCTATTTCCTTTTTTGTTGCCTTTGCAATCTTAATTTTGTAAGGCAAGTTGTCCAAAGGAGAGCACGAGAAAGGAAGACGCAGTGGAAATATAAGGTATGACAAAAATTAACAGCTTCCTTAGCTCCTGCCTCTTTCACACAGGGCTTTTCCTGCGGCTTGGCTGGGCTGTGAGGTCCTTTGAGGCACATGATGCCGTGGCCAGCACACTCCCAACCAGACGCTTCTGCCTGAAAAAGCCGCAGTATCAGAGAGTCCTTTTACTCCCTTCTTTCTAGTTAAAGCAGCTCCAAGGCAATTGCTTTGCAATGTGCCCCTGTGCCTCCACATTAAATCCTGGGCAGCCCTGTGTCCTGGGGGTGACGTGGGTTGGCCCTTCCTCCGTTCCCTCCTTTTCCTAATGTTCCAGTTGAGAGACATCCATGTGCTTCTTTATTGCTGCGTTATTTAACTCTGGAACTGTTAATTCACTTATCTGATGTTTTCTTAGCTCCGCAATTGCAAACAGTTAATTTTGTTAATATGCTGCTTTGTTGGCTGAATTTGGACGACACGATAGTCAATGGTGGGGTAATAATCAACTTTACAGTTGTTCATCTAGGGGGTACTCCCCACACAACATGGTAATAAATAATCAACTGTGGTGTGGATGAGGATTAGCACTGAGTTGACTATGGCAGCATTCGGACGACACAATAGTCAATACAACTGACGATTGTTTTCCCACCCCCAGTTGCTTATTGTGTCGTCTGAATTCAGCCGATGTTTTGTTAGCTCTAGAGCTGTGCCACTGCAGAGCTGTGAACAGAGGGAACTGAGTTAATTTGCTTCTGTCGTGTGGTGTTATCTCCGGAGCTGCAGAGCTCCAGAGCTGGGAGCTACGCTAATTGGGTTCCCACTGATACACTCAGAAGTATGTCTTTTCCAGCACAGAAAAGCTAGGTTTTAGGGACAGCCAGCTGCACCATGTAACAATGATGGGGCGGAGCCAGTTTCAGCATACTGCGGAGAATATCAACAATGCACGCTCCTCCTGTGCTCATGGAAATGAGCCCCCCCCCCCAGGGCTAGGTCCACATACTCTTCCAGCTGAGGATCATGATGTGGTGGAGGAAATGCACATTCCTGATCCTCCTCCCTTCATGCTACAGGGCTATAGCTCCAACATCTGGTCTTTAAGGGAAGACAACATCTGAACATGGAATTTATTTAGCTATCAACAGCACGAATTGGAAGCAGGGAGTCGGAACTGTCTGTATTGATCTCCCTAAGATCTGACAGTTTGTGGAAGTCATGCACATTCCATCCCATTTCTGCACAAGCTTGCAATTTTAAAAAAAATCCGTACAAAAATTCATACTTTTTGCACCCGTTGTACCTAAAGTATGCACTAAGGTATGCATTTTTCTGCACATTTTTAAATGTACACGGTTTTCTCCAAGTAGTACTTTACATTGCTGAAATGCACCTTTGTTCACATTTCCTCCTAATATGCACAACTGTCGTTGTGCAGTTTTCCCTGAGATGAGATGCATCAGAAAGCTCAAAAAAAATATAATTTGGGAAGATATGTAAAAGAAACTCAGTGGAGTGAATTTCTCACCTATCCCTGATCAGAACAACAGAAGTGAGGCTCCAGGTATGCAAACCTACAGGTGGAGTATAGGGATACTGGAGGAATCTGAAACAGATTCAACTGAGTTTGGATTTCTATGATTCTGACCTGAAGATTCCACAGTAGATCAGCATCTTCCAAGTCGTGGGAACTTGCGGGTTTAAAAAGCAAACAAAAAACTTGTTTTAAACTTTCTGGAATTGTATGCAAATTAATCATACGAAAATATGTATGTTACTGAAAAAACACACCAATGTATATGCCATTTAAAACACATACACAAAATTCTATACATCTTTGGTCTCCTTTCAGCTTCTATAACACCCTTTTTTCCATGTGCTCCGCTCGTTGACAGTACACTGAGCTAAGAAAAATACAAAGAATGTTACATGACAGTGAAAACTATGTAAATTGCACCAAACTTTTTTTGCATACTTTTCTGAAGGGGTGAGAATCTGAATCCGTCAATTAGCAGACAACAGAGCCAAAGCTGCCTGAAACAAACGGAACTGATTAAGCGAAATCGACAGTCCTTGGCCAGATGAGTATATGGCAAGCCAACCCGAACTTATTCTCCATTTGCCAAGCTTTTGACTACAAGCCTTGTTATTTATTTATTTTTATTTCTTTAAAGCATTTCTTAGCTGCCTTTCAGGGCAGAGGCTCTCCCAAGGCAGCTTACCACCATATATAAAACAGTACACACATTAAAAGCAATAAAAACCTAGAAAGTAAAATATCAATTAAAACAATAAAAGCTAACATTAAAAACCAGTAATAAAATAGCAAGTAATAAAACAGCAAGGGCAACAGCAGCAAAACAGTATTCCATTATGAGAAGGCCATAGTAAATAAAACGTAAGGATGGTGCATGGCGGATCATCATTGAGAGTTTGTTCCACAGGTGTGGGGCCACTGCTGAGAAGGCCCTCTCCCGTGTGGAGACCCACCTAATATCACTCATTGGTGGGCAGGTAAAAAAGGCCTCTCTTCTTGATCTTAAAGTGTAGGAAGGCTGATATGGGTGAAGGCAGTCCTTCTAGTAGCTTGGTCCTAAACCATTAACCATAGAAGTGGCCCAGGCCTTAGTTATTGCTTTTACAGCCTGTATTGAATAGAAAAGGGGGTGCGGAAGAGGTGCAGGTAAGGTTTTCTGTGATGCATTTCCAATATGTCACAGCCAAAATGAGACTGCCATATTAAAACACCAGGCACTTAAAAACACAAAACCGAAGGAATAACATCTGAGGAAATATCGGGCGTAATTTTAAAAAATTTAAACTTTGTACCACAATCACTGCACAATATTAGAGAATGCTGTATTATAGGCCAGGAATTTGGAAACAGTACTGCTAGGGCAAAGGGAGGAAGTGAAACAAATTCAGTGACAAAGTAAGACCAATTGCAGTTCAGAGACTTTCCCTTTTTTTGGTTCTCCAACTTATAGAAAAAAGAGAGATGAAACACATAAAACAGCACAACCTAAGTGCCATTCTTGGGAGTTGTTAATAGTACAGTTGAGTAAAAGGTGCAGTATTACTCTAAGATGCATAAACAATGCCACAGATACATAAAGTGAGGTGGGGAAGGCTTTCTGTGGTAAAATGAGCACACCTCACAGTTCTAAATTGCAGTATTTTAGCTAATATTGTAATATGAAGCTGACAGCTGAGAAAAACCAGATTAGAGGATAAATTATCCCATGCCAAAACAAAATATGTTCACAGTAAAATGTGTATTTCGCAAGGAGGGGGGGGAGAATCTAACAGATGCTACGTTTTTAGCACTCTTTACATTACAGGTGGTATATATTTCCCAGCAGCTACTGCATACATTGTACATCACAGCCAAATTGTTTTCAGCAAAAGAACTCATTTTAGCAACTCACCTAGGCATGAGCTCTTTTTTCTCAACATTGTTCATCAGATATTTTTCATATTTGCATTTTCAGCCATCCATCTGCAAGGAAGCTGAATATCGTTTTTATCAAGCTGTATAGCAGGATTGGGTGGATCCAGAGGTCTCACGTCCTCTAAAAGTAGATATACATTTG
Organism: Anniella stebbinsi; assembly: GCA_029215795.1. NCBI lineage: Eukaryota > Metazoa > Chordata > Lepidosauria > Squamata > Anniellidae > Anniella > Anniella stebbinsi. Next base: position 5,361,237 of record JARDYH010000006.1, read on the forward strand.
GCAAAAATCCAGGCTCTCTGACGTGCGTGGCTCCAAACACTTTCTTAAAAGATGGTTATGTACTTCAAAAATATTAGTATACTCCTAAAAAAAATTCCACTGTGAATCAGAATTGATGGTAACAATTTCAGATTATGAAGAATGTACTTTTACAATATGTCTTCCAACTGTCATTTGGAATATTCATAAAAATTATGCACAATTATGCTGCTATGGTTAATATAATCAAGTTGGGTCTCTCATTAGGGATATAAATTCAGCATTGCACATGTGAACACACACACATGCTTCCCGGGGGAAATCCCATCTACAGCAGGAACAAGACTGAATATCTATGTTGCTGATATTAGGGTAACACTACTGTTTCTCTGTTTCCCCCGGATATATGGTGATATGTGGCTCACTCTATGAAGTCTTCTCCCCAAAAATATATGTTCCTAAATTCAGAAGTAATATTTTTCTTAAGGATATCACTGGGATTACTGCAACGTATTTATATGGGGCTGCCTCTGAATACAGTCCAGGAACTTCAGCTGGTTTGAAATAGGAGACCAAGATTGTTAACTGGGATTGGAAGGCGTGTTCATACTACACTAGTTGAAATCCCAATTCTTGACCCATAAATTCCACTTGCAGGGGAAATGTACTCAAGTTTAGCCAGAGGGCTGTCCTCACCCAGCATTCAGCTGAAGGTAGCAAGATGAATTGCTGATTATGATACATAGAAGTACAGTCTATGGCTATTATGCTGGAACTGCAGAAAAGACCGTTGTCTTCCCAATAAACCTCAAAACAAACAAGATTGTTCAAGGCCTTTCAGCCATACTTTTATAAACACTTTTCGCCAGGGATAACAATCCTGCTATCTCTTATGGATTTAACATCTTAAAATGAAAGCAAACTGGGCTGTAGAAGTACTGGTGTTGCCAATGTTTCAGTGCACTCCATGTCCTGAAGCCCAATTCACGCTCACCAGTAGCAGCATCAAAAAGCCACTTCTGTGGTGTTAAGATCCCATTCCATCCCACTACAGCATTTCAATCCATGAACCACTTGGGTAGGGCCAATTGTGTTTTCCCCTCCGCTGCCTACCCATGTAAACAAATCAGATGCTTTGGTGATTTCAGGCTTGGTTAACCACAACACATTTTATGCATTAATGAGATTTTCAAAATGTTATTTCTGCTCTCTAACAAAAAAGTTTAATGATCAAGAAATCCTTTCACAAATGCAATACAAATAAACCTTACTTGCTTTCAGAAAGGGGCATTAACCTATCATACAAATAAATGGAATTCTTTGGAAAGGGAAGTGGAATTGTCTAAAAAGAAGAATTATGACAAGAGTAAAATATTAGCTAAGTAAAGGATATTGAAGGAGGAAAAAAGATTAAAAATAACTAAGCAACCTTATTTGCAAAAGCAGTGCCACATTTAGTAGACTTTGGCATATAAAATCTGTCAGCTAAAACACAAAGTAAAAGATCAGATGCCTATATACTCCAAACTGGTGGATGTAAAATAAAACCATTCTCTTAAAACTTTTGAAAAAGGTCACATAAATGCAAGGTTGCTTTCATGTATCTGCCAAGTATACCATTTTCCATTTCAGACAAAATTAGCAAAAACATACAAATCACCGGCCAGCTAAAGTTATCTGACACGTTTTTTTGTTAAGCTTTCTGCTGAAGGACACGTTCATCTGCCATTACCATTCAATATCTTATTTTATTTGTTTCATTACAATAGAAAGACCTTCTATTGTAAGTAGTGGTCCTAGAGAACTATTATGAAGGAATCGCATAGTCAATGACATTGCTGTTCATCATTGTGTTCATCACTCTAGAATCAACAACGTATAATGTACGTGGGCCGAAATTTGCCACTTGACCAAGAGTCATAAACATAATGTGTACTTGCTCTTTGTGTATGGATGCAAACTTTGTGCAAGGTGTACCCAAGAATACACATGTACGGTAAGTACCTGGATGGGCCAAATAAGGAGACCTTGGGAAGCTCACCAAGGTCTTTTCATGAGGGATAGGAGGAGGGGGACATGCACAGCACAGAGATAGAAAAAGACTAGAATCACACAACGCCCGAACTTCCGTTTTACATCAAAAACCACCATTGGCTATGATTCTCTATTAATGCAGGGTGGCAACCTATACAGCTTGTTCTAGAAATGAGGGTGGCAAGGGATATAATTTAATGCCATGAGCGACAATGAGGCTTATAACAGGGCTATCTCCTCTTTGTCACTCATTGTAGTTGATGGAGGCAGCAATGTTGACAGCTGCAAGAGGGGCTTGCAACTGTTGAAAAAGTCCTCTGCTAAAGGATAAAGTAATAATTTTGCAGGAAGGGCAGGGAGAAAAACACAAGGCTGCCTGGAGCAGACTGGGCACCTGAAATTCTCCAAAGAGCTTTATAGTAATTACCAAATTTTGGGCAAAGTACCTGATGGGTTGCAGTTTATCTTATCGACCAAACTTGCAGTTGGACAATCACATGCACAATTATTACATCAAATTTGCCTTTTTGTCATTTTTCCCCCCAAGCTTACCTGTCCATTAGCTGTGGGGTGGGGAGAGATGGAGGAACTGAACAGTGAAATCCTATACATGTCTATTCAGAAGTAAGCCCCACTGAGGTCAATAGGATTTACTCCTGGGTAAGCATATAGAGGATTGCAGCCTAAAGTGTGAAAAACTATGCATTCAGGCTCTGTACACAATTTGGAAATAAAGGAATAGCACATGAATGCAGCATTCCTAATGCATCAGTTTGACTTCAGAAATATCATCAGTTAACTCAGAACTCCAAAATCCAAGAGAGAGATTTAGATGGGGAATGTTTTGGAAGTATTCCTAATCTAATATAATCTAATCAATAAATAAACTTATTTATTTCACTTGTATCTTGCTTTTCCTTTGAGCAGAAGTCAAGGGAAACTCACATGGGGCTCAAAGGCAATATTCAGTTCAGGCTTCGACTAAGCCAAGCACTTTTAATCCAATAGTAGATAATAGCAGTATTCACTGAATATAAAGAGAGTGACAGTCCACAGCAAAAAGTACATAGGGAAATATTTTACTAGGGAACACCATGAATATATTGGGTAACTCACCTAATCATGCCCTATAGCTAATATAAGGCAAACTATGAATATATTGGGTAACTCACCTAATCATGCCCTATAGCTAATATAGGAGAGCATGGATTCAAATCCTATGTAAGCTTTTAACTCAGGCCATTAACTGAGAATAATGCTCTACTTGAAAAATCGAATCCCACAATTATGCTTTTCTTATTGTCAATCCAAGATGATTACCCTTTTTCTACACTTTCATTAGGATAATTGACTCCCCTGGGGTGATGACAGAAGGCTATTTTAGTAGCACTAAATCTGAGGTGGCCATGGTCACCATGTTTACAAAGGGTTTGAATTATGTGCCTATTGAAGGCAATGCACACTAGAAGGAAGGGGGACGATGGGGTCTGTTTTTTTAGAAAAATCCTTTCCTCTGAATTACTTAAAAATCTCCATGAACGTTAGCTCATCCTTTGACTCCATCATTCATCAGTCTCAGAATTGTAATAGTGTTGCTTTCTCTTCACCAAGTAGTAGGATGTTTTTAGATGGTTTGGATTTCCTTCTGAGGACAAGAAGGTAAAAGTTATGTCAACATTCATTTGAGCTTTGTTAACTAGAAAGTAAATATATTTTGCATCTGAAAGACTGAATTCCAATTTCAATTCAGGGGGGGGGGGAAATAACAACCCAGTGAGCCCCAGTATTAAAAGTTTAGGAAGCACTGATCTCAAGAACTGGAAGGGAGCAAAGCCCACTCCCTGTTCATAGACCAATACATCAATGCACAATAGCCATTCCAGTACTTATTCTGGGCACAGCCTAACCAAGGGAACAAAATGGGCATTAAAGATAATATAAAATGTTGCAGTTGTTAATAACATTCAGTTCTATAATATTCCTTTCCCTATGGAATAATTAAACATATTTCAGATAGCAGCTTGCCCAGAGGCTGAGGGCAACAAACTAGACAATGCCACTGTTGTAGCTTCTCATTAACCTGTGCCTGAAGATTGAGACACATAAACCCAATCAACCATTTGTCAAAAATCACAGACCTGAAACATTGGAAAATGGATCCATCACGGGATATTTTTTGTACAGCTTCTGAAAGGGAGCTCTCAGAAAAACATGAACTTTCAGAAACAGTTCCACTTCAAAGGCCATTCTTAAGTTACCAGAGAACATGGGCGGCACCACCAAAAAAGCAGACGAACCAACAAAATTTCAGGCCGAAAGTGGTGGATTTATTTTATGAAGAATGCCTTTGTTTCAATCATAGGTCTTCCTCAGAGGCAAAGGGTCATTGCGTTTTTACCATGCCTGATTAAGACAAAGGCAGATATTTTAGGATTTTCCCTCAAAACCCACACGGAAACAGGAGGAACAGATTTTATATGAAAGGATCACAAACTGGATTAAGAATGTTCTGTCTATCCTTACCACACACATGTCCTATGAACAATATGGCCTCTTCACACTGATGCCAGGCACACTGTTACTGGTGGGAATGTGTGGCATGGTGGGCATGGCCAGTTGACATAATCCCATTTGAACCCCCCTTCCCGTATGATGCTGAATTCTGTTGCCAATAGAAACAATGTAGGTAGTACTGGAACAAGTAATCATTAGTATTTTGACTCTCCATCCACAGCATTTTAGAAGGCAGGCCATGCCACTAAGATACCAGTATGTTTCTGGAAGAAGATTGTGAGACCAGAACGAAGAGAAATGCAACAGGGATGGTACCTCCATTGTCTTCCAAAGTGTTAAATCTTCATGGAGCATTTTCTTAGGAAAACATTTTTAACTGTATGCCTGATAATTCACCAGCTGCTATCTGATCTCCCATTGCACCTTTAATTAACAGTTGAGGAAGAATATTAATTCATATTAATGCCATGCACAGAATATTAAGCAAATGTGAACAACAAAAAATACATTTATTTCTGTAATACTTGATTAATAACTGTTAAATATTCCTGTTTGGACAGACTAGCTCTCTCAATGGCATATGTTTAGTGTAATAATGAAGCACTCCATTTTGGAATTCTACACAGAATTATTATGAGGAAATAAACCTTGTGATTTTTTTCCCTGCATTGCAGTAGAAACACCACAAGAAAGAATATTTTTACCTTGACATTTACATTAATGACACTGCAAACTATACTGACTAAAGAGTATTTGCCATGTAACACTTCGTGTTTACTTACTTTGTTTCTGTTTCCAGATTAAATGGGAAACTGCAGTAATTGCCACACTTGCACATCTCTCTCCAGCATCTCAATACCATATGACTATGAGCAAAACATTAACCCTCAACTTGAAGTCTGACAAACCACGACCAGATACTCCAACCTGCTACAATTTGTTACAAGCAACAATTTGTTACAAAGTAGCTTGTTCAGACCGAAAACTACAGACTCCATTTTGAAGCAAGGCTAATAAGCTAGACAACTTCTTCATTCCCCAGCTTCAGCAAGGTGGGGAAAGCCCACAAATGGGTCAGGATCAGACATATATAACTATCCCCTCCCCTTTCTTTCCCATGATAGTTAGGGACTCCCATTTCTTCAAACCCTTCCTTTTTTGCTCTATCACCCCAACCTTCCCCTCTCATAACAAAACAAGTGATTCATATGTGTCAGCGACCTCTCTCTTAGGCCTAGAGCCCAGCTACACCAGGAACACAGCTAAATTCCCCAGTGAAATAAAACTCTCAGTGAAAGCTCATGTGTCCCCAATTGGCATAATGTTTAACAAATGGTTTGCTCAGCTAATTCCCTGCTGAACTGGTGCTACCATCTTTAACCTTGTCTAAAGATCTCTGGGGGGGTGTAATATCTCATGGGAATATGCACAATTTCGTACATGCATCTCGATAGAAGCACATCTTGTAACAAATTCCAAGCAACTTGCTGTTTTACTGTAAGTATGCCATTGAATAATTAACACATATTACGGTGAGTTCATACAAATGGTAAAATAATGTCAACATCACCAGAGTTTTTAGATGCATTTCAAGAACTGCTTCATAATGCAGAACATGTGGGCGATGGAACATATTTGTCCAGGGAAGATGTGGGATAGAAAAAAAAATGACTAGAATTGTTTGGTTCCACTAAAGAAAGTTTTGGTAGAGCCAGGAATTCCGCTCAACCCAAACTGAAGAACTGGATTCAGCAGAATCCCGAAGATTGGAACAACCTTCTCTGGGCATGACAACTAAACTAGACCAGATAAAGCCCAGGATATGGACTTCTTTATAACATGGGAAACATATAGCTCACAGCCCCAGGTCATGTGCTTGGAGGGGTGAGAGTCATTCTCTCATGGTAGAGGAAACCTGACCTCCCCACCCCCCAGAAACATTTAATGAGAACCTGACACTCAATGAAAATGATCACCCTGTTTCCTTGAAGGGAAAGAACCTCATGAACTGGGCCACCATGGGAGGCATCATTCTTGGGATCCACCCCATTCACATTAAGCCGGTGGAGTCGGGTGGCTCCTATGTCAGTGGGGCTGTGAATCTGGTCCAGGTTTCAGTCAGAACTCTAAAAGGGCTATCCAAGATGCTGACCCCATTTGGGGGATAAGTTTCAGCACTTTGGATAGCTCCTTTAGAGTTCTGGCTGAAACCCAGTGGAATTCACTGCCTCAGTGAAATAGGAACCACCAGCTCCCACTGCATTAAGCATTGCCATAAAGGTAGAGGAGAAAGGCCAGGTTTGCTCCAAGACCATACAAGGACACCACCATCCCTTCCAATGTATGAAGTGGGCCACCGCCTTTTGAAACCCCTGATGCATTCACAGATAGAGAACTTAACACTATACGTAAAACCTGGAGTTCACCATCTGCTGTGCAGGAGGGATCCAAGAAGAGAGAGGTAAGCAAGTACCACCTCAGGGCCTGCTCAAGTTGAATGATTCCCCTTCCCCAGAGGACCATCTATGACTATCTGATCTATGGGTAGGCTTCCAGAAGCGAGAGGCAGGAAGGGAGGCTGGCAGGCAAATGCTACCTCAGAGCCTGCCCCATCTGAACAGTCCCATTCTCCCACAGGACAATCTAACCCTATGGGAAGGATTCCTATCATTCAAAAATATTGCCATTTTATTACTGATTGCTGATGTTACTTTTAAGCTGCCTTGGAAGGTTTTATATCCTGAAAATGGGGTTACAAATAACAATAGTTATAGTAATAATAATAAACTATTTAAGAACATGAAGAAACACTTACCCATCACCATCCCTAACCACATAAGTCTGCTGTGAAGAAAGCACAGTGGTTATTTCATCTAATCTAGAGTCACTTGAAACAAATTATATTTATTTATTTATTTATTTATTTATTACATTTGTATACCGCCCCATAGCCGAAGCTCTCTGGGCGGTTTACATAGGATTAAAAACAATTAAAAACAATATACAAAAATTAAAACAGCAAAAACATACAACATACACACAATCTGTACATTTAAAAACCACTTGAACACTTCAAAAAAACTACAAAAACAAAACAAAACAACCCCAGGCTCCTCAGATATTGCCAAATGCCTGACAGAAGAGGAAAGTCTTGACCTGGCGCCGAAAAGATAACAATGTTGGCGCCAGGCGGGCCTCGTCAGGGAGATCGTTCCACAATTGGGGAGCCACCACAGAGAAGGCCCTCTCTCTTGTTGCCGACCTCCGAGCTTCCCTCGGAGGAGGCACTCGGAGGAGGGCCTTAGATGTTGAACGTAGTGTTCGGGTAGGTTCATGTCGGGAAAGGCGTTCCATCAGGTATTGTGGTCCCAAGCCGTGTAAGGCTTTATAGGTTAAAACCAGCACCTTGAACTGGGCTCAGAAACATACAGGCAGCCAATGCAAGCGGGCCAGAGTAGGTCTTATATGTTCGAACCTACTGGTTCCAGTTATCAATCTGGCCGCTGCATTTTGCACAAGCTGCAGCTTCCGGACCACCTTCAAAGGCAGCCCCACGTAGAGTGCATTGCAGTAATCTAACTTGGAGGTTACCAGAGCATGGACAACTGAAGCCAGGTTATCCCTGTCCAGATAGGGACGTAGCTGGGCCACCAACCGAAGTTGGTAGAAGGCACTCCGTGCCACTGAGGCCACCTGCGCCTCAAGTGACAGAGATGGTTGTAGGAGAACCCCCAAGCTACGAACCCGCTCCTTCAAGGGGAGTGCAACCCCATCCAGAACAGGTTGAACACCCTCCATCCGGTCAGCGGAACCACCCACCAACAGCGTCTCAGTCTTGTCTGGATTGAGTTTCAGTTTATTAGCCCTCATCCAGTCCATTGTCGCAGCCAGCCACTGGTTCAGCACATCCACAGCCTCACCTGATGAAGATGAAAAGGAGAAATAGAGCTGCGTGTCATCAGCGTACTGATGACAACGCACTCCAAAACTCCGGATGACTGCACTCAACGGTTTCATGTAGATATTGAACAGCATGGGGGACAAAACTGACCCCTGCGGAACCCCATACTGGAGAATCCACGGGGCCGAGCAATGTTCCCCAAGCACCACCTTCTGGAGCCGACCCACCAAGTAGGAGCGGAACCACTGCAATGCAGTGCCTCCCACTCCCAACTCAGCCAGTCGTCCCAGAAGGATACCATGGTCGATGGTATCGAAAGCCGCTGAGAGATCAAGGAGAATCAACAGAGTCACACTCCCCCTGTCTTTCTCCCGACATAGGTCATCATACAGGGCGACCAAGGCTGTTTCCGTACCAAAACCAGGCCTGAAACCCGACTGAAATGGATCCAGATAATCAGTCTCATCCAAGAGTGCCTGGAGCTGGCTCGCAACCACCCGCTCCAGGACCTTGCCCAGGAATGGAACATTTGCTACTGGCCTGTAGTTATTAAGATTTTCAGGGTCCAGGGAAGATTTCTTTAGGAGTGGTCTCACTGCCGCCTCTTTCAGGAGGCCTGGGACCACTCCCTCTTGCAAACAGGCATTAATCACTTCCCTGGCCCAGCCAGTTGTTCCATCCCTGCTAGCTTTTATTAGCCAAGAGGGGCAAGGATCCAATATGGAAGTGGTTGCACGAACCTGTCCAAGCACCTTGTCAACATCCTCGAGCTGCACCAACTGAAACTCATCCAAGAAAACAGGACAAGCCTGTGCTCTGGATACCTCACTAGATTCATCTGCTATAACACTGGAGTCTAAGTCCTGACGGATGCCAGAGATTTTATTCTGGAAGTGCCCAGCAAATGTATTACAGCGGGCCTTAGATGGTTCTACCATGTCCTTGGGGCCAGCATGTAAAAGCCCCTGGACAACTCTGAAAAGCTCCGCTGGGCGGCAGGTTGATGATTGAATAGTGGCAGCAAAGTATTGTTTTTTTGCTGCCCTCACTGCCCCTGAATACAGCTTACCATAAGCACTTACCAGTGTTTGATTGCATCCATCAGGAGTTCGTCTCCATCTGCCCTCAAGCCGTCTCCTGTTTTGTTTCATCACTCTCAGCTCTGGGGTATACCACGGAGCCGTTCGAGCTCTACACAGGAGAGGGCGCTCAGGAGCAATCGTGTCAACTGCCCGGGTCATTTCTGCATTCCACAGATCGACCAGGGTTTCGACAGGAGAGCCAGCCCTATCAGCCGGAAAACTCCCCAGAGCCCTCTGGAAACCATCTGGATCCATTAGCCTCCAGGGGCGGACCATCTTAATGGGTCCCCCACCCTTGCAGAGGGGAGAAGCCACTGTAAGTCTAAACCTCAGCAGGTGGTGATCTGACCATGACCTCTCTTATTTATAGCCTCAGTATGTGCAGAGAAAGTGGGATGTACTTCACTTACCTGAAGACAAATTTAGAAACTAGGACAAAATATCCATGCAGAAACAACCTAAAGCATTTTGTTGCCCCTGACAGAAATTCAAAATGGCCCTGGTAGTAAAACAAGGCAAAGCAAAAAACCCTGCAAATTCTACAAATTCTGATCCAAGTACGATCAATCATGTTGAGTATTAGATAGAGCTGTAAGCTCCACTCTGAAAATTCGAGGATTCGACAGAGCTTCGATGAAGCTTTGAGTTTTCGGAGCAGAGAGGGGACGGTTTAAAAACTACCGAATACCTGTGGTGCGGAGTCCTGTTGGAGCTTTGATCCACTTTCGGATAACCACTCCATTATAGTCTTTGGAAATTAAGCAGCTGGGATGGTGAAACATCTCTCACTGTCTATGTTTTGAACCATTCTGTCTGCCTTGCAGGGCTGGTTTGTTTGCTTTCTGCCAGCGTCTCTGTGCCAGCCCACCACTCTGCCCTCCTGGTGCCTGGGGGATGTAGCTGCTTGGGCTTGGCGGGTCAACCCCATGAGCCTATGGCATACTTGCTCCCAGTGCTCCATGACCATAGCTGCCTGTTGCCTTTTCTCCTCTGTGCCCACCTCAAAGGGCTGGTTTGTGCATTTCTGCCTTTGAATCAAGACAATCCTTGGGTCAATTTTGCCACTGGTTGCTTTGCTTTCTCTGTGCCCATCCACATAGTTGCCTGCTGCCTCTCTGCCACCCTGCCTGCCTGTCTCTGGAGATCCCTTTGATGTCAAGGGGTGAAACTGCTCAAGGTGCAAGACCCCAAAGAGGAGGTTTAATGACCTGAGTTTGAAGGATATGGCTCCAGCTTTGTTGTTGTTGTTGTTTTAAAAAAACCTTATTTTTTAAAAAAATATATATTCTAAAAATCAAGGGATGAACAGATCTGCGTCAAACTTAGCATGGCTAAAGCTCTCCTTAAGAGCTATCATGGTGCCAAGTTTCATACCTTTACCTTTAAAAATGAGGGAGCTGTAAGCGTTTTTGTTAATTTCCATAGACTATAATGGAGCAGTTATCAGAAAATGGATCAAAGCTCCTACGGAGCTTCGATAAAGCAGGGCGATAGGGCTGCTTTGATATTCGGAGAGGAGCAGTCCATCATCAGACTTCTGCTTTGAATTTTGAAGCGGAGCGGAGCCACTCTGCACAGCCCTAGTATTTGATGCATCTATAAATTTGTTGCAGCAACTCTGTGATTTTATTGCTGAACAAGGTTGTCAAAGTGATATTTAGAGTCAGCCAGTTTGGTGGTTTTAAAAAGATCGATCTAATGATCAGCTAGCTAGTTGATAATTTTCTTTACTTATATCCAAAATCTGCTACTTGAACTGGGGCACTTCTCCACTGTGGAAAATTACAAGCTCTGTACCAAAAGCATTGAAATAGAAGCTAAGCATTTTATTAAGACTAACAATGTGTCTCAGAGCAGGTCCACGTATCTTTAGGCTGCCACTAGATTCCACCTGAACCCAAATTTCAAGATGCATTTGAAAAAAAAATGTATATTGGACCAAACATCCAAGCAATTTTTAGCAGAGATGAAATCATTTCAATATGATTAGCAAAATATCTCATGAGAACAGAGACGAGTTTTGTGTCTGCAGCCCCAGCAGCAGTATCACAGTGAGGAACGTTAGAAAGTTTAAAAAAAAAAAAAAAAGCCTGAAAGTTTAAATTATCCTGATATGATATTCATAGTTTTCAGTTTTCAAAGTCTCTAAAACTGAAGAGCTGTCAAATCTTAATGTGAAACAGAGCTCCCTTTAAGAAATTCTTTACAAATTCCATCTTGTACAGAAACTTTACAACCATGAGTCTTGCCTTGATTATGAACTCTCAACTACTGAGTTCTATTTTCCTTCTAGATGCCCAGAATAATAATAATAAGAGAATTGCTCTTTTAACATACAAGGCACTGTATCAAATCAATCCAGCCTATCCTACTGACCTTATTATTCCCTTTGCTCAAAACTGCACCTCGAGGTCAAGCAATGCAAGTCTTCTGCTGATACAATGGTTCCTATTTATCAGTGTAAAGACATCTGGATTAAAGCCTTTGAGTTTACACAGCCTTGGAGCTGCTGCAGGCATTTAATATGGAAGTACTTCTATGCTGGCTTTTGCAGCGTTCAAACACAGGCTTAGGGTTGATGTGATTAATTTGGCTCATTATCAATTTGCTGCTGCCAAGGGCAAAGAAACGACAGAGATGAAAGCCTCTATAACAGTCTTGTAAGATGCTTACTAGAAAGACAGTCAATTCAGGGGCTCTTCCAGGGGGAGGGGGGCAGCAGTTTGTCATACTCCAAATATCATGATCAGTTCTGTTCCCCTTAGTGTGGGGAAAGGAGTTTCAGGCTATCAATCCGAATCAGATTCTGAACCAGAAGAAACAGGACTAGAAATGTCCCAGCTGACACAGGAAGTGAGGGCGAAGATTCTCCCAGGCTCTTCAGCAGCCAGGGATGAATTTTCACCAGACTTTATTGGAGAAAATGCTAACAACTCAAAGTCTGTGGGAACTCAGCTTTCTTCAGAGGGGGAAGGGACTTCAGAGGTGACCAATCCCAGAGTCTGCTGCAGATTAAAATGGGCAGCGCTAAAAGAAGGCAAGAGGCAATCAGCTTGGCTAGCTTCTTGCCAAGTTCCGAGGAACTCTCCTTGAAGTTAAGGGGCTCAGGGAAAAAAAGACCTTCCCTTTCGTTGAAAGGACAATTGTCTAGCTTAGTTAGCCAAGTTTTAGCCTAGAGGGAAGTTCCAAGTGTTTACACTCTCTTCAGGTGCAAAGAGATGTTTATTTGCTGAATAAAGTTTTGTGGATTACTTGGCAGACCTCTTTACTGTCTCGCATCACAGTGGGAGGGATTGGAAACACGAAATTAAACCAACCTAAGAAGAAGTCACTGTGAGTGGATGGGTTGTCCCTTACTCCCAACAGATGATCACCATCTTGGTGGGTTATTTCACACTCAGTCCCTCTCAGTTCTCCAAGCCACTAATGACACATATCCATGGGGCCTTTGCAGCAAAAATCCCCATTTCCTCATTTCCCATAACAGCATCCTTTCCACAAATGGTCCACCGGGATTCCCAGCTAATTGGGAAAACTAACCCACCCACACCTGCTGGATTAGTTCACAAAAAGGAAATTATTTTTTGAGCCCTCATGAATGAAGAAACAAATTTGCAAGCTTTTTTTCCCCCCTGGGGACTTGTGCTCTTGTGCAAGAGCATAGGACTGTCTCTTTGCTATTTAGCCAAGTATACCTATATTCATTAAACAAAAACCTACAGTTTACAAAACAACATTAAGGCTCTACAGTTTTCAACCAAGCACCAAAAAGCAGGGAATTTGGGAGTTAAGGCTCCCAAGCCTTAATGCCACATCCTCCTGAAGGAGGTAGAAAGTGCAAGTGAAATTCTCATTCTTCTAAACCAGATAAACCATGAGGACCAGGATGGAGAATATAATATGCAGAGGTGACTGTGGGGTTGTGGAAAACTCATGATGAACAACTTAGGACCACCTACTTCTCTTTTTTTGTTTAGAGCAGCCTTCCCCAACCTGGTGCCCTCCAAAGGTGTCAAACTACAACTCCCGTCATTGCAAGTCAGTATGTCCCATGTTCAGGAATGCCGGGACTTGTCATCTCAAACATCTGGAGAGCAGCAGGCTGGGGTATGCTGTTCTATATCCTTACCAAATATAGGGTCTGCTCAATATCTTTCTGTCATACAGAAATCACATATGGCAGCACAATTGATAACAAAACGGGCACTATTCATTACACATCTAAAACCAAAGCATGTGCCAGGCATTTTAAACTATTGGTCAATATCCAGCCCTTCAAAGAACCAATGTTTTATCTTAAAATGTGTTTAGACAAAATATACTGTTCACTCCCCACAATCCCTCTACAATACATCATCTCATCAAAGTGACAGAGGAGCAGAAAAAGTTTAGTTTTGCTGCCTTGAACTCCTTTCAGATGAGAGTGGGTTGCAATCCTATACCAATTGGGAGTAAGCCCTAGTGAACTCATTGGCACTGACATCTGAGAAGACATGTACAGGATTCAAGTGTAAAACAACCTTCTCCATTCTGGTGCTCTCCAGATGTGTTGCACTGCAACTCCCATGTTATGTGTTGTGGGTAAGACAGAAATAATTTTCATCATTAATTTTAAAATAATCCTTATGGATTAAAGTATTGGGGTACTAGCTTTGCCTTTGATCTCACACTGCTGAACACGTAAGAAAAATCCTCTGTGTTAGTCCCCCAACACCATATATCTGATATTCGATAAACAGACAACCTATGCCATGTGTTGAAAACTAATTTTGATGTCTGGCCACTCAATGTTCCAAATCCAGGTGGAGAGGGGGAGGGAAACACAACTTAGTATGCATGCAGTTACCAGTGCGCTCTATTAGTTTCTATGGGAGACTCATGGCTCAAGTTAAATATTGTTTAAAAAAAGAACTAAAGGGATTTTTAAAAAATAAAAGAACAGCTATGCTATCTAATATATGATAAAAAGGAAGAGGAAAGAATTGGGATATTAATTAGTTAAGTTATTATTTCAATAGGAAGGAAGACCAAAAATCCTCACCAATGCAAACTCAGCAATCACAGTGAGTCAGGTTTCTTTTTTTAAAAATTCTACTTTAAACTGCCTTCATTCCCTCAATGTTTCACCAACCTTCTTGACATTTTCAGGTTATGTAAAACTAATACTTCTTTCTGGCATATGTAAAATTCAGGAAGATTGGTGAAACATTTTCAATTTTATGAATATTAAAATACCACCCCACCCCCATTACCCCTTTGTCATGGTAGAATGCTTCTTCCTTTTTTCCCGTTGGGCCTTAACTAAGAATACACAGGAGTGCATTCTTAAATCCCCCTCTTGTAAATATCCTCCACTTAGGGGCTTCCCTTGTTAGCAAACACCTTTTTTTAAAAAAGGCTGCTTCATGTTTATTACATTTACTTATTTATTACATTACTCTGAAGAAACAACTGCCCCAAAAGCTTCCTCTCTCCTGTGGCCACCACCTGCTTTTCGCTTACTCCACTTCAAGCTTGTCGCTTCTCTACACTACTCTGTTGCTAGCTCTTTCTTTCCTGCGGCATCGAGCCACTTTCGGCTCCCCCCCACCAGCCCTTTGCGCTTGTTGCTTGCCTCCACTGGTCTCTGCTGCTAGCTGAAAGATGTACATGAGGGTTATAGAGCTGGGAGCAGGATCACAAAAAATACAGAGATTTCAACACAGAGCAGAATAATGGAGGGGAAATTGCACAAATTTAACGGTAGAGCAAAAGAATGAAAGTGGAAGTTACACAAAATTCATGGCAGAGCAGTACAATGAAGGTGAAAATTACACAAAATTCCTAGTAGCAGAGATTCACATTATTTACTCTGTTGCTGTAATAAAATCAAGCATTTATCTTAACACCCACATGGAACAATTCATATTGCAGACTGATATTCTTCAGCCCCTTAGGACTCAGGAATGGTTGCAGCTGGTGCATCCTGGTTTTTTCACCCCACCCTGGTCCCAATACCAATTGGCTCCCCACACCTTCAATTTAGTTTGCCAAAATGTCATCTACTTGGCTTAATCAGCTTTTAGCAATTGCAGGTATGGGGGTCTGAACCATGTCAGGACCACATTGGAGACAAAGGATTAAAGCCCCACCCCATCCCTTCCACTACAGTCTCAATTCATCCTTTTCACAGCAGCTGCACACTGGGTCAACATTTTCATTGAGCTATCCACCACAACCCCAAGATCTCTTTCTTGGTCATACTTTAATTGGGAGAATTTACCATTTATTTCTACCCTCTGCTTTCAATCAGTTAGTGATCCATAACAGGACCTCTCTTCTTATTCCATGCTTGCTAAGTTTACTCAAGAGACTATGGTGAGGCAGTTTGTCAAAGCCTGTTGGAAGTCCAAGTAAACAACATCTACTGGATCACCCCTGTCAACGTATTTACTGATACTCTCAAAGAAATCTAAGAAGGTTGGTGAGTCTTCTATGGATATAAGACTGTAGGAATGTAAGAAACATACACATGCCTAAAATTCTGGTTTCCCTTAAAATTCCTCATAAGTTTTGCCCAAGGAGGAATGCATTTTAAATTTTGTCTTAGGGCCTATTTACATAGTACCTTGGAACGTTTTAAATTGTATTTTAAAACGTTCCAAATAGGTGTGTTCTAAAACGTCTTAGGCCACATTAACGAGTACTCATGTTACAGGAGAAAAAAATCTTCAGTCTTCAAAGCGGTGCGGGAGGTCTCACACACTCTTCTGTCCGTCTCTTTCTCTTTCGTTTTTACAATGAGTTTAGGGCAAAGAATTGTGGGAGTTGTAGTTCAGTCACCCACTTCCTCCTTAGTTCTTCTTTCATTCACTAGCTTTCAATGAGTATAGGGCTAGGCATTGTGGGTGTTGTAGTTCACTCACCCACTTCCTCTTTCTTCCCCACCAATCAACTGCTAAGCATTTGGGCTCTGGTCAATGAAGCACTGCCCCCACGAATCACAAACGTAAGGAAGGACACATTATTTTACTTAAAACGATTTATTAAAAGTAAAAACTGTTATATATTGCTGAAGTGAGTTTTAAAAAACCTCAGGTATACATCGTTAAAGGGAGTGCGTCATGTGGCCCAAAGAGTTTTTATTACCCTTATGAAACGTTACAAACCTAGTGTGTAGATCGGCCCTTAGTTAGAATTTTAGTGGAAAATCTACACAACATCTAATTTTCAGAGAAGTACACAGGAAATTACAGAAGATACTGCAGCCAAAATTGTGCAGTACCAGCTCAGAAGTTACATCACTCACATTGACCAACAAGTTCCTAGCTATTAAAAAAAAAATCAGATCCAGGTAGTTCTAATAAAAATGTTTTCTTATATGCCTTTAACCCGGGGGTGGGGGTGGGGTGGAAATCAAGGTAGAAAAATACATTAAAATACACTAAGGAGAATCATCTCTCAGAGACAAGAAGCACAGTACTTCCAAAATGTTATTCAGTTGCACATTTCCCTTCCAAGTCTAGCTACCATTTGATGGATTCCAAGTGTACTGCCTCTTACAAGTGCTGAAGGCATGGGTTCCTGCTGTACAGTGCATAGTAAATATATAAATATTTTGTGTGCTCTAGTCCCTATAAAGGATTTGTTTGCTAAATGTGTTGGAAATAATTTGATGTATTACAGTCACAGCTACAGCTGTCACCAGATTACCTCAATAAGCAAGATATATCTTTCGTTTGGTGTACTGCAAGTCATTTTTAAGTCCATACAGGTGTTTTGTCTCTCTTGTCGTTAACTTAACGTTACTTTCAGAGCTTTCTTGGACATATATACAAATTTATGATCTGCAACAAGGCAGGTGACTTGAGGGGAAGTTGGGGGGGGGGAAGAAACAACCTTAAATATAAGCCACTTTATATATGGCTAGGCATAATATGGTGGAATATTTAATCTCAAACATCTTGCATACAAGGAACAAAATAGCACATCTTGGGGGGGGGGGTGTCTCAACAGCGGTGCATTGGTGCCTCCAGCCCTGACACCCCCATGTTAGCGCTCCTTTGCATTATCCCCACGCGAAGGAGCTAATGTGGGGTGTACACGGGAGGAGCATGGAACCTTCTCCACCTTGCTCCATTTCCCCCCCCCCCAAAAAAAGTTTCTGTTTAAAGTTTCTTCACAGTTTTAAGGCGGCGAGGAGCCAGACCACCCCTCCCCTCTCTCCCTGTGCCCATCTTAGCTTCTTTTTGAAAGTCTTTTGGTTTTTCTGGGCAGGATCAGGGGTCCAGCGAGACAGAGGCTTGCTGGATCGCTCTCTCCTTTCCCCACGCCTGGTTTAGCTTATTTTTCAAAGTCTCTTTGTTTTCCTGGGCAGGTTTGGGGGCCCAGTGAAGTGGAGGCTCACTGAATCGCCCCCTGGTGCTTCACTACATTTGTTATTTTAAAAAACAAAACAAAACATTACCTTTTAATGCCAAGCTCCACAAAGATGCGCTTGCTGGCCCGCCCCCTGTCCCAGTCCAGCTGATGTGACCAATCAGGGGTCGGCATTGGCTGGGGCATGCCCTGACGCAGCCCCACAGATGTCGTTGTCGCCTCGCAGCAAACAGAAAAAGTTGGGGTAAGTAGCCAACTTTTTAAAACCGGGGCTTCAGGGGAATGTTCTTGGGTGGATTCGCAATGGCAGCTGTATCATATAAATCACCTGCTGCCCCTGCAGATCCACTCTTTCCCCTCATCAAGATGTACCCTTGGCTGAGGTTGTATGTCGAATAATTGATCTCAAGAACACTCATTCAAAATCTTCATACACAAGCTTGATTAATAATAATAATAATAATAATAATAATAATAATAATACATTCAAGCCAGAATCCAGAACCACAGACCGTTTGCCGGTGTTGCTTCCTGCAGACAACTTGACAGACGTGCATTACCCTCACGCACACACAAGCCAGAAAGAGACAATACTCATTTCTGCAGAACAGTTGTGCAGAAATAGAAAAGGAGATCTTGCAAAACATTCTCTGCCTAACTCTGTTCTGTCAGGCAGCACATTAACAGGTTCAGAGAATGTGCCTCTAGACTCCATATGGCCCTATTTAGGTGAAAATGGATTCCTGGGCTTCTGGAACTTGGACATGATATGATATGAATGCTTTCACTTTTTAAAAGGGCTGCAAAAAGAAAAGGAGAGAAATCACATCACGTTTTCAGAAGCCAATGGATGCCTAACAGCATAACACTATTTGTTCGAGTAATGGCCCTACCTCTCGCCATTCCTCCCAATTCTTATCACTGCTATTTTTACACACACACATTTTGAAAGGGAGAGGCTGCTAAGTGAGCATAAATCAGAATTAGTTCTCTCTCTCCAGTATTAGGTCTACCACGTTAATAAGCGCAAAGGGGAGCATATGGGGGGGGGGTGTCGCAAGTTCAGATGTTTGCCTGGAACTCTGCAATCGGCTGCTACAGAATGGTAGTCAAACTTCAAAGATTTTGAAATGAAATTGCTGTGCCTTGAAAATGCCAGCAACAGTGCTTGCACCCAACAAAACCCAAAGAGCTGGATGCAAGGAAATTGCATCAGTAAATCACATCAAAATTGGTCCCAGAATGTATCCTATGAATTTCAATGGGACTTAAGCATGATTGTCTTCATTTCAGTTGGTGCACTGGAATATATTAGGGACTAGCTGATATACCCGGCATTGCTTGAGCCTGCAAAGTAGTCATTTTAAAGTAGTAGTCTGGTGCTAAGCTAGTGTGTTAACTTAAATGCATTAAATTGCCCAAGCATGCTGGGAGTTGTAGGCATAAGCCTAGGGTTTTTTTTATTAAATTCTTTAAAAAATACCTAAACCCCAACATTTCATGTTTTTAGATTTTTCTGCTACATTGTACAGCCAGACCTATCAGTGTGCCAAATTTCAAATTTCTAACTCATCTGGACGTGAGTAAACATTTCTGGACATACATCCTACATACATACTTTCAGCTTTATAGGTAGAGATTGTTTGTCAGTTCTCAACATTCTATAGCACTCTAGGACGGCCAAGAAACAAAACCCAGGGCCATAGAGAAAGGGATTGGCTCAACCCTCATTGGCTTTTGATGAGTGCAATGAGCAAAGTCAATTGGCTGCAAACTAGCACACAGTTGAGAGAGGCAAAACCTGAATATCATTCCAGAACTTCGGGCATCAGAGCAGGTTAGCCTCCAACCACCATGGTGCCCTAACACTTGTTCATTCTCTCATACAAGTGAATGGCAATCATGAGGAAAATAAAGTACTGTACTTTAAAACACTGTTGCAAAGATGGCAAAATCTCTCTACCATTCATGACACCAGGTAGCCTGGCTTCCATCAAAACAGATCCTATGCAGTGTGACTGTGTACATAATTAGCCAAGAGGCATTTCAAACATGTCCAAAGGGTCCGTGCATGATAAACATGCATGCAGAATGAAAGATCAAACATTGCTTTGGCAAGTATTTTACTAGTAAGAAAACTGCCAAACACAAAACATTACTGCGACCTCAATATTTGCATGGTGTATCGTGAAGACTGCGTATGATTCTAAATACCCATTGTTTGAATAAAGGATAACATGAACTAAAGGACAACCACTGATACACCACACTCCTTTCTGCTTCATAAACTTAAGATCCATGAAGACAGTAATTTAGACAAAGGCAACAATCCTATCCACTTACCCAAATTGCCAGCGGGTATGGCCAACCTGAAAGCTACTAACATTTTGAAATATCTCCATTTCACTACTGTTTTCCTAGCATGTGGTATGGGGAGCAATGTGGGAGCTTCAACAAAAAACAAACAAACTGGGAGAAAGAGAAGCACAATCCACAGAGAGACCCTCCTATGCCAGTGAAAATGCTATCATTCTCTTAATCATGTAGTGCTCCTTCAATCTTGTATGGCCAACAGGAATATGCACCTCTGGAACACAGACAAAGCATGAATCTGGGAGATTTGTTGGATAAGGAGCACAGCCCACCATGGAACTGATTATGAGAATCAGTTCTCTCTCTCTCTTCAAAAAATGCCTTGGTGTTGTGTATGGTTACATGCCAAGCCTTTAGGGCAGCTTCTGGAGTGCAAAACACAGCTCAAGGCATTCAAGATACATTGGTGAGTCTTCTACAGTGTTATCAAGGGTCCATAAACTGTCTCTGGGATCCCATTTCTAAACTGTAACCTTCATAAGGTTGTTATCTGGCCACCTCATATGACTTCCCAACCATAAAGGCCTGGCTTGGTCTTTATAACAATCCAACCAGTTCAGTCTCTCACACTTACCAGCTTCTTTCCTGGTAGCTTTTAATGCAGTTACAGTAGGACAGCAACAGTGAGTCCAAACCATTCTTGTCACCATTGTTATGTCTGTGTGCCCCATTGGTAATTCCTGGGCACAGCACTGTAATAATGTATTTATTAACAGGACATGTTGCTTGCTTGCCTGCTTGCTTTGTTTTGCATTGATATACACAGAGACAGCAGAAGCTCCTTAGGGGCTTGACATAGAACATACACAACACTTGGCACCATAAAGACCAACAAATTCACTGTAGTGTGGACCTTCCTAGTGTGCCTATAAAGTCTGGAAGATTCCTCAGGATTATGTTACTATTGATATTGTTGATACTACTAGAGATAACACCTGGGGACTGTATATACCCACAGAAAGCCCTGGGGTGGGTACAAGGTGCTGCTGCGTCAATTATACGATGCAGCAGCCACCTTGCAGACATTGTGGGGCTTTCCTGCCAAGCTGCAAAGAAAAAAGTCAAGGACTTACACTGACTTTTTTCTCCGGAGCGAGGCACGTATGGTGCATCCTCTGTGTATCCTTGTCCCAGAGACATGGTGGAGGGCCGGGCAGTTGGTGACCCCTGATTGGTCGCTGTCCACCCAGGCAGAGGGCAGAGGGTGGGCCCGGCTAACATAAACCCCACACTTATGATGCTGTGAAAGGAAAGGGCAAGCTCCAGCAGATCCTGGGGAAGGGATTGGCAGCAAAATAGGACAAGACCCCTTACTTTCAGCTGGGTCTTGTCTGCCTCCTGAAAGTAAGGGGTCCTACTTTGCTGCTAGTCTCTTCCCCAGGATCTACTGGAGCTTGACTTTCCCCTTCATTCTCTGCTGATGAGAACTCTGGGGGAGGAATGGCACTGTGTTAGGATTTGCTGCCACCACCCTGAAGCAGCAAAAGCTTATCGATTTTGCTTATCGAGGCAACAACTTGCCACTGTATAGGCAGCCCCCTGGACACTTTGACTCACTAAGCTGAATGCAATTCACCAACCCTGAAGTAAGCCTGTCAGAGATTTGCCATCTCCATGCACACAGTATTTTTGCCAGCCTTAGAAAGTAATAGTTTGTCAGCTGTTTACTGAGCCTCTGGTAAGCTACCATGCACAGCTGGTGAGTTGTTCAACTTGGTGTGTCAAAAGTCGTGCAGGCTTGCTATAGTGTAACATGACCACTCTCTCTGAATTTTCTAGTTACTTACTTGGAAAATTTATTCCAGATATATCTACTGCCTGAGACCCAGCTACATAGCTGTCTCCAGAAAACCTAATGAACTTAAAATCATTCACTGTATTCAGACATGTCTCAGTATAGGCACACACGTTTTAATAAGATCCCTTCTGAACAAATAAATCATAATAAGAAGAGTTCATTGCCTTTTCTCATTTTTTTTTAAAAAAAAATACTCAAAGCATGAATATTAAGCAACTGATCTATTAACCTGAGAAAAATGAATATGGGATCTATAGATCTCCAAAATGTATGGTCAAGAACAAACAGCGCATACACCCAGTGACGGTTTTCCCACCTTAACTCAGCTGTTTGTTTTAACTCATGCATTCAGTCAGATTATAATTCATTAGTTAATTATCAGAAACAAGTGGAGCTCATCCTCTTTATGAATAAAGGTTAAGAAGTATTCCAAAAAAACAAACATGACATCAACCATAGTGGATGGATGGCAGCTGGTAGCAATCTTCAACATATGTACCCACTCACCTGAGTTGTTCACCATGACAATGGAGACGGCAGCTGGCATATGGGTCTAAATAGCATCCTGAGATCTCCCGTGAGTCAGAGTTAGTAGCTATCAGAATGGATACGCTTTCCTTCTCACAGCCCAGCTTGGGGCCAGACTATAAACAAGGGTTGCACAATCAATTTTGCCCTCTTTTCATCTCCTTTCCTTAGTGAAATCTGAATGTGGCGTCATTCTAACTGTCTTGTCACTAGGATTGTCAGCTCCTCGGTGGTACAGCCAGCACCCTGACTGATGACGCTTGTACTGACATTGTCTGCCTAATTTTGTGGTTTGCGACACGGCAGTGACACAGTGGTCAGTAGGCCCCATTTTAAAAACTTATCTGCTCAGACAGCAAAGTTTTAGGACAGGCCATTCATTTCATACTTCTTTTGCAACTTTCCATTAGAAAACATTGGCAACCTAATTTTAGCTACACAGCCCCTCGCCCCTGCATGCCATGAACACACACATCCCGTCATATTTATTTATTTATTTTAGTCTCAGGTTATAATTTCCTAGTTTGGATTAAGACAAAAGCTTCATATTAACTCTTTCAGCTGAACTCCTATTTTCACGGAAACCCTATTTAATGTTACAGCCTCAAAATGGCCGTCACCCAAAAGGGCTGGCCATTTCTTCACTGGCTGGTAGGAGTCCGGGCGGCAGAAATCTCACAGTATGTGTGGCTGGCCATGCCATGGTGACAGAAAAAACAGCATGTTCTTCTCTTAAGCCCACCACAGGCACAAATAGGAGCCCAGACATGAACACTGCTATAGACATTTGCTGTTTGAGATACTACACCTTAGTTAGCAGTCCCAACCTTACTTATTTATGAATACATGAATACAGACAAAAGCACATCGTGTTATGAACTTGGATCTTGGCACCACTATCTGTAAAGGGTAATGACATATCCCTGAAGGCATCGTTTGAGACTCACCTACGGCACTTTCATATACCTCGATTTCACTAGACAATAAGGATTTTCATTTCATTTAACAAAGCAAGTCTATATTCACATTTATAAAATGTCATGGATATATTGCCACTGCACCCCCAGAAGTTCCAGAGCATCCCTTGCCTGCCAGCCTGCCATGGGAGGGTAGAAATGTCATAAGGGGAAAAAATACAGACAGCAGAAAATTGACAGCCGCACACTCCAGCCTAGCTGGAATCTATGCCACAGCCACCAATCAGCAATGGAGCTGGCCACTACCACCACAATCCATATGGGGATGGGAGAAGCCAATGTCCTAATGATCTGGGCACTCCCCCAGCATACCACATGGAAAATGAGGCAGCCAATGAAGTTGAGCTGATCCAGGCAATCCCTCAGCACGCACAACACAGACCAAAGACACCACAAAATTTGCACTCCAAACCCAGAATGTGGCTGGAAAACTGGAGACAGAAGTTGAAGCCACGCCAAGGGAAGTGGGAGAAATAACCCCCACCCTCCTTTTGCACGTCCATGTGGAAAAATAAAGAAGTCAAGGACAACAACGACGCAGGGCTCTCAGGCCTCATGCCCACACTGTAAACACCACACAGGACCACCCAAATCACTTGACCAGAGCAACAGACCAGCAGCACACGCATCGTGAGGTATTTGCTTCTTCCCAGCCCAAATTAACATCTTTTGTGTGTATATCTATGACCACACAGGCAGCTACACATGATTCTTATTTCACATGGTGGGAAGCAGAGTTAGATAGTGGCTCAATTCAGACGACACGATAGTCAATGGTGGGTTGACTAACCCTAACCCTAGGGGGCACTCCCCACACAACATGGTAATAAATAATCAACTGTGGTGTAGATGAGCATCAGCGCTGAGTTGACTATGGCAGCATTCGGATGACACAATAGTCAAAACAACTGACGATTGTTCCCCCCCCCCCCCAGTTGTTTATTGTGTCGTCCGAATTGAGCCATTTTGTCCACACACAAGAAATGGTATATGTTGGGCTATGTCTACCTCTGAATCTGTTGGAATTTCAACTTGACGATTGAGGGAGAAGGATGGAGAAATGGAATTCTTAACAGGGGATATCTGCACATCATACTGTAAACATTTGCTGATGGATTTCTGAGCAATGCAATATTGCCAGCTTGCATGGTTCAATGGCACATCCAGCTACTGCAGACTTCTTAAGTCTTTCATTAAGAACAATTAGACAGAATTGCATATAAAAATAATGGCGGAGACATGAAAACAACTACAACGGTCTTTCTTGTCACTGCAACACGGGTAATTAAAGATGTTGTATTAAAATTGAGAAATCTAATCATATTTAAAGCAATTTCATTATCTTTAAAGGCTTGGGTCCTAGTTTTGTAATATTTGGGATTGAAGGCCTGAAATTAGCTACATAAAAACTCTATTAATATCAGAAATTTAACACTCCAGTGTGCAGCTAGGGCATCCCAAAAGAAGAAGCAACGTTGCTAATAAAATTTCACCAGAAGAATTTGCAGTATTAGAAAGCAATGCCAATACATTCTATTTCCATCCAACTCTCATCGGCACGAAGTAATGCTGCTGTCAAATATGCAAATATAGTTGGGAGCACATATAACAGCTTCATTTGACTGTTCTTCAGCAGCAATTTTAAACATTTGTATATAACACTGTGGGATTTATCTTGCACGTTTACTTCTAATATCCCCTAAGTAGATTATTTAGATTTGTAGATCTTTTAATATACATATCCAGTTCTGTGTTCATTGGCACAAAAATCAATTACATGATTTCAAATATATATTAATGAAGATTCAGCATACGTAGCTTGCAGTTAGAATTGCTGAAGCAAAATGTTCAATGATTTTCGCTCCAGCAACAACATAAACCTGGACCAATCCATGCAGAATGTTCACAACAGTGCAACTATTCTGGAAACCAATTTAGCACAACACTTACCTGTATGCGTCCTCCTACCATCCAGAGTATACCACATAATCCATCCCACTATCTAGATGTAAACCTTAAAATGGACTTCCCCAACCAACACCATCCAAATGTTGTGGGCTACAACTCCCAGCATTGCTGACCATTGGTCATGCTGGCTGGGGCTGATGGGAGTTGAAGTCCAAAACATCTGGAGGGCAACAGGTTGGGGAAGCCTGCTCTAAAATATAGCCACAATTAAGAAATCTTAGCAGTACAGAAGCTACATGGGGGAAAATAGATCAACACGGCCAGATGAGTACCCAGGAATCATATAATACAGGGTAGAGGGGTACACAAATAGCCCCTTGAATTCTCCATCCCGTTTGTGGGCAGAGAAATTAAGTAGACAATTTCACCTGATTTCTCCAGGGGATGGGAAAGTTCTCCAACAGTTCCTCACAGGCAGAGGTTTTCCTCATATTTGGGATGGCAAGAACTTGAGATTAAAAAAAGAACCGAGAAAGCAAAAATGACAGGTTTATACATCCCTTATCCAGAAGCAAAACTAATAAGTCAAGCTGTTATTGTTATTGCAACAGCTTAGTTTGCTCCATTTAACTTTATGGGAGCCACTGAGAGTTGAGCCTTCTGCAAGGCTCTAGACCTTCATCTGTTGGGGGGTGGGTGGGTGGGTGTCCATGGGGATTGGGGTGCATGCCACCAAACATCCCTGTGTCTCTGGTTGCCTTAAATATCTTTGTGCATTGAGCATAAAGATCTGAAGAGAACTTTGTAAGTGTATTCACTCTTCCTCAATGGCAGCCAGGCATGCCCAGACACCCCTTTATACTTACATATGCAGGTGAACGCCCACAGAGGGTAATGTGACCACAATCTATAGAATTACAAGAAAGTGAGAAATCTTTTCCTCTATCCACTCCCTAAGTGTATGGTTGATTTAAAGAAATAAGTATTGACAACTGAATTTTTAAAAGAGTCCTTTTTGCGGTAGCCAGACATATTCTTTGTATTCTTTTAACTGCAGAAAGACTGTAAATATTTTACTAATTGCTGTTTGCAATTTCTACTGTTTTAGCAATCATTTCTGCCAATGCTTCTAAAAACGTTCAGACATGCTTTCACCAATTACAGCTGAATCTTCTTCAAACTAATCACTGCTGCTGTTCCCCAAACTATTTCTGTAATTGTTTGCAATGGCAGTAACTCCAGAGTTCAGGAAGGACGTTTACCTTTATTCCTAAACAGATGAAAACAAACCATTTGAACATTAACGTTTTGCGCCTGGAGACAGACAACAAATAAATGTAAATGTGTGTTCGCTCTTCACAGGCTTGTGTCAACATGCATGAAAGATTCATCTTGTTTTTCCTTATTTAAGTAAAGAAGAGGTTGGATTTATTGTTCTGGCATGTCTAAATTGCTAAAAGTAATCAGTAATTGCTTAACGATTCATAAAGTATATAGATCAAGATCAGAATTATTTAATTAGATTTATGTGCCACCTTTTCAACTAGCAATACAGTAAAATGAACATACAGATAAAAAAATATATAGCAATAGGGAAACTGCCCCAAATCCAGTTGCTAAGCTAGAAGTATCCAAGAGTTATGGTACCGATATTAATCATCCATTAATTAACTGATAATTAATGGATGATTAGTTACCAAACAAGTACTTCACTAAAATTTCTGAGAGCCAAACAGTAAGCTTAGTCCCAACAGCAATTAATATCCAGGAAGGACAAGGTTCAAGATTGGTTGTGGTAGACCACAATGCTCTAAGCAGCTTGTCCACATCCTTGAGTTGTACAAGCTGAAATATATTCAAAATAATCTGACAATGCAGTGTGTAGCTCCATCTATTTCTGATTCTATTGTTGTAGGCCTGTGTGTGATTTTATCTGCAAAGTGCAATACAAGATGGTTCAGCAGGTCTTCAGAGGTTCTAGCAGCTGACTCCCGAAGCTTATATGTAAAAAGATATTCACCACTTGAAAAGGACCTTTTATGCAGGTGTAAAAGTGGCAAACTGTACAAGGGTGAAGAGAGGTAGACTCTTCATCAACAGAATCCCAATCCTGACTCAAGTACCCAACTCAAGGTACAGACACGGAGCCTATCTACACAGTACCTTGGAACGTTTTAAATAGTATTTTAAAACGTTCCAAATAGGTGCGTTCCAAAACATCTTAGGCTACATTAAGGAGTACTCACGTTACAGGAGAAAAATTCTTCAGTCTTCAGAGTGGTGTGTGTGGTCTGACACCCTTCTATCCGTCTCTTTCTGTTTCATTTTTACAATGAGTTTAGGGCAAGTCATTGTGAGCGCTGTAGTTCACTCGTCCACTTCCTCCTTAGTTCCCCTTTCATTCCCTAGCTTTCAATGAGCATAGGGCTGAGCATTTTGGGTGTTGTAGTTCACTCGCCCACTTCCTCCTTAGCCCCTCTTTCTTCCCCACCAATCAACTGCTAAGCATTTGGGCACCAGTAAACGAAGCACTGCCTCCACGAATCACAAACAGTAAGGAAGGACACATTATTTTACTTAAAATGATTTATTAAAAGTAAAAACCGTTGTATATAGCTGAAGTGAGTTTTGAAAAACCTCGAGTATTCAACGTTCAAGGGAGTGTGTCATGTGGCCCAAAGAGTTTTCGTAACCCTTATAAAACGTTACAAAGCTAGTGTGTAGATCGGCTCACTGAAAACGGATTGACTGCTGGATAGGGTTAGACTGCTAGACTGGGGAGATGGAATCTTTATACATCATGACCATTACACACACACACACACACACACAAACTAGGGATGCTGGAAGAATCCACTTTGGGCAGGGGGGAGGTTGGCAATTTTTCACTGGTTCGCCCCCCCCCCCCCCGACTCCAGCTCAATCATCCGTGAGCTGAGATTGACAGTTCCATCCATTCCTACTCTGTGTGTACACTTAAACTAAACAAATAAAACAAATATTTCAAATGTATTATGTATTTAGAATGTATTTTTTCATGCATGTTTAATAGTACTAGTTGCTGGCACTTAATTGACATATTAGCATTTGTGCCACTGTGCAATTGTGGCTTGATGTAGCTCAGTGGTAGAGTATATGAATAGGTTTGATCTCTGGCATTTCCAGGTAGGGTTGGAAAGAATCCTGCATGAAACTCCGGAGAACCAGTCAGTGCTACCAATACTAGGCTAGATGGAGTAATAGTTAACTCAGTAGAAGAGAATGTCCTATGTATAAGACAGCTTCCTATTTCCCTATTAGAATAGCTTCAGCTATTGGGCGGTATAGAAATTTAATAAATTAAACATAAATAAAAGACCTTATACTTACATTTTCACATGTGAACCAGAACTGAACCAGTTGTTTCATGTGTGCCAACCTAGTTAATGAACCTTTATTTGCCTGAACCAGAACAAATTCAGCTGCAGCTGAACTGAGCTGGAATCAAATCAAAACATTATATGGGTTGACTCTGTTCTATAAACTCTGGAGACCATCCAGAGCCTTAAACAATTTAGAATGGATGCCTTCATGTACAGGCAGGCTAATGCTACCATATCATCACAGTCACAGCCACCCAATAAGCCCATGGCTGAGCTCAAATTTAAAGCAGGGACTTCACAACACACACTATTTGTCTTCATGCTACACCAGCACAGAGTTCCTGAAATATAAATCCAGAAAGATTATGAGTGAGTGGTGATACCCAATGCATAGTGCAAGTGTATAGCCTCTACTATACATGAGGAAGTAATTACACCTCTCATGTACCCCACTAGCCTGTTGATAGATCTTTAGGGAAACACCTAGTAGGAGTCCAGATTAAGCACAGTCACAATCCTACCCTGTGATTTACAGCTGCAAACAACAGGTAGCATCACTCTGAAATATTGATGGAGGGAAGAGTTAGTTGCTGCCATTTTGAACTTAATGTAACTTTGCAGCAGTTGCAAAATGACACACATTAAAAAAACGGCATTGCTAAAATTATAATGTGCTTCTTTGTTCCCCACCTGATATGGCTACATTCTTGTATCACTGATATATTCAAAATCAGTCTTTCTTTTAGGAAGGGCGAAATTTAACCATATTTTTCATGATGAAACCAAAAATCAGCAGGTGGAACTATTGTCATGCCTCTCTACAAATTCCACTGGCCAAACATCTTTATCATCGCAAATCAACAATGCTATGGGTTTGTTACTCTCATTTGCTTGGACACCATTTCATACTGTTGCTTAACTTTTGAATTTGAGGTGACATGAGGTAACGTGGAAGTTTTACCTATGTGGTAATAATCAGTCAGTGATGACTGAATGTGACAATCAGTCTTAACTTGATATTACAGTAAATAAGGGATGAACATGCAAATAGGAACCCAATTGGAAGCCAAGGTAATTTAGATGCTGTGTGCTCTACCTTTAATGCAACAGGTTACAGCGGGCAACCTAATGTATTGGATAAAAACTAGAAAATAAAGCTAATATTACATTTGTAGGGTTAACAATTCTTCCCCTTTAAACTCGACAATGAATCCTAGTTTGTGCCCAGTTAGGACACAAAGGATAAGCCATAAGTTTCCCATGACTATTTGTACTTGGTGCCAAACAAAGCTAAATGCTTTGGCCAGTATAAATTATGCAAATTAAGCAGCCATCCATATACATATCTGGCTTGGTGAATTCTGGTTTTGGAAGACATTGTGTGAGATGTAAGAGGTACATAGGGCACTTAAGTTTCTCCCCAACCACAGAAAATTCTGCTCAGCCATCATCACCTTCCTGTTCTGATATTTTACGAAGCATAGTCCATGCACTTTCAAGCCCACCTTTGAAATAATAAGGCCTAAAAGAGTTCCATTTAAAACAGCAAGCTGCAATTCTCAAGACTTCTCTACAGTAAGGAAAAATCCCTCAGCCTAACCAGGACGTTGTGTTCTGGACTCTTTGTGAATTTACAATGGGCACATTACACTGGCTTCCCTCCCCACACTTATGGGCATGTTCCATATGTTTCATTTATACAGCCAGTAGATGGTGCTGCAAGTTTTCTAGAATACTGTGTGATTCTTGAATTACACCACCTTTTTGATGGTGGGTTTTTCTGGGAGAGAGTTGTTACTGCATTTTCAGTTATTTATAAAATGGTGGAATAAGCCTAAAAACCAACAAGAGAGGCACCAGAGGTTAACAATGCCGTGAAAAGGACCCACAAATTTCCATGAGTAAACAATCATGAGTGCATTATAAATGTCTTATGTAAAAATGCCCTCAGGATACTAGATTCAGCCAGCTGTGCAGAATATACAAATCCCCATTAATACACATGTCTATCTTCCTCACTGAGTCCAACTGCCACTTGGTTCTCTCTCTCCCAAACCTGTTTACAACAGTAACCATTTACACTTAGTTGTATCTGTGGGAAAGGGCAGATAGCAAAGCCCCCTCTTTCAACTTACTGGACAGTTTTTTTGTAAAATGGCATTGAAATATAACATTCAGAATTATTCATTAGAGGGTTGTTGTTGTTTTTATACAAAAATAATCTAGCAGTACCCTGCAATCATTCTCTTTAGGATCCTAAAACCTTACCAAGTTATCTATGACATGCCATCACAAATCTGGCAGTCTCTCTGAATTTAAGAATGATATCCTGATTACCAACTAGAACCAAAATACAAATGTAAATGATTGCCCATGGAAAACACCATCACCTGACTGCCAACATCAGAATTATACTGGCACAGAAAGGATGTGTATGGGGAACATAGGCTTGTAAAGATTAGCTTACTATTGATGCTGTAATCTACAAGGATGCACAACTAAGAAAACAAAATCTCTTGGTAGCATATATTGACTTCTACAGGAGGGCCTTTGATTCCATGCCATGTACTTAGTTTAGCTATAAACTGAATACCAAAATGGAGCACAGATATAAAAATAAACATGAGCATATATAGTATTCACATCAAAACCCTATGTGGCTGTTCCCACTCACACAGGAGATGAGCACCTTTCCTGCCACTGCATCAATGATATCCCCATCCTAGCGCTTCCCATCATGGGGGTAGCTTATGTGCACAAAGCATGTTCCTCTGTACCAGTGGTGCAGTGCTGAATTTTGAAGTGTAGCCATAAGCACAGCCATGCTGGATCAGGCTAAGAGTTCATCTAGTCCAGAATTCTGTTACATGATGGGCTCTTGTTAGATCTGTGTACAGACTTGCCCAACTTCCAACAAGCCCCCCACCCCACCCCGCTTATAAGGAATCTTTAGACATTGGCAAATAGGGTGTCTATGGTTAAGAAAGTGATTCTCACCCTAGACATCCACACTCACTGTTGAAGAAGATTACTCCACAATGGCACTTTTATTGAGGTTTAGAGATACTCAAATACACAAGCTGATGTTGGGAGAATTAGCTAAGCAAATGGATTTGTTAACACATACACCAACTGGGCTTTCAATGGGAAAATTAGCTGCACTCTTGGGCCAGATCTACTCAAATCAGGATATAACACTTTAAATAAAATGGTTTACAACAGTTATAAACCATTTATAATGGTTTAAAGCCATTATAAACTGTTATAAAGCAGTAGAGTGGATCCACCCCTAGTGAAGCTGAAGTCTAGATCTAAAGGTAGTTTTCGAGACTGCGGGACACAGACACACTCAAAGAGGGGAAAGACGGGTGCGGGTTAAAATTTGTACTCAAGAACCTCCAAGAGCAATATATCTTTCCTTGGGCTGAAGCCCTTTCCTGCAGATAGGAAGTAGTGAGTGTTACAACTCCTGGTCTCAAGTGCAGAGGAAGGAAAACAGGAAGCCTTGTCTAAGGATGGCCAGACACCTTCTGATGGCACATTGCTCTGGCAAGCAAGGAGTTTAGAGATTTCAGTGGGAAGGAGGCTAATCTTTCAGGGACTTTAGCATGGAGCCTTTTCTCTGGGAGCAGAGACTTTGAGTGATTTCAGCATTAGTGTTGGCACCTTACACCAGGGGGAGTGATTTCAGCTGCAAGGCCCCATGCCTTTGGGAAGAGGGGGATGGTGGACTCTGGCTGCTGAAACTGGAGCCTTCTTATACAATTCAGAAATAGGTGTGGCATCACGACTTTCATACTTGCTAAGGGATAAAGACTGAGCTGGCCCTTCATCCTGTAAAACAAAAGAGGGTGCTTGGGGATGATGGCTGTACTTCCTGGAAACAAAAGTCCTATTGGATCCTTCCTATTAACTCCATTCTGTTAATAAAAGGTGACCTTACACGCTAATAACTCGGGATGTGCACACCCGAAAATATCGTATTTTATCGTTATCGGAATTTCGGGCCCCAAAAAATATCGTCTCCGATAATATCGTAAGTTAGTTGTATCGTCTTCACGATAATTATCGGAAATCCGATATTTAATTTGCAGCCCCATTGTGCCCTATAGAGCTGATTTTAAAAAAGAAAAAATGCCTATAACTTCTGTATTTTCAAAGTTACGGGTTTGAAACTTAGTCGCAATGCTTATGGGGTATGCCTAAGTATGTGTATGAAATTTGAAATCGCTCCCTCCAACCCTCAATTTTATATGAATTTATTAAAGATCCTGCAATTTTTTGACAGGTCTGAATTCTGACCTGTCAAAACATAAACGATCTTTAATAAATTCATATAAAATCAAGGGTTGGAGGGATCGATCTCAAATTTCATACACATACTTAGGCATATCCCATAAGCACTGTGACCAAGTTTCAAGTCTCTAACTTTTAAAATACAGAAGTTATAGGTTTATTTATATGGCAGTCCGATAATCCGATATAATCGGGCTGAAAATTATCGGATCGGATATTTATCGGAGGTTTGTCTATCGTATCATTACCATTAAATGCATGCACGATAAAGAGCATATTGTATTGTTATCACACATTTTAATGATACGATACACATCTTTACTAATAACTGTCTTAACTATATGTGTCAAGGCTGGAGTACAATAGCAGCACATTGGAGGTTGTTCCAGGTACCTTGCTATCCATCACATTCGTGGTTTGTTCAATTTTTATCCCACCTTTGCTTCTGGAATGTGCATTTTAGGAAGTCCATTAGAAACCAATTTGTTTGATCTAGTCTTATCTGATCTCTCTCCACTCCATTCCTGTGTTTTTCTCCCACCTTTGCTGAAGCTGGGGTTCAAGATGCCTTGCTTAATAGCTGTGTCTCAAAATAGAGCTACCTTGTAACAGTTTTGTTCACACACTGGCCAACCAGTTGCCTACGAGAAACCCACAAGCAGGACATGAGTGCAACAGCACACTCTCACCACTGTTCCTCAGCAACTAGTGTACACAGTTGACACTAGAGGTAGCATATAGCCATCAGAATAAGTAGCCATCGAAAGCCTTCCCCTTCAGATTCTGTCCAATCACTTTTAAAGCGATCATCACCTCCTGCAGTAGCGAATTCCATCGTTTAACTATGCCCTGTGTGAAGAAGTACTTCCTTTTATCTGTCCTGTATTTCCCACCAATCAGCTTCATGGGATGACTTTGAGTTCTAGTATTATGAGAGAAGGAGAAAAATACCTCCCAGTTCACTTTCTCCACATCATGCATCATTTTGTACATTCCTCATGACAGTCCCCATAGCCATATCCCCAGAAAGAGTCCCCAAAACTAAGGCAGTTGTGTTGATGTATATCAACAAACCAATTCTAGCAGTTTCATTTCCGCCAGGAACAGGCCTTTAAAACAACAACCAAACAAAACCAAAAACCACTAATTAGCCTGAACTGCCTATTTCAAGCCACCCTAAAATACATTGAATCAAAACAGAAAACAATATAATGCTGCTGGGGAAACAGCAGCTAAGCTCAGAGGGAAATCTGGAGGTGGAATGGCTAACAGAAAAGTACCAACACTCTGACCTCCATCACATCTAATTCCCTCCACCCCCCACCCCCCCGGTTTGCATCCACGTTGTTGTTTTTTTTTACCACTGATGCAGAAAGTGAGTCGAGCTTATGATCCCGTTCACCTGAATAGGTGCTCTTTCGCTCCTTCGCTCATTTGCTATTCCACTCCACTCCACCCCCCTTCTCTTTCTCCCTCCGATCAGGTCCTGTCAGATGAGCACTTCAACCAGACCGCCTTTCTGTCGGGCAAACATGGAATGACCCTTTAGTCTGGCTCTTTGCAGGCATCGAGGGAGTACAATCCTGTCTCTGCAGAGATTCATGCATTGTATGATTTTAGAAAACACTTTCAAGCCTGGGATGCAAGGTTCGGGTTTCATATTGAGGCTTGGAGCTGGCTGCTCAGAGAGATCACTTTTCCCTGCCAGGACCTGATGCAATCCATTCAAGCCCCCAGTTCCTTTAAAACTATAAGGAGGCTTTGGATGCATTAAATGCACTTAGGAAAAATAATCCAGACTTTTAGCATTCTAGGAAAAAACAGAAAAGGCTGGGGAAGAGGCAGGGTGTCAGCAGGACAGGCTTGGCGTCATGTGAGTACTAGGGATGTTTTTCATATCGTTCCGATGTCTGATAACGATCTGATAATGGCGTTATCAGACATCTGATTAATGATAATGATAATTTTCTAAGGAGGCCCTATCTGATCGGACCCAAAATCCATATGTCCGATAACTATCAGATATATCAGATTTTCGGACAGCCAGTTTAGGGCCAGCCCTCCCATTCCCCCCCCCCCCGACACTCATGCTCCTTACCTGTGGCCTTCCCTGCTGCCATCCACTGCCCTCCACTACTTCTGGACTACTGAGAAGTAGGCTTTGCAGTCTAGTTCTCAGTAGAGCAACGATGTGTCGGATGATGATATCTGATAGTTATCGGACATATGGATTTCGGGTCCGATCAGATAGGGCAGCGAGGGATGGCAGCAGGTAAGGAGCATGAGTGGGGGGGAGGGAGGGCCGTCCCAGTGTTTCCCCCCATAGACTTGCATTGGGGGAAAGCTTTCTTTCCCCCAATGCAAGCCTATGTAAAAAACACCTGAAATGGCAGTCCGTAATCAGATCGGAACTTTCGATATTTATCGGATCCGATCAAATGCGGGTACCTCCAATATGATCGGAGCCAATATTTTTAATATTGGAAATTCCGATCCGATTCCGATATTTCTGGCCGTGCACATCCCTAGTGAGTACCGTGCTGCAAAACCGCGCACCAGGCATGGCAAGAGTGCACTAAATCGCTGGTGTGATGGAGCTCTCTATCCCTGTTAGCCTTGGCTCCTTTACACCACTGTTCTATACAGATGTGCCTCCTAGTGCAGAGGACACAATGGTAGGACTGCTCTCCCTCCCCCACAATCGTTAATTGCTTGAATTGAATTGGCCCAAGAAAGGCTCAAGAGACGCATTTATCAGGGGACTCCCGTAACACCATATTGTTTTGTCTAGCCCCTGTGCCCCTATTAAGAATGGGTCTAGCAACTCCACAAAGGACTTGAATCACACACCTTTTATATATGGATAACATTTTTTTTTGCTGAATCTCTCATTTTAATATCTTTTTAGCGAAACTATTAAAATGTGGGTTGAAAAGTGTGCAACTATCCACATAACTAGGAATAAAGATGTTCTACAGCAGAAACATCTGGTAAACAGTAATACAGTAGTTCCACTTACAAGTATGTCAGAACAATCAGATAGCCCAACATTTTAACCAACATTTACAGACTAAAACTGTAGTTGCAGCTAAGTTTTTTTTTTAAAAAAACATAATTAATACATGGGCTGTTGCTGCTCAGACTTGCTTCATGGTTATAAATAAGTGGTCTCACATTGATTTGATAGATTAATCTGAACATGCATGACTAATTTCCTAATGTATCATCCAAATGCTTCCATGATAAGGTTAGACATCACAAGTTGTAGAGGATTAGTATCTAGACAGATAAATATAGAGAGATAGATATGCACTCACCAAAACCAGGTGTCAAAACTCCAAAGTAACTTTAGGACATCAAATCACTCAAGATCACCCAATTCTCCAAATAGCTAGGCACCAAGACTGATCTAAACTAATGATGGGCAAACTCTCCCCACTCAATTCTGAATTGGTTTGGCATATAGGTGGAATCTTTCTGTGAGAAAGCTTGTAAAGAGATATTGTGAGGTAAATTTAAAAACAGGGGTGTGGAACTTGTAATCCAATAACATCTGGAGAGCAATGGCTCCCATCATCTCCCATTAGATGAGCTGACTGAGACTGGTAGGAATTGGATTCCAAAAATATCCAGAGAGGCAAAGATTCCCTACCCCTGACATAGAAGCTAAGTAAAACATCCAAGGAATTTTGGGAGAAGCAAATTAGTTCATGGAAGTCTACCCAACATTTCAGCTTTTGTGTGTGTGTGTGTCTATTCAAAGTTATCACTTTTCACCTCAAGTGAAATTTCGAGCTAAACTTGGCAAAACACCTGATGAATTCTGAAGCAATCAAAAAGCATTTGAAAAAGAGCAGGTTTAAACCTCCACAGTTTCACCTCCTACCACCACCACCGCTACGCCACATTTTCCGTTCAAGTCCTTTCTGATTTCATCAAACTCAGCCGCCACCAAGGCATTTGCCCTGCTGTTGTTCCCTCTGTTTCCCACATCCAGAGATGAACATAAATCCTTATGGAACCAAAATGGCACCACACACATATAAACGGGAGGTATCGGCAGACTCAAGAGAACCCTGGGGTCGGCAGAAGTACAAGAAGTCTTTAGTGGGGTGGGGAAATACCTAAGTGGGATTTTTGTTCTAAAACAGGCCAATGAGCAGATCTGGAATCAATGGTAGGCATAGCTGGGCATCTGTCTGGGGCACACATCCCAGCAGGGGTACTCTGACAAGATTGCCCTGGACTTGCTCCTCCTCTTCACCTCTGCAACCTTCTTGTTCAAATGACTTTGGCGGTGAGAAGGATGCTGTTGCCTACTTGCTCACTGGCTCTCTGCCTGTCAAGAAAGCAAGTAGTAGTGATGATGAAAAAGAGGAGGAGGAGCAATAGCAGCTAGTAACAATGGTGATGAGCAATTAGAGTCACTGAGAGAGGGGGGATTGCGGGTGTCTTGCCCAAGGGGCCTCAAAAACATCATGGAGCCAGAACTGCCAATTAGCATGAGCAGTGGCCATGGGACAGTGACTGACTTTTGGGAAGGGGCGGAATGGAAATGTGGGGAAGGACAATGGAATAAAGTATCCTGGAAGAAGTCACAGCTGAACAGTAGAAACACTGAACCAGAGCACTGCAACTTTGTTTGCAGGTCCCACTGGTAATTACTTATAGTTCATTCGCATCTTTCTTCCTAGATGCTGAGCTTCCCAGCCCATCCGGAGCAATATGATTCTACACTATTCAGCAGTCTTTTGCCTCACAGCAAACCAATTCATTCCTCCCAGTTAAGCCACAGTTTCTACGCTGCTCTAGAGCTCCATTTTCCTTTGCTGCTTCCTGCTGTGCATTTTCTCCAGCAGTTTATTCCCTATCTTTAAATGGTCTCCCCCTCCCTCCCTTCACTCAAGGTATTTTGTCATCTCCACCATGATCAATTGTAAGCCTGCAGAAAAAAAACTTGAAAGCACTCAAAGGCATTCAGTAAATACACAAACGGTCTGGGCCACGACAACTTCTTAGTGCATGTACCCACGCTAACTTTTAAACTAATGAGAAAAGTTCAGTAGTTAGCATTGTGAGCAGCAGGGTACTACATAAAAAGCTTTTCTTCCTTTGAGGAACGGTTCAGAACTGCAAATGGAGGAAAGGACAGATTCCATATGCAGATGCATAAATACAAAACTAGAAAAACTGAGGGGCTCCACATCTATAGAAAATTGCAAAAAGATGTGGCAATTATATTTACCTAGTGCAAGCTCGCAAATAGCCACTTGCCTGGTCACTCATGGTGGGGTGATTAAGAATTGCCTCCTTCAGGTGACTGGGCAGAGAAGCTTAAACAATTGGATTATTTTTCCTTTCTTCCCACCCAACCCCCAGCCTCAAATGACTACTGAAGTAATTCTTCATTATTCACACTATGACTAAACAAGCTTACACATGACAGTTCAATGTCTACTGATAACTAAGGTTAAGATTTTATATAATTTTGTAGGCTTGCTGTTTGTCAGTGCCAACCTTAAGGAGATGAATTTTGAGGTGGGTTGTTTTACCCCCTGAATTTTATTACAACTTTTTTTTATTATCAGCTTTCTTCTGCAACAGAAGTAGAAACTTCAGGGCAATGTACATAAACAATTTGTGCATCGAAGCCAAACATTTTCCCCCTAGAGACATTGCTAGGAATTACCTCCATGTTGTTTCCACTAATTGCTTTATGCTTTTATCAACGGTTTCCAAGTCAACAGACCATTTTTTTTATCTTTGAGAAAGATAATTAAGGGCCAAACTTTACTCCCATTCACATTGGTGTAACTCCTGATCCAGGCATGGCTGCAGAAAAGTCTCTCAGGATAGATACTTGGCATACAATAGCACAGGATAATATGGGGCATTTAAAGATCAGAAAAGCCAGCAGCAATGAAATAATAAACACTGGCATTTCTGTAGCACCCTTCCTAAGTCATGCAAATGCTTTGTGTACATTATCAGAACAATCCTCACCACAACCTTGCAATGTAGGCCACTATTGTTGTCACCAAATTGCACATTACAGTAAGGTGGCTGAGAGACACAACAGCTTTCCTAAACTTAGAAGATTGTGTCTCAGGTGGTATTTGAGCTAAAGGTATTGTAACTCTCATCTTGTGCCCTTAACTACTATTGCCCTTTCTTTTAACCTGCAATCTTCTGCTTTCAGCTGTTGTCTTTCTCTTTCTTTCTTTCTTTCTTTCTTTCCCTTTTCCAAAGCACAATTTAACAATTTTTGTACTAATTCCATTTCAGGGGCGCTTGATGCAAAAGCTTGTCAACAGTGGCATATTTCTATTGCACAGTAAGCTCCTAGTCACGAATGCTTTCCATCAACTCCAATTTGGAGCAAAAACCACGCTCTTCTTCACCTAGGTTTGAATCTGGCATCCATCAGTCAGTGTTTTGTAACCCTAAAGTTTCTTTAGTGTAGCAGTCCAGTGTGTACACCAGCCTGTCAACCAGCCACTACATGTTCAAAGTCTTGTATGTGATTAAAGAAGTCACTGCAAGAAACAATGGGCATTCCGGATTCTTTGCGATACTAAGATCAGCTCCTTTACACATGCTTTTTTTTCCGGGGAGTTTCTTCCTCTGCCTTTCTATACGTTTCATTATACAACCACTAGATGTCATTGTGGTATGGTGGAACTGCACAATTACAAGAAACTCTAATTTCACCATTCCTATATAATTCCAGAAATTTCTTGTTAGACAATCCTCCCACCCCTCGATAATGGCTGCAAAGCACAGGAAAGGCCCTGGAGGATGACAACTGTTAGGGAAAGAAGCACTCCCTGTGCGCTTATAGCAGAGTAAGTGTGTTTCCAGAAAGATCCAACCAGTAAAAATACTCACACTCCAATGGTTAGTGTATAATACAAGTCTTTTACTGTGATTCCAATAGATATATACAGCAGTCTGGTTCATCCAAATAACACAGGTTTTCCAGGAAGATTTTTTACATAGCATATATGTCCATCCTCATATTTCTCATACCACCAGCCTTCTCCTCCACATATTCATCAGCCGAAACTCAGCCATTCAAATATTTACAGTTTATATACACTAGACTGGACAGTGACTAAGCACTCAAACAATTAAGAAAACTTCTAGAAAAAAACTCCACTATCTCACTGACCTTTTTAACAGCAGATAGAAAAAACTGTTCTCCTAGCTAATTGACTACAGGTGCTCTAGTCAGTCCTCTGGACACTCTAAACTGTCCAGTCATTTATTCATCTTAATAGAATTTTTCCCTGACAACAACAACATCATGTAAAGGACCCACAAACTACTGTAAATGAGCAATCATGGAGACACAATAAAAGTCTCTTGTAGAAAGCCTGAATAGCTGAAGGAACAACAAGAAATCCCCT
The DNA here is from genome assembly GCA_029215795.1 of Anniella stebbinsi. Lineage (NCBI taxonomy): Eukaryota > Metazoa > Chordata > Lepidosauria > Squamata > Anniellidae > Anniella > Anniella stebbinsi. The sequence continues at coordinate 5,401,756 of JARDYH010000006.1, forward strand.
TCCAGCCCTACCACTGACCCAAGGGCTGCTGTTAACTCACTGTACAGAAATTTTAGGCTTCTTCTACTAACAAAGAGGAACAACAAAGTTGCAATAAAGGGAAATTACTTTATTTGGATTTTAAGTGTCTTAAATGTCAAATTCATCTCAGATTTTTTTCCCAGTTTCCCCAGAAGAGTATGCCTGCAAAAGAAATGTTTAGGAATGTAAATCCAAAATGGGGCTGTTTGTTTTTAAAGGAAAGGTTCTATTCAATCCAATTTAGTGACACAACACATTGCTTGGTGCCTTAACTACTGTCACATTTCTGTATGCTTTTAGGATAAGATTGTAACTGATTATTAGTGGCATTAATCTATGAGGTTACTACATAAACCTGAGATCTACTTTAGATGTCTGCCTGAAACATATGCATCTGTCACTTTTTAAATTTACATTTCAGTCACATGTGATGGCCCTCTAAGGAGATCATCAGACGAGCATTTCATAGTACACTCGTTACTGGGCATTCACGGATTTTCACGGCTCCTATCCACAATGCTGTCTGCCTCCCATGTGTCTCCCACTCTTTCTGGCCTTCTTCCCATGACAAAAAAAAAAGACCTGGGTAGGTCCGATTTATTTTTAGAAATAGAACTTCTTGAGATCTACTGCGGTGTGCAGGAGAAACGCCACGATAAAAATGCCCACTAAATGGATGATGTGGTCATTGTTTACTTCCTCTTCTCAGTTGCAAAAGAGGAAGTATTGTGTGACAGAAGCGGGGGCAGAGAAGCGACGGCAAGAAACCGTGATTCCCCCCCCCCCATCTGATGAAGCACTAAAACACATCACCCTACTGAGTTTGTTCTTAGAAAAGAACAGGGCATCCAAGCAGGACAAGGGCAAAGAGTTGTCCAGCAAGAAGTGAAAATCTTGGAGGTTTTTGAGTTTGCTGAATTCTGTCCTTAAAGCAAGAGAAGAGATGTATGAGAATTTCATTTCGCTCCCAAATGCAAACATGAGCACATTATTTGGGCCAAGCTCACTTAGTCCTGAGCTTGAGATCACATATGCAAAATATGTTAGTCAAAATAATGCACATTTTTAAAATGTGCATTGGAAGAAGAAGAAGAAGAAGATTATTATTATTATTATTATTGATATTATTTTCATGTTTTAGTGAAGGGGGCAAAATATTCAGTTGGGTACACACACACACACACACACACAAAAGTACACCTAAATGTGTACTTTTCCCATTCAAACAACAAAAAACGTTCATTCAGGAATGAGGCAGACTGAGCTTCAAGGTGGAACGCAGAGCACCCTCGCTGATTCTCCCATCCTTAAGCCTGAGGTCACACAGGAAGAAACACTGAAGGATCCTAATATGTAGCATCTTACCAGTTTTCTGAGGATAACAAAGGACAGCATTGGGTCTAGATAGCTTTCTCCATGAACGTCTGGTGGCCTTTGCTATGATTTGACCAGCAGAATCCATGTGTGCAGGAAGTGGATTTAACAGTGCAATCCTATGCCTGTTACTCCTAAGTAAGTCCTAATAGGTCTTATTCCCAGGCAAGAGCACACAGGACTGCAATTTTAAGGACTGTTTTTCCGGTCTTAAGTCAGAAGAGCTGAAGAGCAGAGGAGCTGCTCCCACACAGTCATTTCCAACCCTGCCCCAGTAACATGAAAGAGCTTGCCTGGGAGAGGCTACCAATACAGTTCCTTCCCAAACTAGGGGCTGCCTTGACGATGCCACATTGGTACCATGCCCCCCTCCGAACCCTGCAGTTTCCTTCCTTGAGGGTTGTGCCTGGTAATCCCCACACCAAGGAGGGAGTGGGGGTTTCCGCGGGTCATCCGGGTACTGGAGCCACTGCCCCGCCCTCTTCCTGGCTTCTGGTGACCAACCGCCAGTCACCTCCACCAGGTCCACCCCCAAGTCAGCCACAGAGCGAGGTCAGACAGCAGAAGAGCCGGAGTAGGTTCCCAACTTTTTAACCATGCACATTTGTGGAAAAGCCCCACGGTGGCTGCGAAGCTGCAGCTGCATCATAGAACTGACGCAGGGCCAATTTGCAGCCACAGTGGGGCTTTGACCATGTTTAGACAGGCCCCAGCAATAAAGAGCAAGAAATTAGTCCACGAAGGAGCAGCAAAACCATGCCACATCTGTAATGGAATAAGAAACAGCTTTCAGAAATGGTGCATTAAGGGTTTTAAATAATCCCTCTTAAAAAGACACATACCACCATTGCATTTTATGATTCTAAAAACCTTTTGCCTTAAAATAAATCAATAAAAGAGTTAGAGTGGAGGAGTGACCACAGTAACGTTCCAAGACCATGTACAGAGTTGTCATGGGAAGCTGTTCTCCACCGTATAAATACTCAGGGTATGATTGTCCTTCAGCCACGGGATGAAACCGAGTCCTTCCCTATGTTAGTTAAGGAGAGTGGCACAGGTAGTATGCATAAAGCAAGAGACCAGGTTAAAAAGACACCTCCACCCCAGAAAAAGGAACAAAAAACACCCCACCTGAAGAAAAAGTCTGTCCTGCACCACACATAAACACAGCAAATAATAGCACTTTTGGTTCCCGGTTGGCAATTTCACCTCAGCCGAAGTGAAGGGGGCATTTTTAAAATTATTATTAATATTATTATTTCAAGGTCTGCTGCCTCTGTTGCATTAATTAACCATGCAGCAGTTAAAATGTTGCACCACTACTTTTCTGCTGCTATTTACAATGTCATTAGGCAACCCTCCAGAAAAAGTAGCCTCGGCAGAGCAATTTAATTAATGTGTGACAGGGCAAAACCTGCATATTACTCAGCCCTTCAATGGTCACAGGGGACCCTGACAGGCGTATAAGTGAGTTGCGTGCTACTGCAGTGATTCCGAGGATCACAATCCACACAGGGCAGGAGTGAGAGAGTACAGAGACCGGATTCCACATAGCCTGGAGTTGTTAAGCAAGACGTTTAGGGGTTAGCAATACTCATTCTGTACTGCTTTGGTAGTTTTGGCTGAGAAGCAAAACAGAAACCCAAGTAATCAATGAAGAAATAAAGGAAAAGTGTTACAGTGTTGCTTGGCGAGTATTTTCGAAACAAGAGATACAAGTCCACACACACACGCACAAAGTTTTCTTTTGCAAAACGGTGAAAAAGAGAGAAAAGAAGTAGCCTGAGGAATGAAACCTTATTTTTCATATCCTGGGACTTCGGGCTCCTCTAAACAAGTGATTTATTGTATGCTTGTGATCGCCCACTCGTGGACATTTTTGGGTCAATTTCATGATGCTGTCAACAATCAGGATGTCTGCTATGGAATCCTCTGGAAATCCTAGGATAAAAGAACCACTTTTTAAAACGGTAACAACCAGGAAACATCTGGATCTTCCACCACTAGATGGCGCTGTCTCAATTCAAACTCCTTGTTGCGCCTCTCCTCCCATGTAATGCAGCCCATAACAATTGTGCCAAAAAAACAGGAAGCACAAAAGCCCTGGGTAATCAATGTGATTTCCCTTAATGTAGAAACACTCTTTGTCTCTCCTTTTCACGATGTGATTTTGGATGTTCTCCAGTTGCGTCCAACTTTGTTTTCTAAAAAAAAACAGATTGACAGAAAAAATCCTTTGTAGGGTGAAAGAAGGCCATAGTCATTAGCTGAGGCTCTGTGCACACTGGTCAGTGCTTTACTAGAGCCACATAATCAACCTTTAACAGGTGGTCAGTGCTATCAGCACTGATTGTGCCAAAACACTTGCTGGAGAGAATGGAATTGAATCCAGACCTCTTCTCCAATGGTGCCAACTATCAGTTACACTGATGTATGTGTGGAGGAATTCCTGAAGATCTACATGTATTAGCCATTTCTGGCCAAAAGGCAAGTTGGGATAACAACTTAGTACAGTTTTGTTTGTCTGTTCAGTAAAGCTTTTCTTACTCATCACAGATGATAGAGTAAGTGGCTATTTTCAAGTCTGCATCACTGCATAAATCCATCATCCAAGCACAACCGTAGCAAGTGGCCTTGGTTTTTAAAGAAGGTACTGAATAATTGCGGAGTTGTCATAAATTTTGGAGAAAAATCAATTCGGCAGGTCTATGTTCAATCGTCGCATGATTAGGCCATTAGATTCTACAGGAGACCAATGGTGGTTATTTGGAGGGGGATGCTCATCTTGTTTAATGGAATATTTCATTATTTCTGTCACTAACTAGAGCAGTTGTTTTTCTAACATCATATTGTTGTGCTTGTCCCACAACTCCAATGGGTGAGATGATCCTGGGGTGCAGAGTTTACCTGAATTCGACTTCTTTTTGAGAGTCACCGGAGACTTTTTTGTGATATTTTAGTTTCCTGACAAATTTACAGGTTGAACATTGGTGGAGGCACAGCTTTAAGCCTCTTCTATCCAAGGGCTCAAATTGAATGTTCTGAAGAGCTTTTCTCCAATTTAGATCAGAACTGTGGAGCTCCAGGACAGGGGGGAGGGCTAAAACTCCCCCACCCGATTTTTCTTGCAAAATTTCACATTAAAAATAAGGTTTTTAAAAAGTTAGTGGAGGTTCCCCCCCCCTTTACTCCCCCTCCAGGAGGTGGTGGAATTTCTCAAAAAGAGTAGGAGAAAGGAGTGCCATGGTCCGCAATTCGAATCAGGACCACACACACTTACAGGAGAGTAGGGAAAGCATGCATGCATCGTTTCAGTACTTTGTTTAGTTTGGCCCAGAGTTAGTCCTACTTAGAGTAGACCCCCACTGAAATGAATGGGTTCTAAGTTATACACACACCCTTTCCGGTATTTTCTAACAATTCAGAAGGGATGTCTGGCCTGGGGAAATACAGCCCTCTTGGAACTCGATGGAACTCACGGACTCCCAGCCATTGTGCGCAACTGTCTCCTTCTCCCAGCTGAAGCCCATCAGGCAGAAGGAGACATTTGCATGCAATGGCCAGTGCCACAATTGCCCGCTGCCAACTGTTGTGCGCAAATCTCTCCTTGTCCCTGTCAGGCCTTGGCAGGGAGAAGGGGACACTTGTGCACCACAGCTGGCAATGGTGAGAAGGGCAGCACCAACGGTCCCTCCCTTCCTGCTACCGGTACTGATGCCAATCTGCACAAGTCTCTTCAGCAAGAGCAGCCAGCAATGGCGACACTTGACACAACTTGGCAGACTTAACCTCCCCACGAGACGGATCCATCCAACTTGCCTATTCAGAAGGAAAGTCATCCAAAAATTGGTCCCCATGGAAAAATGTCACCTGAAGTTTCACTTACAAGAGGACCACATGGCCCGGGCCATTAAGGCACCCTCCAGCAATACCTCTGGATTCATTGACCCTTCCCTGTTCAAAATCCCAACCTTGCAATAATGTTTAGTATATAATAATAATAATAATAATAACAACAATAATAATAATAACAATAATAATATTTATTTATAACCCGCCTCTCCCTCCGGATTGAGTTGGAGAACAGCAATAAATATAAAATACAAAGACCACAAAATAGATGAGATATTAAAAACAAATCAAAACCAATACATCATTAAAAATATCTTAAAATTCAACTGGATAGGCCTGCCGGAAGAGAGCAGTCTTCATGGCTCTCTTAAATTCATGAAGACTGCTAATTTGTCTAATCTCCTCCGGCAGGCCATTCCACAGTATGGGAGCGATGGAAGAGAAGGTCCTCTGGGTAACACTCGTCAGCCTAGTTCTGGCTGATTTGAGCAAGTTCTTCCCAGAGTACATGAGTGTGCGGGGTGGATTATATGGGAGAAAGCGATCCTGCAGGTAACCTGGACCCAAACCATGTAGGGCTTTAAAGGTAATAACCAACACTTTGTACTTCGCCCGGAAACTGATTGGCCAACAATGAAGTGATTTTAAAACTGGCGTTATGTGATCACCCCAAGATGTACCAGTGACCAACCTGGCTGCCATATTTTGAACAAGTTGAAGTTTCCGGACTAGGCACAAAGGTAGCCCTATGTACAGCGCATTGCAGAAGTCAAGTCTCGAAGTTACCAGCGTGTGCACTACCATCTTTAGGTCTTCCAGCTCTATGAAGGGGCACAGCTGGCGTATCATCCGAAGCTGATAGTAGGCACTCCTGGCCGTCGCATCTCTCTGAGCAGTCATTTGGAATGATGGATCCAGGAGTAACCCCAAGCTGTGAACACAGTCTTTTAGGGGGAGTGTAACCCCATCCAGAACTGGTTGACATACCTCCAAACCCAGGTTGTGGCCCTTGACAGCAAGCACCTCTGTCTTGTCTGGATTCAGCTTCAGTTTGTTTTTCCTCATCCAGCCCATTACCACTTCCAAGCATTCATTCAGAGGAGACACACTATCTTTAGCTGAAGATGTTATCGAAGGCATAGAGAAATATATTTGGGTGTCATCAGTGTATTGATAGCACCCCACCCCATGCCTCTGGATGATCTCTCCCAGCGGTTTCATATAAATGTTAAACAGCACATAGCAGCTCCTTCTTTGAAGAGCAGCTATCCCCAAGCATCACCATCTGGAACCTGCCCGAGAGGTAGGATCGGAACCACTGAAGCACAGTGCCCCCGATTCCCAATTCCCCCAGGCACTCCAGAAGGATACCATGGTCGATGGTATCGAAAGCCGCTGACAGGTCCAGGAGTACCAACAAGGACACACTTAGCTTTCCCCCGAAGTCCCCCACAACCTGCCCCCCCCCAAAAAACACACAAAATGAAACCAGGAATATTATTCACATGTGCAAATCCATCACTGGATGAGTATAGGGTCAGAGGAAGACCTGCATGTGTGAATTTGCCACAAACGCCACAGATACAATGTTTACACTATATATCACATCTTACACAACACTTTGTTGTTGTTTTTTGGTTAGAGTCTGTTCACACATTCAGCTGGAAATCAAGCACAGTTTGCATTCTATACTGAGGATTTGGTAAGAGAGAGAGGGAGTAGGAACACAGGAAGCTGCCTTACATTGAGCCAAAGCATTAGTTTACAGTATTCTAGGCCCCAACTGCTGGCACTAACTGGCAGCAGGTCTTCTGCATTTTAGGCAGGATTCTGGATGCTGGGGATTGAACCTGGGACTTTCTTCATGCAAAGTATGTGCTTTAGCACTGAGCTACGGTCCCTGAAATACACCATCCATTCCTGATCTTGACTTCCATGCACTACTATCATGTCCATGGATAGGATACAACAATGCATGTAGGGCCCACATTTTCAGGAACATTGGATAAACAGATATACCTCTGCAATGGCTGTATATTCCCAGTCATTTTTAAGATTCCTAGCCTTAAAGTATCCTAGTTGTGTAGATCTTTTAAAATGCTAATCCGCTGGGCTACCAGAAGGAAAAATCTCTTCATCGATTTATAGTGCAAATACGTGTCTATTCAAAAGTAAGTGTGATTGAGTTCAATGGAACTTACTCCAAGGAAGCTGGGTAGAGTATTACAGTCTTAAAAACTTTAGTTCTTCACCTGTCCACAAACCTTGGACTATAATTGGAAGCAACAAATTTCAAATTAAGTTTGGTTACCAAATAGGCTTTCTGTAAACACAAAGTGTTTTTGTGCTCTTCGTTTGTAATTGTGAAGGATAAAAAAGAATGCTCAGTTTCAATGCAGCAATACAAAAAATCTACAGGGAATGTTCACATTATACAAGACAATTTCAACCTTGAGAACATACATGAAGAGCATTCAACTCATTTGAACTCTAAATTGATTTCTGTTAAACATTACTCAAGGCTATGAGAATTTTATTTAAGTTAATATTGCATCATCTGTCGCTCTAACAAGGATGTCAAAAATAGCCTCTGGTCTACCTCCAACTGAATTCCTCTTATCTTTTCCAGAAACCCATCTGCTGTAACATCAATGAACATAGACTTCACTTCCAAATGTATTTTAAACATTTTGACATTTAAGATATTGCAATGTGGATGTGCAGAATGCAATTGTTACCTAACATTCGTTTTTTAAAAAAATAAAATAAAACCCACACATTGTTACCCATGAATATTTGAATTAAACATACACATAAGTGGAGTTTACGTTAGCCTTCTTTGAAGTAGCGTTAGTGGGTACATGGGAGTAAAGTTCTCGTTAGTACATTTGATAAAGTTCAGATTAAACTTAATCTAAGTGCGCATAACTTCAAAAGATTTTCCATTCAGAGTTCTGGATTTGGTTCATTTCTGCCATGGAAATTACACTTCACTTATAAATCTCTGAAACCAAAAGCTAAAAGACTAACAGAAACCTCCTCGTTCAAGATGTGCTTTTCCCCACTGATGTATTTATACTTGCTCTCTAGAGGCAATTGTTGTAGAGTTTAGCTATTTCTCTCAGATGAGAGGAGAAAAAAGTTGCTTTTTTTTCTTTTACTGTCTCAGAATTTCTAAGTAACATTATGACTCTCATAATGGTGCTCTCTGTATCACGTCACCTCCTTCTCAGCTGCTTCACATCTTACCAGGAACTAGTCACAACTCCAGGTGTGTGTGTGTGCATTTGCTTCCACTCAGCTCAAGCACCCCCTCACAAACTGGGGAGATTTATGTCCCCCTTCACATAATACCAGAAGCTAGGTAGTAGGATGCACAAACCACCTTAAACATCTCATTGAACTTGTGGAGGGAGGAGTCATGTGATACAATCCCCTTCTGGAATTGGATCACCTCTACATAGGAGTAGGTTGGTCTCACAATTCCTTAGCAGTTTGTGAGCAATTGCTGTGCAAGTTACCCCTTGCTGTAACCCTTCGGTCAGCACCCAGGGCCGGATTCTATGTCTAGGGGTTGTGTGTTCTTCCCTTATGGATCACTGGCTCAAGCCCCAACCCAGGAAACCTGGGACGCCAATTTAGGAATGTCTGAGTAGCAACCTCACCCACACACCTGAGGTATAAGTACTGGTGTTTATTCCAATTAACAATAGAAAACAACATTTTTTTGGGTCAACACTCCTCCCTCCCAAGGTCTAGGTAGGGGAATGGAAGTCCATGTCCTTTGCTATACTCACAGTAGTCCAAGAATATGGTCAACAAGTAGAGATATTCCACAGAATAAGTTGGACTGGGAGGTGGTAGGAATAGGAACTGGGGTGTGCAGATTGGATCTCGCCAGTCCTGGCTCCTCAAGTTTCATGTCATTATCATTTGAAATAAAAAAGTTATGCATGTGTTTCCCCTAATGCAAGCCTATGGGGAAAAAAACAGACAACAAGATGACAGCCTTGAGGCCCAGTCAACCAGCTGCTAATAAAGTTGCATGAACTTTAATAAATTTATATAAAATCGAGGGTTGGAGGGATCGATCTCAAATTTCATACACATGACTAGCACATGTTCCTACACATATGTGCCAAATTTCAGATCAATCCCTCCACCCCTGTATTTTATATGAATTTTTTTAAAGTTCCTTCAACTTTTTGACAGGTCTGAAGGAACGCACGTGGCGAACTGTCATTCTGACCTGTCAGAACTTAAACGATCTTTAATAAATTCATATAAAATCAAGGGTTGGAGGGATCAATCTCAAATTTCATACGCATACTTAGGCATAACCCATAAGCACTGTGACAAGTTTCAAGCCTCTAACTTTTAAAATACAGAAGTTATAGGTTTATTTATATGACAGTCTGATAATCCGATATGATCGGGTTGAAAATTTTCGGATCGAATATTTATCGGAGGTTTTTCTATCGTATTGTCATCATTAATCAGATGTCCAATAACAATCTTATCATATCGTTATCGGACATTTTAACGATACAATACACTTCCCTAGAAATTATCCTTTCTCCTCCCATCCTTATGTTGAGGCGGGGGGTAGGGAGAGAAAGGTATTCACTCCGCCTCATCATCCATATCTTCCCCATCTAATATAGATTTGTAAACACCCTTGACAAGAAGAACGTCACTGGTTCTTAAACTATATTGCATTCTTCCACCTCATGCACAAGAAAAAGTGAAATTGTGCTTAGTAGTAAATTCATATTTTTTTTGAACATAAGAATGTAAATTTCCAAAATCATCCTTCATGAACACACTTCACTACAAACCAAACTGCAATAACACCAGTTATCAGTCTTGCCCTAATTAGCAATTTAGAGTTATTAAATAGCAATTAATGTCCTAGAGATTAATGCCCGACTGGAGAGATTTGAATTAAACGACTTTTGGATTTATAGTAAACAAAGGGGACTTTTTGCCTGGATATTGATCCAATCAGCAGTGATCCAAATACCTTCCTTTTACAGAGAGGTTCATTCGAATTTGATTGATAAGTCAATTCAGAGAAAGTATGATCAAAGGGGTGAGGAGAGCATTCTTCAGGAAGATTTAAAGAAGGTTTTGATGTGAAAACTGCAATAGCCTTTAGCGTGATACAAAGCAGTGTCTGCCGATTTCCTCTGGGATACATTTTCTACATATTTCATCTAGAGTTACCTGAGGGTGTATCTTCACTACAAACATTGCTTTTGTAACGGTCTAATTGCCATATTATCAGCCCGTAAGAGGCCTACTGTTTGTCTAGCTGCAGCCTTTCCACGCAGTGTGCTAGGCTGTGTGAGACAAGAGTAAAAGGCAATCCTTACCTTTGTCCCCAAGTATTGTAGGTTGGGCCTAGTTTACAAGGGAGTTTCAGAACACAATCAAAGACAATCTCCGAGCAAGAACCGATTTTTAACAATAAACTGCAACCCAAACTTCCAGCAAAGGAGGGGGATTGTAGAGCAAAAATGAGGGGAAAACTGAAAGCTTCCTCTCCTGCTGCACCGCAGTCCCAATTTGAACCATGACCCTGCATGCTGACACAGAGGTAAGGAAATCTAGCACACATAGCTCCACAATGCATGCTAGAGAGACCGTTTAATCTGGCCCTCACCTTTAGGTTACCCTGCAGAGCTTCCCCCAAAGTGTCTCGGGGGTTTAATTCAGCATGTAATAATTCCCTAGTACAGAACTACAGTAATCAGGGTTTCCTGGGGAAAGGAATTTATTGTTGTGCTATTTTATTTATATAGTCTAGGTACACCCTTAATCTCCATTCACACATCCATCCTCCCAGTCACACCCCACAGAGCTTTACCAGATATTTAAAGCCCAGCCATGCGAGACAGTTCAATTTGTAATTTGGACACACTGGCTGAATTCGGACCACACAATAAGCAACTGGGGTGGGGAAAACAATTGTCAGTTGTTTTGACTATCGTGTCGTCCAAATGCTGCCATAGTCAACTCAGTGCTGATCCTAATCCATACCACGGTTGATTATTTATTACCATGTTGTGTGGGGAGTGCGCCCTAGATGAACAACTGTAAAGTTGATCATTATCCCACCATTGACTATTGTGTTGTCTGAATTCAGCCACTGTCTGTACCAATAGCTGCCAAAAAACTGATGTCAGGACCTAAAAATGGGGGGGGGGAAATCCCAAACACAGAACACAATTTTGCATGTGTGCGCACACACAAACAAACGTGTGTGCGGTTAATTTTCAGACCACAAATCTCAGCACTGATGTCCACGTTCCTTCACACTGGTTGCACTTTTACACTCTCTTGCAACCTCTCCCAGCATCTGTTCCCTTTTGGATCTTTCACAGAATCGTAAGCAGGCACTGCAGTCCTATGCACTAAGCTCTGCTGGGTTCAGTGTGATTTACTCCCAGGTAGGTGCATAGGATTTGCAGCCTTAAATTCTAGCAAAAGGAGTGGGCATCGGGCTGCCCCACAACATTTTGGGCCTTGTCTTTCTGCCTGGAACAAAAAGAGTGGGGTCCTTTTCCTCAAGCTAGCAAAATCGACATATTGTTGCTGTGTAGCATTTCTCAGCCACACCTGTTGATGCCAGGGATTGAACCTGGGACCTTTTGCCTGCAAAGCATGCGCCCTTCCACTTGGGTGCAGCCCTTCCCCAATAAGGCTGAGCATCGTTATTATTCTCCCCATATTAAAGACTGGGGGAGTTGAGACTATGAGAATATTGGGCTGCTAAAGCTAACTACTGAGTTCATGGCAGAGAGGCATCATTGGAACCGGAAATTTCTGATTTTAACTCAGATGTATAATAATTGATTACACTACCAGCTCATATGTATTGACTGCATATGGGTTACCTCCATCTCTATTATCAGGAAGCCACCTTGGAGCAGGCCTTTTGGGGATCAACCTGGTGTTTGTGTCTTTGGTCATTGAGACAGATTGGGGATGCTGATGGTGTACCACCCACCCTGTTACCCAGCTTCCTCCCTGGCCGAGGCAGCAGAGATGGTCTCAAGTGCAGTGCTGGAGGAACCCAGGGAAGTAGTTCTGGGTAACTTTAACTTTCATGCTGAGGCCTGCCTTTGGAACTCCAGCTTGGGATTTCATGACCTCTATGACAACCGTGGTGCTGCCTCAGTGTATCATTGGCCCAACACATGAAGCAGGGTATGCCCTTGATCAGGGCAGGATCTGCACTATTCTTTTAAAACAGTTTATAACAGCAGTGACAACTGTTGGGGCCCAGGACTAGGCTGACCAGATAAAATCTAGGTCAGGGCTCATGTAACTTTAACAGTTGTAGAGAAAAGGGAATTTCAGCTAGTGTCATTTTTATGCAATTAGTTCCTGGTGAAATTCCCTCTTCATCACAACAGTTAAAGGTGCAGGCACTATACTAGAGTGACCATATACAAAAGAAGGCAGGGCCCCTGCAACTTCAACTGTTGTGATGAAGAGGGAATTTCACCAGGAACTAATTGCATACAAATGACACTGGCTGAAATGCTCTTTTCTCTGCCACTGTTAAAGTTACATGAGCCCTGATCTGGATTTTATCTGGTCACCCAACCCAGGACACGCACTCCATGTACAGATTTCAAAATGTTTTCAAAGTGTTATATCCTGCTTGGTGTAGATCTGGCCTTGGTTTCTGCTCCAAGCTGTGAGATGAGCAATCTGGGAGGGCCCAAGTATGTGATCACTTCCTGGTGAGATTTGAACTCACAGTGTTCCCTCCCTCCTGCAGGCCTGGAAGACCTATTTGGATGCCTCCCCCTCCAGAGGCCAATGGAATCTGATGGATTTCCAAATGCACTTGGGTCTTTTCCAGCTGAGAAAGCTGGTGATCCAGGGAAGGCCCTAGACTCACTGTAGAACAGTGAGATGTGGAGGTCTATTGACTTGACTGCACCTGAGTGCCCTCTCTGGTGCTATGAAACCTGCTCTGCTCCCTGGTATATTGGGTAGCTGTGGCCAATGAAACAGGCTGGATGTTGGTTAGAGAACAAATGGCGCAAGACTCAAAGCAAAGATGAGTGAGCATGCTCTAAAGCACATCGTTTTGCCTATTGTGTGGCAGTGCGGGCAGCAAAGAAGGCTTACTCCAGTAGCCATCCAGCGGAACTCTTTCAAGTGATCTGGGGGTTGTTGACACTCTCCCCAACCATGGGGCTGATTCCCTCAAGGACCTGAGGTGCGCTTTTTTACATTGCAGTTTCAGAAAAAAAATGCTTGTCTCTGTAGAAAACTTCACGCTGTAGTTGGCACAGTTCTTTGCCATATACAGATGCCTAGCACCCAACCACCCAAAATACAATTAGGACCCCCCAAAATGATGAATCTAACATTATTTGTATTTATATTTTTCAGTGCCTAACTGAACTCACATTATTATAGTTCATTAAATGCGCATAAGTGTTCATAATCCAATTCACAGGAGTTGTACAGTACACTGTTCACATTTAAACTTCTCAGCACTTAATACATCAAAGTAATCATCTAATCACAGTGTTTTTATATATGCACACACATGATATATTAGTTCAACCAAATGTTTTAAAGCACATAGGTCCTCATACAGAGTGACACTCATAAACACATTACAGTTCAGTAGTATATAGTAATTCGGTTCCAGCGTGTGTCCTCTGTGTAATACTTCAGCATATAATATCTTCACAGGACTCCGGTATTCAACCTGTTTTGTTAAACTTTGTCTGAATATGCTGTAATATGACATGATGAATGACATTATAGCAGCCAAAAAGCACACACCTTTGATAACTCATATACATTCTTGGTAAAAAGAATGAAACTTCCCACCTTAATTCAAGAACAATTGCCATCATTTTGTAAAAGGGGACAAAGCCTCCTAGTAGGATCTAGAGAGAATGTATTGAAATATTAAAATACCACAATCAACAGCACTTCATATAGTATGCTACAAAAATGTGTGAGCCCTACCAGTTCTAAGCAGTAGCGTTCGTTTCAAAGACGCTGATCACGGCTGTAAAGTGATTCCCATTGAAGAACGTTTTTATTCACAAGCTAATTAGCCTAATTGAAGAGCATTGTCATTCACCAATTGAGAAGCCTACACTAAAAAAGCTGTTAAGTCAAATTGTGTATTCAAACTTTTAGGATGCATAGTTTGAAAATGAGATCCACTCTGCCTCTTTTTTCAAAAGTAAGGAATCCAAATCGTATAATAATGTGAGTTCAGTTATGCACTGATAAATATGAATAATGTTAGATTTATCATTTTTGGGGTCCGAATTGTATTTTGGGTGGCTGAGTGCTAGGCACTTGTATATGACATAGTATTACAACCACTGCCTCCTTTTTGTGGATAGAGTTGACATTACCATCTGCCCGATTTTGTGGGATCAATTTCAGTTGCTGTGGCCAGATGACATGGACAAAGTACTTGCAGCAATGCACCCAACCACGTGCCCACTCAATCTTTGTCCCTCCTGGCTAATAAAAGCTAGCCAAGGAGGATAGTTGGGTGGGTCCAGGATGTGGTGAATGGTTCTCTACAGGAAAGGGTGATCCCTGCTGTCCTTAAGGAAGCAGTCGTGCAACCATTCCTGAAGAAGCCCACTCTGGACCCAACAGTATTAGACAACTACCTCCTAGTTGCAAATAATCCTTTCTTAGGAAAGGTACTGGAGAGGGTCTTGGTGGAATAACTGCAGGAACTCTTGGAGGATACTGATTATCTAGACCCTTTTAAATCTGGGTTTCAACCTGGTTATGAGACTGAATGAGCGTTGGTCGCCCGGATGAATGATCTATGGTCCGACTGGAGTCCACCTGGAGAAGAGCCTTCACTGTGGTGGCCCCTTTTCTTTGGAATTCCCTGCCCCTGGAGGTCAGGCAGGCACCGTGATTGTGTTCCTTCTGGTGCCTCCTAAAAACAGTCCTATTCCGGGAAGCATTCCTTAATTGACCAGCCATGGTTTTTCATTGGTATTTTGTTGATACTCTGCTTTAAAAAGAACAATTTTAATATGGTGTCTTAATCGCTTTATGTTTTGTTTTGTTTTCTAAAATGTTTTACCTTTATGTTCAACATTCCAAAATCTCTCTTAGATGTGTAGTGGTATTGAAATTTTGTAAATAAAGAAATTAATACATCTTTAAATTTTGACATTTCACAGGAAGGCCCAAGTGATTTCCCTTCTTTTGGATTTCCATTAAAGATGTATGGAAGAAGATCAAGCCAGGTTATAAACAATCACATGAAAGGGCCATTCCTAAATATTAAAAAACTGGCACCATAATACTAAACACACTTACTTGGGAGTAAGAACCATTGAAACAGTAAATGAACACACATAAGATTACACAATAACAATGCAAGAAGGCTGGTGAAAGGTTAGCCATCATAACATTCTATTTCTTTTGACTATCAGGAAATGCCAACTTGTCGACTTTAACGTCACTACAGCTTTCCTACAATTTTCCATGCTAAACAAATTAAATAATTTGTATTACAATAACAGAGATAAAGCACCCTTGAAGGAAGAGACATTTACAAGCCAAAGCTTGTTTCTTAAACAAGAAAACAGTTTGTTAGGTCTCCTGTTCAATTAATCAGGGACAACTTTTTAGTCAATGAAGAGATTTTTTAATCAATTAATCTAACTGATTAATCAATTAAACGTTACAGCCCTAGTTTACCGCAATTGTTATTCTTCACTGGAACTATCCCATAAGAGTAGACAGAAACGATAAGGAACAGTAGCTAATATCAGTTTAAAATACTTCAGGATGGCCAGGTGAAAACAAGACACCTGGCCATCCTGATAATAAATATAATATAATAAATATTATTAAATATAATAATATTTATAACCCGCCTCTCCCTCTGGATCGAGGCGGGGAACAACAACAAATATAAAACAGAAGCACCACAAAATAGATTAAATATTAAAACATGCAAACAGCTTGTGCTGAAATTCCCTCTTCTGCAAAGCTATGAAAGCTACAAGAGCCCTGCTCCAGTATACCTAAACACTTCCAATGCGTATCTTCTGACAGGATGATGTTGCAGCAGGAATGCACCGCTGGAAAGTCATGCATGATCCGTACGCTTTTGCATCCTAAAACCTCTGTGGTCCACCAATATACAAACCAGAAGGCCACACTCTGGATCTTTTCACTCTTGAAGTCCTGTAAAGGCATTCACTCCCCTATGCACTTAGATCTGTGTCAGTGGGAGAGCAGGACCACATTCACTAGCAGGCTGACATCAAGTCTGGGCATGGCAGGACAGCAGCCAAGGGTCTTAGCCCCCCTCTACAAGATTTCGGTTTGACGCCCAGTTCCCCAATTATGTGCATCTTCTCTCAATCGCTTTTATACCTAATCCCTATACATGGGAGGTGTTGAAGCGCATTACGGGCTATATGAAAGGCATTTTAAAGTTTTTGACATGCTGAGAATCTCATGCAAATGTTGCTGAAAGTAATGCGCTTTGTCCCAGAGAAACTCCCCAAACTGGTTGCCTCCCTTTGGTTTCCTAGGTTACCTGAAAGGAATGAGCTGATTCACATGTTCGGCTACCTGTCTTCCCCCCTCCTTCACCCGATTGCCATGATCTCCTCAGGAGTAAATGGGAATGTGCCTCGCACACACACACCAAAACAGACAGGGGGATGCTGCTTCGTTCCTTCTCCCTCCACTTCCCAGCGAGCTCAACAATTGTAAAACGTACACACACACACACACACACAACTCAGCTCAGGAACCCAGCAAGAAGCAAGGGGAAGTTATGTCTGCTGATGGCTAATTATGCACACATTCACACATCCTTCCTACCCCCTTTCCTTCTCATAAAACCACCTCCATCTGGCCCTTTGTCTCCATGTTAAAAATATTTCATCAGGGTACTTCAAAGAAACTTTATTTTTGGTTCACGTTGGGTCACCTCTTCTTGGAGCTTCCATCCAGAGAGACGGAGTACAAGAAGGAAGTTGCCAGGAGGAGAGAGGAAATTAATCTAAACCAAAAAGTGGGAGGTTTTCCCAGCGAAGGGGCAGTTCTATGCATGAGATCACAACCACAGTCCAACCCCCTGATCGTTAATGCACCTCCTCAGAAAGTTGTTTACACAGACATAAGGCACTCTTACTCCCGCCATAAATTAAAACTCGTTAATTAACGTGCATTCAAAAATGCGAATAATCGGAGAGAAAACGCGCCTGGGCCCCTGATTTACGCTCTGCTCTTGTAGAGGTAAATTTCTTAATGTGCCTTGAAAGAGCTTTAAATCGCTCTTGTAGAGGCACCCTAAATCTCAGCAGATGTCCCTTGACAAGAGCACCCTGAAGCTGTTTGTCGACTTCATTTCAACATGCTTGGTCACCTGCCTCTTCCTCTGGCCCAGACAATGGTGCTAGGAAAAAGGAGGTATATAAATATTGTAAAGAAAGAAAGAAAGAAACAAACAAACAAGACTGAAATTGAACTAACTAGAGCCACTATATGTTTGAATATACAATACGTTGCACGCTTACTTGTGGAAATATGCTGCTTACGTATGCTGTGCATTTCATCACAAATATTGCACAGCAGTTTTCCTATTTTCCGCAACAACGAATCTGTTTGCTCCCATGCTGTGGAAGTTCTACCATCTTCCAACGGTGACTCAGTATTGCTGAGCTTTCTACTCTGTTTTGTGTTCTGCGCCATATCTTCAGATTTATTTTGTTCTTTTATGACAATTGCTTTTATTAAATATTGTTTGTGTTAGTATTGTTATAGTGCAGTCCTGTAGTCTCACTACAGGAGCAGCCGCTGATGTCAGCAGTATGTCAGTGCAGGGTAGTCAGGGTCCTTCTACACACTCCCAGAAGTCTCCCAGCCAAGGCCAGAGAGGACACCCTACGTCCTTAGTTGGGTGAGATGGGGGAGCTGAGTTCATCTACAGCTCAGAGCAGACCAGCTACTGTCTCTTTCTAAAGCAGTAAGTAAGTATGCAATTTCGGGAAGTAAAATTGCTATTGTGTATTGATGAATGGAAATGGCAGGCTAGTTACTCTCACTGGAGGAGAGGGGTCGCGGGTGGAGAGGGGCAGGAAACAAGTTTCGCATAATGGCTCCAGAATACTGATAAAAAGCTGCAAGAAGTGGCAAAAATAGCATTATTGGGAAAGAAAATGTACATGGGTAGACTCCATTACTTCATGATTTCATCTTGCACTAAAGAAAGTTGGATGATATTATTATTATTATCATCATCATCATCATCATCATCATCATCATCAATGTAAAGCCTATGTCACCATGGGTGCTAGAAGTCCTCTTCCTTTCCCGCTTCTTTGCCCCCAAGGTCCCTCACCACAGAGGGGCTCATGACTAATGCAAATGTGGATCATGCACAGTGAATCGCCCCTCCAAAATTTCCATGCAGCACGGCTCCACCCCCTCCCTCGCACTCCCCACTCGTCCACCTCCATCCCCTTCCCCCTTTCTGCTGGCAGTGACACCCTAACTGTGTGACTGCGCCCGGGGCCCATCTTCACGTTATTTTGATTGGCCCAGCAGGGCTGTCCTTCATCCTGCTGGCAGAAGAGCTGCCTTGCTTGTTTGGTGCAGAGGAAATTAATTGCTATTAAAGCTCAAGCTTTGGAATTTTTCAGACTTTCAGATTTTTCTCTATATCTACACTGCTCAAGCTTCAGTTTAAAACAAAAATGAACAAAATCACTCTATAGATCTCTAGCAATAAGCCTTACTATATAGCTCAAGGATGTTGACAAGGTGCTTGGACAGGTTTGTGCAACCACTTCAGTATTGGATCCTTTCCCCTCTTGGCTAATAAAAGCTAGCAGGGATGGAACAGTCGGATGGGCCAGGCAAGTGATTAATGCCTCTCTGCGAGTGGTCCCAGGCCACCTGAAAGAAGCAGTAGTGAGACCACTCCTGAAGAAATCCCCCCTGGAACTAGAAAATCTTAATAACTTTAGGTCGGTGGCAAATGTTCCATTCCTGGGTGAAGTCCTTGAGCAGGTGGTTGCAGGCCAGCTCCAGACACGCTTGGTTGAGACTGATTATCTGGATCCATTTCAGTCAGGTTTCAGGCCTGGTTTTGGCATGGAAACAGCCTTGGTCGCCCTGTATGATGACCTACGTTGGGAGAAGGACAGGGGGAGTGTGACTCTGTTGATTCTCCTTGATCTCTCAGTGGCTTTTGATACCATCGACCATGGTATCCTTCTGGGATGACTGTTTGAGTTGGAGGCACTGCACTGCAGTGGTTCTGCACCTACTTGGCAGGTTGGCTACAGAAGGTGGTGCTTGGGAGACATTGCTCGGCCCTGTGGATTTTCCAGTATGGGGTTCCAGAGGGGTCAGTCTTATCCCCCATGCTGTTCAACATGTACATGAAATGCGTTGGGTATGGTCATCTGGAGTTTTGGAGTGTGTTGTCATCTGTACGCTGATGACACACAGCTGTATTTCTCCTCATCTTCATCAGGTGAGGCTATGGATGTGCTGAACTGGTGCCTGGCTACAACAATAGACTGAATGAGGGCTAATAAACTGAAACTCAGTCCAAGACTGAGATGCTGTCAGTGGGTTGCTCTTCTGACCGGATGGAGGGTATTTAACCAGCTCTGGATGGGGTTGACTCCCCCTGAAGGAGCAAGTTCATAGCTTGTGGGCTTTCTTAGAACCATCTCTGTCACTTGAGACTTAGGTGGCCTCAGTGGCACGGGTTGCCTTTTACCAACTTTGGTTAGTGGCCCAGCTATGCCCCTATCTGGACAGGGATAACCTGGCTTCAGTTGTCTATGCTCTGGTAACCTCCAAGTTGGTTTACTGCAATGCACTCTACGTGGGGCTGCCTTTGAAGACGGTTCAGAAGCTGCAGTTTGTGCAAAATCTGGCAGCCAGATTAATAACCTGGACCAAGAGGTTCAAACATATACAACTGACTCTGGCCCACTTGTATTGGTAGCCTGTATGTTTCCGAGCCCAATTCAAGGTGCTGGTTTAAATTTATAAAGCCTTACATGGTTTGGACCACAATTCCTGATGGAATGCCTTTCCCAACATGAACCTTCCCGTACGCTACGCTCAACATCTAAGGCCCTCCTCCAGGTGCCTACTCCAAGGGAAGCTTGGAGGATGGCAACAAGGGAGAGGGCCTTTTCAGTAGTGGCCACCAAATTATGGAATGATCTTCCCGATGAGGCTCGCCTGGCGCCAACTTTATTTTCTTTTCGGCACCATGTCAAGACTTTCATCTTCGCCCAGGCACTTAACATGTAACAGCACATACTGCATTTTTAATTGATCCCAGAACTATATTTAGGCCTGGCTGAGAGTTCACAGTTGTTTTAAAGGTATTCTGTTTTTATATGTTGCCTGTTTATGCTTTTATGGTTTTAAATTTTGTATATCGATTTTTAATGTCCAAAGTTTTTAATTTCTGTAAACCGCCCAGAGAGCTTCGGCTATGGGGCAGTATATAAATATAATAAATAAAATAATTATTATAATTATAACAATATTCATATATAAGATTATTATTGTTATCATTACACCATATTCTATTTGTATGACGGTTCACAAAGTACAAGAGTAAATCCATGCAAAATGCAATCTATATTTTAACATAGGGAAGAGAGCAGAGGAAGAAAAGGGAAGTGGAGGCTGATACAAATGTGCAGAGACTGATAGCTTCTCTACACAAGCAGTATATTGCACTCACTGAAGTTTGTGGGCCTTTACACAATGTCAGCAACTTCCAGGACGTCTCCCATGCTTCCCCCCCTCTTATCCCACTTTAAATAAGATCAGAGATAAGCTGAAATAACAGTTAATGGTGCTATATTGGCATCTGTAATGTCAGCTTTGCACTGTAATTCAGCTACTAGATGACACTGTTTCATTGAACATATAAATCATTGCCAAGAAGGGAAGTTTTCAATTCCAAATCACATGATTGTCATCTAAAGAAGCCCGTTGTAAACCCAGAAGAAAGCCCAGTAAGGATGCAGGATTTTTGTTTTATATAGAGAAGCTCTTATGTGGTTTTTTTTTTAAAAAATCATACATTTAAATATAGAGTTTCATATGGGAACTAGGATGTTGTGCCAAAGGGTTCTTGAAAATGATGTGGTGGCAGGGGAGATGGATTTGAAGAAAAGGGGCATCATGGAGACGTTCTGGGTGGTAATTCCTTCTTTGATTCAGATCTCATTATTCAGTTTATGAGAATATGCCCAACACATTCAGCTAAACTGGGAGAACAGAAATCAACCTGAATTATTTTTTTCTGTATTTTGGAAAATCTTTTGTTCAATCTAGTGCTAAAATGGATTCCCTTAAACTCGCTGCATTAGTTCTGTTTTTTCCTCAAGTTCATTTATGAAGTAAAAGAACACAACAACAACAACAACAACAACAACAACCCCTTACTTCTACAATGGACTAAAGATCATTTTAAAAATAAAATACTGAAACAGGGATTGGTTCACCATCTGGAAATTATCACCCAAAGTTGACTATTCCATCATCTTACTTTATGGTAAAGCAGTGTTGCACTGTGAGCAACCAGGAGGAATCCTAACAAGCTGTCAGCATGATATCATAATCACCAAAAATCCAGTTGTTTCCGTGGTGACTACCTCAAAGTTCACACTCTTTCCATTGAAAATGGAGTCTTCTGTTGAGCTGTAGTAGAGGGTATGGCCTATTAGTGTCTCACTGATAAATAACATTTCAATTTCTCTTACGGAGCTATAGGAATTCTCATAATCACCTTGTTAGCGGAAGTCAGAATTGGTGTGTGCTTAAAGAACAATGCAAGAGACAATTATTTAATATTAGAGAACAAAAAATGATGAATGTTTATTATTAGAACATAACTGAAACAGTTATATATAGAATAGTTGTGGAGAGAGAAACTAATCTTGTCTAGTCTTCTTGAGGACTTCTCACCAACTGTCATTAACAACCATAACTGTCACAGAGAGAGCATAATTGTCATCGAGAGCAGTTAGAACCAGGAAGCAAACCTGACAATTGCATTATGGGACACGCATCGAATCTTCAGGTTAAAGAGATGCTAACCAGTCAAAATAACAAACACTGTACAAACATATTTCTAACTGATTAACTATCTGATTCTCTTGCACACTCGATGTTGATTACATCTAACACCCCTTCTCAATGGCGAGTATACAAGTCCATGAGATTCATCTTCTCTCTTAGACTTTCTTCCGGTAGGTAATTCTGAGCATGCCCAAGTTTGGTTCTGAGCTAGAGATTCAATCTCTTCTGATGCTGCTTTGCACCATTGTTGCCTTTCTGCTGCTGACATCTTTGCTACATCTTCCCATGTCAGGGGCTCTGGTATAGCTTCTGCTTTGGCAAAATAGGAGAGTCACTTGGGTGGATTTCCCTTGTTTTAATTTGGTTGAATGTCTGACACTTGACTCAGTATTTCCTTCTTGTTGTGTAAGCACTTCAGTTTCTCTGTTAGTCTCAGGTCCACTACTAATTGTTGTGGATTTTCATTTTCCATTATTGATGAGCTCACTTCAGCATTTAGTACTTCATTTGATTTCTCACTTTTATCAATATATACAGCATGACATTCTCTGATTGTGTCTGTTTTAGTGTCCAAGATTCTGTGTCCTTTGCATCCCTGTGCATATCCAACAAGTATGCCTCCTTTTGCTCGAATGTCCGTCTTGGTCCTTTTCTCCTTTGGGATGTAGGTGTATGTCTTGGAACCAAATACTTTTAAATGTGCTATGCTTGGCTTGCGTCCATACCGTAACTTGTATGGTGTGCTGCTTGCCCTTTGGTTGGCAATCTGTTTTGAAAGTAAGTCGCTGTTATAGTTGCTTCTCCCCAGTGCTTATTAGGTAACTCCGCATCTAACAACATGCATTTTGCCATTTCTGTCATGGAACGGTTCCTCCGCTCCTCCGTTCCGTTTTGTTCTGGAGTATATGGCGCTGTAGTTTGATGTTCTATTCCTTCTCACATCAGATATTCCATCACGTTCTTCCCCATGTATTCACCTCCGTTGTCTGTCCGGATCACTTAAGGTTTCCTCTGGAATCTGTTGCTAACCATTGCTACATATGTTTTAATCTTTTCCAATACTTGACTTTTCTCTCTGATTAGATTCATAACTGTGTATCTACAATAATCATCTATAAAAGTCAACATGCATCTGTTTCTTCCTGGTGTTTGTGTTTCCCTGGGTCCACAAACATCACTATGAATCAATTCTAGGGGGTGTTTGGTTTCACTCACACAGTGCTTATTAAAACTAGATCTTGTTGCTTTCACTTTAACACAACATATACATTTCTCTTGATTGCCACATGATGTCATCAGTATACCTTTTGCTAGGCTTCCTATTTTAAGTTGGAAAATGACATCATAATCTCTATGCCCAAATCTCCTGTACCATAGTCTTTCACATTTCTTGTGAGAACATTGCTTTGCAATTCTAGCATACTGTTTTTGATTGTTAAAACCATATATATAATCTATTTTAGTTCCAGTTACAATTCAATCACTGTCTTTGCTGATTGTACATTTGTCCCCTCTACATTTTGCAGTAAAACCTTTCTGTGGTAGGATACGTACTGACAGAAGGTTGTTCTTCATCTCTGGGACATATAAGACATTTTTAACTTGCACTTCTCTAGTGCCTCCCGCTGGTGTTTTACAGTGTAGAACACCTATCCTTTCACCTTTTGCCTTTAAAGTTCTCCCATCAGCAAGATAAACAATGCTGTTATTATTACTCAGCTCTGTAAAGAATTCTCTGCAATTGGTCATATGACAGATTGCTCCTGAATCAATGTACCTATGCTTTCGGTAGCTCCTTTACCAAAAGATTTACTTTGCTAATTAGGCCTAGAGGACAACTCTTAGCTTTTGTAGACACTTCACAGGTGAAGAGGTGCTATGAGCTGAATAGTTTGTGGATTGCACAGCAGTCTCTGTTGCCTCACTACTCAGTGGGAGGGCTTAGTATTAGCATTGTATCGAATGTCTGACTGGGTCCGCGAGGGCAGCAGACACCCCATTTCCAGCCCTCACAGGCCCTGTCAGATCTGCCCAGCACTAGGACAGCTGTGTGCTTGACTGCTCTCAAGCCTTTGAGAGTGGTTGAGTGTGGGTCCCTTTCCCCTTTCCCCCGCTCCACTAATGGCAGCCAGAGGAAGAAAATACTCCCTCACCAATAGGGGAAATTGCATATTTCTCTCCCCCCACACCACCAATGTGGACCTTAAAGGCTATATTAACAGGGCCTTTAAGGCCCCCATCGGTGAGGGGGGGAGAAACATGCAATTGTCCCAGTGAGGCTATCTTTGACCACTTGCTGCTGCTGCCACTGTCTCACCTTTACTATTTAGGCCCCACAGCACCACAGCCCAGCAACCTGGCCTCCAGATAATTTCTTTGTTCCGCTGCCACCAGTACTTTCCTCAGGTACACCCACAGATCACACCAGAAGATGTAATTAACAATAATTCATTAATTAGAAATTGTGTGTCAACAAGCTTAATGGTTAGTTCAATTCAATTGTGTATTGGTTACAAGGTTTCAATGCTTTTTGGTTTCAGTCAGAACTCTTATACTTTAACAAACTGTTCCTTATTTAATCTATGCTCTAAAATCTTATCTCAATCTCTCAGTTCTCTCAAATCCCTTTCAATGTCTCTCTCAAAAATCCCCCTCAAATCTCCCCCAATCAACCTGTTAGCTCTCTCTGTCAGACACATATATACACTCCACTCGCTCTCTAGCTCCTCCCACTCTTACACAACCAGCCAATCCAGGCACTCTAAACAACTAGCCAATCAGCACTCACTTTCCATCCAGGCACACAGCTAGCCAATTCAGGCACTCCATACTTACTTAGACCTTTAACTACAAGCAGTAAGTACATTTTGGCCTAGTTATTTACTTTACCTGCTATTATTCTTACTTCTTTTTAAAGGTATAAACAAATGCATATCACAAAAAATAAACTTTGCAATATATTTACAACTACAAACAGTAAAACATCACAGTCCCAGCCTTGGTGAAATTGCGTATTTCTCCATCCCCTCCCCCCATGCCAATTGGTGCCTTAAAGGCCACAATGTAGCCTTGCAGAAGAGGGCACTTAAGGCCCCAATTGGTGCATGGGGGGATGGCAAAGCCCCCCAGAAAGTGTGCTTTGCCGAGGGCTTGGGAGGCTCTTGCATCCTCCTGACCTCTCAACAAAGGCTCTCATGACCTGCTTCCTTGAAGCGGAGCCACACGAGCAGGGCTCAGGAAGCTTGCGGGGCAGGCCCCCTGTGAATTCTCCAAAGTCTGCCTGGCAACCCTGACAACTAGCTAGAACAGGGGAAGGCAACATGACTTACAACTCCTATCATTCCTCACCCTTGGCTATGCTGACTAGGGCTCATGGGAGTTGCAGACCAAAATAGCTTGAGGGGGGGGCACAATATTTCTACTCCTGACCTAGAAGATTGCACCCATTACACTGGAAATGACGCTTTCTTTTTTTCAACCTAGAGTAGAAAGTATGAGGAAAGAATCAGTGCACGGAAAAGTCATGAATTGTACCAAACCACTGAAGGGAAAACGTTCTCAAGTGCCAGAAAAAGCTTTAATAAGCCCAATACATTTTGGAAAGATGTTTCCTTCCTCAGGGATTGCAGGTTTACATTTAATTGTAAAACAGTATAAAGATGTGAAAACCATGCTCTTACTTATTCTGGGTATATTGGCTCTGGATATAGAGAGGGTTTTGAGCTTTTCAAGAAAAAGAAAAAAAAATGGATGTCCCCATCACCCGATATGTGACTTCTAAACTCTGTGGCTGATATTCATGACTAAGAGGATAAAATTGGTGAAAATGGTTTTGCAGAGAAATGTGATAATAAGGCTACAAAGATTTTATGTTAATAGAACAGTAGCCAAGGGAGTCGATTGGATTGGATTTTACTCTGATACATTTATAAGCAGTTTTACTAATATAAAGGAATGCCATTTGAGCCAGTTCTTTTCATATACTAGCAGGAGGAAACAAACAAACAAAAAGAATATAGAACTAATATAAAACATTCCAGACTTGCTCTTGCTGCATCGCCATAGAGGTCCCAAAGATCCTATGGCAGAAAAAGAAACCTGCGTACCCTTTTGGGAATTAGTTAAGAGAGGCCCAATCTCACAGTGCTCCACTGGTCATATATTGAGACCTGTCAGGATCTTGGCAGCCTCCCTGCTTGCAGCCCCAGTAAACTCAGGCGATTTCTCAAGCTCATCATGGGCCACCATAACATGGCAAATGAGCTATTTTCAGCGCAATCGGTCACAGGTTGCAGAGGCATCATTTAAGGGATAAAGTTTTTTTTTCCAGAACACCCTGATCGCTTTGCAGGATGCGGAGCCCGGCGGTGTTCAGCCTGAGATCCTGCATTCAAATACCAGTGCTCAGCTCTTGGGGCTAGTGAAAATGAGGGGAAAGGGATGAGGGCAGGCCCAGGATAATTCTTGGCATGCACTTTGCATGGCTTTTCTGCTTCTATAAATAACCTACAGCTTCTCACACACATATCTAGGATTTTGTAGAAGGCCTAGAGGTGAACCAGGGTGCCCTCCAGGCATAGCTAAAGTCCCAGCATCCATCTTTTTTTTTTCAAATTAACCAGACATTAATGTTCAATTCCAGTTTTTGTTTTTTAAAACTCAAACCCTGATTTGAAGTGCTATATTTTCAATGGGCCCATTTCTAACCCAGGCCTATTTCCTTCCTGACAAGGTATTCCTTCCATTTCTTTTTATGCTTCTGTCCAAGACACAGAGAGCAAAATGCAAGAGAGCTCCCAGGACCAAAACTCTGCAAATGTGAAAGCCCTTGTAAAGTTCTCAAAATGTATCACGGCCCACCATGTTAGTGTAAATCTGTAAACAGAACTCTTGTTTCTCTCAATGCATGGCTCACCAAACACTCCTCCAGCCAAGCCATTTGATCTAGTAAGACTGCATTTGTGTAAAGAGGAGGAGTGATTTTTAACAATCTCTCCAAACAGGAGGCCAAGCTGAATATTAATGTCCAAACATATTGTCACTCGTGGCGAGTTGAAGTAGGGTGATAGCCCAATTGACACTGATGTAATTGGCTGACTTCGTGAATGCTGGCAGAAGCTCATCAATATTCATGCAGTGTTTTGGACTTATCTGCAAAAGATTAAAAATCAGTTAAAATGAAAATGGAACCAATTAGTTGGAAGTGGGGTACAGGAAAGAAAGATCAAATTCCAAGATTGCTGTTTGCTAAAACAACCGATATAAGAAAGGTCTAACCCTGCAATACTGTGCATGTTTAGTCAGAGGAAAGTCCCATCATGTTCAATGGGACTTCCTCCTCATAGGTATTTTTCAGGATTAGAGCCAACCAATTGGACCAAATCGTTTAAACATTAAAAAGGAAAGTGAGTGCTGAAATAAAATAATAGTGCCCCAGCTTGATTTGTATCCTGGAATGGAAGTTCCTTCCATCCAAGATTGAGATGTAAATGTAAAATCATATAAATAAGTTTAAAACAAAGCTGCACAAGGGGAAGTGGATTGTTCTGCCAATGTGGTTGGTAGTTTTTCCTGCCAGCTAGGTCCTCACATTTGTACACCATTGTAACCTTAATGCATATGGCCCTTCTTCAACAAATAGTTAACTGTCATAATGATACTCATCTATGTTTTACACTAAGCAAGTGGTCATTCACAAACTCAATGCTGCCCAGTATGTAAGATAAAATTTCTTATGGGAGTGAAAGATTTTTTTTTTAAAATTGTACCCCACAAAACTCCTGCAGATAGGTGGGATCCATCCTTAAAGGAGAACACAGGCTAAAGGATGCTCATGGCCCCTAGGTTGGTTGCAGAATGGGCCAGGATGCTGATTAGTGCTGTGCTGAAAATTTCAGTTCTTCTATTGGTGTGTGGTTTCTATTATTATTATTATTATTTTTAAAAAAAACATCTCCAGCACTTGCAGGGGCCTAGGAGAAAGACAGAAATAAAAGTTCTACAACAAAGTGGTACAAAAAGATTGCATACAGAAAACACATCAAGACTTCTTGTTCAAAAGGGTCACATGTCCTTAAGTTGTGTCATATTTGCATTGGTATCGCCTTCTCTTGAAGGCAACGTACACATTCCGTTTCCCCCCAGATCTCTCCTACCTTACAGGAGACCTTACAGAGCTTTCCTACCTCACCCGTAACACCACTGCTCTCATGTCTCCTAGTTTCAGAACGTGATGGCTGCCATCCCCTATCATGTGGGGCTGCTCTTGAAGGCAGTTCCGAAGCTTCAGCGAACACAGAATGCAGTGACATGGCCAATGAATGGCACCTTTACACAGATGCTGTAGCACTAGGGCCTAAGCAGGTTCCAGTGATGCCGGGCCCAGTGGGACCAGCCTTTAATTTTTAAATTAGCAGTAGGGAAACAGCGATCCTAATCCAGATCACTTGTGTGTCTCTGTGCTTTGGGGACACCAATGAATGGCTTCACACACCGCCAACCCCAGCCCACTATGCAGCCCTGCAATGGTTCAGCAGGAGTTGCCATGAAGCCTGAGGCATGCCAATCCTGAAAGGGTAAAAGAAGAGAGAGGTGGGCCCTGGTTGTGTATTCTCTGGGCTTAGGAATTCTCTTCCTCAAACAACCTGACAGAATGCAAGGCTCACTACTTTCTGCATGGCTCACCTACACGGGCAGTGCTTCTGAGCATGTGCAGAGTCCCTGTCTTCCCACAGGATAAATTCAGTGGCTAATCTATGTTTCTAGCTATGGCTGAATTGTGCCAGAGTGTGCTGGGGGACCTCCTGTAATCTAGTCATCTTCTGGAAGATTCTGCAGCATGATAGGTCTCACTTAGCATTCAAAAAAGCCACCTATAGCACACATAAAAATTGTATGATCAGATCACATGGATTATAGGAATTTCCTAATCCTGAGTGTGTCAATCTCTGCCCTTATCTTCACGGCATCAGGGTGGCCATCTACAGCAGAAAGAGCACTACAGCGAGCTTTCCTGCCACCAACGCCACCGCACCCGCCCAAAAGAGTACGAGCGGCAGTTGTAGGGGCATCTAATAATAATAATAATAATAATAATAATAATAATAATAATATATTTATTTATCACCCGCCTCTCCCAACGGATCGAGGCGGGGAACAACACCAAACACAAAATACAAAAATTGATTAAAAGCAGATAAAACCAGTACATCATTAAATCCGCCCCTCTCTTCCAAGATAAGTTTTGTTTTTACTTTTTTAATTGGGGGGGAACAAGGGCTGGAGGTCTGTGGAGGCACGGAGGTGGTGCAGCGAGCTTATGGCCCGCTGGTCCACCCCCTTCCCTGCTCAGCCCATGGCGACCAATCAGTGGTCACCATAGACTGTGGCACGCCTCCCAGAAGCTCTGGAGCAAGAGCAACAGATGGCAAATGCCATCATCACCCTATCCAACCTAAAAAAGTCAGGGTAAAGAGTAGGCTTCCTGCTGATGAAGTAGCAATTCAAAGGTATGAAACGGCAATTGTTTCTGAGCTGGTCCACAAGCCTATCTTCTTTGCCTCCTGATGTACAAGATTAAGATCCATACCATAGCTATCCAAATCAGGTTTTGGATCCTCATGGGTCCTCCTCTGAGTGGCTATTCTTCTGAATGAAAAGTCTGGAGAAGAGCTGAGAAATTATTATTATTAATAATAATAATAATAATAATAATTTATTTCATACCCGCCTCTCCATTTGGATCGAGGCGGGGAACAACAATATGATAAAATACATAAAACTGATTAAAACATGACACATATTATTAAAACTGCATTAAAACATCCTAAAAAATATCCTAAAAACATTCTAAAATTCCACTGGATATGCCCGTCGGAAGAGAATAGACTTTATAGTTTAAACATAGTTTAAATAGGTGTAAAATGTAGGAATTGTTGTGACAGTCACTAAAAGCCTTTAGAAATGTTCGAAGACATTTTTGTGCCATGGAAGTAGATCAAGCACCTCTTCCCAAATTAGGGTGACCATAATTTGGAAACCAAAAAGGAGGATAACAATGGCCGGGCCTCAAGGGGATGTCTCCACCAAAATGTCCGCTCCCAGGGGGCATGTCTAGCACCAATGGGGGGTGGGGGTGCCCACCTGAACATAGCCTTAGTCACATGTCTGATTTTACAGCAAACAATTAAGACAAATCAGTTCTACATAACATATTAATGTGAAAATCACTGAAATAACAAGTGAGACACCCAATGTATCTGAAATTAACTTCACCCACTCCTACTTTTGTAGCTTTTGCTGTCCTTTGTTGCAATACTCTATGTGATACATTCTCCCCTTCTCTCAAATATCTTTTCTGATTGTATTCTCACTCTGCTGCAAGCTGCTGCTTAACACAGCTTGTTTTTGGCAGGCTGGCTGGCTTTTTTATTTTTAAAGTTCAATTTGTTTTGAAACTTGTGTATGATTGTCACAAGTTTCTCTACTCTAACATTAGGGTGGGTATTGTGGGCAGCAGACACTACTTCGCCCATTCAGACTTCTCACTTCTCAAGGCTTGTGCGTTAGCACCACGTTTCACACCCAGACTTTGAACTCCTGTCTACTTCCTGCACAAACACGTGACTGCTTAGACTGACCTCTCCTTTCCCACATTTTGATCTGTGGACACCTCACCTCTGCTGAGCTCCAGGTCCCCCACCAAATCTGCAGCAAGAAAACATCAAGAGCCCCTGATACCAAGGGCTGAAACCGTTCAAGGTGCAAGACCCCAAAGAGGAGGTTTGACAACCTGAGTTTGAAGGGTATGGCTTAAGTGTTATTTTTTTTAAAAAAAAAAATTAAAAACCATGAACTTTTTTTAAAAAATGCTAAAAAATCAACAGATGAACAAATCTTCTTGAAACTTGGTGAAATTCCCTCTTCATCACAATAGTTAAAGCCTGGTTCAAGATAGTTTGGCTCCTGAAGGGGAGATACAGATTTTTCATCTTTTTCGGGCCCTCCCCAGTTCAATTAGTGAAAATGTTCTACATCACTTCTTCCTCTTCCATTCTTCTTTATAAGCATCTCACTATCCCTCTTCTTCCATTCTTCTGTATAAGCACCTTGGGAAACTAGCAGAACCCTCACATTAGCTTATTTTATCCACTCCATCTACTACTGTTAAACAAACGGTAACGCCTAAGATTTTCAGTCTTTCTACACGTGTGAGCTTAGGGAAGACTTCATTTGCTTCATAAGAATGGGATAGTGCATTTAGGGATAGGAAAATCAGCAATGTTCAAGCTCACTGAGATTCTCCAAACTCCACCTTCAAGCTTCAATCACCCCATTTTCAATTTTGAACTGTTTCCCCCCCCCCTCTTTTTGTTCAAATGGGAAATTGTGCATTTTGGTATGCATTTTTTGAAAGTGCTCACCCAAATGCGCACTTCTCTTCCCCTATAGACTAAAGTGTGTGTGTGTGTGTATTTTTAAAGTGTACATTTTTCTAAAGTATGCATTTTGCAAATGCAAGCTCAGAAATGTGTAATCTTTATCCTAAAACAATATTCCCATTCGTGTTTCGGCTTGTGAATGAGGCAAATGAAAGTTAAAAACAAAGCAAAACAAAATTCTCATACAGCCATACATGCATCTGGTTGTATCAGTGGTGAAGTTCCCAAACTGGGAACATCAGCCTTCTCTGTGAGTTTGAAGCATGCCTTGAGCAATAAAAGTGATCACGATGGATTAGATTCATCTGCTTTTCAGTGGCTACTATGTTATGCATGGGGATATCGAAGAAAAATTAGCCCATCTCTGAGCCTCAAATGACTGGGCAAAAGGGAGGGCAAGATACAGAGAGGCAGTATTTAAATTAACTGGGTTATTCTGTTGCAGGGAGGATGTCTGCTCATCTTTCTTGAAGTTCATTGGAGGAAAAAAATGTGTATATTTTTATAGTGTGCCTCCAATTTTAGTCTAGGAAAGGAACTGTCTTCTCATTATCAACTTTGGGAAATACTGCTAACAGAATGAAATATTTTCCCCGTCTCTAAAAACAGAAATCTTAATATCCGAACAAGGCTATCCAATACAACATGAAATAGTTGAACATCTATCTATCTATCTATCTATCTATCTATCATCTATCTATCTATCTATCTATCTATCATCTATCTATCCTTCCATTGCTCAGTGATAGAGCCATAGTTTATTATTATTATTATTATTATTATTATTATTATTATTATTAATTTATATCCCACCTTTTTCCCAGGGCTGGGAGTCAAAGTGGTTCACAAAGTTAAAACATGTACAATTAAAACATATAAATTAGGGGTGGGCACGGACCCCCGGATCGGATCGGGACCCGGATCGGAACCTCCAATTTTGTCACGGATCGGATCGGACAAAATTGGAGGCCCCCCGGACAAGATCGAATCCTATCCCGATCCAAAAATCAGAAATTTTTGGATCGGCCGCCATTTCCCCCCCCCCCCCCCGCCCATAGACTTGCATTGCAATGCAAGTCTATGAGGAAAAAATGGCGGTGGGTGGGTGAGGGGGGGGCCTAACTCCCTCCCCCCTGGGGCCATCCACTGTGGACGGCCCCAGCAGGTAAGCCCCCTCCCCCGCACTCCCTTCCCCCCGGGGCCATCCGCTTCCATCTGCTGGCACCCGCGGGCGCCAGCGGATGGAAGCGGACAGCCCCGGGGGGGTAAGCCCCCTCCCCCCTGCCACTGCTTACCTTACAGGGATGTCCGCTCCCGTCCGGCACTGGCTGCTACTGCGAACGGGCTTCGCGGCCTGCTCCAGGGTGGCGCGCTGGGTTATGTCATCACCCGGCGCGCCACCCTGGAGCAGGCCGTGAAGCCTGCTCGCAGTAGCAGCTGGCGCCGGACGGGAGCGGACGTCCCTGGAAGGTAAGCGCGCCACGGACAGCCCCACTAGGGAAGCCCCCCCCCCCCCCGCTGTCCACTTCCATCGGCGGGCTCCCACTGGCGTCCGCCAATGGAAGTGGCAGCGGGCACCAGTGGGTGCCCGCCGATCCGCCGATCCATCTGAACCGGATCGGAACCTTTTCAGATCAGTTCGGTTTGGATCGGCCGATCCAGCGGTGAGATCAGAAATCGGATAATTTATCCGATTTCCCCCTGGATCGGATTCGGATCGTGGATTGGATCCGATCCAGTGCACATCCCTAATATAAATATAAGCTTACAAAAGTTAAAATAGAATTAAACCACAGTAAAATTAAAACATTTTAAAAATTTAAAAACAGTAACAAATTTTATAAACAAAACAAAACCATACAGTAACATAGGTCCAGCATATTTCAAAAAAGCCTGCTGGAATAAAAAAAGGTTTTGCCTGCCTCTGGAAGTGCAACTCAAAAGGAGCCAGTCTGGCTTCCGTAGAAAGGGAGTTCCAGAGTCTTGGAGCAGCCACAGAGAAGGCCTTCTCTCGCCTACCCACCAGGCATGCCTGGGATGTTGGTGGGACTGAGGGAAGGGCCTCCCCAGAAGAGTTCAGAGCATGGGCAGGCTCATATGGGAGAATGCAGTCTTTCAGATAACCTGGACCCGAGCCATTTAGGGCTGTATAGGTGATAACCAGCACTTTGAATTGTGCCTGGAAACAAACTGGAAGCCAGTGGAGCTGTTTTAACAGGGGAGTTGTGTGCTCCCTGTAATCAGCCCCGGTCAACAATCTGGCCACATCTCTTTGAACCAGCTGAAGTTTCCAAACACTCTTCAAAAGCAGCCCTACATAGAGTGTGTTACAGTAATCCAAACAGGATGTAACTAAGGCATGTGTCACCATGGCCAGGTCCGACATCTCAAGGAATAGGCACAGCTGGCACACAAGCTTTAACTGTGCAAATACACTCCTGGCCACCGCCGAAACCTGGGCATCCAGGCTTGGCTGAATCCAGGAGTACACTCAAGTTGTAAACTTGTGTCTTCAGGGGGAGTGTAACCCCATCCAACTCAAGCTGAGTCCCTATTCCTTGATCTGCCTTTCGATTGACCAGAAGCATCTCCGTCTTGTCTGTATTAAGCTTCAATTTGTTTGCCCTCATCCAGCCCATCATTGCCAACAGACATCTGTTTAGCACTGAAACAGCTTCCTTGGAGTTAGGTGGAAAGGAGTAGTAGAGTTGGGTGTCATCAGCGTAGAGCACACATGTTGCATGGAGAAGGTGTCATTTCAATCCCAGCATCTCCAGGTAGGGCAGGGAAAACTCTTGCCTAAAACCCTGAAGAGCCGTTGCCAGTCAATGTCAACAATACTGAACAAGATGGACCAATCGTCTGACTCGGTATAAGGCCACCTTCTATGTTCCATCTTGGAGGAGCAGGAAGAACTCGATAAGAGTGTGCTAAGCATCTCCTGGAACGGGGACCTGGTTCCATTATATTTCTCTGGGAGCATCACAGCTTCAAAATCAGAGCTGTGCTGCCACAGGGAGGCTGGCAATGCATAGCAGAGGAGCAATCACCATATCCCCAGATAAATTCACATTTTGTTTATCCAGCATGAAGGGAAAAAAAACATTGTAGACTTCAAAATCAGCAGCTAGTCTGTGTTTGTCTTCCCCTTGACTCATCCACACATGCATGGGGCATCACGTGGGTATGTTGACCACCATCAGAAATCAAATTCACCAGAGAAACAACTTCTGGATCACCTCAAGTCAAACAATGGGTTTCAGCTGGGTCAATTCACAAAATTTAGCTGGAAGTCAATGAATGATGGGAAATCAAACCCTATACATGCATGTGAGAATTGTTCCCAACTGCCTGCATTTATGTGTAAGCAAGGGTAGCAATGTGTACAACATGACTCTCAGAATCTCAGACCCTATATGTCCTTTGACTCCAACCTTGAAAGAGCATGATGTCACAAACCAGAAAGAAATTATCCCCACTTTGAATATTAGCCTGGTAAAACAAAGCCATGAGAGTCATGTCATACATCAAGACTGCAGAATCTCGAGCTGAGAGCCAAATCCAGTGTCATGATCTGGCCTCCTCTCCTTAGTGTGGGGGAAGGAGTTTCAGGCTGTCAATTGGAATCAGATTCTGAACCAGAAGAAACAGGACTAGAAATGTCCCAGCTGACACAGGAAGCTGAGGAGGAGATTCTCCCAGGGTCTTCAGGAGCCAGGGATGAATCTTCACCGGACTTTATCAGAGAAAACGCTAACAACTCAGTCTACGGGAACTTAGCTTTCCTCAGAGGGGGAAGGGACTTCAGAGTTGACCAATCCCAGACTCCGCCACAGACTGAAATGGGTGGAGCTAAAAGAAGGCAAGAAGGCTTCTTCAGAGGAACACTCCCTGAAGTATAGTGGCTCAGGTAAAAGACTTTCCCTTTTGTTGAAAGGACAATTGTCTTGCTCAACCAGCCAAGTTTTAGCCTAGAGGAAAGTTCCTAGTCTTTACATTCCCTTCAGGTGCAAAGAGATGTTTATTTGCTGAATAAAATTTTGTGGATTACTTGGCAGACCTCTTTATTATCTCACATTGCAGCAGGAGGGCTTGGAAACATGACAGTCGGCTCACCTGGTTTCTAAACCCAGGCCACCAGGGTCCCCCAGGTAGTCATGCCTCCTTCCCCTGACCCCCCCAATCGTTTCTGTGACTACTAATAATTTGATGGTTTCCTGGCTTTTGTGCACACCAGTCTAAAAGGTTGAAATGGCTTTTCTAAGGGTTAGGTACTGGTAGTAAGATGATGATGATGATGATGATGATGATTTATATCCCACCTTTTCCCAGTACTGGGATTCAAGGTGATTTACAAGATCAAAACATATACAATTAAAACATATAAATATAAATTCACATAAGTTAAAATAGAATTAAACCCACAGTAAAAATAAAAACATTTTTAAAAACTTAAAAAGCAGTAACAATTTTTTTTAAAAAAATCCAATACATTAACACAGGTCCAGAGTATTTCCAAAAGCCTGCCTGAATAAAAAAGTTTTTGCCTGACTCCGAAAGTGTAACTAAGTGGGATCCAGTCTAGCCTCACTGGGATGGGAGTTCCAGAACCTTGGGGCAGCCACTGAGAAGGCCCTCTCATGCATACCCATCAGGTGTGCCTATGATATTGGTGGGACTAAGAGAAAGGCTAAACATGTCAGCAGTTTGGCCCACCTCCTTTGGCTTTAGCCACACACACCACTGGAATGTGCCCCCTGAGATATTCCTGAAGATAAATTTGGCCCTCAGGCTGAGAGAAACTCAATGCCACAGCTATACATGTCTGTTCAGAAACCACTCAAATTGAGTTTCCATTGAGCTCAGTCAGGCTTACTCCCAAGTTATGGGATTGCTGCCTAACTGTGCAATCCTATGCATGTTTACTCAAAAGTAAGTTCCACCGATTTCAATGAGACTGACTAATAAATGTGCCAAATAAAAAGACAGGACCACAGCTGTTGAACCATAACTCCTGGCACCTGCTCCACCGTCAACAGTGTGGAGTCCAAGATCCCTTCCAGACTGCACGCCTGGTCTTCAGGGGAAGTGTGACTCCACCCAGAGTCAGATCTACACCTCAATCCAGATTCTCCTCCGAATGAGAACAGAAACCTGAATGCCCAGTCATCCCCCTGTTTGCCATGTAGAGCAGCAGCTCACTTAAGAATAACCTAGTTTAATTTCCGACTTTGCTGTGCTAGAATTTTCTTCCTTTCAGGGGAAAGAATGAGCTTTGACATAATTGCAGACGACAGCAGAGTGACAAATGTGAAGCCAGTTACTGTATGCTTGGGTTGCCGGGCAGAAAAGAGGCACAGAACAATCGTTCTGTGTTAGAGCTGAAAAGAGTCGTACTTTTCAAGTCCGTGAATACACAAATTCCAGTGCACATTTCCTGAGAACTTGAACTTTGAGCAAATTGTGCTAGTAGGCAACGTTTGGTGGCAACATTATGATTACCTTTATTGAGCACCTGTCCTTGGGGGCAAACATCTATTCCTGTAGCCTTTCCTGTATATGTGAGAGGCCTAGTAAACATTCTGAGATCATATTTCATTGCAAGAAATCAAGCTCAGCTTTGAAAGGTGTGTGTAGGGTGACCAGATAAAATCCAGGTCAGGGCTCATGTAACTTTAACAGTTGTAGAGCAAAGGGAATATCAGCCAGTGTCATTTGTATGCAATTAGTTCCTTGTGAAATTCCCTCTTCATCACAATGGTTAAAGTTGCAGGGGCCCTGCCTTCTTTTGTATATGGTCACTCTAGTATAGTGCCTGCACCTTTAACTGTTGTGATGAAGAGGGAATGTCACCAGGAACTCATTGCATACAAATGACACTGGCTGAAATTCCCTTTTCTCTACAACTGTTAAAGTTACATGAGCCCTGACCTGGATTTCATCTGGTCAGCCTAGGTGTGTGTGCGTGTATGGGAAACACTTCATAGGTGGGCAGATGAACTATCTTGACATAACAAGGCGCTTCTGTGGAAGCGCGCCATACCAACACAAATGTGCGAGATGACGGATGAATGACAAGGACACAAATGAATACAAGGTCCCTGAAGGCATATACATTGGATTTGAACCTGAAACGTTTAATCAACAACTAAATACTGTCTAGCAAAGACTCTATTAACGCATCAAGGGATACTTAAATGTATGGTGAGGCTATGCTGTGGTAAATCCATTCACTCATGTTCTTATTTTGATTCTCTATAGAATCCAACTGATCAAAACATCCAATAGCAAAGCTCTCTTTGTGCTACCTCCTCCAGACAGCTGACCTCCCATAGTCAGCACCCCCCAGCAACATCCTCAATCCTACCTTCCCTAATCTTCCTTCCACTCTAGCTCTGTTTTTATTATTTTGTATTCAGAAAGGTTAGGTTCAAGGGAGCCTTAATAAGGCATTGCCAGCTTACGGTCCCCATCATTGTTTCTGTGGCTTTACTTTGAGGGCCAGGATAGTGATCCATAATCTTTAAGGAACAGTCCCTATAATTTCAATTTTCCAGTCCATGAAACAAATTCCTGGATCACAGTAGACATAAAAGTAAGAGTCCCCCTTTCTTCACTCCACCTTGGAATAGGTAATTTTGCCATTTCAAACCTTTCTCTCCAGTCTTTCCTTCCTTGCTCCCACTAATTCCCCAGAAGTTTACCCATGTCTCTGTGAGTCTCATTATCTGCCTTCCAGTCCCTATCACCATCCCAATTAGACCTGTCACATGCCTATCCAACCCCTTGTGCCCTCTTATTTGGAGCAGCCTCTCTCCTTTTCCTCCTGTCCTCTAAGCTTCTCACATGCCACTCCATCTAACATAATCCTGAATCCCACCCCCAACCTCCTCCAAAGGGGTAATTCATAGTAGCTGATCTCATGTGTACGATCTTTGTATGTTTATAATAAGCATCTCTCTCTCTCTCTCTCTCTCTCTCTCTCTCTGGTTCTAGTCTCATTGCTAATAACCCACTTCAGAGAGCCCAGTTTTAGGTCTGTTGCTACAGCCAGTCAAAGATATCCTGCCGCTTGAGGTGCACCAAAAAATACTACCTTCTGCTGCCGCCGCCGCCGCCTTCCCCTTCTTCCTTCCATGGTGCATCAACCTGCTGCTTCCACATCATCTGCTCCTTCACCTTCTCTCTCTCTCTCTCTCTCTCTCTGCTTCTGTACCATGAGCACTCACTCTGGGGCCATCTTGTCCCACAATTCTTCACTCTGAAGAAGGACCCTATTTATGACATAGAATTAGGCTGACCATATGAAAAGGAGGGCAGGGCTCCTGTATCTTTAACAGTTGTAGAGAAAAGGGAATTTCAGCTGGTGTCATATGTATGCAATTAGTTCCTGGTAAAATTCCCTCTTCATCACAACAGTTAAAGATGCAGGGGGCCTGCCTTCTTTTGTATATGGTCACTCTAGTATAGTGCCTGCACCTTTAACTGTTGTGATGAAGAGGGAATTGCACCAGGAACTAATTGCATACAAATGACACTGGCTGAAATTCCCTTTTCTCTGCAACTGTTAAAGTTACATGAGCCCTGACCTGGATTTTATCTGGTCAGCCTACATAGAATCCCTCTCGGAATGAGGCATTGAGATGATGGGTTAAGCACTGGTGGACACTACTGGCTGTTTTACTGCAGTGGCCACCACCGTGGCAAATGTCCCCAGCAGTGCTTCGAGGCAGAGGCTGCCAGCGGACTCATCCAGGCTCAACCCTCGCCTGTACCTGCCCTGGGTATGATATGGAGGAGTCCAACAGCATGGGGGAAATAGGCTGATGGGCTGCAAGAGGCTCAGCAGCAGTGGGATATGGAAGGGGCACATGATCTACTGCCTCTGCTGTACCACTGCCTGTATCAGTGGGCTTGTAGACGCTGTTACTATTGCCTTTCCCCCACTTGGGCATCTGGGTTTCCTCTGCTGCGCACTGTGACTCTAGACTAAAGACCCCAAATCACAAGTTATATGTGAACATTACGTGTAAAGATAAGGACTTACAAGAACAGGATACAGTCGCTTTTTTGAGGTGTGGGGAGCGATTCCACAGAGGTTACCACCATATTAATTGGGAGCGCATAAGCCATGTGCTGCACAGCTTTACTTTTCAGTTTGTCAGTTCAGGATTTCTGATGGTTTGCTGCCATATGCTTCAATTAGCACACAGTACAGCTGTCAAAAGTCACTAACTTGGTATAATTAAACCTATCATTTGAATAGATTTGATACTGATGTGTGTGTTTTTCTCTCCCCCCTCTTACTGGAGTAAGGCTACTTTTCAGAATGGCTAGAGATGGTTGCATGCTGTTTTCTTTTTGTTCTGCTGGCAAGAGGGAGGCAGGCAAATTTGGCTGATATTTTAACCTCTGGTCATTTCAACGTTCCATCAGCAGTCAAAGATCATACTGTAATAAAATACTATGAAGCCAACTGCATGTAATTGGCTATTATAAGAACAGGCAATTGGCTTGTTTAGCGAGAGAAAGAAAGGAGACTTTCTTTTCAGTCTTCAGCGCTACCTTTAACTATATCTTTTGACACAGCTTTTCATTTCCATTCCATGATGAAAAACCATTTCACAAATTATAGCAGAGATATGGACTTTCCACCACAGGGTTCATCATTAACCTAGAAAAGGTAAGCAACTTGGAACTATTTATCATGCTAGCATCAATTGTTAGGAAAACAGACTTCTAAGTTACAAATGGCTATGCTGTAGCCTTCTGAGGTTTGTTCCAATTTATTTGCAATTTGCAAATATCATGCAGAAGATAGAGAGAAGCAATTTCAGTTTAATAGGTTACCTATGGCCCATACTTTTATTTTGGTGTAGTTAATCAGCTTGGGGATGCAACAGTCACAGGATCATAATGAAAATGCACCGAGAATATGATACAAACAATGTAATCCTTATTGAACAAAATGCGCACAATTTAACATAATCAATTGCCTTTCAGAATCAATCAGTTACAAGGAACTATGGCACGAGCATATCAGGTCAATGGCAGCAAGTCCTAGGAAGAACGGCATATCACATGATCTCACATGTTGGGGCACACTGTTACTGGGCGCATCAAGGGTGAGGATGTTGGGCAGTGTGAAAAGGAATTAAGAAAACCTTGCTTTTCTCACTGCACACCCTCACCATTGCTCCTGCTGCCACTGAAAGATAAGAAAAGGAACCGGGGAGTGTATTTGCAGACCTGGTGGTGGAAGGAGGGCAGAGGCATATGGATAATGTTTCCAAACTCAAAAAAACAATGTTCGAGGTCTTCCAGTTTTCTGCAGAAGATTTCAGCTAACGTGCAAATTCAAAAAACAAAAATATAACTACTAGCTACACCATTAAAGTAATGTGCACTTTGGCCCTCAGGTGTGATATGAGAGAGACTATTTTGATTGTGCCTCTGATGAAGCAATCTGCTTGAAATATGCAGGGCAGCCTTACAACTAAACATTCACTTTTTTAAAAAACTTGTAGACTTTTCTAAAGCTTTCTTACATCGTCACCAGTAGGCATTTCTTACTTACCACAGGTAACCGATGAAGTGGCTTTAACAAGGTTAATAAAGCGAAGCTGTGGTTTACAAAAAAAAAAAAAACCACTGAGGTTCTCTATGGCTTTTGCTTCTGTGCTGGAATTCCTCATAACTATAGGGATAACACTTCTGGTTTCTCTGGGTTTCACTTTTTGGCCACAATACATCAATACACTGCTGTTGCTGTGGATTCTAGCAAGAAGGTATAGGATCAGAGAATCAGAGCTCTTATATTCATAAATGGAAGTAACTCAGTGCACATGCTATTATGGAAAGAGGCAATAAAGGTGATTTTATCACAAACCAACATGGGCAACAAGACATTTGGCTGTGCCTTATCTGTTTCTGTATATGGAACCATGCAGAGTGTAACCCCTGGACAATACTTGCAACAAAATTAATCTCCCTGCTCCTTCTCAAAACAAGTTTCTAATCAATTCCAGCACTTCTTGAAGCAAGAGATCAGAACATGAATGCAATAGGAATTCCAGAGAGCACTGCCTAGAGAAGAGCCATCTTGGCTGCTCAATACTCAGTATGCTTGGGAACACCTTTCATTTGGGCACTCTGTCTCCATGCTGCTTGCTATTGCTGTACCATTTCCCACTGTAAATGTTTTATTTTTAATTCCCCAAGATGCCAAAAGCTTCCCTTCAGAACAAAATGTCTTCTCTAAACGGGCTGCTAAATTTTCCACTGCTTGAGAAAAGCTGCTTGGGATAATATTTGAGTCATTCTATAAATATATAAGAGAACACAAATCCATACTGCAAAACAACCTGATTTTTTTACTCAGTGAAAATTCCTGAAAGGCAAGGAAAATGTGTATTTGAACAATTTCTCTCGAACAGCAAGCAGTAATGCAGTTTCAATGTAATGTGCCCACATATTTGTACAAACATTGCCTAGTTATCTATTAAAAATGCTTAAGAGGGCTTTAATTTGACAGCTCTCCAAATTCCTATGGGAGCCAAACACTTTAAGAAGCACTTTAGGGTGTTTCGATGGAGGGCACGGGGGGAGTCCTACAACTCCCAGCATTCCCTTCAACTATATGAGTAAAGATGGGCTATAGGAAGTTTGAATAAGCTCAATGAAAGTATGCATTGATAGTACTCCTCATAAGGATATTAGAAAACTGAATCAATACCTTGTACATTAGGGAAATGTGAGAATTTCATTTCATTTTTATTTTGGTAAATCTTTACCAAAATTTTCAAATTTCTTCATATTTGGGATGGGAAGAATTTGACATTAAAAATGGAAATATAGGAGAAAGCAAAACTGACAGATTTGTCTAACCCTGGTGGATTTATCATAACACAACAAGTGTGGCCAAATTCGCTATTAGTAGTATGATGTAGAACTGGAAAAAAAAACCATGCTTCTGTGGGCCAGTTCCTTGCGATAATGATCCCCTGGATGCTTCTCATATCAAGAATCCCATTCTATTTGAGGCAATGATACTGGGGAGGAAGACAGATCAAGGCTACCCACGTGACTTGAATGCTAACGTATTACCAAGGTAAAATGGATCCAGATCATAGGGAAGATTTTTTTCCCCCAGTGGCTACCTTGCTGTAATAGCTGTCTTGGGTCTTGCTTAATTGTGGGAAATGAATAAATAATCATGTATGAGCTGGTCCTCACTGACCATATCAGCTGGAGCAATAGGCACACAAATGGCCATCAAACACCACCTTGAATGCCAACAGCTGTTCTACACAGGAATGCCTCCACAATTCCCCTCAGTTGAATTTCACAATGGATTTTAGAGATCTGACTTACTTGGTTTTGTTTCTCAAGTAGAAGAGGAATATTCTCCATTGTCCTATTTTTTGTTTTTTGGGTTTTTCACATAGGGTTGTGTCTGCACAACTTTCGGTTCCTTCCATTTGACATGTTGAAGTGTACAGTAGCCTTATTCAGGCATTCGGCCAAAACACATGAAGGAACAAAGTGTGTACAGGACCAGGGGCATACATGCTGTTCCCTTCAGTCCTGACCCTCAACCCACAAAGGTCAGCTGGACATGCTTAGAACCCCTCTTCAGAACTTCAGATTGTACGTGCAGTCATCAGGAGTGGAGTGTCAGGGCCTGTGTGAATGGTGACATTCGGTGCAGGGCTAGTACACACAACCCCAGCACCCTCAAGTTGTTTAGGAAATGCCTGAACAGAGCCATGGTTATTGTAGTAGTGTTCTATTAACCTTCATGTGTGGTAGTATCAAGATTTATTTATTTATTTATTTATTTTGTGGCATTTTGCCAATCTGCAGGCAGCCCATGTACACATCCACAGAATGCCACCTGATAAAGGATCTTGATGCAATCGGCAGTCGACACATCAAGGTTGCATTTTGGCAGTCCCCCCCCCCCCCAATTTTCATTGGCAACATAGATGCAAATGAAGTGACAGTCTCAACAAACGGTGCATTTTCCAATTATAGATTCATTTTAGAATCCTCTGAAACTGAGGTGTGGCATTTCAGGGCAAAAGGTACAATAAAGGGATGGAATGGGGGGACATTTTCCCCATCCTTAGTTCTATAAACATGTACATTTTAACAAAGGCCCCCTCTACAAGATTTTGGTTTGATGCCCGGTTGCCCAATTATGCGCATATACAGAGAAGTGCATTTACTCCTAATACCAATTCACAAGAGGCAGTGAAGCACATTACGGGCTATATGAAACATGCTTTAAAGTTGTTTACATGCAGAGAATCGCATGCTTACATGACCGTAAGGCGTTTGAACTCCCACGGCAAATTAAAATGCGCTATTTAACGCACATTCAAAAATGCGAATAATCGGAGTTAAAAAGCACCTCGACCCCCAATTTGCGCTCCACTCTTGTAGAGGTAAAATTTGTAATGCACCTTGAAAGAGCTTTAAATCACTCTTGTAGAGGCACCCATAGGCATCTTTGTCCTCTGTCAAGCATAACCCACTCAGATGTTGGACAATCACCAGAACAAGCAAAAACATAGCAGCTAGCAGCAGAACCTCATAATCCTTTTGGAAGATGGGGTCATGTTAAGTTTTTGCCTCAAAAAAGCAGACAGCCTCAGCCTGCCCTGCTAACAATTTAACTCAATTCAGCCTTCAGTTTTCTTTTGACATATTCAATTTTCATTTCATT
Organism: Anniella stebbinsi; assembly: GCA_029215795.1. Taxonomy (NCBI): domain Eukaryota; kingdom Metazoa; phylum Chordata; class Lepidosauria; order Squamata; family Anniellidae; genus Anniella; species Anniella stebbinsi. Next base: position 5,446,288 of record JARDYH010000006.1, read on the forward strand.
AAATCCATCCGCTAAAGACATAGTCTATTCAAGTGGCTAATCAGAGGCTAAAAAGTGAAGTAAAGTAGCCCTTGATAATCATGTGCTTTCCCTAGGGCTGGTTGGCTCGAAATGACAATGACCATTTCAAAGACGTTTCACTCACATCAAAATGGGTTGTTTCATCCCATCATTTTGTTTTGGCGGGGGGGGGGGGGGAATAACTATGAACACCGTGCAGAAAAATAAAACAAAACAATGATGCTTCATTTGAAAGCAGACTCAAAGGTTTAAAAGTCCTCCCATGCTGTATTTTTGGGGAGGAGAGTAAAGTGGGAATGAGTGATTAACAGAGGAAGCTATGATCTATTGAGCTCAGTGAGGCTAACAGAAGTAAGCCCCACTAAGATCGATAGGACTTACTCCCAAGAAAACATGCCCCAGAATCAGCAAAGCAACTCTGTGAAACAGTGTTGGGAAGGAGCCATTTCATAAAATCATGTCACCTCAAATTCCTAGTTCGGTTTCACAAATTGGTGAACCACTGTTTCTCACTAGCTCTAGCTTTCTTCCTACCTGTTTTCATCTTATGACAGGAAACACAGCATCATCCCAACCAATCCACAGAGTTCTACATTGGTCCAACTATATCCATCTTATGGCCTCACTGAGGACTTGTTTCAGTGATGAAAACCAACCTGCTCATAGTTTGAAACTACATCCATCTCAGATGTAGCACACTGAAGAACAAAACTCTCAAGCCCATGTCAATTTTATAAATGATGTTATTGACCATTTTGACCAAGACCCTCAAAGACTCCAGGCTTTGTTTAAAGACCGATCCACTTTGTATTATGTTTTCCTTTATGTTATGGACAGACAAGCATTAACAAAATTGCAGACCTTATATCTGGCATTCACCACAACCAAGGCAGGTCTGTGTAAAAAGGTGCAGAATTCAGCTAAAGGGTTGTTGTTGTTAATTTGGTTTAGAGGCCAACAGTGTTGTTATTCAATAGACAAATAGAAGCTATATGTCTTTCTAGTGCCTTACTCTGTTATTGTTAAATGGACAAATAGAGCAATTTGTTAGAAATTAGTTCTGAAATGTATAATCCCATACTATACAGTAAATCACCAACAGGTAAACCCACCACTGTTTCCCCTCATGTTTGTAAGTGCAGGAAGTATTTCCAGATTCTCAATCTTTAGACTCGTATGACTTCTCAGGGGAACTGGCAAAAGGGAATACAATGCAATTGTTGTAGGGTTGTTCTTGTAGAAGATGGGATTGTCATATGCCCCATTTGAAGGGTCAGGGTTGTATGTAGGACTTATTTTTGCAATCACAGATACACACACCCCAACCAAAGATAACAGTCCATGTATCTGATGATACCAAAGCTTATGCTATAATAAATGTGTTAGTCTTTAAGGTAACAAAATACTTGTTTTCATTGTAGCAAACAAACATGCTACCGTTCTGGAATGATTTACCAAGTTACTGAAGCACACCAGAGTCCCACAGGATATAGAAGACAAAACTTGAATTTAGAAAAAAAGACCTCACAAAGCAAACATGACAGCGCTACAGAAGTGGTTCTTATTTTTGACATTTTAACTTGGTCACCTTAGAGAACTGTACAGGAGAAATCCATCTATTCTAAGCTAAAATAAACAAAAGAGTTAATCTAAGAACAGACACCTTACAAGAGGTCTCCTATCGTTTATCTTCTCAGAACTGTATGCAAATATTATTTATGTGTGGATTTCTTTCCGGGTCCAAAGCATGAAGGGGGAGCAGAATGCAAACAATTTATACTACCCTGGGAATCCAGTGAGGCTCAGCTTGGGAATCCATTACCATGATGAAAAAAATTGAGGGTTAATTGTACACTATATTTCAAGATCTTTGTGCAAAAAAATTTCCTTGTATCTACTGTATGTGGGGTATCTAGATCTTGTAAGTTTGCGTGATACTTGCCAGAACCAACCAACAAAGCTATGAACATTGGTCTAGGCCCATGTTTAGAATAGAGAGAGAGAGAGAGAGAGCACCTAGTCAGATGTTTGCCTGCACACATATATTAAACATATGAAGGGGAGAACAGGACTGTGCTTACTGACCTTAGCCCTTACAAAATCTGTTTTGGAGAACCTCTTGGGATCCACGTTCCAGTGGAAGATGGGTCTGAAGGCAAAAGAGGGTGGGCCAAAATTACCAGGATATTTTATCTTACAATTCTAGCAACTGACAGCATAAAGCTGCCAGTAACTAAACCTTTCAATTTTTTTAAAAAATGGTGAGGGAGCAGAGTGGGAAACTGAATGAAAGTGGGGAAACAACCAAAACATATGTTATTGGGGAAAAGTGATGTGGCTATCTGGGACACCCCAGAGGGCCAGACTTCAATCCCAGTCAGGCCAGAATAGGATCTTGGGCCTTACATTGTACACTCCAACCCTATGTTAAATGCCTTGCTGCCTCCAATATGCACTCATTTAGTGCAATTTCTGAAAAGAGGAACTGTATGTGTATAGTAGCAGTGTGCAATCCACCCTGGAATTATCTGATAACCATGAACATCCACGGTGCATTCGATCTCCCAGAGCAGAGATTGGCTGCTTCTAAACCAATAGAATAATTTCAGAGTGGAGACGTGCCCAATCAGAACTGAAATTATCCTACTGATTTTCAGGCGCCAATGTTGTGTGTGTGTGTGTGTGTGTCTCTCAATTGAATATCTCCATATTTGGAAGACATTGAATGGGGTGAGGGTATATTGACATCTGTGGCTAACCAATAGCAATTAGCCAAAGTTGTCTTTCTGTCCCCCCTCCAATCAACGTTTCATCCTCCTTGCCTGTTGTCATTCCAATGAGAGAGAGAGAGAGAGAGAGAGAGAGAGAGAGAGAGATTGGCAGCCACTATCTCTTGGTCAGCTAATATTTCTAATCTCTTTCTTTTTCTTAAAATTGTTAAAACTCCCAGTGTGCTGGGTTTCTGTAATTTACTCCCTCCCCACTGAAAAATCTTTTTTTAAAAACCCAAGCCTGCTAGTGTGTGTGTGTTTGGTTTATTACTCCTATTTGCATTGGCTGGGTGGACTTCCAGTCCGGGGGGGGGGGGGTGTTATCACCTTCCTGCTCCTCCAAGCCTCGTAGCCTCCCCTCGCATATAGGGGGAAGCTGTTGTTGCGTTTTCGCTCCAATGTGCCTGGCAATGCTGGGGGGGAATGTACTATGCCTCCTTCTCCTCTTCGTCCTGCAAGCCTCTGCTCCTGTCCAGTGTCCTCTCTGAAGATGGGCAAGTTGTGTGCTGTTGTTGTGGCATTTATTAATATTTATTTATTTATTTATTTATTTATTTATTTATTTATTATAGCTCTAAGCGCTTTTAGCTTTAACTTGTTGCTTCGTTTTCCTTTCCCTCTCCCTCACCATACAGATCAAGGCATGAGAGAGGTGCCTGAGAAGATATTTGAGTTTGAACAAAAATTCCTTATAAATCACTGCGTGCAGGGATCTGCTCCAAATTTGGCGTGCCTAAAGCCCTCTTTAAAACTGTCACAGTGCCGATATTCACATGTTTATCTTTAAAACTGAGGGACCTGTGAGCATTTCTGTTAATTCCCACTAATGAGAATGTACCGGTTGCCCGAAAATGGGGTGTGTTTTCATCAAACTATCCAGCAGAGTGGAGAGAGGGACCCGCTCCAGAAATCGGGGCAGAGATTCGCCTCAACAGAGCTCCACCCCGAATTTCAGGGTGGAGAAGACCTGTTCTGCACATCCCTGGTGTGTAGGCTCACGTTTTTAGATGTGGTGAGACATGTCATAGGAATCCATTCAGAGGTAAGGCTTGGTAAGCTCTTGCTGCTTGTTGCCCCCCTCAGCCCGACGTCCTCCAGCTGGCCTGACTCAGCCCATGCTAAGTTGGACCAGCTAGCGGTTTTTCTGCCTTTGCACGGCAGCAGAAGGGGGGGATAGCTTTGCTTGCAGGAGGTATAGAGCAGGCACTTTCCAGACACAGGAGAAAAACAAGCAAATTAGTTTTAATGTGTTTGCAAAAACAGCTGCTTCCTTCCCCCCTTTTTTTCTTCTTCAAAAAATGGTGCAGTTAGGAAAAACAAGACTAACCTCCGCAGGAATAGCAAAACATAAGAAAATATTTGCAAGTGTGCACTAATGGGCAGACTTCCTGACCACAGACCTAACGTCAAAAGGAATTGTTTGCAGTAGTGCTGGAAGCTTGGTTATTTGAAATGACATATGTCTGAACCCGGAAGGCTGTACAGCAAACAATGCCCTGTCATACAATATGACATATGCAATGCACTCCGGCTATAGAGCCGCCACATTAATAAGGGCTCTTTAGACAGAACAGACAGACCCTCTATTTATACGGTACCTTTTAAAACAAAGATTTTCTGCTTCTTTTAAGCCTTCTTGTCCTAGCAAAAACGTACGAGGAGCTACATACGAGGAGCTACAGGAAAACCAAATGGTTTTCAAAACTTGCCAAGTTGAAGTGACGCTCCCCTATCGGTCAACTATTTGGCGTGAAAGCCTATGCCTGTTTAGACACAAAAATGTCTTACAACTCCCAGAATTCCCTCAGCCAACAGGCTGGGGGAATTCTGGGTGTTATAGGTCACTTTTCTTTCTAAACATGCATAGACTTGCACCCTTAAAGGCTTTTCTGAAGAACCTAGAGCATCATCAGATGAGTGGATTTTCATGTTTTCCTATCCTCGCTATGGTCTCCTATTGCTGTCCCACAATAGGGACAATCTCTTTACATGGGGAGAGAAAGAGGAAGCAGCAATGACCACCTGGCCCATTCAGGCAGGAAATGGCAGCACATTCCGTTGTTGTTGTTTTTTAAGACAAGTGAAAAGGGGTCTATTTTGAGATAGAAAAACAAGTGGAAGGCATGCGGGAGGCAGAGAATGTTGTCTAAAGGATGCACAAACATAGAGCTCCATCAGACTAGTGTTTTATTGCGCGCTCGTGACTGGGCACTCACGGATTTCTGCAGGTCCCTCTCATAACATCATCTGCCTCCCACGCGCCTCCCGCCCCTTCTAGCCTTCTTCGTGCCACAGAAAAACACCCCAGGTAAGTCCAACTTATTTTTAAAGATGGAAGTTGCCACTATCTCCTGCTGTGTGCAAGAGAAGCAGCGCGATCAAAACAGCCCACGGAATGGGCCAAGAGCACGTTGTTTACTTCCTCTTTCAAAAGAGGAAATAATGGATAAACACACGTGGGCAGAGAAGCGATGGTAAGCAACCGTGGTTTTCCGCTGTGTGATGACGCTCCTAGTCTAATATAACAGATGAGTTTCCAAATGATAATTCATTTAGGACTGCTGCTTCAAGACAATTATAGTAAGGCCCTGTGGTTTATTGGTTTTTTTAAATAAAAATAGGGGGGAAAATGCTAAGTATGGCATATCTGCTGGCAATTGTTTTTCTTTTTCTTTTGAAAAAGCATCCCTGATTTGGTTTCTTAACTCTCCTGCTATGTCTGGAACTGTTATATACTGAGTCATGCCTGATCCTCTGATATAGCCTTCCCCAACATGGTACCCTCTCTGAGATGTTTTGGACTACTTTTCCCATCAGCCCTAGCCAGCATGGCCAATGGTCATGGGGTGATGGGAAATGTACTCCAAAATATCTGATGAACGCCAGATGGGGGGAGGCTGCTCTAATAGTTTCTCATTTAGAATGGAAGGGACCATAGCTTTGCATGTAGAAGGTCCTAGGGTCAATAACCAGCATTTCCAGCTTAAAATGATCAGGAAGCATGTGATGGGAAATATCTTTGCCTGAGATCCTGGACAGTGGCTGCTGGGCTAGAGCGGGACCAGACTGACAAATAGTCTGACATGGAATAAGGCAAAACCCTTTGCTCCTTTGTAAAATGAGGGTGTTGGCTTCCAATTAAGCTAGTCACAAAGATGCTGCCAAAAGCAGCAAGCCTGTAGTGACCCACACAAACCTCTGCTATGGAGCTTAGGGTCTCTTACTGGGGTCTCATGTTACAAGTAGCCATGCCTTCACTCTTCATCCCAGGCAGCCAATGACAGGGGCCTGGCTGCTTGCAATATGGTGAGATAGATTGACGTAGTGAAGAGCTTTAAGATGTTACTCGGGTGGTGGTGGTGGAGGGAAGAAGCCACGAGATGCCATTTTCAGTGGCATCCCTGTAGTGAGGGAAATATATGTAGCAACTTTGAATCAAAGCCAATCGTCTACTGGCTTAAATATTGTCTCCAACAATGGCCAACTTCAGTGGTTTGGATTTAGATTTCAATGCATTCTACTGTTACTAAACACATGAGACGTCCATCACACCTAATCCTCTCCCCAGTTTGCCTCCGCGTTTTTTTTTTTACCTCTGAGGCAGAAGTGTGTCAAGCTTATGATCCCTTTCACCTGAATAGCTGCTCTTTCACTCCTTTGATCTTCCGCTTCACTCCACTCTGCCCCTCCCCTTCTCTTTCTCCCTCCAGTTGGGCCCTGTCAGATGAGTACTTCAACCAGACCACCTTTCTGCCGGGCAAAAATGGAATGACCCTTTAGTCTGGCTCTTTGGGGGCATCAAGGGAGTACAATCCTGTATCTGCAGAGATTCAGGGGTTGTCTGATTTTAAAAAATGGCTTTCAAGCCTGGGATGCAAAGTTTGGGCTTTATATTGAGGCTTGGAGCTGGCTGCTGGGGGAGATTGCTTTTTCCCTGCCAGAACCTGATGCAATCCATTCAAGCCCCCAGTTCCTTTAAAACTACACAGAGATTCAGGGCACATTAAATGCACTTAGGGAAAATAATCCAGACTTTTAGCATTCTAGGAAAGGCTGGGGAGGAGGCGGGGTGTCGGCAGGACAGGCACGGCATCATGTGAGCACCATCCTGCAATTCCAGACACCAGGCATACCGAGAGTGCACTAAATCGCTGGTGTGATGGAGCTCTGAGATACGTACAGGAAACCATTTTCCCCATTTAGGGGTGGTGGTGGAATAATGGTTCATATTGATTGTGTCAAGAATAAAGGAAGATGAATAGAACAGGCTAGTTGGAAACTTGCCCAGACCCCCTCTAGATGGATTCCGTTTGCTGCCTGGTTAGCCGATTATGCGCATAATCGCTGGAGCGCTTTATCATAAATGCTTGTATGCAGGAGGTAATTGAGCGCTCAACTGGTGACCTTACCGGTTCTTTCAAATGCGCTTTACAGGTAGTTAATGCAGAGAATCGCTTGTTCACATAGTCAAAATGCGCTTTAACCGCCGGAGCAAAATAAAACTCGCTATTTAACGCGCATTCGATAATGCGCATAATCGGAGAGAAAACGCGCCTCTATGCCCGATTTGCGCTCCGTTCTTGTAGAGGTAAATTTTTTAATGCGCCTTGAAAGAGCTTTAAATGCCTCTTGTAGAGGCAGCCCCATCAGGGGAATGGATCCAGGTTTAGCTCCTAACCACGGGCATTTTGTATCTGGAATGAGCCTTGACCTCACTTTCATAATAATAATAATAATAATAATAATAATAATAATATTTATTTATAACCCGCCTCTCCCTTCAGATCGCTGAACATTCATTCCACTTGTATTAAAACACATACAACTCATCCGCAACAGTCAACACTTTCACAAAAACATCAAGTAAATCCATAGCCACATATTTTGCCATTGCTTTTTAACCCATCTCCAGTGATTATAAGGTTACTGTTAGCAAAGGAAATGCACTACAGGTGTAGCTACAATGAATATTGAAACAGAATCAGGTTAAGGGCAAACTCACTAACGTAGCAGACAAAGCCACTGATTTAAAAAGCATCTGCAAAACAACAACAACAACAACAACAACACACACCAAACTTTGAAATTGCTGAACTTCTTTTCAACAAAGGATCTATTTTACAATCTGGTAAATATATTTGAAAAGCAATTGGGGAAAAAAACACGTATTGTGAACAAGAAATAATGTAGTGCTCCGGTTTTAATTATCTGTTGACAACGTGTCTGTATATTGGAGGTGATTAGATGTATTGTTCCCAAACTAGAAAGACAGCAGAATTCCCCACCTCAGATGAGGGTGTTCTGCCTTTCTCTTCATGAGTCACTCTTCTGGGCCCAGAAATCTCACACAGACACATAGCTGGTGGTCTCCACCGAAGGCAGGTAACTCCTACACACACTAAAACTAAATGAATAAATCACACACCAAGGGCGTAATCTCACAGGGCGAAATCACATTTGCTTATCGTCACTTCTCCACCACTCCTCTTTTGAAAGAGAAAGTAAACAATGTGCCCGTGGCGCATTGAGTGGGCCATTTTGATCCCGCTGCTTCTCCTGCACACAGTAGGAGATAGCGGCAACTTCCATCTTCAAAAATAATTCAGACTTGCTGGGGTGCCTTTTGGTGGCACCAAGAAGGCTAGAAGGGGTGGGAGGCACGCAGGAGGCAGATGGCATCACGAGAGGGACCCACAAATATCCGTGAGTGCCTAGGAACAAGCGTGCAATAAAACACTCATCTGATGGAACTCGGAGTGTGGCATAACTATATTTCAAAAGACTTCCTTCCAACAGTATCTGTACTGGTAATGCAAGAAGGAATTTCTTTAAAATCCTACCACATCCCATCTCTTTCATGAGTTGTTTTTTTTGAAGGGTTCTTTCTGAGCTTGGAAACGTGTAATTGCACCATCTGCCAAGCCTACAGCATTGCAATACTGTCAAGGGTACCATATGTGGATAAGTCAATCCTGTTGCCCTCTTTACTTAATATACATATATAAAGCTATCCTGTTGAACCTGTGAAATGAAATGTCAGAATTACTGAATATATTCCAGCATACATTAACTGTGTTTGGGGTTCCATCGGCTCTTGTGTTAAACAGATTGGAACAGGGTGGCTGGGCAGTTTTTGAGAGCTCTAACGGTTACGAAGCTCAGAATCAGCATGAAGTTTAGACTGCTAAGAAGGAGGAAAGTACACTGTTCATTTTGCAATTCTTGCTAGCCATCTTTCAAAACCCAGCATGGGCAAACAGATATTATGCTGGAGCTGGGAACTTGGGTTCAAATCCTTAAAACACATGGATTCCATGACAAATTATTACTAGAGTTGCCACACCAAAAATAATCCTGCCTATTACAAGATTAAATGCAAAGTAAGAGAAGGTTTTCTCTAGGGTAAACAACTTAGGAAATCTCAGGGAAGCCAAAAATGTTTGGATAGAAGTAGTGAAATTCTGGGGTGGATGTTTATCACATCTCAAAGTTCTCATTTCATCTCAAGTGAAATATTTTAGATGTTCTTCCTTGAATGCAACATTTTGAGGGAAGCCAACAATAAATAAGAGCAAGAGAAAATTTCTTCAGGACGCCCCTGCCTCTCTCTCCACCAAGAATATCTGTTAGGAAAAATGGGAAGCAGCAGCTATATATTTTACAGTAGTACCATGAGGACAAATACCACGGAAATGTTGCTTGCAGCCTAAGAAAGACAATCAAGGGTTATTTCCAGCCATTACATATGTGCTACTTGTACTGCATGAGGAAGAACACTGGATTAAAACTACACCAAAACATCATTATGTGGTTCTGTTGTAGGTGCTTGTATAGCCGGCTAGTTGTTGGTGCACAGCAGTGCTGGCTTCACGGTCACTGATGGCCCAACACACTAATATTCATCTAAAAACCTGTTGTGCAGCATTACTCTCAAGTTCCTGTGAGCATCCCAGGGACCAGCATGTGGGCCACTACTCCGAGATAAAAGACCTGTCCTGTTTACAACAGCCTCGGTTAGTAATGTAGGCCTGGCTTTTTCACCCAGCATTTATAAAATGTGGCTGCAAAATTAGCACAGCACTTTGATAGCAAGTAACACTTAAATTGCGTAGCTTCGGACATATCTTTGTAGATGACAAGGCCAGGCATTTCACTATAGAGGAAGATGACACCTTGACTTTAAAATAATAATAAAAAATGTGTATGAAGAGGAGAGCAAAGCGGAGGTGGGGATGGGGAATTCATTATGCCTCCAGGGCATCTGCTTATTTTTGGACAGGAAAAAGACCTTTCCCCACCCTGCCCGCTGGGATGGGGAGAGGAGGTTGCAGGCGAGGATGGGGAGAGGTGACGTGGGGGGCCACCATAGGCTGGCCCAGGGTGGTGCCACCGGAGATAGGAGGGGTCTGTGGCTATTTAAGGGGGACCAGGACCCCTCCAAATCTCCACTGTGTGCTGCGCAGCTCCCTCCCGCCCTCCCCTGTTGTCAGTGTGGGTTCGCCGGTCGTCTTTTTGAGGCCAAGTAGGAATTTTTTGCTCACAATCTAACTTGAGTGTGAGTTTTTTCGCCTACTTCACACTGCAAAAGCAGGATGGGTGATAACTAGGTCAATCTGGCAATTTGGTCACTTTATTGGCGGTAGGAGCGGGCATTTGATATGTTTTTAATGGTGAGCATTCACGGGCACTATTCTAGTGATTGGTAACGCCTGAGGGCCAACCACTGAGAGCCCTGCGGCATCAGTTGGGGGGATAAGGCTTACCTCTGGGGCCAACCCATCTCGTCTACTCGGAGTCCTGCGGCACGAGTGGAGACGACACCGGAAGGCCACCCCCACCTCAGATTGGGGAAGCTCGGGGGGCGGCGAAAAAGCAGGCGCCACTTCCCGGGCTGTGAATGTCTCGCCCGACCCCTTCAATGGCCTGGCTGGCCATGCAAAATGCCCGCTTAGGTTACCTCCCCCCTTTATGCTTGCTTTTCTTGTAAATAAATAAAGTGGCCCTTGTTTAAATCCCAACTCTGTGTCGCCTCTTCATTTCTCATCCTTCGCTCCGCAACAAAAAGATGACAGCAAAAACCAGTGAGTTTGCTTTTTAATCTTGTTGCTTTTTTCCAGCTGCCCAGGGGATTCAACAGACCGGCGATTTACTGCACTCTCGCCATGCCTGGTATGTGGTTTTGCAGCGCGGTACTCACACGATGTCATCCCTGTCCTGCGCTCATCTCGCCTCTTCCCCTCCATTTTCCATTTTATTTTGGAGCGAGGAAAGTCCATTTTCCCTTCTCCATGCACAATAAAGCTGCTCCTCCCTCCCATGTATTGCTGTCCTTGCACTATATCAGACCATCCTGTTTTTTGTTGGGGGCAGTTGAAGAGCGGTCTCGCTGACAAAAGAAGAAGGTGGGGCAGTTCTCAGCTCAACGGTGAAGGGGGAGGGAGCAAGGGCACCCGAACACCCGACAGAGAAGGCGAGTGAGGCCGCCGCCACCTGGGACTCAGTCCCATTCAACTTTTTGGTTCTTATTCCTGAGTAGGCATGTCTAGGTTTCCTGCCCAGAACAATGTCAGCTTCCCCTTGCATGCCAACACTGACCACAAACTTCTCCAAAAAATGTATTGTAGTACTTTCTCTTCACTTATATTGCTAATATGATCTTAGGGGAAAGCATAGTGTGTTGTTTAACATAATTGCACAGTTTCAGGCTGCAGTACTATTGTATTTGCGCAGAAATAAAAAAAATTAAAATGTTTTTTAAAAAAACTTAACTGCTGGGAGAAGGAGAACATAGTGGCGGGTGGAGATTTCACCGGCATAGGAGCTATACAGGTGAAAAGATACATGAGCTGATATAGTGCAAGATTGCACAGACGTGAAAGTGCCCAGCGCTCGATTTGCTAAGGAACGGAGGGGAAAACTGTGGATGCAAACTGGAAGGAAAAAGTAGGTGTGATGGAGCCCTGACTGTCCTTGTTAACAGAGGAGATGGGATACTGGCAGAGATGGTATGAAGCTGGAAGGACATACAGGCTGTATACCGAGAAGGTTACAATTCTCAGCAGGCACCGCTTTACATTCATCACCACTTTCAATAATCCTGTGGATTATTGGGATTGATTTATTTATTGCTTTTATATCCATTTTTTTCCTCCAACAAACCCAAGGCAGCGTACATAATCCTCCTCTCCATTTTATCCTCAGAACAACAACCCTGTGAGGTAGGCTGGGCTCAGAATCTGTGGCTGGCCCAAAGTCACCCAGTGAGCTTCCATGGCCTAGTGGGGACTAGAACTTGCATCTCCTGACTCCCAGTCTGACACTCTAACCACTACACCACATTCCAAATAATCCCAGAGAAAACAAAACATGCTATCACCCATTGACAGCCTCCTGCTGCCATGGTATAACAGTTCAATAAAGTAGCTCTTGTTGGGCAAGCTACAAATATCTTAAAGTGAAGGAGCACCCATAAAGTTGCTGCATCAGATACCAATATATGTTTGCCATGCTAGCAATAACTGTACACGCCACCCTCAAGATTTCATTCAAGGGATTATGGGAATGCTCTGTTTAAGAATGCCATTTTTACAAACATTATCAGCAGGTGGCAAAACATACTGAAAAACTTGCAGGCAACTTCTGAAGTTGTGCCACATATTCTCCATGGCAGGCACAAAAACAGCATTGAAATATGCTACATATTTCAGCCTCTCATTACAGTTTACTTGGGGGTGGTACCCTAACTGTGAGCCAATTAGGATATTCACAACTGCTCATAATTTTTACAAATATATTTTCATTTTTATGTATATATGGGAACTGAACTCTCTCTCTCTCCCTCTCTCTCTCTGTGTGTGTGTGTATATATATATATATATATATATATATATATATAATGAGTGTCCATACCAATTTTCTATAATGTGTTGGCAGGGAAAAAGGAGCTTCTGAAAGCAGCAAAGTACAATAGAAAGTACAGTTTCTAAACATTCCAATCTAATGAGGATACAATTGTTTTGAAAAATAAAAAGACCCCCCACATAATAAAGCACTAGTACTTCCCACTCTGAAGACTGAAATTTCTGTTCTGGAAAATAGCAAAGTACAGAAACATAATATATAACATAATATACAACCTACTGTTTTGTTTTGTTTTTAATCACATGTAATGGTACAATTAATGAAGATGGGACAAGGGCCCAGGCATGGTGTGTGAAAGGCATACTCTATCAAGACTTGGAGATCTGGGGAATGTGGGCTCGCCCAGGTTGGAATCCCATTACCATAAGGGGCACATCTGAGGCTAAATGAATTTCATTGTGTTTATCAAAATCTATTTCCCTATATCTATGTGACTATTGGCCAGATCTTGTGTGTTTTGCTAGAGTCCATAAGAAAAGGCATTACAGCAAAGTAAGAGACATGCTGAACGGTGCATTGCTGGTGTGGGCCCTTCTCAAGACCAGAGAAAGTATTCTTGTGCATTAACAGAGGACTTGTAGACTAGGAGACAGAGAGATTTGTGATTCCCTATGTGACATGCTCTCTCAAGAACTACTAGTCCCAGAGTTCCTTGTAGATAGGCAGAAGGGTGAGGGGACAGCTGGCAGAAGGGGACTGGGATGGGATCACGGTGTGTCTATGCGGTGGCCCAGTACACATATGTACTGGTATCTGTGCTCAACCTATGGTTGCCACAAATCCTGCTCTTCTTACCCAATGATGTGGTGAAATACCAGGCTGCCCACAATTTATTAAACTTAAGGGGTGATAGCCTATGGGTAGGGATGCTGGATGAATTCAATCTTTGTGAATTCTGATAAAAACGACTCTTATACAAAAAGAAAACTAAATGCACATGGCACATAAAATATGTGTATACTATAATGCACAGGTGTCTCATAAACTGACTCCTCAGAACGCTGGATTATAATTAAAATACACATTGTCTAAAAGAGATATTTTAAATCCACTGCATGTTATGATCTGATATTTAGAGTTGTAAGAACGTTTAGGGTGTACTCGTATGCAGGTTTCAACACAAAACATCCTACAACACCTATCATTTCCCAGTCAGCATAGGTGACTGGGAAACGATGAGTTGTCAGATTGTTTTCAGTCTAAACATGTATAGGATTGCACCCTAAAAAGTTCTTGCAACTCTAGATATCAGATCACAGCATGCAGCCATGATCCCCAATGAGATCTGATTTCCAGAGTGATTGGCTTCCGAATGGGGAAAATGGTGCAGTGTTAAGCCAATGGGTACATGTGCTCAAGCCAGCTGTTATAATGTTATTGTTTAAAATATAAATCACTCCAAAACATGTTTCCAATGACGAAGGGAAATATTAACTGCTGCACAGATACCCCAGTATGTAGAAACGTGAAAATATCTGTAGAAATAAAGATACATCCCTTAATGATAGGCATCCTGCAATAAGACGATTTCATAGTGGGCCTGTTCAGATGACAAGCTAAGCCATGGTTAGGCCACTAAGCCGTTTGCAGCAAATGGTTAGTCAGCATGTTTAAACCGTGGTTATGTAGCTACCATGGTTAGGAATGATTCACATGACTCGCTAAATCATGGTTCACACAACACGCTAAGCCATAATGTTTCGCTCTAAGTGCTAAATGGGTCAGTGTGTTGTCTGAACAGGGTCATCGAGAACATTAGTAAGCTACAGATTGGCTCATCCCCTTTCCCTATTGTTATCCACCAGCAAACACCTCGAAATTGCTGATATACTAAACAGGAGAAGAATGGCCTCCATCACTGAAATGTTTCAGGTGGCAATGGGTTAGTCAGTGTGACAAGTCTATGCAAAAGTCATGCAGCCATCCAACTGCAGTTGGGTGCCACCATGGCTGGTAAGTGAGGACAACATTGCTGAAGGGCACCAGAAGTTGACAAGAGGTGATCAGGAATAAAGTTCTTACCTGGGAATAAGGATCACTGAACTCAATAGGGACTTACATCTGAGCAAAGGATTGTGCTGTACAACTATGCCTATTAGCTGTCCCTTTTGGCATAAACTATTGGATAGTTATCACTGTTGTTAAGTATTATGGTTTTGAAGAGACCAGCAGCCATGCTTCTAAGTTGGGAACATGATCAACACCATCCAGCTGACCCTCTAATGTCCCACTTCAAACAAAAGAATCACTCCATCCACCACTGACACAGCATGGGATTTCTAAAGTGGACCAAATGACAGAAAAGGAGAAGGTAATTTTCAGAAGATGCAGAAAAACGATACCATTAGAATTAGAAAAAATTAAACTGAACACCTGTTATGGAACACTAGTGTACAAGAGAACCTGCCACACAAGTGCTAAACAGTTGGCAATTTTGCTGCATTTGCTAAGATGGTACACTTCAGTGTAGACATTTCCTCCATTGGCTGTTTTGCATAGCCAGCTCACTTATTATCAGCTTAGGGCATATCTTGACAAAAAAAAAAAAAAAAGTCCTACAACTTCCAGCATTCCCAAGTCAGTACTGATCCACTAATGTACTTAGATCCTGGTTACATGTTAAACTCACCACATAAGAATTCTGTCTACTGAGAATTCTCAAGTCTTTCCCACCAATATGAAAGAAAGCTGGAGAAGATACCAATTAGCTACACAGTGAAGAAGGGTGGCTGGCTACATTTTTCCATCCATTATTTATCCCTCCTCGTCTCTCTCCTCTAAGTGATTCTCTACATTGAAGCAAAAATTCCACTCCCTTACTGGGGCTTCTTGTTCTGGAGTCTTTAAGCCAGTATTTTAATGATATACTGGTTTTATGTATTTTTAATCAGTTTTGTGTGTTTATGATGATGTTGTTCCCCGCCTCGATCCGGAGGGAGAGGTGGGTAATAAATAAATAAATTTATTATTATTATTATTATTATTATTAATCTACACAGTCCCTTGGAACGTTTTAAATAGTATTTTAAAACGTTCCAAATAGGTGCGTTCCAAAACATCTTAGGCAGGAGAAAAATTCTTCAGTCTTCAAAGCGGTGTGTGCGGTCTCACGCCCTTCTGTCCATCTCTTTCTCTTTCATTTTTACAATGAGTTTAGGGCAAGGCATTGTGGGTGCTGTAGTTCACTTGCCCACTTCTTCCTTAGTTCCCATTTCATTCCCTAGCTTTCAATGAGTATAGCGCTAACCATTGTGGGTGTTGTAGTTCACTCACTCACTTCCTCCTTAGTCCCTCTTTCTTCCCCACCAATCAACCGCTAAGCATTTGGGTGCTGGTAAACGAAGCACTGCCCCCACAAATCACAAACGGTAAGGAAGGACACTTTATTTTACTTAAAACGATTTATTAAAAGTAAAAACCATTGTATATAGCTGAAGTGTGTTTTAAAAAACCTCAGGTATACAACGTTCAAGGGAGTGTGTCATGAGGCCCAAAGAGTTTTTGTAACCCTTATAAAATGTTATAAAGCTAGTGTGTAGATCGGCTCATAGTGGGATTATGATTGACAAAATACAGGCGTTCTCTCCTTTTTGTTGTTGTTTTTGGGCTGTTTGCTTGTTGGGCAAATTCCATATGAATTATAAAATGGCGGAATGAAGCTTAAAAGCAACAGTAGGGGCACTGGAGGTTGACAACATTGTGAAAACGACCCACAAACTTCCGTGAGTGACCTATCACGAGTGCACAATAAAAGCCTCTTGTGAAGGGGGCCTAAGAGACTAATTTTCTCTAGGATTAGGGGAGAAGGTGTGGCAGGGATCAGCAGCAACGACATTTAGCTACTAAAAAAAGGAGGTTCCAAATTAGCCAATCTCTAATGTACACTTACTTGGGAGTAACTTCTATAGAACACAGTGAGACATCTAATATGCATATATAGGGCTGAGCTGTGCACAGTTTTAATTAAAACATTTAGATTTTACTGTTTCCCATTGACCTATGGTAGCCCCACTGTAAAAGTTGGACCAGACCTGTCCCTCACACGGATTCCATCCTGCTCGATGAACTTATGCTCCAACCATCCCTTTTTACAAGGGCCCACCCCTATTTTCTCACACTGGTTTCTGGGGGGTGTCTTCACGGCACTGCTTTGCAACTCCTTCCTCTTTGTACACTGTGGTACCTCTGCTGCAGGGTGGGGGCAGGAAATCCCCATGGCAGGAGGGAGCAAAGGTTTTCTGGCAGCCATTCAGCTTGCTGGGCCCGCCCCCTGCCTGGCCTTCCTGCTCTTCTGGCGACCTATCAGTGGTTACCATCTGACCTGGTACTCCCCTAGCTTGACATTGAAGCGAGGTCACACAGTGGAAGGACCGTGATGACTTCGTTTCAAAGCAAAAAGTTGGGGTAAGCCCCCACCCTTTTAAATTTGCAGCTTCGAGGAAAAGCCCCATGGTGGCTCCAAGTTGGCGGCTGCATCATGTAACCGACGTAGTGCCACCATGCAGCCACTGCAGGGCAAATAAAGTGTATAGACAGACCCCTGATAAATCACTATCCTTATGCCACATTTAGGGGATTATTATTATTTTTAAAGGATTTAATTGTATATCCAAGGGACTGACGATTGCCTTCCTTCTCAGTTTCATGGGAGCTTTCAGATCCTTCACCATAGCCTTGGAGGATTGCCCTTTAAAAAAAAGAAAGAAAAACCCCGTACATGTGAATGCATTAGCTTCCCTCCCATCTGTCCTCCATAAAAGCCTATTCTGAAAGTAAATGCAGCTGAGATGCATTTGAGTTACTGTTATTCCAAAATAAGTACAACCAGAACCATTGCAAGCTGATGATCTATCCTAGGAAACGTTTCTTAGCTTTAGAAGATTTAAACTAGGCTGACCATATGAAAAGGAGGACAGGGCTCATGTAACTTTAACAGTTGTAGAGAAAAGGGGATTTCAGCCAGTGTCATTTGTATGCACTTAGTTCCTGGTGAAATTCCCTCTTCATCACAACAGTTAAAGTTGAAGGGGCCCTGCCTTCTTTTGTATATGGTCACTCTAGTAATGCCTGCACCTTTAACTGTTGTGATGAAGAGGGAATTTCATCAGGAACTAATTGCATACAAATGACACTGACTGAAATTCCCTTTTCTCTACAACTGTTAAAGTTACAGGAGCCCTGTCCTCCTTTTCATATGGTCAGCCTATTTAAACCCTCAGAGGGCTAAAAAGCAGAGTATGAGCTGACATGAAATGAAAATAAATAAGAAAGGAACTGCGATGGTCAGGTTATTAACGACCTGCATCAAGAAAACACTCTTCAGGACAGGACACTTTAGAGGAAATGAAGAGAACATACAGCAGGTGAAGAGCTTTCGGCCATATGTGTAAGTGTTACTGAAATCTGAGGAAACATGTATAGAATTGCACAGCCCAGCTGCAATCCTATACTCACATCTTGGGATATGTCCCATAGATCTCTTGCTTCTGAGTAGGCACACATAAGATTATACTGCATGGCAGTGATCTAAAGTGCATGTACTATTGAATGGGGGGAGGGGGTGTATTCCTGAACAAACATGTATAAGATTATACTAACACCTTCTATGGCCCCTCATCCTCTTTCTCATCATCGCTACCCCTTACTTGTTTGTGAACTGCCCAGAGAGCTTCAGCTATTGGGCGGTAAAAAAATGAAATAAATAAATAAATAAATAAAATAGGTAGGGAGCCAATGACTGTGCCTCCTTCTCACCAATTTCAATGGCCTGGTTCGGGCAACACGATAATCAACCAGGGGGGCGGGAAGAGGCAACCATCCATTGTGTTGATGATTGTGTCGTGGGCGGACATACACAACAGACACACAACTCACAGTACATTATTCTGTCAATTTAAACAACAGAGAAAAACAACAGGCTGCTGTGTTGCTTATCTCAACACCCATTGGCCGCATTCAGACAACACTTTAGGCAATGGAGGGGGAAATGACACACTCACTGTGCATTATTTTCCTGGTGCCCATCACACGACATGTTGCCCCTCCCCGTCATGTGGCTGAAAGTCCTGGCATCCTTCAGGATGGCTGGTGCTCCTTCCTCCCTCCTCCCTCAGTCCTCCTGGCTCTGTCCCATCATGCACCTCAAATTCTGCTTGCTGGGGAACTCTATGAACAATTGGAATAGTGCACTCTATGAGGGGAAATCAGCAACAGAGCCCGACACATGACATTTCAATCAATGGGCTTCGGGATAAGCAATGGAGCAGCCTGTTGCTTTTCCTTGTTGTTGAATTCACCACAATAGCATACTGTCAGTTGTGTTTCCATTGTGTGTTGCCCAACACACAACACAATATTCAACACAACTGACGGTTGATTCCCCCTCCATTGATTATCATGTCATCCGAACCAAGCCATTGATTAAAATGTTGTATGGTGGGCTCCGTTATGTAATCTTCCCACATCGAGTACACTATTCCAGCAGGCCATAGAGTTATCTGGCAGGAGTGGCCGAAAGCACTTTGGTTGCTCCTGTACAGCTGGCAGAACTTTCAATGCATGATGGGATATGGATGGGAAGACTGAGGGAGGAGGAGCACCAGCAGCCCAGAAGGACGCCGAGAGTTTCAGCTGCGCGACGGAGGGGGGAGCAACATGTTGTGTGAGGTGTACCGGAAAAATAACAAATGGCCAGTTGTCTCTTCCCCCCTCTGTTGCCTAATATGTTATCCTAATGCACCAGCTACACCCCTATATGGACAGGGATAACCTGGCTTCAGTTGTCCATGCTCTGGTAACCTCCAAGTTTGATTACTGCAATGCACTCTACGTGGAGCTGCCTTTGAAGACGGTTCGGAAGTTGCAGCTTGTGATAAATGCAGCGGCCAGGTTGATAACAGGGACCAGAAGGTTCGAGCATATAAGACCTACTCTGGCCTGCTTGCATTGGCTGCCTCTATGTTTCCGAGCCTGATTCAAAGTGCTGGTTTAAACCTATAAAGCCTTACATGGCTTGGGACCACAATACCTGACAGAACGCCTTTCCCAACATGAACCTTGTTGGGGAAAATTCCAGATACAAAGTGGATTAAAAGAAAGTTATTAAATCTAGGTCCGAAGGACACAGCCAGCTGCAAGCAATATGTTGAGGGAGTATCCTGGAGGACAGACCGATTATTGCTTAAGCACCGGCATAAAATAAGGCAGATTGTGCAGGGTGGGGCTGGTATGTAGAATGTATAAAAGTGAGTCTAATTAGAAAGACTTTGTGGGAGACGTTTGATGAGAGGAGGTCGGACTAGATGATTTTGGACAGGAGAAGAATTGTGTAAATATCTGAATGGAAAACTGTTGTGCTGTAAATAGATTGGACCACTAGTAAACAACTCTGTATTATACACAAGAAGTTGGCGTGTGAGTATTCCTTGAATCAGAGACTCTTATTGAACCCAGTGCTAACACAAACGCTAGCTGCGTTTGGCCCTTTTTGCTTCCAATTCCTCAACAAACCTACCCATACACTATGCTCGACATCTAAGGCCCTCCTCCGAGTGCCTACTCCAAGGAAAGTTCAGAGGTCAGCAAGAAGGGAGAGGGCCTTCTCTGTGGTAGCCCCTAGGGTGACCAGATTATGAGAATCAAAATCCTGGAACCCCCCCGCCACCCCCGCCACCCAAAACACCCCCCCACCGTGCACCCACGCGGCCCCCCCACCCGCCCCGCGCACCCGCGCCGCCCCCCCATGCACCTGCGCCGCCCCCCACCCGCCCCGTGCACCCGCGCCGTCCCCCCCGCCCCGGATGCGGATTTGCTCCCCATTTCCCAGGCATGTCCGGACAAATCCGGGCATCTGGTCAGTCACCCTAGTAGCCCCCCAATTGTGGAACAATCTCCCCGATGAGGCCCGCCTGGCACCAACATTGTTATCTTTTCAGTGCCAGGTCAAGACTTTCCTCTTCGCTCAGGCATTTAGCAATATCTGATGAACTTGGGTTTGTTTTGTTTCTGTTTTGTTTTAGGCTTATAGCTTTTTACAGTTATTATAGTGGTTTTAAATGTGTGTGTATGTTGTATGTTTTTGCTGTTTTAATTTTTGTATCTCGTTTTTAATTGTTTTAATCTGATGTGAACCGCCCAGAGAGCTTCGGCTATGGGGCGGTATACAAATGTAATAAAATAAATAAAATAAATAAATAATTGTGTGGGCTAATGTAAGAGATGGTGAACAAGCAGTTTGCCAGGATGAAAAGAAGGAGCAACTGTTCAGTGGCCCCTGCTTGGGTATCCGCGTTTGGCAACTGCCCAGCCATGCCTACTCTGGATGCTGGCCCTGAATAGAGGCATCATTCATTTGCTGCTGTGTCCCTATTTGTATTTCCACTATGGTAAAATGGAAAAACACAGATGAGAATTCTCTCCACAACAAAGTCATCCTTCAAAGAACTGTCACCTAGTCTGGGACCGATTATGATTTCCTTTCCTTCTATTTGCACAGCATGAGAACATCTCAAATGCACAGCTGCGATTTAAAGAATTAGAATTTCATACCACAATTGCTAAACAACTGGATGGAAAGTTACAAATGTGTTTCCACTGGAGTTACAAACAAACATGTTTAAACTTAAAGGAAGTTTGCTGCAAACTAAGTTGGACTCAGAAAAAAGTCAGAAGTCCTACATCCTGCCCTGCCCAAGTTCAAAGTTGCATCTTCTAGTATTTAATTTGCTCTCAGGAATCTTTCCATATGTAGTTTTTTGGAAATTATTCTGAGAATACAACACAGAAATAGATATGGAGAAATACAGAGGTGACACATTGTCCTCATAACACAGAGCACAAAAGAGATCAGAGTAACTTTAGCTAATTGATCCAAGTATAGGTTGAGATGCCTAGCTTCAAACAAAAACATGCAATTCAAGATTGCCTATTGTTATAAAAACAGCACACAATTAGAGCTTAAAATCAATTGTGAGAACAGCTCACAATTAGAGCTTAAAATTGTTATAAGAGCTGCTTGACCCAGAATTTAAAGGGGAAATTCCAACCCCCTATGCCTTCCGTAACAGGACAACCTAGGCAGTGAGGCCAAGAAGACTTAAGGCTTCAATCCTATGTGTGTGTGTTTTTCCCATGCTTACTTTTTTTTTTTTAGGAATGAGACCAACTGAGTCTGTGGGGCTTCTGAGTAAAGATGCATAGGAGTAATTTGTAAAGGTGATCAGGCCCATCCTAAGGCATCCTGCTGCTTCAAGTGAGGAGGGAGTGCCACCCCAGGCCCTGACGTCACCACCCCACTTCTTCTGGAGGATGGTGGAAGCAGCTGCAACAGCTCCTCTCCTTCCATCCTTGCCAGCCACAGGAGTCTCCTGGAGGAGACCCAGCGAAGGAGTGAAGAGGACCTCTCATGATATTTTGGCTGACTCTGCCAGGAGGCCCTGCAGCTAGAGAAGAAAGTAGAAGCAGCAACCAGGGAGGCAGGCAGGCAGGCAGGCACCAGATGTGGTGCGGGAGAAAGAGAGTGGGTGTGTTTGGATGACATGTTAGACAACAGAAGGGTTAATAATACACTCACCATGCATTATTTTGCCAGTGTGCACCACACAACATGTTGCCCCTCCCCCGTTGTGCAGCTGAAAGTCCAGGCATCCTTCTGGGCTGCTGCGTCTCCTCCCTCCCCCCTCCCTCAGTCCTCCGGCCGTATCCCATCATGCACTGCAAGTTCTGCCGGCTGTATAGGAGCAGCGGGGGTTTTTTGGCTTCTCTTGCTGGCAAACTCTATGACCGAGTGGAATAGTTCACGGAGAGAGGGGGGTTCCCGACACACGACACTTTACGCAACGGATTTTGGGATAAACAACTGAGCAGCCCATTGTTTTTCTCCATTGTTTAATTGCCCAAAATAGTGAACCATCAGTTGTGTGTGTGTTGTGTGTTGCCTGCCACATGACACAATTAAGCAACACAACTGATGGTTGCCTCTTCCCCCTCCATTCATTATCGTGTTGTCTGAACTGAGGCAGTGAATGGCAGAGGACCCTTTGTGTGGGGAGAGTGGTGCAATTCAGCATTCCTTGCCTCCTGATATGCCAGCATCATCCCTTGTAATTGTAGGGCTGGCCCTGAAGATTACTACCCCAATGTGCCCCTCTCCATATACATTGCTGAAAATGCATTTCTCCCTACTATACAATTGTATGAATGCAACCTGCAATAACTTCTCCTGATCCAATGAAAAAGCAATTTCATACACAGAGAGAGAGAGAGAGAAAGAGAGAGAGAGAGATATGCTGACCAGATAAAATCCAGGTCAGGGCTCATGTAACTTTAACAGTTGTAGAGAAAAGGGAATTTCAGCCAGTGTCATTTGTATGCAATTAGTTCCTGGTGATATTCCCTCTTCATCACAACAGTTAAAGTTGCAAGCACAATACTAGAGTGACCCTATACAAAAGAAGGCAGGATCCCTGCAGCTTTAACTGTTGTGATGAAGAGGGAATTTCACCAGGAACGAATTGCATACAAATGACACTGGCTGGAATTCCCTTTTCTCTACAACTATTAAAGTTACATGAGCCCTGAGCTGGATTTTATCTGGTCACCCTAGAGAGAGAAAGAGAGCTTCTGACTGCATAGCATTATAGACACCCTTAGATAATTAGCGTCTAGAGAACAGAAAGGGGGCTAAAACCTGAAACACAACTAGGGTGGCAAGGTGTAAAAGGGGCAGGGCTCCTGCATCTTTAATAGTTGTCCTAAAGAGAGAATTTCAGCAGGTGTAGTTTGTCATGCAAGCAGCCTTGCTGAAATTCCTTCTTCTATGCCGTTATTAAAGGTGCAGGAGCCCTGCCTTGTTTTTCATGGAGCCACCTTAATTATGATAACACTCTACTCACTAGCACTAAGGAATTTGAAAAGGCAACCCCCCTCCCCCCAAAAAACAAGAGAAGACAATTTAATTGAAATCAATAGAATTTACTTCCAAGTAAAAGTTCTTAGAATCAAACTAAAGGGAAATTAGATATGAATTAGGTATTATTACAGTGATATAAGAACTTACAAGTAAAGTCCAGGTTGGGATTCTCTAATCATATTGACACGCACATACACACAACCCCCCCACCCCCCCCCAAGCCTTTTGGTTCAGTGAGGCTTAATTCAGAATAAACATGTTTCAGTTCTTTCTCTTAGACAGCTAGGATAAGATAAGCATGGAGTTGCTACTGACTATGACATAATGGGTCTGAACTCTGTAAATACAAACATAGCTTATCTGAGACTTGCTGAGCACAGCTTGTAGTTTTGAAAAAATGCAATAATTAAACTGAAATAAAAATAAATACTCATATCAAAACCGTGGCAATGAGAATACGCCTGCGAGCATGGCATGGTCTATTTACCTTTTAAAATCCCACTTCTTAGGAAGTGGATTCATATATCAATCTGGCCACACATATACAGCAAGGAGTAATTTCAAGATTTTGCTGAAATTTTTATTTCTCCTTAAAAAAATAGAGCTGCGTAACTTCATGTATCAAAAGAAATTATGATACCTTTACTTCAAAATATAACCCCTATGAAAGCAAACACTTTGGGCACAAATTATTTACAGTTTATCCACGAGGCTACATATATTCACATTCTTCATTTTAAATAGAGATTGCTGAGATAGGTTCCTCAACTTTTCACTGGCCCCTGCTGCTGTGCCTTTAACACCAGCTTGATCTTCAGAAATCAGCAAGGGATAAAACTTATTGGTATACCAAGAAAAGCTTTGCATGTTGCATTTGAAAGAGTAAGAGCTTCTTTACATAAGCAATTTATTGCATGCTCATGATTGGCCACTTATGGATGTTTGAGGGTCATTTACATGACATCATGAATTACCAGGATGTCTCCTGCAGTATCCTTTAGAAATTCTGCCATGAAAAGAATCACTTTTAAAGAGGTAATGGCCAGAAAAGGTGAGATCTTCTGTCATTACATATTTATTTATTATTTATTTTATTCCATTTATATACTGCCCCATAGCCAAAGCTCTCTGGGCGGTTTACAAAAATTTAAAACATTGAACATTAAATACACCGATATACAAAATTTAAAACCATAAAGCATAAAACAAGTTAAAATCACAATATCCTTCTGGGTCAAAACACAACAACAACACAAAAACACAAAACCCTCATCATATGCTGTTAAATGCCTGGGAGAAGAGGAAAGTCTTGACCTGGCGCCAAAAAGATAACAATGTTGGCGCCAGGCGAGCCTCATCGGGGAGATCATTTCATACTTGGGGGACCACCACTGAAAAGGCCCTCTCCCTTGTTGCCACCCTACATGCTTCCCTCGGAGTAGGCAACCAGAGGAGGACCTTAGATGTAGATCGTAGTGTACGGGTAGGTTTGTGTCGGGAGAGGCATTCCATCAGGTATTGTGATCCCAAGCCGTATAAGGCTTTATAGGCACTGTCTCAATAGAAGTGAATTGAGGGGATGCATTCATTTCAAACCACGTAGTCACCCCTCTCCATCCATGTAATGCAGCCCATAACAATAATGCAAAAAAGCAGGGAGCACAAACGCCCTAGGTAAGCAATGCAATTTCCTCTTAATGTAAAGATGCCCAAAGCAGCTGTTAAATGCACATGGACAAGTCAAAATTTTGGAGAATCGGTTTTCCTTGTTTTCTTGTTCTTTACTGTCTCAGTTCCTATGCATTTAATAGCAGAGTGACACTCACCAGGGCCCACTCTAAAGCATAAGGGCAAACTAGATGTGATGTTAAATATATCTTTGCATTTAACTTGCAACTTTTATCAAATGCAAAAATGGGGGGGTATCAGGATCACAGCAGGTGGGGAGAGTGAATTTAACCCATTCTTCCCCACTATGGTGGAAAATCTCTCCCCTGGAGTTGGTATTTGCATTGAGAGGAAGTTCTCTATTGGCATCACCCCCTGTTCCCAATGCACTCCATGAGAGGGATTTTCCTCAGGACAACAGCAGCAGATTAAACTGTTCACTTGCCCCTTCCCCATTAAATGTGATGTAAACGATGGTCCGTAGCACATGAAGGTTTTCCTGGCATGAAGATTACTGGTCCCAGGGCATGATCTGAAGTCATTTCAAGCAGCCACCTTTCTAAAGCTCAGCAGGTCTGGACCTGGTTAGTTTTTGGAGAGGTATTATTAGAGGCATGGGCAATAAAATAGCTGACAACCTGAGGCAACGCTGAAGAACACGAAAGTAAATATTGTCTGCGAGTATCTGATCTAGTAATACAGCTGACACTAAGATGATGTGGAGCAGTTCAGTACCTGAATGACAGACCACTGGCAGCCCCATGTAATCTGGTCTGGTCCTTCTAAGGGAAGACTGATCTATATAAATATAAAAATTAAAATCTGGGGCAATTAGGAAAAAGGGAATAGAAACAGCTGCTTTATCCTGTCACACGATACAAGGACTGAGCTGCAGCAAATGAAACAAATGTGTACCAGATTTAATTAAACAGCAAACGGAAAATTCCATCACAGCACGCAAAGAACACATGGAACTTGCTGTCACCAGATGTAGTTGTCGCGTTCCTCTGACTTGATGCTTCCACAAAGAACAGGAAGAATGCCAGTTAATATTAGTTAGCCATCACTTGACATGACCTTCGCTAAAAGAGAACAGAGTTTCTGTACCTTTTATAGTTGTGAATTTGGGCAGGTGCCATTTGTTACACAGGAGAAGGAAGGAGAGCTGCACCCTCATAAAATTCCCTCTTCTACATAACTATTCAAACAACTGGCATTCTTCTTCCTTACCAGAAAGAAGAGTAATATTCAGTTTGAGCTGGGAAGGCCTTGGCTTCGAAATCAAATTTCCAAAGCTTTAGCAGTCAGTTTTATAACGAAACTAGGGATGTGTATCGTATTGTTCAAACGTCCAATAATGATCTAATAAGGTCATTATTGGACATCCGATTAATGATAATGATAAACATTCCAGGAGGCCCTATCTGATCCGATCTGAAATCTTTAAGGCTTTAATTCTCCCTCCCCATCCCAAATCCAGATTGCAGGCCCCACATCTGCAGAAGGTGGTGCTTGGGGGACATTGCTCGGCCCCGTGGATTCTCCAGTATGGGGTTCCTCAGGGGTCAGTCTTGTCCCCCATGCTGTTCAACATCTACATGAAACCGTTGAGTGCAGTCATCCGGAGTTTAGGAGTGCAATGTCATCAGTACGCTGATGACACACAGCTCTATTTCTCCTTTTCATCTTCATCAGGTGAGGCTGTGGATGTGCTGAACCAGTGCCTGGCTGTGACAATGGACTGGATGAGGGCTAATAAACTGAAACTCAATCCAGACAAGACTGAGACGCTGTTAGTTGGTGGTTCCGCTGACCGGATGGAGGGTGTTCAACCTGTTCTGGATGGGCTTGCACTCCCCTTGAAGGAGCGGGTTCGTAGCTTGGGGGTTCTCCTAGAACCATCTCTGTCACTTGAGGCGCAGGTGGCCTCAGTGGCACGGAGTGTCTTCTACCAACTTCGGTTGGTGGCCCAGCTACGCTCCTATCTGGACAGGGATAACCTGGCTTCAGTTGTCCATGCTTTGGTAATCTCTAAATTGGATTACTGCAATGCACTCTACGTGGGGCTGCCTTGGAAGATGGTTCAGAAGCTGCAGCTTGTGCAAAATGCAGTGGCCAGAGTGATAACAGGAACCAGAAGGTTCGAGCAAATAAGGCCTACTCTGTCCCACTTGCATTGGCTGCCCATATGTTTCCGAGCCCAATTCAAGGTGCAGGTTTCAACCTATAAAGCCTTACACGGCTTGGGACCACAATACCTGATGGAACGCCTCTCCCGACACAAACCTACCCATACACTACGATCCACATTGAAGGTCCTCCTCCGGTTGCCTACTCCAAGGGAGGCACAGAGGGTGGCAACAAGGGAAAGGGCCTTTTCAGTGGTGGCCCCCCAATTATGGAATGATCTCCCCGACGAGGCTCGCTTGGCACCAACATTGTTATCTTTTCGGTGCCCGGTCAAGACTTTCCTCTTCAGGCATTTAACAGCATATGATGAGGATTTTTGTGTTTTTGTGTTGTTGTTGTGCTTCGACCCAGAAGGATATTGTAATTTTAACTTGTTTTTATGCTTTATGCTTTTAAATTTTGTATATCGGTGTTTTAATTGTTCAATGTTTTTAATTGTTGTAAACCGCCCAGAGAGCTTTGGCTATGGGGCGGTATATAAATGGAATAAAATAAATAAATAAATAAATAAATAAATAAGAAGTAATCTAAACAAACAAATCCGTTTGGCAATAAAAAATTACAGGTGCACAGGCGGAGGGAACTGAACTGGATTGGGACCACAGTGGGGGGGGGGGGCAACTGTAAGGAAGTGGTGTACATGCATGTGTGAGCCAGTCACAAGTACAGAGCAATCAAATGATAAGAAATCAATGTGAGGGCTAAACTAAATATTTGTGTCCAGTGTAAGCACACACCGCTAGGGTGACCACATTTGGGAAACCAAAAAAGAGGACCCTCAGTGGGGTGGGGGGTGGGAAAGTGGCTTTCTGGGGCCTCTGGAAAGCATGTCATTCACTCCCACTGCTTTAAAGGCCCCAATTGGAGCGGAGGAGGGGAAAGTGTGTCATTCCCGCCCTCCACTGCTCTAATCGGGTCCTTTTCTATAATGTCCAGGAATGACATACTTTCCCCTGTAAGGTCCTGATTGGAGCAGTGGGATAGAAATAACCACCTCCAGAAAGCTCGTCATTCCCTCCAACCACGCTAATGTGGCCTTTAAGGGGAAAGCTTGTCTTTCCAGGACATTATAGAAAATAACAGAAAATCCCTCCTGACACCCAGGATAGAACAAAAACCAAGACAAATCCGGGGAAATCCTGACAGTTGGTCACCCTACACACCGCCCCAATGCAAATTGGGACCCTGCTGCCTCAGGAGGTTTTTTTTTAGCTTACTCTCACTCATTTATGTCACAAAGTTCCATGCCCCCAATGTTCCCCCCCACAATCGGAAACAAAATGCCTGTATTGGAATCAATAGAGACATTCTTTTTCTTTTAACCCTCATCCCATGGGGGGGGGGTGGAATTTCAGGATGAAAAGGACCGTGAGGAAGCTTAAAAAAACTCCTCCCAGAATGCCATGGTCCCATTCCAAATTGCAGCTACACACGCTTGCGCTGGTGTAAATAAGACTATCACACAGAGCTAGGCGCCACGGGATTACACAAACCTTTAGTTTGGCCCTAAGGGTATGTGTCAATACTCCCTTAGAACAAGGGCACAGAAACTCTTTCAGCCTGAGGGCCGAATGCCATTTTGGAAAAAGCTGATGGGGTAGAATCCCAGTGGTAGGTGGGGCTGAATGCAAAAGGGGCAAGGCCCAAAACAAGCAACCAACCAAACAAAAAGCCCCAGTATATTTTAGCTTAAAGCTCTTGCTGCCAGTAACTAAACTTTAGGAGAGGCATTTAAAATGGGGAAATAATGCAGAGAAGCCAGGAAACCAGCCAATGATCCGTGATTGGGGGAGAGGCCTTCTTGGGAACACCAGAGGACAAGCTTTGGTTCCTGGGCCTGAGCTTCTGCATCTCTCTGCCTTAGAGGAAGTGGTCCCTAGAGTTGGGCCAACATTTCTTTAAAAATAGTTTTCTGATATATGGTTGGATAGGGTGACCAGAGAAAATCCAGGTCAGGGCTCATGTAACTTTAACAGTTGTAGAGAAAAAGGAATTTCAGCCAGTGTCATTTGTATGCAATTAGTTCCTGGTGAAATTCCCTCTTCATCGCAACAGTTAAAGTTGCAGGCACTATACTAGAGTGACCATATACAAAAGAAGGCAGGGCCCCTGCAACTTTAACTGTTGTGATGAAGAGGGAATTTCACCAGGAACTAATTGCATACAAATGACACTGGCTGAAATTCTCTTTTCTCTACAACTGTTAAAGTTACATGAGCCCTGACCTGGATTTTATCTGGTCACCCTATGATTGGAATGTTTCTTTATTTGTGCTCCTCCTGAACTGTTCAGCCCTTTTCCCCCATGAAGACATTCAGCAAAATGAGGCTGGAGACAATGTCAATTTTGCTCTCTATGAATAGGCTGGAGAACCGTGGATCCAATTTCAATATTGCTGCTACTATAGTTTTAATAACGTTGAATGGAACCATGGACTTGGTCTCTTCTCCTTTCAGTCCTCCTTTCTTAGCCCATCACTTCCTTCATCCACCGCTATGAACTAATGCTGGTTCCATTCAGTTTTAGCTGAACCAAAATGTCTCGGAATAGAATTTTCTGACACATTGGCTGGGTTCAGACGACACGATAGGCAACCGGGTTGGGGTGGTAAAGAGTCAACCGCCTGTTGCATTGCTAATTGTGTTGGGGGGACAAACAACTCACAGTCTACTAATTTCTGGACTTAAGAAATGGACAAAAAACAATGGACTGCTCCGTTGCTTATCTGGAGAGCCATTGGTTATTATGTCATGTGGCATCTCCATTGCTGATTTTCCTGTGTTGCGTGCATTATTTCAGAAGGACATAGAGCCCTCTGGCAGGAGCGACCGAAAGCGCCCCGCTCCCTCCTCTACAGCTGGCAGAACTTGCAGTGGCTGATGGAATACACCTGGGAGGAGGAAGGTGGAGCAATGGATTGCTGGAAGGACGACGAGAGTTTCAGCCATGCAACGGGGGGCAGTGGAACATGTCATGTGAGGAGTACTGGCGAAATAACACATGGTGATTTGCCTATTCCCCCCTCTGTTGCCTAAAGTGTTGTCCAAACTCAGCCATTTTCTTTCCCTTCTCCAAACCATTGGAGAATTTCACCACCCTCCCCCAGAGAATGTGCTGTGAAATGGCTCCCGTCTCACCACTTGCAAATCAGGTGGAGAATTCTGTGAGACCACTCAGCTTTAATTGGCCACAGAAACATTGTACTTATTTAACTCACCTGTTGGCCACTGTTTGGCCATGGAGTTGGCAGCATTATTTGGCCATGGTATTGGCGGTTTTCTTCTTATATTTTATTTCAACCACCTGAAGTTGTGCTTTCATGCCATACTTGAAGCACAAGGAGTATAGTGCCTCAAATTGTTTCTTTTCTTACGCTGAAAAGAAGTATCAAGAACACTTACCTTCTCAACCTTAACTACACGCTTCGCAGTATGAAGGATGTAGCAACTTCCAAGACCCATTGATTGAATAGTAGTTACATATTCAGCTGACAAGAGAGCAAAGGAATTTGTCATTCTGTGGACCTGTAAGTCTGCAAATGGACATACATACGCTCTTCAATTTCTGTGCAAGGTCCTGCCAAAAAATTATGTTAGTCATGGCTGTGAATTACTATTTATAAGTACAGTTACTAACTTTCTTTTTGGCAGAGCTCCTGTACATTTAACAGCAGCACGAGATTCATAAATTTAGCAGAAGAAACTTTTCCCATCATCGCACCTGCATACAAGGAAAAACCTCCTCTCAGAATTAATGTGTGTTATGCCAGTGTTAAAGGCACAGGAGCCCTGCAAAAGGGGGGATGTTGGCAACCCTAAGTTTAGAGCTATGCACATCCTGTGCCAAAATAAATATATACAAATCCAAATTTTATACCATGGAGATCTCAAGTTTATGATAAAAAATGAAAATTTTGACAGAATTACCTATTTTGCATAGTTATCTAGGCTGAAAAGGAGGACAGGGCTCATGTAACTTTAACAGTTATAGAGAAAAGGGAATTTCAGCTGGCATCATTTGTATGCAATTCATACCTGGTGAAATTCCCTCTTCATTACAACAGTTAAAGCTGCAGGGGCCCTGCCCTCTTGTGTATCTGGTCACTCTAGTATATTGCCTGCAACTTTAATTGCTGTGATGAAGATGGGATTTCACCAAGTATTAATTGCATACAAATGATGCTGGCTGAAATTCCCTTTTCTCTGCAACTGTTAAAGTTACATGAGCCCTGTCCTCCTTTTCATATGGTCAGCCTAGTTATGGCTTCCCCCCTTTGCCACTCTGGGCTTTTCTACATGAGGCTTTTAATCCACCACTTTATTGAGGCTTCTCTTTCTGGGATTAAGATTGGCTGCTTTACAAGTCTTCCCCCCACCCCTAGTTTTTCTTTCTTTCTTTGCCTTTTAATATGTTCCATTACACAACCACTAGGTGGCACAGTGACATAGCAGAACTGTGGAAAAACATGAAGGGTTTCATGCCACCATTCAGGATGTACCATACTTTCCTCGTTAGTCCCCCACTTGTTGAATGTTGTGTAAAGAACACACACACTACCATGAGTCACGAGTGCACACTAAATACCTTGCTTAGAAAGGCCCTCTGACCTTTGCCCAAGAATTCCAGATTTTGTGATCATGATGAATGAAAGGTGGGAAGACATAAACCAAGGGACTTTAGCTAGTAACTGAATTAATTCAATAATAATATAGTCCAGAGCCCAGAGCTACCTCCATTGAAGGTGGGTTATCATGCTGTGTGTCTTTACTGAGTGTGACAAAATGCTCTGATTGCACCTGATACATAGATGGGGCAGAATTACCCACAACAGTGGTAGCTAATTGGGAGGGGACCTGGTCGGAGCAGTGAATTATGCAGGATGCAATAGGCAGCCTCTTTGGGGGCCAGAGCTGTATCATTTCTGCTACAGAGACCCGTCATAGAGATGCAGTAAACATATCTACCCAAGAGGCTGATGAAACAGCAGCAAGGCAGTAAATAATGGAGATACAGCAGATATTGTTCTGTGTGAAAGGGTTAGGCTCTCGGGAGCCTTCCATTATTTTAATTTGTTTCTTGTGGCATACTAGCTGTTTTCTCATAGAACACTAATTTTCTCTAGTATGTGGCTTGGGAATGACTGACCCCACATATGGGGCTTTTTTACATGAGGCTTTTAACTAGAGTTGGGGCTAAAATCCACCTGGGCCCGCAAAGGCAGATTGCCAGGGTAATTCCACCCTAATGCTCGTTTGGCCTGACTCCCAGTGACTTCTTAATCCCTATTTTTAACCTGCCACTTTATCAAGGCTTCTGAATTCTTTGTGGGATTCTGCACATGTTCCCCCTGGGATAGTGGTGGTTTCTTAATCTGCCTTTCTATATGTCCCATTACATCATCTCTAGATGGCGGTGTGGTATGCCAGAATTGCACAACTGTACTAGGGTTTCATTCCCCCATTCCCTGATATGCCAAACTTTGCCTGTTCTTTTTTAAACAACAACAACAACAACAGCCCAATAACAATGGCTAAAATAGTTACAAAAAACGGGAAAGACTCTGGAGGAGGAGGATATCTTGTAAACCACCTGTAAACTACTATGAGTGAGGAATCACAAACACAGTATGACTGTTTCGTGTAGAAAGACTCACAGTGTCAGAGGTTTCAGCATGTCTGGTGTATTTTGGAGATAGGTGTGGGTTGGGTATTTTCTCTGCTGGTCTCACTGTGGCAGGGAAATAATCCCTCCAAACATCAGGCTCACTTCATAGATTCCATAGATTTCAAGGCAACTAATTTACACTAGGGCTGTGCATTGCTTCAGATCCAAATCCCGAATCTGAGGGACATCGGGGTGATCCGAAGGGTTGTGAAACAGATCCAAATCAAATCGAAATAGATCCAAATCGTTCCAAAGCGAATCGGCATGGTCCTAATAAATTCTGATCGATTTGGATTGATTCTGACCTTTTTTCAAGCACAGACAGCCTGTCTGTGCTTGCAACATTTCTTTCGTTAGAGTAAGGAAGGGGGAGGAGGAGTTTGGAGGGGGAAATTGGCTGGTAAGTGACAGTTTCAACTTCCAATCCTCCTGAAGTCTCCTAATTCTCTCCAGCAGCCTCCAGTCACAATGGTGGAGGAGGGCTTAAGAACAATTACGAGATCGAGCTTCCTCTGTTCTTGCTTATCATGGATAGAGACTAGGTAGGAGTAGGATCTCTGATTTGGACTGGGTAGCTAGCTAGCTAGGTTTGTGGTTGGAGTCTTGGAGTGTGTGTTTGGGTGGTGGGACTTGGTCTTTCAGCTGTCCCTCATCTCTCTTGTTGTTCTTTTTTGCCTCTATTTCTTTCTGCTTCTCTTTAAACACATACACACAGAGAGAGAGACACACATTCTAGCCTTTCTTTAAGTGTGTGTGTTTGTTTGTTCCAACTTCCAATCTTCCCCCTTTCCTCCAAAGCATCTCTCACTGTCTATGTTTGGAACCACTGTTCCCACCTCACAGGGCTGGTTGTGCATTTCTTGCTTTGACTCAGGGCAAGAGTCATGCATTGTCATGTAACGTCAGTTGCATTTTGAATGTGCTGCTGCCATCATGAATAGGGTGACCTGATAAAATAAAGGTCAGGGCTCATGTAACTTTAACAGTTGTAGAGAAAAGGGAATTTCAGCCAGTGTCATTTGTATGCAATTAGTTCCTGGTGAAATTCCCTCTTCATCACAACAGTTAAAGTTGCAGGGGCCCTGCCTTCTTTTGTATATGGTCACTGTAGGATAGTGCCTGCACCTTTAACTGTTGTGGTGAAGAGAGAATTTCACCAGGAACTAATTGCATACAAATGACACTGGCTGAAATTCCCTTTTCTCTACAACTGCTAAAGTTACATGAGCCCTGACCTGGATTTTATCTGGTCAGTCTAATCATGAGTGAATCCTCTTCTACAACTTTATAAGAATCAGGCAGATGATGATGATGATGATGATGATGATGATGATGATTGGCTGTGCTGCTTACAGTGCAAAAAGATGGACCCTGAAACCTCCTTCTGGCCTCCTATTAAGGGGATGCCACAGCATTTCTCACTGTCTATGTTTCGAACCACTGTGCCTGCCTCGCAGGGCTGGTTTGTTTGCTTTCTGCCAGCCTCTCTGTGCCCGCCCACATAGCTGCCTCTCTGCCAGCCTGCCTGTCTCTGTCCATGGGGCAATTTGTGGAGTAGCCGCATCTGGTGTGTCAACCCCACAGATCTATTGCATACTCACTCAACTCGCACCTGCATAGCTGCCTCTCTGCCAGCCTGCCTGCTTGCCTGTACACTTGCACACTTCTCCAATATTATCTGTCTGGGCCCGCCTTGCAGGGCTGGTTTGTGTTTCTGGCTTTGAATCAAGACAATCCTTGGCTCACTTAGGTCACGTGTTGCTTTGCTTCCTCCTACTGCCATGATCCTGTCACAGCCACGCATGGCTCCATCCAAAACAATGCATGGATGTGCCCACCAGCCCACCTTCCAGGGCCGGTTTGCTTTGACTCAATCTCTGAGGCACATTGCACCCAGCCAGGTAATGTGTGTGTGTCGCAGGCAGCCTAGGACAGGGTTTAACTTTCCCTTTTATTTTCTGAATGGGAAGCATCTCAGGATGTGGCAGCTTCAGAACAAACAAAAGAAAACTGAGGTAGGGGAGTTTTGCACTTCAAAAACAAACATAGATTAGGGAAGGAATAGTGTGAGCTTGATACATACCTCCAAATCTCTCTTTGCTTTGAATGGCTGCTTTGTTTCCTTGAAAAACTGTATTTTTAGCAGTGGATTACAGGAATACCACTGCACAGATCTGTCTGAAACCTGGCACAAATAAGCACCTCCAGGGCATCTGTAAGGTCTCAAACTTACATGTTTGTCTCATGAAAAATGAGAAAGTTATAGCACTTTGCTTTGAGTAGTTTGCCAGAAAAATCGTATTTTTAGCAGTGGATTACAGGAATACCACCGCACAGAGCTGTCTGAAATTTGGCAGACATGAGCACTTCTATAGCATCTGTAAGCTCTCCAACATTCATGTTTCTATCTTGACAAATAAAAAAAGTTATAGGTGTTTATTGTTTCTAATGCAAGTCTATGGGAAAATGAAAAAAAAAACAAACCCGAATCTCGATTTGGAAATCCGAATCTCAACTTGGATTTGGATCCGAGGCGGGGCAGACTGGGTCTGAACCAATCCGAAGTGAATTGGGCTGAATTCAGAAGGTCCAAATTGGGATCCGAAGCAAATCAGGTCCATGCACAGCCCTAATTAATCTGTTGCTCTATAGTAAGAACCCAGATAAGTAGTATAGGTTTGTAGGCTAAACATGAAACTCAACAATGTTTCCACCAACAAAGCTATTTTTGTCTCTGGAACTGGGAGGGTCCAATTCCCCCTCCCCCTGTGCACCCTCAGAATATGTTCTGGAGGATTGGGAGACCCTCCAGAACAGTTTGGGGGCAATCTGCTGTGGGGATGAGACTGGGAAAAAGTCCTGTTGTAGAATGGACATCTATTCATGCAATGTTGGCTTCTGCCCTCAGTCGGTATTCATCCCTGCATAGGCAAAGTGAAACTTCTTCCCATATTTAATATATCCCAGTTTAATTTTACATACAAACTTTGTTTATGAATTGCTTTGTACCAATGGATGAGGCCTTCTTATGGATTTGTTTGGTGTTCTTCATCTGAAGAAAAATAATCTATTTAGATTTTAAGAGCCATACTTTGTATTTATCACTTTTCAAATTAGCAGAAATACTAAACATATCATTTTATAGCTTTTAAAAGAAGGCAAATGCAATTGGTAAACATTTCCTTTGCAAAAGCAATGTAATAAGAATTTGCTGTCAAAAATATTCAAAAGAAAATGAGAGTTTTTCCATGTGCTATGTGCCTGGGTCTTTTAAAAATTGATTCCCCCGCTTACCCACCCCCTTTTCCTTTGCTGATAAGTGAGATATCTTTAGAACTGTAAACCAGCATTCTGGAAAACAGTTTTACTCAGTATGTATGGCACTCCAACTTAAGTAATATAATTTATGTAAAATTGGCTTGAACGTGACAGCAGTTACTTTTAGAAACTCTTGAAAGAAAAACAGTTCCATGTTACCCATTTCTTCACATGCACATTTCCAAGATTGGAGGGTGTTTTTTAAAAAATAATAATAAATAAATAAGAAACCTGTTTATCATGAAAAGCCTTGCCTTGCATCAAGAAATAGTCCTGATGCTACTTACACAAAGTATTGTAGAAACAAAACAACATGCCCTCACAAAACATGAATGCACAAATGGCCCTTGTTGCCCACTAAAGAACTGTGATGTGAAACAAAGAACTCTCTCTCTCTCTCTCTCTCTCTCTCTCTCTCTCTCTCTCTCGTAATTGAGAAAGTAACCAGGGCTGAGACAAAACCACTTGCCTTGTGTCATGTCAGCTTTCATGAACGTCAAAAAAGTGTCTCTTGTTTGTGCAAATCCTAGCATACATTTCAAACACAGGCTGAATGCATTCAACCAATTGACCAAGTTGTTTCGGTGGGGAAGCTTGGGCGCTTCTTAAATCTGTCCTGAAATGTGCAGCAGGATCTACTACACTACTGCTTTATAACAGTTTGTAACAGCATTGACAACTGTTGGGGCCCAGAACACATGCCATGTACTGATTTCAACCCGTTTTCAAAATGTTATATCCTGCTTGGTGTAGATCTGGCCATGGACAACCACAGACAGGGCCAGCCCTACGATTAAGCAAAGTGAGGCAACCTCACGCAGCAGATGCTAGGTGAGGGTACAGCGGCAGCCCCCTGGCTGCTGCCCTGCCTGAGCCCCCTGGGTTTTCTTCTCTGTTGGAAGACAGACTGTGAGGCCTGGCTTGCACCCCCTTAAACTGGCTTGCTGCCCTCAGATATGGTGGAGCATGCTAGTGCATTGCCAGTACGGAAGGAAAATTAAATGGTCTGTACACTCAGCTTCAGTACGTGGAATGGGGAAGGGCTGACATCTTGCCGTTCACCTCAGGCAACAAAATGTCTTGGTTCAGCTCCGGTTGTGGCTGGCTTTGTCGTATTCTGGGATCGCTGCAGCTCCACCCCTAGTTACTAGTTATGTACATTGGTGCACTATTTTTCTCACTACTTCCAGGTTTTGTTGTTCATAAAAGTAGACAGATTAATATTGGGGTCTCCAGCATGGTGCCCCAAGATACGTCCTTTGGCACCCACCAGGCTTTGTCCCTCCTCAGCGCCTGTTGACCCTTTAAATATTGTTTTAGATTTTTTTAAAAAAATGGAGAAGGTAAGCAAGCTGGAAGGCGAAGTGAACCCCAGAAGTTAGGTTTAGGATTATTTAGAAAATAAAAATGTCATGTAGCTGCAGCCCAGCAAGAAGGGGGGGGGGAAAGGGGGTAAACTGGTGGTGGGGAGCATGTGTGTGGGATTAGATGAGGTGGAGGAGAGTGAGGGGCGGATTTATCCCTGTACTCTGTGTTTGTTGTCTGTATCTGTGTGCGGGTTTCTCTGATATCGCCAGTTTGCCTTCTGTGAAATGGCTATTCTGTTGAACTTTGTGTGGGAAATTATGTGATTTGGCATTTGAGTCTCAGAACCCATCTTTGCCTTCTACTCAGTTGTTTGGTTAGGTTACTTATCTCTGAGCCTAAGCAGTTTGCATTATGTGAAATGGGTGTTTGACCAGAAAACTGGATTTAAAGGAGTCGTTTCGGAGCTCATACTCCTCCACTGCCTCCTGGGCAACTTGTTATTCTTTTAGCCTCACCATGTTGCCTTCTGGGAAATGTGGGTTTTTTTATTGACCTTCCCTACTTTATGGCAGCCATTTTGTGAGATGTGTCCACCAAACCAAAAATGTTTGGGACTCCTCGTTTAATCTTTTCTCATCCTTAAAAGTTTATTTATACTGATAATAGTGTTGCTTCAGAGAGGTCAATAAAACATTTCCCCTTCTCTTTGAAGTTGTTCTCTTAGAAAATGTGTGTGTTTTTAAAAAGACGTTTGTAGTGCTTTTAAGCCTACGTGGGTAAATTCACAAAGTAAAAAAACAAAATTAATCACATATATAGCATACACACCCCACCCAGGCCTCTTATCACACAACACACTGAACTCTAACTGTAGAGATGACTACAGTTGCTCTCCTTTTTTTCCCTTTCTCCTCCTTCTTCAATCCACAAACCTACCATAGTAAAATTGTTATTCTGTTAAATACTAGAGTAGTGGCATATGATTAAATCCACATTGGGATGCTTTTCCGTCAATAATGCATCCCCTGGGCTAAACGGGTCTGATCTTACTGAGAGTAATGTTTTAAATATTATCCACTAATATAGCTTCATTTCTCACTCAGAATCCAATTTCTATTTATGCTACTCTGAGGTTACAAGAACCATCTGTTTTCTCAGGCCAGTTCAGTAGCTCAGTGTAGAACTATGGACATTTATGCTGATTTGAGGTAATCTATCATTTACCCACTTGTTCCATACAAAGCCTGTTATTGAAATACATTGCTGTGGCCCTGAATGGTTTTCATCTGCCTTGTTTCAGTCTAGGATTTCCATTACATTTCTTGCATTGGCCCTTTGATTCTGATCACTGTTTCGATTCCCACCAGATTTGATGTTAACTACTGAGATTTAGTGCACATCTGATGTGGGAATGTAGCATAATAGGCCCTCAGGTATCTTTTAAAGGAAGGGCAGGGTTACTTCACAGACAAAATGACACTAGATACCCTTTGGCCCCCTCCACAAGAATGCGCCTTTGCGCCTGGTTCCGCGATTATGCGCATTATCGCGGAGGCGCATTTACTCACAATCCCTCTGCACGGGAGGCGGCGAGAAGCGGCGAAGCGCATTAAAAGATGCCCAAAAAGCGCTTTCCAGGTAGTTAATGCGCATAATCGCTTGTTCACACAGCGAAAATGCGCTTTAACGGCCGGAGCAAAATAAAAGTCGCTATTTAACGCGCGTTCGAAAATGCGCATTATCGGGGAGATAACGCGCCTGTACGCCCGTTTTGCGCTCCGCTGGTGTGTAGGTAAAATTTATAATGAGCCTTCAAGGCTCATTAAACGCCCCGTGTGGAGGAGGCCTTTGTCAAAGATTTGGCTGACTGGCTGAAATTAGAGCTGAAATGAAATTTCTCTGAAGAGATATTTCTGGATTTTTCTTTCTTTCTTCTTCCCTACAAAACAGAGGAACATTTCCCCAAATATTCTTCATCCTTTTTTTTGTTGTTGTTGGATGCTGTTTTCCCTATAGTATCCCAGAATGACACTGTGCGGTTACCTGGAAACCCCAAGGTGGCTCTATGGTTGTGCTGTGTTGATTATATGACACAGCAGCCACCTCCAAGCTATCGCGGGGCTTTCCAGAGAAGTCCTGCTTTTTAAAAGTCGGGGACTTATCCTGACTTTTCAGGATGGAGTGTGGTGAACATGGCCCTTTGGCCATCTAAACGCACTTCATCCTCGATGTGGAGGTGTGGCCGGGTGCATGGAGCCCCTTGAGTGGTCCGGGCCGAGGGGAGGGGGCAGGCCCAGCTTCCAGAAACCCTGTGCTTTTGCTACTGCACTGGGATTAGCTACAGCCACCCCGATGCAGCAAAAGTGTGCGGTTTAGATTATTGCGGTGGCAACCTGCTGCCATATAGGCAACCTCTATGTTTGGGGCACTGTGGAAAATGTAAAATGATGGCCAGATTAAATTTAATTTAAAGTATGCAAACCAATGCATGTTTAGATGGGAAAGGTATCCTACAACACCGAACGTTCCCCAGCAGTCCAGGGGCCAATTCCTCCCTGCCACTACCGTGCCAACGAAAAAGGGAAAATAAAACTGAAGTCATGGTTTGCCACTCTGAAGGCTTCAAGTGTCATTTTTAACTTTAAAAAACAAGCTAAAATTGTCTGTTCTAAGCATCTGTAGCTGCTACGGGGGCTTAGAACAGATAAATCATCATGTTTTCAAGTTGAAATTGTCCATTCAAAGTCTCCATAGAATTTCACTGCCAAAATTCAGCACCAAATTCTGACTTTGTTTTAAGAAAAAAATTGATGAGGAAAAAACAGGCATGGCAACAGGTGGCACAGACCATACTGGGGGGGGGGGGGGTAGGTGGGGGCTGCATGTGGCCTGTGGGTTGCCCAACTTTGCTCTAAAAAACTATTCACATATCTATATACACAATTTGATTTCTCAGCACTTGATTGCTCAGTGTGTGATGACCAGCAAAGGCTGAATGTGTGAACCACTGACTCAACTGAAAAGCAGTGTGTATGAGGGAAGGCAGTACCAAGTTTGATTTGGAGTTGAAACTAGCAAGTTCACCTGTAGGGTTTTTTTTCTTGAAACACACTTATATTGTGGTAACACATTTTTTAGATTGTGCTAATGCAGTCTCCCTAGCTGCTCTTTCCTCGGCTTTCTTGAAAAGATCACATGGGTGATCCCACCCAGTGAGGGACTTGAGTGATGTCACATGCTATTGTTATTAGTAGATAAAATCATGTTGCTTGACAGAACCAATGAAATTTGGCTACATAGAACTGAGTAGGGGTGTGCACCGGATCGGGTCCAATCCACGAACTGGACCCAATCTGGCCGAAATCGGATAAAATTATCCGATTACGATCCCCGCATCTGGATCATCTGATCTCATCCGATCCAATCTGAAAGGACCCCCCCCCCACTCACGCTCCTTACCTGCCAGGGCCGACCACTGCCATCCGCTGGTACCTTCTACTGAGAAACTGGCTTCATGGCTAGCCTCTCAGTAGCATGCCGGGTGATTACATTTCTCAGTAGAAGGGGCCAGTGGATGGCAGCGGATGGCAGTGGACTGCAGCGGACGGCCCTGGCAGGTAAGGAGAGTGAGTGGTGGGGAGGGGGCTTACCTGCCAGGGCCATCTGCTGCCATCCGCTGCCACCCATGGGCAGGTAAGGAGCATGAGTGGGGGCAGGGGGAGGGCCCCCCTTACCTGCTGGGGCACCGGTTTCCATCCACTGGTCCCGTCTACTGAGAAACAGGCTTCGCGGCCTAATTCTCAGTAGAGCGACAGGTTCACCTGGCGCTCTACTGAGAACTAGGCTGCGAAGCCTGTTTCTCAGTAGATAGGACCAGCGGACAGCAGCGGGCGCCCTGACAGGTAAGGAGCATGAGTAAGGGGGAGCTGGGGAGCCCGCTTCCGTCCGCTTCCGTCCGCTGGTCCCATCTACTGAGAAACAGGCTTTGCGGCCTAGTTCTCAGTAGAGCGCCGGTTCATGACATCATCACCTGGCGCTCTACTGAGAACTAGGCCATGAAGCCTGTTTTTCAGTAGACAGGACCAGCCGATGGCAGCAGACGGAAGTGAACGGCCCTGGCAGGTAAAGAGCATGGGGGGGAGGGACAGGGAGGGGGGAGTTGGGCCCCCCACTCACCCACCCCCATGTTTTCTTCATACGCTTGCATCGGGGGAAAGCTTTCTTTCCCCCAATGCAAGCCTATGGTGAAAACACCTAAAATGGTGTCTGATCCGAAAATCAGACTTCCGATTTTTGGATCGGGATCGGGTTCGATCTGATCCAAAATGCCTTCGATCTGATCTGACATGCCAACCCCAGTTCCGATCCCAGTTCTGATCCGATCCGGGGGGGTCCATGCACATTTCTAGAACTGAGGGTAAATGAGGGCAATTGAGAGAGAATGCAATTTAAATTGCAGAGGAGTTGCAGTTTAGGAGTAGAGTACATGGTTTGCAGACAGAAAGTTCGAGATTCAATTCCTGATGTCTCCATTTAGATCTGTGAAAGACTGCCTTCCGAAACTTTAGACATGGTCTTACACAGCTTCATTAGATGA
This sequence comes from Anniella stebbinsi, assembly GCA_029215795.1. NCBI lineage: Eukaryota > Metazoa > Chordata > Lepidosauria > Squamata > Anniellidae > Anniella > Anniella stebbinsi. The sequence continues at coordinate 5,488,655 of JARDYH010000006.1, forward strand.
TGGAACAAGCAAACATTTTAGCAACAAGCATTTTTAAAAAATCACCAGAAGGGAGGTATTTTTCATCTGCCAGGGGTGGGGTTACCCTGAATGGCAGCCTAGAACTATTTTAAATTAATCAATAAAAGAAATAAATACTGCAAATCATTCATAATAAATAGTGGATTGAGTTAAATCGAAGCAATTTAACAATTGATTTAAATCAAGTTTGCCATCGATACAACTTCATATATTTTGTAACAATGGAAGGAATTTGACCACAAAATCATGTTAATTTAAAATGAAATGGTGCATTATTTATGTTGCTTTGTTGTATTTCATTCTTGCAACCAGGCCTTGTATCTCTGTATTCATGATTTGCAGCCATGCCATTTTGTGGGGAATGTAGAAACCTGAACACTAGACAACCTTGTCTTCTCTTCCTTTTTTTCTAGTGTGACTTTTTTCTGCTTCATTTTGCACTGGCATAGCCCCATACTCACAAAAGAAGAAGCAGACAAAACATGAAATATCCATGTCTTATGGGGAAAAGTATGGTGTGATAGTTCCTGGGCAAACTAGATCATGAGGTGAAAATAAAATGCCTCTATTTCATTGGTAGAGTGTAAAGAATCATATGCAAGACATTATCAAATTAGTTCTTCATGTATATATCAATCAGTCAATTTGTATAGAAAAGCCTCCACTAACTCAATGTATCTGATAGAAGCACCGATTCAGACACTGACTGATTAACTATAGAGCTAACACACTGCTATTCAGAGAAACTTGCTATTCACAATTTAAAATAAATAATTTTAAATGTTATTTAAATTACCCCCCAATGTATTTATTATTATTATTTTTAAAAAAACATAATAATAATAATAATAATAATAATAACAACAACAACAACAACAATAACAACATATTAATCAACCCTTATGGTTATCTACCCAGATGGTTGGGAACTTTCAGCAAAACCTGAAGGTTTCAAAGCTGATGTGAAGTTTCTGTCAACGGTGTTAGATCTGGGATGACACATTCACTTATGCAAATCATTACTTGACACTGCAGTTATCAAACAGAATTTGTATGTGGCAGGATTTGTATGCGCAATCCTTAAATGTCTTTGCCTGTCCGCTCCATTCCTGCCAATGTAACCCCTATAGACTAACTGGTTTAGTCCCTTAGCCAGAGTCCTCACTCAGAGGGAGAAGAAATAACAAAAAGAATCAGTTTGTTTTGATGAGAAGTTGAATGATGGAGAACTGATTTATGGCTCTTGTCACTTTGTATAAGGTAAACTGAACTGATATTTGTATTCAGCAGAATTGCAAGGGGATGGGGAATCTCTCTCTCTCTATTGTATCTTTGTTATTTGTTATAATGACATTATTATTGCAGGGCTAGCACCTTGAATGGCAATGAGTTACTGATTCTGGATTGTCCTGTAGTTTAAAGTTAAGGAATCTACAAAGGGACTACTGAAGTATCCAACATCTTGAGAAGCCAAAGACACTTTGGGACTATCCTATTGCAAAGTTGCAAGCAAGAAATTCATATTTTTGTTTGGACTCAAAGGGACTAATTATTGCATTTTTTTGTATTGGGAAATTGTTACATGTTTTGTGTAATTTAATGCTTACTAAATACATGTTTGTTCAAGTTGTATTTTTGCAAGTTTTATTCTGATTAAGCCCCACAGGACCCACATAAATAGACGTTATACCAACACAAATTACCCCCTGCTACTATGTCATACTTTTTTTTAAAAAAAAAAAAGGTGGGGGGGAGTCTTCACTTTTCAAAATAAATTTCTTGAAAATGTCTGGCCAATGTTGGCAAACTACCATCCACATGCATTGTAGTCAAAGAAACCATACCTGTCCTATTGACTAGAAATTGTTTATGGAATTATTGTTAGTTTTACTGTTTTCCTCACTATTATTAGAATAATGGTAATTCAAATCCAATAGTCTTGGTTAGATGAGAGGTTGATTCTCTGGACAGGCATTTGCGTTTGTTGTTTTTCAAATGTAGATAGATGCAGATATTCAATTAAAATTGTTGCCGTGTGCGGCTTTGCTCAGGCAACAGCATGCTGGTATCTGCAGGTTGTAAACTAATGTCGCTAGTTCCAGATCATCATGTCTCCATTTCATTTGGGACATCTGCGAGCTAATGGGGAATCATGAAATGATGCTCTGAACTCTGTGCAGTGATGGCTCCCTGCTGAAGAATTTAAGCGTATACACTGCACAGCTGTTAGTTTTTCCAAGCGGTTGTCATCTGAGACATTCAGGTATATGCTGAGGTGACAAAAGACGTTAGCATCCACATTATACAATAAAAAAGAATATCCAGCTGGGTGGATTTGTAAACTCTTTTAGGCTGTTCGTATCTTTCAATTTAAGGTAGCTGAGTGGAAAAAGTCCTAATATTCAGCCCTCAGAAACAGTACAGTTCTCCGATGCCTCTGATCCACATGAACTACCAAAGCTGCTGGAGCAAGATAGATTAAAAATAATAATAATAAAAAATGCTTTTTTTTAAGTGAAAAGATTTTCTTTTTAATTTTAGTATTTTAAAACTGTGTTAAAACCTTACTTATTATGCATCCCTTAAAAAGAACTTGCTTCAAAATGTAATAGGACAGACACGAAAGAAATAAGCATGTTAAAATCTACGCTCTTTGGATTGGATCCATGCTTAGTCATGCTTAGAGGTGACCCATTAAAAGCAATGGGTTTACTTAAGTACAACTAAGGCTACAGGCCTATACCCACTCCTAGGCTCTGCAGAAAGTTCTGCATCAATGTCCTCCCCAGAACTCTAATGTTGGGAGAGGTGACAAAGTGGCAGATTGGGGGCATGACATGGGCAGATCGGGAGAAGCTTTAGATTCACAGGATCCAAAGCTCTCCGAGTCCATGAACCTCCTGCCCCCTTACACACACCACAGCGAGAAATTTACATCCACTCTAAGACTGGCATAAACACTTTCCTCTAATTGTTCACAATGGAAGGGAAATAATTGGTGGGTGGAAAAAAAAATCTTAAGATGGCAAGGAGAAGAACACCATTCCTCCCTGCTGGCAGGAGCCCAGTAGAGCTTTCAATATCTCGGATGCTTGGCCTCAGTGGTCTGACTCTACAGGTAGGATTGTCCTGCCCAGCTGGATCCAACTCATAGAGTGTCTTTAGATGAGTGTTTTATTGCACACACATGACTGGCCACTCACGGATGTTCACGGGACATTTTGACGACACAGCAATCCTCCTGCGTGTCTCCTGCTTCTGTTGTTTTTCGCACTACAAAAGAAGACCCAGGAAATCCATTTATACTTGGTTCTGACGATAATTGGTGCCATTTCCTGCTTTGTGCAGGAGAAGCTGTGCTATAAAAACTCCCACTGAATGGGCCACGTGATCGCTACTTGCTTCCTTTTTCTTCCTTGTGTGAAGAAAGATGAAGCTGCTCATCCCTATTGTGGGACAGAAGCAGGAGGCAAAACGATGGTAGGGAAACATGATCCCTTCCCCGTCTGAAAATGCTCATAATCTCTAAAAGCTGATTCCACTATATTCTATCAAACAAAGTGAATTAAACCAAGGGCAGAAAAACTTTTTGAGGCCAGTTATGACTCAATAGTCATGTATTGTATTTATTTCGCTAATAATGAATATGTAGGCACTAATAACCAAACAGCATGGGCCTCTTTTTGCCCAGTAACTTACCAGCCTTTGTTTTTGGAATCAACAAAAGATCTGGAAGAAAACTCTGGTCTTGAAGTAAGGGGCCTTGTTTTGTGTCCTTACATGTTTGAAACGTGATCCATGCTGAATCCTTAATTTCACAGGTGCTCCTAAGAGCGTCATCGGATGAGTGTTTTATTGCACACTAGTAGTTACTGCCCACTTATGGAAGTTCACCAGGCCTTTTGATGATGAAGTCTGCCTCTCCCACATCTCCTGCTCTTTCATGCCTTCTTTCCATCACAAAATAGACCCCAGCATATCCGATCCTTTTTTAAAAAAAATGAAATGTCCCACTATTTCCCGCTGTGTGCAGGAAATGTGCCACAATAAAAAAATGGCCACTGAATGGGCCACGTGGTCATTGTTTACTTCCTCTTTCTTCCCCTGTGTGAGGAAAGAGGAAGTATGGTGGAACAGAAGCGGAGGGAAAACGATGGTAAGGAATCATGATTTCCCCTCGTCTGATGATGCTCTAAGACTCTATTAGGCAGATACGCGTGAGACCTGCTACAAAATGTTGCAGTATAAGTACTCTTGTTCCAAGTTCTATCCATTCCCTCTTCTCCATTCTGCGGCCTCTCCCCGTTGTTGTTTTCTTTTTCAATCCCCAACAGCCAGCATTCATTTCCACTGAACATGCTGTCCTCTCAATAAGGGTTTCCCCCACCTACTAATGATGTTTTTTGTACTTTGCAAACCTCTGGGTTCCCCCAAGCCTGCTAAGCACTCATCTCTGGTGCTGTTTTGGCTATATAAGAATCCATATTCAGAGGACTGAGTTGGCTATAAATGCATACAATAAATTCAATGATGCAAAATTACTTTAGGATTCCAGTCACAGTTGTAGTTTGGCCCTAAATCAGTCTTCTCTTGTAACTCTGACATGTGCTTGATGAGTGAGGAGGGGCACATTTTGAACAGGGAATGCTAAATCAGGGTGGGGGAAGGAAGCATTGTGCTAACTCCCAAAAGTGTGAACTTGCATGCATATTAAGATAACCCACAAAGGCTCTCTTGCATGTCCCAAATATGTGTTTCCTTGGGATGACAGGGAGGCTCTTTTCTGTTGTTTCACTTAGGCTCTGTTTTGGGAGACCTATCTTTCCTCCTCCTCATTGGTTTTTCACTGCAGTGTTAAAACTTTCCTTTTTAGGAAAGCTTCTGGCCTTTAGAGACTTGGGTGTACGCCTAGCTTTTTCCGCTTGCCTCTCCATGGTGGCTTTAGCTGGACTTTTTTTTTTAAAGTAAATAAATTGTATAATCTCACTGGCGGAATATTTTATCTGATGTTTTTAAATTATTTTAAGGTTTGTGCTGCTTGCTTTTAACTGTTTGGACCTGATGGAGTTTTATCTGATTTTTGTTTTCCTCATAGTATTTTGTTTCAGTGCTTTTTAAAAATTGTTTTTTTAATATATATATATATATATATATATATATATATTATCTTTGTTGAACTCCTTGAACTTTTAAGAAGAAAGCCAGGACATCAAAGTTTTAAGTAAGGAAATAGTTTGCATTGAAGGAATGAACATTTTTTTTTTGCCCTGTTTTGCAAATCAACAAAACAAAGATTCATTTTACAAGGGATGTTTTGTGTGTGTGTATATATATGAAGAGTGCCCCTTGCATTGGGCTCAGCTTGAACTTTCCACTTCATTCTTTCAATATTCCTAACCATAACCTGGTTTGTTATATTTGATATACTACTTATTTACTCAGGGTTTTTTTTTCCTTCCAGCAAGATAAAGTAAGGATAAGAAAACAGTATCAAGGGATCAATAATATCCACTAAAAAGGGTTCCACAGAGTGAACAAGTGAAAAATAATAGACCAAACATGAAAACATGAAGGCAATTAATTAGACCCTTCTGGTCAAAAGTATTCAGGCAGGACTAAAATGTGTTTGCAAAGATGTCAATTGTACAGTGCAAGTAAATATATTATCAATAACTGGAATGTTACCAATGTTTACATTCTTCACTCCAGGATTTACTGAAATGTAGTTGGGAGCTGGACCTTTTCTTGAAGGCACTGGATAACACACATTGCTTGCTTCTTCCTTCTTGCTTTGAAAGAGCTTGTAAGGTGTGCTTAATATATTTGCTAGCCTTTTGTGTGTGCTTTGGCAGTTTGTGTGGCGGGGCTTTGGCAGGCAGATCCATAAGCAAAGGCAGTTGAATTACATAGACAGTGGCTGGGTTCATACAACACGACAACCTACACTCAAAGTTGAGTATAGGTTGAGTGTGGGTTATCATTGAACCATGGGTGTTGTGTTTTGTGACGTGCTAACAAATCATGATTTGTTAACCACAAACAACCCTTCAGTTCACAACCCAACAGCAAACCATGGCTGAATTCAGACAACACAATAGTCAATGGTGGGGTAATAATCAACTTTACAGTTGTTCATCTAGGGGGTACTCCCCACACAACATGGTAATAAATAACCAACTGTGCTGTGGATTAGGATCAGCGCTGAGTTGACTATGGCAGCATTTGGATGACATGATAGTCAATACAACTGACGATGGTCCCCCCCGCAGTTGCTTATTGTGTAGTCCAAATTCAGCCCATGTCTTCTTTTCATGGGTTGTTTGTGGTTAACAAACCATGGTTTGTTAGCATGGCTGGGTTTACACAACATAGCAACCCATGGCTCAACAACAACCCACACTCAAACCATACTAAACCTTGAGTGCAGGTTATCATGTTGTGTGAACTTAGTCAATGTGTATTCCATCTGGACAAGTATGGGGCATTTCTCTCAAGCACTTCCACTATAGTATAGTGTAGTATAGTATAGTATAGTATAGTATAGTATAGTATAGTATAGTATAGTATAATTGCAGGCACTAAACTAGAGTGACCAGATACAAAAAAAGGCAGGGCCCCTGCAGCTTTAACAGTTGTGATGAAGAGGGGATTTCACCAGGAACTAATTGCATACAAATGACTCCTGCTGAAATTCCCTTTTCTCTACAACTATTAAAGTTACATGAGCCCTGTCCTCCTTTTCATATGGTAAGCCTACTCTGGAGTCACAACTAAGATGGAGGCTGGAAGGAAGCCATGTCTCCAGCCTGTTGTCATAGCGTCAGACACTTCACAGATGAAAATAGAGACATTGGGGCACAATTCTATGCAAGTTTATAGAGAAAGAAGTCTATGGCTGTCTGGGGAATGTTGGGAGATGTAGGAGTATTTTTGTCTAAACATGCTTTAGGACTGTGCCTTTAAGTACTTGTAGCAGCTGTTCTTACAACAAGGATCACTGCCTGCTATTATCAATTTTGAAATCATTTCCCCAGCTGATGTACACTGTATTCATTTACCTTGAAATTGCCACTGCTGGACTGATTCAAAAGTGAAGATGGTAATTATAATTTTGGTTAAAAATATAGAAAAAAACATGACATATCTGTGATATGCTTATAATTAAATATTGTATATTTTTTTATGGTTACAAGTTCAGAATGAACCTCACCAGGGCCAGATCTACACCAAGCAGGATATAACATTTTGAAAACTGTTTGAAAACGGTGTATGGAATGTGTCCTATGCATAGGCTGACCATATGAAAAGGGGGACAGAGCTCATGTACCTTTAACAATTGTAGAGAATAGGGAATTTCAGCTGTTGTCATTTGTATGCAATTAGTCCCTGGTGAAATTCCCTCTTCATCACAACTGTTAAAGTTGCAGGGGCCCTGCCTTCTTTTGTATATGGTCACTCTAGTATAGTGCCTGCAACTTTAACTGTTGTGATGAAGAGGGAATTTCACCAGGAACTAATTGCATACAAATGACCATGGCTGAAATTCCCTTTTCTCTACAACTGTTAAAGTTACATGAGCCCTGTCCTCCTTTTCATATGGTCAGCCTACCTATGCATGAACAGTTGTCAATACTGTTATAAAGCAGTAGTGTGTAGATCCTGCCCAACTTTAGAATGTAAAATAGGGTGACCAGATAAAATCCAGGTCAGGGCTCATGTAACTTTAACAGTTGTAGACAAAAGGGAATTTCAGCTAGTGTCATTTGTATGCAATTAGTTCCTGATGAAATTCCCTCTTCATCACAATGGTTAAAGTTGCAGGGCCCCTGCCTTCTTTTGTATATGGTCATTCTAGTATAGTGCATGCAACTTTAACTGTTGTGATGAAGAAGGAATTTCACCAGGAACTAATTGCATACAAATGACACTCGCTGAAATTCCCTTTTCTCTATAACTGTTAAAGTTACATGAGCCCTGACCTGGATTTTATCTGGTCACCCTAGAATTTCAGCCAGTGTCATCTGTATGCAATTAGTTCCTGGAGAAATTCCCTCTTCGTCACAACAGTTAAAGTTGCAGGTACTATACTAGAGTGACCATATACAAAAGAAGGCAGGGCCCCTGTAACTTTAACTGTTGTGATGAAGAGGGAATTTCACCAGGAACTAATTGCATACAAATGACACTGGCTGAAATTCCCTTTTCTCTACAACTGTTAAAGTTACATGAGCCCTGTCCTCCTTTTCATATGGTCAGCCTACTTATGAGGCAGGTGCTCCTGCGGGCTACCAAATGGAGGGACTAACAGGCCGCAAAGATGCCTGGTTGGGTCTGCCAGAAATCCAGCCTCAACACTCCTGACAGGACCATGTTCTATAGTACCTGCTCTCAGATGAACTGCTACTTTCCGTTTTCGGATAACCTAGGGTGACCAGATAAAATCCAGGTCAGGGCTCATGTAACTAACAGTTGTAGAGAAAAGGGAATTTCAGCCAGTGTCATTTGTATGCAATTAGTTCCTGGTGAAATTCCCTCTTCATCACAACTTTTAAAGTTGCAGGGGCCCTGCCTTCTTTTGTATATGGTCACTCTAGTATTGTGCCTGCAACTTTAACTGTTTTGATGAAGAGGGAATTTCACCAGGAACTAACTGCATACAAATGACACTGGCTGAAATTCCCTTTTCTCTACAACTTTTAAAGTTACATGAGCCCTGACCTGGATTTTATCTGGTCAGCCTAATCAGTGTTCATGTTCATTTATTTATAGGTTGGTTCAGTGGAGACAAGACACATCCACTATTGCCACTCAGAAGTTGTAGACCAGACATGGGGGAAGAGGTTGAAACCTGAAAAACAGCAGCTCTAGTAACTCATCCACATTAACCACATTTTTAAAAGGCATCTTCGATATCATCCCAGAAGGTGAAATAGGAAGCATTGCTTCCCAGGAACAGATATCAGAAAATCTGAATTGCCTTTGATGAATAGGAACCATTGGAGCATATATGCTTTATTAGTAATAATGTGGTTCATTTATTTTAAATTTTGCTCATTAATTATTAATTTGTGTTTTTAATTTTGCAATTTTCAATTATGTATTTATCTCATTTTTTATATATTTTTAAACCAAAGTGAGTTTACTGTTTGTGTGTCTCTGTATAAAATTCTTGGAATGCAAATTAGTAATTACTTGAGAATGAAACCTTCTGGTGCTGTTGGAAATTATGTTGGGCAATCTTTACAGAATATCCTTTTTCTATAATTATATTTAATGTTTTGGTTTGTTTTAAACTAATTTAATTAGCCTCTTTTGTTTCCGTTACCTTGTTTTGGTCATTATTACAGCTGCAAACCATAACCTAGGTTCATACAGAAAGGAGGAGGGAGGATTTTATGAATGGGATTGATTAGGAGCCTATCTACACTACTGCTTAAACCATTTTAAAGCAGTAGTGTAGATAGGCTCTAGGAATCAGGCATCCATGTGGATGACTAAGTTTATACAGTATGTTCCACATACAATTCCAACCTGCCTGGTCACTGAGGTCATCAGAGGACATGCTCCTGGTGTTTCCACATGAACCTATGGTCTGTTTAGAGTCCACCAGGAGAAGAGCCTTCAGTGTAGTGGCCCCCTTTCTTTGGAACTCCCTGCCTCTGGTGGTCAGGCAGGCAACAACTCTCTGTTGCTTCTGGCACCTCCTGAAATCAGTTCTTTTCCAGGAAGCTTTCCTTAAATGACAGCCATGGCTTTTATTGGCATTATGTTTTTTGAAAAAGTATAATTGTAATTATATTTTACTCTTTGTATCGTTTACTGTTTTACTTCTTATGTTCACTGCTCTGGAATCTGTTTCAGATATGGAGCGGCATACAATTCTTTATGAAGAAGAAGAAGAAGAAGAAGAAGAAGAAGAAGAAGAAGAAGACAATTGTGCAAAGAGGGTTGCTCCATGTAGGAACTAACTGCTGGATGAATATAAGTTGAGACTATATTAAGGGAGGCACGGCAGTGCCTCCCTTTTTAAGGGCGGTCAGTAAAAAACACGTCCCACCATGTTAAAGTGATAATTGGGGAGGGGTCATTCTAACAGCCATACGATCGAAAATGTTTCACCAAACTCTCTGAAATTTACAGGTGCCAGAAAGAAATGTTTGTTTTACATTACCTGAAAATTTCAAGAAGATTGGTGAAAGACTGAGGGAAGGAGAGCAGTTTAAAGTAAAAAGATTAAAGAATCCCCTGAATCTGAAACTGAAAATTGAACTCAGGGGTTGCGACCATTTTTGCGCAGCTGTCCTTACCTTCAGGGAGCCTTATTCATTACTTCCTCCCATTCTAGTGTAGGTGGAACTGCTTTTCTTTTTTAAAAAAATCCGCTTAAGTGGATTTTATTAAATTTAAACTGTGCCTCTTTAAGAAATCCGGCGGCCATTTTGATTATGGCACACGTTCAGTAGAGTCTTTCCCCCCTCCCTCCTGCATCAGCTACAATGGCTGCTTCCTCTAGCAAAGACAGTGCTGTAGTCTCTTCTCAGAAGTAAGTTCCATTGACTGAATACAATGTCTTACTCCCAGGTAAGTGTGTAGAAGATTGTAGCCTTTATTTTAAAAAAAACAGTCTGGAACCTTGGAAGGCGGAGAGGGAGAGATGTGAGTGAGAATTCCCTCTCCTTTACAGCACTATAACTCTACAATTAACAACTTGCTTGCATGCTTTGCATGTGTGTATGTTCATTTGATTATGGCTGCTGATCATTAATTTTCATATCAATTCAATCCAAGGCATGTCTACTCAGAAGTTAGTTCCACTGAGTGCAATGAGTCTCATTCCCATTGCACTAGCTTGAAGGGGTGTATGGATTTGGCTGTACTTCTCTTTGAGAGCTCTGTGTATTTAGGGACCAAGGCTTTTTGTAAGAGATGAGGTTAAGCTCCCCCCTCTTTTTCTTTTTTTTAAAAAATTTTTTTTAAAAAGAATTTTTATTCCTTCATTGTTATTATAATTAATAATAATAATTAGTAGAAGTAGTAATACATTTATTAATGTTACATTTATATCCTGCCTTTTTTTCTTCTTGCAAGGAACCTAAAGTGGATTACATAATCCTCCTCCATTTTATCAGAACAACAACCCTGTAGGGTAGAAGAGTCAGTGACGTTCTGAATTCTCTTAGCTTTTCTATTTTTTTTAATCAGGTTAAACAAAACTATTGTGTATTCTTATCTCCAGTACCAACATCTTTGACAGTCTTAATATAGGATTCATTGACCACAGGCTATTTTTAGAGCAAAAATATAAAAATAAAAATCCAAACTTGGATAGATTAAAATTAAATTGAACAATATTTCTAAATACCCACATGGCTATTCTTGGTACTGGGTCAGATGTAGAGATATAAGAGGATGTTCAGACTCCATTTAGTTGATCAGTTGCAAAGAAGCTTCTCTAGTAAGGAGGAAGGGGAAAGCCCTAGACTGATCATTCTTTCAAGTGCCATATCTCCTCCCACAAAAACCCATGAGGTAGGTTAGGCTAAGAGTCTATGACTGGCTCAAAACCATCTAGTGAGTTTCTTCTGCTGCTCACTTTCACAGAAATGTAAAACAAATGTTTGGTAATGTTTGGGTGTATGACATGTTTTACCCTCACAACAACCCTGTAAAATAGATTAGGCTGGAAATTTAGGCCTGGCCCACTATCTATGTCTGTGTGCCTGCCTCTTTCATATATACACACAGAAAGGCATCCTTAGGTTTGTTCTTTACTTACTACATACCATAAACTATGTATGAATAGAGCTGTCACAAATGATGCAATACACTCACTTTTTGCACTTCCTAATACATTTGTTTCCCAACTAACTTACTGCTAATACAGTCATGAATCTAAAACTAAAATATGTTATTTTTATTATAGTAAGATTAAAGAATCCACATACATCAAGTGCAAATCAGAGAACCTACTATTTTTATATTAGTCTTCAAGAATTAGGATTCTTTTCCTAATTACGCCTTACACGGAGGTTGCCTTTTTCACAGCAGCCGGAACAAAATTTTCATCAAACTGTCCACCTCCCCTGCTCCAAACTCTTTCTTGGTCAGTCACTGCTAATTAGCTCAGATCCTGTTAGTGTATATGTGAAATTGTGATTCCCCCAATGTGCATCACTTTACACTGCCTTACATTGAACAGCATTTGACCTTTTCATGGCCATTCTCTTGGTATGCAGAGATCTTTATGGAGCTCCTCACAATCCTCCATTGTTTTAACAAGACAAAATAATTTGGTATCATCACCAAACGTGGCTACATCACTGCTCACTTCCACCCTCATTCTAATATTATGAGAAAGGGAGAAACTGCCTCCCTATCCACTTTCTTCACAACATGCATATAGGAGTGAGCAGTGAGATGGCCGAATTTGCTGCTGACCCAAAAATATTTAGGGTTTTTAAAATGAAGTGAGATTACCAAGAGCTCCAAAAGAATCTCTCCATAGTGTGAAAATGGGCATCAAAATGGCAACAACAGTTCTACGTAAGCATTTGTAAAGTGATGCACACTGGAGCAAAGCATCCCAACATCACATATACACTGATGGGATCTGAGCCTGCAGTGACTAAACAAGAAAAAAAAAACTTGGGAATGTGGTTGAAAGCTCAGTGAAAATGTCAACCCAGTGTGTGGCAGCTGTAAAGACAGCAAACTCCATGTTAGGCATTATAAAAAAAGTAATTGAGAATAAAACTGCCAGTCTCATACTGCCTTTATACAAATCTATGGTGTGACCACACTTAGAATACTGTGTACAGTTCTGGTTAACTATAAAATTTAGTATCACAAGATGTTGTGCTGGCCACCATTTTGGATGGCTTGTCCTCCTTTCCATGTGGTCATCCTATAACATGACACTATTCCCCCTTCTGAAGAGGTCTGGACCTCAGACTACAAAAGACAAAGTGGCAGACCATAATAACAGTGTTTATATGCCCATTGATTTATGAGGCTTCTGCAGGCTACCAAACAGAGAACTATCAGGCCATAAAGTTGCTTAAATGGGTCTGCCAGAAACCTGACCTCACCGTTCCTGTTAGGTCCATGTCCTACAGCAAATGCTCTCAGCTGAACTTGATGGAAACCCATCCTTCATCCCTTGGTTTAATTTACTGACCTCCCCTGGCTGGGCCTTGCAGGGAACAATAGGGTAGACAGAGCAGGCATACATAGCACGCGCAGAGTGCTGAGAGTGGCAAATCTAAAAGCAAATACGTTGCTTTTAAAGAACCAAGGAAATTCAATGGGTCTTTTAAGTAAATATCTATGGATGGAAATGCAGCCCATGCAGGCTTGAAACTTGACCACAAACATGATCACAATCTGCTACTTTAAGATGCAAACAGGAAGAAAAAGCATGTAGCATAAAATGAGCTATAATAATTAATATAGTAAACTGTAACTTATTCTAATTTAGGATATTTTCCTGTATCATCTTGTGTGCTTCCAGAGTTAATCAGGGACTTTTTAGTCCATTAGAATTTTTTTTCAGGTTCTCTCCAAATACAGACACAAAACATGAAATGCTTATTTTCATGAGTCAGTCATAGAAAGCTTTTATTTCTGGACATTGGCTATTGAAAAATTCAAATGAGACCCCTCAGATTTCAAGTGAGAGAGCATAACTTCTGGGATTCATTTATTATTTTGAAAAGTGGGTGCAACACATATCACTAGTTTTGATTTTATATTGGATGTCAAAATGGTGCAACATCCTAGCTGATGCTGGCTGCTTGTCAGCTGTATAATATCCAGTCATCCGTTGCACAAAGCCATGAAATTCATTAAACAAAAAACCTACAGTTTACAAAAACAACATTAAGGCTCCACAGTTTCCAACCAAGCACCAAAAAGCAAGGAAATTGGGAGTTAAGGCTCCCAAGCCTTAACACCACATCTTCCCTAAGGAGGCAGAAAGTGCAAGTGAAATTCTCATTCTCCCAAAGCAGATAAACCATGAGGACAGGATGGAGAATATGATATGCAGAGGTGACTGTGGGGTTGTGGAAAACTGATCACAAACAACTTAGGGCCACCTACTTCTCTTTTTTTGTTTAGAGCAGCCCTTCCCCAACCTGGTGCCCTCCAAAGGTGTTGGACTACAACTCCCATCATTGCAAGACAGTATGTCCCATGGTCAGGCATGCTGGGACTTGTCATCTCAAAAATCTAGATATGCAATTTGATCTGCAGAGGTGATGTGGGGTTGTGGGAAATGATGATGAACAACTTAGGACCAGCTACTTCTCATTTCTTAGAGCATCTCCTTATGTTGAGAGTTGCAACCCAACACATCTGACAGGCACCAGGTTGGCAGATGTTGTTCAAGAAGAAGGGAAGGCAGAATGTAGATCTCCAGATGTTTTAGAATTCAACTTGTAAAAGCCCCTATCAGCATGGGCAGTTGTCAGGAATGCCGCGAATTGATGTCCAAAACATCAGGATAGATCTATTTTCTGCCCACATCTGTACTAAATTATGATGTTTTCCAGCATTAAGATATTTCATCAATCAAGGAAGTACAGAAAAGCTGCATCATTTTAAATAAACTGTATAAACCAAACGAAACAACAATGAATGAATCTTGAATACCTACGGTAATCCGGATAGCCCTTCAGACGTCAGCATTAGTTTTCAACACATGGCATAGGATGTCTGTTTCTTGAATATCAGATAAAGAATTTCTCTTACTTGTTCAGCAGTGTGAGATCAAAGGCAGAGCTACCACCTAATACTTTCATGCATCAGTATTAATTTAAAATTAAGTATGAAATGATTTTTGTCTTCCCCATAACACATAACATGAGAGTTAAAGTGCAACACATCTGGAGAGCACCAAGCTGGAGAAGGTTGACTCCTATACTTGTCTTCTCAGAAGCCAGTGCCACTGAATTCACTAGGGTTTACTCCCAAGAGGTATACGATTGCAAACTAATTTCATGTGAAAGGTGTTCAAGACAGCCAAACTAAACTTCTTCTGCTCCTCTGTCGCTTTGATGAGATGATGTATTGTGGAGGGATTGTGGGGAATGAACAGTATATTTTGTTTAAATACATTTTTAAGAAAAAAAACATTGGTTCTTTGAAGGGCAGGATATTGATCAAAAGTTGGACGTGCCTGGAACATGCTCTGGTTCTAGATCTGTAATGAATAGTGCCCCTTTTGTTATCAAGTGTGCTGCTATATGCGAGATGTGTTTGAGAGATGTGTTTGAGACCCTGTATTTGGTAAGGATATGGAACAGCATTCCCCGTCTTGTTGCCCTCCAGGTGTTTGAGATGACAAGTCCCAGCATTCCTGACCATGGGACATACTGACTTGCAATGATGGGAGTTGTAGTCCAACACCTTTGGAGGGCACCAGGTTGGGGAAGGGCTGCTCTAAACAAAAAAAGAGAAGTAGGTGGCCCTAAGTTGTTCGTGATCAGTTTTCCACAACCCCACAGTCACTTCTGCACATCATATTCTCCATCCTGTCCTCATGGTTTATCTGCTTTGGGAGAATGAGAATTTCACTTGCACTTTCTGCCTCCTTAGGGAGGATGTGGTGTTAAGGCTTGGGAGCCTTAACTCCCAATTTTCCTGCTTTTTGGTGCTTGGTTGGAAACCGTGGAGCCTTAACGTTGTTTTTGTAAACCGTAGGTTTTTTGTTTAATGAATATTTCTAATAGGAGCATCAAGCATAGGTCTCGTATAGCACAATGTGGTACATGTCTACTCAGAAATTTGAATGGGGCTTACTCAGAAGTAACGTGGGTATAGGAATTCAGCTTTAATGCTTTCTTTCCAGTGTTCTTTTTATCTCGTCTACTAACCTCTAGGAATACTGTCTGAAACCCTTTCACTTCGACAATCATCTGGGTGTTTCTTAAAATATTTTTTAATTTATTTGTGATGCTTAAAAAAGCTCAAGTTTTTTCAGCGTTAGTATGGAGAGCTTGGGGAAAAAAAGATTGTAGTATGCTTGTCCTCACCAGTCCCCATAATGTACATCCGAGAATGCGTCATATATAATGGGGTGAATGGCTCACTGAAATAAAAGAGGTCTGGCCAGCTTCTCCTGAACTGGATATGATATTCTTGCACACACATTACTTTTAGTTCAGGGAGTTCAGCAAGACTTCCTCTGCATCTAGTGATCCTTCCCCACCACCTTTACCCATGACTTTTACCCCTTTCCCATTCTCAAAGATAAGGTTCCTTTGTTTGTTTAGGATGGGGTGGGGAGAAAGGATGGGGCCAGGGCTGGGTGTGGGCCACAGCCTAAAGTGAACTAGGAGCCAGGAACCAGAAGTTCCGGGACAAGCCAGTAATCAGGACCAAAACACAAGTCAGGAGGTAAGGTCAAGGAGCTAGATAGGATTGAAGAATAATGAAGGGCTCAGGAAATCTCTTATACTCCATCCTGCCCAGGGGGATCCAATGACCACCCTGGGTGGGTGGAGTCAGTTCAGGCACTTAATTGAGAAGTTGTCATCTCCAGTTTGTTGGCTCACCATACCAGGAAGCTACACCCAGATTCAGCTGCTCTTGACAGCTGGCTAGTAGTAGCAACAGGGGGAAACCCCATCTCAAGCCAGGCTCAAATTGAAACTGATCTGGGCCTAACTCAGAATGAGGGGAGGCCTTTGGAAGTGGAAGAGTCAAACTTCACCAGTCACAACTTTTTCCTCTTTACTAATGATTATGTTGTTGCCATTCACTTACTGAGAACAAATGTTACTCTTAGTTAACAAAGAGGATGAAATACTGTTAGAAATATTGCAATAATCCTCTGGGATTCTTATTTCCAGTGGCTTGAGTTCCACATTTATTAGGCAGTTTCTAGTTTCAACTGTCTATGTTTAATTAATATGTTAATTTATATTTAATATACCCGTGTTTTGTCAGTAAAATAGGGTTCCCTATCTCTAACCTTTGGTTTTGCTACCTAATTAATCTAGGTCCTGAGGCAAATAGTGAATTAGATATGGCAGAAATTCTAGAAATGCAAATGAATCTCTTTCTTAGTGGATGTGTATTCTGAAAAAGATTAGGTGCACAATTGAATTTTTTAGGATTGCGCTGTCAGCGGGAATAAGTTATGTTCTGCTAACCGTCTCTCTTGAGCACACATTTCCAATACATAAATATGAAATCCTCCTGCTTTTACTTCTTGGAATGATAGCTGACTAAATCTTCTCATGCTCCTTACATGTCTTGAATAGAAGCTACTTCCCTAGCCTGTGTGCGCGCACGTTCACAATGACAAAAGCCAGCTGCTGAGAGAGAATAAAATGAGACTTGCTTTCGCATATGCTGCTCATGCTGACAGGGCACCTTATAGCCTCAGCTCAAATATGAAAACACTGTTTTCCTGTCAGATTTTTTAATACTAATGCTAAATGACATAGATGGCGAGATATACCCAGTCATTATTGCTCAAAGGTAGGCAACAATGTTCCCCTGGACACCTTTCTTGGTGCCCACCAAGGTGCCTTCAAATTAAATAAAATTAAAGTTAAATGTTTTTTACTAGCAGCTGAGATGGCTGTGAAATAGGTTTATGTTGGTGCTGAAAATTGAGGGTACAAGACCTATTGCCCCAAAAGTATTTGGTGGTGGGTTAGGATTTTCACCACCTCTAGCTGTTTTCCTACAGGCAGCCGCTTATCCACTGCAAACAAAGCTGTTGCCATTGGTTTCCATTGGTTTGCATTTATGGGTTTTTATTTATTTTTACATGCAGCAAAGTTTTGGAGGGTGTATGTGTGTGTGTGTGGGGGGGTTACAATTCCTGACAAGTACCTTTGGGGGAATAGGGTATTTGTAAGGGGTGGCTTCTTCCCCCCTCCCCTCACAGCCAATTCCAGGCTGGCAAACACTTTTCTACCCCTATGGAAAGCTATGGTATGGAGACTGGCTGTATTCAGACAACATAATAGTCAATGGTATTTGTTTATCTAATGGGTACTCCCCACACAATATCATAATTATCAACTGTGGTGGATTAGGATCAGTGTTGAGTTGACTATTAGTCCATGCTGAGTTGACTCACTCATCCCCCGCCCTCTCTGCCCCTTTCAGTCATCCCACTAGTATCTCATCAGCCATAGCTGCCAAAAATCTATCCCGCCAGCTGGACTAGTGTGACAGCCACTGCTCTGACTGCTCTTGCCTGTGGCTGACAAAATAACCAGCAGTCGCTGAGGAAATAACCAACAGTACCCTCCACACAACACAATAACCAACGGTGGTTCAAATAGCCAACTCTGCACAACATTGGTTATTCCAGCCAAATAACCAAGCACTGGTTAAAAAAATTCCTCCGCACAACACAGTAACCCATGGTGGGTTAAATAACCAACCGCCTACTATTTAAACCACCATTGATTATTGTGTTGTCTGAACCCAAAGTATTGACTTACATAGAGTTGAAAAACATTGCAGCCCCAAAGTCAGCCAGTGGGGACCTTAAACTGTTGGGTGTCCCACTCCCTCACCCCCCAATTTTGGGGGAGACTGCACATCTTCAAAATGCTCCTTTGGCATCCTGCTGTCAGCAAGAGCAGGGAGAGCTTTGAAGGGACAGTACGGGGCAGCTCTCTGTTGCCTCAAACTGTGCATTCAAAGCCATTCCTGCTGTCTTCCCCCCACCACCACACACACACACAAAGAAACAAACCCAGTTAAAACATGAATAAACTAATTCTGAATTAATGAACAATGAATAAAAAATGTATGAAATAACTTTGAATGCTAAACACAAAAGATTTCCCCCCTAAGCCCCATCCCCCTAGTAGTTATGTTGGCCCATGGGGGGGGAACCCACTAAATCCTCAGTAAAACATTATCTTTGCTAAGTGCCACCAAAATGTCACAAAATAATATGCAAGCTTTAACGTTCTTTAGAACTCTTCATCAGGCTGGATGGTACAACAAAAAAGTACCAAAAATAAGGACTTGTAGCTATAAGGTCTTCATATTTTAGACCGAATCACAATTTGGAGAGCACAGTCTGAATGTATTGGTCTTTGTTAGGCGCTGCAGGTGTCAGATGTAACCTAGGGTTCTGGGATGAATAAACAATGGCTGATCCCCACTTTTGAAAATGCAAAGACAGTTGACCCAAAAGATATCCAAACATGATTTATGTTAACATTTTTTCCACCAAGTTTGTGATATATAATTTCTGATATATCTCCTTCCGACATCTTCTTCTTCTTCTTGTTGCTATTACTATTATTATTACCATTAATAATTATTATGATTAGTGCAAATCCCTTGTTACTGGGCAGGCTCCAGATGGTGATGCTTGTGGATAGCTGCTCTTCAAAAAAGGAGCTGCTATGTGGTGTACCACAAGGTGCCATCCTTTCCCCAATGCTGTTTAACATTTACATGAAACCGCTGGGAGAGATCATCCGGAGGCATGGGGCAGGGTGCTATCAATACGCTGATGACACCCAAATATATTTCTCTATGCCTTCGACAACATCGTCAGCTAAGGATAGTGTGTCTCCTCTGAATGAATGCTTGGAGGCGGTAATGGGCTGGATGAGGAAAAACAAACTGAAGCTGAATCCAGACAAGATGGAGGTGCTTGCTGTCAAAGGCCCCAACCTGGGTCTGGAGGTGTGTCAACCAGTTCTGGATGGGGTTACACCCCCCCTGCAAGATTGTGTTCGCAGCTTGGGGTACTCCTGGATCCGTCGCTCCAGATGACAGCTCAGATTGATGCGACGGCCAGGAGTGCCTACTATCAGCTTCGGCTGATACGCCAGCTGCGCCCCTTCCTAGAGTTGGAAGACCTAAAGACGGTAGTGCACGCACTGGTAACTTCGAGGCTCGACTTCTGCAATGTGCTGTACATAGGGCTACCTTTGTGCCTAGTCCGGAAACTTCAACTTGTTCAAAATATGGCAGCCAGGTTGGTCACCGGTACACCTAGGGGTGATCACATTACACCAGTTTTAAAATCGCTTCACTGGCTGCCAATCAGTTTCCGGGCGAAGTATAAAGTGTTGATCATTACCTTTAAAGCCCTACATGGTTTGGGTCCAGGGTACCTACGGGATCGCCTTCTCCCGTACAATCCGCCCCGCACACTTAGGTCCTCTGGGAAGAACTTACTCAAGCCAGTCAGAACTAGACTGGCGGGTGTTACCCAGAGGACCTTCTCTTCCATCGCACCCAGACTATGGAATGGTCTGTCGGAGGAGGTTAGACAAATTGACAGTCTTCATGAATTTAAGAGAGTCATGAAGACTGTCCTCTTCCGACAGGCCTATCCAGATGAATTTTAAGATGTTTTTAATGTTGTATTTTTCTCTTGTTTTTTATTTTTTTTTTTAACTGTTGTGATTTTCATGTTTTATATTGTTGTTGTTCCCCGCCTCGATCCGGAGGGAGAGGCGGGCTACAAATAAATATTATTATTATTATTATTATTATTATTATTATTACCGCAGGGGCTTGTGGGCTGAGAATGATTGAATAAAAATATGTCTCCCTGTTTGTCTTGCGACTTGAACAACTGTTCACTTTAACAAGAAATCTACCACAAATAAACTGGCAAAGGTGAAAGCAAAACAAAACAAAAAGATGTACTTTTTGAAACAATTGTTTACTATTTCTTGAAGTTAGAGGTTGCAAAGCATGATGTGAGACTTTTTTCTATTCTCTCTGGTATCCTTTGAGCTCTTTCTCCTTAGCTTCTCTTCCTCCTACTCTATCACCAACTGACTTTTCTTCAGCCCCTTTTCCCACATTCTATGCCTGTCCCTTCATTGGCCCAGCAATCTCAGAACTCACAAAAGGAAGCATTATTACACATGCAGACACACCCTATGCCACATCTTACATTACAATCACAGTGTGGGGCATGAACATGATCCTCTCCTTTGCCACATCCCTCTCCCTTCTCCCTTCTGAGCTGCCCAAAGCTCAAGTTTTGGACTTTTTCAGAGCTCCAAATTTTTCTGCATGTCTACAATGCACAGGCTTCAGTTTAAAACCAAAATGAGCAAAATCGGCCTAGTTGAACTTGAATAATATGCCTTACACAGCTGTATTCTTATATAAGATTTTATTTATTTATCTCATTTCTATACCACCCCATAGCTGAAGCTCTCTGGGCAGTTTACAACAATTCATAAAATATGCAACAATGTTACAAAGTATGGCATGATTAAATCAGTCTTAACATTTTTAGCACAACAGATTTAAAACAATTTAAACAGCTAAAAACAATTGCAGAAAATAATCTTTCAGAACAGACCTGTTCAAAACAGCAGACATAGATGCCACATAATATGATATTAAATACCTGGGAGTAGAGGGCAGTCTTAATCTGAAAAGATGACAGTGTCAGTACCACACGGGCCTCAGTGGGGAGCTCATTACAGTCGGGGGGCCACCACTGAGAAGGCCCTCTCCCTTGTTGCCACCTTCCAAGCCTGCCTTGGAGGTGGCACTCAGAGGAAGGCCGCAGTTGTTCATCTTAGTGCCCAGGTATGTTCAGGTCGAGAGCGTCCTTCTGTAAGGTCTTGTGGTCTCAAGTCGTGTAAGGCTTTATAGCTTAAAACTAGCACCTTGAACTGGAGCAGTGCAAGCTGGCCAGAATTGGTTTTATATGCTCAGACTTTCTAGTCCTAGTTATTAATCTCACTGCAGCATTTTGCACAAGCTGCCATTTCAGTCATGGTCCCTAACATTTGTCAGTGCACTTCAATGCCGCTATAAAGCAGTGGTGTGGCTCCTGCCATTAATATTATATGCCGCTTTCATTAGGCTGACCATATGAAAAGGAGGACAGGGCTCATGTAACTTTAACAGTTGTAGAGAAAAGGGAATTTCAGCCAGTGTCATTTGTATGCAATTAGTTCCTGGTGAAATTCCCTCTTCATCACAACAGTTAAAGTTGCAGGCACTATACTGGAGTGACCATATACAAAAGAAGGCAGGGCCCCTGCAACTTTAACTGTTGTGACGAAGAGGGAATTTCACCAGGAACTAATTGCATACAAATGACACTGGCTAAAATTCCCTTTTCTCTACAAAAGTTAAAGTTACATGAGCCCTGTCCTCCTTTTCATATGGTCAGCCTAGCTTTCATACCACTTTCGTTGTGCAATATCCTGCTTGGCGTAGATGAGGCCTTAGTCTGAGGGGGACTTTAGGAAGCTCACCCAATTCTAGTTTCGATATAGGCATTGGATTTACTTTTTTCCAAATAATTTCCCTGAAGAAGTGCTGAACAACCCAAAGTGCTTTGGGATTTACATTTTTTTTAAAGGATGAATAAAGTTCACTGTGTATCTTATGCAGTCTGCTTCACATCAAACAATGGTGGGATCACCCTCTTCCATTGCATTTCTGTTAGTAGAAAGCCTGATACATACAAAGTTTCAGTGTTTCATTTTTCTAATAGAGGATCTGTGCTTTGCTCAGCTCCATCTATCGATACAGTTTTTTTCCTAGCATGGCAGTGAAGTTGAAGGGAGCATACTGCCCCTGTTAAAATTCTGGCTGTCTACTGTTGGGGAAGGGAGGGACTGCTGTTCTAAGATATAATTTCACTACTTAACCCTCAAGGCAACCTCTGCAAGTATTGATATGTAACTTTTTGGTGTTAAGGAAAATTAAGGGCACAATCCGATGAAGATTGTCGGCTGCCTCCGAACTTGGAGACTGCAGAGTATCCCATGCAGGGCAGCTGTATTGTGGAGGTGATCTTTGCCTCTATTCTCCAACTACCCTGCATTTCTGCTAGATGGGGAATTTTGCTCATCTAGCAGCAGCACTTCGGAGCGGAAGGGTTGGGGGAGGCATAAGAAACATCATATGGTCATTGTCCCAGTCCCCTCCCTGCCTCCGGAAACGACCCCTTTCCCCCATCTCCACTCCCTGACCTTGTAGCCAGGAAAACAAACATTCCTAGGCAGCTGGAAGCATTTGCTTGAGAAATCAACTGTTATGTTGGTAAATAAAACTAGGCCCTCTTTATGGCTGACTTTTATTTTCAGTTCCTTTCATGGAGGTGTTCCCTGTCAATGTCTGTTTTAAAATGGCATTAGGAAAGTCTCACCTTTGAAATCCATTTGATAATCAGGTATAATTATTCCTGACCAATAACCAAATTATTATTTTTATCAGCCTAGCATCAATCTTTCCTTCCCGGGATTAACAGGATTATATAATAATTAGGAATGGTTGTGCTACGTCATTCCACCTTTGTTTCTTTCTGTAAAGTAAGTAAATCCAAACTTATAAAATTCCTGGCTAGAGTGCTAAAGATTTTGCAAGCTCAGTCAATATATGTCCATATCTATCTCCAGGCAGATGCAGGCATCAGAGTAACATTTATCCCTCACAACTTTATGACTTTATCTAATCAATTTGAAAGCTACCACTTGCTTATAATAAGTTTAGACTGTCCAACTAGTGCAGTGATCTGAAGTGGCTTGCTACAGTCTCAGACCCAAGCGATCCATCCTAACAAAGAGATTCAAGGGATTGAATTTGGCACCTTCTGTATGCAAAGTATGGGCTCTCCCTTGTATGATATTCCCTCCCTCACCTTCCTGTAGCAATGGAATAATGTCAAGAGAGCTAGACCATGTGGATGGAGTCCATGACATAGCTGCTTCCCATGTCTACATTGCACTACTTTCAAGAGGGGTGACACTGTTGTGGGACAGCGGCACATTATGGATTCCTCCCACATGGACTGGGGCTTCTGACGTTACCCAAGGGGAAGCTCCCACCTTCCTAGGGTAATGTCAGAAAGAACTCTTAAGGCTGGGGAATGCTGGGAGTTGAAGAACTTTTTCCCATCTAAACCTGCATAGGATGGTGCCTTTAGGGATTTGGATCACGTTTAATCTCTACAAGGGCAGTGACAGGATAGGAAAGACTCACAGAATTGACCCTACCATTGATGTTCTAGTGTTGACATCACCCATGCCATGATGGTTATGCTACAGGGTACTGGCACTCACACTGAGTGCTGTAGATGTGCTTGGACGGAATCACTCGTGTCTCATGAATAGAGGGCTGATTGCCTTGGATTGCTGTTTTAGTCTGGCTCTTCAGACGCAACCAACTTTTTAATACAGAGCTGCATCATTGGGAGGGTAGGGAGATTTTAAGTGTGCTTCAATTGCTTTCTATAATGGTTATGAGTGGGAACCCATAACAAAATATTGTCATCTCAGATCATAGAAAGAGTGCTTCTGTGCAGGGCTCTAACAAGCCTGGAAAAGGGAGCCTGTGATGCTAAAAGTGGGTCAGAGAGAAGTGTTCTTGAGCAAAGGGGTGGAGGAAATTCCACCCCACCCACAGTGCTATATAGCACACAAGGGCTCAGATGTATGTGCTAGTCTTGGACTTGGGCATTTAATTGCTATATATTGGATCGTTATCTGGATAGGATGGGTGAGAGCCCTAGGTGGTTTCACATGTATACATGAAATTACCCAATGTGCAACTCTTGGAACCAAACACAGACCTAACACATTGTGTGGTTGGAAATCCATTCATTTCCAAGCTCTGGAAAACAGAACAGAACAAAATGTATTCAACATGCGCACATTTGGAAAATGTGTGAAAGGAAATCAGACACATTTTAGTCAATGGGTGTAACCAAGCAAAAATGTGTTATTGGAGAATTGTGCATAAAAATGTGCATATTTTGAAAACAAAAATACATACAAACGTCCACATAAAAGCAAAATAACACACACTGAGATGGAACAAGCTTGGCAGGACAAAAGACCCACCAACCTCACTTAAATTGTACTTCATAAATTCACTCTAGTTTGGAGAGTGGAAAAGGGAAAAAAATGTGTCCCTACTTCTTTGTTTGCCCTCCACAATATTACCATTTGGTAAATGGCCATCTGTTACCGCTACAGAAAAGTTAGGCTAGGCCCCAGTGTTGAGTTTGTGCTTGTTCTTCCAGAGTGATGCTCAGCCAGGGAACCTCTCCATCTCTCTGGATCAGGCTGGTAGCTATGGGCCCAGATTGAAATGGCTCTTCAGAGGAGTTGGCACAAGAGCCATCTTTTTGGGGTGAGCCGGAACAGGCTGGCATTAAAATGGCTTACATCCCTCATAATTTTCTCCCCTCCTGATATCCTGCCGTTCTGCCAAATGGCTGAAGCCATCAATGGAAACGGGACAGCTGCTGATGCCATCAAAGCCCTTTAATTACAATAGGAACTAAGCACTCAAAGTAAAATGCAATAGGCTCGTTAATTAAGTCCAATTTTTCTCCTCATCAACCTCTGGGAAACTAAAAGGAACAGAAGGAAATTGTAGTAAAGAAAAATAGGGCAGCTTGGAGTGATTTCCCAGTCTACTAGAAGCAGAGCTCTAATGTACCATTGTATGCCTTTCAGGAAGAGGTCACAGGTAGCAAAACGAGTGAATTTATCTTAGATCTGGTCAGTTCTCCCAAGGTAAATAGCTGGCTTTCCTTCCTAATGTTGTCTGTTTGTAATCGCCAAACTGCGGACCAAACCTATAAAAAATACAGAATTCGGTTCATCACCTTCTGGTTCCAGTAATTCAGAGCTGGTTTATATGTTGCCTGAATGCTGCAGTTCCCAAGTTATTACGGTTTCTTTCTTTCTTCACTGTTACAACAACATCTAAATCAACTACTCATGTAAGTAATTGTAAGCATTTTTGTGAGATTTTTCTTCCATGGGGCCTTCATACGTGAGTACTGGAGGCATAACTGGAGTGTGGGTAACCCATAACTGCATACACTGAAGTGCTTTTCTGACAGAATATTGGGGATGGTACTGTGTGGTATATTTGATGGATGGGCTTCCTGACATGATATAATTTGATACCTTTTATAAGGCGGAATTGAATACAGTAATTATAGATACCGTGGTGTTTATTTATTTTGGTGGATATGTATATATCACAGCATTTGGTGATACAACCTTTCCCCCATTTGTGTGTGTGTGTTTTCAGAAGTGCTAACTATGCCACTCTGATAATGTGTTAATTGTTTCTAAGATTATTTAGTAGGGCTGTTACTCAGTTAATGAAATATTAGTGAATTGTTTGAGTTTTAATCAAATAAAACAATTAAATTTGCATAAGGATGCATATGCATAAAACCAGGAATTTTGATGAAGAAAATATGCTATCTTTATTTTTTTCCCATTAATGCACAGCTTCATTTATGCAGTACAGAAAACACTCAAGAGACACTCAAGGAAAGAAAAAAATGAATGAAAATTGTATTCCCTCTCATTCTTGCCAATTTTCCCCCTTTATATATATATACACATACACATAAGAAGACTCAGACCACCCACTCTGATGAAGTGGTTTATGGAGCCTCATCAGATGGGGGAAATCATGTTTCACTACTGTTGCTTTGCTTCCTGCTTCCTCTTTCTTCACATGGAGAAGAAAGAGGAAACAAGCAACGGCCACGTGGCCCATTCAGTGGCCATTTTTACTATGCTGCTTCTCCTGCAGGAAATGGTAACAGGTATTGTTGTAGTAAAAAAAAAGAAATCAGATTTTCCAGGTATTATTTTTTGATGGAAAAAAGGAGCAGAAGGAGCAGGAGATGGGCAGGACCCGTGAACATCCATGAATGGCCGGTAACGAACGTGCTATAAAACACTCATCTGCTCAAAGTCTGTGAAGGGTTAAGAGCACTTGGGCTGTAGACACCCCTCCTCCCATTAGTCAGTGGGTGGGGCTTATGTTCCATGTTCTCCTCCCCTCAGTCAGTCCTGCATTTGTGAGCCTCAAGGTCAGTTGTATTTATTGCCTGTTTCATAAAACTATTCAACTTTTCTCCAGATATCTGCTGTGGTGTATGGTCATTAAAGAGGTGGGTAATCACATCAGTAATGGCACAAGAGACCTATACAAGAATACTATGGGTGATGTGTGCTCTTTGGAACCTCTGTCATTTTGCCTTCTGTACCTCTGTTCAGGTCTTCCTCTCCTACACCTTGAGGAGTCTTCACTCAAGCAGGAGAGGATGGGTGAGGGGTACATTTTCCCTGCTTCTAGTCTGGCAGAGGATCATCTTTATTATCCTGATGTGTTCGGATTCTGGGAGAAACTGAAGCAAATTTGTGTTGGTATTTCAGTTCTTTTGACCCAGAACATGCTCACAGCCCCAAGATGAACACAACAATAATGAAATGTAACAGTTTCTTTTGAGTTCTTCCCTGTTTTCACAACTGATGTCCAAAAGGACTTTTCCATGGTATTCTGAAGCTCTGTAAAACACAGTTGTCTCTGATAAGTCATTAAAGTAGGGTGACCAGATAAAATCCAGGTCAGGGCTCATGTAACTTTAACAGTTGTAGAGAGAAGGGAATTTCAGCCAGTGTCATTTGTATGCAATTAGGTCCTGGTGAAACTCCCTCTTCATCACAACAGTTAAAGTTGCAGGGGCCCTGCCTTCTTTTGTATATGGTCACTCTAGTATAGTGCCTGCAACTTTAACTGTTGTGATGAAGTTCAGGCAAGTTCAACAGGCTGAGCTGAGGTATCGGAGCAAAACCGACCATGTGTGATTTGAAAGGCTACACTCGCATAGGAAACGGAGGGGGTACCTGCAGAAGCAGACCGGGTAGGTGTGATAAAGGCCTTAGTAGGGGTTAAAAGAGCTGGGTAGGGAAGTGATGGGGTGACTACAGAGGATGTGCACACATCCTGCTCATCTTTTAACACAGCAGCATGTGAAATGATACACCGGGTTCCATATTTCAGAGGGCTCAGGGCAAGGTACCCTCTAAGGCCTTCAAGAGCACCGACCACAAGTTTACTGGGTGGCAGAACTGAATGCTGATGCGAAAAAGATCAACACTGTCAGCCAGCTACCCAAGACTTTTCCCAGCACTTAAGAGATTTGAAGGCCAGAAAGACTGTGGGCAGGAATGGACTGAAGGGAAATAGAACTTTTGAGTGGTTTTATTTTGAACTCCCTATTTAAAATTAGGACAGGTTCTCATCTTCTGTCGACTAAAATTTGGCGTTAGCTTGGAGAAGAGGCTCCCTCGACGCTGAGATGTAATGACTTCCACACACAGAGACAATGGTTTAAAATAGAATGTTTTTTTATTAGAAAAAAAGTAACATGTGCACACACCTTTCAGACTTAATTCAGAAATAGGAAGAAAATAGTTAGACTCACAACAAATCTGTCGACAGAGGCTCTGCCCCTCTCCCTCCGAGAGGAAGTTCTCTTAGAGTCAGGATAGAAGGCAGGACCTTACTCACAAGGTGAAACCTCCTATTATAACTTTGGTCTTATGCTAATTCTTATACCTAATACCGTTATTATAAAATGTCAACAAAAGAAAAGATAGAATCCTAAAGGAGGAGGAAAAGTAGCTCTACATACTGGAGTATATCAATTTCAAGGCATACATATGAAGTGTACATAAACTTCAAACCGAGATACTAACAAATGTTGCAATTGCTGGTAAACCATACTTAGCCTGCAAGGTAGAAAATAACAAAAACTTATCACCAGCACGCACCAGTTGATCCAAGGTAAAAATTGTCTTATTAGTCCATGTTTGCCACAAAAACATTTTCTTTCCATTTTCAAATCTGGATTTCCCCATAGTATCAGTTTAGCATGAGAAAATGGATCAAAATGTAATTAATATCACATATTATGTTTTAAACTTGCTGGTTCGTTATTGTATATTGCTCTCCTTCTAAACCCCTTTTTTCTAAATCCAATGTTTTTTTCCCCATTTTCTAACATTATTGTTGATATCTTTGTTAATTCCAAAGAAACGTGAAAAGTCCTTAACTTCTCCTTAAGCATCCTGTCTTTATATACCACAAGCTTTTCCTGTAAACTTCTCATTTTGGAAAAGTCAAAATACTTCACTACCCAATAATCGCTTCACAAAATCTACTCTGGATCAAACTAGGCTGAATAACTGTCTATATGGCTCTCTTAGATATCTTCCCTACTGTATATGTATCTATACTATCTTATTCTGTTCTTATATGCATGCAAAACCTTACGGCAGGTTCATATAGCCTTCTGCCTTGAATAAGCACATTTTCAGAGCCCTTTAGATTTCTTACAGAACCATCTCCCTGATCTGACCCAGTTTTTCCAATGTCCTTTTCCAAGTTTTTCCAGTGGACAAACTAAAAACATGGAGAAAACTGAAAAAACACACACTCCACCTTGTGAACTATACTCTTTTTTTTTTTAGAACAATGAGTAAAATGCTTTAAGGCTGGGTTTAAAATACAGTTCTACCTGCACTTTACTCCCTCAAAATAGCTTCTAATAACGATGTAAGACAGTCTAGAGTATTAGGAAATTACAATCCATATAGACACTATATTCTGTTAAGCTGAAGGGAGAGAGAGAGAGAGAGAGAGAGAGAGAGAGAGAGAGGTTACTTTAGAAGAGAATTGAAAACAGTTTGGAAGAGAGATCATTGCTTGCAGCATGTATTGTCATCTTAAGGATTTGGGCATTTTGGCCGGGATGGGGATATTGTTTCTGGATAATAGTGAGTGTGAGGACTGTCTCTAAGACAAATAATAAAATAAAGCTAGGGTGACCAGATAAAATCCAGGTCAGGGCTCCTGTAACTTTAACAGCTGTAGAGAAAAGGGAATTTCAGCCAGTGTCATTTGTATGCAATTAGTTTCTGGTGAAATTCCCTCTTCATCACAACTGTTAAAGTTGCAGGGGCCCTGCCTTCTTTTGTATATGGTCACTCTAGTATAGTGCCTGCAACTTTAACTGTTGCGATGAAGAGGGAATTTCACGAGGAACTAATTGCATACAAATGACACTGGCTGAAATCCCCTTTTCTCTACAGCTGTTAAAGTTACAAGAGCCCTGACCTGGATTTTATCTGGTCACCCTAAAAGCCCTTTCTTTTGTTTACTACAATGTTGATGGTTTCTGTTTTAAACTCCCATTTATTTCTGTATTATTATTATTTTTTCTGGAAACAAACTAAGGTATCTTCAGCAGCTTGCAGCTTCATCTCTAACACTAGGTAGATTTATAAATACTGAGTGAATAAAACTAAGGCTGTGATCCTGCAATTACTGAGTGAGTAAAACTAAGGGCACAATTACTAAAGTGTAAATCCCACTGAATTCAGTGGGACTTACGAGCAAACATATACTCAGGATTACTTTGCACAACATTTAGGGTTTTCAACTCAATAAATCTAAGAAACAGTAGCACTGTATGTGCAAATTTTGACATAATGCATTTTACGTTCTTAAAGTAGTAAAGTTAGTTTAAAAGCAATTAGAAAATAATGGGTAGAATCCAAGGTAAGTCCCACATTGTCACGTGAAGGCTAGAAGGGGTGGGAGGCACACGGGACGCAGGCAACGTCATGAATAGGACCCACGAAAATCCATGAGTGCCCAGTAATGTGCATGCAATAGAACGCTCGTCTAATGACACCCATAGTCAAGGATGCATTCTCTCAGGCTACTAGAGAGGGAAATAAAGAGCACTACATATCCTGCTAAAGAAAGTACTGGAAGGCTAAATAAAAAGGTTGTTGTTACAAAGGCAAGATGGTGCCAGCCTGTTTCTGAGAGACCAAAGATAGATCACAGACAATAATGTGGAGTAGGCGTTGAAAAGCACAGAACGTTACGACAACATAATATAAGTTGTCCTAAATATTAAAGAGAGAGAAGAAGAAGTCACACAGCTGGCATTTGGGCAATAGCTTTATGTCATAAGTAACAACACAGTTGCTGCCTCAGCACTGAGAAGTTATGGGTGAGGAATTCAGCGAATTTGACTTCCAAACTGGCGTCAACTGATCCATACGTCCTGTAGTAGGCACTCAGGGAGATTGTATGGGGGCAGCCAATTCTCCCTTAGACTGATGGCACATCAACAAATCCAGTCACTCTCAGGGGTCCCCTCTACAAGAATTTGGTTTGGCACCTGGTTGTCCGATTATGCGCATCTTCTCACAATCGCGTTTACGCCTAAATCCTGTAAACGACATGCGGTGAAGCGCATAACCGGCAGTATGAAACGCACTTTAAAGTGGCTGAAATGCGGACAATCGCTTGTTTACATGGTCAAAATACGCTTTAACGGCCACGGAGAATTAAAACTCGCTATTTAACGTGCATTCAATAATGTGCATAATTGGACAGATACAGCGCCTCAACCCCCGATTTGTGCTCCGCTCTTTTAGAGGTAATTTTTTTTATTGCGACTTGAAAGAGCTTTAAATTGCTCTTGTAGAGGCATCCAGGGAGAATTGTGGGTTTTTTTTTTTCAATGCACATGGCAGGAGCAATGTTCACCAGCTGCTCCATGTAGGTAGTATCTAAAAAAAAATTCAAAAGAGGCAGCCTTTAGATAATTTGATAACTACTTTTTAATGATTTTTTTTTAAAAAAAATACTGAATCTGTGTTACTAAATTACTATTATTATTAGTTTTGGATTTAAAAAAGCCTCCCCGCCTCCAAAACCCTATCAGCACAGAAATGGGACAGAATGGACTTGGTTTGGGACATGTGGAAACAGGATCGAATAGACAGACTGGTCTAGCCATCTGTAGTGCTGAGGCACCTTCATTTTCACTCTTAACATTTCACAAAAATTTTAATGTTATGTTTTTAATATTGCATTTTAAATGTGATTTTAATATTTATATGCGAACCGCTTAGAGATTTTATTATATTTAGCGGTGTAGAAATATCACAAACAAATAAATAAATATGCAAGACTGCTCCAAGAGGGGGCATATAACAAGCTGTGGATTATTTGTCTGGCAAGCTTTTCAGTCAACTCTTGATCCTTTCAAGTTTCTGAAATTCGATAAGATTTACATAAACTATTTTAGGGTGATTGGATGAGTTGAAAGACAGTCCTCCTGTAACTTTTAATAGTTGTGTAGAGGAGGGTATTTGCTCAGCTTGTCATACAAAGCTGTGAAAATCTGCACCTGCTAAAATTTCCTCATATAGACAACTGTTCAAGGTACAGCAGCTAGGACCAGCTCAAAACATGTTGCTATCTAAGATGGAACAGCAATTGGCACACACAGAGAGAGGTCCATCACACCTACTTTTTTTCCTGGTATGTACCCATGTTTTTGACCTCTGTTTCTTTAGCGTGGCAAGTGCTGGTCCCTTTCACGATTGTAGCTATACTGGG
The DNA here is from genome assembly GCA_029215795.1 of Anniella stebbinsi. Taxonomy (NCBI): domain Eukaryota; kingdom Metazoa; phylum Chordata; class Lepidosauria; order Squamata; family Anniellidae; genus Anniella; species Anniella stebbinsi. The sequence continues at coordinate 5,520,902 of JARDYH010000006.1, forward strand.
GGGACTATCTTTTCCCTTTGCTCTTCCGTTATTGTGCCTACCCCACCCTACGCATTTTCCTTCCCCCTCAACTTCACTGGTTCTTGTTGGATAACGGACATGGCAGCCTCCCCCACCCCCTGCTCTGGCTTTGTTGTCTAGCATTTTACCGATTCAACGTTTAATTGGTTGGGCACTAGGGGTGTGCATCGGATCGGATCCGATCCACGATCCGAATCCGATCCGCCCCAAAATCGGAAAAATCCGATCCGATCCGATCCGACCAACCCTCCGATCCAATCCGATGAGGTCCGATCCGGATCGGATTGGATCGGCGGATCGGACGCCATTTTGAATGCTTTTTCCCATAGCAAAGTATTGTTTTACAAAAACGCCTATAACTTTTTCATTTTTAATGATAGAAGGATGAAACTTGGGGACATTGTAGACTGGTTAGGGATAGTTATCTGTGAGAAATTTCAGAAAGATTGGTGCATGCGTTTTGTGGCAATTAATTTTTTAATAAATAACCAGGAATGCCTATAACTTTGTCATTTTTAAAGTTACACACATGAAACTTTGCCACATTGTAGGTGGTACCTTGGGACATAGGTGTGTGAAATTTCAGAAACATAGGTGCTTGCCTTGTGTGGCAATTAATTTTAGAAAAATGGGTAGTAGTGGGGTAAATACAGTTATGCCTCCCATTTTTTTTTTAAAGATACAAACAGGAAACTTGGGCACATCCTCCGATCCCACTCCCCAGGTCCGATTCTGATCTGCTATCTGATCCGATCTGGGGGGGTCAGTGCACATCCCTATTGGGCACCATTTCTGCAGGCAAGGGGCAGCAAAAGCCTGCTTGACCGGCTCAGTTCGTTCGGCACATTTTGCTGGAGAACCGTCCCACTGTCCTCTTTCTTCAGCAAGCACGCATTCAAAGCACATGCCCCCAACAAAAGAAAAAAATGTGAGGATGGCAATACACGGGGTGGAAGGGCGCTTTAATCCCGCAGGGAGGAAATAAACCAGACTTTCCCCGCTCCAAAATAAGATGGAAAAGGGAGGGGAAGAGGCGAAATGAGTGCATGATAGTGACGATGTCATGTGAATACCACATTGCAAAACCACAAACAAGGCATGACGAGAGTGTGATAAAACGCTGGTGTTATGGAGCCCACAGACATCCAAATTTGAGGTGCATAGTAGCCTGGCATGTTAAATTATTTTGGCATGTGAGACAGAAATACTATGAGTGCTTCTTCCATCTCTGCCTCTGTGGCAGTAAAATTAAAATAAAAAAAATACAGCAATCAATGAAATATCTAACAATTTGCCGCCCTTTCAGTGCCTTGAGGGAGCTGCCTCACTCTACCTAATGGCAGAGCTAGCCTGACTCTGCTCCTGTGCATCTGGTCACCTTAACCCTATTGGAGCCAATGCACATTCTATTAGGCATTATTACTGTACTATAAATACATCAGATGCTTCAGAGGGTTTTCTGGAACTCCTTCAGGGATTGAGTCCCTTCAATGGATGACAGGACTTATCTGATTTTTGACCAAGCTAGAGCTTGATAGTTAGTATACCCTGCTTTCAATGCACAGAATTGATTATTGCTCAGAGCAACGCATCTTCTCGTATCAGTAGTGAAGTTTTAGAGAAGGGGTAGCTGAAAAGAAACACCTCTTTCATTCTCTTCTTCTGCCCCACTCCCCCCGCTTTCCTCTGTGCCAATTGAAGAGAGGTTTGGGATTCAGGCCACAATATCTGTTTTGCCCATTACAATTTATGTCATGGGAGCTCATAGATGGTGCAGTAATCATTTTTTATTCTTGTAGTGTCTAACAAACAGCCAGAATTGGCCTTAGGAAAAGTTATAGGCCCATGCTTCAAACTTATTAGAACTGAAGTCTATTTCCAACTCCATTAACTTCTTTAAATCAAGGCTATAATTAAAGTCATGGGCATGTCTCCATATACCTTCAGTGTGCCAGTTATTCCTTCCAGTATGAGTCAGTGGCTACGTTATAGATTTGTGCTGTACAGAATTACTGTATTAGCTGTAGTCATATTTATTGACTTTTATGACTAAATAGGAGAGCTGAAAGCTATTATACTTATTGAAGTTTAGGAGAAGAAATGAAGGCAGTTTGACCACTCTTTCACAATGCTGGCAATTTCATGCTAGCTCTTCAGTTACAGGTAAACCATCACCTCTGAAATGCAAAGTGGGTGGTGTCTCAAAATGAACAATAGCACTCTATTTAGTAATTGCCCCTTAAGGGGAGGAAGACTGTATCTCACTGGTAGAGTGTCTACCGACCCAGTTTGCATGATCACCAGAGCTCATCATGGCTTATTTAAGTCATGACGAGCCACATCGCTCACTGGCGACATCTTGAATATTCATGCTGCAGCTTGTTCTATCATCCAAACCCAGGGACTGTGGGTTATGCAAGGGTTAAATAACCCTCACAAAGCCCATGGCCTGTTTTAGAGTAATTTAACCCTTTCATGACTGACAGTCCCTAGATTCTTGGCTTGAATATTCAAAATGACCACCTAAACGCACCACAATGCACCATGGCTTAAATAAACCACTGTGGGCTATTTCATTGTGTGAACCAGCCCATCTGCAGGGTACCTGATTCAATCCCTGGCATCCCCAGTTAAAGGAAGGGCTAAGAAAGGAACTACTGTCTAAGACCCTGGAAAGCTGCTGCCAGAGTAGACAGAGCTGGGTTAGATCAATGGACAACACCAGGGCTAAAGTGCAGAGGGAACAGGAACACTGTTCACATTTACTCCCATCACAAAACGTTATTGAATTTACCCCTTTATTTCTTCCACAAATTTTCTTTATTTTCTTCCACTCACTGCAGCAGGGTAAAATAAAGTGCTGCACTTATGGGCAGTGATGGTAATCCACCTCCAAAAATGCTTTGTAGCCCACTCTTAATATCCTCATCTCCATAATACACAGGCCCTTCCTTAGTAGGCTGACCATATGAAGAGGAGGACAGTTAAAGTTGCAGGCACTATACTAGAGTGACCATATACAAAAGAAGGCAGGGCCCCTGCAACTTTAACTGTTGTGATGAAGCGGGAATTTCACCAGGAACTAATTGCATACAAATGACATTGGCTGAAATTCCCTTTTCTCTACAACTGTTAAAGTTACATGAGCCCTGTCCTCCTTTTCATATGGTCAGCCTATTCCTTAGTCCATATACCACCACTGGTATTTCTATGTCACTGATCATGTAAAACATATCCAGCTGGTGTACATCAATAAACCCATCATATAAATATACAAATATAAATATACAGTATAACTAAAACATAACCAATGGACATCTGGACGAAGACCTGGTTGTCATATTTTTATTTGCTATTTTTTTGTGGGAGTAAGTTCAGTAGTTTTGACAAGAAGATAGTTTGTAGCTGCCTTAATTGGGCCTTCAACTCATTAGCACTCATTACTAATAGATCAGGGTTTTGCTGACTCTTGCTGATGGTTTTTAAAATGTCTACAAGCTATTGTGATATGGTTGTCTAACTGAGGATCTATTCCTATGACCCAGTGCTGACATTAGGTAAAATTAATGTTCCAGGAGATTTATTGGCTGAGAAAGTCTCGATGTGAGCATAGAGTGTTGCAGTTAGACTGGGGAAAGCCAAGTTCGGCTTGCTCAGCCATGTAGCCATTGTAGCAGTCATTGTTTCCCAGCCTAACTTTAAAAAAATGTTACTTTAAGGATAAAAGAAAGCATTGCCCTGTTGTTCCCACCATCATGGCTCAATATCAAGGCTGGGGAGTTGCCTAACAAATCAAAGTGCAAGGTTTTCACAAGAGCAAGAGAGGACCAGCTACAATTATTGGGATCTGAGCTAGATGAGGTGTTTCATCAACAATGGCTACTTATTAGGGGTGTGCACGCCAGAAAATATAGTTGGTTATCGTTATCGTCATTTTGGACCAAAAAAATTATCGTCTTCATTCATATCGTAAATGAACCGTATCATCTTCACGATAATTATCGTGAAAAAATGATATTTTTGCAGCCCTATTTTTAAAGGAAAAATGCCTATAACTTCTCTATTTTAAATGATAGAGGCTTGAAACCTGGTCACAGTGCTTATGGAGTATGCCTAAGTATGTGTATGAAATTTGAGATTGATCCCTCCAACCCTCGATTTTATATGATTTTTTTAAAGATAATTTCCATTCTGACAGGTCTGAATGAATGCACTTGGTGAGCTGTCATTCTGATTTGTCAAAACTAAAACGATCTACAATAAATTTATATAAAATCAAGAGTTGAAGGGATTGATCTCAAATTTCATACACATACTTAGGCATACCCCATAAGCACTGTGACCAAGTTTCAAGCCTCTAACTTTTAAAATACAGAAGTTATAGGTATATTTATATGGCAGTCCGATAAAACGATAAAATCCCCCGAAAATTTTCATCTCCAATGATTATCGTAGGTTTTTCTATCATATCGTTATCGTTAAACACATGCACGATAATGACCTTATCAAATCATTATCGTACATTTTAACGATACGATACACATCCCTACTACTTATCAACTGAGGAGCTTTATAGCTGCTCCTGACACCCCACCCCTTTCTGGAGCTTATTGGGGTCCTGTTCAACAGTATGTTCTTCTGGCTTCCTTCTCTCAACTAGGGCTCAAGGAAAGAAGTCCTCCTCTGAGTACATGAAGCTGGTGAGGTTTAATAGGCATGTATGCTCCTTGAGAAAGGTTCAAATAAAAAATGGAATGAAATACTCTAGCATGCCAAATAATGAGTTTTACTTTCTGAGTTGCAAACTGGGATAATATTAGGGGTGTGCAGATCAGATCGGACAAAATCGGAGGCCCCCTGGACCAGATCGGTTCTGATCCCAATCCAAAAATCAGAACTTTTTGGATCGGCCGCCATTTTTCCCCCCAATGCAAGTCTATGAGGAAAAAAATGGCGGCGGGTGAGTGAGGGGTGGCCTAACTCCCTCCCCCCCGGGGCCGTCTGCTGTGGATGGCCCCTGCAGGTAAGCCCCTTCCCCCGCACTCCTTACCCCCCCGGCGCCAGTGGATGGAAGTGGACGGCCCTGGGGGAGTAAACTCCCTCCCCCCGCCCCCTGCCCCCTACTTACCTTTCCTAGCTGTCCGCTCCCGTCACTAAGCCTGCTTGCAGTATCAGCCAGCGGTGGACGGGAGCGGATGGCCAGGAAAGGTAAGCGTGCCGCGCGCCCCCCTCCCCCTGCCCCCTGCTTACCTTTCCTGGCCGTCTGCTCCCGTCCGCCGCCCCCTTCCCCCATTGTCCGCTTCCATCGGCGGGCACACACTGGAGCTCGCCAATGGAAGCGGGCAGCCCCTCTAGGGAAGTCCCCCCCCCCGCTGTCCGCTTCCATCGGCGGGCGCCCACTGGTGCCCACCAATGGAAGCGGTGGCGGGCACCAGCGGGTGCCCACCGATCTGCCGATCCATCCAAACTGGATCGGAACCTTTCTGGATCGGATCAGATTGGATCGGCTGATCCAGCGGTGAGATCGGAAATCAGATAATTTATCTGATTTCCCCCTGGCTCAGATTCAGATCGTGGATCGGATCCAATCCAGTGCACATCCCTAATATATATAATGTACAGCATGTTCAGTCCAATTGAAGAAACTTGTTTGGGATATCTTAGCATCCATTCAGTTATATAACTTAATCTCAGCTACACTTTTTTTCCCTTGGCTCATTGATCTTCCCAATATTTCATTTCATATTTTTGTGTCAATTCCCAGGATGTAACATAACTCCAGAACTCCTCCCCCCCCCACTGAAATCCAAATGCACTGGTTTGCCTTTTAGTGTAGAACACTGAACATTGCAATTATCAATCTGGTGTCATCTTAGTATATTTATGTAATACATCACTGCCACAACTATGTAATCTAATATTAGAATAGTGCATAATAACTGTGGGACTAATTCTAGCAAATGTATAAATGGGCATCCATAATGATTTTGAAGTGACTGTGGATTTCTTTGGAGTAACTTACTTTCATTTGATTAACTTCAATGTGAAATGTGAGACATAGTGCCCAACAGGTTAATACTTCCTGAACCAATTATCTGTATTGGCGGTCAAAAGTTTTAATGAATTAATTCAAACACTATTATGGCTAATGGGCTGAAGACAGATTAATCTCTCAGTCCTTTCATACTTGATGTGAAACTAATTAATCTGAGTAGGGATTCAGCAGGTTATTCGTGAATGCAGGAATATGGGTTGATTTAGAAGATCAAACACATTGATGCCAGAAAGTGTATATCTTCCATGTGTTCAATATTTGTGGTTGTTGAAAATAATGTATTAAAGTAAAGTTTTTTTAAAAAAAAAATTCTATAAAGTTTAATTAATAAAAATGTTTGGTTTGTAACTGTACAAAAGTACAACTTCATGACTTTATTGTTTTTCCCCGCCTCGATCCGGAGGGAGAGGCGGGTTATAAATAAATATATTAGTAGTAGTAGTAGTAGTAGTATGACTTGCGTGTATTCAAAGAAAACATTTCACCCTAATGAGATTAAGGTCTTGAATTCCAGTCAGCAATACCAAGTGGGGTATCCTTCTGGGTTGCCTTGCCAAGATGGAACTGGGGGGGGGGGGCAATGTTTTTCAGTAGCTCCTGTTGTTTCTTGAAGGTTGATTCCAGAAGATGATGCTGGGAGATTGCTACATGAAACCGCTGGTTGATGACAGACAAAGCTCTACTTCTCTTTTCCATCTTCTGATCCCAAGGAGGTGGTCAAGGTCATAAATCAGTATCTGGTATCAGTTTAGGAAAGGGTGGGGGCAAACAGACTGCAGTGCAGTCTCGCACTAGCTAAGACTTAAGGATGAGGAGGTGTTGGCTGCTTGAAGTGATGGCTTAGGTTTAATCACCTCATTAAAATGTATGTGCCCACATCCAAAACTTTCATCCACTCTTTGGGGATGGTTTTTACTAGGGGTGTGCATGGACCCAAAAAATCAGATCTGAATTAGAATCAGAACCGGTGCCTCGGATCAGATCGGAGGCTTCCTAGTTCGGTTCGGACCCGATTCCAATCCAAAAATTGGACGTCCGATTTTCGAATTGGATGCCATTTTAGGTGTTTTTGCCATAGGCTTACATTGGAGAAAAGAAAGCTTTCCCGCAATGCAAGCCTATGGCGAAAACATGGGGTTGGGTGAGTGGGGACCTAACTCCCCCTCCCTCCTTCCCCTCCCCCCACTCGTGTTCCTTACATGCCGGGGCGCTTGCTTCCGTCCGCTTCCATCCACTGTTCCAATCTACTGAGAAACAGGCTTCACGGCCTAGTTCTCAGTAGAGCACCAGGCGCTCTACTGAGAACTAAGCTGCGAAGCCTGTTTCTCAGTAGATTGGAACAGCAGATGGCAGCGGAAGGGAGCGGGTGCCCTGGCAGGTAAGTGGGGCCCTCCCCCTCCCCCCACTCATGCTCCTTACATGCCGGGGCTGTCCGCTGCCGTCCGCTGCCATCCGCTGCTTCTGTACTACTGATAAGCAGGCCTTGCGGGCTGTTTATCAGTAGTACGGAAGCAGCGGACGGCAGCGTGGGATGCCGGCAGGTAATGGAGGACCTCCCCCTCCCTCCCCTCCCCTCCCCCCCACTCACGCTCCATACCTACTGCCTCATTGCTGCCATCCACTGCTGCCCACTGCTTCAGTACTACTGAGTTCCACAATAGAGCGTGGGTGCGCCAAATGATGACATCACCCAGCGCGCCAGCGCTCTATTGTGGAACAGGCTACAAGGCCTGTTTCTCAGTAGTACGGAAGCAGCGGGCAGCAGTGGACAGCAGCGAGGAGGCAGCAGGTAAGGAGCACGAGGGGGGGAGGGGGTCTGAGGTCTGATCCTCCGATCTTTTCCAATCTGGATCAGGTCCTTTTGAATCGGATCGGATTAGATCAGACAATCCAGCTGTGGGGGATCGGAATTGGATAATTGTATCCAATCTCACCCGGATCAGGTCCGGATTGTGGATCGGACCTGATCCGCTGCACACCCCTAGTTTTTACCTTCCCCAAATGTGCCAAAAAAGTGCATTAAAACATTTTAAGGTGTTGCATAAATTTAGATGAAAGCTCTTGTTAATGTCAATTACCTGATGCAGAGATTGACTGTATTCGGAGAATGCCATAGTGAGTTTGATACCAGAAGAAATGGTGAGGAGTCAGGTGTGAACTGACACAGTGTCCTATATGCTGTTTTGTAATGCATAGAGACCTGCTGTTGCTTTTAGTAGGCCTCTCACAAGTCTTAATTGTTACCAGGCAAGTACCAATTAAGCTGTTTGGTCTATGTGAAGTGATCTCATTCTTTGAGATAAGGATGTTGTTCTTCTATGAGAAGTGAAAGAGAAGCTCTCTCTCTCCTGAGAAGGGAGTGTGTTTCTCATGACAGGCTGTGAAACTTAGGTGAGACACCTACAGTATAAAATCCAGCAGGCTGGTTTTGTTCTTTGCTCTAGCTCCAAGTGGGAATATGCACACTACCTGTCTGGAGAACATTTGCTGGTCCTAGGGGAACATCTTGTACGCTGTGGGGAGCCCAGAGAATAATCAGCTGTGGTGAACATTTGCTTTGTCAACTGAAGGGACATGAGCTTTCTTTGCATATTTTTTCTGCCTCCATTTATCACCTTTTGTGTAAACAATAAACTGTTAAGCTAATCCATTTGTGATTTTGTCTCATTTTGGCAACCACAAATATGATTTGTTTCAGACCAAAGTAAATCAGGATCCCAAAACCAATACAAATGCTAAACATGTTTTAGCATTACAGGAATGAGCCTAGCCTCCCCCAAGGCTTATGTGCTTTCTTCTTCCCTCTCCTCCTCTTGTGCAGCTAAGAGAAGGAGGAGATCAGTATGTTGTCCGGATCCTAAACTGTGGTTAATCTTAACTATGATTAGTGAAAACAAACCAGCTTCATAATTTATGATTTGAAATTGAACTTATGATTTGAAGATTAATCACAGTGCTTTATGTTTGGATAACACAACAAGCTATGGTTAATCTAAAATGGAGGTGAATGCTTCTAAATTCCTTGCAGCTGAGCTAGAAGAGGAGAGGGGAGCTTGCAATCCCAGGGGAAGGCTAGACTCATTCTCTTAACATTAAGCTTGTTAAATATTATGTCTGAACCAGCCCATTTCTGTCAGGAGGAGAAGGCCAAAGAACACAGCAATGTTTTAAGTAGTGTTGTTAACAGATCTGGATCCGGATCCGGATCCCGAATCCAGACCAGATTGGGGTGATCTGGACCTCCAGGATCCAGATCCAAACCAGATAGGGGGGAGGTCTGGATTGTTCCTGACCAGATCGGATAGTTCCAGATCTATCCAGATTGATCCAGAAATCAGGGGCCCATTGGCCTTCCAGGTCTCTGTGTGCTGGCTGCGCAGCCAGCACCCAGGGATGCCAGGCCAGTGGTGAGTCCATTGAACTCACCGCCCTCCCCCCACTTTCCCTCCTTACCTGCTGCCTCCTTGTTGCCGCCGCCACTTGCTGCTGCCGTCTGCCACTGCCGTCCACCACTGCTGTCTGCTGGCCGCTGCTGCTTCCACTCTATGGAGAACCAGGGGAGAGTGGGGGAGGGGTTGTGAGTCCTTTTCCCCATAGATTTGCAAGTCTATGGGGGAAAGAACGGTCTCCGGATATCAATCCGGAGACCCGGATCCAGATCTGGTTCCGGACCAGATCAGGGAAGGTCCGATCTGGTCAGGATCAGATTAGGACTGATCCAGATTGTCCAGATCCGGACCGGATCACGGGGGCTGTTCACAGCCCTAGTTTTAAGACCTTTAGGAAAAGGGACTATATGCTGTGTAGCACATAATGTATGTAAGAAGGTAAAGGATTCCAGTTGTAAGGGAGAACAAGAAAGAGACAGCAAAAACAAACAGAGGTTGATGTCTTAACAAGGATAACTGAATCAGCATTGTGGAGTGAATAAGCCAGAGTATAATGAGAAACCAGGGAAGAGAGGAGCAAGAACATGTAATGATCTTCTAGATAAAAGTCAGCATTCAATATTTTTTTTCCTTTTCATCCAACATTGTGTCACATTCTAATCTGACCAAGCAACAGAATTCTGGGTAGGCAGGGCTAGCTGTAAGTGGACTGCATTTATTTGCTCCCACATGGCTGTCATTCCATTATATATCTGTATTTCTATATATCTATCTATCTATCTATGCATGTGGGATAATGCAGTTGGGGAGCAAAATGCTTCCCACTAATATTTGGACTCTAGCATTATTGACCCAATGAGGAAGGTCCAATGCATCTATTTGTGCAGGCTGCACTTTGCAACTCTTTTCCTCTAGATTTGCACAAGATGCGGAGCAATCCTTCACAGCTATGCTGCCCAGCATTAAAAGTGAAAAGGACAACTAGTTTAAATCAAAGTTCAGAAGGGACTTCTCTTCCTGCCATAAGGGGCTTCACACTAGAAATTATTCTGTAGTAAACCCTATAGTGATAGGGCACTGTTTTGACTATCTAAACCTGTGTGATTGGATGCTGTTTGACAATTTGTGAAAGGGGGAAAATGTGTTATCGAAATGGATTTGGCTCACTGAACTAATATTGGCCCAGGTGACTGCCATCTTCTGTTGTCGAAACAAAATGCAGAAGGAGGATCTGAGTATCTAGTCCAAATGTGTCGGGGGGGGGGGAGGGATTCAGATGTGAACAGATTGCAAAAACCTATGCACGGATGACGCCCCATGTCTAAACAAAAGTAGCAAGAAGTGTGAATTACCCACTCTCTCTCTCTCTCTCTCTCTCGTTCTCTCAGTGGGATTTTAACTTAGAGGCGTGATTAAAACAAATGTCAACAGTTGGTAAGGGATCCAAAAATAGGGCTGGTGACAACCATAATGGCATTACAATGTTCAGAGTGTAAGATGGTGAGTGTATCACTTTGGCTGAGCAACGAGCTGGAGCTTTCAGGCCACTGCAAATGGATTTCATGTTATTGCCTCTTTGGAGAAAGGATGCAGTGTAGTAGAAAGACTCTGAAAGTAATGTTATTGTTGAAATACAATGGGCAAGGAAATTGAGGTTATTATTTGTTAATTGTGCTTTTGTTCATGTGGCAAAAAGTAGTGCTGATTGGCTGCAAATATCTACAGCCAGAATCAATTAGTTAACTCCCCTTCATCTCCCGTGCTGTGTTATGGATTTCTCTGTTTATTTTCCATTGATACCTGTCTTTCAACCTTTTTTAAAAAAAAATAAAAAGAGAGGGGAAAAAGCATTATTCTGTTTTTTCCAAAAGTTTGAAACATCTTATAAAATTCATTAAACAAAAAACCTTACAGTTTACAAAACCAACGTTAAGGCTCTACAGTTTCCAACCAAGCACCAAAAAGCAGGGAAATTGGGAGTTAAGGCTCCCAAGCCTTAACACCACATCCTCCCTAAGGAGGCAGAAAGGGCAAGTGAAATTCTCATGCTCCCAAAGCAGATAAAACATGAGGACAGGATGGAGAATATGATATGCAGAGGTGACTGTGGGGTTGTGGAAAACTGATGACGAATAACATAGGGCCACCTACTTCTCTTTTTTTGTTTAGAGCAGCCCTTCCCCAACCTGGTGCCCTCCAAAAGTGTTGGACTACAACTCCCATCATTGCAAGTCAGTATGTCCCATGGTCAGGAATGCTGGGACTTGTCATCTCAAACACCTGGATATGCAATATGATATGCAGAGGTGACTGTGGGGTTGTGGGAAATGATGATGAACAACTTAGGACCACCTACTTCTCTTTTTTTAGAGCATCTCCTCATGATGAGAGTTGCAATCCAACACATCTGATGGGCACCAGGTTGGGGAATGCTGTTCTAGAACAAGGGCAGGCAGAATATAGATCTCCAGATGTTTTGGAATGCAACTCGTAAAAGCCCCTATAGCATGGGCAGTGAGCAGGAATGGTGCGAGTTGATGTCCAAAACATCAAGGTGGATCTTTTTTCTGCCCATATCTGTTCTAAGGTATGATACTTTTCTGCATTAAGATATGCGATCAATCAATGAACTACAACAGAGCTGCATCACTTCAAATAAACTGTCTAAACCAAATGAAGCAACAATTAATGGATCTTGAATACCTAATCCAGATAGTCCTTCAGACGTCAACATTAGTTTTGAACACATGGCATAGGATATCTGTTTATTAAATATCATATATGGTTTTGGGGGACTAACACAGAAGACTTCTCTTACGTGTTCAGCACTGTGAGATCAAAGGTAGAGCTACCACCTAATACTTTCATGTGTAAGTATGATTTTTAAATTAATGATCAAATGATTTTTATCTTTCCCATAACATGGGAGTTATAGTGCAACACATCTGGAGAGCAGCAGACTGGAGAAGGTTGGTTTACACTTGAATCCTATACATGGCTTCTCAGAAGTCAGTGCCACTGAATTCACTACGGCTTACCCCCAAGTAGTACAGGATTGCAAACTAATCTCATCTGAAAGTAGTTCAAGACAGCCAAACTAAACCTTTTCTGCTCCTCTGTCGCTTTGATGAGATGATGTACTGTGGAGGGATTGTGGGGAGTGAACAGTATATTTTGTAGAAATACATTTTAAGAAAACATTGGTTCTTTGAAGGGCAGGATATTGACCAAAAGTTGAAAGTGCCTGGCACATGCTCTGGTTCTACATTTGCAACAAATAGTTCCCCTTTTGTTATCAGTCATGCTACTATATTCAAGATATGTGTGAGAGAAAAGTATTGGGCAGACCCTGTATTTGGTAAGGATATGGAACAGCGTTCCCCCAAACTGCTACCCTCCAGATATTTGAGATGACAAGTCCCAGCATTCCTGACCATGGGACATACTGACTTGCAATGATGGGAGTTGTAGTCCAACACCTTTGGAGGGCACCAGGTTGAGGAAGGGCTGCTCTAAACAAAAAAAGAGAAGTAGGTGGCCCTAAGTTGTTCGTTATCAGTTTTCCACAACCCCACAGTCACCTCTGCATATCATATTCTCCATCCTGTCTTCAAGGTTTATCTGCTTTGGGAGCATGAGAATTTCACTTGCACTTTCTGCCTCCTTAGGGAGGATGTGGTGTTAAGGCTTGGGAGCCTTAAATCCCAATTTCCCTGCTTTTTGGTGCTTGGTTGGAAACTGTAGAGCCTTAACGTTGGTTTTGTAAACCGTAAGGTTTTTTGTTTAATGAATTTCATGGCTTTTTGTAACGGATGTCCAGATATTATACAGTTGGCAACCAAGTCAGTATCAGCCAGGGTGTTACACCATGTTGATGTCCGTTATAAATTCAAAATCAAAGCTAATGTTATGTTCTCTGACTTGCAATCTGAAAAACCTTTTAACTTTTCTATAGCCGGTGTCCAGAGATAATAATATTTTTATGACTGCCTCATGAAAAGGAAGCATTTCATGTTTTGTGTCTGTATTTGGAGAAAACTTGAAAGATTGTGCTACTGGAATTAAAAATCCCTGATTAATTTTGGAAGCACACAAGATGATACAGGAAAATATGCTATGTTACAAGAAGTTACAGTTTACTATGTTAATTAGTATAGCTCATTTTATGCTACATGCTTCACCCATCCCCTGTTTCGATCTAAATGTAGCAGATTGTGGTCAAGTTTCAAGGCTGCACAGGCTGTATTTTCATCTGTGGATATTTACTCAAAAGTAAGAGCTATGGAAATAAGTGAGCTCTACCTAATGTAGAGTTAGCTGTGACTGAACAGATTCAGGGCACAATTTAATGCAGGTTTAGACAAGGGGAAAACTTTTTTAGACAGCATTGCTGGCTGTGGAATGCTGGGAGTTGTAAGACTTTTTCTGTCTAAATGTGCATAAGATTGTACCTTTCATTGTAAGAAAGCCGTTAAAGTTTATTGGCTTAGACAGAATGAACTGCACCAGATTGCACCCAGTGCAATATGTTTTGTGTGCAATATCAAATTGCATTGTTACAATCTCCTTAACAAATCTGACAAATTTAAGTTGTGTATGGTGACCATATGGAAAAAAAGGACAGGACTTCTGTATTTTTAACAGTTGTATAGAAAAGAGAATTTCAGCAGGTGTTATTTTTATGCATGCAGCACCTGGTGAAATTCCCTGTTCATCACAACAGCTCACGCTGCAGGAGCCCTGTCCTCTTTTGTATGTGGTCAAGAGGACAGGGCTACTGCAGCTTTAACTGTTGTGATGAAGAGGGTACTTCACCAGATGCTGCATGTATAGAAATTACACCTGCTAAAATTCTCTTTTCTATACAACTGTTAAAGATACATAAGTCCTGTCCTCTTTTCCATAGGATCACCATAAAGTTGTACAGTATCTTACACATTGTAGATCCTGGGCATATTGTGAACTTAAAACACTCCTGGAAAGTGCATTAGGAAGAGATGTTTCTGTGTCTTGTGAAAAGCTTTCAACTATAGTTCAAAAGAGGAAGGCTGACTGGCAATCCCATAGGCAGATTTATGTCTTACGGGACCTATTAATTCAGTATATTAATGAGTCACGCTATTATGACTTAATAATCTATCAATGCAGACATGTTAATACCTAATGGGTATTTTGGTAGCTCAGAAGACTCATGGAATTGTGACTGAAGAAGGAATCAGAACATGGCGTTAGAGATAGGCTGACCATATGAAAAGGAGAACAGGGCTCTATACTAGAGTGACCAGATACAAAAGAAGGCAGGGCCCCTGCAATTTTAACTGTGGTGATGAAGAGGGAATTTCACCAGGAACTAATTGCATACAAATGACACTGGCTGAAATTCCCTTTTCTCTACAACTGTTAAAGTTACATGAGCCCTGTCCTCCTTTTCATATAGTCAGCCTAATGTTGCGTACAGGGCATTATATTTTCACTTGACATTACACAACAGCATTTTCAGTACAATATAATCATCATCATCCCTGCATTCAGCAGGGGTTGGACTCAATGGCCTTATAGGCTCCTTCCAACTCTACTATTCTATGATTCTATGATAAAGAAATGTTACTTGACTTGAGGTAATGCTGTGAAACTACACTTGTGCCCGCCCACTCCGTTCTTATCCCCTGCAGTTTTCCTTCCCCCAGGCTCAATTTGGGTGGATACTTACTTCAGAGTAAACCCATCAGATCAGTTTCCTTATCAAAGCAGGGATTTTAGATTGTACTTTCCCTCCTCCGTTCCTGCAGCATTTACTTCCTGGATTTACAGCTTCTTGTGCCCTCCCACCCCAGAGTTCTCTTTCCCCCAGGCCACTCCAGTGGAAGGAAGTCTCAATTTGGTTGGAGGCTTACTTTAGAGTAAACACCCATCAGATCAGGTTGCAGATTCAGAACATCCCTTAGATCACAGGCTGCAGATTTCCTCCACTTCAGAAAAACGCACCCCCTAACTTCAGAAACCATCTAGAACCATGAAAACAAAACATAGACCTTTGCCTCAAGCTGCCTGGGTCACCAGAGTAGCCCTCCCCTTCCCCCCATTGCATTTGAAAAGGAAAAACGTTCCTCTTTTCAAAGAGGAGGCAGTTTTCCCCTTCGCCCCTCCCTTCTGATAATAAGCTCTGTGGTGCCGTGTACACATGCGTTGCACTATGGATTGAAGGAAAGGAATAAATATTCATCAAAAATCAATGGTAGGGCATTTTTAAAAAAGGAAAAGCATTCCACCAACTAGACTGAAGGGAGAAGAAGACACCATCAATGGATTAAGCAGTAAGTCTATAATCCTTCTGGAAATCGTGCGCACAAATACTCACAACCCCAAAATCATTTTACAAAAGCAGGGAGACAGGTTTGTGTTCCTTTTCTACCTTAAACTGCTCTCCTTCCCTCAATCTTTCACCAATTTTCTTGAAATTTTCAGGTAATGTAAATCAACCATTTCTTTCTGGCACCTGTAAATTTCAGAAAGATTGGTGAAACATTTTTGATATTATGGCTGTTAGAATGACCCCCCCCCCAATTATCACTTTAACATGGTGGAACGTGTTTTCTACTGACAGTCCTTAACAATGGAGGCACTGCCGTGCCTCCATTAATAATGTCATAAAATCAGTACAAAC
The DNA here is from genome assembly GCA_029215795.1 of Anniella stebbinsi. Taxonomy (NCBI): domain Eukaryota; kingdom Metazoa; phylum Chordata; class Lepidosauria; order Squamata; family Anniellidae; genus Anniella; species Anniella stebbinsi. The sequence goes on from JARDYH010000006.1 coordinate 5,537,031, forward strand.
AAAATGGAAGCCATAATCTCACAATAATAAAATATTACGTAGATTCAACATATTATATAGAATTAACTAAATGGGAACAGACTGTAGATTTTTAGTAGGAGAGTCCTGCTGGAGGTTCCTGGGGGGGTGTTCCACTCTCAGCACCATCTCAGTCAGGAATTTCATTCTAGCAGGCCCATCTCCCAAGCAAGAGGGGAGCACTACATTGATGTCCTGAAATCATTTTTCAGGGTGAACCCTAATCCCTTTGAACCCAACAGTCAGGGTTTTTCCCAGAAACTCCAGGCCTGGGCTCATCTTCTGGCCTCCTAGCCAGTATTCAACTCTCCAGGCCTGCCCTCCCACTGCTGCTATTCCTCCAGTGCTTCACTCTATTGTCCTGCTTCTGCATCCTCATCCTCCTGCTTCCCTTATCACACATGTCCCCTCCCCTCAAACCATCTGTTGGAGCTCTGGGAGAAGCACCAAAGGCTAGCCAACATGAGAGAACTGAATCTGCATTGACCCAAGAAGGCGTTTCGAAGGGAAGCTCACCGGTTCTGCCCACGTCTTTGCTTGCCTCAGATCACATAACTGATTATCAGCAGCTGCATTGTTGTGGTCAGTTGCCACAACAAATGGGATGTCTAAGACCAATTCTGGCTCACGCGTAGTGGTGCCCTGAATGTTTCTGAGCCCAATTCTAGGTGCTAGTTGTAACCTATAAAGTCTTACACAGCTCCGGACCACAATATCTGATGACACGCTTCTAATAAGATCCTAAGAAGAACGTAAGAGCCATGGTGGCTCAGACCAAGGTCCATCTCGTCCAGCACCCTTTTCACACAGTGGCCAATCAGCTGTCGACCAGGGACCCACAAGCAGGACATACGTGCAACAGCACCCTCCTGCCCATGTCTCTTGGCCTGAACATATCCAGACACAACAATCAACATCTAAACCCCACCCCTTCCGAGTGCCACTTCCCAGGATGGCTGAGAAGGTGGCATCAAGGAAGAGGAACAAGAAAAAGAGAGAAAAGTCTAAGGATATTGTAGACAAATTTATTATTTAAAAATGCCCGTCACATTTTGGCCTCTTACTTTGTGTTGGGACAACACAGAACTAAAATCATTACAATTGAAAAAGAACATTGGAAGCTTGGCCTGTGCATACTTATAAACAATAAAACAATATTACATCTAAAAAATTCATAGGGCACATTGCAAGTAAGGCCTGTGCATATATTTATTTATATTTTATTTATTTATTTATTTATTTATTTATTTATTACATTTGTATGCCGCCCCATAGCCGAAGCTCTCTGGGCGGTTTACATAGGATTAAAAACAATTAAAAACAATATACAAAAATTAAAACAGCAAAAACATACAACATACACACAATCTATACATTTAAAAACCACATTGACACTTCAAAAACTACAAAAACAAAACAAAACAAACCCAGGCTCACTTGTAACAATGACTGCATAAATTATTTAAAACAGGTTGTCTTGTGTCTATACATGTTTTTTCCCTTTGAGTTTCTTACTGGTGTTACCATGGTGGGGCAATTCATATCTGGAAAGAGCTACAAACACCAGGGAATGTCTCAAATTGGAGTGGATTTTGAAATTAAACACTCTGCCTCCCCAGGGGCTACATGAGGAGTTAGAATTTTTACCACTCCTGTAACTGCCCTGCCATGGTAATACCTGTAAGAAACTCAAAGAAATAACTTGTCCAATAGTATAAAAAATATAGCCTTCAGCTCATCCCATCTAGTTGCCAGTGTATAGACAAACAAAGACCACCCTCCCCTCCAAGACATTTAATGGTATATGATGACGCATCAATGTCTGCTGTTTTAGAACTGGGCTATTAGGGAAATGATAGTTCATTTAAATTCTTTTTAGCAGTTTATATTGTTTTAATTTTTCTGTTAAACCTTTTAGACCATTGTAATATATTGTATTTTGTATTTTTGTAAACCGCCCAGAGAGCTTTGACTATGGAGCAGTATAGAAATGAACATCATCATCATCATTATCATCATCATCATCACATCAAAGAGTCAGAGCTGCATGCACTATTGGAGGGAAAAAACAGGGAAGAGAGAGAGGCAAATGTCTGGGATTTGCCCTGCAAGGGGGCTCTGGAAAGAACATCTAATTTCTTAGCTAAAATTAGATGTTCTTTCTTGGCAATATCTGAGGAGTCTGGGTTTGTTTTGTTTTGTTTTTTGTAGCTTTTTGAAGTGGTTTTAAATGTACAGATTATGTGTATGTTGTATGTTTTTGCTGTTTTAATTTTTGTATATTGTTTTTAATTGTTTTTAATCCTATGTAAACCGCCCAGAGACCTTCGGCTGTGGGGCGGTATACAAATGTAATAAATAAATAAATAATAAATAAATAAATAAAATGGGTGAGTTGAGGAGTAACAGAACATTAGTCATAGAATAAGGGTAACTCATTGTGCCTGAGGGCCAGCTTGAGAGAGAAGCAAAGAATAGGGTTAAATTTAACTGAGAAAGCTCGGGTTGTGCCCCCTGTGAGCACTCAAGATGGTCACTTGATAACGTGCCAGAGGCAGCAATTATTTCAGTATGGCAAATAAGGATTGGGGGTGAGGAAGGGGATATCTCTGCAATGTGAGACTTACATCCGGATCTCATACAGAGGTAGGCATGTTTAAGACCATTGACATCTATGGGCCTTAGGCACTTCCAATTATTCATAGCAGAGCAGCAGGAGGTAGAGTGGGGCAGGGGTGGGTGGGAGGTTACATTACAGTATCTAAAATAGGCTGCCAAGAAAAGCTGCAGTGGATTTCTTCAGCAGAGAGAAAGACTACTGGCTTTTAAATATGGTGCCCAACACAGACTTCTGCTAGTGGTGCTCTGGCACAAATGAGGCCATGTGTTGGTGGAACGGGTTCACAGAATGAAGATTCTGCCTGTGGCAAGGGAGTCTGTGGTGAAGGTGCTTTAAGTGCAAAGAACTACTGTGCTGAATAGGAGGTGACGTTGTGGAGGCGAGAAGACTGGATTTCGGCGAGAGGGAGTCTGTGTGCTTTGGTAATACATGGAATACCTTCTAGGGTGATGAGGCAGTGCTTTTAATTTCTAAAAAGAGATGTGCAGGGACTCAGACCTTTTCCCCCTTGGTGCTATGAGTCCCTCCTCATTTATTTGGTGTGATAAAGGCAGGGTCGATTGCACTCGTTCAGTGGAAAGGGAAAGGCACTCTGCTTGTTCTCAGGGGCACTTCTGCTATATTCCTGCTGGCAAGTAGCAATAATTGTTGCCTATCAATTTGTTGAGCTCCGACCTCCGCTACATTCCCCTGTCTTACTCTCGTCATGCTTTGCTTTCTATCTTTCTCCTTCAATGCAGACACTTCACTCCCTTGAAATCTTATTTTGAAGTTTTTTTCCCCGTTATGACTGTTACTGAAGTGCTTCTTGGGCAATTGCAAAACAGGGCAACTGTGTTTAGCTGTTGATTGTCTTGCAGGAGTGCCTCTCCAGGAACTGGTGAAAAGACACTGAAGGAGTACAGAGCACACAAAGATTTTTTTTGTAACTGTCTTCTTTGGTGATAGCAGTACAATACAGTGTTAGGCTGAAATTGCCCATCTGACATAGTAAGCTGGTAACATCTTGTGTCTTGGGAGAATGACAATGGCGAGTTCAACTCTGATGAAATAGGCCCTGTTCTGGAGAGAACTACTCCTGAGAACATTTCTTGCTTGGATTAATAATTTGCAGCTACGCTGATAACAATGGAGTTCTACCTACAAGGGTGTTTCCTGTCCTTTTTAAATGAAAACAAAATAAAACATCAAACTAAAATCTCCGAGGTGGCATAGAACAAGCATTAAAATACACACATTAAAAGATAAATAATTCAAAAGCTACAATTTTGAGGTAAAATAGCTTTAAAACAAGGGTTTACATGTCGGGAGAGATAAAGCAATCTCTAAGGAAGCCAAATGCCCACCTACAAAGAGAGGTCTTCACAGAAGGGTGGAAGAAGCCATCAGAGAAAGAGCATCATCAGATGAGTGTTTTATTACATGCCCACTACTGACCACTCATGGATGTTTAGACGACAGCGTTCGCCTCTCGCGCGCCTCCCATTCCTTTCGCTTGTTTTCCCATCACAAAATAGACCCCTTTTGATCCATTTTTTTAAAAAAAAACACCACAGAATGTGCCACCATTTCCTGCTGTGTGCAGGAAACGTGGTACGATATCAACGGCCCCTGAATGGGCCACGTGGTCGTTGCTGCTTCCTCTTTCTCTCCCTGTGTAAAGAGACCATCACTATTGTGGGGCAGGAGCAGGAGGCCGTAGCGACGGTAGGGAAACATGAAGATCCACCCATCCGATGATGCTCAAAGAGTGAGGTAGACTTCCTTTGGTAGTGTTCCAGAGCTTGGGTGCAGCTACAGAGAAAGACCTCTCTTTTTTTCCTAAATTGGACTTAACTTAAAATATTTAGGGCATAATCCTAGGCATGTTGACGCAGAAAAAAAGTCCTACATCCCCCAACATTCCCCATCCACTTTTCTGCACAGAGATGCATAGGATTGTGCCCTTAGGCTGCAATTCTATACCCACCTACCTGGGAGTCAGCTCCATTGAAACAAGGGGGGTTAATTTCTAAGTAGACATGTATCAGATGGCACTACTTGACATGCAGTCCTTTGTATGTTTACTCATAAGTAATTTTCGGTATGTTCAATGGGGCTTATTCCCCATTCTGCACAGGATTGCAGCCTATAAATGAGCATAGGATTTCAGCCACAGTCTCCTATATGCAGTGCCGACCCACTTTACAGGGTTGTCTCAGAAGTTACTGAAGAATTGTATGCGAAGCACTTTGAACATCTATGAAGTGTTGTGCACATGCTAAGTATTAGGGCAAAACTAAATGTGACACAATTCACACTTTTAACAAAAGTCGGCTCAGGGAGTTCACTCCAGAATGGTCTCCCCATGCCTGCTGGTTGTACTGGAAAGAAAACTTCCATTGATGTGAATGTACAACCAACCCCACGGGCATTAGACGAGCTGCAGATTGAATGTTCAAAATGGCCATCTGCATGCACCACAGCCCACTGTGGCTTGAGCTGTTTGATCGTGTGAATCGGCCCATTGTCTAGAGAGGAATGAGATTGCAGCCATTGGCACGGCCTCCTTAGCTGTTCATGGCTACCGGCCCCCCTCCAAGCTCTGCACATCGGACAGCATGGAAGAAGAGGTCCTACAGACATATGACCGCATGCACATAAGACTGTACATCCAGTCGGAAATTATAGTCTTACCAGGGTACCTGACTGCAAGAACAGAACCTATGCAGATGCAATTCTGAATGCACAGGAATGGTATGACCTTCTACCCAAAATATTGAGGGCAACCCGGAGGGTCATATGGAGGCTGGGGAGACGGCCAGCTAGTGTGATTCTGCACTGCCCGCTGATGGTACGTGATGTGGAAGGGGAGAAGAGGACTTTGCTATAGAGTATGCTGCATTGGACACCGTGAGGTTTAGTACCAAGTGAATGTTCATTAGATTGTGTTGCACATATAGGAACCAAGTGAGTGGCATGAAGGTGATTTTACTTCCAACCCAGTCATTGGCTGCCTCTACACGAGAGGTTTAAAGCTCTTTCAAGCCTCATTAAAAATTTTACCTCTACATGAGCGGAGCGCAAATCGGGAGTTGAGACGCATTATCTATCCGATTATGTACATTATCAAATGCGCGTTAAATAGCGAGTTTTATTTTGCTGTGGGCCGTTAAAGTGCATTTTGACTATGTGAACAAGTGATTCTCCGCATTAACTACTTCTAAAGCGCATTTTAAACAACCGGTAAGGCCACCAGTTGTGCGCTCAATTACCTCCCGCGTACAGTCATTTACCATAAAAGCGCTTCTGAGAAGATGCGCATAATCGGAGAACCAGGCGTCGAACCGAATTCTTGTAGAGGGGGTCATTGTCCAACTAGTTCAAAATACATATGTGCATTGAACTTAGCCTTGGGAAACCACTTTAAAAAAACAAACAAACAAACAAATCTGTGATATGTGGATAATAATACCACTGGATTTTACTGGGATGTTGTAAGGCTTATTGAGAAAAGGTACATAAAGTGCTCTGAACATTAAAAAAAAAAACACCACTGTATAAATGTTTTACTGCTGATTATGATAATGATTGACGTGGCTAGAGCAATTAAACTGTATTGCAGAGACTGAATGTCTGGGATGCTGAGGAAGCAGCTTGAATCTTGCTGAGGAATTGACATCTTCCTAACTGAGGGAACGTGTTGCTAATTGGGAGCTGCAGTGCTGGGTTGTATCAGTTATCTACAGTTTTATATCAAATGAGGAGATTACAGCCTAGTGGTTGCTATATAGAATTTATCAACAGCTGTAGTTAATTTGCTATTCCGATATGCCTTCATATCCCTTTCTTTATTCCTTCACTTATCTTGATGCTTTGTATTACTACCCTAAAGACGATTGAAGATACTTGAGGCCAACAACACGGGTTCTTACTTGGGACTTGAAGATGCTTCAAAATACATGGGACAAGGGACAAGGGTGCCACATTTTTATTAACTCGCTCCCATGTAAAATTTGTTTAATTTGTGCATTTTAGAAGTAGACTTTACATTACAAATGGATGTATGGTTATTAAATGAATGTGTTTATTTATTTGGTCTAAAGTTCCCACACTCATGATAGGCACCATTATGGGGATGGGCACCATTGGCTAACAACTCATGTTGGGACTACACACTCTTCCCTGAAGTGAACCCTCCCTTCTTACTGCGGTTAAACAGTATGATATTACTTGCACAACCATAGTTAAAGTTCCAGGTTTCTCTTAACCAGGATCTGAACCTCTTTTCAAGCTATGGTTTTAAATCATGGGTAAGAAGAACCGTTGGTTAAACTTAACCAGTGAATGTCAATGCTGACGTACCATTTAACTATAGTAAAAAATAGGGTATCCAAAGAGAGGAACGGCTGCCAGGAGAGAACTTTGCTTTCTAAAGATGGATCCTAATTTAACCACACTTAGCATTATGTCTGCAGCAGCACCAAGTGTCTAGCTTTATTTTTTTAAAGACTGATAAACAAAAGTGCTATGCACATGATAGGTTTTTGCTTCCTTGCAAAGTGGAAGTCATATAGACACCACATTGGCATCTCATTTTCCCAAAACCTTGCACCACTGATGCTGCGAGGCAGAAGCGATAACACTAGACGGTAGGAAGAAGTGTGGGCTAAAGGCCCCATCCCCAGCCGCCATTCAGCTTGTTAAGCCTGTCCCTGCCCTGACGAGGAAATGCTTACCAATCCAGCCACTTGTATAACCCGAATCGAGGCAACCACTGACACACGGAAAAAAGAACATGGTGACCTCGGAACAAAGAACAATGCCACGGTAAATCAACACTTCATAAAAGCGCAGCTTCAGAGAAAAAAGCCCATCGTGGCTGCGAGTTGGCGGCTGCATACTAGAAACAACGCAGCACTACTGCGCAGCCACAATGGGATATCGACCCCCCCATAGTGAACACAGACAGAAATATGTGAACTTGTCCTACTCATGGGCATCCAAGGGTTCAATATATTTTCTGGAAGAAGAGCACTGTGATACCTATACATTTTTTTCTCCTTTCAATAATTTTTTTGATGTTCATATTTAACAGTAACTTGAATTTCTGCTTTCTATTTATAAAGTACCCAAACACAAACAGTTAACTTTTCAGATTTCTGTAAAGGTTTAAGTCCATTGGCTACCGCTGTCTTTAAGCTATAACTTAAACTGTTCTTTTCCATAAAGGCTGTGCTCAAGTATTATAATTTTGCCTTTTAGAAAGTCATTTCACTGTGATTCAAGGCCTCCTTTGCTTTTTTTTTTTAACTACTCTAATACATCCAGGTTGAGTTTAAGCTTCTTTCACTGACACAGAAATGCTGAGGGCAGGTAATACCTATCTGTCTATTTTCCCTTCCTGTAACGCGTCTATTCTAAATTACCACGAGTGGAATTAATTCCTTACTTAGTGCTTGGCATTACATGAGCAATGATGTACTTCAGAATTGAGTAAGTCTTCTGGTTCCTTTCCCCCACTCCCAATTCTTCAAGGAGGAAATGTGTGTTCATTGCCTTGGGAGGCTGTGTCAAGAAGAAATCAAGTTTATTTATTTATTTATTTATTTTAATGTATGGTTTCATTTGATTTTTTAAAATTGCAATATTGACTAATATTTCCCAGTTTCCTCTGCCTACTCCACACAGAATTTGATAGTTTGCAAAGTATTTTCATTTCTTCATCGTGTTGACTATTTTTGTTTGTTGGGGGTTTGGTTGCTTATGTGGAAACAGGGCTTCCCTCAAATGGAAGCCCTGCCTCCTAATCCTGGTTTGTTGTATGCCGTGTTTTCTCAGTGGCAGTTTTAAACCATGGCATTGATAACAGACCCAACTAGACTCAAATGAAACTCATTTCTTATGGTCCTATATTGGTGAGGGACTGCAATATCATGGGCAGTTATAACTAAATAAGTGGACATTTAAGTAGCTTATTCCAAGTGGCCAAAGTGCTTCACAATCTTTACAACAGTTTGATGTGGTAGGACAATATAATGTCCAAGGAGACAAAGCATACCAGCCCCAGTCCCTCCTCATGCCTTTGCCACCCTCTTCTTGTGGAGTGCGAATTTCTGAAGAGGAGAGCCTGCTCTGACTATGGAGGCTCCCCGTGCAATGGAGAACCCTGGAAAACCACTTGAAAACTTCACATTTCCCAGCTTGCAATGCTATTTTCAGGCCCCCACAAATGTCTTTGACAGCATGTGTACATTTGAAAAAAATATGCATGAAAATATGCACAGATTTTCATGACCCCCCCCCCCAAATAATAATAATAATCAAAGCACACATTCTGATATGGTCATGACATGGAATGACCTTCAAAGTGGAATTTGGAGAACTTTAGCATCCCTACGTACAATAACCCTGCAGAGTTATCCAGAGGCGTTAGACCCCTATTGCATGTTGGGAGTCAGGCTGAAGCTGAAAGAGTAGTTTACAACAACCCAGCTTTGCAATCCATTGCTTTAGTCCTCACATTGCAGGATGGGATGAGAGAGCAATATATAACAACCCTGCAGCGTAGTTCACTGTTATACCTCTATTTCGGTCGCAGGGCTGGGCAGAGAAAGAGTAGCTTACTGCAGCCTTGCAGTAATATTACAGAACATTGACTTCCATGAAGACTGGTTGCACTTTTAAATGTTCAAAAACTAATTTAAAAAAATTGGACAAAAAGTAGGATTCAAATTAGAGCCGGTCTTTGAGGTTGATTTTGGTTCTTTCAGCCCCCTCATCCACAAGTTCAGCTAACTTGAGCATGACAGGGATATACTGCAACATTTTGTTCTGGGCGCCCACTCGTTCCTTCTATTTCTGATGTTCAGAGGGGACCATGCTTATGTAGGCAAAACAGCGCCATCCATGCACAAGAGGAAGGTATCCGCCATGCTAAGGGAAGCCACAAGGTTTGCAGCAGTACAAAAAGGCTTTGGGCGGGGGGAACTCTAAGGAAGGGGAGCACCAAAAACAGCCAAATGATGACTGATTGTGTGATCCTGACTGACGGGGGAGGGGGAGAAAACTTTGGTGGGAGGGAAAATGGAATGGAGTATCATGGACGAAAGCATGGCTGGCTGACTGGAACAGTGAAGAGGTCCACTCCACACTGGATCTACCCTTCATGTCATATAGATACAATCCCATCATGGTGACACTATATCCTTCTTGTGCATGTATTTGCGAGTGGAGAAGAAAGCACAAGGAATAATACACAGACACCAGAGCTTGGGATAAACTAGGGCCTCTTTATTTAACATGGAGATTCTCCGCTCCATGGATCTGAGCATGAACGTGCGGGAATCTCACTCATTTATCTCAGGCAACTAGCCTGCCAGTCAGGGCAAGCCACTCAGTGGAACACAGGGGTTGGAAGACTCGGGGCCCCTTTCCTAACTACACTTGAGTGTTTGGTGAGACCTACCTGCATCATCCCCACCCAGGGCTGCACAGCTCTGGGTAGATGAGATAAGCAGGTCCCCAAAGGCAAACCATATCCTGACACGGAAGCTGCATAGCCCCTGAAGAGCAGGACCTCTGAATTGCCAATCACCAAAAAGGTGCCAGAGTTCTCACCGTCCCTATTCTCATCCCCCAAAATTCCCGCACCATCCTACCACTTAAATCCACCTATTTATCCTCCACTTCAAAGATTAAATCCAGAATGGAGTAGGTGAAACCTTTGCATACTAATGCCAGGGAAAATTCCTACACAGCCTCCTCTACAAAGAGGACGACTGGCTATTCCCATGCTAGTTGATCGGGAGGGAGGGTGGGGCCAGAACAGAAGAGGCCATGCGGCCATGCGGGGCGAGCCTTTATAGGCTTGCCTCCGCCCCCGCACGAGGCTGTACGTGTGCCATGCATGCGTACCAGTCTCTTTTCTCCTTTCCCCTCGCAAAAAATGACTACTCCCAAGCCGTTCCAGCTGGGAGGGGATTGGGCATCTTACAGCACATATGACATCTGTTGTGTTATTTTGAATAATGTGGAATAAAAAGCAGAAAATAATGCTAGAAAAGTGGAATGCGGAATGAAGCATGTGCCCCCACAGTTATATCAGTGCACTTTAATAGCAAGAAAAGCTGTAGTGTAGATCTATCCAAGATCCCACTTGTTCATACAGTAATATGTTATATACAATGGTTCTACAGGGATATTTGGGTAGAAGTGAGTTTTGAAATGGCCAATTATACAGCCCAGTGGCTTTTCTTGGGAGAAAGGGAGAGGGTATCATGCCCACATGTTACCCCAGCACATCGGAAGCATTACGAGCCTGCCTGCATGTTTGTGACCGGCTGCTAATTTGCCTTCTCTTGCCTCTGTTAAGGACTGACCTTCCATTCTTTAGGATCCATGAGGCATCAGGTTGCCTTTCTTTGGCCCCCTCCACAAGAATGCGCCTTTGCGCCTGGTTCCGCGATTATGCGCATTATCGCGGAGGCGCATTTACTCACAATCCCTCTGCACGGGAGGCGGCGAGAAGCGGCGAAGCGCATTAAAAGATGCCCAAAAAGCGCTTTCCAGGTAGTTAATGCGCATAATCGCTTGTTCACACAGCGAAAATGCGCTTTAACGGCCGGAGCAAAATAAAAGTCGCTATTTAACGCGCGTTCGAAAATGCGCATTATCGGGGAGATAACGCGCCTGTACGCCCGTTTTGCGCTCCGCTCGTGTGTAGGTAAAATTTATAATGAGCCTTCAAGGCTCATTAAACGCCCCGTGTGGAGGAGGCCTTTGTTACAATTTGGCAGCTGCACAATGGAGACAGGGCTGTCCAATTAATCAGCTTCCTTGTTTGCTAAGCTCTACAAAGTAGAGCAATTAATTATTTTGTGGAAGAGTACTGGCTCTACTTGAATTTGGGGCAGAGACATTTCATATTTCAGCCTCTCCTCCTCCCCCCACCCCTTTATGTCCTCTGTTATGTCCCAGTATAGTGTCTCATGTGAGCTCAGCCTTTCCTGTGAGGTTTGCTTACAGGTCATTTGATCTGAACTACCCATTTAGAAAACGTCATGTTGAATTAATTTCCAGAAGACCCAAGGTCTTGTGAGGAATCGTGGTCTTGTGAAGAGCTCACCCTGGATCTTGCCACCCCAGACTACAGATCTGTGCTTGTTACATTAGTGTGAAACATGCAGTACAGATCAGCTGTATTCCCAAAGAGCTTTCGAAACAGAAAGGCTTTGTTGCAAAGTGTCCGGTGAGCCAGTAACTGCTTAAGCTGTATATGTTAAACTAGCACATTTGTAAACATCAAGGATGATTTGATCATTCAGTTCCCATAGCATAGTTGTTGGCTAAATACAGTGCAGCAATAGGGCAGCTGTACACACAGGTATACTGATAAGGGGTACCTCTAGACAGTCACTTTTCCCCGCAGTAGCTTCGGAGAGGCGTCAGGTGGATTACGTGATGCTGCCGCCACTCCGAAGCTACTGCGGGGAAAAGCCCCAAAGCTCTGCTCAAAAAAGTCGGGCATTATCCCTGACTTTTTTTTAGTTTGGAGCGGGCTGGGCAGGGAAGGGGGGTGTACCAGCAAGCCATAAGCTCACTGCACCGCCTCTACAGTCCTCCCCCATTTTAAATAATAACAACAACAACAACAACAACAACAACAACAACAATAATAATAATAATAACCACTTACCTTGGAGTAGGGGGGCTGATTCTCCCAGCCGCCTTTACAGCTGCTGCTGCGTGGTAGGAAAACCCACCATGGCGCTCCTGCTGTAGATGGGTGGAAGGAGCGTCAATGTGGGGCGGGCCGCCTGCCGCCGCTGCGTGGCAGAAGAGGTGCCATAAAGAGAAGGGCAAGGAAAGGTTTGCTATTCAAACTAGGGCCACTGATAGCAGGACACAGATAGTAGGTCCTTAGTTTCTGCACCACCGGTATAGCTTACAGGCAAAAGCTGATCTCTGCTGTACTGCAGTATCACCACTGTAGATGCCCAAAGGCTGGTATTGCAGCTTGCAGTAATACAAGGGACGTGGGACCCAAAAGTCAAATGAAGTCCCATTTGGTACTATAAAACTGATGGCTTGTGGTATATTTGTAGGCTGAGCTGTTCATAGACAAACTTCTTCTCCAGGGGTGAGCAACACATGGCATGCAAGATTTGTGTGCTCACCCCATATGGCCCCTGCTGCCCACCACTGCAGCCCCAGCCATAGAGGGAGAGAGAGAGAGGGAGAGAGAGAGAGAGAGAGAGAGAGAGAGAGAGAGAGAGAGAGCTCCTCCCAACACACATGTACTACAGCTGTGCACAAAGCATATAATGTTCACATAAATAAGAACATAAGAAGAGCCCTGATGCTGGATCAGACCGAGGGTCCATCTAGTCTAGCACTCTGTTCACACCGTGACCAACCAGCTGTCAACTAGGAACCCACAAGCAGGATAAAGGTGCAACAGCACCTACCCACCCATGTTTCCCAGCAACTGGTGTATATAGGCTTACTGCCTCAGATACTGGAGGTAGTACATAGCCATCAGGACTAGTAGCCATTGATCCAGGAATTTATCCAACCCCCTTTTAAAGCCATCCAAATTGGTGACCAAAACTACATCTTGTGGTAGTGAATTCCATAGTTTAACTATGCACTGTGTGAAGAAATACTTCCTTTTAGCTGTCCTGAATCTCCCACCCATCAGCTTCATAGGATGACCCCATTGGGTTCTAGTATTACGAGAAAGAGAGAGCGAGAGCGAGAGAGAGAGATCTTCCTATTTACATTCTCCACACTATGCATGATTTTGTGTCTGTAGTGGCTACGGAGCACCAGAAGGGCCAAATGTAGCTGGTTTGCAAGGTAAATTTGGCCCTTGTAATGCTGTGTAGCCATCAAAAGTGTTAATTTTAGAGTTGGAAGAAGCTAAATTTAACCCTTGTGTCACTCTGTAATGCTCTGGAATAGTTTGCCACCAAATTCCACCCTTTTCAAAACTTGGGGAGGACCACACCATGGACAGTGTGGCCCCCCTCAGTGTATGGCCCACAAGGGTGGCAGTCTGGAGGTTTAAAATGGGTCCCAAACCTCCTACAGTTGCCTGCCCAGTTCCTTTGAAAATCATTGTCTCCCTCTATCCAGGCTATCCACCCTAACAGTGGGCTGCTAGCATGGGCTGAGTGTACAGCCCAGAACCCTTTGCCACATGTGTGGCAATGCCAGCAATCTTTGCCAATCTACTGCAAATCACCCAGCGATCTACCTGTTCATCCCGATCTACCATCTGCTCATCCCTGTGCTAAGGCCCCATGCAGGGTGCGCAGCCTGCCGCTCCACGCTTTCTAACTGCTGCTTTGGTATATTTTGTATTGTCGGTAACATATCGTGCGCCAATTATGTTTTAACAAATATATCTTTAACCAAAAGAACAAACACTCCCTTGGCTTTGAAATCAGCAGAGGCTCCTGCAGAATAAATGAACATAGCACAGAACCAGGCAAAGTAGAGCCTTCAGCGATGGGTGGGTGGAGGAGTGAAGGAAAGGGGGGGGGGGTCAGGCTTTGATCCTCAGTATGACAATTCCCCTGTTGCAAACATTTCCCTCTTTTCATCTATGAAATGCTGGTGGGTGTGGAGCAGTCAGGTCGGGATGCCACAAACTTGTTCCGTCCCACACACATGCAAACCAGCCTCTTGTACGCCATCCTTGAGCCCACCTCACTCATCAGGTCAACTCATCTTGCTTCCCCCTTTGATTCAACAGGCTGGCGTCTTGGGAGCTGCTGAACATCTGTACCGGGGGACGGACGACAGTTGCTAGATGATCTCATTGCTCCCATCAGACTGTCCCCTGAGCCTTCAGGGACAGTAACGGGAAGCAGCTTCCCTACAACTTCCCCATGGCAAGGCGCTGATTAAAACAATTCTCCTGCACAGTCAGGCTGAGCTGGCAGACAAAACGCTTCTGTTCCCCATAAGAAAATATGTGCTTAATTAACAAAATCACCCAAGAGAGCCAGCTTGCAGAGCCCCGAAGGCCACAAGTTTGACACCCCTGATCCATCTAATTTAAACTGAAAGATTCACTCCTCCAATTCTTTGCTACTAATTATAAATTCACACTTTCCGGAATTACTGTGGGTACAAAGTGACATCAGAGAAGTTCTTCCCCCATAGCAATAAGGTACGGTTTCAACCACGGTTTCTGGCTCTTTAAAGAAAACGTCAAGAGCAACATGGCTATTGTCCAGCCACAAAAAATAATCAAGGAAACATAATATAATTTTATACTCTACTGTGCTCAGAATATGGAATTATGAAATGGGGTATCCTTGTCATTAGAATAAACTAATTACTGATTTATTTATTTGAGTTGAAAGATTTATTTAAACAAGTCATATCTAATTGCAGTAGATTCATTTTCCTACAAAGAAGAATTCCAGTGTTACTGCTCTCTGTGAGTCTGTGTGCATGTGAGAGAAAGAGATATGGTCATTTTAGATGTAACATCAAACTAGGGTTTGATATAATAATAATAATAATAATAATAATAATAATAATAACAATTTATTTCTTACCCGCCTCTCCGTCTGGATCGAGGCGGGGAACAACAACATGATAAAATACATAAAACTGATTAAAACATGACACATATTATTAAAACTGCATAAAAATCCTAAAACATCCTAAAAACATCCTTAAAACATGTAATCCCTTCTTCCTGCTCCACTTTCATGCTTGATTATGTAGGGTGGGGTGGAATGCCACCCTATTTGCATCTCTCTCTCTCTCTCCTGCAAAGTGGGGAGCATTTTTGTGATTTGCACTGGGGCAGCATTTCCGGGGGGTTGATAGATCTTATAGAGCTCTTCAGTGATTCATCAGGTTGGTAGCTGCCATTTTAGTTTTCCTGGAATGCCCATTTCCCCACTTCTAGAGGGAGGAATTGGCAACTGCCATACACGAAACGCAGCTTCCAGGTTTACTAACTTGCTGATTTTCAGTAAACTATAGTTTGTTAAGAACCAGGAAGTTACGAATTAAATGGTGTGGACCAGGGAGTGAGGAGAGAGGGAGCGGAACGAACATCCAAAAGTGGCTTACCAAAAAATTCCAACCAGCTAATACCCAACGATAAAAAAAATTAGTAACAAAAAGACAACAGATAAAATGTCTCCAATATTAAAATAGAGAGGGTAAATTCAGTTGAGATAAAATCAATATCAGCACAGTAGCAATAGAGATTTTTTTAACACATTAAAAGCTGCCAAAAGCTACCAAAAGCTGTTTAAACATTTTTAAAATGTCAGCAACAGCAGCATTTCACTTATTGGACACCCCTGAACATCAGCCCAAACCTATGCATTAAAACCAACTGAACTAGGCTGACCATATGAAAAGGAGGACAGGGCTCCTGTAACTTTAACAGTTGTAGAGAAAAGGGGATTTCAGCCAGTGTCATTTGTATGCAATTCGTGCCTGGTGAAATTCCCTCTTCATCACAACAGTTAAAGTTGCAGGGGCCCTGCCTTCTTTTGTATATGGTCACTCTAGTATAGTGCCTGCAACTTTAACTGTTGTGATGAAGAGGGGAGTTCACCAGGAACTAATTGCATACAAATGACACTGGCTAAAATTCCCTTTTCTCTACAACTGTTAAAGTTACAGGAGCCCTGTCCTCCTTTTCATAGGGTCAGCCTAAACTGAATGGGATCTTCACATTGCTCATGCTCTGTGTACATTGCACTGCAGAGGGATGTGGTTTCACCATGCCTCTTTAGGTGCCTGCATGTTCTCTTTTCCGGCACACCACTTCTCTGTTCCTTCCAAACAGGGAAATTCAGAGTTAGTTTTAGTTAACTAAGTCAGGAACTGATCTTGGCTTATTATCTTGATTAATTAACAGAATAAACCAGAGTCCCCAGGTTTGGGAGTAACAGGCATAAAACAAGACAGGAGTGAAGAACCAAGATAACATTGAGGGGAGGGAGGGAAAGATAAGGGAGGAAGGCATGATCCTGATTCCTGGCTTCAGAAACCATGGTGCAGCAAACCACGGTGAGATTCCAAGGGCCTATTTGTTTATACCATTGACTTGAACAGGTTTAAGAACTGTTCCCTTCCCACGGCGAATCTGGGAAATAGAGTTTCAGTAAGGGGTGGTGGTAGATATATTCCATGAAGAATTGTTAGCGTCTTCACCAGACTACAATTCCAAGGATTCATTGGCTGAATTCAGACAACACAATAAGCAACTGGGGGGGAGGGGGAAAACAATCGTCAGTTGTACTGACTATCGTGTTGTCCGAATGCTGCCATAGTCAACTTAGCACTGATCCTAATCCACACCACAGTTGATTATTTATTACCATGTTGTGTGGGGAGTACCCCCTAGATGAACAACTGTAAAGTTGATTATTACCCCACCATTGACTATTGTGTTGTCCGAATTCAGCCATTGTATGAAGCACAACAATTAAACTGGTATGCAGGGTTGCTAGTCGTGACATGCCTTCCACCTGGGTTGTAGGCAGGCTTCCTCTTCATTTTTTTTGCTTTGCTTTCAGTTTAAGAAACTTTAGCTACAACAACATTCACAGCATCACAAAACATGAACAAATAGTTTCAAGAATGGTTTAAATTGCAAAGAAGCCGTGCCTTAAAAGGCATTTATTCTTCACGACCACTAGAAATAGAAGAAATCCTGAGAAATAATCGCTTGTAGTCAAAACACAACGCGGGAGACAAATATATTTGCACCAAGGGTCAAAGGGCTGCTCTTGAATATATTCGTTCAAATTGGTGTGAAGAAGGGCACTTTCAAAGCATTTGCTGTAGATACTTTTCCTCATAATAACCACAAATAGATATACTCCTGAACAATGCTTATATGTGGTCTGAAACAAACAAAAATGTCCTCTGTTAGAAAGCCAAGACAGGAGACATTACAACTTACATCTCTTGACTTTTAGTTGATACTGGCCCTGTTCAGAAGACACCTTAAGTCACGGCTTTAACCACGGTGAATAAGGCTTTTTGCCTTATTCACTGTGGTTAAAGCCATGGTTTAAGGTATCTTCTGAACAGTGTCTTAGTCACAAAGAATAATAATAAAAAAAAAACGAAGGCTCAAAACAAATGTAATGAAAGAATTGGTTCTCCCTCACCCCCTCTGTCTCATACATACGCACACACAAAAGCACCTGAATTTTTTTTTTTTTTTGCACTTTTGTGAGCCTCACAGCTGCTAGGTGTGCTCCACCTGACCCAACTATGTATCACTTTCCTTAAAAATATCCCCACCCATGGGCATGTCCAACTGAGCATTTATTTCAAAGCCCTGGAAAAACAGGGTTTGACATTGCGCAGGGAACCTCCACAGGTAGAAGAGCTCCTCCACTTAAGAAGTCTGACCTCAGTATGAGGAGAGCCCCAAGTACAGGAATGGGGGAGATAGCATG
Organism: Anniella stebbinsi; assembly: GCA_029215795.1. NCBI lineage: Eukaryota > Metazoa > Chordata > Lepidosauria > Squamata > Anniellidae > Anniella > Anniella stebbinsi. The sequence continues at coordinate 5,555,106 of JARDYH010000006.1, forward strand.
TTCACGCTCCACCCTTGTGTGTTGTCTAAGGCAGGTTTTGAACACCTGAATACCACTTTAGAGAATTTTGACAGCTATTTTTTCTTTGTTTAGTACATATAGAATTTACTGCCACTTTCAGGTTGTACCTTTTTTCCCCCTTCGCATTATACATAACTGAAAAAGAGATATAACTGACACATTCCAACATAAACGCACATGGATTAAATTCATATAAAAAGGAATCTTGATATGGTCATCTGATAACATCAAGATTCTTTTTGTACATTTATTTATTTATTTTATTCCATTTATATACTGCCCCATAGCCGAAGCTCTCTGGGCGGTTTACAAAAATTAAAACACTGAACATTAAAAACACCGATGTACAAAATTTTAAACCATAAAACATAAAAACAAATAAATATACTCCAATTAAATCGAAGTGTTAAAAAGGAATCACATCCAGATTCCTTTCTCATGCTGCGATTTAACCAATGGCTCATTTAGACATAATACCAGACCATGGCTTATGATCCTAGCTTGTTAACAAACCATAGCTACAATTAAGCAGTTTCTCAGTTTGATATAATAATAAACTCTAGTTATTACAGCAGGAAGTGGGTGCTTCCAATCTTCTCATCACATCCACACTGGAGGAGTAGATGGGAGGGGAAACGTATGAATCAGAATCCTATTCCAGCTTGTTCATGTGTTGTTAAACCATTGCTTGGCATTACATCTGAAACAGACCAATTTGCATATTGAATGTGCATTTGCAACCTTTGAAACAAAGATGGGGGATGCAGAATGAGAACTACAGGAAACAGTCTTTCGAACATACTCTGAGTTTTGTTTTCATTTTATGAAAGAATTGTGTTGTAGTAATGCAGCAGTGCTGCTCCAGAAACAAAATCACATAATTTGGAATAATAAAATCTGGGGTGAAATTTGGGCTGGGAGACTTTCATAAGCATTGTGAACTCCATTAGAGCATATGATGGGATCCAGTTGCTTCCTAACTCCTTCCAGCCTCTGAATGCTGGGAAGACACTGAAGTTGCTTTAAATTTCAGTGATTACCAGTGATGTTACTACACAGTTCTAAGTAGAGAAGATCCATTGAGTTATACCCTGATCTAGAATGGCTGTTTGAAGGCTGGAGGAAGCTAGTGGTTCTTTGGAAATCATCCAGTGTTGAAGGATAATGTGTCTACTTCTGCCCTAAAAGCAGCATGTAGCATAAAGTTAACTGAAACCTCTCTTTCTCTCTCTCCCTCTCTCTCTTTCTCTCCAGTCGCAGGTTCCAGTTCTTGGGTAGGAAGGATCCCAGTTAGAGCAGCCCCATAAGATGCACCTTCCTGGATTTGTTTCTTGTTAGGATCATCCTCACTGATCCAATTTATTGGCATGTAATGCATGTCACACATAATTCTAGGTTATTAAATTCCTGAAGCATGCAATACACAAACTTAATAGATTTTATGCAAATTGTTATATAACAAAATAACAGCAGATGGTACTCATCACATCAGAATCTTTCCATAACAATTTCATATTTTGTTTAAATTAAACAAAATGTAATGGTACCTCAGTGGCCTCTAACTTATTTTAATTTATTCTACCCTACTGTTTTCCTTGCTATTTTCTTGTCCCTTTGCACAGCATTGCAATAAAATATTTGTTTTAATGTTCCTTAGATGTTTAGTAGTTTACTATTTTTGAATGGTACAAGGGACTAGTAAAATTATTTGTTTATTCTTTTTTTCTTCCATCAAAAGGAAATCTATTGCTAAGAATATGGTACATAACTCACCTTACAATATAGCCTAGAGGAAAGTATTAAAGCTTTACACCAGAAATCCTCAACTAGTATCTTTTTAAGCTCTGTTTTTTTTTACATATTTCCATAATGTTTTCCACTTAAAACTCACTTCTTTTCCATCTTCTGTGCCGCTAGCATAGTCAGAAGATAAATGATAGAACAAATCAACCTGAAAGGAGTTATGAAAACAAAACAAGAACACCAGAAATAGGGAGATAGGGAAAATAAAAACGATATAACTTTATTTTAGTTTCAGAGATGTTTATAGCACACGAGGATAGAGTTGTATACATATTTTTCATTATGGAACAATTGTTTCTCATACACGAGAGGAAATGAGAGGGCAAAAGTATGTTCTTGGGCATATATTTCTATCTTTCCACTATGCCCATGTTTCCACCATGTTCCCTCCCCCCCCCCCCGGGTCAACCCTGGGTAGTCCGTGTGCATCCAAATGATGCACAAGGGATCCCGGGGGCAGGTAGGGACGGACCCTCCATTTTCCTGGGATAATTGGTTCCCCAGTTATCCCAATTTTCCCCGCAGTCCTGGGACTATCCCGAGGACTGTGGAAGGTGTGGCCGCTACTGTCACCTCCTTGCAAGTAACGTGGCCTTCAAAGCGGGCATGCTCTATGGGGGGGCTCCATGCCCATAGGGGGTGGGGAAAAAACAATTTTGCCATCGGGGTTGGGGCAGGGGGGTTTGTGCGCCGGATCACAATTGCTCAACAGGCCCCTCTTCTTTTTAAAATATGGTGGACGCAACATCCCTCTTCCCTTCTGGGATGTCGCGGCCATTTAGACGCTGAGGGACGATCCCAGAAGCAGGAAATCCTGGGATCCTCCCCCCTGCATCCCAGAAGGCCTTGTGATGTAGAAAGGGCTTATATGTGTATGTATGTATGTATGTATGTATGTGTATTGCTAGTTCCTCCCAAAAAGTCACACTCTATAATAGCTCAAAACCGAATTCCACTTTGAAATAGCCTTTGGAGGCAACATTGCAGTGGTGGGCAGAGCTGAAGGCCAAAGGGGTGAGGCAAAAAGTTTAAAAGTCTTGCTGCCAGTCCCTAAGCCTTAGGCAAGACATTTCAAGCTTTCAAATAGGGGAGGGGGCTGTATGAAAGCAGGGATACCACCAAACATTGGTAGTTGGAGGAAAGGGATAGGGCTAAGGGAAAGGGACTCTAGAGGGCCAGATTGGGCCACTGGAAGGCTCAGTTTTGCCCCTGGCCTGAGGTTCATGTCTAACCTGTCCAAGGAAGAAGACTCAGAAACCATGGCATAAAGGTTGGCGTACCAGCTGAAATCCCTTCCTATACAGAGGGTGTTCCCAATGCCAAACTCCAATACCAAACACTGAAGTTGCTGGAGGTCCCTAACAATGTCATCTTGCATTAATTTTGTTTCTGTAAGGTGTTTCTTATAGATAATAATAATAATAATAATAATAATAATAATATATTTATTAATAGAAGCACAGCCGTGTCTCCATTGTTAGGGGCCATCAGTAAAAAACACATTCCGCCATGTTAAAGTGATAATTTGGGGGGGTCATTCTAACAGCCATAAAATCGAAAATGTTTCATCAACCTTTCTGAAATTTACAGGTGCCAGAAAGAAATGTTTGTTTTACATTACCTGAAAATTTCAAGAAGATTGGTGAAAGATTGAGGGAAGGAGAGCAGTTTAAGTTAGAAAAGGAATACAAACCTGTCTCCCTGCTTTTGTAAAATTTACTTCTGGGTTGCTACTTTTTGTGCTCACAATTTGCATAATTTCTAGAGCCTTATTAAGTAATCCAGTGGTGGGGCCTCCTTCCTCCTTGACTGTAGTTGATGGAAAGCTTTTCGCTTTTTTAAAATTCCCTTCGGTTGACTTTTAAGGACTATTTTAAACTCTCATTCAAGTCAATGAGGCGGCCATCTTCCCTCATAACGTGACACACTCTCCCCCATCCCTCCTGCCTTAGAATGTGGGGTGGGTGAGTGAAATGGCCGCTGCCTCTAGCACAGACCTTTTGAGTGAAGAAGAAGAAGAGTTTCTCTTTTCTCTTCTGGAACATGCATTCCTTTGGCTCTGAGAGTATTTTGGGCTATCTTCATAAGGCCAGTTTGCTCTTTTGCTCCCTGGTGAAGCAGGGTGTGGTTCCTCTGGATCCATGACAACCTGGTCTTCAGATCTCTCCTGGGAATAGGTAGCTATACTTTTCTTTTAATTTCCCCCACCCCACTCACACACAGTGCTCCTTCCCTCTTTTCTAAGAGTTTGGTCCATACTGCTATAAGTTGAAAGCTTCAAACACTTCATTTAATTAGTTTGGGCAGGTGTTAAGTTATAAGTACAATGTTGAAACCTTTCAAAGTGCTTCTGTGCCTACAACGCTGGTTTCGGCCTAGTCACCCTGTTTTTCTAATAAGGTTTAGAAACAGTTGAGCTGTTGTTTATTTTGCATAGTGTACAGACATGGATTTTCTTTCTAATCCTTGCAGTCTACACTGGCTCCCTTCTTGATGTGTTTTTGGATGCACACAAACCCTTTTTTGTTCCAGCAGGCCTTTGGCAAATATTCTGGACCTCTGTCTATACCTTTGACTTTTAAATTGTTATGTATTTAAAATGTTTTAAATGCTTTAATATTGAAAAGTATTTAATTATATTTTTAACTTTTGTATATTTAGGCTGACCATATGAAAAGGAGGACAGGGCTCATGTAACTTTAACAGTTGTAGAGAAAAGGGAATTTCAGCCAGTGTCATTTGTATGCAATTAGTCCCTGGTGAAATTCCTTCTTCATCACAACAGTTAAAGTTGCAGGCACTATACTAGAGTAACCATATACAAAAGAAAGCAGGGCCCCTGCAACTTTAACTGGTATGATGAAGAGGGAATTTCACCAGGAACTAATTGCATACAAATGACACTGGCTGAAATCTCCTTTTCTCTACAACTGTTAAAGTTACATGAGCCCTGTCCTCCTTTTCATATGGTCAGCCTAGTATATTCCTATTTATAGGATTTAGCTGTATATGTTTTAGTTTTGTAAGTCCCAGCATTCCTGACCATGGGACATACTGACTTGCAATGATGGGAGTTGTAGTCCAACACCTTTGGAGGGCACCAGTTTGGGGAAAGGCTGCTCTAAACAAAAAAAGAGAAGTAGGTGACCCTAAGTTGTTCGTGATCAGTTTTCCACAACCCCACAGTCACCTCTGCATATCGTATTCTCCACCCTGTCCTCATGGTTTATCTGCTTTGGGAGAATGAGAATTTCACTTGCACTTTCTGCCTCCTTAGGGAGGATGTGGCGTTAAGGCTTGTGAGCCTTAACTCCCAATTTCCCTACTTTTTGGTGCTTGGTTGGAATCTGTAGAGCCTTAACATTGTTTTTGTAAACCGTAGGTTTTTTGTTTAATGAATTTACTTATAACCCGCCTCTCCCTCTGGATCAAGGTGGGGAACAACAATAAATATAAACACAAGAACCGTAAAATAGATAAAATATTAAAACAAATAAAAACTAATGCATCATTAAAAACATCATTAAAAACATCATTAAAAACATCATTAAAAACATTAAAAGCATGTCAAACACAGGGAAGTCCTTATACCAGGTCAGACCATAGGTCTATCTAGCTCAGTATTGCCCACATTGGCTAGCAGCAGCTCTCCAGGAATTCAGACAGGGATTTTTCGAGCTGGAGATGCTGTGGATTAAACCAGGGACCTTTTGCAGGCCAAACATGTTATCAGCTACCGAGCCATGGACCACCCCCATTGAAGAAAGTCCACCTAGGGAGGATTCACCTTTTACAAGGGAGAAGGTTTCCCCATCTTTGTAGCCCCTTCTCTCATGTTTGTCTTTGTCCTTGCTTGCTTACTTCAAATAGGATGCTGATGTAGCTGTTGGAATGGAAGACTCTGCTTAATGTTGCAACCATTAGTACCTGGGATAGACTGAAGATACAATTGGTAAACAGTAGCAGGTAAGGCCATGAATGTAGTGAAGCCTGTAGACATAAGGTTCCTACTGCCTCACTATTAGTTGATGTTCAACTGAACTTAGTTTGGAGAACCAAAATGAATAAACAAGATGACACTATTGTTTCTCCCGCTTGGCCCACAATGATGGAGCCGTTCCTGCTCGAACTATAAAAACATGGGAGTGGCGAGGCATCTGGCAGATTGTGACTTCATTCAGGTTGGTGGGTCATGGGTTGTGTGGACCAGCTGAAGATGGAGTTTCTAGCCGGTGAGTCAGGTATTCTCAGGTGGTCCCCATCCAAGTACAAACATATTCAGGGTGGTATAACTGTAGGGAGGTTGCTAGTTAATATAATGTATGTATTAAAGTTATGAAAGTAGCAGTGCATGCTGTGACGGAGAAACACAATGGCTGAATTCGGACAACACGATAGTCAATGGTGGGGTAATAATCAACTTTACAGTTGTTCATCTAGGGGGTCCTCTCCACACAACATGGTAATAAATAATCAAGCGTGGTGTGGATTAGGATCAGCGCTGAGTTGACTATGGCAGCATTCGAACAACATGATAGTCAATACAGCTGATGATTGTTCCCCCCTGCCCCCCAGTTGCTTAATGTGTCGTCTGAATTCAGCCAATGGCTTGCACTTCTCCATGTATGTGGAAAGAATAGCTCTTCCTGTTAAGGTGGGAGGTGAGGATCATGCTAAGTGGAAAACTATATGCCAAATGTACTAAATAGTCTTAGATGCCAGAAATCCCCCTTTATCTTCCTTCATCTCAGATGCTTAGTGCTGTCATCCAAGCTGGCAGAAGGTCCTATATCCCACCCTCCTTCTGCCATTGCCGAAGCTTCCCACTTCCCTTTGACAGGTCTGTGAACATGTTCACTATGGAGATACCATTGCTGCAGCTTTCAGCAGTAAACAGTGTTTCCAGTGGAAGCATACAATAAAAATGAACATAATTCTAAAAGAAGAGCAATTGCGATGAATTAAACACAACTCTAAATAATGCAATGAGCGTGCTGTTGATTGGACTATTTGTTTTAATATTTCATTAATCGAAATAGAGTATTTTCCTGTTATTGTGTTGCAGCTACTAAAAAAAGTCACAGGTCAACAAAATTAAGGAGTGGGATGTACCCTTCTATGTTTTTTTTTAAAAAAATATTCTAGCAAATGTTCTTTGTCATGATGACGATGCACTGGGTCTCTGTTCTCATTATGTGCTTTAGTTATTTTCTTTCTCTAAGGTGTGCCTTTTATTAATATTACAGGCACAGAAGAATATATATATATATATATATATATATATATATATATATATACACACACAATATATATTCAATATATACAATATTTCTATTGTAGTTGTTTTGTAGTTTATATTGTAGCTTAAAGCTCTTACTAAGCCTTTGGAGAGGTAGTTCAAACATGTAGAATGGGGGGGGGGGATATGTAAAAACTGGGAATCCACCAAATGATTGATGTTCAGGGCAAGGGGCTATGGCTATCTGGGGAACTCCAGAGGGCTGGTTTGGAACACCAGGCAAGCAGCTACAAGATCAGATCCAAAAGGAGCTGAAACCTATAAGGAGACTCAGACAACAAGAGCCAATGTTCACCCGCCATCTTGGTTCTCGTTTGCCATTGGGTCCAAGTATGCTGAAGACAAGATGCAATGCCTCTGACCTTGCCGTGTTCCATCCAAACCAAGAGCCTATTACAGAGTACCTGGAGTTGTTCTCAGTTCATTTGCCCCCTCCCCATTGGCATGTTTCCAGCCTACCATTCTGTCAGATACAGTTAAATGTTGTTGCTGTCATTGTTGTTTTCCTCAAAAGCTGGAACACTTCTGGAAGTTAATAGTTGTGATGAAATTAACAAGGGGGGAGAGCAAAGCATGTGGATTAAATTGTAGTTATTATCCCTTATTAGTATTACTTTTGTTTCGGCCCCTTCACAGTAATGGCTTCTTATGTACTTAGGAGCTCAAGAACAGAGATAATAATTTCAGGTTGCAATTCTATGCCTAATTACTTAGAAATGCATGGAACTTTTCTGAGTAGACATGTACAGAATTGCCCTCAGTCTCATTTTATATCATATCCTTCTTCTTCCTCAGACCTTAAGAGGTGAAACACACAATCTGGGAATGAAATGGCAGAGTGAGAACGTAGAATGACAAACTTTGTCCCATCAGACTGCTGCTGGTGGGAGATTATATATATATATATATATATATATATATATAGGTAAGACAGATGCCCTGTTTGTAGTAAACAAGCACATCAGGGAGAAAGGTTTAAAACATCCATCTCCCTGATGTATTATTTTACTTGTGCATGGAGGGGAAATGCCGCACAATATGGTCTTCCCAACTGGGGTCTGATGCGATACAAGCCCAAACTCTACTGCCTCTATCTACCCATTTCATCATGTGTAGTGTTTAGATTGGCTTTGAGTTTTGACAGGCACCAACTGCTGAAGACCTCCAAAGTTGTCTTCTCTTTTCCTTGCTTTGCATATAATTATGTAACAAATGGAAATCTTATTGATGGCCATCTTCAGCTTTACTCCTTTGACATTCATGGCCTTACCTGTGCTCTTTTCCAATTGTATCTTTGGCCTATGCAAGGTACTAGTGGTTGCAACATAAACAGAGCCTTCCATCCCAACAGCTACATCAGCATCCTATCTGAAGCAAGCAAGGACAAAGATGAGCACGAGAGGAGGGACTGTGGAGGTGGGGAAGCCTCCCCCCTTTGTAAAAGGTGAATCCTCCCTAGGTTTACATTCTTCAATGGGGGTGGTCCGTGGCTCGGTACTAAGCACATGTTTGGCCTGCAAAAAGTTCCTGATTCAATCCACAGCATCTCCAACTGGAAAGACCCTGGAGAGCTGCTGCTAGCCAATGTGGGCAGTACTGAGACCTATGGTCTGACCTGGTATAAGGCATTTTCTTATGTCTGAAACACTTTGGCTATCTGAAATGTGAATGCATACTTTGAGAGTTTTATGAAATGCTGTGTTAAAGATGGTTGCACAGCACAATGTATTGAGAAAACCTGGCTTAAAAATGTGTTTGGAACTGAAACTCTATGTGTACATTCTTGGAGCTGGCAAATTTGGTTAGCAAGGGCATCTATTTCTGTCCCCGAGGCCCTGGGCTCTAGTAAATATGTTTTTCTTTACTTTGGCTGACAAGATGATTGAACGTACAATTTGTGTTTGCAGAATATCGTGTCACAGTAAAATGCCTAGGTTATTTTTATGAGTTAATGTTACATGATTGCATTGAGAGTATCCTGTTTTAAGTCTGAAAACACTTCCAAATGAAATGCTAGAGGTAAAAACTCAGTCCACTTCCTTTTCTGGAGATGTCAACACCAGCCCCCAAAGGATCGTCTTTGTCTCTAACAGCTGCAGTCCTAGGAGATATTCAGCATGCATCTGTGGAGGTACCTGGCCAACCTTTTTCTTTTTGTTTTGCAAGTATGCCATGGGGCAAGTCCAAAGAATAAAACAGCATGCCATTCAAATCTGCACTGCTATACATATGCTGCTTTTGAATGATTTCTGTCAATAGCAAGAAGATCCGTATCATAAAGAAAATGTAAGATGAAAGACAAAGATGCAGTTTTGTGACGAGGCACTAATACATCTTTCTCCAAACTGGTGTCCTCTAAGCAGAATGGATTACAACTCTAAGATGGTGAGAATTGTTGCATAACCCATTTGAAAGGCACCCATTTGGCGAGTGCTGTTCTAATCAATGAACTGAAAGAAAGAGAAAATAGACAATAGCCTTCTGGCAGATAAAAATCAGGGAGAGATCCCAACATTTTATGAGAAGGGGTGAAGTAGGATGTGCATCCCAATTCTATTATAATCCAGTCACAAACTGTGTGTGGCATTTGTGGTGTGTGATTTCTGCATCAACCTAATACCATTACCTTTCTGGAAATTCTCCTTTTCCTCTGAGTGCTCAGTATTATTTTGCACATGAACATTTCTGCACTACCTCTTGGGAACTGCAGGGTAGGATGAGAGAAGACAGTGGCTCAGTTCGGATGACATATTAAGCAACGGAGGGGTAAATAACGTACTGACAGTGCGTTAGGCAGGAGGAGCTCCACAGACGACATGGTGCAGCCGGCGCTGCTCGGAACCGGCAAACGCCCCGGCTGCAAGGAACTTGCAGCGGCCATTTTGGTTGCAGCCTCTCCTCCGTATGTCCCCCAGCCGTATCCCAGCATGCACCGTGAGTTCTGCAGGCTGCATAGAGCTGATGGGTGTTTTTGGCTGCTCTAAGCAGTAGAACTCTATTCCGAAACGGAATAGTCCATGGAGAGAGGGGGGGCAGAATTCGGACGACACTTTAAACAACGGGGCTTCGGGCTAAACAATGTACAAGCCTGTTGTTTCGCTCTGTTGTTTAAAGTGCCTGATTAACGTACTGTCAGTTGTGTGTGCGTTGTGTGTTGCCCTCCAGATGGCACAATAAGCAACACAACTGATGTTTGTTCCTCCCCTCCTCCATTGCCTAATGTGTCGTCCGAACTGAGCCAGTGTTTGGCATATAATGAGCATGGTGCAGTTCCTCCTTTCCCCCCTCACCATTCATGACTTCCCCGTGGCTTTACTTACTTCCTGAATTTGTACAGGCTGTCCATCAACATACTTTCTCTGGGTGGTTTACAGAACAAAGAATATAATGTAAGGTGAAAATACAAAATGCAATCATTTAAATACAACAACAGACAATAAAATGCAACATAAACACTTTCTAGCAGAGAAAAAGTAAAACCAATCAGCAGCTCAACTTATAGAAGAAAACACAGTTCAGACTGTGTTTTCTTCTATAACTCAGGTTGTTTAATAGACCTGGGTGAATAAGAAAAGGCTTGGTCTTTTGACCTAGCATTGAAAAGACCATAAAGAAGGCACCACGCGAGCCACTCTGAGGAGAGTAGTTCACAGCCACAATGCCGTCATTATTAGGTTCAGGTAAGTATATGTTGGAAAAGACAACCCTTCAGGTAACCTTGTGCCAAACCATTATGGGCATTAAAGGTTAAACCAGCATTGTAAGTTGTGCCCAGAATTGGACCAGGAACCAGTACAGTGTCATGCTGCCCTAGGAGGAATCCTCTTCAGAGGATGATCTGGAGCCTCCTGAGTCAGATGTCTCCAAGGAACATGTCAGTTCAGGGCATCCTCTAGCAAACCAGGAGTGTCTTGGGCCCTCGGGAGAAAGGACTTCAGCTCTTCCCCCTAAAAGGGTGGAAAGCTCAGCTTCTGAGGCAGGGAGAGATGCTGTGCTATCATTTAGCCCTGAGAGTCCCAGTACCTTAAGATATGACTACTACCTCTTTCAAAGAGTCATTTAAAATATCCTGGACCCAGCGGGACGTCCCTTCCTCAATGGATTTAATAAGCCATGAGAGGCAAGGAGCAAGCACACAAGTGACCGCGTGGACTCGAACAAGCACCTTGTCCACAACCTAAGGGTCCAATAACTGAAAATAACCCAACCAAAAAGGGGACTGGGCAGTGCTCTGGGCACCTCCACTGACAGAGCTGCATTAACTAAAGATAATGATGGATGCAGTTGACTTTACCCTTTACAAATATGGTATAGGATATTAACGAGGGTTCTACCAAATCTCTCCCTAGGCCAGATTGCAAGAGACTGGGCACCATTCAGAAAAGCTCCACTGGATGACCCCGAAAGGGAAGAATTCCTTCTTCACCTCCATTACCACCACAGAGTAATGAATTCAAATTTGCATTCATTCAGATTCATCATGAGTTTCCCTTCACCTCTGTCCCAGGCTTCCTCAAACCTGCTTCATCGCCCTCAGCTAAGCCATATTCTAGGGCTCTGTTTAGCAGAAGAAAGTGCTGGGCAGCAATTGTGTCAGGTGTCCAAGAGGAGTGTCATCACACGGGAGGGGGACCTTCTATAAACTACAACAATTCCCCTCTTAACTCCTGGTCTCCAACTCTCTAGTTTATGCTGATACTGCACTCGATACGCCTCCCAGTTCCCCCACCCAGGTTTTAGTGATGCAACCCAGGCCAGCCCCCTCATCCACAACAGAGCTCTTATTTTGGACCAATCGGGTATTCAGTGACAGCACCATCAGGCTTTACACATGTGCCCCCAGCTGGTTAATGGCCTGGGGCTTTCGGATCACATCTGTAGGAAGCCCCCTCCCCCTTTTAGACACTCATGGACCACATGAACTTCATGCCAACACTAAGGTAAGGAGAGTTAGCAAAGCATGGGAGTTTTAAAGTAACCAGGCTGCTTTGTTTACCTTTTTTTTTTTTTTGTATTTCTCATGCAAAATTGCCTGGTGCTTTGGAAAGCTTGTAAATTCCATAAATCCATAATCTAAAGTAAGACAGATTTATTATTATTACCTTTAATAGGGCTTATTGTTCAGGAGTTAATTTCTTTGTTTCCAAACGGCCTGGGACTGGTATGGCAACCCTCTCATGCATTTCCCATCCATCTGCATTTGCTGTTGTAAAGGTCACCCCATTTATATGATACAGATGCATGCCTTGCCCTGAGGGTGCATATGACTTCCCCTGAAGGGAAGGAGCCAGGCCATTCTTCTATAAATTACATGGCACAAATTCAAACAAGGCAGACCATTAAAGAAAACCCCGAGGAAGTAATGACGTTTTTGGCGAGACTGAGTAAGAGGTTAAAAAAGTAATCAAGTCATGAGCTTGCACCAAAAGGAGCTCCTGGCCTTGTCTAGCCACACAGGCACAGATGTACTGGAACACCAAGTAATGACTTCCGAACATATTGAGAATATAGGATCTCAACTTGTCTCACAATAAATCGAATTGTGGAAGCAGATGAAAGTCACATTGTGATCACATTATTTGTGATCTTTGTTGACATCTGGAATAAATGTTCCAAAAGATTTGAACTGGACAGCTAGATATAACAACAAAATGAACTGAAACAAAGGCCGATATGAAGTGTTCGTATGACAACAAATTGAAGAGGAGTCATCAGTATGATGCTTTGGCACAATTTTATTTTTGTATTAACTGGGGAGACTTGTGGAGTTCTTTATTGGCAAATTCAGATGCAAACTGACATGATCCATACCTTCTGGACTAACGTGTAGATCCGAACATAGCTAACCATTGGATATTTAGCTCAAAAAAAGAATCAATGCATATTTTCAGGTAGAGCACATTAAGACATATGCATTTTAAGAGGAATAAATGTTTTAAATACAAATTTACATACAAGTTATCTTTCTTTTTGTATTCATGCATTAATGTGGAAATGGGACAAAATGGATTTAAGAATGAACATATGCAAAAGTGACATGAAAATAGACCGATCCATTCATCACTGGTATTAATAGGGTCGGTGTTTCTGTTCCAAAACTTTGGAAAGTAAAATGCCTCTATACTTAGCCCTGGTAAGAGATTGCATGGAATACTGTATTTTGTTCTGGGCATCATTATTAAAGAAGGATGTTCATCAATTAATAGGGGGAACATCTTGTTCCATTTTCTGTTTTGTTTTCAGTTCAGCTTTGGCTGGTCTAGTGTCTGTCTTGACAAAAGCTTTATTCATGAAACTGTCGTTCCAGCTCTGGAACTCCTTGCCAAGGGAGACCTGCCCAGCTCTATCTCTGATGACCTCTTCCAGCTGGTATAAACATTCTTTATTCAAGACAGGTCTTTGAGGTTCATCAAACGAGCATTTCTTCGCACGCTCGCTCCTGCCCATTTACCATTTCTTTAGCCTACATCTCCTTCTGCTCATATTTCTGTAGCACAATAGACCAACTTCTTTCTTTTCTTAAAACAGAATGTGCCACAATCTCCTGCTGTTTGCAGGGAAAGCAGCATAATAAAAACAGCCTCTGAATGGCCCACATGGTCTTTGTTTACTTCTTCTTTCCCCTCCAGAAAGAATGAGGAAGAGTAGAGAATTGATGGTAAGGAAACACGATTTTCCCCCATGTGAGGATGTTCTTTGACCACGTAAAGTGACTTGTTATGGTCATTGCAAGTATGCTGCAATTGGTTTTACTGGTTGTTGTTTTATTCCGTTTTTTTAAAAAAAAATTATGTGTTTTGTCTGCCTTGTTTTTATGTTTTTAATTGGTATTTTGTATTTTACTTTGTATTTTATTGCTGTCAGGCACCTTGAATGATAGAAAGGGGGATACATATTTAACAAACAAGCGAAATAACCATTAGATTTCAAACATGAATACTGAATCTGTTATTTGTGGAAGACTTTGAATACTTGATTGTGAAAGCAGAACTGAATGTGTGTGATTCTGTTTCTGACTATGATCAGAATAGCTGTTAATTATTTGTGAGTGTAGTGTGAAATAACGAGTCGAGATAAGGAAATGGGATTAAAATGGGCCACATTTTATTAAAGATCTGCAAAAGGAAATGAAACCTAGGTGGGCATCTGCTATTGGCCTCTACAGGCCAAATCTAGGGATCGGGCGAAACAATTATCGGACCCTGGGGTGGCGCCCAATCCTTCGCCACCCCATGGTCTTGCCCCATTTGGGGAAGGGAGGCCTTCCGGTGTCGCCCAACCCGTGCCTCACGGCTCCGAGTAGGTGAGGAGGGTTGGCCTCATAGGTAAACCTTATCCCAATGATCTAGTGCCTGAGGCCCACTCCCAGATGTGGGTCTCAGGCACTACCCATCACCTCAACGGTGCCTGAGACTGTTCACCATTACAAAAGCAGCTAAAGATGTCCGCACCTACCGCCGAGATTATGTGACCAATTATTGCCAATTAACCTGTTTAATACACCCCATCTGTCTTACGGTGTGAAGTAGGCGAAAAAGTTCTCAGACAAATTAGGTTTAAGAGCAAAAATTCCTACTTGGCCTCCTAAAGACGACCGGTGGAGCCCGCATGAGGAGAAAGAATGCCGGGCAGGTCCACTACCCGTCTCTTAAGCCCCGGACCCAGCCCCGCCCAGTGGCACCATATGAGGCCGCCAATAGCAAGCCTCCACCTCACCTTGCCACATACACATACACAACTTTCCTCCCCTGCCCAATTGGGCATGGGGATGTGCATTTTTGTATATACACATTTTTATGAACAGCTTAGTAGCAATAGGGTATATTTATAATTCTGTAAAGTATCTTCTCCTATACTTCCCCTCTGCATTTTAAGATAGCCGTCATCTTTTTCTCTTTTGCTATCTGGTTACCTAAAATTTCTACATCCACACAAATGGGCACACACACACACACACTCCTGCAAGGCAACTTTGTTGGACCTTTCAGAATTATATCTGCCAGGCATATGGAGTTATCACTGGTCACGTGTCTTTAAAATCAGAAGAGGGAGAAACATCTGATTTTAAATCCAGAAAGCCAAAGACTTTCAAAGAATAATGTGTAAAATAAAAGGCATCAAGATAAACAAAACAAAGCCAGGCTGAGGAGAAAATAAAAAATAAAATCAAAAGTATGCAGGCAACAAGATAACATGCAAATGAACAGGAAAATAACAAGGGATTGCTAAAAAGGCACAGGAATGAATGGGATGGAATACAAAAGAAAACCTGAGACAGCAAGAAATTGAACAAATAGAAATTAGGCTCATCAAAACAAACAACACGTTTTATAATGCAAGAAAGGAAAAAAAGGCTAAAATATCTCCCAATTCATCTTGAAAAACCTATGAATACACTTTCATTGTTAAAGCCTCAGATTTAACACTTTAAACGCTGTCATTAGTATTGTTAACGTATTACCAGATCTTTCTATTATCAGATACAGTACAAAAGCCACTTAAAACCTCTTCTCTCTTAGGACACTGTGTCCTATTTAAGATTGTCAAACTAAGAATATTAGATTAGGTTATATGTACAAGGGGAATCTAATAGGCCAATGGGGGTCCTTTGTTCTTTGATCTTTTATATTATATTTCTCATTATCATGTTGCACCACAGAGACAAAGCAATCTGCAAGACAAACTATATATAAAATGCAAGCAAACACTTGTAGAGAATTAACCAGACTGATCGCCAGAACATATTTTTGTATTGTTACGGTTTAACAACTAGGTCTAAGGTTCTCTGCAATGCATCCTTCTCTGAATGTTACCATGTGAATTCCATATTATGTTTGCAATGTCCCAGACCATAATTAGCCACTGATGAATAATAGGAAGCACAACCTTTAACTTTGCAACCATATGCACACTTTGCTTGGAATAAGTCCCATTCAGCACAGTGAGTCTTATTTCTGGGTAGACATGCATAGGATGGTCACATTGCTAGAAAAAGAAAAGGCCAAGAAAATAATGTTGAAACAACAAATACAAATTAAATAAAATTATAAACAAAACAAAATATTTCTACAGGAGATCAATCGGAGCCACTAAAAGTCAATTTACAAGTGTTAAAATCATTGAAAGCCTAGGAAGACACAATATTAAAATTCCTGCTCAGATCAGCTTCCTGCAGCGGTGCACGGAACTTGAATTGTTTGTTTGGGACAGAGTACAGGAGAAAGGACTGGATGGTGAGGTATCCAGCATTTATGTTTTATATTATTATATTTTATTACATAAAATAAAGATCCAAGCTCAGAAAAGCCAAACTCATTATTTCTTTTCAAAACATATGCACGATTCACTCAACCTAGTTCTCTGGGCAGTGTTCAACATTTAAAATCAAGAAACACTAAATACCTAAACATCAGCTAGATTAAAACCCCACCACAGTACACATTTAATAGCTAAAATAAAACCAGCAGCAATGCCTACAGAAGAAAATTGAACGTTTATGATCTTAAGAAGCTCTTAAAATACTTGAGAGAATAAGAAAGTCTCCAGCTGGGGCCAAAATGACTACAACAAAGGGCCCAAGAAAGCCTCTCTAGGAAGGGCATTCCAAAAAGGCCCTTTCTTGGATAGCCATTTGTTGAATCTCACTTGCCAAGATCTCTGTGAGATGAAGGACTTCTGAAGATGACCTCCGAATCTGGGTAGTTAAATAAAGAAGGAGGCGGGGCTTCATTATGAGGTAAGCTTGGAGGAGTTTCCCAAGCATTACTCCTGAAGGAGGCGGGTCCACAACTGTGGCACTACGACAAAGCCCCTGAATCATATATTTGTTGACCTCATTTCTGAAAGAGGAGTCACAAAAAGCAGGGCTTCTCTAGGCTGTCTAAAGATAGAAGGACATATTGGAGAAGACGTTCACTTAAGTATGGAAACACATGATCAAGAAATAGAAAGCTTTTGTGCATGCTATGCTTCGTTGCCCTTGACGAATGCCTAGTTTTTGAAATGTGCGTGCTACAACACAGCTATGAGCCGATCTACACTACTGCTTAAAAACGGTTTATTAAACTGATTAAGAACCATTATTAACTGCTTTAAAACGGTTATAAACCGTTTTAAAGCAGTAGTGTAGATAGGCTCTATAACAGTTTCAGGCCTGGTCATACACATGTAGCGGAATGAGGTGGTAAATTTTGGAGGTGAACGAGTGGACTGAACCGCTTTGAGTAATGGTCACACACAATGCCATTTTGAAAAATGTTGCTTCATGGAAAAGAAATCTCCCTGCGGTAGAAAGGGTAGAAAGCAAACAGATCAGAGGGATCTGATCTGTTTGCCCTGATGTGCTTCTTTTCTACTTGCAAAGGGGATTCTTTGCATATCCACACCTGCAGCTGGAAACAGTACAGTTTATACTACCATCTCAGGACTGACACCTCATTTTCACTTAATTGGGCTATACACGTAGACTTAGCCTCATTTATTTAATTTTTTAAAGTATTGTGAGTATATTTTATCATACTTGGCTTTGATAATTTATTAAGGCTGCAATCCTATACCCACTTATTTGGGAGAAAGTCTAATTGAACTCAGTGGGATTACTTCTAATTGAACTCAGTGGGACTGAGTATAGGATTGCTCTGTTACAGTATAACCTGTGAATTGTCTCACAGACTCACTAGCAACAAGCAATTTCTGCTCATGATGAATCTCTTAGATCACTAATTCACAACAAACCCAACAACAATCCAGATTGAAAACGATATCAATGGAAATCATCTCTGAGTTTCCATTAATGTGAAATAAATTGTCTCTTTCTTCTCTATTGTTGTTGTTTTGTTTTTTAAGCATTGTAATATATGGCCAGCTGCACCATAATCTCAACAGTGACTTCTTGGGTTGAAAACTATGCATGCCCTAGGTGCAATTGGAGCTTGAATACATTATATTGTACTTCAACCACAGGCAGATGTTTTCTGCTTCCAAATATGTTTATAGTTGATATATAGTGTAAGGTGCATTGTTACTATGTCACAGATTGTCAAACGCATTGAGTTAACAAGGAAGAAATATGTCAGGAAAACCTTAGAAGTTGCTTCAAGGTTCTGGGCAGCAGATGTTTAATGACTTCATCTATAGCCAAAGGATTTGAAGGAGATTGCCCTGGAATTAATGGAGGAAGATCTTTCCCATATATATATATATATATATATATATATATATATATATATTGCCCTTTTAAAGGGACTGCATACAAAAAGTCTTCTGAAGTTTAGAGGACTCTGAAACAGGTATGGGAAAATATACACACAAACCTCCAAATATGAATGAATGAGGCTTCGTCTATGCATACAGCACAATGAGGTGAGTTCTGAGATGGTAGAAGAAACTTTACTGTTTCCAGCTGCAGGTGTGGAAATGCAAAGAATTTCCTAGGCAAGTAGAAAAGAAACACAGTGGGGAAAAAATTAGATTAGAAGCTTTTCCCCTGATACTGATACTGCCGGAGGATTTCTTTCCCATGGAGGAACATTTTTAAAATTGCATTGTGTGTCTACAACCCAAAGGTTAGACAGCACTTTAACCTTGGATCCAATAATTGATGCTCCCCACCCCACAGCTGGGATGAAGAGAATTGTGCTGGCTGCTTCTCCAATGTTGCAAAAGTGACCTGGAAGAGGAGGTAAAGGGAGTATTTCTGTGGGCAAAGAGGGGAAGCCAGCTTATGAAGTATCCACAGGCCTCTCCATCCTCCTTCCTCCCCACTCCTTAGCACCCTAGCTAGATGGGTAAAAAAGCCCATCTAACAAAAATCTGCCTCTCCTTCCACTCTGCACTGGATGTCCATAACCCTCCAAGTTCAGTGGTTTGCGAGCATCAGGATAAGGTTATGTCCTAAAGAAACCCAACGCTCTGCATATTCAGAATCCTGAAGGGAGTGCTCCCTCCTTCCCAACAGTGGTCCCAACAGGCTGCAAAGCCTTGAGGTGGGATTTGTCCCAACTCAAAATGGCCTCCGGCAAATTATTGTCGAGAATCTCATGGCTCATTGTTTGTTGCTATGTATGTGCATTGGATTTGGCTGAAGCCCAAAGCCTGTGCCAATTTGGGTGCCTTTGGCCCATTTCCCAAAGCAAAGCCAGCATCCTTCTAAAGTGACCAGAAAGAAAGCTGAATCATGTTCAAGGCTTCGTTCATGATTAGGCTTTGAAAAGGCAGAGAGTATGTCGGCAAAAATAGTCCTCAGAAGAGCAACTATACTTGCAAATGTCACCCAATTATGCCAAGAAATAATAATAAAAAAATCAGCAGTCCCCCTTTTTAAAAATAAATAAATAAATTGAATCAAAATATTAAAATGTGTAGCGAAATAACCCTTGTGCCTAAATACCTGGAATTTGGCAGGCATTACACCCTCCTTCAGATAAAAAGGAAAAATGATCATGATTTTCGATGACAGTCAATGGGAGGAACGAAGAGCATTGTCACATAGGGGAAATCGCGTTTCCTTACCATCACTTTTCTGCCCACGCGTTTGTCCCTCATTACTACCTCTTTTGAAAGAGGAAGTAAACAACTTGCATGTGGCCCATTCAGTGGGCCATGTTTGATCGCACTGCTTATCCTGCACACAGCAGGAGATAGCGGCAACTTCCATCTTTGAAAATAAGTCGGACTTACTGGGGTGGGGACTTTTTTGTCACATGAAGAAGGCTAGAAGGGGCAGGAGGCACACGGGACACAGTTAATGTCGTGAGAGGGACCCGCAAAAATCCGTGAGTGCCCAGCAACAAGCATGCAATAAAATGCTCGTCTGATGACACCTGAAGTCTCAGATCTCCCAATCGTGACTCTTGTTTGGTATCCAACTCAAAGACAACTATCTCCAAACTGGTCTGAGCAGAAGTGGGTTCCAAATAAGGATCCTATTTGAATCTTGTGGTCTGTGCACACTGACAACATTTTGCAAGTGCATAGATTTAAAAAGGAAACAAATAAACAAAACCTTACTATCACAAAAGTGCTAAACAGGGGTAGATATGGGGAATCGCCCTTCACAGGCTTGTTGCTGATTCTTTCTCTTTTCCTGTTTCAGACACACACACACACACACACACACACACACACACACAATGGCTCAATTCGGATGACACAATAAACAACTGGTGTGGGGGAAACAATCGTCAGTTGTTTTGACTATTGTGTCATCCAAATGCTGCCATAGTCAATTTAGCGCTGATCATGAGGGTTAGGGTTAGTCAACCCACCATTGACTATCGTGTCGTCCGAATTGAGCCAATGTGTATATATGTGTGTGTGCGCGCATAGTGTGTGTATAGAGCACACACATATGTAGAGCTCCTCCATGTAAGGGAGGATCTGGATTGGCCCAGGGCTCCCCTCGCATGGAGGAGCTGTACACATCACTGCCCCCTTTTCACATGTGCCAAAGATGCACCTGGCAGGGAGTGTGGCTATCACATGCATCAGTAGATGCATGGCTAAAGGCGCATCCCTGCTTCTCAATGCACGAGGGATGTTCTTGTGAACACTCCTTCTCTGTTTCTCTTTCCTTTTGCCGTCAGGCAGAGTTTGTTAGCTGACTCAGCACCTGAAGCTTCTGTTATCCTGCAGTCTTCCAAAATCACCTCTACCCCCATGCTACAACTTCTCCCTTTCAGAAATGTCTTGTCTTTTATATTCCCAGTGTCTATCACAGGGTTGGACCAGTTACTAGTGCTGCCTCTCTTAGGGTCCTGTGAGTATTTTGTGGTATTAGTGAGGTACCACTTCTCACAGGCTAGTTATTCTCTCTCTCTCTCAATCTCTCTCTCTCTCTCTCTCTCTCTCTCACACACACACACACACACACACACACACAAAGAAAGAAATTGGGGCTGAGGGACTATGGCATACTGCCTGGCATTCTTCTGTGCTATGTAATTTTCTTTTCATATCTGACATGCACCTTGATTGCATTTTGTCCAATCCTGACATGAAACAGATCTTCTCTCTTAACCCCAGCAGTTTGCTACAAAATATTATGTATCAGCTTTTTGGTGCTAGTAGTTACATTTCATCATCTGCAGTGTTAAAACACACATACACACACACACAAGCACACCCTTATGCTGTTGTGTTCCAATTCATTTCCTCCCAATACTTCATGTTCCAAGAAGTCATTTTCTTTTATTGCAGCCTGGCTCTGGGTGGAGTCACATTTTCAGAGGAAAAGTTGGTTTGGTTGCCAGAGATTATCTCTGTTGAATGAATATGTTCAGATCCAATCCTCAAATCAATGCACTGGAAGGGAAATGTGGACATGCTGGGAATGCAACATAACTGTGTGAGTAACAAGCACACAGTGAAGGTGTAATGCAGGCAGAGGCATTGCCTGCAGCACTTAATGACAGTTCTGTGAATCAGTATCCCTTGTCCTTGAGTTTAAATTTGGTTCTGCTTCAAATCATCCTGATATAAAGCTTGATAACTGCACCTGTGAAGCAAACGGATTAATGCTTTTTCTGGTTTCGCGAGATAGAAATGTTGGTATGGTGCAACAGCTCTCTCTGTCTCTCTGTGTACATAATATATATTTCAAGAAACTGCTCCACCCCCACCCCACCCCAGGCAAGGAAGCGAAAAGTCTGTAAGATAGGCTGACCATATGAAAAGGAGGACAAGGCTCATGTAACTTTAACAGTTGTAGAGAAAAGGGAATTTCAGCCGGTGTCATTTGCATGCAATTAGTTCCTGGTAATATTCCCTCTTCATCACAACTGTTAAAGTTGCAGGCACTATACTAGAGTGACCATATACAAAAGAAGGCAGGACCCCTGCAACTTTAACTGTTGTGATGAAGAGGGAATTTCACCAGGAACTAATTGCATACAAATGGCACTGGCTGAAATTCCCTTTTCTCTACAACTGTTAAAGTTACATGAGCCCTGTCCTCCTTTTCATAGGGTCAGCCTACCATAAGTAAGGGTAAGCTTGGAATCTGTCTGGGAAAAGTCTGCAATCCTGGACAAGCGTCTGCCCAAGCACAATGCTGAAGTAGGCAGGGTAAAGTGAAATAGTTTACCATGGACAGAGCCAGCACTGGTCACAGTGTCCTCCAAGTCCACCCTCCCCCTTAATGGTAGCCCCCTGTCCAGGGAAATGAAGATATTCAGGCTTTGGGAGTGGTGGTGGGAGATGTAAAGGGGGTAAGGAAAATATGGAGAGGAGAACTTCTAATGATTTTGGGGAAACTTTTTGAGTTGGGACTGGCATTATATTATTTAGCCAGGACAGTAGCACAGTCAGAGGCTCCTTTTAATTTTAATCCTCCTGCCCCGTTCTTGCTTGCTTTAAAGAGCTTTTGCTACTGCTTTTCCTGTGATAGCAACCATCCTCTTCAGTCAGGGACCATCATGCCCCACAATGAAATGTGTGTTACCTTTCCTCAGGTGCATTGTGGAGAGAGATGGCCCTACCATTAGGCAGAGTGAGGTAACTGCCTCAGCAACATACAGTGGGATGGGGAAACAGCAGCAGCCCCCTGGCTATTCTTCCTGAGCCCACCAGCCATTCCCCTCTGTTGAAGGACTGAGCACTGTGCCACGTGACTTGGCAAGCACCCACTAAACTGGACTGCTGTCCTCAGGTGTGATGGAGGATGCTCTCCCATCACCATTATTGAAGTTCTATTCAGCTGACATTCCAGTCAACTTCTGCATATAGAATGGAGGAGGGGGAGCCATTTTGTCCTTTGCCTCAGACAGCAACATGTCTTGCCTGGCCCTCTTTTTAATTCTCAGGCAGTAGTACAGTCAGAGGTTTATTTTTAAATTGGAATTTCCTCTTTCTTTTAAATATATTTTGTCACTGCTTTCCTGCGGCAGGAGCATTCCTTCTCCATCAGAATCCATCTCACCCCACACTGCATCTGAGGAAGGACGCTATACATTGCATTGTAGAACAAGATGCCCTTGACAGAAAAGGATCACTGTTTAAAACTATTTAAAGCAAGAAAGATGTAGCCCCCACTGTAGGGGGATTTACAGTAGAGGAGGCTTTTGCCAGTGCTGATGGAAAGTAGATGTGAATGGTCTTCTTCCTCATCCTCCTGTTGGTATTGTCAGCCCACCAACCTTGCTCCGGTTGCTCCGGTCTTCCAGAAGTGTAATACCACCACCATGCATGTTAATGTCCAACATCTAATGGGGGATGGAGCTCCTCTTCCCTACAACCCTACGCTAACACCTTTCCTTGTCCTTCGGAATACTCATATTGAAGGCTGCTGGGAAAACTGCCTGTCAAATATTGAACAGGCTTTCAATTGTTTCCCAAAACACAATCCTCAAATGTTCATGGACCTTCCAGTGCCATTGTTTAATTAGTACTCACTGTCAAATATTTAGGTGATAATGAAAAGGAAATGGGAATCAAATTTTCTGTGGTGCTTTTATGCATTGAGAATTCTCACTCTACAAGCAAATTAATTGCTGTTGGGATGAGAAAAAATGTTGTTTAAGAAGGCACACATGATGAATAGAGAGAAATCCACGGTACATGTAAGAGTGGGAGTAGATTGACATTTTCCCCATAAGGGGGAAAACCCCTGAAAACAGATGCTCTACACTATATATGCAAATCCTTCATGGTAAATACTTTGCTTTATCTCTTATAAGTGATAAGTAACTCTCAGACAAAGTAGCCAGCTCACCTCTGTGTTGTTGTCTAGGTTAGTTTATAAACAAAGAAAACCTTTGACTTGCTATTGAGAATCTGTACTTTGACAAGCACAGTTCATGGAATGGTTTTGACTGAGGTATCATAGCTAACTTAGTACTTTTTGCCAAAGGGTAATTTTTTAATGAACTCAATCTCAGTCCAGAAGTTCATAATAATTTCTTAGACCTAATTACTCATTAATGTACATTGTTCATACTGAAACCTGGTGGTATGAAGTAATAAAATCAAATCTTTGGATTGGTGTGTAAAATGGTCTGTTCGGTGTATAATTAAACACTCTTAGGTTTTATATAAGTAGAAGTTTCATAAAATTAGCTTTTTAAAATTAATCAACATGTTTTTCATCAATGACTTACATTAGATATTGTTTTGTATTCCCTGCTTCCATAAGAAGTAAAAAATTCCAGAGTCAGTTGATACAAGGGCAGCTTCCTGATAAGAGACCAGTTCTGGAAACTTTTATTATTGTTGTATTATCTGTTTATTTACAAGTTGAACAAAAGGCTCAATACTACCAGTTGTACATATGTTGTCTGACAACATGTGGATTTGTGGGGCTCGTTTTACACCAGGTTCAAACTACAAAGCTAGTTTTGACATGTGTTTCTTTCATTTTGTGCCCCTGGAAAAGGTCTTGCCAAAGGATCCACGCTTATCCTGTTGGTGTTTTACACATACAGTTCTTCAGAGCTGCATGGTACAGTCAAGTATCTGGGGACAAGATGCAGGGATAAAAGAATGAATTGATTTGACCCTGTGTTACCACTACTATACACATTTCCCTCTTTAACGGTCATGCTTAGTCTCTTCTGGAAAATAAAAGTGTCATCTATTTCCTCTGACCTCTCTGTTTCTCTCCATCAATGATTCTATAAATGTCTGTTCTTGTGATCTTCCTCACCTTGTCTTTTCCATGTGCTGTTGAGCTGAAGCCAATGGAGGCTGCTTTATGGCTAACCTGGATTTGGTGCCTACGACCAGCATGTGTCCCTATATTATTTTCATTCCGAAAGCACAGTTTGTGTTGGTATTTGTTTGGATTCTAAGATCTGTAAAATGCCCTATACGTTGAATAATGATGCTCATCATCATCATCGTCGTCGTCATCATCAATAGATGGATAGAAGATAGGATATTCATCCACAATATCTCAAGTGCTCATTAGATTGCTCTCTTTGTAGAGCTGCTCTTGAAAGCAGTCCAGGAACTTCAACTAGTACAGAATGCAGCAGCTTAATTCTCTAGTCACAGTGATTAAA
The DNA here is from genome assembly GCA_029215795.1 of Anniella stebbinsi. Lineage (NCBI taxonomy): Eukaryota > Metazoa > Chordata > Lepidosauria > Squamata > Anniellidae > Anniella > Anniella stebbinsi. The sequence continues at coordinate 5,580,225 of JARDYH010000006.1, forward strand.
TTTACCCTATATTCAGGGATTTTCATTGGTTTCCAGTTTGATTTCAGTTCAGTTCAATTCAATGTGCCAGTGCTGATCTTTGAAGCCTGAAGTGGCTCTGATCCTTCTTTCTTACAGTGACATCTATTCTCACCTCTCCTCTCTCTTAGATCTGGTGTGAAAAACCTTCTCCTCTTCGTGTCTCTCCATCTGGAGTCTTAATGGAGTCCACGTTCCTGTGGATGTCCTCTTGGAGTCTTGTCTTGGACCCATCTTTGGTTATCTTTTGAATGACTGAGATTTTTTTTTTCACTTTCAGGAAGTGTACTTTTAAATATTTCTGTCCTTACCCTGAGGATCACTGTTTCGGTGTTGCTACACACACATACACCTCCCAATTACACATCGCTGAAGGCACTTCTGTGCAAGCTGTCTGCTGTATCTGTTTACTCTGCAATAGCCAGGCCTATATTCCCTTGTGCATTATGATGTGTTACTAAACTGGCCATCAACTCTTCTTATTTAATTATAATTTTAGAACATTTAGTTTCAGAATGGGTCTGGTTTTCTTTGCTGTAGAATAGCTGCAAATCAAACTCATTCAACAACACATATTACTTGGATAAACAGATGATGTGGGATGGAAGGAAAGCAAATGCACTGGTGATTTGTTTTCCTGTCCGCGTACGTACATTTATGTGCACTAGAATCGAGATACAGCCACATCAATGGCTATAACTATGATGGCTATTAGGTCACCTCCAGGATCAGAGGCAGAATGCCTCTGAATACCAGTCACTTGGGAATAGCTATGGGAGAGGGATTTTGTCCTCATTCCCTGCTTGTGGGATTCCCAAAGGCATCTTGTTGACACACTGTGGAAAATAAGATGCTGAACAAGATAAACCATTTGTCTGATCCTGCAGAGCCCTTATGTTCACCCTCACTTACGAGATTTAACTTCTAGAGACCAAGATAAGTGCAGGTATTTGTACACTGTCATAATCTTAAACAACAACAAAGGGTCTTGAGGCACCCTAAAGACCAGCAAATTTATTATGGGATAGGCTTTCAGAGACTAGCAAATTTACGCCAGAATAAAATTGTTAGTCTTTACAGTGCGACAAAACTCTTTGTTGTTTTTTGCTGAAATAGACTAACACAGCTAGCATCTGGAACTGATTTTTTTAAGAAGCACTTTCCAACAGCAAATCGGGGAGAGTGATTAATAGGTACCATAAAAATAGGGACAATCCCTACTAAATAGAGACAATTGGACAGCTGGTGGGTATGAAATTGCCATAAACACATTTGCAGGCTATAAGGAGAGGGAGTGTCTATTGCCAGGGTACAGTGATATAAAGCCATGTTGCTTTCCCTGTTCTCTGTAATAGCCAAACACATCCCAAATTTAAGATATGCATATTTGGCCTGTCAACACCGATCACCTACAGCTATTCGTATTGACACTGGAACAAACTACAAAAAGTGTGCAATTTATCATGTCTGGAAAAGAAGTTCAAAATAAGTTAATGCATAGCTAGGCCCATAAACCTTTAGGAAGTTTATGTCCATATAACCACTAAACTAGGACCTCTGGGGGTTTCTTGTACATTTTTACCTTCTTGAATTGCAAATGAAATTGCTCAGTTTGAATTGATTCTAGTTTCTGTATCCATATACTGATAGTCTGAGACTATACGACTTATCATCAGCTCAGAGCTTTCTTCAAAGTGTGCATTACTCTCATATTTCCAATGGATACAAACAAATGGCACCCCTCAGTGTATATGACTCTGCTGAAATGAGCTGTCTCCTGGGTCTATTCAGGAAAGAAGATTCATAAACATTCCTGAGCTGCCCCAAACTCTGCCTATTTTAAAAAGACTTTCTGAAAGGACAAAGAAGAATAGGAAAGCGACTTATTACCATTATTGGTGTTATACCAAAGAATGTTCATCTTTTGTTCCCTGCCTCCTGCAGGTTTGTCTGCCAGTTAGACCTCCCTTACTACCTTGTGCCTCCAAACATCAACAAGTCAGAAGCCCCCCCCCCCCCCAGATATCAGAGGTGGGCCCACAGGGTCCTGGGGTCGCATCACTGCCCTGTAAATAGGAACGGATGAGGTATTTGTTCACTCTGAATTTATATATGAACCTTTCCAGTCTACACCTCCTGAATCCTTCTGTGGGACAGAACACACCTGCACACTGAAACCCACACTTTTCAGAACTTGCAACTCAAAAGATGCACACAAAAATGCCTGCAATAAGGGAAAGTGTGCAGAAAAATGTGCATATTCTGGGAAAGTGCGCACAAAACACATTCGATTAAAATTGCTTGCAAAAGAGTGCACACACACTATGCAAATTGCATACAAACATGCATACATTAGAAGAAATGCGCAGCAAAATGGGAAAGACTTTTCGTGCAGACGCTGGGGCCAAATTTGCAAATTGATGTGGAAATGGGCTGCAATGAATGACCTTGTGGTCAAAACAGAGAAACCTGCACCTGCTTCTGAGTTTCTTAAAACTGCATTTAGGCCAAGGGTGCACTTCTATGCAACAATGTAAAGATTACCAAAATGCTGGCCATATATGTATGGGACAATAGTTATGGTGAATAATATCAGAACAGAAACAACAGATACTTAGATGTTAACACCAAGATGAATAACAGACTCATGACTATCCTCATTTAATTTAGAGGTCATCTCTTCCTGACTATCTCTTCCATGTTCCCAGCTTTAGCCCTACGGCCATAAACAGGTGCTAGCAAAACTTTACCACATTAGAGTTACAACAGAAGTTTTGCATCAGCAAAATGCACAGTGAATTTGGGGATTGCTTTTGAGGTGAACCATCTAAGGCAGCCTCCCAAAACCTGGTGCCCTCCAAATGTTTGGACTACAACTTCCAACATCCCTGACTATTGGCTATGTTGGCTGTGACTGATGGAAATTGAAGTCCAAAACGTTTGGTGGGCACTGAGGTGGGGAAAGGATACTACCAAGAATTTTGACAAGACCAGTGAAACTATATATATATATATATATATATAATCTCATGAATATGAGGATGTGACCTGGAAACCAGGGAATATTCTGCCTTGTGTCCTTGGTTGAAGCTTTGCTCTACAACAATCTGTTTAAAATCAGAGGCAAATAAAGCATGTTAAAAGAGATTCCTCATTGTGCGCAGATCCCAAGAGACCTCTTGTAGATCTTGAATAGATAATATGGGGGTGGGTGGGGGGAATGCTACTCACACCAGCCAACTTGTCACCATTCATAAGTAATTAATTTATATACTTAAAAAAAAAAAACTCCTTTGGGAAAATTGATGCAAAAGCATGTGGCATTTTTCTTTTCCTTGACATGATTCTCACTAATTGCTGAAGGAGCACATAAAAAAAAAAATCGTGGGTGGCGTGTTCTGCGATAAGCTCTTTATGCTCTAGGGAGGTATTGTAGCACAATGGGCAGGAGACTGAACTTTGAACTAGAAAGTCTTCAGTTGGGAAAAGCAAATAAACAAATATAACACAACATCGCTTCAGCCATGAGCTCATCAGGTGGCCCTAGAGGAGCCACTGTCTATCAGCCCCCCTCCCATCTGAAATATGGGCATAATAATAGTGAGCTACTTTACATGGTTGTTGTAAGGCAAGAGTAGGCAACAGAGTACCTCTGGACACTTTTCTCGGTGCCTGCCAAGGAACCTCCCACTTTTTCTCCACCATTCCATTTTCTCATCAGGAACTGGGATTGATGTGAGATAGGTTTCTGTAGGGGCTGAAAACTGAGGGTTCAAAGGAGTTCTTTAATGTGTTGGAACTCAGGCCCCACCTCTCCCTTGTACTCAGTCTTTTAGGGCAGATACTTTGTCCTTAGCCACACCTCCCATGGCAGCCATTTTGTGGCCCAGGAACATTTCTCAAATTGCCAAATGTGCCCTTGGCCCAAAAAGGCTGCCTATCCCTAGGGTGACCATATTTTGGAAACCAAAAAGGAGGACAACATGGACAGCCCCGAAGGAGGAGTGCCCACCAACATGGCCGCTCCCTCAGGTGGTGTGCCCACCAATATGGCCACCTCCAGGGGGCATGTCCATCCCCAAGGGGGCATGCCCACTCGAACAGTGCTTTGGTCACATGTCTGATTTTACAGCACACAATTAAGACAAACCTGTTCTACACAACATCTTAATGTTAAAATCACTGAAATAAAGAACATGTGAGACATTCAATATATCTGAAATTAATTTCACTCACTCCTACTTTTGTAGCTTTTGCTGTATTTTGAAGCTTTTGCTATACTATGTGTGATACAGTCTCCCCTCCACTCAGTATCTTTTCTGACTGCAAATCCTTCACTGCATGACCATAGTCTCACCTTTCCTAACATTTAACACTCTTTCTCCATCACCTTTCTCATATCCATACCCACAGATTCAGCATACTGCTATCACTGAACAAATGAAGCAGTTGCCAAGTGCAGAAAAATCTAGTATAACAACCCAGCAACCTAGCATTCAGAAAGAGCATAAAATACTATTACCCTGCAAACATTAGCCATGGAACAAAATAGACTAAAGCCTTTTTGTAGTCACTTCTCACTAGCACCTCTTAGCTTGTTTCAACATCTGGTTTATCAATGAGAAATTAATCTAAAAAAATTGTCATTATACCTCTGGTTCATTAGCTATGTAAACAAGACCATGGTCAATAGCAATACAAAGAAAGGCCAGAACCGATGTCCATTATCACAATGCTAGATAAGGATCTTCCCCTCCTTTTATCCAAATATCTCCTAAATTTACACTGCCTCTGTGTGCAGAGAATAGAAATCCCAAACAGGGATCCAAAGAAAACTGCAAAGGAAACCTCAGAAATAAGTCCCATTGATTTCAATAACGCTTACTCCCAGATAAATGAATACAGGATTGCAGCCTCTTTACATCTGTTCACCTTACTCTAGCAAGTGCAAGCTCCTCCTGTCAAGGACAACTATACACTCACCAGATTTTGGCCCCCAGGATCATGAAACCAGCAGGTGCTCTCCAGAAAGATGCTTTCAGAGCCTGGGAGATCCAGACACACACAAACAAGTCAAACCAAGCCAAGCCATGCTATGCACTCACATATTATCTTGTTGGGACAAAACTATTCTGGGACAAGACAATACTTTGCAATCGACCAGACATAACAGTCATAAACAAAAAAGAAAAACACAACTACCTCATTGACGTAGCAATACCTAATGACAAAAATGTTGCAGAAAAGGAAGAGGGAAAGAGAGAAAAACACCACTCTGGAAGTTAAAGAACTACGGCAACAAGAAAAAGTTACAATTATTCTGTTAGTCACATCAGTCACCAGCATCACATCACAGAAATCCTTTAGAAACTAGGCCTATCAAAATACTCCGCACCAACATTCAGAAAGTGGTCATACTTAAAACATGTTCAATGGTCAGGAAATTTCTGAATCAGTAAAAGACAGCATGACTTGGCAAAGCGCATCATGTTCATCTAGAAAAACACCACAAGCAAGAAAAGAGAAATAATAATACGAATAATAATGGCAACCCTGTTATTTTTTTAAAAGATTTTTTAAGATGGATTAACAATTATCAGCAATTGTTTCAAAATATACATCATGCCAATTATATTAAAATTGGAGAGAAAGGTTTATGGGTCTTTAACTTCTTTATAAATATTGTATTAAAGCATAAAATTAGTTATGGCCACAGCTCAAAATATATTTACTGCTGTCCCTTATCCCTAGCTTATCAGAGTTGACTTCATTTTTTGGCACTCCTTTGTTTCTTTATAGTAATGCGGCAGTATATGAAACAGAAATATGATTTGAGGCTTGCTGGATGAGTCCCATCTTAGATGATGTCTGGTGGATATACAAAGTTACTTCATATAAAGCAATATTATTTTTCCAGGAATTCATTTTAAAGTTGGAAATATTATCAGACTGACTGGTTATTTGTCTTATGGGCATTCTAAAATTGTAAATATGGTTTCTTTTAATATTTTTTACGTAGACCATTCTGAGAGATCTGCCAGTGAAGCGCTGGGGGTGACAAGTACATTAAAGAAATAGTATTTGATAAAGTTTATTTAAAAAATAATAAGACCTGATGAGATTTAAGAAGTAATAAGACCTGATGAGCAACGTTTACTGTGTTTTATAAGATACTCATCCCATACCAAAAAACAGATTTGTATGTCTTTGGGTTCTTTTTCTCTGGTTTTTTTTTAGAAACCTAATTTGTCCCAAAATGATCATGGTGATAGAAATGTGGTGTTTCCATTAAACAAGTACAAACATTTCTATGTTTGGCTCTCAAATACTTTGGGAATTATATGATTCATGTATATGAACATCTGGGATAATTGTTAATAACAAGTGCCAGAGCAAAATATATAAGCCATGGATGATTTTATATTATTGTTATTATTATTATTAAATAAGAAGTCTGGCTAGGTTGATAAATACGTAGGTTCATCTTCATTTTTAGTACATTCATCATTTCATTTCCCAAAAAGACTACCTTACAGCACAGTCCTAAGCATATATATTCAGAAGTAAGTTCCTGTGTTCGATAGGACTTACTTCCAAGAAGATGTGCATAGGATGCAGCCTTAATTTTTTTTTTTTTTGCCTGTATAGATAGATCTGGGGTGGGGTGGGGTGACACACATTAAAACTGGATATAGGATTGCACAATATCTCAGGAAAGTTTAATTTTTGGGTAGGCTATCTCTCTCACTTATTTCAAATGTAAATGTTATTTTACATTTACGTCTGATATTCCAATATAAGAAATTGTGGGTTATTATGCAGTGTATAGCCTAATTTTGCTGAGTACTTTTCTGTTGAAGAAAATAGATTATTCAGCAGCTAAACATGTAGTTTTTCAGATCTTCAGTTTGCCACTTTTATTCTATATTCATATTCAGCTTTCACATTTGTCATTCTAGCTAGAAGCCAATAACTCTAATTGTTAGGAAAGGGGCTGTGGATGGACTTTTCAGTTTTATTTCTTTCTGCATTTAGTTTTGTATATAGATCAAACCATGAAATTAAGGGATCAATCACAGTACTTCCCCCCCCCACACACACACACCTAAAATGGAAAAAGGTTGAGAACAATACATTTTGTCTCTAATATTGTGATATTTACATGCAAAGCTTTATTCTTCTCAGATAAAAACCTCAACCACAAATAATCATCTTAATACCCATCTGCAAGAAATGAGATGCATTATACTAGATATATGGCAGCCTTGAGTTTGCATCCACACAGCCCCCAAGAATTAAAACCAATGTAAAGGCTGCAGTTCTACTCACACTTACGTGGGAGGAAGTCTCAAAGGGTCTTAATTTGGAATAAGCATACAGAGGATTGCTCTGTAAACAAACAAATGAAAAGTAAAACCGGAACTGGCAGACAACATGGAGAAACAGCACCCTGATTGCAAGCAATAGCTGACATCCATAGGGAAGGCTTTTTCCCACTCATTAGGGGCAGCCATAAGAGTGGGGGGGGAAGCCTCTATGGAGTCCGCCCCAAACAAGCCTTTTCTAAGGCCCTGTGATGGGAGCATGCAGGAGGGGGCTTTTCCAGGACTCTCAAAAAGTGCTCCCTCCCCCTCACAACCCTCAGAAAGGGCCTATTTGGGGGCAGACTCCATAGAAGTTTTTTCCCCTCCACTCTTATGGGAGCTGCCAATGAGTGGAAGAAAACAAGGCTTCCCTATGGAGTCCCCGCATGCCATTGGGCTTTTTTTTTTTTAAAAGGTCTCTGCTGATCTCTCTGGCTCCCCTTACCTCTGGACTGTGGCTCCTGAACAGCTCCGAGAGAGTCCCAGCCAGGAAGTGGAGTCCAGTAGGGAGCGAGTCACATGGCAGCAGGAGCCTCACCTGGAAGGCTACTACTCCCAGCATGCTCCCTGCTTCCCCATCCTTTTTCAGGGGATTTTGCCAGTTGTGATTTAATCGATTAAAAAAACACAGGTATTTTTTAATAAATTTCAAAAGATTGGCTGGATTGGACCAGAAAGGAGGATGGATCCTTTTCATGGCTGGCAACATTGTGCTGGCCAAGACAAGGGCCAGATTGCTACGCAGGAGGGGCTTGAAGGCCTCAAATTTCCCAGATATTTTTGAATTAATGGGATCTTCCCCCCGGACACCAATTTGCCCCTAGTTTTATGGGCTTGTCCAGGGGAAACCAGACAGATGGTCACCTTAATAGCCTATCCCTGTTGTAAAGGTTACTGAGATTAAACCTATGAAATACTTGAAAATGATAAAGCACTATTACATTGCAATATTCTCTCTCTCTCCCCCCTCCACCCTGGAAGATGAATTCTTATTTCCTCCTTAGCAGATAATCTTTTCAAGATAGTGTGATATTGGGGGCATGATAGAGATTTATAAAATTATGCATGGTGAGAAGAAAGTGGATAGAGAGAAGTATTTATCCCTATGATGATGGAATTTGGAGTCATCCAAGGAAATGTATTCAGGACAGAAAACAAGGAGGTACTACTTCACACAGTGCATGGCTAATTGATGGAATTTGTTGCCTCAAGATATAATGATGGCCATTGGCATAAATGGCTTTAAAAAGGGATTGTATAAACTCATGGAGGAAAATTCTATCAATGGTGACTAGTCATGATGTGTATAGGCCCCTCAAGCTCCAGAGGCAGTAATCATCTGGGTACCAGTTGCCAGAGAACAACAGTTGGAAAGAGTTACTACCTTAATGCTCTGATTGTGGGCTTTCTGGCAGAATCTGGTAGACCACTCTGAGAAAGATACTGGACTGGATGGAACATCAATCTGACCCATTAGGGTTCCTTTTCTTTGTAACTAAATGGACATGCTTGGGACATTTTTTTAAAAAAACAATTATCCAGCTAAATGTTTTAAGGATGTAGGATGTCATCTGCTACGGTGGTATCCTGGATAAAAATGAAGCTAGTTTGAATGAATAACTGTCAAGGAAATGCTCCTGCTTAAAATTTGATTGCAAAATTTGAATTGATATGAGCTGGGCAGGATTCCCAATAGACAGGAGGCAGGACAGTCTTGCATATTGGCTATAAACTCCATATTAGGGATGGGTGAATATATCAAGCTCAATTTCACCCAGGATCTTATTTTTCCACTACCAAGTTCACCCTGCCCTACTTTCACACTGCATTTTTTTTGTCTGCCTGAAAAGTCTTACATATTTCTGTGCAAATTTTTCATAATATACACATTTCTGTATGCAATGTTGTGCACAATTTTTCAAGCACACACACTTTTGCAAGCAATATTTCCATTGAAAAATAAGTGCTTTTGTGTGCATTTTCCAAATGTACGCATTTACTGTATACTGTTTCAAATGTATGCATTATTTTTTTGTGCACTTTTCAAATGAACACATTTTGGTATGGTTTTTCCTCTTCCTTTTTTTTTTTGCAAATTGCATTGCAAACTTCAGAAAAATATGGATTTCAAGATCTAATGCTTTCCAGTATGTATTAGGTTTCAGAAATGTGGATTTGGAAAGTTCACACTGAAATGTGAACCGAATGAATGAATTCCTCTTGCATCCCTATTCCATATTGCAGATGGTGTGCTAACACAGAGGCAGTAGCTTGCCCTAGGGGCTCCCAATATGCCTTATTTGCCCCATGGTGGCTGCATGGTGGCATTGTGTTGATTATGGTCTGAACTAGGATTTAGATTTTCTACCACTTCTGTAACTTTGTGAGCAACAGCAGTAAGTCCCACACAACTAGAAAAAACACAGCAATTATGAGGTATTCGGAATCCCTGCACTCATCCACAACACCTGCAAAAGTTAAAACAAGTGCCAAGAAATGATGTAACAACCAGAAATGAAGTAAAAATATAAAAACTATGAAGTAATCTTATTTTTTCAGTCGTTAGTGAACACCGCTAAGTCATTGACCATGGTATCCTTCTGGAATGCCAGAGGGGATTGGGAATCGGAGGCACTGTGCTTCAGTGGCTCTGGTCCTACCTCTCACCCTACCTGGACCCTGAAAATCTTAATAACTACAGGCCAGTAGCAAATGTTCCATTCCTGGGCAAGGTCCTGGAGCGGGTGGTTGCGAGCCAGCTCCAGGCACTCTTGGATGAGACTGATTATCTGGATCCATTTCAGTCGGGTTTCAGGCCTGGTTTTGGTACGGAAACAGCCTTGGTCACCCTGTATGATGACCTATGTCGGGAGAAAGACAGGGGGAGTGTGACTCTGTTGATTCTCCTTGATCTCTCAGCGGCTTTCGATACCATCAACCATGGTATCCTTCTGGGACGACTGGCTGAGTTGGGAGTGGGAAGCACTGCATTGCAGTGGTTCCGCTCCTACTTGGTGGGTCGGCTCCAGAAGGTGGTGCTTGGGGAACATTGCTCGGCCCCGTGGATTCTCCAGTATGGGGTTCCGCAGGGGTCAGTTTTGTCCCCCATGCTGTTCAATATCTACATGAAACCGTTGAGTGCAGTCATCCGGAGTTTTGGAGTGCGTTGTCATCAGTACGCTGATGACACGCAGCTCTATTTCTCCTTTTCATCTTCATCAGGTGAGGCTGTGGATGTGCTGAACCAGTGGCTGGCTGCGACAATGGACTGGATGAGGGCTAATAAACTGAAACTCAATCCAGACAAGACTGAGACGCTGTTGGTGGGTGGTTCCGCTGACCGGATGGAGGGTGTTCAACCTGTTCTGGATGGGGTTGCACTCCCCTTGAAGGAGCGGGTTCGTAGCTTGGGGGTTCTCCTACAACCATCTCTGTCACTTGAGGCGCAGGTGGCCTCAGTGGCACGGAGTGCCTTCTACCAACTTCGGTTGGTGGCCCAGCTACGTCCCTATCTGGACAGGGATAACCTGGCTTCAGTTGTCCATGCTCTGGTAACCTCCAAGTTAGATTACTGCAATGCACTCTACGTGGGGCTGCCTTTGAAGGTGGTTCGGAAGCTGCAGCTTGTGCAAAATGCAGCGGCCAGATTGATAACTGGAACCAGTAGGTTCGAACATATAAGACCTACTCTGGCCCGCTTGCATTGGCTGCCTGTATGTTTCCGAGCCCGGTTCAAGGTGCTGGTTTTAACCTATAAAGCCTTACACGGCTTGGGACCACAATACCTGATGGAACGCCTTTCCCGACATGAACCTACCCAAACACTATGTTCAACATCTAAGGCCCTCCTCCGAGTGCCTCCTCTGAGGGAAGCTCGGAGGTCGGCAACAAGAGAGAGGGCCTTCTCTGTGGTGGCTCCCCAATTGTGGAACGATCTCCCCGACGAGGCCCGCCTGGCGCCAACATTGTTATCTTTTCGGCACCAGGTCAAGACTTTCCTCTTCTCTCAGGCATTTGGCAATATCTGAGGAGCCTGGGTTTGTTTTGTTTTGTTTTTGTAGTTTTTTGAAGTGTTGAAGTGGTTTTTAAATGTACAGATTGTGTGTATGTTGTATGTTTTTGCTGTTTTAATTTTTGTATATTGTTTTTAATTGTTTTTAATCCTATGTAAACCGCCCAGAGAGCTTCGGCTATGGGGCGGTATACAAATGTAATAAATAAATAAATAAATAAATAAGAAATGATGTAACAACCAGAAATGAAGTAAAAATATAAAAAGTATGAAGTAATCTTATTTTTTCAGTCGTTAGTGAACACCGCTAAGTCATTGACCATGGTATCCTTCTGGAATGCCAGAGGGGATTGGGAATCGGAGGCACTGTGCTTCAGTGGCTCTGGTCCTACCTCTCAGGCAGGTTCCAGATGGTGATGCTTGGGGATAGTTGCTCCTCAAAGAAGGAGCTGTTGTGTGTCATACCTCAAGGCACCATCCTATCCCCAAAGCTGTTTAACATCTACATGAAATTGCTGGGAGAGATCAACCAGAGGCATAGGGTGGGGTGCTATCAGTATGCTGATAACACCCAAATATATTTCTCCATGCCTTTGACAACAGTATCAGCTAGGGATAGTGTGTCTCCTCTGAATGAATGCTTGGAGGCGGTAATGGGCTGGATGAGGAAAAACAAACAGAAGCTGAATACAGACAAAACGGAGGTGCTTACTGTCAAAGGCCACAACCTAGGTTTGGCGGTGTGTCAACCAGTCCTGGATGGGGTTACACTCCCCTTGAAAGGCTGTGTCTGCAGCTTGGGATTGCTCCTGGATCCGTTGCTCCAAATGACAGCTCAGATAGATGCGACGGCCAGGAGTGCTTACTATCAGCTTTGGTTGATATGCCATCTGAGCCCATTCCTAGAGTTGGAAGACCTAAAAACGGTATTGTACTTGCTGGTAACTTCGAGGCTTGACTTCTGCAATGCACTGTACAAAGGGCTACCTCTGTGCCTAGTCCAGAAACTTCAACTAATTTAAAATATGGCAGCCAGGTTGGTCGCTGGTACATCTAGGGGTAACCATATCACACCAGTTTTAAAATCACTCCACTGGCTGCCAATTAGTTTCTGGGCAAAGTACAAAGTGTTGGTTATAACCTTTAAAGCCCTACATGGTTTGGGTCCAGGTAACCTGCAGGATCGCCTTCTCCTGTATAATCCGCCCCACACTCTCAAGTCCTCCGGGAATAATTTACTACAGTCGGCCAAGACTAGGTTGACAACTGTTACCCAGAGGACCTTCTCTTCTGCCGCTCCCAGACTGTGGAATGACCTGCCGGGAGAGATCCACCAACTTACCAGTCTTCTAGAATTTAAGAGAGTTGTACAGACTGATCTCTTCCTGTCAAGCCTACCCTGCCGAATTTTAAGACTTGGTTGATTTTAATGATGTATTAATTTTTATATGCTTTTAATCAGATTTATGTATTTTATATTGTCTGTATGATGTTGTTTCCTGCCTCGATCCGGAAGGAAGAGGTGGGTAAGAAATAAATTATTATTATTATTATTATTATTATTATTATTCATGTGTATATTATATGTAGATATAGATATATATTGTCTCAGGACTCTGCCCAATTATATGTATAATACCAGAAGACTGTTAATAATAGTCTTCTACTACCTCTGCCTATCATGCTTAGAAGGAAGCTACCCCCCCCCCCTCCAAATCCAATCCTACATGAATTTTGCTTTCTGTGTCTGGATTTACTGATGTGAGGTTTGCTGGAGATTGGACCTGGAAGGGAGGTTCTCATCCTTTTCTATGAAGAAGGAGATGCTGGCTGCTCATTCATACTGAAGGACCTTGGGGTCCATTCTGCTTCCTATCAAAACATGATTCTTCAAATTGACAGGTTGAAGAACATTTTATGTTGCCCACAGGGGCTCACATACTGTTTCTTGTTGCCTCTAGACCCAAATGGTCTGTCTGGCTCAACGGACTTGCCCACAGTCCAGCAAGTATTCAGGGTGAACTGAACGAGGGTGTGTTACAGTGTCAGGAAGCCCATAGGTTTTCCACGGGGTGGCAGAGGAGAATGTTTCTTGTTCTTCTCCATTAATTTTTCCGTAGCAAATTAAAATGATGTGCTCAGCTCTTGGCTACAGAGGCTGTGCCTGAAGCGCTGTGCTGTGCCTCCAGGGTACAAGGAGTTGACTATAAAACAACAACACCAACCCCGAAAAACCCAACTATACAAAATGACCTGCCTTACAGTAATTATAATGGAATGAGCCTGTGGTTTTTCTGTATGGGAAATAATAAGTTGTCACACAGTCATCCAAATGTCAGTAGTAGAATAATAAACTGTACTTCAGCACTAAAATATTGGATTTTGAGGAGGGGGAAGAGAAACACACACTTTTAGCATTTGTGAGCATACTGGTCATTATTCTGTTACTTTCATGCTTGCAACTGCTCACAAAATTGTTTTTGCAGGAACCTTCAAATATTTGAAAATGGTTGCTATTACATAAAGCTTTGATCATTGTAAGAGAGAGGGAAATACATTGTTTGAGCTCAATTTCTTTACACCATATAGTCCCCCTGTTTAGTATAATATAGTTTCCATTTTGGTTTTATTTCTGAATTTGCTACTGTATTTCTACTGGTGCAGACCATTTTCTTAAACCTAATTTTGCCCAGTTCTATCCAGTTGACTTTCTATTGGTGGTGGTGGTGGGGAATGATTGGGAGCTGGATGCAATAGCCAACCATTTATGAATGAGAATATGCCTTTCATTAAAAGTAATGGATAGAATCCAGATTGAAGTACACATTTGGATGTGCAATCGGCCGGTTTATATCTACAATTTCCAAAAATATCCTTGACCATAGGACAGAAAAGTGGAAAATTTTGTGGAAGTAAGTTGGTTCTAGGTTTTGGGGAGCCCTGCTAGGAATGGCCAAATCAGTTTCACTTTCTCCCAAATTTATTAAAAAAACAAAAAAACTCAAGTTCTTTCCATCCTGAATATGAAGATTTTTTTAGGTTTTGGTAAATTATCAAAACTAAACTGAAATATGTGTGTGTGTGTATATATAATCTCCCATCCACACCAGCCACATTTAATAGATACATCTCTCTCTCTCTCTCTCTCTCTTTCTCTCTCTATATATAATCTCCCATCCACACCAGCCACATTTAATAGATACAGCTATTCCCAGCACAGAAAGGGCCATGTTGTACATGTCGCACTGTTAAAGACGAAGAGCTTGTCAGAAGTGGTAACCCTAATTCAGTATTAATATGGTTGAGTATTTGGGAATAAAAAAACAGACTTTTAAGAGCGAAGTAAAGCCCTGGGCATGGATGGATAAATCTGTTTCAGTTTCTGCCACCTTTGATTTTTTTTTTTAAAAAAGCTCAACTTCTTTGCATCCAGATTATTGAGAAATTTCTGATCTTAGGCAAATTCTTATAAAAATGAACCGAAACAAAATTGTCACCTAGCCCCACCTTGGGCAAAATACCCTCAGTGGGCCCCTTCCCTAAGTGCCCAGTGATGTTGATGCCAACTATGGGGGGTTTCCTCTCCAGCTGTGCCACCACCTTTGGAGAAACCAATCCTTCACTGGGATATCCCACTTATGAGGTTTCTTATTTATTTTTTAACAAATGCTTATGTTTCAGGGTGTAAAGTACTCTCTGACAGTATAACTCAGAGTTCCACAAGCTGACCCTTTTCCATACACACCAATGCTCTTACAACACGTTAAAGCTTCCTAGTAGCTTCATATAAGAGGCTTAGGCTAGGGTGACCACATAAAATCCAGGTCAGGGCTCATGCAACTTTAACAGTTGTTGAGAAAAGGGAATTTCATCCAGTGTCATTTGTATGCAATTAGTTCCTGGTGAAATTCTCTCTTCATCACAATGGTTAAAGTTGCAGGGGCCCTGCCTTCTTTTGTATATGGTCACTCTAGTATAGTTCATGCAACTTTAACTGTTGTGATGAAAAGGGAATTTCACCAGGAACTAATTGCATACGAATGACACTGGCTGAAATTCCCTTTTCTCTACAACTGTTAAAGTTACATGAGCCCTGACCTGGATTTTATCTGGTCACCCTAGCTTAGGCATGAAATGGGCACCAACACTATAGACAAGATTAATTATTAAATAAGTTCATTTATTAAAGGGATATTTTGTACACGAGGGAATACTAATATTTACATTGGGGTTTTCAAAAGTCTGCTTGCGGACACTTCTTAAGGATTCAAGAGACATTGTTACTAATACCAGCTTCTTAGGATGCAATCCTATGCATGTTTAGACAGAAAAAAAATGTCCTACAACTCCCAGCATTCCCCAGCCAGCCTCAGGCCAAATTCCCTAAACCTCTAGCCCACACAAATACACCCACAACCAGGCCTAGGGTTGCCATATTCTGAATCCATGAAACCAGAACAAAATTATTTATTTATTTTTCCCACAAGTTTCTGCTGAACACTACAAAATGGGAGTGGGGATCCAGTGCCCTTGAAGATTAACGTCTGCAACTCCCCAAATGCCTCACGACACAGCACTCATTGCAAGGAAGTCATTTGCTGAATTCGGATGACAAAATAAGCAACTGGGATGGGGGAAACAATCGTCAGTTGTATTGACTATCGTGTCGTCCGAATGCTGCCATAGTCAACTCAGCGCTGATCCTAATCCACACCACAGTTGATTATTTATTACCATGTTGTGTGGGGAGTACCCCCTAGATGAACAACTGTAAAGTTGATGATTACCCCACCATTGACTATCGTGTTGTCCGAATTCAGCCATTGTTAACATGAAGTGCATTGGGGACAAACCACAGGAACAGATGTGATGGGTAAAACTCAACAGATCTTTCTGTGTGGCCATCACGATCGAAAGAGTCAATGTTAACAGAAAATTAGAAGAGAAATAGAAGATTAAAAAAGACTGTAAATATTTTATTTGGGAATACGTCAAATGTCCTGTGGAGATGGTATAGTATTGTATCTTTAAGAGAGTAAGGATTAGACTCAGCTGAAGGCTGGGTAATCTACAAGAGGAGTTTGGAGATATGGCTGTGTTGTTGGCCTTGTAAGGCATGTTTTAAATAAAGGATTTATATTGATACTTCTACTTTGCCTCTTCTTGGATACAACATGACCCTGCCAGGCTCTTGCTTCCTTCCTGTGTGTTGATGAGAGTAGCCTTATGGTGCCTTGGGTCACTGTTACTGCTGTAGCACAAATAGTAGCAGTGTGTGCAAGCCGAGGTGGGTTTCTTCGGTAATGTTTGCTGGGCACTGGATTGCACCGGTGATGGCTGCAGCAGGAGCGAGCAAACCGCGCTGGGCAGGAAAAAGCAAGCTCCACCCTGCACGAGCGGGCAGGCAAGGGGGATTGTGAGCGCTCACTCCTGCAATGAACTAACGGAGCACCTTGCTAGTTGTTTGTGGGAAGGAAGGGGCTGGATAGAGTCAGCTCTGCGTAGCTTAGGGCCTCCTTTCCACCCACCCCGCCTTTTTCTCCCAGCACAAAGCATGATAGGCTCCATAGTCGTTGTGGGCTGGGGCCAGGATTTTGCCATTTGCTTATGGAAGGGAAAGAGTATGCAGTGTTCACCTCCCTCTGTGGCTGCCTTTGGGGTGTGTGGTGTGGGGGAGGGATGATGTAATTGGAGGCATGAGGGATGGAGCCAGACAGCCAGACTGGGAATCTGGGAATCTTGACCGACCGACTGGGACATTTCAGAATTCCCTGGAATCCCGAACGTTCCCGGTTTTCTGGGATGTATGGCAACCCTAACCAGGCCCAACTCATGGATACAGTTTTCCTCTGAATCCCAAAGCTCCTCCTGTTGCATTTCTGGCTGCTTGGACTGTTTATCTGGGTTTTACTCCCTGCTTGCATAACCTCATTCTGCCAGGATCTTAGGGCAGCCCCCTGGCATAGCACAGCCACCTGCTCCCTACTCCTGATTTTTATCAGCCAAGTATGGTTATCCCACACAGAAAGAATAATTTAATATCCAGACCTTAGCTATTCACTTTCTTTTCAGCTTTTTCCTAGGCCTTCCATAACAACAGGATGTCTCCCTCACTCTTCCAACAGACTGACTCAGCCCCTAACTGTTGATTCCTGAACTGTCAACTGTCATTTCTAATCCACTCTTCCCCACCTAGCTAGAATCCCTCATCCAATCAAAAGTGAATTTACCTGATCCAAGCCCGATCTATAAATATTCAAAGTGATCATCTCTTTCTCGCTCTCTCTCCCCCTTCTCTCCCCTTCATTGTTTAAATGGTAAACTGAAAGATGCAGGAACAGCTAGGTCTACAACCAAAGCTTTATTCAAAATGAAAGTAGAGG
This sequence comes from Anniella stebbinsi, assembly GCA_029215795.1. Lineage (NCBI taxonomy): Eukaryota > Metazoa > Chordata > Lepidosauria > Squamata > Anniellidae > Anniella > Anniella stebbinsi. The sequence goes on from JARDYH010000006.1 coordinate 5,598,002, forward strand.
CCCTCATGAGGCTTAGCAGTGTTCCCTTGAATAGTTTCCCCCAGGGAGCCTGTTGTCCTTAATTTCACTAATCATGTTACATTCAGAATCTCACAAAGCAGCTATTACAAAAACACGCCTTCGACACAGCAACAACACCAGGTCTCAGGCCCGCACCAATACATTTATTTCCTCTCAGAAGTCACATATTATTTACAGTACGTTACACCACATCGACAGTTATATTCACAGCATTTTTTCACACGATCCCTGGTGAAAATAAAGGTTTAGGTACGTCACAAGCTCCATTGAAATGCATGTGAATTTTCTGTCGAAGTGTGATATTTGTGGTGAATGAAATATATTTGTGGTGTGATATTTGTGGTGAGTGCCCTTTGAAGAGTGAAATACATGCTCAATTGATTTTTCTTTATGCAGAGTTTGAGCGTCTCCAAAATGGAGAGGGCACTTCAAGTTTGGGATGGTGTTTTGCGACTGAAGATATGAAGCAGGTGTGTTTAAGGAGAGCGGAAAACACGTTGTTATTGCTGTTGTTCTAGTTTATCTAGGGTGACCATCCACCCAGATTTGTCCGGACATGCCCAGGAAATGGGGAGTAAATCCGCATCCGGGGGGAAAAACTGTTTTGGGGGGCCAAATCCAGAAATTTAGCCCCTCAAAAGGGTGACCAGATGGCCCTGGGGCGATCCAGGCCAACCGGGGGGTGGTGGGGGCAAACCGGGGTGGCAGGGGGTCACGCGGCAGTGGCGGGAGGTGGGCGGCATGAGGCACTTACCTGCTGGGGCGTCCGCTTCGGCCTGGGGGGGAGTGGCATGGGAAGGCCTCCCCTCCCCATAAGGGGTAGGCCTGGGGGTGTCGGACAAAGTAGCGCCACTCAACAGGCATAGGATGTTTTGCCTAATATTCGCCTTATAGTTTTATGGCGAAGTTAGGGCCCGTCCAGTGCTTCCTTTGCAGATGTCAATAAATGTGGCCCAGATTGAAACCATATACCATGTGTCATCTCTTTATTTCTGCACCCTCTGCCGGCAAATGTTTGTCATTGTCCTTTTCCTTTAAAAGACAAAATCTCTCAAAACTATATACCACAAAGGAAAACTAAACAGGAAAAGGCAAAATGAATAATTGAACTTGATCTTTGTTCAGGGAACTAATTTTCCCCTCCCTCCACCCCACCCCCCAACCTAGGGAGGCACTACTAATGCTTTTTCCAATGTGCCTTATCATAGTTGAATAACATTTTAGTGTAACATGGCATTATGTCGGTGACGCACACTTAACGTTCTGATGTGGCGACAGTACTATATATTTTTATATTTTTGTTTCTGCTCCTAAGTGGTTCTTTTTCATAGATTCAAAATGCTAATGAACTCCTAACATTATTATAAAGTAAGAGGTGTGTGTGTGTGGTTTTAAGTGACTTTACTCATAAAAGCAAAGTGGCTTGGACAAAAGTACTCTTGGAATCCCCGCAATACATCATTGCTGCAAATTATGCAGTGTTAACACAATGGCCAAACTTTCAGTTGTACAAGGCTGAGTGATATCTGAAGATGAATTCCCCAGAAGCCAGAAGTTAACTAGACTCTTCAAGAAGCTGTATTAAAAACTGAGGAGTGTATTATAATCTGCTGAAGGAGGGTGGTTGCTTTCCCATGACTGTGTCTCATGTTGCGAAACATATGGAATGGTGACAGCGGATAATGGGGGCATTTCTTTTGTGCGCTACACTTCCCTGGGGGATAGCAACAGTGATGTAGTACCTTCCCATGTGCCCTGTGTGTTTCCCAGTGCAATTGTGCCATTTCATACATTACTGCAGCCTTGAGGAAGCTGAAACGATGCCTCTCCTTAATGAAAGAATGAGGCTTCAGTGAAAGCAGTTCCAGAGACATCCATGATGGATGACTTTAATGCGCTCGATGTGGGGCTGCCTTAAAAGATTATTTGCAAACTTCAGCTGGCACAAAATGTGGCCTTTTCAGTACTGGTAATTGCTCGATGGTTGGATCCTGTGACATCCATGTTGCACTGGTTGCCAGTGCAATTCCAGGGCCAAATTAAATGGCTGGTATTGGGCTTTAAAGCCCTAAATGTTTTGGCTCCAGCTTATGTGAAAAACCACCTTGACCCACACTCCAAGATCATCATCAGAGGCCCTACCTGGGTGCCCACCTGTAAAAGCACATAGACTGATGGGCAAGAGGGATAGGACCTTTATTGTAGTGGCCCCCAAATTGTGGAATTCTGTTTACCTATAATTGAGTTAGGATTCTACTCAGGCTGTTGTGTATGTGTCCAGTTTTAACTGTTAAAGTTGATTTTATCATTGCTTTGTATTATTATTATTATTATTATTATTATTATTATTATTATTATTATTTTACTATGATAGATGCCCTGTCATGTACCATTAGCTACCTGGGCAGAGAGGGTGGTCTTTACCTGGCAACAAAAAGATACCAGTGTAGACACAATGTGGGCCTTAGTGGAGTGCTTATTCCATAATGGGGGCCATCATTGAGAAGGCCTCTCCCTTGTTGCCACTTTCTGAGCCTCACTTGGAGGTGGCAATCAGAGGAATACCCAAGATGTTAATGGGTTGTTCAGGATCAGGAGGAGCATTCCTTCAGGTATTGCAGTCCTGAGCCGTGTAAGGCTTTATAGGTGAAAACCAGCACCTCAAATCAGGCTCAGAAACATTCTATTCTGGCAGGCAATGCAAGTGGGGCAGAATTGGTCTCATACACTCAGACTTCAGAGATAGATGGATAGATATAACAAATGCTCAGGATCCTTCCCAGAGGACAGAATGTGACAGATGGCCTTGCTGGGTGTGGGGAAAGCCAGCTGGAGCAGGCTCTAAGGTGGAATTCGCCTGCCTGCCTCCCTCCCTCTTTTGGGGTCCTTCCCACATGGCAGATGGCATCCTGGGGGAGTGCAACAGTCCAGATATAAAGATTCTGAACTCATTCTCTGGATGCTAGTCCTCATCCAGCCAAAACAGGGCCATCCACACACAAGAGGAAGGTGAGCAGCTTGCTTGGCAGGGGTGGGGGCAAAATTTGAAGAAGTAGAAACAAACTTTAGAAAAAACAAACAAAAGGGGACTGTGAGTGAGTCCCCCAGAAAGGTTAGAGTAAACCCACCCTCTTATATAGCCTCCATAATTAGAGGAATTCACAAGTGCAGTTAGCTTTTTATTGCAAGTCTTCTTCTGTGTTACATCACTAGCTAGTAAACATATAGACTTCCAACTCAGGATAAGGAATCTTGCCTTCCTCCTGGTCTTTAGACCATGAACACATTCAACACTCCCCTTTCTGGCTTTTCTGGTGGCAACACTTCACGGTTCTCTTAAATTTATATTGTCCAATTCTAAGGAAGGATCTCTCCAGAGCAAGCAGCAGATGGGATTATTCAGGTGCCTCAGAAAGAGATGCTAAACCCTAGGGGTGGGCAAACATTCACACCTTTACCCTTGTGTCAATGGGGCCTTTAAGACTGCCATTGGTATCGGGGGTAATGCACAATTTATGGAGGCTCCCAAAATTTTACAGTTCCCCCCTGTTGCATCAATGGGAGCCATCATTGATACAGGAAGGGGAAGTGCATGCTTTCAGTGTGTGTGTGTGCGGCTGCCGAGCTCTTGCCGGAGCCTTGCGAGTGTTTGGGCAGGGCTCCATGCTCATGCCAGGAGCAGCCAACTGGTTCTGGGGGCTGGATGCAGGGGGATCCGCCAGACTCCATCCATGTCGAGAACTCATGTCATCCCTAGATATGCCTGAGGTTGTCCTGTGGCTGCCAACAAGGAATTTCCAGCTCTTCCAGTAAAGAAAAGTCTAGGTGGTGTTTGCAGGTGAGGCATTCTTCCAGTATCTTCCTTGGCAGTGATTGTCTTTCTGCTCTCTCGTGAGCTGCTTTTGCCAGCCTGTCTTCCCTTATTTTGCTCTCCCAACTGTCCTCCTGTTCCTGCTTCATCCCAGAGCTTTACAGCAGCAGCTTGATGAGGCCCAGCTATTGTTGCTGAGGCTTCACTTTTCTACCACAGCTGTGGTGTGCTTCCCTTATCAGCTCTAGCCCTCCACAAACAATGCTCCTTTTTAACTTTATATAAAGACTATGGATTTTGGAGGAATCCGTCCGGGAAGGTGGCGGACTCAAGTTCGCTGAGCTTTCAATGTGTCAGGCACCCAGACTTGGGCTCGCTTATCTGCAAGTTGGCTCTGTGATGTTCTACTGTTTGTATTTGTAAATATATTGCAAAGTTTATTGTTTGTGGTATGCATTTGTTTATATCTTTAAAAAGAAGTAAGAATAATAACAGGTAAAGTAAATAACTAGGCTGAAATGTACTTACTGTTTGTAGTTAAAGGTCTAAGTAAGTATGGAGTGCCTGGATTGGTTGGCTGTGTGCCTGAATGGAAAGTGAATGCTGATTAGCTAGTTGTTTAGAGTGCCTAGATTGGTTGGTTGTGTAAGAGTCGGAGGAGATAGAGAGCGAGTAGAGTGTATATATGTGTCTGACAGAGAGAGCTGAGAGGGTTGATTGTGGGGAGATTTGAAAGAATTGAGAGAGAGAGAGAGAGAGAGAGAGTCTGAAGCAGGATTATTAGATGAGAAGAGTGTTTCATTGAGAGATTATGATAAGATGTTTATAAAGGTATAAAAGTTCTGACAGAAACCAATAAGCATTGAATCCTTGTAACTGATATGCAATTGAACTGAAGTAACCATTAAGCTTGTTGACATGAAATTTCTTATTAATAAATTCTTGTTAATTCACTCTCCTGGTGTGGTCTGTGGGTGTACCTGAGAAGATACTGGTGGCAGCGGAACAGAGAAGTCATCTGGAGGCCAGATTGCTGGGCTGTGGGGCTGTGGGGCTTAAATAGTAAAGGCGAGACAGGAGTAGCAGCAGCAAATAGTAAGGATAATACCACAGGCTCAACTTGATCTGCATTGAGTCAGGCCAGCTCGCGGATTTTTGGATCCACCCACCTGCAAAATTGGCACTTAACGCAAATTGTGGCCACAATTTACATACGTTAAGCATATTTTGGGCATAAATTGCATAATTTGCTCAAATTATGGCCGTACATAATCTTAGCTTGTGCAAATCTGTTAAATGCTTATTTTAAGAGGAAAAAAAACAACAACCCTGGGCTTAAGTTACAGAAAGGCAGATTTTGGATGAACATCAAGAAAAACTTTAATTAAACATCTGGAATAACTTCCTAATGGTCAGTGCAGTGAGACAATTGAACCAACTGCCTAGGGAGGTGGTGGGCTCTCCATTGGTGGAGGTATTCAAACAGAGACTGCACAGCCCTCTATCAGGAATGCTTTAAACTGGGTTCCTGGGATCAACATCGAGTGTGAAAGAAACTCAGCCTGTCATAAGGGAGGTTTGCAGCAGAGAATCAGTACTTAATCAGTTAGAGACATGTTTGTACTATGTTCTTCATTTTGACTGGTTAGTACCTTTTTAACTTGTAGATTCAAATGTGTCCAATGATGCAGTTCTCAGGCTTGCTTCCTGGCTCTAACTGCTCTCTCTATGACAGTTATGTTTTCTGTTGACAGTTGGTAAGAAGTCTTTAAGAAGACAAGATAAAATTAGTTTATCTCTCCACTCCTATTCTATATAGTAGTGTTTCAGTTTTGTTCTAAGAATAAACATTCATCATTTTTGTTCGATACCATTAAATAATTGTCTCTAGTATTGTTCCTTAAGAACACACAAATTCTGACTTCCACAAACAGGAACAACATGGCCCATTCCAACACTATGATTCTATGATTTTTTTTTCTGCCTACTGTCTAGGAGGATCAAATTCTGACTATGCCAGTAAAATTGTATGCCCTGGACTGAAAGAAGGACCTCAGGGCATGGTATGAGGGGAGAACAGTATTAACCAACTAAGGACAGAGAAGGGAAGGAGTTGAGGCACAGAGATCCAAAGGAAAGGGAGGGGAGGGTTGTGGAAAAATCTTAGAGTGTCTAAGGACAGGATGTCCTATATTAAAGGAGGCACAGTAGTGCCTCTTTTGTTAAGTACGAACCGGAAAAAAAGCATTCCACCATGTTAAAGGGGTAATGGGGGGGGGTCATTATAACATTCATAAAACCGAAAATGTTTCACCAATCTTCCTGAAATTTATGTGACCAAAAATGAAATGTTGGTTTTACATAACCTGAAAATTTCAAGGAGATTGGTGAAAGATTGAGGGAAGGATGGCAGTTTAAAATAGAAAAGGGAAAAAAAACACCCTCTCTGAATCAGAATGATTCTGATAATTATGACTGGTGATTATTTATGTCATGTATTTTTGTTAAAAAAATAAGCCCTTACTAAGTAATCCAGTAGTGATGTCTAAAAGAGTATAATTTAGGTGCCAGGCAAATGTTTGTAGGGAGCGCATTCCACAGCCAGGTTACCACAACAGAGAAGGCTCTCCTCCTGGTACCCACCTGCCTCACTTCCTTTGGCAGGAGCTCATGGAGAAGGACCCCTGAGGATGATCTTAGGGTCTGGGCAGACCCATATGGGAGGAGGATAGAATCACTAGCTTTGATTTTATATTGGATGCCAACATGGTATAACATCCTCGCTGATGTTGGCTTGGTTGTCAACTGTATAATCTATAGTCATCTGTTATACAAAGCCATGAAATTCATTAAACAAAATACCTAAGGTTTACAAAAACAATGTTAAGGCACTGCAGTTTTCAACCAAGCACCAAAAAACAGGGAATTGGCTCACAAGCCTTAATGCCACATCGTCCCTAAGGAGGCAGAAAGTGCAAGTGAAATTCTCATTCTCCCAAACCAGATAAACCATGAGGACAGGATGGAGAATATGATATGCAGAGGTGACTGTGGGGTTGTGGAAAACTCATGACGATCAACTTAGGGCCACCTACTTCTCTTTTATTGTTTAGAGCAGCCCTTCCCCAACCTGGTGCCCTCCAAAGGTGTCAAACTACAACTCCCATCATTGCAACTCAGTATGTCCCATAGTCAGGAATGCTGGGACTTGTCATCTCAAACATCTGGAGGGCAACAGGAAGGGGGAATGCTGTTCTATATCCTTACCAAATACAGGGTCTGCCCAATATTTTTTCTCACACACAGATCTCGCTTATAGCACCATGCTTGATAACAAAAAGGGGCACTATTCATTACAGATCTAGAACCAGAGCATGTGCCAGGCACTTTCAACTCTTGGTCAGTATCCTGCCCTTCAAAGAACAATTTTTCCCTTAAAATATGTTTATACAAAATATACTGTTCACTCCCACAATCCCGACACATTACATAATCTCATCAAAGCGACAGAAGCACAGAAAAGGTTTTGTTTGGCTGTCTTGAACTCCTTTCAAATTAGATTAGTTTGCAATCCTATACCACTTGGGAGTAAGCCCTAGTTAATTCCGTGGCACTGACTTCTGAGAAGACATGTATAGGATTCAAGTGTAAACCAACCTTCTCCAGTCTGGTGCTCTCCAGATGTGTTGCACTGTAAATCCCATGTGATGTGTTATGGGGAAGACAAAAAACATGTTCATCATTAATTTTAAAATAATCCTTATGCATGAAAGTATTAGGTGGTAGCTCTGTCTTTGATCTCACACTGCTGAACACGTAAGAGAAATCTTCTGTGTTAGTCTCCCAACACCATATATCTGATATTCAAGAAACAGACATCCTATGTGTTGAAAACTAATGTTGAAGTCTGAAGGGCTATCTGGATTTATTGTCTCTTCATTTGATTTGGACAGTTTATTTAAAGTGAAGTAGCTCTTTTGTAATTTCATGATGGATCACATATCTTAATGCTGGAAAACATCATACTTTAGAACAGATGTAGGCAGAAAATAGATCCACCCTGATGTTTTGGACATCAACTCCCAGCATTCCGCCCCCAACCTGGTGCCCGTCAGATGTGTTAGGCTGAAACTCTCAACATGAAAAAATGCTCTAAAAAAGAGAAGTAGGTGGTCCTAAGTTGTTCATCATCATGTCCCATAGTCACATCTGCATATCATATTGCATATCCAGTTGTTTGAGATGACAAGTCCCAGCATTCCTGACCATGGGACATACTGACTTGCAATGATGGGAGTTGTAGTCCAACATCTTTGGAGGGCACCAGGTTGAGGAAGGGCTGCTCTAAACAAAACAAGAGAAGTAGGTGGCCCTAAGTTGTTTGTTATCAGTTTTCCACAGCCCCACAGTCACCTCTGCATATCATATTCTCCATCCTGTCCTCATGGTTTATCTGCTTTGGGAGAATGAGAATTTCACTTGCACTTTCTGCCTCCTTAGGGAGGATGTGGCGTTAAGGCTTGGGAGCCTTAACTCCCAATTTCCCTGCTTTTGGGTGCTTGGTTGGAAACTGTAGAGCCTTAACATTGTTTTGTAAACCATAGGTTTTTTGTTTAATGAATATGCTTTATAGGAGAAATGTAAGTCAGAACTTCCTGTTGGAATAGAAGAAGGGTTCTGGAAGACTCTTATCAAAGATGCAGTTGTCTAAAGCAAGATCTAATTGACCCTAAGAATTTACTAGTATATCTAGTCCTGTATTTATTGCTATCCAACATTAGCCTATAGGTGTGCAACAGATTAAGCATCCAAGTAAAGAAAATTACTATTTAAAAAAATTGTACTTTGATTGCCTGCAAGGAAGTGGATACATTGCATTCTGTTCATCCTCACCCATGCCCACCCTCGGCATAAACATATTCAAGTTGTATCCACTCCTTTTTTATTAATATTATTCCTAATGAAATGAAATGACAAACATTTCTAGTTTTATCTTGAACTGAATATATCTACAAAGAAACTGTAGCATTCCACGGGAAAATGGATTCAGTAGTGGCATGGTAACCAAACTTGACAATGATAGCCTGGCATCATTATTTCCTAGTGAGCCTGAATCACCCTTCATTACAGAAAACTTTGGGGCTAAATTTAGTCAAGGGTGGGAAATTGTGAAAATATCTTGATATTACCAGTAGGAAATCATTACACATTCAAAGCAATAGATTTAACTTAAGCCACTGAAATCTTCAATGTCTTTTTGATGCAAACAGGCTGCACAACACTTTACAACTAGGAAGATATGTTCCATTTATGTCAAAGGGACTTCCCCCACCCTAAGTGTAGCTACCCTACCCATGCACTGTGGTCTTGATCCAAATAGGATCCTCCACACTCAGCATTTACTCATGTTGTTGTTTTTGTATTTAAAACAACTTGTTCTGAGTAGACATGCATAGAACTGAATTGAAAATCAAGCAGCAGCAATGACAAAATGAATAAAAGAACACACACACACACACACAAAGAGCAAACAAGCAAGGAAGTTGTTAATTGTAGACTGCACAATTGTTTTGTACAGGAAATGCTGCAGTCCCATCCCCAACCCCACCCCCTAGGTTCCAATTTTGAAAAGGTTGCAATCCTCTACACACTGATTTGGGAGTAAGACCCACCACACTCAATGGAACTTCCTGAGTAGACACACATAGAATTGAATTGAATATCAAGCAGCGGAGTAAGAGAACACAGACGGACAGACATATACACACATACACACAGCCAACAAGAAAATAAGTATTGGTATTCAGCAGAATACCTATAGGATTGGTATTCTGCTGAAAAGAAAAGGAAATCTTTACCCCCTCCACCTCCCCATCCTAGAGGCTCCAATTTTTAAAATGCTGCAATTGTCTGCATGCTTACCTGGGAGTAAGACCCATTGCATTCAATGGAGCTTACGTTTGAGTAGACTGCTAGCACTGTTAAGGGAATCTACACACACACAAAGCAAGCAAGCAAGGAAATTTTTCACTGTAGGGGTATTGTTGTGCTGGAAAGATAAGGGAATTTTTACTGCCAGGATTCCCCCACCTCCACCTCAAGCTCCAATTTTAAAAATGCTGCAATCATCTACATGCTTACCTGGGAGTAAGAGCCATTGCATTCAACTTACTTCTCAGTAGACTGCCAGCACTGTTAAGGGAATCCAAAAGGCAGTCAGTCACTCCCCCTGGCCTCTCAATGTTCTAATCCAGTTGGACAGGGGGGAGGGAGGGAGAGAGAGAGAGACACTACTCTGAGGAACCTCCATTCGTTACCATGGGAGCTCATGAATAAATCATATTTAAAAACAAACTAAAGGGATTTTTAAGAAAAGAAGACATATTCCATCAACTCTAAGGTAAAAGGAAGAGGACATTGTTGGAATTTTAATTATTTAATCTGACAGTTCATAAGGAGAGGTGGGCACAAATGGTCGCCAATACAAAACTCAGGCCTCCTCCACACGAGACGTTTAATGAGCCTTAAAGGCTCATTATAAATTTTACCTCCACACCAGCGGAGCGCAAAACGGGCGTACAGGCGCGTTATCTCCCCGATAATGCGCATTTTCGAATGCGCGTTAAATAGCGACTTTTATTTTTCTCCGGTCGTTAAAGCGCATTTTCGCCGTGTGAACAAGCGATTATGCACATTAACGTCTTCTAAAGCGCTTTTTGGACATGAATTAATGCGCTTCGCCGCCTCTCGCCGCCTCCCGTGCAGAGGGATTAGGCGTAAATGCGCCTCCGCGATAATGCGCATAATCCCGGAACCGGGTGCAAAAGCGCATCCTTGTGGAGGGGGCCTCAGACTACCAAAGTTAGTCTGACAACTCCCCCCCTTTTGATTTTGAACTGCCCCCTTTCCCTCAATCTTTCACCAATCTTCTTGAAATTTTCAGGTTATGTAAAACTAACATTTCTTTCTGGCACATGTAAATTTCAGGAAGACTGGTGAAAACATTTTCGATTTTATGAACGTTAGAATGACGCCCCACACAATTACCCCTTTAACATGGTGGAATGTGTATTTCACTGAGTGACCTTAACAAGAGAGTCAATCCTTCAGGTAACCTAAGCCAGATCTACATGTCATATATTGATGTGAACCCGAAATGATGGTGCTGTATCCCACTTGCGCATTTATACCTAATAGCACCCACAAAGACATCTGTTGCAGTATTTTGGATAATATGGAATAAAAAGCAGGAAATAATGTTAGAAAAGCTGTATATGGAATACATAATGTGCTCTAATAGTTATCAGTGCACTTCAATACTATTTTTTTTAAAAACAACAACACTAGTGTAGAAGTACCCCTAGTCCCAAACCCCTTAGGACTTCAAACTTTAATACCAGCTCTTTAAACTGGGGCTGTAAATGGACTGGAAGCCAGCGGAGATCACAAAGCACTCATGTAATAGGATAATTTTGGCCTGTCCCCATTAACAATCTTGCTTTATTTCAGACCACTTGAGTTTCCTGGACCATTTCCAAAGTCATCCTCATGCATAACTCATGGCAGTAATCCTAGTGATGTTAGGTGGTGGAAGAGCAGCAATGTGGCCAGTTTGCAACATTTCATAGGTCTTTCTCTTTCTGCACCACGATACACCTTGTTTACCTCTATCTCTTTTTCCCTCCCTCCCTCCCCCTCCCATACATGCAAAGCAAAAGAGGATGCAATTCCTAGAGGGGCGGTTTGGGGCCTGCAGCATTTGGAGAGCAGGATGCTGCTGAATGCTGCATGAAATTAAGCCGAACGCTGCAGGCCTCAGGTCCCCCACCCCAGCATTAGTCAAAACATACTGTGTACAACACTGAACGAGAAGCCTAAATATGGCTTTAGCACAGGCTCTGTCCCATCTTGAATTCTGCATCTGAAAACCTTTTATTTTCAGCGAGTGTTTGAAGTCGATTCTAGCCCACCTGTGTGTTCTGTTTCTGCTTGTTTCTCAGGGGGCGGGGAGGGAATAAACGGTTTGGCGTTTGAAAAATTGTATTGTATGCAAAATGAACTTCATTGGAATGCTACTTTGGAACGTCAGTAGCAACAGATTGCTTGGTGAATAATTAACAAGAGATATGTACAGAGATACTTTGTCTGTAAAGGCGGCAATTAAAGAATTTGCACAAACAAATTCCATTTCTTCTTGGCAGTTTTATGAGGCTAACAAATATATTTTAATTACCTTTATGATTAATTTTCCTCTTAATTCATCATTGCTTCTATCTGTAGCTGTGCAAAATAGATGGCCATTGCATTTACTCCGTGTAAATGATGTGACATACCCAAACACAAAACTTAATTATGTTTATAAAGTCAAATAGATAATGCCCAATATATTGCTCTGTGCAGAAGATAGGAAATCTATTTATCTCATCCAATAGAATATATACGCCATTTCTTTGCCCACATACCTTCCCTTCCAAATCCCTCATTACTGCAGTTGGAGTGAATGTGGAGCTTTGGATGGTGACATGCTGAAATCTCTGGCTGCTGCAATGTGGTGTTTCTTCACTGTCTTCCCTGCCCTCAAGCACCTTCACCTTGGCTTTCAAGGCACCTCAAAGGTGACTCATGTTTGAACTCTTCCTTGACTCTGGCTGAATTCAGATGACATATTAGGCAACGGAGGGGTAAATAGCGTACTGACCATGCGTTAGGCAGGCGGAGCTCCCCACACAACATGGTGCAGCCGGAGCTGCTCGGCACCGGCAAACACCCCGGTTGCTAATAACGTACGGTGGCCATTTTGGTTGCAGCATCTCCTCCCTCCCCCTCCCTCAGTCCCCCAGCCATATCCCATCATGCACCGTGAGTTCTGCCGACTGTATAGAGCGGCTGGGGTTTTTCGGCTGCTCTAGCCAACAGAACTCTATCCCCAAATGGAATAATCCACTGAGAGAAGGGGGGACCAATTCGGATGACACGTTAAACAATGGGGCTTCGGGCTAAACAATGTGCAAGCCCGTTGTTTCCCTCCGTTGTTTAAATTGCCCGATTAGGGTACTGTCAGTTGTGTGTGCGTGGTGTGTTACTCCCCACACGACACAATAAGCAACACAACTGACGATTGTTCCCCCCTCCTCCGTTGCCTAATATGTCATCCAAATTCAGCCTCTGACTCTTCATGACTCTATCCATAGGCTTGTGCATCAGATTTCATTAGGGTGTGCCCTTTATTTTTTAAAGGTGATTGAGTATCATTGAATACTCAATGAATACTCAATTGAATACTCAATTGAACATGACTGAATATCATTGAATACTCAATCATAAAGCACATTATTTTATTCATTTATTTATTTAATGCTGCAGACATTGATGCCCTACTCTGCGTTCGGCTTGCCAGACCATGGGAAGGCCATTGCAGGTGAAGGGAAGGAATGAAAGGACGCTCCTTAAGCCCCAGCATTGGTTGGGATTTGTGGTGACACTGGCCATAGGAGGGGCTTACGAGGCAATATTAGCCTTCAGGGCCCCTCCTCCTGGCCTCTTTGAAGTGTGGCTCCTGGCAGAGAGGACCCCAGCAGAATGATTCCTTTTCGCTCCTGCTGCCTGGAGCAATGGTGCAGAGGGCAGCTGGAGGACCATTCCTGATGTGTCTGGATCATCCTCTGGATCCCTACTCAAGGTTCCTCTCAATTAGGCACTTATTGCTTAAGACATTAGGGTGTGCCTGGGCACACTCAGCATACCCCTTGTGCATGCCTATGCTTTTATCTCTTAGTATGCTCCATTTCCCAGGATTACCTCATTTCATTGACAAAGCCACTTTTTTCCCCTTATTGGAGCAGCTTCTAAAAACTCAATTCTTGAAAAGGTTCTCCCCAACCACATATCCCTGGTCTGCACCTCATTTACCCATCGCCACTCATCTGTCAATCCTTTGCCTCTCCCCATTCCTCTGCATTATGAATTTAATATATAAACTACATATTAAGGATGAATAATTAGAAGCCTGTGGGCCAAATATGCCCCCACCTGGCCTGTTAGGCTGGATCTACACATCGTCTTCGATGCGCCCTCCCTGCGCCACAAGCTGCTTTGGAGTGCTGCACTTCGTCTAGTGTGGCTCAAGCCTCGGAGGCTCTGCTCGCGCACTCGCTGCCGCCACTGCCGCCCTTTCATCCCGGCCAGTCCCAGGGAGGGAGGAGGGAGGGTTGTAAACAAAAGCTAGCAATTGGAAATCCCTCTCCCAATCACTGGCTTTTGTTTACCCCCCTCCCCCCTCCCTCCTCCCTCCCTGGGACCGGCTGGGATGAAAGGGCGGCGGCTGCGGTGGCGCGGGCAGAGCCTCCGAGGCTTGAGCCACACTAGGCGGGGTGAAGCGCTCCGAAGAGGCTTGTGGCGCAGGGAGGGGGCATCAAGGACAACATGTAGATCCTGCCTAAGTTGCCAAACTGCAACCAAAAGAAAAGTGTGGAAGGGCTGATGTCTGTAGAAAAAAAGAGGTTTTCATTTCAAGGGTTGGAGGGGTGTGCATGGGAACATAGGAAGCTACCTTATACTAAGGGAGTGTCTATATGCCCTATGTGGCCCCATCATGGCTGCGCACGGAGCTGTATTATTTATCTGTCACAGCCACCAACACACAGCCACATCGGCCTTCCCCCCCCCCCACAAAAAAAAACCTGTGCTTTTTGAAAGTTTCAATTTACCATGACTTTTCCCTTTGCTCAATGGTGGCCTTAGTCTGGATTATCCAAGTGGGCGTAGCTTTGGGCAGGTAGGGTAAGCGAGGGAATGTCTGGCAGGGGGTAGGCTTGACAAGCTGAACGACCACCGGCACTGTAGTTTTTTTCTGGTTGGATAGCCCGTGCTTCCTCCTGCTGTCTAACCTTGTTATTTCCACCCCACAGCAGCGATGCTGCAGGGTTTTGAGGGAATCAGATACCAACATGGCATTGTGTAGACACCCCCAAGTCAGACCATTGGTCCATCTAGCTTAGTACATTGATTGGCAACAGCTCTCCAGGTTTCCAGATGGGTCTTTCTTAGTCCTGCCTGGAAGAACCAGGGATTGAAGCGAGGGACGTCCATACACCAAACCTGTATTCTACTACTGAACCCATCCCTATTGTTCCGTGTGGCCTCTGTCCTCCATTCTCATTGCATTTGCAAAGTAGTCATGCTAGAAAATAAGTTTCTGAGAAAAGCTATAGCTCTCTGAAAAGGGACTGTGTCTCAGATCTAGTTCAAATATGCATGTTTATAACTTGTTAACCACAATGTCAAGCAATGGCTTACACTGTGAATATATTCAGACATATAACACTACAGATAGGGATGGGTGAGATATTTCCTCTGTTGAGGCCTTTTACAGATTTACCTGATCTGTATCTCCCAGAACTGAATGCAGAAATGGATGCAATTTGCAGTCGGTAATCCATATATCCCCATGAAACAAAGGGGAAAAAAATGAATTTGACAACATGTGCAAATTTGAAAATGCACAAGTAAAATCAAAGTGACTTACACAAAAGTTTATAAATGCATAGAACACATCTAATAAAACAAATTCAAGCTACTATTGCATTCAATAGAACAAAGAGCAAGGACAAAACAACCCAAGCATAAAACAGGAACACAAAATTGTAAACCAAACTAAAAGCTTGGTGAAATAAAAAAATTAGGAGATCTTAGCAGCTCAACTGAAGAGTAAAAGAGAGGGGGCCAGCAACCAAACCTCTTGAGGCAGGAAGTTCCACAACAACATTGGCGCCACAATGGAAAAGGCCCCATCTCACGTCCCAGCCAATCATACTCTGCCTTCCAGCTTTATCAGTGCTTTCAAGGTAATTTGCAATTAAATATCTAATGAAGTAATTTTAAAATAACAGCAACAACTTCACAATATAAGCAATAAACGAAAGATCAATGAAAACAGAATCTGTCTTCTTTTACCTATGTAATCTGCTTGGGGAACCCATCTTTAGACTAGAAGATGAGGTTAAAAAAACCCAAAACAGTCTCATAAACCTTACCATCAGTATACAACATATTGCTATAATGTTGTTTCATCCTGAAACCTGGAGCCATAAATAAACATATGCTTGTTTCTAATGCATTAGGAAAGAAAAAGAGCAATTATTTAATCCATATTTCAGCCGTTATCATATATCTCTGTCATTATGTTAAATTCCTTGAACTTTGACTCTCATTGCTACATTCCACAGCATGCAGGGATGCTGGGAATCTTGCCTGAACAATATCCCTGTGTTGTGAATTAACAATTGGTAGTCTAATCAATATAGAAGAAAATATATTCTTTCAGGATATTTTGCAGTGCAGAATATTTTATGAAGGTAAGGGGAAAACCAGTTCCTTTGTAAATCTACGTCTGTTTTGTATTCTCTTTTACCATAAACCTTCCATAAAAAGCGATAGCCTGTGTACACATGGATTAGGTACCAGAGATTTTTAGATTATACAAATGCCACTGTAAAGTCCACACAAAGCATTCAGATGAAAATCTTAATGATGAGATATGTTTTTAAAGGACAAACAATTTCCTTGCTAGTTTTGTTAAAATACAACATCTATTTAAAAGTGATATAGTTTTCAGTGTGATAATCACTACCAGTGATGTTTATATTATTTAAAATGCGACTGTTGCAGCCTACAAACAACATTTGGATGAAAATCCTATTATTATTTTTTTGCTTCTTTTTAAAATTTATATATATATATATATATATATATATACTTTTCAGAAGAAAAAAACAGGGACGGGGGCACCACATATAGATAATACTGTTTTTTCAGTGTTCAAGATGTATTTCAGCTAATAACCACTCTCTGCAGACAGTTTTTTTAATTATTATTTTGAATGATGGATTTCTAAAGGTAGGTTCATACATGTATGTCTTCCTTACTAACTCATTGTTTGCATTTGTGAAATTGGCCATCACATATAGAACACTCATACCACCTCAAACACAATATTTGTAAAAATAGAGTCAAATTTACACATTGGCAAACACACTTTATATAGAATGAGGTGGTCGAGCCCTGAGATAGTAGACTGGATTGTACTACTTCAGATTGCAACTAAGGGATGTCATTTTTGAATGCTACATTCTTTTTAAAAAAGAAACAAACCCATCCACCTTGCAAGTAGAAAATTAGCACTTCAACGAGAGAGGTTCTAGCTGGTGTTCTAATTTTGTTTTTGTTTTAATCTGTAGGGAGTTTTTGTTTTTGTCACTTCTCCTCCTCCTCCTCCTCCTCCTCCTCCTCCTTATTATTATTATTATTATTTAGAAGGGTATTAAAATTAGGGATGTACATTGGATTGGGTCTGATCCACTATCCGGAGCCGATCCGACCGAAATTGGATAAAATTATCCAATTCCAATCCCAGCTTCTGGATCATCCGATCTGATCCGAAGTGGTCTGAAAGGACCCAATCCGGTTTGGATAAGATCGGAGGATCAGACCTCCTCCTCCCCCTTGCGCTCTTTACCTGCCGGGGCCGTCGGCTGCCATCCACTGCCCCTTTCTACTGAAAAACAGGCTTCATGGCCTGCCTCTCAGTAGCGCACCAGGGGATGACGCGCTACTGAGAGGCAGGCTGCAAAGCCTGTTTATCAGTAGATCAGAGCAGCGGATGGTAGCGGACGGCCCTGGCAGGTAAGGAGCGCGAGTGGGTGGGAGGGACAGGGAGGGGGGAGTTAGGCCCTCACTCACCTAACCACTGCCATATTTTCAGTATAGGCTTGCATTGGGAAAAAAGCTTTCTTTCCCCCAATGCAAGCCTATGGCGAAAACACCAAAAATGGAGGCCAATCCAAAAATTGGAAGACAGATTTTCAGATCAGGATCAGGTCCGACCCTATCCGAGGGATCTCCGATTTTGTCCAAAACGATCCAGGACAACATCGGAGGTCCCGATCCAGGTCCTGATCCCATCTGGGGGGGGGTCCATGCACATCCCTAATTAAAATGTGATTTCCCCCATTTGCCATCTGAATTGCAGAAGTTGATTCTACCATCTCATTCATCCACATTTGACGGCCTGGCTTCATCCAGAACTGTGGAGTCATGTAAGGTACATGCTTATGTATATCAGCTGTAAGAGTACATACAGATGGCCTATTTCTGGGAATACCATGTTATAAGAACAAAACTAGCCAAATAACACCGGTCAACACCTATGAACAGAGAGAGCTCAAAAGGCAGAGGACACTAAGAACTCCATCACACCTACTTTTTTTTACTGGTATGCATCCACGATTTCCATCTCCATTTCATTAATGTGTCAAGAGCTGGTCACTTTCATGTGTGTGCGTTGTTGCGTTATTTTGCCTTGTTTACCTCTTGACCTGTGCCGGCTCGCGCTTCCTGGTATCACCACTGCACTTGCCCCAACCCTTTTCCTTCCCCCTCCAGTTCATTGGTTCGTGATGGACATGGGTGCCTTTCCCTCCCTCCCTTCCTCTTTTTTTGTTGTCTACTGTTTTACAATTTAGTGTTTGATCAATTAGGTGCCGTTTTTGCCTATTGAGGGACAGAAATAGCAATGAGAGAGCAATGAGATTGAGGTTGGAGCAGCTGAAATCTGTTTCAGCAACTCAGCACAAGCCCGTTCATTCGAGCAACTCAGCACACCCTCCTCTTTTGTCAGCAAGACCACCCTTCAACGCAGATGCCCCCAAGAAAGGAGGTTCTGCGACACAGCGTGAGAACGGCAATACATGGGAAGGGTAGTTTTATCCTGCATGAAGAAAAAATATTGCACTTTCCCCACCTTGGAAAAACACAGAAAATGGAGGGGAAGAGGTGAGATGACTGTAGGACAGGGATGACATCATATGAGGGTCGTGGGGCAAAGTGGTAAACAAGGCAGGATGAAAATGTGATAAAGCTCTCAGATAGTACAGGTTTGTTTCTCACCACATACTTTATATTGCTCTCACAAGTAGACCACTCATAAGACGACTTAAGGGCGCCATCCTATATATGTTTAAACAGAATAAAGCCCTTAAAATCCGAGCATTCCCCAGCCAGCCATGCATAGGATTTCAACCTAAATGAGCATTCCAGAGGTTGGGTGCAATGTATATATCACCCCTAAGATGCATACACTGATTGAGGTCATGAAGAACTTGGATCATGTGATTATCTATGCTTTCCCAAGAAAACTCAACTCCACCATACAAAATGAAACCATGGGGGAGGGTACATTTGCAACAGTAGATTTTGGCAATCTCAGTCTCGTGAGTCATTTTACATTCATAACTGTACAGTTTAAATACCAGCGGGAGCGGACAGCCCGGAAAGGTAAGCAGGGGGCGCGCGGAGGGGAGGAGGGGGCCCTTACCTTTCTGGGCCGTCCGCTCCCGTCCGGCGCCGGCGGCTACTACCAGCGGGCTTTGCGGCTTGCTCTAGAGTGGCGCGCCGGGTAATCACCTGGCGCGCTACTCTAGAGCAGGCCGCAAAGCCCGCTGCCAGTAGCCGCCGGCACCGGACGGGAGCGGGCGTCCCTAAAAGGTAAGCAGTGGCGGGGAAGGGGGCTTACCCCCCCGGAGCCATCCGCTTCTATCCGCGGGCGCCAGCGGATGGAAGCGGATGGCCCCAGGGGGGGTAGGGAGCGCGGGAGAGGGGGCTTACCTGCCAGGGCCGTCCACAGCAGACGGCCCCAGGGGGGGAGGGAGTTAGGCCCCCCATCACCCACCCACCGCCATTTTTTCCTCATAGACTTGCATTGCAATGCAAGTCTATGGGTAAAAAAATGGCGGCCGATCCAAAAATTTCCGATTTTTGGATCGGGATCGGACTCGATCCAGTCCGGGGGGGCTCTGATTTTGTCCGAACCGATCCATGACAAAATTGGAGGTCCCGATCCGGGTCCCGATTCGATCTGGGGGGTCCGTGCACACCCCTAATTATTTCTCCTAAATTATGATGATGGCATCGGCTCACCCTAGTTTCATTCACTCTTTGTTTTAGCTTTGTTTGGATCATCTTCCAGCCATGGGATACCATGACACTTTCTTTGGAAATTGGTCAGCTCCTCATACAGCAACCACAGGAGGGTCTGCATGGTTGCGGGAAATACTAAAGTAGTAGGACATGCTGTCTGTCTGGCATAGTGCCACTCAGAAGTTTGGTACTCCAATCTTTTCAACATCCTCTCAGTCACACGGTGTATACCCTACTATACTCCCAAATAAATTAAGGGGCATAACTGTTTTCTTCTGACTCTTCTCCATCACATCCTAGAGCCAGAGTGGGCAGGCTTCAGGCTTGCAGGATCTATTTCGTTTTTTTATTTTTCAGGAATCTGATATCTACCAACCAAAACAAGACACAAAATGGTGGCTCGAGTGGAGAGTGTCAATTATCTGTTGCATCCCATGAACACCACAGGGATACATGCACATATACATGTGAGTTAGCCACAGATCAGGGATTATAACATATCACTCTAAAATTGGCCAGTTGAGCTGAACAAAGGCTTGTTCAAAAGCAACCAATGAGTAGATTGATTCCTGCCATGTTAGCTTCAGATAGTGTTCTAACAAAGATATAAACTTTAAAAATGACATTAATATCCCCCTCATCTTTTTCAAAAAAACGATTAACAGACGCCGCCAATTACTAACTTCCCAGTAGTCTAGTTGAGTATAAGTAAGATATTAAATATAGATTCATTGTCACTCATTTGAGACATGTATATTTGAGACATGTATACTGGGCCTGTACAAGTCATGATGCAACAAGCTAAACATGGCCCACAAAGAGCTTGATAAACCTTTGTTTTTGCCATCTGCACAGGTTTGTATATCAACCCATAATAAATGACTAGTGAGGTGCATTTGGGTGGGTGAGCCACAACTTGTGCAGGCCCGATATGTGCAAACATTGCTGTTATGTTGGTTTTCCATGTGATAACTCTCTGAAATATGCCATGATATACTGGGGTTTGTATTAGGGATATGCACGGACCCCCTGGATCGGATCGGGACCCGGTTCGGACCTCCAATTTTGTTCCGGATCAGATCGGAACAAAATCGGAGGTCCCCTGGATCGGATTGGACGGGATCCCGATCTGAAGATCGGATGTCCGATTGTCGGATCGGCTGCCATTTTTCCCCATAGACTTGCATTGGGGGAAAGAAAGCTTTCCCCCAATGCAAGTCTATGGGGAAAAATGGCGGCAGGGGGTGAGTGTTGGCCTAACTCCCCCCTACCTGTCCCTCCCCCCTCATGCTTCTTACCTGCCGGAGCCGTCCGCTGCCATCCGCTGGCGCCCACAGGTGCCAGCGGATGGCAGCAGACGGTCCCCAGCAGATAAGCCCCCTCCTCCCCTTTACACTCCTTACTTGCTGGGGCCATCCACTGCTGTCCGCTGGTGCTCTGCTGAGGACTAGGCCACGAAGTCTAGTTCTCAGTAGTTTTGAGCAGGTGAAGGCAGCGGATACCCAGCAGGTAAGTGGGTCCCCCTCCCTCCTCCCTCCCCCTCCCCCTCCCCCTCCCCTCCCCCTCCCCCTCCCCCTCCTCCTCCCCCTTCTTGCTTGCCGGGGCCATCCGCTGCTGTCCACTGGTGCCCACGGATGCCAGCGGATGGCATCAGATGGTCCCTGGCAGATAAGCCCCCTCCTCCCCTTTACACTCCTTACTTGCTGGGGCCATCCGCTGCCATCCACTGGTGCTCTGCTGAGGACTACGCCATGAAGCCTAGTTCTCAGTAGATTTCAGCAGGTGAAGGCAGCGGATGCCCGGCAGGTAAGTGGGTCCCCCTCCCTCCTCCCTCCATCCCTCCCCCTCCCCCTTTTTGCTTGCCGGGGCCATCCACTGCTGTCCACTGGGGCCCGCTGGGGCCCGCTGGGGCCTGCGGATGGCAGCAAACAGCCCCGGCTGGTAAGCGCCCCCCCCGCGCACCTCCTTACCTGCCGGGACGTCAGCTGCCTTTACCTGCTCAAATCTACTGAGAACAAGGCTTCATGGCCTAGTCCTCAGTAGAGCGCCAGTTCTCAGTAGATTTGAGCAGGTGAAGGCAGCGGATGCCCGGCAGGTAAGTGGGTCCCCTCCCTCCTCCTTCCCTCCCCCTCCCCCTTCTTGCTTGCTGGTGCCCGCTGGGGCCTGCAGATGGCAGCTAACAGCCCCGTCTGGTAAGCCCCCCTGCTTGCCTCCTTACCTGCCAGGGTGTCAGCTGCCTTTACCTGCTCGAATCTACTGAGAACAAGGCTTTGCGGCCTAGTCCTCAGTAGAGCGCCAGATGATGACATCATCACCTGCCGCTCTACTGAGGACTAGGCCGCGAAGTCTAGTTCTCAGTAGATTTGAGCAGGTGAAGGCAGCGGATGCCCCGACAGGTAAATGGGGGCCCCTTCCTCCTCCCCCCTCCCCCTCCCCCTCCTTACTTGCCAGGGCCATCCGCTGGCGCCTGCGGATGGCAGCGGACGGCCCCAGCTGGTAAGCCCCCTCCTCCCCCTCACACTCCTTACTTGCCAGGGCCATCTGCTGCAGACTGCCCTGGCAGGTAAGCCCCCTCCCTGCATTCATGCTCCTTACCTGCCGGGGCAGGTGAAGAGCATGAGTGGGGGGAGGGGGTCCAATCCTCCGATCCAACACGATCCGGATCGGGTCCTTTTTGGATGGGATCATATTGGATTGGCCAATCCAGGTGCTGGGGATGGGTTCAGATAATTTTATCCGATTTCCCCCGGATCGGTTCTGGATCGTGGATCTGACCTGATCCGTTGCACACCCCTAGTTTGTATGCAAGCTGAGCATGTTGAGTTACACTTAAGCATGAGCAAAAACTCTTGGAAAGCATTTCTCAGTTTCTCTCCATGTGAGAAAACTCTTCCTTGGAGCAGACCTCTAAGATGACTTACATTTGAAGGTTCTGCAATTCTACTCACATCTCAGTGGTAGATATATTATGTTCTGGAACCCTAATATAGTGAAGTTTATTTATAATGGGGGTAAGCCACCGATTATGTGACAGGCCAGGTTCTGCTGACTGATCTTAACTTTGGAATTATCCATTTCTTGCAGGCAATAAATCACAAGACAACACATATAGATAGAACAGCAGCAGCTGGTGGAGAGATGCATTCTTACTTGCACTGAGTAAAGACTTATTATTTGTCCCCAGAGCGAGTACTTTGTACAGATAAAGAAAGAATGAGGTCACAGGGCAAAGGAAAATAAGTAGTACAGATAGTCTTGTTAGAAGTAACTAGCACATTTCATCATTGTTGTCCTTTGGGGAAGAGCAGGGCTGGATGCAATAAGGTGGCAATCCTAAGATTATCTTCATTGAATACTTATGCAGAGTCAACAGATGGAGCATGATCCATCCTTTTCTGCAGGCACAGCAGAAAGTGGAGAGAGACTGGCTTAGGTTTCAGAGGAGCACATGGGATTTAAAAATAAATAAATATATCTAGTACAATATTAGAAAAAGAGAAATACTTGAAGAAAACTTTGAAAATACCCATCTAAAAGTGCAAGTAAAAAGCTTAGAATTCTACTGGGTTTTATTCTCTTCCATTCTAAAGTCACATTGATATGTTCTTTAAAAATGTTTACTGTTTTGTTCATTTTTGCATCATAATAAACATTATACCAACAGGAACTTGCTTCCACTGTTGCAGAGAACAGAGGTACACAAGATACAAAATAAAACAGAGACAAAACTCTTTCACTGGAGCCAACTAGCTTTATGAGAGATGTTAACCCAGCAAAACCCTATGGCAGACTGAGAGCTCATATTTTGGCTATCTCTGATTGACCACTTGCTTCTGGATCTGCCTCATAAGTAGCCACAGCTGGGACTTCCTCATCACAAGTAGACCCTTGCTCCAGAGAGAGACCTTCTTGTTGAGCATACCCTGGGCAAAAATGATCCTTTGGCAGCCAGGTGGGCATTCCAGCAATGCGTCCGCCACTGCTGGTCTACCTCTGCCACTGCTGGTTCTCTGATGAACCATGGGTGGAGGGAGGAGGAACTGGAGCAACAGCTGGGCTCAGGGCCAGATTGAAGAGGTTCTTGGGGACCTCAGACAATGCATCCCTGCCTCAAAACCCCTCAGGTTGTCTCAGGTCTACTGTAGGAGAGAGGTAGTCTGAGGGATCAAACTCCCTTTGCTTGGGCCAAGCCAAGCCCAAGTCTTTCTTGGGCTTGGCTTGGCTAGGAGGATGACCTTCGTTAAAATATAGATGATACAAAAATGGAGATGTGAAAAGCATAGAAAATGTAGAAAGAGATCAATGCATAATATAGACTTGTTCACAAGAATCAGATGGCAAACTCACAACGGAGGGAAGGTAATGGCCAACTCTTGTTATTATTGCCAGCAGCTGGTAATCATAATGACACTGCCCCTGAATCCAGTTAGCTAAACTGCCTTAATGGCTGTTGTTATACCTATTCCTCCAAGGAAACAAATCCTTCTAGCCTATATTTTAAAGGAACTCTAATGGATACAAAGCAGTAAAATAATACAGACCTGGGGAAATAATATCAGGAAAGGTGCAATAGGGGATTAGTTCTTATTATGCTTCGGATATCTTTTTGATAGGTGCTTTTATTCAGCTTGATGACTTCATCTAATACTTATCCAGTAGATAATGCTTGTAATGAACAACTGCATTGTAGCACTGAAGATATATGTAAAAGGACATAAATCTAGCTTTAAGAATTGCAACTGGGGACCCACAAACAATTGTGGTGGGGTGATAGGCAATCTCCCCATTGCTCTCCTCCAGCTCCTTTGATAAATGGAACTGAATCTTCACCAGTATCCTGGAACATATTCAGAAATACGCTCCATATGGGATGCTATTTTTCAGAAGGACTATGCTTTCCTGAAGGTGGAATAAAAAACAGCCAATTCAGCAACAAAATTGTAGAAGGCACCTGTAAAGGATGTGTTCCTTCACGTGGCAGGATATCTGCAGGGGGTTTCTTTTGTAACACCATTCCTTCAAAATGAATGGAACTCTGTATTGCAAAACTTAGGCATGTTGAGTGATCTTATCTGTAATCACCTGTTTTGTGCAGGTGCAGGGTCTGGAAGCTTAGGACAAACCTATCTAGGGTGACTATATGGAATGGAGGACAGGGTTCCTGTAACTTTAACAGTTGTACTGAAAAGGGTATTTCAGCAGGTGTCATTTGTATGCATGCAGCACCTGGTGAAATTTCCTCTTCATCGCATTGTTTAAAGCTGTAGGAGCCCTGCCTAGCATGACCAGATACAAAAGAGGGCAAGGCTCCTGCAGCTTTAACTATTGTGATGAAGAGGGAGTTTCACCAGGTGCTGCATATATACAAATGACACCTGCTGAAATTTCCTTTTCTGTACAACTGTTAAAGATATAAGAGCCTTGTCCTTTCCATAGGGTCCCCAATACCAATCCAGCCCTTGAAATTCTCTATGATCATAAAAATACATCTATCAGAGAGAAAGAGAGAAGTATTTTTATGTCCATAAAAAAAAAACATTGTTGAAATTTCGTACAGAAAATACAGGTGCTAGAATCTACAGATATACGTATTGAGTTTCTAGCTCTTCCGGAGTTAATTCAAGTTAGACCCTATGTGTATTCATTATGACATGTGGAATGAGAGCCCTTGTGTGAACAACTCCAAGATGGAGCTAGGCAGGCAGGAACACACTGGCTGAATTCGGACAACACGATAGTCAATGGTGGGGTAATCATCAACTTTACAGTTGTTCATCTAGGGGGTACTCCCCACACAACATGGTAATAAGTAATCAACTGTGGTGTGGATTAGGATCAGCGCTGAGTTGACTATCGCAGCATTTGGATGACATGATAGTCAATACAACTGACGACTGTTTCCCCCCCACAGTTGCTTATTGTGTCGTCTGAATTCAGCCACTGACTCTTTGAAGTCAAAGGGATAATCAAGGGCAGCAAGAATGTTTGTCACCCAGGCCAACAGTATTTCTGATTGCACCCTTGGTTGCCAAGTAAATGGTTGCCATTCATGCCTATGGGGGGAAAGTCAAGTAAAGGATATACTGCTGCAGTGAATGCAAAACTTGCTTGAGCCTCATTGATATGGCTCATGCACGTGGTTGTGTCTGTACGTGTGTGTATGAGGGAGAGTGCACACAGAGTTTCATGGCACCTCAAAAGGCCCTTGCAATTTGCCAGCCTTTCCAGCATACATACAATTCACCTGTCACAACAGTCCACATTTTACAAGTTGTATTTAATTTCAAGATGTGAGCGTGGGTGCAATAGTAATAATAATAATAATAATAATAATTATTATTATTATTATTATTATTATTATTATTATTATTATTTATAACCCGCCTCTCCCTACGGATCGAGGCGGGGAACACAATGCACATACAAGCATGACAAAGTTAAAAAAAATTAAAACAAGAGAAACACATCATTAAAACATTTAAAATTCATCCGGATAGGCCTGCCGGAAGAGAACAGTCTTCATGACTCTCTTGAATTCATGAAGACTGTCAATTTGTCTAACCTCCTCCGGCAGACTATTCCATAGTCTGGGAGCCATAGAAGAGAAGGTCCTCTGGGTAACACCCGCCAGCCTAGTTCTGGCTGGCTTGAGTACGTTCTTCCCAGAGGACCTAAGAGTGCAGGGC
Organism: Anniella stebbinsi; assembly: GCA_029215795.1. NCBI lineage: Eukaryota > Metazoa > Chordata > Lepidosauria > Squamata > Anniellidae > Anniella > Anniella stebbinsi. The sequence continues at coordinate 5,624,492 of JARDYH010000006.1, forward strand.
GGATTGTACGGGAGAAGGCGATCCCGTAGGTAGCCTGGGCCCAAACAGTTTCACTTATATTTTGGGACAAGTTGTACAATCCCCAAAGAAATCAGTGCCACATCATGCTCTACAATTTCCAGTCACATCATTTCCAGAGGCACAATCACTTGCTGAAAAGCACTGACTGGAAGGTCTCGATAAGATTACTGGATTGCTTATAGTGTCGAATCCACTTGCGTATAGTCATCATCAATATGTCCATGTTCACATTGGTTCAGCAAATGCATTTGTTAATTCTGTACCCCAAAATGAACATGATTCTCCTTTCTTCAAGGTGTAATGATGCAGCAATCCAAGAACTCCAAGACTGTGAATCATGCATAACCTAGAGCCAATCTACACTACTGCTTTAAATCGTTATAAAGCAGCAGTGTAGGTCGGCTCTCAGTCTACTAGCTGCAGTCTGCCCGGGCCTCGTTATACCTTGTGCTTTGTTGCCTGCCTGGGACTGGCTGCCCTACGCCTGCCAAGCCAAAGTATACTCATGGTTCGCTGTGTTCAGCTTTCCGGGTCACCAACTGCACAAACCTGTTCTGAAACCAAGAGAATAAAATGAAGGTGCAGGGCGGTGGGGTGGTAAGGGGAGAGAAATGAGAATAAGAATGTCATTTGTAAAGAAAGCCAGAAGAAACATGAATGCATTTTTTACTGAGCTGCCGAGTAAGGGAAAAGTGCAAAGTGTCTGGTGAAGAGAGCTGACAGCATTAAAAAGAGAACAAGGATAGCCAGCAGCTTTTGAGAAAAATCAAAAAAATGGATTTTGCAAGGCTGAAAACCTAAATGTCACCAGAATCTGACACCCACCCATATGCAGATCATCCCTTCAGCATCCCTTCAGCTATTTTGATTCTCCAATTTCTCTCCGTAAAACTGAGGCAGCCATGCAAAAGGATCAATAACACCAATGTCAGTGTGCCATTTGATTAAGCAAATTCTTTCCTGGCTTATCATTAGAAGTGCTGGATTCTCATTCCTAGAATTTAATTAATCCCTGTCTTTCTAATTTGATAACACTTGCAGATTTGACTTGCATTTTAATTGCCAGCTCTGGTTCCTATTCCTTTCTTTCTTTCTTTCTTTCTTTCTTTCTTTCTTTCCCTCTGTCTACACCAAGAAGCCCTTTAGATTAATGGGAAATCACATTTGCTTGCTGTTGCTTTGCTTCCTGCCTCATCAACTTCCACCACCTTCTGCATAGCTGTTCACTCCCCCACATAGCCTTCTGCAATGCACTGTACATAGGGCTACCTTTGTGCCTAGTCCGGAAACTTCAACTAGTTCAAAATATGGCAGCCAGGTTGGTCACCGGTACATCTAGGAGTGACCATATTACGACAGCTTTAAAATCGCTCCACTGGCTGCCAATTAGTTTCCGGGCGAAGTATAAAGTATTGGTCATTACCTTTAAAGCCCTACATGGTTTGGGTCCAGGTTACCTGTGGGATCGCCTTCTCCCGTACAATCCGCCCCGCACGCTCAGGTCCTCTGGGAAGAACTTACTGCGGTCGGCCAAGACTAGGCTGACAACTGTTACCCAGAGGACCTTCTCTTCTGCCGCTCCCAGACTGTGGAATGACCTGCCTGAGGAGACTCGTCAACTTAACAGTCTTTTAGAATTTAAGAAAGCTATAAAGACTGTTCTCTTCCGGCAGGCATATCCAGTGTAATTTTTAGACTGTTTTTAGGATGTTTTAGGATGTTTTAATGCAGTTTTAATAATATTTGTCATGTTTTAATTAGTTTTATGTATTTTATCATGTTGTTGTTCCCCGCCTCGATCTAGACGGAGAGGCGGGTAAGAAATAAATCGTTATTATTATTATTATTATTATTATTATTATTATTATTATTATGTCCCATTTGGGTTACATCTATAAGTCATAGAAATATGACCCTTGGGCCACATAGAGGCCAGGTTCATAAATAGCAAGGGGCTTTTCTCATTTGCCCGAAGCCCTGCCCAGAAAACCTGGCTGCCAATTTCAACTAGCGGGATTTCTACACGCAGGGAAAGCCCCATGGTTCTTGTGGATTTGTGCCCTGTCAGTTAGACGATGCAACCATTGCGGGGCTTTCTTATGATGCTGTGTTTTGAAAAAGTCAGGGATTTACCATGTAACATTGGGGGTGGAGCATGGTGGAAGTTGTCCAGTGATTGGTACCTTTCACCAGAAAGAGGGAGGCAGCTTTAGGACCTGGATGGCTGCTCAGAAATCCCGCACTTCCTCCTTGGGATTAGGATTACCCAACATCGCCCTGGGAGAGGGAAAGAGCAGGGTTGAGGATATCCCCTAGGTGTCTTGCCACACCACTCACGTGTCAGGGGGCATACAATATCAATCATATATTGACTTCACATTGTTTTGGCAATTGAAGCAGAAAATTTCACAACTGCCTCTACTCTCTGGCACACACAGATGTAGACACACACACATACACACATTAATAACTTAACATCCAAAATGAGCTGACTGATGCCGTTGCCTTGCTGTGCCTTAATAGTAGGGCCATAGTTCAGCGGTCTCTGGAACAGACTTGAAAGCATAGCCCAGGGTTGCAATTTGGAGCTTTAAAGCTTCTGTGGTGTCCGGATTTCAGCTTGCTCTTCCATCATTTAGTGAAAAGACAGTTATGTGTGTGTTACCCTGCCTCTGCCTTCTTCTGCTGCTGGCTCTTGCAAATCCAATTGTTGGCTCCCTGAAACCCTATTCAGGCATTCCTAATACAGGAGCATGCTAGCTCTCTACAGGGTCACTTTCATTGCTCTCTATACAGGAAGGGTGAGTTTGTGAAGAAGAAAGCCTCCTGTGTCTATGGTGGCTCTCCTCACAATCTTCTTCATTCAGTTCTGTGGCCCATGAGACACTAAGAACATGAGAAAAGCCATGCTGGATCAGACAGAGGGTCCATCTAGTCCAGCATTCTGTTCAGACAGTGGCCAACCAGATGTTAACAGGACACCCACAAGCAGGACCTGAGTGCAACAGCACCTTCTGGCCATGTTCTCCAGCTACTGGTGTACATCAGCATACTCTGATACTGGAGGTAGCATGTAGTCATCAGGAATAATAATAATAATAATAATAATAATAATAATAATAATAATAATATAAAATTTATTTCTTACCCGCCTCTCTGTTTGGGTCGAGGCAGGGAACAACAGTAAATATAAAATATGATAAAATACATAAAACCGATGAAAACATGGCACACATTATTAAAACTGCATGAAATCATCATTGACAACATCCTAAAAACATTCTAAAATTCCACTGGATATGCCTGCCGGAAGAGAACAGTCTTTATAGCTTTCTTAAATTCTAAAAGACCGTTAAGTTGACGAGTCTCCTCCGGCAGGTCAGTCCACAGTCTGGGAGCGGCAGAAGAGAAGGTCTTCTGGGTAACGGTTGTCAGCCTAGTCTTGGCTGACTGTAGTAAGTTCTTCCCAGAGGACCTGAGTGTGAGGGGCAGATTGTATGGTAGCCATTGATAGCCTTCTCTTCTAGGAAAGGGTGCAGACCTCCATCTTCATAGATCCCCCTTTTTAAAGTTGCAGTACATCAATTACTCTGGAAGTTTCTCCTAGTAGGCTAATGTGGTTGCTGTCAGTTTTAGAGCTTCTTCAGAAGAGTGTTTTATTGCACACTCATGACTGGCCATTCACGGTTCTTTGCGGGACATTTTGACAATGTAGCAATCCTCCTGTGTGTCTCCCGTTCCTTCTGCTCTTTTTTCCATCACAGAATAAGACCCAGAAAATCCGATTTTTGGGGCCACAACTAAATTTGCCACCATTAAAACACCTATTGAATGGGCCACATGGTCATTTCTTCCTTCCTCTTCCCCATGTGAAGAAAAAGGAAGCTGCTTGTCCCTACTGTGGGAAAGAAGCAGGAGGCAAAGCTACGGTAGGGAAATGCAATTCCCCCCACTCTGTCGGATGATCCTCTATGTGATGTACTACAGTTTTAAAGGTAGCTAAGGATTGTTAGTGCTGAGGTTGAAGGTTTTCCCAACTCTTCCTACCACTACTCCTCTCTGGAAAAAAAAAGGGTTGGACAAAGTGAGCAAGCCTTTCTAGCCCCATTTGCCTGTGGTGGTTGAGTTGGAAATAGTCTTTGGTTCAGTTCGGGTAACACAATAATCAACGGAGGGGGGAATCAACTGTCAGTTGTGTTGCTTATTGTGTCATGTGGCAGGCAACACACAATGCACACACAACTGACAGTACCCTATTTTGGTGAATTAAACAACGGGGAAAAACAATGGGCTGCTCAGCTGTTTATCCCGAAATCCGTTATTTAAAGTGTCATGTGTCGGGAACCCCCCTCTCTCCGTGTACTATTCCAGTCAGTCATAGAGTTCCCCGTCAGGAGTGGCAGACCCCCAGCTGCTCCTATACAGCTGGAAGAACTTGCGGTGCATCATGGGATACGGATGGAGGACTGAGGGAGGGAGGAGGGAGCAGCAGCCCAGAAGGATGCTAGGACTTTCAGCCATGCAATGGGGGAGGAGCAACATGTCATGTGGCAAGCACCGGAAACATAATGCACGGTGCGTGTGTTATTAACCCCTCCATTGCCTAAAGTGTCGTCCGAACTAAGCCTTTCTCTTTTCTCCCGCATTTCAAAACACGTGGAACGGGATTCACATCCACATGTTCCCTCATTATGTGTGAACCAGGGCAGAGAATTTATGTTCTTAGGTACTGTGTAGCAATGTAATGCATGTAAGAACTAGGGATAGGTGAGTATTTTGTTGTAGTTTGGTTCTGAGAAGAATTTAGCAAAAATGGCAAAATTCTCCATATTCAGGACAAAAAGAACTTGAGATTTATTTATTTTGAAATGAATGTGGGGGAATACAAAGCTGGCAGATTTGTCCATCCAGGCCCAGGGCTCTGAGTGTGTTGCTTTTAAACATCTTGGCTTGCATCCCTGCATATTCAACTCTGCTAGTGCTCAATTGGGGTTGTCAGCTCTTTTTTTTCTGACAAGCTCCTAATCTTTAACTGCTATATGGCAGGTAGATAGAACAGGGTCCTCTCCATGCTGGGAATAGCTGAACCTGTTGAATTTGGCTGGTATAGATGGATGAGAATTCAGTCTCTGTTCACTTTTTAAAGAAGAATTTACCAAAGTTCATATTTGAGAGGGAAAGAACTTGAAATGTAAAAAAACTTCTAATGCAGGGGAAAGCTAAACTGACCGATTCACCCACCCCTAGGGAATAGGAACTTAAGGGCTAAATATATACAGTCCATTTTTAAAACGTTAAAAGAATCTAAACATTGTTATAAGCCTGAGTCACTTATAAAAAATCATAGTATTATAAAGAGGAGCTGCTATTTTTTTGTGAGACAGAATACACAACATAAAATATATTTCTTGATAAGTAATATGTAAGTGGCTGATGATAACAAATGAAGGTGGTTATGGCAACATTTGGCATTGAAAATCCACCTATTGAGCGGAATTCTGTCTGTGGCATTTCCATCTGACTTCAATAACAATTGAGCTTGTGTAAATGAAAGCAAAGTTCAGCTAATGATAAGTTTTTCGTCAAGCAATGTTACCAACAGAAATTTCAAGAAAAACCATTTCCCCTTTGTTTATTCTCCTTTATGGTAAATTCCTATTCCACTATAACATGGGGCAGAGGGCCACCTTCAGAATCAAATGTTAGCTATAATTAAGGAGTCATTTCATTTATTACTATATTAGGGTGCCCAGATAAAATCCAGGTCAGGGCTCATGTAACTTTAACAGTTGTAGAGAAAAGGGAATTTCAGCCAGAGTCATTTGTATGCAATTAGTTCCTGGTGAAATTCCCTCTACATCACAACAGTTAAAGGTGCAGGAGCCCTGCTTTCTTTTGTATATGGTCACTCTAGTATAGTGCCTGCAACTTTAACTGTTGTGATGAAGAGGGAATTTCACCAGGAATTAATTGCATACAAATGACACTGGCTGAAATTCCCTTTTCTAGACAACTGTTAAAGTTACATGAGCCCTGACCTGGATCTTATCTGGTCACCCTGCAATACCACCATGAGGCAAAGAGTGCTCTAGAGCAGCACTATCTCATACTTAGATCTAATCTGCCAAAAAGGTTGACCACCACTAATCTAGAACTAGTTTGAGAGTACTATTGGTTTATTAAACTACATAAATGAATGTTAAGGCCCCAAAGAAGCATTACAACGTAGGGATATACAATGCTGGGAATTCCATTCCATTTAAGCCTGATGGGATTCTGCAGTGTTTCCATTCCAGTAAGCGGCATCTCTAATGGATCTCCCTCCCCCCCCCCCCCGATTCCAATTGTTTTGCACATGTTTTCAGGTCCTGTGATTTTGCACACATTTAGATCTGTTTTGGGGGGGGGGGGAATCTTGAAGTTTGTGCAACTGCAGCTCTAATCTTTTTTTGTTGTGATCCTGTACAAGCGCGCACGATCCTAAGTCCACCTCTCCACTATGTAGCCCTGCAGAGGCATACTCCCCTCATGTAAATATCCTTGCCAGTTTCATCCTCTCCACACACTGCTTCATTTAGTCCCCAGAAGAGCCATATTCTGTACTTGTCAAACAACTTGTCAATTCCCTGCCCCCCTTGCTCGGAAAGTGCTGAATTGGAGGATGAAATTGACTTGTGTACAATTGGAAATGGAAAAAAGTGACTCCATTTGTGTGAATTTTAAGACCCCCCCCCCAAAAAAAAAGAAGAAGAAAAATATCCAATTTGTGCAAGTTACCGCCATTTAAAAAACAACAGAATCTTCATATTGCATGTTGAGTGGGGGCAAATAGAATGAAATTCACCAGGGCCGAACCAGAAAATTCCATCGAGGTATCATCCCCAAAATAGAATTCTCATACATCCCTACGACAACTACTACAACTAGCAACATAGCAGCTGCCTCGTATTCAGCCAGACCATTGGTGTATTTAGCTCAGTGTTGTGTACTCCAGCCTACCCCAACATGATACCCTCCAGATTTTTGGGACCCCAATTCCCATCAGCCCCAGCCAGCGGGGTCAACTGTCAGGGATGAGGTAAGTTGTAGTCTGACATTGGGGAAGGATAATCTACACTGACTCTTGGTGGTCCAGATAGGAGTCCTTACCAGTCCTGCATGGAGATGCCATGGATTGGATTTGCACACAAAGAGTCAGTTGTTCTGCTGAGCTACAGCCTTTTCCTAGACGAACTTGAGCCAAAGTCTGAGAGCTTCATCTACTCCTTCCACTGTATAACCAAATCACTAATGATTCTTACGGTAGAGTAGGGGCAGGCATTAAGGAATGAAGGTGACCTGAACATCATTTTCTGTTTCCCCTGCCCACCCCCCTCATACCCTGGTTCGGGGAAGGCTTTGGTTGATTGCAAAAGCTGCTGGTAGCACAGCCGTCGGGAAGTTCAAATACCTTTTCCCGTAAAAGGTGCAAAGCCTGCCTGAGCATCACAAGGCATCCTCCTGCATTGTGATCATGATTCTGACAGCTTCCTCTATGCTCTTGTTGCTTTGAGATCAACTACAGCAGTGTGCTCTACATGCCCTTGAAAATGGTTCAGAGAAGCTGTAGCAGCCTAAGAATCACACAGTCCATTTCCTGACAGGTGTGGAGAGGGGGAAACATGTTCAACAGGCAGCTGCACTGGCTGCCTGTTCATTTCCAATTTAAGAGGCTGATGTATAGAGCACCAATGAGCTTGGGGGTCAGGTAAACCTTAGTGAGTGGCTCTCCCCACACATGCCATGAATCAGTGGGAGAGGTGGGCTTCATTTATAACCCCTCTCATTCAGCTTTTGTTATGGTTTATTTTGCCATGAACTCCATCGTCCTTGCTTTCCATTGCCATCACTTCAATTGTTGCAGTACTTTTAAACTTTATGAAATCATTTCCATACCCATCTGTCTTTATAAAGACCATTATAAACGATATGGGAAATGTGTGGTTTAAATGTAGCTCATAAGCCTCCACTGCCCTGAACCTAGATAATAAGGTGTCATAGCCATTCCTAGTCTCGGATTCCATCCCACATCGCTAGTACATGAAAATTCCCTCCATTGCTTAGACCCAAATCAGACATTACTTTAAAGTAATGACTTACTTCTCTCTCCCTTTTACTCTGGTGTAACACAGGAGCCCTGATCTTGATTGGGACCCTATTGGGGGGTGGGGGAGGAGTTAGGGAAACTTTAACCATCTCCCCCTGCTGTGGTGCCAATCTAAATTGGCCCTCTACCCCTGCAATTTATACTGGGCCTGTTCAGACAACACACTAAGCCTTTTGCAGGAAATGGTTAGTAAACATCTTTAAACCATGGTTATGTAGCCACCATGGTCAGTAATGGTTCACATGACATGCTAAGTCAAGGTTCATACAACATGCTAAGCCATAATGTTTAGTTCAAAATGCTTAACCACCATGGCTTAGCATGTCGTCTGAAGTCTAGGGTGACCAGATAAAATCCAGGTAAGGGCTCATGCCTTCTTTTGTATATGGTCACTCTAGTATAGTGCCTGCAACTTTAACTGTTGTGATGAAGAGGGAATTTCACCAGGAACTAATTGCATACAAATGACACTGGCTGAAATTCCCTTTTCTCTACAACTGTTAAAGTTACATGAGCCCTGACCTGGATTTTATCTGGTCACCCTAGTCTGAACAGGGTCATTGCCAAATAGTGATCCATTTGCTTTAAAGATCAATCTATCTGTTTATCTATCTATCTATCATGCCAATTGAGACTTTTCTTTTATTAACCCCCTTGGTACATGCATAGGTGCTGTGTGTGTGGAATTTCAGGAAGCAAACAGTGGTAGTAGTAAGGTTTAATCCTCCCCTCACAGAGCATGGCGGTCCTGATAAGAATCAGAGGCATGTATGCTTACACTAGAGTAAATTTTTTAAAAAAACTTCTAAGGACACATTTACACAAAACAGGATATAAATCTATGAAAGCGGTATGAAAATTGTATATGGAATCTGTCATGGGCCCTGAAATGTTTTCAGTGCATTTCAATATAGGATGACCCTATGAAAAGGATGACAGGGCTCCTGTATCTTTAAAAGTTGTAGAGAAAAGGGGATTTCAGCAGGTGTCATTTGTATGCATACAGCACCTGATAAAGTTCCCTATTCCTAACAACAGTGAAAGCTGCAGGAGCTATACTAGTGACCTGGTACAAAAGAGGGCAGGGCTCCTGCAGCTTTCACTGTTGCGATGAAGAGGGAATTTCAGCAGGTGCTGTATGCATACTAGGGGTGTGCATCGGATCGGATCCGATCCACGATCCGAATCCGATCCGCCCCAAAATCGGGAAAATCCGATCCGATACGATCCGATCCGATCAACCTCCGATCCGATCCGATCCGATCCGACGAGGTCCGATCCGGATCGGACGCCATTTTGAATGCTTTTTCCCATAGCCAAGTATTGTTTTACAAAAACGCCTATAACTTTTTCATTTTTAAAGATAGAAGGATGAAACTTGGGCACATTATACACTGGTTAGGGATATTTATGTGTGAGAAATTTCAGAAATATTGGTGCATGCGTTTTGTGGCAATTAATTGTTTAATAAATACCCAGAAATGCCTATAACTTTGTCATTTTTAAAGTTACAAACATGAAACTTTGCCACATTGTAGGTGGTACCTTGGGACCTATCTGTGAGAAATTTCAGAAACTTAGGTGCTTGCCTTGTGTGGCAATTAATTTTAGAAAAATGGGTAGTAGTGGGGTAAATACATTTACGCCTCCCATTTTTTTATTTTTGAAGATACAAACAGGAAACTTGGGCACATTACAGGTACCACTTGCCTTGATATGTGTGTGAAATTTCAGAAACATTGGAGCTTGCCTTGTGTGGCAATTAATTTTTGAAACAATGAGGAAAGAAACACCTATAACTTTGTCATTTTTAAAGTTACACACATGAAACTTTGCCACATTGTAGGTGGTACCTTGGGACCTATGTGTGTGAAATTTCAGAAACATAGGTGCTTGCCTTGTGTGGCAATTAATTTTTTAATAAATACCCAGGAATGCCTATAACTTTGTCATTTGTAAAGTTACACACATGAAACTTTGCCACATTGTAGGCGGTACCTTGGGACCTATGTGTGTAAAATTTCAGAAACGTAGGTGCTTGTATTGTGTGGCAATTAATTTTTGAAACAATGAGGGATTCATTGGACAGCACTTGCCCATAGGGATTCATTGGACAGTACTTGCCCATAGGGATTCATTGGACAGTACTTGCCCATAGGGATTCATTGGACAGTACTTTCCTATAGGAAATCATTGGAAAGCACTTGCCCATAGAAAATCATTGGAAAGCACTTGCCCATTGAGAAATACAGTTATGCCTCCCACTTTTTTATTTTTGAAGATACAAACAGGAAACTTGGGCACATTGTAGACTGGTTAGGGATAGTTATCTGTCAGAAATTTCAGAAAGATTGGTGCATGCGTTTTGTGGCAATTAATTTTTTAATAAATACCCAGGAATGCCTATAACTTTGTCATTTTTAAAGTTACATACATGAAACTTTGCCACATTGTAGGTGGTACCTTGGGACCTATGTGTGTAAAATTTCCAAAACGTAGGTGCTTGCCTTGTATGGCAATTAATTTTAGAAAAATGGGTAGTAGTGGGGTAAATACATTTACGCCTCCCATTTTTTTATTTTTAAAGATACAAACAGGAAACATGGGCACATTACAGGGAACACTTCACTTGATATGTGTGTAAAATTTCAGAATGATAGGTCCAGGCATTTGGTGGCTACGAATTTTTTAGATTAAAAGTTATTAACCTTTTTTACACAGAGGCTGGGGCTGTCAATTGCACCCTCCCGCCTCCCGGGAAGAAGAAGGAAACACTTTCTCTCATCTCTTTGATCCTTGCACGCTTGGCTGCAACTGAGCTAGTATCCATTACAAAAGGAGAAACAAAGTAGCACTTGGCTCGTGTCTGCTTTGATACTTTCACTCAAGCAGAACGGCTGAGCCTAGGATCACTCTCTCTCGCTGGGATCGTTACAGGAGAAATTTTCTACAGTCTTCAAAGTGGTGTGTGCAGACACCTTGCCACCACATGCCTGGACCTATCATTCTGAAATTTTACACACATATCAAGTGAAGTGTTCCCTGTAATGTGCCCATGTTTCCTGTTTGTATCTTTAAAAATAAAAAAATGGGAGGCGTAAATGTATTTACCCCACTACTACCCATTTTTCTAAAATTAATTGCCATACAAGGCAAGCACCTACGTTTTTGAAATTTTACACACATAGATCCCAAGGTACCACCTACAATGTGGCAAAGTTTCATGTATGTAACTTTAAAAATGACAAAGTTATAGGCATTCCTGGGTATTTATTAAAAAATTAATTGCCACAAAACGCATGCACCAATCTTTCTGAAATTTCTGACAGATAACTATCCCTAACCAGTCTACAATGTGCCCAAGTTTCCTGTTTGTATCTTCAAAAATAAAAAAGTGGGAGGCATAACTGTATTTCTCAATGGGCAAGTGCTTTCCAATGATTTTCTATGGGCAAGTGCTTTCCAATGATTTCCTATAGGAAAGTACTGTCCAATGAATCCCTATGGGCAAGTACTGTCCAATGAATCCCTATGGGCAAGTACTGTCCAATGAATCCCTATGGGCAAGTGCTGTCCAATGAATCCCTCATTGTTTCAAAAATTAATTGCCACACAATACAAGCACCTACGTTTCTGAAATTTTACACACATAGGTCCCAAGGTACCGCCTACAATGTGGCAAAGTTTCATGTGTGTAACTTTACAAATGACAAAGTTATAGGCATTCCTGGGTATTTATTAAAAAATTAATTGCCACACAAGGCAAGCACCTATGTTTCTGAAATTTCACACACATAGGTCCCAAGGTACCACCTACAATGTGGCAAAGTTTCATGTGTGTAACTTTAAAAATGACAAAGTTATAGGTGTTTCTTTCCTCATTGTTTCAAAAATTAATTGCCACACAAGGCAAGCTCCAATGTTTCTGAAATTTCACACACATATCAAGGCAAGTGGTACCTGTAATGTGCCCAAGTTTCCTGTTTGTATCTTCAAAAATAAAAAAATGGGAGGCGTAAATGTATTTACCCCACTACTACCCATTTTTCTAAAATTAATTGCCACACAAGGCAAGCACCTAAGTTTCTGAAATTTCTCACAGATAGGTCCCAAGGTACCACCTACAATGTGGCAAAGTTTCATGTTTGTAACTTTAAAAATGACAAAGTTATAGGCATTTCTGGGTATTTATTAAACAATTAATTGCCACAAAATTCATGCACCAATCTTTCTGAAATTTCTCACAGATAACTATCCCTAACCAGTGTATAATGTGCCCAAGTTTCATCCTTCTATCTTTAAAAATGAAAAAGTTATAGGCGTTTTTGTAAAACAATACTTGGCTATGGGAAAAAGCATTCAAAATGGCGTCCGATCCGGATCGGACATCCGGTCCGATCCGATCCGACCATCCTCCGATCCGATCCGATCCGATCCGACCCCCCAGGTCCGATTCCGATCCGCTATCCGATCCGATCCGGGGGGTCAGTGCACATCCCTAATGCATACTGTCCTCTTTTTCATAGGGTCACCCTACTACCGCTATGAAGCTGTAGTGTGGCTCCTGCCTAACTCTCAGCTACATGCTATATGATTAAGCATAATGTATAATTTGGCTGTCCACCACTCTGACAGTGATGTAACTGGAATTGACTACAGTATTAGGCTGACCATATGAAAAGGAGGACAGGGCTCATGTAACTTTAACAGTTGTAGAGAAAAGGGAATTTCAGCCTGCATCATTTGTATGCAATTCGTACCTGGTGAAATTCCCTCTTCATTACAACAGTTAAAGCTGCAGGGGCCCTGCCCTCTTTTGTATCTGGTCACTCTAGTATAGTGCCTGCAACTTTAATTGTTGTGATTGAGAGGGGATTTCACCAGGTACTAATTGCATGCAAATGACGCCGGCTGAAATTCCTTTTTCTCCGCAACTGTTAAAGTTACATGAGCCCTGTCCTCTTTTTCATATGGTCAGCCTATACAGTATAGGATACCATACCATATTTCCTAAATAATGACCCAGCATTTGGGAGCTTGAGTGAATTTCAGTTCTACTTAGATTAGGCCCATTCACTTCAATGGGTCTACTCTGCGTATGAGTACCATTGGATACTACCCTTGGAAAGCCTTTAACATAGCATGTTAACCCAAAAGGGATTCTGTTGTTTTTAACTGAATCATGATTTTATTTTACCATCTGTAATAGGGTGATCTGCTTAAATGTATAATGTTTCAGTCTAGCAGGATTTCTTAAGGTTCTGCAAATAATTGTGGGGACGACGACAACAAGTATTTCAAGTATCCCCGATATCCTCTTCCAATGGTTAGTAAGCCACCTCCATTCCCAAATGAACTTGGATTTCAGTTTCTTCCGTCAGGCGATCTTCAATTTGCTGTGTGTTTTAGTACAGTAATCTGAGACACATGACTTTAGTATGTTTTCAAACTTTGCTTTAGGTGGTGAAATGCAGGTAATAATGGATGACAAATAGGTTGTAAAAAAGCCACAAAGCGAGTTGCATTCAAGCACAACATTTTAAGTTTGCAGAAATAGCATGTTTGTTGACTAGCACAGATATTTACATAATAATCAAAACCACGGGGAACATGACATTTTAGGTATTTTAACTACCATTGTTTTAAAGGACAGTGGAATATCTAGTTTAATGCCAACCTTATTAAATGCAGAGAAATGAATACACTGGTTATAATTTGGTAATTTTTCAGTCCTTTACACTATTTTCTTTGACAAGAATTTTCATCATTTTACTAAATAGCAATTTAAATCTGATATTCATGTAGAGTTTCTCAGCCGTGGAACAATATAAAAGCAAGAATGTACCTGAAGCAATGTTCATAGATTGAAGGGCATTTCTCTCAGTGAAGGAACATTTTGTTAGAAGAAGGGAAAATGGAATTTTCTTTCAAAAGAGAAAAGAATATCAGGAAATAAGCAAGCATGAATCAACCTAGTTTTTGCCAGATTCCAGATAGTTTTGCTTCTTATTCCTTGGTGCCCTGCAGATGTTTTGGACTACAACTCCTGCCATCCCCAGGCAGTATGGTTGATGCTGGCTGTGGATGATGGTACTTGTAATCCAACACATGTGGAGGTGCCTGATTGGAGAAGGTTGATTGTAGGGGCTCTAAGGGCTTGTCTATTTGCCCTGAACACCCCATGGGGGCTGTGCAGTGGCGCTACGTTGTTTATACAACATAGCTGCCAACTCGCAGCCACCATGGGCTTTCTCCCTGAAACAGCGCACTTAAAATGTCACTAATTTACCGCAACTTTTCCCTTTACTCCAAGGTCACCACCTTCTTTGTTCTGTCTGTCTGTCGGTGGTGACCTTGCTTTGCAGAGTAAGTCCAGGATAGGCCCAGGGTAGGTCGGGGGGATGCGCAGGAAGGCCGAGCAGAAGACAGGGGGCGGGCTCAATGCGCTGAATGGCCGCCGGCCCTGCCCGGAAAGCCCACTCTCCCTTCTGCAGTGGAGATTTGCCACTCCCACCCCACAGCTGCAATGCCACAGGGTGTTGAGGGAATGAGAGGTAAAGCAACATAGTCGAGACACCCTCTAAAATGTAATCTGACTGAAAGTGGCTCTTTATTTAGAGCATGATGTTCTTTCCTTCTCTGGCACAAGGCATACATATATGCAGAACCACACACACTTGCCATGTTTTGCTGCTGCTTATGTTAAGGTCAAATTGCACATTACATCAAGTATGTAGCACTCACATCCCTTTCTGTGTTTTATTTACTCCAGTGATGCCAATAGAGGCCTTTTTCTTTTCTTTTTTTTTAAAACTGTTGTGTGTTGGGATTTCAGAAGGGAAGCATTTGGGGAGGGAAGGGTGAAATTGGGGAATCTCAGACCTGAGGGCGAAATCTGGGCCTCCTGCGGTCTCTTCAGGGTTCCCCAGATGGCCACACTCCCTTTCCCCCCAACCACCAATCATTGGTTGGTTTCCCAGCTTTTGTACAGTTTTTCTCCCATGCTCAAACAGTGGAAATGGCTCTCCTAAGGCTGACTTAATGGTGGAAAGACCTTTAAGCAACAATATGCTGGTATTTTATTTTTGTATTTTGGGCTCCACCTCCTTTGCTCTTGGCTCCACTCGCCATTGAAATGTAACTTCTAAGAGATTCTCTAGCATTGTATTTGGCCTTGTGTAGAAATGCTCAAAACGCTGGTGCTCAGGCCTAGTTTGAAAGCCTTAGGGTGCAATCCTCTGTGTTTCTTCAGAAAAAAAGTCCTGGGGTAGGCTGGAAGTTATAGATAGGGGTGGACAGGCTCACCCATGCCTGCCAACCATGGACACTCACCCCCTTCCCCTCCCCACTCAGCAGGCTGCACAAGCCCTGGGGTGCTCATCAAGCAGTCTAGGAGAACCCCACAGCTGCCTGCTCCTCCCTGCGAGCCGACATTTTTACAGAAGATCGGGGGTCCGGAAACTTCGTACATCTAATGTTGTGAAAAATGGTGGCCATACAGGACTATTTCCACAACATTAGAGGTGAGGTCTGGGTGGCTGCCAGTCTCCTGGACCCAGTTGGGTGCTCATGCCGTCCCTAGTTGTAGTACTTTTTTCTGTGTAAACTTGCAAGGATTGTGCCCTTAGAGCATCATCACACGGGGGAGAAATTGCATTCCCTTACTGTTGCTTCTGCACCCCTGTGTTTGTCCCTCATTACTTCCTCATTCTGCCCGGTGGGGAAAGAGGAAGTAAACTAAGACCATGTGCCCATCTTGGGGCTGTTTGAATTGCGCTGCTTTTCCTTGCACACACAGCAGGAGATTGCAGCACATTCCAGTTTGTTTGATTGTTTGTTTGCTTGTTTACAAAAGTCAGATTAAAAGGGGTCTATTTTGGGGTACCTCCACAAGAGAGGTTTAATGCTCTTTGAAGGCTCATTATAAATTTTACCTCCACACCAGCGGAGCGCAAAACGGGCGTAGAGGCGCGTTATCTCCCGGATTATGCGCATTATCGAATGCACGTTAAATAGCGACTTTTATTTTGCGGCGGGATGTAAAGCGCGTTATGCCCATGTGAACAAGCGATTATGCGCATTAACTTCTTGTAAAGCGCTTTTTGGACATCTATTAATGCGCTTCGCCGCCTCTCGCCGCCTCCCGTGCAGAGGGATTAGGAGTAAATGCGCGTCTACGATAATGCGCATAATCGCCGAACCGGGCGCAAAAGCGAATCCTTGTAGAGGGAGCCTTGGTACAGAAAAATGAGTGGGAGGCGGGCAGGAGGCAGTCATCATTGTCTAAAGGATGCACGCACATCTGTAAGTGGGCAGTAGTAAGCGTGCAATAAAATGTCTGATGAACCTCTTATACTGTCTGGGAGTTTAGGACCACCTTCTGCTCCGTGCATCTTCTTGTGTTCCGAGTTCATTGTTGGAGGCACTTCTCCAAATGCTTTGGGTCTCTGACAACTCGTGAGCTTGCTTTCTCGGCTGCAATTTCTAGTGAAAGGCCCTTCATGGTGGAGACTTACGTATTTGGTGTTCTCAGCTCCAGATGAACAAGATACATATTTTAAAAAACATAGTGCTTAGCTTTTTAATAAATCTGCTGAATTTAGTTTTACTCCATTCCTTTGATATTTGCAACCTTTCGCTACCTTGGCTGCTTCAATTTGTTATTGTTGTTGTTATATGCTGTTCGTTTCTTTATCTTGCTCTTATTGATTGTGAGTTGTCCTAAAAGTATATTGCTGAAGGGCAGGATAAATAAATAAGCAGCTTGCTGCTAGCAGCTTTCTTTGCTTTAAAATGTCTGCAGGGAGTAGAGATAATGGCCACCCATGCCAATTTATCAAAGTATTTTAAATAAAGCCATGTTTATAAGATTAGTGTGTTTCAGTGTATTTCATTATTTCACGTTTTGACTGCATGAAAGGGGCTTCACACGCTCAAAGGGGGAAGGAGACCCACCCTGGTAGTCCTTCCCCTGACATCACGCAAGTCCTGGTCCCATTGCCCAACATGCATGTTGGATGTGCCCTTCAAGAATACCTTCACAAGGGAAGCCTATAGACACAAATTCTATGTGTGTAGATTTCCCCTCTGCAGACAACTATGCACATTGTGTACATGTTGGGGAGCTGTATAGCATCAAGGTTGTAACCCTACTAAATCTTTTATGCACAGACCCTCACTTCATACAAATAATATGTGAAGGGAACTATTGTGTCCATTAGGGCATTAGAAAGTGTCTGAAAGTGAGGTGTCCAATTGTATGGAGCATAGTTCTCCTTACCAGGAACAAAAATTCTCTCATGACATATGTTAAGTTTATTTGGAGCAGGGCTGATGTACCAAAACACTATCTAGGCACAAAAATAAGCAGTGCCAGTCATGACACAGGCAGACAGCTAAACACACCTAGAGCTGATCTACACACTAGCTTTGTAACGTTTTATAAGGGTTACGAAAGCTCTTTGGGCCACATGACGCACTCCCTTGAACGTTGTATACCTGAGGTTTTTTTAAACTCACTTCAGCTATATACAACAGTTTTTACTTTTAATAAATCGTTTTAAGTAAAATAATATGTCCTTCCTTACCGTTTGTGATTTGTGGGGGCAGTGCTTCGTTTACCGGCTCCCAAATGCTTAGCCGGTGCTTGGTGGGGAAGAAAGAGGGGGTAAGGAGGAAGTGGGCAAATGAACTACAGCACCCACAATGCTTAGCCCTATACTCATTGAAAGCTAGGGAATGAAAGGGGAACTAAGGAGGAAGTTGGCGAGTGAACTACAGTGCCCACAATACCGTGCCCTAAACTCATTGTAAAAACGAAACAGAAAGAGACGGACAGAAGAGTGTGAGACCGCACAAACCACTTTGAAGACTGAAGAATTTTTCTCCTGTAACGTGAGTACTCCTTAATGTGGCCTAAGACGTTTTGGAATGCACCTATTTGGAACATTTTAAAATACTATTTAAAACATTCCAAGGTATTGTGTCAATAGGCTCCTACACACCCTTCTAATTGAAATGTCTCTCAGCCTAAGGTGCAAACTACACATTACATTAATTATGTCATGTACGGCTTCCCTTCTACATTTTGTTTTACTCTAAAGGAATCATGTAGGATCCTGACTGGGTCTACCACATGCAGGGAGGGGGACTTCTTTTATTGTGCACATGTGATTGGTCACTCAATTTTTTTTGCAGGCCATTTAACATCGTCATCAACCTCCAGGGCCCCTCCAGCCACTTCTTGCCATTATAGCTGCTTAATTCTCTATTGGGGGGGATTGTGATAATGAACTTCAAAGTGCAATGACTTCCTGGTGAAATTCTGGAGTCACGCTATATTGCAGCACTATCTAGTGGTTATATAATGAAACCTATAGAACTTGACCAGAAAGAAAGGATGAAACTTCTTGAAAAAGAGCCAGTCTTAATCTCACAAGGAATCTGGAAGCAGAAGTCCAGAAAAGGTGTGGGCATTTTGCCTGGTGGAGAAATTAGGGATGTGCACTGACCCCCCCGGATTGGATCGGATAGCGGATCGGAATTGGACCTGGGGGGTCGGATCGGATTGGATTGGATCGGAGGATGATCGGATCGGACCCGATCCCGATCTGTGGATCAGATGTCTGATCCGGATTGGACACTATTTTGAATGCTTTTTCCCATAGCCAAGTATTGTTTTACAAAAACGTCTATAACGTTTTCATTTTAAAAGATAGAAGTATGAAACTTGGGCACTTTGTAGACTGGTTAGGGATAGTTATCTGTGAGAAATTTCAGAAAGATTGGTTGATGCGTTTTGTGGCAATTAATTTTTTAATAAATAAATAATGTCCCTTTCTCTGCCCAGAGCAGTTGCTACAGAGAAGTAAATCAGGAAGCTGCCTCCTCCCCCTCCGTGCTCAGCTCCTCTGTGCACGCCCCCTTCTTCTCCGCCTGTGATGGGTGGGTAGGTGGGAGACAGAGCTGCCTCCAAGGGGAAGTTCCCACCCAGTCCCCAATGTTGGACTTTGCCATTTGAATGTCTGCCTGCTGCTGCTGCTGCTGTCTTGAAGATCCTACCTGCGAGGAGCGCACACCGCCTTTCTCGCGCAAGCTATGGGACTTGTGCTTTTCCCCAAGGGGAAGCTCCCAGCCAGTCCCCAACGTTGCCTTTACAACAACACGGAGTTTTGACAGATAAAAAAGGGAGGGGGAGGCGGGGGAGGGGGGTGCAATTGACAGCCCAAGCCTCTGTGGAAAAACTTTTATAACTTTTAATCTAAAAAATCCATAGCCATCAAATGCCTGGACCTATCCTTCTGAAATTTCTGACAGACAACTACCCCTAATCCATCTACAAAGTGAGCAACTTTCAAACTTCTAACTTTTAAAATAAAAAAGTTATAGGCATTTCTTTCCTCATTGTTTCAAAAATTAATTGCCACACAAGGCAAGCACTTATGTTTCTGAAATTTCACAAGTATCAAGCCAAGTGTTACCTGTAATGTGCCCATGTTTTCTGTTTGTATCTTTAAAAATAAAAAAGTGGGAGGTATAACTGTATTTACCCCACTACTCCCATTTTTCTAAAATTAATTGCCACACAAGGCAAGCACCTATGTTTATGAAATTTCACACACATAGGTCACAAGGTACCACCGACAATGTGACAAAGTTTTATGTGTGTAACTTTAAAAATGACAAAGTTATAGGCATTCCTGGTTATTTATTAAAAAATTAATTGCCACAAAATGCATGCACCAATCTTTCTGAAATTTCTCACAGGTACCTATCCCTAATGAATCTACAATGTGCCCAGGTTTCATCCTTCTATCATAAAAAATGAAAAAGTTATAGGCATTTTTGTAAAACAATACTTGGCTATGGGAAAAAGCATTCAAAATGGCGTCCGATCCGCCGATCCGATCCGGATCGGACCTCGGCGGATCAGATCGGATTGGATCAGAGGGTTGGTCAGATCGGATCGGATCGGATTTTTCTGATTTTGGGGCGGATCGGATTCAGATCGTGGATCGGATCCGATCCGATGCACACCCCCAGTAGAAATGCTCTTTGAATTCAGGTTTGGAATGGGAGGACATAGCCAAATGAAGTTAATCAGATAATTAAGACAACAGTTCTCAACTTCCTTTCCTTTTTTCAATGATGAATTAATAAACCCATTATAACTCTCACCACTAGAGTATGCATATAGATAATAATAATTTAAAAAATCAGCATCTCATTTTTATTAAATTTTATGTATCCATCTTAAGACCATGACCAATGCAGACTTTATGTCAGCCTCCCCCCTCCCCAGTTTTGCTCACCATCCAACCTAGGCCTTTATCACATGTACCATTTCCCCACTCCCAAGATTGCTTCTGTGGGTTCCCCCTCTGTTTCCTATGCGAATCTAGCATTTTGAATCACACGTGGTCGGTTTTGCTCTGATGCCTCAGCTCAGCCTGTTGAACTTGCCTGAAACGGGCTTTGCCCGTTCAGGGTTACATCGAAACAGAAACTAAAAATGGAGCACTCAGGGTGCAGAACAGCACGAGGGGGACGACGTCATGCGAGTTCCGCGCTGAAGAAGTGGAGCAAAGCCGAGGTGGGTGTGCTTAAAACCGCCAGTGTGATAACGACCTTAATGAAGCAAACTCAATAGTTTGTTCACTATTTTGTGTCATTGTGGGAGATCTGAATAAAGGTAAAGACTTATTGTGGCTTTTGATTTTGTTTATCAAACAACATAGCTTCCTTTGCTTTTTGTGTGCCTTGAAAAAATATTGAATGTAGTTGTTCAAGGCACAGATTCGGTAACTGCTGGATTTTTATACTTTCAAAACTGAATTACTGTGTTGCTGTTCCAACTTGAAGCCTGCAGAGCACCTAGGAGAGACTAATCCAACAGGGAGAGTCCTCCTATGATCCTTTGGTGAGCATCCCAGGGACCATAGGATGTCTCAGATTTCGAAGGTTGGATACAACATTCCAAATTTGGAAGGGGGAGTTGGAGATCCATCGCTTCTCCCCTGCCTCCTTTCAGCCAGCATGAAAAGAACTATGGCCTCCAAGGTTGAAAAAGTAACTTTGGAGAGAGGAAAAAAGGGTGTTCCAGTGGGCAGGGAGGGGAGGAGACCATAGAGGCCAGGGTACGATTTGTCTGCTGCTTCCTTCAGCCAACTTCCCTCCCCCTCCAAAGCATGCTTGCTAGACAGGCTGAAAGGCTGATCTAGTGTAAAAAGCGGTGCTCAGAAACAGGGAGGGAAAGACCACCTCCACTGCTCTGCACTTGTGGGCTTCAGCCCAGCAGGGTATAGGAATCTTGAAAGCCTCCAGGCATCCGAGCAGCCTGCAATCTCTCTTTACACTCCCTCTTAAGACTGAGACCAGCACAGAGTTTATGGTTTAACAGCAAGCCAGCATCCCACCACCACGACTTGTTTTACTTAATATCCAGCCTGATAAAGAGTTCTGTCGACCTCAAAAAGCTTGCCTACTATTTTCTCACATTTTGGTTGATCTTAATCAAGGTATTGCCCTACTGGGGATTTTGGAATGGATATTTACAGTATCAGAGAATTTGTGTCACCTGTGCTAGTTCCAAAAGTTAGCATTGATTAGGCAGGCCTATTTTTAAAGTTGCTTAAACAGAAGGCCGCTTTACAGAGAGCTCCAAAATGGACTGTGAACGGCTTGCATTGATTTTTGTTCAAAAAAGTAGCTGCATGTACCAGTCACATAGGAAACCATTTTTAAAACAGATGGGTTTTCAATGAGGGAGGAGGGGCTGCTCTGAAAAGACAAATGTAAAAAGCCCCACGGCACAAACCCTTGGAGGGACACTGTGTGTTCTTCTAGTCAGCCTTCAGCAATACCTTCTTTAAAAACATTGACATAATATGTCTACTCAGAAGTAAGTCCCATTCATCCAGACCCATGGGTTGTTGTTCGATTATTTGAGGGCTGCCCCGCCCCCCCCCCCAAACAAGCCATGCTGCCCGGGTTCAGCTGACATAGCAAGCTACACCAGTATGGGCAATCCAGCTGACACGCAGCTGTACGGTGGCTTATGTCCCTCACCACGTTCATGCAAACTGGCCCAGACAGTGAGAAATTAGAAGTATGCTTTGTTAAATAAAGGTAGGCTGACCATATGAAAAGGAGGACAGG
Organism: Anniella stebbinsi; assembly: GCA_029215795.1. Lineage (NCBI taxonomy): Eukaryota > Metazoa > Chordata > Lepidosauria > Squamata > Anniellidae > Anniella > Anniella stebbinsi. Next base: position 5,646,816 of record JARDYH010000006.1, read on the forward strand.
GTTCATGTAACTTTAACGGTTGTAGAGAAAACGGAATTTCAGCTCGTGTCATTTGTATGCAATTAATTCCTGGTGAAATTCTCTCTTCATTACAACAGTTAAAGCTGCAGGGGCCCTGCCTTCTTTTGTATATGGACACTCTAGTATAGTGCCTGCAACTTTAATTGCTGTGATGAAGAGGGGATTTCACCAGGTCCTAACTGCATACAAATGACACTGGCTGATACTCCCTTTTCTCTGCAACTGTTAAAGTTACATGAGCTCTGTCCTCCTTTTCATATGGTCAGCCTAGTAAAGGACTTTATTTTACATACTTCTTGCCTGATTCTTAAGTGGTTGCAAACACCACTTGAAACATGGTGGGAGCTGTTTAGAAGCAGAACCCAGCTGAAGTAGTGCAGAAAGGTGGGGTGAAATATAGCAGGAAAAATATGGACTTTTAACATCCTGGGGGTGTCTATATGATGCTGTGTTGGGACATGATTAGCTCAAAAGCCTGTAGCATCGCTGCTGCGAGGTAAAGTTGAGAAAGCTAGACGGGGCAGGAGGGGGCTTGGCCTATCCAGCCAAGAACAACCGCAGCACTGGCAGCCATTCCCTTGACAAACCTGCCCCTTGCCCTGCGTACCCGTGCTTACCCAGAGCTACACCCACTGGATAACCCGAACCAAAGCCAGGAAACAATGTGATGGCCTCAGAGCAAAGGTAAAAGTCGTTGTAAATCGAGACTTTGAAAATGCGCAATTTTGGGGGTGAGGGGAAGCCTGATGTATAAACAACACAGTGTCACTGCGCAGGCACTACAGGTCAATAGAGAGTATAGACACCCCCTAAAACACCCAGCACCACTGGACTAGTGGAAGAAAGAATGGATAGAGAGGTGACGTATGTGCATATGACTGGGAGCTGCTGAGGTGAGGACGTCTGTCACATATTGATTTGAAACATAACCAGCCTATAATGATACTCTAACATCTTGTTTTTTGCATTTGAAAATGATGGTTGGAACATCCATGATTGCATCAAGAACGCGTTCCACTATAGGAGATGTTTATGCAATTCTCCTAGTTTCAGGAATCTACATAATTGTCTCTAGTAGGTTGCCAAGGGGAAGGAAAATCCCGCAAATTTTGGAGTCTGTGTTAAGTTTATTTAACAAACGTGTACTGGGGAAACTTCAAAAGAGATCAAAATAACCCTTTGAAGTTTCATGGCGCATTGACCATTTTTCAAGAGAGGAAAAGAAATGTGAGCTCTGTTTCAAGCACAGTCTCTCAGACATTGCCATGACAAGATTGCAGGGTGTTCTTCTAATACACTAGTATGCTAACCAAAATAGGGAGAGTAATAACTACATTTAAAACTTTTTTAAAACTTCCTTTTTACCTGAGGGTGAATTCCCCCCCTTCCCACACAAGCAAAGCTCAAGCAGTTAATTCATCTTTGTGTATAAGGCAGCCAACGACTCTCTGCGGTTCGGACAGTGAGTACAAGGGAGAGGACCTTTTCGCTGGTGGCCCCGCAACTCTGAAGTCAACTTCCATCAGTGATTCATGAGCCCCCTTATTTGCAGGTCTTCAGGAAAGATCTACCTGTTTGGACTGTTGATTCCATTCGTTTTGTTTTGTTTTTATTGATTTTGTATTGGTAATCTCTATTTTTTTATGGATTTTACTGCATTCACTTTGTATGGACTGTATCTTGCACACTGCTTTGAGCAGGTTTTGCCCTTAAAGGCAGCTTAAATATAATTTTAAATAAATAAAATAAATGAGCTGGGGACAACCAGGTGGCATTTGGCCCTTTTGCTTCCAGTGTGGTGGGTACAGTCAATTGGGAGTAAATCCCACTGAACTTCAAAGGGATCTGCAACCGAAATTCCTTTAGGACTTCTCCTACTTTGATACTAAATTCATCTCGCCATATTTTCAGCTCTTCCTCTGTAGAATACTCCTATGTGGCAAACTTTGTAAGGTGTGTACATGCATAAGAATAGCCCTGGTGGGTCAGATTGAAGGTCCGTCTGATTCAGAATCCTATTTCCCACAGTGGCCTGATAGCCTGCTTCTAGAAAGGCAGCAACCCTCCTGCCTTGGTTATTTCCCCTCCAGCAGCTGGACCTAAATATTTTGTTTAGCAATCATGGTTATTAGCCAGTGATAGACCTATCCTGCCTCAGTGAATCTGGTATACTTGTGGGTGCAAAATTGCAGGCTTGCTGTTGAATGTACAATTGAATTGTGTTTTGTCACACATATCTTGATAAGTACAAGTGAAGTATGGCACCAAAAGATAACCAGTAGAAACTGTTTTGTGGCATCGTTATGTTACAAGCCTTTAGGTCTGCAGGCTAATAGCTAACGATATAATAACGGTGCCATGTGTAGGTTTTCAACAAGGCCGGAGGCCTTGTTGAATGTAGGTAGATTTATTAGGAATAGTTTTGGAACGTCTGTGCAAGCAGTTCTCTGTCAGAAGTTCCCACGGGAGTAGCTTGCTCACTCCCTGGCCTTGAAGCTGCTGGTTCTCTGGGAACCGATACAGTGTTTTCACAAAGGTGGGGGCCTGGCAACCTTGTTTTAGTGGGCTGAACAGTGCTGTCCTAGGCATGGGTTACGGGTCAGAGAGCCTGTCTATCAAGTGGTTTGAAAGAGGCCCATGTCCCCCTACATAATAGCTGGAGCAAAGCTGAAGAGCTTTGCTAGGGATCATCTTCCGATGCAAGGCCTGAATTCCCTCCCATTTGGATCCATCTCCGTCATTGGGACTTTGAAAGCACTCTGCACATGGACTCTCTTCTATTGGGACTTTGGATCTCTAAGGACTGTGCCATGAAAAGTACTGTGAGGACTTTCATAGACTTCAACTTGCATTTGCTGTGGATTGGGTGTTTGTGACTGGAGCTGGTGGCAGGGGGGTTGGCAATGCTTGCAGTAGCACAGGACTCCTGTGCCTGAGGTTTTACCTTCCCCATGATCACGCTCACCTTGTCAGCTCAGCATTCAGCAGGCTGGGTTTGATGGTGCATGATATAGATATAGATATATATATATATATATATCTACCAGACTCAGGTGGCAGGGAGTTTTGCAGTGCTTGTGAGTGTGGGCCATGTCCCCTGAGTTACCAGCATATGCGGCATCTGGAGAAGCTCCCTTGGGTTGGTTTGCAAAGCCTGTCAAAAATCCCCCCTCCGTGTAATTGCCTGAAGGATCGTATCAGGAATGGAGCCTAATGCTTTCTGACCATCATTTAGCTTTAAGTGTGTGTTTTGGAGAATGTAACCATTAAGCTTGTTACTAGGGATGTGCACTGGATCCGACCCGATCCACGATCCGAGTCCGGTCCAGTGGGAAATCGGATAAATTATCCGATTTCCAATCCAACAGCTGGATCCGCCGATCCAGTCCGAACCGATCTGAAAAGGCTCCGAACCGGTTCGGCGGATCGGCGGATTGGCGGGCGCCCACTGGTGCCCACCGCCGCTTCCATTGGCAGGCGCCAGCGGGCACCCGCCGATGAAAGTGGACAGCGGGGGGGGGAGGAGGAGGGGGGCGCTTACCTTTCCGGCCCGTCCGCTCCTGTCCAGCGCCGGCCGCTACTACCAGCGGGCTCCGTGGCCTGCTCCAGGGTGGCACGCCGGGTGATGTCATCACCCGGCCCGCTACTCGAGAGCAGGCCGCGGAGCCCGCTGGTAGTAGCCACCGGCGCCGGACGAGAGCGGACGGGCCGGGAAGGTAAGCAGGGGGCGCGCGGAGGGGAGGAGGGGGCGCACGGAGGGGAGGAGGGGGACCCTTACCTTTCCAGCCTGTCTGCTCCCGTCCGGCACCGGCGGCTACTACCAGTGGGCTCCGCGGCCTGCTCCAGGGTGGCGCGCCGGGTGATCACCCGGCGCCCTACTCGAGAGCTAGCCGCAAAGCTGGCTGGCGGTAGCCGCCAGTGCCGGACGGTAGGGAACGGCCCGGAAAGGTGAGGAGGGGGCGCGTGGAGGGGAGAGGGGGTACTTACCTTTTAGGGACGCCCGTCCGGCGCCGGCGGCTACTACCAGCTGGCTCCGCGGCCTGCTCCAGGGTGGCGCGCCGAGTGATCACCCGATGCCCTACTCTAGAGCAAGCCACAAAGCCGGCTGGCGGTAGCCGCCGGCGCCGGACGGGAGCGAACGGCCCTAAAAGGTAAGCAGTGGCGGGGAAGGGGGCTTACCCCCCCGGAGCCGTCCGCTTCTATCCGCGGGCGCCCGTGGGCGCCTGCGGATGGAAGCGGACGGCCCCAGGGGGGGGAGCGCAGGGGAGGGGGCTTACCTGCCAGGGCCGTCCACAGCAGATGGCCCCGGGGGGGAGGGAGTTAGGCCCCCCCTCACCCACCCGCCGCCATTTTTTCCTCATAGACTTGCATTGCAATGCAAGTCTATGGGGAAAAAAATGGCGGCCGATCCAAAAATTTACGATTTTTGGATCGGGATCGGAATCGATCCGGTCCGGGGGGCCTCCGATTTTGTCCGAACCGATCCATGACAAAATTGGAGGTCCCGATCCGGGTCCCGATCCGATCCGGGGGGTCCGTGTACACCCCTACTTGTTACCGTGGGATTTCCTCAATAAAAGAAGTCTCACTGAAGTGAGTGTCTCATGTCAGGTTGCCAGCATGTGTGAATGCCAGAGGGAATGGGCATGCACACGACAAACGGCATAGATTTTGCAGCAGAAGTGATACTAAAATATTTGCCAACAAGTGATGAGTATTTCCCCACTTTCTTTTTATTATAAGACCATCTATGTGGTAGGGGGAAAGTATCTGCTTTTGTACAAGAGATTGTCGCCGTTAAGCTCAATGAAATCTAAAGGCTTGTGTACTGCAGGTAATAGAGATTCTGCACAGCTGGATTTTTAGGATCCAGAAAGTTTTTTTTTTCCAAAACTTTCAGCAAGATCCTTTTGTTTATTTTGAAAAAACAATTTAGACTGAGCTGGGGTGGGGGTGGGGTGACACCCATTCTGGATCTTGGGGTAAGGAATATGGTGTCCCTCATCTTTCTTTCTGCTGCACAGAAAGGAAAAGAACCAAACTCAACCCAGGTAAAAATAAGTTCTGCATTATATATAATATGATTTTATAAATTACAGAATTAATAACGGGGATACCGCAGATGTCCTTGATTTCCTATTCCTGATGTAAAATGCTGCATATTGCTTTTATGAATCACTGTCCCCAGTAGGAAGCAGATTTGGGGATATCGTCATTGGATCCCGGGCCGGGGGGGGGGAGGGGATATAGTGATTGGATGGCTAGGGCAATGCAAAATTAGGCCTTTTGTACATGTAATGGCAAAAATTATTCAGTTCTGCATTATCCTGCTTACTAGTACAATCTCTGTGCTTTTGAATAGGGAACCTATGGCCCAACTGGCTTTTATAAATAAAATACCAGTGTGCTGATATATATGTAGAAATAAAGGGACAGGGTCTCCTTCCCAATTCCTACTTGGGTTTTCCAGCAAAATATTAAATCACTATTAATCAATTTCAATATAGAATTATGGAAATTGAAGAAAGACCATTGTAATCTGCCCTGAACTCTAGCATTTATCTGCAATTTACTTTTGTTTCTGTTCGTGCTGGTTTTCCTATGGTTGATAATGGATAAACTATGTTACATTAAAAATAAATAAATAAAGCCAATCTCCATTGAATTCCTCAGAAAAGTTGAGTTGGTCCTACAAACCAATGAGTCACGGGGGATTTCGCAGAATGTTTATTCTTTCATTGTAGCAAAAGCAGAGGGAATCGGTAAGGGTTTGTTATGTGTACAACCTACATGGAGAATTTTGTGGCTTGTTCCTCTTCTCTCTCTATCGATTGATAAATTCTGTTGAAAATCCTGCCCTACTATTAACGTGCCTCAGGATTCTATGGCCATTTCATTTATTGCATCTAGCCTCAAAAAAAAAAAAAGCACCTCAATGTGTTACTGACGATGTCTGTTTTGCTCCCAATCACACGGACGGTTAGCCCCCTGTTCCCAAATCTCCTGGCAATGCTTGTTGCTGTTGTTTACTAGAGAAGGAAGTGCACTCTGCAGAAGTTCAGAATTCTTTGTCTTTCTCTGCTGTTATTCCCCTGAAGCTACTTTGGCTCTGTTTTCCCCTGACCTCAATTTCCCTATGCCTGGTTTATGTAGGTTTGCTATGTGTTTCTTTGGGTATTTGCCCAGCTGGGGGGTGGGGGGGAGCATCAAATGAATAGCAGATCATGATGAAGTCCATTCCAGTACAAGGTATTTATAACCCAATTATGTGTGTCCCACCTAAAATTAACTTTGTGTCCCTATAAATTGAGAAATGCCACTAACTCTCTTGAAACTATTCTAGCTTTTCTTAAAATTCCTTGGATGTTTTGCTGAAGGGGAAGCCTGTGGCTTTGCTTCAAATTTAGCTTAGGCAAACATTTGAAATGGCAAGCAGGGATTCCTGAGCCAAGCACATGCACCGAATTTCTCAACCTGTGGTTCCTCTCATACTGAGCAGGCTTACTATTGCAACAAAATGTCAACAGTAGGGTAAAACTATACTGCCCCATGACAGTCTAAGCTAGAATGCCTGTCTATCAGTTCAGGTGGCTAGAATGACAACCTGGAGAGGTGGTTTGCTTTGAAGCAGCCAACATGCCAGGTAAATTGAGGTGGGAGAATGCAAAGAATGAGGTTAATGAGTTAATGGATCAGAGAGAGGGCTCAGTTACACAAGGGCATCATAAGGTTCTCATCCTGGTGGGACTTAGTACTTAAAGAAGTCCCCAGGGACCAGCTCCCCTGTGTCCAGAGGTGATTCTCAGATACATATGACTGTAACAATGAAGGATACTCTCATTCCAAATAATAATAATAATAATAATAATAATAATAATAATAACGATTTATTTCTTACCCGCCTCTCCATCTAGATCGAGGCGGGGAACAACAGCATGATAAAATACATAAAACTAATTAAAACATTACAAATATTATTAAAACTGCATTAAAACATCCTAAAACATCATTAAAACATCCTAAAACATCCTAAAAACATTCTAAAAATTACACTGGATATGCCTGCCGGAAGAGAACAGTCTTTATAGCTTTCTTAAATTCTAAAAGACTGTTAAGTTGACGAGTCTCCTCCGGCAGGTCATTCCACAGTCTGGGAGCGGCAGAAGAGAAGTGACCTCCATATAGTTGCAGCCTGAGGCTGCTGAAACAGACCAGGTCCCTTTTTGGGAAAAGCTCTCAATCAATAAGGCAGTGCTAACCAGCTAAAAGGAAGCCAAAACCATACTTAAGGATCAGTCACAATCTGCTGCTTGTTGGGACAATGTACAGTTCTCTGTGGTGAGGCCCTATTCTTGTTCCTGTCTCTCTGGGAAAACTGACATCTGCTTGGTCAGAATCCACTGAACCTAATTTTCCCCCAAATCCTCTTCTGAACCAGACTTCATATTGCCCAAAAAAGATAGGTCCTCATTGTGACAGGGCTTGCTAGCTGAAACATAACAGACATAACTCCCCCAGCCCTGCCCACACACACACTAAATGGTAACTGCAGGGCAGGGGTGGCGTGTCCTTACCGGCAGTTACTGAGAGACAGCATTGGATGCAGAGAGATGTTCCATACACTGATCAGTGTTCAGTTGATTTAAAATAAAATAAATTCCACGTTACCTACATTCAATGGATTTATTCAATGTGTTTTCTAGCCCACCACTTCAACGGGCAACCTTGCATGGTCAATATTTCTTGGGATGTCTGTCCAGTTAGAGTGAGGCCGTCCCCTCAGGTGGCAGATGCTGAGAGATGGCAGCAAAGTGCTAGAGGAGACAGCTGTCAGCCATACAGCCTACTTTGCATCCTCTAAGCTAGCCTGCAGCCTTCAGGTGTGGAGGAGAATGCTGCCCCATTATCAGTATAGTGGAAAGATTACACTGGCGATCCTTCTATATGTGGACTGGGGAGGGGTGGAGTTTTTTTCTTTGTCTCAGGCTGGGTTGCTGTCCAGATTTCTTGAGGAATCGTCAGGGGAAATACTCATTTCCAAGGAACATACATGAAAATCCACAGTGAGGACTGCACCAGTCATTCCTGGGATACAGTGAATGTACTCCAATGTTATGTACTGGATTGGATCCCTTCTTCCCCCCCCCCCCTCCAGTGGTGATCTTGGGGCCAGCACCAGCCAGGACAATCTACAATCAATTGAGCAAGGCATATGACTTCTCCGCAAAACTTGAAATGTTTCAGATCATTGCAAGATATTTTTTGCATTCATCTGTACACATAGCATAGAATTTTACGGCCTGTTCATGAATTTCATTCTGCAGGCACATAAATACTTCTTAAGGTGATCTGTGCCATCAGCTTCATTGCACAGTATCACAGAACATAACAATACACAAATATTGCACTCAGATGACTTGCACATGTCTTTAAAAATTAGAATGTTAATCTCTAATAATTTGTGGGTCTAAAAAGATGCAGGATGGAGGAAAGTTAATGAACTGGCATAGAATGTTTTAATTTTTCTAGTTTAGTAGATGACTCAGCATTGTAATGAAAATAAAACCGGTGCATCGTCCCTACATTTTTTATTACTTTTGCAAACCAATGTTTAAGCAATTACTTGAGAAAAACCTTCTCTCTGTGTGTCGAGTCTCAATTCCTCGAAAATGTGTATTTGTGCTGGGACATAAAATTGGTTTTGTAGAATATTGAACTGCAGCTTCAGCTGATCTGAGGTATAAAAAAAGGCATTTTTGTTGCCTTTTTTTTAAAAAAAGAATAAACTAGCTGGGTTGATCTTTCTTTTTTCCCCTATTACATTTTCCTAAGCATAAAGAGAATTCTGTACTGTGGTCAAACACAACTTTCCACTCAATGCTCCTAATTCTGGAGGGAATCAATGACAAGAGGGTAATATATATTTCCATATGTGTGTGTCTGTGTGTTGTATTTCTGTCCTGTTGAAGCGGCTGTCTCTGGTCAGACAGAGGTCCCCTCTACAAGAATTTGGTTTGATGCCCGGTTGTCCGATTATGCGCATCTTCTCGCAATTGCTTTTACGCCTAATCCGTATACACGGGGAGCGGTGAAGCGCATTACTGGTTGTATGAAACACACTTTAAAGGTGTTTAATGCGGAGAATCACTTGTTTACATGGTCATAAGGCGCTTTAACTCCCACGGTAAATTAAAAATAGCTACTTAACACACATTCGATAATGCGAATAATCGGACAGAAAAATCGCCTCAACCCCTGATTTGATCTCTGTTCATGTGGAGGTAAAATCAGTAATGCACTTTGAAAGAGCTTTAAATCACTCTTGTAGAGGCACCCAGAATTAGAAAAAATATTCTAGATTAATTGGTGCTTGTTTGCTTATGCTGCAGAGCTAAGGCAGTAGTAATAAATTCACTTGGTACAGTAAATCTAATTGAATTTACCATGATTTACTTTTAAATGAACATGCTTAGGATCATGTTGCACACTATACAAGGGTTTTTATTACATATAGCACACTTATGCAAAATATATAGTGATAAATATAAAGTGTTGGTCATTACCTTTAAAGCCCTACATGGTTTGGGTCCAGGTTACCTGCGGGATCGCCTTCTCCCGTACAATCCGCCCCGCACACTTAGGTCCTCTGGGAAGAACTTACTGCGGTCGGCCAAGACTAGGCTGACAACTGTTACCCAGAGGACCTTCTCTTCTGCCGCTCCCAGACTGTGGAATGACCTGCCGGAGGAGACTCGTCAACTTAACAGTCTTTTAGAATTTAAGAAAGCTATAAAGACTGTTCTCTTCCGGCAGGCATATCCAGTGTAATTTTTAGAATGTTTTTAGGATGTTTTAGGATGTTTTAATGCAATTTTAATAATATTTGTCATGTTTTAATTAGTTTTATGTATTTTATCATGTTGTTGTTCCCCGCCTCGATCTAGACGGAGAGGCGGGTAAGAAATAAATCGTTATTATTATTATTATTATTATTATTATTATTATATTGCACTGAATATTGATATTATTATTGAAATTTTATTGAGATCTTTAATGATTATCTATTTTGTATGACTGCAATGCATGCATTAAGAGCCTCTCTATGCCTTAGCTCTGAAACAGATTGATTGTACTAATTTTTATGATTCCTTACATTTGGATTCCTTCCCATCTACTAACATGTTTCATGCTGCCTCCTTTCCCTTGAACACCGAAACCATGCCCTCCTTAAACTTGCTGAAGTTTGTAGTTTCTAATAGGTGGCATGTGGGGAAAGGGGGGGAATAGACAATTTTTAATTCCCAGATGTGCCAATAGGGGGTTCGGATAGGGTAGAGGTGGGGACCTTACCACTGGCAGGCAAGACTATGAGGACTTTCAGATGGGGGAGAAATCATGTTTCTTTACCATGCTCTGCTTCCTGCTTCTCTTCCTCATTTGAAACGAGCTGAAATTACATGGGGAAGAGAGCAGTGACCACGTGGCTTGTACAGCTCAATGCAGTTCATGGGACAGCACCTTCTAGTGGGTGTCTTATAGCACAATGTTGCCTGCACATTGGTAGGAAATCCCGACATGTCTCAGGTTTTCTGAGGATTATTTTTATCGCTGTTTTTACCAGGAGATGTGCAGGAGGCCAATGGCATCGTCAAGGCGACCCGTAAACAACTGTGAGTGGCCAGTCAAAAGCATACTATGAAATGCTCATTTAAAGAAGCCCTACTACCACAGGGAAGGCTCCATCTGTCCCATTTGCCTGGTTCTGCCCATGGAGAGCTCTACAGGCAGAGATTCATCACCAGCATTGTTACTGCCAATGGTAGAGGCATCAGGCCCTAAAATGGGGGAAATCAGAGTGGGCTTTGGATCTGCTGCATTCAAAGCTACTCCATTGCCCCAAGAGGAGCCCAGATTGGATGTATAAGATACTCCAAACTGGATCTAGCATAGATAATCCCCATGTTGCTTCTGTGGGTGAAGGGATGAAATGTAAAAAGATCCTCTAGGCTGAAAAGCCTGGCAAAACTACCAACCCTTCTGCTTGGGATGGTGTAAGCCGGCAGACCTTGAGATGAGGTGGTAGATCTGCCAATTTGCTGCTCCCTGATTCCATTTAGGATTGCATCATGGATATATTTGCTGCAGGGGTAGTTTTGTCTGTGTGTATGTGTGTGTGATCTATTGTTTCTTTAAGTCAGTGGAGTAATAATGCAGAATATGTACTATGGGAAAGTGTAAGGCTCTGCGGTATGGATGACTAAAAATGTGCAACAGACTACAGCTAAGACAGGCTCTTATTCTAGACAATGCCAGCAGAACATTGTAGAACTTGAAAGATGAGGAAGAAATGGGGAGCAAATTATGACCTCCTGGGCTTCTTTAGATTACGCCTTCTCCCGTACAATCCGCCCCGCACGCTCAGGTCCTCTGGGAAGAACTTACTGCGGTCGGCCAAGACTAGGCTGACAACTGTTACCCAGAGGACCTTCTCTTCTGCCGCTCCCAGACTGTGGAATGACCTGCCGGAGGAGACTCGTCAACTTAACAGTCTTTTAGAATTTAAGAAAGCTATAAAGACTGTTCTCTTCCGGCAGGCATATCCAGTGTAATTTTTAGAATGTTTTTAGGATGTTTTAGGATGTTTTAATGCAGTTTTAATAATATTTGTCATGTTTTAATTAGTTTTATGTATTTTATCATGTTGTTGTTCCCCGCCTCGATCTAGACGGAGAGGCGGGTAAGAAATAGATCGTTATTATTATTATTATTATTATTATTATAAATTGTGTTTGCTTATTGGCCCTTTGCTTCCTGCTTCTCTTCTGCAATTGTAATGAGCTGAATTACATGGGAGGAGAGGGGCAACCACACAGCCTGCAAAATTTCCCAGCTCCTATTCTTTAATGGGACAGCTCCCTCTAGTGGTTGTTTTGTAGCATAACGTCTGCTGCACACGGCAGGAAATCCTGAGCTATTTCAGAAGAATCAGGATACTCAAGGTTTGGTGTTTTTTTGGGTTTTTTAACGGAATAACCAGGAGAGGGAGCGGAAGATGTGCAGGAGGCACGTGACATCGTGAAAGTGACTCACAAACTTAAAGAAGCCTTCTGTTTCCACATATGTTTTTTTTTCATTATGCAAAGCTTTCTCCATCTCTGTAGGTGTTATTCTGTCAGATGGCTCCTTTGTATGCATGCATTTCTTCTCATAGATGCATCCAGATAGGGTAATTGCTGTATATGAAGCAGTCCTTATGGATTTACAGTCCTGAGAGAGAGAAATTACACAAATTGTGTAAAGACGATGATGATGATGATGATGATGATGATGATGATGATGAAGAAGCTACTATAGCATATATATATATATATATATACACACATATATATATATATATATATATATATATACACACACACACACACACACACACATATATATATATATATAGCCACAGCTGGAAAAGACAGGGGCAACACAACCATTTATCTTCTCTGTGCCACAGGGTCAAAATTGTTTTGCGGTACCATTGTGTGAAAAGATATGTTGACATCTTGTACAGTTTTCTTCCAGTTCTGGAATGACACATCTCTGAAGTGAACCTGAATGCCCCAGAGCCTGCTAATGGCTGGAATGACAATGTCAGCAGAATTCTAGAAAACTTCGCATTAATGTGAGAACCAGTGACCCTTCTGAACGATTAAGAGCATATATGAAGAATGGGAAAAGGTTTATGTAGCTCCTTGCTGCTAGTAAACACTTAGTCCACACTCTACTGACTTGATATCCAACATAGTGTCAATAGGATACTCAACTACTCAGAAGCCCAGTGAGAGCTCAGTAGAGGAAGACACCAAATCAATAAATATGCAGCAGTACTTACCATTTATTGTTCAGGTTGTAGATTGTTAAATTTTTTTAAAATATATGTTTTTATTTTATTATGATTGCTATTTCCTGAAATCTTTGCAAGCCGCCTTGGTTGGCTTCAGAAAGGCAGTATAGAAATACAATAAATAAAGAAATAAAGAAATAATTTCCCAACTGCAATGGCACTGGCAGGCAATATAGGAAGGCTCAGGATGAACATTTACATTTAAAAGTCAAACATATTATCTTTGAGGGTTGGTCTGAAATGAAACATGAGTTACCAGGGGAGGCTGCACATCTCTTTTCATTGAAAGAGTAGCCCAATGTACTACTAAAAGTTAAAAGAGCTATCATTCTTGCAGGGTTGCGATTAGACATAATGAAAAGGGTACACGACTCACAAATGGGAATTGAAAACTATCTCCACAGAGCAACGGAACAAATATACTGGCCGAATGCCTAGTTGAAAACATACAATTAACTCACAAGGCTGCTGTGAAGGTTTGAGGCCCACAGAAGCAAGATAATAAAGTCAAGTGTTAGAGCCTGGAGTTTTTCTGTTGGGAGGTGGTATCCCTGAGGGGAATAGTTTCATTTCTCCAGCTAAGGTTCTTTTCCTGGTTAATTTTCATTTCTCCAATTAATAGGCTGACCATCTGAAAAGGAGGACAGGGCTCATGTAACTTTAACAGTTGTAGAGAAAAGGGAATTTCAGCCAGTGTCATTTGCATGCAATTAGTTCCTGGTGAAATTCCCTCTTCATCACAACTGTTAAAGTTGCAGGCACCATACTAGAGTGACCATATGCAAAAGAAGGCAGGGCCCCTGCAACTTTAACTGTTGTGATGAAGAGGAGATTTCCCCAGGAACTAATTGCATACAAATGACACTGGCTGAAATTCCCTTTTCTCTACAACTGTTAAAGTTACATGAGCCCTGTCCTCCTTTTCAGATGGTCAGCCTACCAATGAAGGCTCATTTCCTCAAAGTGGGGACAATACTTTCTGTTTTTGGGGGAACAGTGAGAGGGTCTGAGAAAGACAAGACCATAAGGGAGGAGCAGAAAGAAGATGCTTACGGTAAAATAACTTGTATTTTTGCAACTTTTATTTTCACTTAATGCCTTTGCATCATTCAGCTCTATTGACTAAATACCTGTAATTGTAATTTCTTGTTTAAATTTACTAATAAACTGTTGTGTTAAGCCACACGTGTCTAGAGTGTCACTCAGCCCACATCTACAGTCTAAACCCCCATGTTACTGGGAAGCGGATGGTAAAAAGAACGAAGATAGGATTCTTAAGGAGGCATATAGGTCTTTAAGGAGTTGTTCAGGGAATCCAGGTCATAGAAGGAAGACAACAAAAGATGAGTTTACACCCACATGAGGCACTGAGCCAAACCTGGGAATACGTGAGATTAAATTTGTTCACATGGCAATAGAAGGACTATCTCATAATGGTAGACTTCTCCTTCAACTTTTGGGAGATCCGTTGCCTGAGACCAGAGAGTCCTAAAAAAGAAAAAAGAAAAACATTTATGGAATAGCAGATACCGTATTCTCAGATAATGGGCCACAAGTTGATTCAGAAAAGTTCGGAGGATTCCTGTCCTGCACCAAGACCCTGAATCCTGATTCTCCTGTAGCAAAACAGATTAAGACTTGGACTGGTTGGGCACAGAGACCTCACCACCAAAAAGGCTATATCTGAAATCAAGGAGGTATATATGTCATTGTTTTGAAACTATATAGTTAGCTGTATATAGAATTATCCTCATTAAAAGTTATAAAAGGAAGTATGTGCCAATGTAGGTGGAACTAGGTAGGAGAGTTTGGAGCAGCAGACAGCAAAAATAACTCACAGCCTACTGCTTTAAAATGGTTTAAAACGGTTTATAACAGTTTTGAGAACTGTTGGGGCTCAGGACACACTCCATATACAATTTTCAAAATGTTTTCAAAATGTTTTATCCTGCGTGTGTAGATGGGCTCCAAGTGACGCAGAGGTCCTCTCTACAAGATTTCGCTTTGACGCCCGGTTTCCCGATTATGCACATATACGGATAAGCGCATTTACTCCTAATACCTATTCATGAGAGGCGGTGAAACACATTACGGGCTCTATGAAACATGCTTTAAAGTTGTTTACATGCGGAGAATCACATGTTCACATAGTCAAAATGCACTTTAACGGCCGGAGCAAATTAAAACTCGCTATTTAACGCACATTCGATAATGCGCATAAGCGGAGACAAAAAGCGCCTCAACCCCCGATTTGCGCTCCGCCCTTGTAGAGGTAAAATTTGTAATGTGCCTTGAAAGAGCTTTAAATCACTCTTGTAGAGGCACCCAGAGAGAAGGTGCGGATTGAGGAAAGAGCTATCTGCAAGTAATTTGGCACAACAGCACAGAGAAAGCGGAGGAAGGACCCAGACATTGAGGAGTTGGAAACATGCTTGTTTAAATAAAGGCCTTTGTTTTATATAACTCCTGCCTCATACTTTAGTGGTTGCAAACACTACTCAAAACAGTCACCATTATTACATGTTCAAAATGGAATTGTGGAGAGGGCTGCTTGCTTGGGTGGGTAATAGGCTTGCTGCAAGAAAAGAACCGTTTACTCTTTCAACAAACAAACCTTAAGATGTTAGCTTCATTGTTGCTGTGGAAAGGAACTTTTTTTTTAAAAAAAGAACCAGATGTGTGTATATGTGCATGAATCATTATTCACTTGTGAGTGTATGTGCATCTATTGAACTATCTATCATCTATCTATCTATCTATCTATCTATCTATCTATCTATCTATCTATCTACTATCAGCTTGTAAAATCAGGGACCTTGAAACACAGGCTTCATTTCCCCTTCCCCCACCCCACAGTATTCCGGAGAAGTTAACTGCTGTTTAATGAGGGGACTTGAAAAGGAGCTTTGATCAATGACTCCACCTGGGCAAGAACTACACTACTGCTTTAAAGCAGTTTATAACAGTAGTGACAACTATTGGGGTCCAGGACACACTCCATATATGGCTTTCAAACCATTTTCAAAGTGTCATATCCTGCTTGGTGTAGATCTGGCCTGGTGGTGAGAACACCATCGGCTTTTCCCAGGCCATGTACTTGGAGGCTGGGTGGTATAAAACACACCATCTAAAAGTGCACAGTGCACAGATCCTTTAGCCAGAATGTTGTACAAATACTGTGCCTTTAGGTATTGTGCATTACTGCATCTTATGTCATGATGAAGGTGGGTTATGTCACTACCTTTCAAGTTTGCTAATGATAGCTACTTGTACCGGCCAATGTGGTGACTGTACCACAGAAGAGAATAGCCGTATTCAGGCATTCTGTACCTTCAGATAGTAAACCCATCAGGAGAAGGGGTGTTCTTGCCCCACTCCACTCTTCATTCTGTCACCCTCTTATCATGAAGGGCAATTTCCTGATGAGAACCTCCTGTGCCCATGGCGTCTCTCCACACAACTGAGAAACCTTATTTTCCAGTATTCTCCATCACGTGGAGATAGAAGGGGGTCTCCTCTTCAGAAAGCTGCCCTCCACAAGTAGAGCGCAGAAGAAATATGTGAGGAGGGGGCTGGCCTAGAGCTCTCCCTCTTCTAATACATTTACTTTCTACAGATACAGAATGCTTGTATTCTACATCTATAGTATTGCGTATCTACTACTTGACACGGTTATTGATGTCTTCAGAAAAATGTACACCAGCCAAACATTATGTCTCTCACTACTCTATGTTTCTGTTTTATTTTCCTTGCCACTAAGAATAAATGCTGTCCCTTCTCTCTCACCCCTTGTGTCTCTCGGTGTCCAGGTAATAGAATTTATGTTGCTTATTGTCTCCAAATACACATAATCTTTCAAGACTTGCTATATAAACTGTATTCCTCCATATCATGTAGAGTTCATTTTCTCTGAAAACAATATCGTTATATTGGCAAATTTGTACTTCCAGTCATGACTATCATCAGCACAACAATTTTGGAGTGTTTTGCTAAGATGAGATTCTAATAACAGCTGATGTGACAATATTTGTGGGAAATTAATTTACACTTCAAAAACCGTCTTCGTATCAATTTTTTTTCCGAAATGAGCCTTCTGAGGGATTACTGAACTATATGAAGGATTGCTTAAATGTGCCACGATCAGCAGGTTTCATGTGAACTGGACCTCACCTTGCTAACTCTTTGAGTATTACACTGCTTTAGATAAGTGGTCCCAGGCCTGGATTGCTTCTGTCCCTCTGGCAGAGGAGATTTGTAACAAAGAAATCACAAAGACAGGATCTGCAGTACTGCTTTATGATGGTTTATAATGGTACAAAGAACTGTTGCGGCCCAGGACACCTTCCATATACCATTTTCAAACCGCTTTCAAAGTGTATCTCTGGTAGGGTGACCAGATTTTGGAACCCAAAATCCCGGTCCCCCCCCGCCACCCAAAACAACCCCCCCACCAAGCCACCCACCCCCAAGAAACATCAGCCCGGACCTACCGGGTTCTCTTCCGCTGCTGCCCCCACCGGGTCCGCGGCCCCCCCCAGGTCCCCCACCGCCGCGTCTTCCTCCGTCACCGCCGGGTCCCCCGCCGCTGGGCTCGTAAGGCCAGTGGTCGCGCGGAAGAGGCCGTGGAAGGCCGGATCCGGAAGTGACGTAATCGGCCCTTCCCTGCCTCTTCCGCGTGGCCTCTGGCCTCGTCGGGGCTAGTCACGATGGCGACGACCCCCGAGGAGCCCGGATGCCCGTGCGGAAGAGGCGGTGTCTGCTCTCAGTCAGTCAATACCAGGCTTCTCTATAATAATCTGTCAATCTCTTGAACCCCTTTGTAATTAAAAAGATGGGTAGCATAGGAATAGTGCCTGGCATTTTGTTCCCTCGATCCCTGCATTTTCTGTCTGCTTTCCCAGAGGTTAACAGCTGAATCATATCCATATTTCCTTGGCAGTAAGTCCCACTGTTCAATGAGTTGAAGTCACAAGCAAGTGAGCCTGGAATTGTAGTCTTAGCTACATGAATAATGAAAACCTAGGGCTGTGATGAATATTCTCCTTTATTTACCTATTTATTTATTTGGCCAATCTCCTTTCAGGATGTTAGGGGGAGAAATATTTCCTGGAAACAAATCCTTTAATTATATATTTCAATCCTTTTCACTTCCATTATTTCCCCTATTGGTTGCTTCCTTGTCTCTGACTTTTTCATCCAGTTACTGCCTTTTTCCTCTTCCTGAATTAGTCACATGGGTGATGCCAACCTATCAGGGATGATCCAGTAAATAAGGTGGCACCATGATACTACATAGCTTGTCAGATTTGGCTATGTGATAACATCACTTAGGGCCAACAGGAGCTCTTTCCACACCATAGGGGTGTGGAGGGCCGGGAGCGGGGGAACCCAGAAGTAAGCACTTCCGGGTTCGGCGCGATGAAGCTACACCGCAATGCGATGGCCCTGGCTTCTCCCGGGCCATCGCAACTTGCGCTCACCATTTTTTTTTTTTTGTAATGAAGAAGAGTGCAGGCACACTCCTGTGCAACCAGTTAGTTGGGTTTGGTTTTTTTTTAACCGCACATGATTGCGCCCCCTGCTATCCTGGGGATGGTGAAATTGGGTCTCCCTTTCTGAAGGCCTTGAAGCTGCATGGCGCAGCTCCGTGGCCATTGGTGAAGCCATGCTTACTCATGAGTAAGTGTGGCTGTGCCCAGAATGGGCAGCCACACCAGCCGCCCATCTCTCTGCTCTGCCGGGAACAGGGAACAAACTGGGATAATAGCGTTCCCTGAACTCTCGGGAAAATGGAGGGCTGGCCCCTGCCTGCTTGCGTGATGCTTTGTGTGTAATGTGGACTCTCTACGAGCAGGTAGGGGCAGCCCTGGGAAAAAACGGCTGGTGCGGAGCGGGCCAGACTCAGCTCAACATGAGGGCAGTACTTCCAGAATCAGTCACAGGGCTGATCCTAGCCTATTAGGAATCATTTACTGAGCTGGAGGAGGTCACAATGCTGCATAACTAATATGATCTGGCTACATAACAATATAACTGAGGGATAAGGAAACCAACTGAGAGAGAGAGAGAGAGAGAGAGAGAGAGAGAGAAGTCAATATAAATTAGGGTGACCAGATAAAATCCAGGTCAGGGCTCATGTAACTTTAACAGTTGTAGAGAAAAGGGAATTTCAGCCAGTGTCATTTGTATGCAATTAGTCCCTGGTGAAATTCCCTCTTCATCACAACAGTTAAAGGTGCATGCACTATACTAGAGTGACCTTATACAAAAGAAGGCAGGGCCCCTGCAACTTTAACTGTTGTGATGAAGAGGAGATTTCACCAGGGACTAATTGCACACAAATGACACTGGCTGAAATTCCCTTTTCTCTACAACTGTTAAAGTTACATGAGCCCTGACCTGGATGTTATCTGGTCACCCTAATATAAATGAGCATTTTTGCTGGCATTGCCAAAAAAAAATCAAAGAGGAGAGACACTTTGTTACACACCTGAAAATGTTCCTGAAATACAGTGAAAAGTTTCAGCTCAGCTCTATGAAAATATATTTGAAACATTTAAAATGATGGGGCACAGTCCAGCCAAACTGAAGCAGTTTAAACTTTAAAGTCACATTGTTTTCACTGGAAAAGTTAAGAGTTAATCTCTCAGTTTAAATCAATTGTATTGAAAGTGCTTAGCTTTGCCTAGATCATTCCCATGAATATTTTAGTATACATGTTGGCTTGATATCTATGTAACTCCTTCCCATCAAGCACACTGTTGTCCTCAGAGAGGTCATGAAAAGGTATATGGATATGTTCAATTAGCAAAACAAAAGCAGCATAATCTCATTGAGAAAAACAGGAGGCAATTGCCTAAACTGTGTCCTTGCTTGCCCTTGATTAAAATATAAAATCAGTATGGTAGCTTGCTGATTAATATAGACTCTGTGATTTGCCGTGTTTTAAGGTAAAGTAGAACCATCACTTGGAAAATGCACTCTGGGCCTAATTATCTAGCTGAAAATAGAGAAGTTACAGTGGAGGAAAGCTGTGAGCTATCATCACCTCTCTAGGTTGAGAACATGCACAGAAGGCTTGCCTGCCTGTCCACATGCCTGACCCTTCCAGGAGTTGCTCAGTTTCGATTCTCCTAATTGCAACTGCAATGATACAGACAATGCTGACACAAAGCATTCCCACCCCCCCTTCCTGCTTCTCATATATATATTTTAATTCAGTGAATGATTCTCACAATACTTCCACAATCTCACTTGCACCTATGACTGTTCATGCAAGCATCCCATTTGTGTGGGTGGTGCAAACTTAAAGGAAAATATCTCCCAGAAAACCGTGGGTCCTTTTTATAGCTTGCAGGATTCCTGCTAATGGAAGGGAAAGTGCTGTCTTGCATGCTTTTAGTTTTCTGACTGCTATCATGAGCAGTTATTTGTACAACTGAACCAGCTGGAAGAGTATAAGAATTGACTCCGTGGATTAAGCATTGAAGGACCAGTTCACTCATGCTTATTAACCTCTTGATGACTCACATGATGGCTTCTATGTTTGAATAAGCCATCAGAGTTCTAACTCCACAGGCAGAACTCATCTATCACCAATGTCCCCTCAAAAGCAATTTGAGTTGGTTCACACATTGTCACCTGGTCTAAGTGCCATGCATGTCTTTGTGAACCAGTCCATAGAATTATAGTAAGAAAACAGTGCTCTCCAAGCATTTGTGTAGCCCCATAAAACATGATTTATTTCAGTAATGCAATAAATGTAAGTGGGATAGTGAAAATAGGCATTCTGGTCTTTTGTGTGTTTGTTGGAGTGTGTCACTTCCTTTTTCCATAGATCATACAATTGACAGTGATCACACAATAGGTTGAAAGTGAATGAACAGATTTAAGTTTAGTTAAAGTGGTGCTTAGCACTGTACCAGGTAGGGTCTCAAGATGCTTGCAAGATCATTCTACCTTGGATTTTGACGTGGTTCTTTCCTGCAAATATGTTTACTGGAGCAGAACTGCAGCTTCTATTATTCTTCTGGGGATAGTTTTCTGTATTTTGCAAATCGGGTAAGTGGGTGGGTGGGTGGGTGGGAGACCCAAATACCCTTTCTCTCTTTCCCTCCAAAGAAAAACAAAAGCAAAAGTATATTTAATAATGAAAGAAAATCACACAGACTCTCTCTCTCTCTCTCTCTCTCTCTCTGGCACTGAAAATCATTTGTTAAATGTTATCATCTGTACAATTAAGTGAAAAAAATATTTTTGATAATTTTAAAAACCGGGAATGGTGGGTTTCACTTCTTCTTCTTTTTTAAAAAAATTCTCTCCACGGTGCCTTATTTTTCACAGAAGCCTAACTGGTGGGGGATTTTGCATAATCCATCACCAATATTCCAAAATCCAGAGTTCCTGATGGAATTCTAAGAGAGCAAGATCCGTTATATATTGGAATGTCAGAACAAAAACAAATCAGAACTGAAATGAGCTGGTCTAGGGATCCCTAATCCTACTATGCATCTATTGTCTGCTTTGGGGTCCCAGACTGTGAGCTTTAAAATTAGGATGGGGCAGAGTTCTGCATCAAAACTGAATCGTAGGCCAAAGGCAAGGAGGACACGCCTTCTGGGTCTTGAATACTGTCATGATTCATACCCACTGCACATCTTGCACTAGGGACCTTGGTGTCATGATCCTGGGTGTTGTGCCTCCACTAGAGGAATCATCCTCAGAGGAAAAGCTTGAACCTTTGGAGCTAGCTCACCTCAGAGGACTCTGGCACAACCCAAGACAGCCCTGGGGCCTCCGGAGTGATGCCTTCAGATCTGACTCCTCCAGAGGGACAGTGCTCAGCTTCTGAGGCAGAGAGGGATGTGGAGCCTCAGCTTTGCCCCTGAGAATGCCAGTGCCTGAAGATTCAGGACAAGATGATGAGGTGCTCAAGCCCTCTCAGCATACAGTGTGGCATCTTTCATTATAGGTAGTCTCTCAGTGAGACCAAAGGTATTAAATAAGGGTTTTGTGGTGGCAGCAGTATTAAGGGAGTGGTCAAGCCTAATGGGGAAACTAGTGTTCTATGAACTGGGTGTGAGTGTGTATAAAGGGAAGGGCTGAAGTGTAAGAAGAGACCCCTCTTTTAGGGAGGTGGTGGGCTCTCTCACACTAGAGGCATTCAAGAGGCAGCTGGACAGCCATCTGTCAGGGATGCTTTAAGGTGGATTCCTGCATTGAGCAGGAGGTTGGACTCGATGGCCTTAGAGGCCCCTTCCAACTCTACTATTCTATGATTCTATGATTCTATACAGATCAAATGTACCCGTAGCCTCAGGGAAAGAATTCCAAGGGGAGGATAAAACAGTCTCCTTCTTGACTAGTAATGGAGTACTCCTGACCTTTAACTACTGACTGTTCTGGCTTTGAACTACCCTCTTGCTGGACTGATACAACTGTACTTGACCTTTTTGCCTATTTGTTGACTTGCTATTGGATTTGCCCCAACCGACCCTTGAACTGATCCTGACCCAGCCTTAGCAGGCAACGGGGAGTTTATAAGTAGGGATTCAGTCACCACTAGTGAAGGACAAACTGACCCGAAATTGTAAATTGTCATTTGCTCATAGAGGTATGAATTCCTCAGCCAAATCTTGGACGAAAATTGCCTGTTCTTCTGAAATCTCATTGTGTATGTACAGATTTTTACACAGACATGTCAACTGGGTGCATCTTAGGACCTGTGGTATAGAATTGTGCTATATGTTATCACGTCATGTGTCAATAAGGGGGTGTGCACACCAGCCATTTATTGCAGGATTGTATCGCAGTCATTGCTAATGGGCCACAAGATGTTCACCCGCTCCCGCGGTAATCTCAGGTCCACCCCTCAGTTATTCAGGAATAACACGGACTGCTTTTTTCACTTTTTCCCCGCTCAATCACTACTCTCCCAAAGTCCATGGCTGGTGTCCTCCTCCCCCCTTCGCAAAGCTGTTGTTGTTCAGCGCAAGTTCCCAGTTCAGCGAACCCCCAACCAGCTGCCAGCGGTTTGGGAGGTGTGAGTGGGTGGGCCCGCCAACCCCCACTGTTGCCACATGTTTTCAATGTGTATCGGCATGTTTTGGCGCTGAAAGCGTGTATTTAAAAACAAACAAACATATCCATGCATGGCATCACATGTTTGATGCACTTCCTATCCACTCCAGGTGTAGCTTTGATTTTGCGTTCGTGCACAACCCTCACGAGTCGTGAAAAACAGCCCTGTCGCTGCAGCATCTGCATTTCTGCTGATCCATATGTGGAAGTGCCGTCACGGGGCACACTTTCTCCCGTCATGGCACTCCTCTCATTGTGGGAGACTTCACTCGTGTGTCCCCTGTGAGTGTCGATCGTGGAAGCAGGAAACCTCACAATCACCCCCACCCCCCCACCCCCATTGAGAAAGGGCTGTAGGTGTAGAAAGTTCCTATGTTATGTTCTCCTCTCTGACTGGCTGTTTTCACATGTCCTACCATTTACCGTAGGATCAATATGGAGCTATAGGGAGCAACTGTAGTTTGAGCAGCATAAATAGGCACTGCAGAAGAGAATCTGCTCTGCTCCACCAACAAGCAGGATGCCATTCAGGAGGACTCTTCTTGGTATCAAGGATGAGACTGCTTCAGGTAAGTATTAGGGGGAGGCTGTTAAGAGAACAAATGGGGGCCACTCATTGAGGGGATAATCACTAGGGGACTCATTTTGTGTACTATTTTGGAAAGCAGTAACTAAGGGGTTACAGTGACATCATTCCGGAACCATGAGCATTGCAAATAGGAGGTGCAAAGAAATGACAGAGTTTAGATGCTTAGTCCTACAGACTGTGCAGGCACAGAGCATAGGTATAAATTCACAATCACGCTTGGTTTGAATAACAAAAATGCTAAAGCTGCTTGTTAGGCATCCAAGCTTGGTATACTTATGGGCACCATGAAGTAGGGCTGTGCAGGGATCTGAATTCGGATCCTGAATCTGAAGCGGATCGGGCTGATCCGGGCCTCCCAGATCCAAACCGGATCAGATCAGGCCCAGATCGTGCCAGATTGGATCTGTGATCCGGATCCAACCTGGATCCGTGCAGAGCCCATCCCCCCACTCCCTCTCTCCCTCCCTCCCCCCAATCGCCCTGCTTACCTTCTGCCTCCTCCACGTAGTCCTCAACGTCACCTTCCCTCCTCGATGTTGGCCGCTGCTTTCCCTCTCGTGTCGGGTGATGACGTCTCCCGCTGTGAACGGCAAATATGGCACTCTAAGAGTTTCAGACACATTCCTAGTCACCATCCATTTTTGGCCAAAATAAGGAATTGCAGGGAGATCAGTTAGCAGCACCAGCAAGGAGTTCTATCAAGAGCCATAGGCCAGAGTGTATTAGGGGATATTCCATGGCCCCTACAGTAGCGGCTAGGACAAGTTTGTTCATTGGTCTGAGCAACTTGGAGATTCTATTCTGGGTGCTGGAGGCAGTGACAAACGGGCATGGTGACAACACCTGGACCACCAACATAGTCATACTGGGGCCCAACAAGTCTGATGCTACTCTCTGAAGCTTCCATCTTTCCCTCCTCCTCCTCCTCCTCCTCCTCCTCCTCCTCCTTTTTAAAACAATTTCATAGTCAAAGGGTGGCTGAGTAGGCACGTCCTAGGGATGGGGAGAAATTTGTTTGGTTCACATCTTAATGAGAACTTCAGTAATTTCACATTTTTTTAGCATTATGAGGACTTCAAAATTCTCATATCCTTCAAAAATTTGCATTTTTCCAAATGTCAGAAGGTTGTTCTCCCATCAAACAAATGTGTTCCAGAATGCATGAATGAGGGGGAAATGCATGGGAAAAATATGAGTATTGATGAAAATAATATTCAAAAATGCATTCTACTAGGATGATTGCTCGCAAAAATGTGAATATTAGGCAAAATAGTGTACAAGATGTAAGCCCTGACCCTCTTTATTTATTTATTTATTTATTTATTTATTTACAATATTTATATACCACTCCATATCCAAAATAGTTTCTGGAGTGGTGAAATAAAACAGTAAAAAGATAAAAAGATTGAAACAGCATATTAAAATTGTTCATTTTACAAAAGAATGCCAATAAAAACCGTGGCTGGTCAGTTGAGGAGTGCTTCCTGGAAAGGACCTGTTTTCAGGAGGTGCCAGAAGCAGCATGGTGTTGGCACTTTCCTGACCTCCAAGGGCAGGGAATTGCAAAGAAAAGGGGCCACCACACTAAAGGCTGTTCTCCTGGAGGATTCTAGTCAGGCTGTAGGTCCATATGGGACCACCAAATGCATGCCCTCTAATGACCTCAGTGACTGGGCAGGTTGGTAAGGGAAAATGTGCTCTCTCAGGTATCCTGATCCTGAGTAGTTTAGGGCTTTGTACACTAGTACCAAAACCTTAAATCTTTCCTGGTAGTAAATAGATAGCCAGAGCAGTTCCTTCAGCAAACAAATTACATGCTACAAAGGAGAAGCTCTTGACAACAGCTGAGCTCCTGCATTCTGCACTGGCTCCAGCTTCTGGAGCAGCAATAAGGGCAGCCCTACATAGAGGCTGCATTCGGACAACACATTAGTCAATGGTGGGTTGAGTAGACAACTCACAGTTGGTTATTTTGTGGATACTCCCTACACAACATATTCCGACACAACTGTGGGTGGTTGAGGCTGGTGTTGAGTGGACTAACAGTCAACCCAGCATTTGATTGACACAGCCTCCACCCCTCTCCCCACCCTCCCTCCTCTCTCTGTCCTCTGGTGCTATCCCAGCAGCCTCTGCAAGTTGTGCCAGTTGTAGCAGAGTGGTAGCCACCACTTTGGTCGCTCTTGCTGCCTGCCTCTATGGGCTTGTGTTTTAACCCACTCACCGCATGCCATTAACACACTCACCCCTCCACACTACACTTTAAACAACTGGCTTTGAGCTAAACAACTTGCAAGCCAGTTGTTTCTCTCAGTTTCTTATTTGGATGGAAGAGCATACCATCAGTAGTTTGTGAGCGGTGTGTTACCCTCCACACAACACAATCAGCAACACAACTGATGATTGTTCCCCTCCCAGTTGCTTAATGTGTTGTCCAAATGCAGCCAGTGAGTATAGCAGTAATCCAGTCTTGAAGTTACTAACACCAATGCCACTGTGGCCAAGCTATCCCTATCCAGAAGAGGCCATAGTTGGGTAGCCAGCCAAAGGTCGTAAAAGGCACTCTGTTGTGCCCTGGTCACTTGGGCCTCCAGCAACAATGATTGATGTAGGAGCACCTCCCAAACTACAAACTTGATCTTTCAAGGGGAGTGCAACTCCATCCGGAACAGGCAATGAGCCTATCACCAGGACTTGGGAACCACTCATCCACAGGGCTTCTGCTATCCAGCCTGTTTCCCTCAGGTTAGGTGGTGTGTAAGAACTACACAATCAGGCTGAACCACCTGCCCTTTCACCTCTGGATTCTCATACAGGTATTTATTCTAATGAGGAGATGAAGTGACCTTTCAGAAGCGGCTGGGATATTGCAGAATAAAGGTGCTGCTGTAAAAAGAATTCTCAAAACATGGGTTTTGCCGTGACAAAATTCAAAGTGCAGACACTCATCATCGAAGTCCCCATAGCCAAGCCCCTAAGGAGAGTCCAAATATGCAGTCAGATGTGTTTATCCATAGCTATATGTGTGGTTGTTGTTGTTGTGGTGGTGGTGGTGGTGGTGGTGGTGGCTGTTGCGGTTGTTAACACTTATATACTGCATCACTTGCTAAAAACAAAAATCAAGTCTTCTTTTTAATCCCATGTGTGCAGTAGAGGCTGGTGGTTCAGATTTCGGTGGAGCTGTGAATCCATTCTGAGTTTTAGTCAGAACTAGACAGAGTTCAAACAGAGCTATCCAAGGTGCTGAACCCTTATCCCCAGAATAGGTTAAGCACCTTGGGTAGTTCCTTCGAGATTTCTGACTGAAACCCAGAATGGATTCACAGCCCCATCAAAATTGGAGTCACCAACCTCCACAACATGTGTGCATGAGATAGCACACAGCAATATATTGTTGCTGCGAAAATCCATCCTCCCCTGCCACAGCTAGTAGGAGGATCACAGCTAAACTCAGATAGAACAGGGACCTCTGAGTTGCCTGGCAGATGATGTCATCATCCCTGCTAATCAAAAGGTCCCAGCACTTTGATCCTGTGAGCCTTAGTTCCACTATACCACTTGAGTATAGCAGCCTGCTGCTAGAAGAGCAAACAACATGCATACCAAAAGTAATGCCATTCACTTTACTGCATGTACTAATACTCTCTTAGCCCCATACAGGAAAGAATTGGGGAGTCAATTGCTGCAACTTTAGGATTGCTGCAGCTCTTTTTTGCCCTGGATTAACCTCAGCAGCCAACGGCTCTCCCCCCGCCCCTTCTTTTTCCATTTTTAAACCGCATTGAGGATATTATTTAAAGGAAGCCAGAGATATGCTGTATTTCTCATGGGCACAGGAAATACACATAGTAAGATAATAGAGGTCGTTCAATATGGGCTAAGTATCCCCAGAAGGCCTTTCCATCTATGATTTATTAAGTACCTGTAGCGATCCTAGATAACTTGCTGAGAGCTTGGGGAAGTTCAAAATGGATAATTGAGAAATGCTCTTAGAGTTGCTTCGCACTGTATGTGTTTAGGATGCATGCCTGCCCTTCACGCCTGGCATGTTTTCTGTGGTACCAAGTCCATAAAACTATTGTATTAAGAGTATGCGCTGTTTAGCAGATAATTTATTCTCCGGAACATCTTAGCTTTCACTTTTTAAAAACTTAAGTTCTGAGTCCAGCGCTGGCACCAGGTTTTTGAGAGCCCTTGGGCAAGACACTCTCAGTGCATCCCCTCCGGCAGTGAGTCTGCTTTCTCAACACGATCGTCACCAGCTCCTATTGTTCCTCTTCCACTTCTTTGCTAGACAGAGACAATGAGCCACTGGGCAATGGCATTTACTGCCCCTCCTTCTCACCACCATTGTCTGTATCGGAGCAACAACCATGTTGCAGCACATCCAGGGTCTTTTGGTCGGTGGGCCCTTGCTGGGCCTTGATGCTGTCCTTGTGGGTGTTAAACTATATGTCTGAAGTGTGAGGAGATCTCGGAAACTGGGGTGGAGGCCATCTATGCCATGTCACTTGGCCTACTCATTCCCCCAAAGCCCCGTATCGCAAGAATGAGCCATAATATAAGGAGGGCCCTGGAAAGATGACATTTCCCCAGTCGCCAGTAATTATCGTAGGAGACTATCATCCTATTAAAGAGTATTTCTGCAGACATCTCTCATCAAGTAAGAATCTGTATATTAAACTTTTGTTTAAAATGTTTTTTATTAAAATGTTTTGATATGATTTGTATAAGTTTTAATGTGTAATGTGGACAAGCCCCAGAGCCTTCATATTGTAATAATATTTTTTTTTTAAAAAAAGAAACTTACATATGGGCACAGACCTTTGAGGCAATATGCCTAACTAACCCCTAAACTGATATATTAATGTTATGTGTTATCCCCATAAACATCATGTAATGTATTCTTGATATTACAGCCCCCTGAAGAAGGCCTTTAAAAACGACATAGGCCGAAATGCGTTGGGCTGGAAAATAAAGTATTTTAGCATTCTGAGAACCTGCTCTCTCCTTTTTTTGCCCTGAGTTGGATGCTCTCCTCCTTTTGGTTTAAAAAAAAAAAAAAAAAAAAAAAGAATGAGCCATAACCAGCCAGGAAAAATTGCAGTCCTGTTGTCAGATGGCAGTATTAAGCAGCAAATATCGAGGGACCGAAAACCGCCCTTTTTTCCCTGACAACTTTGCGCAACTCCAAAAGCCTATAGCAGTATTATCTGCACTGCTGTTGTTCATTGAATCTATGCAATATGCATCCTAACTGCCCTTACTTTCATTGTCCAGACTTTAATGTAACCATGGCGGCCATTACTAGGGTTGTTGAGCTTCACCTCTTGCCCTGCATTCCTGTGCCTACTCTGCACTGGGATCCACCTCCAACTATGCCCACTCTCTTAATCCGAACTGAAGCCACCACTGACAAACAAGCCCGATCCCCTCCTAGCTGGAACGGCTTGGGGGGGGGGGGTCGGTTGTTGCGGGCGGGGAGAGGAGGGCGAAATAAGCCTATACGCGTGCTGCACGCGTATAGGCTGGC
The DNA here is from genome assembly GCA_029215795.1 of Anniella stebbinsi. NCBI lineage: Eukaryota > Metazoa > Chordata > Lepidosauria > Squamata > Anniellidae > Anniella > Anniella stebbinsi. Next base: position 5,675,934 of record JARDYH010000006.1, read on the forward strand.
GCGGGGTGGGCGGGTTAGCCTATAAAAGCCCACCCGCACAGCCAAACGGACGCTCAGAATCAAGGAGGGGAGCATCCCCAATGTAAATAAAGAGGCCCTAGTTTATCCCAAGCTCTGGTGTCCGAGTCTTATTTCGTGTGTTTCTCTTCTCCGTTCGCAACATACAACTGTGGTGACATTGTATTGTATTGTGGGGAATAGCACGATGTGGCTGTGAGTAGGCAGCTTCATCATATAAATAATAGGGTGCAACTGCACATCCACAACACGGTATTCAGAGTGTACAGACAAGCCCTAGAAGCATGGCTGAGTGTGGGGCTTCAGTGTTCGGTTTAGCTCCTTCTCCCTTGCTATTTATAGGAAAAAAAAATAGAAGACCTTATACTGTATATAGACATCTTCAGAATGACACTTGCAAAATAAATGAAATGATATACAGTTGCTAAAATTGCATAATTTATACAGGTCGTAGAATGACCTTTTTGTGGCAAATTCACTTGTAAGGCTGTTTTATTTTAAGTATAGAACTCCACTCTCAGCATCCCCTGTTGTATTTAGGTGGGCTTCCCCACCCCCCCGAAGTAATTTTACGCTAGTGGCTTTCACCATAAAATCATTAGAAACGAGTCATGGTTACGAGCTGCAGGTTCGTTGGAATATTTTGCCTACAATAATTATGCTTCCCTTGTGAAAGGCTTAGCTATTGATTTAATTTTAGAATGTCTGTGTGCGCCGGATGATTTGTGTACAATTGCCTAGATTAAAAATGATCCGTTTTGAGTTCAGTGTGTGATTTAGATGAAGTTATTCGCTAAATCGGGCTTAGCAAGTCAATGCCATCTCTCCTGCATTATTAAGAAAGCTGTTTACACTAATGCAGCCTCCTTCTGATATTTCTCCTCAGGTGACTACAAATCCTGTTTCAAGACTTGTGAATGTGACACTCAGTGGAGGCCTACAGAGGTACATTATTACATTGAGCTGATCTGTTTATACTGAATGTTAAGCGGATAATATAACAACCTTTCGGTTTGCAGCTAATTTTGTGAATAATGGGAGTTATTTGGGGCTTCCTCCTGTCTTTAAAGGCAATACTAGAAAGAGAACTTCGGAGGGAGGGATGAGTAAAGGTTGGATCAATATGCTTTTGAGAGATCCTGAAAAAATATGTAAGGAGGTAGATTATGGGTACAATTCAGCGTAGTTTCATTTCAAAGCGTACCATGAATCCCTCCTCATTTCCTGCCATTTCCTGCCATTTCATCATTTTCTAAGACCAGAAGGGAATTCTTTAAAGTAGAAGAAAGTGCCACAGTGATCAGCAGAGAACAAAACTAAATGTAGCTGCTTGGTTTTCAAGGGAATTTCGGCAGTTATGTGAGCCCAAAGGAAGCCTGTGTTCATGGACCCCCCTACCTCTCTACATTCCCCTCCCATTCTTGAAGCATATAATAGTTCCCAATGTTTAAGCTCTTCGCTGTTTCTTTTTCATGTTAGCTTGCAGTGTCCCAGAAATCTGGCAAAAAGGAAACATTTTCTTGTCCCTTCTTTATCTCTCAGCGTGCTTCTGGATGGAGGGCTCCTAGCACTACCAATTAGAAAGCATTGGGCAGTTATTATGCATCTTTTTCTCCTGACAGATTTTCTGCAGTAAGAAAAAAAATGGAAGAAGCAATGAGGGAAAATATGGGTATGTTTATAAGTGATAGAGAGCATCGTTCAGCCCTTCCCGTAAAATTTCGCGAATGAAGGCAGGATAATATATGATTAAAAAAAAAAACTCATCTGGAAGCACACTTATCTTCCTGAACTGCTCAGCAAGGAAAGGTAGAGGTACCATCCAGATATGACACAAAGATTGTGAATAGCATTTCCCACTTTTAAAGACTGTTAATTAACGTGTTAATAGCTTTGGGGTTGTTGTGATACCACATACTATGTCAGGCTTCAAATACTGTCAGATTCTGAATACCATCACACACGTTCAAGGATAATATACTGGGATCCAATATCTCTCAAGATACTAGAACCCAGGGTCACCTCATGAAGCTGCTTGGTGGGAGATTCAGGACCGATAAAAGGAAGCACTTCTTTACACAGCGCATAGTTAAACTATGGAATTCACTTCCACAAGATGTAATGATGGCCACCACTTTGGATGGCTTTAAAAGGGGATTGGACAAATTTCTGGAGGAGAAGGCTATCATTAGATACTAGTCCTGATGGCTATATACTACTTCCAGTATCAGAGGCAGAATGCCTATGTAAACCATTTGCTGTGGAACAAGAGCAGGAGGGTGTTGTTGAACTCACGTCCTGCTGGGTTTCCTGCCAATAGCTAGTGACCCACTGTGTGAACAGAATGCTGGACGAGACGGACCCTTGGTCTGATCCCGAACAGGTCTCTTACATTCTTATTGTATGTGTAATCCCCATCTCAAACATTTTGGTGCCATACATCCCAATCTTCAGAGAAGATATATTGAATATATGACATCAGAATTTCCAGAAGAGAATTCTGTAGAGAATTTTATGGAGCAAATTTGTTTCACCTTCAGAACTAGTGGAGTCAGGGAGACATGTATTAGGATTGGGAAACCTTCCACTTGAGAGACGTGCTTTCCTTCTCCATCTGTAACTATTGGATCACCCTTGATGGAAGTCCCAGACGATATTCCTCGCATGCAAAGTTGAATAATGGTGGGTGCAACAATTTGAGAGGTCATTGAGCCAACGATGAGAAATAACAGCTATTAATCCTGAATTGCAAATATCTGTGCCAACTACCAAGCATTTGTGTCAATATACTCCACATGCTAAGGATTAGGGCAATCATTTTGCATAGGAAATTCAAGGAGACTGAATAATCTTCTTCTTCACAACAAATATAATACATCAATTATATGGTGTGTGGTTTTTTTTAAAAAACACAACAACTTTAATTTCAATATTTTATTGTCAGAGAACATCAGTTGGAGAATACAAGTATTCTTGTCCTGTAAAACAGAGAAGCATAAATACTTTGGCAACGACCGAACTAGTGTATAGGGTCCTTTCTGTTCAGTGTCTCTGACAATGGAGCAAGAACAATACTTAGTGGAAAACATTACGGAGTGTCTTTAAAATGCATGTACTTTGTATCACTTTGAACATCTTTAAATGAGTGTGTTATACCACGCTTGTGACTAACCACTCACGGATGTTTGCCGTCAGCCTCCTATGCATCTCCCACTCTATTTCACGGTTTTAGTGATTAAAAAATAAACCTTAGAAAACCTGACTCTTCTGAGATATATCATTAGTTGTCAAAATTTCCTGCCATGTGCAGGCAAAGTTGTGCTATAAAATGCCCACTAGAGGGTGCTGTCCCACTGAACTGCATTGAACTGTACAAGCCACATGGTCACTGCTCTCTTCCTTGTGTAATTTCAGCTCCTTGCAAATGCGGAAGAGAAGCAGGAAGCAGAGCCACAGAAAGAAAACATGTTTTCCCCCATCTAAAGGAGCCCTTTATTACTTGAAAGGATTACTCTCTGCCAAACATGTGAAGTGTCTCCTTTAAAAAGTGCTGTGCTGACAGTGTGGCTGAATCTACGCTATTGCTTTGTAGTGGTATTGAAGTGTACTGATAACTGATGGGGCACAATCCATGTTCCCTGCTTTCATAGTGTTATATCCCACTTTTTATTCCACATTCATAATGATTTGTCACGAGATGTAGATCTAGCTTGTAGCTCCCTTCATGCTTATACAGGAAAGCAGGGTTATGATGAAACTGACTCTGTGTCCTTGATATCGACGCATTTGTGGACATCTGAAAAGAACCGCTAATTAATGTGTACAGGAGTTGATGTAGTCAGGAAATGGGTACTACTTGTGCGACGTACCCATACACATTCACCTCTTCGTGCATAGGCGCTCCTTTTCATATGTTCACACAATGACTCAATTTGGACGACATGATAGTCAATGGTGGGTTGACTAACCCTAACCCTCACGCTAACCCTAGGGGGCACTCCCCACATAACATGGTCATAAATAATCAACTGTGGTGTGGATGAGGATCAGCGCTGAGTTGACTATGGCAGCATTTGGATGACACAATAGTCCAAACAACTGACGATTGTTTCCCCTACACTAGTTGTGTATTGTATCGTCCGAATTGAGCCAAGGTGTGCATATCAAAGGTGGCAGGGTCAGTGACTGTGCGGAAGACACCAACTGCCTGACTTCTCTTTCTGTTAAATGTGTGGAGGCCCTTTGCATGTGCAAAGAAAGCTTGCATGTAATATGACGTTTCTTTTAAAAATGATTTAATCTGTGGGGTTTCAGTTGCACATCAAAGCAATTGATCGATGCTGCAATTAACAAATTATATACATAAATGTGTGAATTGATGGTAAGAACGAGCTGAGTTTACAGATGCATCGTCTTCATTTGATGCCTGCAACACCAAGTGAAGATTTGCAAATGTAAACAACCATATGAGGACACTAGAGGGTGTTTCCTGATGAGTTTTTTTTTCATACTATGGTCCTGTCTCATTCATAAAATTTTACAGACGGCAATATCTTCCACGCGTCACCCTCCCATATTTTCCCTCTGCTTGTTCCACCTTTTCCCATATTGCAGAAATTCTGTTACGGAAAAACATTGGAATAGCTCCCAATGCCTTCTGCCTCTTAGAGCTAGGAATCCCCCCACCCATGGTCAGAACTTTCATGTCACCTCAGACTCCTACTTCTTTCAATGAGTCAATGGCATAGCTTTTACTATCTATGCATGCGAATCAGTCCTCAGCTGTGTGGTACTCAAGCATATCTTTCCGTTCCTCTGGAAGAAAAATAAGAGAGAGCAGAGGGAAACAAATGGAAGCAGGATGGGAAGATAAGGTCCCCTGTGTTGATTCTAATTATCAAATATACTGCTGGTTTATTGACTATCTATAAAGATTTGGAAATCTGTCTTGCAGGGGAGGGGGGAGGAATTGGCAAATTGCCTCACAAAAGCAATATCTCAACATGTTCTCAGTGAGTTTCTCTTTGGAGCAATCTCTCTCTCCCCCCCCCCCCCCGGCTTGTGCTTTAAAAATGGAGAATATACCAATTGCAATGATGCCTAAAAGGGGGGAAACCCCTCAAACAAACCCTGAATGTATTGAAAACACCTAGTTATCTCCAATGAGGTGGCATCCTGTCTTTTACAGTATACTGCTTGTTCACTAACATCTCTTCTAATTGCTGTTTCTACATATGGGTTAGTGACTAAAATAAATATTTAAAGAAAGCCTTTTGTTATCTCTGAAAAACTGTGCTAATAGTCTCCCGTAGGCCTTCATTATACCTCATAACTTCATATTATACTGTACGGTAGCGTAATTGGAAAATGTCAGTACTCTCAACTCCTTGAATACTTACTTTCTTCAGGAAGGAAGAAAAAAAGTCATACTAAATGACCTAACGAGAGCCTGGAACCAAACCCCTTGGCTGCTGGCCAGTTTCCAGACAAATTTCTAAGGGCTTTTGATTATTGGGGGGAGGTTCTTTGTTTAATTTCCTTTCCCCTTTTTCAAATGCTACTAACCTGAGGCGGAAACATTACGGTTTCTTAGAAGTCTTTACGCAGAATTCATTTCATGCCACTTGGTGACATTTTTGAGAGATGAGAGAGAGCAATAAATGGCCGAACGAAGTCACTGCCATGTGAATTTCTGTTGAGACCCCCCCTTTTTTTTGCAATGTTTCTATGGGGGCACTATTGTGGTGAAAGCAAGAGCCAAAACATGAAGGCAGCTCCCCTGTATTGTGATTCCAAGTCTCCTTTAAATATCCAAGAAGGAACGGGGCGAGGGGGGGGACATCATTAGAGGAAAGAAAACAGGTTGAAATGTGTTTTGTTTATTCACTTACTGTTTCCTGTTAGATACCTCTGAGTTTATTTATGAAAGGATGACTAAGGGGTGGAAATGGCACAGCAGCAGAATTGAATTATTTAAACTGCAGCCACAAAACTCTGGAGTTCAATATCGGATGATTTGGAATAATATCAAAGCAGCAATCCTCTGGTCACAAGTAGGAGAAATAGGAAGGAGAACTGTTATCAGAACATCTGGTGGAGAACAAAAATGGGCTCTTTCATCTTCGCTCATGCTCCTAAAGTATAAGTGACATTCTGTGGAGAACCAGGAGTGTGGCGTCTATGCATAACATTGTGCATTATGCGCTGAGAAGCTTGTCATCTCCCCATAGAGTTAGTTGTGATTTTATTTATTTACGGTCCTGCCTTGTCCAACAGAGGCTCTCAAATTGTCCAAAGAGACACAAACATTTTAAACCAGGATGGCTCATGGGCGCGGACAGAGACAGGCAAGTTCCCTCAGGCTTGATTTGGGTTGTGGCTGGCAAATACAAGCATACATGCCCCCCAAAAAGCTCAGAAACAAATGTGTTTTAAAATTCTAAATTTGCTTGTAATTGACAGCCCCTCCCCCATGACCCCTCCCCCAACTCTTCCCTAGTGGTTGTTGTATTGACTGTATCTTCAGCAGGGCTGTGCAGAGCTGGTGATAGGCCCAGGCCAGATGGGAAGTGTGTGCCCCCCATTTCAAAAATGGAGGACAACATGGCTGCCCCAAGGGGGCCATGTGCCCACCAACATGCCCGTTCTACATAACACCTTCATATTAAACCTGTTCTACAACACCTCAAGGCACATATATCCCTGCCCCGCATGTGGCATATGGCCCTCTGGAGCTTGTAGTTTGACCGTGGTATTCACGACGGACGGCTTCTGCAACATTTCCGCAAGGTGGGCTCCTCGTAGTAGCGTAAGCTGGGGGGGACCTCCTCGTCGGAGTGCCCTCTCAAAATCATGGCTCCCGGGCCAACTGGCCCCACTGGTCCCCCCTCTGCACGGCCCTGATCTTTAGCTGCTACTCCGGCAGAGGAGGAAGAAGAAAGATATTTCCCTCTTCTTAGCAGCTGCTGTGGCCATGGCAGTAAAGAGGGAAGGAAGGTCTCTCTCATTTACTTCTTGTTCTTTCTGTGCCCTTCTTTGCTGACACCTGGAGTGTTGGGAAACATCATTTTCTCGGGGGGTACTAGATATCCCTGGGCTCACTGGGAAAATATATTTTCACAGCATTCCAGGTGCCAGTAGTAGTACAGGGATGGGGTTGTTCACACAACATGCTAATCTACACTCAGTGGTTGCATGTGGGTTGTTTTGAACTGTGGGTTAGTGTGTTGTCTGAACGCTGCCAATGTGGGTTGTTAACCATGCACTGTGGCTTATATTTCTCGAACAGGCCACCTTGAGAAGCTATGGTTTGTTGTTGGGTTTTCAGGGTGGTTCACATGTCACACTGCATGGTTAAGAAGGCAGTCTGGCAGCGTTTAGACAGCACAATGACCCAGCTTTCGGAAAACGTGCTGAGTTCAGACAACATGCTAAGCCATGCTTCAACAAATAACCCACACTCAATCATTTTGTATGGGTTAGCGTGTTGTGAACAGCTGCAGAGAGAAAACAGAAGAGAGGAAGAGACAGAGACAGATCAGCCTCCCCCTTCTCTGCTGTGAACATTGTCATTGCTGCCAATGCTTGGCAGGAGCTACACTACTGCTTTATAATGGTATTAACAACTGTTGGGGTCCATGACATATTCCATATGCTGTTTTCAAACCGATTTCAAATCGTTATATCCTGCTTGGTGTAGATCTGACCATGGAACAGCTAAGTAAGTGGGTGGAAGTCAGTGAGGGCGGGGGGGGGGAAGAGTTTAATACCCATTAAAATACCCCATTAAAATTCAAGCCACAAATATGGTGGTTTACAGGTCACCAAGGCCAGTATCTCAAGCCAAGGAATTACAAATAATGGGCTAGAAAGGTGGAATTGAAAATGGGGCAGCTTGTATTCAATTCTGGCTCGCTCATGCATTTGTTGAATGATCTTGGGCAATTCACGACTGCTCAGTCATAACTTATACATACAATAGACTCAGTGATATAGCTTTTTCCTGAATTGTACCACTCCATACTACAGCTGTATGTATGAATTTGCTCCATGAGAAAACAACAATAGCAACGAACCCGAATAAAGCTGCTTGGCCATACAACACCAGCGCATAAGAAAGATCCCTAATATGGAGCTGCCTGCAGTCAGGTGCAGTTTTACTTATTTATTGTACTTGTTACATTTCTGTACTACCCAATAGCCAAAGCTCTCTCAGAGGTTCACAAAACAAGACATCAAGTCATAAATCACAAGAGCTTAATAAAACACAATCTAAAAACATTAAAAAGTTTAAAACAAACATATAAAGCTAGCAGCCAGTTTAAGCCAGTTCTTAAAACATACTATCTCAATTTTGTTTTGAAACTAAAATACTAAAAGGCCTAAGAAAATAGAAAAGGTCTTCACCTGGTGGGGAAAACAGCACAATGTAGGTGCCAGGTCAGCCTCTCTGGGAAAAGCATTCCACAACTGGGTTGTACCCACCACCGCATGTCATTTGGCAGGGAAATCCAGAGGAGGGCCTCTGAATATAACTTAAAGGTCCAGGCTGGTATAGATGGGAGGAGATGATCCTTCAGGTAACCTGGCCCCAAGCCATTTAGGCCTTTGAAAGTTATACCACCGTGCCTCGACTGGAAGCCAGTGCAGATCCCAAGGCATGGGTATCATATGATCATATCAGCCAGTCCCGTTAACCATATTGCTACCCTATTTTGGACTAGGTGAAGATTCCAGACAGTCTTCAAAGGTAGCCACCTGTATTACACATTGCAGTAAGTCAGTAATCTGTTATTGCAGCAATGCATTACAATTCAAGGGTGAAAGCAAACAATTCTGTACTGCAGCATATGAAGATTTGTTTGTCAGACTCAGTTCAGCCCAACGCAACATGAGTCAGTGCTAAAGTGGGAAGTGCCCATGCATGCCCCACACTAAACATCCCTACACAAAGATCTGAAAATGGGGGGGGGGGTTCTAAGTGCATTCAACCAACCATGCTTACAACATGTTCCTTATTGGATCTTTGCATTGAACGTGTGAAGATCTGTGAGATAACTGGGGATGCTGGGATGATTGAGGGCTGGATATACATGCTTGCACACACCACATCCTCACTTTAGTCTAATTTTTGTTGCAGGTCAACACTTGCATAGGGCTTCTTTCCTCTGCACAACAGGCACAATAGTGTCCGACTTCATTGAGCAGTTGAGAAATGGATAAGAGTTGAAAAGCACTTCCCACAAAATGTACTGGAATTTTGAAAAATGTTTATGTTTGTGATCGATGTCCGCATTACCAACATTTGCCTTAAGCTGGGGAAAAGAGCAGCCAAGCAAAAACAAGCCTGAACTGGATAGAAAAAGGTTGTTCTTTTTCAAAGAACTATTTCAATACTGAGTTGGGCCCAGACTATCTTCATTGAACTTTGGTCACTTTTTTCCCATTAAAATCAATGGGACTTAAGTCATGACTAACTTGTCCTATTGATTTCAGTGTGACCAAAGCCTAAATCAAGCCTATTATGCTGAAGTGAGTTCAAGCAGACTCCAATTTCTTTGACTTGAGCCTTAGCCCATCTCAGTCACAGAGTAGATATTAGAGATAGGCAGGTCTGACTGGCTTGATATCTTGAATTACATTGGGAATAAAGGTTGGTTTTTCCTGGATTTTTTTTACAACTGTTTGATCCCTCCTGTTGCTTTGTGAATAGCAGTCAACCAGGAACAAGGCAAATGATTGAGCCAGCTTGGACATCATAATAGTTTATGTGACAGGAACAAGATGTAGTAAGCCTTGGGTCACACCCTCCCTTTTCTCCAACACATGTGCAGGATATGAAGCTTTCACTACCATTTTTTATTAACTGCACACTGTCATTATGTCCAAATGATAAATTGTGGTTAATCTTAACTGTGGTTTCTTGAAACAAGCCTACATCATAATAACCCATGGATTGAAGTTGGCTTATTTCAACCAAACCATAGATGAACCACTGTTTGTTGGGTTCAGACAATACAAGCTGTGATTAATAATAATAATAATAATAATAATAATAGGTTCTGCCCTTCTGCTCTCCTCATGGTTCCAAAAGAGGAGAGAAGATGGATTAGCTTGTAAGCCTGATGCTTGCTGCAACTCATTCCTTTCACAACAAACTGTGGTTTGTAAGGACATCTGAACCAGCTTGGTGTGTGAACTGGGCTTTAATGTAGGGCAGTGTATGAAAAAACTGCACATCCCCAGATTTCAGTGGGGCAGTAAAACAAAACAAAACCCACCCTACTGTTTCTTGTTTTGCCTGAGGCATCAAGGAAGTGATCCAAGCATGAAACATAGTTATAACATCTCTCTTTCACCTCTAGGTATACAACAACAGCCATATTCTCTGTCAGTTCCGATGCAGAATGTTACTGCGGCACAAAGTGTGATTTGGACATGTGGTCTCACTTGTAGTCTCACGTTTTGTTTGCTTAAACTGCAGTTGAAGACATCTTTGAAAACAAAGCTTTAGTTACACAGTAAATTTTACTGATGAAACTACTCTGTTTTCTACTTGTTATTTTTCGTTGCCCCCTCAGGCACTTGGGTTCATGATACAAATCAACCTACATTGCTCATATTCTTGTTCTTTCTTTATTTATATTAGTCGTTTTATTAGGGGTGCAATCCTATGCTGGCTAGGGAATGCTGGGAGCTGTTGAACTTTTTCTGTATAAACATGCATAGGATTGCACCCTTTAATGAATTTCTTATAATGCCCTACATTTAGTATTTCCAGGGCAGATCACATGAAGATATAAAACAAGATTCACATAATATAACAGCATACAAATAGTTCAAGTTTAAAGGCCTTGGAGAATAAAAAGGTCTCCTAGCGCTGAAAAGACAGTAAGGTCCCCTCTAGAAGAGGTCGGTTTTACGCCTGATTCTCCGAATATGCGCTTTAACTCACAGTAGATTTTACACCTAATACCTATATATGAGAGACATGGAGGCAAATTACGGGCACCATACAATGCACTTTAAAGCTGTTTACATACGTTTAATCGCATTATCAATTAAGCATATAGCGATGCTCGAAAGGGGAAATGTTGACGAAAGCCCTGCCCTGTTTCCTGGTGGAACTGCCCCCTCAGTTTCCCGCCATTTGTTAACCCTGCCCACCTGAATCTCCCGCCTTTGGTTACCTGGGTTACCTGCCGTTGGTCACCTGGTTCACCTCTTCCTTTGTGCCCGATCACCATTTGTAGTAGTCCCCCCTCCCAACTGCTTAGGAGTAAATGGAAATGCAAGCCTATGGCTTCGGAGAGGCTCTTACGGGACTTCTTGCCCACACCTTTCTGATTCCTCCGACCACGCTTTCCTTTGCAATCGGCAACATACACACAAAACATACATACATACGCACGTCTCCCGGGGAGTCCTCCCCCCAATTGCTCAGGAGCAAACGGAAATGCAAGCCTATGGATATATGCTGGAGCAGTAGTACCCGTGACCAGGAGTACTTGGGCCAGGATCATAAAGGATGAGACCGGAGAAAACCCCATGGGACACTCCCCCCCAATGCTAGCTCCAGACGCCCCTTATCTCCCCCTGCCTCACAACTTCCTACTAGGCACATCTGCTGCTTCAAGGGCAAATTTTTGTGTAGCCTTTCTGTTACGATGTTGCATTTTGCACGGATGTCCCAGTCCCATTCAAACTTCCCATTATTCTGCTTATCTCCGGACACCAAAATGCCAGCACAGTTCGGTTCTGGAATGCCCAATGCTGAGCAGTCCTGAGGGCAACCTCGCCATCCCAGCAGGTCTTTGCATCGCAGAGGTGGGTTACTGGGCAGGTGGGAGGACTGGGCGCTGCCCCCTAAAAAAACCCTGGCTGGAACTGATGTCTCTTTGTCCCCTCTTCCCCTGTCCCCTCTTCCACACAACAGTGCAGCTGCTGTTATTCCGCCTAGCTGTACTCAAGAGACAGAATGGTTGGTTGCAGCTGTGCCTATGCGGTACGGAGCACTTATTGCATGTCCTTCAGCATCGAATGAGGAGACTTGAGCATATTGTCCGGCGTGCCAACCGCCAGTGCCATTAGAATGATCGGGCAAGGCCCCCATTCCTGTGTGTTCCCAAACTGCGCTGTGCCTTTCTGATGACTCCACCCACACTTTGCAATGGGCTTGTGCCCACCTGTAACCATTTGTAGAATAAAGATATTGCAGTGGTATCTCAGTACTAAATGGTCGTTTTGATCTGATACACCAGGCAGACATAGACACACAGACACACAGACACACACAACTTCCCGGTAAAGCAATGGCAGAAGGGGGGGAGGTAACTCAATGTGCCTTACTCCCTAGTAACAGCATGCAAGATGACAGCTCAGTGGCAAATTCCACTGCCTTTTTCCAGCCAGGATCCCAGCAAGGTAGTGCTGGGGAGGGTTTGCATTAGCGGATCTCAAATTATGCACACATCCTTATTTCAACCCCCCTTGCTTCCTGTAGAACCAGCTCCATGTGAGTAGTCCCGCGTCTTGATGAAAGAAAGATTCCAGAGCGGCTGTAAAAGAAACTTTACTTTAAATACTGGTATGGTCAGCCATTACTAAATAGTCCATCAGGACTGAAGGGAAGAAGAAGAAGGAAGTAGGGAGGGAGGAGACAGGAAATGGCAAAACACAACGGTGGGAGGTGTTCCCACCAAAGGGGCGAAGGGGCAGTTCTTCATGCATGACATCACCACCACAGTCCACCCACTATCACCATTAATGTGACTGCTCAGAAGTTGTTTACACTAAGATAAGGCGCTGTAACTTCGGAGGAAATTAAAAGTTGCTATTTAATGCGAAATCGAAAAAGCGCATTAATGAGGATAAAAATTGGCTGCATGCCTGATTTGCACTTCGTTCTTATAGAGGTAAAACTGTTAATGCACCATGCATGAGCCTTAAATCGATCGTCTCGAGGAACCCTAAGGGTGCAATCCTAGTTGTTGAGCTCTCGCTGGACAGAAGCCTTCCATTTTAGAGGCTTCCAAGTTTCCAATATCCTGGATATTGGAGGAGCAACGGAGGCAATTATTACTTCTTCATCCTCCTTTGTTGTCAATTTCTTCTATATGGGGATCTGAGCCCATTGTACACTGCTGGGGGCAGAGCTGGGTCTGTAGAGGACATGGGATTCCTAATAATCTGTCCTCTCTTATCCTCCCCGCTCACCACAATGCCCCCTTTCAGACTTCCTCCAAGGCTGCTTTTGTGACCTCGTAATGTAGCCAACGCAGTTCTTTCTGTGGTGGCTACAAGCGGGCAGGGCTGAGGATCAGATTTTAGAGTCCCCCTTCTGAGGTTGTAGCAGTCTCTAAAGCCTTGGAGGGGTAACTCTGAAGAATCCCATGGTTTCTGGGACCACAATATCACATTCCTATATAGGTGCCAACTGAGTCTCTCAGGCTAGAAAATTTACTTGATAATTTTATTCATTAGTGATACTTCTAGGCCACTTAATACAACAAGATCCCTAAGCAGTTCGCATATAAATATTAAGTATTGCCATTTTAAAATACATTATTAAAAACAATTGCCATCACAATAGGAATTCTCTAAGTGGGATGCCACAACTGAGAAAGAGGCGTGTTACCCACCTCACCTGAGATTGCCAGGTACCAGGAGGAAGGCCTCCAAAGATGATCTGCTTCATGGGCAGGTTGATATGCTCTTAACGCTGCCTCCTTGCATTTGCCTGCTCCGGTCACTCAGGGAAGGCTCGCCCTGACCTGTGTTTCTATGGAAGTTCTTGAACCATACCCTGTTAAAAGCTTCTAAAGTCTGCATCTTGTACTCTTTTCTACTCTGAGTGGTGTTCTATATATGGATTAAAAAGCAGCAACAACATCAACACAAAACCCAATCTTTAAATACTCAAAATTAGTTCCAGAAGAAAAGAGGCACCAACTTTTCTTTGTTTATTTATTCAATTTCCATGCAGCTCTCAACATGATCGCTGCCTTTCTTGTCACAAGGAGTGGTCCTTTGGACAAACATTGCAAAACTGCATTCTGTACAGTTTTCTGTCCCATCTTCTCCACATTTATTTATGAATTTATGTAATCTCAGCATGCACACATCTCTGTGCTGATTTTCACTCCTCAGCAGTTTGCAGGTAAAGTGGGCAATTATGCTTTTGTAACTTCTAAAGGCATTGTTTTGGGAGGGGATTAGATACTTCAGTATCTCAGAGTGAGGTCATGTCGATTCTAGGGGTGTGCAGAATGGGTCTGCTCCTCCCTGAAATTTGGGGCAGAGCCCTGATGAGGCGCTACTCCTCTGCAATTTTCAGAGGGGCTTCCTCTTCCTGCACCATCGGTTTACCCATCGGAAAATCGCTCCATTTTCGGGTAACCGTGATATTATCGGCAATGGGAATTAACAAAAATGCTGACATCTCTGTCATTTTTAAAGATAAAGAGATGACACTTGGCGCCCTGGAGGCTCTTAAGTAGGGCTTTAGCCATGCCAAGTTTGGAGATCACTTCAGCGCTTGATGTTTAGGATTTTTTTTTATCCCTTTCAAACCATTCCACCACACATTTCAGATGCACATCAACTCTTCTCAAGAGAGCTTGCGGCAGTTTCAGAAACTGGAAACCTCCTACAAAAGTCGAAGTCCCCTATCTCCACGTGTGAAACAAGAACACAAACGCGCACACACAAAGGGGAGTGTGGGGTGGCACTACAAGAAGAAGTGAATAAATGCAGACAGACACACAGAGAGAAAAGAAAACCCAGCAAAGAAAGCTGGCTCTGGCCGAGTTGGGAGAGGGAGAGGGGTTTCTTCTAGTTTCCTCCCTGCCCAAAATTAGGTGCACCCTTTTCTCTGGTGCTGCTGGTCCTTCTGAAGTGCAGGAGAAGAAGTTGGGTGTGGGTGGTTTTGAGGCTCCATCCACACCCTCTCCTGCAAGATGCAAGTCCAGCACCTGGGATATTTATTTCTTTGGTGGCTGAGGATCCTAGGTATGCAAGATCTTGAGGGACTGCACCCACTTCAAGCCAGCAATCATCTCAAGCTCCCAGCAGCAGCAGCAGCAGCAGTGCTGTGGGCAAGGCTCCTGCCCCCACCCCGCCCATAGGCAGGCCATGCTGGACTAGTGGAGCTTGGGCAGAAGGGGCTTAAAAATGCTCCCAGATAGAAAAGTGTTAGAGAAAGCTGATGGAACGTTCCCATTTCCATGACGTTCACTCAGCCGCATTGTGAAAGAGCGCCTTGGGCTCTTTCTGTTATTATTTGCAATCCCTCCCTCTAAGCAACAAGATTGGAGGGGGGACAGGGAGGAGACTGTGGCTATTGGTTAGCCACAGATGTCAATTTCAAAATTAACTCTCCCTCACCCCTCAGCGTCTTCCTAAAATGGAAGTGTTCAGTTAGTTGTCCATCATCAACATGAAACGAGCCCTCACATAGCCTAAACACCCTTCAGATACGGATCTCTTCAGAGCTCCAAATGATTGTCTAATTGCACCATAGGTTTCCGATGGTTTTTGAACTTCCCCCTAACTGCACCGTGACTTCAGAGGTCCATCAAAGGTCTGTTGGAACCCCCATTTTTTGGTGCAGAGCGCATACTCCTAGTTAATACCCCTTTGCTAGATTGTCTCTTGCCAGATTGTTCCTAGACCCACATGGCAAATTGACATCTTTATTGTTCTGGGTGGCAAGGATAATTTCATCCCACTCTTCCTTCCTCAAATTTCTGATTGATCAGGTATGAAGCCACGATACGATTCTCCTAGCCACTAGGCAAGGCAATGCAAAAGACTGTCAGCCGAGCAAGCGAGAACATAATGAATTGCCACATGAAAAATAGCCTTCTGTTCTCAGTCATTATAAATTGGTGGAAAGGCAAAATAATAATAATACATGTTGGCATATTAAAGAAAAAAGTGAATTAGTGATGACAGGATTTGACACACATATCTTGTTGTGTGCCTCGTTCATTTTGACTATAATTTGATTAATGTGGAATAATGTAATAGTTGTAGTAGATTTTTTTTTCAATTGTGTGGCCATAAGCCATAACAACATGGTTAATGTATAAAATGGGCATTGTCAGTTCTGGGATATCCAAGTAGCAAGGTGGAGCAGCCTTGTCCTGGCCTCTGCACAGTGGTTTAGTGGTTTCAAGAAGCCTGTGTCCGGTCCTAGCTAAGAATTTTAATTATTTTTTTAATTTATTTATTACATATTTATACTGCCCAACAGCCAAGGCTCTCTGAGCAGTTTACAATTAAAGACCAAATACAGAACCTTTTTTTCCCCCTGTTGAGCACCACATTTTCTCGAGGCCATGTGATGTTGGTTGGTGGATAGTTGAGAGCTCCATCACACCTACTTTTTCCCCCCTGGTATGCACCTGCAAATTTGATCTCCAATTCATTAGCGCGGCAAACACCAGTCCATTTCATGATCATCACTATACTGGGGGACTCTCTTTTCACTTCTTTGCTCTCCCATTATCGCGTCTGCCCCATCCCTTCCCATCTCCTTCCCCCTCCAGTTGATTGGTTCTTGTTGGGAGACAAACATGGGAGCGTCCGTCCCCCCCATTTCTGTGACTTTGCAGTCTAGCATTTTACCAATTCAACATTAAATTGGCTAGATGCCATTTCTGCAGGCTAGAAGAATGGGTTGGAGCAGCAAAAGCCCATTCATTCGACTCGGTGTGCTGGAGGAGGAGAACCACCCCACCCTCCTCTTTCATCAGTAAACACACATTCAAAGCACACGCCCCCAACAAAGGACATAGCGCGAGGTCGCCAATACACAGGGGCCGAAGGGCACTTTAATCCCACATGGAGGAAATAACCAGACTTTCCCTGCTCTAGGAAAACATGAGAAATGGAGGGGAAGAGGTGGGGTAACTGCAGGACAGGCATGGCGTCATGTGAGTACCGTGCTGCAAAAGAGCAAACCAGGCATGATGAGAGTGGGATAAAACGCTGGTGTGATGGAGCTCAGAGTAAAAAAAAAAGTGGGTGAGGCCACCCATTTTCTCTACCTTTCTGCCACCTCCTGCTCCCTCCCTGTTTTCCTGTTCCTTAACCACCCTGTGGGCTGCTGGGGAAGGAACAGATTGTTTTTGCCAGAGATCTGAACTGATTGCCCAGAGGGCTTTTGAAATTAAGCCAAGGGCTACAGGTTGCCCATCCCCTGGGCTAGAGGATTGGCCACTGCCTGCCAATTGAGCACGCACGCCATCAGAATTCTCTAGATTATTACTCTGGCAATTTGGGGGTCATTTACAGAATGATTAAGGGGAGGCTCCTTTACATAGTATTTATAATAGCAAAATGTGCTTTCTGCAAGACAAACTACACTTTAGAGGTAAGGCAGCATATAAATTAAATAAATAACTGTGTCATGTGGATATACTGTAGATTCATGAGCTTTAGTGTAAATTAGATGATGGGGGTGTGGAGGAGCTTCCATTCCTTTAATATTAGGATAATTTAAGCCATTGGATTGCTATCACTAATCTGCCTGATGATTACTTCAGTTCTCTTTCCCAGCATTTCTTTCCCTATCTCGTCAGGTTTTACTTTTTATCATTTGCCAATGAATAAGAGTCATCCCAAGGACAAGCAACTTTGCTCCACATTTCTGTTGCTCCTTCCAACGTTTCCTTCCTCTTCTTTGGAAATCTTATCAAGTGAACATAAGGACTTTGACATAGTGGGAAGTACAACAGAGCAAAAAAATAATCATAAAAAATCCCACTTGAAATTATTCTTTCTCAATGGCAAGTGATACAACTCGAACCATGCAGACATGGGTAGCAGCTTTGAAAATGTATTAGCTGATTGTTGTATTGTAACTAATGGATTATGAGCCTAGTCCAGTTCCCAGAAATCTATTGAGAGCCCTATTGATTGCATGGGCCCTGGTCAATTTTCCTTTATACCTGCCCTTGCCATGAGCAGTTGCTTTAGCTTGCTCTCTATGTAGCATCTGTTCTGTTTTTTAAAATCTTTTCTTCCACAGTTTGTTTCTACCAGCACATATTTTTGACACATGGTTTCATTCTGATAGTTGATAGCTAGTTTTAATTCATTGCCCCAGATTGAATGTTTTAAAAAATGAACACTCAAAAAGAGTGTAAAAATCTCTATTAATATTTTTAATATACATACTTTGCAGTTGTTACAAGAAACCCTGCTTGGCTTCCTATTTTATCACCCTCATCTAGTGTGGGCATGTATATGCAGAGTACAAAATACATATTTTTTTAAAAAAACATCCCAAAGAAGGGGAGCAACCTGCCCCCCAAAGAGCCCATTGAGGACTGAGTATGCACCAGGAGCCACAGAATGGTGAGTGTCATGGAAAGCCAGATATGGGACAGAGTGAAATGGCTTGCTTGGATCCTATACAGCTTATTGTATATCTTGCTGGAAAGGGGCATGGCTGCTTGGAACCCTGAACAGAAGCATTTGTGTTATGTTGTGGGTACTAGGGATGTGCACTGGATCGGACCCGATCCACGATCCGAGTCCGGTCCAGTGGGAAATCGGATAAATTATCCGATTTCCGATCCCGCAGCTGGATCGGCCGATCCAATCCGAACCGGTCCGAAAAGGCTCCGAACCGGTTCGGCGGATCGGCGGATCGGCGGGCGCCCACTGGCGCCCACCGCCGCTTCCATTGGCAGGCGCCAGCGGGCACCAGCCGATGAAAGTGGACAGCGGGGGGGGAGGAGGAGGGGGGCGCTTACCTTCCCGGCCCGGCCGCTCCCGTCCAGCGCCGGCGACTACTACTACCAGCAGGCTCCGCGGCCTGCTCTAGGGTGGCGCGCCGGGTGATGTCATCACCCGGCGCGCTACTCTAGAGCAGGCCGCGGAGCCCGCTGGTAGTAGCCGCCGGCCCCGGACGGGAGCAGACGGGCCGAGAAGGTAAGCAGGGGGTGCGTGGAGGGGAGGAGGGGGCGCACGGAGGGGGGGAGGGGGGCCCTTACCTTCCCAGCCCGGCCGCTCCCGTCCGGCGCCGGCGACTACTACCAGCAGGCTCTGCGGCCTACTCCAGGGTGGCGCGCCAGGTGATGTCATCACCCGGCGCGCTACTCGAGAGTAGGCCGCGGAGCCCGCTGGTAGTAGCCGCCGGCGCCGGACGGGAGCGGACGGGCCGAGAAGGTAAGCAGTGGCAGGGAAGGGGGCTTACCCCCCCCCGGAGCCGTCCGCTTCTATCCGCTGGCGCCCGCGGGCGCCAGCGGATGGAAGCGGACGGCCCCAGGGGGGGTAGGGAGCGCGGGGGAGGGGGCTTACCTGCCGGGGCCGTCCACAGCGGACGGCCCCGGGGGGGAGGGAGTTAGGCCCCCCCTCACCCACCCGCCGCCATTTTTTCCTCATAGACTTGCATTGCAATGCAAGTCTATGGGGAAAAAAATGGCGGCCGATCCAAAAATTTACGATTTTTGGGTCGGGATCGGACTCGATCCGGTCCGGGGGGCCCTCCGATTTTGTCCGAACCGGTCCGTGACAAAATTGGAGGTCCCGATCCGGGTCCCGATCCGATCCGGGGGGTCCGTGCACACCCCTAGTGGGTACACAGCACAACACTGTTGCAGGTCCTATGTTTCCTCTAACAGTAGACTCAAATGGTTGAGTTCCTATCAGATATTAAATGAAATAGTGCCACCCAAAAATAAAGTAGTGGTTTATACATACTTGAAGGACTTTCTAGTACACATAAACATATGTTTATAAATTAAAAGAAAAGACGATTAAAGGACCTGTGAGCTTCCAGGACTTATAGAACATTGATGGTAGTAGATCATATAGAAATAAGAAATTGAGGGGGCAGGTTAAGACTTAGCCAAATGTTCTCCAAATTCCTGAATTGGGGTGGAGGTTATGGTAGTAAAAAGGGAGAGCAAAATCACACTTTCTTTCTGGGTTTGGGAGGTGAATTTCAGGCACTTGTTCCTAATTCCTCCTTTAAAATTTTGATCCTTTTATATTCACCTTAAAACCCCTAGATGAGATGGAGATTATGGGAAACGAATTGTAAACTACTATATTCATTCATTAAAACATGCAGCGTATTAGGGGTAATAGATAAACTGTGATACACACATAAAACCATGGAATTCAGGTTTAGTTATGATGTTATGTTATAGCACCAGTTTCTCTGTTTCGTTTTGATTCTGAAATTGTTGAGGCTTGAGGCATGACCTGCTAAGGATGGGTTCACACAATTGTGTTCTTCACCATTGGGTGACTTTCTACAGGAATTACGGCCTTCCCAGTCAGATCACATTGTTTTATTTAGGAGAGAAATGGAAAGTGTTAAAGTTCCTTAATAGCTGGAAAGTACATGGCAGTCATATGACTGAATAGACAGAGAGCTATGGATTTGTAGAGAACGGCTAAACGGGAAGAATCTTTAGTTTCTCATTGGGTAACAACATGATCAAGGGAAGGACTCCCAGCTCTTCTAAGCTATAGATGTTTCAGAAATTCTGCTTATGTAGTGTAGGGGGATTTTTCAGGTGACTTTTATTTAAGGGACACTGAATACAGGCTGCAATCCCTGCATCAATGCGCCTCAAATTCCCCACTCTAGTAGGTGAAAAGGAGAATACGAAGTCAGACACTCAGAATGATTGATTTTATACCCATACTCACGAACTCAATGAAACTGTTACTGCTTTAAAACATTTATTAAAACAATTTAAAGAAGTTAAAATTAAACAAACACACGGACCTCTCAATTCAGCCAGGCAAATTAAAGATTAAAAGAATATACTCACAAGTCTGGCAGATTTCTTAAGAACATAGACAAACATAGACAAACATACCCCCAACGACAACACTCATACATACTCTGTGAAGGAATTCTTCTCCACAGAGGGACTTCCATTTCTCCCAGGCAACCAAGGAGTCACTGAGGCCTACATGTTAGGCTCAGAGCAACATCCTGGATGTCATGACTGAGGGAAAGGAAAGACATCGTGGTTCCTATTACCTAGATTTAAATAAACTTTCCAAAGACAAAGACCTCCCTCTTTTCATATATTAATTTATTCTGAAATGGCCAAACTGATTGGTCCATGACATAATTTAGACTATCCTTCTTCCCAAAATATACCCTCCTCCTCTGACGTAGATGTTTGTGACAATGAAAGGTCAAATTCCCTTTTCTTTGTGGTCAACTGTCTGGTTTACTTCTCCGTTCTCATGGACACGGGAATTTTCTAACCACAACTTCACCTGTTCTCAACCTTTGACCTTTCAATTAGTTCCCTTAAAAGGAATATATAAGGTTGATATAAGTCACAAATTTATATGACTAGTATCTTTACATAATACCACATCACACGTCTTTCATGAGTCACAAGTCCTTAAGCAACATAGTTGGTACAAGTCTTATGAGTAGCATCTTTGAGCAACTTCAAATCATATTTCCCAGTTATTCTCTTATCAGATCCCATCTAAAATGAAGCATCCAACCCCTGTTATCAGTGTTCTATGTGTGTTTGCCTTCTTGCCCCGTCACCCCAGCATTCAATAACCTCCCCCATGCCCCCCAGTGCCACCCCCTGTGCCCCAGCACTATAATAATAACAGAAAAGCAAACAATAAAAAGTTCCTACAGTAGGAGTAAATCCCATATGTGTGATGGATGAATGGGCATCACTGTGGTGAAATCCCCTCTTCATCAAAACCATTAAAACTGCAGGAACCCTGCATTCTTGATCAGATACAAAAGAGGGCAGGGCTCCTGCAGCTTTAACTGCTGTGATGAAGAGGGGCACTCACAGATTTTTGTGGGTCCCTCTCACGACGTTGTCTGCATCCTGCATGCCCCCCACCCCTTCTAGCCTTCTTTGCGTGACAAAAAAAGACCCCGGTAAATCTGAATCAGTTGCGGAGCGAAGGACGAGAAATAATGAGGCGACACAAGAATTGGGATATAAACAAGGGCCACTTTATTTTACAGATAACAAAGGGGGGAGGTAATCCTAAGCGGGCATTTTAGCATGGCCAGCCAGGCCATTGAAGGGGTCGGGCAAGACATCCACAGCCCGGGAAGTGGCGCCTGCGCTTTCGCCACCCCCCGAGCTTCCCCAATCTGAGGTGGGGGGCCTTCCGGTGTCGTCTCCACTCACGCCGCAGGGCTCTGAGTAGACAAGAAGGGTTGGCCCCAAAGGTAAGCCTTATCCCCCCAACTGATGCCGCAGGGCTCTCAGTGGTTGGCCCTCAGGCGTTACCCATCACCTAACAGTGCCTGTGAATGCTCACCATTAAAAAACATAAAAAATGCCCGCTCCTACCGCCCAACATAGTGACCAAATAGCCAATTAACCTAATTAACACCCATCCTGCTTTTGCAGTGTGAAGTAGGCGAAAAAACTCACAACCAAGTTAGATTGTGAGCAAAAAATTCCTACTTGGCCTCAAAAGTGACGACCAGCGAACCCACACTGACAACAGGGGAGGGCGGGAGGGAGCTGCAGAACAAACTGTGGAGGTGAGGAGGGGTCCCTGGACTTAAATAGCTGTAGACCCCTCCCATCTCCAGTGGCACCACCTTGGCCCAGCAAATAGTGGGCCTAAACGTCACCTCTCCCCATCCTCGCCCGCAACCACCTCTCCCCACCCAGCAAGCCGGGTAAGGAAAGGCCATTGCGGAGCGAAGGATGAGAAATAATGAGGCGACACAAGAATTGGGATATAAACAAGGGCCACTTTATTTTACAGATAACAAAGGGGGGAGGTAATCCTAAGCGGGCATTTTAGTAGAATCTAATTCTACGCCTAGAAATTTAAGAATGGCTGATGGGCCTTCGGTTTTCTCGTGTGCCAATGGCACCCCGAGCTCCTCGCATAAAGCTTGAAACTCGCCCATCAGGCGCCCGCAATGTGGGCTGCCGGCGGGCCCCGAGAACAGGAAGTCATCAAGATAGTGAATGATATCCCGCGCTCCCGCCCTAAACACAAGGGCCCATTTCAAAAATGTGCTGAACTTTTTGAACATTGCGCAAGAGATGGAACATCCCATTGGCAAGGCACGATCTATATAGAATTTCTCTTGGAAACAAAAACCTAATAAATTGAAATCCTTAGGGTGAATAGGCAAAATGCAAAAGGCTGCTTTTATATCGCATTTGCCCATTAAAGCCCCAGGACCATTATTCCTTACCATACGTACAGCGGAATCAAATGATGCATACCTGACGGAACTTAGTTGTTCCGGGATAGCATCATTTACGGAAGCCCCTTTTGGGAAAGACAGGTTGTGAATCAACCTGTATTCCCCAGGCGCTTTCTTAGGCACTATTCCTAGAGGCGATACCCACAAATGGGGGATTGGGGGGTCTTCAAAAGGCCCCAACACCCTTCCTGCCATGACTTCTTTGCCAATTTTCTCCTTTGCAATGTCCTCAAACTGATTGATGGATTTCTGATTTTTGGCCAGTGAACTGCACCTAACGCCCTGAAAAGGAATGCAAAATCCTTCCCTAAAGCCAGTACTAATGTATGATGCTTCACGCCGATTGGGGTAAAGCACTAACAACTTATTCAGGGGCTCAAGGTTGACCGGACTGGGCCCCTTTGGCAGGAGGTTGTTGTCCCCCGGTACGCCTGGCGCCCTGTCCGTCCCTAACGGGCCATTTTCCAGTCTTATTTTTGAAACAATTAATTGCGGCATGACGGCCTGCACAGGTTTGGCAGTCGTGTCTGAATTTACAAGGGTTGCGTGAGCAAATCCCTTTGTTAAAATCCCAACAGAGTGAGCGGTGTTGAACCGCCTGGCCTACGTACCCTCGGGAGGTGGATGCAGGCTGTTGTTTAGCCAAAATGTGGCCACTGTCTGCCCTGTCGCCAAATCCTGGTTGGGCCGGCGTCATGAACTGCAGCCACAGGTCATTATCCTTTAAATCCCAGCGAAGGGTGTGATCAAAGGCCGCTCTACGGCGAAATGATTCATCGTAAGCCAACCAGGCTCCGCCCTCATATTCTGAGTAAGCTCGATAAATCATATCGAGGTATTTAGCCAGAATAACTCCTTTTCCTGGGAAACACTGGAGCACGACCCCCATGTAGATAAGAAATCCAGGAAGCCAATTGGCCCATGTACGGGCCACTTTCTTCCTTTTGATCCTTTCCTCTTCCTTTTCCATCCCCTTTTCTTTTTCGGAGCTCTCTTGTTCCCGAAAAAGCAGTGAAAATATGTCCACATACTCTCCCTTGCAGATTTTTTCTCTTGTTGCGGGCGACAAATGATATCCCAATGGAGCAGATGTGCTTCCAGTTGGGATAGAATCGAATGTAGCGCCAGCATAAGGATCCCTAGTCCCCAGTGTGGTCCCTACTCCAGCTGCACCTGCAGGTCCCAGCCAGACATTGGCACAAGCACCCATAGCCTCAGTAACCGGGGCTGATTGAGGTTGGCCTTCCGGGGGAACGTTCCCTACCGCATTTGGCTGTTGATATGCCGCAGTCCCAGCAGCCACGTTGCTGGCTTGCTGTGCATTAAGAACTGTGGCCGAAGCAATTGAAGGATAAGGTGGAACGGTGCTGGCTTGCTGCGTATTAACAACTGTGGCCGGAGCGGTAAAAGGAAGAGGTGGAGCAATAGGTTGTGCCATGCTTCCCATTTGCGATCCCGCACCTGGAAACCATGGCATGAAACCCCACTGTGCCGGCAAAGACCCCGGTGCGTGATGTGATGGTGAGATGTACTGCGTCGGCTGCTCACCTTGTAAGGTGTGACTGATTCCCTGCACCGGGTTGAGATGTTGAAGAGAAGGCTCAGCAGGCGAATTTGCGGGTACTTCTACAATGGACGGGGTGGGTGTTCTGATGCTTGCTTCTGCACCCAACGCCTTCCTGGTCGCTCCGCTCGAGGAGTCTTCAACTACCTTTAACCGAGCTGAAAGAGCATCCCATAAATCATCCTGCCTCTTTTTACGTGTCTGTCTGCGCCCAGCCACAGTATGCGGAGGAATCGGCACTGGAGGGGAAGTGATGCCCTTTTCTTTTTCTAATGTCTGTAATCTAGCCACAATACTAGATACCTGAGGATCTAATTCTTCCTCTGAGGAAGAATTGTCAATGGGCCTGCTCCGTTTAGCGGATTGTGCAGGAGCCTTTCCTTTTCCTTTACCACCCCCCACACCTTTTTTAGGAAGCATACTGTAAAGGCGGATGAAGCAAAATATCCCCCGTTACCACACTACACTTGAATTAGGGCTAGGATTTAATAATAGAAAGGAAATGACTAATAATTAATAACCAGAGGAATATGCTGCACTGTGACGGGATGAATGAATAGCGATATTGTCACGTGCCAAACAGGCGCCTCAAACGCCAAGGATTAACCCAGGATTACACACGAGACCCACCTTATGCCAGCAATTACACCTATAAATGCACTAATGCTGCGCTAAATGTACAAATGGGCAGATGGATAAAGCCTGCCCACTTGAGTGGAATAACAAAACAACGGCTATAACGCCAGTTAACAATTAACGGGGGGTGGGGGGGTGGGCAAGGCCACCAAGTACTTCCTAACCCTACTTGCCAATGGCAGGGATAGAACCCAGGACCCTTCTTACACAAGCCAACTGCCCAACCAATGAGCCATAAACACTTTAACTAAAGAGGGCCAAAGAATTAGATTTTACCTGCCTGAGTGCGCTATCAAGGGGGGGGGGCAAAGCCACCAACCCAAACCCTACACCGCCTAAAAACCTCCCAGCAAATAATTGGGGCTCCAGGCAAGCCTGCACAGGACGCCCGCCAAATCTCCCCCCCAAAACACCCGTAACCTGACTGGCCCCAGCGGCCGTGAAGCTGCGTCCTGTCCTCCCGTTGCTCAGCACGACTCCCCCGTCGCCAGGTACTTGCTGCCTGGATCTCCTTGAAGCTTCTTCGTGGGGTTATGGCTGGCCTTACCCGGCTGTGCAGTTCTGCCTCAGCCGATTCCCAGCCCCCACAGCCTTCAGCTGGGCTCCAACCGCAGCTGCGGTGCCTTCAAGACGTCCCTCGCCTCCCCGCGCTGCAGAGCGTGCAGCAGGGAACAGCGAGGGGCGAACCTAGTCGTTCGCCCTGCCGCTGGATCTTCTGTTGCAGGGGCGGTCCTTCCTGCCGACTCTTCCGCCCGCGCTGCAGCTTCTGCCGCCGGCTGCAGCCGAGCCTTGCCGCTCGCCCCGCCGCTGGATCGTCCGTTGCGGGTCAGCCCCCTTCCGCTGGCTTCTTCGCCATTGCTGCGGCTCCCGCCGCCGGTTATGGCTGGGGCTGAGCCTAGCTGCTCGCCCCGCTGCCGGCCGATGACGAGCCGCTTCTTCTTTGCTTCTGCCCTGCTGAGGGGGCTCTTCTTCCAACGCCGCCTTCCCGCCGCTTCTGCTGCTGCTGCTTCTGCTGCTGCTGCTGCTGCTGCTGCCGCTCCTGCTTCGTTCCGCTAGCTGCGGAACAAACTGTGGAGGTGAGGAGGGGTCCCTGGACTTAAATAGCTGTAGACCCCTCCCATCTCCAGTGGCACCACCTTGTCCCAGCAAATAGTGGGCCTAAACGTCACCTCTCCCCATCCTCGCCCGCAACCACCTCTCCCCACCCAGCGAGCCGGGTAAAGAAAGGCCATTTTGAGACAGAACTTGCCGCTATCTCCTGCTGTGTGCAGGAGAAGCAGCATGATCAAAATACCCCACTGACTGTGCCATGTGCATGTTGTTTACTTCCTCTTTTGAAAGAGGAAGTAATGAGGGACAAATGTGTGGGTGGAGAAGCGACGGTAAGGTAATGTGATTGTCCCCTATGTGATAACACTCAGTGTCTGATAAAGCAAACAAACCCACCTAGGATTATAGGTAAGCAATCTCTGTTTTCCCCATTTCTTGTTTAGATAGGCCCTTTTTGGACATAACAGCAGCGTCCTGTAGCAATTCGTGAGTCATTTAATTAACCCACAAATTACGGGGTTGCAAGCCGCCTCCAGTTTTCTGCAGCAACCTATGAATGTGGGTTGTTACTGGCTTAAACAACTCCAAATTCACTCAAGAACAAGTAATAGGTTAACTTGGGGTTAGTTAGCCCATGAATTGCTGCCAGATGCTGGTGTTAGATCCAAACAGGGTAATAGTATGATAGCTATACTCATGCATGATTTTACACTCCACCATTTTTTTCCCTTGATGTTATTTTTGATGACAAATGCATCCCTGTACAAATGCAGCTTCTTCCCCATGTGAGAAACGGAACTGGAGCTAGTTAGCTTCCATTTGCTATCGCTGAAGCCATCACTTTTTGGCAAGTGCAAAGTTTAAACAATGTATCTGGAAAAACACAGATTAACCTTATCAATGGAGGAGGGCTTGCTCGTTTGTTCATTTCCGCGCAATTGCATATGCACATACATGCTTATTTCAGCCTAATGGGATGGCAATGTACTACCTGTCATCTCCTCAGGAAGAGATGCATTCACAACACTGTTGAAGCAAGCCGCCAAAATTTACAACGGTGACAACTAAAACACACTTTTGATTAAATCTTCCCTGTGAAAAATGCTCTGCTGACACTTGGAATGGGGGGGGGGGGTAATTTATTTATGTTGCAAAAGGATTGAATAACAGGTTGCTCTAACTGGCTTTGCTATTTCAAATGCCAACTGTCATTGCTGGAGCTAAGGATGAGGTTAAAAGATGAAGGAGAACAAAATGGTACTCCTGGGCAGGTTCTACTCTACTGCTTTAAAACGGTTTAAAACGGTTTTGACAACTGTTGGGGCCCAGGACACACTCAGTTTTCAAAATGGTTTCAAAGTGTTTTATCCTGCTTGGTGTAGATCTGGCCCTGATTTACATAATACTTGTGTCTCCTTGATCAAGCTAAGAAGCTTTTATACATTTCTTAAAGTCCTGTAATAAAATGAAAAAAAAAGTATTAATATGATCACCAACAACAACCCCCACGTACACACCAAGGAAACTATTGATACCATGATAAACAAGTAGAGTTGACCAAAAGACAGGGACAAACTACCTGAAAAAGTGTCTGGAATGGCTTGCCAGAGGAGATTCGTCAATTTAACACTCTATCTGAGTTTAAGGCAACTATAAAAACTAGTCTGTTCCAGCAGGCCTACCCAGATGAACTTTAAACCAAGAATTTTAAAATATGTTGATTGTTTTATATGCTCTTTTAATTAATTTATGTATTTGATTTATGTTGTTATTGTACTAATGTTGTTCCCCGCCTCGATCCAAAGGGAGAAGCGGGTAAGAATTATTATTATTATTATTATTATTATTATTATTACCAGGGGTGGGCATCTTCAGGGTAGGGTGACCAGATAAAATCCAGGTCAGGGCTCATGTAACTTTAACAGTTGTAGAGAAAAGGGAATTTCAGCCAGTGTCATTTGTATGCAATTAGTTCCTGGTGAAATTCCCTCTTCATCACAACAGTTAAAGTTGCAGGCACTATACCAGAGTGACCATATACAAAAGAAGGCAGGGCCCCTGCACCTTTAACTGTTGTGATGAAGAGGGAATATCACCAGGAACTAATTGCATAAAAATGACACTGGCTGAAATTCCCTTTTCTCTACAACAGTTAAAATTACATGAGCCCTGACCTGGATTTTATCTGGTCACCATACTTCAGGGCCTCAGGGGGCCACTTCATTTATTTATTAATTAATTTGATTTGATTTGAATAAATTTGATTTTGGCCTCAAAATGGATGTCAGTGGCAAACCACTGAAATAGAGGTAAACTATACAGATTTAATTTCTTCTAAAACTAAATTTGTCAATTTTACCCTTCTGTAGGTTTTTTTCTACTCTTCTATAGTGGCTAAGGTGACCATATGAAAAGGAGGACAGGACTCCTGTATCTTTAACAGTTGTATTGAAAGGAGAATTTCAGCAGGTGTCATTTGTATGCATGCAGCATCTGGTGAAATTCCCTCTTCACAGCAGTTACAGCTGCAGGAGCCCTGCCCTCTTTTGTAACTGGTCAAGAATGCAGGGCTCCTGCAGTTTTAATGGTTTTGATGAAGAGGGGATTTCACCACAATTCCCTCTTCATCATTTACTGCAGCATATTTCGGTGGTGCATCAGTGGCCACGCCAGGGGTGGTGGTTGAGGTAGCTGCATGTAACTTACCCCTGAATGGAGAACATCTATGTGTGAAACAGCCCACAGGCTTAATCCTTCTAAGCTCGCTGAAGTCTTCCAATAACTAATAGTGGTGTAAGAATCAAGAACAGCCTGTGCACAAAGGCTCTTCATTAGAAGGAGGGGGTAAGTGGAATTAGGTTGGCATTCTAGAAGAAAAAGTTGCAGCCTTGATCAACGGGGGGAGGGGGAGGTGGAACTCTGTTACCAGTCACGGATCTATTGTCCTTTCTTTCTCCTCACCCGTATCTCCCAACAATGCCAGGTTAATCAGAGCTTTGGGCCAGACTCAAGCGCTGTGATGCAAAGGACACCCTTAAAACTGCAGGGCATCTGTGTGTCTGTGACACTTGGACTCTCTCTCCCTCCGTCACCCCCAGCCCTCTCTAGATGTGTCTGCGTGTCTGTCCCTGAGGTGAATATTAAGGCAAGCTGTTTATTTTTCAGATTCCTTCTCCACACCATGGTGATCAGTCCACCCCCCCCCCCCAAAAAAAAACCCTTAATGCACCATCCTAATTGTGCTCAAATAGGGCATATTTTTTCTGTGTCTGAAGTAGACTTCCTAAATGAAGTGAGAATAGTTTTTGTGCAACAAACGTAAATCTCAGTTTCCACAGAAACATCACCACAAGGCTATTGCTGCCCTGTCTTACCTATTTTACCTTAGCTTAATTTGAGTCAGATGTTACCACTTTTCATGTATCATCATTTTTTCAATGCCAAGGCTCATCTGTGGGAAATGTTTATCAAAGAAAACAACATACAGGAGGCAGTGGTTGGCAATATTATACAAGAACATAGGTGAATGCACGCAACCACCTGAATAAACAATAGGACCAGCAATACTAAGTTTAACAATATCTATATCTGTGTATTTGTGCAGTTTATACCAACTTCAAATATTTCAAGCTAACTAATTTTTTCCCCACAATTCATACTTCAGAATGCCACACAAAGTTGACTAACTCCACAATTCAAACACCATAGTATACTAGTCACAAATACAGTGCACAAATAATATTTCAAAGATATTTTAATGAATCTGTAATATTTTCTTCCATTTGTGAATAATTCTTTCCATGCTCTAGTAACCTCCAAGTTAGATTGCTGCAATGCACTCTACGTGGGGCTGCGTTTGAAGACAGTTCAGAAGCTGCAGCTTGTGCAAAATGAGGCAGCCAGATTAATAATGGGGACCAGAAGGTTCGAACATATAAGACCAACTCTGGCCTGCTTACATTGGCTGCCTGTAAATGTCTGAGCCTGATTCAAGGTACTGGTTTTAACCTATAAAGTCTTATACAGCTTGGGATCACAATACCTGATGGAATGCCTATCCCGACATGAACCTACCCGTACACTACGTTCAACATCTAAGGCCCTTCTCCAGGTGCCTACTTCGAGGGAAGTTCAGAGGATGGCAACAAGGGAGAGCGTCTTCTCTCTGGTGGCCCCCCAATTATGGAACAATCTCCCCGATGAGGCCCGCCTGGCACCAACATTGATATCCTTTTGGCGCCAGGTTAAAACTTTTCTCTATTTCCAGGCATTTAGCAATATGTGATGAGCTTCACTGATCCTAGATCTGTTTTTAAAGTTGTTTATAGTTGTTTTAAATGTATATGTCTATGTATGTTTTTTACAGTTTTAAATTTTGTATATTCTTTTTAAGTGTTTTAATCTTATGCAAACTGCCCACAGAACTTCGGCTATGGGGCGGTATAGAAATGTATAATAATAATAATAATAATAATAATAATAATGAAAAGCCCTTTGAGAAGAAAAATGGAAGAGGGAGGTGTTGTGTGGTGTCATGTGGAAGCCGTGAAAGGAGAAGAATTGTGAACTACTACACATAGCACTGAAGAAAAGGTACTGTTAAGTTGGTTGCATTTTTGGAGAATGATTACTTTGGTACAGGGGGCATCTGCAATATTATTGACAATTAACTCCCCCACCCCATCACACAAAGCGGTTACTTTTCGCAGTGAGTGAAAATGTTCACCAAAAGTACCCCAACCTCAAGGTTGCCCGAAATAGCTTTGCAGAGAAAAGGGTCTTATTTCCCCCACTTTTCAGTCATATACCGATGAATGCAACATTTGCCAACTCTACGGTGCCATAGGAAAAGGAGGACAAGGCTCCTGTATCTTTAACAGTTGCACAGAAAAGGGAATTTCAACTGCTGTCTTTTGTATGCATGCAGCACCTGGTGAAATTCCCTCTTCACCACAACAGTTAAAGCTGCGATTGTTGGCATTCACTATTATTGCTATAATTCTTTTTGCTCATTTTCCATTTCTGCATCGGAGTTGTCAACTGCGGGGCTAGCCAGCACCTCTCAGGGGACCAAAATTGGCCCAGAGGCCATCAGTGGCTGATCCTTTCTGTTTCAAATCAGCTTCTCCATGAGCCCCTGCCAAAGGAAGTGAGGCAAGTGTAGGGTGACCAGATAAAATCCAGATCAGGGCTCATGTAACTTTAACAGTTGTAGAGAAAAGGGAATTTCAGCCAGTGTCATTTGTATGCAGTTAGTTCCTGGTGAAATTCCCTCTTCATCACAACTGTTAAAGTTGCAGGGGCCCTGCCTTCTTTTGTATATGGTCACTCTAGTATAGTGCCTGCACCTTTAACTGTTATGATGAAGAGGGAATATCACCAGGAACTAATTGCATACAAATGACACCGGCTGAAATTCCCTTTTCTCTACAACTGTTAAAGTTACATGAACCCTGACCTGGATTTTATCTGGTCACCCTAGGCAGGTGGCTACCAGGAGGAAATCCTTCTCTGCTGTGGCACCCCAGCATCTAAAAGAGTGAAATGAGCTCCTAAGAGAGGTTCGCCTGGCACCTACATTATACTCTTCTAGACGCCAGGTGAAGACCCTTTTATTTTCCCAGTATTTTAACAGTTCATCAGCTTAATTTTTAACTCTGCTGTTTAAATTTGTATTTTAAATCTGTATTAATTTCTGCATGGCTGCTTGGTTTTATCCTGATTGTGCTTTTATATTGCATTTTATATTATGTTTTTATACTGTTTATATTTCGAATGGTTTTCATGGTTTTAATTTTTGTAAACCGCGCAGAGAGCTTTGGCTATTGGGCAGTATAGAAATGCAATAAATAAATAAATACATTTTCAAAATAGAGTATTCCTTAACTCCTGCAACTTCTAGTCCTTTACAGCAAAACATACACACATACACAGACCAACCCCCTGCAGTGTGACTATCACTTTAAGAGGCTGTTTCCACCTTACGCTACAGAGAGAAATTGTGCGGGGTCTGTTGCCTTAATGAAACAGAGGCAGAATGGGGATTGCTAGCAAAGTCTGTTATTTCTGGAGGAATTTACATGGCTAACTCTGTCTGTGGAGAATTTACAAAACTCAGGGGCTGTTTAATTCCCAGTTTCAGGTAAATGGAGGGAAACGATCTCTGGACAGTTCAGGTATGTCTGTATGACTGATGCAACGCAGAGTCATGGGAGGCATGGAAAGTATGGCATGTGTCTCTGTGTCCTTGAGGAAAGCTGGTTGCAATTTGTGCCTTGCCGAAAACAGGAGCAAGGTTTCCAGATGTGCGTTGTGGGGTGGGTGCCCAGCACAACTTACTAAGTAGGAGCTGTGTTGGGATGTGGTGTATATTTGATGCGCTCAGTATATATTTGAGATTGATTGAACCATTCAAAAGATACATCAATTCCTTACACTTTTGTTTTATCACATATGCTTATGTGTCTGTTTTTTCCATGCTGATGGTGAATAGCTTTACAGGAAAAAAGGATAACTTTATCTACCACAAACAGGTTAAAAAAAACGTTTAAAAATTGTTTGCATTCCTGCCATTTCTGCCTTTCCTTGAAGCAGCGTATGTGGACTTGTTTTTCAATTTTATCCTCGCAACTATTTCATCCTGTGTTCTATGGGCTGGTTGCGTGAGAACATGCAGTGAGCTTTGTGACTGAATGAGGATTTGAACTCGAGTTCTCCTACTCCAGGTCCAGCAGTGCAGTCCTATAATGTTTACTCAAAAGTAAGCATTGCTGTGTTCAGTTAGACTTACTCACTGGCAGATGTGTTCAGGATTTCAGTTCAAATCTCACTATTTACTGTACCACACTGGGTTTCCCATACGAACAGCCTGATCCTGTACATGTATATGAAAGGATACATGCCACTGAATTCCATGGGGATTACAGTTTTAATCCCAGACTATGGCGTTTCTTCATCACTGTTGCCTTCATCACCATCAATTTGTGAAGAATGTAAAATTGCCAGCATCTCAAAACAAAGGTAAGATTTTATTTATAGAACATCATCAGACCGGGAGGGGGGGATCACGTTTCCTTACCTTCGCTTCCCACCCCACACACTTCTGTCCTACAAGATTTCCTCTTTCTTTACACGGCGAAGAAAGAGGGAGTAAACAATGACCACGTGGCCCATTCAGTGGGCATTTTTAATCCTGCTGTTTCTCCTGCACGCAGCAGAAAATGGTGGGGACGTTTCGCTACAGTCCAAAAAGCCGGATTTTCCTGGTCTTATTTTGCGACGGGAAAATGAGCAGAAGGGGTGGGAGATGCACAGGAGGTGGACGGCATCATCAAAAGTAACTGTGAAAAAACGGGAGTGCCCAGTAACGAGTGTGGGATAAAACACTCCTCTGATGACACGCATCTTGCCTTATTACCATTGCTTCTCTAGCAGCTGCAGTGACAGAGAACTGGGGACTTTTTGTGCAGTTCAGGCCATAATGAATTCAGGCTCCCACTTACCCAGGAGTGAGTAAGTCTCACTGAAGTCAATGGGGTTTACTTCTGAGTAAACACGGATTGCATTGCACTGACAGCATGAAAGGACAAGAAAGGCACATTATATAGGGTGACCATATGAAAAGGAGGACAGGGCTCCTGTATCTTTAACACTTGTACAGAAAAGGGAATTTCAGCAGGTGTCATGAGTATGCATGCAGCACCTGGTGAAATTCCCTCTTCATCACAACAGTTAAAGCTGCATGTTCTTCAGTACCCTCTTTTGTATCTGGTCAAGAGGGCTCCTGCAGGTTTAACTGTTGTGATGAAGAGGGTATTTTACCAGGTGCTGTATGCATACGGCCCCCTCCACAAGGATGCGCTTTTGCGCCTGGTTCGGGGATTATGCGCATTTTCGCGGAGGCGCATTTACGCCTAATCCCTCTGCACGGGAGGCGGCGAGAGGCGGCGAAGCGCATTAATTGATGTCCAAAAAGCGCTTTAGAAGACGTTAATGCGCATAATCGCTTGTTCACACTGCGAAAATGCGCTTTAACGGCCGGAGAAAAATAAAAGTCGCTATTTAACGCGCATTCGAAAATGCGCATTATCGGGGAGATAACGCGCCTGTACGCCTGTTTTGCGCTCCGCTGGTGTGGAGGTAAAATTTATAATGAGCCTTCAAGGCTCATTAAACGTCTCGTGTGGAGGAGGCCTACAAATGACACCTGCTGAAGTTCCCTTTTCCTTACAACTGTTAAAGATGCAGGAGCCCTATCCTCCTTTTCATATGGTCACCCTACATTATAGGACAGAGCAGGCTGTCTGTAGACTTTTCTGGCCAGTGCTTACATTTGCTAGAGGGACACTTTGAAAATGGGATGGGGAAGTTAAAGACCACAACACCAAACTTGAATTCAAACATGGACTGCCAGCAAGTCCCATTTCTAGGATGGTACTTTTTCATATTCCATTTTTGTCTCTGCATTGACAACAGAAGGGCCAACTAGCCCATCATAGGGGAACCTGATTTTGTCCTGGAGCGCACCCGTTCCTGGTCTTCAATATAAACAATTATCTGCAAGCCACTTGAGGTCATTGTGGGCTGTCAGCTCATAGCACTCACTTTGTGGCACCTGATCCCTTGTTTGGCTTCTCAGACCTGTCCTGTTTTGGCTTCTAGGGAAAATGGCAACAACAAAAAAAAAAACCCAACCCCCCAAAATGTCCATAGAGATTGATTGATTGCTATAGGGCAATTTGTTTACTCTTCCTGATGTTTTCTTCAGGCTTATCATTAATACAGGGATAGACAGAAGGTAGATCTCCAGGTGTTTGGGACTTCGACTCCCATAAACCCTTGCCAGTATGGCCAATCGTCAGGAATGCTGGGAGTTGAAGTGTAAACCATCTGGAATCTACCTTACTACTGGCCACTTTTGAATGTTCTCGAGTCCTTTTGACGACGACGTCCACCTCCCATGCGTCTCCCACTCCTTCTGCTCTTTTCCCCCCAACAAAAACAGACTTGGAAAATCTGATATTTTTTAATTGAAGTGAAACTTGCCGCCATTTCCTGCTATGTGCAGAAAAAGCAGTGCAATAAAAACACCCACTGAACGGGCCACGTGGCCGTCGCTTGCTTCCTCTTTCTTCCGCATGTGAAGAAAGAAGAAGCTGCTCATCTCTATTGTGGGACAGAAAAGCGACGGTAGGGAAACACAACTATTTATTATTGTCCCTATAGATATGATTGTGGTTTGCCTTGGAAGCCTGTTACGGACAGGATTTAAAATCTAACACATCCGTCAACAAAGTAATAGAATTAAATATGTACATAGCCAATTTAAAGTGTTTGTTTGCAGTGATTTTTTTGGTAGTGTACTTTAAAGCTCTACCTTGTCAGCAAAAATTCCCTTCCTTTTAAGTGGACACTTGAGCCAATTCTCATATTTTAAAGAGGTTTTTAAAAAGCATCCATCTAAAATCCCTCACGGCACTGAGTGGATGGAGCAATACTGACATCCTTTGGCTTACTCTTAGGGGAGTGTTTGCAGCATCTCCCCCCCCCCCCCACAAGTATTCCGAAGTCTATGCAATCCTTTTCCCTCCCTAGCAGTCGGAGGCTTGGGTTTCAGTATGACCCAAGAGGGATTGTGCGGAGTCCAATTTCTTGCATTAGGGAGCATCAACTGTTACAGATTTCCATCTGCAGAATGGAAAGCTACAGGGCAGTGATCACAGGAATGTCACCAACACACCTGTGATGCCAGAGATCAGCTGGAACAGAAATGCTGGGCCCAAAGGAGACCCCAATACAATAATTGGGGGTTGGCCTTTGTTTTGCACAGGTCACCGGCCGGAAGGAGTCCAGTTCCGATCAGTTTCTTAAAACCCGTTTCGCTTCCCCTTCTGTTACTGTAAGAGAGCCGAGTCTGAGGAGCAGATGGATTCTGGCTCTAATGGACCGGGCAGAAAACGCAAAGGCAATTCCTTTGGCATCACCTCGGAAAGGGCTGCAATTTAATTTGTCACCCTGGCAATAGATGGGGGGGCGAATGGGGGGGGGAGGTCCGCGGAGAGGCTTGCTTTGACATGAGAAGTGCTGCAGTCCATCAGTGAGGAGGGAGGGGATTTAGCCATGCCACGAAGAAAGAGCAAACCAGAAGACGTAGAAGATGGGAGAGAAAAGGCTGGGAACTTGGTGGCGGTATGATGGTTGTGTGCATCATTACGGCAAACGGCATAGATGAGGCTGATTACCTTGGGCTTGAAACAGAGAGCCATTCTGTCAGGAGGAGGAGGAGGAGGAGGAGGAGGAGATCTTCCACGGAAAGCCCTCCTTTCTTTGCACCCCTCCCACCACATTCACTTGCAAATCACTGTAAGCCTGGGGAGAAAAAAAAAAGCATTCCTTCTCTTCCTTAGTCTGTGTAACCTTCCCCCCATGGCAAGTGCTGCGGCTCTCTCAGCAGAATCTCCTCTCTCTCTCTCTCTCTCTCTCTCTCTTCCTATGTGGTGGCTTTTTTTTTTTTTAATCAGGCGCTCTGAATGAAAGCCAGTCAGAGCAAGCGAGAGCGAGCGAGAGAGCGAAAGCCGCCCCCACCCCCCACTCTCCATCACCGCTTTCCCTGCTGTCCAGAGTTAAGTGATGCTCGGAGAATAAGCCTGAATTAAATTCAAGAAGGATCGGTCTTCCGGGGGGGTGCAGACATAGCAGGAGAATACGGCTAAAACAAAAGAGGAAGAGAGTCCAAGCGTTTGCTTGGGTTGGACACTACTTCGTTGGCGACAGAGAGGTAGGATGCTCCTGCGTTTTGGTTTTATTCTCGGGGAGTAGGTGTGTGTGAGTTTGTCAACGGTGCTGGGTTTTATGGTGTAATTCGCCGAGACCTAAAAATGTAGAACTTTTCGAAAAAGAAAACAAAGCAAGACAATGTACGATGGTTGCAAGAAAGAAGTTAACGTGTGTGCATGTGTGTATTTAAAATAGTAGTCTAACTAGGGTGCATTTCTACCTGCTCAAGACTGACAAGACCTATGCAATTTGCAAAGCCAGTTCATTAACTGTCAAGCTGGAATCAGAAAAGCATATCATTCCATACTCCCTCCACATGCACACAGAGCTCCATCAATCAATCAATCAATCAATCAACCAATCAATCAATTTGTATGTTGCTATTGTGAAGGAATGGGGGGGGGGTGGAGGAAGGAGAGAAATTTAGCATGTACTTGAAAAGCTTAATCTCTCACAGAGTAACTCTCATGGTCATGGAATGAATTGCAAACACACATGCCCGGTCTCACAGCATCCTCCTCTTGGTACGGCAGATAATGGCTTTTTCAGCTACAAGGCTGTCATAGTTTGCTTTCCCTTTTTGAATAATTTCCCACTATATAACGACAGACGTTCAATGGGAATCCTGCTTCAGGCAGACTACTCTGTGCGAGTAGTCGGGAGGGATTGATGCATGCGGGCGAAACTTGTGTGCCTGTATCGATAGCGTGCAGGATACACGCAGAATGCTAAGCATGTCCCCATCCCACTTTGTGACAAGAGACTCCCAATGAGTAAAAGAGGAGTGAGAATGAGAGGGCATGTTACATGGAAATCCAAATGGCAGTTGTGGGTGCCTTTACTGCTGCTGCAATAAAATCCATATTTGATGTGGTGTTAAATTAATGCAGCAGGCTGTAAGTCCCCATCTATGCTCCTGACAAGTCACCGTTGGTGGCATTGTCAGCTGCTCTTGCTGCTGTGCTACAAAATTAACAGCAAGTGAACGTGCTCCAGGATGCCAGCTGTAGACACCTAAACCTAACAGAGCTTATAGCATAAAGGATGCCACCAACCGACTGCACGTGTGGTCGGTGACAAACAGCAGCCAGAGGTACCTGACCTTTCATTTTTGTTTGCTTCCACACCAACGGAGCCATTTCCTATCCTCGGCTTTCATTCTGGTTAAAAAAAAAAAAGGCGCCTGTTATTCAAAAACTGCAAATCCATTACTTTTAAGGTGCTTTGAGGCGCATGATTTTGACTCTGTGTGTGTGTGCTAGACAGTGAGAGATAGAGAAAGGGGATAGCCTTTCCTTGCTTCTCTATGGCGGTCGGCTTCATACGTGCATACGCAAGTGGCCAAATGTTGACTTTGAATCCAGTACTGAATTTTCAAGTCCTTTCTTAAAATTATCTCCTGCTGAAAGTATTTTGTTCTTAGAGCTGCCGTTCATATCCATTCCAGCTTGTTGTGCATAGTAATGCGTGTTAATATGTGTGCTGTAATCTTTTCTTCTTCTTTTCAATGCTCCAAAGGAAAATAATCTGAAGGGGAAAGAGAAGGTGGGAAGTGCAGGCTGGCCGAGGGGGAAGAATTAGAAGGAGAAGTTCCTTTTCCTAAGCAGAAAAGGTCTCTCTAGCTTCATAGCCAGTGTGGTTTGTTGGGGAGGGATAATGTGTTTTGGAACATGATCAAATTGGCTTGGTGAGGCTCAAACTCCTTTATTTCGAACCGATCTTGATAAATGCAACTGATCTGGGTGAGGGTTTGTGGGTGAGTGTTCCTAATGCAATGTCTCTCTTCTGTGAACTTTAGTTGCTTTTTTGAATATCAACCTGGCATTTTAAAAGATGAGTTTAATTTTATTAGAGGGCTGTTCGATGTCAACAAATGACATCACTGACACTGTTTTCATTTTATGTTTGCGATACTATATGATTGATTTGGGGAGGGGGGGTCATAACTATAGAGAGCAAAAGAATACAGCTCTTGTTGCCTGCTTTGCACTTGTTCCGTATTGTTACTTCTCGTTCCTAGTTTATGCTAGCCAGTTTGGGTGGCACAAATGAGTACCAAAGGCAAAGAGTTTTTTCTTGTGAATATTATGATCTGTTGAGTGTTATGTGCAGGTATACACTGGCAATGTTAGATAGTGCATTGGATTTACTTTGGAGTAGCAGTTCTTTGTTAATTCACAGGTATGTGGGATTCTTCTCAGTGGGGTAGTGCATACCTGAAAAAAAGATTCAAGTGCTGAAAACAGAAAGGCATTTTTTTTAAAGTGACGTATTGCTGATAGAACCATGGTCCCTAGATACATGGTGAACATCATTGCTCTTGTATTACCAGCCAAAGTAATTTGTTGTTAAAGTTAAAAGCAATCCAGGGAGCCCTGACAGTGAACGTGGCTGTTAAACAAAGACTATATTGCTTCATTTTTCTCATTAAAGGACTCAGTACAGAAGACAGAGGAGGTTAATTTAAAAATGATAACCACCTCTGGCACTTTGAAAGTCATTTCCTGATCTCAATGTGATATCCCAAGGAAATGGATAATGGAGACTTGCTCTTGTTCTCTCTGTCTTTTCTGTGTGATTCTTGCTCAGATGAATTATTTCCTTTGGTTTCGATCCAAAAATGTTTAATTTCATGTCCTATAATGCCACTAGGCTGCAGCAGTAGTACACAGAGTTGGCCATGGGATGGAAGATTGCAAAGCAACAGAGGCATGTCTTTTATCTTCATATTAAGTACTGTCCTTCCCCCACCACCACCACAATTGATTAATTGTCAATGGCTGAAGTTTTCTACAAGATCTGCCTACTCCCATCATTAGACTGCACCACAAGTCTTGGCTCCTATGCATCAAGGGTGGTATGAGATGTATCTCTAATTTGGCCGGGGGTGGGGGGTATTAGAACCCAAAGATGTGATAAATTCACAAAAGGCAGTAACTTAAGACATCTAAGTTATACTTTTTCCAGTATAGGCGCACTGCTGTCTTCTTTATTTAATAGATGCAAGGAAGACTAATTAGCATCATTTTCATGTTGCTGATAGGCAAGAGAAAATCAGGTGAAGGACCCATGAAAATTTTGAAACTGCTTTGAAAACTTCTCAGGTATCCTGAAAGCAAAAGGCATGTCATATGTCTCTGTCTAGTTCTGTAGGTCTCTAAGCTGGAGTCTAGATAAACAGGCTTTGGTTCCACAAGGTACATGGAAGCATTTAAGCATGAATCACAAGTGAGTCATGTTTCCAGTTTACTTGCATCTGGGGTAACATGCAAAGGGAGAGTCATACATTCACTGCTGCAGCTAGTAGCATAAGATATCTTTGCTTCGGGTATCAAGTGCCTCCCCTGGGAAAGATGCATAGCTTTGCCTTTGCACACTTCCCCAGGGATGTGGAAAAAGGAAGCATAATTCACTCGCTCTTCCAATTTCCACAGTTATACATAAGGTTCAAAGTGATACATAGTGACGCACCAAATCGTGAGGTTAAGCTAATAAAATAGAG
Source organism: Anniella stebbinsi (assembly GCA_029215795.1). Classification (NCBI taxonomy): domain Eukaryota; kingdom Metazoa; phylum Chordata; class Lepidosauria; order Squamata; family Anniellidae; genus Anniella; species Anniella stebbinsi. Next base: position 5,716,683 of record JARDYH010000006.1, read on the forward strand.
AAATAGCTAGTGTCACCATTTAAAACTGTTTAGAGTTGTGTGACTTACCCTGTATTTTCTGAGCCACTATTCAGGAGTGATGACAAGGTTAACCTTCGACAATATTGTTGTTAATTGGTTACGTCACACACAACATGTCCACTTCCCCTCAACCCCCCCTCCCACAATTCAACATTTTGAACATTCTTCCTGTTACTTTGGGGCTTTCATCCTGGAATTAGGGATGAGTTAAAAGAAACCAAGGTTGGGTTCCTTCAGGAAGAAAGACAAGATGCAAATTATTAAAAAAATTACAAAAAGAAAAGAAAAATGCCCCAAATAATCCCCCCACTGCTGATATGTAGAAAGCTGTAATATCTAAGGGTCTTTTATGTGTCCTGCAGAGTCTGTTCAGAATAAACCCCCCCAAAAATAGCCAATACTTTTTAAGGTAAAGTTCCATTCCTCATAATATGAACATAACATAGTAAACATCTTGCAGTGGATTGTATGACACTGAATATGTTGTCCACCGCAGGTTTAAAGAGATCTCAGAAATGAAACTCTGGCTTTAAGGGGTGGAATTGCACTCACTGGCCAATGAAATGTCGGAAAGGAGAAAGCAAAAGTTGAGTTCTCCCAACCCACAAATGGTGTTGGTTGCACATAAGGTGGTAATGGCTGCTAATGGCATGTTATACTATAATGTTATACTAGGGGACAAGATGTATGACTTATTTTTGTCAGCAGTTATGGATTTATTACCATATATAGTTTGGCCCTAAAGAGTGACTTCCCCTGAAATGTATTGTGTCCATACATCCTCACAATTTCCATTTAAGCTGTTTGTAGTCATTGTTCTCACCCCTTTTTTCCAAGTCCTTAACCATTTAGTCCAGGCCTGGATTTAGGACTTTGGAGTCCCTTAATCACTTTACAAAATGAAGCCCTTATTCCAAACTCACTCACATGGAGCCTATCTACACTACTGCTTTAAAATTGTTTATAACAGTTTTAAACCGGTTAATAACGGTTAATAACCAGTTTAAAACAGTTATAAACCATTTTAAAGCAGTAGTGTAGAAAGGCTCATGGTAACTAATTAACAACTCAATGTAATTAAAGACACAGGCCAGCCAAAGTTAAGCCATTTAAGGATCTATTGATGCCAATGGTAAATAATTCTTCCCATTAAAGTCAATGCGACTTGAAAGTGCTTTACATTGGCTGGATCATGCCTGTAGTAATCAGAATTGCTTGTGTGTGCTTAAAAAGAGGAAGTCTAGTTTCTATCATCACAGGCTCATGACCTAAGAACTTTACACTTTCCCAATTTTCCTTGGATTATGTTGATGCCACTGTGATGCTGTGGTTTGAGAAACCCATCTACCAGCTAGGGCTTCTCTTGTACTGTGCTATATGAGTGTTCATTTATTAAATTGGGGGTGGGTGGGTTTGCCTCGAGTACGTTTTTGCACAAGACCCATTTTCCCTCAGAACTCTTTGGGTGTCTGGAAAAAAATGAGGCCACAAGCACATGCCTATTCTGTCTACTGGTAAATCCAGCCTAGATCTAGAGCATCATCAGATGAGCCTTTTATAGCACACTCATTACTGGCTTCTTATGGATGTTCTCAGGTCCTTTTGACACCGCCATCCACCTTCTTGTGTCTCCTGTTCCTTCTGCTCTTTTTTCAGTGACAAAACAAGACCCGGAAAATCTGATTTTTTTTGGGCTATAACAAAACTTGCCACCATTTCCTGCTGTGTGCAGGAAAAGCAGCATGGGCCACATGGTTGCTGCTTGCTTCCTCTTTCTTCCCCATGTGAAGAAAGAGGAAGTTGCTCATCCCTATTGTGGGATAGAAAAGTGACAGTAGGAAACGCGATTCCCCCCATCTGATGATGTTCATACACTACTGCTTTATAGCAGTATTGAAGTGCACTGATAACTGTTGGGGCACAATCCACTTTCCATTTACCGTTTTCATAGTGTTATATTCTGCTTTTTATTCCACGTTCGTAATTATTGACACAAGGTGTAGATCTGGCCTTGATTTAGGCTGCATTTTTGTTTCTTATTCTTTTGCACATTTGCTGATCTGCCAGAGTCCATACTGTTATCTCATAAGCAATTAGGGGATTAACATATCTGTTCAAAACACAATTAAGAGGAATTGATTCATTGCAGAGGGTGTTACCTGCAAGTCAGTGTATCTAAAATCCTTCTAAAGCAAGGGCTTGTGCATAGTTCAATAGGTCTACTCTATACTACAAGTTTTAAATCAGTTTCAGATGTCTTCAGTGGTTACAGTTCCTAACCCAGGAACCTTGTAAACTGTAAAAGTATGAAAGCTCTCGGTATCTATAGTAAGAAATACTTAGCACCCTCAAACAATTACCATTCCTAGGATTTTAATTTGGAGAATCAGTTGGTTCCAAACCTAGTTTTTACGACCTTTATTCCATTTATACTACTGATTTAAATCACTTTCAGAAGTAGTTTTTGTGGTCTTTATTCCATCTAATACTATTGATTTAAATCAGTTTCAGAACTATTTTGTACTCATGGTCCTCAGCTAAGGTACCAGGGAACAGCAAACTTGTGTTCCTCTAGCAAAGAATTATTCAAATTGAACCTTAATGCTCAAGGCCGTATTGGGGAATCTTATCAGTTTAACCACACATTCCCAAATGTTTATTGTTCCTAGACAAATGCCAATAGACTTTGTGATGTATGATTTCTTACTGTAAAAACCAGGCCAGCCCTCCTTTAACATAACACATGCCACTACATATATTAAGAGCACTTTAATCACACTTGATACAGCTCTGTTTGGACTGTCTTCCTTCTGACTGCATGGAGGAGGAGATATATTTTAAATGTTCCCCTGCTTTAAATGACTACAGTAATTCTGCCATTTGCATACCGGGGAGAAAGATTGTCCTAGCCCTCTTCTACACACAAAGAGGTATGGCATGTTTTCGATGCATGGGAGCATTAAAAATACAACCACCATAATCCCAGCTGTAATCTGAAGAGGTATGGTCCACGCAAGATGTACCATAAGATTATTCAAGATTGGCAAGATCCAGGTTTTATGAGAGTGGCTTGGATATCAAATTTTCCAGGCTGCATCCCACAGTAATGTAAGAATCTAAAGTATGTGGGGGGGGGGATGGTAATCCTGAAGAAAGACTCACAGTAATGCTACCTGCCAATCCTACCTTTTAAAGTTTGTGTGGTTCTTTGCACATACATTCTGTCCCTATCATGTGGTTTGCATATATTTTGTTATTGAACAGGTTTGAGATGGAGCCATGGGAATCTCCCATAACTTAAGAATCACTCCTAAGTCTACCATTAAGTAGCACTCCACGTATTAGTGTACTTGGTTTCCTCAATATACAATCTACATCTGTTTCTTGTATCTTTCTAGAAACTGCCATTTTTCTTGTATTCCTCCCAGGACTATGTGTGGAATAGATTCCTGTGCATTCAGTTGATCAGGAAGAATTGTGAGCTGCAGGTGGCATAAGAGCTCAAAGTATCTTTTGAGATATTGCTTAACTTGCTCTATCGGAGTGGATAAGATTGGTGAATCAGCTTCCAAACTAAATCCTACTAGTTGTCAGTGTGTAATATTTTCTCAGCACCAGTAGCTTCAGTCAAGGGAATAAAAAACCTTAGGATTTCTTATAGCTCTGCATATGTGTGTGGCTTCCCTTTCGCCCAGCAGCACGGTAATGTCTTTTAATTTTATTTCCTCCTTAACTCAACATTTTAATTTCTCTCCTTTTTGTGCAGTCATTTTTCTTCCTTTGCACATAAAGCAAAATCTTATTTAAATATGAAAAGAAGATGATTCTTGCAAAGCAGTCCATCCAAGAAACCCTATCAGGAAATGAAATTGCCAAATATTTTCCATGTTTTTCTAGTGCTCAGAAGATAAAGCTCTTCTCTTTTGCTATGTCTTTGTTTAAGGAATGACAAAGAATCCCATGCATGATTTTAATTCTATGCATTTTATATTACTATATAAGGTTTGTTGTTGGTATTATGATTTTATCAGTGGCAATCCCTCATATGCCATGCTACAGGCCGAACATTTTCCATTATCCTATATCTTGGTGCTTTGCATTGCTCCATAAATAATATGATATACCTGTTTTCAGTTGCTTGAAATTGCATGTTCTTAAATTAATGCAGCCCTTGTAACATTTGCAGATTTCAAAACACTTGAGAACATAGTGCTTGAAATACGTTTACACCATGCCTGTTACAATTTTTTCTCCTTCTCCCTCCCACCTCTGTAGAGAGAGAGAGAGAGAGAGAGAGATTTGTTTTGACCTCAGCATTAGCAATATATCTGAGAGTCTGCAAATTAATTAGACATTTGAATAGTTATGACCCAGTCCAAATACATCATATCCTCTGTTTTGCAAACTTGGGTTTTGAAGTGCTAGGCATATTGTCTTACCGCTTACTGCAAATAATAATAATAATAATAATAATCCAGTTCCTAAAGGAAGAAGCAACAGAAACAATCAGGGAAAGGGAAAGTTCACAGCCAAGAATAAAACCAAGAAAAAGAAAAGAAAAAGAAAGATGGGGCACCATTTAAAGTGTCCATCATTCCACACTCTATGATTATTTGTCAAAATCACCTACCTCTCTGAGGCATATTGAGCTAAGGCCAACCAAAGTTCACTGTCGTTTAGATGCAGAGTAGTACTGTAGTGTTATTAACAGCAACATATACTTCATCCATCTGGAGTGGGATGAAGACATGGACTGAGGAAGATCTGAAAACCTTTATACTTCAAATAAAAGTAAAAGCTGATTTACAAACTGCAAGTTTGTTTGATACTTTATGAGAAATTTTCCTGGTCAGTCTGTGGGGGCCTAACTGAGCTGGAGGTGGAAGCCTTACTGGGGTACATCTTGATGAGGGAAAAGCCCCGGGGTGGACCCACAGTAGACTGGCAGTGGCAGCAGGTCATTTATATGATGCAGCCACCATCATGGAGCCATCTCAGGGAATTCCCCTGAAGCTTCGCTTTAAAAAAGTTGGGGACTTACCCCGACTTTTCCCATTTGGAGCGAGGCAATGACGGCATCTCCTGTCTGTTGCCTTGCTTCGGAGCTGCAGAGGAGGTGTGTCCAAGCCAATGGCGGCCCCTGATTGGCCACCATCGGCTGGACAGGGGAGGGGGCGGGCCAGTGAGCCGAATGGCCGCTAGACCGCCTCCATGCTTCTCCAGCATGGCAGAAGCATGTTATGTGGAGAAGCACATAAATGTTAAAAAAAACAACAACAACAACCTGCAGCCGCCACTGGGAACAGTAGCCTTGGGGGTGTGGGGTTTGTGTAAGGCCTCGAGGGGAGGGGGCACTGCTCTCTCTCTCTCTCTCTCGCTCACTGTTCAGCTGGCATCACTTCCCCCTTCCCCTTCACTTGCAGTTGTCATGGGGATGATGCTTGCAGGCTCGCTCGCCCGGGCTTGATGAATGGCAGCAATCTGTCCTCGTCCGGGGCTGCTGCCGTTGCTGGGCTTCCTCTCAGAAGAGAGGCACTTTGGGCCATTTGCGTGAGTGTGCCAAAGGCAAAAATAAGATTAAAAAAAACACATGGGGGACCCGCGGATGTGCTGCACCTCCTATGGAATGATGTCTCTGTGTCTCTCCGGTGTGGTAGAAGGACGTCATGCTGGAGAGGTGCATAAATGCAAGGTTTTCTTTTTAAAAAGTGGGGGCATGCTGAGGTGTTCACCAGTTTATTTTCCTCCTCCTCTTCCTCCTCCTCCAAACTGCATATAATTCCAACGGTGCTGCGTTACCTTTGTGAGGTTTTGTGCCTTTCACAGGGCAGACTTCCCTTAGGGAAAACCAGTGGCAATACTACTCCCTAAGACATGAAAGCTACTCATACTTCTGGGAAGCTTAGAGGCCGAATACTGAAAACAGCTGAGGAAGAGGAACATGGCTGGCTGTTTGTATTGGACGCCTGCGCACACCTCCCATTCAAGGGTGTGTGTTGCGGTGCCCCCAACATAACGTGCACATGGTATATTGTGTGCTTAGCCAAGAGCTGGCAGCAGAGATCTAACCTGACTAAAAAATGCCCTGTTGCATTAATACAACTTTAAATATTATAATAAAATAAAAGGTAACTATTATGTCCCCTTGGGACTCCCATTTTGTACGTGCAGTTGGGAACTGCACATATGGAATAAGGTGGATCAAGCCCAAAAGTTTCGAAAATGGCTGAAAGAGGAAAAGGAGTGTCTTGCTCTATATACCATGAGCACAATCCCAAAGGCGCAAAACCACCGTAGATTTGAATACAGTAGTTCTGTGTGGGGCTGTATGATTCGTCACGTGTAGAGAGAGAGTGACGGGGGCGAATAGTGAGCCTCTCCACATTGCCCTTAAAACGACTTATATTCTGTTTAAAAATGTGCTTTTTTAAGTCGTTTCATTACGTGGTAGGACACACTGAGCAGTACTTACATTTCATAGTGACTGCTTCCTCTGTCCTCAAAGTGTTCAGTGGTGTATTACAGGGTTAATTCCTTGACTCGTCTTCTTTAGTTTCTGTTTTGCAGGCTGCTTGACCCACCCACTTCTATCTCCGTAACTCAAGCAGCCTGCAAAACAGAAACTAAAGAAGAAGAGTCAAGGAATTAATCCTGTAATATCCCATTGAACACTTTGAGGATGGAGGAAGCAGTCACTATGAAACGTAAGTACTGCTCAGTGTGTCCTACCACGTAATGAAACGACTTAAAAACATGTTTTTAAACAGAATATAAGTCATTTTAAGGACAATGTGGAGAGGATCAGTATCTTCCTATCAAAATACAGCATATGAAATGTGGAGTGAATGCATTAGCCTGCATAGACATAGAACTTAGCAGGTGGGTTAAATGATAGGACACTACTTTATGTATTAAATGTCGAACCTGCAATTTAAGCTGCATTCTTAGGCACATTTCCCTTGGAGTAAGCAAGTGGGGGCAGAAAGACAGCTAGGAAACTGCATTTCTTGCAGCTCACCTTGGACAGGCGATCCCCACCATGCATCAGATCAATAATTCAACTGACATTTGCCCTTTACAGCCCACACATTTTAACAGAGCACTGAAGAGATCCTTTTTAGCATCCTCTGCTCTGAACAAGTAAGTATTGAGGTCAGCAAGTCGTCAAGACCCAAGGGTCTACTCCGACTACACTTTCCCTTGAGCCAGCCAGTCGGGAAAGTTTGAATAAGCCTCCAGTCTGATGCTTCTAGGCACTTATCATTGCTTTCTCTGCTTTTCCTGTCCTTCATATCAAATGCTGACCCCGACCAACCAGATGTGAATGATTTATGCTGCATCATCATCATCATCATCATCATCAAACCTAGTAAGGCCAATCAGCAATCGCCAACTAACTGATAGAGAGGAATAGAGGAACGAAAGGGCTCCCTTCCTTTTACCAATTTAGGTATGGGACAAGAAAGTTTCCACTCGGTTCCACTGGTCATAGGACAGTCCTGCTTGTTTGGAAGTTCAGTGGGTAGGTTCCAACCACATTGGGATGTGTGTCATATGGGTGTCATAACTGCCTTAAATCAGTATGCATGTCCCTCTCCTCATTTTGCTGGGCTTCACAGTGGGCTTGGATGCCTGAATTTCTCTAAGGGGCACAGACAAAACTTCTGCACCCCTTTGTGAACTGGCCTTCTGGTCACGAAACCCCACCTTCTGATCTTGTCTAATGTTGTTGTCAGACCTAGAAGTTTGCATCACATGTGTTTTGTACACAGTGCAGGATCCTTCTACTGCCCAAATACCCTAATATTAATATTCCTGCAGTCATTTTGTACATGAACTGGGTCACTGCATAAGTTCGTGGAATGGCCTGCAAATTGGATTCCGTTAGGCTGGATGAAGTTTAATTAGGATGCTTAATTCACTGAGAGAAGCAGCATAAAATATATATGGCATCTGCTTGCCATTATGATTTTGTCGATCATTTTATTATTTAATTGTATTATTTTTAGAATGTGCTCTTATTAAGAGAATTGAAGCATGCATGTTGGATGAAAAATGGGCATGTTTTTCTCTCTCTAGCCTTATACTTTTGTGACTTGCTAGCTGGTGAGATTTATCAATAATACATCTTGGTTTCAAAGGCTTTTCCTGACCCAAGGTGATCAGTGTGGGCTTTTGGGAACTGGGACAACATACATGAAAGGATCTTCTTCCTTGGGTTTTAGAATGAGGTTAAATGACACATCTACTAACTAGAGGGTTTTCTCACAGTTAACAATATTCCTTCTGTTTTCTTAAAGCCTTGCTTTTCAAATGGAAAACATATGCCATGTTATGTGTCTCTCTGCCTGTATAATCCTTTTCCCATAGCAGTGGATTGAGCCTATGCACCTCACTTCACAAAATACAGAGGAATCCTACTGGTGGGGGTGGGGAGATCCGAAGGTGGATGAACAAACTTAGATAAAGCCTTGCTAGGCTTCTGCTGGCAGGGCAGAAGAAAGAGATGTGTGGTGTTTTTCATCTTCCCTCGCCTTTTTTCTGCTCCCTCCCCCCACTTAAACTTTTCCCCTCCCATAGGTTAGTGGGTGAGCAGGGTTTAGTGAAATGCATCGCAGAAGACCCCTTAAACCCTGCTGCTTAACCAAACGCCATAACCAGCACGGTTTAAGGTGTCTTCTGAACAGGCCCATGATGTGTGAAAAGACAATACCTAAATTTATAAACTATGTGTATTAAATATTCCTACAGTGGAGGAGGGGTATCCTAGTCTGGATTGCTTCTCCCATTCACTCCAGAAGACAGGGATAAATTTGCATAGCGCTGAAGTCACTTTCCTGGTGTGGGAGAGTACATCCCAGCTCCAGCCCTGCCTAGCTCCGGAAAGCAGGGCATTGGTGGAACTTTGCCTGCAAACTACTTTTATACATTATGCTATCTTCTTTTTCTCTATCTTGCCTTTTATCTGGGGAACCTCCAGGTATTAGTGTGGGTTATGCAGTCCCTTAGACAGGGAGACAGCATTTTGATACCTCTATTGATACCTCCAAAGAGCTGTCAGAGGATTGGGGGAAGTCCAAGAGGGAAGTATTTCCCAGTTGCCTGTCCCCTCAGAAGTGAAAATGGCCTGAATGGACAATGAGTGCTTTGGTATTTCAAAGCACCCTTCTGAATCCTAGGATAGCTTCAAAGGTAGTCTTGAGGTTCTGCACAGTAGGGAAGATTTGCCTGAGCACTTTGTTCTCCTGACACGGGGCCATGGAGCGTAAGATTTGGACTCCTCTTTTTTGAGTACTGTGGCTTCCTCGCCTCCCTCTGTTATAGACAGCTCAGCATTTCATCCTGAGTTTTGTCACTGGATTTTCCAAAGTTTAGTTAAAGAAATTAAGCTAGCAACAGATGGCTTGAAAATTTACCTCAGGAAAATGTAGTTCAGGAAAGCTGGGAAATGACATATGGAGCTGTAGCTCAGTGGTAAAGTGCTTTGTGTGCAGAAGGTCCCAGGTTCAATCCTCAGCATCTCCAGGTAGGGCAAGGAAATCTTCCTCCTAAAAAAGAGAAGGAATGGCACAAATGGGATGTACGTAGGGCAAACAAGATATATTTGACTCATGCTAAAGACTTTAGATTGTCTGATTTAATATATAAATACCGGATGGCCCAAAAGTAGGTATACAGTTGTTTAGAATGTGGATGGGTGGAGTCAGAATGACAGTTGGGAAGAGTATACTGTATACCTACTTTTGGGCCACTTGGTATATATATATAATATATATATATATATTCATTTCTTTCCACCCAGCCACTATGGGAAGAAAGATTTCAGTGGCAACACTTTCAAGATGGATCAAAGCCTGTATTTTCCTGTACTACACGGCTTTGACTTCTGATTCCAAGAGTGCATTCAGCACTAATGTTCCTTTGAACGACATTTGTCAACATGCAACTTGGTCTTCCGTTTCCTTGTTTGTCTGCCATTGTAAAGCTGCTTCTGAAGTGGGTGATCTCTACTTAAACTGAATAGCAGCAAGACGCCCACCTTAAGAAAGTACTGATCAGGAATATCCCAGACTAGGGTCAGATCTACACTAAGCAGGATATAACACTTTGAAAGTACTATATGGAATGTGTCATGGGCCCCAACAATTGTCAGCGCACTTCAATATCATTATAAAGCAGTGGAGTAGATCCTGCCTAAGATACTCTGTAAGAAAATGAAACATTAGACTGACCATGAAGGCTCCTTTTCTATAGTGGATGGAAGGTATCCAACTTCTCAGGTGAGGTTATGTCTCACTGCTGAAAGGGAAATAATTATTTCAGTTTGTTTTTACCCAGGTTATTTAGAGGTTGGACTCATAGAGAGTACCTCTCGGTCTCTTCCTCTTTATCTGTTATTCTTGTTTTTGCTGTTACTTTCCTGTTGAACTGTTTGATGAGAATATTTGCCTTTGACCTCTATTCTTTCCAAAACTGAGAGGCATTCTCCCACACAGGGAAGGTAAATTTATGCAAATTTGGCCCTGCCTTCTGGAACACGTGGGAGGTGCAATCCAAACTCAGATAACCCTCCATCCACTGTAGAAAATGAACTTTCACGGTGAGACCAATGTTCCATTCTACAATCGATAGATAAATAGATAGCTTAAACGTTCTATTTAAAGTTCACATTTTTTTCTTTACGAAAAATATAGCAACGTTTTATAGCAGTGTGGAACCTCCATAAGAAGTTTTGCTCCTATCAACATTCAAAATTTCTCTAATGTGTTGCTTTAAGAAGTACAGTTTCATTTTTTTTAAAAAAATGAAATGTTGGGGGCAACTCTGACCCAAAATACATTTTCTATTCCTGCTAAGAATCTTCATTTTCTGCTTTGTGCATATTCTGCATTTCATTTCAGTTGCCAAAAACAAGGACTTTTCTCTCAATGGCGTGACACCTCCCATGTGCAGTACCCACAACAAAGCCTTTACTCATGGTGGTACCTTCTGTAACCTAATGTTTTAAGAAGTGCGTATTTTATGCTAGAATGATCATCTGATTCATGCACTGCTGGTCAGGGGCAGCAGTTAGGAGGCATAGGGGCGGCTGTCCCCACCCCATGTTTCAGACTGAATGTGATTATTCCTCAGAAGCACCTACATCGTGGGTCATTTTGAGATATAACCTCCCCCACCTCCTGTGTTCTTAAAATGCACAACCTTCTCCATCATTTCTAATTTGCAATTTAATCTTGAATTTATCCTATAGTAGGGTATTTTACTTTATTGTATGCTGAATTTTGCAAAATTTGCTAATGTAGCAGAAAATGCCCTAAATACCTGTCCATCAATGCTAATCTGTGGTGAGTTACAAAATGCATGTATAAATTGGGAAATGAAACAGATTTATTTTAGTTTGTGCATGTTGGTCACATTTTATTGAATGCTTGTAGGTGCTTACAGATCAAAATGTGTCATGGACCAGATCTGCTTTTCTGGAGATTACCTCTGACTATGAATATCCACTGCAGGTAGATTTAGTTCTTCTTTTTTTGATGGAGAGCATGAATAAATCTGTAGACGCAGCTTTTGATTACGTACAGTTTTGACATATCCTTCTTCGCCTTAACTGGCCTTAGAGGAGCTTATTGCTTAAAATAGACAAAATGGAATAGGATCATGTGGGGAGCTGGAAAAAAAAGAAGATTTAATAAAGGTGATCCTGACTACTAGTATTCAGGTAGATTTACGTAATCAGCTGTTAACTGGGGGACAGTGTCTGACGGACTAAGAAATACCAGTATTTTTTTAATGACATATTCAAAGATTTTACAGTGCGTGAAATTTTAATATGTTTTTGCAGCAACATAGGTTTACCACTAAAGCTGCAATCCTACACCTGCTTTTCCAGGAATGAGTTCCATTAAACTTAATAGGAATTACTTCTGAGTAGACATGTAGGATTGCACTGTGTACAATTAACAGGGAACTGTAGCCAATCATGCCCCCCTGAGGAGTATACTTCTATGAGCACATATTTGGAAACATAAGTTTGGCACATCCATGCTTTATGCTTTTAGCTGTATAACTGAACAAGTTCTTTTGCTATCCTAGAGGCTCGAGATCTGCTGCAGCATGGTTAATTCCTTCACTTCCCAGGATAATGTGAGAAGACCTAGGTCACTGTGAGATTATACTCAACCACTTGCTGCTGCCGCCCCTTTCTCGCTTTTACTATTTAGGCCCCACAGCACCACAGCTCAGCAACCTGGCCTCCAGGTAACTTCTTTGTTCCACTGCCACCAGTACCTTCTCAGGTACACCCACAGACCACACCAGGAAAGTGAATTAACAAGAATTTATTAATAAGAAATTGCATGTCAACAAGCTAAATGGGTACTTCAGTTCAATTGCGTAGCGGTTACAAGGTTTCAGTGCTTATTGGCTTCTGTTAGAACTCTTATACTTTAATAAACTGTTCCTTATTTAATCTATGCTCTAAAATCTTATCATAATCTCTTAATCAAAGACTCTTCTCATCTAATAATCCTGCTTCAGACTCTCTCTCTCTTTCTCTCTTAATTCTCTCAAATCTCCCCCAATCAACCCTGTCAGCTCTCTCTGTCAGACACATATATACTAGGGATGTGCACTGGATCGGACCCGATCCACGATCCGAGTCCGGTCCAGTGGGAAATCGGATAAATTATCCGATTTCCGATCCCGCAGCTGGATCGGCCGATCCAATCCGAACCGGTCCGAAAAAGCTCCGAACCGGTTCGGCGGATCGGCGGGCGCCCACTGGCGCCCACCGCCGCTTCCATTGGCGGGCGCCAGCGGGCGCCCGCCGATGAAAGTGGACAGCGGGGGGGGGGAGGAGGGGGGCACTTACCTTCTCGGCCCGGTGGCTCCCGTCCGGCGCCGGCGCCTACTACTACTAGCAGGCTCCGCGGCCTGCTCTAGGGTGGCGCGCCGGGTGATGTCATCACCCGGCGCGCTACTCTAGAGCAGGCCGCGGAGCCTGCTGGTAGTAGTAGGCGCCGGCGCCGGACGGGAGCCACCGGGCCGGGAAGGTAAGGAGGGGGTGCGTGGAGGGGAGGAGGGGGCGCGCGGAGGGGGGAGGGGGGAGGGGGGCCCTTACCTTTCCGGCCCGGCGGCTCCCGTCCGGCGCCGGCGCCTACTATTCCCAGCAGGCTCCGCGGCCTGCTCTAGGGTGGCGCGCCGGGTGATGTCATCACCCGGCGCGCTACTCTAGAGCAGGCCGCGGAGCCTGCTGGTAGTAGTAGGCGCCGGCGCCGGACGGGAGCCGCCGGGCCGGAAAGGTAAGGAGGGGGTGCGTGGAGGGGAGGAGGGGGCGCGCGGAGGGGGGAGGGGGGCCCTTACCTTTCCGGCCCGGCGGCTCCCGTCCGGCGCCGGCGCCTACTATTCCCAGCAGGCTCCGCGGCCTGCTCTAGGATGGCGCGCCGGGTGATGTCATCACCCGGCGCGCTACTCTAGAGCAGGCCGCGGAGCCTGCTGGAAGTAGTAGGCGCCGGCGCCGGACGGGAGCCGCCGGGCCGGAAAGGTAAGGAGGGGGTGCGTGGAGGGGAGGAGGGGGCGCGCGGAGGGGGGAGGGGGGCCCTTACCTTTCCGGCCCGGCGGCTCCCGTCCGGCGCCGGCGCCTACTATTCCCAGCAGGCTCCGCGGCCTGCTCTAGGATGGCACGCCGGGTGATGTCATCACCCGGCGCGCTACTCTAGAGCAGGCCGCGGAGCCTGCTGGAAGTAGTAGGCGCCGGCGCCGGACGGGAGCCGCCGGGCCGGAAAGGTAAGGAGGGGGTGCGTGGAGGGGAGGAGGGGGCGCGCGGAGGGGGGAGGGGGGAGGAGGGGGCGCGCGGAGGGGGGAGGGGGGAGGGGGGCCCTTACCTGCCCGGCCCGGCGGCTCCCGTCCGGCGCCGGCGCCTACTACTACCAGCAGGCTCCGCGGCCTGCTCCAGGGTGGCGCGCCGGGTGATGTCATCACCCGGCGCGCTACTCGAGAGTAGGCCGCGGAGCCCGCTGGTAGTAGCCGCCGGCGCCGGACGTGCCGAGAAGGTAAGTGGCGGGGAAGGGGGCTTACCCCCCCCCCGGAGCCGTCCGCTTCTATCCGCTGGCGCCCGCGGGCGCCAGCGGATGGAAGCAGGCGGCCCCAGGGGGGGTAGGGAGCGCGGGGGAGGGGGTTTACCTGCCGGGGCCGTCCACAGCGGACGGCCCCGGGGGGGGGGAGGGAGTTAGGCCCCCCCTTACCCACCCGCCGCCATTTTTTCCTCATAGACTTGCATTGCAATGCAAGTCTATGGGGAAAAAAATGGCGGCCGATCCAAAAATTTCCGATTTTTGGATCGGGATCGGACTCGATCCGGTCCGGGGGGCCTCCGATTTTGTCCGAACCGGTCCGGGACAAAATTGGAGGTCCCGATCCGGGTCCCGATCCGATCCGGGGGGTCCGTGCACACCCCTAATATATACACCCCACTCTAGCTCCTCCCACTCTTACACAGCCAGCTAATCCGGGCACTCCCCCACAACCAGCCAATCACCCTATATTTACCAAGACCTATAACCACAAACAGTAAGTACATTTCAGCCTAGTTATTTACTTTACCTGTTATTGTTCTTAACCCTTTTAAAAGATATAAATAAATGCATACCACAAACAATAAAGTTTGCAATATATTTACAACCACAAACAGTAGACCATCACAGTCACTTAGAAGGAGCCCATGCTATGGCTCCATGCCATGCCAGCATCAATATTATTGTAATTAGATTAGCAATGATATGAAGAGGAGTCACACCTTGAACTCCTTCCATGTGGACTCGGGCTTCTTATATTACCCCACTGGTTGGGAAAGAACAGCATTGGAGAGGCTCCTGTGCCACTAAGGTAACATAAGAACCTGCTCTTAGGTGTCCCTCTAAAAAAATATAGGGTTGGATCTGGATTTAGACATGTGCCACTGGGCTGGCAGAAGCAGCAGACTTCCCTGTGAGCTCCTCCCCATGGCAGCCACTCTAGTCCTTTGAAACGCTACACAGAGGGTCATGGGACCCTGCTGAATGGGGTGAGTTGTAGTGGTGGTGGGAGGGAGGATACCCTGAAAGTCAGATGGAGCTACTTTCCAAGCGGGGATCTGTTCCATCCACGGAAGGCTGAGCCTGGATCCATCCCACAATTTGTGAACTGACTCCCATGAGGTGTTAAACAACTTCTTTCGAAAGCACTTCTGTATAAAGATACATGGAACTGCCTCAAGTCCATTTCTCACATTATTAAACATGTGGCACATGCCAGAGTTTGTCAGCTTGTATACACAACTCAACAGGGAGCTGCAGTTAATCACAGCTCCTTTGCACATCTCCTATTTGATACACATTGCAAATGTGTTTGTCACATTCATGCTTTACATTATTGGATATACATTTAAAACATCTTGGGTATGTGCACACCAAAAAATGAAGCATGCTCCTATCTCTTCCAGCACCACTAACTGATATCACTGAAATAGAGACGGAAAGCATTTTTTTTTAGAATCGAAGATATAAATGATATCACCAAATTGCATTATCTCTCAAATTTACTACCTTCACTATCACATTCTACTCCCCACTTCTCTCTCTCTCTCTCTCTCACACACACACACACACACACACACACACAAGATAGCTCCAGAACTTAAAGTTGTAGCTTTTATGATGCTACATGGAGGATATATAACACTACCATCCATCCAGTTCCATATGCAAGATGACAGCCTTTGCCTACTTCTGTGTCAGTTTTTATGAATACCCTGGATCAAAGGAGAATTATTTTTGCATTTATTTATCGAATGGAACTCCACCCGCCACATACACACTCACTTTACCTTAGAGCTCTTAGAAATAAGTATTAAAATGAATGATGATATGAAGCACTCTGGGATGGATCCGGACTTACATACTTAGAGTAGACCCATCAAAACCATGACTAGTCATGACTAACTTAGATCCCACTGATCTTAGTGGGTCAACTTTATGTATGAGCAAGTCTAGATCCTCCAGAAAAAACTTTTCTAAAGTTTTGATATTTTTACATATTCAGAACAGTTCAGCGAATTAGAGATGTCAGTGTTCTAGAACTAGTTTAAATTGGATGTTTTAAGGTTATAGCACAGAGAAAGAGAGAGAGAGAGATTCCAAAACATTAAGCTGGTGGATAAAATTACAGAATTATTTGTTTCACAATTGTTTGTTCGATTTGTGGTCTAGCTGTGAACTATGAGCTGCCAGACACTTGAACCCTTCCTGTTTTTGCACTTTTGTACTTTTAAGAAGGCAGTAAAAGTGGATCCCATCTATTATTATTATTATTATTATTATTATTATTATTATTATTATTATCCCGCCTTTTACCCAATGCTGGGCCTCAAGCACTTGATGGGCTGTGGTCCATGGCTGAAGGACTATGTATGCCTTGGTGAATGCAAGTTTAGCGAGCTTTGATGTTGAGCAATGCAACAAAATGTCATTCTCAAATAACTTATTCCAGCTTTCCCCATCCGGTGTCCTTCAACTTGGGGATTGAGCTGATGGGAGTTGATGTCCAAGATATCTGGAGGCAACCAGGTTGGGAAAAATTGATATATTCCCAATTGCCTTGTACATTTAGGCCCAGATCCTGGCAGGATCTACACCACTGCATTATTATTATTATTATTATTATTATTATTATTATTATTTTATTGCATTTATATACCACCCCATAGCCAAAGCTCTCTGAGTGGTTTACAAAGATTAAAAACATTGAAATTGCTTTAAAATTGTTTATAACAGTATTGACAACTGCTGGGGCCCAGGACACACTCCATATACAGTTTTCCAGCCATCTTCAAAGTGTTTTATCTTGGTTGGTGTAGATCTGGTCCCAGTCACAGCAAAAAGTGTTTTATGTGCAGTGCCGGACTGTAAAGTTTTAAAACTTTTTGGGAGGATTTGGCTTATCATGGGTGTTTAGTGCTGCATTCATCTCAATGCTATATGGCTTGTGGCGTAGGTATGAAGAGGGGTGATATTACTGTAACTCTACTAGGAATATTGCTTATTGTATTTGTGTGATTATGAGACAGTTCTACAGATGTTACTGCATTGCACAACTAGCAATTTGCACAACTAGCAATTTGTTTCTGTGCCTTGATCCAGGTTAACAATGCATGTTAGGCAAGACTCTCTAGATCCAAATGTATGTTTGATAAAATCCTTTCTTCCACATGTGCAGAGCGTTCACTTTCTTTCAAGATGCATTTATGTTATTTTCTTTGGCTACCCTCAAAACATCTCCCTTTAGTTCACTATTTACTATACATAACCACATTGTAACAATTGAAATCCTTTATTCTTCCCCCGTCTGTTCTCTGGACAAAATAACTTTTTAAAGGAAACATTAAGCATGTTAAATGAATCTAAATTAGGCATTATACTGGCATGTCAAAGCAGGCAGGGCTATGTTAATAATATATTGACCCACTAGAAGGTGAACAGTAGTGTTTTCTGATGAAATTCCATCAAAGTTCCTCTCATTCATTGCTTCAGCCTGATTTTAAGTCCTTTGGTGCCATCTTGTGGTCTGTAAAACAGTTTTGGGAAGAAAACATTTTTTGGGAGCCATACTGTCTAAGAATGTGGATAGTATCTGCAACATATCATAGGAAGGGCACCAGATTGCAACAAAATCTCTGAACATATGAAATGATAAAGATGGTGGCTCAAGGAAGATACGGAAATCAGCAGGCATCTCTTAGGCCTGATACCAAATGTGACCTTTTTTATTATTATTATTTTTTTAGGTTGCCTTTAAGGATGGAACCCTTGAGTCATGGTTGCAACTCATTGCATTTGGCTCCCACATTACATCTGCACACTTCTGAGATTCCACATCATGCAGGTTGTGAGATTCATGTAGCTAACTCCCACAAGAGAAACACTACTGGAGTGAGCACACTGGGATGAGAAGCCCCTACCTAATTCTTTTGACAGTGGCTCTGTTTGGGTGTCACTTTAAGCCATAATGAGTTAATAAGCTACTCACAGTAACTTATTTTGAAAATAAGCTGTTATTCCCAACATGACAGATGAATAAGCTACTGTGGGTATTTTATTAAGCTCCTGTGTGTAATCTGAGTCATCCCCCTACCTCCACCCAGTGTTTCAGCCATTGAGAACATTGTAGGTTAATTCATCATGGCTTATTTAACCCATCGTGGGTTATTGTGATCTCCTAACCCAGTCAGTGTGTGATCCAGGACTTTAGATGTTGTGATGTGGAAGTCAGCCATACAGGAGAGGAAGACATACCACGAAGGCAGGATTGAAACATGGCTTCTGTTGACTTCTTTGTTTTGACACTTCAGGCCGTTTTGTTATGAATGTACCTTGGAGGAATGAAGGTATTAGTGGGAAAGACTGAGAGCTTCCCCCCCCCCCCCATGCACCTATTTTAAACATTGTTATTTATTATTTGGAAGGCTGAGCCAAAAGGAGGGCCACTTTTTGTGGACAATATCAACAACATAGAGTCCCCATTTGGATGAAAATTCTGAAGCATTTAGAAGCAGTTCTGGTTTGGATGAGAAAAAAAAGCTGTAACCTAATCCAAGCATGACAGAGGTACTGCTGGTTGGGAAATCTGCCTGTCTGGGGGGATGAATGCAATTAGTTTTGCATGAGGTTGCATTTCCCCTGAAGGAACGAAGCTTGGGGTTGCTCCTGGATCCAGAATTACTCTTGGATTCCCAGGTAGAATTGGGTATCTGGGAACTCTTTTTGCCAGCTTCAGCTAGTTTATCCATTGTGGTTCTAACCAAAGAAGATGGATCTGGTTTCAGTTATATGTGAAAATTACATCCAGGGTGAACTGTTTAAACTAAAATTGATACAAACCCAGTTGCTGGGGTGCTGGCAGGAGCAAGGTGGTCTGACCATATTAAACCTACATCAATGTCCTTGGTTACCAATTCATTTATGGGCTTAATTTAAAGTGCTTATTAATTAAGCACTACTTTCAATTAAGCTTGAAAGTAGAGATGCCGGTGAAGTTCTCCCAAGCCAAACTCAGAAATGAATTTCGGGGGCTTGTAAAATCCCAGTTTGAGAAAAATCCACTCAGCCTCTCTCTACTGCTCTCTCTTGTGCCCAAAAGCCATCCCTGTCAGCCCCCACACTCCAAAGCACACCCCTTTCTTTAATTTGTGGTGGCAATTGGTGCAATTGCAGCAGCCTGTGAGAGAAAACATCTCCCACAGTCCTGTTGATTCATAGGTAAGAGAGAAGGCTGGAAGGGTGGTGGGGTAATTAGTCAAGTTCTTCCATGATGATGTTAGTATGTGAGATGTCAAAGTCCATATGATGCAGCATCATATGTTAATTATGTCTTTCTTGGGCCACAATCTCTAACTGGCTACACTGGGGTGGTGTGATTGATTCGAATAAGACTGCGCTCATATATTAGGATGGACCAGAATATAAAGGCAGTGAAAGCAGGAGAAAAGTAGATCTGAATGTCTTTAAGAACAGAAGAAATGCCATGCTGGATCCAACCAAGGGTCCATCTAGTCCAGCATTTTGTTCATACAGAGGCCAACCAGCTGTCGACCAGGAACCCACAAGCAGGACACAGGTGGAATAGCACCCTCCCACCCATGTTCCCCAGCAACTGGTGCACACAGTCTTACTGCCTCGGATACTGGAGGTAGCACTTAAGTATCAGGGCTAGTATACATTGATAGCCTTCTCCTCCAGGAATTTATCCAACCCCCTTTTTATAGCCATCCAAATCAGCGGCCATCACAATATCTTGTGGTAGTGAATTCCATAATTTAACTCTGTGCAGTGTGAAGAAGTCCTTCCTTTTGTTTGTCCTGAATCTCCCACCAATCATTTCTTCTTTAACAGATTTATTTGGCAGTAAAACAAACGAACAAACAAACAAACAAACCAAAAGCGAAAACAAAAACATAAAAATCAGGGAAAATGGAAGGGTTACAAGTTGGAGATAATGTTTGTAAAATTCTGGGAATGAAACAGGAAGATGGGGCTATAAAAACCTCATCTGGAAGCACCCACATATGAGCATCTTCCGGAAGGCTATTTGGAATAATTTGTTCAATTTGGCATATAAGATCAATATGAATGTGAGATTCAGGTTGAAAAAGATGGAAGTTCTAAAACAGGAATTGAGACTACAGTCCTACCTCCCTGGGAGTAAGTACCCCATTGAATTCAATGAGACTTTACTTCTTTCTGAGTAGTCATGGATAAGATTGCACCCTAAACAATATAAGAGGATGTGAAAAAGTAAAGTATTTAAGGATTATCTAAGGAGAAGATTTAGCTAAATTGATTCAGGATATTTGCAAACCAGATATTAGTAAGATTTTAGAAGATCTATAAAGATTTTCTTTAAAAAAATATCATCGATAAGTTGATACCATTGTTAATTAAGAGAATTACGTTACCTGGATGGCAGAAGATAAAAAAAAACAAGTTCATGTTGAATGGTAACAAACCTTCAGAGAAGAGGGGGGCAGGGAAACTGTAATGGGCAAGTGGTACCAAATGTTGATAAAGAAACATAAACAAATACAGAGTCTTAGTATGCATTAGAACAATAAGGGATGGAAGGCCCATTATAATGTATGCTGTGGTTTATAGTAATAGAAGAAAGTTTAAAATATTTGGAAGGATGAGTTGATATTTCAGTGGAATTGTTGAATAAATACTTTTTTTGCCATTAAAAGGTGGCCAACAAATATCTAAATAAATAAATGAATACATTGTTCAGAAAATTCTGTAGTGGTATCTAAACCATGTGATAATGGTTTCAAACCCGATCTGGCTCAAGGAAGTCTCCAGAGCTGGACATGGCATAGGTTATCTAGACATCTGTTTGAGAATAGATATGCTGTCTAAAATGAGGAAGTTGTTCAAAGAATATCAGGTTACTGACCTTTCAATGTCTACAGGTTCAAGATTTCAGAAAGAGACGATTACAGAAAAAGAATGCATTGAGTCCCAGATTTATGATATATTATTGTCGGCGAATTGACTTTCAACAGCAGTGGCACAGGGCAATTGGACATTAAAACCAAGGGAATGGAGACTGTCTTCTCCATCTGTACTGGCTACCATTCACTTTCCATGCCCAATGCAAAGTGCTGGTTTTAACCTTTAAAGCTCTACATGACGTAGGGCCAGATTACCTGAAGGAATATCTACTCACATAATTACCTTCCTGGGCATTAAAATAATCATCTGAGGCCTTTCTCCAGGGGCAGATCTACATGTAGTCCTAAATGTGCCCTCCCTGCGCCCTGAGCCACCCTCGGAGTGCTGCACCCCACCCAGTGTGGACAAAGCTCTGCTCGTGCCCTCGTCGCAGCTACTGCCCTTTCATCCCGGCTGGTCCCAGGGATGGAGGAGGGAGGTTGTAAATGAAAGCCAACAATCTGGAGAGGGATTTCCCAATTTCTGGCTTTTGTTTACAACCCTCCCCTCTCCCTCCACAGGACTGGCCGGGATGCGGCTGCGGCAAGGGTGTAAGCAGAGCCTCCGAGGCTTAGTCCACACTGGGCGGGGTGCAGCACTCCAAGGGTGGCTCGGGGCACAGGGAGGGTGCATCGAGGACGACGTGTAGTTCTGCCCCAGGGTGTAATCTATACCAGATGTTTATCTTGGGGTTGTCTTGAGGTCGTCCCTGTGCATCCAAATGACGTACAGCTGATCAGGGTTGAACAGACGATGAGTGCTCCATTTTCCTGTGATAGCTGGGACTTGGTTTTCCCCATTTGTTTCCCGGGACCATCCCAGGCTCTGCAGGTGGTGTGGCTCTCCCACCCAGGGTTGTTCCTTTTCCCCGCAAGTAGCAGGGCTCAGGAAGTGTGCAGGGGGAGTCCATGGGTATCAGGGGTGAGGGGGAGAGAATTTTTTGCCATCTTTGGGATAGCTCATGGCATCTTCCAGTGCTGAGTTTTTGGTTGTTGTTGTTTTTAAAAATCCTACCTTTGTGCGGGATCATGCCCGCGCTGTTGCATGATCCTCTCATCCTGTAGAAAACCCCAAAAAACACCTTTGTCCCAGTAGGGCCCTCCTCTACTTCCGGGACAACTTGCTGGCATGTGCCCCATGAGGGACAATCGCTAAAGCTGAAAACTTCACGATCATCCCTCCTCACTCCCGGAAGGCCTCCAGGTGTAGATGAGCCCCAGGTGTCCCACCAAATGAGGTGAGGCAGTTGACTATGAAACAGAGAGCCTTTTCAGTGGTGGTGTCCCATTTAAGGAATGCTTCCTCCAAAGGGTCTCGCCCAATGCCTAAGTTTCTAGTGCCAGGTGAAACGCTTTTTATTCTCATAGGCATAGTAGGGATAGGCAATCTTACCCACGTCTGATCCGTCGGATACTCACCCCACCACTGCTACCCACCACCGCTTGTCGGACTGTGCGAGCTGCCCTTGAGGCTCGTTGAGGCCTGACGAGTGCTCGGCAGCCATCTGCCCTCATTCCAAAAATTACTCATTTCCCCCATTGCATAAATGGCAGCTGTAAAGTCCCCATTCACGCAATGGGGGAAATGAGTCATTTTCCGGAGCTTCCACTGTGGCGCACAATGGAAGCTCTGGACAAGGACAGATGGCTGCTGAGCGCTCGTCGGGACTTGAGGGTACTGGGTCCAGAAGCATGCTGTGGATGCCCAACTGGTTCCATGCAGGGCAGACATCAGCATGTCCGTCTGACTCCCAGACTCAGTCGGATGCCCGTGACATTCCTAGTTTGTAGTGCTTTTAGTCCAGGTTTTGTGTTCAGGAATGATTTGATCCCTTGTTGTAGGTTCTAACTTGGTTTTATTCTGCACTGCTTATCTGTTTTTCTTTTTGATGGTTGCATTTTATGTTCTTAACATATCGCATAATGCCCAGAGAGCTTCGGTATATGCTAATATCTCATTGTGTCCATGTTCTCACAAGAGCAATTGCTTGTGCGTTGGCCCTTATGAAATTAAACACTTGTTTCTGGAATAGGGCAGATAACCTGAGCCTGTTGAAGGGAGCTCCGTTGACTTCTCCTGATCTGGAAACTAGTCTTTCCACTCATTTCTGAGTTATTTTTTAGAAGCGCAAAAGCCCCATTCTGCACGTGGCCATTCCTGTGAGGGCAGTGGAAGCAGCGGAACCTGATTGTGCGTAGTAAATTCATAAATTGAGGCTGCGGTTCTGTTGGTGGTGCCCGCAGTGCTCATAAGCCTCAAAACCCTTTTGCAACCTGAGAGAGGCGGCCTGCACAGTTCTCTCTGCACTGGCTGCGAAGGGTGGGGGCAGGGGTGGGGAGTGCGGATTCCTGGGTCCAAGGTTGGAGTAATGTGTCCAACCTTGGATCCAAGAAACCGGAGTATCCTATAGTCCCCCAGATGCTGCCTCAGGGTCATATGATTACTCTCTCCTTCTCTCTCTCTCTCTCTCTCTCTCTATCTCTCCTTCTCTCTCTCTCTCTCTCTCTCTCTCTCCTTCTCTCTCTCTCTCTCTCTCTCTCTCCTTCTCTCTCTCTCTCTCTCTCTCTCTCTCTTAAAAAAATGCAAGCAGAAGGCCCCTTATACAATTGGGCTTTCATACCCTTCCTCCGGCACATTGCAGCCCCATAAACCCCCACAAAAGCCTTTCTTTGGGATTGGAGGACCCTCAGGAAAAGCTTGGGATGTGGTACAGGGCGGTGCTGGTAGGAAAATCACTGAAAATCAAGTGGAGATAGCTTGTGCCAAACCAAATTACTCAGTCCTGTTAGATGAGCCCGGGAAGTGTGGGGTGGATGGGTAGGAGAGAGATATTTCTTGACAGGGTTTACAAATGGTTGATTGTACGTTAATGAAATGACAGCAATGATTATATTTTGCAACATGTTATGTAGACATTATGCAGATATTAATGACCACATAATTATTTGGTAGCGACGGTTGTTATGATCCTAGAGAAAAAAAATCCCCAATGTGATCTAAGGAATTTCTTCTGATGGATAGTTCTTTGTTGCGAAATGAATATGTTAATGTGTAAGTTACATAGGACTCATTTACAATTTTGCTGCTTCCGTGCCCTAAAAAGGAGTATTGCACAAAGGGGAATGAAAACCTCATTTCCATGTTCAGTGCAGCAGACCAAAAGCCTATTTACACTACTGCTTTAAAACAGATTATAACAGATTAAACCAGTTATTAACCGCTTTTAAATGGTTATAAACCGTTTTAAAGCAGTAGTGAAGATAGGCTCCAAGATACTATGGGTGGTGGAAATACTGAATGTTCTTCTAGGCCAGTTAGCCACTATATATCTGGGGGGGGGGGGAGATCCTAAATTATTTTAATGTGTAATCTTGTATCTCAGAACCTTATTAATAGATAATTATATCAATTCATAATATTTATGAAGAGCAATCCTTTCGCCCCTAGACAGTATCTGGCTGTGTGTGGCATAAGATTGTTTGGTTTTACTGGCTCTGACCTCAGAACCAGTAAAACTGTGCTCCCCACCCCCTCGCTCTTGTAGCTGGTGCAGAGAACTGAGACAGCTAACTCTCAGCATTCAGAAATCTGAGCACGAAGGTGAGGAAAAGGGAGAGGTCCCAGGGCAGGGAGGGAAGGAGACCAGGGAAGCTGCCTCATACAGCTTCCTACGCTCACATTAGCATCCTTCCCTCCCGCTTTGAAGCGGCATGGCTACATGGGCGAAATTGCCCATCTAGCAAAAATGAAGGGTGGCCAGAGCATGGAGGTGAGGATCACCTCTATGCATTGGCCACCCTGCATTATGATACTCAGCAGCCCCCAAATTCAGCGGCTACTAACTATCAACATAGGATTGCACCCATAAGTATTTATAGATCACTTGTAAGATGGCCTTCCCCAACCTGGATCCCTCCAGATGTTTTGGATCATATCTCCCAGCTTTCCTGACCTGTGGCCATGCTGGTTTGGGGCAGAGGAGGGTTGAATTTGAATAAAACTGGAAGGAACCATATTGGGGCCTCATAACAGTAAATAAAACCATAAATTACAAAGAAACCAAATTCAATAAAAACAGGCAGCAGAATGAAATTCATTTATTAAACCTAGGTCAGTTGAACAATATAAAATCATTTTTAAATAAATCCCCAATCCTTTAACAAGCTCATTAATTTTAAAACGGTGTATGAGGAAGCAGCCCGAAATAAGTGGATTCCAAAAGCCCGTTTAAAAATTGGCAGTGTTGAAGCTTTACATTTCTTAGTGAGGAAGAAGTTCAACAAACTGGAGGCCACCAACGAAAAGACTCTGTCCACTGAATAAATGACTGGAATACATATTGCTACCATTCACAAATGCACCAGGTTAACCAACTTAGAGAATCCTCTTCCAGAAATCAGCAGTTTTGGTTTTTCTAGCATTGCAATCAATTCTAAAAAATTATATTAGTAGCCTTGTTCATGGTGCATCAAACATATGGCAATGTCCATGAACATGTCCAAAGGATGCCAGGTAGAGGGAATGGTGACTTCTAGAACAAAAAGCAGAATTTCATCAATTCATCACTGCACTCCAGTGTTTTGGGTCTATTATTTTCTTCTTGTTGGCATAGTAGCATGTTAAAATATTTAGATTAAAATATCCTGCTCTTCCCTCCCCTCCCTTCCGCTCCCTGAATCTAGTTTTCTAAAATGAAGATGAGCTTTTAATGAAGCATTACAGGAATGATATATGAATCTCAACCCTGTAATAGACTAAATTCTCTTGCTACATCATTGAAACTGAAACAGAAGAACCAAGTTTATCCTATTTTTTTTTAAAAAAAATAACCTTTTGGGTAGTAATCAGCAGGCATGGGCCAGGACACTATCTGAGCCAATCAGTAGGAAATGCAAGCCTCAATTGAATGGAAAAGTCCAGGAAGCTCCCTTTCTTGCAGAAATCTTGGAATGTTTACGGCTGATGATTTTTCATTTTACAGTTGACTGCTTAAGCCAGAGTCTACAAGTACAGATACATTTTAGCCAGATAGGGATAAACCAATATTAACATGCAGTTGCTTGCTAGTAATTGTGATATGGTATACAGCATTTGGCAGCTCAATTTCACAGGGTTTTTTCAGTTAATAGTTTGTTTTCTCACCCCAAAGAAATTGTCTTGACAGATATAACCCTGAGTTCTATTCATCTTATACGTTTTCCTACATGTTTTTAGGTTTTCATATTTGTTTTAAAAAGCCATGTCTTAACCTAAGTGTTTATGTGCACACAAGTTTAAAAGTGGTTTGTAGACTAGTAGCAGGTGAAGATTACATGGTGTGTGCAGCGCTTAACTGGATCCAGCTGATGAAGGGACAGAACAAATAGACTCATAGGCATAGCTGGGATAATAAATTGGCCACAACTTTATTGACTCATTTGAATAGGCTTGGTGGTGGCATAGGGCTTGGATCCTATAATCGGCCAGCCTGCCTGCTGACTGATTCCCCTTCTAGGGCTGCATGCCAGGAACACTGGTAGTGGATGGAAGGGCCAGGGCACATCACAGCACACACCTCTAATGTGAACCCCTTTCCTCCACCATGAACTTGGCCATCTTGTAGCCCCCATGCTGGTCTGGTCTTGGTGCCATATCCCTGAGATCCCTTATGGGAATCCCCACCATGGGGGAGCAAGGAGGCCAGTCTCGCTCCCCCTCACCAGTGGATCCAGCCCAATGACTATCATGTCTACATAACTTGTGACAAATGTTATCAAATGAAGCATCCACAAAGAATGTACTGATAGTCCTGATCAATTTATTTACAGTAGAATTCATTTTGCAACAGGGAAGGTAAAAATCCTGCATCGTCTTTGGCAATTGATGTGCAGGTAAAATTCCTTCCCAGCCCCATTAACTGGCGACTACTTCTGCCACTGCAAGACATCTTACTACCGGGAGCGGGTGGATGGGGAAGTCAGCAACTGCAATCCTGGAGCCATATGGGAGGTCTGCCTTTGGGAGCCTCAGGTTGAACTGGAGGCAGAACACAGGAGAGATCTCACTCTGCTGGGTCCACCTCTTTGGCCTCACCCCATCATTGCACTAATTGGCTCAGCAGTCCCCTCCTGGGAAGGAGATGCTGCTGCTGCGGCTGTGCAGCTGCTCTTTACCAGCCTTTCTCTCTTTGCTGCCAGCCTGCTCGGCCACACAATTCATTACTCCTCATTAAGCATTAGATCTAAGGCTTTGGATGTTAATGGAAACCCCTGTTCCTCCAAGTCCAACCCTGAAGTGGCAAAAAGCCCCTCACAACTCAGTATTCCTATCAATGTGCCTCTTTGGCTTGTTCTGTGTTGGATTATTGGCTTTTATATTGAAGTCAAGACCTTAACGTTGGAGGTGAATTTAATCAAAATCCAGTCTTTCCTAGTAAGCAGTGTGTCATAGGCTACGTGTGTCAGCTTTAAGCCTGGAAGTACCATAACCACTTTAGCATATTTCTGCCCCACTGCTGGGGAGAGACATACAAATGGGTAGAGATACAATCTGAGTTTAGCACCAGTCAAAAACTGGAAAGGCAACTGTATTCCTCAGCTCAGCATTTCATTCATCCCATGTGCCATTTGGCTTCTGTGCTGGAACGTTAGCTATGAGGTAAAAGTCATGTTCATGTCCCGTGTTTTTGCTTTTAGGTATAAAATTGTCCCATCTTCAGTCTTCTCTAGGAATCCATATGATTTTAGCTCTGTTCAGACATACCCAAACAGGAAACAGCCTTCTCCATCCCCACCGGCTTTTCTGCATTGAACAGAAAGGTCTGAAGGGTAAATGGTAAAGAGCAAGCTGACCTGCAAATCTTTGTGGTAAATGGTAAGAGCAAATCTGACCTGAAAAACTTTACAGGGATTATGTCGTAACATGTGATCCACTCTGACCTATTGCTGTTGAAGTTTCCTTTCTGGTCTGGCAGGTTTCCCAGTAATTTCAGAGCTTTGGGGTGCCACAGATGGCAGATTCCTGCTTGTTGCAAGGGATGAAGACCTGAAATTCTGAAGACATCCTAGCTTGAAATATATCTCCTTCACCGATCTACTATCAGTCACATATATGGATTTATTTATTTTTTAAAAAAAAGTATTCTGTGTAGGGATAAAATCATAACTCAGAAAGAGTCTTTTAAACATAATGAGTTATTACTTTTTATTGTTTCTGAAAAGATTAGATGGGAACATAACCAGACCTTACATATGGAAGCCCTATGGGAAGATGGACTTAAACAAAGGCCTTCCTAAGCAGTCCTGGGGCATATTTACTTCTTCTGGTGTGATCTTGGGATGTATGAGAATTACATCTGTGTTCTCAAATCATGCAAACATGTCCCATTCGCAATTCTGAACATGAGTGGGTTTTTTTCTTCTGAGAAATGCTTGCAGCTTTTTGAATTTGCGATCGTATTTAAAAAAACGCATATTATTTGTCTTTGGAAAAATGTACATTTTAAATGTGTTTAAAATGTGCATTTTCACATATTAGTCAATGGGGGAAATGTGCACATGCTTTACAGATATGCACAGAACTGTATTTTGAATTCTGTATTTCCCCCCATCTGAACGAGCCATAAAACGGGTTGAAAATGAACGATGGAGCGAGCTGAAACTAACTTCAAAGCGATTTTTGGAGAATTTAGGCAAGCTCAAAAATGGATGGTTCTCCCATCCCTAGTGTGATTATAGAGCAGGAATGTCCCTTACAATCCTTCGAATTCTCCAGTGATTATTTATTTATTTTATTACACTTTTATACTGCCCAATGCCCAAAGCTCTCTGGGCAGTTCGCAACAAGGATGTTGTTCATTAGCTAACTTAGCAGAGTGTAACAGGCCCTGGTTTAGGGAATGAGACATAGGTCAATTATAGACCACATCCTTTGTATGCGTAAGGCCACAGACTGAATTTCCAACAAAGGAAGGATTTCAGGTAGCTGAATAAGACCATGGAGAGTTTAGAGTAGACAAAACTGGCCTAGATGGGCCAATGTCCCAACTTGGCATGGGATACTTCTGTAGGTAAGTAAGGAGGTACATAAATGTTAATTATAAATAAAAAATAAAATGCATGGATATGGAGCTCCATCATACCAGTGATTTAGTGCACTCTCGCCATGGCTGGTATGCGGATTTATAGCATGGTACTCACATGACGCTGTGCCTGTCCTACTGGCACCTCACCTCCTCCCCAGCCTTTCCTAGAATGCTAAAAGTCTGGATTATTTTCCTTAAGTGCATTTAATGCGCCCTAAGTCTCCGTGCAGTTTTAAAGAAACTGGGGGCTTGAATGGATTGCATCAGGTCCTGGCAGGGACAAGCAATCTCTCCCAGCAGCCGGCTCCAAGCCTCAATATAAAACCCAAACCTTGCATCCCAGGCTCGAAAGTGTTTTTTTAAAAATCATACAATGCCTGAATCTCTGCAGAGACAGGACTGCACTCCCTCGATGCCCCCCAAAGAGCCAGACTAAAAGGTCGTTCCATTTTTGCCTGGGAGAAAGGCAGTTTGGTTGAAGTGCTCACCTGACAGGACTTGACTGGAGGGAGGAAGAGAAGGGGAGGGGCAGAGTGGAGTAGAGCGGAAGAGCAAGGGAGTGAAAGAGCAGCTATTACAACAACAACAACAACAACAACAACAACAACAATTTATTTCTTACCCGCCTCTCCGTCTGGATCGAGGCGGGGAACAACAACATGATAAAATACATAAACTGATTAAAACATAACACATATTATTAAAACTGCATAAAAAATCCTAAAACATCCTAAAAACATCCTAAAAACACCCTTAAAACATTCTAAAATTCCACTGGATATGCCTGCCAGAAGAGAACAGTCTTTATAGCTTTCTTAAATTCTAAAAGACTGTTAAGTTGACGAGTCTCCTCCGGCAGGTCATTCCACAGTCTGGGAGTGGCAGAAGAGAAGGTCCTCTGGGTAACGGTTGTCAGCCTAGTCTTGGCCGACTGCAGTAAGTTCTTCCCAGAGGACCTGAGCGTGTGGGGCGGATTGTATGGGAGAAGGCGATCCCGCAGGTAACCTGGACCCAAACCATGTAGGGCTTTAAAGGTAATAACCAACACTTTATACTTCGCCCGGAAACTAATTGGCAGCCAGTGGAGCGATTTTAAAGCTGGCGTAATATGGTCACCCCTAGATGCACCGGTGACCAACCTGGCTGCCATATTTTGAACTAGTTGAAGTTTCCGGACTAGGCACAAAGGTAGCCCTATGTACAGCACATTGCAGAAGTCGAGCCTTGAAGTTACCAGCACGTGCACTACCGTCTTTAGGTCTTTCAACTCTAGGAAGGGGCGCAGCTGGCGTATCAGCCGAAGCTGATAGTAGGCACTCCTGGCCGTCGCATCTATCTGGGATGTCATTTGGAGCGACGGATCCAGGAGCACCCCCAAGCTGCGAACACAGTCTTTCAGGGGGAGTGTAACCCCATCCAGAACCGGTTGACACACCTCCAAACCCAGGTTGCGGCCTTTGACAGCAAGCACCTCCGTCTTGTCTGGATTCAGCTTCAGTTTGTTTTTCCTCATCCAGCCCATTACCGCCTCCAAGCATTCATTCAGAGGAGACACACTATCCTTAGCTGGCGCTGTTACCGAAGGCATAGAGAAATATATTTGGGTGTCATCAGCATACTGATAGCACCCCGCCCCATGCCTCCGGATGATCTCTCCCAACAGTTTCATATAAATGTTAAACAGCATTGGGGAAAGGATGGCGCCTTGCGGTACGCCACACAGCAACTCCTTCTTTGCAGAGCAGCTATCCCCAAGCATCACCATCTGGAACCTGCCCGAGAGGTAGGACCAGAACCACTGAAGCACAGTGCCCCCGATTCCCAATCCCCTCAGGCGTTCCAGAAGGATACCATGGTCGATGGTATCGAAAGCCGCTGAGAGGTCCAGAAGTACCAACAGGGACACACTCCCCCTGTCAATACTAAGGCGTAGATCATCCACTGAGGCGACCATAGCAGTCTCAACTCCGTGTTCAGGTGAAAGGAATCATAAGCTTGACATGCTTTTGCCGCAGAGGTAAAAAAAATGCAGGGGCAACCTGGGGGGTGAGATTAGGTGTGATGGAGGCTATGATCTAAAACATGAAAGATTCTGCTTCATGACCCAGAGTTGAACTATAAATTCTGCATTATGACCCAGAGTTGACACAGGAATTTATCCATGGGAGCTCCTTGCTCTTTTCTTCATGGTGTTTCATAAAGGTCAGTCATTGAGATACAAATGCACTGCCCCCAATACCTACAAAAAAACCTTCTCCCTGTACATTTCCCTACATGTTGACAATGTCATCATCCAACCTGCATTCATCTTTTGACTCCTTTCTCTCCTTTGTTCCCCATTTCAAGTCTGCAGGTAGGCCCTCTCACCTGCTACAACGTTGCAAAAATACTGCCCTTCCTGTTTCCTTGGCAAAAACTATGCCTTGCTCCTCTGTCATCCTCTCTTCAGTCTTTGACTGTCTCATTCTTGATCCACTTGCATCTCTCCAGTACTCTGCTACCAAAATCATTTACTTCTGTGATCCCTTTGATCAGGCCATTCTCCTCCGTAAATCCCTACACTGGATTCCTGTCCACTTCCAGATCTAGCACAAGCTCCCTCACCTGTCTGGTAGTATCTCGATACATCCTTCCTCATGATCATCTGTTCTGAAGTTCCAACACCCCTTACTATCCTCCTCTCCCTTTCCATCCTTTCCCCCAGAACTCATGAGTTATGCTACCTCTTTCTTCAAATCCATCCTCAAACCCCACATTCACCACGAATCCTTTGGCACGACCCCCTAATTCCCATGCCCCACTGTAACTAAGCTTGTGCAATTGAAACAACCACATATCACTTCTATGTTTACCCTTGCCTTCACTTCCTTTGTGTTGGATGTTAGATTGCAAGGCGAGCTCCCTGGGGCAGAGCCATGCCCTATTGTACTCTGTGACATACCCTGCACACTGGTGGCACTATATAAATAAATAACAATGATAAAGGCATTTCCTTCCCCTTCAGATAAAAGCTGCTAATAAGTAGTCGATGACAAGAGATTTGTTTTAAGATGTGCTTTGATCGGCATTTCCAAAGGGTATACTCCAATAATTACACAGAAGAAGTAAACTTGAAAAATGACCCTACTCTGCCACAGAAATGTGGCAATCTACATCCAGCTGAAATCAATGGCAACATTCTCATTGACTGTAATTGCTGCAGATAGCTGAAACAGTTAGCAGAAAGGCTTTATGATCCAACAGGAGTGAGCGGTACCTGGACAACTTTTTTGTTTCTGCTTTCTTCCTTCCAACAACCTCCAGCTGCTGTAAACTGACTACTTAGACTATGTGAGACACCTTTTTTCCTGCTTGCAAGGAGGGTAGGGATGCTGCAAATATCCAAGAAACCCATATTCCTTCTAGCAGATACCAGGGATGAGCATTCACATATTTTTTTTATGGAGCTGCAGGAAAGAATGACGTTCACTAAAGTCAGCTCTGCTTTCAATGGGGAATCATTATGGAGGCCACACATATTCTTGATTTTCCATTCACACAGTAGAAATTTCATATTCATGGTTGCAGATAAATAGCCCCAACAAGCAACAGGCTTGTGAAAGTATCACTGGATCCACAATAGAAAAAACAAAAACAAAATAGTAATAACTAAGCACACTGTGAAATCATCAGGTTTATGTTTCAAATGGAGATCTAATGAGAACCATTGTGGAATGCAGTACAATAGTTAGTTGGGGATGGGCTTTGAATAGGGAGTGATACCAATAGACCAGCATTTGGGCAATATCTCATTAGGCCCAGGCTATAAATAAGGAACTGATGAGAAATGGCCTGGCATAATGTGTAACAGTGATGTTCGATAGCTGGGCTCTGAATGAAGAACAATAGCCCAGAACAATTCATTGCAGTTGCTTTGAATGGGAAATACGGCATTAGTAAAAACTGGATATCTGAGATAATTGGCCTGAAAATATAATACTGGTGTCTGGGAAGACAAAAATATCTCAGGGGGGAAAATTTGAAAGTTTTGTACATCTGTATGAATGAGCATGACAGCTCATGTCCTTGGTGCCCTTAATGAAGAAAACTAAAAGGCAAATTTGTTCTCTTGGATGGCATGCAGTCAAGTGGATCATTCATGCAGCAGACAACCCATTAGTCAATGGTGGGTTGAGTAGCCAACTCACAGTTGGTTATTTTGTGGGTACTCCCCACACAACATATTCCTACACAACTGTGGGTGGTTGGGGCTGGCGTTGTTTGGACTAATAGTCAACCCAGCATTTAACTGACACAGCCCCCGCCCCTCTCCCCACCCTCCCTCCTCCCTCAGTCCTCCCAGTCCTATCCCAGCAGCCTCTGCAAGTTGCACCAGTTGTAGCAGAGTGGCAGCTGCCGCTTTGGTCGCTCTTGTCGCCTGCCTCTATGGACTTGTGTTTTAACCCACTCACCACACGCCATTAACACTCTCACCCCTCCACACAACACTTTAAACAACTGGCTTCGAGCTAAACAACTTGCAAGCCGGTTGTTTCTCTCAGTTGCTTATTTGGGCGGAATAGCATACCGTCAGTATTTTGTGAGCAGTGTGTTACCCTCCACACAACACAATCAGCAACACAACTGACGATTGTTCCCCCCTCTCAATTGCTTAATGTGTTGTCCGAATGCAGCCACTGTGTGATAACAATTCTGGAACTGCGACCATTACACCAATGTGAAAATCGCTTAACCTTTGGGTGGATAACTGTCCGGAACATTTAATGCCAATGTTCAGAAAAGTTGAACACTTGAGGAAAATAAATATGAACAGAGTATTTCCTAAGCGTGGCCTGGGGCACATTCAAGAAATCAATTTCCTTTTTTCAATGAACAATCAGATTTTTTCCAATTGTCCTAGTCCTCTTCTGAATATTATTGCTCACTAAGATATGGTGACCCAACTTTGTTGACTCAGTTTTTTTTACAGCTCATGCTGCTGCTCCTAATTAAATAACATGATGCAGCTTTGTATTTTATACAGCACGTACGCACAATTTTATACCTTGCATGAATAATCAAGTTTTGTGATTTCCTCCAATGTCTATGGGTTGGAAAGTGGTATGAAACCAGTATGCAAGAGGCAGGAGCCACACAACTGCTTTATAGCAGTATTGAAGTGCACTGACAACTGTTGGGGCCCATTGACACATGCCATATACTGCTTTTATCCCGCAAGTCTGGATCCAACAATATATATATATATATATATATATATATATATATATATATATTTGCCTCCCCCTTCTACCCATCCATTCTAACAAGTTTGATCATGATTGTCTTCTCTTTTTAAAAGCAGAATTGCATTTGTCCTTTGATAGTGATTTAAAACTTAGTCCACCTGACACCAAGCACTCTTATTTCCCTTTTGTTTTAATAGGAGTGAATTACTTAACTTTCATTGAAATAATTAGGATGAATTGCCTAATTTTGAACGGATCATGTCCCTACAAAGTGACATTGAATTAAATTTGATTTGAAAGGACACTCTTAAACTCAAAATCAACTGTAATACTGGAGACAAGACATTCCTTCCTTAACAGCGGCACCACTGACGTGTTCATATAGTGTAATCTTCTGTTTATTTCAGACAGCTTTTCTTCCGCACATTTGGAACTGTTCCACTTTCCTTTTGAATACACAGTACATGTAGGCATTCAGCATTGTACAATCATACCCTTGAGCTATATTTCCTTTTGCCCATAATGGTAAAAGGTACTCCTCGAAAACTTGTAGTTTAAAGTGACAATTTAAAACGCAAGTATAGCCAAGCAAGCTACATTTAGACATAATATGAGTGGATCTTTCAGCATTCAAATTATAGTAAACCCTGGAGGGGCATGGAAAAAGTAGGTAGTCTTTTCATCAGCTGATGCTGAATCTCGGTCAAGTGATCACTTATTCTCTAGAACAGTAATTCCCAAATGCTGGTGTCTGGGGGCGGGGAGTGGGTGATGGCTACACAATGCGGGCTTTTTGTTTCCAGATGTCAGGCTGCATGAAAAGAAACTACTAGATTATTTTTTTTTAAATGGTTAATGCAAGTTAATATTGCCATTTTCCTAGGCTGGATAATAGCTTTGTAGGCATCATGGTATTTGACCGCTCATGGTTCACAGAGCTGTTGTGTGGGCAGTTCCATAGAGGCAATACAAACAAACAAACAACAACAAACAAGACATTGTACTGTTAAGAGATGAGCTACAGCAGGACATCCCTCTGTCAACAACAGCAATTCTTGCCCTAATAATGAGAAATGACATTCACTGATTTGCCATTTATGTTTTCCAGTATCAATGATTCCCAGTACACATGATCTGGAGAAGCAGACTAAGGGCTTCTTCACATGAGCAAAATAAGGGATGGCTGTGGCTGGCCACTCACAGAAGTTCACAGGTCCATTTAACAAAGTCATGAACATCTTGCACGTCTCCCATCTCTTCCCCCAGTTATACCACTTTAAAATAAATAAATAAATAAATAAATAAATAAGTTGGATATTCCGTTTCTTCTGAAATATCTCAGGCTTTCCCACTGTGTGCAGGGGATGTTGCGCTACACTACAGGGCACTGTCCCATTCATTACTATGAACACCAACGTTTTCAATTACAGGCCATGTGGTCGCCTCTCTCCTCCCATGTAACTCAGCTCATTACATTTGTGAAAGAGAAGCAGGAAACATAGTGCCAGTAAGTGAACACGATTTCCCTTTAATCTAAAAAAAGCCCAGAGTCAAACATAGGGATATCTTTAGCAGAAAGGAATGCCTTGTCTTGGGAGGAGTTGTTATGAATAGCTCTTTGAATTTCACTCTTTAAAATGCAAAACCAGGTCTTTGGATGGATATAAAAACTATGCAGGAGCAAATTGTAATGGGGCACTTTCCCTTAATTTTCTCCCATTTACTGCAATTGCACACTGCATATATACATTAAAAAAAACAAATAAAAATACCAGTCTATAAGGTTGATAGTAATTAACATCACAAGGGGTTGTGGAAATTAATTCATTAGCAAATATTCTGCACAGCTTTGATAGTGTAAAGTGCTGCATCCATGCTAATGTCTCTTATAATTATTTATTGCATTCTGATCCTTTCTATTTGAAATATCGCTCCATCTTTGATTAACTTTTCAAACAAAATTTCCACAAAATTATGATGCTGAATATGAAAATCTGTAGGTACAATTAGGAAAATTAGCATTAGCATTTCGAGTTAGCGTAAGATACTGGCTATTCAAACCTAAACCTTACACAGTGAATAATTTCAAAGTTTTCAATTTGCTTTTATATTCTGCTTCTTGGACACGCACAAGAATTTGACCCTCAATCTGAGAGCATTGAATCAGTTGCATGCATGTTAACTAGCGTGATGCCTACAAAATTGTGAGTATGTGTAGGGAAATATGGCTTGGTATATGTAGGCTGACCATCTGAAAAGGAGGACAGGGCTCATATAACTTTAACAGTTGTAGAGAAAAGGGAATTTCAATCAGTGTCATTTGTATGCAATTAGTTCCTGGTGATATTCCATCTTCATCACAACAGTTAAAGTTGCAGGGCCCCTGCCTTCTTTTGTATATGGTCACTCTAGTATAGTGCCTGCACCTTTAACAGTTGTGATGAAGAGGGAATTTCACCAGGAACTAATTGCATACAAATGACACCTGCTGAAATTCCCTTTTCTCTACAATTGTTAAAGTTATATGAGTCCTGTCCTCCTTTTCAGATGGTCAGCCTAGGTGTATGGAATGTATAACGTGCCCCAAGAGTTATCAGTGCACTTCAATAATGCTATAAAGCAGTAGTGTAGATCTAGCCTAGGTTTCTAAGTGGTGGTAGTAATTTCTTCTTGACCAGAGTAATTTTGTTTGTAGTATATCTCATGAGGAACATCTGTTAAGTGAGTTTTTAATCTGAATACATGCATACACTTGCCTGAAACATTCCACAATATAGCGATCTCATTATTATTTCCAATTAGCTTTATATGATTTTTCCATCAAACCTGGCATTTTGTAACAGTGCTGGTTTACATTGAGCCTATATGAGTCTTCCACACCTTAGTTTGATTTCTTGATCACAGTTTTCCCTTTTATTAAAAATGGTTTATTGTGTGCCCAGTCTCTCTCTGGAGAATGCAATCTTTCACTGTAAAGCTCCTCAAAGGATCATTTCTTAATGGAGTACATGCAGATATAAGCACACGTAATCTCCCTCTCTTTCTCTAACATATTCGAGTCTAGCAACAAGTTGATATAAGGCACAAAACCAGTAAGTTACCTCCTGTGCATATTTGATAAGGAAGTTATTGCAAAGTAGTTTTCTGACACCCCCAAAATGAACATCATCCCCATTTCTAGATTTTATCATCATTAAAACTGATTCATGCGTTACCTTGTTTCTGACAGTACTCCACCACAGATACATATTCCAATTGTAAACCTCTCTGCTACAGGTTTTTCCTAAGAGCATTAACCCTATTTGCAAGGATTGTTGCACACATTAATTCTGGAAAATAGTTTGGAATCACACCTTTGTAAGATGTGCCACTCCATCCCTTATTTTGGCAATGTGGCTGCTTATTTCAATATTCCTCATAAATTTCCTTTAAAGTCCTCAGTTGTTTCTTCTGAGGAGATGCCGCCACATTCAGATTTTGCTCTAGGTGAAATCTAGAGAATGAATGCACATACACTGAAATAATAATGATAATGATGATTAATAATAATAATAATAATAATAATAATACCTCTAAGCAGTTTATATACAAAATACTATGAAACCCAAAGTTAAAAAATACATATATAACACAGCGTAACAACTAAATGGTTATAACTTACAACAACAGCAACAAAGGTAAAACATATAAAAGACTAAGGCTGAATTCGGACAACACGATAGTCAATGCTGGGGTAATAATCAACTTTACAATTGTTCATCTAGGGGGTACTCCCCACACAACATGGTAATAAATAATCAACTGTAGTGTGGATTAGGATCAGCGCTGAGTTGACTATGACAGCATTCGGACGACACGATAATCAATACAACTGACGATTGTTTCCCCCACACCAGTTGTTTATTGTGTCGTCCGAATTCAGCCAATGTGTCATGGTCTATTACTAGCCAGGTAAAGCCTGTGTAAAAAAAGTAAGTTTTCTGAAGGCATTTAGAACACACTACATTTTCTGCTGGTTGAAGGAAGACGATGTTCTAGGCGATAGCCACCACTACTGACACAGCCCACTTTTGTGGTGTTACATGAGGCCATTTTGTTGATCACTGAAAATCCAGCAAAGTATCCTCTGTTGTACTCTGTCCCTCTCCTGAAGAAGGTTGTCTTTCAGAGCAACCAAAGCTGATTCTGTCCTCAAAGCAGACCTGAACCCAGGCTGGTGTTAGGATGAGGCTCCGTCTCCCTAGTGTGGATTTCAAATCGGACTCGGACGCTGAAGAAGACCAGCCGAGAGCAGAAGCAATGGAGAAAATTCTCTAAGACTCTCTAGGAGCCAAGGAGAAATCTTCCTAGGAGCTTATTAAACAGGAGGCCTAGGATCAGACATCATCTGCCCCTTTCTCCCCTTCTCCCCTCCCCCAGGAACTCATTCTTCATTGGAGGGGAAGGGAGCATCAGAATTGACAAATCCCAGAATCTGCCACAGGGTCAAGCAGACAGAGTTGAGAGGAGGTGGGAGGCAGTACGCCTGACTAGCTATACAGCAGAGGCTACAGCTTGAAGACTCTCCCTAAAGAAGGGAACCAGTAAAAGTCTGTTGGACATGCCGGGAAACCATCCATTTAGTTGATAGGCAACTGTCTTGCTTTGTTAAGCTAATTAGGCTTAAAGGATAGTTTCTACCATTCACACCATTCAGGTGTGAAGAGGTTCTCTTTACTGACTAAACTTTTGTGGATTGCACAGCAGCCCTCTTTATTTCCTCATCTCGCTGGAAGGGCTTGGAATCACGACAACTGGAATGGGTCACAGTAATCATTTTCATCTAAGAACACCTGGAGCTCAGTTGCCACCATGCTCCTGAGCACCTTGGCCAATATGGGGGTGGGGGTGTTGTGACTGGACAATAGTTAATATAAACCTCTAGGTCTAGGGAGAATTTTTCAGGAGTGGTTGCACCACCTCCTCCTTCAAGGCAGCAGGGACCACTCCATTACACAATGATGGGTTCACCACTCCCTATTCCTTCCAGTCAGCGCTATGTGGCTAGCTCAAAGAACCTGTGATGAGCAACAGTTGAGAGAGCATGTAGTGGGTTGTACAGATACAAGCATCTTATCTGTATCCTCAGGCTTTGAAATCTGAAACTGATCCCACCAAAGAGGATAAAACAAATGCACTGAACGCCTCAGTAGACCCTGTATCATTCAATTTGGAATGCAGGAGGGTTATTTTTTCCTAAAAATGTTTAGCAAACTTGTCACAGTGACCCTCCAAAGTCTCCATTAGCTGGATGGCTACTTGAGGATATGATGGAATTGGCAAAGTAAGCCTTATTTTTTTGGGTGGGGGGGCATCTTCACGGCCATGCAATTGTTACACTGTTATTGGTACATTCAAAGTTTTCTTGAGGTGCACACTTCAAATTCCATTTTAGGTGAAATTGTGGTGGCAACTCTACTTTTGTCAATATAATGGCAAAATTATAATGTATATGACATTAAAACAATACATGTGGCCCAAAGGATATGACCAGAAGCAGCTTCAACTGCACTGCATTTGAAACGTCTGATACTGTTTATGCAGCAGGTTCACTCAGGGCTTTGGGAATCATCTTTTTGCCAACCTTCCCCAAGTCTGGTGCTCAATGGATTTGGATACTGAGACGGGATTTTTAATGAGGATGTCAGGAGTCATGTTGCCCTGAATCTTCCTGCAACCTCCATAACTATTATTTGCAGTCGGAAAGGGGAGATAATGAGACAAGACAACTGTATATGGTATCAAATTCAGGTCACATTTATTGAAGATCTGCAAAGGGAAACTGGGTGGGCCCTAAACTATGCCAGCAACTAGCTAAGCGTTTTATATCGGGTGAAGCATTCTATGTCTGGCGAGTAGCGTCAGATGTTCACCACACCCAGACCATACCCCTTTTGTGGAGGGTAGACTGACCCATGCCACTCACCCCCCGGCCTCATAACACCAGTTGGAGTGACGAGAGTCAGCCTAACAGGTGGCCTTATCTCCCCACTGGGGTGGTGGAACCCTCAATGGAAGGCCTCCGGTATCACCTGTCACCAAACAACAGTGCCACAGAATGGTCACCATCCCTCTCCTCTAAGCATGCCCACCCTAACAGTTTAAGCCAAATGTGCCCAAATTAACCAAGATCAAGATATTATAATTCCTAAGACACTCTCTCCCCACTTACAGTGTGAAGTAGGCAAAAAGTCACATACCCCAGGCCAATCAGACTATGTGCCAAAAATTCCTACTCGGCCCCCAAAAGGGCGACCAGGTAAAACCCACACTGCATACAGGGAGGGAGGGAGACGTGCTTCAAAGAGCCTCAAGGGCTGGGTGCAGCTGCCCTATATATGCAGAGCCACCCAGCCCCCAGCCCCCAGCCCCAATGGGGAGAGAGCACATCTCTACTCCCCCCACCTGCAATTATCTCCCTGCGGCCAGTGCCAGGATGCGGGAGAAGGGCGTTTCCCAACCTCCTAAATCTGAAATTTGACTAGGATTCCTCCCCAGACTCCCCTGTGAATTTTAGGCTTTGGGTAGGCTGACCAGATAAAATCCAGGTCAGGGCTCATGTAACTTTAATAGTTGTAGAGAAAAGGGAATTTCAGCCAGTGACATTTGTATGCAATTAGTTCCTTGTGATATTCCCTCTTCATCACTAAAGGTTAAAGGTGCATGCACTATACTAGAGTGACCATATATAAAAGAAGGCAGGGCCCCTGCAACTTTAAAATTGTGATGAAGAGGGAATATCACCAGGAACTAATTGCATACAAATGACACTGGCTGAAATTCCCTTTTCTCTACAACTGTTAAAGTTACATGAGCCCTGCCCTGGATTTTATCTGGTCAGCCTAGCTTTGGGAGGTCTGAGACATAGTAGCAATAATTCTGGGAAACAGGAAATTGGGTACAAATAGTAGCCATGGCTACAGTCCAATTTCCCCCATTGCTCAGATGCTCAAATATGGTTAGTGAAATAGGGATTTGTAGAAGCTTTTTGAGACATCTCTACAGATTTTGATGAAAGCTCTTGGCTTCCCTCAAAATTCCACTGGCATTTCACTTGAACCCCCAAATTCAATTTAAATTTTGCTTTAGGCTAAATCTGGTGACAGCTCAAAATGCATGTCAAACACTTCTGAGAAATTTCACTAATCTTATTGAAATTGTTTTGGCTTACCTTGAAATTCCTCTATTGTTTCACCAGAGGAGAAACTCTAAAACAGGGATGGACTATATAGCTATTAGACATGATGGCTATGTATTACCTCCAGAATCAGGGCCATTTTCTGGAAAACAACTCAGAGAGGATTTTGAGCCCTTGTATCCTGCTAAAGGCTTCTTACGGCTTCCTACATCCAACTAGTTGGCTGATATGGTAGGCTGACCATATGAAAAGGAGGACAGGGCTCCTGTAACTTTAACAGTTGTAGAGAAAAGGGAATTTCAGCCAGTGTCATTTGTATGCAATTAGTTCCTGGTGAAATTCCCTCTTCATCATAGCAGTTAAAGTTGCAGGGGCCCTGCCTTCTTTTGTATATGGTCACTTTAGTATAGTGCCTGCAACTTTAACTGTTGTGATGAAGAAGGGATATCACCAGGAACTAATTGCATACAAATGATACTGGCTGAAATTCCCTTTTCTGTACAACTGTTAAAGTTACAGGAGCCCTGTCCTCCTTTTCATATGGTCAGCCTATGATATGGGTAATAGAATGCTGGAGAAACATTTGGTTAATCAAGCAAGGCTAAGTTCAGTCTCTGGCCTCATCTACATGAAGCAGGATATTGCACTATGAAAGCAGTATGAAAGCAGTATATAGGCTGACCATATGAAAAGGAGAACAGGGCTCATGTAACTTTAACAGTTGTAGAGAAAAGGGGATTTCAGTCAGTGTCATTTGTATGCAAGTAGTTCCTGGTGAAATCCCCTCTTCATCACAGCAGTTAAAGTTGCAGGCACTATACTAGAGTGACCATATGCAAAAGAAGGCAGGGCAACTTTTAACTGTTGTGATGAAGAGGGAATTTCACCAGGACTAATTGCATACAAATGACACTGGCTGAAATTCCCTTTTCTCTACAACTGTTAAAGTTACATGAGCCCTGTCCTCCTTTTCATATGGTCAGCCTAGTGGTATATAAAAGGCAGGAGCCACACTACTGCTTTATGGTGGTATTGAAGTGCACTGACAACTGTTGGGGCCCATTGACACATGCCATATACCACTTTCATACCATTTTCATAGTGCAATATCCTGCCTTTTATATACCGCTTTCATAGTGCAATATCTTGCTTGGTGTAGATGAGGCCTCTGTCACTTCCCTATATTTTTATATATTTTTGGCGGCCATTGTGAGTGCACAGGTTGGTGGCTCTTGCATGTCTTTTACAACCCAATTCCATGTAAAAGGAAACAACCCACATAAATGAGCTGCATCCATTTGCTGTGCTTCTTCCCACCCTCTGTGTGGTTTTAAAATGTAATACAACAGCATGACTTTGAGGGGCCAAACATACTCAAAGAC
This sequence comes from Anniella stebbinsi, assembly GCA_029215795.1. Lineage (NCBI taxonomy): Eukaryota > Metazoa > Chordata > Lepidosauria > Squamata > Anniellidae > Anniella > Anniella stebbinsi. Next base: position 5,759,567 of record JARDYH010000006.1, read on the forward strand.
ATTCCATCCTGATATCACTGTTTTCTCAGAATCTGGGGGGAGGGAGAAAGGGGAGGCACTCTGTGCATGGCCAGAAACAAAACGACAAAGGAAGGAAGTGCCCGACCCAGCCCTGGCCCTTCAGTACAGGCTCTTGATGTAGCACTTGGTGGGAGAGATGCACAGGCCAAGTCATTCCCAGCAGGATTGGCCAGAGTTGGGTGAGTCCACTGATAGCTGCTTACCTCCCCTCCTTGGCGATGCTACTCCTCAATGCTCTATCGAGGGGCAGCATCGGCAACAAGAGGATGTCTCAGAGGATTTGGGTGCCATTGGGCTGCCAAAAGTATGCTGGGATACTGGCATGTAGAGTGGCTGATTTAAAATGAAGTATGGGTGAGCAAACCCTGACCTCTCACTAAATGTCTTTGTTCTCCTACCTGACTTTCTCCAACTGCCACTAACCCTGCCCATCATTCCATTCTAGCCTCAGCTATGTCAATCAATCCTCCATTCACTCTTCTGTCTCAATGGTATAGTCAGGCTGTTACATAAAAATCATAAACTTTATTCAGAAATCCACAAGCAGGGTGCCACAACTAAGATAGTCTGCTCTCCAGTTGTCTTCCACCACAACTCAGATGGTATTCAAAGATTAACATGTCATTCAGGGATCTAGGCTTATGCCTACAACTCCCAGCATGCCTTGGGCAGGAGGGAAGACTTATCAGGCTTTGGCAGCCATTATCTGGTAGTGGCTCATCCTCCTGGGCCTGAAGGGAGAGCACCTGGTGCCAGCTGCCTCAGTTACTAGGCCCCATCAGGAGCAGGCCTGTTGCCAATGGCAACCAAGTGAACCATCAGTTAGCCAGACAGCTTCCCCATGGCCTACCTATGAGCACTGATAGCATAGTGTAGTGTGGACTGGCTCAACCAGACTTCACTTCCCATAAGTTTCAGCAGCAGGACTCCCATTGGGCAAGTTGGGCACCACAGCAAAAGGCATGCCGTGAGTTGTAGTTTTTGTTTTCTGTGGGGACAAGGAAAATTATGGCAACAGCTTCAAGGCAGCCCTGGCCATGCCTTGAAGGTGAGAGAGAGTGGGGGTGGGGAAAGAAACTAATTTAATTTGTTTTAAAGTTACCTCACAGGCCTAGGATGTGCCTACCTTGAAGGGTTGTGATGAGGGTGAGAGAGGAAAAAAAGAAATGAATTTAATTTGTTTAAAGGTTAATACACAGGCCTAGCCAGCCTGCAACTTTAAGATGATTACCTCACAGGCATATATTTTAGGGGGCCCAAGCAATGCAGGGTAGAAACTTGAAATCTGGCATGCTGATAGGTCTGGCAGTACAAAGTACCAGAAAAATCTAAAAACATGAAATTTTGGATTTTAAGTATTTTTATGTCAGATAAAAGGGATATGTCACCAGTGGCCTTCACCATCCTGGCTCTCTGCCAAAACTTTTTAAATGTAGATATTATATAGTAAATTATGCCAATAAAGTATTCTGTGTTCTGGCTGTTTTCCTTTTTTCATAATAATAATAACTTCAGAGTACATGCATACAACAGTTCCTCATGTCCACTGAGGTCCACTTCCCTACAACATGTTATTCAGATATCTGGGCAATGCCGGGTCTATTTTGAAAACATATTTTAGGTTTGCATCTTTTTTAGCTGGTAGAAAAGGTGTTGTGTGTCCTGATTGTTTTTTGAAGTTTAGACGGCTGCTCCGGCCAACGCATGATGGGAGGTGTAGGCATTTCAAGTAAAACAAAAAAATGTGGTTTATCACAAAGCTCTAATTTAAAATACAGTTCTTATTAACACAATTTTCCATTTATTCTAACAAAACGATTTGCGAACTCAACCAAACTAAAAACAACCATCCATCCAAAAGATGAATACGTTGAAGAGAACTTTATTATTTATCAAATAAATGTCATAAACATTATTCACTGACCCGAGCAACGCTGGGTATATCAGCTAGTAAGTATATAAATATATATATTTTCTCACAAAATATAGCTTGCATATGTACAAAAGCACCCACTACAAATATGCACAGATGCATATTCGATAATGTTTAAACTGCTGAGATCTGTGTCACAACATTTAGAAAAGTGTGAATCTGATAGATGACATTAGTCCAAGATCAGGTAATTTAGTATAGGAATTTTCAAAGATCAAATCCTCAAGCACCCCTGGAAATAACACAATTAAGGGGTTTTGGAAATACAAATAAGAGGCTGATGTAAGTATTTAACCAGATGAATATTTAGCTATATAAAGGTGCCTACTCTTCTGCTCTGTTCATTTGGAAGATGATTATTTTCAATGTGGGATGCTTGATGAAACTTGTCTGTTGGAACCTGCCTGTCTTCACCAGAGTGCTTAGTTGTAGTGCCACCATCTAATTAGCAGTAATGGTATTCTCCATGGTTTATGCTTGGGCTGTAACACAACTTTGAGACGCTTGCATACAGACATCAGTGAGCACATTATTAAATTACACAGTCTCCTAAGCATGCACTGTTTCTCAGCGCTCCAGTGCTTCATGCCTTGGTGAACCGAGTCTGCTCTCTGAAGCTGCAAGGCTTCAGCCTGTGCGCTCTTGGTCAGCTGATGGCGGGGTTTTTTGCACACTTGCCAAGTTTTTGTACTGTTCCCGTTTCTCAGATAAGCTCAGTAGCTAGCCGACAGGGTGAGAGCGCTGAAAAGCAAGGGCCTGGACACTTAGGGTTGTTTTTTTACTACCCTAGAGGGAGAAATTGCCGTTTTATACACATTCAGAGTCATTCAGTGGAATTCACACTTCAGGGCAGAAATTACCTGGAGGACATGAGAAATATTAAGCCTGTTCATGCAGTGTTAATCTAGAGACTGTTGACAACATACTAGTGTTGTTTTCCCAGTCCTAGGACATCAGCCATTGAAAAAGCAAAGCAAAGCAAAGATAATCTTGCTAAACGGAATGAATACCAAATATTGCTATTTCAGTTGCTTTCTTATTCCAAAGGGACAATGTTATAATTATCAGACAGCTGCTTCTTATAATAAAATTAAGTCACCTTTATGCTTTTCATGCTGGGGAACTTTTTCACATCCACCCGTCATATTGCAAGTATCGTGTGAGACCATTTTCATTATCTGACATATAGACGAATTGTATAATTAACTGTTGCCTTGATTAAATTCTTTCTTTCTTTCTTACTTTCTTTCTTTCTTTCTTTCTTTCTTTCTTTCTTTCTTTCTTATTAAAACATTTATATCCCACCCTACATTACAAGGATCTCAGGGCGGCATACAGGTAAACTCATACATAAAAATCAGAACAATAAATATACAATTCTAAAACAAATTAAACCATTAATATGTTAAAACCAATATGAATTTTTTAAAACAGTAAAATCCAATTAAAACAAGACAGTGTGCAGGCTGGTAGATTTTGCTATCAAAGGCTTTGTTAAAAAGCCATGTCTTAACCTGACGCCGAAATGAAGCCAGTGTTGGTGCCAGTTGGGCCCTCTCTCATGTTCCACCATAGCATATAACTCACATTGGTGGGGCACAGAGAAGGGCTCCTTTGACAGATCTCAGGTCTTGGGCAGGCAGATATAGGTATCAAGGTCCCAAGCCATTTAGGGCTTTAAACATCATTACCAATGCCTTGAATTCTGACCGGAAACAATTGGCAGCCAGTGAAATTAGTTTAAGACCAGGGATATATGGTTTCTTTGAGATGTTCCAATCAGTAGTCTAGCTGCTGCATTTTGCACTAGCTGCAACCTCCAAGTCATGTTCAAGGGCAGCCCCACGTAGAGTGCATTGCAGTAGTCTAATCGGGAAGTTACCAGTGTGAGTATTACTGTGGCTAGGTTATCCCTGTCCAAGAAAGGCCGTAGTTGGCAGATCAGCCGAAGCTGACCCCAAGTACTCCGGGCCACGGAGTCCACCTGGGACTGACTTCAGTTAACCCTTTTAGGGCTCAATTGCAAGTCCCCTAGGCAGTGTCTGGTGGGACATAGGATTGTTCGGTTTCCTGGCTCTGAGTCTGTAGACATGACTTTAAGCTGGGAGCCTGGAAACTTTGCCCTCTCCCCCTCCCCACCCTCTCCTAGCCAGTGTGGAAAGACGGAGTGCACAGATGGATAAAACAAGGCATTATCAAGGGGCAGGAAGGGGTGGAGACTGGGCACATGGGGTATGAGATATCCCCAGCCTCCTTAACTCCCCCTCCCTGGAGCCTCCACTAGATGGGTGAAATTGCCTGTCTAGCTAAAATGCAGAGTGGGAGGTGTGGATTCAGAGGCTTACAAGTAGCCAGGGTGCATCCTATAGGATTGCATCATTAATCTACTTAAGAATTAACTTGCATGGCCTCCGTGGATACCAGAAGTCAATTTGGGGTTAGTTTGCAAATACCTGCTGGAATGTTAAATTTGATTTAGCATTACTTTGCCCCAACAAATCATTAGTTGAGATTTCACGGCTTGTCTATAAAAATGTACTGCTATAGAGAGATGATAATGCCTGCACAGGTTTCAACAAGCCTGCATAGTTTTTTTCAGGCGCTATGTTGTCAATTAAAAGTATTACAAACATATGGAAGAAAGTCAGTTAAGGATCCCAGGATACTGAAAAGTGCCATGGGCTTACAAAAATAGTTGAGAGGTTACATGAAGCCCCCCTCCCCAGTATGGTGTAGTGGTTAGAGTGTTGGAATGGGAGTCAGGAGATCTGGGTTCTGTTCCCTACTCAGCCATGGAAGCTCACTGGATGACTTTGGGCCAGTCACAGACTCTCAGCCCAACCTACCACACAGGGTTATTATTTTGAGAATAAAATGGAGAGGAGGGACATTATGAACACCGCCTTGGATTCCTTGGAGGAAAAAAGGTGGGCTATCAATCTAACAAATAAAGAAATTGAATATGTTCATTGGTTCAGTTCATTGCTATTTACAAGGGTTTCCAAAACAGAGGTGACGAGATGGGGCATGTTGACTGTTTTCGGTGTATTCCGCCTCCTCCCAAGCATTTCATAAAGTGAATGGGCATAATGTAGCTGACATTGAGCACTCTTGAGGGTTTGCCTGTTATGTAGCTTGTAGGGTAAAATAATTGTGCCATTTCTTAAGCAAACGTTAGTAGCAATAAATGTGGTCTTGACATCTGCATGAAGAGGCAAAAAGCTTCCTTATGATGCTTGTATTCTGAGCCTGTCTCTTAGACAGAGGTCACAGATGGAAAATTTATGGCTGCGTGAGCCGCATGCTAGCTCATATGTGATGCACAGTGCAGCTGCTTTGCCATATGGGACTGAGGGGATGGCGAGGCACTCATGGACACGGTGGTATCCCATTGCAGTGTATTCCTGACCTTGGATTTAAGATGGTGATCCATTGAGTATATCGTAAAGAGGAGATATGGCTGCACATTGAAGACAGAAAAATAATATGGGCAAGTGGTGTATAGAATTGCCAACGTCATTTCACTTGGTATGTGTGAATCAGTAAATCACAAGCTTGTCAAAGTCCTCTGAATTCCACCTTGAAGCTTGTTCTACCTTGTCTCCATATCAGATTGTATTTTTTTATTTTTTAATGTAAATTCATGAGTATTTTTGCGCATATTTTCCCAAATGTACACTCAACTGTGCACATTTCAAAAATGTATTAATTCTTCTCCCATTGATTAAAGTATGTCTATGCTCCCCTTTTTTGAAGGTACATTTTTAATGCACATTTTTTTCAACTGTACAAATGCTGTTGAACTCATTTTTTGGTCCACATATCACATCCTAAGCTGGAAATGTTTGGACTTTGACCTTAATTGCATTTGAGACCATGGCCAAGCAGGATATAGCGGTATGAAAGCGGTATAAAAAAGGCAGGAGCCACACCAAGCAGGATATAGTGGTATATGGTATGTGTCAATGGGCCCCAACAGTTTTCAGTGCACTTCAATACTGCTATAAAGCAGTAGTGTGGCTCCTGCCTTTTATATACCGCTTTCATACCGCTATATCCTGCTTGGTGTAGATCTGGCCCATGTTTGGATCTGGGAGGTGTGAATTGGGTAAATCCTGGTAAAAACTGAACTGAACTAATTTATCAAACATTCCTATATTTCACAAAAAAAAACTTTTGAACTGGATTTGAGAGTTTATCATCAGGTAAAAGAAACTGATACATTTTTTTGTTAAGTTTAGCAAAATTTCTCAGGGGGCTTTCGTACATGCTTTAGGCTGCCACTGGATCTTATCTAAAGACATATTTGAAGTAAATTTGGAGGCTGTACCTCAGAATAAAATTTGAGAATTTTTCAAGAAGCCAAAAGAGTTTTAATACGACAAATGAAATTTCTTGGGTCAGTAGATGGGATGTTCATGCACCACTCGAGATGTGTGTGTGTGTGTGTGTGTGTGTGAGAGAGAGAGAGAGAGAGACTCTGAAATATGAAAAATTTAGGGTAGACCTCACAGGGGAGGATATCACCCAATCTTGCTGTAGATTTATAATTATGAGCATGTCAAGCTAATTGTATATTGTCCAGATACTGCAGCATTTTTATCTGTATCCAGTGAATATATCCAGAATTCTGTATAAGTATGCTTAGTATTTTAAATATTGGTTCATTAGAGAAAGTGTGCAATCTAACATAACAAAGAACTAGGTTCCTTCCCACTTTATGGTGACTTGTATATTCCCGCACGTTTTTAAAGCAAAGATGCCCCATCGTTGCCCTTGATTATCAGGGATTTTTTTCATGTACAAAATATGCTTTTTTCTTAAAGCTAGTTGATCGTCAGGGCCTTTGCACTTAAGATAGCAAACTTGATTCAAACAGGAGTCTCAAAAGGGGTCAGTATTGGCGGAGGGGGAAGAGAGAAGTGTACCTGCTATAGCAATCCATTAAGCAGTCTTGCCTGCCTAGTCCATGCCCATTAGCCAGTTTTGTAATTTCAACAAATTCCACCCAAGCTTTCATTCCACTGACCTAATTTAACAAGAAGGAAATTCAATAACAACTGCTAACATTGAAGAATTATTTCCCAAGAGAAATTTAACAACACTTCAACATCAAATGGGAATGTGCGAAGAGTGGAATATACATGCCTATGAAGCTGCGAGAGAGGTAACCGAACTGTGTAAAGAGTATCACTCTCCTATAGATAGGTTAAGCATTGTTCTGTTTGCTTAAACAAATAATAGCTGTAGAGGCCATGGGCAGTATTTATTGTGGCATATTGAACTTTGATATACTTCAAGATTGGCTAAGCTTAAATATGTGTGAGCAACAGAATCTGATGCCTTGTGCAATGCACATATTAAAATGTATATATTTGTTAAACCACCTTTTAGTTAAATGCCTCTCAGCAGTTGAATCTTTTGGCTGTATCTAAAGATTCATCCCAACATTGGCTTGCATTCAATGTTAGTCCTACTTAGAGTAGACTCATTGAAATGAATGGGACTTGAGTTACATTAGCTTTATGCACAAAAGGAGATTGCATGCCTGTTGATGGGAATCTTCAGATGATTAGCTGACACTGGCTGAATTTGGACGACACAATAAGCAACTGGTGTGGGGAAAACAATCGTCAGTTGTTTTGACTATCGTGTCATCCAAATGCTGCCATAGTCAACTCAGCGCTGATCCTAATCCATACCACAGTTGATTATTTATTACCAAGTTGTGTGGTGAGTACCCCCTAGATGAACAACTGTAAAGTTGATTATTACCCCACCATTGACTATCGTGTTGTCCGAATTCAGCCACTGTTTAATTTTTGTTGGCAGAAGCAGGGAAGAAGGTGGCTAGAAGCAGCTCCTCCCCCACTACTAGCAAGTGATTAACATTGCCATTAGAGACCATCACTTTGGTAGTCCATCAGTACACACAACGCTTATATATCCTGGATAGCTGGTTGCCATTTTCCCAGAATGATGAACCACACATGCAAGTCTGTTTCCATGCACAAATTGTCCTTGCTGTATGAGGGCATATATATATATATATATATATATATATATGTAAGTAGGTGCAATCCGACATCGTGGGAAAAAAAGAAATATAGAAATCCCTATGGTGGTTTGGTGTTGTTCATACCCCCCCTTTTTTTTGTAGCAGAAATTCTTCAAATGCATTGTGATTTACTGATATGTCTGAAACTAAGGAAAATGTCTTTTCCCACATGAAAATTCCTCAACAATTCCCCTACAGAGGAAATATTGTGCGTGCTTATACATTCTGGCAGGCCCATTCTCTGCTCCAGGATTATTTCGGGGACCAGAAGTGGATCATTTGGTAAAAGGCTTATGAACAGTGTCAGTAGTTAGCCTGAAATAATATATATATATATATCTGTGGCAATGAGCTACAGGTATTGTATGAAGTATCCACTATAAGGTAGGCTGTTTGACACGAGCTGGTTATATAAAGTTTGGTTGCCAAGAGAATGGGTTAAATTTAATTGGTAATACATAAAAGGACACAAATCCCAAGACCCTATAGAGTTAGGCTTATTATAGCTTTTATTCAAGCATGGAAGGGCCTATATATATGTGTGTGTGTGTGTGTATAATCACCACTATTGGGGCTTTTATTTTTTTATTTTTAACATTTACATGGATACATAAGAACTGCATCAAGTAATAGTGACCAGCAAAACAAAACAAGTCATAATTGACACTGTAGCTTGGATCTCAATCTATGTCATTCAAGCTGTTATACTCATTATATGCTCTCTACAGAAATCTGCTGTGCTAGAAGATGACTCAGTCAAGTGCCATAAAATCACATATTCCTCAAGGTGGTAAATCATTTGCAATTCACTATTAAGCTTAATGACTCACTGTTACAAGTCCCTGCCCCCCCCCCCGCCCCCGTTGTTTTGGCATGAATATCCTTGTAACTTTTAGGTGATAGAGCTAGTTGAGTGTTTAGTCAGCATATGAATACTTCAAATGCATTCTCAGTCATCCTTGTATACTTGTACACTGACCTTTTCTTACCCGGCTCACTGGGTGGGGAGAGGAGGTTGCGGGCGAGGATGGGGAGAGGTGACATTGGGGCCTGCCATTTGCTGGCCCAGGGTGGTACCACTGGAGGTGGGAGGGGTCTAGGTCTACTTAAGGCCCGGGACCCCTCCACATCTCCACAGCTTGCTGCGAAGCTCCCTCCCGCCCTCCCCTGTTGTCAGTGTGGGTTCGCTGGTCGTCTTTTTGAGGCCAAGTAGGAATTTTTTGCTCACAATCTAACTTGGTTGTGAGTTTTTTCGCCTACTTCACACTGCAAAAGCAGGATGGGTGATAATTAGGTTAATCTGGCTATTTTGGTCACTGGTATTGGTGGTAGGAGCGGGCATTTTTTATGTTTTGTTAATGGTGAGCATTCACAGGCACTGTTCAAGTGATTGGTAACGCCTGAGGCCAACCACTGAGAGCCCTGTGGCATCAGTTGGGGGGATAAGGCTTACCTTTGGGGCCAACCCTTCTCGTCTACTCGGAGCCCTGCGGCACGAGGGGAGACGACACCGGAAGGTCCCCCCACCTCAGATTGTGGAAGCTCGGGGGGCGGCGATAGCGCAGGCGCCACTTCCCAGGCTGTGAATGTCTCGCCCGACCCCTTCAATGGCCTGGCTGGCCATGCTAAAATGCCCGCTTAGGATTACCTCCCCCCTTTGCTTATCTGTAAATAATAAAGTGCCCCTTGTTTATATCCCAACTCTGGTGTCGCCTCATTATTTCTCATCCTTTGCTCGGCAATGAGTTCGATGGGAAAATGAGGCTGAGAGTGGGGGCTCGCCAGAGGCCATCTCATGAAACAATGGCAGAGGCAAGAATCCTGTCATTCTAAGAACCTCTCTGGGATTACTTTTGAAGGAAGGGATGGGTATGTGATAAATGTGGTGGGTGAGCCATAGCTCAGTGGTAGAGCACATGTGTTGTATGTGGAAATTCCCACATCATTTCCCAACTTGTCCAATGTTCTCTGATAATAGGGCAAAGAAAGACTTCTGCTGAGGTCTTTGAGACCTGCTGCCAGGCACAATAGAGAGCATTGGGTTAAATGGATCTAAGGTATGAGCTTATATAATACAGCATCATATATTCTGTGCAGATCTACATCCAGTCTGTGTATGTGATTCCCAATGAAATAAGAGTGTCTACACGTGGGAACCTGTTTTCATATGTGGATCTCTCTTTCTGGACTTGGACCACTGTCTCCAGTGCATGCAATTGAAAGGTCTACTTGGGTTGTTGCCCCAAGCAACTTGGGTTTCATCCTGCCCCAGCCTCAAACGCAGATCAAATCCCCCTCTCATTTCACTGGTTCTCCCACCCATGGCTGATGTTGTCCGCTATGTCCGTTTGTGCTGGAACTTTGCATCTTAGGAACTTTCTGTATAAGAAAGTTTGCTTCTTGTCATGTTGTATTTCTTCTGATGCATATGATGTCCTCCTTTGCCATTTAAAGCACCCTGGGGGACTAGCATTTTACCATTTCGGCGGTTTCTAAAACCACCTTTGTGTTAGCCTTTAAGTGCCTCTTGGTTACAAGATTAATAAAATACTGGGTTACTTGTAAGTCAAATCAGGTGGAAAACATTTCAAGTAAAGACTGTGGTATTTAATATGTAAGTACCAATTGTACAAATCCCCTAGAATACATGATGAACATTCTTAAAGACCTTAAATTCAGAAGTTAAAGATAAGGGGTGTTGGATCGGGTGAGGTGGGGGAGACAGGGAATGCACGCTTATCTGCACACTTCATTTTTCCTAGGCATTTCATCCTACACTAAGCTGCTGAATGTATTTTGCAAGACTCAGATTAGGTGATGGTTTCTAGATAACCTTTATAGTGCCACATCAGCTGTTTATTTGATGCTTGGGGCGGAGGGGAAATAACCAATTTGCTGTAAGATTTTTCTGCTATGCTGCCAAGAACGATGTGAAACCCAATGCAGACAAAAGGAACGTTTCCAGTTTACAACTGCATATTTGTAACTGTTTTCTTTTTCTATTTGCTTTAGGAATTTGGATATGCACAGACTAAAGAGGAGCTGTTATAAATTGCTTGGCAGCTTGTTCCACTGAAGAAGGACCAAGAGTTCCATCTAAGGCAAAGTGTAATATCGATCGTGTGTCCAAAGGCACGTGGGAAGACAATTGGCAGTGGAGAACTATGATAATACAGCAAGTCTTACTGCTGGTGCTGCTCTGGGTATGCCTCCTACACCCCTGTTTGACAGCAATGGTATTTACCAGGACTACAGACCACCAGCCCAAAACTTTTGTGGCACGTGGCACAGGGAATGACGGGAAAGCACTGCATCGCCAGAAACGAGGCTGGATGTGGAACCAGTTCTTCTTGTTGGAGGAATATACTGGGTCAGATTACCAATATGTCGGCAAGGTAGGTTTTATGTATCCCTTCTCCTGCTAATCCCATGCATTGTAATGTTTTATTGGTAGGGAATGGTCTTTGAGGACAACATTCCCAAATGCATGCCAACGTTTTGTTGGTTGTCTTAAAAGAGAAAAACCCAATGCTTTGGAAATAGAACTAGCAAAAGAAAAAATAATGCGATTGTTGCTTTCCATAGTTCATTGCTGACAGTATTACATTTCCTTTTGTATATGAGCTCAGAGTGTTGATTCAAAACATAGTTTTATAAAATGTCTGATCTTTTTGGTACTTGCAGTTTTTGTACCTACTCCTCTGGAACACAAAACACCTTCCATCTTCCAGCATTGCCTCTGAGGAGAAAGTGACCCTCACTATCAAAGATGATGGGAAAAGAATTTTAGCATGCAATGACAAAGGGATTAGCAATTTCATGAATGGAAGAATTTTATGTTCTATCAAAATATAGATCAGGAAGGACAAAGTCTTGTTCAAGTAATTTCACCTGGGTTGACTCTCTGGAATCCTGATCCTAAGCATGTTTATACAGAATTAAATCTGAATGAATTCAGTGGAATACATTTCCATGTATAGAATTCTTACGATTCTAGCATTACTCTATAATTTATGTATCACAAAATGTGGTTGCACTAGGTAACGATTTCAGTGACTCAGCACTTCAATAGCAAAAAAGTATATGACCTAGAAGATTATTAATCTAACACAAATGCAAAAACTCAGTTTGATTGTCGACTCCATCCCTACCATATCATGGCATGATGACACCTTGATGTACAGTAGGGAACCCCTGGGATGGTAGCCCTTGGAAGGTTATCAGGAGTTTCCCAGTCAGAAGGTCATAAATGGTGGTCGCACCTTTCCCTGAAATGAACAGCCCAAAGGAATGCATACAGGACTCTGTAAGGAATATTCTTAGTGAGGTTGTGTTTTGCAAATAAACTGAATATGCACCAACCCCACAATCCTCTCTAACATGTTTGGGGTTCTTTGTCAGACATGAAGGGGTTCCTCAGCAAAAAATGAGTCAGTATGGAAAGGATTTCCTGAAAGCAGAAAGTCATTGCACTACAAGGACGAAAAGGATACAGACAGGCCTCTAGGTTATAGTCCCCCAGTGTTTCGCCTTCCCTAATAGAAGGCCACATGGAGGGATGTATGAATCAACAAAATTCACGTTCATTGAGGTTCTCTGAGATCTAACTCGAAGCTAGTTCTGACTCGTGTTCTCATATCAAATTGCAAGATTTGGTGGAGGGTTTCTCACAGTTTCCTAAATGTTTGCATGAATTGCACATATTTTTGAAATGTGCTCATTTCCCCGATTGATTAAAATGTGTTTTATATGCATTTTTCAAATGTACACATTTGAGTGTGCATTTTTTTCAAATGTACACATTTTTAATACGTTTTGTTTTGTTCTACAAACCACATCGCAAGCTTGGTCATGTACTGACCACCTACAGATTGTGTTTGGGTCCAGGAAGTGCAATCTGGGTAAATTTTGGTAAAAAAAATGAACTTAAATGTACTTCTCACATATCCCTAATACTATGTGGTAGCTAACCGCTATACATTTCGTCAGCGTGAGCAGAAACCGGGGGAGTCAGTGTTACAGTATACTGCTGCTTTGAGAGACTTAATGAGCTCGTGTAACTTTGGAGATAGGGCAGAAGAGATGATTAGAGATCAGCTAACTGAGAAAACATCTTTGCCTCTTCTTGGATACAACATACTATTACAGTGCATGCTTGAAAGCACCCAGAGACATCCTGTTTTCGCCCTTATGGTGCATGTTGGAGTGATCATTTGTGAATAGAGTGAAAATTTGTGATTTTTTGTTTGTTTTGTTTTTGTAAACCACCCAGAGAGCTTTGGCTATGGGGCGGTATATAAATGTAATAAAATAAATAAATAAATAAATAATCCATGAGCTCCAGGTATGAATCTGGCTGTTTCACCTCACTGTAGGGAAGATCCATGAGACATCACTTCAAATGTTAGACTAGAAGTGTGTGCATACATACACACACACACACATTCCTTGTGAGACCTCTCTGGGTGCTTCCTTCTAGCAGGCAAAATTTGCCCCTAGTGTCATAATGAAGCTACCACGAAAACTAGGAATAGTTCAGTCCTCTTGGAACTCTTTCTGTATTTCTAATACCTGGTTTGGTCTCTATTAGAAAGTATTAGTGGTATCTTATGGAGCATAAAATGGCAGAAAGTATTTATAGCATCTTGTCACTATACACACTGGCAAAATGTTATTTCATGAAAAAGAACTTCTTGTTTTAACAGTTTGTCCAAATACAGGATTTTGTATACCTGTACCTCAATCCTAACCATATCACCAGGTCTAGCTTCATGCTTCCTGGCTATGAAGAGAAGTTCTCATTTTAACATAGTAGGTTTATTCTGTAGTCTCCCATCTTACCAGGAACATCATAATTGTCTGTCTTGCTGTCTGGATGGGAACAGTTCTTGCTGTCTGGACTGGAATTGTCATATGTTCCAAGATCTATGTGCAGTTGGAATTAAATCCTGCTGAAATCAGTAGGTCACTTCCAAGCAAGTGGCCAAGTTTGTACATCACACCAAACCATGTGATGTACATGTTTTGGCATCATGATGTGCATGACCTGGAACAATTTCAAGCAGGCTTTCCTTCAGTTACATTTACTGTCATTTTCACTGAATCTCGGGCAGCTTCTGCAATCATGGATTGAAGTTGGCTTGTTTTGAAATTGACCAGAATTTATTATAAACCATGATCCTTGGTTTGCATGCCATGACAAGCTGAAATTCGGGGAAACTGAAAGTAAGTGCTGCTAAAATCTTCCTCCTGGTTGTGTGGAAGAGGGGAGGGGAGCATGGGAGTATAAGGCTCATTTGGGCTTATTCCAGCTCCTGCACATTGTGCTAAACCATTGTTTAGCATGGCGTGCAAACTGGACCGGCCTCTTTTGATAACAAGATATTAGGTAACGGAACTGCTCAAATACTCAGGGATTTGTTCTCACAGACCTATGTGTACATATTAGTGTGTTCTTAACCTCAGCGACTCATATGGAGCCGTTCAAGGCTAGCCAGAAGGCTCTGTATTCCTGTGCAAATTTTCTAGTAGTGGTTATTGAAGCACTTTCAAACCCTGGCATTTAAAAAAGAAGTTCTCCATGAACAGGGTTTTTCCCCCCCTTGGATTAATTAGCATAATATGTTTGCATCTATGAATTGAGATTTTATTTTTCATGCCTTGTGATAAGCAGCGGATTTCCTCAGAAAGCACAACAAACAAACAAACAAACATGGATTTACTAAAATGTCATAGAACAGAGGACGCTGCCTTTGAAAGCACTCAATTATGCCACATTACCCCGACTAAATATCTACATTGCATTACGCTGCCTTGCTCAAGAACAGACATTCAACTCAAATAACCTCATATAATGCAATGTTACATGCCAGATTACGTATGTTTTATTAATTCAGATAGGCCAAATGCAATAGGAAAATCGTTTTAGCCTTTTCTGCTAAGAAAGCTCATGCAAAATCAATTCATTGAGCACTCCAGTTATGCATGAAGTTTAACAATATTGAAGTCAAATCCTCCCCCATATTTTAACCTAAAAATATGTAGGGGAAAAACTCATCTCTGCATAATGATCTGGATCTACATTTCTTAACCTCAGTGAAGTGCTGGTTAAAAGGTCTGCTTTCTGCTCTACCCACAGAATGAAACAGATTCTGGTAGAAAAAAGGAAGGGAAATATCTTTTTGTCCTGTGTCAGCATGCATGCTTTGTATGCAAAAGATCCCTGGTTTGATCTGTGGAATCTCCACATTAAAAGGTCTCAGGGACAGGGCTGGGAAAGGCAATTGGCTGAAACCTTGCCAACCAGATTAGGCAATACTGCACTGGATGAACCAATGGCTTGCTTTGGTGTAAGGCAGCTTTATTGCGACTTTGTGGTGAAGGTTTTGATTTGTTTTTTTTTTTTTAATCTAGCTGTCAGTGGAGGCTGGGGCCTCTGATTTTGGTTGGGCTGTGAATCCATTCTGGGTTTCAGGCAGAACCAGCCAGAACTCTAAAGGAGCTCTCCAAGGTGCTGATCCCATTTTGGGGATAGGGTTAAGCACTGTGGATAGTGCTTTAGAGTTCTGGCTGATTCTGACTGAAACCAAGAATGGATTCACAGCACCGCTGAAATTGGAGCCACCAGCCTCCATTGCTAGATGTTACTGGTCCTGTTCCAGGCATGAAGACAGGCAGTACCAGGTTCAAACCTTGTAAGGGAGTCCTCAGTTCAAATCATAGATGTTTTAAATAACGCTAATGGTTCAAAGAGTGGTGGAAAACCATGTGTCTTACAAGGTGTTGCCGGCACTTAAATGGATTCTTTGAGCACTGCGATTTCAGTGGGCATTAATTTCAATGGGCATAGGTTCTCCCATGTCTGCATAGGATCAGGCGAATGCATGAGCTAAAGATCTCGAGACGGGGCTGTTGTGTATAATGACCGCGCAGGTTATGTTGTTACTCTTCAAAACAGCTTTCCGCAACCTGATGTGCTTTAGATGTTTTGGAATTCAATTCTCATTCAAACCATGTGAAGGGCACCAGGTTGAAAAACGCTGCTCTAAGAAAATCAAAACTGTTAGGGATATTCAGTGCTTGATTTCAGCTAGTCCTATCCAGGCTTCATTTCCACAATGCTGTGTGTTAGCGCCTGACTCCTTTTAAAGAGGAATGATTGGCCACCTCCTGATTCAATACCACTGGTGATAACGAAGGTACTGATGTTCTTGTTGACTTGTTATCGCAGGAGTTATTTACTGCTCCCACCGGTGGTGATAATTGTTGTCCACATGGATTATGTGATGATCTTACAGTTTGTATGCCATATGGAAAGGCGGGTTTGAATGAGAAATCCATCACATTTCAAGGGATCCTAAGCTCACTGCTGGTGAGATGTCCACATTGCTTTACCAAAGGGGAGTGAGTGACTGCACCTATTTTAGGTCTGCATAACACATGAAGGGAAAAAAGCACCAGTTCGCATTAGGGCATGCAGAGAGTGTGCTTATAGAGAGAAAATAAGGATTGCTACTTGTTTTACCCCTGCCTCTGATGAAGAGTGCATTTGAAACATGCAGGGCTGAATAAATTATGCTTCAGCGTTCCTTCTTCTCCATTTCTGCACAGCATGTGACCTACCAAAGCTAAACGTTGCCCACTTGTCATGCATAGTGACCCACCAGGGGCTTGACAAACCTCCAGGCTTCACTGTCTGCTAAAACAGGAAGGTTGTCAAGTGTCTTTCAGGCTACAAATATATAGCTGGAGGGCTGCGTTCAAAGTGGGTCGCATGCTGTGTTGGCCTGACATTTAAAAACAACAGCACCTCTTTCAGAAAGCCAACAGGTGATGAAAATTGCAGTTTCCAAGTACAAAAAAATAATAATAATGTGAAAAATAAAATATGGTTTGTGATTCCAGCTTTGATGCTGATTTTGAAGCAGTCCTGGGGGGCCGATCTGGAATATGCTCCCAGTCTGGACTAGAGACCTCCTAGACATGGTGTTTGTAGCACTTCTGAGAGCAAATAGTGAGGCAGAAGATTTTCAGTGGCTAACCGGTGTGGGGTCCTAATCCATATTGGGAACATGCTCCAGAATAGCCCCCTTGCATGTGCCTTTTATTCAAAATATGTGGGTAGTTTAAGCATGCATCAGTACCTCTGTACTTGCCTCTAAGCACATGATTGAACTGTGTAGTGCAAAGCATTCGAGTAACATCGACCTAGGAAGTGAACATCAAGATCCTAAATTCACCTATGCAAGAAGTCCTTGTCATTTTCTTATGACATTTTCATTAGTTCCCTCTGCCAGAAGATCTCAAGGTGTCTTATTCATAGGGTGAGTCATATGAGTGCTTTCAGAATCCAGGCCAACACCCTCCTTCCTTAAGTGGAGTTTTGTGACTTGATAGCTTTCACAAGTAAGCCTAATGGAAGCAAGGACCCTTGAGTATGATTCCAGTGACTGTAATGGAATTAAACACAAGAGTGAGTAAAGGAGATGTTATGTGGAATCGCTAAAGGGTTTATGTGGCTTTTACAGTAGGGCTGAAAGTTCCCCTCCATAAAGTATATTTGAAAAAACTGGATGGAGAGATAACCAGGTGCTGGGGCTCAAGGAAGCAAGCAAGAGTATTTATCATTCATTAACACCCAAGGAACATGGCGCTGGGTAGTGGTAAAATTCTCAAAGACTACAGTTGTTTATTTGAAAGTGAAAGTTGGTGTTAATAATCAACAATTCTGATCAACACCTCCTAGCTGAGAGCTGCAGTGACGTATTCTAGTCATTGTGCCGATCTCAGCTTCTTTCAGAAGCTCAGTTGTAGGGGGTTTTATTTTGAATGATGATAATGAGGAACAAAAGCTGTTGTCCTGAACATTTTATTTCTTAGCAATTATTCACTTTTCTGTTCTGGTTTTCTTCAGGGATACTTACATAATTCTCCCTACATGAATTCCCCCCCCCCCTAGAGTTTGGGGCACTGAACTATCTGTTTTCATATATGGAACAGCAAAGACTCATTCAGTCTTTCATTTTCAAATAATGGAGTTCATACAGACCGCTGCACGTGTCCACATTGTCACGGTGTTCAGATTGTGTCAGCCTATCTACACTACTGCTTTAAAATGGTTTAAAATGGTTTATAATAGTTTTGAGAACTGTTGGGGCCCAGGACATACTCCATATACAGTTTTCAAAACGTCTTCAAAGTGTTTTATCCTGCATGTGTAGTTAGGCACTCTGTTTCCACTTGCACACAAGCCCATGTATACATTGAATAAACAATAAAAAAGAGATGCTGATGTAATAACATAATCCCATAAAAATCATTGTGTGCTATGATTTAATCAGTGCACACATGTGCATTGATTAACAGTGCTATCCTATATCTATCTACTCAGAAATAAGTCCCGTGAAGTTTCAAGGGACTTATTCCCAGTACTTGTGTATAGGATTGTAGGCTAAACCAAAAAAAGGAATCTGAATATGGCTGTGAGATCACATCAAGACTGTGTTTTGTGGGCATTTCAATGCTGGGGAAATTGCACATTTTCCTCCTCCGCACTAATGGTGACCACCTTTACTGATGGGGGCCTTACAAGCCCCATTAACACTAGGGTACACTTTAAGGCCCTCATCGGTGCAGCAGGGTGGAAGTCAGGGTGGGCTCACATGGCCTGGTTCGTGGAGGTCGGCCACGTGCATGGGGGAGGGGCACAAGCGGGGTGGATCCTACTGAGTCTGTAAAACCCTAGAGGCAGACCAGTGTGTGAGGACAGAGCTAGCCTATGAAGCAATGGCAAAATAGATCAGGGAACATTCATTCATCCCTTGTTTTCTTGTGGGTTTCCATTGTTCAAGATCCATAAAGGTGTGTGTGTGTGTGTGTGTGTGTGTGTGTGGAGAGAGCAATGTTTGATCTGATCCTGCCACCCAAAAGTACTCTAAATACAAGTAGTCTGTACATTGCTGGATGCACTCAAATATGCATTGCTGGATGCAACCATTTCCTTCCCATTAATAGCAGTGGAGGGGGACAGAAATATCTGAGCTCCATTGCTGGCATACAACTCCCCAGTTCTGTCAAGGGAATGGGAAGCCAATGGATCTTGCAGAACCAAGCCTTACCCTGGTAAGGTAAGGATATCCCCGTGATTGCTCCAGTGTTGAGAAGAAAGGGCTGCTGAAAGGGAGGGGTGTTCCGAGACCGGATTTCTCCCTCTGCCCTTGGAGGAGGAGCTCTCCCAGGTACCATAGGATTTTGCACTTAAAGCCTGTAGAGTAACGGAAGTCAAATTCAAAATGGTGGGATGGTAGATATATCGTATTCTTCAGTTCGGCTATGAAGTGATGCTTGGCTTTTTAAATGAAAATCGATATATTTAAATATGTTTCCCCAGCTAATGAAAATAATGATGAATATGGAGTGCATACACATGTAAGAGGTATATTGGATTTTATTATGGGACTATAATTTTTGAAGCAATATCTGTCATTGGATGAAAGAAAGACACTGCAAGAATGCATAGCTGACACAGTACAGATATTCTGTTCATAATCCTGAAATCATTTACCTTAAGATGTTCTCTAGTAACATCGGAATGGCTGACTTGAGGGTTGCAGTCTCTCAGTGCAACCTTAAACATGTTTACACAAATGTAAGTACCATTTACCTCAACGGGGATTATTCCTAGGTAAGTAGGCATAGGATTGTGGCCATAACGTTAATGTTAAAGCTCAAGCAAATAATCATAGAAACTCCGTATTTTACCACATTTGATATACTTAGGAGTTGGCTCATTCTTTACCATCTCTAAGTACAGTTTGTTTTCACCCCAGTCCAGTGATAATGTCATTTTATAAAGGACTGGAATTCATATCCAAACAATTATTGACAGAGCAATCCTATGGGCATCTAGCACAATGTTGGAGTGCTCCAAGAATCCAACGCCCTGCTGGCAAATCCCACGCAGGATGAGAGGAGTGACGGAGCTATTTTCATCTCCTCTTCCACCTTAAAAGCTTTTAGAACTAGATGGGCCTCTCATCCTGTCCAATGTGTTTACCTGGCAGTGGGTATGAACAGTTTGGAGAGGCTTGTGGATCATGTCCCTTTTCCATCCTCCCTGACCTCATCTAAGATCACCTTGGAAGAGGAGCCACCGCGAGGCTGGGAGGGATTGGAATGGAAACTCCCTTCAAATTCCCCCCTTGACAAGATTGTAGCTCTGTCTAAGGTCCCTGAGACCATAGCTCTGACTCTGGCATGCGGCGGGATATCCACCCTATCCTACAGTCCTCGGGACACACTCCCAAAGACCATAGGATTTCTTTGTAATACATTAGCCCGAATCAGTAGCATTTCTCAAACTTTATAAAACCAAGTCCCCTTTCTGAGGAGAAATGCCCAGTTAATTTTAAAAATAAGATAGAACCAGAATTTTAATATCCAGTTATGAAGTCTTGTACTCAGCGGCATTTTCTATATTGGTACATTTAAAATATACTGACTTGAGGGAAATGGTTCAAAGCAGCAATATATATTCTACATCTCCAACATCGCTCACTGACTTTCGCTGTCCCTGAATGCATGAGGCAAATTTTGCCAGGCAAACATAATAAAACAGGGCTCTGATATCACTAAGGGCCCCTTTGCCCTTCTTCTTTCCTGCGCTGAAGGGACATTTTAGGCAATAAACTCATGCAAGACATTTATATGCCCACTATGTTGTTTGGAGTTAAGAAGACCTCAGAAGTCTTGTATTTGCAAACCCGTCTTTCTGCAGACGGTTCATTTCAAAACGAAAAAGAAGTGAGAAGAGGGATGGAGGAGGAACATTGCATGTTTCTATCCTGTTTACCAGTTCAGACAAGTATGAGCAGAAATAGATGCAGAATCTATTGGATTTAGAAATAAACGTGTTTTGTTTTCCAATTGGACATCGCCACGTCCCTACATCTGATGTCCCCAGAGCTTCTATTCAAGCATTCTATACTTGAATATCATGGCCGTATAAACCATGAATACCTAAACTGTAGACCACAGGTAGCACAGAGTGCAGGTGGTTGTGGTTCCTTGGACAGAAGTGAGAGGGTCTGGGTGAAGCATAGTAATATACTCCCACCTGTTCCTCCTTCATTGCTGACAGTGGCACAGGGTAAGGCGTGTGTGGACCAAATGGGAAGTGGGATATGGGGTGAAGGTTATGGATGCCAAACTGTTAACCACTGTACTATTGGCTTTCCCTCAGTGGTTTTCCCTCAGGCATGAGGGGACAACTCTGATTTGACATGCATAATATCTCACATGTCCGAGCAATCAGATTGTTGTCTGTTAGGTCCCAGAACCCTGTGGTTCAACGGTAATGTATGCATCCCAATAGGCTCCTGCCCTTTGTTAGTTGCCACACACGTGCTGGTCCCTTTGCGTATGGCATGTTGTGTTTGAAAGGTGGTTGGTGTTGTGGTTGAAAAAAAATCTTTCACGACTTTTGCGCGTTCCGTTCAAACATAACTCATGAACCATGGTAGGTTTTGCCACTGAGATGTATTCTACTGGGGGAACGTATGATAGTGTATGCACTGGAGTGGCATTGTTTCATATTTTGGAACTGCCTTGTGGCTATGGATTTATGAGAAATTTGTTTCAGTTCAGTTTGATCAGGATTTACCGAGTTCACACCTTCTGGACTGAACACGGACCCGGAGGCAATCTGTGATTGAAGTCCTTATATTTCCGAGCTTGCAATGTGATTTGCAGAACCCCCCACCCCACCCTCAAAAAGCATTCAATGGCATGCATACACTTTAATCAATGAGAGAAGAATGTGTACATTTCAAAGATGTGCACAACATGCATGGGTTTTCATGCGAAAATTAAAAAAAAAAAATTCGCAAGTTGGCATGAGCATTGAGATGAAATTTGGAGAACTTTGATGAGTTTAAGTTTTGCTGATTCACGCACGGTAGACTTGTAGTGTTGTCACGTTTCCCAATTCACTGGACATTACTTGGATTCTAGGTACCTGATGCCTGTTTGAGCCAATACATGTCCTGGATTCCCAGCTTTCATTTCTTTGCATATTTCAGACAGCATAACTCATAGCTACGTGACAAGTAATTCTAATGTTGGAGTCACTGTCACTAACAAGGGGCCACATTGGTGGGATGCCTGTCCAGGATTTCGGCTTTGGCTGCCTTTGGCATGCATAGAGGAGAACAAAAAGAGGGAGGAAGACGCACACATCTGAAAATTGAGTTTTCCCTGGGGCAGGGCTCTGAAAAACATGGCAGATGAAACAGGACAATTGAAGAGTAAGCTGTAGAAATACTAGTCTATATTGAATTCAGGTCTTCACAACTTGTGACCCAGCAAGCCAAATCACCCCAACAGCCTTCCAGGTGCTTGAGAAGCCTCTGGATCCAGCCTATCACAAACAGAACATTTATTAAGGTCTTGGTGGGCCACCTTAGTGGTGGTTGTGTTTGGCTTATTGGGACACAAGTTGGGTAGGCCTTAATCAAGTTCAGGAGTGGGCAATTTTGGTAGGCTTGGGGGGGGCACATTCTCCCTGAACCCATTGTTAGCTGTGCCCTTCCCTACTGCCATCCCCAGCACCAGTGGGAGTGGATGCATAGCTGGCTTCCCAGTGATTCTGCCTGGAAACAAGGTAAGTGGGGAGCATGGGCCTTATTTCCCAGCAGAATCGTGTTTCCCCACTCCACTAAATAGTTGTTTGGTGGGCTGGGGAAGAACATGATTTTGCTGGGAAGCAAGATGCATGCTCCCGACATGCCTTCTTTCCCAGCATAATCGCTAGGATTCAGCAGTAGGGGACCCAGCCCATCCTTGATCTAGTTGAACTTTGTATCTAGTAGGGATGTCAAGGGCATCTGGAATGGGGAAGGAGTCCAATGGACACCCCCACACACACACACACTCGACCTGCTGGACTGGGCTCCACAGCCCTGCTGGCCACCCACCCCCACTTGCCATCCAAGCCACTGGACAGCCCAGTGAGCTCTGTGCAGCTGCCATCCCCGTTGTGAGCTGCCAGTTTGTGTAAAAATTATGGATTGTTATTCTGCTTAAAAGGTCTTTTAGCAAATGGTGGCCGTAAAACCACAATTTATGTAAGATTAGAGGTGTGGATGGACCATGCGCACCTTTAATCTTGCATAAGTGGTGGGTTTACTCAATAACAAGCTGCCATTTTTACACAAAACGTTGGCTCACTAAGGGCGTTGATCAGCCAGCAGGGTTTTGGCGGGCTCCCAAAGACGCGGATGGAGGTGAGTCCGTCCATCCCTATTATCTAGCACAAACGTTATTAGCAGAATTAATGAGCAAGATACCACTGCAAGGTCCTCATCCTTGCCAGGCCACCTGCCTGCTTCAGACTCTATGCAGAAATTGTATTAAAAATGTTATTGGACACTGTGTTTAACCCATGCGCTTGCATTGTAGCATTGATCTGTAATGGCTGCCTCTCACTTCTAAACGAGACAATTGGTGCAGCTTAGTGCCAGCAAAGAAATGGAATCCCATTGATCAGTTGGCTGGGAGATTTTGAGTAGGGGCAGTGTAAGCTGTGGGCAGCCTTCCACAAGGCATACAAGAGAATTAATCATTAGTGAGATTCATTTAGCTACTGTTGTGCTGGGAAATTGCCAGACTCTCACTTGCAAATGATGTGAAACTATAAGGCAGTCTCTCCACCCCCCGCCTTGTCTTTCTTTCCCCCAAAAAATAAAACACTATGTAGAACTGTATTCATTGTTTAAATCAATGTCTTGGGAAACAAGTTTCTCTTTTTAAGTTGATGGCTCCCCATCACAACAGCCTTCCTACCCTTTTTTAAAAAAGCTGATTAAATTGGAATAATTTGTATTCATAGCAGTAGCTAATGGAGACAGGGAAGGGAAAAGCCAAAGTCCACTCAATTGCAATACAACTATCCACTTGGAAACAGTAATAGTAGTAATAATAATAGTTTACTATTAACAACAACAGCAACGAAAACAACAGAGAACCCTTCAAAAATGGATGATTTCACCGTGTTTGAAGTTTAAAATAGCTTAGCTGAAAACTCTGCAATTTTAGGTGCTATTTGAAATCTGTTCCTTAAAGGGGGGATTATTTTCTTTCTTTCCTTCTCAAATTCTGTTGACCTTTTAAATCACCTAATCTGGGCGTCTGGGATGTGTGTGTGTGTGGTTTGATGGGTGAGGGAGGGGGGAACCAGTGATTTAACATCTCCCTTGTGGCTATTGCATTTCATCTCAAAAGTTGAAGAATGGCTGGATTTTATTTATTTATTTGTGTGTGTGTGTGTGTGTGTGTGTTTAATAATGTTTCAGTGCTGGAAGTCTTGTCTTTATATGTGTATATTTGTCAGGATTCCATTGTTCACTCAGTTTAGGATAAGACAACAACAACATTAACTCATTATTATAGTGGGGTGTATGTTTTTTGTTTCTTTCAGAGCTGTCTGATTCAAGCAATAATTATGGATTGAATTTGTTGCTCCTTCTGTACATAACAGCATGGTTTATCTCTACCTATAAAACAGAAAGTATGTGTGTGTCACGTATGTCCAGAAACGTTTACCCACTTCCAGATGAGTTAGAAAATTGACACAGTGACGGGTCTGGCTGTACAATGTACCAGAAAAATCTAAAAACACAAATTTTGGGGGTTTAAATATTTTTAAAGAATTTAATAAAAACCAAGGTTTACGCCTACAACTCCCAGCATGCCTTGGGCAGAACTACCAGCATGCCTTGGGCAGGAGGCCAGACTTACTGGCCTGTGGCGGCCATTGTGAGTGCACAGTTTGGTGGCATGTCTTTTACAACCCAATTCCACATAAAAGGAAACAACCCACATAAATGGGCTGCATCCATTTGTGGTGCCTCCTCCCACCCTCTGTGTGGTTTTAAAATGTAACTAGATACAACAGCATGACTTTGAGGGGCCAAAAATGCTCAAACTCACTCCATCCTGATATCGCTCTTTTCTCAGAATCTGGGGGAAGCAAGTGTGTAGCCTTTGCCCTAAAGAGGGAGGGAGGAAGGAAAGGCACTCTGCACATGCCCAGAAATGGATCTGACAAAGGGGGGAAGTGCCCGGCCCAGCCCCAGCCCTTCAGTACAGGCTCTTGATGTAGCACTTGGTGGTTCCCAGCAGGATTGGCCAGAGCTGGGTGTGTCCACTGATAGCTGCTTACCTCCCCTCCTTGGCAATGCTATTCCTCAATGCTCTATCGAGGAGGAACATCAGCAACAAGGGGATGTCTCAGAGGATGAGGGCACCAGCAGGCTGTCAAAGGCCTGCTGGGAGGTGTGGTACTGGCATGTAGATTGGCTGATTTAAAATGAAGTATGGGTGAGCAAACCCTGACCTCTCACTAACTGCCTTTGTTCTCCTACCTGACTTTCCCCAAATGCCACTAACCCTGCCCATCATTCCATTCTAGCCTCAGCTATATCAATCAATCCTCCATTCACTTTTCTGTCTCAATGGTATAGTCAGGCTGTTACATAAAAATCATAAATTTTATTCAGAAATTCACAAGCAGGGTGCCACAACTAAGATGGCCTGCTCTCCAGTTGTCTTCCACACATCTCAGATGGTGTTCAAAGATTAACATGTTATTCAGGGACCTAGGCTTATGCCTACAACTCCCGGCATGCTTTGGGCAGGAGGGAAGACTTATCAGGCTTTGGCAGCCATTATGTGGTAGTGGCTCGCCTTCCTGGGCCTGAAGGGAGAGTACCTGGGACCATCTGCCTCAGTTGCTTGGCCCCATCGGGAGCAGGCCCGTTGCCATTAGTAACCAAGCGAACCATTAGTCAGCCAGCCAGCTCCCTCACGGCCTACCTATGAACACCAATTGCACAGTGTAGTGTGGACTGGCTCAGCCAGACTTCACTTCCCATGAGCTTCAGCAGCAGGATTCCCATTGGGCCTGTCAAGTACAACAGCAAAGGGATTGCCCGTAACTGTAGTTTTTGTTTTTATGTCAGATAAAATGGCCAAGTCACCAGAGGCCTTGACCATCCTGGCTCTCTGCCAAAACCTGTTAAATGTAGATATTATATAGTAAATTATGCCAATAAAGTATTCTGTGTTCTGGCTGCTGTACCTTTTTCATAATAATAACTTCAGAGCACATGCATACAACAGTTCCTCACACCCACTGAGATCCGCTTCCCTACTATATGTTATTCAGATATCTGGGCAATGTCAGGTCTATTTTGAAAACATATTTTTTAGATTTGGATCTAGTTTAGCTGGTAGAAAAGGTGTTGTGTGTCCTGATTGTCTTTGAAGTTTAGATGGCTGCACCAGCCAAGGCTTGATTGGAGGTGTAGGCATTTCAGGTAAAACAAAAATGTGGTTTATCACAAAGCTCTAATGTAAAATACAGTTCTTAGTAACACAATTTTCCATTTATTCTAACAAAACAATTTACAAACTCAACCAAACTAAAAACAAACAACCATCCTAAAGATGAATAAGTTGCAGAGAAATTTATTATTTATCAAATTAATGTCATAAACATTATTCACGGACCTCAGCTAGACCGGGCATATCAGCTAGTTTCAGAATAAACATATTGCCCTTAATATTTTTCTGTTGTTTGCCCTAATGTAGGGATTAGCAACTGGAAAGGATGGGGCCATATTTGTTCCCCTGAAAAGTTCTGCCTGGACCACCACTTGGCAAATCAAGACAAAAGAGGGCCCTGGGCCAGGCCCACACATAAGGGGGGAAGGGTGCCCTTTACTGATGCCTGGTGATCCAGGGTGGATGGCCTTGGTACAACCTCATTACCATGGAGGAAAAAAGTTCAAGTGAATTGTAGTTGACCCTTGTGGATATTGATGAACATTTATTTCCCCATATCTATTGATGCTGTTGCCCAGATCTTGTGAGATCTGATGGAGCCAATCAGAAGACCTTTTAGAGGCAAACAAGCAACATTTTGAACAAGGAGTTGCTAGCCCAGGCCTTTCTCTAGAACAGAGAACGTAGGCTTGGAGGACTTGTAGTATGAGAGACAGAGAGATTTCTGTTTCCCTATTTGATGTGCTTTCTCAACAACTACTGGTCCGGCAGTTCCTGGTGCATAGACAGGAGGCAGGAAGGGCAAAGACCATAATAATCAGGGCTATTGTTCCCAGGTACTATCGGAGCCAGTGCTGCTGGTAGGATTTACAGGATCAAAATATATGTAAGTGTCTGGTTCATAGGAATCATATTCTACCATCTCTGAAAATGAACCTGTCTTTATTCCGAAGAAATGTTTTGATGCAACGCTGGACAATATGATCTGTGAATTACAAAACAGATTCAAAGTGACCAATAACATTTGCTGTACATTCCATTCATTCCTAAAATCTGTGACACTAGATCCCAAGGAATTGGAGGAAACTTCTAAAAGTCTACTTCACAACTATCCTACAGATCTTTATGAGAATTTTATTTGTGAAATATGGCATCTGAGAAAATAATCTTCAGACAAGCCTGCTTTTGAAAAAGAGTATAAACTACACCCATTTTTTCTGATAAAGTCAGATCTCTCTCTCTCTCTCTCTCTCTCACACACACACACACACACACGAGAAAACCAACTGCAATTAATTTTTGGTGGTGTGTGCACAGCCTTACAGATGTTTTTGCACACTGCCAGTGACTGTTGTAGAAGCTAGAAGAGGTTTCAGCAAGCTAGCACTCATTAAAAGTTGCAGATATTCTACTATGGGATAAGAATGGTTAAGCCACCTACATATTTTCTCTATCGAGTGTTAACTTGCAAAAGAATTTATCTTTGTAGAGATAGATATTGCAGTGGAAAAGGCCAGGAAAATGAGATACATCGGTCTATTAGAATAATTAAAAATCAACATGGCCAAGTGAAAACTTACAAAATAGTAGGGATGTGCACTGGATCGGACCCGATCCACGATCCGAGTCCGGTCCAGTGGGAAATCGGATAAATTATCCGATTTCCGATCCCGCAGCTGGATCGGCCGATCCAATCCGAACCGGTCCGAAAAGGCTCCGAACCGGTTCGGCGGATCGGCGGATCGGCGGGCGCCCACTGGCGCCCACCGCCGCTTCCATTGGTGGGCGCCAGCGGGCGCCCGCCGATAAAAGTGGACAGCGGGGGGGGAGGAGGGGAGCGCTTACCTTCTCGGCCCGTCCACTCCCGTCCGGCACTAGCAGCTACTACCAGCAGGCTCCGCGGCCTGCTCTAGGGTGGCGCGCCGGGTGATGTCATCACCCGGCGCGCTACTCTAGAGCAGGCCGCGGAGCCTGCTGGCGGTAGCCGCCGGCGCCGGACGGGAGCGGACGGGCCGAGAAGGTAAGCAGGGGGTGCGTGGAGGGGAGGAGGGGGCGCGCGGAGGGGGGGAGGGGGGCCCTTACCTTCCCGGCCCGGCCGCTCCCGTCCGGCGCCGGCGACTACTACTACCAGCAGGCTCTGCGGCCTGCTCTAGTGTGGCGCGCCGGGTGATGTCATCACCCGGCGCGCTACTCTAGAGCAGGCCGCGGAGCCCGCTGGTGGTAGCCGCCGGCTCCGGACGGGAGCGGACGGGCCGAGAAGGTAAGCTGGGGGTGCGTGGAGGGAAGGAGGGGGCGCGCGGAGGGGGGGGAGGGGGGCCCTTACCTTCCCGGCCCGGCCGCTCCCGTCCGGCGCCGGCGACTACTACTACCAGCAGGCTCCGCGGCCTGCTCTAGGGTGGCGTGCCGGGTGATGTCATCACCTGGCGCGCTACTCTAGAGCAGGCCGCGGAACCCGCTGGTAGTAGCCGCCGGCCCCGGACGGGAGCGGACGGGCCGAGAAGGTAAGCAGGGGGTGCGTGGAGGGGAGGAGGGGGCGCGCGGAGGGGGGGAGGGGGCCCTTACCTTGCCGGCCCGTCCGCTCCCGTCCGGCGCCGGCGACTACTACCAGCAGGCTCCGCGGCCTACTCCAGGGTGGCGCGCCGGGTGATGTCATCACCCGGCGCGCTACTCGAGAGTAGGCCGCGGAGCCCGCTGGTAGTAGCCGCTGGCGCCGGACGGGAACGGACGGGCCGAGAAGGTAAGCAGTGGCGGGGAAGGGGGCTTACCTCCCCCCGGAGCCATCCGCTTCTATCCGCTGGCGCCCGCGGGCGCCAGCGGATGGAAGCGGACGGCTCCGGGGGGGATAGGGAGCGCGGGGGAGGGGGCTTACCTGCCGGGGCCGTCCACAGCGGACGGCCCTGGGGGGGAGGGAGTTAGACCTCCCCTCACCCACCCGCCGCCATTTTTTCCTCATAGACTTGCATTGCAATGCAAGTCTATGGGGAAAAAAATGGCGGCCGATCCAAAAATTTACGATTTTTGGGTCGTGATCGGACTCGATCCGGTCCGGGGGGCCTCCGATTTTGTCCGAACCGGTCCGTGACAAAATTGGAGGTCCCGATCCGGGTCCCGATCCGATCCGGGGGGTCCGTGCACACCCCTACAAAATAGGTAGAAAGCACCGGGGGACTCATCTTCAGGCTAGATACTATGTTAACCAAAAATAGCAAAAAGTATGTAGGAGTGGATTGTGATGTTTTACTGTTTGTTGCGAATTTATATAAAGTAAGTGTTTGTGATGTCTTAATGATGTTGCCCTTTAAGGTGTATGTGCTGTGTGGATTTCCAATACAAGGTTGTTAAGTAGTTAAATCTAGTGGGAGAGAGTGGAGAGAATGTGAAGTGAATGCTGATTGGCTGGTGGTTTAAAGGTCTGGATTGGTTGTTAGTAGTGAGGGGGGAGGAGTTTAGGGAAGCAGTAGGATTGTGTGTGAGAGAGAGTGGATTTAGTTAGGTTGGGGTCTGCTGAAGTTGAATTTAGGATCTGGGGTTTGTCTGTAAAGAGTCTAGTGTGAGTGTAGGAACAATGGCTTTTGTTATTTTGGGAACAGAGTGATTGGGAGGACAGAGTGTAGAATAGGGGATAGAGTAGGCAAGATTGCAAATGAAACTATATGAAATAAGCAAGCATTGAACCTGATGAAACCATAAGCTTTATAACTGCATAAACTTATTTTGTTTAATAAAGATTATAATGTTGTATAAAACCTGGATTGGATTCTAAGGGTACCTGAGGTATGATACAGTGGTCAATGGTGGCAGCGGTGAAGGAGTAGGGGAAATATAGTGTGCTTGGCTGGCTGCTGTGAGGCCAAAAAGGGTCAGTGAGTCACAGAGTCAGGGTGCAGCATTCTGATGACCTTGGCTGGGAGCCTTTGATTTAAGGAGAGAAATAATGGAGAACCAAGGGGGTGGTATCACAGGGATCTTTGGGGGCATGGTAGAAAACCCATAGCATGAGCCATGGTTAGGGTGACCAGATAAAATCCAGGTCAGAGCTCATGTAACTTTAACAGTTGTAGAGCAAAGGGAATTTCAGCCAGTGTCATTTGTATGCAATTAGTCCCTGGTGAAATTCCCTCTTCAGCATAACAATTAAAGGTGCATGCACTATACTAGAGTGACCATATACAAAAGAAGGCAGGGCCCCTGCACCTTTAACTGTTGTGATGAAGAGGGAATATCACCAGGAACTAATTGCATACAAATGACACTGGCTGAAATCCCCTTTTCTCTACAGCTGTTAAAGTTACATGAGCCCTGACCTGGATTTTATCTGGTCACCCTAGCCATGGTGTAATTTCTGAAATGTAAAGAATTTGATTTCAAAACTTTAATAGAACTGTTACTTTTATGTCTTATGAGAGGCATTGTGATATTGTGGAAGGGGGTGATACAAATTGTAATGCCCCCCAAATGTATGTATGTATGTATGTGTGTATATATATATATATATATATATATATATATATATGCATGTGTAGGACCTGTTCCTGGGCAAGAGTCTTTAAAAAAACCTACTCCAAATTAGCAAGAAAGAGGGGAAAGCCCAGTCTTCTGCTCAGATATGCCATGCAAGTATGCAAAGTCACGTGCCAATTTCTTTTTAAGAACATTACCATCTTACTGTGGCCCTTTCTACACCCAGGATACAAACACATTGCAGCACCATTTTTTTAAGCTACAGAGAGCAGCAGGAGTGTTGTGAAAAAGGTAGGGAGCCCCCTGCTCCCGCCATACTGGGGATGGCGGAATTGCTCCCCCCCCATGGCCATGGAGCCACCCTGTGCGGCTCTGTGCCCATTTCACGTCCCGGGATGGTGGGAAAAGTGGGATATCCCTGATTTCTACTATCCCTGGGTCATCCCCAGTGGCCCC
Organism: Anniella stebbinsi; assembly: GCA_029215795.1. NCBI lineage: Eukaryota > Metazoa > Chordata > Lepidosauria > Squamata > Anniellidae > Anniella > Anniella stebbinsi. Next base: position 5,790,838 of record JARDYH010000006.1, read on the forward strand.
TGGGATCCCTTGTGCATCATTTAGATGCATAGGGACAACCCCAGGGAAAATCGCTGGTGTAGACATGGCCTGTATCACTAAAAGGCAGCTTCAGTATAATTCATAACACAGCAGTTCTAGTCTGACAATATGAAAAGGAGGACAGGGATCATGTAACTTTAACAGTTGTAGAGAAAAGGGAATTTCAGCCAGGGTCATTTGTATTAGGGATGTGCACTGGATCGGACCCGATCCACGATCCGAGTCCGGTCCAGTGGGAAATCGGATAAATTATCCAATTTACGATCCGACAGCTGGATCGGCCGATCCAATCCGAACCGGTCCGAAAAGGCTCCGAACCGGTTCGGCGGATCGGCGGATCGGCGGGCGCCCACTGCCGCCAACCGCCGCTTCCATTGGCGGGCGCCAGCGGGCGCCCGCCGATGAAAGTGGATAGCGGGGGGGAGGAGGGGGGCGCTTACCTTTCAGGCCCGTCCGCTCCCGTCCGGCGCCGGCAGCTACTACCAGCGGGCTCCGCGGCCTGCTCCAGGGTGGCGCGCCAGGTAATGTCATCACCCGGCACGCTACTCTAGAGCAGGCCGCGGAGCCCGCTGGTAGTAGCCGCCAGCGCCGGACGGGAGCGGACGGGCTGGGAAGGTAAGCAGGGGGCGCGCGGAGGGGAGGAGGGGGCGCACGGAGGGGAGGTGGGGGGCCCTTACCTTCCCGGCCCGTCCGCTCCCGTCCGGCGCCGGCGGCTACTACCAGCAGGCTCCGCGGCCTACTCCAGGGTGGCGCACCGGGTGATGTCATCACCCGGCGCGCTACTCTAGAGCAGGCCGCGGAGCCCGCTGGTAGTAGCCGCCGGCGCCGGACGGGAGCGGACTGGCCGGGAAGGTAAGCAGGGGGTGCATGGAGGGGAGGAGGGGGCGCACGGAGGGGGGGAGGGGGGCCCTTACCTTTCCGGCCCGTCCACTCCCGTCCGGCGCTGGCAGCTGCTACCAGCGGGCTCCGCGGTCTGCTCCAGGGTGGCGCGCCGGGTGATCACCCAGCGCGCTACTCGAGAGCAAGCCGCAAAGCCGGCTGGCGGTAGCCACTGGCGCCAGACGGGAGCGAACGGCCCTAAAAGGTAAGCAGTGGCGGGGAAGGGGGCTTACCCCCCCCGGAGCCGTCCGCTTCTATCCGCTGGCGCCCGTGGGCGCCAGCGGATGGAAGCAGACGGCCCCAGGGGGGGTAGGGAACGCGGGGGAGGGGGCTTACCTGCCGGGGCCGTCCACAGCGGGCGGCCCCGGGGGGGAGGGAGTTAGGCCCCCCCTCACCCACCCGCCGCCATTTTTTCCTCATAGACTTGCATTGCAATGCAAGTCTATGGGGAAAAAAATGGCGGCCGATCCAAAAATTTCCGATTTTTGGATCGGGATCGTACTCGATCCGGTCCGGGGGGCCTCCGATTTTGTCCGAACCGATCCGTGACAAAATTGGAGGTCCCGATCCGGGTCCCGATCCGATCCGGGGGGTCCGTGCACACCCCTAATTTGTATGCAATTAGTTCCTGGTGAAATTCCCTCTTCATCACAACAGTTAAAGTTGCAGGGGCCCTGCCTTCTTTCGTATCTGGTCACTCTACTATAGTGCCTGCAACTTTAACTGTTGTGATGAAGAGGCAATATCACCAAGAACTAATTGCATACAAATGACACTGGCTGAAATTCCCTTTTCTCTACCACTGTTAAAGTTACATGAGCCCTGTCCTCCTTTTCATATGGTCAGCCTAAGCAGTTCTGGAACAGTGTATCGTTCTTCATCACCACCCTGCAGGTTTCAGGGCTACAGCTCTACTTTACCATCCCCTAGAAACAGTCATAACTCAAATTGGTTCTCCTCACTCCTTTGCCAGAAAGAAAATTCACATAACCAGGAGTATATAGGAAGAGAAAGAGAGACGGGGGGCCTAATTATATGGCTACTGGTGCAAGGTGGGAAAACCGAAAGTTACTTGTGACTATGGTTTGTTCTCAAACTAGGATCTAATCATGGTTTTAAGTTATAGACTGTGAGCAAACTGTGGTGAGCAGTAAATGTGGCTAAGTCAGTTCAGAGGTCATTGTGCACCATAGTGACTGCTGACCAAGAAAGGAAGGGAGAATTCATGAAGATGTGTAGAGGAGGATGGGCAAAGAGTGTGTGAAGGCATGGAGTGTATTTGTCACCAAACCATAGTTTAGAGGTAAACACAGTATAATTTCTGGTCCATGCCAATACAGAAGGAGTTTCACGCACAAAGCTTTCCTCACCCACAATCTACAGTGGCTGCCAGTCTGCTACCGAGCTAGGCTTAAGGTGTTGGGAATAGTGTTGTGAACAAATGGCTTCCCAAAATTCTCCACCTTATTTGTGGGTAGGGGAATTTGGGGTGGGGGGATTTCACCTGAATTTCTCCAGGGGGATGAGAAATTCGAACAGTTTCTCACAGAGTTCAACATTGGCAGAGATTGTAGCACAGTTACCCCCCATTTTGCATCTACCACAGTGCAGGTATGAGGGGGCAGTACTGTGTTTAATTCCCAGGAAGAGGTGAAGCTAGCGCTGTGCCAAAATCTGTTCTCCAATTTACAGGACATTTTTGTTGTGCCTCATTCACAGGGTGTTTTACAAGTCATTTTTTTTGTGGTGTCTTTGAGCTTACTTAATCACGACAAGGTGGCCAAGAGTGCTGGATGTATTTAAGCTTTCTATTACACATCTCTCCATAGCTCTGCGGCCTCCCTGCCTGTGCTACTTGATCCGAAAAATCCCTATGGGAGGAATTACCTCATGTTGTCTTTCCCTGGGCATTAATTACAGCCTGAGAAGCCAAGGAGGCTACAGGCTGCCAGAGAGAATATTGTACAATGAAAGACAGACACCCATGGACACCCTTAATACCTTCATGAGTAAGATAAGCACAAGAACCCTAAACCCAATGAGAATTACCCTGAAATTGTCTTCTCCTTTGAATTTATTTTCTAAAGAAATTTCTTTTCTTCAGATTTAATGAGAATAGTCAAAAATAATGTGGGAGAAATTTTTGTCACAGTATGAACAATTATACAAATCCCTATACAACTCAGGACCAGATTACCTCAAGGAACATCTCCCTCTACATCAATCATCCCAGGCCACTATGATCTTCAGGAAGACAAGCCTTCTTACAGTGAAGCCCACCATATGGAAAGATCTTTCCTCTGATGTATGCTGGGCCTCAACACTGGCATGTTTTAGGCATCTATTGAAAACATATTTGTTTACTTAGGCTTTGCCCCAGCCATGAGCTATCTTTATACCAACTTCACATTGTGTGTGTGTGTGTGTGTGTTTCTCTTTCATTGTTCTTGTTTTGGTTTGTTTTTATCCTTTTGTAAAACACTTTGGGATTTGTTCCAAATGAGAAGAGGTATATCAATATTGGCAATAAATAAATCAAGCAATCCAGCCAAAGATAAGAAACAAAATTACTTCCCATTTGATTTCAAAGGGAGAGAATGAATGATGCCCTAAGTTTTTCTCATCCCATATTTGCATCTAGAAAATGTATTTGCATCTAAGAAATATTGAAAGCTGCCTTATACTATCTAGTTCAGTATTGTCTAAACCAGGAATACGCAATCTGTTGGCCCATGAGCACATTTTGAAATCTGGAAAACTGCCCTGGGCACTACCCTAAATAGACCGCTATGGGAGGCATGGCAAAGGACAAGTAACCTGCCCAAAATACTGAGTACAAGGCAGAGATGGGGTCTGAGCTCCAACGCACTAACTCATTTGAAGCCACAGTTTTTAGCACCAAGAGAACACTTTTTTTAAAAAAAAAGTGGGCGGGATAAGGCTTCTTGGCAAGCAACAAGAAAAGTGCTCAAGAATGGATTTGGGTTTCAGAGGAGTCTTTCCGGACGCTATCTGGAGATGTTATTCCAGAACACTTTTGGGGGGGGGGGGGGAATGATGCATCTCCATATGTATGTCTTAACCTGGGGCTCCATCACACCAATCCTCCCCCCCCAGTTTTTGTACCTCCATTTCAGAAGCGCTGCAAGTGCTCCTCCCCTTCACTATCGTAGCTATACCAATGAACTCTGTTTTTGCTCTCCCACTGCTATTGTGCCTGCCCTGCCCCTACTCCTTCCCCCTGCAGTTCATTGGTTCTTGTCATTGATGGACATTGTGATGGACTTGGCAGACTTCCCCTCTCGCTCATAAGAGCTCCCATTAGAATGTACAAAGATGCTTATATATAGGCTAAAGAGATGAAACTTGGGATCTAGAGAGCTCTTAAGTAGAGCTTTCTGCATGTTAAGTTTGAATCAGATAGGTTCACGCCTTGATTGTTAGGGATTTTTTAAATGCAAATTAACCAAAATGCTTACATCTGTGTAATTTATACAGATAAAGAGATGAAACCTAGCATGGTGATAGGGCTCCAGGAGAGCTTTTGGCATGCCAAATTTGAATCAGATCGGCTCATCCCTTGATTTTTAAAGATTTTTTAAAAAAAATTTCCCTGCTCTTTAAAACTTTTTGCTGATAGTTCCTCAGTGCAATCTTCCACCTCTTTGCATTTGTGAAGGATCACTTTTCCTTTCCTTTGATCATGGGAAGCTGAGCATCTCCAGTTCATAAAATAGAGATTGCTGGTTCCCTTACTCCAAAGTAAATCCCATTGACTTCAACTGTATTTACATCCAAGTCATACTAAATTTGCACCCCCCCCCCCTCCAATAGCTTCATTTTACTTCAAAGTTCCATTGCGTTCTCTTCCTGTCAGATCGAAAAATCACTCCTATGGTCTTTCAGATGTTAATCTGTTAAAAGAAGAGGGCTAGCAATTCAGTGGTCATGACTCACTGGAAAGGATAGCCTTTTGTCTTGCAAATCAGGTCTCCTTGGAAACATCCAGTGGGCTTGATTTTGTATTAAACTGCTTTACCTAAGAAGATTTCAGGCAGTAAAAGGAACTAGTGAAATTCACTAGCACCAGGAAATGTTTTCTCCAGCCGTATAGGATAATATTATATAGGATACTATAGGATAATATAAGACAATATAGGTGGAAGAATAATTACACAAAACAGAAGAGAACCACTAGGAAGGTTTATAAGGCACGTGGAGGGTGATGGAAGCAGGCAGAAATGGATGTATGAGGAAGGTTCAGAGTGGTTTGAAAGGTTAAAGTGGATAGGCGCCAGGGTGAAGTTCTGCGATTTCAACAGGACAGGGGTTCAGCAAAACTAGGAAGGAAGCCAAAAGAAAGAGGGAGTTGGAGCACTGAAACCTTCCTTCCAACTCCTGATGTGTTCAAAGATGAAAAGGAGTAAGTTGTAAAACTGCCCTGGCCGATTAAAAGCACACCCTATTCTTTCGTCACTGAAAACGGCCTTCAAGAAACACCCCTAAACACACCCTCAAACACAGAAGCAGATTTATTGGTTTGCATTTGGGTTGTCATTGCACACTTCCAAGATGAAATGGACCTTCCCAGGTACAAAATTAGCCACGAGAACAGAGGGAAAAAGCTAGAATACTGCAGGAAAGTGATGACGTCATGCGAGTCAACAGCACCGAAAACCGAAAAGGATGGATTGTGGGAATGAAATAAACACAAAGTGTGATGGAGCCCTTGATCAATATGTGACCCTTATCACATATCACGCAAGCATGAAATATTGACATTCAGCATAAAATTGCATAGTGACGATTATAGTTTTCTTTCAGTAAAGACAAGCTCCTAGTCATCCTGGCTGAAGGCAACAGCTTAAACTCTTTCCTCAAGCCATGAAGACTTGGAGCTTGTTTTTAATGAAAGGGATGTAAAATTCTCAAAATGCAATGTAAATTCCTCTACTAGATGCCAAAAACAAACAAAAAACCTTGATCTTCTGAGAGTGTCCTAATGCGGAGAGAATTGAACTTCAGAAATCAGAACAATGAAGATAGGCATATTTAAATTCCATTGAATTCAATACGAAAGAATTCAGTGCATGCACATTTTCACAAGTGAGAGAGAATTTGGCTGAATTCGGACGACACAATAAGCAACTGGGGTGGGGTGGGGGGACAATCGTCAGTTGCATTGACTATCGTGTCGTCCGAATGCTGCCATAGTCAACTCAGCACTGATCCTAATCCCCACCACAGTTGATTATTTATTACCATGTTGTGTGTGGAGGACCCCCTAATTGAACAACTGTAAAGTTGATTATTACCCCACCATTGACTATCGTGTTGTCCGAATTCAGCCTTTCAGTCCCCAGAGAGGACTTTGTAGCGACGTATAAGCCATGTGAATTGGCCAGAATCAGTGCCCTGGATTTCACTGCTCCAGCTTTTCCAGCTAGTGATATTTTGCATAAGCAAATAGATTCTAGTCTTGCTGGTTTAATGAGTGCTGAAGTGAGAAAGAGACAGTAAACAATGATGCTGAATGTCAGCAGGGCAACGTTTGACAGAACGAGAAGACTGCTCAGTGAGCCTGAGCGGTAAACAAGAAAGCCTGTTCCTCAATCCCTCACCCACGTCCCTGAAAGTAAGAGCCCCTGATTAGAAAACATGATAAAATAGCTAGTGATTTATAATTTATTTGATTATAGTATGAATGTTTCCAAGAAGGAAAGATAGGTAGCTAGGCAAATTGTCCTGTGCGTTTCTCATTTTCAAATAAACACACAAAGAGCTGCTAGATGTAATATGCATCCAATTAGGCAAAACATTTCAGTACCATCCATGGAATGTGGGGAGGGGGTAGACATAAATCTACTTCAGTTTAGAAGAGAAAACAACATATCATTTTTGTCCTGCATGAATGACTAAATGGATATTGCTAGATATTAAATAGAACATCTGTAAGGGAAACAGTAAGATGTGACTTGTGGAATGCTCCTGAGCATTGCCAGAACATGTTTTGTTCAATTAAAATATCTGCTGCCTAGAAGTAATATCACAGAGCAAGGTAATGATTTATTTTTGTAATGATGTCTGCATTAGAAATCATTTATGGAATTTTGATTGCTCTATTGTTAAGGGGCTGGGGGAGGATATTAATGTAGAAATAAAGGAGAGACCAGAAAATGGATGAGTGTGTACCAGGGACATTGGGATCTTTTATTTTCTTGTGTAACATGAAAATCTTAATAAGAAGGTTCCAAGAGACAAAAGGTCAATGAACTAAGGTATGTGTATGTGTGTGTGTGTGTATGTACAGACATGCTAGAACAAATGAAAAGCACAATGTATACCCAATATTACAGAATTTTAGGACTGCCCCCAAAGTTATATACCTGGATAGATAAAAGAAACAAACAATTATTCAAAATTTAGTTCTGCTTCCTGATCTCCAAATGTGTTGGTTGTTCTCTATCTAGTTGAAATCGCTATAAGTCCTTGTTAAGAAGGTCCGTCCATTTTTAGATTGAATGCTTTGGATATTTCCCAAGCTAGATAGGTAGGTGTATGAAATGTCTAGCTATTAATCAGCTAGCTAATAAACAGAAGAGTTTTCCACCCAGATATTGCACGTTCTTTGGCCTACCACCTACTGTACAATGGCTTCTCTCAGGGCCCCGCTGTATATTGTGGGTTTGGGGAGTGGATGGGTGGCGATTACACCTAAGATTCAGTAAATGTACATCTTAACATTTAAAGTTTGAATGTGTCAATGAGGTGTTTTAAAATATTTGTAATGTGTAGATAAATTAGCCAGGAAGCTGAGATTGGTTAGAGCACTCTCCTGGGAAACCAGGATTTGTCACTGCATAATATGTGAAGTGCCCGATCTTGAACCATTTAGAAAAAAAAACACACCGAAAAAGCTGATTTGCTTGGAAGAGAAATAAGGATGACCACTGTATCACATTACAAGTTGTCAGTTCTACAGTTGTGCAAAATTGACAACGTGATGTTACAATCATCCATGAAAATGTGTCGGCACAATGTTCCCCCATCCCAATACATCTGTTTGTTTCTTGTGCTTGTAGCTTTCCACCATAATTAGGCCCTCACATTTCTAGTACATTTTTTTTTTACAGCTTCTATGAGGTCTCATTGCCAGATGTTGACCCCCATTATCAGTTTTGGAAACCATCACTTTTCCTCTGATGCAGTGCTCACAATTACTGATAAAAGCCTGTTCCACCATTGGAGGGAGGGGACGAGGGTACCAATATGAATTTTTATTCCCTTTTTCTCTTCAACTTTGAATCAAAGGGAATTTCAAACTATAGCAACATAAATGAGTGAGAATTCGGTCAATTAAGGGTGAGACTTTAAGTGTCTCATTGAAATACAGTGTAAAATTCTTCCTCTCCAGTTTTAACACTGCTTTCAATATAAGTTGGAATAAGTGATTTCCATGACATATGATCAAGAATTGGCACCAAGCTGAGTCACATTAGAACTCAGATATCATGGAAGATATTGAGAAGAATAGATGCCATGGGAAGGGGGGGGAGAATGAAAGATAAAAGAAGACTTGTCACAAGTGTGGTAATGAAGGGAAGATGTGGTATATCAAAATAGAAAACTCTTCTGACTATTAGCTGAAGGGCCATGTCACACATTACATGGAAGTAAATATGTGCTTACCTAAGCACAAGGATCGGCAGGGGCCATAGCCCAGGTTCTCTGGTACTGTTGTATCTAATTCCTTCCCCTTTGCTCAGGGCGAAGGAATGTTAGACGTTAATTCAGAATCAGATTCTGAACCCGAACAAACATTTCAGTCCGTTCCAGGAGGAGAAGAGGTTCCCATAGCTTCGCCTTTAGAGAATGTTGCTTCTGATGGAAATAACCTTGCAGATGATAACCAGCCTTCGACTTCAGGGGATGAAGTGGGGAGTGAACTCGGAAATCCCATTTTCCATAGGAGAGAAAAGCGAGCACAGATCAAAGAGGTCAGGAGGTGGTGCTCAGAAAGATTACTTGCTCAGAAAAGGCTGGATGTGAATTCTTCTCAGAAGTGACTCTCGCTTCCTTTTGGATGGATCAACTGATTTGTTTGCTTGGCTTAATTACGCCTTGGGGCAAAACGCTTTCTAAGTTTTAACTCCTTTCAAAGGGAGAGAAGGGATCTTTTGCTAAATAAAAGATTGATTGTTTTCCTAAGAGGCCTCCTTATTGACTTCAATGGGCGCTAGAAGTTAGGGAGTCATGACAGGTACCTATAACTATATGATACCTATAGGTGTTAACGTGTGCATTTGGCACATAACACCATTTTGTCTTTAAAGCCTTCTTCAAATCAACAGTGGCCCCAGTGCCACTGGGAGTTTTCATTTGTGAGCCATGAGACGACTGTGTTTTGCACAATTGTGACTGCCCTCAAAATGGCTGCCACAATTGTCCAGCTTATATAGCCCCAAACATGAAGGCTCCAGTTCTCACAAATGGTGTCTCTGCAAGAATGCTTCCCACTTGTGAGAATGTCAGCAACCTCTCCCAGGCTCCAAGGGTGCTCACTTAGAGTTTCCCAAACTGTGAACTGGGCATACTGGCACACATAAAGCAATGTGTATGGGGACATTACTGGAGAGAGGTATTGCCATAGATGTCCAACATTTTCCTGATTTAGCAGTCCGTTCTGCTGACCTGTCCAGCTGCAGTTTAAAAAGCCTTTGAGATAAAAATATAGCTTTTACTGGGGGAAAAGAAGGCAGGTCAGGGCAATCACCCTGTTCGCATGTTGTGCAAACTATGCAGAATCAGTTCATGGAGGACAAGGCTCTCCATAGCTACTAGTCATGATGGCTATAACTTACCTCCAGTGTTCGACGCAGTATGCCTGTGTACCCCACTTGATGGGAACATGAGTGGGAAGGTGCTGATATGAAACAAACTTGAAAACTGAAGTGTCAGGGAGGATAAAAAGTTCTTCACCTGGAGCTGAAACAAGCTCAATGTAGGTGCCAGGCAAACTTCTTTGGGAAGCTTATTCCACAACTCTGGTGCCACAGTAGAAAAAGGCCTCTTTTCTTAAGGAACACAAGCAGGACAGTAATAGTACACTTGTTTCCTGAGCCTGAGTTTGCTTCACACATTGGATATAACTTTAAAGTAATCCATATACACGAAGAGTTGGACATAGTGCTGTGCCAATCCTTCCTGTCCCCTGTTTTCGGGAATGTTTTCTCTTCCTGTGAAAGAGGCATTATTTTTTTCTACCTCTTTTGCAGGGAGGGGGTGAATTTTTTAAAAAAATTCTCCTTGGGGAAGGGAACAGCATTTCCACATACATTTTAAAGTGTAGCTGGTTGTTGATGGGTCTTTCTGTTTTTAATTAAATAACAAACACACTCCTGGTACTTGGAGGAACCCAGCAGTTCTTCCTCAATGCCTATTGGAAACCATGTGACTTCACCCTCTCCAATAGGCATTCAGGAAGAACTGGGCTTCTGGAAGTGGCGGGGGTGTTTTTAAAATAATATTTTAAAAATAGAAAGAAGATCCCTCAACAAGCAGCAACACTTTTAAAAGGCACGTGGAAACCCTGGTCCCCTCCCAAAGAGAAAATTCTCCAAAATTATCAACTCTCCCAGAGAGTTTTTCCACTACCCTCCACAAAATACTGAAAATGGAATAATATCTTTTTTGGGGCCCAGCACTAGTTGGACGTGTTTAGACCTGTAACTGTTGTTCACACCCCATTTTGATAGAAAGGGTCTTAGTTTATCTGGCCTACACGTCTTGTAGGATATATATATATATATATATATATATATATATACACACACACACACACACACACACACACACACATATGCATCACTTACATGTTACGTTAAGTGTATAGAGGAAAGGCCTGGCCCAGAGGCAAGACAAAGAGATAAGGCCTGCTGTTCCACCATGCATTAACTATGCACCTCTTACATGATGTGTGAGCAGGCTTAATGAATTATGACAATAATCCCTGGTGCATATGTGCAATCTCTTGTAGGTACATTTTCCTAGATGGTCATTGTAAGTGAAAATGGAATGACAGCAGTATTTCAAAGAAATAGTATGGAGTGTTGTCAACCAAGACAGGGAGATCAGACATCTGGAGAAACCACTTGCCCCTCTCCCAAGCAGCTGCCAGACTAACCTCTTTTTCAGGCAACTGTATTCAGATTGAAGCCTATGGTTTTGTGAACCATACCATTTTTTGTTGCTGCTAGCTTGTATGTGGCTGAGACAGTAACCTTCATAGTCCACTAACCAACTCCAGGGGATTATGGAGTGACATCTCAACATGTGGTCAGGTGGGGTGTGTGTGTGTGTCCAGGGCTTTCAAACAATATATGAAAGGGAGATGGTGATTATTTCTCTTTCTCTTGTAGTCAAGGAAGAACATGTTTCAAGTGATCTAAAGCTGCTCTCTCAACCCCAGGGACTCAGGGAAGTAGGGCAGATAAACCACTACTCTCCACTGAGTCCACCATCTTGGCTACTTGGCAGATACTCAGGGACCCCATTCTACAAATCATTACTCTACTCCCTTGTGAAAGAGAGATATCAGTCTAGACCTTTACAGAAATAATCCTTAACCAAACCAAAAAAATAATAATAAATGAAAAAGAAAAAAAAAGAATTTGATCATTTAAGATGTGAAGAGTCCTTAGAACAACCAGAGCCAGGACAATTAAACATATTGGAATAAATAAAGAAACAAATAAATAAATTAGGAAACATGCTTTTTAAAAATCAGTTGAATTTTGTAACAGTTTTACAGCTTTCATTATCAGAGCTGCATTGAACTTTTAAATGCAAGAGCCTATTCCATGCAATACCGTATGCGGCATTATGAAGCACAACACTTAAAACTGTTTTCAGCTTAACAACACTATGTAAGATCACACCAATTAATATATTCTAAGGGAAGAAACATGAAGAGCCGAAATGCAGAGCTATGATGCTCAGTAATTGCTGTAGGTGCAATCATGATAATAAAGAAATGAATGCGAGAAATGAATATGTAACATATTCAGATTTATTCAGATTTCCAGAGAGGCATATACTGCGTTGACTGCTGAAGAATGAAATGTTACCACTGGGGAGAGAAGAAAGGAATTCATTGAAATAACAGTTTGCAAAATATCAGAGACAGATATAAAAACAAAACCACATCTTTACAGCTGATCATTTTGGGAAACAAAATTGCTAAGTGAAACAGATGTCTTTTCCTTTCTCAGCTTGTCTGACATGAATCACAGATGCCCATTAGCCAAAAGAAGTGTGAACATTTTATGCTTAAGACAGAAAATGAGAGCTTCACCGTTGCTTGTGGGTGGGTGTGTTTTTTGCCAGTTTTACTAAGCAAAAAAGAGAAAGTATATGCATATGTGTATGTAATATTTCTGGTCAATTATTTCTTCTGGAAGTATTTAATAAAACCTAGGGCTAATAGTAAATAGAAATCAGTGCTATTAGTAATCAATAATGATAATGATAAATAATCACAGTTAGCCAGTGACTGCATTTTTTATCCTGTTGAGATCCCCTACTGGGATCTAGACAGCCTTGCTGAGATCCTAGACAGCCTTTCTGAGTTGCTAAAATGTTCTAAAACATCCACAGCCAGGCAATACCTTTATTAGGACCAATCAACATGCCACAAAAGAGTGTGCAAGTTCTTGAGTTCCCAGAATTCTTCATCAGACCAGCACATAGGACAACACAGCTGTATTTGTTTTATATATATATGCGTAGAGCATACCATGTGTAGCCATTCAGGGCAGAATGTTCCACCAGGGCAAGATGATTTCCTACCACCTGAAGATGGACTTTGCCTTTTGAGGGTTCTATTCCTTCCAAGGACTAGGTAATAATACTACACAATTTGGTATCAACTTTTTTAAAAAAACCTTGTGTACCATCAAAAATTAATCTCCAGGTTTGCTAATAGAAAGACTGCCTTTCTTTACTTCTGCTCTCTGCCTATCCCAGGAGCTGTGTGTTTCACCCAAGATAAGAGACAGATCTGCATTACAGCTGGCCTTTTTCAGAAATGGCTATTACTTCTTTGTCCCAGACTGCTAGGCATAATCTGATGCCTGCAACACCTACCAGCAACTAATTCATTTAACCTGCAGTTTCCATCTTGAGACTTGGTCTAAGCTGCAGACTTCATGGCCACAACATTTGTTGATGGGGGGTGGAGCTATTGGAAGACAGAGTTGTGTGTGCCATGCAACCTGTCTTGTGCCCCCTCAGTTACCCTGATGTCCTCAGGTGCAATGGAGGAGGATGTCTTGTCATCAGTGTTGAAGGAAGATTCAACTGCTACTCCAGTCATCTTCTGTATACCCAGAACTGGGGGTGTCTATACGATGCCGGTTGGTATGCTGATTCCCTCAAAACCTCACAGTATCACTGCTGCAAGGTGGAATCGAGAAAGCTAGGCGGCAGAAGTGAATGTGGGCTATTCGGCCAGGAAAAACCTTAGTGTCAGTGGCCAGTTGGCTTACCAAGCCCACTCCCTGCCCTGCATTCCTGGGCTTACCCTGCACTGGGATCCTCCCCAAGAAAGCCCCTGAACCGAAGCCACCAGAGACAGATGAAAGAAACAATGTGGTAGCATCAGAGAATTTGGAAAAGTCATGGTAAAATGATTCCGCGAAAAAGCCTGATGTGGCTGCGAGTTGGCGGCTGCATCATATAAACAATGCAGTGCCACTGGGCAGCCACCTGGGGGCTAATAGAGCATATAGACACACACACATCCCAGCATCAGGGAGGGTCTGTTGCTCAGTGGTAAGAGCACATATTTTGCATGTAGAATGTCCCAGATTTGATCCCGGGCATTTCTAGGTAGGACTAGTAAAGAATCCTGGAAAGCTGCTGCCAATCAGCATTGGCAGTACTGGGCTAGATGAACCAATGGTCTGATTCCGTATATGGCAGCTTCCAAGAAAATAACTTGGGCCAGCACAAGAAACTGTCTCTCCCTGCTCTGGCAAGACATAAGTGACCAGGGAACATGAACCTCAGGCAGGTATTTTCTTGCAATTTTTGTGTGCTTATCATCCAAATTCTAAAGTTGTGGATATATAGGAAGCTGGCAAGCCACCTTGAAAAAAGCATTTGCAGTATAGGTGGGACCAATTATCGCTCCCTGACTCTCTGCTTGTGTGTTAAAAAACCCAATTATTCCCAGGAAGGCACTTTTCTCCCAACACTACTCTTTCTTAATTGTCACTTCTCTCCCCCCCACACCCTTCCTCCTCCAAACTGAGAAAGGAAAGGAGGACAGAAGAGGAAGCAGAGAAAGCTGGCATCTACCCGGAGGAGGAGCCCAGAGTTTGCTCCCCAGCTTGCAGATCTGATCAGTTTTCACAGATGTTAAGAGAATAATAATTGTTGTTTCGTATGGGTACCAAAATGTGCAAGTACAATAAAATATAGAGTGGGGAACAGGGCTCAAGGAAGCAAGGCATTAAAGGAGAGGGAGGTGGGGAAGGAAAACATGAATTCGGTCAGTAATGCAGCTTCTGCTATGGCCTTTGCCTTGTGGATGAGCATTATGAGATTGTACTAAGGCTATATTAAGCACTGTTTGGAACCACAGTTGCAATTCCACTTCCTGATTATTGTAGCATAGCAAAAAACCAAAAGGAGGAGAGCATCCAACTCAGGGCAAAAAAAAAAAGGAAGAGAAGACGGTTCTCAGAACGCTAAGATGCTTTATTTCCAAGCCCAACGTGTTTTAGCCTATGTTGTTTTTTAAGGCCTTCTTCAGGGGGTTGATAAGAAATGTCTGCAGAAATACTCCTAACAGGATGATAGTCTCCTATGATAATTACTGGCTTGGAAATAAAGTGTCTTAGCATTCTGAGTACCTGCTTCACTCCTTTTTTTGCCCTATTGTAACGTAGCGACACCTCAGCAACACCAAAGTTTGGGATTAGGAATTCAGTCAAATTCAGTGTTGCTAGGAATTCAGTCGAATTCTATTTTGTTATGCTGTTCCGACAGACCTAAATGCAGGAGCATAAATATATATAAAAAAATCTGGTTTTATCACAAATCCTGAATAAAAATAGCCCAGAGATTCAGTGATTCAACTTGAAAAACTGTATTTATGTAGAGTCTTCAATATGAAAACTCATGACATTAAAAAAAAAAGTCAGTCTTTGAGATGCTACAGGAATCCTACTTCTTGAAAAACTGGTAATTCAATTTCATTTCAGGGAATTAAAATGGGCACTTTATCAGGTAATATCCAGATTGTCATCATATTTGGGGGTCTGTAGCAGAAAATGTAAGTGTTGTATAGTATTTGAGTTTCATATATATATATATATATATATCAGGGAGAAAAAAATAGCAAAATCGTCAACAGACATATCATAGATTAAACTTTTGGTTAAAACGTTATTTCATGTATCCTTTAAAATAAAGCCTGCATTAATAATGCACAACTTCATTCAGTCTGATGAAGCAGAAATCTAATTTCAACATGCTTTCTATATTGTTATGCTATCATAGTGGAATTGGATTTAGCTACCCAAATTCATCCAGAAATGCCCGATTTTTGCATTTGAGATAGCAGAGTGGCCTTTATGTATGGCCAAAGAAGAGAAAATGATCACCAAAAGGCAGACTACTCAGTCCTGAGTCCATGTATGGGATTGCATTGAAAACTGGACTTGGACTGGATAGCCCTTGAAATAGAGGGCTCTCCTCTGTAAAACAGGGCATATGATCACCTTACTAGGCAGTAGGGGTGGACAAACCTGTCCATTTTTGTTTTTGCTCAGTTTCTCATTTCCCCAGTCTTAAATCTGGTTCATCTTGAACTTTGAGAATGTCTCCAGTCTTGAGGTTGGTCTGTCCTGAATTTTATTTATTTTATTTATTTAAAACATGTTGTGGCTTTTAAGGGCAGAAAACCTCCCAAAACAGTTGAAAGTAATAACATACACACACACACACGTATATAAGCATGAAAATTAATAAGCATTTCTCCTAATACATATATTTTAGTGTGCTTGTTTGTGTAATATGCATGTTTTTGTAAGCATTATACAAACATAATAAGATAATTAAACATTTTCCCTCTAATTTACACCTTTTGCAGGCATTTTAGATCTTTGCAACTCCATTGCAAAATTCAGAAAAGTGCCAGTTTTGAAAGGTAATTGATTTTTGATTTGCATAGTGGTTTGAAAGTGTGAAATTAAGTAAGTTTGCATTCCAATGTTAACTGAACGAATTTCTTCCCCCATCCCTATGAGGCAGGCAGCAAAACAGGAGTTCCATGGAGCTCATGCATGGCTGGTGGACCAGATTAGGCTTGGTAGGTCAGTGCTTGTGCAGGCCTGCTTTATGCCAAGCTACATTTGTTTTTGCAAAATGATAGCTAGACATGGTGGTATGTTTCTCTGCTTTAAAGAAATATTACAAACCTAACTAATTCAGCATTGCCTTTTGCCAAATAATCTGGTTTTCTAATGCTCATTTAATGGAAGATAATGAGTAACTAGGTTATTTGTATCACGTAAGTAGATGGTAAGCCACCAGCTTAAATGAATAATTGAACAAGACACTTTGACGAATTCATATTAGTTAATATTTCTTTAATCGTTCAGGAATGATTCCGTGAGAGAAAATTTGTAAGATGGAGTGGAGAGAGGAATTTCCCAGCATTTTAGAAAGGATCACATTAAATCAGATAGTTCATGCTAAATCAAAGACTGAATCAAACTTCTCCAAGATCCAGGAAATCCTATTTTTCATGTGGTGTTTGAGTTCCAATCAGCATTGATAGTTGTTTAATTTTACACTGAAGACAGATGTAAGATATTAAAAGAGCTCACAGTGTAATTTTGAGACACACTTTAAGCCTCCTTGCACTGTTAGGTATACAAACGAATTGTACACATCTTGCCCAGGCCAACTCAAGATATTTTGATGCCTGAGGTGAAAGGTGGCATGGTGTTCATTCCATGTACAGAAGCCAGCTGGACAGGCAGTTGAATCCTAAGTTGTTTAGGTTTTTGTACACACCTTCCACCATATCTGAGGGAACAGGCTAATTAAGCGGGTGCAAGGTAGGACAGATAGGTTGCGTGAAACTCACAGGTCAATCTTTTAACAGAGGGGGGAGATTGGGGGCTCAGGAGGAACAGTTGCCCTGTATCTACCTCCTAAGGTCTTCACATTACTCTACCTAATGGTAGAGCTAGCCCTGGTCCTGCCTCTCTCCACCTACCATATGCTGTCGTTTGCTCCAAAGCTTCTTTCTTCTCTAGGCTGTCTCCTTGGTCTAGGGAAAGCTAAGGAAATGTCCAGCAAGGTATTGGAAGGAAAGTAGGATCAAAGCCACTCATTTCTGCTGACCCTAACCATACACATGTTTGGCATGGATTGTGAAATAGCCTACATGCATTCTTTTGGGAGTTATGCGAAATACAAAGAGTTAGTTGGCAAAGCCAGCAGACATGTTCCTGCACCCCTTTTTAGGCATGTTCATTGTACACACATATATTATCCGGACAGTCCTTGAGATGATCATTGCAGGGGTGCCTTATATTTTATTTGCATTCCCTTCACAGCCCCACCACTTACTTGCCCACATAAATTCCAGAAGGGTTGGAATGAGTCAAGTGGGTTGTTTCACCCTCTGTTTCTCAACTTTCCTGTTACAAGTCGGACATTGTTGTTGTTGTTGTTGTTGTTTGGAAGCTATTTGAAACTAGTCTGATGTCATTGCTATTTTTCATAAACTGCCAGTGGCCTGAACACAGGCATAAATATTTACAGAATGGCTTGTCAGCTGGGTAGATGTGATAAGAAAATCTGGGATGGGAATTCACTCACTACAAGGCAGCGACAACATGGTCTGAGAGTTCTTGGAATTGAAGGAATATTAGATAAATTAGATTGCTAAAAACTATCGTTTCCACTGACGTAGTATCTTAATTACACATGTTCAAACAGTATGGGGCTGCCTCTACAAGAGGCATTTAAAGCTCTTTCAAGGCACATTAAAAAATTTACCTCTACAAGAACAGAGCGCAAATCGGGTGTAGAGGTGTGTTTTCTCTCCAATTATGAGCATTATCGAATGCGCGTTAAATAGCGAGTTTTATTTTGCTCCGGCCGTTAAAGCGCATTTTGACTATGTGAACAAGCGATTCTCCGCATTAACTACTTGTAAAGTGCATTTGAAACAACCGGTAAGGTCACCCGTTGAGTGCTCAATTACCTCCTGCATACAAACATTTACGATAAAGCGCTTCAGCGATTATGCGCATAATCGGCTAACCAGGCGTCAAACGGAATCCATCTAGAGGGGTTCTGGGGCACTACTCATAACAATACTTACTGTCTATATAGCATATTTAAAATGTTTTAAGGGCTTCTTCATAACATAGGAAGCTGCCTTATACCAGGTCAGTCTATAGGTTAGGCTCAATGTTGTCTGCTTTGACTGGTAGAAGTTTTCCAGAATCTCAGGCAGGGATCTTTCCCTTCACCTGCTTAGCTACCTTGTGGTATAAAAAAGAAAATGAGACATTCAGGATTGAAGCTTGGACCTTCTGCATGAAAAGCATGTGCTTTTTGACTGAACTATAGTCCTAACTCCAACTTTTCACATACTCTATCTCCACAATCTTAACCCAGCCCTCTTCGGTGGTCCAATACTTCACATATTACAGACAGAAGCTGAAGCTGAAAGAAGAGCAGGTTTGACGAAGGCCACCTAATGTGTTTGCGGCTGAGGTGAGCTCTGAACTGAGGACTTTCCAGCTTACCCTCTTCGCCAATAAGGAATCTGCTCCCAAAACTAGAGATGCCAAAACTAGTGAAACTAAACATTCTCAGAGCCTGAAAATGTTTCCATCCCAGCCCTTCAGCAAATTTGTGTAGTCCTTTGCAAGCAGGTGTGGAACTGTTCAAGGGGTGGCAGGTGCCACGGGCACCTTTGCTCAGGCAACTAAGCTGATGGGCCCTCATCCCAATCCTCTCTTTGGGGCAGAATATATGGTGGAATGTTCAGCCTATTAAAAGATACTTGGTCTAAATGAAACAACTGCCTCTAGATATGTTGCCAGAAGTGGATGTCATGTAATGCTGGCATAGGGCAGAAGTCTTCCTGTACACTTTTGGCAAGCAATGAAACCTCAGATCCTAAAGATCTGCCTCCATTCTTCCAAACCAAGAAGCTGGAAGTTGCACGTTAACCACCAGGGATGTGTGAATCAGCAAAATTTAAGCATGTCAGGGTTTTCAAATTCTACTTCAAAGCTTGTTCCAGCTTGGATCAGATTGTGAGCTTTGGTTTGCTTTGCTTTGTTTTTGTTTTTTGCGTAAAGCTCCATGCATATATTTTTTTCTAGAGCTGTGCACACATACAGCCTCTTGAAATTCTCTACCCTATGTGTAGGTAGATAAATTAAATCTAATCTCTCCAGATTGAGGAGAAATTCTGCAACAATTTCTCGCTGGTAAGGATCCCCACTGTCAGGGGTTGTTATATGGCTTTTTTCTTCCCCCCCCCCCTTTTTTTTTTTTTTTTTGGTGGAGGGGTGTGTTTGCACTGCCAAGGCTAGTGGTAAACACCAGCAACTGTGTTGGCAGCCTGACTTCCATTCTGCATCCTCCACAAAGCCCTATACCTGGTCTTGTTCCGGGGATTTGGGGGAGGACACAAAAAGATATGGTGAATAAAATTTGGAGAGAATTCTGCAATGTGGCCTTTTATTTCTAGGCGGATGAATACAAATCTCAGAACGTTTCTTAGAAAAATGCCTTCTGATAAGTTGGGGCTTCTTTTAGTACTTTCCCCAGGGTCTTCCAGAGATGAAATTTTTGAGGGGTGGTTGTGGATACATCACGTCCTAATGTTGATGCTTATACAAATGCTACCATGTCCAGCTCTGGGGAAAAGGTAGAGCTAGTGCCTTGCCAAAATATGTCCTCTAATTTCCCGACACTTTTCTTCCCTCATGAAAGTAGTTCTATTTTGCTACCTCATTATCATGGCATTCTGTAATTTTGAATTTATTTTGATGGTGTTTCTGAGCTCACAGCAAGGTGGCTGAGAGTGCTGTGTGTGTGCATGTTTTTCTTTCTATTGCACATCTCTCCATTGCTCTGCAGCCCCCCGGGCTGCCTGCACTCCCTGATCATTTCATGATGTCTCCCTCTGGGCTTTAACTGATGTGTGGGAAGCCAAGGAGGCAACACAGGCTGCTGGAGAAATCGTTGTGCAATGGAAGACATGACACTCCTGCCCCAATTTAGCCACCTCATAAATAAGGTAAGCAGAACAACCCTAAACCCAGCCCATGAGAATTTCTCCCAAATTTCTTCGACTTTGAATTCATTTTCAAAAGCAATTTCTTTTCTATCAATTTGAATGGGAATGGTAAAAAAAAAAGTCGGAGAAATTTTCAGCACAGACGCATTTCCCCAAGTGTATTTCAAATTATATATATATATGAAGGCATTTTTGTTGTTCTGTGCATGGCATCTTAAGGTTAGACACATGCTGACTTTGGCCACAGATTTGATTTCGTTCTATGTTCAGTTTTGGAATGTGTGGACTGGCCCAATTCTGATGCAAAACAAACTGAAATGAATTTCCCGTACATCCCTATTAACCACTACCACCTCCTACCTGAATGTGAAAACCAAAGGAACCTTTTTTTTTGTGGAGGAAGGGCAGATGAAAATGAGAGTGAAAAATCCACCAGTTTTCAAGAGGTGGTTGAACCCGGTAAAATTGGGAGGGGACAGAGAGCTTACCTTGAAAATCAAAGGCTCCTTACACGTTTATGGAACCCAAGGCAGGGCAAATGGAAATAAGCGACTGAATTCCATAAAGAGAAGGTGTTACCATGGCCTCAGCTGATGTTTATATGGAAGAGAATCATCAATGGACACAAACTGCCAATGTTGCTGTCTCCTAATGCCAGCGGTTAGTTCAAAACATGGCACCTGTTATGAAATCTTTGCCAACTAGGACGGTAAGAGATATCAATACCAGAACAAATGTGGTGATCTTTCTGTGTATTAGAACAGTGGTCTTCAACCTTTTCAGACCTGGGATCTACCTTTAGTCCAAACATTCATTTGGGGACCTTATTTTCTTTAACCATATATTTGTATGGTGGTAGTGCTGCTGTTATAACCCACCTTAGTTTAGGGAGCAACTCAGTAATGGATCCTGACCACCAGCTGGACATTTATTTTACTTGCATTCCATCTTTTTTCTTTTATGTTCTCATAACTGAATTGATTATGATGGATTCTAAGCGGAGTTATATTACTGAAGTTGATACACATGGCTGTGGCGGCTTTTACTAATGTTTCTCTGTTCTTAATTGAGGTCAGAAAAAAGCTCCTTGCCACAACATAAAATCTGCTTTAAAACCAATCTGCTGTGGTTTCTTGGTTTATTCTGCAACATTATTATGGGTACTTCTGATATATACCCCCTATAAGGTTAATGCACATTTCCTTATGTGTGTTATCTAGGATGTGTTTTATGGTATGCAAATATCTAGCAGACTGCTTACACATACAAAAAGTTGTTGCCACGCTGTTAACATTTAAATATAATGAAACCAATATGCAAATGTGTTCATTAGGAATATGACCGTAAGCCTACTTATTTTCACCAGAAGAAATATATAAGCCCCAGATCATTTGCATGAACTGGTTTTATGCTCATAAAATGAAAGGTGCATTCTTCTCTGCGTATTTCTTGTATGCATTTCTTCGATGAGTTTTTATGTATTTGCTTGAATCAGTAATATGAAATTAAATCGTTCTCGCCGTGAGTCAGGTTTTGAGTTTGGTGCTTATTACAGAAATTAAAGATTCCTTCCTCCAATCATGTCAAAGAGAGTATATAAAGCATAGAAATTGCTCATGTTACCCCATAGATTTATAAAGTCAACATACTCACTCCCTAGGTGTAGGATTTGGATGGGCAAAGGTCCTGAGACCTTAACATATGCCTAGGAAATGGAAGGGAGAAATAGTAAGAAGAGTGGTTGAATCTGAAGAAGGCAGGTTCTGATAAATTACCAACCACCTTCATGTGGAAGAATGAAAGAAGCAACTGTATTTAGCCTATAAAGCATTAGGAAAGGGTGGGGGAAGAGAAAATGGCATGTGGGGGAAGGCATGATGGGTAAAAGATTCTAAACCAAGGTTTAATGTACATGTAAAGGGAAGGCACTGAAATAGGGTGGCCATTTACCAGAAGGTCCAAAGGTATCACATAAATTAAACTACTTAAAAACACACTATAGCAGAGTATAAATTGAACGTATAGGGGGCTGCAAAGCCTGAGGGAATAAAATTGTCTTTGGCTGCTTCCAAAACGATAACAAAGTAGGCACCACGCAGAGCTCTCTGAGGAGAGTGTTCTATAACTGAGGGGGATGTACAACTGAAAAGGCCCACTGCTGAGTAACCACCATACTTTGGCAAGAGAAAGCATTTTCAGCAGTTTCATGGCTGATGACAGTCTCATGGCTTTGGTAAGGATTTATGGTCCCTTGCTAATAAGCTTGAAAGTGTTGGCTTTATGAATCACTAGCTAGCTTAAGCTCTTTAGGATATGGAGCCCTTGATGTAGTAATCTTAAAATCATAGAAAGAATACCTAGGGAGAGACTTCAGAGTTCCCTCAAGTTACTGTATGTCCCCGTTGACTCCTTTGAAACACATACTTCGTTTTCCTATTTTAAAGTTGTGCAACACCATCATGAGTTATTCTGCTTTCCTTAATTATCATGTATTCCGGCATGTCCTTTATCTGCTAAGAGAATTTACAACTAACACAGCAGGTTGTGAATGTTTAATGGATTCTTTTTCGAGGAAAGAAAAGGTCAGCATTAACATAAAATTCTTCTTTAAGATTGGTGACACAAATGTTCCGCGGCACAAAACAGGTGTCGCCGGAAAAACTAAAATCTGCCATGGGAGTCAAGCGCCAAAGATTATTTTGTTCGTTAAGGGTGTTGGGGAATGACAAATGTAATGCCACCTATGTACGCACATACAGGCCAGATCTACACCAAGCAGGATATATCATTTTGAAAGTGGTTTAAAAATGGGATATGAAATGTGTCATGGGCTCCAACAATTGCCAATACCATTATAAACTGTTACAAAGCAGTAGTGTTGATCCTGGCCATGTCTACACTAGGGCTTTATCCCAGGGTCATCCCCAGATCATCCCTGTGCATCCACATGA
This sequence comes from Anniella stebbinsi, assembly GCA_029215795.1. Lineage (NCBI taxonomy): Eukaryota > Metazoa > Chordata > Lepidosauria > Squamata > Anniellidae > Anniella > Anniella stebbinsi. The sequence continues at coordinate 5,814,034 of JARDYH010000006.1, forward strand.
CACACAGGGGATCCCAGAGATGACCTGGGGATAACCCTGGTATACCCCAGGAGAACCCCAGGAGAACAGAAACCAGGGATATCCCAGTTTTTCCATCATCCTGGGTCCTAAAATGGGCACGGAGCCACGCAGGGTGGCTCCATGCCCATTGGGGGGTGGGAAACAAATTTGTCATCCCCAGGATGGGGGGGTTGGGAGCATGTGTTTTTTAAAATTTATTTTTTAACTTACCTTTCCACAAATTGGGGTCATGCAGCTCTTCAGTTAAAAAAATAATGGTGCCCGTGATGGCCCTCTTTCCTTCCAGGATGTCGCGCGGCGATGTAGACGGTGGGGGAGGTAATTCCACGATCCTCCCTCCTCCCTCTTTCTACACCCTTAGGTGTAGACATGCCCCCTGACACACACACACACACACACACGATACTGTATCGTCAATGTAAACTGAAAGGAACATTAGGTTGTCAATGCATATCTTGTTGAATATGCACACGCATGGCACATACACAGTCACACAATGCTGCATGTCACATCAGTATGAAAGGAACTTTGGGCTGTTGGTGTATATCTTGTTTGAAGTACTGTGTGTGTTTGCTGTCTTCTAAAGAATTGTGGGTTTTGTGTTTGGGTTTTTTTTTAAAAAAAAAACACCCTCCTTTCTCACCTCCTCTTTTTTTTCTCATAGCTTCACTCTGACCAGGACAAAGGAGATGGGTCCCTCAAATACATTTTGTCAGGAGATGGGGCTGGCACTCTCTTTGTTATCGATGAGAGAACAGGTGATATTCATGCCACAAGAAGAATAGACCGAGAAGAGAAAGCGTTCTATACCCTACGTGCCCAGGCTATTAACAGAAGAACACTCCGGCCAGTGGAGCCTGAATCAGAGTTTGTCATCAAAATCCATGACATCAATGACAATGAACCGACGTTTCCAGAAGAGGCTTATACCGCAAGCGTTCCTGAAATGTCAGTGGTTGGTAAGCGTCCTGTTCTGATATGAAGGAATGCCTGCAAGCATGGGGGCCTGCAGCTCTGTTATTGCCAATACAGGAAGTTGGGATAGAAGTGGGGCAGTTGAATTCCAGGACGGCTCTATATTAACCTGCGTTCACCGATGTGTCAGCTTGTATGGGTTGGAAAGAACCCCAAAGGTGGGGGGAGTGTAAGGGTTAGATTATATGATGGACAGAATCATGTGGTAGACTTTTTCCTACTTTCACTTCAAGATTTGTGAGAGATGGGTTGCATGCTTGAGTGTTTGTGTTTAGTTCCCCATTGAAAGACAACTTCCCTCTTTATGTAGAAAACTAGCACAACATGGAGATTTTCTGAGCCTAGCCTCTTTATCGACTGGCTATTTTTTTCTGTTTGCAATTATATATTTTGGCACAGGAACATTCAAACACATACATACACACTGTAAAGGAACAGAACTGTCTTCTAGTTTTGCGCTTAGGTTTGTGTGTGTGTGTGTGTGTATTTTGAAATATAGTATGGAGCTAAATCGTGTGTGCATGTACTGATCAATTTCAGCCAAAAGGTCAACAGTTTAGTTCAATCAGAAGAGTGAAGCTGTCTGCAGAGGAAGCTAAAGGTTCAACTGAAGATTAGAAGCAGTGGGGAAAAGGGTTGGCAGAAGGTTCAACAGAAGAGCAGGCAATGGACATTTAGGTTGCAAAATTAAACAAAAACTACTATCCTGATTGGTTGGAGTTGGGAAGGGAAAATAACACATTTTAAGATATAAAAGCATCAGGCAGAATAAGAAAAAGAAAGAGAGAAGATGAGAGAGACAGAGATAAGAGAAGCTCAAAGTCTTAGATGAAAGTGTCAGACCTGCTGGAACTGGAATACTGTTTGAAAAAGAGCTGGAGTTAGGACAGAAAGGCATTGCATGGTTAAGAGATCTGGATAAAATGACAGTCTAGTTAGGTTAGTTGGATGTGTTTATCCTTGTTTATTTTATTACCCTATTGCTTGTATGGTGCGTGTCCAGATTTTGAAACTTTTTCTTATTGACATTTTTTTTCAGTAATTTTTTAACCTTTGTTGTTCGAAACTTTGTGGTCTCTTTTCTTTTTGGGTTATCCAGCCTAATAGCCAAAGACCACACTACCTAAAAAAGATACCTGAGATCCAGTGTATGTTAAAGCTGTGTTGATGGAGGCTGCCAAAAAAGAGAGATTTCCACCTGGTGGCAATGGAAAAGGCCACACAGAGAAAACAAAAAGAGTGGGGGCCACACTATTTTGACTGTTTTCCTTTCTGTTCAAGGAACAGGGGCCTCATCTACACCAAGCAGGATCTTGCACTATAAAAGGCAGGAGCCACACTAAGCAGTCTATAGTGGTATGAAAGCGGTATATGGTATGTGTCAATGGGCCCAACAGTTGTCAGTGCACTTCAATACTGCTATAAAGAAGTAGTGTGGCTCCTGCCTTGTATATACCATTATCATACCACTTCCATAGTGCAAGATCCTGCTTGGTGTAGATGAGGCCAGGGTGTTAATAGTCACACATGCACACACAGAGAACCCTTGCATCCTGAAGTCCAAGGAAGTTTGATTATGCTCATTGTATAAACTGGCATAATCACATGGGTGCTCCCCCAGCATGTAACAGCAATTGACTAAATTTTGACCAGTTAAAGTACAATTCAGAAATGCTGTGTCCCCACTGAACAGTAAACAATTACAGAGGCAGGGATCACATGAAGAAACTTTCTAAAAAAAAATAAAAGACATTGGCTGAATTCGGACGACACAATAAGCAACTGAGGGTGGGGAAACAATCGTCAGTTGTATTGACTATTGTGTCGTCTGAATGCTGCCATAGTCAACTCAGCGCTAATCCTAATCCACACCACAGTTGATTATTTATTACCATGTTGTGTGGGGAGTACCCCCTAGATGAACAACTGTAAAGTTGTTTATTACCCCACCATTGACTATCGTGTTGTCCGAATTCAGCCACAGTTTCCCTGAAAAGCCACAGTAGCTTTTTATTCACACTGGACAGTCTGGCACCGCAACTGTATTTTTTTTTAAAAAAATGCACAAATCAGGTTTGGAAAAAAGGAGTAAACTGAGGATGGCAATTCATGATTAAACAGCTACTGTGAAAACAACCATGATTAATACCTGGCAAGAATCCATCACAAGAGAATGATTTCTAACAGATTAATCCACATAATAAAATACTGCTTTATGATCGCAGTGTTACACAGTTGGACATTGCTTGAAATCTGGCATAATAGATATGTCTAATAAAGTTGTTTATCTCATGCAGAGTACAAAATGGACAAAAGGCGGAAGAAGTTGGAAAGCAAATCCATTAGGCTGCAGTTTTATATACACTTAACTGAGAGTCAATCCCTTTGAACTCAGTAAGGCTTACTTCTGAGTAGGCATGCATCGGATTGCATAATAATAGTTGGGCTATTTGCAATGGAAGAAGATAACCCACCACCCTTTCTCCGTCTGACCAGAAGGAATATTCATTCCCCGTTTGCACATGTGGCAACTAATTACATCACACAAGCATTAAAGCATGAGCTGTTCACCGAGTGTTTCCGAACAGAAAATGTTATTAGCTGTCTAGTGTAAAAGCAAGCTGTGCAATTTTGGCCATTTGGCCATATCAGAAAAAAAGAGGGTTTTCTTAGGGACAATAGACCACAATCAAGGCACCAAATTTAACTGTACACACAATGATCTAGCAAGGCAAACATGTGCGTGGGGGGGGAGCAAGCTTCTCTATCCAGAGTTACATGCTGAACTAGAATCCATGCACACACACATCAGCTGCAGGTGCACAGCTACACAGCTGTGTCATAGAGCAAATAGAGAGGCCAATCATGCAAGATGATTCCCATCCACACTGGAAATACACTTTCCTGTCCATTTTGCAATAAAAAAACAGGAATGCACATTCCCACTGGTTTTCTTAAGTTGCAATCCTATACCCACTTCCCTGGGAATAAGCCCATTGAACACAAGGGTACTTCTGTGTCGATATGTATATGCACTCCTATATATATTTAGTGTATATACAGGCCTCTGTGCTCACTTACTTCGAAGTAAGTGCAGTTGAATTCCTGGAACACTGAACTCCTCAGTCAACATGCATAGAAGTGCACTGTGAAGTCATCTTCACAGTTTCGTACAAATCAGTAAGTGCTCATAAAAACACACACACACACACAATACAAAAACTTATAAGAACTCAAAAATCAAATAAAATCACTATAATACTGTTGATAACTTTTCAAATAAAATTTCTATATGAAGGCATATACCCATAGATATGAAAACAGATAGAAAAATGCAAATATCACAATGATAAGCATTATTTCAAGCTTTCACTTCCATTTGTTAATGGACAGGTATATTCATTTGCACATAGGGCTTCTTTTGTCTCCTCCTCTAATTATGTATAAACAGTTTTCCTGTAGCTGATTTCAATATATAAACACCCTTACAATTCATATTGGAATTTGATTCTCACAACTCTTCTATAAGGCAGGAATAATAGATAATTTCAGCACCTACCCTCTGAAATGTGTTCAGCGTTGACATCAGACAGGTGTCTAGAGTTTTCACCCCTAGGGTGCAACCCTAGTGGGTTGCTGCCAACTAGATGGGAACCTCTAATCTTGGACGCTTCCAAGATCCCAATGCCCTGCTGGGTTACTGCTGGTAGGGCGGGAGGAGCTATGAGGACAATTTTCACCTCTGCATCATTTTCCTCTTGGCAGCCCCATTTTTGATCCCGACAAGATCATCTGTGGCTGCTTTCGCGACCTTGGAAAGCAGGCACTGTGGTTCTTTCTGAAGCAGCTGCTAGGGGGAAGGTATCAGATCTTGGAGTCCCCTTCCCAAAGTTGTAGAACTGTCTATGGCTTTGGAAGAGAGAATCCCAAAAATCCTATAGTCCACGAGAAACTCTCCAAGGACCATGAATTGCACCATTGGACATCTAAGACCCCTCTTCCTTAATGTAGGTTTTCCCTGAGGTGTGACCAGCCAGTCACAGTTATGGTTTTATTGTTGATTAATTGTGGTAATCCATTTATTGTTACACTTGCTTGTTATATTTTGATGTTGATGCCTTTATGTTCACCATCTTGAGTTTTTTTGGGGGGGAGAAGCAGAGTACAAATTTGTGGGATCATAAATAAATAAATAAATAACCTCCTCCAATGTCATGCCTTCCAGATGTTTGGGACCGCAACTCCCATCTGCCCCAGCCGTCATGGCTAATGGTAACAGAAACAGTCCAAAACAGTTGAGGCTGTAAAGAGTTAGAGTGAGCTCAATGATGGTGATGCACCCAAAGTTATCCAGCAAGCTTCATGGCAGACCTGTGGCTTGAATCTGAGTGTTCTCTACATCTAAGCCCCAACCTTTCACATTTGATTTCCACTTGATACAGCTGTGAAATGCAATTATGTCCCCTGCCAGGCCAGGCCAGGCCAAGCCATGCCCTGCTCTTTAAACCTCAGCTTACATGGTGACTTCTGAAATCTTGTTATTCATCCAACTGTCCTTTGTCCATGTTTCAGTTGAAATGTAACATACCTAACAATGGGTGTCTGAGTACATAATCCAAGACACCCTGTTTGCTAGAAAAATCTGAGGATAGGGGTTTTATTTTCCACCCCCCCTTAAAATAGAGGGGTGTTATTAAATATACTTCATTTTGTTATCGTTAATATTTTATTGGATTTTATCAGAGAATGGCATTCATTGTCACAATACAATAAGTCGCAAGCAACATATTGAACATCTGCTTAATGTGTTAGGCCCCAACTTCCATCCTCCCAAGCCAGCATGACCAATAGCTGGGGGTGATGGGACTGGCAGTCCAACTCATATGGAGGGCACCAGGGGAAGGCTTCAGTTCAAGACGTCCTAAGAAAATGTCCAAAAATGGGGCATGTTTATATATAAAACTCTTCGGCTATTGGATGGTATAGAAATGAGATAAATAAATAAATAAAACTTAGGGAGTATTTTTGGCCGTTCACATTGTGAGTAGAGGTTTTTAGTGTTTCAGTATGGTTTTACTGGTTTTTATGTATTATTGCCTTTATTTGTATTTTTTTTAGCCCTCTCGGTGACTTTTGTGGAAAGACGGTATCTAAATAGTATAATTAAAATACAACAAAATATTCCTTATACTAGAGGGCTGCCTTCCATAAGGGAGCCCGCAGAGCCAAATGAAGGATTGAACACTGGGCTCTGGCAAGTTCTGTTGCCTCTTTACACAATTGCTCAGCAATTGGTTGGCAGCAGGCAGGAGCATGAATCTGCAGAGGCAGAACGCAAGCTGTACTTCCTAATGAGCAATTAGCTAAGCCTGTGGATCTGCTTGGCATGGTGAGGAGCTTCCCCTGAATAGCTTGCCCCATGGAGCAGCCCTTTCAAACCGCCACAGCGCTGTTTGGTTCAGACCTTAAAATGCCAAAGTGACTGGTAAGACAAAATCATGTGTCACACACCTGGCATCCCAATGCTTGAGGAGTCTGCGAAGCAAAGATCGGGTTGGGGCAGACATACAAGAGACTCCTTTTGTTTGTAAGCAAGAAAAAGAAACACAGAGTTACGTGAAATTTTTGGTGGTGATATTATCTTTACAAGAATCCCATACAGCCTGACACAATTGTTTCAGAACACCATCACATTACAATTGCATTATTAACAAGTTCCTGCAGCACCAGCTCTCTCTCTCTCTCTCTCTGTCTCATCACTCAACAAGTAGTACATATGTCCTAAATATTAATCCACTGTCTGTGAAATAAAGGGTGATTATCCTGGGAGTCTCAGGGATGGATTAAAAGATCTAAAGGCTCTGCTCTAAGCCCCCCTCCACAAAACCACCCGTCTCTCAACCCAGAGCAACTTGTAGAAGTGTGTGTGTGTGAGAGAGAGAGAGAGTGGCTCAATTCGGACGACATGATAGTCAATGGTGGGTTGACTAACCCTAACCCTCACACTAACCCTAGGGGCACTCCCCACACAACATGATAATAAATAATCAACTGTGGTGTGGATGAGGATCAGCGCTGAGTTGACTATGGCAGCATTCGGATGACACAATAGTCAAAACAACTGACGATTGTTTCCCCCACACCAGTTGTTTATTGTGTCGTCCGAATTGAGCCAGTATGTGACTTTTCTTCCTTAGTTGCAACTTGGAGTTTCCTGTTCTTTCTCACTCCTTGGGCGAGTGAGCTTTCTTCACCACTGCTCTTCTGTAGGGTTGCTGGGGTCAAGGAAAGTCTTCCTAGCTCTGAAACTTTCCCCTCCTGATTTGTATCCTTCGCTGTCCTTTCACTATGCCCCTTCCATTCATCTCTTCTAACCTACTTCTTCCTGGCCTTTAATTTATTTTGTCCACCTTTTGAATACCTTGGATCTTCGGGGTTTAGCAGCTCATCCTATGAATTACTCCAGCTATGATTTTCTCCGCATTGCTGACTGCTGTCATCCTTCCTAGTTGGTCTCTCTCAGCCCTCTAATCTCTTCCGCTCTCCTACCTCACAGATATGAGGGCAAACTTCACAGAGGTGGGACCTCCCTCTGGGTTCACAGGTGGTCTGCAGCAGTCACCCTGCCATCATTCTGAGCCGGCGTTCCTTTTGTCTTTCTCTTCAGAAGTCTGAGCATCTATTTATAGCAGCTACCGCTTTCCTTGCTCCCCAGGCTTTTCGCTCACTCCGTTATTAGTATATGTCCTCTTTTCCGGCTGCCAGATCCACAATAATTCTTCTTAATAGGGCACCTGAGCTTCTTCATCTTTCCTTCATTTGTCCTTAGTGGTCTTTGAATATTAGTCCTGCATCCCACAACTCCATGAATACCCACGTTTTGCCAATCCTTATATGAACTGAGCAGCATCTCTGAATCATGGGTTTTAGTGGCTCATATGAAGATTTTGTCGAATAACATGATAGGTTTGCTGCAGATTTTCCAACCAATACCCCCCACCCCAATTTTAGACTATGTTATGGGAAGGAGGAATCAGCAATTGGGAAACCAGATTTCAGAGACGACGCAAGGTGATTTGGTGCGTGAGGGGGGGGAAATCCAAATGGCCCCCTGTATGGCAATAAAAATATACTAGTAAACTAAACAATTGACAATTCACATCTCTTTAATGGTAAGCCAAAATCTGCTGCCTGAAAGAGGCAACGTCAAACCTGCCTTATGTAGGGTGACCATATGGAAAGGAGAAAAGCCAAAAGGAGGAGAACATCCACATAGATCAAAAGAAAGGGGAGATAAACAGGTTCTCGGAATGCTGAGATACTTTATTAAGTGAATTAATAAAGTATCTCAGCATTCCGAGAACCTGTTTCTCTCCCCCCCCCTTTTTTTTTTTGACATATAGAAAGGAGGCCCGGGCTCCTGCATCTTTAACAGTTGTATAGAAAAGGGAATTTCAGCAGGTGTCAATTATAACAGTATTGACAACTGTTCATGCCTAGGACACATTCCATACACCATTTTCAAATAGTTTTCAAAGTGTTATATCCTGCTTGGTGTAGATCTGCCCCTGGTGAGGTTCATTTTGAACTTGTAACCATAAAAAATATACAATATTTAATTATAAGCATATTACAGATGAGTCATGTTTTTTTCTAAATTTTTAACCAAAATTATAATTACCATCTTCACTTTTGAATCAGTCCAGCAGTGGCAATTTCAAGGTAAATGAATACAGTGTACATCAGCTGGGGAAATGACTTCAGAATTGATAATAGCAGGCAGTGATCCTTGGTGTGAGAATAGCTGCTACAAGTACTTAAAGGCACAATCCTAAAGTAGGCTGACCAGATAAAATCCAGGTCAGGGCTCATGTAACTTTAACAGTTGTAGAGAAAAGGGAATTTCAGCCAGTGTCATTTGTATGCATTTAGTTCCTGGTGAAATTCCCTCTTCATCACAACTGTTAAAGTTGCAGGGGCCCTGCCTTCTTTTCTATATGGTCACTCTAGTATAGTGCCTGCACCTTTAACTGTTGTGATGAAGAAGGAATTTCACCAGGAACTAAATGCATACAAATGACACTGGCTGAAATTCCCTTTTCTCTACAACTGTTAAAGTTACATGAGCTCTGACCTGGATTTTATCTGGTCAGCCTATCCTAAAGCATGTTTAGACAAAAATACTCCTACATCTCCCAGCATTCCCCAGACAGCCTTGGACTTCTTTCTCTATAAACATGCATAGGATTGTACCCCAAGTGTCCCTATTTTCATCTGTGAAGTGTCTGACGCTATGACAGCAGGCTGGAGACATGGCTTCCTTCCCGCCTCCATCTTAGTTTTGACTCTAGAGAAGGCTGACCATATGAAAAGGAGGACAGGGCTCCTGCACCTTTAACAGTTGTGTAGAAAAGGGAATTTCAGCAGGTGTCATTTGTATGCAATTCGTACCTGGTGAAATCCCCTCTTCATCACAACAGTTAAAGCTGCAGGAGCCCTGCCCTCTTTTGGATCTGGTCAAGAGGACAAGGATCCTTCAGTTTTAACTATTGTGATGAAGAGGGGAATTCACCAGGTGCTGCATGCCTACAAATGACACCTGCTGAAATTCCCCTTTCTATACAACTGTTAAAGATACAGGAGCGCGGTCCTCCTTTCCATATGGTCACTCTACCTAATGGCAGAAGCAGGATGTGTCACAGTTAGTATAATACGTTGCCTTCAAAATGGCAAGACCAATTACACACAGATATTCAGCACATCTTACCTGATCTTTGATAACCGCTTGCTCTTCTTTGCAAACTAAAAGCAATCCCTTTCCCCGGACACTAATATTCCTTTTCTTCATATCTTTTAGACTTTTTTAAATAAAAAAACCCTTGCTTTCTCAATTTCATCTGATCTACATGGATGCTTCAGACCTTATAATGCCAAAGTGACTGATAAGACAAAAAAACATTCTTTGGGGTGAGGGCATAAGTTAGATTTGCCACATTTGAATGTTACCCTCTGCCATGGCTGGACAATGATCACATGGGAAAGGATCACATCATCGCCCCCCCCCCACTCACATGGATCCTGAATTCAAATGTTCGGGATGGCATGGGAGAAATTGTCAGAAGCTGGTTCCTATACAACTGTGGTAACGCGTGACGCTCCCTATTGTTAGAGTCCAGGAAGGCACGCAAGCTCAGGGTGCAATCCTGCATTACGCTATGGGGAAGTACAGTAAGTAGAAGTGCTTGTGCAACCAGTAGCACAGGGGTGCACAACCTCAGCCCCAAGGGCCAAAATCAGCCTTCCTACTGTCCCAATCTTCCCCAGATTATTTATTTATTTCTAATACTGCTTAATATGTTCATAGCCTTAAGTGTACATTAAAATGCAGCATAACAAGATAATCATAATAAATTATCAAAAGTTGTAAGAACATTGGGGGGGGGGGAACACCCACCCACCAAACATTACATCAACATTGTTACATCATAACAATAAACCAGGGTGGTAACAAAGTCTCGGGTGTCAGGGAAAGCCTGGGTAAATAAGTGTGTTTTCAAGAGGCATTTAAAACTTGCTGCCCTTTCCGCCTCTTGGATCACATGTGGGACTCTTGGATCACATGTGGGACTCTTGGATCACATGTGGGACTCTTGGATCACATGTGGGACAGTGTTTCCAAAGGTCAGGGGCACCACTGAAAAGGACCACGTAGGTACTTGTACCATGTGACATTCCATTGGCTACATAATGTCCAGTAAGGGTTCCTCAGAGGATCTCAGGGTTTGACTGGGGAGATTAGATGATAGATAGATAGATAGATAGATAGATAGATAGATAGATAGATAGATAGATAGATAGATGATAGATAGATAGATAGATAGATAGATAGATAGATCTCTATCCTCTCTATCCTCTCTATCCTCTCTATCTCTATCATCTCTATCATCTCTATCATCTCTATCATCTCTATCTCTATCATTTCTATCTCTATCTCTATCTATCTGAGATAGAGATAATAGATAGAGATAGAGATGATAGAGATGATAGAGATAGAGATAGAGTAGATAGAGATAGAGATAAACTGTCAGCTTGATATCCTGGTCTTTAGTTGTTGAGGGCTGTGCAGTGTAGCCAGTGCAGTTCTTTTAACACAGATGCAACATGTATATGTCTAGGTGCTCCGCTGAGCACCCCAACTGCTGCATTATGCATTACAGTGGGATGTGTGTGTATGTGTGTTATCTTAATTGCACATACCACTCCAGGCTCAGGGGGACCTCGTGCCATCGCCGCTGCCCTCTGCCCCTGCTCACTGGGCTGTGCGAGCCTCTTCTGATGCTTGGCCTGTCCTGGAAAGTGCTCATCCGCCGCCCGCATGCATGTTGAAATTGGGCACTTCCCCCTTCCTGAGTCATTGGCAGTTGCTATTGACACAACAAGGGAAGTGCACATTTTGGGGAGCCTCCATGAATTGCGCTTTCTCCCCTACACCAATGGTGGCCTTAAGGACCCCACTGACACAAGGGTGAAGGTGTGAATGCTCCAATGGCTGCCATTGAATCAGGAAGGGGTAAGTGTGCAATTTTGAGGTGCAGGCAGTTGAGTGCTCAGAGGGCATTAACTAGGCTGATCAGATAAAATCCAGGTCAGGGCTCCTGTAACTTTAACAGTTGTAGAGAAAAGGGAATTTCAGCCATTGTCATTTGTATGCCATTAGTTCCTGGTGAAATTCCCTCTTCATCACAACAGTTAAAGTTGCAGGCACTGTACTAGAGTGACCATATACAAAAGAAGGCAGGGCCCCTGCAACTTTAACTGTTGTGATGAAGAGGGAATTTCACCAGGGACTAATTGCATACAAATGACACTGGCTGAAATTCCCTTTTCTCTACAACTGTTAAAATTATATGAACCCTGACCTGGATTTTATCTGGTCACCCTAGCATCAACACTTGCAAGAGGAGCACCCGACAGGGTCCAGGAGGCTTCTGGACCCAGTCAGGTGCTCATGACAACCTTTACCAAAGCTTTTTTTTCTTTCACTGGGCAATAGCTCAATGGCATTCACTATCTCAACAGAATGATGTGTGGGAATGAGATCTTTTAAGTGGAAATCCCAGGACCTGAACCTGGGATCCTGTGTTGCAAAGCAGGCACTCTGATGCTGAATTGTGAGCCCTCCTCTTCAGCTTAGTAGCTTACTTAAAAGCCTGATTCCCTTGAGATGAGGGAATGTTATACTTCGTCACAGACAAGATTGGCCTAGGACATTTTGCTTCCTGAGATGAAGGACATGATGACACCTTCCCTTTCCTTCCATGCATAAAAGTCAAACAGATGGCAGTTGAATCTTCCTTCAATGCCAGCAATGGGACAGCATCCTCCACTGCACTGCAGCAGATTAGGCTAACTTGGTGGGCACAAGGTAGGCTATATGGCACACAGCTCTGTCATCTTACATCTTGCTGTTGCTTCTTGATCCCCAGCACCTGCCTCCTGAGGCAGCCACCTCACTCTGCCTAACGGTAGGGCTGACCCTGGTTACTGGATTTGTCAGTTATCAAATATGAGGAAGGACATTAAGAGATAGCTGCCTGATGAGCCAGATTAATATTTCAACTTATTCCTAAACTTAAAACAAAACAAAACCCCAAGCCAAAATAGAAATGGAAAAGGGTGCTGCACAATTTGTTTGGGAAACGTTTCTGAACTTCTCCCATGCATTGCAAAAGGACTCAAGGCTCTTAAAAAGATTTGATCTACAAAGTACGGCACAACCATTGAAAAGGATTAGGAAAATGGCTGGTGGGCAAGAAAATGAAATGATTTTCTAAAAAGGTAACAGTATAATATGCAGCAATGTAACAAGCTGAGTAGAACTGCAAGGGCGAGTCAAGACTCACTTCAATTTTACCTCAGAAGTCTTTGAAGGCTTTGCAGTTCCTAAATCGGCTAAATGTAGACATGAAACAGGAGGGAAGGCCCTTAATGTATTCAAATTGATTGGAACGGATTAGTCTTCCAGCTGATTAAAGGCTCATATATTTCAGTGTGGCAAAATGGAAGGCAAGAAAGCCACAGGGTAGAACTCACTATGCCTTTAAAACTAGCTAAGTTATTCATTACGAACTTATCGAACAGACTGAATCCTGACTCTCGTTTTAATGATCAGTCATTTTATCTATGAAGGATTAAACTGTGCCTGCCTAGAACCAGTAGCAAGTGTAGGAGTATCAGGGTTGGATGGCGAGGGACATTCTAGGTAGGGATGTGCATCGTATCGTTAAAATGTCCGATAATGATACAATAAGGTCGTTATCGTGCATATTTTTAACGATGACATATGATACAAAATCCTACGATAATCATCGGAGACGATAATTTTCGGATGATTTTATCATTTTATCAGACTGCCATATAAATATACCTATAACTTCTGTATTTTAAAAGTTAGAGGCTTGAAATTTGGTCACAGTGTTTCTGGGGTATGCCTAAGTATGTGTATGAAATTTGAGATCGATCCCTCCAACCCTCGATTTTATATGATTTTTTTAAAGATCGTTTCTGTTCTGACAGGTCTAGCGAGCTGTCATTCTGATCTGTCAGAACGGAAACGATCTTGAATAAATTCATATAAAATCGAGGGTTGGAGGGATCAATCTCAAATTTCATACACATACTTAGGCATACCCCAGAAGCACTGTGACCAAGTTTCAAGCCTCTAACTTTTAAAATACAGGTTATAGGCATTTTTTCTTTCTGCCAAAAATATCATTTTTTAACTATAATTATCGTGAAGACAATACGGATCACCTACAATATGAATTAAGACGATATTTTTTTTTGGTCCAAAATGACAATAACGATAAAAAATATATTTTTTGGCGTGCACACCCCTAATTCTAGGGCTCCTTTGCTAAAGTGCAAAGTTTGGGTGTCGAATACATTGGTTGGCACAGGATGTGATGATTGCCACTAGCTCTGATATCTTTAAAAACAATGGGGTGGGGAAACTGCAGCCTTCTAGATGTTGCTGCTGCAACTCCCATCATCCTTGATCATAGGCCATGCCTGTTGGGGCTGATGGGAGTTGTAGTCGAACAACTTCTGGATTACTACAGGTTTCCCACTCCTGTTTACAAGGATAAGGAAATTCATGGAGGATGGGCTTATGAATGGTGATTAAGGGCAATATCCAACTGTGTCCTTCCATTAGCACAAATGTGTTGTGCTAGTGGAAACTACGCGCAAGAGGAGACTCCAGCTAAAGTTATGCTTGTGCAAGTAGTTGTGCATTACACTGGTGCAACCACTTGCACAACAGAAAGATTCGTCAGAGCTCTGCTAGGGCTATTTGAGTGTGCAGAATGACAACTATTGTATAGAACCACCATTGAATAGAATCAAAGAGAACCTTGATGTACGGAGGCAAAGTGCCCCTAAATACCAGACGCTGGTCACAGACAAAAGGGAACAACTGCCACCATCATTCCCTGCTTATGATCTAGCCTCAGGCATCTGGCTTTTCACTGTAGGCCTATCTGATTGTTTGTATGGGGCCATCAATGTGCATGTTATATTACATTCTATATAAGAGGACAGTGATCCAAGTGAAAATCCATACAATTGACATGGTAGTTTGAGGAGAAACAATTTCATGAAATGGCTCCCTCTTGCAACTGCTTTGTTGACTTATCAGCATGTTTACATGGGAGTAAATCTCATCGAACTCAATGAGGCTTATTTCTGTTTAGACATGCACTGCTAATCTCTGTTCCCACCCCACCCCACCCCCCTAAATACAGCACGGGTCTGTTTCTAAACTTTGCAGTCCCATTTCAAATAAAGCATGTATGGGGCTTTTATTTCTTTTGCCATTTCCCTCAAAAGCCAAGAACCAATTTGGACGTGAGTGAAATGGCCTTCTTATTTACTTCTCCATTTCACTGAAAAATCAGTGAATTGAAACAACCAATTTTTACAGGAGTGAAATGGCTTTGAAATGATCGTTATTATTTCGATCCAGCCCTACTTTCACACGTTAGGTGTAAACTTATAAACCTAATGTGTGAATCAGACAATCATAGGTTTGGAATATATGTCTTACCTCATAGGTATGCTCAATAGAGAGCCAGAACATGGTGCAGGTCTCTGTCAAGTGTAAAATGATTTGTAGAGCTAAACTTTCTGCCACATAATTGTGCAGGAAGACTGTGACACATGCAGTATTCAAATTCCGCTGGGAAAAATAAATAACTGCTTGTCAACATTGGTACTGTAACTTCAGATTTGCAGCTATTAATTCAATCTGCTCCTTAGAATTTCTACAGTATGAGATAAAATTGCTGTGGATTGTACGAGGCAAGACGTATTAGGCAATATTCAGAGTCACGCTTAAAATCTCATTTGCATTAAACTCAAAGGGCTAGTTCAGCTGAGGAGTTGGAAATGTTTAGATATTGTCTTCCAATTTATCTTTCATATTAGCCTCAAAGAGGATTCTGAAGGGACTCCTTAGATTTTCTTTTCAAGAAAAATGGTTTCACACTGTATCAACTATAAGAAAAAGGGAGAGCCTCAAAATGGGACTGAATTGGAACTTGAAATGCTAATTATTGCTGAAGAAACAGAAAGGGCATAATGTGTTTCAGTTAAAATCTTTCCCATGGGCAACTATCATTTAGGGTCAAGCTTTGATGTGTTTGATCGTCCATGGTTTCATTTTCTATCACAAATACTTGGTGTGGAGGTGGAGGCAAACTGGATCAAGATAGTGTCAGGAGGGTGTTAATCCTTTGTTCCCACTGTGGCCCAAATTGGGCCCCCACTACGCCCTGTGATTCTGTCTTTTGTGATCACAGTAGGTACATGGGAGGCATTCCAATCACGAATGGGGGCAAAGGGTTCAAGCCCTCTTCTCCCGATCAGGCTCCCCCCTTTCTCCACACCACATCTTGTTTGGTCCTTATTTCTCACTGAGGTTATAAACCTGTGTACCACTTCACATTGTAGTTGAGAGCTCAGAAGACTGAATGCTCCTTCATAACGAAAAGAAAAGCTCCCTCTGCATTGAAATCTAGTATGTCAGAGAGTTTTAACCTAGAGCTCCATCACACCTATTCCCCCCCCCCCGGTTTGCCTTCGCTTTTTTTTACCTCCGTTTCATAAGCGCGTCAAGGGCTCCACAACACACAGTCCCTTTCATGTGGGTTTTCGCTTGTTTGCTCTTCCACTCCACTCCACTCCACCCCGACCCTTCTCCTTCCTCCTCCAGTTCATTGGTTGTAGTATTCTGATGGCCGTGGGCTCTTCCCTCCCCACTCCACTCTTTGTTATCTAGTGATTTACTGATTCAAGGTTTCATCTGGGCTCCTGTTTCTGCGGGCAATGTGGGGGGTGGGTGGAGCACTAAAATGTCCATTCAACCGACTAAGCACAACTCTATATGACGATGTGCTGGAGGAGGAGAACTGCCCCACCCTCCCCTTTCATCAGCAAGACTCCATTAGCACACACACACCGAAAAAGAAAAAGAAAACTAGAGGGGGAAATAATCCAGACTTTCCCCGCACCAAAATAAAATACAACAGAGGGAGAAGGGGCGAGATGAGTGCAGGACAGAGACCCATGTACAAAACCACATCCCGGGCATGGGGAGTGTGAGCTAAATCACTTGTGTGATGGAGCTAGTTTTCTATGTACAGGATATTCGTTTTTTTGTATGTGTTTGCAGCCTGTGAACACAAACAACAGAACTCTTTGCTCTATAAGATCCAGCCAAACACTGAAATCAAGAATAAAAGCTCTTCTTTTCTGTACAAGGCTTGCATGACTTCTGCACCTTTGTTTTCTTTTTTCCACTTACACCACACTATGATTTTTTAAAAAAAATTGCTGGCCAGTATAAAGCAAAATGCTGAGAATTTATTCAGTATTTATTGACAAGGGAAATCAGTTACTTCATTTACGGAGAGATATGTGAAGAGGGAAAGCTTTTTTTTCTTTGAGCACAATTGGGTCTCTTGGAGCGCTGGTGCTGATACTCCGGCTTGGTTTAGACCTTTGCTTGCCTTCATGCCATACCTGCTGGAATGCTGGTAGGCTCATGACCTACCAGGTGTCATTTGGAGGTGCTAATGATGATATGAATTGGCGCCTCCATCCAGGGCCTATATATGCATTCCCTGTAATTTGTACAATCACCATGGCTGAATTCGGACAACACAATAAGCAACTGGGGGGCGGGGGAACAATCATCAGTTGTATTGACTATCATTTTGTCCGAATGCTGCCATAGTCAACTCAGCGCTGATCCTAATCCACACCACAGTTGATTATTTATTACCATGTTGTGTGGGGAGTACCCCCTAGATGAACAACTGTAAAGTTGATTATTACCCCACCATTCACTAGCGTGTTGTCCGAATTCAGCCCATGAGTCTATTTTGAGATGTTGGTGTTCCTGCTGGGCTGATGACAATGCACTTACCCAGCGATCCCTTGGTCCTTTGCCCCAAAAGATAACATTTAAATGTGTGGGTTCCTATGAACGAAGGAAAGAAGCAAGCAAAGGAAGAAGGAAAGAGGCAGGAAGGTGAGGCAAGGGGAGAAAGAAAGAATTATTGAAGGGTGTAACATAATTTTTTTAATGCAATGTGCACTGCTTTTGACTTCTGACATGATGTTGAACAAAGTTGTCTGTGAATACTCTAGGTACGTCAGTTGTGCAAGTCACTGCCAGTGATGCGGATGACCCTTCCTATGGAAACAGTGCCAGAATCATCTACAGCATACTCCAAGGCCAACCGTATTTCTCTGTGGAGCCAGAAACAGGTCAGGAAATAGGGCTGCTGTTTTTCTTTCTTTCAAGAAGGACTTGTGCCTTGTTACAAAGGCACAACTTAAAAAAGCTGGGTAGCCACAACTGTTCTTCAGCTGCATGCCATATGCTGATAAATTTTTAAAAAACTGATGCAAAAATGTTGTTGAATTAGCGTAACCAGAATAAAAACCTGGATATGTTTGTACCTGGAAAACAGAAGGCAAATGGTGAGATGGGGGGACATACCATGTGACTGAAGAGCTATTCTGTACATTTTGCAAATTGAAGTGGTAGATTTCAGGATGACACCGCATCAAACCTCTAGGGATGTTTCCAGATGGAGGCCTCCTAGCACTGATACTCAAAAGATCTAGTGCAGTGATTCCGTATTTTAATTATTATTTCTCCCCTTTTTGTATTTTTTCCCTAGTACGGAAAAAAAAAAAACATGATCAGTGGAAGAAGCAGTGAGAAAATGTGGGAGGGCTACAAATTGAATATGATGGTGTCTGGATTTCCCATAAAATTCTGTAAACGGGGCTGGGTAAAAGCCTACTGTGGAATGGCCTTCTGTCTGGAAGTCGTGATTTGAATGTCAATAGTTTCCTGCATGTACCAAATAAGCACACGAGGGAGAGGAATATGCTTTAAAAAAAGCCCTCCCTGGTAACTAGATTACTACATGTAGGGGGGATAGATAGATAGATAGATAGTTACGATAGATAGATAGATAGATAGATAGATAGATAGGAAAGCATTCAAAAATATCCCCCCCACACACACACACTTTCTGAAGTCCAGAATTCTATCGGCTTATTCTGCTTAACATATAGCTTACAGGCTCAAATTTTCCTCTGCGTTGGCCAATTCTTTTGCTTAACTGTTCCTCGGTTGTTGTTGTTTCAAAAATGTCTTTTAAAACTTTATAATGGCTACATTCTTCCGAAATGCATGTGCATTGTTGTAGCAGTGTGAATGCCAGCCTCATGGTGAGTGGTAACAAACGCTTGCTTGTTTTCTTTAAAGGCATAATCAGGACAGCTCTACCAAACATGAACCGGGAAAACCGAGAGCAGTACCAAGTCGTTATCCAGGCAAAAGACATGGGAGGCCAGATGGGTGGATTATCGGGGACCACGACAGTGAACATCACCCTGACTGATGTCAACGACAATCCGCCTCGATTCCCCCAGAGTAAGCTCCCTTTAATAGCCCTTCTGTGCTACAAAAGCATTGGAATAAAAGAGTTAGGACATGGCCATCTGGTTTAATTTATAGCAAATCTAGATTATAGGGCACACATGAACAAATGGCTTATACACTGATTTATTCACCATTATTGAAAGCAAAAATTTAATGTTACAGAAACATCTTTGTTCCGCAGCGGAGAAAATTCAGTCGCATCAGACAGCTGAGGAAATCCTGGGGTAGTTCTCAACATTGGGGGAGGGGGGACAAGAAAGGAAGGGACAGATAATAAGAGATTTACGAACAAATCTTACTCAGCTGTTATCTGGAGGTTAATAATTTCATCAATGGAAAAATGGGGGGGGGGGAATTAAAGGGCAGGGGAAGAGTACAGTTGACTCCCTGATTAAATGGTGAAACAGGAAGAGTCCAGCCCTAGGGCAGAAGCGGCTTAAAAGAAATGTAAGGAGCTTTGCAGATACAAGGCCACAATCCATTGCACAGAAATGCACCGCTTAATCCCATTGACATCTGTGAGGCATAAATAGCAATGGGTAGGGTGACCATATTTTAGACACCAAAAAAGGGGACAACATGACTAGCCCCCAAGGGGGCATGCCCACCTGAACATGGCCTTGGTCACATGTCTGATTTTACAGCACACAATTAAGACAAACCTGTTCTACATAACATCTTAATGTTAAAACCACTGAAATAAAGAACAAGTGAGATATTCAATGTATCTGAAATTAACTTCGCTCAGTCCTACTTTTGTAGCTTTTGCTGTACTTTGAAGCTTTTGCTATACTCTGTGTGAAGGGTGGCCATATTTTGGAAACCAAAAAAAGAGGACACCCCAACATGGCCAGCCCTCAAGAGGTTGTGCACACACACACACAGATAAGGTAGGTGCCCCCATTGTTTTTGTGAGTGGGCCCCACCCTGTACAGCATCCAATTTGTGGTGGTATCAAGGGCACTTTTCCAAATGCTAAATTTTCCCACAGGAGAGAGCCATCTCACTGTCTGGATAGGTGATAATATCACACTGAGAAGTTATTTTTAGATGTCCTCAAAGATGGAAGCAAAAGCCTCGTTGCCAGTTGGAGGGTTATGCTGGGAGAGTAGCTTGCAGCAGGCCTGCAATGCAGTCCACTTTTAATATTGCAGGCCAGAGGTGGAAATGAAGCTGGTTTGGATTCCCAGTCAAAAATCTCCCATACGTCTCAGGTTACAGCAAATTGCCCCCCTCTCAGGGAAAATCTAGCGCTCAATGGCATGCAGAAGCCTTAGGCTCCATTGACTTGCATGCAAACCAGTTGGATACTTTTAAGGCTGAAATCCTATATGCACTTACCTGAGAATAAGTCCCATTCAATTGAATAGGATTTACTGTTATGTAGACATGTGTAGGACTACACTCTAAATGTTAAAAGAAAAGAAAAGCAAGAAAACTAACACACACACACACACACACCCAAAAAAACCCACAGCACATGAAGTAAAATGCAAGTTAGAAAAGGGCTGCCTGACTTTGATGGTAACTTTCATTTTTTCAGCCCCCTTAGTAACAGTCTCAAGTGACACAGGCACAAGAGGGATACCCTAAAACATTTCGTTGCAGAGTCCCACATGTATTGCTCCAAATACCAGTTACCAGGGAGCAAGAGTGTGAGAGGGGTACTGCCTTTAAGCCCCACTTCTGAACATGTCAAAACATCTGGTTGGTCACCGTGGGAAGCAGGGTGCTGGATTAAGACTAGGGCCTCATCTACACCCAGCAGGCTATTGCACTATGAAAGTGGTATGAAAATGGTATATAAAAGGCAGGAGCCACACTACTGCTTTATAGTGGTATTGAAGTGCACTGACAACTGTTGGGGCCCATTGACACATACCATATACCACTTTCGTAGTGCTAGATCCTGCTTGGTGTAGATGAGGCCTGAGCTTTGGTCCAATCCAGTGGTGCTCTTCAGTTCTTATGCTTAACTTCACAAGCCTGAATCTTCATAACACAAAATCATTGTCCCTCCCTGTTTAACACATGTTCCTAGAAATGAAGAGATGAAATGCCTTAGGTGCAACAGCAACTCTGTTGAGTAATTTTATGGGTTTTAGTTGCTGTGAACCACCCAGACAGCATTAGCTATTGGTAGGCTGACCATATGAAAAGGAGGACAGGACTCATGTAACTTTAACAGTTGTAGAGAAAAGGGGATTTCAGCTAGTGTCATTTATATGCAATTAGTTCCTGGTGAAATTCCCTCTTCATCACAACAGTTAAAGTTGCAGGGGCCCTGCCTTCTTTTGTATATGGTCACTCTAGTATAGTGCCTGCAACTTTAACTGTTGTGATGAAGAGGGAATTTCACCAGGGACTAATTGCATACAAATGACACTGGCTGAAATTCCCTTTTCTCTACAACTGTTAAAGTTACATGAGCCCTGTCCTCCTTTTCATATGGTCAGCCTAGCTATTGGGCAATATAGAAATGTAATTATGTAACAAATAAAAAATGAGAAATGGTGCGGAATTGATCTCTTCCCTCCACAATGCGATAACCTTCTCATTCTCTACCCACGTTTATTACTTTTAATATATCTTTTCCACTCATAGGTTGCACCATAGTGTCTCCCAAAAACATTGCTGGGTGCTGTTAAGTTGCAGCAAAGTATTCTCCCACATTCCACCAAGGGGGAAGTCTTGCACCCAGATTCTAATGCTAACTTAGTTGGAAGCCCCAATGGGTAGGGTGACCAGATGAAAAGGAGGACAGGGCTCATGTAACTTTATCAGTTGTAGAGAAAGGGGAATTTTAGGTGGAGTCATTTGTATGCAATTCGTACCTGGTGAAATTCTCTCTTCATTACAACAGTTAAAGCTGCAGGGGCCCTGCCTTCTTTTGTATAGGGTCACTCTAGTATAGTGCCTGCAACTTTAACTGTTGTGATGAAGAGGGAATTTCACCAGGAACTAATTGCGTACAAATGGCACTGGCTGAAATTCCCTTTTCTCTACAACTGTTAAAGTTACATGAGCCCTGTCCTCCTTTTCATATGGTCAGCCTACTAATGGGACTCACTCTCAAATGAACCATACACACGGCGGCAACTTCACACACGCACACACACACAGACAAACACACACCTCTTTCCTCTGGGATACTATACTAGCTTTACTAGAGTGACCAGATATAAAAGAGGGCAGGGCTCTTGCAGCTTTAACTGTTGTGATGAAGACGGAATTTCAGCAGGTGTTGCATGCGTACAAATGACACCTGCTGAAATTCCTTTTCTAAACAACTGTAAAAAATACAGAAGACCTGTATTTCTTTTCATATGGTCACTCTAGCTGTTCTAACTGGCTCTGGCTGTTGGTGCTAATAATGGCATGTTGTTTTATTTATTTGTTTGTTTGTTTGTTTTATTTGATTATTTTATTTCATTTCTATACTGCCCAATAGCTGAAGCTCTCTGGGCTGTTCACAAAAATTAAAACCATGAGGTACGGCATAAAATATAAAACATGGAAGCTTCAGACCACTATATAAAAGTACAACCAGAATAAAACTGAGCATCAATGTAGAGATTTAAAATATGGATTTAAAATACAGATGTAAAACAGCAGAGCTGAAAGATTAGGAGAGTAAAATGCTAAAGTACTGGGGAAATAAAAGATCTTCACCTGGCTTCAGAAGGAGTAAAACGTAGATGCCAGACAAACCTCTCTAGAGAGCTCATTTCACAACCGGGGTGCCACAGAAGAAAAGGCAGGGTCTCATGGAGAAGGACCCTGAATGTGAAGAGTTCATTTCTGACCCACCCACCTATCTTCTGAAATTCAGCAACATCATCACTAGGCTAGGGTGACCAGATAAAATCCAGGTCAGGGCTCATGTAACTTTAACATTTGTTGAGAAAAGGGAATTTCAGCCAGTGTCATTTGTATGCAATTAGTTCCTGGTGAAATTCCCTCTTCATCACAACAGTTAAAGTTGCAGGGGCCCTGCCTTCTTTTGTATATGGTCACTCTAGTATAGTGCCTGCACCTTTAACTGTTCATCACATATCATCCTACTTGTACTTGGCGTAAATGTATCACTTTTGGTGTGACTTTCGCTCTTCAGAATAATTCTTTGGACTTGTTAACGTTGCTGATGGACAATCAGCACCCACCCATGCAGAAATACACATATATCCTGAGAGCGGTAGAATCAGAGCACCCCCAGCTGTCCTGGGGATGTAAATTTTAGATCTTAGTGCTACTGCAGAAAATTATATGAAGTGATACTTAGCCTTAATCTTCTATATTGTTATAAAATTGTCAAGGGTTCCCAAAAGAACAATCACAACAAGACTTTAAAATGTCTGTGGTTAGCAGATCTATCATCATACAGACTTGGAAAGGAGAATTGTATTTTGCTATAGGGTGCAGCATCTCTAAGGATCAAACTACACATTGGGTTAAATATGTGTGTGTATTTTTAACTAAACGCAGGTGGGATCCAGATCAGAACCATAGTGCATATGGATCTAATCTTCTCCCTCCCCCAGCAGTAATCCCAAAAAACACTCTCTCATGTGCCAAATAGCAGTAAGTTTTTTTAATATTGCCAGTGGGATTTTTTTAAAAAAACTCTCACTATTTGGCATGTTGTGGTGGGGATGGCTGGATTATCTCTTCCCTTCCCATGCTCTGCTTTGATCCACATTGGAACCCCACTGACTTTTCAATAAACAAAATATCCATATAGAGCAATGTATTTAAGATAATGCAAAGTTTGTTTCTAAAATGAGTATACTGACCTGCACCCTTTTTTTTTCCTGAGAAAGAGATTTGTGCCTTAAGAGAGTTTGCATTCCCTTTCCTCACACAACATGTTTTAGAGAGATTGCAAATTCTCTAGAACGCAAAATGGATGCCCTTATGACTCCGTTTGTTTGGTACCATCACATTCTTTTGTAATTTTGTATAGCATAACAAAGGTAGCTAATATTTCAGCAACTATTCTTTAATGTAGTCATTTGCTTGTATTTAAATTAGGAGTTATTACCAGCAAGTCAATTTCAGATTATTATGTTTTCTTTGACCCTTGGAACCCCTTCATTCATATATTATCACAAGCGTCTGTTTTTGGTGGCTTTGCTTCACCCACCACGGTAATGTTTAGAAGCCTCCTATTCATCACTGTCTCAGAAGAATGCCCCACTAATTGTAGTTTCAAAACATAACCGTGGTCATTTGGAACAAATCCACAGAAGAGCAGCTCCTGAACCAGTGTAGTAACATGTGAAGGAGGCCCTGGTTTTGCAACAGTCCTTCAAAAAAAGGTTCCAGGTTATTTGTAGAACAAATGGCCACCTAGGGATGAGGAAGAACTTCTTGAATTACACATTTTCACACTTTCAAACCACTTTGCGAATCAAAACTCATTTCTTCTTCAAAATTTGTCTTTTCCAAATTTTGCAGTGGATTTCTCCAATCAAAACTGTGTGCAAAACTGTTTGCATTAGGTGAAGTAATGGCCAAAATGTATTACATTAGGAAGTTTGCTTGCAAAACTAAATGCATACAAAAATGCATGCATTAGGAGGAAAATGTGCAAAACATGCTTATGAATTTTCATGTGGACTTGAAAAGCAAAGAGACTCAACGGTGCTTTCTTTGCCCAAACTAGAAGGCTGCTGCTGCTGCAATGCTTTTTAACAAGAACAGGAAAACAACATGAAAAATGCAACCAGTTGACGACAATGCTGTCTGGATTCATTGTAAAAAGTGAATGAACAAAAGATTGCACTTCCAGAGAAAATGTCTAGTGTGGAAGTAACCTAAGAGCTAGAGCCACACACACAAGCATCGCCTCAACAATGCTTATGGGCTTTAATGTGGATGATGTGAAGGATCATATACATGCTTGGGGGTTCTCTTGGATCCAGCATTGCTCCTGCATGGTCAGGTGGTGATGGTGGCCAGGAAATCTAGGGTGCCCAGATAAAATCCAGGTCAAGGCTCATGTAACTTTAACAGTTGTAGAGAAAAGGGAATTTCAGCCAGTGTCATTTGTATGCAATTAGTTCCTGGTGAAATTCCCTCTTCGTCACAACAGTTAAAGTTGCGGGGGCCCTGCCTTTTGTATATGACCACTCTAGTATAGTGCATGCACCTTTAACTGTTGTGATGAAGAGGGAATTTCACCAGGAACTAATTGCATACAAATGACACTGGCTGAAATTCCCTTTTCTCCACAACTGTTAAAGTTACATGAGCCCTGACCTGGATTTTATCTGGTCACCCTAAGGAAATCCTTTGCCCAACATCGGTTGTTGTGCCAGTTCGGCTGTTGCACCACCCTTCTTGATGAAGGTGGATCTGGCCTCAGGGATTCCTGCCTTATTCAGTTCACTTTTAGACCACTGTATTGTACAATACATGGAGCTGTCCTTGATGACTGTCTTGAAGCTTCAGCATGTAGAAAATGCAGTGGCCAGACTTTTGCCTGCTATGTATTTTATAGACTATATAACTCTGATCTTGAAAGAACCGCACTGGCTTTCAGTTTCCAAGTTGAATTCAGTGTGCTAGTTCTTACCTATAAATCCCTAAATGACTTGGAGCCAGGTCTCTGAAAGACTGTCTCCTCCCATAGGAGCCTGTCTGAAATTCATCATCTGGGCCTCATTGCATGTCCCACTTCCTAGAGAGGTGTAGTAGGTGGAGACTCATAACAGGCCTTTTGTGTAGCAGCATCCCAGTTGTGGAAAGCCCTCTCCAGAGAGGTTAACTCGGTGGCTGAATTCGGACGACAAAATAAGCAACTGGGGTGGGGGGAGCAATTGTCAGTTGTATTGACTATAATGTCATCCGAATGCTGCCATAGTCAGCTCAGCGCTGATCCTAATCCACAGCACAGTTGATTCTTTATTACCATGTTGTGTGGGGAGTACCCCCTAGATGAACAACTGTAAAGTTGATTATTACTAGGGGTGTGCACGGACCCCCCGGATCGGATCGGGACCCGGATCGGGACCTCCAATTTTGTCCCGGACCGGTTCGGACAAAATCGGAGGCCCCCCGGACCGGATCGAGTCCGATCCCGATCCAAAAATCGGAAATTTTTGGATCGGCCGCCATTTTTTTCCCCATAGACTTGCATTGCAATGCAAGTCTATGAGGAAAAAATGGCGGCGGGTGGGTAAGGGGGGGCCTAACTCCCTCCCCCCCCCCCGGGGCCGTCCGCTGTGGACGGCCCCGGCAGGTAAACCCCCTCCCCCGCGCTCCCTACCCCCCCTGGGGCCGCCTGCTTCCATCCGCTGGCGCCCGCGGGCGCCAGCGGATAGAAGCGGACGGCTCCGGGGGGGGGGTAAGCCCCCTTCCCCGCCACTTACCTTCTCGGCACGTCCGGCGCCGGCGGCTACTACCAGCGGGCTCCGCGGCCTACTCTCGAGTAGCGCGCCAGGTGATGACATCACCCGGCGCGCCACCCTGGAGCAGGCCGCGGAGCCTGCTGGTAGTAGTAGGCGCCGGCGCCGGACGGGAGCCGCCGGGCCGGGCAGGTAAGGGCCCCCCTCCCCCCTCCCCCCTCCGCGCGCCCCCTCCTCCCCTCCACGCACCCCCTCCTTACCTTTCCGGCCCGGCGGCTCCCGTCCGGCGCCGGCGCCTACTACTTCCAGCAGGCTCCGCGGCCTGCTCTAGAGTAGTGCGCCGGGTGATGACATCACCCGGCGCGCCATCCTAGAGCAGGCCGCGGAGCCTGCTGGGAATAGTAGGCGCCGGCGCCGGACAGGAGCCGCCGGGCCGGAAAGGTAAGGGCCCCCCTCCCCCCTCCGCGCGCCCCCTCCTCCCCTCCACGCACCCCCTCCTTACCTTTCCGGCCCGGCGGCTCCCGTCCGGCGCCGGCGCCTACTACTTCCAGCAGGCTCCGCGGCCTGCTCTAGAGTAGTGCGCCGGGTGATGACATCACCCGGCGCGCCATCCTAGAGCAGGCCGCGGAGCCTGCTGGGAATAGTAGGCGCCGGCGCCGGACAGGAGCCGCCGGGCCGGAAAGGTAAGGGCCCCCCTCCCCCCTCCGCGCGCCCCCTCCTCCCCTCCACGCACCCCCTCCTTACCTTTCCGGCCCGGCGGCTCCCGTCCGGCGCCGGCGCCTACTACTTCCAGCAGGCTCCGCGGCCTGCTCTAGAGTAGTGCGCCGGGTGATGACATCACCCGGCGCGCCATCCTAGAGCAGGCCGCGGAGCCTGCTGGGAATAGTAGGCGCCGGCGCCGGACGGGAGCCGCCGGGCCGGAAAGGTAAGGGCCCCCCTCCCCCCTCCGCGCGCCCCCTCCTCCCCTCCACGCACCCCCTCCTTACCTTTCCGGCCCGGCGGCTCCCGTCCGGCGCCGGCGCCTACTACTTCCAGCAGGCTCCGCGGCCTGCTCTAGAGTAGCGCGCCGGGTGATGACATCACCCGGCGCGCCATCCTAGAGCAGGCCGCGGAGCCTGCTGGGAATAGTAGGCGCCGGCGCCGGACGGGAGCCGCCGGGCCGGAAAGGTAAGGGCCCCCCTCCCCCCTCCGCGCGCCCCCTCCTCCCCTCCACGCACCCCCTCCTTACCTTTCCGGCCCGGCGGCTCCCGTCCGGCGCCGGCGCCTACTACTTCCAGCAGGCTCCGCGGCCTGCTCTAGAGTAGCGCGCCGGGTGATGACATCACCCGGCGCGCCATCCTAGAGCAGGCCGCGGAGCCTGCTGGGAATAGTAGGCGCCGGCGCCGGACGGGAGCCGCCGGGCCGGAAAGGTAAGGGCCCCCCTCCCCCCTCCGCGCGCCCCCTCCTCCCCTCCACGCACCCCCTCCTTACCTTTCCGGCCCGGCGGCTCCCGTCCGGCGCCGGCGCCTACTACTACCAGCAGGCTCCGCGGCCTGCTCTAGAGTAGCGCGCCGGGTGATGACATCACCCGGCGCGCCACCCTAGAGCAGGCCGCGGAGCCTGCTGGGAATAGTAGGCGCCGGCGCCGGACGGGAGCCGCCGGGCCGGAAAGGTAAGGGCCCCCCTCCCCCCTCCCCCCTCCGCGCGCCCCCTCCTCCCCTCCACGCACCCCCTCCTTACCTTCCCGGCCCGGTGGCTCCCGTCCGGCGCCGGCGCCTACTACTACCAGCAGGCTCCGCGGCCTGCTCTAGAGTAGCGCGCCGGGTGATGACATCACCCGGCGCGCCACCCTAGAGCAGGCCGCGGAGCCTGCTAGTAGTAGTAGGCGCCGGCGCCGGACGGGAGCCACCGGGCCGAGAAGGTAAGTGCCCCCCTCCTCCCCCCCCCGCTGTCCACTTTCATCGGCGGGCGCCCGCTGGCGCCCGCCAATGGAAGCGGCGGTGGGCGCCAGTGGGCGCCCGCCGATCCGCCGATCCGCCGAACCGGTTCGGAGCTTTTTCGGACCGGTTCGGATTGGATCGGCCGATCCAGCTGCGGGATCGGAAATCGGATAATTTATCCGATTTCCCACTGGACCGGACTCGGATCGTGGATCGGGTCCGATCCAGTGCACATCCCTAATTATTACCCCACCATTGACTATTGTGTTATCCGAATTCAGCCAGTCTCTTCCTTGCTGCACTTCAGATAGCTGGTGAAGAGAATATTCCTCCTCTAGCTTTTAATAGTTAATGTCACTCTCTGATTTTATCATTACACATTATGTTTTCGGTTTTTGCATTCATTGGGTGGAGGGGCAATCCAAAAATATTCTCAATAAGTAAATAAATGGCTCTAGTGGCAAAGAACATAAATTTGTGAATGTCCGGGGTGTGACTTACCTCCGTCTCACTGAGAGTTCATGTGTCCCAAACATCCACTAGGAATGTCGAATGGGGGTCTAAAGAATTCCAGTGTGATGGTGAGTCACATATCCTTCTAAATGCTGGGGTGGAGAACACTCACACAGGGATGGCAGTTTTATAAATGTAATGTGTGTTTCCATCAGTCAAGGCTGTCTCTTTTGATGGCAAGTTGTAGGTTGAATAAAGTGTGTCATGTGACCAGTTTTACACGCACACACACACACACACACACACACACGTGGAATCAGCAAAATACTTTCTGAAATGGCTTGAGCTTTTTTGTGATCATGGGGGGGCATACAAGATCTGGGCAGATAGAGAAAGGGGTTTTGATGGGGCTGCAAAATGCTCCCTAAAAAAGAAAGCTCACGCCCCCCATTTTCCACTGGAGTCTCCTTCTGCTTCTCTCCCAGAACCAAATTTCTTCTCCCACACTGTGTGATCCTAGCCAACCAGGGATCCCATAAGCCCTCTTCAGGCATCCATCAGAGTTCAATCAATGCACAGGGCAGTGTCACAGTGGCAGGTTCCACCCCTGCATTCATTGTAGATGAATACGGCAGAAAAGGCTTCTGTCTGCATGGTTGCAATCCCTGCTAAGGCATGGTTTTTCATCCTGTGAGGAGAGCTCTCTGTTTGTACAGCTGAATGGGCAAGAGCTCGCTATAGAAATTCTTATGACGTATGTAGGTCAGGGGTACAGCCTGTCGCTCCCCGTGTATGTTTGTTGTACCCTGAAATTCTGAAGAGGGCTGTAATAAGCCAGCTGATGTAACAGTGCTGTGTAGCATTATCAGATTTGGCTATGTAGCATCCTCACTGAGGGAAAAGAAGAAATATTTCACTCTGGTAGAATGTAGTCCTTACTGTAAATCCAGCACAACTCAGCCTTGCTACCATCCAGTACTGGGAGACGAAGTAGCTTCAGCAACGTGGGAATATATTCCTATATTTTGCCTTGCATTGTGGCAGTTTTACTGTCCGCCTTTATAGCACAGTAGGCCAAGATCAAGAGTGTCACCTGATTGCTTCAGCAATAGAGGAACTTTTTACGTTGAATCCAGACTCAGTCATGCTTTGAGTTGAGCACTTGACATCAATGAGGCCTAAGTTTTAGGGATGTGCTTGGCCAGAAATATTGGAATCACAATTGGATCGGAATTTCCAATATTAAAAATATCGGATCCGATCATATCGGGGGGTACCCCAATTTGATCGGATCTGATATTAAATAAATATCGGAAGTTCTGATCCAATTACGGACCACCATTTCAGGTGTTTTCCCCATAGGCTTGCATTGGGGGAAAGAAAGCTTTTCCCCAATGCAAGCCTATGGGGAAAAACACTGGGCCAGCACTCCCTCCCTCCCCCCACTTGCGCTCCTTACCTGCCACCTCCGTCGTTGCTGCCACCTCCACTGCCACGTACTACTGCTAAACAGGCTTTCCAGTCTGTTCGTCAGTACAGAGAAGTGCCGAGTGTCAGAAAGCCTGTTTAGCAGTAGTACGGGGCGGGGGGTGGCAGAGGCAGAGGTGGTGGCAGTTAAGGAGCGTGAGTGGAAGGACGGAACATGAGTGGGGGGAGGGAGGGAGTGCCAGCCCAGTGTTTTTCCTTATAGGCTTGCATTGGGGGAAAGCTTTCTTTCCT
Organism: Anniella stebbinsi; assembly: GCA_029215795.1. Classification (NCBI taxonomy): domain Eukaryota; kingdom Metazoa; phylum Chordata; class Lepidosauria; order Squamata; family Anniellidae; genus Anniella; species Anniella stebbinsi. Next base: position 5,844,495 of record JARDYH010000006.1, read on the forward strand.
CCAATGCAAGCCTATGGGGAAAACAACTGAAATGGCAGTCCAAATATCCGATATGTCCTATAGTTATCAGACATATGGCAATCGGATCCGATCAGATAGGGTCACCGAAGGAAATTATTGTTATCCATCATCGGATGTCCGATAACGACCTTATCAGTTTGTTACCAGACATTGGACCAATACGATACACATCCCTATTAATCTTGTCATGAGTAACTTGCCCCACTGATTTCAATGGGTCCACTCATAGCATGACTGAGTCTGGATCCACCCTATTTGTGAGGAAGGGTAATGAAAACTCCACAGCATAGTACAGGAAGACAGGGAACGTTGGTAAAATATAGGTACATTTCCTTCCCTCCACTGCCACATAATGAATAAACACTTTGGCCCCTGTATACATGCCCAACCCCATTTTAAAATGCCTAAAGCTTTTTTGCAGGAGGGAAAAACTTTCAGAAAAAAGGCATCTGCTATCTCCATTTCAACCAAGCTCTGTTGCTAAAGTCATTACTAACCACTTTACCAGACTCCTGGAGGAGAGAAAGTCACACAGCCTACATTTATGTATTAATTAATTAATTTTCTATATTTCTATACCCCCCAATAGCTGAAGCTCTCTGGGTGGTTCATGATACATTTCACCATCTCAGTGTTCAAAGAGGAGTTAACTTCTAGCTGTATACAGTTCATATCAAATGGACATACATAATGGAGGCAGACAACAGCACCGTTCATATTGAATACCATTTTACGAGCATCCTGTAGAATACAGAAAAAACGTTAATTTGGATTGTGATTCAGTTTTCTAATCCTAATTTGCAAGCCAGTGTTTTCATATCTTAATGGGCAATTGACTGTAATCTACGAAGCTACAAATATAACCTCTTTACCCTTGAACATTTTGTTCATTATGAAGCATTATAGCATACACTGTTTTCAGAGTGAAGTCTTCCTAACCCTTGATGAAACACTATTTTCTTCTGATTAATTAAGGCAGTTTACTGAGTCTTCTTTTTCATACACTCCTTTTTTTGTTTTGTAAATTGGCATTGTGATTCACACTAGTGCACATAATACAATATTCTGTCACCCTGTTCTAAAGAGGTACTGCTGTATTTTAATTTTATTCATTTTTTATTTTGAACTGAAGTTCTTTCCCTCTCCTACAGAGGATGCCCGCTATGTCCCTTCACAGCAATTTCTACCTACAGACATATACATAAACATAAACTTTTCCCTTCTGAAATCGTGCATTTTTTAATTAAGCATTCCACCCCCACCTTCCCCTTGAAACCCCCCTTATTAATGAGGCTTATATCACATGCAAAGAAACAAAATGAATGGGTTCATGAAAGGGAGTCAAAAGTGCTTGATTCATGGAAGTGCTGAAGGCCTTATCGATTCTTTTTTAAAAGCAGAATCAATAAAATTCATGTCAAATGTGAAATTGTACACTAAACTGATCTTATGTTTTATCTGATTTGCTGACTTGACCATGTATCAAGGGGAGTAATGAAATTGAAAAGCCTCTTACACAGTTATTAGCCGAATAGTGTTACATTAATATCAGTGACAAAGACTTACTCACGGTTTTGGGCAGCCTCCTGCAGACTTGAGAAGTCATTTGTTAAATGGCAGTTTTCTGAGCTGATCAGAATCAGAGAGCATTTGCATCCTTTTAAATATAAAGATTCTGACATTTACTTACAGCCAAGGGACAGTTGGTATAATTAGGCACTCAACCTACTCCTCTTGTTACTACAGTAGCGATGACAAGTGAGTTTCAAATTAGAGAAACATGTTGGATTCATGACATGACTTTTCAGATTAGGTCAGCAAAATTAGGAAGTTTTGCATGTATAGGCTGACCATATGAAAAGGAGGACAGGGCTCATGTAACTTTAACAGTTGTAGAGAAAAGGGAATTTCAGCCAGTGTCACTTGTATGCAATTAGTTCCTGGTGCAATTCCCTCTTCATCAAAACAGTTAAAGTTGCAGGCACTATACTAGAGTGACCAGATACAAAAGAAGGCAGGGTCACTGCAACTTTAACTGTTGTAATGAAGAGAGAATTTCACCAGGAACTAATTGCATACAAATGGCACTGGCTGAAATTCCCTTTTCCCTACAACTGTTAAAGTTACATGAGCCCTGTCCTCCTTTTCATATGGTCAGCCTATACATGTATAGGATAAATTCTGACATCAAAAGTACTGTTCCAGTACTAAGATGTGCTCTTCATGTAGGGTGGAATTAATTATGTGCTGGTGCAGTATCATCAACCACATTAATTTATTTGTTATATTTATTTATTTATTTTATTTATTTATTGCATTTTTATACCACCCTATAGCCGAAGCTCTCTGGGTGGTTCACAAAAATTAAAACCATAAAATCATTTTAAAAATATAAAACAAGCCACAATCCAAAAACAACAAATAACATACAATCTAAAAACACAACCAGAATAAAACCAGAATAAAACCAGCAGCAGGAATTAATACAGATTAAAATACAAATTTAAAACAGCAAGGATTAAAATTGAGTTAATTTAACTGTTAAAATACTGGGAGAATAAAAAGGTCTTCACCTGGCGACGAAAAGAGTACAAAGTAGGCGCCAGGTGAACCTCTCTGGGGAGCTCATTCTACAGCCGGGAATGCTCTTTTCCTCCAAGGAGCTAAAGGTTCTCCCCGCTCCCATTTTATCCTCACAACAACTCTGACAATGGGCCTGTTCAGATGACATGGGAAGCTGTGGTTAAGCCGCTAACCCTTTTGCAGCAAATGGTTAGTGAGCATGTTTAAGCCATGGTTATGTAGCCACCATGGTTAGGAACGGTTCACACAACACGCTAAATCATGGTTCCCATGACACACTAAGCCATGATGTTTAGCACAAAAGACTTAACCACTGTGGTGTAGTGCGTCACCTGAACAAGGTCAAAGTCACCCAATGAGCTTCATGGCTGAGCGCAGATTTGAGCTTTAGTCTTCCCAGTCTTCATCTACCGTTCTCACTATGTTGGCTCTTATCTAGTTGCTAGTCATTACAACAGCAGAAATGAAGATGAACAGTCTCTGGGTCCCCATTGCACCGATTCAGTACATGGTTATAGTATCTCTGCAGTCAGTGCAGCTTATATGTCATTATCATGGCTAACAGCCATTGATAGATCAATCCTCTGTGAATTTGTTCAATTTTTTAAAAAAACTTATTTGAATATACAAACAGATCAGTATTGTTCAACCTGTTCTGGAGAACCCTGGGGGTTCTTGGAAGCGTACCAAGAATTCCTAAATAATGATGGAAAAGCTTCCTTGAAAGACAGGCTTGGCTGCCACTACCCATCTTCTCCTGAAATGTGAAGATTCAGGGCCAAGGCACACATTACTTTAAAGACAGAGTGAAAAGCAACATTTCTTTTTCTTTTTAAATTCTAAAGTAAGTGCAGTGTTCTCAATCCAGATCAGGGTCCTAGTGCGGGGAAAAGAGGGCATTGAACCCTCCCCACCTAGTGTGGTCATGATCCAAAATGCCTCCCTCACGCACCTGCAGCATGCATTTCCAAATCGTGAGCCATTAGCTTTATTTAATCACCATTTGGCAATATTAATTGGGTTCCCAATATGGATTGGGACCACAGCAGACACAAGGAATAAAGCCCTCCCCCACCCCCAAGCTCACAATCAGGATCAAGGGTTTTGCAACTTATGCTGAGTCTTTATTGGAGGTCTCTAGCAGCTCTTATCCCATCCCCCAAGGTAAGGCCTATATTATTATTATTATTATTATTATTATTATTATTTCTTCTCTTTCTCGCTCATAGTGGTTTTTCTAGACAGACATGACGGGTTTTGCCAAGTCATGCTGTCCTTTACAGATTCAGGAATTTCCTGACCATTGAACATGTTTTAAGTATGACTGCTTTCTGGATGTTGGTATGGATGTATTTTAATAATAATAATAATAATAATAATAATAATTTATTTCTTACCCGCCTCTCCGTCTGGATCGAGGCGGGGAACAACAACATGATAAAATACATAAAACTGATTAAAACATGACACATATTATTAAAACTGCATAAAAAATCCTAAAACATCCTAAAAACATCCTAGGCCCAGTTTCTGAAGGTTTTCTGTGTAGTTTTTTGATGTGATGCCGGTGACTGAGGTGACTAATGGAATAATTGTGACCTTTTCCTGATGCCGTAGTTCTATTATTATTATTATTATTATTATTATTATTATTATTATTATTTTGGCCCTGTGAGAGGGGATGGGTTGGCTGCTGGAAAGCTCTCTCAAGGGTTTTTTTTTAATGTTTGACTTTAGCACTCAAGAAGCTCAACTGCTTTGGTGGCAAGCAGAAAGCTTTCTTCTGAAAATCACAAACTAAACCCTCACCAGGTATTGTGATTTAACGAGGGCTTTGCAATTTGGCAGTACTAAAGAACATCTTATAGCTCTAAAAATGATTGCTCATGACATTCTATTTCTTTCAGGCTGTCAAAGCTTTTTAGCTGTTTGAGGCAAAGGTAAAAATAAAAATAATAATGATAATAATAATGATAATTGTAATTTAGAAAGTGCCTCCAAAATTGAGGTACACTGCCTGAAGGTTTATGACCTAATGATACCTGGGAAAGAAGAAAAAGGAAATAAGACACAAAAGGGAAGGGTGTTAAACAGTTTGTTTCACCCACCCAGTCTTCTGCCTGAGGCTGAACTTTACCTGCCTTCATGGTGGGGCCTGGCCTTTATTTCTTATCTTTAAAGAAGTTGTATCATCTTTATTAACATAAGGCATACTTCATCATCCATGCCTTGTGTGGTGACTGAGAAATCCATTGGCGTTGTAGAATTTCATCTAATTTTTATCCATATGGATGAGAACAAAACATCCCACGAAACTAATGTCAAGGTCATTGGAATTAGTATTATGTTCCAAACACACACACATAAGATCATAAGAAGAGCTATGCTGAATCAGACCAAAGGTTCATCTAGTCCAGCACTCTGTTCACACAATGGCCAACCAGCTGTCAACCAGGGACCCCAAATAGGGCATGGTGCGTACACACTCACAAGCTGACCTTCTTGTCAGACCAGGAACAAAGCATACCCACATATACTGCTAGGAGAATTGTCTCTCACTATGAGGGTGTTCAGACTATAGCAGGGCCTGGATGAGTGAGTACCACCATAGAAGCCCGTGCAGAGTGTCCTGGCCTCCTTGCCAAAAGCATGGCATACGAGTGAAATGATCAAATCTTGCAAAGGCATCGAAAACACTTCCCTTCCAAACTGCATTGGAATGAAAGAGAGATACTTTGCACTTTTGCAGATTCCATTAATTTCCATGAACCCACCCAAACCCACATTGGATTTTGTTCTGCATTTTCAAAACATATTCAGCATCAAGGATGGGCAAACCCTCACCTTTTTCACCTTGTAGATCATCAGGGTATTGCAAACGTTTCTTCAAGTATTTAAAAAAACTTAGAGGAGTTCTGTACGTCATCATAAGGAATGTTTGCAAAAGCCAGAAATTGGATTGCTTCATTTCCAGCCTGAGATCTGGAGCTTGTCAAGCCCTTTCCATCCCAGGCAAAACGCCTGGGATGGACCCCGGCTGCTCCCTGTGAGCCCGCATGACGCATAGGGAATAGTGGGGATGGGACGGCAGGCATGGGATTTTTCCTGGTTCTCAGGAACCAGAAAAATCCCGATTCTTCCGCGGTCCCGGGAAGTTCTCAGGCCCACAGAAGAGTGTGGCCGCCCATGGATCCAAGGTCATCAGGAGACGGGGAAGCAAAATCGCCATCCCCAGGATGGCGGGGAGAGGGGGCGCAATTACGCGTGGCAGTTTTTTTAAAAATACTTACTTTTGCAGAGGAGTGCTCATGCTCTCTTCTGTGGATCGTTTTTAAAAAATGGCTGCTGCAATTTGCGCCGGCCCGGGAGAAGCCCACGCCATTGCATTTGTATGTAAATTTAGCGGGCCAATCCCGGAAGTGGCTGCTTCTGGGATCCCCCCACCCTGAGCCCTCTACACCGCCATGGTGTAGAGTGGGCCAGTCACACAATGTGGGACCGCAGATCCCAGGGATGCCCAAAGTTAATTGTCTGGCTGCTCAAAAGGGGTGGGGTGTCCACATCAAGTTGGGATTCCTCTAAATTAAGGAGGGGCGCTCACATTCTTTTTCCTATTCCCACTTCGATGAATTGCCCCAATCCTGTTCTCCATTTTAAAGCCAAGGACAGGCATCTTTTTGGATAGGCTTGCACAGCTTGTGGCAAACAGATAGAAGTAATAGTATAAACAGTCTCATTGGCTATCTTTAATAGTATCGTCATCGTCATCATCATCCATTTGCAAACAACTGAATCTCAGCTAAAGCTCGGCATAGAAGCCATAGTCTTCCAGTTAAACAAACCATCCCACATTTGTTCAGTCTTTAAAATATGGATTTGTTTGAGTTGAGAACTATTGTTTCTATGAGAGGTTACGTCGATAGGGCATTATCCAGCTGCTGTGCTTCCACTGTTTCTGTTGCACCAGTAGGACCCACCATCAATGCAGCAAGTAGTTATCACCTCCCAAAGCAATCCTGGAAATGAGCTGCAATACTCGCTTATGGAACAGGACAGGTCAGTGGAGTTCTATTTTGCAATCTCTGTTGACCCTGCCGCATTCCGTAAACCAGCATTTCAGTTCATTTCTGGATGCTTTTCAGAACTGCTAGGTTCCTGTTGCAGCAGCATACAGGCAACTTTGAATGATGTCCATAATTTTGATCAGTTTTCCTGTTTCTACATCATTAGTATTGGATTTGTTTCTAGAATTAAAGCAGCCTTTTTGTCAGGTTGCAGCTAGTTTTGGATTGCATACCAGCAGTGCAGGATGTTTGACTCAAAACTAGGCTGACCAAATGAAAAGGAGGACAGGGCTCATGTAACTTTGACAGTTGTAGAGGAAACGGGATTTCAGCCAGTGTCATTTGTAAGCAATTAGTTCCTGGTGAAATTCCCTCTTCATCACAACAGTTAAAGTTGCAGGCACTATACTAGAGTGACCAGATACAAAAGAAGGCAGGGTCACTGCAACTTTAACTGTTGTAATGAAGAGAGAATTTCAACAGGAACTAATTGCATACAAATGGCACTGGCTGAAATTCCCTTTTCCCTACAACTGTTAAAGTTACATGAGCCTTGTCCTCCTTTTCATATGGTCAGCCTACCCAAAACCTTTGACTGACAAAGCAGAACACAGACCACTGTTCATATATTGTGACCTGCCAAGCACTTGACAACAATTTTTCCTGGTGCTATGCGAAAGTGTGTTCTCGAAGTTCCTGGATTTTTCCTCTCCCTGGGAAGATTCTTCAATAGAGTGACCAGATAAAATCCAGGTCAGGGCACTATACTAGAGTGACCATATACAAAAGAAGGCAGGGCCCCTGCAACTTTAACTGTTGTGATGAAGAGGGAATTTCTCCAGGAACTAATTGCATACAAAAGACACTGGCTGAAATTCCCTTTTCTCTACAACTGCTAAAGTTACATGAGCCCTGACCTGGATTTTATCTGGTCAGCCTATTCTTCAGTTATTCATTTCTCTTTGCCTCATTCTCAGGGTGTTTTAGAATTTCTTTTAGGTTCCTTTTGGTATTGCTTTCTATCTTCCTGTATCCTTGTGAGGTGGTCTTGGGTGCTGTGTTTATTTTTCTTTTTATTACACATCTTGCTAGGGTTCTGCAGTCTCCCTGGCTGCCCACACTTCCTGATATGAAATAGCCCTATGGGAGGAGTTAGCTCACGAAGCTGTGGAGACTGCCATCTCAACACCTGTCAGGTTTTTGTTTTGTTTTGTTGTTTGCTTGTAAAGTGAAGTATTTTTGCTTTTAAAGAAATTATTAGGCCCTATCAAAAAGCCTCCTCATTTCTCTGGAGCTGAGCAGTAGTCATTTGGAGTATGTGTGTGTGTGTGTGTGTTTGCACATTGCTAATAGCCACATTTCTTCATCTTCTCTCCTCATCTCAACATCCATCCAGTATGATATGCAATGTGCCACATACCCACCAGCTGTTAGGTGCAGCCTTGCAGCCTTCCTGTGCTTACAAGAAAGCTCTGCTAAAGATGTCATAGGAAGGTTGCAGATCAACAGGGAGATGATAGTAGAACGGAAGACAGGAGGCACACATCCTTCGGCCACCTTGTGTCTAACAAAAATGCCAGAAACCTAAACTCCCGCAGATAAGGATTTTTCCAATGCTTCCTTTCTCCTTGGGCCATTTTTTTAAACGAACAAAACAAAACATCTTTCCCATCCAATTGAATGAAAATGCTTTGACAAAAAAAGCAGTGGAAGAATTATTTTCAGGACAGCACCACAGTTTGCTGTCTCAAGAAGACAGAAAAGGCAGGAGGTTTATCAAGATCCTAATGCAGAAATGTGCGGAAAGCAGACCTCCAGATATTTTACACTTCAGCTGCCAGTATTCCTCACTATTAGTCATGTTGGCAGGGGCTTCTCGGAGCTGATGTCCCAAACATCTGGTGATCTACCTTCTGCCTGCTCCTGTTTTAGTGGGCATCTGATGAAGATTGGTAAGCTGCGTTTGGCTTTGTGACCGACAGGCTTGCTTTTTGAAAAACCAGTTGGGAAGCTCTGCATATAGTATTAGGTAGACATCTGGTGTTTCTTCAATTTCATTCCATTGTCTATCCCAGGATTGGAAAATGTGGGCCCCTCCAGATATTGTTGGACTTTAACTACCAGCATCCCTCACCATTAGCTACGTTGACTATGGCTGATTGGAATTGAAGCCCAACAACACCTGGACGGCCACACATTCTCCACCAGCGGCCTACATCTTTCCCCTTCTTATAATCCTCAGATTGAGTATCTTAAATGACTGTCTGAAGTTGTAGTGCTTGTGACTAAGAAATGCTTTGGGTGTTTCTGAATCTGTTCTTCTTTGCAGGCTCAATCCACCTTCGTATTCCAGAGTCCTCTGCAGTTGGCACTGCCATTGGAAGTGTAAAAGCCTCTGATGCAGACATTGGGAGAAATGCCGAACTTGAATATCGAATCATTGATGGTGACGGAAGGGATATGTTTGACATTGTCACCCAAAAGGACACACAGGAAGGCATTATAACAGTGAGAAAGGTGCGTAGCATCGCAATGAATCACTGAATGCTTTAAAACAACAACAAACCCTGAGATTATATATATTTTGGAGAGATGTTGCACTAAACACTCCTTGCCAAGAAATATCATGCGGTGCTATTTCAGATCCCACAATTATTCCCTTTCTATAGAAGAATAAGAACGAGAGCAAAAATTACTAACGTGTAGCCACAGGAATATGAGATATAAATAGCAACAGCCATAACATTTTCCATCACCAGTTACACCGAAGAGCGTATGTGAAAAAGTATTAAATTCCCTTTTATGTTTGCATGACATCGGAGAGAATGTTTATTGATTCATTTTTATTATTATTTATTTGGTTTATTTGCTGAAAAGTACATTATCTGACATCTCTTGGGGCGTCCTTTCTTCCTTGCATTATGAGGTTTCAGCAAAATTGTGAACTTTTATTAAGCTGCATAAAATGTGTACAAACATGTTCTAAGTCTGTAAGCTTGTTCATGAATTGTTGACTTAGAGCATTAATCTCATTTAGGGTTGTTCTGTGTTGAATATTCAATTGTTCGGATTTTGGTAGGGTAGACATTTCCCCCAAAATAGCCTGACCAGATAAAATCCAGGTCAGGGCTCATGTAGCTTTAACAGTTGTAGAGAAAAGGGAATTTCAGCCAGTGTCATTTGTATGCAGTTAGTTCCTGGTGAAATTCCCTCTTCATCACAACAGTTAAAGGTGCAGGCACTATACTAGAGTGACCAGATACAAAAGAAGGCAGGGCCCCTGCAACTTTAACTGTTGTGATGACGAGGGAATTTCACCAGGAACTAATTGCATACAAATGACACTGGCTGAAATTCCCTTTTTTTCTACAACTGTTAAAGTTACATGAGTCCTGACCTGGATTTTATCTGGTCACCCTACTTTACACAGTCTAGTTCTGGACCCAAATTTTGACAAAGTAATGAAATGGAATATAATCTGGATAGCTCATCAACAAACAACTATCATCATTCCACATGTACCACAACTGTAACCACTGATATATATATATATATATATATATATATATATATATTACATTGTAGTGTATGTCATCCTTTTTACATTACTGGATATAACCTAGGCTGACCATCTGAAAAGGAGGACAGGGCTCATGTAACTTTAACAGTCGTAGAGAAAAGGGAATTTCAGCCGGTGTCATTTGTATGCAATTAGTTCCTGGTGAAATTCCCTCTTCATCACAACAGTTAAAGTTGCAGGGGCCCTGCCTTCTTTTGTATCTGGTCACTCTAGTATAGTGCCTGCAACTTTAACTGTTGTGATGAAGAAAGAATTTCACCAGGAACTAATTGCATACAAATGACACTGGCTGTAATTCCCTTTTCTCTACAACTGTTAAAGTTACGTGAGCCCTGTCCTCCTTTTCATATGGTCAGCCTACCAAAACATTATTATTATTATTATTATTATTATTATTATTATTATTATTATTTATTACACTTATATACCGCCCCATAGCCAAAGCTCTCTGGGCGGTTTACAAAAGTTAAAAAGATTGAGCATTAAAAAGTCAATATACAAAATTTAAAACCATAAACATAAAACAGCTATCATTAAAACACTTTAAAACATTTTAACTGCTAAGCCTGGCCATAATGTCAAACCTCAACTTGAGCTGTTAAAATGCCTGGGAGAAAAGAAAAGTTTTGACCTGGCGCTGAAAAGATAACAGTGTTGGTGCCAGGCAGGCCTCATCGGGGAGATCATTCCATAATTGAGGGGTCACCACAGAGAAGGCCCTCTCCCTTGTTGCCATCCTCCGAGCTTCCCTCGGAGTAGGCACCTGGAGGAGGACCTTTGATGTTGAGCGTAGTGAACGGGTAGGTTCATGTCGGGAAAGACGTTCCATCAGGTATTGTGGTCCCAAACCGTATAAGGTTTTATAGGTTAAAACCAGCACCTTGAATCGGGCTCAGAAACCTACAGGCAGCCAATGCAAGCGGGCCAGAATCGGTCTTATATGTTCGAACCTTCTGGTCCCTGTTACCAATCTGGCCGCTGCATTCTGCACAAGCTACAGCTTCTGAACCATTTTCAAAGGCAGCCCCATGTAGAGCGCATTGCAGTAATCTAACTTGGAGGTTACCAGAGCATAGACAACTGAAGCCAGTTTATCCCTGTCCAGATAGGGGCATAGTTGGGCCACCAGCTGAAGTTGGTAGAAGGCACTCCATGCCACCGAGGCTACCTGAGCCTCAAGTGACAGAGATGGTTCTTGGAGAACCCCCAAGCTACGAACCTGCTCCTTCAGGGGGAGTGCAACCCCATCCAGAACAGGTTGAACACCCTCCATCCGGTCAGAGGAACCCCCCACCAACAGCATCTCAGTCTTGTCTGGATTAAGTTTCAGTTTATTAGCTCTCATCCAGTCCATTGTTGCAGCCAAGCACTGGTTCAACACATCCACAGCCTCACCTGATGAAGATGAAAAGGAGAAATAGAGTTGTGTGTCATCAGCGTACTGATGACAACGCACTCCAAAACTCCGGATGACTGCACTCAACGGTTTCATGTAGATATTGAACAGCATGGGGGACAAAACTGACCCCTGCGGAACCCCATACTGGAGAATCCACGGGGCCGAGCAATGTCTCCCCAGCACCACTTTCTGGAGCCGCCCCGCCAAGTAGGAGTGGAACCACTGCAATGCAATGCCTCCCACTCCCAACTCAGCCAGTCATCCCAGAAGGATACCATGGTTGATGGTATTGAAAGCTGCTGAGAGATCAAGGAGAATCAACAGAGTCACACTACCCCTGTCCCTCTCCTGACATAGGTCATCATACAGGGCGACCAAGGCTGTTTCCGTGCCAAAACCAAGCCTGAAACCCGACTGAAATGGATCCAGATAATCAGTCTCATCCAAGAGTGTCTGGAGCTGGCCAGCAACCACCTTGCCCAGGAATGGAACGTTTGCCACCGGCCTAAAGTTATTAAGATTTTCTGGGTCCAGGGAAGCTTTCTTCAGGAGTGGTCTCACTACTGCCTCTTTCAGGAGGTCTGGGACCACTCCCTCTCGTAGAGAGGCATTAATCACTTCCCTGGCCCAGCCGGCTAGCTTTTATAAGCCTGCTAGCTTTTATAAGCCATCCCTGCTAGCTTTTATAAGCCAAGAGGGGCAAGGATCCAATACAGAGGTGGCTGCACGAACCTGTCCAAGCACCTTATCCACGTCATCGAGCTGTACCAACTGAAACTCATCCAAGAAAACAGGACATACCTGTGCTCTGGATACCTCACTAGATTCACCTGCTATAACACTGGAGTCTAAGTCCTGGCGGATGCCAAAGATTTTATCCTGGAAGTGCCTAGCAAATATATTACAGTGGGCCTCAGATGGTTCTATCATGTCCTTGGGGCCAGCATGTAGAAGCCCCCAGACAACTCTGAAATGCTCTGCTGGGCGGCAGATTGATGATTTAATAGTGGCAGCAAAGTATTGTTTTTTTGCTGCCCTCACTGCCCCTGAATATAGCTTACCATAGGCACTTACCAGTCTTTCATTGCATCCACTAGGAGTTTGTCTCCATCTGCCCTCAAGCCGTCTCCTATTTTGTTTCATCACTCTCATCTCCGGGGTATACCATGGAGCTGTACAAGCTCTACACAGGAGAGGGTGCTCAGGAGCAATCATGTCAACCGCCCGGGTCATTTCTGCATTACACAGATCAACCAGGGTTCCGACATGAGAGCCAGCCCTATCAGCCGGAAAACTCCCCAGAGCCCTCTGGAAACCATCTGGATCCATTAGCCTTCGGGGGCGGACCATCTTAATGGGTCCCCCACCCTTGCAGAGGGGAAAAGCTGCTGTAAGTCTAAACCTCAGCAGGTGGTGATCTGACCATGACAGAGGAGTTGATGTAAAGTCCCCCACTTTCAGATCACCATCTCCATGTCCAGTGGAAAAAATCAGGTCTAGAGTGTGCCCTGCTACATGCGTTGAGCCAGTGACATGTTGGGACAGTCCCATGGTTGTCATGGAAACCATGAAATTCTGAGCAGACCCAGATAAAGTGCCCTCGGCATGAATGTTGACATCCCTCAGAAACAACAGTCTGGGGGACCTCAACAGTGCACCCGAGACCACCTCTGTCAGCTCACCTAGGGAGTCTGTTGAGCAGCAGGGTGGGCGGTACACCAACAGAATCCTTAATCTGTCCCATTGGCCCAACACAAGGTGCAAACACTCCAGACCAGTAGTCACATGGACAGGGAGCCCAAAGAAGGGGATGGAATTCCTATAGACCACAGCAACCCCCCTCCCCGGGGGGGGGGAGTATTATGTGAATACTCACCTTTTGAAAGATTGTTGGGTGTCCTATTTCTGTAGCTGCTGCTTCAGTACCATTGTTTCCTTTGGCAGCAGCTGTTTTCTCCTTCCTGAATTAGTTACACAAGTGATTTCCCCTAATCTGGGATCATATAGCAATAGGAATGATGCCACCAGGCTACATCTGACATGACGATGTCAACTTGTTTTGGCCATATGATGATAATGCTACTGATGGAAATGGGGGCAATTGAAAGTCAGGGCATTCTAAATGAAAATCCAGATATGAGTGCAGAAAATAGCCAAAGAATATACGTGTTTTGCAGAGCCAAAAATGTTCACAAAACTGGTGGGTAGAGTTGGTTTAGGCCTGGTCTGCTTGTTTATGGTACGTCTCAACCCCCTAAGTCACACAAGTGTGTGGTTGTCATGAAGCATTAGCATTATCTAATTAATAGGCAAACATTGCCTATTTTCATCAACGGAACTGCAGGTCAAGCGGTTGAAAGCAATTCATAGTATGTCTTCATACCAAACTTTCACACACAGTTCGTAAAGAATGGCACCCGTCAAGGAACTTGAGCAGCATTCTGTTCAAGCCAAATTCATCCTGTCTATCACTGGAAATCTCATCTTGTAAGTTTTCCATCATACAGGATGTGTAGATTTGGAATGATGTAATTGGCTAAATGGAAATGATTGCAGGTCGATGAATAGGAGTGCCTCATCCCATTCTGGACATTCATCAGCACTGGAGTGAAATTGCTGCTACATTGGTTCAATGTTCTGGGATTATTATTTTTTTACAGTAGAAGCTCAAGCCAATTCCAGCTGTGACATTGCTTCCTGTAGTCATCAGTGTGCCTCATCTTAAGCATACTGTTTTGTACCATCAGACCACATGTAATCAATGCATCTTCCAAATGAATTTAGGAAGTTTGTGGTACAAATTTAGTCGGTATCAAGAACCCAGGGACATTTGCAGATAAAAAGACTAAATCAATACATGCCATAGAGTTATCATCTTTCTTCAAAAACAACAGAGAGTCTTCTGGCACCATAAAGATAGATGAATGGATGGATAAGTAGATACAGTTGCATGGGATTGTAAAATCAGAAGGAAATTAAATGCAAAAAGTACAGACAGTGACAATCATATTATTAACAGTGGCCGTTCACAGAACAATTGTTGCTGATACCACAAAGGCTCTAGGTAAGCCATTTAAGACGTGGTGTGAAGATGATAATGATGACTACCACATCATCATCATCATACAACTTTAATCACATTTCAAACCGGTTGCATTGTTACCCTGTAGTCTTTCGCTCTAATGACCATTTGAAGTTTTTTGCTCTACAGAGGCAACTTTAAGCTCAGTGTGAGAGTGTTCTGGGAGGCTGAAATTCAGTTTCTTAGGGATGCATAAGAATTTTGTTTGAGTTTGCAAAACAGCCAGACAAGCCCCCTTTACAATCCTGAACTTGCATGGATTTTTTGAGGAAATGACTACACGTTTCCGAACTTGCGAACCCATTTGAAAAATGTACATTTTTCATTCTTTACTGAATTGGGTGAAAGTGCACCTTTTGGGTGTGTACTTCTAAAAATTTGCATTTTTTTTCCCAGTGAAAAATGTGCATTTTCTTGATTGAAAAAAAGAAATGTTCATGTTCAAGAATGTGAAAGAGGCAAGCTGATGTTAGATTTGTAACCATTTATTATGTTCTTCAGAGACTAGTCTATTTGCCCTACGTAGAATCCAGAAAAGCATTACTGACAGGAGATGGCATATATCACATTGGAGCATGAACAAGTGAATGACCCTTGATGTTGTGGGAGATTATTAGGTCCTGTAATAATATTGCCAGAATAAGTGTGGGCACTGTGCTGGCATGGGGGGGGGGGGTGTTACAGGGTCTGGTTCCTGCATTTGCATCCTTCGTGGCATGTTCTTCATGCGCTCTGCTTTGTAGTATTATGGATAGCTGGACAATCATTTGCCACACTTTTCAGAGTTGTTAGAGTTTGCTGTTGCCAACTGAAGGCAAAATAGTTTAACAGTGATATATAGAGAGTTGGAGGGATGGGCTCCAATGCATTACATTGTTTCCATTACAGCTACCATTACAGCAAAATTCAATGCAAATTTGGAATGTCTGCCTCAGTGAAATGCCTTAAGGATTTTGAGGGAAACCAACAGGGTTTTTGACAAAGCTAGTGCCATTTCTCAGGGGGATGGGAGCTGTGCACTAGGGATGTGTATCGTATCATTAAGATGTCCGATAACGATATGATTTGGCCGTTATCGGACATCCAATTAACGATCACGATACGATAGAAAATCCTCCGATAAGTATCGGATCTAATTGTCAGTCCAATTATATCGGATTTTATTGAATTATCAGACCACCATTAAAGTTACAGACTTGAAACTTGGTCACAGTGCTTATGGGGTATGCCTAAGTATGTGTATTTTATATGAATTTTTGAAAGATTGTGCAGCTTTTTTGACAGACCTCTGAATGCATGTGGCGAGCTGTCATTCAGAGATCTGTCAAAAGCTGCACAATCTTTCAAAAATTCATATAAAATACACAGTTGGAGGGATTGATCTGAAATTTGGCACATAGTATGTGTATGGAATTTCAGAACAATCCCTACAACTCTGTATTTTATACAAATTTTGTAACGATCATGGTAGTTTGAAAACAATTGGGAGGCCCGGTCAACCAGCTGTCAACTAGAACTGTCTTTCAAATCTTCATATAAAATACATGGTTGGAGGGATTGTTCTGATTTTTTTTCACAAATGACTAGCAATAGACAAGCTGCACCAGGGAAAAATAATTCAAGTTTCAGGCTTTTAAAATAACGTTTGGGGGACCCCACATAACTTTTTTTATTTTTAAAGATAGAGACATGCAACTTGGGGAGCCAGGACTAGCAACATCCCATCTGCAAAGTCCAACAAGTTTCATGTCTCTATCTTTTTTTTTTTTTAAAAAAAGTTACACCCATTTAAGTTATTTAAGGAAAGCGTATGTGTCTATTGTCTAATACTTTTTTATATAACTTCTGTATTTTCAAAGTTAGAGACTTGAAACTCGGTCACAGTGCTTATGGGATATGCCTAAGTATGTGTATGGAATTTCAGAACAATCCCTCCAACCGTGTATTTTATATGAAGTTTTGAAAGATCGTGCAGCTTTTTGGACAGACCTCTGAATGCATGTGGAGAGCTGTCATACAGAGATCTGTCAAAAGCTGCACGATCTTTCAAAAATTCATATAAAAACACACGGCTGGAGGGATTGTTCTGAAATTTCATACACATATATAGGCATACCCCATAAGCACTGTGATCAAGTTTCAAGTCTCTAACTTTGAAAATACAGAAGTCATAGGCCTTTCTATCTCAAAAAGCAAATAAATAGGGCTCCTAATTAAATATCGTATTTCCAATAATTAATGGAAATATGATACGATACGATACGATTAACCTCCGATATAATCGGATCTGAATTTTTTTAAAAGTGATTTCCGATAACGATACGATATGATAATTTCAGGCATGCACACCCCTATTGTGAACCCGTAATTATGAAATGCTGGTAATGACTGTCCCCAAATTGATGACTAATTTTGTGGTTACCCCTCAGTGTCTGGAAGACAGAATGTTGCATTGCAATATATTATCCCGGGCAGGTCCAAAACTTGAGAATGTGCTTCAAGCATAATTACCATGTTCAGCAAAAAGTTCTCCTTGAGAACAAGGTTAAGATGGAGGGAGGGAGAGTCTCAGGGTAATGTAGGAAGGGAATATTTGCTGCCAGTGTAATGTAACTTCATGGTAAATAGAAGATTTAAGTGCCAAGACAGACTGACATCTTTTATGAGTACTAATTTAACATTAAAGGATTTAGGGAAAATAAATTCAGGAGTGTTTCCAGAATCCATTTTGAGTCCTTTTTTATATATATATCTTTCTGTTATATTGTGCATGCTAATGAAGCTCTGCTCTAGTGTCAGACTGTTCATTCCCTGGAAATCATTAATTAGCTAGCACTTTTCATCTGCAGTCACAGAGAGATCGGAGAATGGAAACTCTTGTCTATCCGAATAATATGTATTCTAATTATAACTCCAAACTTTTCATTTTAAAAGGAATTGCTGACAAAATGTCACATATATTTTGCAAAAAATTCTCTGCTGTCGGAGTCATGAAATTCAATGTAAATGCATCAGGTTAAGCCTGGATTCTCCACACTGAAGTTTAAATTCTGTCAAATTTCTTTAAAAGTAATTTCGTGCTTTTGTAGAATTACTCTTATGGTGCAGCCTGGTCAATTTTGTGGACCTTTAAGCCCACCAAAAGACAAGCAGTATGTATCAGCGTGATGCACACACATAACTATCAAATCACACCAGTGGAGTTAAATGATGCTGCGTGAAAATGAAACTTGTATTTTCAAAATAACATATCAGGAAGAAGGCTAGAACTCTGATCCCTGACATCTAGTTTTCTGTGTAGTGAGCTTTTCATAGTGGGGAAAAACATTCAGTTATACTGTCCACTACCTCCCACCAGTAAACGCTTTAAGGCAAGGGTGTCTAACTCATGGTAAAAGTGAGTATTTTTTTGTCAGCATCACAACTCTAAAATTGAATGATGACTTACAATGGTAAGATTGCCATTTTTGTCAGATTGTACACCTGAGGGCAGAGATTCTCTCATTGATTAAGCCACTGGGAGCCTTTTTTTGATTGAAGAGTGGGTTAAAAATGCATCAAATAATATGGGTAGTAACAGTAGTAGTAATATTTATTGATTTATTTATTGATTTATTTTAATCACCTTTCTTTTTAAAACAACAACAATCAAGGTGAGTTACAACAAAATTATTTAAACAGACAAAAAAATGAAATAGGTAAAAACCAATTTCCATTAAAAACATCAGAACATAATAAAATGACTAAAATATCAACGCAGACCATAACAAAAACAGTGGATGCATAAAACACTCACCATATGCCTTCAAATACCTGGGAGTAAGGTAAAGTTTTGACTTGGTGCTGGAAAGATGACAATGTTAGTGCCAGGTAGGCTTCACTGGGGAGGACATTTCACAGCTGAGGAGATACCATTGAAAAGGCCTTCTCCCATTGCTATCCTCTAAATCTCTCTCAGAGGAACCTGAACCTATCCTCAGTATACGGTAGGTTTCTACCAAGAAAGGTGCTCTGTCCGGTTAAATATCAATAAATAAAATTGTAAAGGTGGTAGAGTCCAGGAACATTTTTGCTGTATCACCTACTCTTTGTGTGAACTAGGCCTGTGTTCCAAGCCTAAATAAGGGTCTGATCCTAGCTGTCATGAATCCAAGTCCAACAGCCCAAACCAGCAAGGGAGATCCATATGCAGTGGCAGATTTCCACTTGCATACTTATGCAGACACAGTGGTGCATCCATATTCTCATTGCAGCAAACATCCAGCCCCTCTTGAACTGAATATAGTAGGGTTGTAGTGGTGGTGGTGGTTTTTAATGCAAATTTTGCATCCTGACTTGCCCATGACAAAAACAGCATCAGGACCTAACACTCAATCTACTGCACTACAACACAAGCTATATAACACTGCTTGGATTGTGTCATTTCTCTTCACTTCAGAACCTGGCATTTAAACAAATGGCAAATGCTGACAGCTGACGTATTTCTGTGTCATTGGATTACTAATTTTGTTCCATGACTGTGTTTTCTTACAGCCCCTAGACTATGAGAACAGAAGGCTATATACTTTGAAAGTAGAGGCAGAGAATCTATATGTTGACCCACGTTTTTATTACCTTGGGCCTTTTAAAGATGCAACAACTGTGAAAATATCTGTAGAAGATGTGGATGAACCTCCCATATTCAGCAGATCCTCATACCTTTTTGAGATACATGAAGACATCGAGGTGGGCACAATCATAGGCACTGTGATGGCCCGAGATCCAGATTCTGCCGCAGGCCCTATCAGGTAAAGGCCAGAATCTAAAACCTTGATTGATAATATCAAGGGAATGATCTCTCTGTCTCATGATTTCACTTGATATTTTGTTCTGATTGGTGGAATGGGCAAAATGGTATAGTTAAAGTACTAAGGAGGAAGGGTATCATATGAAAGCTTGAATTTAAACTAGGACTAACTGGCCTTCCATTCTGGAATGTTAAAACAGTATGTAGAAGAGGGCTTTTTTGACCATGTACAATTGCCACTGCTCAGATTGGACTACCATATATAGATTGCTTAAAGAATCCTTGGTGCTTCCAGGTCAGAATGTGAAATCTCAAGGCAAGATTGTGACTCGGTACCTTTCATTTTAGAAATGAAAGAGGACACTGGTTCTACCTCTGTGCATAGGTTAATGAAAAGGACACAGGCACAAGCATTTTGAGGCAAACTACATGTTACACCAATTGTGTAGCATGTAGATGAGTCTTGTCTCTCTTTTTTGTTTGTCCACAAATTGGATTGTGCCTTGCCCCAATTTGGATTGGGACCCCTGCAGTCTCTACCACCATTTGAAATTCCTGGGGGGGGGGGGTTAAAAAAAGAAAAAAAAGTCTGCATCAATGGTAATGGTGACTTTTCTTCTTCTTTTTTTTTAACCCACACCATGGATGGGTCAGGGAAAAAACAATGGGAGAAGATTTAATTCTTCCCACCTGGAGTGCGGTAGTCTTGATCCGAATCTGGACCACACATGCTTATATGAGAGTAAAAAAAAAAAAAAAAAAAAGGAGAATACTGAATGGATATTTGATTCAGTTCCATGGCTCCTGTGTATCTTCGCAAACATGTTTGTTACCTTTTCCACCTCCGCTGTCCAGATAATAGTTATATAACTGGGAATGAATGAGGTTATTTAACATGGCTGATTTATTTCAGACTTATTTGACAATAACATAAGCCAACTATGAGATAAAAATGAAGGTTAATTGGATCTGCCAAGACTTGAGGATCTGTAATGGCATAAGCTCATCTCTCACCATGTTCTGTTGTTCACATTATATGACAGTCAAACTAATGATATTTGTCTTGTTAATGTCTGTCCAGGTAGTCTGGATATTCCATAGAATGACAAAGGGTGTTTTGGCAACAATTAATAAAAGACAATAATGAATGGCAAGAAAGTTGGACAAAGCTTTACTGGCAAAAGAACTGGGCAAGCGTGGATTTGATAGCATTCACAACAGGGGAAGGCAGATTTCAGGCTTGCAGGATCTCCTTTTATTTATTTTTGATAGATCCACCAAATGGAACCAGCTGCCAAATAGTGGTTCAGGAGATGGAGCCATGAGGCTGTCTTCACTGCACCAGGTTGGTGCCATCTCCCTCCTCAACCCCACTCTTTCCCTCTCCCGGGGCGGTGTCAGGTAATCCCAATGTCAGGGAGGGAGCATGGGGTTTCTGCGCGGCCATCCAGGTCCTGGAGCCACCCCAACCCTCTTCCTGGTGGAAGGCAACCAATCGCTGGTCGCTTTCCACCAGGCTCCACCCTTGGGCTGGCCCCAGATTGAATGCAGAGCAACGTTTAATGCAGATGCCCTGTGTTTATTTCACTCCCTTTGAAAAAGTCAGGGTTAATCTCTGACTTTTTCAAATCAGAACATTATGGTAAGCCCTGCTATGGTTGTGAAGCTGTGCCTGCTATGGTTGTGAAGCCACTGTAAGGCTTTCCTTACATGTAGACAGCCCCTATGAACTATAGGTGAAAATAATAATAATAATAATTATTATTATTATTATTATTATTTATTTATTACCTGACTCTCCCAACGGATCGAGGCGGGGAACAGCATCAAACATAAAATACAAAACTGATTAAAACACATAAAACCAATACATCATTAAAATACCAATAAAACACCAATAAAACACTTTAAAATTCATCTGGGTAAGCCTGCCGGAAGAGCTCAGTCTTTATAGATCTTTTAAATTCCTGAAGACAGGTGAGTTGGCAAATCTCTCCTGGCATATCAATCTGCATCTGAATTACTGCGGTACAATGTAATCTAATAATCTGATTTAGAGCTACAAAATAACTATTGGTACACAACTGGGAGTCTGAGATGCAAATCACTGAGTTGACCCCAATCTACCTTCTGCCCATCCCTGATTTAGAAGATCACTCTCTTCACCTCTAAATATTTTCACAGGACTATTAGATTTCCCTTAGGATGACTAGGAAAAGAAAACAAATCACAGATTATTTATATATTAATAATGGCATTAATATTAGGGATGTGCAGCAGATTGAGTCCAATTCACAATCCGGGCCCGATCCAGGTGTAATCGGATGAAACGATCTGATCTTTTGGACAGTCTGATCTAATCTGATCCGATCTGAAGGGGCCCGATACGGATCAGAAAAAATCAGAGGATCGGACCTCCTCCCCCCACTCATGCTCCTTACCTGCTGCCTCCTCGCTGCCATCTGCTGCCACCCACTGCTTCCATACTACTTTGAAGTAGGACTTGCGGCTTGTTCTACAATAGAGCGCTGGTGCACTAGGAGATGTCATCACTCGGTGCACCCTCGCTCTACTGTGGAACAGGCTGCAAGGCCTGTTTCTCAGTAGTACTGAAGCAGCGGGCGGCAGTGGATGGCAGCAAGGAGGCAGCAAGTAAGGAATGTGAGTGGGGGAGGGGGGGAGGGAAATGGAGGTCCCCGTTACCTTTTGGCATCCTGCGCTGCCGTCCGCTGCTTCTGTACTACTGATAAACAGGCCGCAAGGCCTGCTTATAAGTAGTACGGAAGCAGCGGACGGCAGCACAGGATGCCAGCAGGTAAGGAGTGTGAGTGGGGGGGAGGGGGAGGGAGGTCCTCACTTAACTGCCAGGGCCATCTGCTTCCGCCTGCTTCTGCCCACTGTTTCCTTACTACTGAGAAACAGACTTTGCGGCCTGCCTCTTAGTAGC
This sequence comes from Anniella stebbinsi, assembly GCA_029215795.1. Classification (NCBI taxonomy): domain Eukaryota; kingdom Metazoa; phylum Chordata; class Lepidosauria; order Squamata; family Anniellidae; genus Anniella; species Anniella stebbinsi. The sequence goes on from JARDYH010000006.1 coordinate 5,866,957, forward strand.
ACACTGGGTGATGTCATCATCTGGCGCACTACTGAGAGGCAGGCCACAAAGCCTGTTTCTCAGTAGTAAGGAAACAGCGAGCATCAGCGGATGGAAGCGGACAGTCCTGGCAGGTAAGGAGCGCTAGTGGGGGGAGGGACAGGGAGAGGGGTAGTTAGGTCCCCACTCACCCGCCTCCATGTTTTCCGATTTCTTTCCCCCAATGGAAGCCTATGGCAAAAACACCTAAAATGGCATCTGATCTGAAAATCGGACATCTGATTTTTGTATCGGATCGGATCCGATGGACCTCCGATATTGTCCGATCTGATCCAGGGCAAAATCTGACGTCCCAATACCGATACAATTTTTCCTCTTATGCACACCCCTTATTAATATGCCTCCTAATAACACAAGTTCTCTGGGCAGCTGGGTAGCTTACAATAGAGGCTAAAACAATTAAATAAAACAAAAAGACTATGAAACCATAAAATCTAACTATGGTTTGTGGCCAATCACTATTCATGAATCCGTTCTGAAGTGTGTGTGTGTATAAAAAGTTAAATGCTTAATACAGAAGTGCCTGTATTCCATAGTTTAGGGCCAAGAGAAGAACAAGATTCCAGGGTGGTTGCTAGGCCTGCTTTTGAATGTACTAAAGATAAAATTGCAAACAAACAATAAAAATAATTATAGTTTAAAAGCATTATGTCTAGTTAGTTTTGTATACTTTACAATAGCTAGCGATGAGAGTGTTCCTTTCTTCACTAAAATATCTCAAAATGTGGGTGTTGGTTCCACTGCATTTTTCAAAATGGACCCAGATCAGAATCTTATTTTTGTATTCAGCTGTCCTGCTTCATATGAAATAAATTGTAGGTGAAGAATAAGCTAGAACTAATGATAATACTGGAAGAAAGAGCTGCCCCTGCAATTTATTCAGGTTAGAGTAGTATTATCTGGGGTTTAAAGCAGGAGCAGCAGGGTTACATTACCCCTTTCTAATTAAATATTTTTTCACCTACAGAGATAATAGGGCTAATAAAGGTAAATGACTATATTTTTCTGGGCTGAGTTCAGAAGGAAGCAAAAGTTGCCTTTTGCCTATTAAAGCACAGTAGTTGATTATTACTGTTCTGCCTGAGCTGTCTTTTCAGGGTGCAGAAAGACATTTGATTCAACAAAACTATTCATATAAAAGGCAGATATTAGATATAAATCCTCCATAATAATCCTCTTGTTCTCTGTCTCCCAACTTCTCGGGCTACTTTGTGCATGGCATCATGCCATGAGCGCTCCCTCATTTGCAACTGGCAGCCTATGAAGTGGAGCATGGGAAAAGTGGCCGTATTGTGGTGTCGCATCACCCTAGACTTCATGAGGAAGAAAGGAGGAGACAGCGGGCTATTTTTGGCAGCAGCCTTGCACTTGCTGTAACATCTAGTTCCAAACATAATCACCTAGTTGTTGTAGATATTGGGCTGGATCCAGACTTAGTCATACTTAGAGTGCATCCCTAGAAATCTATTGGCTTTCAGTTAGACATGTCATTGAATACAGCATAAGAAGTGCCATGCTGGATCAGACCAAGAGTTCATATAGGCCAACATTCTCTTCACACAGTGTCCAATCAACGGCCTGTGGAATCCCACATTAGAGAAATACATGTTTCCCACCAACTGGTATACTGCCTCCGTGACTGGAGATAAAATTATTCATATTATTCATTGTTATTCATTGGATCATACCCGAAGTGCTATTGATTTCAGTGGGCATATTCTAAATATGACTAAGTCTGGATCCCTTATTGTGATCCATTTATACCATAGCAAAATATATTACTATTGGGCAGTATCCAAGTTAGCAGTAGTGCTCATGTAAATTAGATTGTGCTAACATATCTTTAGCACACCAATAACATTTCCTCTAGAAAACCTGTCATGCCAGCTAATCCTGTTGGTGTTATGCTAGAGGATGTTTACAAACTAGCACAGTGCAATTGACATGGTCAACTTTGAATACTGCCAATTGTTCTGAGTATTGTTATTTTTTCCCCAATTACTATTATTCCTAATCATGATTTCTCAAACACATAACATAACAAGACTTAGTACAAAACCAAGCTGAGTCAGATCGTGCCCACAAGCTGACCAGTCTACAAACTCTAGACAAAAAGATATGGGAGTGGAAGAGGATGAAGGAGGAAAACTGTTCATAGACCATTAGAGAAAGAATGAAGGAAAACAAACATTGAGAAAGCTATGGAATTTAGGACAGAGAAGAACAGAGGAAGGCCAACATGGAGACTATTACAATGGTCAATATAAGAAATAATTAGAAAGGGAGTGAAGATAGATATAACATTGCAGTAGAGTTTCTTCACATAATATGTACATGCTAATGAACTGTGCATAATGGCTTCAGGAACTGTTGGAGAAGAAGGAAATTCGTGACTGGATTCTGCTGCTGATTTCTTAAGAGTTCAATACTGGTTAAGAAAAGATAGGTCTCCATAAAATGTGGTGAGAACGATTCCAACTTGGTTGCACCATTCTATAATTGTAACATATATCTTCACCCTGAATTGAAATAACTTTGTCTTATGATATATAAAGGAGATGAAAACAGCATATGTGCAGTTGCCAACACACAAATCTTTCTGTACTTGATCACCTTTAGGTTTTCTTTGGATCGTCACACTGACCTTGACAGAATCTTCAACATACATTCTGGAAACGGATCTCTTTATACTTCCAAGATGCTTGACAGAGAAATATCTCAATGGCACAATCTTAGTGTGATAGCAGCTGAGATCAGTAAGTGGGCATCACAATAGGTCTTCCAAAAGGTCAGCCACATGTTGAAGACCTAAAATTCCATCCGATTTTCACTATTTTTGAATCTGGAGTTGCTCTTGGTCCAATCAGTGCTGCTAAGGCCATTTGGAGGGCTTTTCTAGGCCTGAAGGCCCCTCTCCTCTCCCCCCAGCAGACAAATTCCAACATGCTCACATGGTCCTTGGCTCGGGATGGATCTTTTTGTCATCACTAAGAGGGTGCTCTGCTCTACTCAGTGCTGCAGAATTTCCCCTTGTAGTTCCATGCTCTCTGTCATTCACACGTTCAACTTTCTGTCCACATCCAGTGCCTGTGCAGAGCGCCACTGCAGGTAGCCAATCATATTACTTTTGATTGCTTCCCTCCAGCACAGCTAATGGGCAGATTACTCCTGCATTCTTCTCTCCCCACCCAGCCATCTTACAAGTGATGAGTGCCAGGTTCCCTGACTCCTCCACCCCAAAGCTTCCTCCAGTAGTCCAGATCACAGCAGCTGAGCCATTCCTAAAAAAACAAAAAAAACAAAAAAACAAGACAAAGCTAGAGAGCCCCTGCTGAGAGAGAGAGGGGGGGAGGGAGAGGGAGGGAGGGAGGGTGAGAGAGAGGGAGGGAGGGAGGGAGGGAGGAGGAGGAGGAGGAGGAAAACTGCACTTGAGGTGATTGGGTGAAGAACAGTGCTTTAGCATTGTTCCTTTATAACAGTGGAAGATCAGAGACATATTGGAGAAGGCCACATTGTAGCTTCTTTCCAGGACAGTATCGTTCCTGTTTATGAGAGGGGTAATGCTGGCTGGTTTGGGGAAAATATATGATGTAGGCTTCCTCCACATGGCCCAAGTCTTCTAAGTTACCAGAGCGATGCGAGAGGAGTATGCACTGTATTGTCAGAAGGGATCCTAAGGGTAAGGATTGTGTTCAACCCATAGGCCCAAACTCCCCCTCAAAAAGCACTGGTGATACAGTAAAGGGCCTCCCAGTTATAGGCGCCAATAATTCTATGGGCTGGTTGTGGCTGTTAGAAATTCAGGTATTGAAATTGGTTTTGTTTTTTTCCAAAAACATACAGTATGTCTGGGGGCCCTGTTAGTTCAATGTTGGGTGACCATATGGAAAAGAGGGCAGGGCTCCTGTATGTTTAACAGTTGCATTGAAAAGGGAATTTCAGCAGGTGTCATTTGTGTGCATGCAGCACCTGGTAAAGTTCCCTCTTCATCACAGCAGTTAAAGCTGCAGGAGTTATACTAGAGTGACCAGATACAAAAGAGGGCAAGGCTTCTGCAGCTTTAACTGTTGTGATGAAGAGGGAAGTTCACCAGGTGCTGCATGCCTACAAAGGACACCTGCTGAAATCCCCTTTTCTATGCAACTGTTAAAGATACAGCAGCCCTGTCCTCCTTTTCATATGGTCACCTTAGTTTAGTTCTAATAGAAAAAAGAAGAAGCCATTTTTACATGAGATTGCTGATTTCCCACCTTGACAGACAACCCCAAAGAGATGACTCGTGTGTCCGTTTACGTCCGAATCTTGGATGTGAATGACAACGCACCTCAGTTTGCCGTGTTCTACGATACGTTTGTGTGTGAAAATGCAAGAGCCGGCCAAGTAAGTCATTTCTATAAATGCTCAAAGCTATTTTGCTTTTGTTATGGGAACAGGCACCAAGTCATTCATTTACAATAATGTGTTTATTCCTGAAGAGTGAAAGATTGCTTACGAGAGAGCTCGGCAAATGGAACATGAAAAGGGGGGAAATGGCTGCCAGCAAATCGGACGCCAGCCTGGCATAGTAACGCTTCCCAGCTACATCAACATGTAAATTACCAAATGGCTTTCTTGTCGATCCACAAAGAGTGCTTTGTGCTCTTAAAACTTCAAGCTTTCCCCCCCCCCTTCCTGCATCGTTTCTCTGTGTTTGTTTTCTCCGATATGTCTTCAAAGACAATCTCTTCATCGCGTTCAATGCTGTCTTCATAGAGGAAAACACTATATGTTACAAGTGGTAATTTGTAATCAAATTTGTTTTCTTTCTCCCCCCCCCCTTTTTTTTTAATCCTCCTTCGCTACAGGACACGATTGTGTTCTGAGTTGACATGGATGGTGTTCCAAAATGTCTCTGTCAGCAATCTATTTTTATGCAAATGTCAGTTTTATCTCAAAAGGCTTTCTGTAGTCAAATCACACAAAAGCATAAAAGTTGCTCATAACAGAAGGGCAAACATTAGTTTTGCTTTGTCTCCTTAAGGGACGCTGTGAACTGCACTTCGATCACTGTAAAAGGACTTTGCCAGCAAAAGTCGCAAAGTACTACCAGCCATTAGGGCTTGATGAAGCCCACAGTTGTGACTCTGAGGACAAAGTACTGGAGGTTTCAGGTTGGGAGAGGAAGAGTAAAAAAAAACAAAAAAACACAGGGGCAGCTTACACACCTGCAGAAAAAGAGATATGTCATCTCCAGCAAGGAGAAAAGTGACTTTAGCAGGCCGATTCTGAGTAAACAAATGGGGAGAAGGTCAAGCATCGTCCCCCATCCTCCACAACCTCCAGTAATGATTTCCAGTAAAAACAACAACTATAAATGTGAGACCATCCATTAATTTCCTGCAGAATTTTCTGGAGTAGGATTAGCCGGCAGAATAATGTGGGGTTGCATCTGTAAGTTTTGTAAGTCTTGTGTCAAATGGGAGGAGAGGAGGACAGCCTAAAGAAAACTTTAGAACTATATGTCCTTCTAGAGAGGATGCTGTTTTCTAAGGCTGAGCTGTGACTTCTCAGTTGCACCATTGTTACCAGGCGGCAACCATATACATATACAGATATACATACTTATCTGGGAGCTACATGGAACCTATTACCAAGTAAACTTTATGGGACTTACAACTCGGGGTGTGCAGAGTAGGTCGGGGCAGAGCTTCGTTGAGGCAATTATCTGCCCTGATTTCGTGAGCAGGTCTCTCTCTCTGTTCTGCTGGATAGTTTGGTGAAAAAAACACCCCATTTTTGGGTAACTGGTACATTTTTGTCAATGGGAATTAACAGAAATGCTCACAGTTCCCTCAGTTTTAAAGATAAACACATGCAAATTGGCACCATGACAGCTTTTTAAGAGCTTTTAAAGAGGGCTTTAGGCATGTCAGGTTTGGAAAAGATCTTTGCATGCAGTTATTTATAGGGAACTTTTAAAGTCCGAACTCAAATGTCCTCACAGGGACCTCTGTCGTGCCTTGATTTGTATGGCGAGGGAGAGGGAAAGGGAAATGGGGCAGCGGAAAAACTAAAAGCACTTAGCACTATAATAAATAAATATAAATTAATACATGCCACAACAGCAGCACACAGTTTGCCCATCTTCAGGCTACAAGGCTACAAGGCTTGGAGAGGGAGGAGGAGGAGGAGGAAGAAGAAGCCAAGGGCTTGCCCTCCTCCTGGACTGGAAGCCCAGCCAGCCAATGCTAACAATAAGAGTAAAAAAGTAAAAAGAGTAAAAAAAGTAAAGAGTAAAAAACCCACGCTAGCAGGCTTGGGTTTTTTAAAAGATATTTCAGTGGGGAGGGAGTAGACTACAGAAACACAGCACATTAGGAGTTTTATCGATTTTGAGAAGGAGAAAGAGCTTAGAAAGATTAGCAGAACAAGAGACAGTGGCTGCCTGCAAATCTCTCTCTCGCGCGCGTGTACACGTGTTTCTCTCTCATTAGAATGATGACAGGAAAGGAGGAGAAAACACTGTGTGGAGCAGGGGACAGGAAGACAAGTGTGGCAAATAGCTATTGGTTGGCAACGGAAGTCAATAGACAGTGGCTGAATTCGGACAACACGATAGTCAATGGTGGGGTAATAATAGGCTGACCATATGAAAAGGAGGACAGGGCTCCTGTAACTTTAACAGCTGTAGAGAAAAGGGAATTTCAGCTAGTGTCATTTGTAGGCAATTAGTTCCTGGTGAAATTCCCTCTTCATCCCAACAGTTAAAGTTGTAGGGGCCCTGCCTTCTTTTGTATATGGTCACTCTAGTATAGTGCCTGCACCTTTAACAGTTGTGATGAAGAGGGAATTTCACCAGGTGCTGCATGCATACAAATGACACTGGCTGAAATTCCCCTTTCTCTACAACTGTTAAAGTTATATGAGCCCTGTCCTCCTTTTCATATGGTCAGCCTAGGAAATAACCAACTTTACAGTTGTTCATCTAGGGGGCACTCCCCACACAACATGGTAATAAATAATCAACCGTGGTGTGGATTAGGATCTGCGCTGAGTTGACTATGGCAGCATTCAGACAACATGATAGTCAATACAACTGACGATTATCCCCCCCTCACAGTTGACTATTGTGTCGTCCGAATTCAGCCAGTGTCTTTTACATACAGACACACACACACACACACACCACTGATGCCCGAAAACAGTCAGATAATTTTGGAGACATTAGAAGCTCTGATTGGGCATGGCTCCGCTCTGACCAATCCCCACTCTGGAAGATTGAATGCAGCGTGTACACCCTTCCTTCCTACCAAGTAGATGTGCATAGGATTGCACTGTTTACCGATTTTGTGAAGGCGGTGGATATAGGAGCCCAATATGAATATCCTTGGGGTGCTTCCTGTTCAAATATTAAGGGGACAGATGTTTGAACACTGGAAACAGACCTTCTACTTCAACATCTATGGGTTACCAAACTTTTAAGTATGTTTAGGCTGACCCTATGAAAAGGAGGACAGGGCTCATGTGACTTTAACAGTTGCAGAGAAAAGGGAATTTCAGCCAGTGTCATTTGTATGCAATTAGTCCCTGGTGAAATTCCCTCTTCATCACCACAGTTAAAGGTGCAGGCACTATACTAGAGTGACCATATACAAAAGAAGGCAGGGCCCCTGCAACTTTAACTGTGGTGATAAAGAGGGGATTTCACCAGGAACTAATTGCATACAAATGACACTGGCTGAAATTCCCTTTTTTCTACAACTGTTAAAGTTACATGAGCCCTGTCCTCCTTTTCATAGGGTCAGCCTAAGTATGTTCAAGGGGAAAATGTGGATATTCTTTACCGTTTTTTATCTTTACATGCATGTAGTATTACTAATCACCAGAATACAGAAAGCAAATTACAGTATTATTCATCATATATGTTCTAGAGTAGGTAAGAGAGGAGAAACTGTGCATACACAGCAATCAGGACAAAGCCAAGCCAAAATGTCAGCACAGCCATAAGTAACTATATAAACTAGCAACTAGGGCTCTGCACAGGCCTCCCTGATTTGACTCAGAGGCCAATTCGCAGGTTCCTAATTGTCCCCAATTCAACTTGGAGTGCCTCAGTCCCAGGCTGCCTCACTTCAGATTCAGTTCTGAATTGGAGGCAAGGGCAGCTGCTGCATTTTCCCAGATGCCCTTGGGTAGGCTGACCATATGAAAAGGAGGACAGGGCTCCTGTAACTTTAACAGTTGTAGAGAAAAGGGGATTTCAGCCAGTGTCATTTGTATGCAATTAGTTCCTGGTGAAATTCCCTCTTCATCACAACAGTTAAAGTTGCAGGGGCCCTGCCTTCTTTTGTATATGGTCACTCTAGTATAGTGCCTGCACCTTTAACTGTTATGATGAAGAGGGAATATCACCAGGAACTAATTGCATACAAATGACACTGGCTGAAATTCCCTTTTCTCTACAACAAAGTTACATGAGCGCTGTCCTCCTTTTCATATAGTCAGCCTACCCTTGGGTGACCGGGAAAGTCAGGCACAAGGCTGGCCTATTGACTATTGGATTCCACCCCCTCCTAGCCACTCCGTTGTTCCTCTCCACTCCCTCCCAGCTCCTGCCTTCCTGCTTGCCTGCCCACCAACCCACAGGACATACCAGAGGCCTTCACATACCGTAGTTTGCATCACTAAATCTATGGCAGCCCAGAGACGAGGCCAGGTGGCTCACCAGCACGCGAAGTCTCGGGTAAGTGTGGGGCAGCAGCTGGGAGGGGAGGGGCCTTACCTGAATCTCCTCGTGCACCGGTGAGCTGCCCGACCTCCTCTCTGAGCTGCCATAGATTTAGAGTTGTAAATCCACCCAGCCATACTAACAACCTGAATATTGCCTTGTGCCATGTAGTATGGTGTGCAAGGGACCAATTTGGGGAGGGAGGGGTGAGACAGAGCTGAGGCTTTGCATCCCTTCCCACACCACATTTAGTGCCTTGGAGCCAAACCAGATATTACTTCAAATCCATATCTACCAGCTGCATCTCCCCCCCCCCCACCACCACCTATTTTTAATCTAGATTAGGCGCAGGGTTAAACTAACTGTGATTACTCATTGGCTGCAGTTAGACGCAACAGTAAACTGGCTTGTTGTCTGAACCAGGAGCAAAAGCTTCTGATCTCTTCCTTGCAGCTACACCATAGGAATCGAGGGGAGGCGAAGCTCATGAGCTCGATGCTCATCCATGTAACACTGCACATAGCTTAGTGCAGACTTCCACAACCTGGTGCCCTTCAGGTGCTTTATACTACAACTTTCCTTACCATTGGCCATGCTGGCTAGGGTTGGACGACATCAGATTGGAACCGGTTGCTTTAGCGTTACGTTCGAAGCAGACTGGTGTGAACAGCATCAATGGCTTGGGCAGCCAGAGCGCTTTAGGCACTTCAGCTACTCCCTACAATTTCTCCATGTCTTATCTTGTGCACGGGCATTAGGAGCCGAGAGACAAGATATGTGTGTGTTGAGATCTTCCCAAACCCCTGTTTCGTTCTGCCTGGGTGGATGCAGAGGGGGTATTAAGGAGTCCTTTCCCTGTATCTTGATTTGGAAGGAAGCAGCTGAGCTATCAAACAATGTGTATATGGGAGATGGGTTGCTGCTGGAGATAGGGACCAAATGGAAAGCTTTTGGAGGCCCGATCGGCTCTGGGCCTTCTGTTGCCTATACCAGCTTGATGAAATACAATAAATAAAATAAATATAAACCAAGTAAATGATGTAGTCTCTATCCAACTCGTTACGCTTCGGTGACAGTAATGTGTGTCATTACGAACACAGAAATGTGTTTTGCAATTGTCTGTTGAGACCACTCTCATTTTTCAAAGCAATGAGACAACCGTGTCACAAATGTCAGCTTGTTTCTCTTTGACCTTCCCTGCAGCTAATACAAACCATAAGTGCAGTTGATAAAGATGATCCCCTTGGAGGACAAAAGTTTTTCTTCAGTTTAGCTGCTGTTAATCCAAACTTCACGGTCCAGGACAATGAAGGTATAATGCACAGACAGCTCAGGATGTGAGATGTTTATTTCTGTATATACAATTCTATAGTATTTATTTTTATTGTGTTAAGTGGCTGGGTGACTAGAGTCAGAAAGCTAGAATAAAAATCTTAAAAATACGTAAGTGTTGGAACTCTGGTCCGCAAAGCTTGAGACCTGTGAATTGGAAGGGAACAATGGATGCTTTTCTGGTGTATCAAAGCACTGGGCAGTGCTCATAGTCAACCAGGCCTTCTAAGATTTTGAGATGACATTGAGGAAATCCTGGTACCCATTTGTTTCTCATTCAACAAAAACCTTTGTAGTAACAAGGTGCTAGGAATCATAAGAGGAAAGAACCTACCCTGCTGGACTGGTCCATCCACTAAAGCATTCAATTTCCAACAGTGGCAAGCTAGATGCCTCTGGGAAACCCACAAGCTGGACATCAAGGCAGAAGACCTCTTCAATTGTTTTCCCTTGGCATCTGATCCTCTGTTTCTGTACAAGGAGGCTCCATTTAGTCAACATAGATCAAGGGTGGAAAATTTGTGTCCCTCCAATTATTGTTAGACTGCAAATCTCATCAGCCCTATCTAGCATAAACAGTGGTGAGGGATGATTCAAGTTTCAGTCCAACAACATCTGGAGGGCAACAGGTGCTTTATGCCACCCCTGGGATAGATAATAGCCATTGATAATATGCCACCCCTGGCTTCACAGTCATCCACATCAGCACCATCTTGGGGGGCTATTTACCAAATTTTAAGGAGGCAGGAGATCCATTCATGGATCTGTGTCATCTTTGGCCCAGAATAGCTCCAGTTACCAGTGTACACTGTGGTGGTTTCAGTAAACTATTTTCCCCTTGCACCTTATGGTGCTGTGGCTGCAGAGTCATATCACAGACCACTCAATTTGCAACCAGTCAGAAAATGCAATTGCTCATTGAGGAAACAAACCGATTGCTTTGAGTGGAGGGAAACTAGAGGGGAAATTTGGCAGGCTTGCATAGTAGGCATGCTGACCTGCATTACTAATAGCAACCTGGGCTTCCATCAATGGATTTTCTTCTTCATTTAAAGCAGGGGGTAGGCAGAAGGTAGATCGTAGATCTCCAGATGTTTTGGACAACAATTCCCAGCATTCCTGACCATTGATCATACTGGCAGGGGCTTCTGGGAGTTGAGGTCAAAAACATCTGGATCTCTACCTTCTGCCCATCCCTGATTTAAATAGCAGCTGGAGGCGGGGGGGACGCCAGACAGAAGTGGCTGTTGGACATTGGGTTGCAGACACAATTTAGCAAACTGCTTATTTAGGGGAAATTTTAAGTCCTACGACATATTCATACTGAATGCAGACATCTGTGGTTTGGTTGTAATGTATGCATTGTTTGTGATTAATTGGCCTAGATAACACTGCTCGAATTCTGACAAGACGGAACGGCTTTAGTCGGCATGAAATAAGCACTTATTTCCTGCCAGTGGTGATATCAGATAATGACTACCCCATCCAAAGTAGCACCGGCACGCTGACTATCAGGGTGTGCGCCTGTGACAGCCGGGGAAACATGCAGTCCTGCAATGCCGAAGCGTTGCTCCTTCCAGCGGGCCTCAGCACAGGAGCGCTCATCGCCATTCTCCTCTGCATCATCATTCTGCTGGGTAAGCTACGGGGGAGCTATCACTTGCTAAATGAAATTACACTGTTGAAAAATGTTAGGGCTTGCTTCTTGCACATTTTTTTTCCCTCCTCGCAAGCAAGGCACCTTACGAACTTGGTACAACCTGGATTGCAATACCGATGCTGGCAGCGGAGCCGCTTCGGTACAATTCAGGTTGCAAGTTGGTACACTAAAACCTACTGAAAAACACCTCAGGAATGACAAGCTGTTTTTGTCGTCATGGAAACTGTGCATATCTCTTTTGTTTCGTCACCCTGGCTAATTGGTGGCTGCTTACTACCTTCATCCAGCCTTACTCAACCCAACCCAACCCATAATCTGAGACTTTCATCCCACTCTTCTCCTGAAAAAGACCAGCACATGCACACCCTTCTTACCCTTACACTTTTACTGCCTTCCTCGAAGTCCCATTAGCAATCTGCACACTTATTTCTGAGGCATTAATGTCCTCACGTGGTGACTTTACCACCTTGTTTTTACAAGGGGAACTGTTTGTGTGAAATAGCACCCTACAAGAAAAACTGACATACTGGAGGAAATTATGGTCTTGCAAAGCCATATCATTAAACATGTGAATCAGCCTTTACTTGCTGAGGTATGCTTCTTGTGAGATAAAATGAGTGAGTGGGTCCCCCCTATGCTTCTTCCCCCTTTCTCTTTAATGTATTTTGTTTTTAAGTCTTGACCCACCACCCCTAATAAAAATCTGGGAGCACTTTTGAGCCTGCATTACAAATAATGTTTCATCATATATACCTTTCTTATGCAATATACAGCAGAAACGAATAAATAATCAGAAATAGTGCCCACTGAACATGGTTCAGGGGGTCAATTTAATGTATCCTTGCTGCAGATTTCCAGTTAGTTTTGCTGTCACTTCATTCCACCAATGGAAAATAATTTCCTCTTCAGCAGGTCAATCTAAAGGCAACTATATGGGGGTACAGAGGTCAAGGAGTAGCCGTCAAGGTTATTAATATGCACTTCCAGAAGCAAAACAAACAAACAAAGGTAGCTTTAGTCAAGTGTTACATTTTGTACTCTATATACTTTTAACAAAAAAGAATGTTGGGGTGAGTTCTTTTCAACATTTGCTTAGAGAGTACTTTCAGTAGCTTCAAGGCAGACAAAGAGCATCATTAGACAGCGGGAAATCACGTTTCCTTACCATCACTTTCCTCCGCTTCTGTCCCACAATACTTCCTCTTTCTTCACACAGGGGAAGAAAGAGGAAGTAAACAATGACCACGTGGCCCATTCAGTGGCTGTTTTTTATTTTGCCGCTTTTCTTGCACACAGCAGGAAATGTTGGCACATTTCATTTTTTAAAAAGAATCGGATTTAAAGGGGTTTATTTTGTGATGGAAAAAAGGCAAGAAGGAGTGGGAGATGCATGGGAGGTGGACAACATTGTCAGAAGAACCCATGAACATCTGTAAGTGGGGAGTAACAAGTGTGCAATAAGGTGCTCGTCTGATGATGCCCAAAAGTAAGTACTTTCACATAATGTGTCATTAACGCCCAGAATTCACCATGACAACAAATGGTGGTGATGGCCACTGATTTTGATGACTTTAAAAAAGGATTGGTCAAATTCAAGGGGGATTAGATTGATCAACAGCTGTAAAGATAGCTAGACGGAACTCTCATGTTGAGATACAATATATCGTTAGTGCTGGAGACAAACGGCAGAAGATGCCCATTACTTTTCTGCCATTCTTGTGACCTTCTAGACCAGGGTTGGCGGACCTATGGCATATGGGCTTGATATGGTCCTTGAGAGGTCCTCATCTGGCCTGCAAACTTCCCTGCTGCCTTATCTCTGATAATTCATTCATTCCATTTCTGTACCACCTAATAGCCGAAGCTTTCTGGGCAGTTTACAAAGTCTAAAACCTTAAGAATAGATTATAAAAATTATTTACATAGAAACATATAAACAGATAGCACACACAGAGGCACACATATATCTCAAATAATTTTAAACAGTTAATAGCAAGAAAAATCCAGGATCTGATTAAAACCTCATCATATGCTGCCAAATGCCTGGGAACAGAGAACACCAAAAAGGTAACAATGTTGGTGCCAGGTGGGCCTTTTCAGGGAGATCATTCCATAATTGGGCAGGCTACCACTGAAAAGGCCCTTTCCATTGTTGCTGCCTTCTGAGCCTCCCTCAGAGGAGGTACCTGGAGAAGAGCCTTAGATGTTGAGCGCGGTGTACAGGTAGGTTCATGCCAGGAGATGCACTTCATCAGATATTGTGGTCCTGAGCCATGTAATGCTTTATAGGTCAAAACCAACATCTTATCAGTTGAATGGAAACAGGGATTTCTCCTCCTCCATCCAACACTGCAGTGAGGCTTTTAAAAAGCCTTATAACAACATGATGGGCAGTTCTGGGGTGGGTGGGTTAATCCTGTGGAGCGAAGGTTTAAGCCTTCCCTTCCCAATGCTGAGACAAACCCTCCCCTTGAAAAATCACCCCTGCTGCCTATCTAGTTGTGTCAATGGAGTCTTTTTAAAAAGCCCCCATTAGCACAAATAAATGGTTTGTGATTGCATTGTGTGTGTTTGTGATTGCGTATGTGTGGGTAAGTGAATGGGGTCTGGCAGGAGTGGGGTGGGGCATGTACCTGCTGGCTTGTAGCACCCTGATCTGGTTGCCCAAAACTAATTTAGGAAAAAGGATCCTCACCCATGTTCTAGAGGGGTTAGTGCAGAAAACAAAATTCTGAACTACATAGATGCCTTGGTCTGATTCAGCCAGGAATTCCATATGTTCTTCTTTGATGCAGTCTGCTGATGAAGAGCCAGAATTACTGAGTTGTCCCTTCAGTGCAGGATGTGTCTTTGTAGATTTATAACAATGTTTACGAATACATTAATGTGGTTCAGTCATATATAGGGCCAACTATAGGAAGCCACATGGACATCGAAGGCCACTGCGAAACAGAACCCACTGAAATCATGCCCCAAGTTCGAAAAATAAAGTCTTCATTTAGTTGTTATTGGCATTTCTATACCTCCTGATTTGCTAAAAAAGCCATCAAGGTGGTTGCACCCAATATATGTATGGAATACCCGAGTTTGTAAATTGTGATTTTTAGTTAATTCTGTTCTTTCATTTTTCCAAGTTATAGTGGTGTTGTTTGCTGCTCTAAAGAGACAGCGAAAGAAAGAGCCTCTGATCTTGTCTAAAGAGGATATCAGAGACAACATTGTGAGTTATAATGATGAAGGTGGTGGAGAAGAAGATACGCAGGCTTTTGATATTGGCACGCTGAGGAATCCCGCAGCTATTGAAGATAAAAAGCTCCGCCGAGATATTATACCGGAAACATTATTTATACCACGGAGGACTCCTTGTGCTCCAGATAATACAGATGTCCGAGATTTCATTAACCAAAGGTTAAAGGAGCATGATAATGACCCTTCTGCCCCACCGTATGACTCCCTGGCAACCTACGCGTATGAAGGAAACGATTCTATAGCTGAATCCTTGAGTTCTTTAGAGTCTGGCACTACCGAGGGAGACCAAAACTATGATTACCTCAAGGAATGGGGCCCTCGGTTTAATAAGCTTGCTGAGATGTATGGCGGAGGCGAAAGTGATAAAGACACTTCCTAACCTACAGTAGGATATACCCTTTTTGTTCATTTGAGAGGAAGTAACTTTACAGACACCTTCTCCACGTGACAATAATTGATGTTCAGGAATGTTCTCCTGCCACTCAGCACAATGGGTTTTTTCCCCTTCTTCTTCTTCTTCTTCTTCTTCTTCTTCTTCTTCTTCTTCTTCTTCTTCTCCTTCTTTGTTTCGTTTTTGAATTTGCTCATTAATGTCCTTTATTCTTTCTTGTAGAATGTCACATGGAATATATACAGCATTTTATTTAACCCCTTTCCGAAAGCCAAAGCTATCAAAATTCAGTGTCGTCCGTTTTATGAAATAAAAGGATGCACTCCGTTTGAGCAGGCTTATAACCTCTCAAGCAGTCCTAGATAACAAGTTGCTTTTGTTGAATACGTGTTCTACACACTGCAAGTGCAGCTTTTAAAAAGACCCGGACCGCGATCCATAAAGGGCCATGCATGCACACCCCATCTTCCTTAGAAATGTGTTCCTGTTTCAGAAATTGCCCACAGAGGACTGCCATATCGCATTGTCAGCTCTTGAATAGAGACAGCACTCTCACCAGAATCTACATAACTATCAAACAGAGGCCCTTTTTTGTGACCAAAAAAAAACAGCCAGATGCTCAAAACCCATCAGATTTCCCAATAAATTCATTGAATTTTGGAGCAGATGAAATTTCAACAGCCACTCGAATTTCAGAAATGTGGCACGGGTGCTCTTTGTGCAGTTTCCGAAAAAGGAACTGAAAAAGAACTCAATTACGTACATAGAACGCCTGTGCACTTCTTTTTGGTTCGCGGCCCAAGAGGAAAAAAGAAAGAAAGAAAATAGTATGTCCCTATTCTGTACATTAAAAAAAAAAAATCCCTGAAAATGTACACGTGGTGTTAATGTGATATGCAGCTGTTTTAAAAACTAAAACAAAACAAAACAAAAAAAAACTTTGTGCAACTTCATTTCATCAGATTCTATCTGCCAATGTTTTATATTTATATTTTTGTATTTATTTTTAAGAAATAAACCAGTTTTATAACGATATTGTTTTCTGCCTGTTCTATACGGAAGAGGGATACACTGAGAATTTAACAGTGCAATGCTATGCATAGATCCTTTGAAATAGCTTCCGTTTAGTTCATTTAGTTCAATGGGACATGCTCCCTAGTAAGTGTGTGTAGTAGGATTGCAGTCTTAAGGTTCATTTCAGCGGGTCTATTGTAAATAGGACTAATATTGGATAGGCTGCAATCTTTTACCCTTTTACCTTTAAGTAAGAAAGGTATGGGACTTACTTCTGAGTAGACAGATATGGGATTGACTGTTAGACTTCTCATACATTTCAGAGCTGGCTAGCACCTCTGCCAATATATATTTAGACATAAATGTAACGGGGGGAAAAACACCAGTGCCTGTTTCCAGGTATTTAGAAAGTGAAACATCATTTTCAACTTGATACATACAACCCAATCATGAAACCTGAGAATGAATGTTTGTGAATTCCACCATAACTCTGCAAAGGTGGGGTTTTTCCCCATACAATTCATTTAGAGCTAATGATCAGATACTAAACTAACTGTGCAGTCCTATTTGTGTCTATTCAGAAGTATATTACACTCAGTTCAATGAGATTTACTCCCTAAGGGATTTCATTGGTAAGTTAATCATTGGTCTGATTCTCAACCATTTCTCTTGGGAAGGGTTATACTTTGCAAAGTTTGGGGGGATGGGACTATTGCATCCTTTAATCAATAGGAGAATGGACATGATCTAATTGTGTGTACGCACAGGAACTGGGAGTCCATGTCTAGAGTCCTTTAAAAGCAGCAATTGTGCCACTCATCTTTTGGGTGAGGAGGGGGCTTGTGTGTTTGGGGGTGGCGGGTGGAAGCTAAATCCAGCCCCTTGTTCCTTTTCCTAAACAACTGATGGGCAGAATTAGTGCAAATTGATCAAGATCATGTTTAATAGCAGAAGCACTACTGAAAAAAAATTGTCTTCTTGACCCACCCTAGATTTTAACAAATGCAAATGTTACATTTCTGAATGTAGGTATGTTCTGTTGGATAATTGGTAGTTTTGAATTAAGAAAAGTTTAGAAAATTAATGCTTTTTTTTAAAGACTTCTGATTGAACCTGATTTTTAAACAATGTATGGAAACTTTGGAAGGGAAACTTTTTTCCTTCTTGTCAGAAAATCTGGCCTCATCTTCCCACACCTTCCCCATGATTTAATATCACTCTGGCCTATTTTGGAAACACTTACACCAGACCTGAACAATGTGTAACCCACCAAGCAAAACTCAACTCAGCATCCATGAATTGTGGTCTCCTAGATGCTCAAGAACCATCACAAGCCTGGTAATTCTGGCATGCAGAAGAAGCATACTTGTTGAGCAGCCTTTTAGTACTCTATGGGCTTCATGTAGCTTGGCACAGGATTGGCTTATATTAATAACTTTGTCTTTGTGTAAGGGGCCTTCCTTGCAAGAGAAATCCCCCTACTAATTCCTCCCCACATCTGTACATTGAGCCCTTATACTGCCCTTTACATTTCAGTGGAGTGGCTGAATGTGTACAAAGTATTTTCAGTGGCTCTTTCTATTTTTTTAAAAAAACCAAAACAAACACTGAACCAGACAATCCTTCCAGGCAGGACCGCTCCCTGTGTGCACTCGAGCTCCTGCACCCAAAGCACACTTCCTCCAGAGGAATGACACTGATTTGCTCTAATTTAGGAAGGATGAGCAAAGCCTAGAGTTTCCCCATTGTGAAAAAATTGCCAGCTCAATATGCTTATTTTCCACTGTTCTGACCTTGGAGCACAAGGGTGGTGGTGGTGGTAAAACAGTTCCTGAACTTCATACAGGAGAACACGTGAAAACTCCTTGCACAAGTGTAGCCTTCTTCCTAATATGCTATTTCTTTTTAATGTGTAATGACCCATAGTGCTGTTGTATGGCCTAACACGGCTCATCTAGTTCCCAGTGCAGTAGGATGAATTGCACAGGATCCAATGATTAGTACTACAAAGCTTTCTCTTTTCTTTCTCTCTTTTGGTTCAAATATATGAACACCATCATCAGGACCACCAGCAGAACTTCTACTACAAGTGCCTTGTCTTCCTCATCAAACCACATTCTGCATACTTTTTATCTTCCACCTTAAGTGGCTTTTATCTGTGCTTGGAGTCGAGGATGGACGTTTTGAGGGCCGAAGTGGTCTCTAAGTTCCTTCTGCCCTTGAAGTGTCTCAGAGATCACTTCTGTCCTTGAAGAATGGGTTGGAAGAAACATTGAACCCTAACAGGCTGTGAGGCCCAGCCAAAATCAAGTTTTGGACCTGGTAATTGCTGCGGACCACTATTTGGCCAACCCTATCTAAAATAAATGAGCTATGAACTGCAGCCAAGGGATCTTCTACTGACTTTGGCAATTACGTTGAGTCATTTAATCTAAGAATGTTTGACAAACTCTCTCTTTCTCTCTCTGCTTTTTAAACATTTCAAACTACAAGACTTTGCCAAGCATTATGTCAACAGTCATGTAATACAGTTTTATCATTTACTTTTTGAGGTGGGAAAAATCTCCATACCTTTTTCTAAAGCCAGCCTCTATTATGGAATAACTTTCTGAAGAGACAGAATTAAACAATAGTCACTTTAAACAAATATTGTAGTTATGCTTACTGTGGAATGTAACACTGAACATCTTTCCAAGCACATACATATTTTTTTCAGCAATTGCTTAAACTAGGGCTGTGCACGCCCGAAATTATTGTATCATATTGTTATTGGAAATCACTTTTTTAAAAAAATTCAGATCCGATTATATCGGAGGTTAATCATATCGAATCATATCAGACTTCTGATAATTATCGGAAATCCGATATTTATTTCAATTCCCTATTTTGCCCTATAGAGTTGCTTTTTGAGACAGAAAGGCCTATAACTTCTGTATTTTCAAAGTTAGAGACTTGAAACTTGGTCACAGTGCTTATGGGGTATGCTTACAGATGTGTACAAAATTTCAGAACAGTTCCTCCAATTGTGTATTTTATATGAATTTTTGAAAGATCGTGCAACTTCTGACAGCTCAGAATGACAGCTCGCCATGTGCATTCAGAGATCTGTCAAAAAAAAGTGCTTGATCTTTCAAACATTCATATAAAATATATGGCTGGAGGGATTGTTCTGAAATTTCATACATATACTTAGGAATATCCCATAAGCACTGTGACCAAGTTTCAAGTCTCTAAATTTGAAAATACATGTTATATAAAAAAGTATTAGACAATAGATACATATGCTTTCCTTAAATAACTTAAATGGGTGTAACTTTTTTTATTTTAAAAGATAGAGACATGAAACTTGTTGGACTTTGCAGATGGGATGTTGCTAGTCCTGGCTCCCCAAGTTGCATGTCTCTATCATTAAAAATAAAAAAGTTATAAGGGGTCTCCGAAAAGCCCCCCTTGTAACTTTGTTATTTTAAAAGTCTGAAACTTGAAAATTTTCCCCCAGTGCAGCTTGTCTATTGCTAGTCATTTGTGAAAAAATTCAGAGCAATTGTTCAAACCCTCAATTTTATATGAATTTTTGAAAGATAGTTCTAGTTGACAGCTGGTGGACTGGGCCTCCAAATTGCTTTCAAACTACCACAATCGTTACAAAATTCATATAAATTACAGGGTTGGAGGGATTGATCTGAAATTTGGCACATATGTGTAGCAACATGTAGCCTTTATCGGATTGATATCAGACATTGGAAAGATACGCTACATGTCCCTAGCTTAAACCTGCTGTGGCTGAGGAAACCCCATTCTGCTTCAGTGCCTGGAAACCATGTTCAGGAAGTCATGATTCTAAGCTGAGGGTTTGATCCATTCTGAAAAGTCTCCATCTTTGTGCATGTTCACATTTCTCTCTAACATAAATAATTTTGCAACAATTGTGTATTCTTATGTTATCTAATACAAAACATAAACATATAGGAAAAGCCCTGTCTAAAGGAATATTGCTCATTAAGATTATTATTATTATTATTATTATTATTATTATTATTATTATTATTTACACTTATATACTGCCCCATCTGGGCGGTTTACAAAAATTAAAAAGATTGAGCATTAAAAAGACAAGATGAAGTGTAGAACTAGCCATTTCCACAAACGAATCTTGAGATTGAGGGCAAATGACCAGAAATTGTTCTCCTTCTTTCATAATACTAGAAGTGGGTGCCATCTCATAAAGCTGATTGTTGGGAAATTCAAGACAGATGAAAGGAAGTCTTTCTTCACATAGTATTTAGTTAAAACTATTAAATTATCCACCACAAGATATAGTGATGGCTACCAATATGGAAGGCTTTAAAAGGGGATTTGAGAAATTCATGGAGGATAAGCTACTAATCATGTTGGTTATAGTCTACTTCTAGTATACGAGGCAGTATGCCTCTGTGTACCACCAACTGCTATAGAACTAGTGTTATATGAGAAAATTCTTTCAGTTTATGTCTGATCAGGATCTACCATGTTCATCTGGACTGAACACGAACACGGAAGCAATCTATAGTTGAAGTCCATATATTCTCAAGCTTGCAATGTGTTTGGTGGACCACCAAAAATGCATTCAACAGCATGTGTACATTTGAAAAATGTGCATGAAAAAGTGTATTTTTGGAAAATACGCACAAATACGCTTAAATCAATGGGAGAAGAAATGTGTATATTTCAAGATGGATGCAACTGATGCATACATTTGGAAAAAATATGCATGGAAATTTTCATGTGAAAATAATAAAAACAAAGTTTGCAATCTGGTATGAACTCAATTTGAGATGGAATTCAAAGAATTTCAGCAAGCTGGAGTTTGGCTGATTCGCACATCCATTCTGGGAGGGTGCTGTTCCACTCATGTCCTACTTTTGGGTTTCCCATAGGCAGTGGTTGGCCACTGTGTGAATGGAATACTGGACTAGATGGACCTGTGGTCTGATCCAGCATGGATCTTGTTAGAATCTCATGTCCATTTTGCTTCTAGTACTCAATTACTCCTCATTTCTCAAATTTTGTTGCTACCTACCTTCCACCTATGGGCTAGTACAAAAGTATTAGAATCATGCTTGGCAGTATTGACTTGTACCTGGTCCTCCAATATGAACTTTGCTGGTGCAGTCCTCATGGTAATCAAATGATTGGATGTTATTCAAAAACAATATGTATGTTGGCCGAAGGGATGGAAGGGCATATCGAGCAAGCCAAGCAAAACAAGAATTGATAACGTTTGCACAAGTGGCAGACCTACAAGTACATTTCAAGAAATCAGTTATTATGTTTTTTAATATACCTCCCCAGCAGCAATTAAATGTGTGCAGGACCCTCCAGGTTCCAATGTGTCATACTTCATTCAAATATTTACAGATACAAATACCACGTCATATGGCCAAACTATTTAATTTAAATTACAAACCACTAATCAAGGAGATGAAACAAAATATGAGGTCATGGTCAAAACTAAAATTATCAATATTAGGAAGAATAGCAGCAATTCAGATGAAAGTGATTCCAAGTCCTCCACATTCTCATCCAGCCTCAAATGTTAAGAAAGTGGCAAAAGCAAATAAATGGATTTATTTTTCAGGGCAAAACACATTGATTAGCAATGAAGTATTATTATTAAAAAAAACTGCCAGTGGAGGTTGGGGACTCCCTTTTTTATCAATATATTACAAAGCATTTCAATTAGGACAATTGGGATTCATAATAATGAGAAATGAAAAGAATTGGATTGGATTGGAGCAGGAAACATTGGGGAGGGGCCCCACGTGGGCTGAACCTCACAGAATATTAAAGACAGGAGATATCCGTCAAATTAAAAACCCAAATACATTAACAACTTTTACTATTTTGAAACGGCAGAAGACTAAATTAGCACCAGTGTGCTCTCCATTGACTCCATTACAAACATATTCCAAACCACTAGATAAAGGGTTGACAAGAAAAATACCACAGTGGGCAGATTATGGCCTGTTTCGTTTAAGAGATTTTGTATATACATAACACTCCTTATATGATAGATCAGCTGAAAATTAAGGTACAACAATGGAACTTAAATTGGATACAAGGAATACAATTAATGCACATATTGCAGGGCCCAACCACCAAATTACATGCTACTAGGCCACTAATGGCAACTGAACAAATTATTCTCTCAACTGGGTTTACAGGAAAGGGAATTGCATCTTATCTGTATAGGACCTTAGTTGAAGTACAAACAGGTTCTCTACAGGGACTGAAAATGGTATGGGAGACAGACTTTGGCTTTAATATACCGGATAGCCAATGGAATCAGCTTTGGGTACAAAAACACTTCAAATCAATTTCAGCAGGCATTAAGGAAACATCTTTGAAGACGCTGCATTGATGGTACAGGACTCCAGTGCAAATGGCTCACATCACCTCAGATGGGAAGTCTGCTTGCTGGAGGGGATGCTCCACCAGAGCTACATATTATCACCTCTGGTGGGAATGCCCGTGGGTTCAACAGTTCTAGCATATGGTACATCAGGAATTATTGCAGATAACAAAGGAATGTATTCGGTTTACCCCAGAACTATTCTTATTGTCTCTGTACTATAATAAAAATGAATCTATTGCAGCCAAACAATTAATAACTCTCTCAGTAGCAGCTGCAAGACAAACAATAGTACAACAATGGAAAAACCTGGATCATCTTGATAAAGAGGCATGGTATAGAAACATATGGTCTACTGTAAACTGTGAAAAAAATAACGCATAAGTTACAAGTACTACAAGGCAAAGATGATCCACTAATATTTAATGCTATATGGGGGAAATTTATTTTACATGCAATAGATTCGGAGTCACTGACATATATGTCAAATATAGCTAAGGAGATATGGACTGTATAAATGGTATGAAATTTCCGATACAGAATATAGTTTTAGTAAAGTTCTAATATCAAGAATTTAAAAAAGTAATAAGCTTCACTCCACTGGATGTCTTTTTTTTGTTATTTATTTATTTATTTTGGGGGGGAGGGAAGGGGGTATGCCATATCATAATACATTATATTACATAATGTTTATGGTTACAAAATATATGAAAATCTTTAATAAAAACATTTTTTTAAAAAAGAACAAAGGGGCTCAGGAGGAGGAACAGCAGGTGAGAAACTGCCATGGTGCTTGATCCTCTGTCCAGTCATGCTAAGGTAGGGATGGAGCTGGGAGGAAATGTGTTTGCACTTTTGAACCTATACATGAATCGAAATTCAATTCTCCTCCAAAATGTTAACTTCTCTGAATTTTGCAGTGGTGTTCCTGTGATGTTCTACTGTTTGTGGTTGCAAATATATTGCAAAGTTTATTTTTTGTGAAATGCATTTGTTTATATCTCTAAAAAGGGTTAAGAACAATAACAGATAAAGTAAATTACTAGGCCGAAATGTACTTACTGTTTGTGGTTATAGGTCTTGGTAAGTATAGAATGATTGGCTGGTTGCGGGGGAGTGCCTGGATTGGCTGGCTGTGTGCCCAAATGGAAGGTGAGTGTTGGTTGTCTAGAAGAGCTAGAGAGCAAGTGGAGTGTATATATTAGGGATGCACATGGCCAAAATTATTGTATCGTATTGTCATAGGAAATTCCGATATAAATTTTTTTTGGATCCGATCATATCGGGGGATACCCGGATTTTATTGGATCCGAATCTGATAAATATCAGAAGTTCTTATCTGATTATGGTGTTTTTCCCCATTGTTTTGCATTGGGGGAAAGAAAGCTTTTCCCTAATGCAAGTCTATGGGGGAAAAAAACTGGGCTGGCACTCCCTCCCTCCCCCCACTCGTGCTCCATACCCACTGCCACCAAGCCTCTGTCGTCGCCCCTGCCCCCGCCACCCCATACTACTGCTAAACATGCTTTGTGGCCTGTTCGTTAATACAGAGAGCCACCAAGTGATGACGTCATCACTCGGCACCTCTCTGTACTAACGAACAGGCCGCAAAGCAGGTTTAGCAGTACTACAGACTGGCGGTGGTGGGGAAGGCCACAGGTAAGGAGCATGAGTGGGGGGTAAGGGAGGGAGGGGTCCCCAGTGGTCTCCAGGGGTCTCCACTTACCTGCGGCCTTCCCCACCATCACCACCAGTCTGTAATACTGCTAAACAGGCTTTGGGCCTGTTTGTCAGTACAGAGAGGCACCGAGTGATGACATCATCACTCAGGGCCTCTCTGTACTGACAAACAGGCTGCAAAGCCTGTTTAGCAGTACTATGGACTGGCAGCGGTGGGGAAAAGGCCACAGGTAAGGAGTGCAAGTGGGGGGAAGGGAGGGAGGGTTCCCCAGGAATCCCCAGGGGTCCCCACTTACCTGCAGCCTTCCCAGCTGCTGTCCGCTGCCCTCCGCTGCTTCCAGAGTACTGAGAACTAGGCTTTGCAGCCTAGTTCTCAGTAGAGCGACGACGCTCCAGATGATGTCATCACCCGGCACGTCATTGCTCTACTGAGAACTAGGCTGCAAAACCTAGTTTTCAGTAGTCTGGAAGCAATGGAGGGCAGCGGACGGCAGTGGGGAAGGTCGCAGGTAAGGAGCACAAGTGTGTGGGGGGAGGGCTGGCCCTAAACTTGCGGTCCAAGAATACGAAATGTCCGATAGTTATCGGACATATGGATTTTGGATCCGATCAGATAGGGCCTCCTTAGAAATGTATCATTATCGTTAATTGGATGTCCGATAACGGCCTTATCGGATCATTATCGGACATCGGAACGAGACAATACACATCCCTAGTATACATGTGTCTGACAGAGAGAGCTGACAGGGTTGATTGGGGGAGATTTGAGAGAATTGAGAGAGAGAGAGAGTCTGAAGCAGGATTATTAGATGAGAAGAGTGTTTGATTGAGAGATTGAGATAAGATTTTAGAGCATAGATTAAATAAGGAACAGTTTGTTAAAGTATAAGAGTTCTGACTGAAACCAATAAGCATTGAAACCTTGTAACCGCTACGCAATTGAACTGAAGTAACCATTAAGCTTGTTGACATGCAATTTCTTATGAATAAATTTTTGTTAATTCTATCTACTGGTGTGGTCTGTAGGTGTACCTGAGAAGGTACTTGTGGCAGTGGAACAAATAAGTTATCTGGAGGCCAGGTTGCCGGGCTGTGGTGCTGAGGGGCTTAATAGTAAAGGCGAGATGGGCAGCAGCAGTAAGTGGTTGAGGATAACCTCACAGTTCCCAATTAAAAATGCATACAAAAATTGTGTATGCCAGGGGAAAGTGCTCATAAAATGTTGAAAATAGCATTCAAAATGCGTTACGTTAGGCAAAACTGCAGACAAAAAAAAGTGCATAAGGAGAAGTGTGCAAAAAATTACACACATTCATTCAAATACAGTTAGAACTTTTCATTCAAACTGCATTTTGTTAAAAAAAAATACCAAGCTGATGTGGAAATGGAACAAACCAAATGTAAGATTAGAAAAGTGAGAAGCAGAGAGAAACTGAAACTGGCAGATTTGCCCATTCTTATAGCAAAGCATTTGGAAATATCGAAGTCCCTGCATGTGAAAAGCAAGCTTCAAGGCAGAAGTTTAACGTAGAAGCCGTCTCTCTGACATGCTAGCATTTCATAGTCAAGGACAAGTGGGTATGGGGAAGTTTTCAACCGGCATCCACAGTCGCAGCCAGGGGATTATAGTAAATGCTCAAAGTGTTTAGGCTTGTGTGACACTCTCCTGAGAAGTTTCATGAGTTTTATTAAAACTTTTCAGCTTCCCGGCAAATTCTAAGGATATTTCAGAAACCTCCCAGTGGAATTCTTTAGCAATCAAAAGATGAGCAGAACCTGCTTGAGAATTTTTACTATTCTTATTGACAGGACTGCATCAAATCTCTCATTTTTACCAGCCCAGAATCTTTTGAAATACCCCCCCCCGCCACCAGAAAGAAATTTGAATTTTGAAAGTACTCACCTTAAAAAACAACAACCTGTTCACTGCCTTGTTTCCTCTGTCTGCTGCTGCTTCAGCCCTGTATTTTCTCTAGCTATTTTCTTTTTCTTTCCTGTATGAATCACGTGGTCAATCTCAACGAATTGGGGACTGAAATTTCTTGGGTGTTCTGCCTGAGTAAGACCCCCCCTCAAATCCACTACAAATTTCACATTAGGTGGAGACTTTAGCTGTGAAGGCGGGGGAGGGGGGAAAGCAGAGGTGGGCACACTTTTTCCGGGCCCAGAGAGTCAGGGTGGGGCTGCTGGCCCTGACTGGAATGCCATTGCAATGAAGAAAAAGCAGATGCTAAATAAATTGTAGATCATGCTTGAGGATATTTATAGATAACTGTTGTTCTATATTTCTCTAGCTACTGTCTGGATCTTGTGAGATTTACCAAAATCACCTAGAAGCAGAGTTAAGAGTAGAAACAGCAGCTTTCTGAACAATGAGTTGCTACTGTAGGCCCTTCTCTAGAGAAGAGGGAATCTCTTGTGCAATTTAACTATGGACCAAAGCCAACATTCCTTTTAAAGATATAGCAAGCAGCTATGTCTTTCGTTTTGTTCTACTCTGGTGTAAATGCAGGGACCCCAATGTGGATTAGGACCCTGATTGGAAGTGGGGGGGAGCCCGTCGTTTATATTGCAAACATAAACCTCCATTAAACAAAAAGTGTTGGTATTTGATGTGGGTGGGGGGAACCAAAGCAGATTGGGACCACAGTGGGGTGGGTGGGAGGAGTTAAAGCCTTCTACCCCGCCCCCCATCCTAGGGGTGAACCAAGCCAGATAGGGACCCCCATGGCAAGGGGGCAAGCTGGATTGGGACCACAGCTGGGGTGGGAGAGTTTAAAGCCTTCTTCCCCCACGATCTGCCGTTTATCTAGCCATCTTAATTAATTAATTAAATGGTTAATTAATTAATTAATACCCTGCTTTTTAAGGTCTCTGCTTAGAAGACAGCTCACAAAATTCAAAAGCAAAATCACAGCAAAACACAATAACACAAAACAACACAGCTGACAAGTCTAATCTATTTTCTTTCTCTCTCCATGTTATTCCACCCCACCCCCTTTGCCTCAGTAATAATAGTGCTTTCCTCAGCACTGTGGAGGATTAGCTATTCAAATGCTGAAGTTGGATCCTTAATGCGTTGACTGCAAGCATTCTGTCATGTTTGCTTTCTACTTTATTAAACATTCCAACTTGAGACTATTAATTCCCCAAATTTAATTAACAAAAAAAGAAATCTGTTTTGCCATGTAAAATGCCAAGTTCCATTCCAAAGGATCTGGTGTTGTAGATATAGCGACGGCAACGGAACAAACATGGTTCATTCGTATGTGCGACAGAATGTTTTAGAAATGTCATAGTAACCTTTGAAGATGACAGTCGCAGCAAAAGGAGCTTGTTTTCTGATCCTTAATTATGTGACAAGAAAACCTTGAAAGAGCATATTTCCTTTCCTGAAGTCTCTTTTGGGCCTTGCACTTAAGGACAATTGACGTGACCAATTATTGTGCTGGTAATTTCATCACATTGAGACTTTTGTCCTCTTGGAGGTTAGGGATGGGTAAAAAAAAAAAAAAACCAGTTCCTGTTTTGATAAGAATTGTCCAAAGTTCGCAAAGTTCTCCATATTGAGGAGAGAAAGATCTTGAGATTTAAAAAATTGGAGGCAGGTGAAAGAGAAACTGACCAATTTGCCCGCCTCTACCCATTCCCAAAGTCTGACTTTGGACATGTCACAGAAGTGACAAGAGAGAAAACAAGGATAGACCCTAAGATCTAGACAAGTTGGAAGGGAAAGGGAAGTTACTCCTCCTTCCTCCATCATTGCTACTGTTGGGGAATATCTAATTCAAGAGTATCACATGGAATTCTACTATGCAATAACGACAGACCATAACAACCACAAAAATACTCCACACAATATTGACACATGAAGAGTCTGTGATCAGTGAGTTCAGCTCCATAATTCCAGCAGGCTGCTTACTCTCACTCGCCCATATTTCAGACCCACTGGTCTCCTCCCATTATGGGAGGGCTGAGTAACTTATGACCATCCAGATGTTGTTCGACTGCTGCAACTCCTAGCATCCCTAATCAGCACAGCCCGTGGTGAAGGATGATGGGAATTGCAGTCCAACAACATCTGGATGGTCACAAGTTGCCCATCTCTGTATTACAGCTTATTCCTTATCTGCTCCTTCTGTCCTTTCCTTTGCTTCCCACATTAAGACTACTCTCCTATTATCATGAAACGTTAATGAGGTTTTCCTGGCTATGACCTCAAGTTCTTTGAGGGATGGATTATCTTGCACAATGGCACCTCCCACCTTTCCATTGCATAGCACATAGATAGTAGGAAGACCAGGCTGTTAGAATTTCTCGTCCAAATACAGTTTCAAAATGAAACATATTTTGTTTCATTTTCAAATAGCTTTATATAAAAGGCAATTTGGTCTCCATAATTGAATCCCTTTAAGTCTCACAGGATTCACTTCATTCATTAGGATGACAGAAAATGCACAGGGAAGCTGCTCAGAAATCTCTTCAGTCCTTCAGCTAAGAAAGACTCTGGCTTTTATCACAGGTCAGACTTATACAAATAAGTTCTATCTCATGACACATGGTCAGTCAGCAGTGAACTGCAGCTTTGCATGCCACTCCCAACCCATTTGAAACTATGAAGTCTATTCAGTTACAAGCACTTTAATGTGGATGATATGGCAGACATTTGACACTGGGTGAGCATATCTTATTCACGTAGATTGATAGAATAGTAGATTTAGGTACTTAAGATGATAGTCCACATAAGACAGAAAGTACCATGTTGGTCTCTGGTGTTCTTCACCTCAGGCATGGTGTCCTTCTCTAGTAATGAAGAATGCACAAATTAGTGCTTTTGGCTAGAGGTGTTTATTTTCACCTCTCTCTATATTTTCATTATATCAGTATATGTTTGGTTTTACCTGTGAAAGTTGCCAATACAATACTACAGACACAGGCCCTGGCTATATGATTTGTTGGCACAGTGCCAAATATAGAAGAACCATCCACAGCTATAAAACAGAAAGTTTCTATGCTGATGGTGATTTCACACACAAATTTACCATCCACACATCCCTTTCACATACACACATACACACCACTTACATATAAATAACTAGACCATCTCACAACCTCTTTTTTCCATGCAGTGTTTGTGTTGACACTTTTAACTCCCTAATTGTCAGAGCATTCTATGACATCACAGTAGCTCATCCAGTAGCTGAGCTGAGCTGTGTGTGTGTGTGCTCAGTGCTCATTTCTCTGATCGCCAGACTTCTCAGACATCACAGTTGCTCAGGTTTGTTGTAGGTTTCCAAGGCTGCATCTTGAATTTATCACTTCTTGTGTGTGCCCTGCTTTCAAATTCCTGGCCTCTGTGCTTTAGTTTAACATTTCATTCTTCTCTTTACATAGGCTGACCATATGAAAAGGAGGACAGGGCTCCTGTATCTTTAACAGTTTCATAGAAAAGGGAATTTCAGCAGGTGTCATTTGTATATATGCAGAACCTGGTGAAATTCCCTCTTCATCACAAAGTTAAAGCTGCAGAAGCCCTCCCCTCTTTTGTACATGGTGAAGAGACAGGGCTCCTGCAGCTTTAACTGTTGTGATGAAGAGGGAATTTCACCAGGTTATATATGCATACAAACAACACCTGCTGAAATTCCCTGTCCTTTGCAACTGTTAAAGATACAGGAGCCCTGTCCTCCTTTTCATATGGCCACCCTACTTTACAGCCACAGCAGATGCCCTAACAAACATGGAATCAAAACTCTGTGGGGATGGGGATGGGATGCTCGCTTTCGAGCCAGTTGCAAAGAGCTGTGTTCCCCCATCTGTTTTTATTATGTTTTTGTTTTTAATCTGCCCACCATCACTTTTTCACTGAGCTGCTCTGTTGAACCCAAGAGATACTGCCGAGTTTCATCCCTGACTTCCCAGGAAAAATCGAAGCTCCACCAAGGCCTTTCAGGAATCACTGAGCTCCCCTCTAATTCCACACAGGAAAGACATAGGGCACAGTTGGGGGGGCGCTATGTGGGCAGATGGGCAGCTTAATGGAAAGAGAAGCTCAAGTATTAGTAAAGATAAAAGATGGGATCTTCGAGAGGATGGCTGATGGAAGGAATAGAGGAAGCAGTAAATGGAGAAGAGGTGGACTTGAGGAAAAGAAGAGCAGATGAGAAATGGAATTGCAGAATGGTGGGGCTTGGGCTGGGGTGCAGAACCTCAGGACCAGAGGTCAACTCTGGCCCTCCTAGGATCCCTAGACCCAACCATTTCCATAACCACTGATCATTTGCAGGGTTTTCAGCTTTTGCATGGTCATATCCACATTCTAAATGCTTGACATGCCTCTCCTATGGCTCCGTTCCTAGCAGTAAGAACATTTAGCTAAAATATACACGTAGTTTTGGTCCCGCTCCTTTTGCCTTTTGCCTCGCCCCTTTTGACTTCAAGCCTGCCCACCACTGGAACGTGGCCCCTGTGAGCTTCCACGAGCCAAAATTTGGGCCTTCAGACCTTCACATCAAACCTAAGACAGCAGGAGTGAGAACAGATGGAAAGAGAGTGGAGTGGACAGATGGTGAAGCTTAAAGGGTTGGAAGGCCTGTTCAGATGACATGCTAACCCACTGTGGATTGCTCAAAAATGCGATCCACAGTGGGTTAGCGTGATGTGTGGTAGGAGAGTACCCATGCCTGCTAACACCCCCCCCACACACACACACACACACAGTATGGTTAGTGGGCTTCTACAGTGATTCCCTTGTCATCTGGTGGGAACTTAGTGGGTTTTTGTTAGTTGTTTCAGTGGGAAACAAAAAAATGGCGGTGACCATAGAGTCTGTCGGCAAGAGTGACCTTCATTTCCAGTGCTGCTCTTGCTGCCATGGACTTTCTCCATGGTCAGCAGCTATTTTGTTTTCATTTTCCTCAACACAGCAGCTTCCCATGGAAGATGGTAGGATGCACAAACAGCTGGAAGGTAAATGATCTAAATATGGAGGGGGTAGCGGAACCACAGGGCACTGTGTGGTTCTGTAATTGTGTGGCAGGCCCACTTGTTGTGGCTCTGTTACCCCTCCCCTCCCCATAGTTCCCCTATTCACTCACCCTCCATGCACATCTGAGCAGGCCCCAGGTATTTGAACCAAGTCTTTGACTGGGTATTTAGCATAAATAAACTTCTTTGCACTAGCTTGGTCTGGCAGCTTTTCTTCATTTAAATTTGTTGAGTATATAAATCTTGAGTATGACTTGTGTATCTCCCTAGCCACTGTGGGATATGCTTAGAGCTTAAATGCTGAAAGCAATTTAATGAAGTAAATATCTACCCAACCCAGAAATTAAAATCAGAAGGATTCAGTCCAGCCCCTCTGCTCTAGTACTAGAAAGTGCAGTTTGCAGCTAGCGTCTGAACATTATAAAATAAATAAGCACCAGTTCAAAATGCAACTGGACTTCAAAACAATTACACACCCACCCATCCACAGTACGAGTTCCATCCACCAGAGAGTAAACTCAAATGTCTCTTTTTGTGTCATGCAGTTCCATTTATGGGATGAACTGAAAGGGGGGAAAACCCTACATTAAGCGTTAAAGTGACAATGGAAGGTCATATTGCATTTCTGACAGATGGCTTCTTCTATCGTATTTCTCCCATGTTAGTGATGGGTGAACCTCAAACACTTCAGAGGTGCGGTTTGGATAAGGACTCCAAAGTGTGGCTGATTAAATTTGAAGCTTATCTAAACCCTTTTATGGTCTAATCCTGCAGCTTTCCCCATACTTTTATCTCTGATTGAAGGTGCCAGAGAAAGTAAAGTACTAGGTTTGGTAAGAAGCCTAGGAATCTTATGAAATCTAATGTTCCAGTAACTTCTGGAGAGAGAGAGAGAGAGAGAGAGAGAGAGAGAGAGAGAGAGAGAGAGAGAGTTGGGTTGCAGATGCCATCAGCTGAATCCCTTTTTCATTCTCCGTTTATAAATCTTATGATTCCAGCCTCACTCTCAATCCAAAAGCCAGAGGTGGGGGCAATGAATGCAAAATACAAATGCAAATTGTAACCAGGCTTTGAATGAAAAATTGCAGCTAGTTTCTATTTTGTCTGCGATGCGTTCATCTCTCTCCTCCTCCCAAGGAAATCTGGATCTAACCATTGGCTTCACAGCAAAGGAAGGAATGGCAGTTTGACTTATTAGAAATATCTCGAGAAGGCCAAAGCAGGAAACTGCCTTTCAGTGTGTTTCTATAGCCTTAGAACTGCTCTATACAAGGGAGGAAGGGGGTTATCCTGCTTGTGTAGGCTTTGGATTATGAAATGTTTTCTTTTCAAATTGAAGAAAAAGTATTTATATATTGTTTCCCAGCCTTTACTCCGCACAAAATGATTTCTAAAAGCTATGTAATAGGAACACTTTTAAAGAATAACTAGAGATGTGAAATAATGAGGGCATAGGGAATCCTCCCTGTATTTTCTTAAAAAATAATCTTTGTAAATTCCCAGCATAGTTAGTTCTTTCATTCTTTGTTAAAATGATTGTTCTAAAGTATATTGTAGCGATAGACATTTATGCTTAGTTTTCCAACTTGAGAGTAGAGTCACCATAGTGCATTCTGGACTGTTAATAAGGTTTTACGAATGTGCCCCACATCCACCCCATGAGCGCTCGCTGCCCCGCTTGTGCATTCTGCCCCAACGGGTCAGGCCATGCGAGCCTCTGCCAACTGCTCGCAAGGCTCGCGAGCCTCAGTGAGCCCTCGACAACTGCCTGCCGTTTTCTGTCCTCCATGCCAATGGTGCCAGTAACATGGGGAGGGTGGAATGCACACTTCCCAGATGCTCCTGAAAGTGCGCTTCCCTACCCCACTCCAGTTGGGGCTTAAAGGCCCTCTTAACGCAAGGTAGCCTTGTGCTAACAGGGCCTTTAAGGCCCCAATTGGAACAGAGCAGGGGAAAACATGCTTTTTGGAGCCTCTGGAAAGTCGCAATTCCCCTCTCTATGCTAATGGAAGCAGCCATTAGTGTGCTCAGGGGAACTGCACACTTTCTAGAGGCTCTGGAAAGTGTGCTTTCTCAGGACGGACTCATGGCCAAGCACTTGTGGGGGCTCGCGAGCACTCAGGTTCGGGTCTGCCCCCGTGCCAGGTGCATCCAGTTGGGTCCATGAGGGCTGGACGTGAGGGGGTCTACTACCCTCACAGACCCAACTGGATGCTCACAGCATCCCTATCAGTAAATGTGCATTCTTATAGATTGAGTTTTGTTGTATAGGTTTCTGTGTTTCTGATGCTGTGGTACTCATTTAATGTAGGCTGACCAGATAAAATCCAGGTCAGGGCTCACGTAACTTTAACAGTTGTAGAGAAAAGGGAATTACAGCCAGTGTCATTTGTATGCAATTAGTTCCTGGTGAAATTCCCTCTTCGTCACAACAGTTAAAGGTGCAGGCACTATACTAGAGTGACCATATACAAAAGAAGGCAGGGCCCCTGCAACTTTAACTGTTGTGATGAAGAGGGAATTTCACCAGGAACTAATTGCATACAAATGGCACTGGCTGAAATTCCCTTTTCTCTACAACTGTTAAAGTTACATGAGCCCTGACTTTCTTTTCATATGGTCAGCCTATCTTTGAATCTTCACCCCGTAACCCCATATATTCGGGAAAAGAAAAGTAGCCATTCTAATTATTTGGTTTAAGAGAATAGCAAAACTTTGTCATTCTGGAGAAGCCAATAAACATGGGCACTGAAGGACAAAACAACTGGCTGGCAAATAGATTTGTTAACTTTAACAAAACACAATGAAATGACACTGGCTGAAAGTCCCTTTTCTCTACAACTGTTAAAGTTACATGAGCCCTGTCCTCCTTTTCATACGCTCAGCCTATTTAAACTAAAACATGCTGGTTTTGCCCTGCCCCTTTTGTCTGTGGCTGCACTGGGATGTGGCCTGCAATAGGCTGACCAGATAAAATCCAGGTCAGGGCTCATGTAACTTTAACAGTAGTAGACAAAAGGGAATTTCAGCCAGTGTCATTTGTATGCAATTAGTTCCTGGTGAAATTCTCTCTTCATCACAACAGTTAAAGGTGCAGGCACTATCCTACAGTGACCATATACAAAAGAAGGCAGGGCCCCTGCAACTTTAACAGTTGTGATGAAGAGGGAATTTTACCAGGGACTAATTGCATACAAATGACACTGGCTGAAATTCCCTTTTCTCTACAACTGTTAAAGTTACATGAGCCCTGACCTGGATTTTATCTGGTCACCCTAGCCTGCAAGAGCTTCTCTGAAACTGGATTCGGCCCTTGAGATTCAACTGCCTGCTGCTATACATAAAGCATTCCTGACAAATTCTACCCTTTGTCTAAGGTGAGCTCTCAGGACCCCCTGAATTTCACTGCCACTACTATACCCTGCTTGGGAACAGTGTCATAAACACACACACACACACACACACACACACACACACACACACATCCTAGGGATTGGAGATCCAGAAATGCTTGTGCTAGACAAGATGAATTCCACTTTGAAGCTTGAGTGGCTTTGCGCCTGAGTTTTTTTGCAATCTGTTTTTCTTTTCATTTAAATGGGGAACGCATGCATTTTAAATGATAAAAGCTCCATACACATTTTTCAAAAGTGTTCACTCCCCCCATTGAATAATGCCTAAAAATGCATATGGGGGGGAAATTAAAATGCACATTTAAGACACACATACACACTTTTTGAACATGCAAGTTTGGGAATGCACGAGGTTTTTCTGGGAAAAATATACTCCCATTTGCATCCAGGTTTGCAAATGAAGCAGGTTTTAATGATTTGAACACCCCTAGGTTACCCTGAGTTGGGCAATCCCCATCCCATCCACACATAGGTGGTTTTAAGAGAGGATTAGAGAAAACCTAATTTGACTAAATTGAACCTCCATATTCAGAAGCACCATGCTGTGCCTTTGAATACCGGTTGTTGCGGAACAACTACAGAGGAGGGGAGCATAGCATCTATGTCCTTCCATGGTCTTCATGGAGGTAGCTGGTTAGTGGGTCTTTTGATCAGGGCCCTAATGTGGGGGGATGTGGAGGTTTTAACCATTCCCCCTGCCTCACTTTGAAAGGATCACATTTGACAATGAACATTACAGGTGTGGGTGGGTGTGGGTGAGATCTGGATTGGGATTACAATGGGACAAAAGGTTAAAGCCCCCCCATATCCCATGCTGGGGTCGTAATCCAGATTGGGGGCCCTGCACTTGTTTTAAAGTAGGTAGGAAAGAAAGACATAGTTTTAGGCTTCAAGGTCACATGTGGCTTGGCCCTCAGTGTACAGAACCAAAGATTTAGGTGCTTTACAACTAGTCTGAATCATGAAGGGGAAAGATAACAGCCTCTTGACCCTCTTTAAAATGGCACTCCCAGCACTATTACATGGTCCCCCTACAGTATTGCATCATTAACCTTTGAAATGAGAAGTACAGAGAAGTACAGAGCTGGTTTTGGGACTTCTGACTTGATCCACTTAACCTAGGCAATTCACCATTTGAAATGTTACTGGTGAAAGTGAGGTTGACAATACACCCTGTTGAGGTCAGTCTCGAAGAAACATTGACATTGCTGTAAGCCCCTTGGTTTGATCCAAATAACCCCCTCCCCCCCCCCACACACACACTATGGATGTATGAGAAATTCATTTCAGTTCATTTTTTTATCAGGATTTACCCTTTTCACACCTTTTGGACTGAACATGGACTCATACACAATCTACAGGTGAAGTCATTTTTGAGCTTGTAATATGATTTGCAGACTCCAAAAGTATTTTTTTTAAAAATGTATTCAACAGCATGTGTATATTTGAAAAATCTGCATGAAAATACGCACGGATTTTCATACACATAGGGGGGAAAACCCAAAGGTCACAATCTGATACTGACTTGAGTCAGAATGAGCTTCAAGATGAAATTCAGCAACCTCAAAGTTTGCTGGTTCACACATTCCTATGACACTCACCCACCAGTTACGGTAGCTTATTCAGCTTTAAACCAGCTTATCAGGTTTCTTGTAATTTCAGCCTTTCCATAGCTGTAAACAAGTCTGGTAAAGCTCCCAGATGTAATACCCTAAAGACACATTCCTCTGCAGATAGATCATCTCCTGTTAATAAACCCTTCTAGAGATCTCATCCTTTTTGTCAGAGGGGAAGGGGGGGTAGGGAGATACACTTTTCTGAGATGGTTGTTGCATATCAAGCATACAGGGCTTTTTGCCGAAGTGCTGTTAATGTCATATAAAATTAATTAATCCGTACAGCTCTGTAACTAATCGCAATGACTGTACAATGTCTTGAGCTTTTGAATACAGGAAGTGATTCAGTGGGTACAAGAAAAGTAACCAATTTGGAGAAATAATAGAGTGATTTTATATATATATATATATATATATATATATCAATCACAGCTACTTCTAATCTTCCTGCCTTCCATCTCTTGGCCTTTCACTCCTCCCCCTTCCAACAGGAAAGGTTTGATCATATGCTGAATTATCTGAACAGCCATCCGACATTCTAGCTCCAAGGATGCTAAATTGGGATTTCACCTGCAGAGTTAATATCAACTTTATGATTGAAGTTTGACACCCCAAAAAGAGAATGTTAATTTGCTCCACATGAATGGTTAGATTACTGAGAAAGATATTACATTCTGCAATGCCTTTAGCCTCTTGTTTAACAATATGCATTTCACAGCCGTAGCCACAGGGGGTTGGGGAGATGACAGCCTCGTTTCCTTCAAGGATATTGCCTGAATTTCAGCCTTTTTAAAGAAAAAAGTGAGCCTAGCCCTTTTGCCTTTGTGTAGGCAGCATGGAGCTGATGAGAAGGCAGGGCAATAACAGATATCCAAACCTCATGTGGTTTGGAAACGGCCACAACTTTCATTGATTAGAGCTTGGATGGATTTGGCAGGGCAGAGGGCTTGGAGTTAGGCTGAATCAACCGGCCTGCTGACTGATCTTAAGCTACTCTGCTTGCCAGGCACATGGTGAGGAGAGGCAGGACTCTTTGGACCATCACGTCATAAACCATTCACATCACATGAACCTTCCTGGACTCCTGGGTGTGGCCTGCTTGCCAGCTCCAGAGCTGGGCTGGGTCTTGAAACTACACCCCCAAGAATGCTTAAGGGGATCCCCCATGGGGAGCAAGGACCCAAATCCTGCTTCCCTTAATATGAATACAGCCCCAAATGTCCCCCATAGTTGTGACTTTAAAACAGTAATGGAATAACATGCATTAACAATATGCCAAACTGAGGTCCTTTCTTGGGATGTGTAGACCTAATCTAGCTATAGTGAAGGGAAAAACAACAACAACCCTGTGCTGTTGGCCCAGTTGTGCTCATAGGTAAAATCCCTTCCCAGATACCAGCCTATTCTAAGATTAGGTGGTGGACAACCTGGCTTCAACACTGATGCATCTGCCCCTCTGTTCTGCTCACTGGGACTCCATTTCTGCTCAGGAAGTAGCCCAGAGGGAGAAAATTCTCCCTCCAGTCTGCTCTGAGGCCCCAGCCCCCAAGGAATGAGCCAGCTTCATGATGGGCTCCTGGGGCGGGCCCAGGACAGCCAGCCGCCCACAGGCCATGCTGTCCTGGAGCTGGCAGCTATGGATCCCTGCACAGGCGCTAATCCACTGAATTGTTACATGAGAAGTGAATTGCTCCCAGGTTCCAGGAAAAAAAAAGGAAGTAAATGCTATCATCACCTTCTGTGTTCTTTGCAAAAGTTAACTTAGGGTCCAATGCAAAATGCAGCGGCCAGATTGATAACTGGAACCAGAAGGTTCGAACATATAAGACCTACTCTGGCCCGCCTGCATTGGCTGCCTGTAGGTTTCTGAGCCCGATTCAAGGTGCTGGTTTTAACCTATAAAGCCTTACACAGTTTGGGACCACAATACCTGATGGAACGCCTTTCCCGACATGAACCTACCTGAACACTACTTTCAACATCTAAGGCCCTCCTCCGAGTGCCTCCTCCGAGGGAAGCTCGGAGGTCGGCAACAAGAGAGAGGGCCTTCTCTGTGGTGGCTCCCCAATTGTGGAATGATCTCCCCGACGAGGCCCGCCTGGCGCCAACATTGTTATCTTTTCGGCGCCAGGTCAAGACTTTCCTCTTCTCTCAGGCATTTGGCAATATCTGAGGAGCCTGGGTTTGTTTTGTTTTGTTTTTGTAGCTTTTTAGAAGTGTTGTAGTGGTTTTTAATGTACAGATTGTGTGTATGTTGTATGTTTTTGCTGTTTTAATTTTTGTATATTGTTTTTAATTGTTTTTTAATCCTATGTAAACCGCCCAGAGAGCTTCGGCTATGGGGCGGTATACAAATGCAATAAATAAATAAATAAATCCTATGGCTTGTGCCCTCACTGCTCAGAAGGCTCTCCCCTCCCCTCCCCACCCACCAGAATGTCCCCCTTGACCCTCTTTCTGAGTTTGCATTCCCAGACTTAGAGAGTCAGACAGCTCAGTTCTTTCTCTGCCGGTTGCAAGGGGGCACGGATTCCTGGATCTGAGGTTAGAGTGCTGTCTCTGACCTCAGATCCAGGAATCTGAAATGTTCGATGACCCCTCAGATGCTTTCTAGGGGCCATAAGATTGCTCCCCCATTATTCAGCTTCTTGGTTCTGCAATTTGATCTTAAAGCCATGGGACCAATTGTCCTACAACCTTTCTAGTCAGACCAAATCACAAGAACATAGGGGAAACAACAAGGAGAAAGGGTCTATGCTGAACTTTACCAAGGCACTTGCTTCATAACCTGAGATACATCATAGGTTTTTTTAAAAATACCTAGATTGTAGCAGATGTATGTTATTTTCATGCTAAAATGAAACAATTTAAACTTGCAGGGACTTTAAAAGTTTCATCGATATGCTCATGACACCTGCCAAAGGCTCAAAAGATCCATATATATATATATATATATATATATATATATATACCACAGTACCACTATTAAAGCTTTCAAAGTGCCAAATTAAAATGTTCCTGTCCCTCACTGGTGACAAAGTAGGAGGGGGTTGTTGTTTTTGAACCCTCCTACTCACTGAGAAAGAAAAGGGCAAACTATAACCGCTTGATGAAGTCTGAGCAGTACTGCTGCAGTCTGGGCATTCACAGAAGCCACCACATGTCAAAGTCAAATGTTTTATATGTTATTCACATGAAAGTGGTGGCTTTACCGGGCTAAAGATGGGGGAAGGGGAAATGTCACTGATGCCAGTATATAAACTTGGCAGGTGTAAGGTCTATGAGATGCTTTTGCACAAGACTCTGCTAAAATTTTTGAAATGTTTTTTTTAAAAAAACCACAACACAGTAGGAAGAAGGCTCATTCTTTGAAAAAAGACTTCTGAACAGCAATGTTGGCCAAGTCATTTTAACCCAACGATGGGGAACTTGCGGCCCAGATGCGTTATCTGGCCCATGAACCGTTCCTCATGGGAACAACCCTTTCCCAAACCATTTTTTCTTGATCTGGTCTGCCCCCCGCCCCCCAAGAAGTGACTCCTCAAGGTACCAGCTCAGAAGCATTTGCCTTCCACTCGGTCTTTCTGACTGGGATAGGCAAGTAACAGGAAAATGTCACCGTTTGGGTGTGCATGATGGCGCATGTGTGAA
Organism: Anniella stebbinsi; assembly: GCA_029215795.1. Taxonomy (NCBI): domain Eukaryota; kingdom Metazoa; phylum Chordata; class Lepidosauria; order Squamata; family Anniellidae; genus Anniella; species Anniella stebbinsi. The sequence continues at coordinate 5,907,087 of JARDYH010000006.1, forward strand.
TGGGTGTGTGAATGAGTATGTGTTTGTCTGAACATACATGTGTGAGGGAATGGTATCGGGGGTCACATACCTGCCGTGCCCACTTTGCGCTATGGGCCTACTCACTTCTGGCATGTGACTCCCACATGCTTGGCTAGAGCCAATTCAGACCTCTGATTGAAAACAGGTTTCCCATCTGTCCTTTAACCTGTGTTTTGAAAAGTCTCAAAAATTCCACACAGCAACAGCTTGACATTTGGGGAACAAATGCCTCAGCAGAAAAAAAATAAAATAAAGTGTCATACCTCTCTTGGCATGCCTCCTCCTCCTCTGGTGGTGAGACAGTTGAGGGAAGCTGGAATTGCCTGAAGCAACTGTTGTAGGAAATCCACTCAAATCCACAATCCCACTGCTGTGTGATCTGGGGCCCACCACTTGCTAACATCGTTCCCTCCTTTAGCTAAAGGCTTTAAGGAACATTTCTATGTTTGCATTTTAGATTGGCTCTAGTCAAAATGCTCATCACTGATTATAACTCGGTAAAAGCATAATGACAACAACAATTCCAGCAAAGACAGGTCCCTGCAACATTGAAAAGGCATTATCCTAAAATAGAATATAGAAGTCAAGCGAGGACATGCATTTCCAGATCCTTCAGTCTGGCTGAAGTTAACACCTGAGTTAACTGAAGAGATGACAACTTTTTGACAAGCAGCTAATGTGGTCCAGATATAAGTGCCGCAGTCAACTGCCAGTTAGCAACCACTTGGAGACTCTCATGTGTGGTGGTTGCTAGAACAGAGGCAACTAAGCAGGGATGAGGGAGAATTTAATCCAGTTTGCATTTTGATACAAACTTCACAAATTTAGGGTGACCATATGGAAAGGAGGACAGGGCTTCATATATATATATATATATATATATATATATATATATATATATATAAATGGCACTTAAGTTAGTCTTGACTAATTCAACTCCCATTCATTTCAATATCTGAGGAGCCTGGGTTTGTTTTGTTTTGTTTTTGTCGTTTTTTGAAGTGTTGAAGTGGTTTTTAAATGTACAGATTGTGTGTATGTTGTATGTTTTTGCTGTTTTAATTTTTGTATATTGTTTTTAATTGTTTTTAATCCTATGTAAACCGCCCAGAGAGCTTCGGCTATGGGGCGGTATACAAATGTAATAAATATATAAATAAATATAAATAAATAAATATTATTCTAAAACCAAAATTTAAACCAGCATACCTGTTTAAATCAAAAGAAAACTGCATTTAAAGTCAGCAACAGTTTAGAACTAGCAGGAATAAAATATCAATTTGAAATCAAGCTTGAGTCAGTCATTAGGAATACCATTATATATATATATATATATATATATATATATATATATACCTTCATGAACAAAAGCACTTTCAATTCAGGAGAAAAGAGTACAAAGATGGAGCCTGCGGTATTTCTCAAGGAAATGAACGAGTGCCGATGTGTAGCCACGAAAACTGCGACAGCCCTGTGTCATGGCTAGAAAGGCCTATCTCACCTTGAAAGCCATGAATGTGGCAGAAACATACATTAAAAATGATGTGAGGGAGGAAAGCAGTAAAGCTAGATGCTCAGGACACCCAGAGATTTTTGCAATAAAGGTTCTTTTGCGGACAGCTTTATCTGCAAGAGAAGGTTGATTAATAAGACTGGTAAAAAGGGTTCCTTCTGCTATGCATGAGGGTGTAATTGCTATAATAATCACAAATTTATTGTTTCCACCTGCAGCTTCAGCTTGGTAGCTTTACAGCCATATACTTTCAAAGGCGTAGTGTGGAAACCATTTATATCATGATTATCTGCTATTAGTCCCCTATTTTATAGCTTTCTTATTGCACCGTCTATCTCTCTTTCATCAGATTCCCAGTATCCTTTGAACTGAGGCTTTAATCTTCTTAAAACACAATCTACCTCTTTCATTTGTATGATAACGGAGTAGAGTTACATTTGTCTTTCATTAAGTGCCATATTAAGTATCGTTGTTACCCAGCCAGGCTGTATGGCAGTGAGCTTCAAGGCATGACACTTATCCAGATGGGGTGCAAGAATTTCAGTACTGAAATTCACTTGAGAATCAGAATTTTCATTTGAAGGATGACCCTTAATTTTGGCTGCAATCCTAAATAGTTCGACTCTTTAAATCCCAACTGAGTCCAACTCAGGCCGCAATCCTATGTTCATTTCGTTGGGGATAAGTCAAGACTACTGCTTTTTATTATACTGAAGTGCAGATTAGGCCTTCTGTACTCCACTTTTCTAGTGTTATTGCCTGCTTTTTATTCTCTGTTATCCAAAATACCTCAACAGGTGTCATTGTGCGATGCTATGAGGTTTTAATGTCCAAGAGGGATATAGTGTCACCATGATTGGATTGGATTGATATTAGGGCTGTGCATTGACCCATGACCAACACCTGGGGAGCACACTGAACAGGCAGGCACACAGACCACCTGTTCATAATCTTCCACACTATGGTGAGATTTACTGTATTTCTATTTAAATAATACCAATTTCTAAATTTGCATCTATATCTATAAATTAGCATGTGCAGATTGTATGCAAACCACTGCCTTCTTTAATCCTCTCTTTTGATGATGCATTTTCTTTGGCAATTCATAAGTGACCACCTGTCTCTCATAAGTGTTTTATTCCTGGTTTTTCCAACAATGGTTTAACTAATGCCTCTTTTAAATCTGCTATTTATTTATTTATTGCATTTTTTTATACCGCCCAATAGCCGAAGCCCCCTTGGCGGTTCACAAAAATTAAGACCATAACAATTATTCAAAATATAAATCAAAAACAGTATAAAAGCATAGTATATAAAAACACAAGCAGGATAAAACAAAGCAACAATATAGATTTAAAATACAAATTTAAAACAGCAAAGTTAAAAATTAGACTAATAAGCTGTTAAAATACTGAGAAAATAAAAAGGTCTTCACCTGGCGTCTAAAAGAATATAGTGTAGGTGCCAGACCAACCTCTCTAGGGAGTTCATTCCACAGCCGGGGTGCCACAGCAGAGAAAGCCCCCCTCCTAATAGCCACCTACCTCACTTCCTTTGGCAGGGGCTCATGAAGAAGGACCCCTGAAGATGATCTTAGGGTCCGGGCAGATACATATGGGATGAGGTGTTCCTTCAGGTAACCTGGCCCCAAGCCATTTAGGGCTTTGAATGTTAATACCAGCATTTTGTATCAGGCCCGGACCTGGACCGGCAGCCAGTGAAGCTGGAAAAGGACCGGCGTAATATGGTCTCATTGGCCAGGCCTTGCTAACAGTCTGGCTGCCCTGTTTTGTACCAGCTGAAGTTTCCGTTTTCAAAAGCAGCCCCAAGGATAACGCATTGCAGTAATCCAGGCGAGAGGTTATCAGAGCGTGGATAACTGTAGCTAGGCTATCTCTGTCCAGATAAGGGCGCAGTTGGTATATCAGCGTAAGCTCATAGAAGGTGTTCCTTGCCACTGAATCCACCTGTGCCTCAAGTGACAGTTTTGGATCCAGGAGCATCCCCAAACTATGAACCCGATCCTTTAGGGGGAGTGCAACCCCATCCAGGACAGAGTGAACATCACCTAGCCGGACAGACGAACCAACCACAAACAGTACCTCCATCTTGTCTGGATTGATCCTCAGTTTGTTGGTCCTCATCCAGTCCATTACCATGCCCAGGCACTGATTCAGAACAGCCACTGCCTCACCAGGTCCAGGTTAGGCTTTTTCAGGAGTGGTCTGATTACCGCCTCTTTTGAAGAGGCTGGCACCACTCCTTCTCTCAGGGAGGCATTTACAACCTCCTGGACCCAGCCAGTGGTTCCCTCCTTACTGGATGTAATGAGCCATGAACGGCAAGGGTCAAGCACACACGTGGTTGTCCAGACTTGGCCAAGCCAAGCACGTTGTCCACATCCTCGGGCCTCAGTAACTGAAACTCATCCAATAAAACTGGACCAGACGGTATCATATGTAACTGCAAGAAGGTAATGATTATTGCGATCACCCACTCTACCACTCCATCTTTGGCAACTCCTAAAAGCCAAGAAGAGGAAGATCAAGAACATAAGTAAGATAAGTAGCTGTTGAAGGTGCATCTACTGAACCTGTCCCAAGTCAAGTGAAGGACCTAATAGATGTGAGCAAATTGATCTGCAAAGTGCCTAGCAAAGTGGTCACACTACCAAGTGGCCCTCTTCCCCATGGGGTCCAAGATGTCATAGGCCTCAGATCATCCAGAAAAAAGCTCAATTGGATGACTCTGAGGAGATGCAATCGTGACAAAGGAGTAAAATTTATTTGCCGTCATCATCACAACAGAGCGGACTCTAAAACGAACTCTGGACCATGTAAGATCGGATTCATCACATGCCTCCCACCACAGTCCCTCTAATAGTCATCCCTGCTATTTTCTTGCTATTAAGTCCTCTGAGCTCTTGGGAGCCAATTTTGTTCTACTAAGAGGTCATTCAGGAGCAATCATATGGATTGCCTGGGTCATTTACCCTTCCAGAGCTCAGCCAGTGCTTCAACAGGATCACCAGCTTAAATAAAAAGGAATCCCCAAGAATTATCAGAAATACATTTGGATCCATCAGTCCCTTGGGACTAACAAATCCTCTTGCAGAGATTAGGGGTTGCAGCAAGCATGAACTTGGCTGGTTGCGTCTGTTGAAAGTCCTCTTCTGCACCACTACTGAAGGACAGAATTGGCTTACCAGACAATTTGGTAAACCAACTAGAAGATAACGTACTTAATGTTACTTTTTTTTTTGCTGATTTGGAGAAAGGATACAGTATTATACTTGGAGCTGGCCCTGACATTTGAGACACATTTGAGAGATTGAAACTATTTATATCTTATATTAGACACAATTATGCTAGACCTTTCCCTGAAGTCTGTCTGTGCCATCATTATCTGAGAGAGTTATATATACCTACGTTCCAGTTATCTATAATGGAGCTATAATTTGATCATAAAGGGAGAGACCACACCACTGCATCTGTCAAACAAAGTTCATCATCCTTCAGGTTTTGCTTCCTCCATGCTTTCCAATTCAAAACATGCAAAGTAGATCCCTAAACACTACCCTGTGACTGGGGAAAGAAACAGTCCATGAAAAGAAGACTTGGCAATGTCAGAGAGAGCTCCCCCCTCTTTTTTATTGTGAGTTTTAACAAAACAGAATGGGGGGAAACCATGAAAAAGAATTAGAAAACCCATTTTTTTCATCAGGTATACTGTTCATTTATTTATTTTTTAAAAAGGGAGAGAATTCAGCATAGGTTTCAAGAAAAGCAGACCATATATCCATGTATTTATCCACTCACAAGTTGCACCTATATGGGCTCCATCACACCTATTTCCCCCCCTGGTTTGCCTTTGCATTTTTTTACCTCCATTTCAGAAGCGCTGCAAATGCTCCTCCCTTTCATGATCATAGCTATACTGGTGAACTCTCTTTTTGCTCTCCCTCTGCAATTGTGGCTGCCCCGCCCCAGCTCACCCCAGCCTGCCCCTTCTCCTTCCCTCTCCAGTTCATTGGTTTTTGTCGTTGATGGACATTGTGATGAACATGGCAGCCTTCCCCCTTCACTCATTGGAGCTCCTATTAGAATGTACAAAAATGCTTACATCTGTGCAATTCTTAAAGCTAAAGAGATGAACCTTGGGATATTGAGAGCTCTTAAGTAGAGCTTTCCCTATGCCAAGTTTGAATCAGATAGGTCCATGCCTTGATTTTTAGGAATTTTCTAAATGCAAATTAACCAAAATCCTTATATCTGGGTAATTTTTATAGATAAAGATATAAAATTGGCATGGTGATAGGTCTCCAGGAGAGCTTTTGACATGCCATGTTTGAATCAGATCAGTTCATCCCTTGATTTTTAAAGATTTTCAAAAAAATTCCCTGCCATTTAATACCCTTTTTGTGATAATTCACCAGTGCGATCTTCCACCTCTTTGCATTTGCGAAGGATCGCTTTTCCTTTCCTTTGATTCATGTGGAGCTGTGCATCCCCAGATCATAAATTAGAGATCAGCTGGTGCCCTTACTCCAGAGTAAATCCCATTGATTTCAACTGCATTTACATCCAAGTCCTAGTAAATTCACACACGCCCTCATAGCTCTGTTTCACTTCATAGTTACATTGTGTTCTCTTCCTGTCAGATCAAAAGATCTCTCCTACGTTCTTTCAGATGGTAAACTGTTGCCAAGGAGATGGCTAGCAATTCACTGGTCGTGACTCACTGGAAAGGATAGCCTTTTGTCTTGCAAATCTGGTCTCTTTGGAAACGTCTGGGGGGGGCACCTGTGGGCTTGATAAACTGCTTAGTCTAAGAAGTTTTCAGGCAATAAAAGGAACTAGAACAGAAACTTCAAGCCCCAGGCCTCTACATTGGACTGTGGATGCATTATTACGAAAGCCTGTTAGGATACACTTTCGGGGGGGAAAAGCTCACTAGCACCAGGAAATGTTTTCTCCCGCAATCTCCCATGGAACGTCTCTGTGCAACTTCTCCACCGGGAGTCAGCAGCATTATCAGCCATGATAATATAATATAGGATAATAAATATATATAGGATAATATAATATAGGATTATATAGGAGGAGGAAGAATAATTACACAAAACAGAAGAGAACCACTAGGAAGATTTATAAGGCATGTGGAGGGTGATGGAAGCAGACGGGAATGGATGTATGAGGACAGATCAGAGTGGTTTGAAAGGTTAAGGTGGATAGGCCTCAGGGTGAAGTTCTGTGATTCCAACAGGACAGGGGTTCAGCAAAACTAGGAAGGAAGCCAAAAGAAAGAGGGAATTGGAGCACTGAAACCTTCCTTCCAACTCCTTACGTGTCCAAAGATGAAAAGGAGGAAATAAGTTGAAAAACTGCCCTGGCCTATTAAAAGCACACCCTATTCTTTCGTCACTGAAAACGGCTTTCAGGACCCCCTCCCCCCAAAGATACCCCCAAACACAGAAGCAGATTTACTGGTTTACATTTGGATTTTCATTGCACACTTCCAAGATGAAACAGACTTTCCCCAGTCCAAAATAAGGCACTACAAGTGGGGGAAAATGTGAGAATAGCGCGGGACAGGGACGACGTGATGCGATTCAACAGCACCAAAACCGGAAATGAGGAAATACGATCAACCCAAAGTGTGATGGAGCTCTATAACACCTGTTCAAATGCTGATAACGTTGTTAAGGTCTCAATCCATTGCACTATGGGAGCTGAGCATTTGTCCTTCCAATGTGGAAGTATCAGTCTTTTTGGCTGTCATAAGGGCTCTGAAAATCCATTTGCACTGACCGTGTGTTAACTTCCAAGAAGCTGGTAGGTAGTTTGGAAGGACATGCACATCGTTCCATATTAAAGATTGTTTCAATACAAAGTTTATCCTTATTATAAGCTCCTCCCAAAAGGGGGCAGCTACCGTCATTGCCAAAACATATGAATTAAAGAAGTATTAGGTGCATTACATCTCCAACAGTTATGTAAGTTAGACAGCCCCTTATTGAAAAGGCATTGTGAATGTCAGAGAGAGCTACAAAATCCTAGTACACCCAATTTATTAGGAATCGTTCCCTTTTACGTCCCATCATATGTTGGACCTTCCCTCTCTTGTCACAACCTCCTACATTTCGCTTCCCTTTTGTATCACACTCACCTTTCCTAACTTCTGTTTCTTTTAGATTGTGAGCCTTTGGGGCTAGGGGCTAGAGTTGTATAATCTGCAGCAGTACTTGAGGCAGAAATACTACACTGTTGTGATATAAGCAGTGGAGACTGCTGGCTCTGAGTTTGCTGAGGCTGTGAAGCCATTGGCTCAATTTGGACGACACAATAAACAACTGCTGTGGGGGAATCAATTGTCAGTTGTTTTGACTATTGTGTCATCCGAATGCTGTCATAGTCAACTCAGCGCTGATCCTCATCCACACCACAGTTGATTATTTATTACCATGTTGTGTGGGGAGTGCCCCCTAGGGATAGCGTGAGGGTTAGGGTTAGTCAACCCACCATTGACTATCGTGTCGCCCGAATTGAGCCATTCTGTCTTGCAGTCAGAGCCAGCCAGAACGCTGAAGGATCTATCCAAGGTGCTGAACCTTAGGCCAAACACAGTTCAGCACCTTGGATAGCCCCTTTAGAGTTCTGGCAGGTTCTGACTGAAACTGGAAATGGATTCACTGAAATTGGAGCCACCAGTCTCCACTGGAGATAAGTAATGATTACAAAGCATTTCTTTGCTAAATCTAATCCATCGGGTTGCTAGATATTAGGGTTTGACCTGAATATCCAGGATCTTAACTGCCATCTCAGGTCTCCAGGAGCAACATCTCAGGGGATAGTACATAACAATAGGGGTGCCAGTCTGATTCCTACTTGGTTTGATGAGGGTTTTGGCTATTAGCTCAGCTCCCATATTTGATCAGGCTCCATGGCACAGTGAGTCTCTGGCCCCTGGCTTTGCCCTCTCCATGTGCCACTAGTCCCCAACCCTACCTAAAAGCTTTCCTCCCTCTGAACAGCAAGATTAGGTGTGGGAAACTTGAAGCCTTCCAGATGTTTTGGTGTAACACTCTAATCAGCCTTAAACAGCACAGCCAATGCTGAAAAAGCATGGGAATTGTAGACCAAACATTTGGAAGGCTGCAACTTGCCCACTGCTGAGCTAAGTACCACCCCCTATCTCAGGGGTGGGGAATCTCAGGCATGTGGCCCAAATTTGGCCCTCCTGGTGTCCCATTCTAGCCCACTGAGTTTCCCCAGATGGTCATGCTCCCTTGTTCTGGCCACACCCATTTTCCATGACCATCAATTTCTCCCCCCCCCCCAAATTCTAGAAGGTGGAAATATCAATACTTGGCTTAGTTACTGGTATTAAGAACTTCAAGCTAAATTATGCTGGTATTTTAGCCCTGCCCCCATTAGATTTGGGCCCCATCCACCATTGTAATCCAGCCCCCGGGAGCTTCTCCAAAATGGAATTTGGCCTTTGGGTTCCCTGCTCCTGCCTTATCTCTTCCTTGTACCTCTGAGATCAAAATGTGATCTAAGAAAGGGGTGTGGCATATTGTGTGTGTTTGTGTGTGTGTGTGTGTGTGTGTGTGTGAAAGAGAGAGAGAGAGAGAGAGAGGCCAACTAATTGCCTGTGGGGAGCACCCTTCCACTTGTGTTTCTCGGCATGCTACCTCTGACACAGGGGGTAATATATAGCCATAGTAGCCATTGGGCCTGTTCAGACAACACACTAAACTATGGTTTGGCCACTAATACTTTTGCAGCAAATAGTTAGTAACTGTGTTTAAACTGTGATTATGTAGCCACCATTGTTAGGAATGATTCACATGACATGCTACGCCATGGTTCACATAACCCACTGAGATATAATGTTTAGCTCAAAATGCATAACCACCATGGTTTAGCATGTCATCTGAACCGGGTCATTGGTACCCATCTCCCTACATGGTTTTGTCTCATATTCTTTTCAAACCATCTCAGTCAGTGGCCGTCACTACTTCTTACAGTAGGAAAATATTATAGTTTCACTATGCTCTGTGTGAAGAAGTAGAACTTAGGGGAGGAGGTGATTTTAGAAATTGGAATTAATGAATGCTGTAGCTAGGACAGTTGTTTACCTCCAAAAGGCAGTTCACAGACGTGTGACTCAGAAAAAGGTTAGGAAGGTAGATGAAGGATGGTGGGAGGCAGGGGTGTTATGCATGTTTAGAGTGTAGTATTTCCAAAGGAGAGTTCAATGAATATGATGGATGACTATTTAAGAGACAGGAATGCATTGTGCCAGCTATTATAAGGAATGAAATGCTGCAAATTCCCTAACTGGGCCCATTGGGAATAAAAAGTGAGGGTAGGGAATCAAATCACACATACAAACACAGGCAGGCAGGAAGACACATTAGTCTTTGGTCTGAATTGTCAGCTCATAGAATGAGTCTTTGCTCAGAACGCTGGAAACATGAATCAAAAGGAGCTTTCAATTAGTCATGAGCTGCCTGATAGAGCTGGGAGGTTAGTGGCGATGGATTTGTTTCTGTCTCAGCATAGAGCAACCATGTTTGATAATAATAGATTGCCCTTCAAGGAATTGTCTAAGGCAGGTGACTCCCACCGGAAACACAATGCCCTTAATCGAGTCAGAGGTGATTCATCTGTGTGCAGAAACAGGTTTAGCCTCATGGGTCCAACCCACTGTAGGTACAAGAGTCTGGTTGACCTTTGGCAATCTGATACCAGCCACACAGAGGTGCAGGGTCAGCACATCTGGGCAAGAGTTTTGTATGCACATATGGGACGGAATCTGAGGTTAGCATCAGCTGTACCATTCTTAGGCAGAAAGGCGGGATATAAATTAAGTACATCAGTTCAGGCTCTATTAATAGGCAGGACGTACATGGCATAGCAAAACTGATTAATGGAAGATTGGGCAACTTGGCAGAGCAAGCTGAAGCCAACCCTCCAGGCACAGAGTTGAGGAAAAGCATAGGCAACTAGGTTGGGGAGGGAGCAAGAGGCTATTGCACAGTATAGCCATGGTTTTCCTTATTTGGGAGAGCTCCAACACACCACCAGTTTAACGTACTCTCGCCACGTCTGGTATTTGGTTTTGCAGCACGAGACTCACATGAAGTTGCCCCTGTTCTGCACCCATCTCGCCTCTTTTCCTCCATTTTGCATATTAGTTTGGTGAGGATTATTTTCTCCAAGTGGATTTAATGCGCCCTTAAAAATCACAGTTGAACATGTTCAAAATGATCTGTGCATCAGATTGAGAGTTGTTAAGGGTGGATACTTTTGAAATGAAAGCCCTGTGTGATAAACTGTAAAATCATACAATGTTGAGAAAGTGAACGTATAACGAGATATCATTCATAATTCCCTAAGTGTTCAGGTAAACCCCATGTTATTATACATTTTCTTAATCCTCATTAAAAAAAATGCAACTTTTTTGTTCTTGAGTATTCTTTCGAAAGTTGTATTGTTTTTGAGTAAATCATGGTTAAACGTTGCACAAAACCAATGTGAACACTGATTTTATACGTTCAAATGAAATTATCTCAAAAACTAATGGAGTTAACAAAAAATGTGTAATTACAAAAAGTATTTGTCATTAAATTTTAAAAAATCATCTCAGTAGCATAAACGGGTGAGAAGTTATGCATATTTAAATGTGCCAACTGCATAATAGTGTGGCAGCCATATTGATGTCATCACACAGCCCCTCACCAATGGAATCTTGTTACACTCACTTTTCTGAGACACTTCTCTCATAGATAAACAAAAAAATATTCACAAAGCTTTTGCACTCCCTGGGGTAAATAAATCCTGCCTGGCTATGGGACTACTAGGCACAGCTGGACATTCTTCATCTTTTCCCAGTGCCAACCAGCTAGGCAGTTTGGAGGGAAGAGTGTAATTTAAATGGGGAGAAGAGTATACAGGGAGGACTTTCCCCATAGATGACAGGACAGGTAGTTTCCATGAGAGCATCCCCTCCTCTATCAGTGTACGGCTCTAAAAAATTGGTATTTATGTCTGTGTTATCAAGGTGAACATGGACCACCCATTTCCGTAAAAGCCAATGGAGGAGGAACTGCAGAGGGAGACTGTGGCCATATCTACACCAAGCAGGATATAACACTTTGAAAACAGTTGGACAACTAGATATGGAGCGTGGGCATCATTACACGGGAGGAAATTGTGTTTGCTTACCATCGCTTCTCTGCCGGCACATTTGTCCCTCATTACTCCCTCTTTCAAAAAAGGAAGTAAACAACTTGCATGTGGCCCATTCAGTGGGCCATGTTGATCGCACTGCTTCTCCTTCACACAGCAGGAGATAGCGGCAACTTCCATCTTTGAAAATAAGTCGGACTTACTGGGGTGGGTTTTTGTCACGCGAAGAAGGCTAGAAGGGCTGGGAGGTGCGCAGGAGGCAGACAATGTCATGAGAGGGACCCGCGAAAATCCATGAGTGCCCAGTAACAAGTGTGCAATACAATGCTCATCTGATGGAGCTCCAAGTCCTGGACCCAACAGTTGTCAAAACTGTTATAAACCATTTTAACGCAGTAATGTAGATCCTGCCAAAATGGAGGAGTAACTTACTGCAAATTACAAACTCCAGGCCATTACAATAATAATTTGATGTTCCTGGTGGCCACCCCACCCCCAGAAACCATCTGGGAATGATATTATGGTATGAAGAAGCATTGAAAATTCCAGCAGTCAGCCACAAGGAAGTGTTCTCATTGCCATTGATGCTGCAAACCTGGCAGCAAAAACAGTGAACTTGGGTCTGGGTGAGTGGGGGAATGTTTTCTTCACTTTTTGCCCCATTGCATCCCTCCAAGTTTGGAGCCAAACGTTTTTTCCCCCCTCCTGAGAACTTTCAACTTAGTAGCTATATGTCATTGAGAGCTGCATGACCTTAACGTAGGATGAAAGTGCCCCTCAATCTGCCCTAGAAATAACTCCATAATATAGGAAAACAAAGTAGCGTGATTTAGATGCCCCTAAAATACATAAAGTAGCTTTTCTATCTGTGATACCTCAAACATTACAAGCTTCCATGAGATTTCCCATGCAAGCACTTACTGGGTCGAACAGAGGTGATTTGTGGTGTGTCAATACTGAACATTAATATTTAAGTTCTGGCAGGCTGCAGGGTATAAACTCAAGGCCATAACAATAATAATTTGACAAGTGTGCCTCTTTTAAGTGGTGTTAGAAAAACCCAGCAGGCTTGGCAGCTAATAGAAAGGGGTTTGTTTGTTTGTTTAAAAAAAAATTAAGTCTTACGTGGTTTTATAATAGCTTCCTGGTACTGATCAGGAGTCAGATTATTAAACAGTATTTTAATAAAGAGGCATTGAATGAACTAAGCTGTGCTTACATAATGAGCTTTTATCATATGATTCTGCAATTTATTCTGTTTATGCCTGCAGTACTGTATAGATAGTTTATATTACAGCAAAATGTGTGTGTGTATGTGTGTATGTTTTATTTCTTCCTGGGATTTGTTTTTTTTTTTACTACTTTCATACTGTATAAGACATCTCTTTTTTTGCTATTTTTATTGAGTAGTATTTCGTCTTTTATTACAATAATAAAGTAGACTCACTGTACATACAAAAGCCATTAGTGCTATATATTAAGCTGACGTTCAGTTTTATTATTATTAAAATACTTTAATGGTTATTGCTATATTAGTGAGATATATAGATTAACCTTCTAATGGTTATTCTGATATTAATAAGATCTACGCAGCAATTGTGCAATTCATATTGCTAATTTAATAAGATATACAGGAGACTTTTACAAGTCATAAGAGTATTCAGTACTTAACTTGCTCACAGAACCAGCTGTTTCCACACATAAAGCAACTCATGCTGGTGAAAAGCAGAAGAATTCTTTATATCAAGGAGACATTTTATGAATGTAACAATGTTGCAGGTGCTTAAATCAGGTGTGCTGGGCCCAAATATTGAAGGCTTCCTGAAAGAGCAGGATCTTTGGAACTGATGGCATATTGAGCCCCTGGGAGGTCAGGAACAGAGGTGACAAAGAGCCCAAGCCCAGAAGGTGTACCAGAAATTTGACACCAGAGGATTTTCTGTTTCTGAGGCCTACTCAGAAGAAGAAACCATGAAATAAGGTGAACTCTGGATCAGTTTCCTACTGTTCCTCCAGGAAGGGCTAAAAAAGCAAGGCCAACTATGAACCCGTTCACTTCCTGTGTAGCTATTATTGGTGCAACACCTCATTCTGCCCAGCTACTGGGCCAGATCTACACTAAGCACGATATTAAACCATGAAAGTGGTTTGAAAATGGTATACGGAATGTGTCACGGACCCAAACAGTTGTCAGTGAACTTCAATAATGTTATAAAGCAGTAGTGTAGATCCTGCCTTGACTCCTCTATTGCATCATCAACTGTGCCTCAGACTTGCTCAGGATGGGGCCATAGTTCAGTGGTAGAGCACATGCTTTGTACACAAAAGGCCCTAGGTTTGATCCCCATCATCTCCAGGTAGGGGTGGAAAAATTCCTGCCTAAAACCCTGGACAGCCACAACCAGTCAGTGATAACAATACTGGGCCAGATGGACCAATGGTCAGACTCAGCATAAGGCAGCTTCCTATGTTCCCTGCCCTGCTGGACTCAGCCTTACTGAAAAATCAGGCAACCCAAATCCCAGAGTGTTGATGGTGGGGAAAGGACTGGTTTGGAAGTTCTTCCTGTGACTTCTGAGACCATTGTGTTTTTACATGCCAGTTCACATTCCCAACAACCATGGAAGTGGTTGTGGTAATGATGGAAGATGTAGTGATGGCCACCAATTTGGATGGTTTTAAAAGGGGGTTGAATAAATTCCTGGAGGAGAATGGCTACTGGTCCCGATGGCTATGTGTTACCTCTAGTATCAGAGGCAGTAAGCCTATATGCACCAGTTGCTGGGGAACATGGGTGGGAGGGTGCTGTTGCACCGGTATCCTGCCTATGGGTTCCTGGTCGACAGCTGGTTGGCCACTGTGTGAACAGAGTGCTGGACTAGATGCACCCTTGGTCTGATTCAGCATGGCTGTTCTCATGTTCTTATGTTTTTAAAAATTCACAATGCAAAAGCCACATGTGGCGTTATTCCAAATGTTACTGAAGAACAGTGATCAGTTGTCACAGGAAGGCCATTTTTGGCAGTATCTTTATGGCCAAAGTAGCATGAGCTCGAGTTTCTAAGAGTGTTTCGAACAGAGGTGTAAAGCACTATCATTCTGCTGATTAAATCATCACATGCATCTTTTGCAGTCAAGAACAGCAAAAGAAAATTCCCTATGGATATTTCTAGTTAGGAACACATGTCAAGCAAATACAGCAAACCAAGCAAGGAAGTACAAAAGGAAAAAGCACACAAATAAAATCAAATACATAATCAATATGAATCCCTTTCCTGCAAGCTAACAAAGTGGCACAGCAGCCCACATTATGCTTGCAAGCCAGACTTCTACAACTCCCAGAAGCCTCTGACACTTTATGTAATTGGCCACAGAGTGGCTGTTTATCGAAGCAACATCTTTACAATGTGTTGGCTGCTGAGAAGTCTAACAGTTCTGGGACAACTTCATGCCTGGTGCAAAGACACAGCACACTAATCTCGTTAAGTTAACTGGATATTCTGGAAGGAACAGATGAACCAACTCTGACCTGCTGTATTTCTCTCTCTCTCTCTCTCTCTCTCTCTCTCTCTCTCTCTCTCGTGTGTCCTCTCCACTACAAGCCCAGGCTTCCTATCTTAGGCTGACCAGATTTTAAAAGTTAAAATCCCGGTCCCCCCCGCCCCCCCACCCAAAACAACCCCCCCACCAAGCCACCCCCCCCAAAAAAAAACCAGCCTGGACCTACCGCTGGGTTCCTCCGTCGCCCGCGCGGCCGCGCGGGGTTCTCTGTCGCTGCCCGCGCGGCTGCGCCGGGTCCTCCGTCGCCCGCGCAGCCGCGCGGAGTCCTCCGCTGCCGCCCACGCAGCCGCGCGGGGTCCTCCGTCGCCACCCGTGCGGAAGAGGCGGGAGAGGGCCGGATCCGGAAGTGACGTAACCGGCCCTCTCCCGTCTCTTCCGCGCGGCCTCTGGCCTTTCTGGGGCTCGTCGCAATGGCGACGAGCCTCGAGGAGCCCGGACGCCCGCGCGGAAGAGGCAGGCGTGGGCGTCCGGGCTCCTCAGGGCTCATCGCCATCGCGATTGAGCCCCAAGGAGGCCAGAGGCTGCGCGGAAGAGGCGGGAGAGGGCCGGTTACGTCACTTCCGGATCCGGCCCTCTCCTGCCTGTTCCGCGCGGCCTCTGGCCTTACGAGCCCGGCAGCGGCGGCAAAGGCGGCGAAGGAGCCCGGGAAGCGGCCGCCCCAGCAGGTAAGAGCCCCCCTTTGTGCTTACCTGCAGGGGCGTCCGCTTCCCGAGCTCCTCCACCGCCTCCGGGTCTCGCTGCCACCGCCGCGTGACCCCCCGCCACCCCGGTTTTCCCCCGGTTGGCCCGGTTGGCCTCTGGATTCCCGGTTAGGACCGGGAAATCCCGAGCCACCTGGTCAGCCTACCTATCTGGTTACAACACAGGCAACTCTCATCATCTAAAAAGTGTTCAAAATCCCATTTCACTTGCTAGCTAACAATAAAATGTGTCTTCCAAATCAAGTGATGTCATAGGCACTGCTAAGAGCATTAAGTACTATAGTAGCTAATCCCTATTAATATTATTTTTTAAAAAATAGCAGATATAAGTGTTCTCCTCATGACTTACCTCACCCCCTCTTGATGATACCCTGGTCCTCCAAATGGCAGAATGGAAGAACTGAGAGAAGGGAGTAGAATGGGTGATGAATTTCCAAGAGCAGAAAGATGCTCTCAAGCCAAGCCGAACATGGCATTTTATGCCAATTCTTCACTGCATAGTTACGCTGATTTAACAGTCAAAGAGATGTGATTAATAGTAATGCATTGTGCAAGATGACTGTATATAAAATGTACAACTCCTAAAAGTACTGAAGAACACATAAAGGATTGGCAGTGTGTGTGTGGGGGGGGATACTCATGGGCTCAATTCGGATGACACGATTGTCAATGGTGGGTTGACTAACCCTAACCCTCACGCTAACCCTAGGGGGCACTCCAAATACAACATGGTAATACATAATCAACTGTGGTGTGGATGAGGATCAGCACTGAGTTGACTATGGCAGCATTCGGATGACACAATAGTCAAAACAACTGACGATTGTTTCCCCCACACCAGTTGTTTATTGTGTCGTCCGAATTGAGCCATGGTGTATGTAAAATCAGTAAACACTTCTGCAGGTTTTCTTTAGAACCTTTTTGAAACCCAGCTCCTAGTGGTGCAACAAACACACTCCTCAAGGTCATTATGTTTGGGGAAAGACTTGTCGTGTATTGGGTGCCATTGAGTTTTGTGAGGAAATGAGATACTCCAAAGTCTCATTCATGCAAAAGCTCCCTGTTGCAGCTAGTATCCGCCATTTTGTTTATTTACAAAGTTTTGAGCTTACGTATGGAGGGTAACATGATCCCTTGGAAACAACAGGCAACAAATGATGCTGTCAAAGTGCTAGCACTATTGATATTTCACTAGCATAAATCAATGCTAGCGTAAACTCATCGGCACTTGCCAGGCAATGGGAAATAGCAGTATTTTGCCACTGAATTTTGGCAACAAATCACTACTTTTTCTCTTTGTCTAGCAAGTGCTAGTGTTGGTTCATGCAAGCGCTGTGACAACATTGGATGCTGCCCCATTTCAAGCCATCTCTCCCCACACCCCAAAAAAATAAAATACAAATAACTTGTGTTAGACGAATGGTTCACAACTTGTGTGGAAACTTCTGATAGTTATAAGAATGCAGGTGGAATCGTAAATGCCCTGCTCTTTTACCAAATGGAGAAATGTAAAACCTGTGGTAATGGAAAGAAATCATTCATGCAAGGGAACAAAGCAAAACAAAAACCTTCTGACAAAAGATTAGAAGACAAGTGGTTGAATCAGCAGTAGTGATGACACAGTGTTTTACATATGTCTATGGTCAGAATGTGGAGCCAGAATGGCCTTGGCTCTCCTTTATTCAGTGTTGCATATGTTAAAACACCTGAGGTTGTAATTTTTTTTAAATTTTCTGGCTAATATCCCCAGGCATTAAAATCATTAGCTATTGAATTGGTTCTGAAAGGAATGAGTATTCTGTTATATAGAACTAAATAATAACGGTATCTCCTGCCAACACACACACCTGACGCTGAATGCTTGACAACAGCCAGTGTGGTATAGTGTTTAGAGCGTTGAATGGGACTCGGAAGATCTGGGTTCTAGTTCCCATTCAGCCATGGAATCTCACTGGGTGACTTTGGGCCAGTCATCAACTCTCAGCCCAACCTACCTCACAGGGTTGCTGTTGTGAGGAGAAAAAAATGGAGAGAAGGAGGATTATGTACGCAGCCTTGGGTTCCTTATAGGAAAAAAGGCAGGATATAAATGCAATAACTAAATAAAAATAATAAAAAATAAACTCTGCCAGGCACATAGCAAAAAACGTGGGCTACTATATATGGCTATTAATCTTTGTTCAGATTGGAGGGTGACAAGCTGGGCAGGCCTGCCCTAAACTAACCTTAGCTGGGAACCCCCCCCCCCAATTTAAAATTGGCCAGCAATTGATATTTTACATACTTGGTCATTCCTGTTACACTTCCATCTTATATTTTCCTATCTTGTTACTCTTCTCGCTTGACCTACATTTTGTCTCAAATCCTCTGTCCCTCATCCTCCCCTCTCTAAATAGACACCTTTCATTATAAAGGTCTTCCCTTCCTTAATAAGCCCTCGTCTGATTACTGCTGGGTTGTAGCTAATGTTATCCTTACCCACAAGCAGGCAACCGTGGTGGTTTCATGGGCCATTTTCACTCCCGGGATTTCCATGAGCTGCACTCCCCCCTTCCGAACAAGCTAAATGCGACCTATTTCCCATTCTGTTGTGGGAAATGGGCTTTTTTTTGCCACCACCACGAATCAACAACATTGGGGGGCAGGTGGGGGGCAGATAGGGGCATTGGCAGCAGGTGGGACTGCATGTGACCCATGAGCCGTGTTTTGCCTACCTATGGTCTCTTTCATTTCAGGGGTGGGTGGGCTACTCTAAGTAAGGATGTGCAGATTATCTTTAATCTAGTCCAATTGTGTTTTAGGGATTGCCAAACGTTGCCCACTCTATTGTCTGTTCATTGAAAGGTTTAGATCCCACCCACCTTCAGAAAAATATGCTGAACAATTCCACAATTTATGGAATTTTCACTGGTAAGTAATATTTCACATATTTCTCTTAGCTCCCCATAAAGTCAATGAGCAGACACGTGTGAACACACACACACACACACACACACACACATGAATGCTACAGAGTGGAGGCTGAAGATAAGTTAGAGATGTATAAATGCTGTGGGTTTTATTTTTAAAAAATGCATATATATTCGTGTATTTTGCAGCAACTTCCATAATTTTGTATGACCAAATTTCTGTACAATTCTAGAAAGTTATAGACACAGTCCACAAGACTGTGGAATCTGTGCAGATCAGAAAAATCTGACGATTCCATGGGTTGGACTCATAGAAATCTGAAGTCATTTTGATCCATTGCAGTTTTCTCCAACTTCCCCTAACTTTGAGCAGGACATTGAGCGGGCCCAATTCAAAGTGCTGGTACTAACATTTAAAGCCCTAAACGGCTTGGGGCCAGGTTATCTAAAGGAACGCCTCCTCCCATATGTACCTGCCCGGACCCTAAGATCATCTACAGGGGTCCTTCTCCGTGAGCCCCTGCCAAAGGAAGTGAGGCAGGTGGCCACTAGGAGGAGGGCTTTCTCTGCTGTGGCACCCCGGCTGTGGAATGAGCTCCCCAGAGAGGTTCGCCTGGCACCTACTTTGTACTCTTTTCGTCGCCAGGTGAAGACCTTTTTATTCTCCCAGTATTTTAACAGTTAAATTAACTCATTTTTAATCCTTGCTGTTTTAAATTTGTATTTTAATCTGTATTAATTCCTGCTGCTTGGTTTTATTCTGGTTGTATTTTTATATTGTATGTTATTCTGTGTTTTTTAGATTGTGCCTTGTTTTATATATTTTAAAATGATTTCATGGTTTTAATTTTTGTGAACCGCCCAGAGAGCTTCGGCTATGGGGCGGTATAAAAATGCAATAAATAAATAAATAAATAAATAAACCCATTGTCTCTCCAGATGTCCCATCCCTGCCCCCTACACTCCTGATTTCCAGATGCCTGGTATGGAGTTTACTTTTACTGTCTCAAATTCTCCTTTTCCATTTAATCCCTTACACGCTCTTCTTATTTATCTCTTATATTACGCTCTTACATTTTTTCCTAGGCAATCCTCCAGTCCGATGGTCAGCACAGATAGAGCTTGCCTGCAAGTTACAAAAATATGTTAAGAACTAAGTATAAATCTCCCCCTTCCCCCATTGCTTTAGCTGACCTTCAGTGTTGAAACAGTGATGGTGAAACTGTACTGAGCTACATTTCTAAAGGGGCATTTCATCATTTTGAAATACATTTCTGGGAATTTGTTGAATCTAATAAAAATGATATTTAATATCCAATGATTCTCCTGACACCTATATGAACTCAATGACCATTACATACACCTGTTCTGTTGCCATGGTTCCTCATCAAAGGATAAAAAAAAAAGATTTCTTCTGAAAGGGGGTAAGGATCACAAAGCATTCTCCACATCTTCACCAAACTGCTGTTCTGAAACCTCCTAGGGTGGATTACTTAGGGTGGAACTACGTGTTCTCTCTGTAACTGGGGATGGCCCTACCATGAGGCAGAATGAGGCAGTTGCCTCAGTCAGTAGGTTCTGGGAGAGAGCAACAAGTTGTTGGAACAAAGAGCTTTTGCCATGCAGCCTGCCCTACAAAACCACAGCTAGCATTGTGCGTTCAGGTGCAGTGGATGGCACTGGGCCCCACCCAGTGTTGAAGAAAGATTCAGTTGCCAGTACAAGGTGGTTTTGGTACACAGAATGGGAAAGGTGTGGCAGGAATTTGAGTCCCCCAGGGAGGCCTATGACTCCCTCTTATGAGAAAGGGGTCATTTATTGTCACAGATCCCTTATGAGAAAGATCTTTACTCTAATTCTTTATAATGCTTTGATACAGTAACTGGCCTAAATGTAGACTAGGGATGAATAACCTTAAGAAGGGAAGGGACCTCCCATAGATCAGTGACTTCCCTCCCAATAACTTCAAAGGAGTTATATTCATGCAAGCAACTAAACTCAGTTACAGTGGAGACCAAAGATACTCACGTATTGGTTTCTTAAAGATAGGTTTATTGAAGAAGACACATCAGCTGAGGGAGCCAGAGATAGACCTCTGACTGAATTAAGTATATAGGGTATCACTCTTATATAGGAAACTGGAAACATCAGAATTAGCATATCTAGCCTTTTGTACTGAATCACTTTTGTACCAGGGGAAAGTTTACAATAACACAGGGTTGTACATAGGAATGATGTAATTTGTCTCTAAGTCAAAACAGAGAAAGGCACCACATAGGAATGATGGAGGTCAAGATAAACTAAAATAATACAGAATGCATATAGTTGCTAGTGGACCAAAGTTCATTATGATGAGGCTCAACACATCTAGCTAGTACATTGCTGGTTCTATCTTACAGGAGAACAGATACATGGTTTTATTAGAAGCATGAAATCAATATTAGTTTCTCAATCATTTAAATGTTGTTATCACTAGCTATTGTTATGATCATACCTGAAATATTCCCACAACAAAGGGCATTGTAAAATATAGAAATAGTCAAGGGCACATTCTCACAGGCTACCAGAAAGGGCAATGCAGAGCACTATATAGTCTTGTAAAGAAAGTACTGGAAGACTGAATAAAAAGGTTGTTGTTATAAAGACATTTTGTCAAATGCACAAAAACAGGCTCCCGTGGGCTCCTTGATGATGCAAGTGTGGGAGTGGTCTCAATCTCTTCGTTTGACCATGGAGAGACATAATTCTGATGGTGTCATTCTCAAAAATGGTGCGTTTGAGTGTTGCATGTGCTAAACAAAATGGCCGCCATCGCAAACAAATGTTTGTGTTTATATAAAAAAATGTATTCAATAAATGTTTCTCCTTCAATTCTACACCAAAAAGGTCATTATACAATTTTAGGACCTAACATTTTTTTCAAGAAGTAATGACCCTTTTTGTGTAGAATTGAAGGAGAAACATTTATTGAACTTTTTTTTTAAAAAAAAGACATTGACTTAGATAAATAGGGATGGCCACTTTGTTTATCGCATGCAGCACTCAAACACACCATTTTCGAGAGTAACACCATCGAAATTATGTCTCTCCATGGTTAAACAAAGAGATTGAGACCACTCCCATGCTTGCGTCATCTTGGAGCCCATGGATGCACATTTGACACCCGACTAGATGGTGTCAACTTGTTTGTGAGAGACCACAGAGCAAACGGGCACCATGTTGTTCTTCGCCTCAGACAGAAGAATTACTGGAATTTCACACGGACTGGGCTACACATGTCAAAAGCACTTTTAAAAGGAAAACACATGCTGCCAAAGCAACAAGCAGAGAGGTGCCTAAGCCTTCCACCATCTTCTCCTTCCCTGCAACACCCCCTCTCCATCCAGTGGAGCTGGGGACTCTCCAAGGTGCTGAGACCTATCTGGAATCCAGAATGGATTCACAGCCTCATCGAAATCAGAACCACCAGCCTCCACAGCCCCATCTGCCCATCTTTTCTGCAGCTAGAGTTCCAGAACCTCATCTGTGATGGAACTATCTTCTGAAGGTCATGCTGAGGTTCCTCCTCCAACTCCATTGTGTGGAGTTGGAGGAGGAAAAAAGTGAGTAAGGGAAGGGTTAAACCTCTCCTCAGTATCACTTTGCAGAAGAAAATTAATGGGAAGAATGTAGTAACAAATTTTGCAGACAGTAGTTCTACCATTAGGAGCAATCCTATGCATGCTTATTCAGAAATATGTAAGGTTTTACAAATGCTTCCTGCATCTGCCCTGTGAGCGCTCACCCCCTGCTCGCGTGGTCTGCCCCAATGAGCCAGGCTGCGTGAGCCTCTGCCGAGCACTTGCGAGGCTCATGAGCCTTGCAAGCCCTTGGCAAGTGCCCACCCTTTCCCCCCTCCTCCGTGCTAATGGTGGCTGCTATTGGCATGAAAGGGGAAATGCATGATTTCTGGAGGGTTGGGAAATCATGCATTCCGCCCTCCTTGCTAATGGTGCTGTTAGCATGGAGGGGGGAAATGTGCGCTTTCTGGACCCTCCAGAAAGCATGCTTTCCCACTCCCTGCTCCAATCAGGGCCTTAACCATCCCCTTAACAAAAGGTAGTCATGTGTTCAGAGGGCTTTTAAGGCCCTAACCATAGCAGAGGAGGGGAAAGTGTGCTTTCTGGAGCCCTGGAAAGTGCATAATTCCCAAGGCATGCATGCCCGGGGGAACTGTGCACTTTCCAGAGGCTCCAGAAAGTGCATTCCCCCACCAATGCTCTACTTGAGGCCTTAAATGCCCTCTTAACGCAAAGCCATCTTGTATTAAGAGGGCCTTTATGGCCCCGATTGGAAGAGAGGAGGGGAAAGTGCACTTTCCGGAGCCTCCAGAAAGTGTGCAATTCCTCCACGCACGCCTAAGGCAGACACCATGAGCAGGCCCAGGGGAACTGCACACTTTCCAGAGGCTCCGGAAAGCACTCTTTCCCAGGGTGGACCCATGCCCAAGCACTTGCGGGTGCTTGAGAGCGCTCGGGGGGGGGTGCCTTCCCGCTCAGAGGGACCCCCACCCTCCTACTGGGCACATCTGGCTGGGTCCATGACAACCCTAGAAATACGTTCTGCCAAGATCAATCAATGAAGCTTACTTCCAGGTAAGGTTGCTGTCATGATTCCAAGCCCTCCTGCTGAGATGCGAGACCATAAAGAGGTCTGCCGTGTAATCCACTATGTAGTGTGAATTAGGGATGTGCACTGACCCCCCGGATCGGATCGGATAGCGGATCGGAATCGGACCTGGGGGGTCGGATCGGATCGGATCGGATCGGATCGTGTGTCGGATCGGATCGGATCCGATTCCGATCCGCGGATCGGATTTTCCGATCCGGATCGGACGCCATTTTGAATGCTTTTTCCTATAGCAAATTATTGTTTTACAAAAACGCCTATAACTTTTTCATTTTTAACGACAGAAGGATGAAACTTGGGCACATTGTACACTGGTTAGGGATAGGTATCTGTGAGAAATTTCAGAAAGATTGGTGCATGCAGTTTGTGGCAATTAATTTTTTAATAAATAACATGGAATGCCTATAACTCGGTCATTTTTAAAGTTACACACATGAAACTTTGCCACATTGTAGGTGGAACCTTGGGACCCACGTGTGTGAAATCCCAGAACCGTGGGTGCTTGCCTGGTGTGGCAATGAATTTTTGAAAAATGGGTAGTAGTGGGGTAAATGCAGTTATGCCTCCCATGTTTTTATTTTTAAAGATACAAACAGGACACTTCGGCACATTACAGGGAACACTTCCCTTGATATGTGTGTAAAATTTCAGACAGCTAGCTCCAGGCATGTGTTGGCAATGAATTGTTGAAAATTGGGTAGCAGTGGGGTAAAATACAGTTTTGCCTCCCATTTTTTTATTTTCAAAGATACAAACGGGAAACTTTGGCACATTGCAGGGAACACTTCACTTCAAATGTGTGTGAAATTTCCGGAAGCTAGGTGCAACATTTTAGTGGGAAACGAACGTTTATTCATGGCATTTCACATGGGATTTATGGGTTGGTTTTAAGAGCTACAAACCTCTAACTCGCTCACATGGCACAGGACCTATGCCCGCTCAAACGCTGGAAATTTAACAAACTTTGGTGCAATGCTTTAGTGGGAAAACAAAGGTTTATGCATGGCATTTCACATGGGATTTATGGGTTGGTTTTAAGAGCTACAAACCTCTAACTCGCTCACATGGCACAGGACCTATGCCCGCTCAAACGCTGGAAATTTAACAAACTTTGGTGCAATGCTTTAGTGGGAAAACAAAGGTTTATGCATGGCATTTCACATGGGATTTATGGGTTGGTTTTAAGAGCTACAAACCTCTAACTCGCTCACATGGCACAGGACCTATGCCCGCTCAAACGCTGGAAATTTAACAAACTTTGGTGCAATGCTTTAGTGGGAAAACAAAGGTTTATGCATGGCATTTCACATGGGATTTATGGGTTGGTTTTAAGAGCTACAAACCTCTAACTCGCTCACATGGCACAGGACCTATGCCCGCTCAAACGCTGGAAATTTAACAAACTTTGGTGCAATGCTTTAGTGGGAAAACAAAGGTTAAACTTTATTATTTTAAACCTTCAGGAAGGGGACATTGCCTGCCTGGTGTGGATTGGTAATGAGGGAAGAAAGTTTCACTTATTCATTTGTAAAATGTAAAGTGATTGTAAATTGCTTTAGGGACCCATACATTTACATGACAAGACAGGTGTTGGTTGCAGGAATGCTACCAAATGCACTAGTAGCTAATCCCAGGTAATAGCTATTCAGATCCTAGCTAATAGCTATTATTCAGATCCTAGCCTGGGAAGGGATCTTGCAGGATAAGTGATTGTTCTTTTCTTGTGTACTATGTAATTCTAAACCAGAAGGCTGCTTTGATGTAGAGCCAATCCACATGGTCTCTTGCAGCACCTAGTATTATTTATTTCTCCTTCCACAGCAGAATCTGGAAGGCGGGCAGGCAGGCTGGCATTTAATGGGCAAAGTCCAACAGCGGCATTGGGGACTGGGTGACATTCTCCTTGAGGGCGAATGCCAAGTCCCATGGCTTGTGCGAGGAGGGCGGCTTGCTCTCTTTGCAGGAAGGATCTGGAAGGCGGCAGGCGGCATCAGCAGCGGGCGGGCAGGCTGGCATTTAATGGGCAAAGTCCAACAGCGGCATTGGGGACTGGGTGACATTCTCCTTGAGGGCGAATGCCAAGTCCCATGGCTTGTGCGAGGAGGGCGGCTTGCTCTCTTTGCAGGAAGGATCTGGGAGGCGGCAGGCGGCATCAGCAGCGGGCGGGCAGGCTGGCATTTAATGGGCAAAGTCCAACAGCGGCATTGGGGACTGGGTGACATTCTCCTTGAGGGCGAATGCCAAGTCCCATGGCTTGTGCGAGGAGGGCGGCTTGCTCTTTTTGCAGGAAGGATCTGGAAGGCGGCAGGCGGCATCAGCAGCGGGCGGGCAGGCTGGCATTTAATGGGCAAAGTCCAACAGCGGCATTGGGGACTGGGTGACATTCTCCTTGAGGGCGAATGCCAAGTCCCATGGCTTGTGCGAGGAGGGCGGCTTGCTCTCTTTGCAGGAAGGATCTGGGAGGCGGCAGGCGGCATCAGCAGCGGGCGGGCAGGCTGGCATTTAATGGGCAAAGTCCAACAGCGGCATTGGGGACTGGGTGACATTCTCCTTGAGGGCGAATGCCAAGTCCCATGGCTTGTGCGAGGAGGGCGGCTTGCTCTCTTTGCAGGAAGGATCTGGAAGGCGGCAGGCGGCATCAGCAGCGGGCGGGCAGGCTGGCATTTAATGGGCAAAGTCTCTCCTTTCCCGGGCACTGTGGCAGTGAGAGTGCCATAGGCTGCAAAAGAAGAAGGGGGGGAAAAAAGAATGAATATTAGTTGACCACTTCAACACAACCAGCTCCCTTCCACCCAGGATTGCCCTTCCTGAGTGCCCACGCCCCAGCAGGCACACGGGGCTGCCTGCTCACTCGGAAGTTAGCAGGCAGACAGCCAACCTTCAGTTAGGTGGAAGGTGCCCCCCCCCATTCACAGAACACTTACCGTAGTCCTCCTGAGGGCGTTGTTGATAAGATGCCACTTCCAGGCGGGCAGTGACGGGCAGGTGGGCAGTCTGCATTACCGTCTCTCCTGGGCACTGTGGCAAAGAGTTCCATAGGCTGCAAAAGAAGAAGGGGGGGGGGGAGAATATGAGAAAAATGATACTTTTCCACCACTGGCTCCCTCCCACCCAAGACTGGCATGTGCCCGGTCCTGAGTGCCCACGCCCCAGCAGGCACACGGGGCTGCCTGCTCACTCGGAAGTTAGCAGGCAGACAGCCAACCTTCAGTTAGGTGGAAGGTGCCCCCCCCCATTCACAGAACACTTACCATAGTCCTGAGGGCGTTGAGGACTCGGTGAGATTCTCCTGGAGGAACCCTAGTCCCATGGCTTGTGCAAGAAAGGCGGCTGGCCCGCCTCGCAGGAACGATCTGGAAGGCGGCAGGCGGCATCAGCAGCGGGCGGGCAGGCTGGCATGTAATGGGCAAAGTCTCTCCTTTCCCGGGCACTGTGGCAGTGAGAGTGCCATAGGCTGCAAAAGAAGAGGAGGGGGATAATGAATATTACATAAATACTTTTATACTGCAAAAGAAGAAAGGAAAATAAATAAAGATTTGTATTAATTAATACAAACAAGTCCTAGTAACTAGTCTCCCACCGGCACACTTCTCTTGTTTGTGATGCAATCCTCTTTCTCCTGCACCCCTCCCTTTCTAAATCACTCTTCTGAGCCCATTGTTAGAGGGATTGGCTATCCTTTTGTGTCTGGCAGGACACAGCTTACCGGATCATTAGAGAATCACCATTTCTTTTGTCCTTGGGTTATTCATTCACTCCTAATAGCACCCTACGTTAGGCTGACCAGATCAAATCCAGGTCAGGGTTCCTAACTTCAGCAGTTGTAGAGAAAAGGGAATTTCTGCCAGTGTCATTTGTATGGAATTAGTTCCTGCTGAGATTCCCTCTTCATCACAACAGTTAAAGGTGCAGGGGCCCTGCCTTCTTTTCTATATGGCCACTCTGCCTGCACTCTTACCTGAGTCGTAGGGGCGACGTGAATCGAGGGGCCACCTCCATGCGGCCGTGGCTGGGGCAGATGGGCAGTCTGCTTGCTTACTCGGAAGTAAGATCTCACACTGCCCCACTTCTGGACACTCTCAGGTGTCCCTGCGTTGACTGCACACACTTACCTTATTCGTGCGGCGGCTGTGGATCGGAGGACTCCAGTGGCACATAGGCTCCTCCAGGCAAAGTCCCAGTGGCACAGGCTCCTCCAGGCAAAGTCCCAGTGGCATAGGCTACTCCAGGCAAAGTCACGTTGGCACAGGGTCCTCCAGGCAAAGTCACAGTTTGGCACAGCTCCCTCCAGGCAAAGTCACATTGGCACAGGGTCCTCCAGGCAAAGTCCCAGTGGCATAGGCTCCTCCAGGCAAAGTCACGTTGGCACAGGGTCCTCCAGGCAAAGTCACAGTTTGGCACAGCTCCCTCCAGGCAAAGTCACATTGGCACAGGGTCCTCCAGGCAAAGTCACAGTTTGGCACAGCTCCCTCCAGGCAAAGTCACATTGGCACAGGGTCCTCCAGGCAAAGTCACAGTTTGGCACAGCTCCCTCCAGGCAAAGTCACATTGGCACAGGGTCCTCCAGGCAAAGTCACAGTTTGGCACAGCTCCCTCCAGGCAAAGTCACATTGGCACAGGGTCCTCCAGGCAAAGTCCCAGTGGCATAGGCTCCTCCAGGCAAAGTCACGTTGGCACAGGGTCCTCCAGGCAAAGTCACAGTTTGGCACAGCTCCCTCCAGGCAAAGTCACATTGGCACAGGGTCCTCCAGGCAAAGTCCCAGTGGCATAGGCTCCTCCAGGCAAAGTCACGTTGGCACAGGGTCCTCCAGGCAAAGTCCCAGTGGCAGAGGCAAAGTCCCACTGGCAGAGGCAAAGTCACAGCTGCATGGGCACCTCCAGGCAGGCAGGCAGGCAGAGGCAGAGGCAGAGGCGGGCATGATGCCAGGCGCTTGCGCATTGCACAAGTAAGCAATAGAACCGTGAGACCAGCCCACGCATTCCGGCTACTTCACAATGGCGGCAACCTAGCAGGCGGGCAGGCAGGCAGGCAGAGGCAGAGGCAGAGGCGGGCATGATGCCAGGCGCTTGCGCATTGCACAAGTAAGCAATAGAACCGTGAGACCAGCCCACGCATTCCGGCTACTTCACAATGGCGGCAACCTAGCAGGCGGGCAGGCAGGCAGGCAGAGGCAGAGGCAGAGGCAGAGGCAGAGGCGGGCATGATGCCAGGCGCTTGCGCATTGCACAAGTAAGCAATAGAACCGTGAGACCAGCCCACGCATTCCGGCTACTTCACAATGGCGGCAACCTAGCAGGCGGGCAGGCAGGCAGGCAGAGGCAGAGGCAGAGGCAGAGGCAGAGGCGGGCATGATGCCAGGCGCTTGCGCATTGCACAAGTAAGCAATAGAACCGTGAGACCAGCCCACGCATTCCGGCTACTTCACAATGGCGGCAACCTAGCAGGCGGGCAGGCGGGCAGGCAGTTTTTTAAATCATATAGCCAAAATAAACACAACACACAGTGACAGCCCTGCAAGGCTGCCACATAAGTCCAAAAGACACAGTCAGAAACAGTGTGGGATGCTGCTTGTCATCCACTCAATGTAGGAGCCTGGAAGAGGAATCCTATCGCGTCCTTCGTTCATAGTCAGAGAGGTGCATGCGTTCCTTGGCGATAAAATTAAGCCTTCTTCTTATCCAAAGTTCTCATGAGCCTCTGACGTGGTCTTACAAGAAGAAACGCCCATGGAAGTGTGGGACCTTACAGAAGGCCTGGAGGGAGCCATCGGAGTCCAATTTCAGAGGCACACGTGCAAGCACATTGGTTCAAGTCAAACAACATAGAATGTGTGAGATGCTTGTGCATCCCCTCAATGTAAGAGGCTAGGAGAAGAAACTAGATCCCTTCGGGATCCATCGTTCAGAGTTGAGTTACTGAGCTGTAAACAACACAGCCAGTAAATTAAAGTAAAGAAAATTAATTAACCGAAAATAAGAATTAAAAAATCAAGGGCCTGCCGGTGCCTGCCCAAAGGTGTGGGATGGATGGGGGGTGCCTGCCAATTACTCCCCCGCGGGCATGAGGGTGGGGTATCCCAGCAGGGGCAGATTGACCTTGAGGAAGACCAGCTGCTCCACAATCTCAGCGTCCAAGCGAGAGCGGTGGGGTGTGACCACGTCGCCCGCCATGGAAAACACCCGCTCGCTTGGAACGCTGGACGGTGGGCAGCTGATTCTGTCCATGGCCACCCGCGCCAGATCAGGCCACATCTGGCGCCGAGATGACCAGTAGGCCAGGGGTTCGATGGAGCCGTCCTCCATCTGCTCCGCCAGGTAACGCTGCACTGCTGCTGCAGCGTCATCCTGGCGGCGGCTGGGTTGAGTGCCTCTATGCCCAACCGCAGCCTGCAAAGCCTTGTCCCAAAACCCCTGGCCTGTCCCCCTGCTGGGTGTGGTGGTGCTGGTGCCGCCGCTGCTGGTGGTGCTCAGCGGACTTAGCGCCTGGGCTTCGGTGGGCTCCTCCTCTGCCTGCCCAATCCTGGCATCCCGGGCCGCCCGAACGTCCGTCACCAGCATTTCCACCCAACCTGCCCGGGAAGTCTGCCCACATAACCCATCCTTGATGCGCGGGTCGCACATGGTGGCCAACATGTACTGCCTCTCGTTGTAGAGAGGCTGGACCCGGCGGGATAGGCTTTCCCTCAGCCTCGTCACCACTTCCCGCACCTCTGGCAGGAAGCGCCTGCCGGTGACGGCATCCCCGGCCTCCAGAAACTCGCCCATCTGATTCTGGAGATGCCTGGCCACGGGGAGCACCTGGCTGAGAAGGGCAGTGCTGCTGCTCAGGGTCTCGGTGGCCTCAAGGAACGGCTTGAGGACCACCAGAAGCTGGGACATGGCCTCCCACTGCTGCCTGGACAGTGGGGCCTGGATGCCAATGTCCCCGACCCTGAACATCTCGTGGACAACACGCTGTTGCTCCACCATACGCTCGAGCATGTGGTAGGTGGAGTTCCAACGTGTTGCCACGTCCTGCACTAGCCGGTGCTGCGGAAGTCCCAGCTCCTGCTGCTTCTCCCGCAGCAACCGACTGCCCTTCACGCTGTGGTGGAAATGCCCAGCCACCTTCCTGCAGCTCTCTAGGAGATTACGGATTTGGGGAGGGAGAGGGGCCTTGCTGCCTCCAAGGCCATCCCTCACGACCAGGTTGAAGACGTGCGCGATGCAGCGGATGCCCTCAAATCCGCCATCGCGCACCGCCTTCAGCATATTGGCTCCCCCGTCCGTGACCATGTAACCGCGGGTGTGCTGGTGCCCGCCCAGCCACCCTGCCACCATGCGGTTCATGGCCTCCGTAATCTCCTCCGCCGTGTGGGACTGGTCCATGACTGCGGTATGAAGGAGGGCCCAGCGGCAGCCCTCCTTCCCAGTCCCAGAAGTCCTGGGTGCTTCCTGCCCTGAGGCTCCCCACCAGTGAGCCGTCAGGGACAGGTAAGCGTGCACTCCTCCTTCGCTGGACCAGATGTCCGAAGTGAAGTGCACCTTCTGTGCCTCTGCCTGGCACAGACGACCCAGAACTAACTCCCTGCATGCCTGGTACAGGGAGGGCACCACACGCCTGCTCAGGGTGGTGCGACACGGCGGCTTGTAGTATGGAACCACAAGAGCCATCAGCCTCTTGAAGCCTGCGTTCTTGACGAGGCTGAATGGCTGGTCATCCAACGCCACCATCTCACCGATGCAATTGGTGATCTGGTTGGGCGCTGGAAAACGCCACCTTGTGGCTCCATACTTCCCCCACCCCATCTCTTCCATGGTGGCCTGGCGAAGCCTCTTGGGGATGGGAGGTCGAGAGCTGGCAGAAGTTGCAGGAGCCTTCTGCTTGCCCTTGCCGCTAGCACCAGTCTGCTGCGAGGTGCCCGCCTCGGTCCCAAGCAAAACAGACTGGTGGTGCCTCTGCATGTGGCGGGTGAGGTTCGTGGTGGTGAAGTGGCCTGGCATTTTTCCCCTGCTCACTGACATCTTGCAGTGGCGACAGACAGCAAAGCGGGAATCCACTGCCACCTCAAAGTGGTCCCACACCTTGCTTGCCTGTCGCTTCTGGGGTGACACAGACGGCCTGCCGGCGCCTTCGCTCTGTGGTGTCACCTCAGGAGCAAGGGAATGAGTGGAAGAGAGGACGGATTGTGGAGAGTAAGTCTCTGGTGCTGCCTGCTCTTCCTCTTGCCCCACATCAGAGTCCTCCTTCTCACTCTGAACCTCGCTGACTTCCACAAGATCTGGGAAAAGATCAGTCAGCGGGTTCACAGGCTCACCCACCAAAGAAGGAGCTGGATAATATAGTGCTCCTTCTTCATGCCCACTGCTGCTCCCAGCACCTGCCTCATGTTGCTGAAAGAGTGCCCTGCAGGCACTACTTTGAGTTGCCTCTGCCTGCTTCTGCTGCCCCAGTGGAGAACGCCTCAGTTTAACTGGGGGTGTGGAAGTAGGCTGCCTGCTGCTGGTCCCAGCAGCAGCAGCAGCAGCGCCATGCCCAGAGCGGCCTCTCCCAAATGCTGCCTTGGGAGCACCCCCCCTTTGAGTGCCACGCTTCATTTTATTTTTATTATTATTTATTTTTGTGTAAGTGTGTGCTTTGCTGACTTTTTTTGTGTTTGTAGCAGCAGGCTACACAGCCCAGCAACACACACTCACTCACAAGCGCGCGCACACACACACACACACAGAGAAAGAGAGAGAGAGAGAGAGAGGATAGAAATATTTTTTTATTATTTTTTTGGGTTTTTTTCAGAAAGCGAAAGTAGAACAAACAAACACACTCACTGCAAAGACAAACTGAACTCACAGACAAACAAACGTGCTATCTAAGAAAGGAAAGGCAAGAGAGAAAGGAAAGCCAAGAGAGAGAACAAGAAAAGCTGAAGTAAAAGATCAGAAACTCCTCAAAACCACCTCCAAATGCAATCAAATCAATACAGTCTCTCCAACACAGCTCCAAAACACTCCCTAATCTCCTCCACGTTCAACCCACAAAGAGCCAGAAGGGCAGGGCTGAGAGAATATATACTGGTGCCCTCCTCCAGCATTGCGATTGGAGGCTGAAGAAAGTCTTCACAGGATTGGGTGATTCAGTCATGTATTCTAAAGCACAATTGGTGGATCAAGCTGTCAAACACACACACACAAACACAGCCTCCCCCTCCCTTTCCTGAAGGTTTAAAATAATAAAGTTTAACCTTTGTTTTCCCACTAAAGCATTGCACCAAAGTTTGTTAAATTTCCAGCGTTTGAGCGGGCATAGGTCCTGTGCCATGTGAGCGAGTTAGAGGTTTGTAGTAGGGATGTGCACTGGATGGGACCCGATCCACGATCCGAGTCCGGTCCAGTGGGAAATCGGATAAATTATCCGATTTCCGATCCCGCAGCTGGATCGGCCGATCCAATCCGAACCGGTCCGAAAAAGCTCCGAACCGGTTCGGCGGATCGGCGGATCGGCGGGCGCCCACTGGCGCCCACCGCCGCTTCCATTGGCGGGCGCCAGCGGGCGCCCGCCGATGAAAGTGGACAGCGGGGGGGGGGAGGAGGGGGGCACTTACCTTCTCGGCCCGGCGGCTCCCGTCCGGCGCCGGCGCCTACTATTCCCAGCAGGCTCCGCGGCCTGCTCTAGGATGGCGCGCCGGGTGATGTCATCACCCGGCGCGCTACTCTAGAGCAGGCCGCGGAGCCTGCTGGAAGTAGTAGGCGCCGGCGCCGGACGGGAGCCGCCGGGCCGGAAAGGTAAGGAGGGGGTGCGTGGAGGGGAGGAGGGGGCGCGCGGAGGGGGGAGGGGGGAGGGGGGAGGGGGGCCCTTACCTGCCTGGCCCGGTGGCTCCCGTCCGGCGCCGGCGCCTACTATTCCCAGCAGGCTCCGCGGCCTGCTCTAGGATGGCGCGCCGGGTGATGTCATCACCCGGCGCGCTACTCTAGAGCAGGCCGCGGAGCCTGCTGGAAGTAGTAGGCGCCGGCGCCGGACGGGAGCCGCCGGGCCGGAAAGGTAAGGAGGGGGTGCGTGGAGGGGAGGAGGGGGCGCGCGGAGGGGGGAGGGGGGCCCTTACCTTTCCGGCCCGGCGGCTCCCGTCCGGCGCCGGCGCCTACTATTCCCAGCAGGCTCCGCGGCCTGCTCTAGGATGGCGCGCCGGGTGATGTCATCACCCGGCGCGCTACTCTAGAGCAGGCCGCGGAGCCTGCTGGAAGTAGTAGGCGCCGGCGCCGGACGGGAGCCGCCGGGCCGGAAAGGTAAGGAGGGGGTGCGTGGAGGGGAGGAGGGGGCGCGCGGAGGGGGGAGGGGGGAGGGGGGAGGGGGGCCCTTACCTGCCCGGCCCGGCGGCTCCCGTCCGGCGCCGGCGCCTACTATTCCCAGCAGGCTCCGCGGCCTGCTCTAGGATGGCGCGCCGGGTGATGTCATCACCCGGCGCGCTACTCTAGAGCAGGCCGCGGAGCCTGCTGGAAGTAGTAGGCGCCGGTGCCGGACGGGAGCCGCCGGGCCGGAAAGGTAAGGAGGGGGTGCGTGGAGGGGAGGAGGGGGCGCGCGGAGGGGGGAGGGGGGCCCTTACCTTTCCGGCCCGGCGGCTCCCGTCCGGCGCCGGCGCCTACTATTCCCAGCAGGCTCCGCGGCCTGCTCTAGGATGGTGCGCCGGGTGATGTCATCACCCGGCGCGCTACTCTAGAGCAGGCCGCGGAGCCTGCTGGAAGTAGTAGGCGCCGGCGCCGGACGGGAGCCGCCGGGCCGGAAAGGTAAGGAGGGGGTGCGTGGAGGGGAGGAGGGGGCGCGCGGAGGGGGGAGGGGGGAGGGGGGCCCTTACCTGCCCGGCCCGGCGGCTCCCGTCCGGCGCCGGCGCCTACTACTACCAGCAGGCTCCGCGGCCTGCTCCAGGGTGGCGCGCCGGGTGATGTCATCACCCGGCGCGCTACTCGAGAGTAGGCCGCGGAGCCCGATGGTAGTAGCCGCCGGCGCCGGACGTGCCGAGAAGGTAAGTGGCGGGGAAGGGGGCTTACCCCCCCCCCCCGGAGCCGTCCGCTTCTATCCGCTGGCGCCCGCGGGCGCCAGCGGATGGAAGCAGGCGGCCCCAGGGGGGGTAGGGAGCGCGGGGGAGGGGGTTTACCTGCCGGGGCCGTCCACAGCGGACGGCCCCGGGGGGGGGGAGGGAGTTAGGCCCCCCCTTACCCACCCGCCGCCATTTTTTCCTCATAGACTTGCATTGCAATGCAAGTCTATGGGGAAAAAAATGGCGGCCGATCCAAAAATGTACGATTTTTGGGTCGGGATCGGACTCGATCCGGTCCGGGGGGCCTCCGATTTTGTCCGAACCGGTCCGGGACAAAATTGGAGGTCCCGATCCGGGTCCCGATCCGATCCGGGGGGTCCGTGCACACCCCTAGTTTGTAGCTCTTAAAACCAACCCATAAATCCCATGTGAAATGCCATGCATAAACCTTTGTTTTCCCACTAAAGCATTGCACCAAAGTTTGTTAAATTTCCAGCGTTTGAGCGGGCATAGGTCCTGTGCCATGTGAGCGAGTTAGAGGTTTGTAGCTCTTAAAACCAACCCATAAATCCCATGTGAAATGCCATGCATAAACCTTTGTTTTCCCACTAAAGCATTGCACCAAAGTTTGTTAAATTTCCAGCGTTTGAGCGGGCATAGGTCCTGTGCCATGTGAGCGAGTTAGAGGTTTGTAGCTCTTAAAACCAACCCATAAATCCCATGTGAAATGCCATGCATAAACCTTTGTTTTCCCACTAAAGCATTGCACCAAAGTTTGTTAAATTTCCAGCGTTTGAGCGGGCATAGGTCCTGTGCCATGTGAGCGAGTTAGAGGTTTGTAGCTCTTAAAACCAACCCATAAATCCCATGTGAAATGCCATGCATAAACCTTTGTTTTCCCACTAAAGCATTGCACCAAAGTTTGTTAAATTTCCAGCGTTTGAGCGGGCATAGGTCCTGTGCCATGTGAGCGAGTTAGAGGTTTGTAGCTCTTAAAACCAACCCATAAATCCCATGTGAAATGCCATGAATAAACGTTCGTTTCCCACTAAAATGTTGCACCTAGCTTCCGGAAATTTCACACACATTTGAAGTGAAGTGTTCCCTGCAATGTGCCAAAGTTTCCCGTTTGTATCTTTGAAAATAAAAAAATGGGAGGCAAAACTGTATTTTACCCCACTGCTACCCAATTTTCAACAATTCATTGCCAACACATGCCTGGAGCTAGCTGTCTGAAATTTTACACACATATCAAGGGAAGTGTTCCCTGTAATGTGCCGAAGTGTCCTGTTTGTATCTTTAAAAATAAAAACATGGGAGGCATAACTGCATTTACCCCACTACTACCCATTTTTCAAAAATTCATTGCCACACCAGGCAAGCACCCACGGTTCTGGGATTTCACACACGTGGGTCCCAAGGTTCCACCTACAATGCGGCAAAGTTTCATGTGTGTAACTTTAAAAATGACCGAGTTATAGGCATTCCATGTTATTTATTAAAAAATTAATTGCCACAAACTGCATGCACCAATCTTTCTGAAATTTCTCACAGATACCTATCCCTAACCAGTGTACAATGTGCCCAAGTTTCATCCTTCTGTCGTTAAAAATGAAAAAGTTATAGGCGTTTTTGTAAAACAACAATACTTTGCTATGGGAAAAACGCATTTAAAATGGCGTCCGATCCGCCGATCCGATCCGATCCGGATCGGACCTCGCCGGATCGGATCGGATCGGATCGGATGGTGTATCGGATCGGATCGGATCGGATTTTCCGATTTTTGGGGCGGATCGGATTCGGATCGTGGATCGGATCCGATCCGATGCACACCCCTAGTGTGAATGCTAGGAGCTATCTCCTAAGTTTAATTAGCCTAACAAAGCTCGGCAGTTGCCTTTCAACTAAAATGCAGAGTTTCCCCACAGTCCGACCAACATTTTATCTCAGGGAGGGTCTTTTGGGAGAGGCCATTCTAAGGGACCGCCTTCCCACCTCCTCTCAACTCTGCCCGCTTTACCCTGCAGTGGACTCTGGGATTTGTCAACTCTAAAGTCCCCTCCTCCTCCAACAAAGGCTGAGTTCCCAGATTCTGATTCAGGTGCCGAAACCCCTTCCCTCACACTAGAGAGAGCAGGCCTGATCTTGACGGTTGCATAGATTCACAGCCTTGGTGTAGATATTCCCGTAGAGTCTGAGTTTGAGAATACTGGAAAGTGCCCTTTATCTTGCTAAGGAGGTGGAACATACTGTCAGTTTTCTTTCTTTACTCTCTACTTACATATGGCCTATTGTGCATTTTTTAAACAAATGTCTTGTTGAGCAAATGCATACTGACCCTATGCCTATTCACTAGAAAAAGAAAAGAAAGCAAGTTCTATTTCCTGCCACATTAGAAAGATCAAATTGCAGGGAGGGGAATTACCAGAATACCAAGACCTGAGACAAGCTGAGAGTGTTGCTAAGCCTCCATAAATATAAGACTAATCCTAGGTCTTCAGAAGTGCAAGATGGCTCAAACCAATCATTTGGGGGACATACAACAAATTTCATCAAAAGGTGGAACCTGCTTTAATTCATTCTGACTCAAGAAAGGATTAAGCGTCAAACAAAACCCGCATTGAAAATGCATCTCCGTCTTTCGTAGTGCAGTTGAATCAGCTGGCATGGTTTAAGGGTGTTTATCAAGGGCCATAATCTTTTTGAGTACATTTCCCCCTGATTTTTTTATGCTGAAACAGCAGGGCATCCAAAAGATTGTGGAGAGAAGAAAGAAAGAAAGAAAGAAAGAAAGAAAGAAAGAAAGTGTAAATCTAGTAACCATTCAGAAAAAGAAGCAGACGCTCTATCCTGTCTAACTTATGTAGCCTTTGACTTAATGGTTAAGATGGGAGACAAACAGCAGATTTCTGCCCCACCTGCCAGATGAATCCTATGGGGTTCCCCAGGACAGACTGGGGAGTCTGGCAGACTGGAATAGGCTGGGGGTTCAGCACTTCTGGCGGAACCCCTTACTCCTCAATCTCAATTGAAACAAGTACAAGTGTTTCCATGCATCTTTCCATGAAAACAGTGTGGTGTAGTGGAGGCTGTGCAGTGTAGTAGTTAGACTGTTGAACTGGGACTTGGGAGATCCGGGTTCTAGTCCCCACTTTGGCATGCCCCACTCGGCCAATTACTGACTCTCAGCCTGACCTACATCACAGTGCTGTTGTGAGGATAAAATGGAGAGGAGGGGGACTATGTAATCCACCTTGGGTTACTTGCAAGAAGAAAAAAAGGCAGGGCAGAAATATAGCAATAAATAAATTAAATATAAATACAAAAATAAGCCTCAATTGACAACAAAGAATCTTGTGGCACAAGCCTTCTAGGACAATAAAACTGTTTCATGCCACAACAAACCCATTCATATTGAGGTCACAATATTTTTTGTCGTTTTTGCTGAAATATACTAAGCCAGCTATTTCTCAAATTCGTTAGAATTACATCTAGATGGAATTATATCTAACAATACTTGGTCGTAGTTATCTCTTGTTACCTATCTCAACTTTTTCCCCCATCCCAAAATCAAAATTTAGATGATTAGTAGCTGGGGCAGGAGACCTTTATTTTGATTGTGATACTCTGGTAGGTGTGTTCATATGCACTTCGGTATAAAATAAACAAATCTCAGCCACATTCAGACTACAAAATGTGGATGGTGTGCTTAGTCGAAAGTGGAACATGTCTAGCAGAATGTAAAGTATTGCTTTTGTCTCTCCATTAAAATGCAGTCTAATACAAAATAAGCTAAATGACCTGTTTCAGCTCCCGTGCTTGGACAAATATATAAAATTAATCTTTCTGCTAAATAGATTACCAGCCTTCTTTTTTAATATAATCCACTAATTGAAGACATTCATTTTCCAGGGGTGATTCATCCTGCTTGCTAATAGAAGGCATACAATGTGCTCTGCCCTCTCTCTCTCTCTCTCTCTCTCTCTCTCTCTCTCTCTCTCTTCTTTCTTTTTTTGGGTGCCTTTGATGACTCAAACATTTCGCCATTATTATATATGCTTCGGAAAGTGGGGAAGAGCCAGATTTATGGAAAAATATATCGATTCAAAATGATGAAATATGAAATAGAAAACAGCCGGGAAGACTGATTTATGGGGAAATATTGATTAAAAATGATGAAATAGGAGAAAGCAGGCAGTGGGAAAAAAAGTTCTAGGTTGTTCAGCTTGGATTCCGAAGTGTGGTTTTTAATTTGGCCACTTCTTTAAATCAGTTTTAGATATTCACCTCATTCTAGAGCCCCCTCTGCATTACTAAATGCACTGGCTTCCCCTGAAACATCAGTGGCCTCCATTGAAGTGAAATACGAAGTCCTTGCAAATAGGGGATCCAAGCTGGCCCAAGTCATTTTGCTGCCTGAGGCAAAGGACCAGATGGCGGTACCCCCTCCATTCTACCTACAGGTGAGCCTTAATTGGACATTGGTGATGGGACAGCATCCTCTATTCCACACGAAGGCAGCAGGCTAGCTTGGAGGGTGAAAGGCAGGCTGCCTGGAACAAACCACTCTGTCCTCCAACAGAGGGGAACAGCCAGGGGGCTGCCACTGTTGCCAACCCCCATGCATCTGCCACCTGAGGCAACTGCCTAACTCCTAATGCTAGGGCTAGCCCTACAGGGGATGCAGTGCCAGCTCCAAGTTTTGAGGGACCATGGATCACTTAGCTGTTCTTGTTGATTATCTTCTCTTAACTGTTATTGACTTATCATCAATAACATCAAAAATAATAAAGATCAACAATACAAATGAAAAATGTGTTCACAGTTGTGTCTGTGTTTCAAGTTCATTGGGATGATTTCTCCAGCTTAGATTCCAAAAGTCCTTATCAGCCTCTGCTTTCTACTATTTATAAAGTATTTCCAGAATGATTTTTTGAGCTGTTAGAGATTTATTTAACAGTGGGCCATGAAATGGATAGGAGTGCTAGAAAGGGATCTTTGACAATAGTATATGCAACCTACCAGTTGCTTGATTGACAGGCAGAGGACCATTGAGCAAGTAGGCCATGGCATCTACTGCTCCTCCTTCTCACCACCACCATTCTCTGGGCCTGAGAGGCCAGTGAACATTTCTGTTGCAAATGTGAAGAGGAGGAGCAAATTCAGTGGACTCTTGTTATGGGACTATGCTGGTGTGTGGGGCCTCTGCAGGTACCCAGCCATGCCTAGACTTGACCCTGGGCCTGGTGTGCACATTGGAGGGCCTTGTACATGATTGAACCATACAGTATAGGGATGTGCAGCGGATCAGGTCCGATCTACAATCCGGACCCAATCTGGGTGAAATCAGATGAAATGATCCGATCCCGATCATTTGGACCATCTGATCGGATCTGATCCAAAGGGACCCGATCCAGATCAGAAAAAATCAGAGGATCGGACCTCCTCCCCCCTCCCCCCACTTGTGCTCCTTACCTGCTGCCTCCTCACTGCCTTCCACTGCCACCCGCTGCTTCCATACTACTTTGAAACAGGCCTTGCGGCCTGTTCCACAATAGAGTGACAACGTGCCGGGTGACGTCATCACTTGGCATGCTCTACTGTGGAACAGGTCGCAAGGCCTGTTTCTCAGTAGTACTGAAGCAGCGGGCAGTAGAGGATGGCAGCGATGAGGCAGCAGGTAAGGTGCACAAGTGGGGGGAGGGGGAAGGGAGGTGGAGTTCCCCCATTACCTGACAGGGCTGTCACCCGGCACTCTACTGAGAGGCAGGCCATTAAGCCTGTTTCTCAGTAGAAGGGACCAGCGGGTGGCAGCAGATGGAAGCGGATGGCCCCGGCAGGTAAGGAGTGCGAGTGGGTGGGAAGGGAGGGAGAGGGAGGCCTCCACTTACCTGCCGGGCTGCCCTCTGCCGCCTGCTGTTTCCTTACTACTGAGAAACAGGCTTTGCGGCCTGCCTCTCTGTAATGTGCTGGGTGATGTCATCACCCAGCGTGCTACTGAGAGGCAGGCCGCAAAGCCTGTTTCCCACTAGTAAGGAAATAGCGGGCATCAGCGGACGGAAGTGGATGGCCCCGGCAGGTAAGGAGCATGAGTGGGGGGGAGGGACAGGGAGGGGGGGAGGTAGGTCCCCACTCATCCACCCCCATGTTTTCCACATAGGCTTGCATTGGGGAAAGCTTTCTTTCCCCCAATGCAAGCCTATGGTGAAAACACCTAAAATGGCATCCAATCCGAAAATTGGACGTCTGGTTTTTGTATCGGAATCAGATCCAATCCAATCTGAGGGACCTCTGATTTTGTACAATCCAATCCAGTTCAAAATCTGAGGTCCCGATTCCGATTCTGATACAATATTTACTCCCGTGCACACCCCTAGTATGGTATGGCCTGCTCTTTGTAGTCATTAGTTTATAAATTCGCACAACCATTTGAACAACTATAAACTAATATATATATATATATATATATATATATTCCCATCAGCCTCTGATTTGCTTTTCCTATGTGAATAGCTGTTGTTCTATTCCTCACAGACTAATAAACTATGACAGTCTAGAAGCATTATACACAAAACCACTTGACTAGGTGCCCTTTAGCAGTTACAGCAGTAGCATGGGAGCCAATTAACTATGGGTTCATTCCACACTGCTGCCATGACGCTTAAAGGGCCAGCAACACTTGGTAGGGGCCAAACTCACAGGTCATTCCCAAGCAATTGTCACTACTGATCCCAGCCAAGTGATTATTGTGTAAGCAGTATATGGACAATTATTATGCTGCTGCTGTTTCTGCTCTTTGACTAATTGGGTTACTTCAATCTAAAAGCATCACACTGAAACAATAAACAAAACTACAAGTACTAATATTTATACAATAAAACAATTATACACACACACACACACACACGAGATGAAAGTAATTCAGAAAGCCTGGTGAAATGAAAAAAAGACTTTAACCACCATTCTAAAAAAATCAACCATACCGGTGTGATGGGCTACCTGCAGGAGGGAACCCTATGAAATAGGAGCCTAGTAAGGCAATGCTAATGGTGGATGACAATCTGGCCTACCTTGATGGCAGGGCTTGTACTACAGCCTCATTACTTGATCTTAGTTCTCAAGGAGCTGCTCATATAGGACAAGACATTTCATCAAATGTTAATGCCATTCATATAGTTCTGGGCTGAGCCGTGTGTCAAACCCATAAATAAGCAGCTTCCACACCACTACTGTTAGCATATGAAGGGCACCAGATTATGATGATGATGATGGAGACAGAGAAGGAGAATAAGAAACTCTTGCTGTTCTGGTTTTCTCCTTCTCCTTCTTCTCCTTCTCCTTCTCCTTCTTCTCCTTCTCCTTCTCCTTCTCCTTCTTCCTCCTCCTCCTCCTCCTCCTCCTCCTCCTCCTCCTCCTCCTCCTTCTCCTTCCTCCTCCTCCTCCTCCTCCTCCTCCTCCTCCTCCTCTTCTTCTTCTTCTTCTTCTTCTTCTTCTTCTTCTTCCATGCCTCCTCTAATTGCTTCCTTATCTGCAACAGATACTTACCACCTTGGATTATATTCCTAGTAGGCTGACCAGATAAAATCCAGGTCAGGACTCATGTAACTTTAACAGTTGTAGAGAAAAGGGAATTTCACCCAGTGTCATTTGTATGCAATTAGTTCCTGGTGATATTCCCTCTTCATTACAACAGTTAAAGGTGTAGGCACTATATTAGAGTGACCATATACAAAAGAAGGCAGGGCCCCTGCAACTTTAACTGTTGTGATGAAGAGGGAATTTCACCAGGAACTAATTGCATACAAATGACACTGGCTGAAATTCCCTTTTCTCTACAACTGTTAAAGTTACATGAGTCCTGACCTGGATTTTATCTGGTCACCCTAATTCCTAGAGTGTGTTCACTCTGCTTGGTATCTCCCTGTGTGCCTGATATAAGAGCATTCAGTCAACATTGCTACTCTTCAGCCACATAGTCTATGGTGAGAACAGTGTGTTGTAATGGATAGTACACTTCAGGTGCCTCAGAAATACCTGGATTCACAGAGATATCCCAGTACACTGCAGTGCATCAGGTAGAAATTTCAAGTGCAAACCTCTCCCCACTATGCATGATAGTAATAATATAATATAATAAATAATGGTCAATTTGAAGCCATCGAGTGGTATCTCAAAACCTGAGCTCATCTCACAGTGAGGACATCTTGGCCTTGTGTCAAATCCCTGCCCATGCTCATTGGATAAAATGGGATAACCCCATGCACATTCCCCTGAGCAACTGGAAAAATATTTGAAAACAGATGTGGTAAATTAACATGGTATCCAGCATGCGATGTTGCCTCTCTTCTTACAGTGAAGCTGAGGGTGTGCTAACCATAAGGTCAGGTTCAGTACATGTGTCATGTAGATTACGGTGATTAGAGGTGTATGAGAACATCAGTTCGCTAAGCTGTATTTTTTAAAAAATCAGGATTTACCCAATTCACACATTTCAGAATTGAACATGATCTGTTATCTAAGTCAGTACATTTCTGAGTTTGCAATGGACCAAACAAAATATTTACAATAGCATGCCTACATTTGAAAATGTGTGCATGAAAAAATGTGTATTTTTGGAAAATGTGCATGAGTATGCTTTAAACAATGGGAGAGAAATGCATACATTTCAAAGATGAGCACAACTGATGTGTACATTTAGAAAAATATGCATGAAATTATGGGTGGAGTTTCAAGTGAAAATAATAATAATAACCCTGAAATCCAAACTCAACTCTAGAAACATTTTCAAAGCCATCAACACCTAAGCAATACCCATCCTCACATACTCATTCGGAATTGTACACTGGTCACACACTGAGCTCAAAGAAATAAACAGACTCAATTGCACCAAACTCACCAAAAAAACAACAACAACGCATGCTCCATCCCAACTCATGCAATGAAAGCATTACAACCAGCAGGAAAGAAGGAGGAAGAGCTCAGCTGGACATTAACACAACTCATGCTAAACAGATAAAATCACTCAGAGAATTCTTTCACACTAAAACACCCTCATTCATAAAGCCATAGTAAAAGCAGACAAAAATTACACCTCACTCAACCTAGCACTACAAAACAAAGACCAAACATGGCCACTCACAGTCACAGAGAAAAAAGAAAAAATTGGCACAAAAAGTACTCCATGGGAAGCACTACAACATAATACAGAACCCACAAATAAACAAAGAACAATCATATGAATGGCTCAAGAAGGGTGAGCTATTTCCAGAAACAGAAGGATTCCTAAAAGCCATAAAGGATCAAGTTATAGCAACCAAGAACTACCAAAAATACATCATAAAAGACAACGGTACAACACCAGATTTATGTAGGAAATACCATCAATTCCAAGAAACGATAGACCATGTAACATGAGGATGTAAAATTGTGGCAGGAATGGACTATACAGACAGACACAATACAGCTGTAAAAATAATTCACCAACAACTGGCCATCAAATTCAACCTCATCAAACAACTTACACCATACTATACATACTTACCCGAAACAATCTTGGAAACAGACCATAAAATATACTGGGACAGAACAATTCATACGGACAAGACAATACCTTGCAACTGACCAGACATAATGGTCATAGACAAAAAAAGAAAAACACATGTACCTCATTGACATAGCCATACCTAATGACAAAAATGTTGTAGAAAAGGAAGAGGAAAAGAGAGGAAAATATACACCACTGGCCATAGAATTCAACCAAGTATGGCAACAGGAAAAGGTCACAATTATTCCGCTAGTCACATCAGTCACTGGCATCACATCAAAAAACTATACAGAAAACTTTCAGAAATTGAGCCTACCAAAATACAGCCACATCAACATCCAGAAAACTATCTTAATTAAAACATGTTCAATTGTCAGGAAATTCCTGAATCTATAAAAGACAGCATGACTTGGCAAAGCCCATCATGTCCATCTTGAAAAACTGCCACGAGCAAGAAAGAATAAAAACCAAAGCTCACAATCTGATATGGACTCGAGTTGGAATGAGCTTGAAGATAACTTTTGGAGAACTTCAGTGAACACACATGTTGATTCCCACATCCCTAGTGTAAGGCTTTATAGGTTAAAACCAGCAGCTTGATTCAGGCTTGGAAACATATAGGCAGCCAATGCAAGTGGGCCAGAATTGGTCTCATGAGCTCAGACCTTCTGGTCCTAGTTCATACAATGGCTGCCGCATTTTGCACAAGATACAGCTTCTGAAAAGTCTTCAAGGGCATTGTCATAATTTAACTTGGAGATTACCCAAGCATAGATGACTGAAACCAGGTTATCCCTGTCCAGATAGGTGAATAGCTGGGCCACCAGCCAAAGCTGGTAGAAGGCACACTGAGCCATCATAGCCATCTG
Organism: Anniella stebbinsi; assembly: GCA_029215795.1. NCBI lineage: Eukaryota > Metazoa > Chordata > Lepidosauria > Squamata > Anniellidae > Anniella > Anniella stebbinsi. The sequence continues at coordinate 5,952,078 of JARDYH010000006.1, forward strand.
AGTCTCAAGTGACAGAGATGGATGCTGTCACTTCAAAGGGAGTGCAACCCCATCTAGAACACCTTGAACACCCTCCATCTGGTCAGAAGGACCACCTACTAACACCATCTCAGTCTTGTCTGATCTCATCCGGTCCATTGTCACAGCCAAACTCTGATTCAGTACATCCACACCTCACCTGACAAAGATGAAAAGGAGAAGTAGAGCTGTGTGTCATCAGCATACTGGTGACAACATACTCCAAAACTCCTGATGACCCAACTCAGAGGTTTCATGTAGATGTTAGATAGCATGCTGGAGAGTTCACGGGGCCAAGTAATATTCCCCAAGCACCACCTTCTGGACCTGGCCATCCAAGTAGGAGCAGAACTACAGCATTGCAGTGCCCCCCCCCCATTCCCAGCTCAGACAGTTGCCCCAGAAGGATACTATGGTGGGTGGTATTGAAAGCTGCTGAGAGATCCAGGTGTATCAATAGGGCTGCACTCCTCCTGTCTCTCTCCCAACATACATCATCATACAGGGTGACCAAGGCTGTTCCTGTGCCAAAATCTGGCCTGAAACCCAACTGAAATGGATCCAGATAATCAGGGTCATCCAAGAGTGTCTGGAGTTGGTTGACCACCACCCACTCAAGGACATTGCCTGGGAAAAGAACATGTACAAAAGCTGACTGGACTGGCAGATGAATCTGTCTTCAACGCTGATGAAGGGACAATGTCCTCCATTGCACTTGAAGGCAGCAGGCTAAGTTAGGGACACAAAGCTGGCTGCAGGGGCATGGCTTTCTCCTCCAACACCTTGCTGCCACCTCCCAGCATCTGCCATCTGAAGTGCCTGCCTCACCAGGTCTTTATGGTAGGGCCAATCTTGCCAACTTCAGAAGCTTTTTATGGAGTTGAGATAGATAATGTTCTGAAGTACTTTGCACATTAAACAGGAATGAGGAGTGAGACATCCTTTAAAAAGTCATAACAATGTAACCTTGATTGTATTAACTATCACATTATTCATGCTTAAAACAAAACAGTGTAGGAGGGGTGGCATGGCCCCTAAATGCAGCTCGGAATTTTCTTCCCAGATGTTACAAGGACATTAATTTTCTGGTAATTGTTTGGACTTCATTTGGAAGCATTTCAGTGCCCAGAATCTCTCCACCACTTATCTGTTTCCATTCTGTCATCATCCACCATGGAAGGGATCATCAGCTTGTCATTCACGCGCATAGCATATGGTTTTGTAGTTTTACACAGGCACTTCTGCACTTAACGTTCACAGTTCTAGTCCCACGGAGCAATCTGCGTTCAACCTTGACCACATCTAAAATGCTGATTGTTTGATGGGCTTGCTGATTGTCACTGGAACCATAACAACGCACTGTTGCTTCGTGGGATGACTCGTGCCCTTTGCTTACTTGTTGCTGACACCCAGTGCCCAAGAGAATATAGCTAATGAATAGCTCAATTATCACTGCAGAACCGACATTTGTCAAAGGCAAAACATAGCAGTATAGAATTGGTCACACAGAGGTTTGTATGACCAGCAGTAATATGTGCAGAATTAATCCGGCTGATTGACCACAAAGTTCTGCTTCTCTTTAAGTATATATATATATATATACTAATTTACTTTGCAGTATTAGCATACTGAAGACTTATTTCCCTGTTTTTAAAGATAATTGCATATATAGATTTATAAATGATCACTATGCGTGAATCCGATGTATAATCATAGGAGCAGCTTTTTCAATTATACTCTTTCCCATTTTGAAAAACTGATTAATATGTTGAATATAGTTTGCTAACAGTATAAAAGATTAACCATTAATCTTTGTACACACTAGCCAGGAATCAAGAGTCCCATATGCATAAGAAAGAGTTTCTGCACATTCATTGTGTGTGTATGTGCCTGTGAACAGGTTTTACTTTCTGGTTTCAGCTTTTTCACATGCTGGTCCTCTGACCTATATATTACCTTTAGTATCAGGCCTCCTCCACACGAGACGTTTAATGAGCCTTGAAGGCTCATTATAAATTTTACCTCCACACCAGCGGAGCGCAAAACGGGCGTACAGGCATGTTATCTCCCCGATAATGCGCATTTTCGAATGCGCGTTAAATAGCGACTTTTATTTTTCTCCGGCCATTAAAGCGCATTTTCGCCGTGTGAACAAGCGATTATGCGCATTAACGTCTTCTAAAACGCTTTTTGGACATCAATTAATGCGCTTCGCCGCCTCTCGCCGCCTCCCGTGCAGAGGGATTAGGCGTAAATGCACCTCCGCGATAATGCGCATAATCCCCGAACCGGGCACAAAAGCGCATCCTTGTGGAGGGGGCCTCAGAGGCCATATATCAAAACCAACTCCTGGGGAACATGAACATGATGATGCCATTCATTCATTCATTCATTCATTACGTTTCTATTAATGCCCAATACCCAAAGCTCTCTGAACAGTTTACAAAGATTAAACCCTAAAAATACGATACAATGTAATACAAATCACTTCCATACAAAAATATAAAACCATTTTGCACAATCAACAACAATAATAATAATAAAATCCCAGGATCTATTAAAGTGTTTTTCATATGTGGTCAAATGTCTGGGGGTAGAAGAAAGTCTTAAATTGGTGCTAGAAAGATGGCAAGTTTGGTGCCACTTTGGGGGTTCACCGACACGTCTGGTTCACCATTCTGGAAACAGGTTGCTGTACAAGAGAGCCATTCCATTTGATCCATCAGGGTTCTTCTTAAGTTCTTATGATCTGCACAGGAGCAGCTTTTCAGTTAGCATGGAGAGCTCCATTGAGAAAGGAGGTCTGAAAAGGTCTTGAGCACATGCTGCCCTTTAGGACCCAAACACATTTAGGAATGGACAAATCCGTTAATTTGGGTTTCTCTCAGCCTCTCGTGTTTCCAGTATTAAGTAATGTTGTGACAAATTCTGCTTCCTATTTCATCCCAGGTTATGCCAGTTACTTGGGCATCTTAGTTTGACATATTTGGACACAGAGGACATGTTTCCTGTTCACATAGAAAGATGGTGAAGAGCATTACCAACTCTCCACTACTGATTATGCAACATGTTCTGGGGTGCGCTGTCTTCAGTAACACACAGTGGGAATTCTGAAAGTTGCAGAGGGGTCCCTCAACAGACATATTCATATGGGAAGGGTTCTCTAATGGCAGAAAGTTTGTAAATCACTAATCCATCAAACACTGCTATCAGACGCCCATTATTCTCAAATACATTTGCATAGTTTGCACCTGAAATAGAACTATGGCAATGTTCCTACAACCCACTTGGCCTAGAGTAGCTCTGATTGATTTCAATCTGAAAGCTCCTGGGTCATTCAGTGACTATGGCCTTTGATGCTGAAGTGTTTTAGAGATGTAAATGTTAATGCTGTAAAGATAATTTGGTTTTCAAAGGCTATATGCTTTTTGCCCTTATGTTCCATAGTTACACTTTAATATCTTGGTTCTTGATAGCTTGATATTATCTAAGGATGATGTATGATGTCATAACCATCTATTAAATGTCATTGGTTTTATTTTGTACCAGAAGAGCTGGGTTAATTAAAGAAGGAGACCCTTTTGGAAACGGAGTTTTTTTTCTGCACTGTCCAAATGTTCCTGTCTCATTTACAACTCAAAATGGGTAAGAGATAGATTCTAGATGGATATAGGTTGTACATCAACCTCTTGTAATGTGAATGTTTCATAGAAGACGTTTGCAAACTAAAAAGCCTGACATTTATACAGTGATACATGCATAATATCTCCTGTATATGTCACATCCTTGAGATAAAAATAATTTTAAAATACAAGGTCAGGAAAATATCTGCCAGTGTACCAAAATAGAGAGAGACGGGTTAAGTGAAATTAATTAATTAATTAATTAAACTGTAGAGATCAATTTAACATTTTTTTCTAGGCTGATGGCCATGTTTAAAAGAAAAGGAAATGTTTCTGCAATAAGACAATATCAAATCAAGGTACATAAATGGCTCAATCTATGTAATTGCTGTATGTTCATTGCCTGTCTTAAAATAGTACCTATTATTATGAGATTGTAACATCTCCTGGTTCTGATAAATAAATGCTCTGGCTAAAACCACCCCAGTCTCTGCAGGAAAGACACTGAACAAATTGTCAACATGATTTACATACAAGTTGTCAACAGCATCTGGGTTGCTGTGCAGAAGAATGATGGGCAACAGATGTTTGAGGAAATGTTGCCATCTGCCCTCACTGAAGACACATCCCCTGTTAAATAGTAGGTTTGAATGTCTACAACAGAGAGAACTCTTTCACAGAGACCACAGCCTTCTTCCAGTTTACATTAGTACTTTAAGCCAGACATTTCTTCAGGGCACAATGGGAGTGCAGTGGGGATTGGCCATTTGTTACTAAAACAGATTTAGAGCAATTATTGACTAGCCTTAAAAGAGAATCATATGTTATCCCATGGGCATGGAAGCCATTAACCTGTGTTTTCTTTCTTCCTATGTTCCTCTGATAATATCTAGATGCAACATTCATGGGAGGTTGGGCCACTGACATGGTGCCTTCCCATCACCTGACCTCCTAGTATGTTAACACTATTGTGATGAAGATCATCACTGGTGCTACCTTAATGGTTTCTCCATCTAGACCAGAGGGTGGGCAACTTGTGACAATCCAGATGCTTTGGACTGCAAATCTCATCAGCCCTAGCCACTATTAGCAATGGGCATTGTAGGACAAAATACCTGGAGGTTCATAAGTTGCCCATTCCTGATCTAGGCCAAGTCAGCACAACTTGCAACCCACCAGCTATATATTGTGGCCCTACAGGAGCTCAATCAACTCTGTGTGTGTGTGTGTGTGTGTGTGTGTGAGAGAGAGAGAGAGAGAGAGGCCCTTTCCACCCCATAGGGGTGAAGAGGGTGGGAAGCGGCCAAACCCGGAAGTAGCCACTTCTGAGTTCAGCGTGCTCAACCCACATGTGACGGCCCAGCTTCTCCTGGGCCGCCACAACTCGTGCCCACCATTTTTTATTTTTGTAATGGAGAAGAGCGCACGAGCGCTCCTGTGCAAAAGGTGAGTTCTATTTTTTTAAAAAAAATCTGTGGGCCTCTTCCCCTTCCATGCCCTCCCGGGGTGGCGAAACTGCTAGCAACTTCTCTCCTGATGGCCTTGGAGCGGCTCTGTGGCCATCGGTGCAGCCGCACTTACTCACAAGTAAGTGTGGCTGCACCAGGGCAGGTGACCACATTCTTCCACGGTCCCGGGAACTTCCAAGGACTGTGGAAGAATTGGGATTTTTCCGGTTCCAGGGAACCAGGAAAAATCCCGTGCCCGCTCCCCACCCCCGCTACTTCCAATGCATCAAGCAGCCGGGGTCCATTTTGGGCAAACTGCCTGGTGTGGAAAGGGCCAGAGTGTGAGTACACACACACACACTTTTTTCTGTCTGTTCAATCCCCCCTCTCTTTACCAGGGTCAGCCCAAATTTGTTTGTTCCTTCTGCTGCCCCTATTTCTCTCTATTCTGTTACTGTAAGTGGCTAGCATTACCATTCTTCATGTTTCAGCAGCCTCCATTGAATACGTACAAGTGAAGTCTGATGAGGGTGGGCGGGCAGATGTACCTTGACTCTTGTGGACTTGCATGTAGCTGCAGGAACATGGACACAAAATACCTTTAGTCCCTTAAATATAAGTTTCAGGAGATAGTTGCCTTTCAAACTATGATCACATACTTGAATCATAAGGAAGTTCTTTCTATAAAGAAGGGAACATGAACCTACATATTCTGTCCCACCCCGAATCCCATTTCAAATAAGGCCAAGGTCCTCCTCCACTTTGAGCTCACCTAGAATAGGCGCATGGAGCCCTATGCCTGCATCCCTTGTGCTGCCATAGTTATTCCCTCCCTTCCCCCTCCCTTTGACCACACGGGAAATGTAGTCCTCATAGGTTCTAATGTCCCGGTTGTAATGATGTACATTTCCCGATGATCGTTACTCCCAGGACGCTCCTGTGTCAACAACAAGAGTGCAACGGAGGTTCTGCAGCAAAGTGTTTCTGTTGCAAGGCTTCGGATACGTTTTGTGGAAAGAGAAAGTGTCAGCGGGGGGGAGGGGTTTGTTAGGGGACGTCAGGGATGCCTCCTGGCCATGTCACTGTCAGTAAGTTCTGTGATCTATGTACAACCCCCCCCCCCCCAAAAAAAAAATTTTGGTCAACCACTACACTGCAATGGAGGCCTTTCAGTGAAATATCTTCCAGCCTACTCTGCCAACCCTGTCTGGCTATTGGCTCCTCTGGAGCAGGAAGATGCATGAGAGGGCTTCCTCTTGCAGCTAAACTTTGATAGAGCAACAGGGTTTTCCTGTATTTATGGTTATTCTTTTGTCCTGATATCTTTCTTGCTCTTTGACTCTGCCTCCTGGTGTGTCCTTTGGTTCTGACTACTTGCTTCATCCTGGAGTTCCTGCCTCCAGGCTCACTTCAGGCTGCTTGCCCAAGGCCCACCCCGGCAGTCATTATGTGCAGAATGGTGCAGAAATGGGCTTCAAATGTTGACATTCCTTTTCTGCTTTTTTGTTTTGTTTTGTTTTTAAAGGTCACTTCACTTCCAGGCCTTGAAAGGAGAGTTCTCCCATTTGTAGGATAGTGTACCGTTGGATTGTGCAGGATTAAACTTTCTCCCTACCTCTGCAAGCCAAGAGAACAACTGCTGCTCTTTAAAAAAGAAAACATTCTGAAAGGTAGAGAGAAAAAAATCATGCCCTTTATGGAAAAAAGTGGGAAATGAACCTAGCATTCTGGGAACAGTTTCAGGTTAGTCAAAACGTTAAGGAAGAAAGCAGAGAGTGCAGCCTAGCTTTTGTTGGTAATGCATGGCAATACATGGAAAAACAGAGGGGAAGCAAGAAGAAAGGAAATACTGGAGAAAGGATATAAAAGCAGAGTTAGCAACAATTTGGGGGAAAAGTGGTCTGGCTTCTCTATTTCTTCTCATTTTTCAATTTGAATATATATATATATATATATATATATATATATATAATTTTAGGCTAATTGCCAGATTTTTAAGCAAATCCAGAATGTTTTGAGTAAACGTTGCAGCCCTAAGCTCCTGGGAGGGAGGACAGGCTGAACATGTAATTAAAAATATAATTTAAAGCTAGTGTCACTCATACTTGAATTGTGCAGTGCATATAAGCGCACCAAAGAAACAGGACATCAAGCTCAGACCCAACACATAATTTCATGAGCAAACTGTGACTTCTCTGTAGCTACCTCCTCAGCCCTTCTATTGAACTGAGGATGGTGGCCTGGCTATTGATTTGGCAGCAGGACCTACAGTGCTTGCCCTCACCGTGACTTGGTATTTTATTTACTTATTTATTTGATACATATGTATATCCCTCATTTCCTCCAAGGAGCCCAAGGGGGCTTACATGATCCTCTTCCTCTCCATTTTACACTCACAACAATCCTGGGAGGTAGGTCAGGCTGAGAGACAATGACTGGCCCAAAGTCACCCAGTGAGCCTCATGGCCAAGTGAGGACTAGAACCTGGGCCTTCCAAGTCTTAGTCCAACACTTTGACCACTAGGGATGTGCACGGACTCCCCTGCCCATTTCAGAGGCCGATTCGGAGCTCCCAAATTGGCCCTGATCCATCTCGGCCTACCTCAGCCAGGATCCAACCTGTATGGCTGCGGGCACTGTGAAGAGGCCCATATGGCTGCATGTGCTCATGGGGGGCCAGGTAAGGGGCAGGGGACTCATGTGGATAGGGGGCGCAAGCAGGGGCAGCTGCGCAGCAGGGGAAGGGGTGCGAGCCCCCTGCCCTTTACCTAGACATGCTGTGAGCAGCTGCAGCCATCTGGGCCTCTTGAAGGGAGTTGCCATTTTTAAAATAGTGACTATCCTGAGGTGGTGCAGAGGCCTGAGGGTGCTAACAGGTTCAAGTAAGAAGCAGGAGCCTTATGCAGCAGGCGGAATGGGGGCTCTGCATCAGTCAGAAGCATTTAAGGCATGACTTAACCCAGAGCCGACCCACTTTGGCTCCAGACCGTTTTGGGCTGAATTGGCTCACTTCGGCCTCAGAATTCAGATCCAGCCCTATTAATTACTATACTACACTGGTTCCCCTCACAATTCTTTCATCCTGCAACTTAGGACGGGCCCATATCTCACTGGTCAAGCATATGTTTTTTTATGTAGAAGGCCCCAGCTTCAATCCCTGGTAACTCTCATTAAAAGGATAAGGTAGGAGACAATGGGAAAGGATCTATCTGAGATCCTGAGGACCACTGCCAGTTGAGTAAACACTGCTGAACTAGTCAGACACATACTCTGGCCTGCTATGACAGCTTTCTCTATTCAGTACAATCTAGGCACAGACTTAGTCCACCAAATCTGTCAGTACCAAATGCAGGAGCAAACAGAAAGCTTATGCTATTAACAGGAGTACATCTGTTTCAGGTGCCACCATTTTGAAAACAAAAGTTGGGAAGCATATATGAATAAGAAATTACCACGAAGTACAGATCACTCCAAGAGACTTCCTGCCTAATGTTTCTTTGCGTCACTCTGGAGTTTGAACCAAGAATAACTTCAAGGCTTTTGTGTGGGGTCCAGACAGAACAAAGATAGGACAAGAATGTCCGAAGGTGCTGATAGTTTTAGTTTTAGAAAATAACCTGATGTGCTTCCAGCTAAACAGCTGTCTTTTTATGGATACTACAATACATAATTACAAGGATACACATTGTATATGCAATGCAGTACAAAACCATGATGAAACTGTTGGCATTCTATGGTATTGTGCCAAATGACAATGGGAGCAATTACTCCATCTGATACGTTGGCCTTTGCTGAGGATGGGACTTAGCCTAGTAAGCTATTGTGGACTGTGTGTGTTGGGTCAGGCCTGCCTAATGTATATATTGGGGGCTTGGAATTCTACCCTTGCCTAGTCTACATAATAGTACCTTCTGCCTAATGCTCTTTTGGCTTCAGCTACTGAATTCAGGGACCTCCAAGTAGGAGAAGACGTTGCCCAGATCTAGATATGGCCACAGACCTGGCCTGACCCTGACAAGTTCAGTTAGAGGTGTCTGTGGTCTCCAACACAGCCAATAGACTATGGGTGAGCAACGTGGTCCGCCCCCTGCAACCCTCCCTACTGTGCCATCAAATTAGATGATAAATTTCAGCTAAATTTGTCCTGGTTACTCCTCTGTAGTGGTTTGTCACTGAAATCCATTGGTAAACCACCATTTTTCATTGTTCTTGCTGAATTCAGTAGCATGTTGGTGGTGGCAGCTGTATTGACGGGGAGGGTGGGTATCAAAAGTGGCCTGTAAACCCACTGAGGTTGTCCACCCCTGCAATAGACAGCCCTGCTTAGATTCAAGGAGAGATGTATAGAGGAATCTTTCTTTCACAGCGATCCTAAAAACACTTTATTAGCACAACTGAAATTAATGCAACCCCCCCCAGATTTGCAGCAAAACATGGACCCACTAAAAATAAAATAAGTCCCATCATGACCTGAGTGATATAGTAGGCCTCCTCACAGATAAACACATACACACACACACACACACACACACATCGAGAAACGTGAGGCTGAAGATTACTGGCATGAGTTTCTACAGTGCTAGTAAAAGATCAAAGGGTATACAACAAGTAGAAGAAAGGTAGTTGCTACTGATTGGTGTTGACTGATAAACAGACAGATCTTCATTTTAAGACATATGATTCAAAGATGTTACAGATGCTCTGAAAGCCACAAGAAGGTTTGATCTAATATGCCAAGCTCTGCTTCAAAGATGATTTCCTCTCCTCCTGGCAACTGAAGCAGGAGTTTCGGGATGATCCATCTGCCTCAGCAGAATGTACGAATCGGGCTAATTACCCCTTTTTCACCTCCTAGAGGGACAGGGTTTTTATTTTATTTTGGGGGGATCTTTTTCTTTCTTATGTGTTTCATGAGTCAGATTTAAATAGGGAAAACTCTCGGTTAGGGGAAGAAGAAACATAACTAATGCATGGGGTGAGACAGAGGAAAAACCAATAATAAGCTAGGTGCAAAGGAAGCTCAGAATAAAATGGTATTGGGCAGAGAGGAATCAAGTTATAAATAAAAGCTGTTTGTTAAAAGGAAAGAAATGGAATGATCCAAGTGTTTATCCCTGCATGCTTCATCTGTGCCAGGCAAAGGGGTAGGATTAAATTAAGTGAAATATAACTCAAAGGGGAATGAAATGGAGCACACAATAAGATTGTCCCCAAAAGCTGGGTGTGATATTTAAGTAATAACTAAGAACTGAAAATGGGAAAACACCTGACATTTTGTCTGTTTTCAGTTTGCCAGTAGTTACCTCTCTGGTTGATAACACTGGCTGGCTTTTCACCAAATAAACGTGTAACGGAAGAAAAATATGAAAATGGGTTGAAACCCAAAGTGCAAAACAAATAACATGACTGGATCATTTAAATATCAACCGTGTTTGCATGATAATTGCATTGTGTCCCCATATCTGATGGGAATAGATCAGGGTGGGAGACAAAATTACGATCAACCTGAAAGCCAAGTTTCTCAATTCATCTCCCACTTGGAACAAAAACCGCAGATATTCTGCCAGCTTTTTTGAATTGGTATATGTGAAATTTACTTGCCAGCTTCACTTTCTGCTGCTCTACTTATCAACAGCACACAATCCTTTATGTGCTGTATGATGAGTTACCCCACTTCCTTGAACTTCATTCCCTCTGCCTCTACACACCCCACCCACAGTGCATAAGTCTATGAGCTCATAAGAATCTCTGCTAGTTTTCTCCCGAAGCTCATATCCCTATTATCCGGCACCCTGGACATCCGCTCTATTCTCTTTCCTGGCCCCTGTAGCTCACAGCCTTTCCTTTCTTCAATTTCTGTTTTGGGTTCTTCCCACAGTGAAATTCAATCAGATGTTAGGATTCTGACTATTAATGTGCAGCAGGGAGGAGCCAAGAAGCAACTATCCTTGGATGGGCAGTTTGTGACGTAGTCTAAGGCCATTGCCAGAGTTGGTGTCCATCCACTGACCGATCTTTATTGTTTTGATCCGGCAGAGGCTTCCGTCTATGGAATGAGGAGGGAGACATTTTCCGTGATCCCTCTTCCGCTCTGCCTACCAACCCTCGATCTGCTGCAGAGGGTAGGTAAAGTCTTTGGAACACATGGCGGTAGGTGTGGTATGGGGCAGCAGACAGAATGGCTGAATATAACCTCCCTCCTTGTTCTGCTAATGGAATCCTTTGCTGGATCAAAGAGACTTTCATCTGCAGAAGGACAGCAATTAGCTACAACCTTTTAGCTCAGGGGTGTCGAACTTCAATTTTGGAGAAGCTCTAGAGGGGCACATTCCTACACTGGGTGGGGCCAAAGGCAGAAGAGGCAGAGCAAAACTACCCAAATGCCTTCGTATTTTCACTTCAAGCTCTTACTGCCAACAACTAACCTTTAGGAGAGACATGGGGGTGGGAATGTGTGTTTGTATGTGTGAGTGTGTGTGTGTGTGTGGGGGGTCTGTGCAAAAGCCAGGAAACCACCAGATAGGATGTCAGGAGAAAGAGGGTGGCCACTTGGGAAACTCTGGAGGGCCAAATTAGGACCCCAGGTGGAATGGGATTGGCTCACAGGCCTGAGGTTCAAGACCCTTACTTTAGTTACTACTCTCAGGTGGGATCTACACTACTGTTTTAAAATTGTTTATAACAGTAGTGAAAACTGTTGGGGCCCAGGACACACTCCATATACATTTTTCAGACCATTTTCAATGTGTTATATCCTGCTTAGTGTAGAACTGGTTTCAGTGTCTCTGTTCACAGGGACAAGGGAGAAAAGTGTTAAAGGGATGTTGGTAACATCTGGGCTTCTTTGGGGGACATATGGGAAGCCCCTGGGGATCAGATTGAGTCCCTAAGCTTCCCGCTTCCTCTCTAGAATAGCCAATTACCTCATCAATAATTTCAGAGAATCCAAATTAATGCAAAGATATTTTCCCCTGAAATGTTTGTTGCTGGCTGAAATTGAAACTGTATGGTTCTTTTGGAAAATCTCCGCTTATAAATGCTAAACACTGAATGAAATAGTTTCCATTTCTTGATTACACTCTGAATATTGAAACAACCCAGTGAAAGAGCTCAACAGCAATGAAGTGTAATTGTTGTCATAACATGTGGCTTTAGTTTGTCAGGAAAATGTCTGGCATAGTAGTGTGAAGTCAACTCCATGCAATTTGAAACCAATGAGGATTCTCAGGGAGTCATTGACATGCCAATTTTATGCCAGCTTTATAAGCATTAGCATTAGTATTAGTATTTATAGGTGAAATCCATCACCTGAAGTACTTCCAGCATTCACTGATGTCCAGCCAGTCTGGGAAAAGAAAAATGGAAAGTTACATGCAGGTAGAGCCCGAGGTAGGAAGGACTACACCTGATGCAAGCACCTTAACAAAACACACACATACATACACACCCAGATCACACATACTTCTTGTCAACAACTGGTTTTCCAGGAGAGATCATTTTTAAAGTGGAGATGCTGAAGTGATGGGCCAGTATATTGACTTCCATCCCCAAAACAGGTAAGGCATTTTTATGTGTGCCAGGGACACGTTTTGTAATTTGAGAAACGGTCACGGGCATCGCCACAAAATGGCTGCCATGGAAAGTGTGGCAAAGGACAAACACCCTGCCCCAAAGACTGAGAACTATGCAGAGATGGGGTCTGAGCCCCAACAAACTGAACAACTCATTTGAAGCTACAGTTTTCCCAGCTGCTAGCAAGAAAATGTGGGTTTTTTTTAAGGTGGGAGGGGTAGAGAATCTTGACATTGGACAAGCAATGTGTCTGGGGGTATATTGGTGCCCAAAGGCACTATGTTTATTTATTTTTATTTTTTATTTATTTTATTTCTAACCCACCTCTCCATCCAGATCGAGGCGGGGAACAACAATAAATATAAATATAAAAATCATAAAATAGATAAACCGTTAAAACAGATAAAAACAAATACATGACTAAAAACATCTTAAAATGCAACTGGGTAGGCCTTCCAGAAGAGATCAGTCCTCATGGCTCTCTTAAATTCCAGAAGTCTGCTAATTTGTCGAATCTCCTCCGGCAGGCAACTCCACAGTCTGGGAGTGGCAGAAGAGAAGGTCCTCTGGGTAACACTCATCTGCGTAGTTCTGGCTGATTGGAGTAGATTCTTCCCAGAGGGCCTGAGTGTGCGGGGTGGATTGTATGGGAGAAGGTGATCCCGTAGGTAACCTGGACCCAAACCATGTAGGGCTTTAAAGGTAATCAACAACACTTTATACTTCACCCGGAAACTAATTGGCAGCCAGTGGAGTGATTTTAAGATTGGTGTTGCCTACCCCGCCTTAAAACAACACACTTATTCTTTGTTGTTGCCACAAAAGACATTTTCTTCTTATCACTATTCATTCTAAGTTGGAAACTGGGAGGTTGGGAACAGTCAGCATCCCTCAAGGATAGGGCAGATTTGGCCAATGGTGCTCCAATTCTTCAGCTCTATTCTGCACTGATTCGAAAGAGCTGTATTATATAACATAGCCACAGTACAGGAGAAATTACTGTAACTCACCAGCTGACTGAGAAATGGACAAAAACAATGAGCTGTTTTTGTTTTAAAATTTATACTCAGATATGGATACCCACTTCAAAAATCAATAGGTCAGTTATCCGGTAAAGGCCTTACACTCAGAAGCAGAAGGGGTATCGTGAAGAAGAGCTTTTGCTGGGGATGGGTGAGAAATTTGTTGTCTTTGCCTTTTATCCAATTTGTCTCTCCTGAAGCCAAAAGCGGACCTGAGTGGAAATCTGAAAATTGGTAGATTTTTGAGCTTGGAAATCTGGTTGGAGATCTGTAGATTTCTGCGCTTGCATTCCACAAAACAAAGCAAAATGTATGTTCGACGACATGCACATATTTGGAATATATATATATATATATATATATATAGCACATTTCTAAAATGTGCACAAACATGCTTTAGTCAATGAGTGCATGCATAAAAAAACCATGAACATTTGGAAAAAAAATGCATGCCAAAATACATCTTAATTTATGTGCCAGGGGGTGAAAAACTAGCATGGGATTGGGAGAGAGAACGAACTGGGTGGTGGAAAAATGAGAAGCTCAACAAGTTGGAGCTTTACAGTTCAACCCATTCCTGACTTTCTCCTAGGTGAAAGGTAGGGTAAGAAATAAGTGGTTATTATTATTATTATTATTATTATATTAAAAGTCAAAACAAAAATGCACTGAACAACATTCACACATTTGGAAATCAAACAAAGAAAATGTGTATTATTTATTATTTATTCATTTATTAAATTTATTACATGTGTAGACCGCCCCATAGCTGAAGCTCTCTGGGCGGTTTACATAAGATTAAAACATTTTAAAATATATACAAAAATTAAAACTGCAAAAACATGCATAATAAATAAATAAATAAATTTTATTATGGTCAACAAGACCAGCAAGTATAAAACATCATAATATAAAAACATATTTACACATTAAATTTTCAATTAACACTCCTGATAATATAAAAACATTTAATAATTGAATACATAGACAAGTCATCAACCCATAGGGAAATGGTAACACGTATATTATAGCTGTGTTACATGTATACAGTATCATTTGATTATAACTATAGAATAATGCATGCTAGTTGTTCATTCTTTCATGTTTACCAGTCACCTCCCTGCGACGGGAGATGGCTGCTACACAAAATCTGGCCACTTTTAGTGTGACTTGATCATCTACGTCAGACAATAAATATTCTGCATAAAATTTGTCCGGCCTGCCCGGGAGTTTTACTACAAACGGGGCAATAAGAAGAGATCTAAGATCTTTATATATATCGCAGTGTAGTAGAACATGACCTACTGTTTCGATACGCACATACATTTAAAATCACTATAAAGCCTAAAAAAACAAAAACAAAAAAAACAAATCCAGGCTCATCAGATATTGCTAAATGACTAAGAGAAGAGGAAAGTCTTGACCTGGTGCTGAAAAGATAACAACATTGGCGCCAGGCAGGCCTTGTCGGGGAGATCGTTCCACAATTGGGGGGCTACCACAGAGAAGGCCCTCTCCCTTGTTGCTGACCTCTGAACTTCCTTCGGAGTAGGCACTCAGAGGAGGACCTTAGATGTTGAACGTAGTGTTCGGGTAGGTTCATGTTGGGAAAGGTGTATATATTTTTATAACACACACAAATGGTTGCATGCATACAAAAATGCACACAGAAATACATACAAATTTATGGGCTAAAAAGTATACTTTCTATTATCATCTTTCTTCTCCACTCTAGGAAGGAGGAGAAATAGACAAGCAGGCAGAATGATAAACAGGCGCCCCATATAGATATGTTGAACAATATTAAATTATATAACATTTTAAAGAATAGCAAAGACTCTTAGTCAATTGGTTAACTTCTGCCAATTAATTTATCAATTGAAACAAGTTGATGCAGCAGGAATCTCAGCAATGACAGATGGAAAATCAAAATGACCAGCTACGAACCAAGCTGGGTTCTCATTTTAAACTGAAATCAATTAGCTGGTCATTGTGCTAAAAGGACTGGCTGATATTTCTTGCATGGTTGCTAGAACCTTTATTTACTTCATTTCTTAATTCATTCCTTAAAACCATTCTCAGTTCAATTAACATGGAATACATCGAATAAAAGTGAATGCAAATATCTCGCTGGAGCTATGCAGATATTTAATGAAACTCTCCAGTCCATTGTTCCATCAGTTTCAATGACCTAATCTATACAACAAAGTCAGGGATAAAGTGCAAGTCAAACTCTGAGGGCTATAGATACTCAAGCCGGATTCATAATAAGCCTTCAATATGTAAAGTACAGACACAGTCCAATACTGGAAGTTTAAATACATGTTTAGCGGTGAACTTGAAATTGAAGACAAGAAGATTCATTTACATTTCAATCTGTACAGGTGGGCAGGGAAGAAAACAAGATTAAAAGAAACCCTGCATCTTTCAAGCACAATATTACTGCCAGTGACAGTATATACCAATTGGATAAGCATGGAATTCATAAAAAAAGGGGGGGAAGGCATGATAAGTGGCAAAATGGAACAGGGATGAAAATTTACTGACCCTAAACTATCTCTTATTTTTTTTTTTTTACAGTGAGTCTTATCAAAGGACTTTTTACAGGCTAACAAAAACATCACTGTTGCAACAGAGAATAAAAATCTTGAAAAGATGGGCTGTACTGTACCTAACATCATCATCATCTGCAGAAATACAGATATTGCCTTGTTGGATCAGTCCAGGATGCCTGAAGTCCTGTTTCTAACAGCATCCATCCACATGGTTCTAGAACTGGGGTCTCATGAGCACTAATGCAAACACCTCTCTTTTTTCCCTGCATGTTCCATGCCCCTCCTACTTTTTATGTTATTTCTTAATATTTTTAATTAAGCCTTTTATTTTTTGATTGGGGAATTTGGCTTGCTGCACAGTGAAGTTCCCCCCCCCCCCAGTACCATCTCTATTGGGGCTCAAAATAATTTAGCTTTATTTGGGGTTTGGGTTTTTGAACTCGGACCCCACCTCTGACTTAAAAGTCCTTGTTCTTTTAGTCTTGTCGATTAGGATTCTGGGAAATGAGTGATTTGTGAGTGGCCATGTCCACCATGATATACATGTTATGAAAGGGCATAAAATGATCAGGCCTCCCCCTCCCCATGAAAGCCATTTTTGGAGAGCTTCCACAATGCTTTCTCACAATTCCAAATGTGCCCTCTGGCACAAAAATGTTGGGGACGCCTGTTCTAGAAGTTCACAAGCCAGACATAAAGCCCCAATTATTTGTTCCTAGCATGTGGTCAACTGCTTATGTCCGTGAAGGTGTGAAGTGCCATGGATGAGTAGACATGCACTGTAACAGTCTCTGAGCCCTATAAAAACTGGGTCTAGTGACAACGAGCTACACACCTAAGCCTCATGGAAAGTTTCCATGTGTGAGTTAAGTACTGTTGGCATCAATTTCAATGAGCCTTAGGAGATCGGATTGATGCATTCTGGACCGAGGAGCAGTTCCATTTTTCTCAAGAGTTATGCAGACAGGAACCAGGGATAGGTGTGGAGGGGGTGCTGATCAGTCCAGTCTACCTGATCTGGCCAAGTTATGACTTGTGCAGTGTTTTCAAGTACGTAAGTAGCCCACACAATCTCTACAGAGGTGACCTTTTTTTCAAATGGCTGATTATATATCAAAGTATGTCACAGAGATGGATGGATGAGAATTTCATTTGGTTCATGTTTTGATAAGAACCAACCACAACATCCACAAATTCCATCGCAAATGGGATGGAAAGAACTAGAGATTTAAGAAAATTGAAAGTGGGACAAAGGAAAACTGACAGATTTGTCCACTGAGGCAACAGTCTTTGAGTGCTCCGGTCTTATTAGTCTGGCTTTGAATCCCTCTGTATTCAACCATGCTAGTTTTTCCTGAGAAGTGCCTCATCTTTAGCAGCTATATGGCAGGCAAGAGCAATATAGTCCTCTCTATGTTGGGAACAGCTGAATGTATTACATTTTGCAGATGGGTGAAAAAAATCATTTTTTATATATAAGAACTTACCCAAATTGACAAAATTCTTAATAAATGGGACCGAAAGAACTTAAAACAACAGCAACAACAATTGTGGAAGAAGGCAAAGAACCCATTCCCAGTCAAATGTAGAATGATTGGTTGTTTCTCCTCTCAGATGAGATAATGTAACAAACTGTTATGAATCATATAGAAGAGGGGTGGGCAACTGAAGGAGGTCTGGGGAGGCATTCCCCCCATGGGACATTTCCCCTGTGTTGGGTCCAAAAAAGAAAAAGAAGAATAAAAATGACATTTTTAGTACATGAAGACTCAAAAGGGTCAAAGTTTAGTCTTTGAACACTAAATTGACACTTTTGGCACTCTGGAGTGCTATAGATGTTTTTGGTATCCCCCCTCCATTTTGGGATCAGTGAGAAGCAACAGGGATGGTTGAGGCTGCATTGAGTGTTGGCAGGGTTCACCTGTAGTCCTCCCTGGAATAAAACATGGTGGGTGTTTTTTTTTAAGAGAAAGGGGCCAATTCTTTTCTTAATTTGCAATATGCTGAATGTTACAAAAAACTGAAAGGGTTGTACGCATAAAATGCCCTGATCATATTTCAAAGGCACATATCAACTAGGTGCATGTGATATACATAGCAATGCAAACTTCAGGATGGTTTATCTGTCAGACCATCTGGAATGAGCTTGTTCACAGGCTGCCCTTTTGTTTCATTTTTGCAACTCTTTTTTGTTCCTTACTTTCAAATACTTCAGGCCAGGGAATTGTATTCATGAAACACAGTGCAATGAAAGCTGGCTTGACTACAGGGCATACATTTTGTCATTTGTGTCAGAGGAAAGTTCAGGGCTTTTCATATTTTCCGCAAACCTGTCTTTGGATTCAAGGAAAACAACTTCTAGAGGATGTTCGACACAAGTTCAAAGAAACAACAAAAACATCCACTCAACTCAGATTTAAATAGTAGTAGTAATATTATTATTATTATTAATTATAATAATAATAAATATACAGAAAACCTCCAGAAACTGGGCTTACCAGAATACATCCACACCAACATCCAGATAGCAGTCATACTTAAAACATGCTCAATTGTCAGGAAATTCCTGAATCAATAAAAGACAGCATGACTTGGCAAAGTCCATCATGTCCATCTAGAAAAACTGCCATGAGTGAGAAAGAGATTAATAATAATAATAATAATAATAATAATAATAATAATTCATTAAACAAAAAACATACGGTTTACAAAAAAAATGTTAAGGCTCTACAGTTTCCAACCAAGCACCAAAAAGCAGGGAAATTGGGAGTTAAGGCTCCCAAGCCTTAACGCCATATCGTCCCTAAGGAGGCAGAAAGTGCAAGTGAAATTCTCATTCTCCCAAAGCAGATAAACCATGAGGACAGGGTGGAGAATATGATATGCAGAGGTGACTGTGGGGTTGTTTAAAACTGATCACGAACAACTTAAGGCCACCTACTTCTCTTTTTTTGTTTAGAGCAGCCCTTCCCCAGCCTGGTGCCCTCCAAAGTGTTGGACTACAACTCCCATCATTGCAAGTCAGTATGTCCCATGATCAGGAATACTGGGACTTGTCATCTCAAACACCTGGAGGGCAACAGGACAGGGAACGTTGTTCCATATCCTTACCAAATACAGGGTCTGCCCAATACTTTTCTCTCACACACATCTCGCATATAGCAGCACGCTTGATAAAAAAGGGGCACTATTCATTACAGATCTAGAACTAGAGCATGTGCCAGGCACTTGCAACTTTTGGTCAATATCCTGCCCTTCAAAGAACCAATGTATTTTCTTAAAATGTGTTTCTACAAAATATACTATTCACTCCCCACAATCCCTCCACAATACATAATCTCATCAAAGCAACAGAGGAGCAGAACAGGTTTAGTTTGGCTGTCTTGAACTCCTTTCAGATGAAATTAGTTTGCAATCCTATTCCATTTGGGAGTAAGCCCTAGTGAATTCAGTGGCATTGACTTCTGAGAAGACATGTATAGGATTCAAGTGTAAACCAACCTTCTCCAGCCTCGTGCTCTCCAGATGTATTGCGCTGTAACTCCCATGTTATTGGGAAGACAAAAAGCATTTCATCCTTAATTTTTTTAAAAAAAATACTTATGCATGAAAGTATTAGGTGGCAGCTCTGCCTTTGATCTCACACTGCTGGACACATGAGAGAAATCCTCTATGTTAGTTCCCCAACGCCACATATCTGATATTCTAGAAACATACATCCTATGCCATGTGTTGAAAACTAATGTTGATGTCTGAAGGACTATCTGGATTAGGTATTCAAGATTCATTCATTGTTGCTTCATTTGGTTTAAGATAGTCTATTTAAACTGCACATTTTTTGGGGTTCCTTGATGGATCACATGTCTTTATGCTGGAAAACATCATACTTTAGACCACATGTGGGCAAAAAATAGATCTATCCTGATGTTTTGGACATCAACTCGCAGCATTCCTGATCACTACCCATTCTGGTAGTTGCTTTTACGAGTTGAATTCCAAAACATCTGGAGATCTACATTCTACCTGCCCTTGTTCTAGAACAGCATTCCCCAACTTGGTGCCCATCAGATGTGTTGGGTTGCAACTCCCAACATGAGAAGATGCTCTTAAAAAAGAGAAGTAGGTTGTCCTAAGTTGTTCATCATCATTTTCCACAACCTCACAGTCACCTCTGCATATCATATTGCATATTGAGATGTTTGAGATGACAAGTCCCAGCATTCCTGACCATGGGACATACTGACTTGCAATGATGGGAGTTGTAGTCCAACACCTTTGGAGGGTAGCAGGTTGGGGAAGGGCTGCTCTAAACAAAAAAAGAGAAGTAGGTGGCCCTAAGTTGTTCGTGATCAGTTTTCCACAACCCCACAGTCACCTCTGCATATCATATTCTCCATCCTGTCCTCATGGTTTATCTGCTTTGGGAGAATGAGAATTTCACTTGCACTTTCTGCCTCCTTAGGGAGGATGTGGCGTTAAGGCTTGGGAGCCTTAACTCCCAATTTCCCTGCTTTTTGGTGCTTGGTTGGAAATTGTAGAGCCTTAACTTTTTTTTGTAAACCGTAGGTTTTTTGTTTAATGAAATTCATGGCTTTGTGTAACGGATGACTGGATATTATACAGTTGACAAGCAGCCAGCATCAGCTAGGATGTTACACCATTTTGACATCCAATATAAAATCAAAGCTAGTGATATGTGTTGCACCCACTTTTCAAAATAATAAATGAACCCCAGAAGTTATGCTCTCTCACTTGAAATCGGAGGGATCTCATTTGAACTTTTTAACAGCCAATGTCCAGAAATAAAAGCTTTGTATGACTGACTCATGAAAAGAAGCATTTCATGTTTTGTGTCTGTATTTGGAGAGAACCTGAAAAAAATGTCTACTGGACTAAAAACTCCCTGATTAATTCTGGAAGCACACAAGATGATACAGGAAAATATCCTAAATTAGAATAAGTTACAGTTTACTATATTAATTATTATAGCTCATTTTATGCTACATGCTTTTTCTTCCTGTTTGCATCTTAAAGTAGCAGATTGTGATCATGTTTGTGGTCACGTTTCAAGCCTGCATGGGCTGCATTTCCATCCATAGATATTTACTTAAAAGACCCATTGAATTTCCTTGGTTCTTTAAAAGCAACATATTTGCTTTTAGATTTGCCACTCTCAGCACTCTGTGTGTGCTATGTATGCCTGCTCCATCTACCCTATTGTTCCCTGCAAGGCCCAGCCAGGGGAAGTCAGTAAATTAAACCAAGGGATGAAGGATGGTATTCCATCAAGTTCAGCTGAGAGCAGGTGCTGTAGAACATGGACCTAACAGGAACGGTGAGGCCAGGTTTCTGGCAGACCCATTTAAGCAACTTTATGGCCTGATAGTTCTCTGTTTGGTAGCCTGTAGAAGCCTCATAAAGCAATGGGCATATGAACACTGTTATTATGGTCTGCCACTTTGTCTTTAGTAGTCTGAGGTCCAGACCTGTTCAGAAGGGGGATGTCATGTCATAGGGTGACCACATGGAAAGGAGGACAGGCCATCCAAAACGGTGGCCAGCACAACATCTTGTGATACTAAATTCTATAGTTAACCAGAACTGTACACAGTATTCTAAGTGTGGTCACACCATAGATTTGTATAAAGGCAGTATGAGACTGGCAGTTTTATTCTCAATTACTTTTCTTCTAATGCCTAACATGGAGTTTGCTGTCTTTACAGCTGCCACACACTGGGTTGACATTTTCACTGAGTTGTCAACCACGTTCCCAAGTGTTTTTTTTTCTTGTTTAGTCACTGAAGGCTCAGATCCCATCAGTGTATATGTGATGTTAGGATGCTTTTCTCCAGTGTGCCCATTTTCCCACTTTGGAGAGATTCTTTTGGAGCTCTTGGTAATCTCACTTCATTTTAAAAACCCTAAATATTTTTGGGTCAGCAGCAAATTCGGACATCTCACTGCTCACTCCTATATGCATATTGTGAAGAAAGTGGAGAGTGAGGCAGTTTCTCCCTTTCTCATAATATTAGAATGAGGGTGGAAGTGAGCAGTGACGTAGCCACGTTTGGTGATGATACCAAATTATTTAGTCTTGCTAAAACAATGGGTGATTGTGAGGAGCTCCATAAAGATCTCTGCATACCGAGAGAATGGCCATGAAAAGGGCAAATGCTGTTCAATGTAAGCAAGTGTAAAGTGATGCACATTGGGGGGATCACAATTTCACATATTCACTGACAGGATCTGAGCTAATTAGCGGTGACTGACCAAGAAAGAGTTTGGAGCAGGGGAGGTGGACAGCTTGATGAAAATGTTGATCCGGCTGCTGTGAAAAAGGCAATTAGGAAAAGGTAATTAGGAAAAGAATCCTAATTCTTGAACACTAATATGAAAAATAGTAGGTTCTCTGATTTGCACTTGATGTATGTGGATTCTTTAATCTTACTATAGTAAAAATGACATATTTTAGTATTAGATTCATGACTGTATTAGCAGTAAGTTAGTTGGGAAACAAATGTTTTAGGAAGTGCAAAAAGTGAGTGTATTGCATCATTTGTGACAGACTTCTCTATTCATACATAGTTTATGATATGTAGTAAGTACAGAACAAACCTAAGGATGCCTTTCTGTGTGTATATATGAGAGAGACAGGCACACAGACATAGACAGGCAATGGGCCAGACTTCACATATACACTGCCAGGATCTGAGTTAACTATCTGTGACTGACCAAGAAAGAGTTTGGGGTGGGGGAGGTGGTCAGCTCAATGAAAATGTTGACCTGGCTGCTGTGAAAAAGGCAACTTCCATGTAAGGCATAATTAGGAAAAGAATCCTAATTCTTGAACACTAATATGAAAAATGGTAGGTTCTCTGATTTGCACTTGATGTATGTGGATTCTTTAATCTTACTATAGTAAAAATAACATATTTTAGTGTTAGATTCATGACTGTATTAGTGGTAAGTTAGTTGGGAAACAAATGTATTAGGAAGTGTGAAAAGTGAGTGTATTGCATCATTTGTGACAGATTTCTCTATTCACACGTAGTTGATGAAATATATATATATAGTAAGTAAAGAACTTACTATATATATCCTGTGTGTATATATGAAAGAGGCAGGCAGACAGACAAAGACAGTCAGTGGGCCAGGCCTAGATTTCCAGCCTA
The DNA here is from genome assembly GCA_029215795.1 of Anniella stebbinsi. NCBI lineage: Eukaryota > Metazoa > Chordata > Lepidosauria > Squamata > Anniellidae > Anniella > Anniella stebbinsi. The sequence continues at coordinate 5,975,488 of JARDYH010000006.1, forward strand.
ACCTATCTTACAGGGTTGTTGTGAGGGTAAAAGTAGCACATGCCATGCACCCAAACATTACCAAACATTTGTTTTACATTTCTGTGAAAGTGAGCAGCAGAAGAAACTCACTAGATGGTTTTGGGCCAGTCATAGACTCTTAGCCTAACCTACCTCATGGGTTTTTGTGGGGGGAGATATGGCACTTGAACAAATGATCAGTCTAGGGCTTTCCCCTTCCTCCTTACTAGAAAGGCTTCTTTGCAACTGATCAACTAAATGGAGTCTGAACATCCTCTTATATCACTACATCTGACCCAGTACCAAGAATAGCCATGTGGGTGTTTAGAAATATTGCTCAATTTAATTTTAATCTATCTAAGTTTGCATTTTTTTTTTAATTTTTTTGCTCTAAAAATTGACTGTGGTCAATGACTCCTATATTAAGCCTGTCAAAGATGTTGGTACTGCAGAAAAGAATACACAATAGTTTTGTTCAACCTGATCAAAAAAATATTAGAAAAGCTAAGAGAATTCAGAATGTTACTGACTCTTCTACCCTACATGGTTGTTGTGGTGATAAAATGGAGGAGGATCATGTAAGCCACCTTAGGTTCCTTGCAAGAGGAAAAAAAGGCAGGATATAAATGTAACACTAATAAACGTATTACTTCTTCTACTAATTATTATTATTATTATTATTATTATTATTATTAATTATAATAACAATGAAGAAATAAAAATTCTTTAAAAATCAAATACATTAATTTTTTTTAAAAAAAAAGAAAAAGAGGGGGGAGCTTAACCCCGTCTCTCACGAAAAGCCTTGGTCTCTAAATACACAGAGCTCCCAGAGAGAAGTACAACCAAATCCACACACCCCTTCAAGCTAGTGCATGGAGAATGAGACTCATTGCACTCAGTGGAACTAACTTCTGAGTAGACATGCCTTGGATTGAATTGATATGAAAATTAATGATCAGCAGCCATAATCAAATGAACATACACACATGCAAAGCATGCAAGCAAGTTGTTAATTGTAGAGTTACAGTGCTGTAAAGGAGAGGGAATTCTCACTCACATCTCTCCCTCTCCACCTTCCAAGGTTCCAGACTGGTTTTTTTTTTTAAAAAAAAAAATTAGGCTACAATCTTCTACACACTTACCTGGGAGTAAGACCATTACATTCAGTCAATGGAACTTCTGAGAAGATACTACAGCAATGTATTTGCTAGAGGAAGCTGCCATTGTACCTGATGCAGGAGGGAGGGGGAGTGAGACTCTACTGAGCATGTGCAGTAATCAAAATGGCCACCAGATTTTTAAAGAGGCACAGTTTTAATTTAATAAAATCGACTTAAGCAAATTTTTAAAAAAGAAAAGCAGTTCCACCTACACCAGAACGGGAGGAAGTAGACCCTGCCATTGGATTAATTAATAAGGCTCCCCGAAGGTAAGGAGAGCTGCACAAAAATACTCGCAACCCCTGAGTTCAATTTTCATTTTCGGATTCAGGGGATTCTTTAATCTTTTTATTTTAAACTGCTCTCCTTCCCTCAATCTTTCACCAATCTTCTTGAAATTTTCAAGGAATGTAAAATAAACATTTCTTTCTGGAAGCTATAAATTTCAGAAAGATTGGTGAAACATTTTCAATTGTATGGCTGTTAGAATGACCCCCCCCCCCAATTATAACTTTAACATGGCGGAATGTGTTTTTTACTGACGGCCCTTAACAATGGAGGCATGGCTGTGCCTCCATTAATAATGCCCCCTAATGCTAAAGCATAATATACAATGGATTGGATCCAGGATCTGCTTTCTGGAACAAGAAGGGTTATTCTCACAGAAGTTCCTTCTGCTTGATTTTGTGGGATCTTCCCTCCCACGCACACCACTGCTCACCCCATCCAGAAGGGTTTCCTGACTTGGGCTGTCTCTAAACAAGTGATTTATAGCACACTCATGACTGGCCACTCACAGAAGTTTCCAGGTCGATTTCATGATGTTATCAGCCAGGACATCTCCCCCCTTCCCCCCCTTATCCCACTGTCAGAAAACACAGATAAAATCAGCTTTAAGAAAAAATAAAAATGGCAAATCACCCTGTATATTGGTAGTGTTGTACTATAATTCTGCCACTAGATGGGCCTGTTTCATTGATTTGAATGGAAGTTCAAACTCAAAGCAGAAAGAGGAAGTATTCCATTCAAACCATGTGGACACCTGTGTAATGAGCAGGTTATAATCTTGTGATGAAAATGGAAACAGAAAACAGGGTTGTTGTTTATTTTTAGGTAGAGATGCTCTCTCTGTGTAGCATTGTCAGGGGGGTGGAGAGGATGCCATGGAAAGGAAGGAGTGTGAATGTCCACTTCCAGTGGCGCAGTTGATCCAACAAAAATCTGGATCCAACCCTATGGAACTATGAGCAAAGTCCAGAGACACCCGCCCTGCCCCACCAAACAAGGATAGAGTATTGAAAACCAGCAGAATGAATGCATTGACGACCACCCCCCATTAGTAGCATTTTAATATTTGATGAGCAAAGTGAATGAAAGAAACTCAAATAAGACGTATTAATAAAGTCAGCAGTATTCTGTGTTTGAATTGTTGTACTTATATACTTCTGTAAATGTTCTATTAATTGTCAGTCACTTCAGGGGCCTTCTGGCCAAAAGACAGCATAGAAATAAACTGTAACAGAACAACATATATGCTAGGTTGACCAGATAACATCCAGGTCAGGGCTCATGTAACTTTAACAGTTGTAGAGAAAAGGGAATTTCAGCCAGTGTCATTTGTATGCAATTAGTTCCTGGTGAAATTCCCTCTTCATCACAACAGTTAAAGTTGCAGGGGTCCTGCCTTCTTTTGAATATGGTCACTCTAGTATAGTGCCCCTTTTCTCTACAACTGTTAAAGTTACATGAGCCCTGACCTGGATTTTATCTGGTCACCCTAATATATGCATTTTTCAAAACCTTGCAAACACTTCAGCAGATGTTTCTGCAATATGAAACCCCAGGAAGTGCCTGGGAAATGCATTATCAAGAAGATAGTAATATACAGTAATAAGGTGGCAGTTCCCCCTCATTTAATAGGCAATCATCTAGAATTATCTGTGATTTCTCCCTCTACTAAATGTAATATGACTGCTTGCTCCAAAAGGTAATAAAGCCAGACTTTATAAATATTAACTTGAATTTCATTATTTCATAATATTAATGTCATAGAGCCTTTATGCAGAATTTTTACTGTGTCAGAATGCTGCAAGACTCAAGATGGAAACGTATTTCTGCTTGGGAAGCACACACCTAGGAAAGGGCATGTACCTGGACTGTATGATGGAATCCCATCTTCAGGTTTCACTTGCTGAAGGATAAAATAGCTAACAAATCACCTTGCCGGCAGAAGGCAATTTTGTGCTGACACATTTAGGCCGGCGCTGTGATACTATTGTGCTGGTGGGATGCTGAGCCATTGTAACCTATATATCAGTAGAAGGCTTCCAGCACAAGAAGCAAAAGTGGCTGGAGCTGGAAGTGTGAGAGAGGAAAGAATGTCCCATATCTAAGAACATAAGAAATGCCATGCTCGATTAGACCGAGGGTCCATCTAGTCCAGCACTCTGTTCACGCAAGGACCAACAAAGAAGGACATGGTGCAATCGCACCCTCCCACTCATGATCCCCAGCAACTGGTGCTATGGGTTTAGTTCTCAGAATACTGGAGATAGCACATAGCCATCAGGGTTAGTTGTCATTGGTAGCCTTCTCCTGCAGGAATTTATCCACCCCCTTGTTAAAGCCATCCAAATTGGTTGCCAACACTACATCCTGTGGTAGTGAATTCCATAGTTTAATGATGTGCTGTGTGAAGAAGTACATCTTTTTATTTGTCCTGAATCTGCCACCGATCAGCTTCATGGGATGACCCCCCAGTTCTAATATAATGGGAGAGGGAGTAAATGTCTCCCTATCCACATTCTCCACCCCATGCATAATTTTGTACACTTCTGTCATGTCTCCCCTCAGCCTCCTTTTTTCCATGCTAAACAATCCCAGCTGTAGTAACCTTCCCTCATAGGGAGATGCTCCAGGCCCTTGATCTATCTATCTATCTATCTATCTATCTATCTATCTATCTATCTATCTATCTATCTATCTGGTGTGGATGCTATGCTTCATGGCTCACCTTCAAATATGTCCAACAGTTATGCCCGGAAAAGGGTTCTACCCAACGCTGCTGTTCTATTAGCACAAATAACATTGCACTAACAGAAATCAAGTTCCAAGCTATATTCAAGGGGCAGAACTCAACTAAAGTTCCATGTGCATAATTACTTACGCTACAGTTTGTGCAAATTTACTTTGTAAATCTTAGATTTACAAAGTGGTCCTCTAGTGCAGCAAATACCAAACAAATATGAAGGGTGTGTGTGGCATGGCTGTATAGCAGGAGCGAGGCTGATAAACAGAAAAGTATTTGGGACATGAATGAGCCCAACAATTACCTGAATTAGGTTTTCCACCATACAACAGTAACTCTGATTGGCTGCACTCTCTTCAGTCAGTCTGTAAGCAGGGATTTAATCTGACACGTCATGATCCTATCTAGATGAGACTTTTGTGTGCTCACCATTCTGCATAAATGGTTGTTTAAGGGTACTTTAGACAATGGCTCAATTCGGACAACATATTAGGCGACAGAGGGGTAAATAGCATACTGACCGTGCTTTAGGCAGGTGGTGCTCCCCATACAACATGCTACAACGCCTGTGCTTGTACAGCTCGAAGTCCTGGCAGCCATGTTGGTTGCTACAGCTGCTCCCTCCTCCTCCCCCAGTCCCCCAGCCTTATCCCAGCATGCACTGTGAGTTCTGCCGGCTGTATAGAGCAGTCGGGGGTTTCGGCTGCTTCGGTTGGTGAGCTCCATTCCCAAATGGAATAGTCCACGGAGAGAGGGGGGGCTCAATTCGGATGACACTTTAAACAACGGGGCTTCGGGCAAAACAATGTGCAAGACCGTTGTTTCTCTCCATTGCTTAATTGGGCTACTTAGTGTACTGTCAGTTGTGTTTGCATTGTGTGTTATTCCCCACATGACACAATAAGCAACACAACTGATGTTTGTTCCCCCCCCCCCCGGTTGCTTAATATGTTAATATGTTGTCCGAATTCAGCCATTGTCTTCCTCCAGTTTCCATCCTGTGTTTTCCAAGCATTTTTGTGGGGTGGGGGTGGGGAAAATGCACATTTTGGGGTGGGATGACAAAACAAAGCACAACTCTCCACCAGTGTAGTTGTGTTATTCTGCTTTTTTCCACTATACCATAGCACCACCTAGAGGTTATGTAGCAGAAAGGCAGGAAAGGAAAACTATGTTGGGGGGAGGGGCTAGCCAGGAGTAACAAACTCACTTCCCTGTCCTCCACAAACTGGGTTCTTGGAACCCAGGGCCGCCAACCATAATGACCAGCTCAGACAGAACATGGAGCAATGAGCTAGTGTGAAACTGTGCCAGCTTATTGTACAAGGAAATGCTTAGATGACTTTTTTTAACCCACTGCAACTGCTTCCCGATTCTTTGTAGCATGAAGATCACATTACAAGCAAGACCGTATAGTTGGCATATACATCATAGACTGTAAGTTTTGTCAACTATGATTTTGCAGGTGCAGCAAACTGTCTTTAGTAATTTCACTGTTGTTGATTCATTTCTTTTTTGTAGCTATTGCATGAAAATATCCAAGTCATTGTTGCCATCTCCATTGTTCTGAAAAGTTATTGTAAACTCCAAGTATTTTTCATCCCAATGCCTGGAAATGAACCCCGTACAAGTGCTACATAGCAGCATCAACAGTCGAATGGACACAAGCTCCCTGTAGATAGTTTCTTAATGTTTTCAATGTTAAGGAGCTCACAATCCATGGGACTCATTGGCTTTCCATCATCCCCCTACTCCCACCCCATGTATCACCCTTCTTTGGCTGTTTGATGATGGCATAAACATTTGTTCTACAAACATATCTGTCTATGGCCCCCTCCACAAGGATGCGCTTTTGCGCCCGGTTCGGGGATTATGCGCATTTTCGCGGAGGCGCATTTACGCCTAATCCCTCTGCATGGGAGGCGGCGAGAAGCGGCGAAGCGCATTAAAAGATGCCCAAAAAGCACTTTACAGGTAGTTAATGCGCATAATCGCTTGTTCACACAGCGAAAATGCGCTTTAACGGCCGGAGCAAAATAAAAGTCGCTATTTAACGCGCGTTCGAAAATGCGCATTATCGGGGAGATAACGCGCCTGTACGCCCGTTTTGCGCTCCGCTCGTGTGTAGGTAAAATTTATAATGAGCCTTCAAGGCTCATTAAACGTCTCGTGTGGAGGAGGCCTATACTTCAGCCCGTATGCTGATGCCTTAATATAAAATTACTTTCCTGGAATACTTCGCCTACTTCTAGTTACTTGTCTTTATGTCCTATAATTTGCTGAATGTATCATTGTAATTTGTTGTAATTATTGTGTCCAGCACTTGAAAAAATTGATGCATTAGTTCAACTCTCTGTAAATGCAGTTTCCAGGCATTTCTGCCCATATAAATGCTTTTGCTATATCAGCTCTGTGAAAGTACATAATCCAAAGGCATAGTATTCTTCTACTCTTCTTCAGAGTTTCTTGAGTTTCTTCAAACTTTTTGGATAATAGTTGTAGAACTATTGAAGAATGTATCTGCTCCATTATTGTTTCTTTCACAATTGATTTCTGCAAAAGTAAGAAAAGTTGATTGCTAGGTTGTCACTCTCCATTGCTCATTGGATTCAGGGGACAGCTCTTTGTTCTCTATAGTGGTCTTTGCTATGATGTGTTTCTCAATGAGGGTGTCGACAATGTGTGCTCTCTAGTGGTTCCCACTTCTGGAACATTGTCGTATATTATAGTATACTTCTGCTATTAGCGGAGCACTTACTGCAGTTGCTACCAGTATGTGGTCATGGACAGCACATGAGTATATTTCCCCTGTCATTCTATGACCCACAGCATCACTCAAACACACCAACTCCAGGATTTCCTCAAAACCAAATCCACTCATCAGATTCCTAATCGTTTCCAAATATGGCACCAAACGTTGCAATCCTCCCAGACAAATAACAATCTTAATGAACTCTTTTACAATGGGAACTTATTACTTCGATTGATTTTTAGCTCCAGACTGGTTGAATGTAGCAACACAGCCATATCCAATCTCTATGATTCAATGCATATGAATGTCAGTGTGGTGTACACGCAGTTGAGACTAGATGGATTTAAGTCAATCAGTTGGAGGAACAATGTGGAACTCACATCTGACTGAGGGCCTGCATACACAGTCTGCATGTGCCCTGACCATCCTGGCCCTGGTTGTCTTTGCAATCTATTTGTAAGCCACAGCAGCATGGCCAGCCTTCACATGAGGCTGGGTGAATCCCCTGCTTCAGGTGGCATTGCTGCGAATTGTGTGCACCCTTTCTCCCTGTTGATTCCTTCTAGCAACTCACTTGTGCATCATGTATGGGTGGGTCTGTGGGATGAGTTCTATGATGTCACCTAGCACCATTATGATTTGTAGGTGCCAGCAGAGTTGCTAGGATTGCTGTAGCAATGTAGGGTGACCAGATAAAATCCAGGTCAGGGCTCCTGTAACTTTAACAGTTGTAGAGAAAAGGGATTTCAGCAGGCATCATTTGTCTGCAATCAGTTCCTGGTGATATTCCCTCTTCATCACAACAGTTAAAGTTGCAGGCACTATACTAGAGTGACCATATACAAAAGAAGGCAGGGCCCCTGCAACTTTAATGCTATGATGAAGAGGGAATTTCACCAGGAACTAATTGCATACAAATGATACTGGTTGAAATTCCCTTTTCTCTACAACTGTTAAAGTTACAGGAGCCCTGTCCTCCTTTTCATATGGTAAGCCTAATAATGCCTATTCTTTTGGGGGCCCTCTCTCAGGACTGCCAGGGTTCCAGCTATGATTTGGAGAAAACCGACCATTGTACACATATCCATCATATCATGGGGCATTGTTTGCATTTTGAGAACTAGCCTGGACTGAAGTCAGATCAGACAGTCAGAGAAGCAGATAGGTCCCAAGAGAAACCATCACCCAAAACCCAAAGATCGAAGATTTCCTTGGATATCTGTGGAGACCTGATCCTTCTAAATTCTCTGCGACAGAGGTAAAAGGACTGATTACCTGTCTACCGCAGAAAGGCAGCACATGATCTATATAGGAAAGGTACATTTTGCTTTGTACTGTTTTTATAAGCTGTTTACTGCTGAAAGCGTTATGCTAATGTGCTTAAATAAACTGATTAATGCATAAATTCTTGACCTAGTGTTATATGGTTTTTTCTCTGCTCAACTGGAATGTTAACATGACTGTAGTTAATGCAATTGGCCAAATGCAATTCAGTATTACCCTGCTCATTCTATAGTAGCGTGAGTCTAGTGTATTGCGATTTGAGAGCTTCCAACATTAATGAAATAAAACCTAAGCCTCATCTGATTTGTAATGAAGAAACAATATTGCACTGGAATAGCCACCTAATTCAAAACCTGAAATGCAAAATATATCACTCTCACCTCAGGAAATTTTGAAGTGATGGCTATTATTATTTTTTACACTCACAAATATTTGCCCATAGGTAGATTGCTGGATTAAACCATTGGTATTTTTTTTAGTTTTGGTTGGTACTATCTAATTAAATATTCCACCTTGCCAATCAATTAGAACATCACCAGTTAATCTTTCAATTGAGGAAACAATCGATTCCCACCCACCTGGTGCAGCTTGGGTGGGGGTCAACTCTATGGGAGGAAAGGAGCCAAGTTGGTGCTGCACACATGTCCTGCACATGTGCAGTCTCAGGTGTGGGCGGAGCCAAGTTTATAAAGGCTTGCCCTGTTTAACTCTTGGACTCTTTTGGTTTCCGGCGCCACCCTCCCTCCCTATCAGCCAGTATGGGATTAGCCAGTCGTCCCCTTTGGAGGGGGTGGGCTGAGTAGGAATTTCCCCTAGCGTTTATTTCTTGTGCACAGGTTTTCGCCTACGCCATAGTGATTTAATCTTTAGCAGTGGAAGATAAATAAGTTAATTGGTAAGCATCAGGGTTGTACGGGAATTTCATGAGGTTAGAATAGGGATGGTGAGCACTCTGGCACTTTTATGGTGATTGGCAATCCAGAGGTCCTGCTCCTCAGGGGCTGCACAGCTTTCACAGTTAGCCTTTGGGGATCTTCCTGCCTCCTCTACTCAGAGCTGTGCAGCTCCAGGTGGGGGTTGCGCAGGACAATCAGTGATGTTCTACCATTTGTGGTTGTAAATTTATTGCAAGGTTTATTGTTTGTGATATGCATTTGTTTATATCTTTAAAAAGGGTTAAGAATAATAACAGTTAGAGTAAATGACTAGGCTGAAATGTACTTACTGTTTGTGGTTATAGGTCTTGGTAAATATAAAGTGATTGGCTGGTTGTGGGGGTGTGCCTGGATTGGCTGACTGTGTGCCCGAATGGAAGGTGAGTGCTGATTGGCTGATTGGTTGGAGTGCCTGGATTAGCTGGAGTGCCTGGATTGGAGTAGGATGAGCTGGAGAGCAGTGGGAGTGTATATACGTGACTGACAGAGAGAGCTGACAGGTTGATTGGGGGAGATTTGAGGGGGATTTTTGAGACGTTGAAAGGGATTTGAGAAAATTGAGAGACTGAGATAAGATTTTAGAGCATAGATCAAATGAAGAACCATTTATAAACATATAAGAGTTCTGACAGAAACCATTAAGCATTGAAACCTTGTAACCGATACACAATTGAACTGAAGTAACCATTAAGCTTGTTGACATGCAATTTCTTATTAAGAAATTCTTGTTAATTCCATCTTCTGGTGTAGTTTGTGGGTGTACCTGAGGAAGGTACTGGTGGCAGCAGAACAAATAAGTTATCTGGAGGCCAGGTTGCTGGGCTGTGGTGCTGTGTGGCCTAAATAGTAAAGGGACAGTTGCAGCAAGTGGTCGAGGATAACATCACAGGTCTCCCCAAACACTGAAGTGTACCTTGAAAAAGGGGCCGGGTTTCCCAACCCCTGTGTTCAATGGAGTGGCTTGCCCATATTGGCAGAATCGTTGCCTGGAGTCAGAATTATGAGGATTCCCACAAGTTCATGCACAGATCCAGGGAGGGTAGAATTCCCCTATTTAAACAAAGACGCCCTAGTGTATCCCAAGCTCTGGTGTTCCTTCACAATTACATTGCTGAATAGGTTATTCTTCTGAAAAACACCCCCACTCCCCTTAGTTAAATCCCCACCCCCCAAGAATCAACGATGATTTCACGGGGGATTGCATGTGAATGAACAAATAAGATGGACAATAGTATCTTCATTGAGGAAACATCTATGAGCTCTAAAGACTGTGCTTGGGTACAGGCAGCAAGAACAACCTGGGAGAAATCATGTTCCATAATAAAACAGACACAGCATTAGAGATTGTAACTCAAAAAGCAAAGAAAGATGCACGTGTCTTATTTTGTAGCAGTCATATGTAAACTTGCTCAATCCAATCACATCAAAATCCTTGTTTGCAAGGAAAAGCAAACCTGGCACAAGCTCATGCAGTGTTGTTACTCTAGGACAGTAACTGGTGCTTGGAAAATCAGAACAGATCGAACGCCACATGTGGGGATTTCATATCACTGCATGGCATGTTCATACATAATACATTTCATTAGTAGCTCTTTATCGTAGCTGTAAACGTTAGTTTGTATTCAGACAAAGGCCAAATCCACACCAAGAGTGTTACAGCACTATGAAAGCACTATGAAAGTGGTATGTGGTATGTGTCAATGGACCCTAACAGTTGTAAGTGCACTTCAGTACCACTATAAAGCAGTACTGTGGCTCCTGCCTCTTATATACCACTTTCATAGCACTATATCCGGCTTGGTGTGGATCTAGCCTTAGTCATACTTCAATAACTCTGGAGCTTAAATTAGCCAGGACTAATTAAGACCCATTGATTTCAATGAGTCTGTTATAAGTATGATTAATTCTGGTTCCAACCCATTAAGTCTGAAGTGGTAAAATACTGCATGATATGAACCCACCCTATTGCATAGGGTAGTTGTGGAGGAAAAACAATAGATGATTGCATGTGACATGTTTTTATAGAAAACAGTAGAGCGGATGAAAGTGATGAATAATGTTAATGATTATTTCAATAGAAAACAAACTTTGTCTCTCTGTTGCAAAGGACCAGCAGTTTGTACTTTGACAGAGAAGTTAGCATGAGCAGAAAAAATGAATACAAAATTAAAGAGAGAAATTATGAGGAATGTGCACGGCCCTCCAGAATCGGATTGGAATCGGTATCGTAACGTCTGATGCAGACCTGAATTGGTTCGGATCGAATCGGACTTGCCTTGAATCGCTTTGGATCCAATTCCAATGCGAGAATTGGACCTCCAATTGCCGATTTTCCTCTATAGACTTGAATTTTGGGAAAAAATATGCCTATAACTTTATTATTTTAAAAGATAGAAACATGAAACTTGGGCACAGTGCAGATGCCACGTAAGTAGTCATGTCTGAGAAATTTCAGAAACATTGCTGTTGGTGTTTACTCATAAAGAAGTGTTAAAGTGCAGCTTTTCAGGCTGCTATAACTTTCGCATTTCTCAAGATACATACGTGGACATTGGGGACCTTACAGATTCAGAGGCAGAGGTGCAGGCATTTACTCTCAAGGTACTTCTAAAAAATCCGATTTTCCAGGAAACCAGACCATGCAATTAATGTCTTATTTTTAAACATACACACATTTAAGTTAGTGTGATCCGCAGGGTTGGATGATGAAGCTGTCAATTCCACCCCCTCCTCCCTTCTCCCCCTACCATGCCCAAGTTTCATGTTTTTTTAAAAAAGATATAGGCGTAATGCAACCCATTTTTCAAAAATCCATTGCCTCCAAAGGCCTGCACCAATGTTTCTGAAATTTCTCATACATGACTAATTACATGGCATCTAATTACATTTCATGTTTCTATCTTTTATAGCAAAAAAAAAAAATTAAAGGCATTTATTTCTATAAGGCAACCCTTAGGGGAAAACATCTAAAATGGAGGTCCGATTTTCTGATGCAATCCGATGCAAATTGGATAGAAAAAATCAGATCAGAAAGGATCAGAGCTCCTTGGACCAGCATCGGAATCAGGAATCAGATGTCCAATTTCCCTCAAATCGTATTGGAATCGGGCATCGGATCTGATTCAATGGACATCCCTAGAAATTATGCACTAGGATTGCTAAAAAAAAATAATAATGAATGAATGAATGGTTTTCCACACATCTTATTTCAAACACCAGTACATAAAATGTTACAAAATGTATGCATGCAACTCTCATGGAAAGCACTCCTGATACAAACAAGGTGCAAAACACCAAAAGGGATCACCTTTACATATGTAACAATAGCAAGCACTCATTCTATCACACTGCTTCGAACACCTGACTCAAAGTTCATTCTTGCACCCAACTGAATGCATTATGCCCTGGTTTTAAAGAATCCTTTTTAAAAAAAATGTAGGTAAAAATTACCAGCTGGAGTAAGATTTAATAAACCAGGCACTTCCAGTGTAAATAATAATAATAATGATGATGATCCATTTTGATGCAGCATAACAGGGATACTAGTGTTGATGTAACCTGGATTAAATGCTAAAATATGAAATGAAGAAAAACATGCCAAAGCATTCCACACCAGTACACACAGATGAAAATGGAAAATGTGCAACCTGATGAAACAGAGGATATATGATCCACGCAGCCACAGATCTTAATCCTGCAATGTTCTCTAATACTGCTGGAGTTATTCTTTCTGACTGAATCACAATTTCCCTTTGTACTTCTTGGCCAAAATCCAGCAGAGTAAACACACTAAATCCCATTGATTTTGATAGTCTTAGGCATGATTAACTCTGTGTTGGATTGTGGCTCTGCACTTCAAGATACTACCAAAACCTGAATACATATTGTGAGGGACTGTAGTCTCTTTCGAACATGCAATGCAGCCAAGCGCAATGTATAAGGAGGCGATCGCTAGGTTCATACCGTGCAGTGTTTCGCCACTCACTATCTTACCAACTGGCGATTATAGCTGGCTGAATAAAGATGTTTGTTACATTTATATCTTGCCTTTCCTCCAAGGAGTCCAAGGCAGTGCACATGATCCTTCTCCTCTTCATGTTCTCCTCACAACAACTCTGTGAGGTAGGTTAGACTAAGAGTCATTGGCTCAATTCGGACGACACATTAGGCAACGGAGGAGGGGGGAACAATAGTCAGTTGTGTTGCTTATTGTGTTGTTCAGAGGGCAACACACAACACACACACAACTGACAGTACGTTAATCAGGCACTTTAAACAATGGAGCGAAACAACGGGCTTGCACGTTGTTGAGCCCGAAGCCCCGTTGTTTAAAGTGTCCGAATTCAGCCCCCCCCCATGGATTATTCCGTTTCGGAATAGAGTTCTGCTGCCTAGAGCAGCCAAAAAAACCCAGCCGCTCTATGCAGCCGGTAGAACTCACGGTGTATGTTGGGATACGGCTGGGGGACACACGGAGGAGAGGCTGCAACCAAAATGGCCACCGCACGTTCGTAGCAGCCGGGGCGTTTGCCGGTTCCGAGCAGCGCCGGCTGCAGTGTGTCATCTGTGGAGCTCCTCCTGCCTAACGCATGGTCAGTACGTTATTTATCCCTCCGTTGCCTAATATGTCATCTGAATTGAGCCATTGACTGGTCCAAACTTACCCTCTGAGCTTCATGGTCAAGTGGGGACTAGAAATCTGAGTCTCACCTGTTTGAGTCTAACAGTAACCATCATACCATACTGGCTCCCATGTGGTGTTTGATCTGTGCTGACCATTTCACAAAAACAGCTGCACTTGATGTAATTGTCACTAAGCGAGGACAATGCCCGTGTGAATTAGAGATGATCGAATCTGTTGATCTCGGTTTCTCATTTTTTCAACGTTAAGTTCAAATTGCCCTGATTTTTTATATTTTTCTTATCTTAATTCTGTTTGTCCTGAAGTTCAAGGATTTTTTTAAAAATAAGTTTGCATGAAAATTCTTAGCCACTTTTGTACACGTATCTCCTATAGACATGTTGTATGCATTTTTTCTTACATACCTATATATTTTTTCCAAACAATTTTCCTAATGTGATGAAGACATTTGTTATGTGTGTTTTTATTGGAGAACTCCATAGCAAAATTTGGAAAAGTGAGGATTTTGAATAACGGAGTTTCAGTTTGTGTATTGATTCAAAAGTGCATAATTAGACCAGTTCACATTTTTGTTGGGTGCCAATAATTTTGCCAACAGGTTTCTCCTCATCCCTACTGTGAACCCACTCTGACATTGACCCCGGATTGGTTTTCCTTGAAGAACGTATCAAATGCAACACACTAAGAAGGTCTACTGCGCAAGCCCCTTAGCAATGAATGACAACTGCCATTTATTTCAAGTGGGCGTGTACCTGATAGTTATATTGCAGTGCGATCTAGATGTGCCTGGAATCCTACATGTCAGATGATGCACATTTGAATTTCACTGGTTTCATGAGGAATAATCAGATAGAACTGAGATTTCAGACTTTGTGTATTGTGGCCCACTCGTTTATTTTTTCAGTGGAAGCCACTCAGAACTGAGCCAGCCTTATCTGCATAAACAACCCTTTCTTCTACATATCCCCACCCTCAGTTTAATTCCTTGGTCTGATGAAAGAGTGTGACGTAACCCTGAGAACTGGGTTTTCTATGTATGGATTATGCTGATAGTTTATTACCTACCGTATGGATTGATGAGACACAGTTGCACTCATGTGCTGCTTGTGGGTCCCTGGTCAAAAGCTGGCTGGCCACTGTGTGAACAGAATGATGAACTAGATGGGCCCTTGGTCTAATCCAGCACAGCTCCTCTTATGTTCACTCTATGGGAGAATGCCCAACTCTATATTTTTGTTATTCTAAACAATAGCTCACTTCTGCTATAGAAAAAAAAACTTCAGCAAGATCTACACTACTGTTTTATAATGGTATTGAAGTATATTGACAACTGTTGGGGTCAATGTTACATTCCATATGCTGTTTTCAAACTGCTTTCAAAGTGTTATATCCATCCTGGTGTAGATCTGGCCCAAGACAATGTTTAAGACCTTTGCCATGATAAAACTCTGGTTATTTTAGGAAGAATATATCTATATATCTATATATCAATCCATCTAGAAACCAGCTAATAACAAATACAGCTAAAAGAGGGCATGCATTTAACATGATGTTCAATGAGATGCCACTTCAATAAAATTGCTCAGTTTTATGTCTCTTTCAGTTTCAAAACAAGTATAAGATACAAAGTGAGACAGGTATTATATACAAACAGTGCCATTTGCCAAACATGTAAACATCTTGTATGGCTGGTCAGTTTCTGTATTAGGTAGCAGTTCAGTAGCAACCTATACGCAATGAGAAAACAGCTACTCTATGGCTCAATTCGGACGACACGATAGTCAATGGTGGGGTAATAATCAACTTTACAGTTGTTCAACTAGGGGGCACTCCCCACACAACATGGTAATAAATAATCAACTGTGGTGTGAATTAGGATCAGCGCTGAGTTGACTGTGGCAGCATTCGGATGACACAATAGTCAAAACAACTGACGATTGTTTCCCCCACACCAGTTGTTTATTGTGTTGTCCGAATTGAGCCAATGTGTTTAATAGCTAGAGAGCTCTAAGAGAAGAGTCCACCTACAGTTATGTCTATTGAACTGAAGGGACAGTAGGTCTTACTGTCTTTCATCCCCAGGCTTCACAAACCTGTATATAATGGAAATAATGAATATAATGGAGATAATGAAGATAATGGAGGAATTTTCAACTATCCTAACCACTGTCCACACCTTTTTCAGGAAACCCGTCTGACAATTTGAGAATGGTGATGTAATAAACATCTTCTAGTCCATAAGATACTGCCTACCATTACAACCAATAAAAACATCTGAGTATTGAGTGTCTTTTGTTCCATAAAATTGGCATTGGCACAGTTCTCAGTGATCTGAGGGTGTATGATGCTGTGCCACTACTCGGTCCTACAGGGGTGGTGGTCTCCCACCCCCTTAGGTTTGACCCCTGTCGGGTCTTTCCCTCACCATCATAGGAACTAGTGGAGTCATTTATTCCTATGAGTACAGAAAAAGGCTCCCAAGAGAGGTCGTAACTTTTCTGAGCCCCTTGGATTTACTTAAAAGTATGACTTGAGTTATTCCAGGTTTTTTTTTTTCTGAAGAGCTCAACTAATTTTCAAGATTAACCAAGTGGAGTTTAGGGATGTTCACCCATCTCTGCTTAACACTATCCATTGCTACATGGTGGCATCTCTACTTTGCTGCTGTAATTTCCTCCATGGAGGAGAGACAAGGAAACCAACTGTGAACCATTAAACCTGGTGAGAAAATCTGTATTTCAACTGGGTTGCTGTAACTCCTTGGAGTGCAGCAATAATAACACTTACAAGGAGAACTGGATTAGCTATTTCTTTCTTTTCTTTGTTTCTTTTTTTACTGTTATTTTTTATTGTTTGCTTTTGTATTTGACGTATGTTAAGTAGGATTACATTATTTCACTGTATTATTGAATGTATGCCCTCAAATTGAAGTATTCACTCTATATGATTTGAATTCATTTGCTATGTTTTGTAATGAATTGTATTTCAGGTGAGATGCTGTATATTGATATTTATTTGGTGTTTATTGTGAGCTGTTTTGGGCCCCATCCGTCATGGAAAACGGGCACATATAAAAACTAAACTGTCAGTCAAACTAAAAATCCCCAAAAGCCTGGAAGAAGTTTGGGGGAAAAAACCTCTTTCCCATCAAAAAGATAACAGAGACTGTGCAATGCAAACCTTCTGGAAGCAAATTCCAAAGGCAGGGAAGCAAATTATGAATGAGCATCATATGTTTCCTCATTACTTGATTGTTAGCTGAATAGAAGTTACTGTCAAAATGTATTATGTTTGAAGTGGCAATAGATTATGTAAAATTCTGTCTGTATTGGCTCTCTCTCTCTCTCTCTCTCTCTCTCTCTCACACACACACACACACACACACACACCTCAGTTAGGAAAAGAGTGGTAAGGATGAGCATGAGGAGACTGGAAGAATGCGATGCCCATCTAATTGAGAGGAAAGTTGAAGAAACCAGACAGCAACCCTTTGCTGTCCATCATATATGGTTGATGAGCTTGGTATGGATTGGTGGTGAGCATTTATACAGCCTAGAAGTGCACTAGGGTATGCCTTTCATAAGAGGAAGGGACCTTCTGTGAGAGAAAGGGTTCCACTCATGGGATGTCCCACTACCTGACTTTTTGGGAATCCCCCACCCCACACACACCATAGTTCACTGCATATTGTAGGTCAGCAGTCGTGACCCAAAAGTAGGTCATGAGATCAGTCCAGATGGGTAATGGCAAAGCTGTTGCTGCCATATTAGGCATGGAGAAAATTGTGAAGGTGTGCCCCATGTTGCAGGTTGGGAGTCTGATTTGGATCTTAGGTCTGGATCAGTTGACGACCACTGCAGTAGGGTCTCCTAACCCTCTGTGTAGTATTTTCAGGGAGCTGTAGGAGCTGCCATGGGAAGGAGGTGATGGGGAAATCCACTTCCACCAATACAGTTGATCCAGCATGAATATGGATCCATCCCTAGATATTGCAGACATCAAACATGCATGAACATGTTTGTGTGAACCAGTCCTGGAAGTAGTGTTAGAAAAGTTCTTGAAAAACATGCAAACCCTAGCAAAAGTCATTAAGTGTTGAACTACAGAACCATAGATATTTATGCATCACTTCCAACGTACAGATCCACGGGCAGAAAATGTTCTGGTGCGGACATGCCATCTGAAAGCATGGTCAAAGCTATTTCACTAGTTTTAGGTTGCCACAAACGTTTCACAATATCAACACTTTAAAACTCAGTTTCTCATTTGCATGTATAATCTTTTGACAACCCAGGCTAAGCTAAAATTAAAATTGCTGTCACCAAAGAGGTGCTCTTTAAGTATGCAGTGATAACAATAGCTCCTAACAACTTTGAAAATATAATTATATTTTATAGGGATAAGCACTTTGAGACCTCTGATTTTATAGAAGTGCAATAGCAGTTGGGTTTATGTGGGGCAACTCTGCTGAGTCTCTGTTAATTATTTCTTTTCAATTGAAACGAAAGACAGATTTAACACTAAGAGATATTTAAAGTGAAATGAAGAACTGGGGGAACTTTTGTCGTGCCCTCTGAAAGCAAATAATTTACAGAAGATTTTCAACCAATTTCTTACATTTTCCCAATCACGTCTGTCTGTTTCATCATTCTGATTCATAATGTTAATCTTCAGCTTTTACAGATTAATCACATTTTACAAATTAAAATAAACACCCATTAGGCACAATCAAACATAGTTAATTTGTCACATTCCCCTTGTTGAGAGAGATTTAGGTATTTAGATAACACTAAGTTACCAGGTAACTAGACAACATAAATTCTTCTCTGAAGGAGTGGCTACCTGACTGTTTTATTGTGGGTCCAGCAGGTTTTTGTACCTGACTAAAAATATTTGAACTAAAGGCTTGAGATATAGAGGATCTTAATAAAAGTTGATTTACTTGAAAATATCAAACAATATTTACACGGTAACAAGATATGGTATGAGAGCACAGAACATATATAAAAATGCACCTTCAGCTGCATGGAAATACATACAACACAAGCACTTAGAACCAAAGTACCTAGCAGATTTTCTTCCCTTATATGCACCCAGACAACATTTACAATCGTCATAGGAGGTCCTGCTTGCCATTTTAAGATGAACAAACCAGGAACAGAAACAGGCAGCAAATAGCAATGAATGGGCTAAAAAAAAAAAAAAAAGTCAACATTAAAGGAGTGCAAAATATTTCCACTCCAATGAAGGTTCTATTTTTGGTTCAAAAATAAGACGGGAAGATCATTTGATATAGCATCACTCAACTATTTCCCTAATGGTAAAAAGCCATACATTAATTTTAAAAGGTTGTTTCTGGCTCCTCTTTCTTCCTTTCTTTTCCTTTCAAGTTTTGTGGAGTTAACATTTTAGCATAACATTTTTAATGCTTCTGCTTAGCATCTATTTTCCATCTCCTTCAATAATCCAATAAAGATCACTAAGGCTGCACTCTTATATCCACTCACCTGAGAGTATAGATGTCAGAGAAATCTGCAACGGAGTCAAATGAGTTTGGATATCTATGAATCTGACTGGCAGATTCCGCAACGGACTGGCTTTTTTCTGAGTTGTATAGATTCCACAGCAGACTGTTTCTGGAATTTTATGCAAATTTAGTCAAAGAAAAGTATGGGGGGAAAACACACCACCAAATGAAAATGCACATTTCCCCCACAGGCTAAAGCATTAAAATGCACATTTTGGGGGGATTTGCACATTTGGGGGGGTGCATTTCCACATATGTGAATTTGCACAAATTCAGGAAATGTGTTGGGGGGGGGGAATCAGATTTGACCAATTAGCGTGTGATGGAATGAAAGGCACCTGATGATTTGTGAAATGTAGATGGGATGGACTTTACAAAATTCATACAGTTCAGTATGCCCCACTGAACTCAATGAGACTTATTTCTGAGTAGACATGTACAGGATTGTGCTGTAAAGACAAGAAAAGAATATCTAATATTTTCCTAATAATCCTGAGGATTTCTTTCCCCAAAAAATTAATTGTAAGTCAAGCCCACCATATATATAGGACATTATTACCCTTAATATTGTTGTCCCACTTCCAAGACTATGCATCCATATGCTGAAGACAGAGCACTAGATTAGGCAGACCTTTGGTTTGATCCATACTTACACTCTTAAACTTAGGTCATAATCCTATGCATACTTACCTAGGAGTATGCCTAACTGAATATAGTAAGTCTTAATTCTGAGTAGACATGCATAGGATTGCACTGTTACTTGAGGAAAGAACATTCACATTATATTTACTATAGGAGATCACAGATGTGAGTGACATTCTAGTCACTTGGGTCATGGCTATATTTCATCATCTGAATCAGGTCTCATTGATTTACAAACCATTTCTGCTTAGATTAGGACAACAAAAATGGTCACACCTCCAGGAGTTCTTGTAGCAGCGGAACTAAACATACAAGCAGGATCAAGACTATAGTGACCCCAGTTACGTATGCCTGGTTATGGTGGACATAATGTTTCCATGAGAAGGCAGTGCTTATAGGGTAAATGAGGGGTCGGGAAAAGAGACCTCACCATCTCCAGTTCCTAAAAATGGCTAACGCCAAATGAAATTAAAAGGGACATTTTGGCAATGATTTGGCCTTGCTCAATAATTATTTCTAACTTTTGAAGGTGCTGAGAGAACAGCATTCTCTACAGGTTCCCCCCCTCTCCTTCTGAATAATTTGACAATATTTATGGCTTTGATTAAAATAGTGACTGCACCCAAAACACAGTGGAAACATTACTAGAGACTTGCCTAATAGCCTAAAGCTAAGTTATTGATTGAAACACTAAAATCTACAGATGTTAGCCAATCTGTTATTTTACTCAAGGGGATATTTAATCCTAAAAAGAAAAGTTTGAGTATTCTAGTCTCAGTGTATCATTCATCCAATGGTTCTTATCTCCCTCTGCTGTTTCCCCTCCATTTTGTTCCTGCAATTCAATTAATATTTACTCGCAAACAATCAAATTCAGCTCTGCTATGAAATAGCATTTTGTCAATGTTGTTTTTTCCACCCTTTTTTTAAAAACAACAACACACAGCTAAAAGAAACATGGTTTAAATATATTAATATTTAACAAGATGTGATACGTATCTCTTTACAGTTGTGTCAGCGTGAAGAAATGACATGCATATAACTGTGGTTCTTCTGTAATGTTTACTTTGTATGGCTTTGAGAAGCTATAATGTATCTGCTTAGGCCTGTGGTCTTCCTTTGTTACTGTAAAAATCTTGTGTAGTAGTTGCTTAGTGACATTCTAAAGGAAGGGAGGAAGGGGGAGAGGGAGGGGGGGGAGAGAGAGAGAGAGAGAGAGGGAGGGTGAGGAAAAAGCCTAAGATAGGGTGACCATATGAAAAGGAGGACAGGGCTCCTGTATCTTTAACAGCTGTATTGAAAGGGGAATTTCAGCCAGTGTCATCTGTATGCAATTAGTTCCTGGTGGAATTCCCTCTTCATCACATCAGTTAAATGTGCAGGCACTATACTAGAGTGGCCATATACAAAAGAAGGCAGGGCCCCTGCAACTTTAACTGTTGTGATGAATGAAGAGGGAATTTCACCAGGAACGAATTGCATACAAATGACACTGGCTGAAATTCCCTTTTCTCGACAACTGTTAAAGTTACATGGCCCTGTCCTCCCTTTCATATGGTCAGCCTACCTAAGAGAAAGGAAATGGCTAAGACCTTAAGTTATTCCTTCTCTGTGGGATAACTTCACATGGCTATTGAATATCAGGACTAGGAACTGGTGGCTGTATTGTGCCAGGAGGCAGCCCTGCGAACTTGCCAGAAAAAAGATTACACAAGCAGGCAGTAAAAATGTAGATAAACCATCCCAGCAGCTACAACAAGAGGAGCTTTGGGGGTTAGAGGAAGACTGTACTCAGGAGTGAGTGTAAATTTGTTTCCAGATGTTTTAGACTTCAAATTCCTTCAGCCCCAGTCAGCCTGGCCAATGGTCAGGAATGCTGGGAGTTGTTAATCAATAGCACCTGGAAGGTACCATGTTTGGGAAAGCTATTCTATGGGAAAAAGCATCCTCATCTCGTCAGATTTATATTTAACCTGGATATGAAGAAATTGCATTCTTCAGGAAGTATTATTAATATTTATTAAAATTATGCATTGCTTCCCACCACAAAAAGTAGTCTTACACACACAATGCAGAAATCTATGATTAATATAACAGAGGAAATCAATATAAACTGTAATTAGTATATATTATACTAATTATACAAATACAAATACTATAAAAACATAATCTAAAAACAATACACTATGAAAAGTGTTCATCCACAAATACACAAAATCTACTTCTGCTCACACCTCACAATGAAAATCACAAAAGCAGTGCACAACAGTTGGGATATAGAATGTCTTTGCCTGGTGCCCAAAGTATTTATTTATTTATTTATTTGTTTTATTCCATTTATATACCGCTTCATAGCCGAAGCTCTCTGGGCGGTTTACAAAAATTAAAAACATTGAACAATTAAAGCACCAATATACAAAATTTAAAAGCATAAAGCATAAAAACAAATTAAAATTACAATATCCTTCTGGGTCAAAGCACAACAACAACACAACAACACAAAAACCCTCATCATATGCTGTTAAATGCCTGGGAGAAGAGGAAAGTCTTGACCTGGCGCCGAAAAGATAACAATGTTGGCGCCAGGCGAGCCTCGTCGGGGAGATCATTCCACAATTGGGGGGCCACCACTGAAAAGATGATACTGTCAGCCCAAATTAGCTTCCTTAGAGAGAGGATATTATTTTATTTTAATTTTATTTACTGTATTTATATACCACCGAAGAGCCAAAGCTCTCTATCACAGAAAACATCCATTCCCAAACTGATACCGTCCGAGGGGCTGTCTATACATGCCCAAAGTCTTGTGGCAGCTGTGAATCCGTGCGGTGTCAGTTAAATGATGCAGCTGCAGATTTGCAGCCACTGCGGGGCTTTCCTTCTTACCTGACTTTTTTCTCCAGAACAAGGTGAGTATGGTGTATCCACTTTCTAGCCTTGTTCCGGAGTCATGGCATAAGTGGAAAGAGGAAACACCCACCTGTCTTGTCTGGATTGAGCCTCGGTTTAAGTAGTGAGATATAAATGTGTCCATATGGGAACATACCCATAAAAAGTGAATGAAATGAAATAAAATGAAAGCAGGTAAATCATCAAGAAAAATCAGTTAAATCCTTTTTCAATACATTTACAAGCAAGCTTGTGTTCCCATATTGATGTTCATGAAACAAAAGAGAACTGGCAGGAAAAACAGAGGTCTTACACTCCAATGCTAAGTACTATCACTTGGCAGCAATGGCCTGTATCTACAGGTACTTTTCTACATGCACTAAGCACCACCCTGGTTTCCACTAATACTGTATCCCATTACAACCTCCCACAGCTCTTCCCACCCTGGTTTGCAGAGTCCCCCCCCAACCCTCAAGAGTAGCTTTTCAGGGAGTGCTGAGATCTGCAGTGTGGAGGACAAATCCGGAAAACACTGCTTTGAGGTTGGAGCTCTTCTGTTTGTTTCCAGAGAAATATGATTAAGATCATGCTGCTGGACAAAGGATGTCAGGTATCTGGATAACAAATACCACCACAAGCAACAAATATTTCAACTGGAGAAACACATGTGTTCCATTCTGTCATAGCTACAATGCCTATCTTCTTCTTCTTCTTCTTCTTCTTCTTCTTCTTCTTCATCATCATCATCTCCTCATCATTTTATTTTCAAAAATTCTCATGGAAGTGAGGGGGAAATATGCAAGATATCAAAGTTATGGATTTTGAAATACGCTTCTTTCAAACTTTCAACAGATGTGCATGCCAGAAGTATTCAAGTACTCAAAGCCCTTCTCTGAATCAATTACTAAGAGACATTTTTAAATTTTACTGCCCTCAGCAAATGGATAATGCCTGACATGTAACTGATTTATCTGATACTGGCTTTGTTTGATCGATACAGTCTAGCCAAGTCTTTAGCAAAATTATGAAAATGAAAATAGTCTCTTCAATCAAGTGAAGAATGAATCCTATCACAGTTTCCAGTAACCTCTTTGCAAAGGTGCCCATATTCCACACCTTGGCCCAAGTTAAAAGGATGTAAGATAATTAGGTGTGATCAGATGTATTTTCCCCCTCTGTCAAGACCTGATGCTGGAAATCATCTGTTGAAGTTAAAGAACATTCACTAGAAAATGTACTTAAGACGTTGTTTTGTTTGGGAAGAAGGATTATAGCATTAAGACAAAGGATTCATGGAAAAGGTGGGGGTGGAAAGAGGAAAAGGAAGCGATCAAATACCAGTGACTCCTGTAGCGTATGCCCCATGTATTACTTAGTTACTTTACATATTTAAATATTTAGGTATTTTAAATGTTCAGTAAAAATTCCCAGGGCAGATTACATAAAATGAAAATTAAGAGGCAATTAAGATACAAAGGGCCTCCATTGATTATGTTGCAACAGCAGAACCCACCACTAGCTCAACAGGAAGCAAATGCTTCCTATAGCGACCCGGAAATGACTGAAAATGACCTTTTCTGGAAGGGGATAGGTCAGTGCAGCTTCCTTCAGCAATGGAAACTGCCCAACACTCATAAACAAGCCCAGGAAAGGCCTTACAACCACGCCTGGCTTTGCCTGGGCATGGTGAGGCAGTTGCGGGGTGGGGGCGAGAGAGACAAAGCGTGGAGGCTCTCCATTGGCAGCCTCCGAAGGTGCCACGAGGAGAGAGGAGGCGACTGCGGCTCTTTATTAGGAGCCTGCGCCCCTCCAAATCACCTTCTTCACTCACGGCTCGCGGCTCGCTCCCTCCCTCCCTCTGTGGGTCATCTAGTTGTGGGTTATCTGGTTGTGGGTTATCTGATTGTGGGTTATCTGGGTTATCTGGTTGCCCCTAGGGGGGCCAAGTAGGATTTTTTTATCCCTATCCTTTGATTAGGGGGTTTTCTGCCTACTTCACACTGTAAGACAGCAGGGGAGTATTAAAGTAGGTGAATTTGTTCAATTTGGTCATATTTAATTTGGAGGCAGGTGTGTGGGCATCAGGAACAAGGATAGGGTTGGTGAGCATTCGGAGGCACCGTTGTGGTGATTGGTAACATCTGAGGTCCTCAACTGGGCGTCTTGCAGCACCAGCTAGTGGGATAAGGATTACCTTTGAGGCCAACCTTCCTCACCCACTCAGAGTTGTGCAACCTGAGGGAGGATGACATCGGAAGGCCTCCCTACCCCAAAAAGGGGGATCGTGGGGGTGGCGAATGACATGCGCCACCCAACAGGATATGAATGGCTCATCTGATCCCAAGTACGGTCAACTTCACAGCCTAGACAGGATGCCCGCTTAGGCCTCCATCACCCTTCGCTTGACTTGAATAAATGTTGCCCTTATTTAAATCCAATCTTTTGTCTTGTTTCGTTATTCTCACCATCCACTTCCGCAACTAAAAGGCAGAAATATCATCAAACTGAGATAAAACTTGCGTTCAGACAAACTAAAATGATATTTAAAAGGTCTGGTGAAAATAGAAAAGTTCTTTTGTTGGAAATATGGGGACCTATATTGCCTAGCGTGGCCTAGCTAATTAGAAGTTTCCATGATCAAATGCATCAAAGGATAGTCTGGATTAGGTTTTCATGATTTTATTCCAACGTCCAGTCCCACATAACTGGGGCTCTTATGCCAAGAGTACAGTGTTTTTCTAAGTATGATCCCATGAGAATCCTTTTGTGATACTTAACATTCTGGGAATGTAGAATATGTAGAATATATGTAGAATATGTAGAATATACCTAATCACAAACCGTATTTAGAAGGGTGTTAAGCATTTTTACCTGCCATTAAGAACTTCAGTAGAAGGCTAAATGGGGAATGTTCACCTCATTTTCTGCATGTGAGGACCAGGCCCGATTCACAAATGCATGTTGACTACTTGATGACTAAGGACTTCTTTAAATGAGTGATTTATAGCATGCTGATGGAAGTTTGTGGGTCATTTTGACAATGTTGTGAGCCTCCTGCATGTCTGCCACTCCTTCCCCCAGTTATTCCATTCAAAAACAAAAACTAAAACATGGATATCGTGATTCTTTTGAAATATTTTGGGATTTCCTGCCATGTGCAGCTGAAGTTGCACTACAAAATAACCACTAGACGGGGCTGTCCCATTCACGTATATGAGCAGGGAAGTTTTCAGTTACAGACTGAAATGTAATTCCCATGTAATTCAGCTCATTACAATTGTGGAGGAGAAGCAGGAAGCAAATACCATTGGGGCAAAATTCCACCATGGCCCGCAAGGATAACAGATGCCCCCATGTCTGACCCTCATGGGTCAGGAGGACATGCCTAGTGGATTTTCGCACCATTGCTACTGAAAGGACAAAGGGGGCAGAAGTTTGGGTTGGACTCAGTTCCACTCTGACCTACACCCTTTGTCCTTTCCCCCTGCTGTGTTAATGGTGGCCGCTATTAACGCAGTGGTAGAAAATACACATTTTCCCCAAGGCTGGGGAAATTATTTTCTCCCCCCACTCTAGCTTTTCCCTCCAGCCTAGGAGAAATTGCATTTCTCTATCCCCACCACATGCTAATGCGGGCCTTATGAACAGGGCCTTTTAGGCCCCCATCATTAGGGAGGGGAAGAAATGCAATTTACCCAAGGCTGGAGGGTAGAATGTAGGGCAAAAATATGTGATTTCTCCAGCCTTGGGGAAATTGTGTCCCACCTGTACCAATCAGGACCTCAAAGGCCCTCTTAAAGCCTTGGATTAAGAGGGCCTATAGGGCCCTGATTAGCGTAGGGTGGGGAAGGTAAAGCACACTTTCCGGGGCCTCGGGAAAGTGTCCAATTCTTCCAGCACTCCATTAGCAAGGCTGGGGGAATTGCAGACTTTCTGGAGGCCTCAGAAAGCCCCCCCCCCACAATCTTGGCCTTAAAGGCCCTCTTAATGCAAAGTTTTAAGAGGACCTTTGTGACCACAATTGGCGTATGGTGGGGAAGGCTTTCTGGGGCCTCCAGAAAGTGCTCAATTCCCCTTGCATTGCTAATGGCATGCCGAGGGGATTGCACACTTTCTGGAGGTCCCAGAAAGTGTGCTTTGCTGAGCACTCTGCCAGCCCGGCTCCCTGGAACAAGGCCAGTTGAGCAATGCTCAGCGAACTCATAGGGTGAGCCCCCCATGAGTTTGACAGTCCCTAGAAGCAAAGCGCCAGTGAGAGAATGCAATTTCATTTTAATCTTAAGAACCCCTAAATACCTGGTGGTGCAATGCTGTCCACACTCACTCAGAAGCAGATCTCAATGTGTTCAGTGAGATTTACTCCTATATAAGTGTGTACCGGACTGTAGTAGGGTGACCAGATGGCTCGGGGTTTCCCGGTCCTAACCAGGAAACCTGGAGCGAACCGGCCCAACCGGGGGGCAGTGGGGGCAAACCGGGGTGGCGGGGGGTCATGCGGTGGTGGCAGCAAGCGAGGAGCGGCGGTAGACCCAGCGGCGGTGGCGGTGGAGGAGCCCGGGAAGCGGCCGCCCCAGCAGGTAAGTGCCCTCCCTCGTGCTTCACGCTCCTTACCCGCAGGGGCGTCCGCTTCCCTCCGGTGCTCGAATCTACTGAGAACCAGGCTTCGTGGCCTGTCCCTCAGTAGCGCGCCAGGTGATGACGTCATCACCTGGCGCAATACTGAGAGACAGGCCACGAAGCCTGTTTCTCAGTAGATTCGAGCACCGGAGGGAAGCGGACGCCCTTGAGGGTAAGGAGCGCGAGGCGCGGGGCACGACGCACTTACCTGCTGGGGCGGCCAGGTCCACCGCCGCCAGGTCCTCCACCGCCGCTGCCGGGCTCGTGAGGCCAGAGGCCGCGCGGAAGGGACGGGAGAGGGCCGGATATGGAAGTGATGTAATCGGCCCTCCCCCGCCTCTTCCGCGCGGCCTCTGGCCTCGTTGGGGCTCGTCACGATGGTGACGACCCCCGAGGAGCCCGGACGCCTGCGCGGTAGAGGCGGGGGAGCTCCCCCGCCTCTTCTGCATGGGCATCCAGGCTCCTCGGGGGTCGTCGCCATCGCGACGAGCCCCGACGAAGCCAGAGGCCACGCGGAAGAGGGGGGGAGGGCCGATTACATCACTTCCGGATCCGGCCCTCCCCTGCCTCTTCCGCGCGGCCGCTGGCCTTACGAGCCCAGTGGCGGGGGACCCGGCGGCGGCGGAGGAAGACCCAGCGGCGGCGACAGCGGGGGACCAGGGGGTAGACCAATATATTATGAACAGCTCTAGATATAAAAATACAGTAACATAAATTAAATAAATGAAACCTAGACTAACATAGCCTAGAACTGATATAACAAACCTGACTTCATCTTGTTTAG